>OZ012738.1:461377501-464215001 GCA_963859935.3 Lathyrus sativus
TTTATCCCATGAGGGGAAGGGAAAACATCGAGAAAACCCTAAGAAAGAAATAGATAAGATGGTCTCGTGACCAAGAACGGGTTCGGAAGCCGGTTATGCAAAGGGAAGGTATTAACACCCCTCGCATCCATCGTACTCGATGGGAACCATTTCTTTGTCTATGTGCGAAGATATTTGCTAAAGGTTATTGCTTTCTAAGAGTGTTCCAAGAGATAGAGAAAGGTTAGAAACATGGGAAAGAGAGGTACCGGGGGAAGAAAGGACTCGGTAGGACTTCACGGTCCTAGGCCTACGTATTCTCAACAGATATGAGAAAGTCAGAGTCGACGTAGTTCGGAAAACCACGAGTATAGAGAGGAATGTGCTCGGAAATGATTGTAGCCCTTGCACCTACATATCTTTACTCAGAAGAAGTAAAGAATCAGAGCATCCGTAGTTCAGCTTACTACGGTTGAATGGGAAGTTCTAGTAGACGATGCTAATATACGCATTCTAGCAGTTTAGGTGTATTGATGCTAGCTCATTGGAGACTTAGGCGTTACCTGTTTGTGGTAAAACGGACGCAGCATGTCTTTCTCGGGGAAAGGGTGGAAAAGAAAGAAGAGTGCTCGCCAAAACATCGTCGTCTTGTACCTACATATTCTCATCTGGCATGAGAAATCAGAGCAACGTAGTTTGTGAAACTTGTTATCCGGTGTTTTTGTAGATGATGTTAACGTAGCGCATTCTAGCAGTTTAGGTGTATTGATGCTCGCTTATTGGAGACTTAGGCGTTACCTTCTTGTGGTAGAATGGACGTAACATATCTTTTTTGAAAAGATTAATTTCGCCTGTCGAGGAAAGATGTCGCACTTGATTTGTGAGGTTGTTTTTTAGGGGTGAAATAGATCCTCGGATAGTAACCCCCTGCGGGTAGTACCCAATTCTTTATCTCAAAGTTTTGTTATGAAAAGGTGTGGTGAATACAAGCATGTCTTCGTATTGAAAGACGAGTATGGAGACCACACTCTACAGTGAGTATCCTAACACTCGGAGAGGAAGAAGTCTACACTCAATCCTCTCTCTTTAATTCAATACAAAGAGGACTTCATTCTCTTATTAAAATGTTTTTGGTCTTGAATAGTAAGTACTTCGCGACAGTGAACCCTAATGATAATGTCACGCACTCGGGATAGGAGAAGGTCTACGCCTAACCACTCCACGACCATTCGAGTTTAATTGGGAAAAGAATTTGAATATGCGCTTGCCACGAGGCCAAGGTTTTTAGACTTGAGCAAAAAGGTTTTGAAAGGGAGTTTTGAAAAGTGAAGGTGGTGAATATAATCATGTCTTTGTATTGAAAGATGAGTGTCGAGACCACACACTCTACAGTGAGTATCCTGACACTCAGAGAGGAAGAAGTCTACACTCAATCCTCTCTCTTTAGTTCAATATAAAGAGAACCTCATTCTCTTATTAAGAGGTGTTTGATCTTGAATCGTAAGTGCTTTACGAAAGTGAACCCTAACGATCATGTTAAGCACTCGGGATAGGAGAAGGCCTACGCCTAACCACTCCATGACCATTCAAGTTTATTGTGAAAAGAGTCTCGAAAATGCACTCGGTACGAGACCGAGGTTTTTAGACTTGAGTAAAAAGGTTTTGAAAGGTAGTTTTGAAAAGTGAAAGTGGTGAACATAATCACATCCTTATATTGAAAGACAAGTATCGACACCACACACACTACAGTGAGTATCCTGACACTCGGAGAGGAAGAAGTCTACACTCAATCCTCTCTCTTTAATTCAATACAAAGAGAACTTCATTCTCTTATTAAAAATGTTTTTGATCTTGAATGGTAAGTGCTTTGCGACAGTGAACCATAACGGTAATGTCAAGTACTCGGGATAGGAGAAGGCCTACGCCTAACCATTCCACAACCATTCAAGTTTTATTGTGAAACAAAAGAGTTTGAAAATGCACTTAGTACAGGACCGAGGTTTTAGGAGAAAAAGTTCGAAAAGAAGTTGTGAAAAGATGTGGATAAGATAGGAAATAAATTTGAATATATATAGGATACATATAATATACAGGATATATAACCAACAGTCCACCAATTAGGATTTTAAGGTTTCGATATTTATTAGGTGTTTTGAAAGAATGTAAAAGTCAGTTTGAATATTTAGAAGATATGGATAATATACAGAATATATAATAATATGTACAAGAATATCCACAATAATATTTGATTGAATTTAAAGCAATTAATATTTGACAGAAAAATAAAAGTTATTCGTCAGTTTGTTAGTGAATTTAATCGGGACGAAATGTAATGCTAAACCGTCGTAGCTCGACTTATGATAAAAGTCGAACTGTAGTAGGTTGCGTAGATTGATATTCGTGCAAATGACAAGATAGAGAAATGATATTGAGGAACATTGTCCAATTAAATCGTGTTGGACGAACCAAAGAAGAGGTGGAATCTCATCTTAATCACAAACATTATGTTGATTAATCAAAGGTAGCCTATCACGATCCCAAAGTAAAGAAAATGACCCAAATGGTCATTTTCCCTAGATTTGAAATCGAGAAGGTTATCGACTTTGATAAAAAGATGCTTACAAATTGGTAGACTTCATGGATCGAGAAAATTTAAATGAAAATCGAAATGAAGAAGAAATGAGGAGCGAAAGAAGGTGGTCTCGGGCAAATCTCCATCTATCAATAATTTGACCGATGATGGTTTTAGGTCTCGTCATCGACAAAAAAACGATATAAATAAATAAAATGAAGAAAATTGAAAATGAAAAGAAAGTTTGGTCTCAGATCTATCGCTATTCGTCAATAATTTGACAAACTACGACTTGGAAGTCTCTTCATCGACCAAAAGGAGGAAATACAAAAATAAATCCTCAATGATAAATAAGAAAACCAAGATCTAGTTTTAGAAAAATATGTTCAAAAGCTCTAAAAAGCCAAAAATTAGAAATATATATATATATATATATATATATATATATATATATATATATATATATATATATATATATATATATATATATATATATATATATATATATATATATATATATATATATATATATATATATATATATATTTATATATATATATATATATATATATATATATATATATATATATATATATATATATATATATTTATATATATATATATATATATATATATATATATATATATATATATAAATATATATATATATATATATATATATATATATATGAAAATAACTTATTGAAACTAAATTAGAAAAAATATTGACAACTTATTTAAAAATTAAATTAGAAAATATCTTAACAACTCTAAAAAACTAATTTATAAACTCTAAAATTATTTAGAAAACTTTTTTTTTTTAAATCTACACAAACTAATTTTAATAAAATATTAACAAATGGGGGTGTGAAACACACAGAAATTTACACGGGCCGCAAGGCCCAAGGCACCTAACTAAGAAAACAAAATCTGATACTTCAGCAACAACCTTCTTTTTTTGAAAAAAAATAATAAGGAAACGAATAGTGATACGAATAACATGATGGCGTGGTGAGGTGCATCAACTTAAAAAAGAAAACAAAAGCCAAGGTTAATCACAGTGAAATCCAAGCGAAACAAATCCTCTCCGATCTACTGCATTTCGCAACTTCGTTCAAATTCTTCTTACGTGTCTCAAACTCCTCTCTCCAAATATGAATTCATCAGGTTTGTGGGTTTAGACTTGTTGCTGTTTGAAGAAGGGTATGAAGATTGTTGAGAAAAAGTGGAAGCAGGTTGTGTTTTGGATCGGAGTGACGATTATTAGTTGAAAGGAGAAGTTCTTTCTGATTGCACCGATGACCGATGACTTGAATGTGGCGGTGTTCAAGCGCTTGCCGTTCACGTCGGGCTTTGATGAAGAAAACTCGTTTGGGAACCGACACGTCAGAATCGTCGACGGAATGTTTCGTGGTTTATGGAAGAAAATGGGTTGGAGGCGGAGGCGATTTGGAGAAGAAGAAGTGGGATTCGCGAAATGGTTAAGGAAGAGAAGAGAAAGAAGGTAATGAAAAAAAGTTTTGGGAGAAGAAGAGATCGGTTGTTTCTTTTGAAGTTTGGAAAAAATATGGGTTATGATGGGGTTTCGTTTTGTTGAAGGTTTGGAGAGTTTCTGGGTTATGGCGGATCGGAAGAATAATGGGTTTCACAGTGTTTTGGGGTATTTGTTGAAGGTGATGGTGACAGAAGGGTGTATGAGAGAAGAAGGTTGGCGATTTTTGAAGGTGAAGAAGAAGAGTTGATAATGGATGGGCGGCTAGGGTTGGAGAGAAGAAACTCGCGGCTGGGCGGCTAGGGTTTCGTGCCCGTTGAAGAAGAAAAACAGTGAAAATTGGGGCTAGGGTTTCTCCCCAAAAGAGAAGATAATAGTGCACCTTATATTCAGAATAAAATGTGTGTCCTCTTTCATGCTTTTTTTAATTTTCTGTTAATTAAATCATAATCCTAACTCTAATTAAACATATTCTAATTCTATTTAATCTAATTAAAATTTTAATTCTAATCCTAATTAATATTCTAACTAATTCTAATTCTTTTCTAAGTTCTAAATAAATAATTATTAAAATTCTATGCTAATTAAATAATTCTAAACTAATTTTTTAAATTAAAAAAAAATCCTAATTAATTCTAAACTAAATCCAATAAAAAATCTAATCAAAATCCTATAAAAAATCTTAACTAAATTTAAACTAATTCTTATTCTAATAAAAATTCTAATCTAATTTCTAAAAAATTAAAATTCTATTTTCCTAAATTAATTTCTAAATCTAAGATTTATCTAAATTCTAATTCTATCTTACTATTAACAAACAAAAATAATATATGTACAAAATATTAATGTTTTGAAAAGAAAAAATGTTGAAAACTAAAAATGAAATTAATATTTTCAAAAATAACATCCTTAGGCCACGTGTCACACTCTCATTGGGCAAAATAAAAGAGATTTGAAAAATCACCAAATCGTGGGTGGACACGCGTCTAAATGGCATGAAACTCGATGATTTGATTCAAAGAAAAACTCCTGATCCCGTGTCTAAAAAAAAACCAATGCAAAATATGATCACGAACTATGGCCTAATGAAAATGCATATGAGTGCGAAGCAAAAGCCAGTTGAAGTTAGAAAAAGCGAGGGAAAATTTTGGGGTGCAACAGTTGCCCCTATTCAATAGACTTGGACCTGAAGGGATGAAAAGCAACCGCTTTCAGACATTCAAGGAAAAAAGTGATTGAATACAAAAGAACCCGGGAATTTGCAGTCTGTCGGGATGTATACAATTGGAACCCGGTCACACATCATTGGAACAAAAAAAAATGCTAACCAAAAGCTAGACAGCCTAGACATGAAGTTGGAACAAAAAACTGCTACCGAAATTAGACAGCCTAGACACGAAGTCAGAACTAAAACTGGGATAAGCAGGAAGTAGAATCAATTGATTTACAACTTGGGAAAGGGAACTCCGCTGGGGAAAGAGAAACTTAAACAAGCAAACTCTGTTGGGGAGCAAAAGATAAGATGAAAACATCTACCGATGATCTTTGTTGGGGCCAGGTACCGCAAAGGTTCATGAGATACACTGTTATCTGCTGGAGGAATGTCTGGCGACAAAAGGTATCAACCTGGCTTATGCTTCATATGCGTATGTTTGAATATGGCGTAATGCTCCATACAGAATGGAAATGCTATGCATTTGAGGATGTAATGCAAACATGATAACTATATGCAGAAATGCAGATGTAGGCTCGGGTTGCCGGGGAAAGAAAGATGCCCCAGGTATGATTGGACTTTGGGTGGGAAGTACTGTTAGAACACAAATTGGTGTTTAAATATATCTCTATGTTTTGATGATAACTCTAATGAAATTTTGTATTTAGAAAATATATACTTTAATTTTGTTCAAGTGTTTTTGTTTCAGATATTAAATTAAATATTCTTATGGAAGCAAAAATGCATCTGAACATTACTCTACGCAAAGCTCTGAAGCATCAGAAGCAAGTCATCAGAAGACTCTGAGCGCTGCCAGAAGAGACTCTGAAGCAGAAGCTACATAAGACTCTGAAGCGTAGTTGAAGAATTTGTATGAAGAGTTTCAAGCATTGTTTCAAAAAGACTCTGAAGTACTTTACGCAGCAAGTATAGAGGCTTTGTTATTCAAACTCTGCTCTGATTGATATTCACTCTGAAGCACTTTGCCTGCAAAACTCTGATAACATCAAGACTCTGATGTTGATAACTTTGAGACAGAAGCTTGTTGAAGAAAATATTATTCAAAGATATATCCGTTGGCATATTCCAAACAACTCTTTCCTTATTCATGTATGACACAGGAAATCAGACAAAAGGGATTTGTCTGAACATTCCTCTTCTGGGAAAGCTAAAGTCAATAGAAGACAAAAAGGCTACAGCTACTCTGTTACGCACAGTCTTCAAGCATTGGACTTTCTCTTTATAAAAGGATGTCTTCAACAACATTTCAAAGTTGACGATTTATCTTAGACGGATTATTGAGAAATCAAATTGAAAACCACAATCAAGCTCTCATACAATTTATTTCATAAACTGAATAGTTTTTATTCGTTCTTAATCTAAGTGTAAAAATCACAGATTGTGATATAGCTTTTTAGAAGCATCTTAAACACTTGTTAGTTTACATTTATTTGTAAAAGGTTCCTTAAGAAGACCAAGTTGTGGTCAGGATTTCTTGAGAAGACTAAGACAGTTGTTCTTAGTGGTTGACACTGTAATCTGTTTGAATATAGTGGATTAAGTCCTTGTTGAGAAAGGCAAATCACCTTGATAGGGTGGACTGGATTAGTTGAGTTCAACGAACCAGGATAAAAATACTGTGTTGTTTTTATTGCTATAATTATTTCAAAACCCTTATTCAACCCCCCTTCTAAGTGTTTTTCTCATCTTCAGTTGGCATCAGAGCTTCGGTTCTGTTAGTGCTCTCACTTCACCGTGAACAGAAAAGATCCAATTGAGAAAAAATCCATATTTATTGTTCTTTATTCATCATGGCTGCTGAAGCTTCTACTTCAACTTCATACAACAACAGATACGATGATAAATACAGAATAAGCACCAAACCTCCCATGTTTGATGGTGAGAAGTTTGACTACTGGAAAGACAGAATAGAAAGCTTCTTTCTAGGTTATGATGCTGATTTGTGGGATTTAGTAACTGATGGTTAAACTCATCCTACCAATGATGAAGGGAAAAAGATTGACAGAAAATCTATGTCTGATCAACAGAAGAAGGAGTTTAGAAACCACCACAAAGCAAGAACCATCCTGTTAAATGCAATATCCCATACAGAGTATGAGAAAATAACAAACAGAGATACTGCATTTGATATGTTTGAATCTTTGAAGATGAATCATGAAGGGAACTCCCAAGTAAAGGAGACCAAGGCTCTGGCGTTGATCCAAAAATATGAAGCCTTCAAAATGGAGGAGTCTGAATCTGTAGAAACTATGTTCTCTAGATTTTAGATTCTCACAGCTGGCTTGAAAGTTCTGGACAAGGGTTACTCCACTACTGATCATGTCAAAAAGATCATCAGAAGTTTGCCAACCAGATGGAGACCAATGGTCACAGCTCTAAAGCTTGCAAAGGATCTGAACAAGATCACGCTGGAGTAACTGATCAGCTCTCTGAGGAGTCATGAGATTGAACTAGAAGAAGACGAACCCCAGAAGAAAGGTAAGTCTGTTGCTTTAAAGTCTAACAAATCTGTTAAAGCATTGCAGGCTATAGAAGAAAGTTCTGAAGAATCTTCTTCTGAAGAAGAAGTTGAATTATCCCTACTGTCCAAAAGGATCAACAAACTCTGGAAGCATAAACAGAGGAAGTTCAGGAACTTCAAGAAACCAGATCAATGTAAAGAGTCTTCTGGACACAAAAGATCTGGAAAGAAAGAGGTTGTCTGCTATGAATGCAAGGAACCTGGGCACTATAAGAATGAATGCCCAAAACTTCTGAAGGAGAAGCCAAGAAGGAAGTCTGATCATAAAAAGAAAGTTCTGATGGCAACCTGGGATGATTCAGATGCATCTAATTCTTCATCAGAGTCAGGAGAAGAATGTGCAAACATGGCACTTATGGCTGACGTAGAAGACCATTCAGAAACATCTGGATCAGAATCAGAATCAGATTCTGAGGAGGTATTTTCTGAACTCACTAGAGCAGAACTTTCTGAAAGTTTATCATAAATTTTGGAAAGCTACAGCCAAATCAAACTCAAATACAAGAAGCTTCAAAGATGTCTTGCATCTGAGAATGGTCAGCTGAGGTCTGAGGTTACTGAGCTTAAAGCAGAAAATCTTAAAATAAAAAATGATTTAGAAAATGCTCAAAAATCTGACTCAGAACCTATATCATGCTCTAAAAATATTTTAGAAGAGTATGACTATAGCTTTCAGAAGTTTCTGGCTAGAGGCCTAGATAGAAGCAAGATGGCTTCAATGATCTATGGCGTAAGCAGAAACAACAGAAAGGGTATTGGATATGAATCACCTTCTAGGAAGGATTTAAATCCAAAACCTGTTGATAAAATGATCATAAAGTATTCTCCTCTATATACTCATTTCAAATTTGGTCATTTAAATGATATTAAACACACAAGTTCTGATCTAAATAAACCTGTGTTTAATAAATCAAAACCTCAGAAGAACAAGGATGCTTATAAGGGAAAGAAATTCAGAAAGAATTTCAAACCTACTAACCCCAGAGGACCCAAGAAAATATGGGTACCTAAAGACAAAATTATTTTTGTTGCAGACATCCTTAGCAGCAAAATTGAAACACCAGTCCTGGTACCTGGACTCTGGCTGCTTGCGTCATATGACGGGAAGAAGGTCTATGTTCTAAAGCCTGGAGCTTAGATCTGGAGGTGATGTGAAGTTTGGAGGGAACCAGAAGGGCAAGATAATTGGCTCTGGAACTATAGGTAATGGTAACCTCCCTTCCATTTCTAATGTTTTACTTGTTGAAGGACTAGCACATAACTTATTGTCCATAAGTCAATTAAGTGACAATGGTTATGACATAATCTTCAATAAAAAATGTTGTAAAGCTGGAATTCAAAAGGATGGCTCAATCCTCTTTAATGGAAAAAAGAAGAACAACATTTATAAAATCAATATTTCAGAACTTAAGGTTTAGAATGTAAAATGCCTTCTGCCTGTTAATGAAGACCAATGGGTCTGGTACAGAAGATTGGGGCATATTAGTATGAGACGTATATCTTAGATTAATAAACTCAATCTAGTCAGAGGACTTCCTCAGCTGAAGTTCAACTCATATTCTTTTTGTGAAGCATGTCAGAAAGGAAAGTTTTCAAAATCTTCTTTCAAAATAAAAAATGTTGTTTCAACCTCAAGACTATTAGAGCTACTTCATATTGATCTGTTTGAACCAGTGAAAACTGCATCCATCAGACGCAAGAAGTATGGATTAGTCATTGTTGATGACTACAGCAGATGGATATGGGTAAAATTCCTAAAACACAAGGATGAGTCACACTCTGTGCTCTTTGACTTCTGCAAACATGTCCAGAACGAAAAAGATTTTAAAATTGTTAAAGTCAGAAGTGATCATGGTAGTGAATTTGAAAACAAATATTTTGAAAAATATTTTAAAGAAAATGGAATTTCACATGATTTCTCCTGCCTTAGAACTCCTCAACAGAATGGAGTTGTAGAGAGGAAAAACAGAACATTGCAAGAAATGGCTAGAACCATGATCAACGAGACTAATCTGGCAAAACATTTTTGGGCAGAAGCAATTAATATAACTTGTTATATTCAGAATAGAGTGTCAGTTAGACCTCTTCTGGAGAAGACTCCTTATGAACTGTAGAGGAATAGAATTCCCAACATTTCTTATTTCCATTCTTTTGGATGTGTATGTTTTATGTTGAATACTAAAGAGAATCTGAACAAGTTTGATTCTAAAGCACATAAGTGTTTTATGCTTGGGTATTCTGAACGCTCTAAAGGTTACAGAGTATACAATACTGAGACACAAATTGTGGAGGAATCAATACATGTTAGATTTGATAATAAGCTTGGCAATCAAAAGCCAAAGCAACTTGAAAATTTTGCAGATAGAGAAGTCATTCTCATAGACTCTGAAGACTCAGAGGCAGATAAAGCTCAAGCAGAAGCCCCAGAAGCAACGCCAGATGCAACTCCATTGGCTGCTCAGATGAACAATTTGAATATTTCCGAAGAACCAAATGTTAAAGGATCATCCAGAATCAAAGCCTCTCACCCAAAGGAGATGATTATTGGAAAGAAGGATGACCCTATCAGAACAAGGTCTTTTCTCAGATCATCTGGAACGTCACTTTTTGGGTTGGTGTCTATCATTGAACCAACTTCTGTTGATGAGGCTCTAAACGATAATGAGTGGATACTTGTTATGCAAGAAGAGCTAAATCAATTCACCAGAAATGACGTCTGGGATCTGGTTCCAAGACCAAAAGGGTTCAATATTATAGGAACTAAAGGGGTCTTCAGAAACAAACTGAATGAGCAAGGAAAAGTTGTAAGAAACAAAGCAAGGCTAGTTGCTCAAGCATATAGTCAGCAAGAAGGAACTGACTACACAGAGAGTTATGCTCCTGTGGCCAGGTTAGAGTCTATACGCCTACTCATTTCTTTTGCTGCACAAAATAACATCACTCTTTATCAGATGGATGTTAAGAGTGCCTTCTTAAATGGTATTATAGAAGAGGAAGTTTATGTTCATCAACCTCCTGACTTTGAAAATGATAAATTTCCAGAACATGTTTTTAAACTTAAGAAATCACTCTATGGTTTAAAACAAGCTCCCAGAGCTTGGTATGAGAGATTAAGTAATTTTCTTCTGGAAAAGAATTTTACCAGAGGCAAAGTGGATACAACTCTCTTCTATAAATCATTTAAGAAAGACTTGTTAATTTGTCAAATTTACGTAGATGATATTATATTTGGATATACCAATATTACACTGGGAAAGGATTTTGCTCTATCTATGCAGGCTGAATTTGAGATGAGCATGATGGGAGAACTCGGATTCTTTCTGGGAATTCAAGTTAACCAAACTCCAGAATGCACCTACATACATCAGACTAAGTATGTGAAGGAGCTTTTGAAGAAGTTTAATATGACAGAAAGCAAGTTGGCTAAAACTCCAATGCATCCTACAAGCACTCTTGTAAAGGAAGAGGTAAGTAAGAAGGTAGATCAAAAGCTTTACAGAGGTATGATTGGATCTCTTCTGTATTTGACTGCTTCTAGACCTGATATTCTATTCAGTGTTTGTCTGTGTGCTAGATTCTAATCAGATCCTAGAGAATCTCACTTAACAGCTGTTAAGAGGATTTTAAGGTATCTGAAAGGTACTACTAATGTGGGTTTGTGTTACAGAAGATCTGATGATTATAAATTAGTTGGATTCTATGATGCTGACTATGCTGGAGACAGAGTAGAGAGTAAGAGTACTTCTGGAAGCTGTCAGTTTCTTGGAAGTCATCTGATCTCTTGGTTCAGCAAGAAGCAACCCACAATTGCGCTTTCAACAACAGAAGCAGAATACATTGCTGTTGTTGGTTGTAGCACTCAGATGCTCTGGATGAAGAGTCAACTAGAAGACTATCAGATCCATGAGAGTAACATTACAATCTTCTGTGATAATACTTATGCTATATGTTTGTCTAAAAATCCTATTTTACACTCTAAGGCAAAACATATAGAGATAAAACATCACTTCATCAGAGACTATGTTCAGAAGGAAATTATCAGTTTAAACTTTGTCGATACAGACCATCAATGGGCTGATATCTTTACAAAACCCCTTGCTGAAGATAAATTTAAATTTATTATGAAAAATATAAGTATGGATTTCTGTCTAGAATAAAATGTTTATCAGAAGAAAATTTTCTCATATGGAAAATGTTTTAACTCTGAAGTATTACATCTATTTATTTATTGTTTAATATTTTATTTATTTTGTGCAAATCTGAACTAACAAGCCTCAGAGGATCTGAACGTTGGCTAACGTTTCATTTCTCAAAGAAGTTTCAGAAGCACATGCAAGCAAATACGTGTAACTCTAAATCTGAAAAGGTGGAGTGCACATTACTGAAATGACGTTTGAGGTACTGTTTTTGAATATTGAGTTTCTCGTTTTCCCCCCAAATTGTTAGAATCATTAAATGCTTGAAATGATTATATTCTTTTTATTAAATGCTAAGTGGAAACGTGTTGAACGTGTGACTCTATGTGTGCCCTAATTTCTTCTATAAATACCACAACACTTCACTTCTCACACTTTTCACTCTCTCACACTCTTGTATGCATTTCTGTTTGTTCCACTGCTTTCATCTCTCTCCCAAACCCAAAACCGTTTGTAACCCTAAATCTCTCTCAAGAATAACAATGGCTACTTCTTCATCAACTTATGCTCAGTTTCAATCAACTATGGCTATTGTCTCATCTTCAAATATGGGTGCTGTTGCTTTCAAAGAACCTGTTAGAACCCTACTCACACCAGTTGATAAACTTGAAGTTTTGTGTGAATCTATTGTGAACTTCGAATCAATTGCTGAAAATGGGTTTGATCTTCGTCCCATTGTTGATGCTCAATGTTGGACAAAGTTCTTTGATAGGCTGATGGGACCAGTTTATCCATGTATAGTGAAGGAATTTTGGATTCATGCTACTACATGCCCTAAGTTCATTGTTTCATATGTTCTGGGTAAGGAAATCATCATAACTGAGGATCTGATAAGGAAGCTCATAGGCTATGAAGAAACTGATGGTGTTACAAATCTGCCAGCTGGGCGTGTTGATATGACAGAGGTATATAGTGAAGTTTGCTCATCTGGAAAAGCTTCTAACAAAGTGAAAGATCTGAAGCCAAACTACAGGATCTGGGCTAAGATTTTTATGGGTTGCATACATCACAGGAAGTCTTCAAACTCTCCTGACTATGTAAATACTGATCAGATGTACTTCATGTACTGTCTGAGTCAGAGCACAAAAGTGGATCTGCCTTATCTACTTTTCAATCATTTATGGACTCACGTGAAACAGTCAAGGGAAGAAGTTAGAACAAAACATCAGAAGATGAGGAATTGGATTCCAATGGGAAGACTCATTTCAGACATTCTGACTGAGAATGGTCTAGTTGGACATCTGATAAAAGCTAGATTGAAGGAAGAGTTAGCTTCTATGGTAGGGAAACCTATGAATGTGAAAAGTCTTCAGAGGATGAAGGTTGTAGAAGAAATCACTTCTGCACCAAAACTGATAAACTCTGAAGAGGTCAGTAAAAGAAAGATACCAGTGGATGATTTTCCTATGTTCTACGCTGATGAACCAAGGGAAATTATTCTGAAGTATATAGCAACATGTCTGAAAGATGGAACTCCTCTACCAGAAAATCTGGTTCAGAAAGCAGGCGAACCTGCACCAGATCTTTATAGTGAAATACACAAGAAGAAGAGGAAAGTTTCTGAAGAAGGATCTTCAAAACCCAAGAGGAAGGCTTCTGGTGAAGCTGCTTCTGTTAAACCCAAGAGGGTCAAGAAGCAAAAAGATAATCCTCCTGAGGCCAGTTTAGACTCTATATTGGAAACTGTCAAAGAGGTACTAACATATGATCCCCTTGTCTATGAACCCATACCTTCACCTTCTCCTCCTCATGAACCAATTCCATCTGAACCAACACAATCTCAACCATCTCCTTCTATACCTAAACCAAAGAACACTTCTGAAACAACTCCTTCTGCACCCCAACAACAACCAACTCCATCTGAAAAACAACCATCTGTTATTCCCCCCTCTGACAAACAAGCCTCTGCACCACAACAAACTTCTGAAATTCCCCCACCAAAAACACAAACTACTGAACAACAACCAGAACAACCTAAACCTTCTGAATCATTCATATCTGATTCTGAGGTTCTTGATATTCAACCTTTGAAAATTATGTTTGACATCTCTTCCACATCTTGTCATTCTTCTGCATCATCTGATTCTTCTGAATCTGATGTACCCCCAGAAGTAAACTCACCCCTTCACTCCGTGGCTATGAACCAAGATCATCTGATTTTGTTTCTTTTGCTTCATTAAAACCTTTACCATCTGATGACCTTCCCTCTGGACTCAAACTTAAACACTTTTATCCAAAACGTCAGGATATCCCTGAATCATCTGGCCAAACATCTTTTCCATCTTTCTCTCGTCTTTGTTCATTATCCCAACCTTTTCCATACCATCCTCCTCTGAAACCACCAAAACACCATCTCTAGAAAACTTCCTAAAACCAAAACCTAGAATGGATGTTAGTACATTATTTGATGGATTCAAAAAGGAACTGAACACGTGGATATCTTCTGTAAAGAAGGAATGTTTGTCTAGTGTGAATCCAGATGCTTCTGAAGCCACTTGGAACAGATTTATCTCAACATTTAACACTGTTGCTTCAAATCTTCACACCATTTTCTCTGATGATGCAAAGGTGAAATTTGCTGAAGTTATCAGACAGACTTTTCTGAACATGAGTAGATCTTCAGTTCTTCTTCTAGATAATGCACCTGCTGAAGAACCTATGTCTGAAGATACTCCTCCAGAAGCGGTTGTTGCTGAAGAAACTCTTGTGCCTAATCAGTCTGTTCTTATGGTTCTAGATCAAGCATCTAATTCTGTGATTCAAGAGACTGCATCTGCATCTGCTATGGTCACTAATAGTGCTTCAGCTACTGCATCTGCATCTGCTCCTGCTTCTTCTGAAATCAAGACAGAAAGACCAGATTTAGAAGAAAAGTTTGCTCTACTAGAAGCCAGAAACAAAGAGATCAAAACATGGATGGTCAAGCAAGAATAAAACACAAATGAGATTAAGACTTGGATATCTAGACAAGAGGAATCTAGTTCTCAGATCACAGACCTTCTGAAGATGATAGCCTCTCGCCAACCTTAGTTTCTTTTCTATTATGTTTGTGCACCTGTTTGTTGTTTTTGATATTATTTTGTTGTTTTGTTATCCTCTGAATATTGTGTTTGATCAATGACTATGTTTGGTTTCTGTTTCTACTTGTTTTATCTTGTTATTTTTCTCTGTTCTTCTTTTCTGTCTTAAAAAGTTTTTCTTTTTGATTATGACAAAAAGGGGGAGAAAAAGAAATTCTGATTGTTCAAAAATAAATAGTTACTAAAATGGAATTCAGACATAATGAATTATAACTAACATTGAATTTTAGTCTTTCAGAACTATAATGTATCATCTGACAAAATTCATTGAAGTTACCCTGAGAATCCCCAAACCAAACCTTAATTCAAACCAGGTTCTGACTACCAGGCTCTGATCCTAAAAGTAAACCAGGCTCTAATTTTGGAAAGTAAATCAAGCTCTGATTCTGGAAAGTATATTCTAACCAGGATTCTAACCAGACTCTTAATCTGAAAAGTATACTCATGCAAAAAGGGAAGTATTTTCTTCTATTAGAGTATTCATTTCAGGGGGAGATTCTTTATCTCAGGGGGAGTTATATATTTATCCTTTTTATTGAACAAAATTTCCTATGTTTTTGTCATCACCAAAAAGAGGGAGATTGTTAGAACACAGATTGGTGTTTAAATATATCTCTATGTTTTGATGATAACTCTAATGAAATTTTGTATTAAGAAAATATATACTCTAATTTTGTTCAAGTGTTTTTGTTTTAGATATTAAATTAAATATTCTTATGGAATCAAAAATGCATCTGAACATTACTCTACACAAAGCTCTGAAGCATCAGAAGCAAGTCATCAGAAGACTCTGAGCGCTGCCAGAAGAGACTCTGAAGCAGAAGCTGCAGAAGACTCTAAAGCAGAAGCTATAGATGACTCTGAAGCGTAGTTGAAGAATTTGTATGAAGAGTTTCAAGCATTGTTTCAAGAAGATTCTGAAGTACTTTACGCTGCAAGTACATAGGCTTTGTTATTCAAACTCTGCTCTGATTGATATTCACGCTGAAGCACTTTGGCTGCAAAACTCTGATAACATCAAGACTCTGATGTTGATAACTTTGAGACAAAAGCTTGTTGAAGAAAATATTATTCAGAGATATATCCGTTGGCATATTCCAAACAACTCTTTCCTTATTCATGTATGACACAGGAAATCAGACAAAAGAGATTTGTCTGAACATTCCTCTTCTAGGAAAGCTAAAGTCAATAGAAGACAAAAAGGCTACAGCTACTTTGTTACACATAATCTTCAAGCATTGGACTTTCTCTCTATAAAAGGATGGCTTCAACAACATTTCAAAGTTGACGATTTATCTTAGACGGATTATTGAGAAATCAAATTTAAAACTACTCTCAAGCTCTCATACAATTTATTTCATAAACTGAATAGTTTTTATTCGTTCTTAATCTAAGTGTAAAAATCACAGTTTGTGATATAGCTTTTTAGAAGCATCTTAAACACTTGTTAGTTTACATTTATTTGTAAAAGGTTCCTTAAGAAGACCAAGTTGTGGTCAGGATTTCTTGAGAAGACTAAGACAGTTGTTCTTAGTGGTTGACACTGTAATCTGTTTGAATATAGTGGATTAAGTCCTTGTTGAGAAAGGCAAATCACCTTGATAGGGTGGACTGGATTAGTTGAGTTCAACGAACCAGGATAAAAATACTGTGTTGTTTTTATTGCTATAATTATTTCAAAACCCTTATTCAACCCCCCTTCTAAGTGTTTTTCTCACCTTCAAGTACCAGACGAAAACTGGTATTCAAAGGGTAGACTACCAGACAAGAACTGGTGGCGAAAGGTTAAGTTGTCAGACGAGACCTGACTTCTAGTTTTGGTGTCAGACGGGAACTGACTTTGTGGTTTTCCAGATGAGATCTGGACTTTGAGACGAGGATTACCAGACAAGAACTGGTTAAACGGTTAACCAAAGAATGGGTGACCAGACAAGAACTGGTATTTGATGAAGGTTTGACCAGATGAGAGCTCGTTTGAAGGTTCGCCAGACAAGAATTAGACTTTGGAAGTGATTCGGTTATAAATTTATGACAGGTAACTAGTTGTGGGGGATGAAAATTCATTGACAGAAAGCAAGGATATGAATATTCCCACCAAAGGAAGGGATGCCCCTACTGCAGCAAGGCCTTTTCCGAAGGTTAAGGTTATCGGATGAGGTGATGGCACGATTCCCCGAAACTCATCTTGAACTCAACAGTTGCTAACAAAAATGAACTTGCTTGAGTAGCTTGCCCCAGCGTGATTCAAACTTGCCCCAGTATGACCTTTGGGAAAGTTCATCTTGAAAAGAAAGTAGCTTGCCATGAGACGACATCGAGATGGCTTGCCCTAGAATTTATACCACGAAAGGATTCATCCTTGTTTAACCGACTCTCCTGGTGGTTGGCTTCAATATACTCTTGAGGTAGCTTGCCCCTAAAAGAGCGTTGAAGCGACTTAACTTATCCTGAATGAACACTGGAGGGATCTGCTCTTAAGTCAAAGGAATTCTAGGTGGCCTGCCCCTGATTGGTATTCTTGAGATGATTCACTTCTGATCAACCGCTTCTTGAATGATTTACCCCATAATCAACTGATGCTTGGGGATTTTCCCCAAACTGACTGATTCCATACTCTTGGATGTCAATGCCCCAGATCCATAGGGCGACAAGGTATACTTGATTTTGATCTAGACTCCTGAATGATTCAGTCCTATTTAATTGCTCTCTGTTGGAATTTCCTTGATGCCAACTACTAACATGCGATTAAAATTGTTTATTCACGAATGGTAGTTTTAATGCAAAGTTTATGCAACTTTTGAAAGAAATACCATTTATTAAGTGTCGTGATAGTGTGACGAATGGACCGTTAGTCCAAACGTTGTGCTAACTTGACTAGAGTGAAAGATATATCAAAGATAATGACACCAATGTTGATGATTAGAAAATATGTGGGGAGTCAGTTTACGCAACCTCGTGATAATATGCTTTCAGAATAAACCTCGCCTCAATTAGGTCTTTCTAGGGTTATAACATGGTCTGGTTCATGGTTATAAAACAAAGGATATTAGGCTCAAAGTATGATTTGTACCCACCCCTTCTTCTCGACCATCTCCAGTCCTACATTCAGTTAATTATGCATTTACGGACTTGACAGTGTAAGCTTGATGGCAGCACTCTTATTTTACTTTTGATGGATGTCAGTGACCCTTCTTGATTTAATATGGCGGTAACTGAATCTTATTCTATTTTTGTTGAGGGTTTGAGGACCTTTTTTGATTTTTTTTTCGATCCCTAACTTTTGCATGGACTGATTTTGTTTGCCAGGTCCATCGGGATTGCCTTAATTTTTTCCTAAGTCCCCATTGAGGGGTTTGACTTAGCAGGATTTTGATTTTCTTGGATTTTTTTGGAGGAGTGTGACTGCCATGTCACGAGTCATTGATGAACAACCGTCATGTGTTTTGATTTTGAGTGCGGGATTGGGTTTATTGAATAACTACCCTGCCCCAAGTTGAGTGTAAAAGGTTTGAGTATCCGAAGGAAATTGCTACTTCTAGGCTCGAAGTGGTTGACTAGGGATTAAATCCTTATATATCTGGTGTTTAGGGGATTGAAACAATGCATATACATCATCGGCAAGATTCTATCTGAAAGCGTACGGTCAGCAATTATGAGTATTATGTTTTTGTCATCCTCCCTCCAATCTTTGCTAAACAACAGTGATAAAGTGGAGTGGATAAAAGGTGTACGTGTCTGTGCTTCGCAATAAGTAAGAAAAATGAGCGAATGCGACATAATTGATTCAGAAAATGCATAAATACTTCATTAATATTACCATTCAAAACAACAATGTTCAAAAACAAATAGCAATTAACAGGAAAACAAAATGCAAATGGTAAAAGCGCCCAAGGACTGCCAATGTTGAGGACGTCTGCCTGTCTGGACCACTGGCTTTTGGAGATGACTCTTGAAATCTTTGAGCTCAATTAGATGAGACGTTGACATGCACAACCAGGTTTCCTTCTGGAAAATATATGTACACTTTTTTGATCAACAGTTGCACCTTGGCCTAGAAGGCTTTGCAATCTTCGGTTGAGTGGCCCATGGATCCTCCATGATATCCACACTGAACACGGGGATTGTACCCAAGAGGGTAAGGTTCTGGCACTGGCTTGAGAGTCTTGGGCTCCACCAATGAGTTTTGAATCAGATGTGGCAGAAGCTGACTGTGTGATATAGGGACTGGATGAAGAGGAGCAATCCTTCTTTCTAAATTGTTGCTAGGCCTATGCTGATTCTGGCGCGGATTCCGATATCCTCAGTCATGGGCTCGTTGATTCAAATGAGGAGTAATCCATGACTTATAGGATAGAGCTTTAGGCATGGCTGGTTTCCTACGAGGACAACATGGCATTGGAAACGATGCCCGTTGAGCAGATGATTGACCATAGAGTTTTGCTGGTTCACCATGAGAATACTCAATATTTGCTATGAATGTGTTGGTTTCATCATTATCTTCCTCATGGAAACCATTGAAAGATTCAATCTCAATGGCCTGGCTGCTTGAGGCGTCCTGGATTTGTCTGTTTTTAAGGTAGCTTTCGACGCGTTCTCCTATTATCACAAGATCAGAGAAAATTGATAGCGCACAACCAGCCATTCTTTCAAGATAAGAGTCATGCAAGCTATTTATGAACATGTCAATCAATTCCCTTTCCGAGAGTGGTGGTTGCACTCTTGCTGCAAATTCTCCCCACCGTTGTGCATATCCTTTAAAAGATTTGTTGTCTTTCTGAGATAGGCTTTGCAACTGCAAGAGGATGGGAGCCATGTCCAGATTGTACTGGTAATGTTGTAGAACAGCGCTAGCTAAGTCCCTCTATGATTAGATATGGCTTCTTTCTAGGTCCAAGTACCAATTTAATGATGCCCCATTCAAACTGTCTTGAAAATAATGAATCAACAGCTTATCGTTATGAGTGTAGGAGGTCATTTTCGATAGAACATCACCAAATGACGCCTCAGGCAACTAAAGCATGTGTACTTCTCGAAGTTGGGTACCTTGAATTTCGGAGGAATCACCAGGTCTGGCACTAGACACATATCAGCAGCATCGAGGCCGGGCATATCAGGCATTTTCATAGCTTGAAGTCTTTCCTCGAGGGCACGAAACTTTTCTTCCATGAGATCAGTCAGTGGCATCCTCTGGGGTCGAGTAGGAATGTTTACTTGTGAAGGATGGTCATCTAGCAGAAGACCATACAGTAGATTATTCGTCACAGTAAATCCTTGTGGGGAATCAACATCCTGGCGATTATTATCTGACATAGCTACTTCAGCTTGCTTTATCTGACTGGCCTTTCCAGGTATCTATGCTCCTGTCACTTCAAATGCTTCACAGCTCTCACAAGTTCAATATGAGTGTCGGGAAATCAACTGCGGTTTACAAATAGAGGATGGGTAAGCTCTTGGTATCTGGTCACGGAAGAAAATGCAAAATGATGCAAAGATGCTTATGCAAATGCAATGTTATATGAAATGCAACAGACACGGGATCAGGGTCACAGATCCTGCAAGATAAACACAATGAGATATCTCTCACCTCGTGTGGGAAATCTACTGGTTTATAAGAGGGTATCCCAAAGGCTTTAAACAAAGTCCTATGCACTAACCCTCAAAAGTTTTCCATCATAACGACGATTCGTAAGACGATAATCCCTTCAAAGGATGAACACAGAGTTATGTTTTAGTAACCTTCGGAATAAGGTTCTACAAAATGTCCTCAGAGTCACGGACTCCCAGGTCAAAAATAAAGACGCCATTACGACTACTCGAGAGACATAATCATCCCAAAGGGGTCTCATCTGAGCGGTGGAATTCAAGCCAACTCAACGAGTCCCAAGTCTCGCAAATCAGAAAGAAACCACCACCTAATCTTAGCGTACACTAGAAAGCTTGGGTAGAAAGCTTTTATCCTTACAAACCAAACCCATAACCCAACAAAGTAGAAAATCATAACAATAAAATTAAATAAATCAAACACGCGAAAAACAAACTAGGTTTGGCTTACTAGGAATCCCCAGCAGAGTAGTCAGGTGTTGCTACTCGAAAAATGCAACGACGGAGAGGCAAAAAGAGAGACAGAAGAGTCGCCACCGAACTTTGTTTATCCCATGAAGGGAAGGGAAAACATCGAGAAAACCCTAAGAAAGAAATGGATAAGATTGTCTCGCGACCAAGAACGGGTTTGGAAGCCGGTTATGCGAAGGGAAGGTATTAGCACCCCCCGCATCCAGCGTACTCGATGGGAACCATTTGTTTGTCTATGTGCGGATATATTTGCTAAAGGTTATTGCTTTCTAAGAGTGTTCCAAGAGATAGATAAAGGTTAGAAACAAGGGAAAATTAGGTAACGGGGGAAGAAAGGACTCGGTAGGACTTTGCGGTCCTAGGCCTACGTATTCTCAACAGATATGAGAAAGTCAGAGTTGACTTAGTTCGGGAAACCACGGGTATAGAGGGGAATGTGCTCGGCAAGGATTGTGGTCCTTGTGCCTACGTATCTTTACTCAAAAGAAGTAAAGAATCAGAGCAACCGTAGTTCGGCCTACTACGGTTGAATGGGAAGTTCTGGTAGACGATGCTAACATACGCATTCTAGCAGTTTAGGTGTATTGATGCTCGCTCGTTGGAGACTTAGGCATTACCTGTTTGCGGTAGAATGAATACACCATGTCCTTCTCGGGGAAAGGGTGGAAAAGAAAGAAGAGTGCTCTCCAAGACATCACCGTCTTGTGCCTACGTATTCTCTTCTGACATGAGAAATCAGAGCAACGTAGTTCGTGAAACTTGTTAACCGATGTTTTTTTGGATGATGTTAACGCAGCGCATTCTAGCAGTTTAGGTGTATTGCTGCTCGCTCATTGGAGACTTAGGCTTTACCTATTTTCGGTAGAATGGACGTAACATATCCTTTTTGAAGACAATAATTTCTCCTATTGAGGCAAGATGTCGCACTTGATTTGTGAGGTTGTTTTTTAGGGGTGAAATAGATCCTCAGATAGTAACCCCCGACGTGTAGTACCCAATTCTTTATCTCAAAGTTTTATTATGAAAAGGTGTGGCAAATACAAGCATGTCTTTATATTGAAAGACGAGTATCGAGACCACGCACTCTACAGTGAGTATCCTGACACTCAGAGAGGAAGAAGTCTACACTCAATCCTCTCTCTTTAATTCAATACAAAGAGGAATTCATTCTCTTATTAAAATGTTTTTGGTCTTGAATGGTAAGTGCTTCATGACAGTGAACCCTAACGGTAATGTCAAGCACTCGGGATAGGAGAAGACCTACGCCTAACCACTCCACGACCATTCGAGTTTTATTGGGAAAAGAATTTGAAAATGTGCTTGGCATGAGGCCAAGGTTTTTATACTTGAGCAAAAGGGTTTTGAAAGGGAGTTTTGAAAAGTGAAGGTGGTGAAGTCTACACTCAATCCTCTCTCTTTAGTTTAATACAAAGAGAAAATCATTCTCTTATTAAAAGGTGTTTGATCTTGAATGGTAGGTGCTTTACGACAGTGAACCCTAACGGTAATGTCAAGCACTTGGGATAGGAGAAGGCCTACGCATAACCACTCTACGACCATTCAAGTTTATTGTGAAAAGAGTCTCGAAAATGCACTCGGTACGGGACCAAGGTTTTTAGACTTGAGTAAAAAGGTTTTGAAAAGGAGTTTTGAAAAGTGAAGGTGGTGAACATAATCACATCCTTATATTGAAAGACAAGTATCGAGACCACACACTCTACAGTGAGTATCCTGACATTCGGAGAGGAACAAGTCTACACTCAATCCTCTCTCTTTAATTCAATACAAAGAGAACTTCATTCTCTTATTAAAAATGTTTTTGATCTTGAATGGTAAGTGCTTTGCGATAGTGAACCCTAATAATAATGTCAAGCACTCGGGATAGGAGAATGCCTACGCCTAACCACTCCACAACCATTCAAGTTTTATTGTGAAAAAAAAGAGTTTGAAAATGCACTTAGTACGGGACATAGGTTTTAGGAGAAAAAGTTCGAAAAGAAGTTGTGAAAAGATGTGGATACGATAGGAAATGAATTTGAATATATACAGGATACATATAATATATAGGATATATAACCAACAGTCCACCACTTAGGATTTTATGGTTTTGATATTTATTAGGTGTTTTGAAAGAATGTAAAAGTCAGTTTGAATATTTAGAAGATATGGATAATATACAGAATATATAATAATATGTACAAGAATATCCACAATAATATTTGACTGAATTTAAAGCAGTTAATATTTGGCAGAAAAATAAAAGTTAGTCGTTAGTTTGTTAGTGAATTTAATCGGGACGAAATATAATGCTAAACTGTTGTAACTCGACTTATGATGAAAGTCGAACTGAAGAAGGTCGCGTAGATTGATATCCGTGCAAATGACAAGATAAAGAAATGATATTGAGGATCATTCTCCGATTAAATCGTGTTGCACGGACCAAAGAAGAGGTGGGATCTCATCTTAATCACAAACATTATGTCGATTAATCGAAGGTAGCCTATCATAATCCCAAAGTAAAGAAAATGACCCAAATGGTCATTTTCCATAGATTTGAAATTGAGAAGGTTACCGAATTTGATAAAACGATGCTTACGAATTGAAAGACTTCATGGATCGAGAAAATTTAAATGAAAATCAAAATGAAGAAGAAATAAGGAGAGAAAGAAGGTGGTCTCAGGAAAACCTCCATCTATCAATAATTTGACCGATGATGGTTTTAGGTCTAGTCATCGACCAAAAAAACGATATAAATAAATATGGCTTAATTGCAACTATGGTCCCCCTATTTTGTATTTTTTGGGTTTTGGTCCCCCCCCCCCCCCCCCCCATTTTAAAAACCACGATTTTGGTCCCTTTTTCAGGTTTTGAGTTTGATTTTAGTCCCCTCTCTAAAGATTGTCATCACTGAAAATCTTATAGCCAAAATCATTGGTCACGATGGAAATGGAACCAAGTATGAACATATGTTGGATATGAGATCTGATACTGATGAGGTGACCAAAATTATTTCCCTCACTGGAGAACAAGTCAGCAAAATCAAAACCTTCTTCCTATTCTAAGGATATGAACAAGGATCATTCTCGGTTGTTTCAATCCCATGAGGCCAAACAGTTCTTTTGACTACATTAATATGGATCAATAATATATGCTTCATTATATTGCCTTAGAGAGGAATTTCTCTTCCGGTTCTTGAGATACTTTTTAAAGGATTCTAGGAATGGAAGCAGAAAGATGAAATCCTAGATTCCATGTAGCATAATTATTTCTGATATTCTAATGGAGAGTCGTCTAGTAGACTCTCTAACAAACGATAAAAGAAACTCAAAGGCTAGTATCTACTATTGGGAGTTTTCTCAACGCCAAGACTCTGAAAAATATGGGCATGATTCCTTCTTTAGTTAGTCCACTTGTTGAGATCCCCAAGGAGGAGATTCTCAGAAGAAGGTTTCCTCTGGTAGATTTTCCTATCTTCTCCAACCCAGAGTCTACGAGCTATGAATACAGAAAGGCTAACAACGACTCTGATGCTACTCCTTTTGCTTCTTCAGCACCAAAAGTTATCAAGGAGATAAGAAAGAAAAAAGAAAAGAGGAAAAGTCATCAAGGAGATTAGGATGTTTGCTCAAAAAGAGCTAAGGATTCAAAGAGAAATATGGTGACATCTTTTGAAGCAACATCTGCTACTGCTACTGTTGTTTCTAGAATAATTATTACTTATGAAGTAACCCCCGCTGCTACTATAGTTGCTACTAGTTTTGTTGACACTTTTGTTGCTCCTTTCTCATTTGATTTCTGCGTCTAGACCCAAAAGATCTTCTTCTGTGTGTCTTCATAAAGGATGATGAAGAGGTGAGAGCTTTTGAAGTCATCTACTTGTTAGTAGATCCTTCAGCTGCTGCTTTTCTTTCACTTGCCTGATTTGCTGCATTTAGTATGGATGTCTCTCTGAAATCTCTCTTTGGAACCCAAACTTGCTTCTGTTTGTACATCTTGGTGTTTTGAGGATTAAGTAATTATGAAAGTAAGGATACTAAGAGTTGTTATATAGATGTGTTACATACATTGTTTCAAGTATATGTTATTTTTATATTGATTAAGTCTTATTAATATTTTAAATGATATATCTTGGAAATGTTATCTAACAGTCTAACCTATTAAAGATTCTTTAACAGTTATGAAGTTTATACTTGACTTGTTTAAATGTTGTTTCTTGTGTCAGTTTTACTTCATTAATACTTTTCAGTAAATCTAAAGGAAGTTATTGAAAGTATTTTGTATACAATAAACAAATTTGGTCAAAAAGATACTTTTTCATTAATTGAAGTAGAGGATTACAAAACATTGACTCATAAGGAACTGCTAATGCTTAGTATAGGTCCCTATCTAAGTCATCTTGAGCATTATGACGAAAACAATTGTCATAGTGTATGTCTAACTCATCTTCACCAATGTCTTCATCTTTTGCCTCTAGGATTTGACAGTAGAACAACTTGTTGGACCGTCTTCTCTTCTTTTATCTCTTAATTATCTTTCTTTTGGGCTTCATCACAGCTTCTGATGAACCTACTCATGTAGGTTGTGTTGGAGCTGTTGACGCTGCTTCTTCAGAAGCGAGTCTTGCAAAGGGCAAATGCCCAGTGGTAGATGTTTTAGAAATAACTTGTTTTTGAACATTCTGGACATCTTGTCTCGTAGAGCTCTGGGATATTTCTGTTACTACAAAAGTCTTATGACTCTCAGCTGATGCCTCCATGACTTTGTTGGATGTTAATGAAAATGAACTAGGTTTGGACTGCTTTTATAATGACTTATGAGCAACTAAAAGGTATGATTTAATCCTGCTTGATTCCTGGAACAATAACGGCCGCTAAAAAATTTAAGGCATGCACTATACAATCCTTAATGACCCCATGTTACTTGATCGTTTTTTCAATTCTTTGAAAGTTGATCCTGTAATGATGATTTGTAATGCATTTATGACTGTAATTCTTTTCTTCTTCTCTTTTTATTTTCTTTTTTATGTGACAAAAGGGGGAGAAATAATGGTAAATATTTAATTAGAAACTGAATCCATTGAGTACCTATTCAGTTGTACATATTGGTCATTTATAATTTTTTTATTTATATTTCTATTTTTATGGTTATCTTGCTCGGACGACACATTTTAACTTTCTTGTACATAGAACTAAGAAGGAACTTACAAACCTCAGTCTTAGCCTATCAGACTCAGAAGGAGCTTACAAACCTCATATTATGATGTTGCCAAAGGAAGTTGAAATATTATTTTTGGTTTTCTTAAATATAGAACTAAGGGGGAGCTTACAAACCTCAACCTTGGAACTGTTAGACTCAAGGGGAGCTTACAAACGTCGGACTTTGATGATACTAATAAAATTGAATTACTTTTTCTTGAGTGTAGTACCTAGTATGATGTCTACAGAACTCTACTTTGGACTATTAGACTCAGGGGGGTTTACAAACCTCATACCCTGATGTTGCAAAGAAAATTATAACTGCCAAACATTATCCTTTAAATACCTATGTTTTTCATCATAAAAAGAGGGAGATTATTAGAATAATATTTGTTCATGACATATTTTTCTTGGGTTTTGATGATAACAAAGTATTGAACGAACAATGGTTTATTTTATGTGTGTTACATGTGTGCATGTTCTTATACTTGTAAATATTATCATCAGAATCTGTTCTACATTAAGCACACTTTGAGAGTTGCTACACTGCTAGCTTCTGGCGGTAGCATATGAAGAACACTTGCTAAGTTATGTCTGGAGAAGACTCTGAAGCTGAAGGTCTCAACATCATAAGAAGCAATATTATTGTCTATTCACTTAGTGAATGCAAATTGGCTTCTGGTACCATTCAGAGTTGGTGATAAAGTTGAAGTTGTATGTACTGCAGAAAACATGTTGTATTGTCAAATCAGTTTGTCAGCTAGAGTTTACAAATTGCAAGGCTCAAGAAAGCATAAAACTCCTTATGGATATCTACTCTCAGTGGCTCTAATAGTACAGAATCTCTTAAAGACTCAAAGATTAAACATGTTACACATTGGATTAAGATCTTCGAGTGTATCTATCTTCAATGACTCTTGTACTATAGAGTAACAACAAAGACTCTTGATCAAGTTACCTCCTCAACTGATAATTTTTAAAAAGGCTATAAATAGGGCTGAAGGTTCAAACTGAATCTTTATAAAGGATCAACCAGAAGAAGGAGTAACAAGATCAGTAATTATCAACTTAATGTATATGCAAATTTTTCTAATGTAGGTTATAATTGTAAAAGCCATAAGATTTCTTATACATTGAATATCTTAGAAATCTTAAGTGCTTTAGGTATTTGTTATGGTGATTTCTCATACCTCTAATACTTGTATCATGTACACCTTGTTTTCTATTCTGCTAAGCTTATTCAATAGTTTAGATAAAAGTCTTGTGTCATTGGGATACAAGCAAGGAAGTCTCGAGTCAAGATGCTTAAGCCACGTAAGTCTCTTGTTATGTTCTTGAGCTGTGAAAGTATTAGTCAAATGAATTGATTGAGCAAAAGTCTTGTATCATTTGGATACAAGCAAGGAAGTCTCGAGCCACGTAAGTCTCTTTCTATGTGCTTGAGCAGTGAAAGTCTTAATCAAGTAGATTGATTGAGCAAGAAAGTATCGAGCTAGTGTGGCTTGAGCAAGATAACTCGATTCATGAAATTTGGAGTAGTAAGTCTTTGCTAGGGAAGGTGCAAGCGGAGAGTCGTTTCATGGAAACTTGAGCGAAATTTTTGAGTCTGAAGAGCTTGAGCAGGAATTCTCAGTACATGGAATTGGAGCAGTAAGTCTTGACCTGAGGGGTGTAAGCAGAGAGGCTCGTTTCATGGGACTTGGAGCAGAAGTCTTAGGATGAGGACCCGAGCAAGGAAGTCTTGGGTTCATGGAACTTGAGAAGGAAGTCTCAAGTGAGGAGTTTGAGCAGAAGTCTTGGATCTTGGGTCTGAGCATTTGTAAAGTCTTATGCGGAATGCATAAGCGATTGTAATCATATTTTTTTATTATAGTGAAAATATCTTGTGAAGTAAGGGGACTGGACTACTCTCAATTAGGGGAGAAACCGGTATAAATATTTGTGTCTTCTACTATTATTTATTTGCTTCTGTTAACATTCTGCTGCTAAGAATTAACTAGAATTTGAACACCAGTTTAGATTCTGAACTCTGATCAGATGCAAACCAAAAAAAATGAAAACACAATTCAACCCCCCTTTCTTATGTACTTTTCTCACCTTCAGAATCGAGGTCCTGTAATTATTTTTTGAACTATGTTCTGCATCATTGAGGAGTGTTCCCCGGCCAAGGGTAGGATCCCCGTTTCAGACCTCGAGACTTGACTCATATCGAGGAGGACATCACTAATCTCCACCACATAAGCCCTAGGATTAGCTACATTCGAGGGGGTGCACCAGCTATGTAGAAGTGTGTTTAATAAGACTAAGATGTGAGGTGTGCGTTTGAATCATATCAGAATCACATAAATTTGTTACGTATGTATCAGATACGCAGTTGAAGATGGAATTCGTTTAGGTTGTTTCGAAATCACAAAAATGTGTTAAGTCCATATCGGGTATGCAACAAGGTATAAAGTGTTCTTTAAGACATTTGAGAATTGCAGTAGATCATTATATTTGTATCGGATGCACAATTGGACCTAGAATGTGTTTAAGTCGTATCAAAATTGCAAAAATGGATTAAGTCCATATTGGTTGTATGATGAGCTCAGAATATGTGCAAGCCGTATCAGAATCACTGTAGTGTTTTATGTTTGTATTAGAAACGTATCCCTACTTTTTCTTTGTTCTCCTGATCAGAAATTTCTAGCCGAAAGAGGCAAAGACAACACATAGCAAGGAGAAAATATATATTTTTTGAAGAGTTATTTTGAAAATTGGGGTCTTAGAATCTAGAGAGTAGATATGAAAATGGAAGTCGATCGAATCGGCTCCGATGGACCTTAGTGTTCATTTTCAAGTGTTTCTAAGTCTTCAGATATAAGAGAATTGCAACCCGCGAAGCTAAAAAATGCCAGAATCGAAGGTTAATTCACCTTTTCTTCAATGATCTAAGAAGGTTGTGAACTGGTAAGTTGAATATCCAGATCTGGATCACAAAATCACATGAAAATTCATAGGAATCGAAAGTCGTTCCTACAGATGACGTCATTATTCCATTCGAGAACTAGAAATGGATGTTCTACCTCTCGAAGGAACAAAGAATGATGAGAGGTTGATAACTGTTGGTCTTGGACGGTGGCTTCGATCTCCTTTTCGAAGGCGCTGGGTGGATCTGCATGGTTAGCACTCCAACATTCAAGTCAGTTCAGTATTTAAGAAAAGTAAAGTGAAATTAGAGATTAGAGATTGTGTAGCTTCTCGTAGCATGTGGACTATTTTATATATTAGATCGAATTGAGTGAGCTTGAGAAAGATTGCGTCTTAGTCGCTCGGGCTTTTGGCCGACCCAGAACAATGTCTATATTAAAAATTTACTACACATGTGGTTTTTTCCTTTTTCTTCTAATATTCTTATTTGTCATGACTTAATTTTACTTTCTTTTTTTTTTTCTAAAAATGTTGAATTGACCAAATCCTTTTCACCATGATTATTTATCATATAGAGAATATCATATATGGTTGATCAATATCAAATGATTTTTTTGAATGAAATGATCTTCCTTTGTATTAATTTTTTCACGTTTTTGTTTGCCATGGCCATTAAATTTGTCTGTTAGAAGTATAATATATCACATTTCATTAGCAAAACCAATGACATAAATACTTCTAGAGTTTGTAATGATAATATAAATAGTTTGTCTTTATAGCAAACTCTATTAAGACTCACCCACAAAAACTATCATCATTAATGTGAATTTCATTATTATTATTCTCATGAAAGCATTTGTGTCTTTTACTTTAAAGCAGAAGAAAGTCTGACCACTTGTTACTCTCCTGACCTCTAACTGTGAAAGTTTGGTGCAGACTTTAAAATTGGCTATCAATATCAATCCGAATAGGGTTAGTAGGAAGTGATCATTTTAAGGAGTTTTGAAAACAATTCAAGAGCAGATTTATAAGAACAAAAAATCATTTTTTGGATTGCAACATGTTGGAACATATGACTAAAGAGGAATAACATTCTTTTTAATAAAGACATTTGTGTAATAAATGATATTGTAACAAACATTAAAGTAACCTCATGGAGTGGCATGTAACTAGGGTTAAATCTAGTGGATGTAAGATGTTTATGATTGGTGGAAAAATCTATTGGACTTCTTAAAACAGTGATGATTTCATAGTGTACTTTCAACCAATTAAATAATAACATTTAATTTTAACATGTTTTAATAGGAAACTGTATTTGAAAGTGAAATAAAACTAAAATAGAAAGACGAAAATATATCATTATAGAATTCCATGAATATATTTTTTAGAGCAAAACCCGTTACAACAATCAAAATTGGTTGCAAACCGCTTGCAACGCAACACCTTCCTTTTCTTTTTCTATCTTCAGCTACACACATAGATATAAAGATCCTTGAGTGAAATAATTTTCTATCAAAAGAAAACGAAAAAAGAAAATATAGCAGAGATAAAAATGAGGACACAAAATGCAAAAAACATACTGTTGGTGTTATGTCTCGCCGTATGTGTAGGGATGTGCCAATCAGATATCGAGGAAGATGCCAAGGTCGCTGCTGGAGACATCAAGGAGGGTGCCACAACTGCTTATAATGAAGCCGCAGAAAAAACCGAGTCTTTTGCTAAATGGGCTTATGATAAACTTTCTGGGTAATTCATTATTACTATTCTCATAAAATTATGCCAAACCTCAATTGTTATATTTTCATCCATGACTAATATGCCACTTTTGTTACAGACAATTTGGGACAAAAGAGGAAGCGGATAAAATACATCAAAATGAAAAGTTTTCATTTTCAGATGTTGCCTCAGAGATATCAAATTCATTTAAAAAGGCTGCACCAGGTACATAGTTATTCATTTACTTTCATTGAGTAGATTTACATCAAAATTGTTATCATAGCTTTAAACTATTGTTGCATTAGGTTTACTGAATGGTGTATATATATGTATATATATTAAAGTGTAATGTTTATTGATTTGCATATAGAGACTTCTAACTCTGCTGAAAAAGCAGCTTCTGAGAGTAATAGGAAAGCAAAAGGTGCATATAAGGAAACTCAAAAACAAACAAACAAGGCTGGAGATGCAATTGGAGATGCAGCAAATGCTGCCAAAGATAAAGCAAAAGATGGTTATGGTGAAGCCAAGAAAACTACAAACAAGGCTTCAGATAAAGTTGAAGATACAGCTGATGCTGCTAAAAATAAAACAAAGGATGCATATGGTGAAACCAAGAAACATGCAGAGAAGGCTTCAGATAAAGTTGGTGATACAGCAAAGGATGCATATGGTGAAACCAAGAAGCATGCAGAGAAGGCTTCAGATAAAGTTGGAGATGCAGCTGGTTCTGCTAAAAATAAAACAAAGGATGTGTATGATGATGCCAAGAAACATGCAGAGAAGGCTTCAGATAAAGTTGGTGATACAGCAAAGCATGCATATGGTGAAACCAAGAAACATGCAGAGAAGGCTTCAGATAAAGTTGTAGATGCAGCTGATGCTGCTAAAAATAAAACAAAGGATGTGTATGGTGATGCCAAGAAACATGCAGAGAAGGCTTCAGATAAAGTTGGTGATACAGCAAAGCATGCATATGGTGAAACCAAGAAACATGCAGAGAAGGCATCGGATAAAGTTGGAGATGCAGCTGGTGCTGCTAAAAATAAAACAAAGGATGTGTATGATGATGCCAAGAAACATGCAGAGAAGGCTTCAGATAAAGTTGGTGATACAGCAAAGGATGCATATGGTGAAACCAAGAAACATGCAGAGAAGGCATCAGATAAAGTTGGAGATGCAGCTGGTGCTGCTAAAAATAAAACAAAGGATGTGTATGATGATGCCAAGAAACATGCAAAAAAGGCTTCTAATGTAGCTGATGATACAGTTGATGATGCTAAAGATAATGCAAAGGCTGCTTATAACTGAGCTAAACACAAAGCCGAAGATTCATATGAATCAACAAAGAAAACTATATCACTACCTAAAATCCCAAGACTAAGTAAGAGATTCATTATTTCTATGTTTCGTAATGTCGAGACATGTTAGTGTATATATTAATAGTTATTAACTCAATAATGTCATAGGATTAGGTGAAAAATCCCATGCTTCTCTACTATCTTTGAGAATGTTTTTGGTAGGTATAAGGGAAATGTGTAGAGTTTTGGCAATACTTCACCTGTTGCAAATATGTTGACAGTTTTATATAATTTTGGTTTTATTTATGATTTACTTTTTTAACAATTATATAGTTTATTTTTTATGCTCATGCATACTTTTGATCCCATAATGTTGTTGATCCGGTAGGACTTTCACTTTAAGTGTTGCTGGTGGAGATTAATCTAAAAATGAATTTCAGTGTGATAGTTTAATTAATTTGTTGTGATGGGTATATCTCTAAACACATTAACAATCAAGTAATTGACGACCCTAAGTATGAAGTTTAAGGTTTTAAAATAGTGTGTATCTAAGTTGGGTTTGCACCCCATCGTATAGCGGGACTTTAGGATTTTGAGGCCATAAGGCCTGGTCATCTCAGATTAGGTGTTCTTTTAGGGCAGGACCATCTCAAGGTTGTGAAATATTAGAATCTTCTAACCAATTGGTGTGTTGAACTCTTTCAAAAAGTAGGTCAGTACCTCTGATTTGATGCTTCCTTTGGGAATATACTAGATGTCATACTAAGACAACTCAACTGCCTAAGAAATCACTTTTTTGACTAGATTTAGTTTTTTGAGGACCTGGTATATGGGGTAATCTATTTTTTCTATCATTCGACGTCTTTCAAAATACAACATGAGTTTTCTTGCAGTCACCACTACTAGCAATACAAGTCTTTCTATCTTCTAATAAAGAGTCTTAGCACCCCTAAATACTTCGCTCATGAAATAGACAGGTTGTTATAATCTATATATTTCTTAGACAAGTACTGAGCTCCACGCTTGGTCACTAACTAATAAGTAGATATATAAAGGTGTCACTGCTATCGAGCGTGTCAAGACGCACTATGCCAAATAAGACCTTTAAGAGCGCATTTTTTTTGCCTTTAGCAGCGCTTAAAAGCGCTGCCTAAAGTGGTGCTGCTAAAGGTAAAGACAACGCTTTTTTATGGATAAAGCGCTGCTATAAGCCCCCTTTAGCAACGCTTACCCCCCCTTTAGCAGCGCTTTTCAAAAGCGCTGTCAAATCCCCCGGCCCCCCCTTTTAGCAGCCACTACGCCAAAATTGACATTTTGTATCGCCTAATTTAATAGCGCTTTTAAAAAAAATGCTATTAAAAAGGAAACAAACACATCTATAATAGCACTTTATGGTCGGGCGCTATTATAGAGTGTAGACAATGTGATTTTGATAGTACTTTATTAAAAAGCGCTATTATTATAAAGGAAACAAACATATCTATAATAGCATTTTTAAAAAAAGTGCTATTAAAAAAGAAACAAACATATTTATAATATCACTTTATGGTTGTACGCTATTATAAAGTGTTGACAATATGATTTTGATAGCACTTTATTGAAAAGCGCTATTATTATAAAGGAAACGAACATATCTATAATAGCACTTTTAAAAAAAGTGCTATTAAAGAAAGAAATAAACATATTTATAATAACACTTTATGGTCGGGCGCTATTATAAAGTGTAGACAATATGATTTTGATAGCATTTTATTAAAAAACGCTATTATATATTATAAAGGAAACAAACATATCTATAATAGCACTTTTAAAAAAAGTGCTATTAAAAAAGAAACAAACATATTTATAACAGCAATTTATGGTCGGGCGTTATTATAAAGTTTTGTCAATATGATTTTGATAGCACTTTATTAAAAAGCGTTATTATTATAAAGGAAACAAACATATCTATAATAGCACTTTTAAAAAAAGCGCTATTAAAAAAGAAACAAACATATTTATAATAGCACTTTATGGTCGGACGCTATTATAAAGTGTTGACAATATGATTTTGATAGCACTTTATTAAAAAACGCTATTATTAAACTTCAATAACATAGCGCTTTTTTTAAAACGCTATTAATATTTTTTATTAAAATATCTTAATATAATATATTATTAAGAATAGAAATAGAAAAAGATTAATTAAATAAAAAAATGAGAAAAAAAAAACGGACAGGAAAGGGAAGAGGGGAAAGACTATTCCACCCCCTTTAGCAGCGCTTCTAAAAAGCGCTGCTTATTCCCCCCTCCCCCCATCTTTTAGCAGCGCTTATGAAAAGCGCTGTCTATTCCCCCCCCCTTTAGCAGTGCTTTTCTAAAAGCGCTTTCTTTTCTCCCCCATTTCCCCACCCTTTAGCAGCACTTTTACTTAAAAGCGCTGTCTATTCTTCAAGTTTATAAATTTTTTTTTTAAATAATCACTTTTTTTTTATTTTTTTTGATAAATCTGCTTATAACAATTACAGTTACTTTACATATAATCATTGTAATTCACATAAACCTGCTTATATATAATTCAACACAAGCCGATCCTCAGAACAACTTCACAAATACAGTCAATTTACATATAATTACAAAACCGATAACTTTACAAATACATACGACTTCAATATTATTATCCCGCATCAATATTTGACGATACATATACCTTATACAATTTTCAACTCAAAAATGTATTGACACAATTCCTCCTTAATTTCTTCCAATTCTGCTTTCGAGTAAGTACCACACTTGAATTCATCAAAGTACTACACAATATAACAAAACATGCACAATTTAGTTTTAAAACTAATTACTCAGATGAAATATCGGTTAATTATTAAAATAAATCATATAAATTATGAATTTATCCATACCATGATTGGAATATCTATTTGACCCGAGTGAATAATTTCCTTCATAAAGCGCAATACAAAATATCTGCAATCAATCCCATTGCGCTGACGAAGACACTGTAAATGGAAAAAATAAACGATTATTTATCAGGATATATAGTTTAAATAGTTTTATCAAGTAGAATCACTATAACAGTAAAAAAATGTGAAAATATACCTGCACTCTGATCCAGCTAATGTTGTTACCCTTCCTTTTTGGCACTTTTGCTTCTCTTTGAGATCGAAATATTTGTATAGCTCTAACATAATATAAACGAATATTTAGAACAATCTCACATAATAAATAAAGATAATTATTCAGAACAATATATCTCATCACTTACGTATCAACCATAGTCTTCATATGAGGATATTTTGTTTGATCACCATCTAATGAATCCAGATAATACACGATTTCTTTTATCGGATTAATCGCGACCAACAACCAGTGTCCACTGTAAAATAAGACAAAAGTTTAGACGGAAATGTTATATAGAATGGAAAAAAATGAACAATTATAATAAATGAATTTAGAATGAAATCTAACCCATGACCAGTATTATATGGCAAAAAGTACAACTTCTCTGTATCTGCGGCCATAAATGATTTGACAAAGTAATCTCTGACTACATTTGGAGTGTGATCGATTGACCGTGCGTTGATACAGCTAGTAGATAAGAATGCAAATCTTGAAGTCAAATCATGCGGGACCAACATCTTGTCATACAATAACCTTAAATAAAAACATAATCAATATTAGAATATTAATTTATATGAGCAAATAAATTGTTCAATTATTTAATTAAAATTGATCGGAGTATTACCTGATGAAGGAACGCATAACACGGATGCCCAATTAAGAATGTTGGAAAATCTGGTCCAAATCCTCCTTGGCAATTGTTTCGGCATATTCAAAGCCGAAAATACCTTCCTGCATAGGTATTTGACGGTTGCCACCCTCAACCACATTTGTTGTTCTTACATATGTTTTAAGGCACAACCTAAATCGAGGAACAGATGCTTTTTTTGGCTCGGCCTTTTTTTTGTTGGGCACCTTGCTGACTTGTTGCAACTGTTGATCATGAACCTAAAAGTCATATAAATTCAGTAATTAATGTATAATAAGATCATCATGTAACTGTAATAGTACCTGTTTTTTTGATGCAGTTGAATCAGTTTCCCGCACAATAATTCCCTTATCTTTTAATTTGCATTTTGTAGGAGTCTAAGATCATCATGTAAATAAGTAAATGTAAATATAAGAATAACTTTCATGTATAGGTCGTAAAACATTTGAATACTTCATAATGGTGTTCAACCTACCTCATCATCTATGAAAATGAGATGTGACGACCATGCAACATACGATCCTATTGCGTCTCCTACCACTGTTGCGTCCGAAACATCATCTGGTATAGGCAACAACGCACCCCCTCTAACACAATATCAACCGATACTTTCAAAAATTCAGCAGGGAGCGGTTTATGGTGAAGTAGGTCTCCCAAAGTGTTATGCACTTTTCCCTTGCCAACCATGCGATAAGTTGGTGACGATAAATATAGCCGACAAGGTGAAATGTCCTAAACAAATAATGAATATGATTAATGTGTCAATTAAGAAAATTGTGCTATATTAATTTCAATGTAATATATACAATTACCTCTGGAAGCTTCTGCGAACAATTGATACTATTTTTATTGCTAGTATCTTTACACTCTGGACCGCGCCTTTCTGACATGTATCTCTCTTTGTCCTTCTGTAATTCACGAACCTGAGCTTTCAATTCCTCCAACGTCTCCATCACTTCTTTATTGCTAGGACTTTTATTCTTTGACTGCTTATACAGTTTTGATGGAGTGACATCAAATCCCTTACCCCTCACACGTCCAGAATACTCAAGAATATTTAACACCCGACTCAGTAAGCTCCTGCAATCATCGTCCTCATCTGCAGTTATAGTCTGGGATAGAGTCTCCTGAAATATAGATAAAAGCATATATAAATATATTATACACTTTTGAGTTAATGACAAAACTAATGTTGTACTTACACATTGTTCAAATACTTGTTGAACTTCTTCCTGAACGACTTCATCTCTTCCTACACGAGCAGCCTTCCACACAACATGGTCCGGAAGAGATGTTGCATCACTTTTCTCCTCTTCTAACTACACATTAAAATGGATAATAAAGCATTCATACTCCATTATATACTTACTATATTTAAATGCTTTAATATTGTAACGAAGGAATTCTCCAATTATCGCAAGTAATTGGAATTTGCGAACGAACAAGTGCTCCAATGTAACTTGTCAGCATCGCACGTTAGGCTCAATTAATTGATCTCTTTCATTCCAATGCACATCATACTTTACACCTTTATCTCTCGCACATATGATTTTTTTCATAATCGTTATTCCTCTTTTAATATCATCTTCCACGTCTTTTGTTGTTTCGTTTCCATCATGTGAGTTTTCCTCGTTGGTGGCCATAATACCTGTAATTCAGAAAATCCAAATTATCAAATGAATGACAAAGAATGCTATACATAATTAATAACATCATCAACATTAAATAATTCTTGGAACATCAATTGTTGATAAACCTTGCAATAATGTAACAACTTCTTATATAGTTGATAATTTCTTTTAATAAAGCCTTATAATATTAAAAGAAAAAGGTGGAACAACTAAGGAACTATAAAATGAGGAACAAAATAAAATACCATAAAAAACGAGAAAACTTAAAGAAAGTTATACCTAACATATTTTTTACAAATTAAAATTCTCTTTAATTCTAATAGGGATAGAAACAAAAGTAATTAAAAAATCTGCACTGCTACTTATATTACCAAAAAAATCAACGCAAAAATTCTCTTCTCTAACTATGTGTGTGAAAGTAATATTTGTAAAGTTAATGTGGCTAGTGCTCTCCAACCATCTATTCTAAAGACCAATATGTCTCAAATTTAATAAGCAAGTTTCATTGACTGTCAAGTAGTTATCCTAACAGCATCACAACACCAAGTGAGATTCAAAGACAAATTCACATCTCAAAAAATTAACATAAACTAAACTCTTAACATAACTAACTTCAGTTCAAGCTCCAAAACTAACCAATAGTTCTAACTAATCCTTAACACTAACTCCCTAACGACTAACCAATAAGCAATCAGTTTTAATCCAAAGTTTAAATCTATTAGTTCAGAAAAATGAAAAACCAAGAGAATAATCGAGAAAAATGAAAAATGAAAAACTTCAAATACCGTAAAAATGGTGGAAATGCGCTGACAGTGGAGGTGGAGGACGGAGATGAACGGAGGACGGCGATGGACGGAGGCTGTCGGGCAGAGACAATGGACGGAATGCGTCGACGGTGAATAGGGCAACGTTCGCGAGAGGGAAAGAAGGAAAGAAGGATACACGACTGTTCTGTTTCTGGAAATATTCTGGTGGGTATTTTTAAATTTATTCTACTTAAACCTATAGCAGCGCTTTTGCATGATCTTTAGCAGCGCTTTTGAAAAGCGCTCTCTAAGGTCTGCCTTAGGCAGGACCTATAGCAGCGCTTTCTTTTGTACCCCCTATAGAAGCGCTTTTGTAGAAAGCGCTTTCTTAGACCCCCCCCCCCCTCTTTAGCAGCGCTTTTAGAAAGCGCTCTCGTAGGTTACACCTATAGCAGTGCTTTAAACAAGTGCTTTCTTAGGGCCTACTTGTAGCAGCGCTTTTCTTAAAGCGCTGTCTAAAGTATGCTATTTTTTTTCTTTTTTTTTCATGACTCTTTAGCAGCGCTTTTGCATAAAATGTTGTCTTTTTATGCGCTGCCAAAAGTCATTTTTGTAGTAGTGATGGGAGGCGATACTCGGAACGCGTTGAGCTTTGAGAATTCCTCCTTGCATTCGCCCATCCATTCGAATCTCTCGTTTTTGTTTAATGTGACAAAGAAGTGGAAAGACTTTTTACCCACATAGGAAAATAAACAGGATAGGGAAATTAAATGCCCGATTAGTTTCTGAACCTCCTTGGCGTTGCACAGACTCCTTATGTCTATGATAACTTAGAATTTGTCTGTGTTTGTCTTTATGCCTCTTTTTGTGAGCATGAAACCTAAGAATTTTCCTGCTTGCACGCCAAATGAGCACTTGATCCACTACAACAAATAATGCTTTTCATGATGAAGCTTTCATCTCGAACAACAGAAAAACATAAATCCCCTTGGTTTTATAAAAAATCGAGGTGAAAAAAATAACTCAGTACAAGATTTGTTTCCTAGCTATCGTAGTTTATGATTTTATTTGTTTACAAGTATAAAAAAATGCTCTAACCCTTCGGTTTTCTATTTAACTTATGTATTAAATAATAAGATTTTACTATAAAAGCACCCACTAAATAGATTTTACCCTAATTAATACTAGTATAAAGTCGTCTCAAACTCGAAAGCATGATTCTTTGGGATGGATTGTAAGACAGAAAAATGTTCTTCTATCTTGAATAAAATATTTTTCTGCCCTTGAAATCTATCTCACATAATGGTGTTGATGTTGTTGTTTTTGTATTTTTTGGGATAATTCTCAGTTAAAGAAGGGTACTCAGTTGATAGATTGCAAGTGCAGAAAATCATTCTTGCTTCAAGTTACCCAAAAAAAGGAGTTTAACCAACAATGAAGTGAGCTCAACCTTTGAAAAGAGCTCAGTTGATAGATTGCAAGTTTAGAAAATCATTCTTGCTTCAAGTTAAACAAATAATGGATCTTAACCAACAAAGAAGGGAACCAGCTTGTTGCGGTGAGAATAGGATATCAAATTATTGATTAATTTGAATCACAATCTTAGATTCACAACCGGTCTTTGATTTATCCGAAGGAAAGGTTAAAGAAGGAAAAACCTATTTTGCATCGTAAACACAATGCGGGGAGATATCTAGGATACGGGGGTTGGTTAAACCTAGGGAAGGTATTAGCATCCTAAACTTCTGTAGTACTCTATAGGAAACTCTTGTTTAAATGTGCTATTGGTTATATCTATTTGTTTAAGGTATGCTAAGGGTTGAAGGGTAAAGAGAATGACCTAAGGCGCTAGTCCTAAGTATACTCGCCAAGAAATCGCATTTTGTGCCTACGTATCCTGGGTAGGGTATGAAATCAGAGTATTCGTAGTTCCTCTCAAAGAGGGAGAGGAACTTCTTGACTGTGGTCAAGGTTCCAGGGGGAAGTAAGTGTTCATATGGAAGCACTTACTTGGAGTGCGGCGACTCCTATTCTACGTTGTAAGTTGTGGTAGAGAATGTCCACGGTGAGATGCTAAGCATGAGTACGACGACTCAGATCCTAAGGCTAGGAATACGGTGAAAAATGTCTAGGGCGGGATGCTAAGCACGAGTACGGCGACTCAAATCCTAAGGCTAGGAAGAGGGGTAAGGATTGCAAGGTATGTCCACGGCGGGACGTTAAGCACGAGTACGGTGACTCGGATCCTAAGGCTAGGATGGGGTAAGGGATGAAGGTATGTCCATGGCGGGACACTAAGCACGAGTACGGCGACTCGGATCCTAAGGCTAGGATGGTTTAAGAATGTCCATGGCGAGAAGACTACCTGGAGCACGACAACTCTGATCCTAAATTGCAAAGGGTAATGGGAAGTTAGTTGTTAGTGAGCTCGCCATGACATCGCATTTTGTGCCTACGTATTCTTAATGAGAAATCAGAGCGTTCGTAGTTCCCCTCAAATAGGGAGAGGAACTTCTTGACTGTGGTCAAGGTTCTAAGGGGAAGTAAGTGTTCATAGGGGAGCACTTACATGGAGTACGACGACTCCGAATCTATGTTGAAAGTTACGTTGAAAAGGTGAGTAGGTATTCCGCGGCGGGAACTTACATGGAGTACGGCGACTTCTGACCCTAAGGCTAGGATAGAGGGTAAGAATGTCCACGGCGGGACGCTAAAAGTGAGTACGGCGACTCAGATCCTAAGGCTAGGAAAAGAATGTCTACGGCGGGACGCTAAGAATGAGTACAACGACTCAGATCCTAATGCTAGGATGGGGTGAGGGCGAAGGTATTGACTTGGCAGTCAAGCAGATGGGAATATAAAGCAGATGACATAAAATTGATAAGAATGAGATAATGATAACGCGAATATGTTAGTTTATGCATAAAATGAAATTAAGTCGAATGGCAACGAGAAGCAGATAGATTCAGATTAATGGATTAGAAGTTAACTTAATTAATAAGTCTGAATTATATTAACAAAAAAATATTCTAATTGTTTTTATTTATTTTTGTTTTAGATTTAAATTAGATGGAAAATTGAAAAACAAAAGCTAGAGTGAAGAAAATATTTTCTAAGTAATTCAAAATCTAGATATTAAAATTTCAATTCTAAAAAATTAAATTAGATTATCTAAACTTATCTAAAATTTCAATTCTTCCCGTCACCCTTCCTCTTCCGTTCTCTTTCTCGCGAGTTCTTTCTCTTTCTTTCTACTTCCTCCGCTTCGTTTCTCCTCTGTTTCTCACCATTTCTCACTTCGAACCTGTAAACAACAACACAAACAAAATAAACAACAAAGAGTCATCGGTTTACCCAAAAAATGAAGAGTGATGACGAAAATAGATGGGCGTTAATGGTGGTTTCGCGGTGGCGATCGAGGGGTTTCCGACGAACTTGTGGCTTGACGGTGGCTCGTGTCTGAAAACGGCAAAACTAAAAACGAGATAAGCTCTTTTTTCTCCTTTCTTATGATTTAGGGTTTTCGAATCTGTTTTCGTGTTTTTGAATTCGTGTGTTCGCGTTGTATCTGTGGATTTGTGAATGTTCTGCGGCTATGTGTATTATGAATCAGGTTCGTCCCCTTTTCTGTTCTGTGGATCTGTTGTTCTTATAGCCTTTGCGCAATTAATACCTTAAATGATTGTTGTTTTGTCATTTATTCGACTTTCCTATTTCAGAATATCCTGTTTGAACATTTTTGGGATTGGCTTTGGAATATTATTCAATGTTGTCTGATTTGGTTTGATTTTGTCTCATGATTTGATGATGGTTTTTTTTTCATTCTGTTGAGTTCAAAACATAAACTTAATTGCTGCTTTTGCTTTTTGACAGGTTTGGGCTGACATTGTTGCTGCTTATCATTACCATCTTTTGGCTATGTTGAAGACATAGGTATATGCAGGTCAATCATCTCGCATTGAGGAAGTACGTACAACACGTCACTTGCAATGTTGAACAAGGCTATCACCATTCATCACGCCATATCCAGCATTTATCCTCTGAAGAAAACTCGGCAACACACGAAAGTTGAGGAATTCATACTGCCGTTATTATCATTTGTTTTTGAACTAGCTTATGTCTTTCATCGAAGTTTTTATTGCTTACTAATCCTCTTTCATAACTCCTTGAAGCTAATTTCAGAGCATGAATTCTAGAAGTTTGATTGAAGAACTCGGCATGACGGAGCGACGACTCAAGGATACCATGACTTTCACAGCAGTTTTCCTTTTATGTGTAGAATAGTCCAATGTAGGACAACCTTGTAAACCTTGCACCTGTGTTTGGAATGGCAGGATTTATGTATTCTTATCCTTTGAACTGTAACTCATCTTTAATATTTGAATGGCGTTGACATTTGATTAAACCTTCCAAGTATAATCCTTCATAACAAATTTTAACTTTTGAATTTTTGTTTCATATCCTAGAAATAAATTGAGATGTACTTAGCCCTTGTAACTTTGACATGAAGAGGAGAATTGAAATTGGATCCATACATCTCCTTGAATCTTGGATATTTGGATTTAAAGACCTTAAATTAAATTTTACAAGTCTTCTTGAACTTTCATAATGAGCTTGATCTTATGATAACTAAAAAATTGAACTTTGAATTTTGAACTTGAATATCATCAATTTGACTTTGTAAGGAAAATGCAAATTGAATTTCCATCTACATTGTAACTTTTGAAAATCCAAAGGTGTGATACTTGAACCTCTAAATATGTTTGAGTTTTCTTGGATTTCTTTTATGAGTTGCTAATACTTTTTAAACAGCTTCAATCTTAAGCTTTGTAGACCGAATTCGAATTAATCCTTCGATGATTATGAATTGAAGTTCATTACAAAACTTATTCACAAGGGATCTTTGAATACTTTAGGTTTCAGAATAATATCTTGATTTTGAAGTTAAAACAATGTGAAACCATCTGAATTTTAAATAGAACAAGCATTTTAATTTTTCAATTGAAAATTACTTGTCTAACTCGATTCCACATTTCTATCCTAATTCATTGCTCCAAATCATGTGGTCCAAAATCCGAACTCTAGTCATCCTTGAATTTAAAACTTAGAAAGAAAAAAAAACAATCCTCCTCGGGGAGCCTTTGAGACATCCAGAAGCAGATTGACCTTATACTGACTAAGAGACCATAAGCGTGAGAGTAAATACTTCCATAATAATTCATCACGACTTGCAGGAGATAAGAATTACACACAGAGCCTTCATGACTTCCTGCACTTTCAGCAGTAAACCTAGCTTCACAAAACAAAACAAGAAAACTGGTTAAAACGGTTAGCTATGCACGAAATGGTTGACACTTTCTTTTGCAGGATTTTCTTGATGTTTTTATTCGCAGCTTCAACAACTTCATTCATTTTAGGACGGCAAGGAGAAGAGTTGTGGTGTGCGATCTTGAAACTTTCACACAACTCCTTCATGGTTTTGTTGTTCAAGTTGGTCTCGTTATCTGTTATGATTCGGCTCGGAATTCCATAACGGCAGATAATCTCTTTCTCGATGAAGCGGGCAACCACTTGCTTGGTCACATTGGCATAAGAAGCAGCTTCGACCAATTTTGTGAAGTAGTCGATGGCAACTAAGATGAATCGATGACTGTTGGAAGCTTTCGGTTCGATTGCCCCAATCATGTCAATGCCCCACATTGAGAAAGGTCGTGGCGATGATAAAACATTCAACGGCGTTGGAGGTACGTGCACCTTATCATCCTAAATTTGGAACTTATGGCTTTTTCTGGCATATTGGATGCAGTCAAATTCCATGGTTAACCAGTAATACCCAACCCTCAGAATCTTCTTGGACATAGCATAACTGTTGGCATGAGTTCCAAAGGTTCCTTCATGAATATCTTGAAGTAACATGTCTGCTTCACGTCTGTCAACACATCTAAGCATAACCATGTCGTAGTTTCTTTTATATAACACATCATTGCTAAGGAAGAATTTGGATGCTAATCTTCTCAGAGTCTTTTTGTCAAGATTAGTAGCATCAGCTGGGTACTCTTGCTTTAGCAGATTTACCTACTTTTTGTGCGGTTGAAGTTCGGTGTACTCATACTCAACCAATTTTTCCAGTTCATTAGGGACTTCGAAATCTTCCTCACCCTCATCTTCAGCTTGATAAATGGGTGAATCAAAGTTAGGAGTGAAAGCAGGGTCATTGGATTCAACAAGGTTTGGGATAACACTGCGTGTTGGAAGGCTTATTTTATTAAATGCACAAGGAAAAATGCGAGAGAAAGAAATGCTCTTTTGTAGTTTTGAAAAGATTGCCAATTTTTTTAAAAGGTAAAAGCAAAAAACGGTAAATGAAACAATAAGAATTTAACAAAATACATTTATTAATGTTCTATTGAAAAGTGAAAAGGTGGCCCTACAAAATAGTCCAATAGCCTTGGGCATAACTATGGAATTTTTGAAAACAACAAATAAAAGACAAATAAATTACTTTGACAGGGGAAAAATTACTAGGATCTCTATTGCTTCCCAGTTGTTCAAAGTTGCATCACACTTGAATACCAAGTTGCTCAAGTCTTCATCTTCATCATTATCGTTGATAGCATTGACTTGGAAACCTCCCCTGACAAACACTTCCTAGACAGTCTTCGGGTGACCTTTGACAGTTGTGGAAGCTTTATGATGAGTTGGTTTGTAACCCAACTCGTGGTGATCCATCTTAGTCTTGACATCTATCACTTCTCCCCAACCTTCAGGTATACCTCCTTTGATTGTTGATCTAGTGCTCTTGAAAGATGCGAAAGATGGATTACTCTTGTCCACTGTTTCTTTGAATTCCAACAGGATAACATTGGCGATCTCGAGTGCTTGAAAAGAAGTTTCCAAAGCGTCTTCGCCGACTTCTATGTAATGGAAAGAAGACAGGTTGTTGACCATTAAATCTTCTTCACCATGTATAATAACCTGCTTCTCATCCACCACAAACTTCATCTTCTGATGTAATGTTGAAGTTACAGCACTGGTAGCGTGGATCCATGGCCTTCCAAGTAAACAGTTGTAGTTAGGATTTATGTCCAATACTTGGAATGTGATGTAGTCATTCATTGGATTTCTAGAACTCAAGTTATGAAGTGGACAAGTTACAGGTCATCAGATGAATGTGATTTTGGTACTTGAAAGTCAACCAACTTCCAGGACATTTTTGAGCTAGAAGAATGTTTCTCCTCAACTTTTGACAAACATGAATATTGTTCCTCATCATCTTAGCTTTCCAAAGAGTACTAGAAGTCCTCATTTGTATTTGTATAACTCAAGATATGAGACTTACAAGTCAAGGGTATTTTGGGAAAATAAGATTACAGGTCATTTTCATTATAGGTCAAGTTCACCACTTTGCATACCTCAAATGAATATCTTGCCAACTTGAAAGTTGCTCCAAATGGTATTATTTAATCAATCAAACCTCAAGGGATCATTGATATGGTTTGGATAAGAAAATGTATGGAGAAAAATTCATGAAAGGAAGCTTGAAAAGGGCTAATTCAAATCAATTCATTTTGGAACCAATTCATGTCATATTTGTGCTTGTTTTGAGTCCAAATGATGTTTTAAGAACATTGGAAAAATTACAAATTAAGTTTGAAGCCATTTACATGTGGAAATTCATGGTTTATTCATCTTTAAGCAACAAATGCAAAATCAACCATCCATTCATTTCCAAGGGATCAATCTCAGCCACACATGATCCTTGCATCATAAGAAACTGATATGAATCAAATTGCAAGCTGGTTGGCTCTGTTTTCATGGAAATTACAAAGCTTGAAAGTGCAAAAATGTGAATTTTGGATTGCACTATTATGGGCTTCCATTGGGCTGCAAATCATCTCATATCCATTGTATATAACATTCTAATCATTTCTAACAGAAAATAACAGATTTTGGAGGTAGTTACAACAAAATTCCATGGAGAAAAAGTGGTAAAAAAATGAAAATTCGATTTTGAAGATTAAGCCATTTTCAAGCAAGATTGAGTATTGTAGAAGCTTTAATGATGATTATGGAATGATTCTAGACACTTTTCTTGAAGCTTCAACAACATTTTAAGCCTCCATTGAAGCTCCAAACCAGGTTCCTATTTTTCATCCATGCTCTCTGTTTGTATTTAATTTAGGTGCCATTTTCACATAATTATGATCCTTAGAGTACGTAGAAGCTTTTAGGATTAGTTTGGTTAGGATTCATGACAATTTTTGACAGAGCCTCCTAAGTTGTAGTTTGAATTTCTCATTAGATATTGGATGAAAATGGAAAAGAAACATGGAATATTGAAGTAGGAAGTGAGAGGAAGAGATTAGTGTCTTCAATTTTAGTTTTTGTGAAAGTTTTGAATTCTTCAAATTCCATGGATGATCACGTTTTTGGAGATGTAGTGGATAAAATTGGAAATAAATCACATATTTGGATTCTACGCGAAAAATCACGCAAGTTTGATTCAAGAACCGTCGCGTTTGGTGAAGAAACGGAGGAGTTCCATTTTTAGAGCAATGAGAAAGACGAACGGCGCGTCTCCGGCCACCGTACGCTCCACTGTGCTGTGTTTTCTCTCTCATTTCCGGCGGTCCAAGGTTGAAGACGAAGACGTGACGTCCTCGTGTGCGTCCGATCGGTGGACTTTCGCACGGACGGATATGATTAAGACCCACCATGGTCTTCGTTTGACTTGCAACACATGATTACATGACTCACTTAAATTCTGAATTGGACTTTGCTAACAGCACCCTCACAATTAGGCCCAAGCGAAATACCCGTGGATCCGTTACTCAATGCACCACCCCTGTAGCTTCCATTTAATTTCATTTTCTCTTTTGTTTTTTAATTGATGGCTGTTTGATTTTAATTCAGAAAAAATATTAACTATTGCCAATAAATCTTGAAAAATATCATGTAGATAGTTTGACATGTCTAGAATTTTTTCATATTTTTTAATTTCAGTTTTAATGCATTTTTCATATTAGTACATAGGTTGACACCCTTTTAGGTTCATTTTCAAGTCCTTAACATACCTTTAAGCTCCCTTAGGATGAACTTTCATTAGAGCTAAAACATTGAAGGTTTCTTTAGAAGTTTCTGTGATGTCTTCTTTCCCCTGTGTGGTTTCTTCCCTGGGCTTTGCACTATCTTCCTCCTTCAAGTCTTGATGAGGAACCCTCTTGGCAGAGCCTAATCTTTCCCTTGGTTAGATTCTGTGCATTCCTCAAGAGGTCGAGCCTTGAATTGACATTCCTGGCATGGTATATTCCCTTGGTTTATACTGTCATCCATCCCCAAGTCCCTTTCTTAGGATCCCTCTTGGGAGAGCCTAATCCTTCCCTTGGTTGGATTTTATGCATTCCTCAGGAGGTTGAGCCTGGGATTGACATTCATCACTATAGTACATTCCTTTGGTTTGCACTATCTTCCTCCTTCAAGTCTTGATGAGGAGCCCTCTTGGGAGAGCCTAATCCTTCCCTTGGTTGGATTCTTTGCATTCCTCAAGAGGTCGAGCCTTGGATTGACATTATTGGCATGGTATATTCCCTTGGTTTATACTGTCATCCATCCCCAAGTCCCTTTCTTAGGATCCCTCTTGGGAGAGCCTAATCCTTCCCTTGATTGGATTCTGTGCATTCCTCAACAGTTTGAGTCTGAGATGGACATTCTGTGTTGATACATCTTTAACCAGATACCTTAGATTGATATCTAGGACCATTACCCAGTTTCTCTGTCCTATTGACATAGGATCCCTTTTGGGAGAGCCTAATCCTTCCCTTGGTTGGATTCTGTGCATTCCTCAGGAGGTTGAGCCCATGATGGACACTTGTGTTGACACACATCCTACCTGATGTAGCCTAAGATGACTTCCCCGTTGCTCATCTTGGTTACCCTTCCCCTCAGTCTTTCATTCATAATTGTTTGACATTGCTTGATGCATTAGGATAGTCTTATGTGTATAGTATTTTAGGATAGGTACAAAATTGCACTGAAAGGTCGAGCTGAGCTCCCTTTACTTGTTTGCTTAAAGGTTGAGTGTTCTCCCTCTGCTTGAGTGTTGTTTTTCTTTTTTCTAACTGATGTGTTTGCATTGAAAGGTTGAGGTGACCCTCCCTTTGCTTGTCTGTTCTGTTTGTTCTCTTTGCTTGATTGCTTAGAGGTTGAGTCTCTCCCTCTGCTTGTATTGCTGCATTACATTTGCATCTTTACTGTTTGCTTTTCTGTTTTATCTGCTTTGATGATTTTTGCAGTTTGTTTTCTATTTCCCACTCACATGCTCCCTTAGGACTCTCACTTCCTCTGACAAGGAAGTGATGATAGACTTTTAGGTTGAAACCTTTGCATGATAACATCTAGGAGTTCCCTGTTTCAAACTCAACCATAGGACCATATTGTATGATAACTGTAGGATTCAGTTTCCCCTGTAGAGTCCCTCTTCTCTTTTCCTTCAAACAACAACAAAATACGTAATAAAGGCAAATTCATATCGTACATTACGAGCCTTAAGCCACTTGGGAAATGACAATTGAGCGGTCTCCCCTTAATCGTCTAGAGTGTTTAGCCCACATCCTTTGGACGATATGCGACGCATTCGTTCCCAAGTCATAGTCTCTAGTGCGATATGAATTGCAAACATCCATAAAAAACACTTCTTCCGTAAAAGACAGAGAATAAACATCAAACCTCTTTTTGCCCCCTGGGCCCATAATCAGGAAAATCATTTCAGAAAAAGAGTGTCGTTAACTCCCAGTTCTATCGCAAACGGTAACGCACGAGTCTCCGACGAGCAAGCTGCATACACCAAATTGCTGGAACTGTTTGTTAACCCTACTCGGAAAAACAGATGAATCAACCTGTATTCCGTAGTATCCCGAACTACGTAAGCTATGATCTCTCACACCTGTTGAGAGTACGTAAGCACAATACTGACGTATTGGCGAGCCACCTTCCCCCGTCCTGTTACCCGTAGTTGGCCGAACTATGTTGACTCTGATTTCTCGTTCTCTAACGAGAATACGTAGGCACGAAGCGTGATGCTTTGCCGAGTCAGGTTTCTTTTCTTTTCAGACCAGCCTTGATAGGTAGATAGTTAAACCAAGTCGTCAGATAAACACAACAAGCATGGATCCCGTTGAGTACAACGGACGTGGGGGGTGCTACCACCTTCCCCTTACGTAACCGACTCCCGAACCCAGACATGGTTGCGATGACCTTGTGTTATACCTTTTCGTCAGGTTTTTCCGATCGTTTCCTTTCCCTCTCTGTGGGATAAATAACGAAAGGTGGCGACTCTTCTGTTTTGCCGGCACCTTATTTTTGCAGTAGCGACAACTGGCGACTCTGCTGGGGAATAACAGAATCTCTAGTTCTCTGGTTCCCTATGCGAGTCAATCCTAGCGCTTGCGTGTTTATCTGTTGGGTTTGCATTTATCGCACTTTACTTTCCTGCACTTTACTTTCAGTATAATATGATTATTTGCTGCGCTGTTGTGGGAGGGACTGATTCTGATGAGTGAGAAGCCAGACCCAGGCTTGAGAGAACACATAGTATTAGAGTGGATTAGTGGTGGACGTGCTTGCTTTGCTTGCATCAGTTCCCATGTAACCCACACTCAGACGAGATTCTCTTTGATGACTTCCTATCGGTCCTTTGGACTCGAGAGGATTTTAGATCTGAGGATTGTCGACTCTGGGGACCGATCATTTATGACTCAGCTAAGTGAGGCCTCTTCAGGGAGTGATGATGCCAAACCAGAAATGGTGAACGTATCATCATTTCGTGAAAGTCTGTGACGCTGAGGAACGCATAGGATGCCATACTTATGTCAGTGGATTAGGTCCATACGTGTGAGCGGGAATAGGGTTATGCAGGAAACTTTAACCTTCAGATTACCCGGTTTTCACTACAGATGAGTCTGAGTTACTGGTACCAGTGGTTCCTATTATCAAGGTTATGTTACGATCTCGTCAAAGCGAAGCGCTGATATTCCTCAGTCAACAAGCAACAACCTTGATCCCCTGTTTGCATCAGCATTTGCATAATCATCCTGCATTTAACATTGCATGTTTATGTGTTTGAAAGGTTCTTGTCTTTCCCTTGATTCTGGTACTGGCCTTCGGAAAGAGGAAAGCAAACGGAAAAGGTTTATGATACACGTTTCCAACAGCTGAGGTGGGACCTTTATTTGGTCCGATCTCCATGGTTGAGATAGGCCTTTTCGATACCTTCAGGAATGATTGAACCTGATGTATGAGAAGATTGTTGTGGTGTCCCTGCCTGTCCACGTTGTTCTTGCTCATTGAAACTAGAATCAAGGGGGAGATCTCCCTATGAATACATAGACACGTTGTGCATTTTGCATCTTGCATTTTCATTTGCATTGCAGGTGGTTTCATGTTCTTATCTCTGCTTGGTTTGCAACAGTGACAGGATTGAGCAGGTCAGATTCCACAGATATCCCACTCGAGGTAATCAAAAAAGGGTAATGGATCAAGTTCAAGCCGAAGTGCAGGAGCTCAAGGCTCGCATGACTCAGTTCATGGAAATGATGCAGGGCGTCGCAGCAGGACAAGAACAACTAAAAACCATAGTTCAACCGTTGATAGCACGTGTGAACGAAGAAGGTGTTGTCCATGGAGGTGCTGGTGTTATCCCTCCTGTTGGTGGTTCTGTTCCACCTCATATCCCTATTGTTACACCTCCGGGCGGAGGCGCTGAGAATGGAAATGGTAATGTTGCTGGTGGGAGTACCCACCCTGGGTATAAAACCGCCGGTCCTCATTAGGGAGATCACCAAAGTGATATCTTTTCCATGAGAGATATGGAAGCGGCCATGCCAACTGAAGCTGAACAGAGGTTTAAGCGGATTGAAGAAAAGATGAAGGCCTTTGAGAATCAAAACTCTTTAGGCCTTGATATGTCTGATTTGGGTCTGGTTTCAGGAGTCAGAATTCCTCCTAAGTTCAGGATGCCAGAATTCAACAAATACAAAGGGACAACTTGCCCTCGAGTCCACGTCCGAGCATACTTCCGAAAGATGTCTGCACATTCTGAAGACGAAAAGTGGCTAATGCATTTCTTCCAGGATAGTCTGACCGGGGCGTCATTGGAATGGTATATGGGGCTTGAGAGAACCCACATCCATAGTTGGAAAGAGTTGGCTGAAGCTTTTGTGCGTCATTATTAGTATAACAGTGATCTGGCACCAACCAGGCTGCAACTATAGAGTTTGTCATAAAAGAGTACTGAGAGCTTCAAGGAGTATGCCTAGAGATGGCGAGACTTGGTAGCAAGAGTACAACCTCCCCTGATGGAGAGAGAGCTGAATGACATGTTCACGACTACACTTCCTGGTGTGTATTATGAAAAACTGATAGGGTGCATGACTGCAAATTTCTTGGATCTGGTAATAGCAGGAGAAAGAGTCGAAAGAGGTATCAAATTGGGAAAGATCCAAGTCGCTCCTGTTTCTGCTAAAGATGCAAAGAAACCGCATGTTGGAGAAACTAGTACTGTGTCTACCCCATCTGCTGGTCAACGTTCAGCCCGAAGCCAACAACCTTGTGCTCCTCAGCAGCAAAACAATCGGCGCCAGAATCAAGGTAGGCCTCGTAACAACCTGGAAATAAGGATTGCTCCTCTTCACCACGTTTCAATGCCGCTCAGCCAGATTCTGCCGCATCTGATTCAGAACTCGTTGGTGGAGCCTAAGGCTCTCAAACCAAGGCCAGAGCCCTATCCTCTGGGATACGACCCCAGTGTTCAATGTGATTATCATGCAGGATCCACGGGGCACGCGACTGAAGATTGCAAGGCTTTTCAAGCCAAAGTGCAACACTTGATGGACCAAGAATACATTTCCTTTCCCGAAGGAGAGCTGGTTGTACATGTCGACCTTTCATCTGATCAAGTTTGAAGACTTCAAGGGTTGCATCTCCCTAGTCAGTGGTTCAGATACAAGAAGCCCGATTCTCGAAAGCTGGCGATCTGCATTTTATCATGTCATTTATTTACATTTGTAATTTCTTTCCTGTTAGAATGCAAATTTCGTTTGTAAAACTTGTTATTTTTGAATTGATATTGATAAATGAAATAAATATGCATGTTTTGAATTAATCTATTCGTGTTCACTCTATTGCTTTCTTTTATTTCAAACGCTTGTTTAAGTGGAATCCGGGGAGGATGATGAAATCCAATGATGCGTAAGCTTTCGATGCTATGCTTTTGAATAAGAATCTGTTGATGATGTACAGGCATTGTTTCAATCCACAAACACCGAAGATATAAGGAAGATAATCCCTTGTTAACCCCTTTAAGCAGAGTAGTAGGAGTTTCTTTCTGAAAACGAAAAACCCCTTAATCTTAACCCGGGGCAGGGTAGGTGTCAGTTAATTTGACCAAGCGTTCAAATTACAAAAGGAGTGTCCGTTCGAGGATCAATCACACCGCTATAGGTTTTACCTAAAAAACCATGATGGTTAAACCTGGCCGATCAGGAGTGAAACAGTCACAATCTCCTTAACAAGTCAGACGAGCCGATATCACACGATTTGTTCAAAAAAAAAAAGAGAAAGAAAAGAATCGAAAGGAAAAAGCCTGCTAAGTCGAATCTTGGAAGCAAGCGACTTAGGCAAAAATTAGGGTACCCCGCTGGACTTCAAAATTGAAGAAACTCTAAAGAGTTAGTCCAAGCAAAAGTTAGGGGAAAACAAAAAACGAAAAACGAAAGAACGAAAAAGGATTACGAAAGGAAAAAATCCTCGAACGAGAACGAAATCGTGTGGCTCCGGACGCCAAAAGACAAAAAGAGAGTGACTGTCACTTCGAAAAGTGTAATTTCTTGAACTGTCACTCAACCTCTGAAAGGAGAATGCTAAGGTCGAATTAGTTGAACGTAGGATTGGAGAACATCAAGGAGAATGGGTGGGTTAAAATGAATTTTGAGCCTTTATCCTTTCTTTCTTAAACCGTGAACCTGACCATGTTACAACCTTTAAAAGTCCTAATTGAAATAGGTTTGTTTCGAAAGCATACTTCGGTAAAGATCGCATCGGAACTGACTCTTAGAAAGGATTCCCATTACAGAGTTGTATTAATATTGACATGTTAATGAATGATTTCATACATTTTATGTCACAAATTTTTTTCCAGTGAACAGGAATAGATTTTGAAAAACTGCCATATGCATTGCATTTGATATGTCTTTTATGCAGAACAGTTTGTTTTTACTTACGAGTAAGCGCTTGATAGCGGGAATGTTTCCACGATGGAAAGATTTGATCAAGACAGAATGCCAGAATATTCCGGTGAACTGGGGCAAGCTACATCAAATGATCACAACATGGGAATCAGCCATTCTAGAAGTCAGTTAATATGGGTCAATCAGGTCGAGATTCGATAAATCTCTCGTAGCCAGAGGTATTGCTCCACGAAGCAGTCAGTCAGGGGCGGGCTACCCTGAAAGCTCAAGAGCTACTCATGCCAAGAAGGCAGTTAAGCTGAAGCACCTCTTCGAGGTTTGAAATGCTGAGGTAGTACACGTCAAACCAGTGGAAGTATAGAAAGTACAGACCTCCTCACAAGAGAATTTTGCAGAAATCCCACAGGCTGGGGCAAAATTGGAAACGACGGAGTCATCCCTATCCATATCATCAGAGCTAGATAAGCAAGGATGAATCCTTTTGTGATACTAATTCTGGGGCAAGCCGTCTCGAGTCCGTCTCATGGCAAGATTTCTTTATCCGCGAGTTAAACTAAGCCGGGGCAGTTCCTCAAGCAGGTGTATTTTCGCACCAGTCAAAGTTGAGCATCGGAGAATCGGGTCGTCACCCTTATCAAAATAACTTGAAACTTTCATGGTCCAGTCTTGTCTGGCTAACCCTCAAACCAGTTCTCGTCCAGTATATGTCAAAATGTTAAACCAATCCCCGCCTGGTCCCCTCTTTTGGTAGTTCGCTGTTTAACCAGTCCTCGTGCGGAAAACACAGTTGCAAAGTCCAGTCCTTGTTTGGCAAACTCGAAGTCAATCTTGTTTGATATTCGAGTCAGATATCCAATCCCTGTCTGATATCCATGATCCAGAATCAGTACTGTCTGATCTTCCTGCCCGAAGTCAATCCTGTTTGATATTCGAGCCAGATATCCAGTCCCTGTCAGATATCCATAATCCGGAATCAGTCCTGTCTGATCTCCTTACCCGAGGTCAATCCTGTTTGATATTCGAGCTAGATATCCAGTCCCTGTCTGATATCCAAATCGGGAACCAGTGCCCGTCTAATCCCCAAACCCGAAAATCCATCCTGTTTGATATTCGAGCCAGATATCCAGTCCCTGTCTGATATCCAAATCGGGAACCAGTGCCTGTCTGATCCCCAAACCCGAAAATCCATCCTGTTTTATAATCGACCCAGATATCCAGTCCCTGTCTGATATCCATAACCCGGAATCAGTCCTGTCTGATCTCCCTACCCGAAGTCAATCATGTTTGATACTCGAGCCAGATATCCAGTCCCTGTCTGATATCCAAATTCGGAATCAGTCCTGTCTGATCTCCCTACCTGAAGTCAATCCTGTTTGATACTCGAGCCAGATATCCAGTCCCTGTCTGATATCCATAATCCGGAATCAGTCCTGTCTGATCTCTGTAACGACCCCTTTCTATACCCCAAAATAATCACATATCAAATCATATAGTCATGAATACAAGTGTTTTTATTTTCATCAGAGTATATTTACATTTAGGTATAAAAGAAGTGCGTCATAATACTCACAAAACGACCACATGAATATTAATGTTTAAAAAGAATTAACTCAAAAGGGGTAAATCTCAACTAAAAATAAACGCATGATTCTTCGAAATTACATATTCATGTTTTCTCTTAAAGCGGAAGACTAAAACATATATGTATTCACTTAAGACATGACAAAACGTAATTACATGTCATCTGGTTGTTCACAACTCTATTCACATACAAACAAAACATCATTAAGGCAATCAACAAGCCTATCTACCCAAAGTTACATATCAGAGCGACCGACACGAGGGAAAGGAACTATACTCCAAAGGAAACCTCCAGCAAAATCCTAATCTGCAATGCCTCGAAGGACATTATGAAACAACAGAAGGGTGAGAAACATTACCATAATAATCAAGGCATAATATATATATATATATATATATATATATATATATATATATATATATATATATATATATATATATATATATATATACATATATAGAAATACACAAGTACCGAATGCCTATATTCTACAGCTTTTCACTACGGTGCGTAATAATAAATTCTCACCACATCAAATACACTTAGACGTATACACTCACTCTAAACCATCCATCCATTAGAATATATCCTACACATTCATTTATTCGCTATCCGCGTCCTATCAATTCCTGTACGCATGCATATTACATATAACAACCGCAACCATGCCGTGCGATTCGTATAATACTCATATAATATCCTCAATCCCCTTTTCGGGTTATGGGCATATCGCTCATGCCCTACCGGGAACAACATCTCAGTCATTCTACCCCGGTAACTTCTTCACTAGGGACGACACATTGCCATCCTACCCTAGTGAGTACAACTCCTCCACGCTTACTTCAACGTTATCCTCCCATCTACCCGACCACACGTACATATATATTATTATATTCTTAGATATTATTCTTCGTTCATCATCTGAAGATGATAGTGCAACTCATAGGGACCGACTCATTCATCCGCCAGATTCTCCTATGAACCCATCACTTATCAAATCCTACACGGGATCAAATATAACCATCGCATCAAGCGAGGTTCTGCAGATCCTACACGGGATCAAATATAACCATTGCATCAAGCGAGGTTCTACAGATCCTACACGGGATCAAAATATAACCATCGCATCAAGCGAGGTTCTGCAGATCCTACACGGGATCAAATATAACCATCGCATCAAGCGAGGTTCTGCAGATCCTACACGGGATCAAATATAACCGTCGCATCAAGCGAGGTTCTTCAGATCCTACACGGGATCAAATATAACCATCGCATCAAGCGAGGTTCTGCAGATCCTACACGGGATCAAATATAACCATCGCATCAAGCGAGGTTCTACAGATCCTACACGGGATCAAATATAACCATCGCATCAAGCGAGGTTCTGCAGATCCTACACGGGATCAAATATAACCATCGCATCAAGCGAGGTTCTGCAGATCCTACACGGGATCAAATATAAATACACAGCCACTAGGAATGATGTTATATCATTCTACCCTAGTGCACCCCTCAATCACACCTCATCTGAAATACTCCTAACGCACTACAATGTTGCTGTGCCTCATTAGGAACGATATCACGTCGTCCTACCCTAATGAGCCCACAACTAGGAATGATATCACATCATTCTACCCTAGTGCAATCCACTCCGACACTACGTTCACTACTTAATGCCCACATAATCCTATTATGTTCTCATACATTCATATTATCATGTCAACGGCAATGAACTCGATCATCTCATCATGCAATCCTATTCGATCTAGCGATTGCATAAAATTGTCGATCGGCCACACTCATGCTTCACAAACCATAAACTAGGATTCACGCCATTCGGCTACCCACAGCACCTCACGGACCAGCATACCCGCTTTTAAATCGAGGGAAGGTCGATCGCAATCAGGGTCCCAAGCCACAACAATACACAACAGGAGAGAAACTCATTCTGCTACGTTCGCTACACGCTCGCCTAGGGAGCTACTAGCGAACGTTCGCTACCTCCTCGCCTAGCGAACCGCTAGCGAGTGCAAACAGAACCTCCAAACATTGCTCGCTACCTCGTTCTCCACAGCGAACTCCCAGCGAGCTCTTCGCTACTCCCTTCGCTGCTAGCGAAAGACCACTATACCATTCTGTCCCAAGTCTGGGACCGTTCGCTACGCACTCGCCTAGCGAACTGCTAGCGAACACTCGCGACCTGCTCGCCTAGCGAGCTGCTAGCGAGCGTCTGCGAACAGACTTCTCCCCACTGTTCAGAATTCGAAACAGCCGATAAATTCACCCGATAATTCTCCACTTGCTCCAGTAATCATAACCTAACGTTTCCTGACATAAATCCTACCACTTATTCTCATCTTCGTTAAACAAAGCTAGATTTCTACCGATCGAATCAATTTCGACCTAAAACGGAAATTATAGGAAACTCTCCAAAACCCTAACTCAATCAACCATACACATACATAATCATACATATTGATTTAGATAGTATGATTTCACACCCTTACCTTGGATTAATCGAAGCTTTGAGCTGTTCTTGATGATTCCACATTTTTCTTCTTCTTCTTCTCTTTTCTCCTCCTTTTCCTTCTTCCTCTTTTCTTTCCTTCCTTTTCTCTTATGTTTCTTTTCTCTTCTATTTCTCTTTTAATATCCTTCTCATTATTTCTCCAAAACATCTATTAATTCAATATCCCATAAAATATCCCACTTATCATTAAATAGGAAATGTCCAAAATACCCTCCAAACTATTTTCCCCGAAAACTCTCAAAATCGGTCAAAATAGAATAATATGTAAACTTAACATATTTCCACACAAATTCCATATCAAAAATAATATTCGTCCAATTAAATTAAGTAGGGACTCGATAAAAGAGACAATCAAAATCGGGGCGTTACAACTCTCCCCCACTTAGGAATTTTCGTCCTCGAAAATATCACCTGATTCAAACTATATCGGACGTAACATCGCGTCCGCTCTCTAATTTTCAAGTTGCACATGATCACCCACGTGCATACTTCCGTACCACAAACATAGTCATGCCGCGTGACTCAATTAAGACCGTCAATCTGCACCAATCTCCATTGGAGATTACAGGCACTCCACATACACTCCACCAGGAACGACATCTCAGTCATTCTACCCTGGTGATCGTCTCACTAGGAACGACGCATAGTCATTCTACCCTAGTGATTGCAACCATAACACTTATACCTCATCGGGAATGACATCTAGTCATTCTACCCCAAATGAGTTTGAACCTCGGATACAAACTTTTATCCATCATCATCATCCTAAAGTCTTCGCTCCCACTCACCATAGAATCAACGGAATTCAAATCCGACTTCTCTCTTCGGCGGTACAACAATCTAACATGCTATTTCCCACGCTTCTGCCGCGCTACTCTGGTACAGGTCCATCAAGACACAGTGTGTTCCCGAACTTCAAGCTCGACTAACACCGGTTACTATTGTAACCCTCAAAACACGGCCTCTCTTGGATCCTCTATCCTCTTCAGTCGTCTCACGCACAAATCTCGGGTCCGAGTACAACACTCTCGCCTGAATCATATTATTACAAAGGAGTCCTACGCCCCCTGACATACAAGGCTTCAGATTCTCATCTGACTCAATATTTCGACGATACAACATACAATCTTTATCACCTCAGCGATATTCATTACAACCAGTTCCAACCTAGAATGACTAATCCTCATCAACAGAAAAAGGGTCAATCCACTTATTCGACCCAGAATTCTCTTAACTAAAATCATATTCCTCATTGTATCCTTATCTTTCAGAACTGTGAGCAAAAGCTTGGACCTTGCTAAGACAATATCCTTTGTGGTAGCTTCGCCCATTAAAGCCATATGGTTTAACAAATCATTATGCGAAGGTTTAACTTCATAGTAACTAAAATCCTTATTCTTACTCAAGCTATCCCACACAGATTTTGCTGATGTTTCTGGATTCCTCTTCACAAAATGCATGAAGTAAACAGTGATCAAAATAGTCCTTATGGTATCCTCGTAGCTCTTCCTTGGCTTTTGAAGTTTGATCCATTTACCATCCCTCGATAGCACTGATATCTCAGGCTTGACATTGGAAAGAAGGTCAAACCCCCATGCTATAACTTGCATAAAAATTTTCTTCAGCCCATTATCGGCATTACCGTGCAAAACACCTTAAGTTTTCAAGGTTATCACTCGCCTCAAACCTTTTCGGAACAATCGAAGCTCTTAACCTTCGGCACTAACACACAACAGCAACCAACTCTAAGTCAATCTTCAGATAACTTTTCTTGTACCTCTTATTCGCCTTAAAACACACTTAGAACTTTGCTGGTGTGCATTTAACGCATCTTCCCAGTGTGCCACCGAAACATCATGAAACACAACATATGGTTTAGTCGGGTTCGACAAAACCAACGCACAAATTGTTGACAATTCTTCTCAAAACTCCTCGAACCTCTCCACAGTGACATAACACTGCCTTCTCCTCCAACACGGATAACACAAGCTCCCGATGTTCAACAATACACCGAGCTACAACCCCACACTTGTAGCATCCTGGAGAACCACAAGTTCTACCCCACTTAGATCATTCTTACTTCTGCAGACAATGGTTAAACAACAAACACGTACTGACAGTGTCTTCACACACATGTCGCGTATAAGGGAACAACCAACATTAGACACTTGGCCGGATGGACCGACCTGCTCTGATACCACTTTGTAACGACCCCTTTCTATACCCCAAAATAATCACATATCAAATCATATAGTCATGAATACAAGTGTTTTTATTTTCATCAGAGTATATTTACATTTAGGTATAAAAGAAGTGCATCACAATACTCACAAAACGACCACATGAATATTAATGTTTAAAAAGAATTAACTCAAAAGGGGTAAATCTCAACTAAAAATAAACGCATGATTCTTCGAAATTACATATTCATGTTTTCTCTTAAAGCGGAAGACTAAAACATATATGTATTCACTTAAGACATGACAAAACGTAATTACATGTCATCTGGTTGTTCACAACTCTATTCACATACAAACAAAACATCATTAAGGCAATCAACAAGCCTATCTACCCAAAGTTACATATCAGAGCGACCGACACGAGGGAAAGGAATTATACTCCAAAGGAAACCTCCAGCAAAATCCTAATCTGCAATGCCTCGAAGGACATTATGAAACAACAGAAGGGTGAGAAACATTACCATAATAATCAAGGCATAATATATATATATATATATATATATATATATATATATATATATATATATATATATATATATATATATATATATATATATATATATATATATATATATATATATATATATATATATATATATATATATATATATATATATATATATATATATATATATATATATATATATATATATATATATATATATATATATATATATATATATATATATATATATATATATATATATACATATATAGAAATACACAAGTACCGAATGCCTATATTCTACAGCTTTTCACTACGGTGCGTAATAATAAATTCTCACCACATCAAATACACTTAGACGTATACACTCACTCTAAACCATCCATCCATTAGAATATATCCTACACATTCATTTATTCGCTATCCGCGTCCTATCAATTCCTGTACGCATGCATATTACATATAACAACCGCAACCATGCCGTGCGATTCGTATAATACTCATATAATATCCTCAATCCCCTTTTCGGGTTATGGGCATATCGCTCATGCCCTACCGGGAACAACATCTCAGTCATTCTACCCCGGTAACTTCTTCACTAGGGACGACACATTGCCATCCTACCCTAGTGAGTACAACTCCTCCACGCTTACTTCAACGTCATCCTCCCATCTATCCGACCACACGTACATATATATTATTATATTCTTAGATATTATTCTTCGTTCATCATCTGAAGATGATAGTGCAACTCATAGGGACCGACTCATTCATCCGCCAGATTCTCCTATGAACCCATCACTTATCAAATCCTACACGGGATCAAATATAACCATCGCATCAAGCGAGGTTCTGCAGATCCTACACGGGATCAAATATAACCATCGCATCAAGCGAGGTTCTACAGATCCTACACGGGATCAAAATATAACCATCGCATCAAGCGAGGTTCTGCAGATCCTACACGGGATCAAATATAACCATCGCATCAAGCGAGGTTCTGCAGATCCTACACGGGATCAAATATAACCGTCGCATCAAGCGAGGTTCTTCAGATCCTACACGGGATCAAATATAACCATCGCATCAAGCGAGGTTCTGCAGATCCTACACGGGATCAAATATAACCATCGCATCAAGCGAGGTTCTGCAGATCCTACACGGGATCAAATATAACCATCGCATCAAGCGAGGTTCTGCAGATCCTACACGGGATCAAATATAACCATCGCATCAAGCGAGGTTCTGCAGATCCTACACGAGATCAAATATAACCATCGCATCAAGCGAGGTTCTGCAGATCCTACACGGGATCAAATATAACCATCGCATCAAGCGAGGTTCTGCAGATCCTACACGGGATCAAATATAAATACACAGCCACTAGGAATGATGTTATATCATTCTACCCTAGTGCACCCCTCAATCACACCTCATCCGAAATACTCCTAACGCACTACAATGTTGTTGTGCCTCATTAGGAACGATATCACGTCGTCCTACCCTAATGAGCCCGCAACTAGGAATGATATCACATCATTCTACCCTAGTGCAATCCACTCCGACACTACGTTCATTACTCAATGCCCACATAATCCTATTATGTTCTCATACATTCATATTATCATGCCAACGGCAACGAACTCGATCATCTCATCATGCAATCCTATTCGATCTAGCGATTGCATAAAATTGTCGATCGACCACACTCACGCTTCACAAACCATAAACTAGGATTCACGCCATTCGGCTACCCACAACACCTCACAGGCCAGCATACCCGCTTTTAAATCGAGGGAAGGTCGATCGCAATCAGGGTCCCAAGCCACAACAGTACACAACAGGAGAGAAACTCGTTGTGCTACGTTCGCTACACGCTCGCCTAGCGAGCTACTAGCGAACGTTCGCTACCTCCTCGCCTAGCGAACCGCTAGCGAGTGCAAACAGAACCTCCAAACATTTCTCGCTACCTCGTTCTCCACAGCGAACTCCCAGCGAGCTCTTCGCTACTCCCTTCGCTGCTAGCGAAAGACCACTATACCATTCTGTCCCAAGTCTGGGACCGTTCGCTACGCACTCGCCTAGCGAACTGCTAGCGAACACTCGCGACCTGCTCGCCTAGCGAGCTGCTAGCGAGCGTCTGCGAACAGACTTCTCCCCACTGTTCAGAATTCGAAACAGCCGATAAATTCACCCGATAATTCTCCACTTGCTCCAGTAATCATAACCTAACGTTTCCCGACATAAATCCTACCACTTATTCTCATCTTCGTTAAACAAAGCTAGATTTCTACCGATCGAATCAATTTCGACCTAAAACGGAAATTATAGGAAACTCTCCAAAACCCTAACTCAATCAACCATACACATACATAATCATACATATTGATTTAGATAGTATGATTTCACACCCTTACCTTGGATTAATCGAAGCTTTGAGATGTTCTTGATGATTCCACACTTTTCTTCTTCTTCTTCTTCTCTTTTCTCCTCCTTTTCCTTCTTCCTCTTTTCTTTCCTTCCTTTTCTCTTATGTTTCTTTTCTCTTCTATTTCTCTTTTAATATCCTTCTCATTATTTCTCCAAAACATCTATTAATTCAATATCCCATAAAATATCCCACTTATCATTAAATAGGAAATGTCCAAAATACCCTCCAAACTATTTTCCCCGAAAACTCTCAAAATCGGTCAAAATAGAATAATATGTAAACTTAACATATTTCCACACAAATTCCATATCAAAAATAATATTCGTCCAATTAAATTAAGTAGGGACTCGATAAAAGAGACAATCGAAATCGGGGCGTTACAATCTCCCTACCCAAAGTCAATCCTGTTTGATATTCGCACCAGATATCCAGTCCCTGTCTGATATCCATAACCCGGAATCAGTCCTGTCTGATCTCCCTACCCAAAGTCAATCCTGTTTGATATTCGGGCCAGATATCCAGTCCCTGTCTGATATCCAAATCTGGAATCAGTCCTGTCTGATCTCCCTACCCGAAGTCAATCCTGTTTGATATTCAAACTAGATATCCAGTCCCTGTCTGATATCCATATTCCAGAATCAGTCCTATCTGATCTCCCTACCCGAAGTCAATCCTGTTTGATACTCGAGCCAGATATCCAGTCCATGTCTGATATCCATAATCTGGAATCAGTCTTGTCTGATCTCCCTACCCAAAGTCAATCTTGTTTGATATTTGCACCAGATATCCAGTCCCTATCTGATATCCATAATCCAAAATCAGTCCTAGCTGATCTCCCTACCCTAAGTCAATCCTGTTTGATAGTCGAACCAGATATCCAGTCCCTATTTGATATCCATAATTCAGAACCATTCCTTGCTGATCTCCGTACCCGAAGTCAATCCTGTTTGATAGTTGAACCAAATATCCAGTCCCTGTCTGATATCCATAATCCGGAATCAGTCCTGTCTGATCTCCCTACCCGAAGTCAATCTTGTTTGATATTCGAGCCAGATATCTAGTCCCTGTCTGATATCCAAATCTGGAACTGGTGCCTGTCTGATATCCAAAACCAAAAATCCATGCTTATACCGGAGATTATTTCTTGTCTTAGACTTAACCTGTGATACCAATTATTGTCTGGTGGTTCACCCTTGAATGCTAGTACCTGTCTAGTACTTCCCCAATTAAATCCACTATCGTTGGTAACCTTACGTTCGAGGTTCAGATCCAGCTTGGAAAACCATTCCAGAATCCAGTGCTTGTCTGGCCTGCCATTCTTTTGAAGATTAATCCCCATTTGATAAGCCCTCGACTGGTAGTCATTCCGCGTCTTACCTGCTCTGTTAAAGTCCATTTCTAGACTGATGTCCAAGTGGTCCATTCTCCCCGACAGGATGTTTCTCTCTCTAGCATTTATTTTGCTGGATCATTTCCCGCATTCCTCTGCATGATTGCATAGCGTCTAGCTAGCCGCGTAGCATTTCCGTTGTGAATGGAGCATTACGCCATTGTCAAACATATGCATGTGAAACATGAGCTAGGTCGTTACCGTTCTTGTATGCAGGTGTTCCTCAACAGAGTTGTTTGCTCAAGATGATTCTTGAATTCCCTAGAGAAGTTTTTTGTTCAGGATGATTCTTGAATTCCTCAGTAGAGATTAGTCGTTCAGAATGATTCCTGAATCCCCAAAGTAGAGTACTCGATAGTTCTCCAGAATCCCCAACGGAGATGTGTCATCCCCAACAGGTTTCAAACAAAGAAGTTGAATTTCCCTTGAAGACTTGATGATTGAAGTCCGGCAGCAGTGCCAAATTCCCCCTGACTTACGGATGAAGTCCGACAGTGATGTCGCGACAGTTTTCTTAGGTGACGCAGAGTGCCTGACGACAAAAGATAAGATATCCCTTTGAGTTCATGATTGACTAAGGATCCCTTATTGACTTACCGACGAAGTCTGACAAAGATAGTCGTACGTTCCTAGCGACCTGACGAGTCCATAGGAGATGATAAGCAATTCTTCTGCTGTGGCGCAGAATGCCCGACGGCATAATCGACCATCCTTCACCAGTTACCACATAACCGGTGATCCCTTGATGACTTGAGGACGTAGATGATCATCCTGACGGAGATTTGAGATTAAGCATTCACCAGCAAGTTGCCGTGCAACTATCAATATCAACTATCCTTCACCAGTTCCGGTGTAACCGGTGATCCCTTGATAACTTGAAGACGAAGTTCTACAGCGAAATCAGAGGATCATCCCGACAAAGATTTGAAGTTAATCATTCACCAGCAAGTTGTCGTGCAACTATCATTTCAGTTTCCGAAGATTTGTCCCCATCAGAGTAATGTTTACTTGTGCGGTTGGCAAATTTCCGGGATTATTGGTATTCAACCGTCTTTTACCTTGATTGTTTGATAGTTGTTCGCTTCTCACCCAGTCAGGTCCAAGCCGTTTGAATAGGGGCAACTGTTGCACCCCAAAATTTGCCTAACTTTTTTCTTCACTTAGCTTTGTTTCATTGCATTCATATAACACTAACATTGCATTAGCATTTGCATACCATCATCCATTCACAGGGGATCAAGGGGTGTGCTCATCAAGAAAAGGTTATCAAGTTCTAGACCTAATCAAGGAGTTATATTCAAGATATTCAAGAGCTTATCATCATCAGAAAAGTCAAAGAGTTGTATGTGGTTCACCTCCTATCTTAGGGGCTATGAAAAGATCACCAGATGATTGTGAGTCCATGGATATAGGTATGAAGCATTGTGGGAGCTCATAAGAGGTCTTGAGAGTCATTATGGAGCTTATTTAAGTCATTATGCAGAGTGCAAGAGGCCGCAACCAAGATTGGTACAACTAGGGTTTTCTCCTGGTCAACCCTCAGTCAACTGTGAGTCTTTAGGAGATTAAGACTCAATTCCAAGCAACTGTGATCATGGAATGTTGTGTTGAGACACCTAAGATATCATTCCAATATCAATTCATCAATATTCAAGAGTGTGAGAAGTTATTGAGCTAGGGTTTCTAAGCTTGACAGTGTAAAATCCCCTATTTCAGTGCCTAACTTCAAGACCACATAACTTAGGATACAAGTTTTATCTCATCTTGATATCCACATGAGACTTGTAGAGCATGTTCTTATCTTTCTTTTGAGTATTAGAAGTCATTCATTGGATTTCTAGAACTCAAGTTATGAAGCGGACAAGTTACAGGTCATCAGATGAATGTGATTTTGGTACTTGAAAGTCAACCAACTTCCAGGACATTTTTGAGCTAGAAGGATGTTTCTCCTCAACTTTTGACAAATATGAATATTGTTCCTCATCATCTTAGCTTTCCAAAGAGTACTAGAAGTCCTCATTTGGATTTGTAGAACTCAAGATATGAGACTTACAAGTCAAGGGTATTTTGGGAAAATAAGATTACAGGTCATTTTCATTATAGGTCAAGTTCACCACTTTGCATACCTCAAATGAATATCTTGCCAACTTGAAAGTTGCTACAAATGGTATTATTTAATCAATCAAACCTCAAGGGATCATTGATATGGTTTGGATAAGAAAATGTATGGAGAAAAATTCATGAAAGGAAGCTTGAAAAGGGCTAATTCAAATCAATTCATTTTGGAACCAATTCATGTCATATTTGTGCTTGTTTTGAGTCCAAATGATGTTTTAAGAACATTGGAAAAATTACAAATCAAGTTTGAAGCCATTTACATGTGGAAATTCATGGTTTCTTCATCTTTAAGCAACAAATGCAAAATCAACCATCCATTCATTTCCAAGGGATCAATCTCAGCCACACACGATCCTTGCATCATAAGAAACTGATATGAATCAAATTGCAAGCTGGTTGGCTCTGTTTTTATGGAAATTACAAAGCTTGAAAGTGCAAAAATGTGAATTTTGGATTGGACTATTATGGGCTTCGATTGGGCTGCAAATCATCTCATATCCATTGCATATAACATTCTAATCATTTCTAACAGAAAATAACAGATTTTGGAGGTAGTTACAACAGAATTCCATGGAGAAAAAGTGGTAAAAAATGAAAATTCGATTTTGAAGATTAAGCCATTTTCAAGCAAGATTGAGCATTGTAGAATCTTCAATGATGATTATGGAATGATTTTGGACTCTTTCACTAGTGGAAAAAAGGCTTTTTAAGTTGGTTAAAATTGACTTTTTAAGTCGGGTCCGAGTCCGACCTAAGAATTGCTGACATAAGAAGTTTTGACTTCTTAAGTCGGTTGTGGACCTGACTTAACAAACTGTTATTAGGTCGGTTAGGCAGTACCCGACTTAATAAGTCTAGCCTGCAGAAACCATTTATACCCGACCTAAGAACTTACCTTCTTAAATCGGGTATAACTTAACTGACCTAAGAAGTTTTTTTTTGGATAATCACACAAATCAAATGCAGTTTTTCCATTTAATAATTTACCCCATCAAATGCAGTTTTTCCATTTAATAATTTACCCCCAAATCAGACTATCCAACTCAATCAACAAATTACACAAAAAAAAACACACAACACAGATCACAGTAAAACTCCTAATTATCAAATAAAATATACCAACAACTTATAAACACAATTACGTATATTAATAATACTAATACACAAACAAACACGTGCATGTTAATTCTAAAGCACCAAGTACGTACTTATCAAAACATCATCAAAATAAGAAACCTTAAATATTGGCCTTAAAAAATCATATCATCTTCTAAACAGCCAACAACCAAAATCCAACACAGAATTGTACCTAATTTATATCATTGTCTGTACTTTCTTCAATATGTTCCAATATCATGTTTTCACAAAGTTCTTGAACATTTTTAACTTCTTCTTTTTGTAATGGATTTGAATCCTGAAATATCTAAATAAATAAACATTGACATAAAATTAAATTAATATATCAACATAATTTTTTTTAATTAATTGATACAACTTGATAAAAATATTATATTACTCATGTGTCCATGAACCAACAACAGTAGCAGATATAATGTTCAACATGTGAGCCATGATGTAATAGCCGCACTCATAACTAACTTGTTGCTTTTGACTCTAAAATTTATTATCAAATGTGAACGTCTAGTCAATAGATATTACTCAAAAATTGTTATATATATATATATATATATATATATATATATATATATATATATATATATATATATATATATGGAATTATTCATTTATATGTAAAGTAAACAATTACTTACAGTGGGATAAAACCATTCTACCTTCTTCTGCTTTCTCACACGTTGTAACTTATTATAAGCTCCCAAAGCTCTGCAATTATTTATAATTAACAAAATAAATAAGATACTTACATTTATTTTAGAACCATAAATCATTTGATAAATTTGCAACAGAAACAAGAAACTAAAAATCATAGTATAATAATATTACTACTTCACTTTTATACTATTTACTTACAAGTTGAATCAATTGACAAGTGTAGTATAGACTTACAATTCAATAACGTCATAAATTTTTTTATCTGGCTTCTTTCCCAAAGAACATAGAAAGGCTACTTCAAACTTCTTAGGATTAATGATGAACAACTGCCAATGATGACTACAAGAACAAAATACAATAAGTGATTGACTATAAGTGATTGACATACAGTCGTTTTGACTATAACAAGAGAAAATTCTTACTTGTTAAAATAAGGAGTAAGTTAACATTCTTTTGTATCATCACACATCTTCTTTTGTATGTAGGACTGAACACTACCACGCTCATTTTGACTATGAGTGAAACCCGGATCAATAAATCCATAAACATTATTGTTGCCCAATTCCATACAGAGGCGGTGTAGATATCTATAACATATTGAAAGTTATTTGCATTATAAATGAAATTAAGTAAATGATAAATTATTAGATTTACAAATAAAATATACTTACATGAGCCACACTTGTAAGATAGTGATGCCTAATTCTTTTGTACTCATACACAAGTCTACAATATCTTCCCTTAGGAGCTCAATAGAGGCATATGTCCCACCGAATTCACCGTTAAACTTCAAAGTTTGATCCATATACATTGCCTTTACTACCAACTTTTGACAGATAGGTTCTGACTTTTTTGGTGGAGCATCATATTTCTTAGACCGAACCTATGAAATATAATAAAATATTAGACAACATATTAAAAAGGTCTCAATTGTGTAAAATGAAAATAATAAATATAATGAATACCTTATTAGAAGTAAGTTGCAAAAGTCTTTTTGGCCATTGAATGAAAGTATTGGAGGCCTCACCAACCGTTGTAACCTCATCTGTGGGCACTGGTACTTTAGCATTTTCATTTATCACCTTGGTAACAACCACTCTCACCATATCATTATTCAGCACCTGATTGTGTATATTAGGCCCCAACTTATACACATTAGCATATGCCACTAAATGAGTGTTTCCATCAACATACAATTCACATTCTTCAGGAATATCCTCTTGATAATCATTTGGCATATGCGACACCCTTGAACAACTACCCTTTGTGCTTGCATATTGTAAATTGGTATTAGGAGAACAAACAGGGTCATTTGGGTATTTTTGAGAAAAAGCTGGCAAAGATGATATTCCCGCATCACTTGCTCTCTAATCTCCTTAGTAAGCTCGGCCTTTATGGTCTCTATTTGGTCGTTATTCAAAATAGGCAGGGTACTAAAATGTTTACGAGAATGGGATCCAAAGAATTGTCGAATCCCCACACCTCGACCAACAGCACGAACACGACCAGGGTGCTCACCTCGCCCTGTGGCTTCTGTCAAAATATCTTGTCGTCCTTGTGGGATAAAGTTCCCTTCCGCCACCAAAGTATCCTACAAATATCATCAATTCAAGTTAGCAAATAGAGAGTTAAAAAGAGAGTTCAAAAAATATAACAGAACAGAAATCAAAAGAAAAAGAAAAAGGCATTAATTGCTTTATTAGAACAGAAATCAAAAGGCATTAATTGCTTTATCCTACAAATTGTGTATTGTTTATCATAAAGTTAGCAAATAGAGAGTTCAAAAAATATAGCAGAACAGAAATATCATTAGTTCATTCTTAAGTTTAAGTAGGTTGAGATTAATCTGAATAATATATCAACGGGTGGATACACCCTTATTAGCTCATGTAATTAAAAAGATAGCACCAAAAATTAATGGTACAGTAACAGTACTATTTTTAAAAAGATGGTAATTAAAAAAATGGTAATTAAAAAGATGATGATTAATGGTACAGTAACAGTAACAGTATGTAGTTCCACTGTTATACTATTCATCTTGACAACATCTTTAATCTTCAATTTAATCTTCAATTTGAGACCAAAAACAAGACAACATCTTGACAGCACAAATCACATGATAACATACTAATGTAGTAATTCGCAACGTATGTGAATCATAATACAGCCTTGCCAATGCATAAACAAGATAGCATAAAGAAAGTTAACAGATCACCAATGTCGATACGATAAGGAAACTGGACCGACAGAGTTGTAACCGTAAAAAAATGATGTTTTGTCACCATGGCAGAGTTGTAAAAGTAAATATGCATATGTAACACTACTTACAATTTTTTCTGCAACAAGACATGTGTCTTCTGATGTATACTCTCCTGATGGTTTTAGTCGGGCTCTCTTCCACTTCTCATGTCGTTGTGGTGGAGATGGAGGTGGAACCTCTGAACTTCCAACTGCTGCTTGTCTTTCTTTTAACTTATCTGCCATCATATTTTTCTCAAGCAAAGCATATCCCCCTTGGGACAACCTATGGGGATATTTATTATAAGACTGAGTCTCTTGTCCCTTCTTTCTTTTCTCCTATTATATTGCACGTTGATTCATTAAGTTGTACTGAAAATAAGTTGATTCATTAACTAAATAATAAAGCCAACTAACCAGAAAGGAAGGGTCCTCTCGCGATTTAACAAAATCCTTCCACGTTTCTTCATCAATATAAGGGTAATCATCAGTGGGAGACACTCCACTCTTAATTCCATTATTTAAATATCTACTTGTTAAGCTGTTTTTAAAGGACTTCCAACGCTCACCCGCATATACCATCGTTTTCTTATCAACAACATCATTTTTAGAAATGTCACATATTTGCTATGTTACACAACAAATAAAAGAGTTAGTACATATCAAAATATTAAAGTTATGTATAATTGTGACAAATGCAATTAAAATTACCTCAAGTCCTTTCCAAATTTCTTTCCTGTCTTCACTACCAACCTTATCCCATTCATCAATCAGCATACTGATTTTCTCTCGAGCGAGACAAGCAACATGATACTTGAAATCTTTTGCAAGTTCCCCTATAGGATGACCATCTGAATTGAAATCAATTGGTATTCTCTCATCCCGTGCAGTCAAAAGTTGCAACTTTTTCATCCTGGTGCAACCTCTTCCTTTTGTTTTGGTTGATAGAGTATTCAACTCACTTTGTGAAGGAGCTGATGCATCACCCATGTGTCTGTTTAGAGAAAAAAACATAATAATTCAAGCTCAATAATATGAAATTATATGACAAAAATATTGTACATGAGACAATAAAAAAATACTTAAAATCTACATATTTAGATAAAAATTCACCATTTCTTAACTAATTGTGTATTGTTTGAATATTTTCCCATATCCCTTCTCGATGATCTTCACGAGTGGCATACACCTCGTCACCAATAGTATCTTCAACTAAAGTTGGCACCCGTTGAGAAAAAGAAGGAGTCTCATAAATATCTAGCGTTGCATGCTCACTATCATTAGGGTTGTGGTTGCTTTTACCTTGGAGAACCACTGGCCATTTTTTGTTAGAAGGGTCCCTAACATAAAACACTTGTTTTGCTTGAGATGCCATAATAAAAGGTTCATCCATATAGGCTACCTTTTCAAGGTCCACCAATGTAAAACCAAATTCATCAATCTTAACATTATTTTTTATGTCAACCCATTTACATTTAAATAGAGGTACTTTAAATGTAATGAAATTGATATCCCAAATCTCTTCTATGATCCCATAGTAAGCTATTGATGCCATAATAGGATTTTTATCTTTTGAACTAGAGAAGTATATGGACTCAGCTACAACCATAACCCCACTATTTTGCACACTACTAGTGTCATCTTGGGTCTTTGTATAAAATGTAAAATTATTTATATCATAGCCAGTCCAAGTTATGACATCAAATTTAGGCGCCCTTGCTAGACATTTCAATGTCTCAGAACATGTATTATCAGCTAAAATGGTTTTTTTAAATCACTTTAAAAAAGTCTTGTTATGCTCATTCAACACCCATTTTTCATTCATTCGAGGAAATGTTTCCTTGACAATGTTTTTGTGAGCAGAAATGTAAGGTTGGACATCATCAGTATTATTCAATATATACATTTGTGCTCGAAGTACTTCCGCTCGGGCTATGCTCTTAAGTTTTAAACCTCGAATACCTCCACATCTTCCACTATGATGAGACTTAGGAATTCCTATAGCATATGCTTCAGACATGTATTCGGAGCAAAACTCAATAGCTTCTTCTGCAATGTATCTCTCAACAATAGATGCTTCAGGACGATATTGATTCTTCACATACCCTTTTAAGATCTTCATGTATCGCTCAACTGGATACATCCACCTCAAATAAACAGGACCACACAATCTAATCTCCCTCACTAGATGAATAATCAGGTGCACCATGATATCAAAAAAAGAAGGGGGAAAATACATCTCTAGTTAGCATAAGATAACAACTGCTTCATTTTCTAACTCATCTAATTTTTTAGGATCAATGACTTTTCTACAAATAGCATTGAAGAATAAGCAAAGCCTAGTTAAGACAACTCTAACCTTTTTAGGCAATATGCCACGAATAGCAACTGCTAGTAGTTGTTGCATCAATACGTGACAATCATGAGACTTTAGGCCAACCAATTTCAAATCTTTCATTGAGACAAGACTCTTTATATTTGAAGAGTAACCATGAGGCACTTTTATGCTACGTAGACACTCACAAAAGCTTATCTTCTCATTTTTTGACAAAGTATGACAAGCTGGAGGCAAATATGTCCGCTTACCAGCTGATTGTGGAGCTAATTGTTGTCGTATACCCATCTCAACCATATCTAAACGAGCATTTGCATTATCCTTTGTTTTTCCATAAATGTTGAGAAGTGTTCCGATTACACTATCACACACATTTTTCTCCACATGCATCACATCAATACAATGTCTAACATCTAAATTGCACCAGTAAGGTAGATCAAAGAACACCGACCTCTTCTTCCATATATTTTTATGAGTGGTTTGTTTTTGGTTCTTTCCAAATAGAACATTGACATCCTTCACCCGTCCATAAACCTCCTTTCCAGTTAATGCTCTTGGAGCAATTCCATTCTCCTGGTCTCCATTAAACGCTTTTCTCAACCTACGATATAGGTGATTAGGTTTAAGAAATCTCTGATGCCCAAGGTACACTGTCTTCTTTCCATGTTTTAATTGTTGGAAGCATGTGTTATCTTCACATATAGGACACGCCTTATGTCCTTTAACACTATAACCGCACAAGTTCCCATATGCGGGAAAATCATTGATAGTGCAAAATAACATTGCACGCATCTTGAAATTCTCGTGGGAATAGCCATCAAACACATTAACACCTTCCTTCCAGAGCATTCTCAAATCCTCAATCAAAGGACTTAGATAAACATCTATATCATTTCCTGGATGCCTTGGTCCCGAAATCATCATGGATAACATAATATATTTTCGTTTCATACAAATTGAATGAGACAAATTGTAGATGATTAATAGAACAGACCATGAACTATGATTACTACTTAAGTTTCCATATGGATTCATTCCATCAGTAGTAAGTGCAAGCCTAAGGTTTCTTGCCTCATTACCGAAATCCGGATACAAATCATCAACTTTCTTCCATTGCAAAGAATCAGCTGGATGACGAAGTTGTCCATCACGTTCTCTCTCAATTGCATGCCATATAATATTCTTTGCATCTTTTGAATTAGCGAATAATCTTTTGAACCTTGGAATTATTGGAAGATACCACAACACCTTTGCAGGAAGACGCTTTGTGTTTTCATCACTATTCAAATCACCATCTTTCACTTTGAAACGTGATTGCCCGCATGTGGGACACTCCTTCAACTCTTCATACTCATTTCGGTATAATATGCAATCATTAGGACATGCGTGTATTTTCTTGTACTCCATACCCATCGGACACAATATCTTTTTTGCCTCGTAATTACGATTTGGCAATCTATTTCCTTCAGGAAGCATTTCACACAACAACTCAAGTAGTTCGGTAAAACTTTTATCCGTCCATCCATTTCTTGCCTTCAAGTTGAACAATCTCAACACCGCATATAACCGTGTGAAGTTAGTGCATCCCGAATACAATGACTCTTCATTGTCACTACACAAAGTATCATACATATGAGCATGCTGAAAAGACTCGGGTCCAATAGCATTGATCATGTCCTCTAGCCGATTGTCCATATCTACATCAACTACCTCTCTTTCCGACACACTTGACGTATTATTTGACGGTTCACCGTGGCATATCCAATTGGTATAACTTTGGCAAATGCCCTCACAAACAAGATGATTTCTTATTTCATCTATTAAAAGTCGCGGCTCTCTATTCAAACAATTAACACATGGACAATAAAACTTATTATTATTAGGAAGTTTTTTACGAGCATATTGAAAAAATGCTTCCATTCCTTTATCGTATTTTGCACCTAAACGATTAGCTTTCATCCAACTACGATCCATGACTATTTCTGAAAAAGAAAAAAATGGAAAGAAGTAAGGTACAACTAAAAATAAGTGAGCTTGGTGACAGGGCTATGTCATGGTGGTAAGAAGTGAGCTTACTAAAAATAAGGTACAACTAAATCATTGTATTGTTTCATTGATAGAAACTAGTTTAATGGTTACAGGATGATTTCTTTTAAGAACTTTTGAAAAAGCTTATTGGGATGTTTTTGTAACATCTTTTTCAAAAGGCAACTAAACACAACATGATGTCAAAATGTTATCTTGAATAAAAGTACTTCAAGTTGCCATGACAGTAGTGTCTTTCTTACAACAACCAAGATCTTGGTTGAGTCATCCCACAAGATTCACTTCCAAATCTCAATCCCTTTAAATAATACATTCCTTAGAATACAAGGAACTGGTCTAATGGATGCTTGTAACATAAGCTGGCCACCCAATACTGTCACAATACAGGATAGTAGTGATGTGATGCCCACCATGGCGGCACTGTAGGCTGTAATGTATTTTCTTTAACTTTTTGTCTCTTTTTACTTCTCTTGGCAAGTTTTGTAGGCTTGGATGGAGAATAGTCACGGTGCGGAGGCCCAGAAGAAGCATCAGAAACCATGGACGAGTCCTCTTGTTCATCATATTGAACCTTTATGTGTTTAGTTTGGTCAAGAGAAGGTGTATGTGATTGTGGGGAGGTATGGAAAGAGTGGTCAAGGTATAGAGTCCAACCAGACTCATAACCACTACTGCATTCTGAACCTAATGCATTCATATGATATAAGTTGGAGTAGATAGGATTCTCTAATTTATGTTGAAATGAAAGAGTTACGGTAAAAAAGAGTTCAACTAGTATATAGTAATTAACTAACATGTATGTATCAAACTCTCACATGACCATATCCTAGTATATAGAAATTAAAAAACAAAAACAAATCAGATATTTATTGATAAAGCATAAATATTTCAATTGCGTGAAAGCATGATTCTCTAGACTAGGGAATTAAATTTGACAATGCAACATGTTAGACAGCAATGCAATATGTACCCTATCTAACAAAACGTCCATTTCTCATTCTATTAAACTGTAGCATGGACACCACATACATAAATGACTCTGATTTAGCCTCAAATATGGAAAGAAAAAAATGGACATAAACAACACACATCGGTGACCTCTTTTCCTTTTCTGTGCCCATCATGTGTCAATATTAAAGAATCACTAAATGCACTTTAATTTTATAGTTACTTTGTACACTAGTAACATTTATTTAGATCAAAATGTGCCCCTTGTTTTTTACTGTCACACACTCCAAATAAAAAAAGAGAGATTCTCAAACAAACAACTCCCTAAATATAAGCTTATACATTCAGAGTTCCCTAAACAGAGTTCATTTTGAGATTCCTCTGTGATGAGGACCATGACAAATTTGCATTCAGAATATTTAGCAACTTCTAATTATTCAACAGTATGTGTAAGGATAAAAATCCAAACAAATGATTTTGCAATGAAAATAATTAAATTGTTGTAATTCAATATCCCTATATTTTAAATCTCCAATGTTATTGAAAACACAAATTTAAGACATTATGACCACACATATTAGGCTCACGGGTATTTGATTCAAGTTTTGGTAACATTTAAAACCAAGCATAAAACAATAAAATACCTGCCTCCAAAAACACTATCAGAAACACAGTAATGATTTTACATATTAGAAAAATCATTTCCACAGGAAAAGCATGTACTTTAAATGTCTTGCATGGGTAATACAACCAAATATTATTGATGATTTTTAAACTTCTAAGGAAAGATATTAGCAATAACAACAGCAAACAGTATTAACTTTACTGCAGAAGACCACTTATATTGTTGCCCAAGTGTTTCATACAATGAAACTAACTGATCTATTTGATCAGCAGAGTACTTCCCATCTTCTAAATACAAACCAACACACTTTTGGAGACCCTCATAGTAACTGATTGATAACATGAAACAAGAACAAATGTTTAACATCTACAAGTATAGCTAATTAAAATAAGTATGTCATAAAATATTCAAATACAAAATAAATAGTTTATCCCTTTATCAATGAGCGCCAAAAAAAAAGGAAACTGCAGTAAAATTATCCCTTTATCAATTCAATGAAAAATAAATAAACCAATTTCTCTGAAAAAGTAGACAAGATGAGCTTTATCCTAATATATCTTTAAGCACAACCCACACTTCCACTTGTAAGAAATCAAGTAAACAACGAATACACAAAATCACAGGTACACGGTAAAGTTCTCGGGTATATCAACAAAATATTTAGTAGTTTGATGTTTCTGATGTTTGTTTGGAGATTTGTGTTTTGGCTGCTTAATAAGTTCTTTTATCTTAAGTTTCTAATTAGATTTACAATTAGAAAGTGGACAATAAACAATCAAAAAGCTCGGGTGTCTAACACACATAATAAAGCCTTAAGGTGCATTTTGTCCCTGGTAGTTTTTTCTTTCTCAATAATTAGATATAGTTTTCTCATTTTCAGCCTCATATGCAATGAATATAAATGGATATTATGGTGATATGCTGGTGTGCTTTGTCTTGCTAACATGATTAATAGTTGTACAAAAGAAACAAGAACTAATTAGGTGGAAAGAGACTGAATCTAATTCTTCATTAATAATACTTACTTTTCCAAACACAACAAGGTACAATATAAACAATGATCAATAACAATAAAATTTATCAAAAAAATTAATCTTGCTTCCACTTTTTGATTTGTCAGTCACTTGAACACATTAAGATCAGACTGAAATAAACTGAATTCAAACACATTCAATTTTGTTAGGTATTGTAAGAGATGAATATCAATGGGTGAGTGAGTGAATCAGAGATTCATTTATAATATTAATGCTCTGGCTATATTTAAGGGCCAGTCAAATCCTAGGCAGCAGTTAGAAACACTATCCAAACTATACCAGTTAGAAACACTATCAAAACTCAAGCAGCAGAATAGAGGAAAAACTATACCAGTTAGAAAACCTATCCAAACTAAAATTCAAATCAATTCCATCTTCAATTTAACAACAACATTTCATCAATACTCCATCAAACATTCAAAGAAACTGAACCACCATACATGAATAATCATGAAAACATACCTAATCTGCAGAGTTCAAAGCCTTTGCTAGTATCACCAAAACCTCCAACACTTTAGTATCACTTAAACCCTGCTTCAAATTTGAAAACACGAAATACTCTTTACAATGTATTCATTGAAAATTCAAAACCTAACATTTCAAAACGCAGAGAGAAGAGAGAACCTGGAGAAAGTGAGTATGGTGACAGTGGCGATTGGTGAAAGATTGAAAGAATGGTCAAATCTGAAAACGGAAGTTGTGGTGAAAGATTGAGAGAACAAGAAGTTGTGGTGAAAATTTTCGCGGTATCAAAAACATAGAGAAGAAAGCTGCGCGCAGAAAGAGAAAGGTCACTGTGTTATCAGAAATTATTTTAATTAAAATTTATTAACTAAGTATTAAATAATGTTTATTTCACTAGAATGTATTAGGTAAGAATCGAACCGGAGTCTTGTAAGACCTTCTTAGGTCAGGTAATAAACACCTGACTTAATAAATAAATTTCTTAAGTCATTTCAGTAAAAGAACCGACTTAAGAAATTTAATGAAAATTATATATTTTTTATTTAATCTTTGTAGGCCGGTTAAACATAGACCCGACATAACAAAGTTTCAAATATTTACGGATTTGCCACCATGTGGTTTCTTAAGTCGGGTTATTGATGAACTGACTTAAAAACCTTTGCTAAGAAAGTATTTTTCCACTAGTGTTTTCTTGAAGCTTCAACAACATTTCAAGCCTCCATTGAAGCTCCAAACCAGGTTCTTATTTTTCATCCATGCTCTCTGTTTGTATTGAACTTAGGTGTCATTTTCACATAATTATGATCCTTAGAATACGTAGAAGCTTTTAGGATTAGTTTGGTTAGGATTCATGACAATTTTTGACAGAGCCTCCTAAGTTGTAGTTTGAATTTTTCCTTAGATATTGGATGAAAATGGAAAAGAAACATGGAATATTGAAGTAGGAAGTGAGAGGAAGAGATTAGTGTCTTCAATTTTAGTTTTTGTGAAAGTTGTGAATTCTTGAAATTCCATGGATGATCACATTTTTGGAGATGTAGTGGATAAAAGTGGAAATAAATCACATATTTGGATTCTATGCGAAAAATCATGCAAGTTTGGTTCAAGAACCGTCGCGTTAGGTGAAGAAACGCAAGAGTTCCACTTTTAGAGCAATGAGAAAGACGAACGGCGCGTCTCCGGCCACCGTACGCTCCACCGTGCTGCGTTTTCTCTCTCATTTCCGGCGGTCCAAGGTTGAAGACGAAGACGTGGCATCCTCGTGTGCGTCCGATCAGTGGACTTTCGCACGGACGGATATGATTAAGACCCACCGTGGTCTTCGTTTGACTTGCAACACATGATTACATGACTCACTTAAATTCTGAATTGGACTTTGCTAATAGCACCCTCACAATTAGGCCCAAGCGAAATACCCGTGGATCCGTTACTCAATGCACCACCCCTGTAGCTTCCATTTAATTTCATTTTCTCTTTTGTTTTTTAATTGATGGCTGTTTGATTTTAATTCAGAAAAAATATTAACTGTTGCTAATAAATCTTGAAAAATATCATGTAGGTAGTTTGACATATCTAGAATTTTTTCATATTTTTTAATTTCAGTTTTAATGCATTTTTCGATTAATTTCATATTTCCTATTTTAATGTATTTTTAATAATTGAGAAATTACATGCTATGCTTTATGATTTTCTTTCTCTTTCAATAATCCATATTAATCTCAAATTTTTTGTATGGTGAATGTTGATACATTGTAGAACATTGTAACATTTTTCATGCATTTTTAGATTCCTTTTGAATAGGTTTTGAGGCACATCTTTAGAGCCTTCCCCATTTGAATCTCCCATAGCATACATCTAGATTTAGCATCTGGTTAGTGTACTTAGACATAGAGCTTTGACTTGAAACTTTAACCATAGACTCCTAACAAATTTAGGATCATCTAGGATTTTTCTAAGGATTTGTAGAATTGATTTCCTATTTTCCCCATATTTTACTTTCTGACCAAAGTTTGTGTATTCATGATTGCACCTTCTCATAGTTTGGCCTAACAAATGAACTTTTAGCCAACTTTAAGCATCCAATCTTCCCATTAACCCTTAGTACATAGGTTTACACCCTTTTAGGTTCATTTTCAAGTCCTTAACATACCTTTAAGCTCCCTTAGGATGAACTTTCCTGAGCGCTAAAACATTGAAGGTTTCTTTAGAAGTTTCTGTGATGTCTTCTTTCCCCTGTGTGGTTTCTTCCCTGGGCTTTGCACTATCTTCCTCCTTCAAGTCTTGATGAGGAGCCCTCTTCGGAGAGCCTAATCCTTCCCTTGGTTGGATTCTATGCATTCCTCAAGAGGTCGAGCCTTGGATTGACATTCCTGGCATGGTATATTCCCTTGGTTTATACTGTCATCCATCCCAAAGTCCCTTTCTTAGGATCCCTCTTGGGAGAGTCTAATCCTTCCCTTGGTTGGATTTTCTGCATTCCTCAGGAGGTTGAGCCTGGGATTGACATTCATCAGTATAGTACATTCCTTTGGTTTGCACTATCTTCCTCCTTCAAGTCTTGATGAGGAGCCCTCTTGGGAGATCCTAATCCTTCCCTTGGTTGGATTCTGTGCATTCCTCAAGAGGTCGAGCCTTGGATTGACATTCCTGGCATGGTATATTCCCTTGGTTTGTACTGTCATCCATCCCCAAGTCCCTTTCTTAGGATCCCTCTTGGGAGAGCCTAATCCTTCCCTTGGTTGGATTCTGTGCATTCCTCAACAGGTTGAGTCTGAGATGGACATTCTATGTTGATACACCTTTAACCAGATACCTTAGATTGATATCTAGGACCATTACCCAGTTCTTCTGTCCTATTGACATAGGATCCCTTTTGGGAGAGCCTAATCCTTCCCTTGGTTGGATTCTGTGCATTCCTCAGGAGGTTGAGCCCATGATGGACTCTTGTGTTGACACACGTCCTACCTGATGTAGCCTGAGATGACTTCCCTATTGCTCATCTTGGTTACCCTTCCCCTCAGTCTTTCATTCATAATTGTTTGACATTGCTTGATGCATTAGGATAGTCTCATGTGTAGAGTATTTTAGGATAGGTACATGATTGCACTGAAAGGTCGAGCTGAGCTCCCTTTACTTGTTTGCTTAGAGGTTGAGTGTTCTCCCTCTGCTTGAGTGTTGTTTTCCTTTTTTCTAACTGATGTGTTTGCATTGAAAGATTGAGGTGACCCTCCCTTTGCTTGTCTGTTCTGTTTGTTCTCTTTGCTTGATTGCTTAGAGGTTGAGTCTCTCCCTCTGCTTGTTTTGTTGCATTGCATTTGCATCTTTACTGTTTGCTTTTCTGTTTTATCTGCTTTGACGATTTTTGCAGTTTGTTTTCTATTTCCCACTCACATGCTCCCTTAGGACTCTCACTTCCTCTGACAAGGAAGTGATGATAGACTTTTAGGTTGAAACCTTTGCATGATAACATCTAGGAGTTCCCTGTTTCAAACTCAACCATAGGACCATATTGTATGATAACTGTAGGATTCAGTTTCCCCTGTAGAGTCCCTCTTCTCTTTTCCTTCAAACAACAATAAAATACGTAATAAAGGCAAATTCATATCGTACGTTACGAGCCTTAAGCCACTTGGGAAATGACAATTGAGCAGTCTCCCCTCAATCGTCTAGAGTGTTTAGCCCACATCCTTTGGACGATATGCGACGCATTCGTTCCCAAGTCATAGTCTCTAGTGCGATATAAATTGCAAACATCCATAAAAAACACTTCTTCCGTAAAAGACAGAGAATAAACATCAAACTTCTTTTTGCCCCGTGGGCCCATAATTAGGAAAATCATTTCAGAAAAAGAGTGTCATTAACTCCCAGTTCTATCGCAAACGGTAACGCACGAGTCTCCGACGAGCAAGCTGCATACACCAAACTGTTGGAACTGTTTGTTAACCCTACTCGGAAAAACAAATGAATCAATCTGTATTCCGTAGTATCCCGAACTACGTAAGCTCTAATCTCTCACGCCTGATGAGAGTACGTAGGCACAATACCGACGTATTGGCGAGCCACCTTCCCCCGTCCTGTTACCCGTAGTTGGACGAACTATGTTGACTCTGATTTCTCGTTCTCTGACGAGAATACGTAGGCACGAAGCGCGATGCTTTGCCGAGTCAGTTTTCTTTTCTTTTCAGACCAGCCTTGATAGGTAGATAGTTAAACCAACCCGTCATATAAACACAACAAGTGTGGATCCCATTGAGTACAACGGACGTGAGGGGTGCTACCACCTTCCCCTTGCGTAACCGACTCCCGAACCCAGACATGGTTGCGATGACCTTGTGTTATACCTTTTCGTCAGGTTTTTCCGATTGTTTCCTTTCCCTCTCTGTGGAATAAATAACAAAAGGTGGCGACTCTTCTGTTTTGCCGACACCTTATTTTCACAGTAGCGACAACTCTTTCTGATGATCCTCAAGAATTTTGCATCTTCATCATTTGTAACCACTTCTTTCCCCTTTTCTTTGGCAGGCATAAGGGTAACAACTTCTTTAGGCGGAGCCTCATTGAAACGGGGAGTATAGATACAACCACTTCGTGTCATCTTGCTTTCCCCAGCTATATTGGTCATATCTTCATTAGCAATCTTCAGATCTTGCCTCGGAATAACCTTCCCAGATTCTTTGTCAATCATGGTCACATCATATTTCCAGGGTAAAACTTTGGAGTCATTGAAATGAAATAGACTAGGCTTCTGAATGATCACCGGTTTTGGCTGATTGACTATAGAAGTAACAGACTTTGATGTATTGAAAACAGGATTTGCAGAATTTGATTTTGGCAAATGGAAGACTGGTATTTTAGCACCTGGTTCTAGTAAGTTGAAGACATGCTCAATAACAACAATTTCATCCTTCTTCACTTTGTTAACCACTTGTAAGAATCCATCATTGATCAATTTCTGAATATCATTCTGAACCAACAAATAGCCCTTGGCACTGACATCACAACTTTTACAATCATTATGGCAAGCAGACACTAAACCGGCTTCAAACAATTTTGCATGGAAAACTCGGAGAGGAGTCTTGATCTTGGAAACATTAAGAATTGGGATTTCATCAGATATCTCATCAATAGCATTAAGAGTTCTGTGAGTAGGCAGAGGATTGCTCTTAACATTCAGCTGTGGATCATCAAAGGACAAGATCTTCTTTTCCATTAACTCTTTTACAAGGTGCTTGAGAGCATAATAGCTTTCTAGATCATGGTTAGGCGCACCCTCATGAAATAAACAATGAGTGGCGGGATTGTAATTGGCTGGCAGCGGATTGGGAGGTGGACCCAAAGATCTTGTAGTTATCAGACCTTGTTGTACTAATGATGGGTACAACTCGGTGTAAGTCATCGGAATAGGAGGAATTGGCTTATACTGTCTCCTGTTAGAAACATTCTAGTGAGGTGCCTGATTCTTTGGTTGTTGATATGCAGGAGCGTTGGGCACTCGTTGATAATTAGATGGAGCTTGTGAAGGTTGATAACAAGGATGTTGTTGATAGATTGGAGGTTGATAAACAGGAGCCGGTTGCACAGGCTGATAAGCAAGAACTTGTTGATTGAAAGCAGGTGTAAGAGCAGCCAAATACGGTTGTTGAGCAAACTGAACAGGATAACCTTGTGGTTGAAAATAGTTTTGCTGATGTTTCCAAGGTTGATTTCTTCCTCTGCTTGCTGTTACAGCATTAGTTTCACCCTTTTTTTTCTTGTGAGAGGTAAATGAAGGCTTCTTAGCCTAGTCTTTATTGGAGCTTGAACTAACAGCAGTACTTGACATTTTCCCACTTTTCAGACCCATTTCTATCTTTACACCAACGGAAACAGTATCAGAGAAATTTGCAGTCACACTTCCAACCATTCTTTCATAGAACTCAGGACGAACAGTGTCAACGAACCAATCAGCTAGTTCTTTTTCAGTCAAAGGAGGTTCCACTTGTGAAGCAATTTCTCTCCATCTCTGAGCATACTCCTTGAACGATTCAGAACTGTTATAGGACATACTCAATAACTATCTTCGGTCAGGAGCCAGATCCATATTGTATTTGTAATATTTGATGAAAGCATCAGACAGATCTTTGAAACTCTTAATACGAGACTGATCCAGAGTTAAGTACCATTTCGACGAAGCACCCTTCAAACTGTCCTGGAAACAATGAATCATCAGTTTGTTGTTTTCAACATGAGCAACCATCTTACGGTAATACATGATCATATGACTCTTCATACATGTAGCTCCTTTATAACGGTCAAAGCTGGAAGTTTTGAACTTCAGAGGGATAACCAGACCAGATACAAGACACACTTCTCTGGCAGCAACACCAAAGATTTGATCTCCTTCCATCATTCTCAGCCTCTTATCAATAATTTCTACATTTTCTCGAAGTTTCTCATGACGTTCATCTTCATCTTATTTCACATCAGAAATATCATATACCAGTTCATTGAAATATGGTTGCACATGAGTATGAATAGCAGCTGGTGCAAAAGTAGGAACCACTTGAGGAGCTTCAAAAAACAAAGGAACAACTTGTTGAGCAATAGGAACTGCAGTAGGAGTCGGCACAAAACTAGGTGGAAGACCATAAGGAGGTACACTTGTAGTAATAACATATGGTTGAGGATCCACAACAGCATTGGTAGTCTCAGAAACAACAGTGGGTTGAGTATCCATCCTCGCACGAATAACCTGTAGCATCTCCATAATCTGCCCCACACTTCCCCGAAGATCTTCTAGTTCATTGCTAACACGATCAAGCTCTTAATTTTGTTCTGCCATCTTTTTACGAGCTCGATCTCTGGTGTTGTACTGGTGCAGTGGACTCAGGTTGATAGAACTGAAAGGTGAGAGAACCGAGAATAAGAAACCGGAAGGAAAAATGCATATGCAAAAACATGGATGCAATGCAGTGCAATGCAATGATTTCAAGGATTTCAACGGCCAGTTGCAAATATTTCTTAGGAAAGCTGAAAAAAAGTTTAGATTTTGAAATTTAAGATTTTTGAATTTGCAAAGGACTGACAGTTGAATTCCTTGAACCCAGGAATGTTATGATGCTGGAATGCAATGCACAAACACACAAAAGCAAACAAAAGTCCTAGGTTAGAGAGTCATGAGCACGGAGCCATGGTCTACCCATCTTGAAAGGTATGTACTAAGGGTTAATCGTACCTATAGAATAAGGGTTCTAAGCGGTGCCCAAATTCATCAGTCCATCTTTCGAATATTATTAATTTCCCGAATAACTTGGTGGTTCACAATATTCTCAAGAGAACCTCTTTTGAGTGTAGTATCACATAGAAACTATTTTGGGACTACTCCCTCATAGTCATCGCACTACGTCCTAATAAAGCCAAAGTTGTGTTTAGGGTAACCATGGTCCCCAGTATCACATGCTCCTAGGTTGAAAGTAGTGAATGTTTTCACGAATACTCTTTCAACATTACTAATTTTCAAGAGGGCCTCAACTGAGCGGTGATTCTCAAGTCAGCTTGGTCGGGACTCACTCCCTATAAGCCTCGTCGAATATATCACCTTCCTATAATAATTTCGCTCAAGTCCGGGTGTATGACTTATCTCACAACAATGTAAAACCCAAGCAAGGTACAACCATATATACTTACAAATAGATAATATATACAAAATAGCAAGCACAAATAAAATAAGATAGGGGGAACCCTAAAAAATGTTAAGACTCTCCCTAGTGAAGTCACCATTTCTGTTGCGGTGAGAATAGGATATCAAATTATTGATTAATTTGAATCACAATCTTAGATTCACAACCAGTCTTTGATTTATCTGAAGGAAAGGTTAAAGAAGGGAAAACCTATTTTGCATCGTAAACACAATACGGGGATAGATCTAAGGTATGCGGGTTGGTTAAGACTAGGGAAGGTGTTAGCATCCTAAACTTCTGTAGTACTCTACAAGAACCTCTTGTTTAAATGTGCTATTGGTTATATCTATCTGCTTAAGATATGCTAAGGGTTGAAGGGTAAAGAGAAGGACCTAAAGGGCTAGTCCTAAGTATACTTGCCAAGAAATCGCATCTTGTGCCTACGTATCCTGGGTAGGGGATGGAATCAGAGTATTTGTAGTTCCCCTCAAAGAGGGAGAGGAACTTCTTGACTGTGGTCATGGTTCCAGGGGGAAGTAAGTGTTCATATGGAAGCGCTTACTTGGAGTGCGGCGACTCCTATTTTACATTGTAAGTTGTGGTAGAGAATGTCCACGGTGGGACGCTAAACATGAGTACAGCAACTCAGATCCTAAGGCTAGGAATACGGTGAAAAATGTCCATGGCAGGACGCTAAACATGAGTACGACGACTCGGATCCTAAGGCTAGGAAGAGGGGTGAGGAGTGTAAGGTATGTCCACGGCGGGACGCTAAGCACGAGTATGGCGACACAGATCATAAGGCTAGGATGGGGTAAGGGATGAAGGTATGTCCATGGCAGGACACTAAGCATGAGTACGGCGAATCGGATCCTAAGGCTAGGATGATTTAAGAATGTCCACAGCAAGACGACTACCTGGAGCATGGCAACTCCGATCCTAAGTTGCAAAGGGTAACAGGAAGTTAGTTGTTAGTGAGCTTGCCAAGACATCGCATGTTGTGCCTACGTATTCTTAATGAGAACTCGGAGTATTCGTAGTTCCCCTCAAATAAGGAGAGGAACTTCTTGACTATGGTCAAGGTTCCAAGAGGAAGTAAGCGTTCATAGGAAAGCACTTACATGGAGTGCGGAGACTCTGAATCTACGTTGAAAGTTACGTTGAAAAGGTGAGTAAGTATTCCACGGCGGGAACTTACATGGAGATCAGCGACTCCTGATCCTAAGGCTAGGATAGAGGGTAAGAATGTCCACGGCGGGACGCTAAAAGTGAGTACGGCGACTCATATCCTAAGGCTAGGAAAAGAATGTCCACGGCGGGATGCTAAGAATGAGTACGGCGACTCAGATCCTAAGGCTAGGATGGGGTGAGGGCGAAGGTATTGACATGGCAATCAAGCGGGTACCTTTCCCTTGGAAACGGTTAATAAATGGGAATATAAAGCAGATGATATGAAATTGATAAGAATGATATAATGATAATGCGAATATACTAATTTAAGCATAAAATGAAGTTAAGTCGAATGGCAACGAGAAGCAGATAGATTCAGATTAAAGGATTATGTTAGTTCCATGATTCTATGATTGGCTAAATTTTGGTAAAACATGATTCTACATTGATGTTAAGTAAGATGTTATAACATCTTCATCAAATGTTATGACAGTACTACTGTCATGTGTTTCAAACAAGATGTCGAGACAGATGTCATGATATCTTTGTCTGGTACAGCAGGCACTGGTATTTTATATCTCTTGACAATGGTATTTTGGTTTGATGAGATCCCCGTGGATATACCTCATCAGTATGCGCAGGTCAAAGAGATTTATTAGGAATAAAGTACAGATTTAATTGGGATTTCATAAAAAGGATCTTTGAGACTTTTTAGGAAACTATAAAATATTTGTTTTTATTTTTATGAAGAAGATTCTGCAGAAGATTTACAATGAGAAGATTTAGAATTTGATTTGATTGGAAGGCATTTTGGTAAAACTAGGTGTAATCACAAGATGTCCTACAGGATGTCGTGACATCTGTCTGTCAGGATCAGCAGGTTGCTTCCATATCTTTTTGTGCAAGCTTGCGGCACTATTCTGGTGTAGAACTTGCGTGTTTTTGGTGGTTTTCTAAAGGCATTTATGATACACTTATTATGGATCAGGTTTGATTTGATATGGAGTTATTATCAGAAGATTGATTGAAGATCGGAAGAATGATATGATTAAATTTGATTGATCAAATCAAATCTGTTGCAGTTTATGAAGATTGAAATCTTCTCTTCCTGCTGTTACTTTTGGCACAGCCCAAGCCCATTATCATTGCTATTTAAGGTGGCGAAAACCCTAGCTTAAGACAAGTATTCACAACAAGAAGATCTTGAGTGTAAAGTAAGGGTTTAGGATTTTGAGAGTCTCTTGTGTGTGACTTTGTAAGTCACCCTTTGTATCTTTTGATGCATCGTGGTAGACATATTTAGGTGTGTTAGTTTTGTGAGCCATTCACTCATTGATTAATGTGTGAATTGGACTAGGTTGTTAATTGTAATTTGTCCACTCAAAGCTTGTAAGCAAGAGTGTATTGTCCTTGATTGAAGCTGTTAAGCAAGATCAAGTATTGTCTTTGAAGAGTGTCTTCTAAAGCTTATTCATTTGCTGTTATCACTGCTGTGATTGAGGGGAGTGAGAGGGGTCTCATACCTAGGAGTGTCCTAGGTAGAAGTTGCACTGGGTAGGGATTAAGTGAGGGGTTGTAAACTGGGACTTTAGCTCTGAATTGATACTACTGATAGTGGATTTCCTTCTTGGCTTGGTAGCCTCTAGATGTAGGTGATGTTGCACTAAACTGGGTTAACAATTCATTGTGCTATTTATCTTTCTGCATTTAATATTCTGCTCAATTTAAATGGTTAGATAAATTGCTCTATTAGTCTGCAGATGTTATAACAGATGTCATGACACTGGTAATTTTTAAAGTTATTCAAAATGCTCGTGTTCTGTCCTTGTTCTGTTTTAGCAGAAATCTATGTTCTTAACATCTCTTAGGACATTTGAGATCTGCATACTAGAATTTCAATTGGTATCAGAGCAGGCATCCTGTCTGTTCTACATGAGATCTTGGGACATACTTTCTGGTGTTTTAAACATGGAGAAGTTGTAGCTGATTTGCTGATCTTGCTAAATGTTTGGGCTGCTGATGGGTTCTTGAGGAGTTTCTACTTATGAAGTTAAGGGGGAGTTTGTGTTTACTCCTGCTTTTGAAGGATTCTGTGTATCTGCTATCGTGCTCTTTGATATAGGAGTTTGTACAACAACTGCGGGAGGAGTGGCTGTTTCTTCTATATGGTGTCCTATAAGATGTTCTGACATCTTATTTAGAGCATGTTGAAAATGTTCTTTTGGAGGTTTCGCTGCATATTTTTCTGATGTAAGAACTCTGGTAGTCCTGGGAGAAGATTGGTCTGTATGCTGTATACAGTTTGATAAATGGATGTAGCAGGTGTGTAGATGGTTGGAAGATGGTGTCTGCTGCTGCTCTGATTTTTGTTCTACAGATTGCTGAATGTAGTAGCTGTGTTGTTTGTGTGCCTGGGCTGTTGCCTGTATGCTTGGGTTGTTCTGTTGTGTATTACAGGTTGCTGAAGACTATTTTAGAGAAGATAGTGGGAGGTGATTTATTTTCACCACTCATAACTTGCAAGGGTTCTATTAGTAGAGGATGTCATAGGCAAGTTGAGTCAAGGATGTCAGCCTTGATGTCTCAACATTAAAGATCCTTTAACTAAAGAATACTTTTGGTATTGCTGAAGTGTAAATATCGGTCAGATGGTCTTCTCGACAAGGTTTGTGGATTTAAGATCAATTTCTATTTGTGGAATGCACAAGTATTTAATTGGTTATCCATTATGTTTAACATTGTCAAAGTTCAGATGGTTCATCAGTCAATGATCAAGGTGTCTCATTAGTTGTTGCTTAAGTATTTGGCCCTTGATTTGTTTGGTCCTCTTCAAAGATTTGACGTTCAACCAAATGTTGAGTAGAGATTATACAAAATCTTGTTGATTCAAAGAGTGATTTTCTAAAGCAAAGGAGATGTAGTTGATGATCTTGGTACCTTTTACATGTGTGTTTGCATTCTTCCTCAGCTTGGACCTACAGAGGCACACAATTTGTCTAGAAAGTTTTCTGGCAAGAAACTTGTCTAAAGAAGTAAAATTGAAGATTTCATCATCTTGATGAATTGACCTTGGATCAATTTATTTCTGATCTAGGTGTAATGGAGTGCAGTAGGTGTCAAGGATAAGTGGCAATTATCTTTGACTTTCTGAAAAAGTATCTACTTAAGGAAAGCGGGAGTCCTTTTGTAAAGATCTTTTGTGACTAACCTTCTCTGAAGAATCAAGCTTTGGCATGTTTGGGTTCTCTAAAGAGGAGTTTCTGAAGCAAATGCATTTCAAGGGATTTGTTGTGGTACAGTAAAGCAGAATACAACCTGTTTTCTCAAACTTGATATCATTAATATAGTCTCTGTAAACATGGAACTCATGTTCTGATAGAGTGATAAGGTTCTTCTAAGTGGCATAATAAAAGATTGAACTCATCAGCGGGATGTCTTATCGGAGGTTCTGACATCAAGCTAAACTTCAGGGTCTTAGTTGAAGTAATGGTACATCATTTGAAGATAAGTTGATCTTCTCGGGTATGAATGGAATTAATTCTTCAAAAAGGTCTATCTCATGCAGTTTGCGGGAGCTGCGAGAAGGAGTAAATGTTGCAGGTCCAAGTCTTGATGTATCTAAGATGCCTTGCTATGGAGCAAGTAGGATATGTAACTTGAAGATCAAGTTTTCTTGGTGAATTAGAAGAGTTTCTAGAGCTCTGAAAGAAGCTGAGTTAACCAAACAGTGGCATTTGGTTATTTAAGAAGTGGGCTTGGAGAAAATTACTCTTGTGCATATGGATAGTTATTTGAAGACCAAAGGAGAGTCTGGTTCTATTCATGTCTTAGAGCTTATGGTAGAAGACCTAAGGTTGAGTGCCTTCTTTTGGGAGAGGTATGATAGTTTAAACTCTCTCTATGTTCTTTGGATTTCTCACTGGTGGAACTATGCTCTTTGATGATTAGATTACTATTTAGATAGTAAGTCCAAGTGGTTAGTGTATCAAGAACCATTATGATGTCTGTGATTAAGATGTCCTAACTGATGTTAGAACATCATTTTGTTTGCTAAAATTGGGGTTCAGATTGTGGAAGTTGATATTCACTAGTTGAATTCGAAGTGCTTTAACTTATCATATGGGAGAATGATGAGGTAAATACTGTCTTGGATTATGGGGTGTCTATCTTGTTCTCTGACTCAGGCTGAGGTAAGAATACTTGTGGAGAAGTGGCTTCTTCTGCTGCAAGTAACTCTAGAAAGAAGTGGAGCAGTTTGGTACCTTCTCATTGTATGAGCATGAATTTCGTCATGAGATATAATATGGTGATCTTGGGTGTTTCTTGCTGAAAGGAGCATCTTTTATAAAAGATAGGGGGAGAGCTTCTGTCTGATGAGTGTACTATTGTGGTACACAGGTTGCTTGTGGTTCAAGCAGTGAGTGAATGTGTTCAGCAGGTGTGTTGAACAAAGAGTGAGCTCTTGAAGACATGAAGATGAGTCTTATGTTTTCCATTCACGTTAAGGTGTTCTTCTGGAAAGAGAGCAATGGTTATCCTTGGTATGAGGAGTTATACTTCCATCTAGGATCTATTGCTGCAATAGTACAATTATTTCTCAAGATTGTTTGTGGTTTCAAGCAGCTTGTGATTGTATGTCTCTATGAGGATGGACTGTCAGACAAGATGATGTGACATTGTGTTACCATTCTAGCTCATGGTGAACTTGACAGTGTATTTTTTTGGTTCTGTCATTGGGTATCAATGGATCAAATCAGACTTGTACAAGCTTATTGGGAGTAATATAAAGGTAATAGCATTATGATCTAGCTTTCACTGAAGGGATTTTGGTCAGCAGGTTTGTGGGCCTCTATCCAAATGTTTTGTCTTGTATTTATATGTCTGGTGAAGATGAAGACCAAGACACCACCAGCTCTAATTTTGTGCATATGGAAGTCAAGGAAACATTTCTAGGACATTCACCCTGACATCTTGGAGATTTCTCTAGTCTTTCAAAGCTGAGTCTGAGTGTTCTGGCAGATAATTATGCCTATACTGCAACTACTTCTGCTATTAGGTTTGGTTCTAGCATGGTTTGTGAAACAAGGGGTGTAGAGCTGCATGGGCTTCCAGTGTGTGAATATGAAGATGTTGAAGTAAGTCTTCATGTGTTTGGGTTTTCTCTTTTAGGGGGAGTGCTGGTTATGCATGACAGGGAGAACTGTGTACCTATCTGATGTGTAGCTGCATTGCTGTAGCCTGTACAAAGTTTGCTGATTCTCAGGCAAACTTGTGTTCTTGGACCACTGGTGAGGTCGTAATGTCACACAAGATGTCCTGACATTGTGCTGTCTGGTGTAATTTTTACCTTGACAATATGACTGTGGGCCTGGGTTTGTGAAGTTGTTGGTTTGAACTAGGACTATGTTTGCTTCTGATGAATGACCTAGGAAACAACATTGGTTATTATCTGGGAGAATTTATTTTTCTCTGCAGAATATTTGTGTATCTCTTGGGAGATTGTGAGATGTCAGACTAGGATATCCAGACACCATGTGCAATTTTTGGGTTTGGCTCTAATTGATGTGTTATGAGTTTATATGTGTGCATCTAAGTTTATATGTGTGTACATTTACTCCAATTTTTGTCAATTTTTGGTTAAAAAGGGGGAGTAAAGTGTATTAATGTTATATATTGTCTTGATGTTATGTCACATGTATTGACATGTTGACCAACATTGTGACAGGACTTTTCTACTGATAAGGAAAGAGTAGTGTGTTGTTATTGCTTGCTGAATGCAACTATTAAAGGGGAGCATGATAGTTTGTGAGGCTGGATGTAAAACTACTGATGTTGCTGATTTATCATGGTTTGGTTGGGCTGGATGTATTTGATAAAACTACTGCTATTGCGGATTTATTATGGTTTGGTTGGGCTGGATGTATTTGATAAAACTACTGCTGTTGTTGATTTATCATGGTTTGGTTGTTTTAGCCAAAATTTGCCAAAGGGGGAGATTGTTAGTTCCATGATTCTATGATTGGCTAAATTTTGGTAAAACATGATTCTACACTGATGTTAAGTAAGATGTTATAACATCTTCATCAAATGTTATGACAATACTACTGTCATGTGTTTCAAACAAGATGTAAAGGCAGATGTCATGACATCTTTGTCTGGTACAACAAGTGCTGCTGTTTTATATCTCTTGACAGAGGTGTTTTGGTTTGATGAGATCCTCGTGGATATACCTCATCAGTATGCGCGGGTCAAAGAGATTTATTAGGAACAAAGTACAGATTTAATTGGATTTCATAAAAAGGATCTTTGAGACTTTTTAGGAAACTATAAAATATTTGTTTCTATTTTTATGAAGAAGATTCTGCAGAAGATTTACAATGAGAAGTACTTATAATGGATGATCTTATTGATACTGACATGTTACTTGATGGTACTGGGGAAGAGGAGACAATGGAAGGAGGAAATGTAGAGATTGGCGAGATGATTGATTTGGAAGTTTCAGTTCCAGTTCCAACTGACAACACTACTCAAAATACAACAACTACTCAAAATACTACTTCTACTCAAAATACAACTACTGTTGATGATGGGGAAACCCCTCCAGTTGACCCAGATCAGAGTTCTCATAGCCAGATAAATGCCTTTGGTAAAGCTCCTCGTTCCAAGAAATTTGCAATTCATACTAAAAAGGTACTTACTGAAATGCCTGATGGTACCAAGAAGTGAAAATGCAGATGGTGTGGCAAGTTTTACACTTATGATGTGAAATGGAAAAGTACTTATAATGGTAAGAAACATTTAGAAAATTGCATTCAGAGAAAATGTAGGTGGTGATAGTACTCCTAGTTTGGAAACTTGGACATATAATCATGCTAGGGTAAGAGAGGTTTCATCTCATATGATTCTAGGTCATGAATTTCCTTTTTCTGTTATGGAAGGTGTTATCTTTAATGAGTTTCTTAGAGAAATTTATCCATGGTACAAAAAGATTACTAGACAACAGGTTAAGTTTGATTGTGAGACATTTTATGAGACTGAGAGAGTTAAGATGAAAAAGTATATGTCTTTGATTAATAGGATCAGTCTTACAACTGACCTGTGGTGGTCTGATGAGCAGAAAATTGGTTATATGACAGTGACTGGTCATTTCTTTAAAATGGCAGCTTCACAAAAGAGTTTTATCTTTTAAGAATGTGCCACCATCACATTCTGGTGAGGTTTTATATAGGGAATTGATTAAGGTCATGGAAGATTAGGGCATAAGGGATAAGGTTTTTTCAATTTCAGTCGATAATGCTAGTGCCAATGATAATTGCATTGCTTGATTGAAGATAGATTATTCTGGTAGGAGAAATCTACCATTGGATGGTAAACTATTTCATGTGAGATGTTATACACACATCTTAGATTTGTTGGTTCAGGATGGTCTTGATATGATTAAGGTGACTCTTGATAAGATTATAAATGGGGTCAAATACTTGCTAAATTCTGAAACTAGATGCAAATCATTCAAAAAATTTGTTGATGAGTTGCAACTTGAAGGCAGAATGCAAGTGTTGGATACTAAGACAAGGTGTAACTTAACTTGGTTGATGTTGTCCACTGCATACCACTACAGTGAAGCATGGCCAAGATATGCTGAAGAAAATGGTGCATTTCTCACCTTTTTCCTGAGGTAAATGATTGGGAAGATATTCGTGATATTTGCAAGTTTTTAGAGGTTTTTGCTGATGTTACATCAATTATTAGTGGCACCTCTTACCCTACTACTAATTCGTTTTTGGCTGAGCTTTACAGGATGAAGATTCTACTTGATAAACCTTCAAGCATCTCAAATAATCCTTAACTGCAAGTGCTTGCTAATAAAATGAAGTTGAAATATGATAAGTATTGGTCAGAGTCTAATACATTGATTTCTATAGGCGCAGTTCTTGATCCAAGGTATGTACAACTTACAAGTAGATAGTTAATTAAGTTGCCATTGCATTGTACATTAGGTAGCCACTATTCTGCTTGGTATGTTTCCTTGTGCTTAAACCCAGGCCTATGATGAATTTTGTTTTTCATGAAATAGTATTTGAGGCCACTTCTATTTGAACTGCTTGTGAATTCTGTTTGATCAATTGTTCAAATGTTACCTATGATGAATTTTGTTGCCTTGTTGTGAGTTGTGATGAAATTGTGCCTATGATGAATTATGTTGTCTTGTTGTGAGTCACTGAGTTGTGATGAAATTGTGCCTATGATGAATTCTAATTGATCTAAGGCCAAATGTGTTTGATCTGAGGCCAATTTTGTTTGATCTGCTTTTGAAATGATTCAATTATCTTACCTTGTGAGTTGCGACTCGATTATGTCTAAGATTAAATTATGTTTCCCCTTGAGTTGTGATTTAATTGTGCCTATGATGAATTTGTTTGATATGATTTTAGTATTCTCTGAGTCCAATTATGTTACCTCCCTGTGACTTTAGTTGTGTCTAAGGACAATTCTGTTACCTTCTTGTGACTTTATTTGCCTATGATAAAATAAAATTCTGAGGCCAAACATGTTGAAAATAAATTATGCAAATAGGTATAGATGAATTTAAGTTGGTTGACAACTCTACTTGTTCCAATAGGTATAAAATGATCTTCATCAAATGGGTATATCCCTTCTTGTGTCCAAATCCTACTCAAGCCACTGCCTATGAACAAAAGTTGGTAACCAACTTAAAATCTCTGTTCCAACTGTATCAAGATACCTATGGAACCAATGATGAGAATGTCCCTATATCAGAAACTCCAGAAGTAGGATCTAGTTCTGGGTTGGAAAGGAGGAGTTTTGAGATGTTTTTAGAAACTGTTGTTGGTAATACTAATTCAAATCTGATCTTGAATTATATCTTGAGGGGCCTCCCTTGAAAGTTCCCCCTAAAGTTAAGTTTGATGTTTTAACATGGTGGATGGGGAATGAAGCCAAGTATCCTGTTCTTAGTAAATTGGCAAAGGATATTCTAACTGTTCTAGTTACAACTGTTACTTAAGAAGCAACTTTTAGTGCTGGTAAAAGGGTTATTAATCTGAAACGATCTTCTATGAAAACTAAGACAGTTGAAATGGTACTTTGTAAGGGTGATTGGGTGAAGGAGAAGTATGTAACTAAAAAGGGCTGCACTGCTAGTATTGTAAGTAACTTTTGCTTATGAGCTATTTGAATTCAATATTTATATGGATTTTGCTTATTTATTCGTTTACTTTTGTAGCTTGAAGAACCACAAGATGAACCTTTAACATATCATTTTGATGAGGATCTGGTTGTCGCTTGTTCGACAACAACAACTTGAACATATATATAATTTTAATGCCAATGATGAGATTGTTCTGAGGCATCATTAACAAATGTAATGATATTTTGTGTTTTTTTGAAAACATAAGTTTCATAACTTATGTTTGAATAAGGTTTAATTTTTTGAAATTAACTTCTATTTGAACAACGTTTAATGATTATGTGAATGTAATGTCAAATGCCAATATGAATCTAAAAAATTAATTTTGAAATTAATGTGAATTTAATTGTGAATTTATTGTGAATATTGAAATTAAATTTTTTTTTGTGAATTTAATTTAATTTTTCTAGTCCGGGTACCCGGCCCAAAAATTATCGGTTCGCTCTCGGTTCATCATTCCAAGTAATTTATTATCCGGTCTGGTCTAGATTTACCCGAAAGTACCGGATCGGTTTCGATCCAACAAATTGACCAAACAGTACTGGTCCAGTTCTGGTTTACCCGATTAGGGTTCCGGTCCAACTTTCAGGACCTTGAATACCCGGACCGGTCCGGACCCAAAACAACCATAGTCTGGACCCAAGTCCTCTTAGGATATAAAAATCACTTCAGGAATGGGTAATTGATTCCCAGAGACCCAAGAAGCATGGTTAAATCTCACGACTTCCACAAACGCACATTTTGGACAATGTCACTAAGGATTCGAGTGACGTATCAAGAAAAGGAGCATTGTATCCGAAAGACGGGGCGCTAGAAACAATAAAAGGGAAACTTGGAAATAATGTTGGATGAATTGTGTTCCTTTGCCCGTGCACCCATGATATTTTCCAATTACACCACTACACTTGGTGTTGTAACTTTGAATGGATTGGTCCTTGGCCAGACAAAACGATAACCCTCTAAAGTTGGGTTTTAATTTGTTTCAAAGTTCTTCAGGTTGAGTCGTCTATCCATGGTAGCAAGAGTAACTATGATCTTTTGTGAGATTATATCTAGGTAGCATCGGTAAGAGGTTCTTGTTATCAAGAAAATATCGCATGAATTACGTATACCACAAAATATTGGTGTTTTCCTCATGAAGTGATATCCTTTCAAATTATCAGAACTCCTCAATGGGTCGTCGCGAGGCTGTCCGATGCTTTGAGCCGTTTAGACCAATTTGTATATTATTTGTACACAAAGTGACGTTTCTCCTAAGTGGAGGTACAACTTCACAGTAGTCATTATCACAATGGATCATGGATGTTCCAACAACTTATGACTTCATATGTAGGCATTAGTCCCATTGTTAGCTTTTTTTTTTATGTACAACGTTGTACTCTATATATGGGATTTAGGCTTCCCCTTCAAGGGTTCGAGAAAAGGCTATTGATATTCATTTCTTTGGCACCTTCTCAATTGCACCAAACCTATTGGCCTTACATTGGAGACTCCCAATACCTAGGTGTTTAGTTTTATATTCTTCCCATATTCCTCACCATTTTTCATTCTTCTTGTGAATTTGTTGGGTGTTGTTAGGGTTCGGTTTTTGTTTGAATAAGCTTTGGAAATTCTCATACACTTATATATTGCTCCTATATATTTCAAGTATCATTGTATGACTTTTAGACATTTGACCTCAACCTTTCACAAGATATTTTGTGCTCAACCTAAGCCCCAAATTATTGTTGGCCACACTATTCTTTCTTGCAAGCCAACTCTCCCACAATGTTGGTCTGGGGACACCTTCAAGAAGTTATATGGGAACATTATATTTGAAGTTGTGGACCTATTTTGGATTAATTTAGATTATTTAGTTTTTATTTAATTTCTTTCTTGAATAAGATGGTTCCTAATAACAAGGTGTTTCGTAATGTGACGATGATCCAATGCCATATAGATACCTCAACCTTACTGATTCTCAAGCATTGTGAGAATTTGTTTTCCATATTTGTTTAGTTGACTGTGTTATCTTTTCTTTCTTTCTTTTCTCATTGAGACACTGACATTATTACTACTTTTAACTCATATAAGCATTATAAAGTCGAAGAAATATGACGTCAAATGGAATATACCCCACCTAAGGGTCGTCATAAAATGTGGTGAGAAGGATATTGTCCACTCTCCTATAAAGATTATCCACAAACTAATCGACATGATCACCAAGTTTGTAACCTAACAAAGACACATTTTCCCACCAGATGGAAGACAACCGAGTATATGAGGATCGTCCCCCCAATCCCCAAGAAAGAGTAAACAGTATTGGCTCCATATCTATAAGATATGATATCCGCCCATAGACCCGTCACTTCCCACATCAACCTCTATCTCCATTTACTCAACAGATCTAAGTTAACAAAACCGAGATCTTGAACCCATGATGAACTACCTCTTCATTTAGGTTTACACACATCTGACTAACAAACCTAAAGACTCTAATAATATCCTTTGACCCCATCCTATAAAAATCTCATTTAAATTCTACCTAACTTCCTACAAACCTTAAGAGACAACTTAAGGATGGATGAAAAGAAAATCAAAATAACATTAGTCCCTACGGACAAACCTAGATACATAAAAAACAAATAGATTAACAAACTTGTGCCTCTACGAATGGTGTTGCCTAGAGACAAGATTTAAAATTGGTTTCCAAGTTGTCTCAAGGAGAGGATTAGCCCCCATTAGTAAACCTATGCTTAAAAAGAAAAGACCCGAGATTACATTGAAGGAAATCTCTTGCCAACACCGTGAAACTAGAATCCATATTAACTCCAACAATACTACTTTTAACAAGGTTGACACAAAGAACCAGGCAAACTCAAATCCTCTAATAATAACCTTAATAAACCAAATATTTTAATTCATGGCCACGACCATAAAAGAGAACTATGTGCATATTAATGAGGGGAAATGAAAAGGTTAAAGGAACCCAACTTAATGTCATAATAAAGATTAAGTTTCATTGCCTTTCTAAATGAACCACTCATACCTTCAAACACTAAAATAAACAGAAACTAAGCTCCGTCTTTGTTTAAAGGAAGAAAATACATATCAAAATCATTCTTCCCAAATTTAAATTTCTACCAAAATATTTCTCTGTTTTTTTTAAAACTTTTTTAGTGCACGAGAGTAATTGATAAAATTTAATTATGTAAATTATCATTGATTAATATGATATTGAATATTACTTCTTTCATTTGATTATTGTAGTTTTTCTTCTTCTTCTTTGCTAATTATCCATTTCTTCTTCTTATTTTTTTAAATTAAATTTTTATTCATGTTTGCTAATTTGACAATTTCTTATAGCTTGATGTTGTATTTTAATCTTATTGATTAGAACATGGTTTTTTTTGATGTTATATATACAATTATAAATGGCCTTTTATATTATTGATAATATTTTTATGTTATTTTAAATTCAAATAAATGATGGTTCTTTTTATAAAAAAGATTGTGAGTTCAATTTTCAAAATCAAAATAAGATCTATTTAAATTGTTTTAGACTAGCTTATATAGTATATTCATTGACTTTGACATAAGATAACCTCAAACAACTTATTTGAGACGACTTTAAATAGTATATTTATTGACTTTATCATAGGATAATCTCGAAAACTGAGTAATGTCAACTCAAGTTCAAATCATGGGACTCAAGAATAGTTGACATTATCTTCAAAAGATTGTGTTGCACTTGTTTCACTGAAGTGTTCTCTGGACAAAGGCCTTGTTCAGTGGATAATTCTTTGGATATGAGTTCCAACATCTGCTTTATTGGACGAGAATATGTACTCGAAGATTTGATCTGAAATTAGCCGTTGGGGATGCTTCAACGAATCTATTTCTTTAACTATAAAAGGAGAAGAAGAATTAAAGATCAACTAAGAGAACAAAACTGCAACTTAACTGAAATATACATGCACTTCACACTACTTGTATTAGCTCAAGAGAAGGTAATCTTATAAGAGTTCTCAGACGGTTTAAATAAAAGTCTCTTGCTTTTGACTTGAGGATTGGAGTCTTAGATTTGAGGAATCTGAGCAAGGAAATCTTTAACTGGAAGTTTAAGAAGGAAGTCTTGTACTCGAGGAGTATAAGCAAAAAGTATTATATTTGAGGTCTCAGGTTTAAGGTTTGGTTTCGATAAGTCTTCTACAAAGACTACCTTTGAATCATTATGCTCTACCTATGAAGGGAATCAACAAGTTAGAGAAGTAAAAGCTAACTTGTTGATACACAAATATGAGTTATTCAAAATGAAGGATGATGAGGATATTGAAACTATATTGTCTAAGTTTCATATTCTTGTATCAGGCCTTCAAGTGTTCAACAAGAGTTAGTCTACATCCGATCATGTCAAAAACATTCTGAGAAGTCTCCCTTTAAAATTTATACCTAAAGTAACAGTTATTTAGGAAGCTAAAAACTTGAATACACTATCTCTTAAAAGTATAATCAACAATCTTCAGAGCCATGAGATGGAACTGAATGAAGATGAGTCTTCAAAGAAACTTAAATCTCTTACCCTGAAAGGACCCATATGTGTATGGGTATCTAAATAATAAAAAATTACTACAGATATGCCTAAAGGAAAAGATGGGAAACCAATCGTGGTATCTGGACAGTGGCCGCTCACATCATATGACGGGAGAAAGGAATATGTCCCAAACCCTGAATCTGAAAGAGGAAGGAAGTGTAGGTTTTTGAGGTGGTCAGGAAGGAAAGATCATCAGTACAGGTACCATTGGTAACTCTGTAACTCTTATCAATATATTTTGGCTGGTAGATGGGTTAAAGTATATTCTACTAAGCATAAGTCAATTGTGTGACAGTGGTTGTGAAGTAACATTTAATAAGAATTTATGTTCATTTTTTAATGCTGACAAAACCATTGTATTCAAAGGGAAAAGAAAGGGAAATGTTTATAAAATCAATCTTTCTGAGTTAGATGATTAGAAGGTTGTTTGGCTAATGAGAGTGAGTGATGAGAAATGGATTTGGCACAAAAGGATAGGTCACGCTAACTGGAGATTAATCTCTAAACTTAGCAAGCAAAATGTTGTTAAAGAGCTTCCAAATCTTGACTATCACTCAGAGGCTCTATGTGAAGCATGTCAACTTGGAAAGATTATGAAAACCTCTTTTAAAACTAAAAAAATTGTTTCTACCTCTAGACCCTTAGAATTGCTTCACATTGATTTGTTTGTCCCTATTAGGACTACTTCAATCAACGGAAAGAAATATGGTTTGGTAATTGTCGATGATTTCAACAGATGGTCTTGAGTAAAATTTCTTCGATCTAAAGATGAAACATACGAAGTATTTAGCATCTTCTACATTCAAGTACAAACTGAAATGGAAGTGAAGATCGTAAAAGTCAGAAGTGATCATGGTGGAGAATTTGAAAATGAGTCATTTGAATCTTTTTGTGAAAGATATGGAATTATCCATGAGTTATGTTCTCCTAGGAATCCATATCAAAATAGGGTTATAGAAAGAAATAACAGATCTTTACAGGAAATGGCAAGAACCATGATACATGAAAACAAACTTCCAAAGTACTTGTGGGCAGAAGCTGTTAATACATCCTATTATATTCAGAACAGAATATATATTAGACCAATTCTGAATAAAACATTGTATTAATCATTTAAAGGTAGGAGACCAAATATCTCTTATCTTCATCAATTTGGATGTACTTGTTACATTTTAAATAATAAGGTCTACCTAAAGAAATTTGATGCTAAAGCTCAAAAGGGTGTCTTTTTAGAATACTCTGAATGCTCAAAAGTATACAAAGTGTAAAACTCAGAAACTGGAATGGTTAAAGAGTTTATGCAAGTTAAATTTGATGATAAAACACTTGTCTGTAAAAAGTCAGAGTCTATGGACAAGAATGATAATCCTGCAGAAATCTAGAATTTAAAGAACAATTTGCGGTGTGTATTCCAAAAGAAAAGAGTTTAGATTGAAATCCTGGTATCAGATCTCAGATGTCGAAGGCGATGTTATGACACTAATATCTGTAAAATCACAAATAAGAACAAAGACAAAAAGTTAACAATAGTAAAATGACATAAGCAATTGTTAACCTAGTTCGGTGAAAACACACCTATGTCTGGGGGCTACCAAGACAGGAAGGAAATCCACTAAGTAGAATTAGTTTGAAGATACACAGTAGACTCTCTCTAGTTTACCATCTTCTCACGTAATCTATACCCTTTCAATTTCTACCTAGGACACTCCTAGATAAGAGACACCTCTCGCTCCCCCTCAATCACATCAGTGATAACAGCAAAACAATAAAATTTTAGAAGACACTCTTCAAAGACAAAACTTGATCTTACTTAAAAGCTTCAATCAAGTATAATACACTCTTGCTTACAAGCTTTGAGTGAACAACTTACAATACAAAACTTAGTCCAATTCACACATTAAAGTAATGAGTGAATGACTCATAAACTAACACAAACACACGAATGTAAAAAGCTCTAATCCTTACACAATGCACTATATTAAACCTAGCTTCTCTGAGCTACAAAATAGGGTTGTGAATCCTTTAAATAGTAACACTTAGACGGGCTTGGGCTTTGGTAAAAACAAAAATAGATCAATTTAAATAATTAACATCAATGAGTAAAACCAAAACAGATTTGATTTGATCCAATCAGCTCCAATCAAATCACTCTTCAGATCTTCAAGATTTCCTTCAGAAAATACCTCACACGATTCCATAAATACTCCACGAGATAAGCATCAAAAATGATTTTGAATAAGAACTAATTCCACGCAGATTTGAACCATAAAAGACAGATCATAACAATGCAAAGAGTTGCACAAAAAGTAACAGACAAACAAACACATCCTCACAAAATGTTTTGTTCATAAATTTTAGGATATCACGCTTGACATCATGAACTAAACCCTGCAACAACAAACATAGCTACCTGCAGAATATTAAGAACGTATGTCAAGACGTCCTGTAGGACATCTTGTGATATCACCAAGTTTTACCAAAATGTCTGCCAATCAGGAACTAACAAACTCCCCCTTTGGAAAATTTTGGCTAAAACATTCAACAGATCACAAGAGCTCCTAAAACAGAGAGCACAACAGAAAAAAACTTCAAAACAGGAGTAAACACAAACTCCCCCTCAACACAATAATCAACAACTCTTCAAGACACATAACAACCCAAACATCCAGCAACCTGTAATCATAAACTCCCCCTCAACATAAAAAAAACATCAACATCTAGCAGGATCAACATCCAGCAGGATCAGCAGAACAACAACAGCTTCACATCAAACTTCTCCCCCTTTTTAGCCATAAATAAGGAACACATACTGAGGGTAACAAGTATCATAGATCAAATAACCAGAGCCAAGTAAAGTTAGGGGTACAAAGATGACCCAATCAAAGTACAAGCCAACAACACCTTAAGTGCAAGAAAAAAAGTACATTCTACAACAGCAAACATAACAAAGTAACCAAAAAAAAACCAAAGATCATAGCAGTCAAACAAAATTAATCTTCTTCAGATCCAGTACTCTCATCTTCATCAGCATTAGTAGACCCAGAATTATCATCAGTCTTCTCCCCTGACCGAGTAACTTCCTCATCTTCTTTTTGATTATCAGCATCATTCATTGTATTTCTTCATTTTGTTCCAAACATTAAATCAAAGCTTCCAACATAATCTTCCTAGTTGTAGTCCCATTAATCATTTATCCTAACTCCCTGCAAGTCTCCTACAAATGAGAAATAACCCCAACCCTTGAAGTAGATGTCTTCTCAGTAGATGTTAAGACAATTTCTGGGACATGTCTTCCAGCAAATAACTTGTAGTGAAGAGACATAACATATTCTCTCTTGCAAGCCACATCATTGGTAGTAAGAATCCCAGGGTATTGGCTTAGGATGATTCCACATATTAGAGAGGGAAATGTAATAGGCAGCTTAACAACACTTGTGGTGGCATGTTTCACAACTTGATCAAATATGTACCTTCCATAGTTAAATTCAACCTTGGTGCCCACAGCATAAATGAATCTACCCAGTCCAATAGCAAAGGTTGAGGTATGATTTGTAGATACCCAATTTGCAGCAATAATCCTGTGAAGGATGGTATACTTAACACTAAGTTGTCCAGCAAAAAGCTTACCTTTAGATGGCCAGGCATTGATTTAATTAACAGTTATTATCTTGCACACCTGATTGTCAATGACTTCCATTTCACCATCCCCTTCATCATTCCTACCCAAGAAGTTGTTAATCACGTTTGAAGAAAAATCAACACACCTCCCTCTTACAAATACTTTCATAAAATCATTGCTCTTCCTATCAGTAATGGTTGCAAGGATATTCACAATGAATTCCTTCACAAGTATATCATAACATTTGGAGAACCCAACTACAGTTTTGGTCAGCCTAGCATCAGAAATCAGTTGCATGACCTCCTTGATTTCCAAAGCATCCTTTCCTAACTCTCTTTCCAAGGCAATCCTTCTTTGATACACTAATTTCCACTTTAACATGCTGTCAATAGAGTGGAATGACACATTATCCTGAGGGGCAACAGGAACAGAACTTGAGGTTTTCTTGGCAACATATCTCTTAGTAGGAGTGATGTCCTGGACATCATCCTAAACATCATCATCTAAATCAGTAGTCTCCAACCTAACCTTTCTTTTCATGGAAGCAGGAGTAACTTTACTCCAAGCTTTGGGAGGACCAACAGGAGTTTTCATTCTCTGACTCTTAGAAGGGGATTGCTCAATCACAACTTTTCCTTTTCTAGACTTCAATCTTTTTGCAATACCAGGAGAGACATTCTTGATTAACTCATCATCAGAAGGGACATCCTCAAGATCTACCACATTTTCATAATTGTTTACCTTTTCCTTGTCTTGAATAGAACTGTTAGTTATGTCTTCCATACCAGGGGTACCATCATTCTTATTTGCAGCATCATCTTCCTCGAGCACAGAGCTAGAAAGCTTATGCGGATTCTCTGTATTAGGGTTCATATCAGAAGGAGAGTTATCAGCATATGTACCTTCTTCTCCTAGGTCAGCAGCAGAACTTGGAGTAGCATCCATGCGAGATAGAGGAGTGGAAATCCCAGGTACATTATGCCCACCATATAGAACCTTAGTCACTAGTTCCCTAATGGTTCCATCAACATATGCACTGCCTTCTTTATTCTTTATTTTAGTAGTATAATCATCAAAGGTATAAGAGGATTTACCTTTAGACGTCTGTTGTGAGTCGCTTGTATGAGTGGGTGTGGACTTGGATGCCTTAGTGTCGTGGCTAGGGACCATTGCAAGCGGGGTAACATCAAGAACTTCTTCAAACGAGATGCTCATGGGACGAGCCTTAGGTTTGGAATCATACTTTGAAGATTTTGAAGAAGTTGCGACATGTTTAGGAAACATTATGTGGTTTTTGAGAGTAGGAAGATAGGTTTCAAACGGAGAATAAAACAGAGAATGGGAGACAAACAGAAACTTTGTGGGGGTATAGGAATTGAACGGGTAGTTGGAAGGGAAAAGATGATTAGGGTAGCGTGTGGTAGTATCCTTGGACGTGTTATGTAATAATGACTGATGTTGGGACATCTTTATTTTTGGAAAATACCACCCTTTATGAGTGATAATCCCACTCAGCAATAATTGCTATAAATCTTCATAAATACAAATCCCTAATTTTCCTCTCAAAATTTCAAATTGATTGGCATCCAAAGCTTTAGTGAAAATATCAGCCAACTGTTTTTATGTAGTAACATGCTCTAGGGTAATAATTTTATTTTCAACAAGCTCCCTTATAAAATGATGGTGAATATCAATGTGATTTGTTCTGCTGTGTTGAATAGGGTTCTTTGAAATGCTGATAACACTTAGGTTATCACAGTATAATGTCATGACATCTTGTGTGACATTATACTCAGTAAGCATTTACTTCATCCACACAAGTTGAGAGCAGCTACTCCCAGCAGCTATATATTCAGCTTCTGCAATAGATAGAGAGACACAATTTTGTTTCTTGCTAAACCAAGATATGAGGTTGTTTCCCAAAAAAAAGCAACCTCCTGATGTGCTCTTCCTGTCATCAGCACTTCCAGCCCAATCAACATCACAATAACCAGACAACACACAACCATATCCATGAGTGTACAACATCCCATATCATTGGGAATAAAGACGATCCATTAAGAACAGAATATGCTTTAAGAAATGATCAATCAATGCTTGGACTTATATCATTGATAGAGCTCATCTCTCTTGATGATACCTTATCAGATAATAGGTGGATCATGGCTATGCAAAATTAACTGAATTAGTTTCAAACAAATGATGTGTGGGATCTTGTTCCAAGACCATAATTGATAATCATCATTGGCACTAAGTGGGTCTTTCGAAACAAACTTAACGAACAGGGAGAAGTTATGAGAAATAAATTTAGACTTGTAGCTTAGGATACAGTCAGCAAGGAGGAATTGAGTTATGTGAAACCTTTTCTCCGATGGCAAGGTTAGAAGCTAAAACTTCTTCTCTCTTATGTTATTAATCACAATATTGTGCTTTATCAGATGGACGTCAAAAGTGTTTTTCTGAATGGAGTAATTACTGAATAAGTGTATGTTAAACAACCTCCTGGATTTGAAGATCTAAACCATCCATACTTTGTCTACAAGCTTAAGAAATCTCTCCATGGACTCAAACAATGTCCAAGAGCTTGGTATGAGAGACTGAGTGATTTTCTGCTTGAGAATGCTTTTTCCAAAGGAAAAGTTGACACTACATTATTTAGGAAAACTCTAAAGGAAGAAGTTTTGATTATTCAAATTTATTTTGATGATATAATCTTTGGTTCCAATAATGCATCTCTTTGTCAAGAATTTTCAAAGATCATGCAGACTGAGTTTGAGATGAGCATGATGGGTAAATTAAAATACTTTTTTGGAATTCAAATCTATCAAAAGAAAGAAAGTATATACATTCATCAATCAAAGTACACAAGAGAAATTTTGAAGGACTTCAACCTTGATGATTGAAAAGTCATGGTAACTCCTATTCATCCTACCTGCAACTTGAATGGTGAAGAATGCAGTGCCAAACTGGATCCGAATAAATATCGAGGTATGATAGCTTCCTTACTCTATCTCACTGCGTACAGACCATATATTTTATTCAGTGTATGTTTATGTGCAAGATTCCAATCAGATCCTAGAGAAACGCATTTAACTATTGTTAAGAGGATCTTTAAATATTTTAAAGCAACATATAATCTTGGACTTCTTTACAAGAAATCCTCAAATTACAAGCCAGTTGGATTCTGTGTTGCTGACTATGTCGGGGATAGAATTGAGAAGAAATCCACTAGTGGAAACTGTTAATTCATGGGTGAAAACCTTATATTTTGGGCTAGTAAGAGACAAGCAACTATTGCTCTGTCCACAACAGAAGCATAATACATCGCATCTGCTAAGTGTTGTACTCAACTACTATAGATGAAGTATCAACTAGAAGATTATCAGATTTTTGGAAATAGTATTCATATCTATTGTGATAACACTGCTACTATTTGTCTAACAAAGAATCTGATTCAACATTATAGGACTAAGCATATTGAAATCAAACACCATTTCATTAGGTACTATGTTCAGAAGGATATAATAAATATTCAATCTATTGACACTGATCATCAATGGGCTGATATATTTATAAAACCCTTAGCTATCGCAAGGTTTGATTTTATTCGAAAAAATATGAACATGGTTTTTGTTGATGAATAATGCTTAAGTCAGAATGAGGAATCAAAAGGAAACTTGGATTATTATAGCAACTAGCTAGAATACGGTATTTCATTAAATTTGAAAATTTTTCTAAGAATGGTTTATACACTTTAATTATAGAGTTTGTTGAATCTTTTCATTTTTGATTGCTTTATTATTTAAGAAGACAATAAATGTTTAATTCTATGCTTTGTGCTTTGAATTAACAATTGGACTAATTTTGAGTTCTGATAAAATAAGAATCTTTGTCTTACATATACTATGATACTTGAAGTTTTTAAAAATATTGACTTGGTGGACATCTGTCTCTGAAACTCTTTTTCTAGTGAAACTATTTAAAAACCTTCAATAAGGCTAATCCTCATATTATTGCTTTTCAAGCAAAAGTATTTTGAATATTTAGTGTCGGTTGTTGTGTTTTCTCACAAGTAATCATTTTCGAGACTAAAGAGACATGTTTATCACTCTTATTTTCAAAACCTGCTATGAAATTTGGTTCTCAAAAGGAGTGTACTGATAAAGAATCTGATTCATTTTTATTCAGACTCATTACCGTCCAAACATTTAATGCATGCTTGCTTATTTCAAATCAGCATTCTATGTGTTATGTGGCTGCATTTGAGATTTACCTGATTCTCTGTATTATCTTCTATATAAGATAATATTGTGAAATCATTGTTATATACTAGAATTTCTTTTCTTCTTAATATGTCTTCACAGACCATTAAAGAAGAGATCCATAATCTAGATATTCTGAAGGAATATACAATTAACTTTGATGAATTTATGGTGGTTAATCTTTCACGAATTGTCCAAGATGTTTATTTTTAGAAATGGAATGGATATTTTACAATTATTAATGGGCAATCTATTCAGATCTTGTGAAATAGTTTTGGGAAAATGCTCATGTTACTCAGAATGAGTTAGATGTTTTTCAGACTCTATCTGTTGTCTATGGTTTTCCTGTTGTGGTTAACTCTAAACTTATCTCTCAAGCAATAAATTATGAAGAGGATGGAGTTACGGTTGAAGACTACAGACATGATAATAGGTTTATTATTCTTATTCACAACATCCATGATAATGAATGCCCTGCTGCAAGTGCTTCTACCCTTACTCCTGTGGAAAAAGTATGGTACCAAATTGTGGGGCCCAATCTAAGGCCTTGAGAAAAGGGGTTAGGATGGCTTTCTCTTGATGATAAACATTTCATTATGTTCCTAGTCTCAAGGATTAAAATCAATTTACCTCAAACCATGTTCAATCATCTGAAAGAAGAGATATTTGTATCTCGTGAGGAATTATCTTTTCTCATTCCTTTTGGTATGGTTCTTTTTATGATTCTTATTCAACAAGGTGTTGTTACACATATCCAACATGTTGGATTGATTGACAAACTTGTTCCTAACTGGTGTTCAGCTTTGAATCATTAATTGTTGAAGTCTACTTTTTCTTTTGTCTTTTTGTTGATGAAAAAGGGGGAGAAATGGATTAAGTATTATACTAGATTAATCTTGGAGTGGATTTAATTATTCTATATATGGAGAGCTTAAAAATCTCACCTATTAGACTTCACAGATAGGACTCAAGGAGAGCTTACAAACCTCACCTCTAAAACTGTTTGACACACGGGGAGCTTACAAACCTCAGACCCTAAAAGTTGATAAGTAATTAATCTACAAATGATTATTTTAAAATACTTAAGGTTGTCATCATCAAAAAGGGGGAGATTGGTGAGACAAATTTGGTTCATACCATGTATCCTCTAAGGTTTTGATGATAACAAAAATGTTTGTAAACTAATTAAGATTCCTAACTAGCTGGTTCGTGTGTACATAATTATATTTACTTGATAAAACAGGTTCTGTCACGGAAGAAGCCTTAGTTAGGTTTTGGTCGAGTACTTGTGAAAGAGTCTGATCAGAAAGATATCATTAGTATATTTTAGAATCAGAAGCATGCTAAACTTTGCCTCTGAAATTGTGTAATATCAACTCAAGTTCAGATCACGGGACTCGAGAATAGTTGACATTATCTTCAAAAGATTGTGTTGTACTTGTTTCACTAAAGATTTCTCTAGACAGAGTCTTTGTTTAATGGATAATTCCTTGGATATGAGTTCGAACACCTGCTTTATTGGAAAAGAAGATATACTAGAAGATTTGATCTAAATTTAGCCATTGAGAAAGCTTTAGCGACTCTATTTCTTCAATTATAAAAGAAGCAGAAGAATTAAAGATCAACTAAGAGAATAACACTGCAACTCAACTGAAATATACATGCACTGTATACTACTTGTATCAACTCAAAAGAAGCTAATCTTATAAGAGTTCTTAGTCTTGTATAGCTTAAGAATATTTAGTTTTAAAGTGTGTTATATTATATTTGAACACCTCTGGTGATTAATCAAGTGTTGTTGTAAGTTATTCCTTCTCTAAACAGCCAGTTTAGATAAAATTTTCTTGCTTTAGGCTTGAGCATTGGAGTCTTAGATTCAAGGAATATGAGCAAGAAAGTATTGGACTGGAGGTCTAAGTAGGAATTCTTGGACCAGAGGTCTAAGTAAGAAGTCTTGTACTCGAGGAGTATAAGTAAGGAAGTCTTGAATATGAGGGGTTTAAGCAGGAAAGTCTTATGATCTGAGGATCTAGGCAGGGAAGTCTTGATCAGGTGCTGATTAAGCAAGGAACTCTTAGGTTGTAGGTCTGACTAAGGAAAAGTCTTATGCTGAGGGCATAAGTAGTTATAATTGGTTTGATTATAGTGAAAATCTCTTGTTCTAAAAGGGGACTGGACTACTCTCAATTGGAGAGGAATCAGGATAACTTTTGTATGTTCATTTCCTATTTATTTACTTCTGTCATTCTTTTCATTGCATTTGTTATTCAGATTCTAAACTTTTATTTAGATTCTGACTCTGCTCAGAAGTAGACACGATTTGGGAAACATAATTCAACTCCCCGTTCTTGTAAATTTTTCTCACCTTCAGTATCTATCCTTATATTTTATTTATATATTATAGTCTCTCATTTTATTTCTAATTTTATTTAGTTGTATATTATCTTTTACATATCTTTGCATAATTTATTCTCTAACATTTTCTTTGCTGAAACATTATTCTTTTATTTTCAAGAACAAGAAGTAAGTAATTCATATTTTATTCCCTTTTTTTACATTTTTTTTTTTGCATAATTTCTTATCAAACTTTTTTCCCAGATTAATTATTCTTTTATTTTTAAGAATAATAAGTAATTCATATTTCATTACTTCTTTTACATTTTTTTGGCATAATACCCTTTTAGGTCCCGTATCTTAACCTCGGAGTTCATTTTGGTCCCTTAACTTTAAAAAGGTCAATATTGGTCCTTTAACTCTTCAAAATATTATATATTAGTCCTTTTTGTCTTATTAGGGATGAAAAAAATTCAAAAATCAGTCGCTAATTAGACAGAAGGACTAATATGGAACGTTTTGGAGAGTTAAGGGACCAATATGGACCTTTTTAAAGTTAAGGGACCAAATTGAACCCCGAGATTAAGATACGGGACCAAAAAGGGTATTACGCCTTTTTTTTGCATAATTTCTTCTCAAATTTCTTTTGTAAATATTATTCTTTTATTTTTCAAGAACAACATGTAAGTAATCCCTATTTTATTACTCCTTTTACATTTCTTTGCATAATTTCTCCTCAAATTTTTTCTTTGTAGAAATATTATTCTTTTATTTTTAAGATAACAAGTAAGTAATTCATATTTTATTCCTCTTTAATAGAGTATAAAGATTTCTCACATGTATATATTAAAGAAAAACTCTCTAGTTATATGTTTTTTCGTTTATATTAAAGAAAAAATAAGAAACTTATATTTATTTGCTCACATATGCCAACCTTCTCTCCCAACTATGCCAACCTTCTCTCCCAACTTCATCTCTCCAACCTATTTCCAAACTTCTCACGATGAATGATTTAGTGGTTGATCCTCACGGCTACGAGAACAAAAAGGATCTCTGGTATAAGGTTTGAATCTAGTAAGTATATTTTTATTTTCTTTATACTTTACTTTCCAATCTTTTTTCTTCTCCTTATGATTATTTATTTTTGAATGGATTTTGTGGGCCTGTTGTGTAGATTTTTTTTGATCTAAAAGTTAGAGAGAAACAAATATTCATACCGTTGATGAGTAAAGCATGATGCAAAATAAGAGGTAGAGGAATAAGGATCTCATAAAATTTCATCAATGAATAAAGGATGAGAAGAATAGATTTTAGAAGGCAAATGTTTCGTAGCGACGGGAACAGAAAGGATCTTAGGTTTAAGGTTTGGTTTCGATAAGTATATATTTATTTTATTTATGCTTTAATTTCCAATGTTTTTTATTCTCCTTATGATTCTTTGTTTTTTAATGGATTTTTTTGGGTCTCTTGTGTAGATTGTTTTTGATTTGGAAGTTAGAGAGGAACAAAGATTCACACAAGTGATAAGTAAAGCATGATGAAAAATAAGATATGCATAAACAAGGATTTGATAAAATTTCATCAATGAATAAAGAATGAGAAGAATAGTTTTAGAAGAAAACTTTTAGAAGAGAATATTATTGTTGTATGGTTTCCTCACTTAACAAAACAGTCAGTTAGACATAATTTTTTGATACTCAGATCATATCATAATGTAATTGATTGTATTTTATTGTAATTCACAAGTCATTATTAGTCTAACATTAATAGTTTCTATGTTAGGTATAGCAATTATTATTAGCTTGATTTTTGGATTTTGTTGACCAAGCTATCATTGTATATATGTGTACTTGTCCATAATATTATGCAATACAATCAATATACAATGACATAGTTTTATATCTTGGAATCGGAGCTCTCAAGTCTTGAACGCTCTAGATCCAATACAAACCATGTCATCCGCTAAAAATTCAAACCACAAAAATAATCTTCCATCCATGGTTTCTATCAAGTTGGACAGAGACAACTATCCACTATGGAAATCAATGGTGTTGCATATAATCAGAGGTGCAAGGATCGATGGTTACATGTTAGGGAAGAAGGAGTTCCCTGAAGAATTCAAGGCTATTGCAGATTTAAGCAAAAAAAAAATCCAATCCTGAGTTTGAAGATTGGCAAGCACATGATCAACAACTCCTTGGATGGTTGATAAACTCAATGAATGATAACATAATAAAACAATTATTACACTATGAAACCTCAATGAAACTTTGGAAGGAAGCTCAAAATCTGGATTGTGCTCACACAAGGTTACAAGTTACTTATCTCAAATATGAATTCCATAGCACTAGAAAAGGAGAAATAAAAATGGAAGATTACATGATCAAGATGATGAACCTTGATGGTAAGCTCAAAATTGTAGGAAATCCAATTTCAACTTTTGATCTAATCCTTCAAACTTTGAATGTTTTGGATTCTAAATACAATCATGTAGTTATCAAACTATCATATCAAACTACACTCAGTTAGGTTGATCTACAATCTCAATTGCTAACCTTTGAAAGTATAATTGAGAAACTGAATAACCTCACCAACCTAACCCTTAATGTAACAACAAGCATTACCAATAAATCTAACCACATAGGCAATAGGTTCAACTTAAATAGCAATTAGAGAGGTTCCAACCTTAGAAGTTATAGAGGAGGAAAAGGAAGAGGTAAATCATCCAGACATAATTCCATGTTTGTGGCAAGGGGAATCACACATCAATTTAATGCTTTTATATGTTTGACAAAAACTACTTAAGATCTAACTATAACCAACTTTAGAGGTTATAAAGGAGGAAAAGGAAGAGGTTATAAAGGGGAATCACACATCAACATAATGCTTTTATATGTTTGATAAAAACTACTTACGATCTAACTATTCAACAGGAAATAACTAGCAAGAATCTCACAATTCCTTCCTAGCTTCTCAAAACTCTGTCCAAGACTATGATTGGTAATTTGATAATGGTGTGTTGCGGTGAAAATTAGATATCAAGCTATTAGTTAACTTGAACCTTAATTCTTTTACAACCGTACTTTATTTTATCCAAAGGAAATGTCTAAAGAGAGAAAAAACCTTTTTCGCGATGTAACGACAACGCTTAAGAGATTCGGGGATCGGGGGTTGGTTATACCTAGGGAAGGTGTTAGCACCCTAAGCATCTGTAGTACTCTACAGGAACCTTTTGTTTGATTGCTTGCTAAGTTTGTGAAAATTTATTATGGATTTAGGATTGGGAGTTGAGTGTAAAGATAAGTAAAGACCTAGTTGGTTTTCTAAGTTTGCTCGCAAAGACGTCGCATCTTCTGCCTACGTATCCTAACTAGGATAGAATCAAAGCAATCGTAGTTCACCTCACAAGGGATGAAGAACACTTGATTATGATCAAGGTTCAGGGGGGAACAAACATGACAATGTTTGTGTGGAGTTTAACAAAACTCCCTAATCTAAGTTGTAATATTCAAAAGGGGAAGTAAGAAATCATGACAATGATTCTTACACAGAGTTGACAAACTCTTTCCTAGGGTTCTAGTTGAAGAACACTCCTAGTACATGTGGGTTTCTTAGACTTGAAGCAAAGTCTAATGGCTTCTAATCTAGGGTTAAAGTGACTTAGCAAAGTCAAGAGAGGGATAAGAGATGTATCCATGACATGAGGGTCAAATGGACAGACTTTTCCTTTGGATGTAGACAGGGGGCAACTGGATGAGAGCTAACAAGCTTCATCACTTGGTGAAAGAAAATAAAAGGAAAGCAACAACAAGATAAAGGTATATTTATGGTGACAACCAATAAATGAGCATATGAAATTGATGGAAATGCAGTATGACAATCAAAGCAGGTAAACAGAACAGGAATTGTGACGACAGATCAAGTTCAAATAAGTTTAACAGATAAAGTAACATGGACATGGTAACAACCAAAAATGAAGCTTAAACATGTTAACAAACATTTAAGAATGATAGTGCAAACAAATATCATAGGAAAAACACAAGCATAACAAAGGAAAATTCATCTGCATCTGTCAATACGATCACAGAAAGTACACAACTTGCACACAGTCAAAAGAGATGAAAAATTTGTCAAACATAAAAATAAAAAATATGACATGAAATTACACATCAAGATGAACACAATGAAAAAATAACGGGTGAAAAACGATTAAAATTGAGAGAGATACGAATTTTTGAAAATGGAGTGAAAAATGACAAAAAATAATAAAAGAGTTGCCCTCCTCAGGGGTCGAACTCAGGCTTGCAAGGTCAAAGGCGTGTTTTGACATATGGTCTTACCACTGGGGTGGCTATACATCCGTTTGTAAATGCCACCCCATTAAATTATAAGGGTGAAATGGGATGCAAGCTGGGCAAATTGGCCAAGGCAAGAATGTGAAATTTTCAAAATACGTTTTGTCGCGTAACTTTCTCAATTCTCAACCTTTTGAGATGAACTTTATATGTATCTTGACCAGAAAAACATGAGGAACATGATGATGCAATTAGTTTTCTCAGAATATGACTACATTTAAAAATTTGAATGTACATGCTCTTTGAAACTTTGTTATGCATTTTGAAATCCAAAACATAAACCAACTGTTATTGTAATTAAGTGAGGGCCTGAACATGTTATGAATGATGTATTTGATGAATTCCAACAGTTAGTTTTAAGCAAAACACAACAGATTGAGTAATGGCATGAGAGTTGCAAATGTAATGTTTGAAAATGCACTTTGAGACACAATGAGCAATACATGTGCTTTTAAAGTTATGTAAAGGTTTGAGCAAGCCACAGATATGCTATAGAAAGAGTTCTAGCAAGAAGATCAGTAAAAAACATCAGTGCAAAAATTAGGGCATGTGAGTGGCAATGAAAAGTATGAATTGGCTATAATCAAACACAAAATGATCAAAATAATTTCCTCCTCTTCCTGCTAAACTCAAACAAATGCAACTTGCAAACACATTCTTCATGAATAATATTAAAGCAAGGAAACCAATTCTTCCATGTAATTATCCAGCTGTCAATGAAATGAGATGGTTTACAAAAGTGTAGTGTTCTACAATGCCAAAACAGTGGCAGCAAACCTTCTCAGCCACAATGCCACCAACCTAAGATTTGTACACACACCAAATACATAGACCTTTGAAAGTGCTAGAGTGTTTAACAGCCTCAAGGCAGATAGTCATGCCCTGGTATTTCAAACAACCTTCACTAATGGATTCCCATCATACCTTCAATAGTAAGTGACAAAACTAGCAACCAAACATACAAACCCTATTAACATTCAGAAAAGCACACAAAGCCTACTTGTTTTTCATGACAGTTACCAATCCAAATTTTAAGCAAATCACCCTAACCTCCAACAGGCTGCTAAAGGTTAACAGCCACCTGAGCTAGACATATGTGGATTCTAAGACAACAACTGAGGCCCTGATGGGAATAGAGGTTGACAACCACATGAGATAGGTCTGGTCAGTTTTTACACATAGAAAACACTCCTAAAACAAGCCAGTCTGAACTGATATCAAAAGGAGGGTAAGTCTTATGATTGGTGAATTCTAGGTTTATGGTACACAACCACATCAGTGTAGTAGGTTGCTCATGAATTGATCCTATAACCAATTCTGACACAAAACCAAACCAAACAGCTTGTAAACTCCTCATGGAAATAATGTGCCTCTAACAACAACAAGTTTGACATCAACAACTAAACCAAACAATGCACATGATTTCAGTAAGGAGGCAACAATTTCATTGGCGGTTCTAAACAAAAATGGCAGCCCTAATGCATGATTTTGAAGGCAGTCCCATACACACCTTGCTAAAACTCAGAATGTGAAAAATGCAATAAACAAAGAACAAGCCAGCTACACCCAGGCCTAAACAGAACCATTGAGATTGGTATCACAAAGTCAAGTCCAAAGGGCAGTCAGACCAAAAATAGGAGTCAACCACTATATCATGCAGGTCTCACAACAACATCACACCATATCCCCCAATATTGATACTCCAACAGTTATATGCAATTCTTATTAAATACACCAAACTGAACAGTAATTTAACATGATCAACACAATGCCTAGAAATGTTTGGCATAATCCACCTTAAAACAGCAGGGCTTACTAATTTCCAAACATCAGGCCCTCATGAAACTTTAGCATGAAACAACAAGAGCGTTCAATTTCTAACAGCAAATGTCCTAACCTACCTCTCATGACAGTATTCATTTCACTGCACAATGAAATATCTTGCCCAGCACAACCATCTAAAAACTAAGATCTTGACATTATAAAACTAAATCTAAAGGAGATGTCAAGATAGTTCAAGGGTCAACAGCCCTATCAACAGAGGTGACATAACCAAACCTGAATGTCTCCTCTGGTCACATTCCTCACCTACACCACACATGTATTCACAAGCAAACTGGATCACTGCCATATTCTAAATTCACGAAGAACATCCTGGCAGCAATGAGGTTCAATCTATGACAGTTCTAGGCAGTGAAACTTAATGACCAGTTCATGAACTTTACAACAATGCTAAACAGCTCTAAGGTATTTAAGTTGAATTCACAATAAGGAAACAACATGAGAACATTAAGCTGAAGCCTGAAGTAAACTTTGAAAAACAGCCCAATCACATGATTGTATTTAAAACCAACAATGTACACACCAAACTACAAACATACATGGTATGGTATAGCAGAACCAGTCATGAAAATAGATATTAATAGAAATATTCATCAAGACATACCTCTTGTAGGCTTTGTTGAACAGGGTAGAACAACCAAGAAAACCAGAGAACTTCAATCTCCTTTTTGCCTTGAGTCTTTTCTTCTCTTTGAAGCAATATGCAAATATGATGACAAATGGAGAAATACAATCCACCAATGAATTCTAACACTTTGGACAGTTGAAAAACAATATATAAGAGATGTTTGAGTGATTAAAACACTAAGCAAATGCTTAGAACAAGATTTGGTAGAATTTGTGGCTTTTGGTCAAAGTATCTTGGTATGGAAGTTGACTTTTTGCAAAATGAGGTTTTTAGATGGTTTAATGGTTTAGACACCTTCTATACCATATTTAGAGATTGTGTGGATGATTGTTGGGGAGTTTGAATGTAGAGAAATGAATTTGGCAGCCTTGGTAGCAAGACAGATTTTTGGTGTTTTAGTGAAAAAGTGACTTTTGTAATTTTTGAAGCAAAGAGTGGAAAATAGTGAAAGCTTTCAATTTCTATGGTTTTTAGAATTGATATTATGTTTAAAATGAGGTGGTGAGGACTTCCTTTTATAGGCAAATGAAGAGAGGGGGCAGATTTGGAGGTTTCTTCACTTTGAAGAAAGGTTTTGGATTTTTTGATTAAACCTCCACAAGAGGGTTTCCTTAGCTGCAAGGCAGACCTCAATAGTCAAGAAAAATGATGGTTTAGTGTGGCTAATTGCAGGCTAGAGATGTAGTATCATGGCTGGTTCAGAATTGCTTTACACCTCATGCTTACTTTTTCACTTTAAGTGCAAGTTGCAAGGCAACTTGCAAGCCACTTGCAAAGCTTGGCTAAATTGATTTCCTCTGCATAATTTCTATATTTTCAAGCTACAAACTCCTCACATATCAGATACAACATGGTTCACCAGCTGAGTTTGGTCAATTTTGATGAAAGGATGAATTCTTGAATTTTGACAATGTGGGACTAAAGTGAAAACCCACCAACTTGCCATGACCATAACTTTCAGCTCACAAATCCTTTTGAGATGTGCTAGTACTTTTTAGAAATCCCTCAAATAGCTCTAAAACATTCATGTTTTCATGAGTTTCAATTTCCCAAAGGAACTTGGCAAAAAAGTCTCCCAAAGTTGCTAAAAAATGAACTTAAAAGTGAAATTTCTCTAAGTCTTTTTCCCCTCTAGAAATGAATTTGATCATAACCCCAAATCTATGCATTTTTTGATCATGGACCACTTAGGGACTTTTTTAGGACTTGTCAAGAGCTCCCAAATGAGCTTTGAACCAACTCAATTGGATGTGTGGTTAAGGAGTTATGGTTTAGCCCCTTTTAAAACCCTAATTTCCTGATTTTTCGAATACTCCTTCATCCTTGATCCAATGGTCATGAAAATTGATATGCAAGTCCAATATGACATAAGGAACAATTTTGTTTCACAAATTGAAGTCCAATTCCTAAAATTTGGAGAGTTGACTTTTTGGTCAACCGTACGACCGATCGGTGACTACCGAGTCGCCTGTTGACACTCTGGACCTTCTGAGACTTTGAGAATTCTTGAATGAACTTTATTAAGCTATATGAGCTTCATGAATCATAATCCCATCATTAAAACTCCTTCCAACATCAAAGTCAAACTACGGTTGACTTTTACTAGTCAAAAACCCTAATCGGGTGCCCTGAAATACACTGCTCTGGATTATAGGGTAACAACCTCAAATTGGATTCTCAATTGTCATTATATGATACCCTTGATATTGTTTCATAATTGAATGAGCCCAAAACATTGAATAATCACATCCTTGAAGTTTCGATTTTGACTGGACGAAACCCTGATTCATTTGTAATTCGACAAAGACAAACTTGCACCGGGTTAGGGTTAGATAATTCATGAGTATGCTCCTAAAATGATAATGAGAATCTAAGGGGCCAAAACTTGGGGTGCAACATGGTGCAATTAATCATGTGACACGTCAATCTAACAAGTTTCAAGACTTGATTGAGCACCATGGTAATAATTCACTAGTTGTTGGAAATGGCAATAATATGAAAATTTTGGCCACATGTTCTTTAAAACTTAAGTCACTTAATTTACATGATACCCTATACATGCCTAATATTACCATTTGTGGTGAGTATAAACCTATAAAAAATTGGCAATAAATACAAGTATACAATTTAGAATGTCTTGTTCCTATACATCTTAGTAAAATGGCAGAGTTGACAGAAATCACATGCACATTATTAAGTTTGGATTGACCTTGCTTTCTTAGGCTCAAATGCCTTTGAACTATTGGTGGGAAGCCTTCTCAACTATAGTGTGCCTTATAAATTACCATCACTAGTAACTCAAAATAAGAGTATGTACTCTCTAATATATCACAAGGAACCTGGCTACAAGTCTTTGAAACCATTTAGGTGTGCTTGTTATCCTTGTCTCAAACCATACAATCAACACAAGTTATAATTTCATATGACAAGATATATTTTTATGGGTTATAGTAATTCACACAAATGGTACAAATGCATCAACTCTCATGGAAGAATCTTCAACTCATGACATGTTATCTTCAATGAAGATCACTTTCCATTTCGTGATTGATTTTTCAATACAAAAGGCCCCTTGAAAACACTAATTGAAAATTCTTCTATTTCTTTCCCTTTGCGCACGACAGGTAATTTTAATAGTAATGATATTACACAGTAATTGAAGAAGCATTTTCAGATGACACTAACCTAGAAGAAATAAAATAAATTATTGTCAAAGTAGAGGATCCTCAAGTTACAAACATTGACATATATATCTCACTAAGAAATAACACCATAGAAGAGGTCATAGATCATACTGATACACTAGGCATAGATCAACCAAATGTTGATAAGCCAAGTCCAAATTCCACAAGCAATGACATGGGTACGAGTATCAACAACCACAAGATGCATACCAGGAGCAAAGCAAATATTCACAAGCCAAAGCTACCTTATATTAGGCTAACTGAGACCTGTATAGAAACCATGGGACCTGCCACTGTCAAAAACACACTTACAATACCTCAGTGGAAAAAAGTTATGCATAAAGAATTATAATCACAAGTGTCTAATCATATTTGGACACTAGTTCCCTACCAAGGACAAGAAAACATTATTGATTCCAACTGTGTCTTTAAGACCAATTACAAATCCAATGTTTTAATAAAAAGGAGGAAAGCACGACTAGTTGCTAAAGGGTTTCAACAAACAACTAGACTCGACTATGAAAAGACATTTAGTCCTCTAATTAAAGCAAGCACAATCAGGATCATTCTTTCAATCACAATGCACCTCAATTGGGAAGTAAAGCAACTAGACATCAACAATCCTTTTCTCAATGGCTACCTCAAAGAAACGGTCTTCATGCATCAACCAGAGGTTATTTGTAGACTTAACCTAGCCAAATCACATATGAAAATTGTCTAAAGCAATATATGTTGGAACAAGTTTAGTTTTACAACTATCCTTAAGTTTTGATGATAACAAAGTGTAGAGAATAATTTTGTACTCTAACTATTTTGCTAAATATACAGAAAATAGAAAATAGATTCTGAGTCCAAAAGATGTCTAGACTCGGAACAAAAGGATAATATTTAAAACGTGTTTACAAAGAAGTTAACTCTAATATGTCAAGTCAATGTTTCTGAACAGAAACTATCCAAATAGCCTCTGATAAATATTATGACTACCAGCTTCTGAAAGTCTCATAACGCTGAACTTCAAAGACTCTGAAGTCTTACCAATTGTTGAAGATGGATTATGAACTCTACTCAAGCTTCATCAACTTGGATAAGAAGCCTTTGACTAGAAAGTTAAATCCTAAGGTCAACGAATGATTGATTAGGCATAAGTATAAAAGAAAATATATTTTCCATATAAAGTATTGTACTATGTACTAAAGAAGTTTCTTATGTCCCATCATCCTCACAAACTATCTCCTGCAAGTGCCACCCTAATGTTGTAATATAAAGTGAGCTTCATACAACTATTGCATTGAGAGAGAACTTATTTTGCATATCAACACATATACTCAAAAATCATACGTGAAAGAGAAAAATAAAAGAAGTGTTTCTCACACTCATACACTTAGAACATTTTCTTTGAATATCTTTGTTAAGTGTAACATTTGATTTAAACTTGTATATTTTCTTGTTGAAGCAACTTGTAAATGCAAAACTTGTTTATCTTAACCTTTGGTTAATTTTCTTGAGAGACTAAATGTAGTCATAATTTTCAAGAAGTAATTGATAGGTAGTCTTTGAGTTGTTTTCCTTGAAAGACTAGGGTATAGTCAAATTTTCTCGAGAAGTCTTAGACGGTGTGTCTTTGAGTTTGTTGTAATCAGATTGATTATTGGATTAAGTCCTTATTGAGAATGCAAAATTAGTCAGGAAGGTGCATTGAACGTGACTTCGTTAATATCGAACCAGATAAAAAAATACTTGTGTTCTTATCTTTACCATTATCTTTGTTATTTTATATATTGGGCCACAAAAGTTTTTAAATCAATAAACCCAATTCAAAACTCCTTTCTTGTGTTTCTTGCATCTTTAATTGGCCTTAGAGCTCTAATTTTGATTTTTTGACTACTTTGTGTCAAACAATTAATCGTGTCAGATAAATATCCATTCCTTGTAAAACACGTTATGGCACATGCAAACAAAGATAAATATTAAAATTCTGCAAAACCTCTAACCTTTGATGGAGAAAAGTTTGATTATTGGAAATATAGAATTGAAGTTTTTCTTCATAGGTTTGATGATAATCTATGGGATATGGTGTTAGATGGTTTTATATATATATATATATATATATATATATATATATATATATATATATATATATATATATATATATATATATATATATATATATATATATATATATATATATATATATATATATATATATATATATATATATATATATATATATATATATATATATATATATATATATATATATATATATATATATATATATATATATATATATATATATATATATATATATATATATATATATATATATATATATATATATATATATATATATATATATATATATATATATATATATATATATATATATATATATATATATATGGCACCAAGCAAAATAAATGAACAGCAAAAGAAGGATCACAAGAATCATGATAGAGCCAGAACTATATTGTTGAATGTTATTTCCTACTCTGAGCATGAAAAGATAACAAATAGAGACTCTGCTAAGTCTATATTTGATTCGTTGAAAATTACTCATGAAGGAAATGAGCAAGTTAAAGAGACTAAAGCCTTGGCTTTAATATAGAAATATGAATCTTTAAAAATGGAAGAGGATGAAATGATTGAGGAAATATTCTCAAGATTCAAACATTTGTAACTAGATGGAAGTCATGAACAAAGGTTATACCACTTCAAATCAGGTTAATAAAATCATCAGAAATATGCCTAAAATGGAGACCAATGGTGATAGCACTGAAGTTTCCAAAAGATATGAACAAAACTACTATGGACGAACTTATAAATTTTATGAGGAGTCATGAGATTGAACTTGAGGAAGATTAGCCTTAGAAAAAGATAAAATATGTGGCTCTAAAATCCAAAAGTAAATCTAAGAAGGCCAAAGCTCTTCAAGCTGAAGAAGATGAGTCTGAAGAAAGTTTAGAAGAAGATGATGTGTTGTCTTTACTCTCCAGAGTCCAACCAACTCTGGAAGAAAATACATACAGAGTTCAAAGACCATAGAAGAATAGGTGGCAAGTTAAGTCAACCTCTAGACACAAGAAGCATGGAGCTGGCAAGGATGTTACTTGCTTTGAGTGCAAGTAGCTTGGACATTACAAAAATGAGTGTCCCAAATTCATGCCTAAAAAGAAATTCTTTAGAGAGAAGAAGAAGGTTCTTATGACTACTTGGGATGACTCAAAAGCTTCAGAGGATGAATGTGAAGAAGAGCAAACACATATGGAACTAATGGCTAGCTAAAAAGAATTTTACTCTGGATTAGAATCAGATTTATAACCTAATAAGGTATTCTATAATCTTACTAATTATAAAATTAAGTCATGTATCACTAAAACTCTTGAAAAGTTTGAGAGTCTTTATATCAAACAAAAGGATCTGAAATGAATCCATGTGGCTGAATCTGAAGTTCTAAGTGAGCTAAAGAAAGAAAATTTTAGTTTAAAAGAAAATTCCAGTTCTTCCAAAATATAACATTGCTCCAAAAAGCAAGATTAAAGAACTTGAAAAGAAGATTCTTTTAGGGACTCCTATGGATTCTGATGATGTCATAAAGAAATATGACACGACTTTTAAAAAGTTTCTTGCACGAAACATTGACAGAAGCAAAATGTCATCCGTGATCTATGGAGTAAGCATAAATGGTAAAAGAGGTATTGGTTATGTGTCACCCAAACACTCTAAGGTCAAACCTAATTCTAAACAAAAGGCTACAAAATCAAAAGCTCTGTATTCCCATTTCACTTATGGAAACACACATGATTATGCTGCATAAAAACCCCTGGTTAAGAAAAAATCTAGGAGAACTAACAAAAAAGTACCCAAAAAGATATGGGTACCTAAAGATAAAATAATCTATGTTGCAAAAGGCATATGTTCTAAAGTCTTGAACTTAAGCCTCAATCGTAGGTTTCGGAGGCAATCAAAAGAGTAATGTTATTGGCTCTGGGACTATTGGTAATAGCTTTCTCCCTTATATAAATAATGTTTTACTTGTTAAAGGTTTAATGCATAACTTATTGTCTATAATTCAATTTAGTGACAATGGTTATGATATTATCTTTAATAAAAAATCTTGCAAAGCAGTTAATCAGAAGGATGGCTCTGTACTCTTCAATGGATAAAGGAAGAATAACATTCATAAGATTAGACTTTTTGATTTAGAAAATCAAAATTTTGTTTCAACCTCTAGGCCTTTGAAGCTTTTACACATTGACTTGATTATGCCATACCTCAAAAAATATGATCCTTCGCAAAGTCGTGGAAAATGATAGCGAGTAGAGTCGCTGTCGAACTTTATCTATTCCAAATAATGAAAGGGAAAATACCAATAAACCCTTAAAATCAAATGAACATGATTGTCATAACCATATTCGAGTTCAGAAGTATATTACACAAGGGGAAGGTATTAACATCGTTCACATCCGTTAAACTCAATGGGAACCTTTTAGTTAAACTTGTGATTGAATGTTAGTGTATGTGTTGCTTGTAAATGTGTCACATGCAAGTATACATGTATGTTTTAAAGTAGCAAGTAAAATCAAGTAAGGATATGGTACCCACAGGGAGTGAATGCTACTAGTATTGATTTTGTATTATCTTATCTTTTGATCTTAAGCATGAGCAAGGGTAAAAATAATGGATGAATGTCACAAGTTCAATATTTCCTCTACATACCAGATCTCAAGATAGTGAAAAGTATGAAATAATATCAAGAGAGTGCAAGTTAATCTAAGGTCCATTAATGCTAATGATGTAACAATGTGTTCATGAAGTGTAGTGTCGTTCTAGCAAAAGGTCAGAGTCATCTAAAAGTGCATTTCTACAACATCAAAACATATATTAGTAGAGCAAGGGAACATATCTCAAAGTCACACTTATAACCCTAAAATACGTCTATTATATTCTAAAAATCCTTTATAGTTGTAGTTCTGTATCTCTAAGAGCATCTTTAGTGGGAGTAAACTAAATGGGTAAACTAAAATACTTTTTGTGGGACCAAAGTGATTTGTAGGATTTAAAAAATTTATAGTTGATTTGAGTAGTTTTTACTTTAATGGTGGTTGTCTATAAGAAACCAAAACTTGACCCCACATGGTATTAAATGGTTAATAAAAATCTAGTATTTATGTTAAATAATTAATAAAAATTTATTATTTATGTTAAATAATGAGTTAGAGTACGTTGCTTGTGTAGAGCACGTAAACTAGTTTTAGAGCATCCCATATGCCATGTCAGCACTACTATAATGCAAATTCCTTATTACTAACGTAAGTTATAAAGAATTTTGGTTTAACAACCCTGCACTAAAGTTGCTCTAAGTGAACTAATCAAGTGAATATCTCTATCCTACTCTTTTAAACTACTTTTATTATGAAATCTACTTCTTGTTGGATTTCTCACAACAACAAGTTGTTATCTTTCTCTAAGTTGATCAATCCTAGATTCAGAATTATAAACATGTTAACAAATAATAAAACAAGACACTAGAAAACACTTTAATTATCATAAAAACATCATAACATTAATGTTCCATTGCTCAACATACAAAAAGTTTAGCTCATAATGAGCTGAGTACAAACTATATACATGGTTCTCAAAAGATACATTCTTAAACAAATACTGATAAAGAAATATAAACCTAAGAGTAACTTGAAGACTCCTTGAGATGGATGCTTAACCAAGGATGACTTCAGTCGCATCAATGCTCAGCAACTGGTACCAGATGTGGTGAGAAGAAGAACTCTTTTTTCTATTCTTCAGCAGGGTCTAGTTATAGTCTTCATCTAGGGTTTCTTGAAGAACCATGGATCATGGGTCAATGATAAGGAAATCACATCAAGCCGAATAATCAAATCAGTGTTCTCCCCAATATTCCTTCTGCTTAGCCTCCAAGGAATTAGGTACAAGGGAACATTTATGGGAAACAAAGTGTTCAGGTGTAAACTACCATAGTAGGGTGCAGGCGGCACTATACTTTCTTGAGTACTAGGTGTCGCTACTGCGAAAATCGGCGCCGACTATGACAGAAGAGTCGCCACCGTGCGTTATTTATCCCAACGGAGGGAAAGGGAACGCTCAGAGTAAACCTAACGCAAAGAGGGAAAGGAATGGTCATCGCAACCAAATCCTGGATTCGGGAGTCGATTACGCAAGGGGAAGGTATTAGCACCCCTCACGTCCGTCGTACTCGACGGGATCCACGCTTGTTTTCTGGTACGGATTGTTATTCTATCTACTCTAAAGGTATGAGGTTAAAAAGAAAAGAAAATGACTCGGCAAAGTATTGCACTTTATGCCTACGTATTCCCGTCTGGAACGAGAAATCAGAGTCAACGTAGTTCGCCTACCTACGGGAAAGGAGGGGAAGGTTGCTCGCTAGGATACCGCATCCTATGCCTACGTACTTTCATACAGCATGAAAGATCAGAGCAAACGTAGTTTGGGCTATGGAAGACACAAGCTTGTCTGAGTGTTTTTAATCTCCTTAAGAAAGGGTTTTTCCTGATTAAGAGTCCAAGCGGACAAAAATGACACTTTGATGTTTGTTTTCAGTCTTTTACGCAAGAACTATTTTTTTATGATGTTTGCAATCTCTGACGCACTAGAGACTATGATTTGAGGGTGACTATGTCGTATGTGACTCTAAGGGTAACACACTAAGTAATCAGATTACTGAAGAGTGACCCTCCAGCAACCTTTCTCAAACAGCTTAAGGCTCGTAGCGTACGACATCGATTATCCTTATTACTGTGTTTTCAATTGTTTTGAGATAAGAAGAGAAAGAAGCTCTAAAAAGCCTAGGGTTGAAAAGGGAATCAAAACTAACCTAATGTTGTCATGCATGGATTACAAACTAATGTCTGTCATAATTCCCTCATGCATAGAGGAAATCAGAGATCATAGTGGATAAACGGAAAAGAAACAGCAAATATAGAGTGAACAGTAAAATGCATGAGATGCAGCAAAACAAGCGAGGCAAGGGAGTCCCACTCAACCTCGAACCTGGGAAAACAATAGGTAAAGTGAAACAGCTTCACTTCAAACCTAAGGGAAAATCAACAGACAATATAGCAAAGAAAAACACACCCAACACCAGCTCAGACAGCAACACCAACTCCTACAGTAAGCAGTTCAAACAGCACCAGCTCTGGCAGCTATAGTTGATTAACAGCACAAGGTTGACAGTAACAACTTTAGGCAAGATCCCATCTTCACTCTCCAATGATATTCAAGCTTCAGGTAAGCTCTTATCTCCAATAATCTTCAGCTTTAGCAAGCACTGAACCTCAACAAACAGACAGCTTCAACCAGCAGCAAAACCCTGATCTTCAACAGATATCCAACTTTGACAGGTACAAGCTTCCTCTTATCCAATCTTCAATGAACTTCATCCTCAATAGGTCTTCAACTTCAATGTAGACACTCACAAGAGAGAATCAACTAACAGATGAAGTTGGAATGTTAAGATGCTTAATGATAACCCAGGGAAATCATTAAGATCTTAACACAGCAAGTGAAAGGTATCCTCAAGGTTCTACCCAATCAAAGCATGCTCTACATCCCTCCTAAGGAGATATGGAACTCTTTTAGGGGACCTTGTGTCATAGGATGGAATAGAGGCACCAGAAGCTCTCTATGTTTGACAAAAGAAATCAGTCTACTCTAGAGCTCTCCTTATATCTCCTATCTCCTAAGTCTTCAAAACCAATCTTCAAGCACAAGCAACTTCAATCTCCAAGCATCATTATTTGTATTCAATCATCCTCAAAGTCTTTATACAATCCTCAAGCCAAGAACAAGCCCCAACACCCAAAGAAAAGGCCCAAAACCCATCAAACAACACAATATCCCAAGAGGGAACACACCAATATCAACCAACTTGCAAAAATCCAATAAAATGGAAATATTCATCATAAAATCCTAGATTAGTTTCTAAAGGACCCTAGCTATGTACCCTATACCCCACATAAATCCCAAGGCCTAAATCAAACTAGAAACCCAAAAACAATGTGTTGAATGCACCTATGTCAAGTTGAAACCCAAATTCTAGCACACTTGCTTCACACCTCTCAAAAACAATTAAATTTAAGTCACAAAAATGTGACAAAAATCCAGGGGAACCTAATACTATAATCTAACTATAGAAAAAATAATGGCATCAAAAATCAAAGTGAAATGGTCATACTAAATTCAGCAAGTAACATGTATCAAATGAAAATGAAATAAAAGCTATTGAAAGTAAAAATAAACCAAAAATAGAAACATGCATAAAATGATATTTTTATTCTTTTATAATCTTCTTGATGTCTTGATGAAAATGGGAAAAAAAATCCCATACAAAAATGTTATGTTTTCAATTTATTATGAATTTTCAAAGAAATTAAAATAAATGTGAAAATAAAAGAAAATATGGAAAAATGGAAAAGCTGTGTGTCAAATAGCAATGAAAATCAACGCAAAAACCAACTGGGCCCAAAGAGGGGGTGGGGATAGCAACACGCTCTAGGCCCAGACTAGTCAGAAATTAAAATGGAAAAATTGCCAGAAAAATAGAAAAAACGTGGTGCGAAAAGCAACCCAATTCAGTGTATTTTTCAACGGGCCTCCCAAGTGGGGTGTGGTTATCAATTAGTTCACTTAAGCCCAAGCTGCAACTTTAATGAAACGGTGCGTTTGGATTCATTCAGAAACTCTTCACAAGCTGAGAGCAAATCGTGGCCATTGGATCTCATTTTGGTCAAAAGTCTTGCTCTAATCTAAGGGTGCAGAGGTTATCTTCAACCTTTGAACCTTCTTGGAGGGAAAAGCCATGGATGAACAGAGTGATCAACTTCATGTCCTCTTCATCGTGTTCCATCAAATCTCCATCAAAAATCAAAATTAAAAAGCCTAACTTGCTCCAAATTTGACACTGAATTCAACCATGGTAATTAAACATATTGAAACATCTTCCTCCTCAAAACACGATGGAAATCTCAGAAATCACTCAAGAACCAAAACTCATCAAACTTAAAATTGAATAACCTAATATCTTCACCATGTTTCACTAAGCATTTCTAGCCATCAAACTAAGATTATAACACCAAGAATGCCAAGATACAATCATGAACAGAAATTGCATCACTCCACTAACTGTCTCTAAATTGATCCTAAAGCTACCAGAAAGCTTCATACACTAACCTACATTGAATCTAACAAATCAAAACAGATTGAAACTACCTAAATCATGCCATGGAGTGAAGTTTACATACCTGCAAATTTGAGATGAACAGAGGTATGAAATCTTCAAATCAAGCTTTGAGAACTTCCAGACACCTTCAATGAGTCATAATCTTGCTTCTGTATGCAAAAGAATTGGTTGAATCCTCTTGAATCTTGGAACCCGATAGTGAGTTGCAGATGATGAAATTCAAATGTTAACACTCGATTCTTCACCAATCTTGATCAATTCTCCATCTGGAATCATTCACCAATGCTAGAGCAAGCTTTTTAGATCAAAAGAATGGCTTGAATGTGGTTGAAACTTGGAACTGAATTCTGTTTTGCACATGGAAGTTTCAAATTGCAATCTCACAAATCTCTCCCAATTTTCTCCAACTCTTGCTCTGAACCTCTTTTGAATCTTATAAAGAATGTATTTGAAGATCCTAGAAAGTTCTAGATTGATCCAATGAGAAAATCAACTTCTCATGCCATGGAAATCTCACCTCATGCTATGCACATACCATCTCATGATTTGGCTTACAATTCACTTTGTTCTGAGTTTAAATTCTCTCCAAATGAGATTTTGGAGGTGTATGGATGGAAATGAGCCTTGCATTTGCTTGGAAGTGTGGTTTTGCAATTGTGCCTTATGATTCAAGTAACCCATTTACAAAGCAAGACATAAAAATAATCCTCAATTCAAAATTGTGGCAATGTCAATGTTCTCAAAATGCATTTTACAATCAAATTGGTATGTCATATGGCTTGTGTTGCGGTGGAAATAGGATCACAAACTATTAATGAGTTTGAATCGCAATTCAATTCACAACCGCTCTTTGATTTATCCGAAGGAAAAGGTCAAAAGAGGGAAAACCTATTTTTGCATCGTAAACACAATGCGGGGAAAGATCTAGGGTTCGGGGGTTGGTTAAGTTTAGGGAAGGTATTAGCACCCTAAACTTCTGTAGTACTCTACAGGAACCTTTTGTTCAAATGTTTACTATTTGCTTTATTTATTTGCTTAAGGTATATGTACAAAGGGATTACAAGTGAGAAAAGACCTAAGGGGTTAATTCTAAGTTTACTCGGCAAGACATCGCATCTTGTGCCTACGTATCCTTACGGGAGTGGAATCAGAGTAATCGTAGTTCCCCTCAAAAGGGAGGTTAGAGACTTCTTGACTGTGGTCAAGGTCTCAAGGGGAATAAACATGTCTTAAGGACACGCTTACGCGGAGTGTAGAAACTCCAAATCTCTACGTTAAATTGTTAAGTTGTAATTAGGGTTAAATTAGGTTAGGTTAGGGATTCCACGGCGGGAAACCCTAAAAACGGAGTGCGGCGACTCCTTTGACCTAATGCTAGGGGTAAAATGGTAATCTTGTCCGCGGCGAGGCATTTGTGAAAATTAGGGTTTGTGAGGTTATAAGGGTTTGAAGTTGAGGACTATTGGCGCGGCGACCAAAAGCTAGACCTAACCTTCGGATGTGTATAGTGTAACAGAATAATTGATGAATGTGTGGGATCATGCAAACAGAGATAAAATGCTAATTAAACTATGCAGGCAGAAATTTAAAGGCAGGAATTAAAGCGCGATTGTTAGGATTCGCGAGGTTACAACCGAGAAGCAGTTACAATAATAATGAAACTCAAATAAAAACGCAATGTAATAAGCTGCAAAAATGAACACACGCGTTAATGGGCAAAGTCAGGCGGTAATTGGCCGAGTCATGAGAAAAAGTGCAATATTGGAGATTTTCATTGTTTTTTAAGAAAAGGTTTTGATTTAAGTTAAAAGATGTTAAAACATAAAAAAAAAAGATTAATTTTAATTTTCAAAAAATGGTTTTAATTTAATTATCTACAAATTAAAAATATTTGATGTTATTATTTTTAAAAATGTTTTTTTAGTTATTATTTTAAAGAAAAATTTTGATGCTTAACAATTTTTAATTATATAAAAAAAACAAAAATAAGAGGTTTTTTTTAAAAAAAACAATTTATAAAACAAAAAAAAGGGGGTTGGGCCGGTAATCACTTCCGGACCCAACCCGGATGGTGCAAATGATAACCCAAAGAACATTTATGGTTCCAAAACCCTAACATTCTCGCGGCGCCGTTTTCTTCAATTCTTCTTCTTCTCTCTCGAATCTCTCTTCGTTTTGCTGCGATTCTCTCCGATCATGCTGCGATTCTGAAATTACCAAACAATCATTAAACGTGACACTATTATGTGATCCTGGCTTACATTCTCGTTCGCAATCGGTGATGAACGGAGGCGATGATGGTGAACTGAGCCTCCGAGGAAGGTTTGCCCGTCGTGGATGGAGGCGGCGTTGGTGAACCTTCCTCAACCTTTCGATTCATACTCTGATGGTCACCTTCGATGAAACCCTTCTAAGTTTCTCTCTCGCGGTCGCTAGGGTTTTGTGTTCTTCGCCGTTTTCGTCTAGGGTTCTACACGAGGTGATATCGTTCCCTTTTATAATTTCTCTTTGACTCTCTTTTGGGCCTTTGATAATAGTGGACTTGCGTTATTTTTCTGAGATTGGATCGCGATTTTGATTTGATTGGGATTCTTTCCAGATTCATTTAGATCTTTTCTTTCCTTTTCCAGGTCTGCTCGAAGGGCTTTGTGAGATTGATTGATTCCTTTCTGATTTGGTTATCCGTGTTTAATTTGGCTGGTCCTTACTTTGGATTGACTGAATTAGTTTCCAATGTGGATATCCACTTGTCGAGACTTGATGAATCGATATCTATGGTTCTTCGCGAACTTGCTTCATTTAGTTTAACCATTGATTAGGATTCACTTTATTTTCCTCTTTTTCTTTCAGAACAGGTATGGATGCTGATGCTTTGGTTGAGTCAAAGTTGCCGAGAAGGGGTATACGGCGATGATGACGATGTTCTGAGCCTGATGATGGAATCTATGATACCGCGGTTGCCTTTGACAGTTGCTTTTGATATTCTCTGCTGTGTTCTTTGCTTGTTTGAATTTGGTTCAGAATCACGGTTTCTGGGCTTATGAACTGATATGGTTTGGATACGGGTTTTGTTTTGTGGTTTATCAGATGTGTATTTGTTACGCTTCCATTTGAATTGCCTTGTGATAGTCTGATTTGTCCTTTTTTTTGATATAGGTCCAACTGAGGTTTGATCATCCACTTTAATGTCAGGTTCGCTGCTTGTATCCAACTGCGAAGTTTGAACTCTATTTCTTGATTCTTCCAATTTCTGATGCGGAACTGAATTGGATATCATTCAGTATCCTTGGCACCGGGCTGTGATGTTCTGAACTGAGCCCTTATGATTGGCGCTTTACTTCACGACGCTTGTAGCGATTTGAGGTAGTTTGGCCGTGGGATCTTACTGAGCTCTGGCCTGGTTCTGATTGTTTGTTGAATCACACTTAGTCTCCTATTTTTGATTGACTTGAACTTGATTTTCTTGCACTTGTTGTTCTGGTTCAGTGGTTCATGAATGATTGGACTTAGTCCCTCCTTTTTTATGAACATGGGCTTTATACTTTATGAATTGAATTGTCCATTCAAGTTTATGCAGCTTGTGACTCGAACTTTAGGGAATGCTGATGTTGTTTGGCGCTTCTGTTTTAGGTATTGGGAAATTTCGAAAAACGCGGTTCAGACCTACCGGCATCTGGGTCTGAATCCAAATTGGCTATGATGTTTCCGAACTGAGCCTATGTGTTGGATTGCCATAGCACTGAGCTGATTCTTTTTTGTGATCTTGACGGTGCTTCAGACTTTCGGAACCAGTTTCGGATTTGGACTTGATTCTTCTGCTATGGACTGGTGTAGCCTGCCTCTTGGTAGCAGTTTGTGATCCAGTTGGTTTCTAACCTGTTTTTTTCTGATAAGGATTAGTAGCAGCTTTTACTTTCTGTTCATATTTGGGATTTGACTTTCATGGACTCACTTATGTGGTTCAGAGTTGATGCAGTTTTGGAATATCTTTTGTTATGCCAACTTCTGATACTGTTTGATTCCTCTTGGCAGATGTTGAACTCGGCTGTGAATGCGCTGGTTTCATGGATTGTTCGGTTATCCGTTTGTGGAAGTTGAGCTCGAATTCAGTTCTTTTATTTTTTGATGCCTAGTTGCCTCGTTTATAAAACTGAACTGAATTGTTCTTGCAATTGAAACATATCTGGATTATGATTAGTTCGGCTTTACAAATCCAATTTCGGCATATGACCCTTTTCGGCAAATCATTTCGGTCCCCATTTCATTTTACTCTCCATCTCTCGGTTGCCCCTTAGATAAGAACGGATGTTACCTGATCTGACGCTAATGGCGCGGATCGGTAACGGGGGTAGGACGCAGCTTCGGTTGTGCCACTCCCGGCACTCAGTGATGACGCTGTTCTGAGAGTGTCGAAGACAACTTCTAACCCTTTCCTGCTTCTGTTTTGTTTCTTTTTGATTGTGCAGGTTAATCGGAGATTTGCGGAGAAGATCGAGGGAGCATCATGAAGAACACTTAGGATTCTTTAGGGCCCTTTTTTAGAGTAGATGTTCAGTGTAAATGACACTTCTTGTAAACACAAAAAATGAATATTCATGAATGAAATTCAAAGATTATTTATCCCTTTCAATTGTAAATTAAATACTTATGAAATAAAATTCCACAAATACTTATTCCCTTCTCAAATTGAAATCTCAAATAATTCTCAATATTTATATTTACTTCTTAGTTGTAAATTACAAATATTTATGAATAAAAGATCCACAAATATTTAAGTTCACTTCCTAATTGTAAAGTATAAACATTCGCGAATGACATCCATATATACTTAACTTCTCGTCCCTGTGTTTATTCCTCTCGTGGCCTTGATCTCACTGCCTGATTAAATTTGAGGGAATTCAAATTAAATCCCAATCATTGCATATCAAGAGACTGTGTTATCAACTGAAAGGGAACCCCGCCCAGAATGGTCTTGAACCTTAAGCAAATGAACGTCCCAAATTTAGATACACTCCCGGCAATTTTCAATAATAAACCGTGCCAACTCGATGCCTTGATGATAACCAACTCATATGACAGACAACTGTCCCACGTATCATGGTTTGAACGCCTCGAGGCTTAAAGATCGATTTTCTTCAGGATTGGCCAAAATAGTTTAAAATGACCAAAACGCCCTTGAACTGGATTCCTGCAAAACAAATCAACTCTAGGACTGGTTAGTGGTTAGCAGATGCACAGATGAGATGCTATGCAAAATGACCGACTAAATGTAAGGGTAAAATTTGGGGTATTACAGTTGCCCCTATTTAAATATCTACACCAGATGATTTGAGTGACGGAGACTCGAGGAATCATGGTGGAGGGATTTAAATATAGATAACCGAAAATTTTGCCCTTATATGCGGCGATATGCAATGCTATGGACAAAGCGAGAACAGATTAATGCAGATGATGCCATGAATATGATGTGATGCGTATGCTGGAATGATGAATGTGAAAATGCTGACGAATGCGACGACACAGGGACAGACGCTACGAGAAGAAACACACTGGGGAAAGCGACACGCTGGGACACAGTACAACCCTGGGGAATTCTAAAATGATGGTCAACTGGTGCAAACACGACCAATTGTCATTTTTAGAACGGGAACGAGATTCTCACATGGAGATGGCACCTATGAGACGACCTCCACTAGGGAATCTAAAAATAAAACTGGACCACGTACGACTGCAAGATCGATTACAGAATGCTGGAGCATTGAGCAAAGAATAACATCCAAGCTTCTGTAAACTATCTCTCGTGACAGGACCAAACGGGCTTTTCGGGAATCCGTAGCAAATATACAGGGTAAAGACCGATTGTATGCCAAAATAAATGGACTTTAAGAACGAGATCCTTAAAGGGAGATGGCACCTATGAGATGACCTTCACTTGGGAATGTCTAATAATAAAACTGGACCTACACGATTGCAAGATCAATTATAGAATGCTGGAGCATTGAGCAAAGAATAACATCCAGGCTTCTATAAACTATCCTTCGTGATGGGATCAAATGGATTTTTGGAAATCCGTATCAAATATACAGGGTAAAGACCGGCTATATGCCAAAATAAATGGACTTTGATAGGGAATGCCCCGATAAGCTTCTCGAGGGAGAACTGTCACTTATCGTTGGAAGGGACTTACATGCCAAAATGGATAAGCACTCAAATAAAGAGGCTATTGCTTATCTGATATATAAATCTTCTCATTTTTAAGGTCGGCGCCTGAAATACGGTTCTGATTCTTCTTTTACTAAAGGGTAAACGAACTTCTTCATACTTCAAGATCGTGCTCTCCTGAATATGATTCCGCTCCTTCTTTTACTAAAGGGTAAATGAACTTCTTCATACTTCAAGATCGTGCTCTCCTGAATATGATTCCGCTCCTTCTTTTACTAAAGGATAAATGAACTTCTTCATACTTCAAGATCGTGCTCTCCTGAATATGATTCCGCTCCTTCTTTTACTAAAGGGTAAATGAACTTCTTCATACTTCAAGATCGTGCTCTCCTGAATATGATTCCGCTCCTTCTTTTACTAAAGGATAAATGAACTTCTTCATACTTCAAGATCGTGCTCTCCTGAATATGATTCCGCTCCTTCTTTTACTAAAGGGTAAATGAACTTCTTCATACTTCAAGATCGTGCTCTCCTGAATATGATTCCGCTCCTTCTTTTACTAAAGGGTAAATGAACTTCTTCATACTTCAAGATCGTGCTCTCCTGAATATGATTCCGCTCCTTCTTTTACTAAAGGGTAAATGAACTTCTTCATACTTCAAGATCGTGCTCTCCTGAATATGATTCCGCTCCTTCTTTTACTAAAGGGTAAATGAACTTCCTCATACTTCAAGATCGTGCTCTCCTGAATATGATTCGGTTCAAACCTTCCCATACTTCAAGACGACAGGTAAAATGGAAGCCCAACTTCTCAATGGAGATGGCCATTTGCTGCGAGTCATAACGAAGATAGGATTGGCTTCTCAGGCGAGAAATGTCGCTTTTTTTGCAAGAGTAGCAATAATAAGCTTCTCATGTAAGAACTGCTTGTAGAGGTGATAACAGATGATGATGAGCTTCTCAGGTGAGAACAGGTGCTGATCGATGATAAGCTTCTCTGGTGAGAACAGTTGCTGATCTCGATAGGCTTCTCAGGTGAGAACAGTCGCATACCGATGCCGTAAGATGTAGGATTGTTATATCGATAGGCTTCTCGGGCGAGAACAGTCGCGCATCTGTCATGGTATGGTGAAAATCTTTAGATGGTGCAAAATAAATGCACGTCTGGTTGGGCTCGACGACCGACAATACTGAGGTTCAATCTAGGATCGAGCTAGAAAAAAGACTGGTAATCAAGACTCCATCGAGGGAATGAATTCGAAGGGTAAATATCTTATCCTGGTGAGGAAAGATAGCTGAAGTAACCGTCATCCACGAGGATCGAGCTCTGTGGGGAAACTGGAAACACATATGTATTTTATGCTTAGGGCTGACAATCTATTTGGAGAGAATGGACAAACCCCAGTTACTCGGCGGTAACAACCAATGATGGTGAGACACAATGAACCTGTGAATGCTAACGCAGGTGTTAATGCGTATATTAATGTGAATGTATGTTAATGTCTATGTATGTAGTTAAATATGCAGGATGTTATGAAATGAGTATGTAATGAGTATGCGAAATGAGTATGTAATGAGTATGCGAAATGAGTATAGGCATATGATGCTTATGCCCCTGCGTATGCTGACGAAATAGACTAGAGACGGGACGAGAGATGAAATAAACATCTCGACGGAGATACCCTGCGTTCTCTGCGACCAATACGTCAATCATGGGTGAGAAAGATCAATGGTAGAACCAAATCTGGTTTCAGAATTCTGACTTCTCTGGGGAGAAGGTAATCTGCTTGGGTGCACAGTATCACGTCTTCTCATGGGGAGAAGAAAACTTGAGGGACACTTTCGAGTTACCCAAGAAAAAGTTGTCAGCTTATAGTCTCGTTGGAGACTGTGATGAGGCAATAGCTCAGGAGCCTGTTGCAACACTGAGGTTTACTGGAGAATGAAGGCCGCCGTGAGTAAAATCCATCGGGTGCATGAAGAAAAGTTGTGAAACCACATAGCTTTGATCTTGAAGGATCTTGTAGTAGTCGCCATTTGTGTCCTTTAAAAGAAACACGGTGCCCCAGGATATTTGTGTTGTGAGGTAGGGTCATCTCAAGAGGATTTTATAGAGAACACGGAGTCTGGTTGCCCCACTGTTTTCAAACTCTTTGAGAGATGCAACAGGTCTCGACGTAACTGGCACAAAATTAATCGTGCTACGACGAAATCTTTGAGAAATAGCTCTTAAGAACGTCAGACTTGCGTTGGTAAGCGAACTGGGAAACTGCCTGCCCCTGTTCAGCAGGATCTCCAAGTTCCACGGGTTATGTAAATCTCTAAGATATCAAGCAAAGTCGTCATGCCTGAAATGCCTATCCTGAGCTTGTCAATGTACACATATATTTGTCTTGAATTTTGTTTTGAAAAAGATATCGCAATAACTTGTGACCGAAATCACTAGTCAGGATATAAGTTTTAATTATAATGCCAACATGAATTTTTCTGAGCATAGCTCGTAGGAGTCAGGAAACGTGATCTTGTCGAGTATGCTTTCAACCGAAGTCCTACTTCAATTAGGTCTTTTAAAGGTTGTATCGTGGCTCGGTTCACGGTTTAAGAAACAAAAGATATAGGCTCAAAGTCATATTTGCACCCTCCCATTCTTCGTGATGTTCTCCAATCCTAATTCAGTTAACCGGATACGAACGCCCATATCTCAAGCGGATTTGCTATGGTCGAGAACTTATCAAGGCTTCGGACATGGCAGTCACTCACCTATTTCTAATGGCAATTGGTCACACGACTTTGTTCTTTATAGGGACCCTAGAAAAACTACTGGTTTGTTCTTATTCCCTAACTTTTGCCTGGACAACGTCTTTTGATCTGACTTTGGAGTCCAGCGGGATGCCTCAGTTTTGTCTAAGTCTCCTTCATAGGTTTTGACTTAGCGGGCTCTTATTTTTGAATATTCTTTTATGCACAAGTCGTGTAAATCTTTTGAAAGGCTCGTGACTGCCCCACTCCTTAGGTAACCGAGGGATAGTCATTGTATTGGACTTCTTAAGATGCTAAGGATAAATTCTCGAAGGTTTGCTCTTCCCTTTTTTAGAGTCTAAGTGCTCGATCGGTTTAACTGAAACCTACCCTGCCCCAGGTTAAGATGAGGGTTCTTAAAAAAAAACTCCTACTTCAAGGCTCAAAGAGGTTAACGAGGGATTAACATCCTTATATCTCCAGTGTTTGGGATTTGAAACAATGCCTTACATCATCAACGGGTTTCAATCGAAAGCATACGACAAGAAATCTGCCGTTTTGGGTTCGTCATCCTCCTCCCAATTCTCCATCAGAACAAGAGATCGGGTAAAGTTGGCATTATAATTTATGAAAAATATATTTTGAATGAGTGAAACGAATGGACTTATTCAAGACAAACATATGCGTTGCATTAATCAAAGATAAACAAGTTCGTACATGCTAAATATGTTTAATCAAAGAGAAATACATATAAATAAACAAATGAACTGTCAGAAAAATCCTTCTAAATGTTCATGAAATCTTGCATTCAAAAGTAACAGTTTCCTTTGGCGGAGCCTCAATGGAAAGGACGTCTGGTTCATGATCACTGTGAGTCGTCATGGCTTGCCCCAGTTATGCTGGTCACATCTTCAACAGTTTTCAATCGTTGCTTCAAAATAAATTTCCCAGATTCTTTGTTGATCCCGGTCATATCATCTTGAGGGTTACTGAAATGAAGCGAGCTAGGCCTTTGAATAATTACTGGATTCGGCTGAATTGCCACAGGAGTAGCATGCTTTGCAGAATTCGAACTCGACAAGTGAGGGACCCCGAGAGGAGTCTCGATCTTCATCTGAGCATCGCTAAAAGACAACTTCTTCGTTTCTAGCAAATTTCTGACAACTTTCTTAAGAGCGTAGCAATTCTCTAGATCATGGTCGGGCGCACCCTCATGAAATAAACAATGAGCGGCAGCGTTGTAACCTGCAGGTAACGGATTAGGCGGAGGACCCAAAGCACGGGTGGTAATCAGACCTTGTTGTACCAAATGGGAGTATAACTCAGTGAAAGTCATCGGAATTAGAGGACAAGGCTTATACTGACTCTTACGGAGATAAGGAACCTGACCCTGTGATTGTTGGTGAACAGGAGCGTTGCGCACTCGTTGACTGTTGACAGGAACTTGCATAGGCGGATAACCGAAAGGTTGTTGATGAATCGGTGCTTGATATACCGGAGCTGACTGCACAGGCTGGTATGTAGGAAACTGCTGATCGAAAGGAGGTGCAACAGTAGCTACATAGGATTGTTGGACATATGGAAACGGATGACCTTGAACATAACTCTGCTGATGTTGCCAAGGTTGAGGAGTAGCCATTTTGCGGTTCCTCGAACGTGCAGGTCCTTTACCATGGTCGGAGTTAGGAGTTTTGCACTTTGGAGGGGTAGCTCGTCGAACTGATTGAGCACTAGGAGGCACCAAACCGGATTGAAGACCGTGAGGAGGTACATTCTCGACAGTAACAACTGGTTGAGGTTCCATAACGGTATTAGTCTCAGAAACAACGGTAGACTGAGCATCCACCTTCACACTAAGAGCTCGTAACATCTCCAAAATCTGCCCTACACTTCCTCGAAGATCTTCGAGTTCATGGCTGACACGGTTGATCTCTTGGTTTTGATCTTCCATCCTTTTGAAGGGTCGTATTGATGCAGAGAACTCAGGGTGACAAAACTGGAAGGTGAGAGAACCGAACATGAGAAAACGGAAGACACATGCAGTGGAAGAAAACATATGATGCTATGATGCAAATGCAAATGAAGATTTCATGGAATTCAAACATTTACGAATGTCGTGGGGTACCAAGAAAATTTTCCTTGTTTTTTTATTTTTATTTTTCTTTATTTATGGTATCCTGTGATATCCGTAAATGATGTTTGAATTCCATGAAATACAATGCAATGAGATGCAATGCATGAAAACACACAAAGTCCTAGGTTAAAGGTACGTGAGCGGAGTTAAGGTCTACCCATCCCAAAGGGAGTGTACTATAGGTTAGTTGTACCTGCAGAACAAAGTTCTAAAAAGTGCCCAAAGTCGTCAGCCCATCTTTCGGATATTATCAACCTTCCGACTGACTCGAGGGTTAATAATATTCTCAAGAGAACCTCTTTTGAGTGTAGTATCGCGTAGCAACTGTTGTAGGATTACTCCCACATAGCTCCCGCACTACGTCCTAAATAAGGCCAAGGTGGTGTTAAGGTACTACGGTCCTCAATATCACAGACTCCAATCGACCATGGAAAAAGTTTTCACGATTATACTCGTTCAATCGAACCATTTTCGAAAAGGTCTCAACTGAGCGGTGATTCTCGAATCAGCTTGGTCGGGATTCAACTCCCTATAAGCTTCATCGAATATATCCCCATCCTATAATAATATCACTAGTCCGGGTGTAGGACTTATCTCACAGCACAAGGAACAGTCCCCAAATCAGAGCACAAATATATACATGCAAATGATCAATAACACAGATAATAATAAATAGGAACAAATTAGGGATAACCCTCAAAAGTTAAGACATTCCCCAGTGAAGTCGCCATTTTCTGTTGCGGTGGAAATAGGATCACAAACTATTAATGAGTTTGAATCGCAATTCAATTCACAACCGCTCTTTGATTTATCCGAAGGAAAAGGTCAAAAGAGGGAAAACCTATTTTTGCATCGTAAACACAATGCGGGGAAAGATCTAGGGTTCAGGGGTTGGTTAAGTTTAGGGAAGGTATTAGCACCCTAAACTTCTGTAGTACTCTACAGGAACCTTTTGTTCAAATGTTTACTATTTGCTTTATTTATTTGCTTAAGGTATATGTACAAAGGGATTACAAGTGAGAAAAGACCTAAGGGGTTAATTCTAAGTTTACTCGGCAAGACATCGCATCTTGTGCCTACGTATCCTTACGGGAGTGGAATCAGAGTAATCGTAGTTCCCCTCAAAAGGGAGGTTAGAGACTTCTTGACTGTGGTCAAGGTCTCAAGGGGAATAAACATGTCTTAAGGACACGCTTACGCGGAGTGTAGTAACTCCAAATCTCTACGTTGAATTGTTAAGTTGTAATTAGGGTTAAATTAGGTTAGGTTAGGGATTCCACGGCGAGAAACCCTAAAAACGGAGTGCGGCGACTCCTTTGACCTAATGCTAGGGGTAAAATGGTAATCTTGTCCGCGGCGAGGCATTTCTGAAAATTAGGGTTTGTGAGGTTATAAGGGTTTGAAGTTGAGGACTATTGGCGCGGCGACCAAAAGCTAGACCTAACCTTCGGATGTGTATAGTGTAACAGAATAATTGATGAATGTGTGGGATCATGCAAACAGAGATAAAATGCTAATTAAACTATGCAGGCAGAAATTTAAAGGCAGGAATTAAAGCGCGATTGTTAGGATTCGCGAGGTTACAACCGAGAAGCAGTTACAATAATAATGAAACTCAAATAAAAACGCAATGTAATAAGCTGCAAAAATGAACACACGCGTTAATGGGCAAAGTCAGGCGGTAATTGGCCGAGTCATGAGAAAAAGTGCAATATTGGAGATTTTCATTGTTTTTTAAGAAAAGGTTTTGATTTAAGTTAAAAGATGTTAAAACATAAAAAAAAAAGATTAATTTTAATTTTCAAAAAATGGTTTTAATTTAATTATCTACAAATTAAAAAGATTTGATGTTATTATTTTTAAAAATGTTTTTTTAGTTATTATTTTAAAGAAAAATTTTGATGCTTAACAATTTTTAATTATATAAAAATACAAAAATAAGAGGTTTTTTTTTAAAAAAACAATTTATAAAACAAAAAAAAGGGGGTTGGGCCGGTAATCACTTCCGGACCCAACCCGGATGGTGCAAATGATAACCCAAAGAACATTTATGGTTCCAAAACCCTAACATTCTCGCGACACCGTTTTCTTCAATTCTTCTTCTTCTCTCTCGAATCTCTCTTCGTTTTGCTGCGATTCTCTCCGATCATGCTGCGATTCTGAAATTACCAAACAATCATTAAATGTGACACTATTATGTGATCCTGGCTTACATTCTCGTTCGCAATCGGTGATGAACGGAGGCGATGATGGTGAACTGAGCCTCCGAGGAAGGTTTGCCCGTCGTGGATGGAGGCGGCGTTGGTGAACCTTCCTCAACCTTTCGATTCGTACTCTGATGGTCACCTTCGATGAAACCCTTCTAAGTTTCTCTCTCGCGGTCGCTAGGGTTTTGTGTTCTTCGCCGTTTTCGTCTAGGGTTCTACACGAGGTGATATCGTTCCCTTTTATAATTTCTCTTTGACTCTCTTTTGGGCCTTTGATAATAGTGGACTTGCATTATTTTTCTGAGATTGGATCGCGATTTTGATTTGATTGGGATTCTTTCCAGATTCATTTAGATCTTTTCTTTCCTTTTCCAGGTCTGCTCGAAGGGCTTTGTGAGATTGATTGATTCCTTTCTGATTTGGTTATCCGTGTTCAATTTGGCTGGTCCTTACTTTGGATTGACTGAATTAGTTTCCAATGTGGATATCCACTTGTCGAGACTTGATGAATCGATATCTATGGTTCTTCGCGAACTTGCTTCATTTAGTTTAACCATTGATTGGGATTCACTTTATTTTCCTCTTTTTCTTTCAGAACAGGTATGGATGCTGATGCTTTGGTTGAGTCAAAGTTGCCGAGAAGGGGTATACGGCGATGATGACGATGTTCTGAGCCTGATGATGGAATCTATGATACCGCGGTTGCCTTTGACAGTTGCTTTTGATATTCTCTGCTGTGTTCTTTGCTTGTTTGAATTTAGTTCAGAGTCACGGTTTCTGGGCTTATGAACTGATATGGTTTGGATACGGGTTTTGTTTTGTGGTTTATCAGATGTGTATTTGTTACGCTTCCATTTGAATTGCCTTGTGATAGTCTGATTTGTCCTTTTTTCTGATATAGGTCCAACTGAGGTTTGATCATCCACTTTAATGTTAGGTTCGCTGCTTGTATCCAACTGCGAAGTTTGAACTCTATTTCTTGATTCTTCCAATTTCTGATGCGGAACTGAATTGGATATCGTTCAGTATCCTTGGCACCGGGCTGTGATGTTCTGAACTGAGCCCTTATGCTTGGCGCTTTACTTCACGACGCTTGTAGCGATTTGAGGTAGTTTGGCCGTGGGATCTTACTGAGCTCTGGCCTGGTTCTGATTGTTTGTTGAATCACACTTAGTCTCCTATTTTTGATTGACTTGAACTTGATTTTCTTGCACTTGTTGTTCTGGTTCAGTGGTTCATGAATGATTGGACTTGGTCCCTCCTTTTTTATGAACATGGGCTTTATACTTTATGAATTGAATTGTCCATTCAAGTTTATGCAGCTTGTGACTCGAACTTTGGGGAATGCTGATGTTGTTTGGCGCTTGTGTTTTAGGTATTGGGAAATTTCGAAAAACGCGGTTCAGACCTACCGGCATCTGGGTCTGAATCCAAATTGGCTATGATGTTTCCGAACTGAGCCTATGTGTTGGATTGCCATAGCACTGAGCTGATTCTTTTTTGTGATCTTGACGGTGCTTCAGACTTTCGGAACCAGTTTCGGATTTGGACTTGATTCTTCTGCTATGGACTGGTGTAACCTGCCTCTTGGTAGCAGTTTGTGATCCAGTTGGTTTCTAACCTGTTTTTTTCCTGATAAGGATTAGTAGCAGCTTTTACTTTCTGTTCATATTTGGGATTTGACTTTCATGGACTCACTTATGTGGTTCAGAGTTGATGCAGTTTTGGAATATCTTTTGTTATGCCAACTTCTGATACTGTTTGATTCCTCTTGGCAGATGTTGAACTCGGCTTTGAATGCGCTGGTTTCATGGATTGTTCGGTTATCCGTTTGTGGAAGTTGAGCTCGAATTCAGTTCTTTTATTTTTTGATGCCAAGTTGCCTCGTTTATAAAACTGAACTGAATTGTTCTTGCAATTGAAACATATTCGGATTATGATTAGTTCGGCTTTACAAATCCAATTTCGGCATATGACCCTTTTCGGCAAATCATTTCGGTCCCCATTTCATTTTACTCTTCATCTCTCGGTTGCCCCTTAGATAAGAACAGATGTTACCTGATCTGACGCTAATGGCGCGGATCGGTAACGGGGGTAGGACGCAGCTTCGGTTGTGCCACTCCCGGCACTCAGTGATGACGCTGTTCTGAGAGTGTCGAAGACAACTTCTAACCCTTTCCTGCTTCTGTTTTGTTTCTTTTTGATTGTGCAGGTTAATCGGAGATTTGCGGAGAAGATCGAGGGAGCATCATGAAGAACACTTAGGATTCTTTAGGGCTCTTTTTTAGAGTAGATGTTCAGTGTAAATGACACTTCTTGTAAACACAAAAAATGAATATTCATGAATGAAATTCAAAGATTATTTATCCCTTTCAATTGTAAATTAAATACTTATGAAATAAAATTCCACAAATACTTATTCCCTTCTCAAATTGAAATCTCAAATAATTCCCAATATTTATATTTACTTCTTAGTTGTAAATTACAAATATTTATGAATAAAAGATCCACAAATATTTGAGTTCACTTCCTAATTATAAAGTATAAACATTCGCGAATGACATCCATATATACTTAACTTCTCGTCCCTGTGTTTATTCCTCTCGTGGCCTTGATCTCACTGCCTGATTAAATTTGAGGGAATTCAAATTAAATCCCAATCATTGCATATCAAGAGACTGCGTTATCAACTGAAAGGGAACCCCGCCCAGAATGATCTTGAACCTTAAGCAAATGAACGACCCAAATTTAGATACACTCCCGGCAATTTTCAATAATAAACCGTGCCAGCTCGATGCCTTGATGATAACCAACTCATATGACAGACAACTGTCCCACGTATCATGGTTTGAACGCCTCGAGGCTTAAAGATCGATTTTCTTCAGGATTGGCCAAAATAGTGTAAAATGACCAAAACGCCCTTGAACTGGATTCCTGCAAAACAAATCAACTCTAGGACTGGTTAGTGGTTAGCAGATGCACAGATGAGATGCTATGCAAAATGACCGACTAAATGTAAGGGTAAAATTTGGGGTATTACAGCTTGGTTTGGATTTGTAGGTCAAAAACCCTAATTTTCAACTATGGTTCATTTGAATTTCACCTTCATTTTAGGCCATTTTGGTGACTTTGTGAAGCAAGTCATTCCAAACTCTAATGACCTCTTATCTAGCCTTAAAACATCATTTTGAACACATCTCATGTTGAACATTTTTCCATTTGAAGAGTGGAAGATAGAGATTTGGGCCTATGTTGAAAAATGACCTGTAATTCAACTTTCCCAAAATACCCCTGGATTGCCAAGACCATAACTTGAGTTGCACAAATCATATTGAGGACTTCTGGTACTAAAATTAAAGCTAAGATCAAGATCTACAACTCTTATATTGGTCAAGAATCCATTTGAAAACTCTTTGATGGGCAAAAGTTGCTTGGAAGTCAAGTGACTTTCACAGATAAATTTCAGTGTCCTCTAAGGACCCATAATTTGCAAGAACCATAACTTGAGTTCTATAAATCTCTTTGAATACTTCTAGTACTCAAATTAAAGCTATTGAGAAGATCTACAAGTTTCATGTTGACCAAGAATTCATTTGAAGCTTGCATTTTGACTTATCTTGCTTGGAAGTTAGGCCTAAATTAGGGTTTTTTTACACTGAAACCCTAATTTAGTAACTCCTCTTCTTCTTGATTCCTTTTGATTTCTCCTTGGCAAAACACCACACATGTATACACATATCAATTCATGAATCCCAAATCCTTCAACTAAGCCTTGCTTCTCTTCAATCACTCATTTGACCTATGGTTGACCCAGATGAAACCCTAGTTGACTGCACTTCAACTCTGCCTCTTGTACTTGTATCAATGACTTGTATCATCTTCAAAATAACCCTCTAGGTCTTCCATGATCTTTGTACACATTCCATACCCTCAGTCATAGCTCATACTCCCATTGATTATCTTCAACCCCTCAAGATTAGGAGAGAAATCCACTAGTAGACCCTCAAACTTTTCAAAGCTTCAACTCATTTCTTGATTACTTGGATGGTCTTGAACTTGAATAAAACCCCTTGATGGGCCTCTTTCTGATAAGAATGGCACTTGGTCCCTTGCTAGATGACTTGTGATGCTATGTTATGCAAATGATTAGACTATGTACATGACTTATTATGCAAATGACAATGCAATTGAAACATAACCCAGGTGAAATAGGTTGAGCAAATTTTAGGGTGCAACACTAGGCAGATTGGTGGTTGTACAATTGTACTACTTTCATCTTGTAGTGCCTCTTTGATCTTATCCATAAATTCAAATGAATTTTCTTCAGTACGAGCATATCTTCCCTCTAGTACTCCACTTCTTTTGAGCTTTCCCTAATACTAAGTTTCTTTCTCCATTTGACTCTTTAGTAAAGTTCATCTTCTTGCTTCAACTAGCACTTCTAGGTGCTATCTGGGACAGACTTGGCTTAGCTCGTCAAACACCACCTTAATTTAAGCAACAAAAACATTAAACCAACAAAAGGGAGCACTTTTTGTGCTCCATGCTAAATGATACAAAACAATTAAAAGGATCTGAAAAAAATCTAATAAATAAACTAAATTAAAAATGAAAGTGAAACAACTAGGGCCAATGATAACTCATAAAAGGTAGGTTATCACACCCTCAAACCTAAATCATTGTCTGTCCTCAGGTGATGCGACAGTCAAAGACTGAGAAACTTCACCTTCACACAACCCCCTTTCTAGCCAACACTCCTCATTATCAACTCAGAATTCATCTCAAAGGACTTACTTTCAAATATTGGCACAACTTAGCCTTGAAGCTACATCTAATGTGTGAGTGCGCTGGGCATTACTGATGCTACATGTCACACCAGGACTCTTTAGTCAAGATAACTAGCCTAATTTCAACCTTTTTTCCTTTGCCCTATGGTCCAAGATTTCTACTTCCAAATTCAGCAGGATTTTTTGAATAACTAGTTAGAGAATCTTTGCACTTAGGGACACAATTGCTCTCTTATTTATATGCTAAGTAGATGCTCCACCTTTTTCCCTGACGGAATATCACTTGTTATGAGTCCAACCTGATACTAATGGTGGGGACATCCATTTTTACTCCATTTTAAGGCACAACAATTTATTCAAGGCTATTATTCCTTGGGTTTTTAGCACAAGAACTTATTCAATCAGTGCACTTTGGCTTACTTCCTTCACACACTTTGGTGTTTTTGTTAATGCATGAGCAATGTATCCACTTGTACTAGATCTTAAACAAAAATACTTTCCTCCCCTATCTAAATCTTTTAGTAAATTCTTATTCCATATTCTAAAACAACTCAAAATACCACAAGGTTATTTCCTTTTCTGACTATCAAGGCATGACAGGGGTTATTAGAATCACAAGAGGGTGCAATTGCATAGAACAAATGCTTTGTTTCCAATAATGTCATAGTCCTCTTAGATTTTTCCTAAGTCTCTTAGAGTTTTTTTTATTTCAAGAGGGTTGCAGTTAGTTTGTTTTTTCTGTTTTTAATTATGACCTAAGTGTCTTATATATATTAACATAAAAAAATCAAGGAATTAAAACCAACACGACTAAATTGTTTCATTAATTAAAATGTTTCTGACTACAACCGAACCACATCAACATAAAATAATAAGATAATAACCTAAAACTTAGCAAATCTTAATCAGCAACAACAAATTGATAATTGAGAGTAGGTGGGTTAAAAATCAAGCTCATTGTCGCTATTGCGAAAATCGGCGCCGGCTGAACAGAAGAGTCGCCACCGCGCGTTATTTATCCCACGGGAGGGAAAGGAAACGCTCAGAGTAAACCTCGCACAATACGGGAAAGGTATGGTCGTCGCAACCAAGACCTGGATTCGGGAGTCGGTTACGTAAGGGGAAGGTATTAGCACCCCTCGCGTCCGTCGTACTCGACGGGATCCACGCTTGTTTTCGGGTATGGATTGTTATTCTACCTAAACTAAAGGTCAGAGGTTAAGAGAAAAGAAAATGACTCGGCAAAGTATCGCACTTTATGCCTACGTATTCCCGTCTGGAACGAGAAATCAGAGTCAACGTAGTTCGCCTACCTACGGGAAAGGAGGGGAAGGTTGCTCGCTAGGATATCGCATCTTATGCCTACGTACTTTCATACAGCATGAAAGATCAGAGCAAACGTAGTTCGGGCCACGTACGACACAAGTCTGTTTTGATTGCTTTTTTCTCCTTCTGAAAAAGGGTTTTTTCTGATTACTGGTCCAAGCGGACAAAAATGACGTTTTGATGAGTTCACATTCTTTTACGAAAGAAGTGTCTTTTATTGTGTTTGAAATATTTATTGTGTTTTTCTGTTTGTTTTGAGAAAGAAGAGACGGACCTCTAACCTATGGTTGCAAAGGGAATCAAACTAACCTAATGTTATCATGCATGGGTTAAGACCTAGTGTCTATCATGCTCCTCACTTGCGCAGAGAGAAACAGAGATCCTAAGGGAATAGATGGAAACCGAAACAATATCAGATATATACAGTAAAGCAGGAAAATGCATGGATGCAACAATACAAGCGAGGCAAGGGAGTCCCACTCAACCTCGAACCTAGAAAACAATGGGCAAAAGTGAACAGGCTTCACTTTCAACCCAACAGGTTAACAGCAAACAATACAATCCAGAAAACCAATCAATACATCAGAAATGAATAACAACAGCCACAGCAGCTCTGCATCAACACCTATCTTCAAGTCATCTCCAATCAGCTACAAGCTCCAGCAAGCATCAATCTCCATCTCCACAGCCTTCAAGCAAGGTCTTGGTCATCAATCTTCAGTCTGCAATGGCTTTTCTTCAAGTCTCAAACCTCCAGGATGAGGGATCAATCACAAGAGTGAATTGGGTGTTAAGCAATTAGTTGACTACCAAGGGTGGCAAACAAACTGCTACTAACACATAAGATATGTTCTCTCAAGAGTTCTATCCCTTAGACAGTAGCACCAAGCCTTCCAAAGGAAGGGGGTGAGTGCCTTAGAGAGACTCTGCATCACGGAGAAGAATGGAGGCAGTCAAGACCTTCCATGTTTGAGAATCAAGTTTACTACTCTAGAGCTCTGCCTAGCTCCTAAACCCTAGACTCCTCAACAACTGCCAGCAAAGGATGCTCCTCATCAACTCTGGAAGTTGGACTTCAGTCTCTGGATATCCAATGGCCTTCATCATCCCAAGTTTTCATCTCTCCCAATCCTCAAGCAATCCCAATACCCACACAGACAAACAATAATCCCCAGAGAGGGCACACCACACCAGTCAAGCAAATACAGACAATACTAATAGCAGTAGGGGAATCCTGATATTTTCTAAGGGATCTAATAACTACCCATAGTCCCTATAGTCCCATATCCCAAACTTTCAGCCTCTAAATCCTAAGGGAAATGATTCAATTCTCCTAAGTCATCACTTAAACCCTAATTGTGTTCATGTTATTCACACCTAAACTAATCACCTAAAATTAATTTCTAAAATTGTGAATTAAATCCTATATACAAGATACATGTCTAACCTAATCAACCTAAAAAGAAGGGATTAAAAATACTAAAGCATCTATTAGAACAAAAATCATCAAATTTAAGCATCAAACTAAACTTAACAAAATGCCATTTACAAGAAAAATGCATGAAAAATATTAAAGCAAAATAAAATGTCAATTTTATTATTTCATATTTTTCTAGACATAATTATTGACCTAGAGAAAAAAGAACCAATTAAAACTAAGCTATTTTCATTTTTTTATGATTTTTTAAAGATGACAAAAATATTAAAGGAATCAAAATCTCAAAATAGAAATAAAAGGGTAGGGGGTGCTATCAGTATACACGCCTAGTTGAAATTCCAGGTGGGCCATGAACCAGGGGTGCGGATATTAAAAGCAGTAGGCCCAACGCGCTCAGAAAATTGAATTAAAAAACCAAAAGAAAATGATCAAATCCTCGGTGCAGAAAGTAATAATTTCACGTGCATTCCAATGGGCCTATCCAAAAGGGGGTGGGGATAGTGATCTGAGTCCAAGGCCCAGACGCGCGTTTAATGAAAACGCTGCGTTTCGTTCGGTCAGCTCCCTCCAATTTTCAATTTGAATCTCAGCCATACGATGCGATGAAATTGTCAAATAATTGAGATGATCAGACGGTCATCCTTCATCGTCCCCAAACCAAAACCCTAACTTCAGAATTTCACTCCCCATGCAGCCATGTTCAGGTCCCTCATGCTCCTTCAATACGCCATGAAATCAAGACCTATAAAGACCAAACTCACTCCATTTCTTCCCCTCTACACGACCATGCTCTTAGTTTTGACTGAAACCAATCCTATAATAAAACCCGATCGGTGGAAACCTTTGATTCATCAACTGTACATTGCAATGGAAGTTCACCAGACTTGCCAACTCTTCTACTAATGTATTCTCCATATTGCACTGATTACTCTGAGCTAATTCACCATGATTAACATCCCCTAAACTAAGGTTTCTTGATCATCAAAGTCTCAACACTCTGCCATCAAACTTCATAGAACTCTCTCTAAATCTCAGGAATCAATCCCCTATGGTCTCTAAGCATTTTGATCCTAACCACATGATCTAAAACTGAATAAATAAGGCGATTCGAAGAGAAATGCATACCTTGCAAGTGATGATGGCTATGGTGGTTCCCCTTCAATTCAAGCCTTGATGCTTGCTTCGAGTGATCTTCAATGGATGCTAGTCCTTCTGTTTTCACTGGTTCTTGCTCAAACTTCTTGAATCACCCTAGCCACTCCTTCATGCAACTTGGAGTGAAGCTTTGGATCTCATGAACCAGCCACGAATTCCTCTCACTCTTGTTTGCCAATTGCTCTATGATGATGATGGAAGATGACGGGAACAAGAACTATGATGATTGATGAAGTTTTAATGGAGTTTGAGATCTAAATGCAACATGGATGAAGGAATTCAAACTATGGTATGCAAGCACAATCAATCACCAACCCCTGCATGGATCCACTCTAGGGCATATATAGATGTCAAAAGAAACATCTAGAAGTTTTGAGAACCTTCCAAGAAGTTTCTAGAACTTCTCATGCAATGAGATTTTCAACTTTCCTATTTTTTAGTAAATCCCATGAGATCTCATGATAACCATGCAATTCTCCTTAAAATCCCCTTATATGAGATGGTAAAATGAACACAAAAGGCATTTCAAGTCATTTTAAGGCTTTGGCAAGCTTTTCTTTTTGGTACCTTAAAATGCAAGAATCAAATTTACAAAGGAAGTCCAATTTTTAAACCCTAACTCAAAACAGTGGCTGAACCAATGTCTTTAAAATGATGTTTGGAATCAATTTGGTATATTGGATGACCCATATTGGATTTGTATATCTCTCAAACCAATTTTTCATTTCAACTTTTTCAACTTATATGCCTTTTTTAGGTCATTTTCCACCAACTTTGGTCAAGTCTCATTCCATGCATTTCCAAACTTCCATGGCTTCTTTTCTAGACTTAAAATGGCATTTTGAGAAACTTTGATGTTGTGAAGTTTTTCATTTGAAGCTTCCTTGTATGAGTTTTAGGCATAGGCTAAGAATGACCTGTAATCCTCAAATGACCAAAATACCCTTTGATTGCCAAGACCATAAGTAGAGTTCCACAAATCATATGAAGGCATACTATACCATTCTAGAAAGATAAGACAATGGGGAACAATTATTATGTTTACCAGAAATTCATTTGAAATATCCTTGAGGGGTAAAAATAGCTTGGAAGTCAAGTCACTTTCACAGACAAAATCTCAGATACCTCAGATGACCTGTAACTTGCAAGGACCATAACATGAGTTCTATAAATCTCCTTAATGTCTTCCACCACTCAAATTAAAGGTCTTGATATCCTATACAAGTTTCATGTTGGCCAAGAATCCATTTGAAGCTTGCATTTTGACTTATCTTACTTGGAAATTTGGCCTAAACTAGGGGATTTTACACAGAAACCCTAATTTAGAAACTCCTCTTCTCCTTGATTTCTCTTGAATTCTTCTTGGCACATTACCATATCCTCTCCTACAGGTCAAATGATGAACCCCACATCTCTCCAATAGCCCTTAATGCCTTTCAATCAGTCAATTGACCTAGAGTTGACCTAGAGTTGACCCCAGATGAAACCCTGGTTGACTGTCTTCAACTGCAATTCTTGTGATCACAACAAGGACTTGTCTTCTTCTTCAAATGACTTTCTAAGTCTCCCATGATGTCCAGGTACTCTCCATGCTCAGCCCATAACTCACAATTTCTTTGTTGATCCTCAGATACCCTCAGATAGGAGATGGATGCACTTGCTTGATCCATTGACTTGGTATCTTTCAAATTCTTTTTGATGACTTGAATAGGATTGAATTTGAATAATAACCTCTTGATAGGCTCATAGAGATGAGAATAATGATTGGTCCCCTGTTGGATGACTTGCTATGCTTATGCTATGCAGATGAGTAGATTATGTGCATGACCCTATATGCAAATGCTAATGATATTGAAACATAAACCAAGTGAATAAGGTTGAGCAAATTTTAGGGTGCAACAGCTGCCCCTATTCAAGCGACTTGGACCCGATTGGGTGAAGAGCCCGGAGCCTTCAGACATTCGCGGTACGAGACGGTTGAATACTAAGAACCCGGAAATTTGCCAACCGCAGAAATAAACTGCGCCCCTGCTTGGGGATTATTTTTATCGGCCTGAAAAGATTCTCCCATTGCAAGAATAAAACTTCGCTTGTCCACGTTAGGACGCCTGCTTCGTCGACTCGAAAAAACTTCAACAACTTTGCTGGGGTATGGCTCGTCTGCCTTCTCGTCAGAAATAAAGCGTCCACGTTAGGAACAAACTTTTCCACGTTAGGAATAACACCGTCCACGTTAGGACTAGGACTTCGCCTGGATCTGTTCACGTCAGGACTAAACTTTCTAGGTTATGAATACATCGTCCATGTTAGGAATAAACTGTCTTTCTTCGTTAAACTCTTCCACGTAAGGAATACATCTTCGTCCACGTCAGGAGTAAAATTTCCGTGTCAGGAATAAACTTCGTTCCATCTTGTGAGTAACATCTTTCCACGTAAGGAATGCATCTTTCCACGTAAGGAATACAATCTTCTTTCCACGTAAGGACTACATCGTTCCACGTAAGGAACCACAATCTTCCCACGTAAGGAATCCATCTTCTTTCCACGTAAGGAAACCATCTTTTTTCCACGTAAGGAAACCATCTTTTTTCCACGTAAGGAAACCATCTTTCCACGTGAGGAATCAATTTCTTTCCACGTAAGGACTTAACATCTTGATTTGTCCACGTAAGGACTCCAATCTTTCCACGTAAGGAATACAATCTTTCCACGTAAGGAATCCAACTTTTTCCACGTAAGGAATCAACTTCTTTCCACGTAAGGAATCACTTTCTTTCCACGTAAGTAATGCGATCTTTCCACGTAAGGAATAAATCTTTCTTTCCACGTAAGGAAACACTTTTCGTCTTGATTTGTCCACGTCAGGACTCACCTCTCGACTTGCTGAGGAAATAAGACTTGTCCACGTCAGGACTCGTGCTGCGTCAACCCGAAGGAAGATAAATCTGTCCGCGTCAGGACTTGCGCACCTTCGACTCGCTGGGGAAATAAAAATTTGTCCACGTCAGGACACACACTTTGCCAGCACGAAGAAGGATAAATTTGTCCACGTCAGGACTTCACACCCAATCAGTACCGAGAACTCGAATCGGTCCACGTCAGGACTAACACATATCGTCAACTTGAGGAAACGTCCACGTCAGGACTCCACATTCCGTCTGGCGACTTCACTGGGGATATCTGAAAACCGAACTACTGGATGCCTGTTCTGATAACCGGCGGCAACCTCTGAAATTCTGATTCATGAACCTGTTGATGACAAATAACTCTGCTTGGGAATAAGGAGAGATTTTGTCTAATAACTCTGGCGGGGAAAACAACGAGAAATTCACAAATAACTCTGTTCGGCGACAAAGAAACTTCATCATGATAACTGTGTGGGGAATAGTGCCAAAGCTGACACTTTCGCTGAATGTCTCACGTCGAGACCTCGCATGTTTGGTGATTCATCTGAGCAAGAGCTCTCTCTATCTGCAAGAGAAACAATACTTGAAGCAAATGGTTAGCCCACCTAGTTTATGTTTCAACATGCATGTGTTTGATAACGATGCAATGCTCTAATCGTCATGGAAACGCTGCGCTTTTATTTGGTGGATGCAAATATGACACTAGATGCCAATGCAAATGCAGCCTCGAACTGCTGAGATACAGGAACTCGCTTCAGCAAAATAAATGCTGAAGATAATGCCAATTCCGCTGGGGATAGCCAGATGCTACAGAATTATTCCAGCAAAATAAATGCTGGAAGAGTGAAGTCAACTCAGCTGGGAAATTGGGAACTTGTACCAAACATCTTATTGAAGTAACACCCTGCTGGGAATACAACTCTGCTGGGGAGTAGCAGATGCGCTCGGTATGATTGGAGTTCTGCTAAAGAGTGAACAGGTATCACACAGTGTTCTGACAACATAAATGCCAATGCGCCACACCAACTCTGCCGGGGAGAGTCTTAATCTTCGAGTTCCACTGGGAGGAATGAAAACACTGGTTGGAAAGAGAATTCCGCTGGGGCGGGATGATTCCCTTGGGAAAATCAACTGGCTTCGATAGGGGAGATGTAAACTGACCCTGTGGGGAAAGGTGAACTTGTCTGAATACATCTCACCAATATTAGTCTTCTGAGACTAAACCAACTCGGCTTGAGATACACTGTCTGAATACAGCCTTATAATCTTGGAATCGCCAAACTCTGCTGAAGATGAATGACTTTGCAGGAGAATGTCCTCTGGAATGAGCTACGGCTAGCTGGGGAGTTCGATCCTTATGCATGACATGTGTGGGGGTCGAGTCTTTCGTTATTGCAATCTTTCGATCGTCTTCCTCGTACGGCTATGAAACCTGCAACAACACAAACAAGACAAGACAAGCCTATGCAACCAAATCGATTCAGGTTAGTGACGTTATTTTCAATTAATTCAAAGCTTTAGCAATTGTCGGCAAGGGCCAGTGATGTTATACACATGCTAGTTTCGGTAAACTTAGGCGCTTTATCATGCACAAAACAGTAAAGAACCAGCATCAAGTACTGAATAACGTATTTTATTGATTGGGCCCCTGAATGGGCGGAGTTTTGTACACGGGATGTAACTCCTGAAAAGAGGAAGCTACGCAAAGCAAATATACAAGTATGCACAAGAAGCATAAATATATTGACAAACTAAATTTGTACACATGTCGGCAACAGGATGCAGACGAACACCACGAACTGATCCTCCTATGACTCATCCGACTCTAATGCTTTCCCGGTATACACACGTCCGAAGAGATTGTTCCTGATAATCGACCCCTCAGGTATATTCTCCCGCGCTGATGCTCACTGTAATATCAAATTCGGACCGCAGTCATTTGCTTTTCAAATCCCTAACTTTTGCGTGAACCGCCCTTTACGGGTTTTCAGTTCACCGGGATACCCCTTTTTGCCGAAGCCGCCCAGTGTAGGTTTTCAACTTCGCGGGTGTACATTTTTTCAGTTTTATCCCTAACTTTTGCCCGAACCCTTCATTCTGTTTTTGGTTCGCCAGGATGCCCCATTTTTGCCTGGACTCTCTTTTTTCTGTCCAGCGGGTCAATTTTAAGCAAAGTATTTTTTAACTGCGTCCGAATTCACAGGCGACGTAAAGTCTTCACCGTCCATAGTGGACAACAATAAAGCTCCTCCTGAAAAGACTTTCCTGACAACGTATGGCCCTTCGTAGTTGGGGGTCCACTTGCCCCTGTGATCTGCCTGCGGCGGGAGAATCCTTTTCAGTACAAGGTCGCCCGTCTGAAAGCTCCGCGGATGTATCTTCTTATCATACGCTTTCTTCATTCGGCTCTGGTACAAACGACCGTATGCTAGAGAAGCTAGCCTCTTTTCGTCCATTAAGCTCAGTTGGTTCAACCTATCTTTCACCCATTCTGCCTCGTCTAGCTGAACATCTCGCAATACCCTCAGAGAAGGGATCTCAACTTCCATCGGTTGATGTGCGTACCATCGTACAATAACCGTGCAAAGCAAAAGGTAGCATCTCGTGCCAATCCTTATAGGTCACCACCATTTTCTGAACGATCTTCTTGATATTCTTATTGGCCGCTTCGATAGCGCCATTCATCTTGGGTCGGTAAGGGGAGGAGTTGTGATGTTCGATCTTGAAATTCTGACAGAGCTCCTTCATCATTTTGTTGTTCAGGTTTGATCCGTTGTCCGTGATTATCCGCTCGGGGATCCCATATCGGCAAATGATATCTCTCTTGATGAATCTGGCCACCACTTGCTTCGTTACATTTGCATATGACGCCGCTTCCACCCACTTGGTGAAATAATCGATTGCTACTAGGATGAACCGATGCCCGTTAGAAGCCGTCGGCTCGATCTTTCCAATCATATCGATTCCCCACATCGAGAATGGCCATGGTGATGACATCACATTCAGAGGACTCGGAGGCACATGAATTTTATCAGCATAAATTTGGCACTTGTGGCACTTCCTCGCAAACTTGAAACAATCAGTTACCATAGTCAGCCAAAAATAACCTGCCCGCAGCAGCTTTCTCGTCATAGCATGCCCACCAGCATGCGTACCAAAGGTACCTTCGTGTATTTCCTCCATGAGCAGCTTTGCCTCTCTTTCGTCTACACAACGCAATAGTACCAAGTCGTGATTTCTTCTGTACAGGACACCATCCAGATTCAAATAGAAATTACCCGCTAATCACCTGAGAGTCTTCTGATCTTGACTGGATGCCCCAGCCGAATACTCTTTGTTCTTCAGAAAATTAAGGATATTAAAATACCATGGTTTGTTGTCGGATGCCTCATCAATAGCAAATACGAAAGCCGGTCTGTCAAGCCGAGAGATAATGATTCTGGGAGCCTCGTTCCAGAAGTTGACTTTGTACATGGAAGACAAAGTGGCGAGAGCGTCATCCATTTGATTCTCTGCCCGTGGTACGTGATGCAATTCAACTTTGTCAAAGAACGGCAACAATCTCCTTGCATAATTCATGTAATGTATCAAATTGGGCTGACGTGTCTCCCATTCTCCTTTTATCTGATTCACCACCAGAGTTGAGTCTCCGTATACGTCCAGATTCTTGATTCGCAAATCAATGGATTCTTCAAGCCCCATTATACAAGCTTCGTATTCGGCTTCATTATTGGTAACGGCAAAGGTCAATCGGGCAGTAAACGGGATGTGCGACCCGTGTGGCGTAGTGATGATTGCCCCTATTCCGCTACCGTAAGCATTCACAGCTCCGTCAAATATCATCTTCCATTTGGAACCCAACTCTGGTCCTTCGTCTGGCAACGACTCTTCACAATCTTTCATCTTTAGGTACATGATATCCTCGTCAGGAAAATCAAACCTCATCGATTGGTAATCTTCAATAGGCTGCTCCGCCAAGTACTTAGACAACACGCTCCCCTTTATAGCCTTTTGTGAGACATATTGGATGTCATATTCAGTCAAGACCATCTGCCAACGGGCAATTCTCCCTGATAACGCCTGCTTTTCGAATACATATTTGATAGGATCCATCTTCGAGATGAGCATGATTGTATGATTCAGCATGTATTGCCTCAAACGTTTGGCGGCCCAGGCTAGCGCGCAACAAGTCTTCTCCAGCATTGAATATCGAGATTCACAATCTGTAAATTTCTTACTCAAGTAGTAAATTGCATGCTCTTTTCTTCCTGTCTCGTCGTGTTGACCGAGAATACAACCCATGCTTCCCTCAAGAACTGTCAAATACATAATCAAGGGTCTACCTGCCACTGGGGGTATCAAAATAGGAGGCTCCTGCAAATACTGCTTTATTTTGTCGAACGCCTTTTGACAATTTTCATTCCACGTTATAGCTTGATCTTTCTTCAATAGCTTGAATAATGGTTCACACGTAGCAGTTAGGTGAGATATGAACCTAGCAATGTAATTCAGCCTCCCTAAAAACCCGCGCACCTCTTTCTCTGTTTTAGGCGTCGGCATTTCTTGAATCGCTTTTATTTTAGCAGGATCGACCTCTATTCCTTTCTCACTTACGATAAACCCCAGCAGTTTACCCGATCTCACCCCGAAGGTGCATTTGTTAGGGTTCAGTCTCAGCCTGAACTTCCTAAGCCTTTTGAACAACTTCAGCAGATTCACCAGATGCTCTTCCTCCGTCTGGGATTTGGCAATCATATCGTCAACATAAACTTCGATCTCTTTATGCATCATATCATGAAAAAGAGTCGTCATCGCACGCTGATACGTTGCCCCAGCATTTTTCAAACCAAAGGGCATCACTTTGTAGCAAAATGTTCCCCAAGGCGTTATGAAAGTAGTCTTCTCCATATCCTCTGGCGCCATTTTAATCTGATTATAGCCTGAGAAGCCATCCATGAAGGAGAATACGGAGTATTGAGCAGTATTATCAACTAGCACATCGATATGAGGAAGTGGAAAATAGTCCTTTGGGCTTGCTTTATTCAAATCCCTATAATCCACGCACATCCGAACCTTGCCATCTTTCTTTGGCACTGGTACGATGTTAGCAACCCATGAGGGATATTTTGTCACAGCCAAGAAACCAGCCTCCCACTGTTTTTGAACTTCCTCTTTGATCTTTACTGCCATGTCTGGTCTAGTTCTGCGAAGCTTTTGTTTGACCGGTGGGCATTCTTCTTTCAATGGCAGACGGTGCACAACCATATCTGTATCGAGCCCTGGCATATCTTCGTACGACCAAGCGAATACATCACTATACTCTCGGAGCATTTCAACCAGTCTTCGCTTGATATCGCTCTGCAGTGCGGCTCCGATACGAATATTCTTCTCAACCCCTTCCGACCCCAAGTTGATAATTTCGATGACCTCTTCGTGAGGCAGAATGACACGCTCTTCTTGTTTCACCAACCAAGACAGTTCTTCAGGGACGTCACTATCTTCGACAACCTCTTCTTCGGCCTGAAATACCGGGTGCTCGAAGTCGGGACGAGTCATAGGTGGTTCAAGGATGTCATCTGAAAATGTTATCCTACAAAAGAATGGTTAAATGCTTCAAAATGCGTATAAAGCGGATAACCATGTTGCCATTTTATTGGAAAATACAAAACAAGAAAAACAAGGATCACAGTATTTGCACATGAAAAACGCCTTTTATTTAATGATAAACACGCAATGTTCATAACAACACGGCCCTAAGCAAATCCTGATGCCCCGGGCAAGGGATCAGATTGTTCAACAATTAATAAAACAAAGCATTACTGTTTAAGAGTCACAGGAACAAGCTCCTGAATAGACCAGTTGCACAGTCCTTGTCCTGGCGTGCTTGGCTGAATCCAGGCATCCATATCACAGTCGCTGTCTCCTTCGTCAGACTCCGAAGAAGCATTGATGGTTTCATGACATACTCCACTAGCAGAGATGGTTATTGGCCCTCTGAAACGGGGTGTCCCCACGGCAGGTGTTAACGACGACAGTTGGTATCCCAGCCCGAACCAGTCCATCTTCACAGGAATATCCAGCACTTTGCCCCAGCCCTTTGCTTCTCCTGCCTCCACCAGAGCTTGAGCCTCTTTATACGACGAGACGGCTATCTCCGACACTTTGCTCGGCCCGGGACCTTTGTCCTTGATACGCAACCCTTCAAATGCCTGGCAGGGCGTTTCGTGGATCTCTCCATCGACCTCCACATATTTAAATGACGACAGATGGCTGACCAGGATGTCTTCTTCTCCGCATACGGTGACTACGCTGTCTCCGACCATATATTTTAACTTCTGATGCAGGGTAGACGTGACTGCCCCAGCCCCATGAATCCAGGGTCTTCCGAGCAAGCAGCTATATGCAGGTTGTATATCCATGATATAAAACTCCATCGCAAACACCTCCGGCCCCACCTGTAGAGGCAATGTTATCGATCCAAAGACTGTTCTTCGCGTGCCATCAAACGCTCTGACTACCAAGTCGCTGGGCGTGCACAGGATTCCTCTGACATCTAGCTTCATCATCGCTTTCTTGGGCATCACATTCAAAGACGATCCAGTATCGACCAATACGTGTCACATTACTGATCCTCTACACTCAACAGATATGTGCAGCGCCATATTATGATCTCTCTCCTTTGGGGTCAAATCGAAGTCGGTAAAGCCCAAGCTGTGGCCTGCATTCACATGTGCCAACACTCCTTCCAGCTGATTCACGGAGACGTCTTGGGGTACGAAGGAAGTATCCAGGACTTTCAACAAAGCATTTCTGTGAGCTTCAGAACACAAGAGCAACGACAGGATGGATATCTTTGAAGGCGTCTGTTGCAGATGCTCCACAATCTTATAATCACTTTTTCGAATCAAGCGCATGAACTCTTCTACATCTTTCGATGCCGCTTCTTTGCCGCTTGCTTGCACCGGGACATTCTCAATCATTTTTCCTTTTCCTTTTGCCAGTCTTTCGGCCTCTACCTCAGGCGATATGAAGATCCTACCACTCCTTGTCATACCTCCTGAACCAACAACGTTGTCCACAGTCTCGACTGGCTGCTTATTAACATCAATCTTTATCCCGTCACAATACACCTCCAGCCCATATGACCATGGGACTGCTTTTGTGCTCTCGTACGGGATTGGTTCGGCCTTAGTTATGGTGATCGGCGGTTGCTGAGCCGGTGCTGTTATAGTGATTGTCTTCCGAGGAATCGTTACAGTGGCCACATCACTCTGATCATTTTCTACTGCCCCTGCAGGTTCTTCAATTGCTGCTCGGTCAAACTGCAATGTGCCATCGTCAACTAAAGCCTGGATGCCTTTCTTCAAATCATCACACCCCCCAGCTAGGGTCCAGCATTCTAAGCAATACTCGTCACATCCTGGATAAACACCCCCTTGCAACAATCTGCTTTTTATCTCTCTCAGCGGCGTCTTTAAATAATCAACATTCATAATCAGATTCAACCCTTCCTCAGTCAGAATGGCGTTTGCCCCATGATTAGGCATGGGTTTCTGCACTATATTCGGACCTGCCGTTCCGAAATTGATAGTCTTATTGTCCAAAAGATCTTGCACAACGTGCTTAAAAGCATGGCAACCCTCTATATCGTGGCCCGGAGCCCCAGAATGAAACTCACAGTGCCTGCTTGCATCATAACCATACGGAGGAGTTCCCGTTATCGGTGCCAGAGTTCTCTTCTCTACCAGGTTCAAACCCGACAATGTCTGCAACAAATCTGCGTACGTCGAGGGAGGCTTCTCAAACACTCTTCTTGGTTTACCACCCTAGAATCTTCGCTGAGCAGGTTGTGCCCCTTGCTGTGGCTGCTGCTGTTGCTGCATTGGCTGCTGCTGAAATGGTTGTTGATATGGAACAGTAACACTCGCAACCTGCTGCGGCTGATGATATTGGTTCCGACCTCTGCCTCGGCCTCTGCCTCGGCCCCCAAACACTGCGCTTGCCTCGCCCTGACGGCAGCCACCAAAAGCCTTCCTATTACTGCCAGATGCAGTTGATTCCTCAGCTTGGAATTTTCCCTGCTTAATGTTACGTTCAATCTTTTCTCCCATCAGAATTAAGTCTGAGAAACTGGCCAGAGATGTATGAAACAATTTGTCATGAAACATGCCGGTGAATGTGCCGACGAACATGTCATTCATTTCCTTGTCTTCTAAAGGAGGACGGACCCTAGCAGCCATGTCGCGCCATCTTTGCGCGTACTCTTTAAAGCTCTCATCCTTCTTCTGAGATAGACCTTGCAATTGGACCCGGTTGGGCGCCAAGTCGCTGTTATACTTATAGTGAGCTACAAATGCCTCTGCTAGTTGCTTCCATGTCTTTATATTAGTTGGTTCCAACCCCATATACCATTCTAGGGAAGGGCCTGATAGACTATCTTGAAAGAAATGCATTAGCATTCTCTCATCAGTTGAGTACGCAACCATCTTTCGATAATAAGCCCGCACGTGCACTTTCGGACATGTGTCCCCTTTATACTTATCAAACGTAGGAGCTTTGAATTTGATTGGCACCCTCAAGCCAGGTACCAGGCCCATTGTTGACATGTCTAAGCCCACAGCACTTTGGTTCAGGACCCCCCTCATCTGCTCTTCTAGCATTCTGATCTTCTGGGAGTCATCCATCGGCCCTTCGAACCCTCCGCCGGAGAAAGCGTCCTCCTGCTGATCTTCTTGCCACATACCATTCCCGGCTCCATACCCATCATATCCATTATTGCGGCCAGCTCTGATCTGATTCATCACTGGGCCTCACCCTCTGTTGCCGTACCCCTGAGCAACTCCAGCAGGTCCAAAAGCCATTAACCCAGCGCCGTTTCCATTTCCGAAACCTCCGTAACCCTGATTGGCCACACCATAACCATCTTGCCCAAAGCCTTGAGCATTGAAACCATATTTCCCAGCGTTATCGAATCCCTGATCGTTGAACCCGAATCCAGCATTGCCGAAGCCGTTGCCTCCCATATTATCACCCAAGTTGACATCACCAAGCCCAATGTTATGGACAGCAGTCTCGTTCCCAACTCCGACGTTACCGTTCCCAGCAGCGGTAGCGTTGTTGACATTAGCGGCCGGTATATTGACTACAGGTGGAGCCACTGGTGTGGGAGTGCCATCCCCATGAACAGTGTCGACTCGCACAGACTGATGATCCTCATTACCGTGACCAGCATTTCGGATCAACAGAGGTTGTACCATGGCTTGCAAATTCTCCTGACCTTTTGCAATAGCTTCCATAGTCTGCATAAAGAGAGCTAGCTTCTCGCGCACATCTTGCATCTCGTTCTGCATTTGATCCATGATTCTTCGATAGTTGGTGCGAGTGGAATAGCGGTGCGGGCGCTGATCTGCAATCCTGAAAATACCTGCTTCAAAACAGAAAATAAGATACCATCCAATGATTACCTGTAATGCAATATGAATATGAATGCAATGAAATGTGTGTTTGTGCATTAGGGAATAGCATTCCCCGATTCTAGTGTGAAGGTGCCAGTGCTAGCAATACGAAGATCGGAGTTGAATCATAGAAAGCCTCATATATTACGGAGAAACCAATAAGCCAAGAATACAATGTCACTGAGTACAAAGAAAGGCATGACCTCAACCAACAATCCTGGTGATGGTCAGCACTATGCAAATAAAGCATACAAGCTAATACATGAAAGGATCAAACACTCCCATAAGTCTGGTACTCTTCTATCAACTTCTTGGTCTCTGGATGACTTGGTCGGGTAAGCAGCCCTTCAACAAGTTGGTTTCTTTTCTTAAGAACACGTCGCATGTCTTCAGCAGTTTCCTCCCATGCCCCTTCTCCGAAGCGATCCTCTAGTTTACACTTCTGAGATACAGCTTCATCTCTGCCTTTGATGGCCTTGTTCAGTGCATTCTGGAGACTATATCGGGTCATCACTTCTTCTTCACACTCCTTGATGCTAGACTTCAACTGCTCTTCGAGATCGGAAATTTGCTGCTTCAACTTATCCTCCCTCTTCTTATTGTTGGTCAGTGTAGCATTCCAAGTCTTATTGCAAGAAGAGATCTCTCGGTGTGCTGCGTCGAGTGCCTTCTTTTTGGATTCCAGCATGTCATGGGAGCTTCTGAACTCTTGCCCCAGACGTTCGCGCTTCTTCCTCTCTTCAGTCAACTCAGCCCCTAGTCTGTTTACTAGCTCGATCTGCTGTTGGAAAGCATGCACGGCCTTGTTTTTCTCACTGCGTACCTGGGCTAGCTCCTGCTCTAACCCTTCGTTGATCTTCATCAAGGCTTCTTTTTCTTTCACCACTTGCTCGTAGGCCTCCCTAGAAACAGTAGTTGGCTCTGCTACCGGAATGGGAACAAGGACTGGTGCATCTGGAAATGGCATCCGCAACTGACTTGCTCTCTCCTGGATCCAAACTCTGTAAGGTGCATAGGCCTGACAGTCATTCTTCCCTAACAGCGGCTTCCCCCTTCGGTTAATACGTGTCCAGGCATGCTGCAGCTTGGCTAATAACTCCCCCTTCAAATCTCCGGTGAAGTACAGAGATTCCTGTACTTCCTCCTCTTTGGGTGGGTTCTTCAGCGCATATCCGAATTGGCGAATGAACAGAGAAGGGTTGTAATTGATACACCCTTTCCTCCCTATCAACGGAACACTGGGGTACCCAGAACAACTGAAGATAAGCTCAGATCCCAGCAGATCTCTATCAAACCATTTGACGTCTTCGGAAGATAACCTCATCAGGCGCTCCGGCCAGCCAACTGGGACTGTAGTCTCTATGACAGATCTTCTCTTAGGAAGGTGGCTCTCAAACCACATACCCAGCAATGGTACACAGAAATTAACATTCTTTCCTCTTCCCTTCTCATTCTTGTAATGCAGTGAGTGGTAGAAATCTCCGAGCAAGGTCGGTACAGGATTACCAGCGGCAAACAAGTAGAAGGCATCGAAGTCCACAAAATCCGGTACATTGGGAAACAATACTATGCCGTAAATGCACAGAGCCAGCACAGCATTGAAGGCAATCCAGCACCCGCTCTTAGCGTACTCCTGGGCTTTACCAATCAAGAACTGGAGCGAGAAGCCTGGAACTCCACGGGAAACAGTAGTGAACAGTTCAGAAGCATCCACATGCAAAGCTTTTGCCAAGTCCTCCGGCTTGGGCTTAGCGCCAGAATGAATGAATGGAATCTGGTTCTGCACGGGTAGCTCAGTAAACTCCACATACTCCTCAATGGTAGGCCCCAGAATAAAATCAGCAAACGTAAAACATCTCAATGCGGGATCATAGAATTGCATCAAGGCGTACAGCCCATCTAGCTCCATCTCCGTGGGTTTGCGCACCAATCTCAATAGTCTTCCATAGCTCATTCTGAAGCTCCTACGAACATCCTCATCAGCCAGAGAGATCAACCCAAGCAGGGGAACAACATCAGGAGTAGGAAATTTGTAAGCAACTGTCCTTCTTAAGCTGGCCATGACCAATCACTCAGAAATCCGGACACTAGAGCTAGGGAAATGCAAATGCACCTGCAGCACAGACACACGTTAGTGGGATGCAATGATGATGAGTATGCAAACAATGCAATGCAAGTGACATGCAACAGGGACCAAATGCCGTAGCTGAGTAGCCTGAACCATATCAAGAAGTCTCAGATAGACTCTCTAGAAGTTCTCAAACCCTGGTCTCAGATAGACCTAACACAAAGCTCCACCATTGGTCTCTGACAGACCTCAAACAAAAACTCCCATTGGTCTCTGGTAGACCTCAAATCATATCTCGAACTGGTCTCTGACAGACCTCAGAACTCTCCAAATGGTCTTTGGCAGACCTCCGAACTCTCCAACTGGTCTCTGACAGACCTCAGAACTCTCCATAAATACTCAAGATCTCTGATCAAGAAATAACCGGTATCTGAAGGTCTAGTCACCTGCATAACCCAAACCCTCTCACAGGTGGATGTCCTAGTAACTGACAAAGGTATGGCATCCTATGCGGTCGTCGGCGTCACAGACTTTCAGGGTTGATGATACGATTCCCAGAAGGAGTGGCATCATCAAATCCTGAAGAGGCCTCACTTAGCCAACTTCCAAATGATCGGTCCCCAGAGTCGACAATTCAACTAACCAGCAACCCACGCCAACCAAAGGAAGGGGCAGGAGGCCAACCAGAGGAACCTCGTCTGAGTGTAGATTTCGCGGGACACCAAGGCAAGCAAAGCAAGCGGGCGCCCACTAATCTCTACTCTAAGTCTAAGGTGCACTCAAGCCCAGGTCCGGCTTCTCACTCAATATCAGAACACCCATCACAACCCCCAAATACAGCAATAATGACAATAATAATGTGCTGAAAGTAAAGGTCAGAAACATAAATCCATACAAAATCCTCGACGGGAAAACAAGCGTTAGGATTGACTCTCTTAAGGGACGTTGGATCCCAAATGCATAAGAACTATCGCAGTCCTTAGCAGCCAGGGGACGTTGGATCCCCAGCAGAGTCGCCAGCTGTCGCTACTGCGAAAATCGGCGCCGGCTGAACAGAAGAGTCGCCACCGCGCGTTATTAATCCCACGGGAGGGAAAGGAAACGCTCAGAGTAAACCTCGCACAACACGGGAAAGGTATGGTCGTCGCAACCAAGACTTGGATTCGGGAGTCGGTTACGCAAGGGGAAGGTATTAGCACCCCTCGCGTCCGTCGTACTCGACGGGATCCACGCTTGTTTTCGGGTATGGATTGTTATTCTACCTAAACTAAAGGTCAGGGGTTAAGAGAAAAGAAAATGACTCGGCAAAGTATCGCACTTTATGCCTACGTATTCCCGTCTGGAACGAGAAATCAGAGTCAACGTAGTTCGCCTACCTACGGGAAAGGAGGGGAAGGTTGCTCGCTAGGATATCGCATCCTATGCCTACGTACTTTCATACAGCATGAAAGATCAGAGCAAACGTAGTTCGGTCCACGTACGACACAAGTATGTTTTGATTGCTTTTATCTCCTTCTGAAAAAGGGTTTTTTCTGATTACTGGTCCAAGCGGACAAAAATGACGTTTTGATGAGTTCACATTCTTTTACGAAAGAAGTGTCTTTTATTGTGTTTGAAATATTTATTGTGTTTTTCTGTTTGTTTTGAGAAAGAAGAGACGGACCTCTAACCTATGGTTGCAAAGGGAATCAAACTAACCTAATGTTATCATGCATGGGTTAAGACCTAATGTCTATCAAGCTCCTCTCTTGCGCAGAGAGAAACAGAGATCCTAAGGGAATAGACGGAAACCGAAACAATATCAGATATATACAGTAAAGCAGGAAAATGCATGGATGCAACAATACAAGCGAGGCAAGGGAGTCCCACTCAACCTCGAACCTAGAAAACAATGGGCAAAAGTGAACAGACTTCACTTTCAACCCAACAGGTTAACAGCAAACAATACAGTCCAGAAAACCAATCAATACATCAGAAATGAATAACAACAGCCACAACAGCTCTGCATCAACACCTATCTTCAAGTCATCTCCAATCAGCTACAAGCTCCAGCAAGCATCAATCTCCATCTCCACAGCCTTCAAGCAAGGTCTTGGTCATCAATCTTCAGTCTGCAATGGCTTTTCTTCAAGTCTCAAACCTCCAGGATGAGGGATCAATCACAAGAGTGAATTGGGTGTTAAGCAATTAGTTGACTACCAAGGGTGGCAAACAAACTGCTACTAACACATAAGATATGTTCTCTCAAGAGTTCTATCCCTTAGACAGTAGCACCAAGCCTTCCAAAGGAAGGGGGTGAGTGTCTTAGAGAGACTCTGCATCACGGAGAAGAATGGAGGCAGTCAAGACCTTCCATGTTTGAGAATCAAGTTTACTACTCTAGAGCTCTACCTAGCTCCTAAACCCTAGACTCCTCAACAACTGCCAGCAAAGGATGCTCCTCATCAACTCTGGAAGTTAGACTTCAGTCTCTGGATCTCCAATGGCCTTCATCATCCCAAGTTTTCATCTCTCCCAATCCTCAAGCAATCCCAATACCCACACAGACAAACAATAATCCCCAGAGAGGGCACACCACACCAGTCAAGCAAATACAGACAATACTAATAGCAGTAGGGGAATCCTGATATTTTCTAAGGGATCTAATAACTACCCATAGTCCCTATAGTCCCATATCCCAAACTTTCAGCCTCTAAATCCTAAGGGAAATGATTCAATTCTCCTAAGTCATCACTTAAACCCTAATTTTGTTCATGTTATTCACACCTAAACTAATCACCTAAAATTAATTTCTAAAATTGTGAATTAAATCCTATATACAAGATACATGTCTAACCTAATCAACCTAAAAAGAAGGGATTAAAAATACTAAATCATCTATTAGAACAAAAATCATCAAATTTAAGCATCAAACTAAACTTAACAAAATGCCATTTACAAGAAAAATGCATGAAAAATATTAAAGCAAAATAAAATGTCAATTTTATTATTTCATATTTTTCTAGACATAATTATTGACCTAGAGAAAAAAGAACCAATTAAAACTAATCTATTTTCATTTTTTTATGATTTTTTAAAGATGACAAAAATATTAAAGGAATCAAAATCTCAAAATAGAAATAAAAGGGAAGGGGGTGCTATCAGTATACACGCCTAGTTGAAATTCCAGGTGGGCCATGAACCAGGGGTGCGGATATTAAAAGCAGTAGGCCCAACGCGCTCAGAAAATTGAATTAAAAAACCAAAAGAAAATGATCAAATCCTCGGTGCAGAAAGTAATAATTTCACGTGCATTCCAATGGGCCTATCCAAAAGGGGGTGGGGATAGTGATCTGAGTCCAAGGCCCAGACGCGCGTTTAATGAAAACGCTGCGTTTCGTTCAGTCAGCTCCCTCCAATTTTCAATTTGAATCTCAGCCATACGATGCGATGAAATTGTCAAATAATTGAGATGATCAGACGGTCATCCTTCATCGTCCCCAAACCAAAACCCTAACTTCAGAATTTCACTCCCCATGCAGCCATGTTCAGGTCCCTCATGCTCCTTCAATACGCCATGAAATCAAGACCTATAAAGACCAAACTCACTCCATTTCTTCCCCTCTACACGGCCATGCTCTTAGTTTTGACTGAAACCAATCCTATAATAAAACCCGATCGGTGGAAACCTTTGATTCATCAACTGTACATTGCAATGGAAGTTCACCAGACTTGCCAACTCTTGTACTAATGTATTCTCCATATTGCACTGATTACTCTGAGCTAATTCACCATGATTAACATCCCCTAAACTAAGGTTTCTTGATCATCAAAGTCTCAACACTCTGCCATCAAACTTCATAGAACTCTCTCTAAATCTCAGGAATCAATCCCCTATGGTCTCTAAGCATTTTGATCCTAACCACATGATCTAAAACTGAATAAATAAGGCGATTCGAAGAGAAATGCATACCTTGCAAGTGATGATGGCTATGGTGGTTCCCCTTCAATTCAAGCCTTGATGCTTGCTTCGAGTGATCTTCAATGGATGCTAGTCCTTCTGTTTGCACTGGTTCTTGCTCAAACTTCTTGAATCACCCTAGCCACTCCTTCATGCAACTTGGAGTGAAGCTTTGGATCTCATGAACCAGCCACGAATTCCTCTCACTCTTGTTTGCCAATTGCTCTATGATGATGATGGAAGATGACGGGAACAAGAACTATGATGATTGATGAAGTTTTAATGGAGTTTGAGATCTAAATGCAACATGGATGAAGGAATTCAAACTATGGTATGCAAGCACAATCAATCACCAACCCCTGCATGGATCCACTCTAGGGCATATATAGATGTCAAAAGAAACATCTAGAAGTTTTGAGAACCTTCCAAGAAGTTTCTAGAACTTCTCATGCAATGAGATTTTCAACTTTCCTATTTTTTAGTAAATCCCATGAGATCTCATGATAACCATGCAATTCTCCTTAAAATCCCCTTATATGAGATGGTAAAATGAACACAAAGGCATTTCAAGTCATTTTAAGGCTTTGGCAAGCTTTTCTTTTTGGTACCTTAAAATGCAAGAATCAAATTTACAAAGGAAGTCCAATTTTTAAACCCTAACTCAAACAAGTGGCTGAACCAATGTCTTTAAAATGATGTTTGGAATCAATTTGGTATATTGTATGACCCATATTGGATTTGTAGATCTCTCAAACCAATTTTTCATTTCAACTTTTTCAACTTATATGCCTTTTTTAGGTCATTTTCCACCAACTTTGGTCAAGTCTCATTCCATGCATTTACAAACTTCCATGGCTTCTTTTCCAGACTTAAAATGGCATTTTGAGCAACTTTGATGTTGTGAAGTTTTTCATTTGAAGCTTCCTTGTATGAGTTTTAGGCATAGGCTAAGAATGACCTGTAATCCTCAGATGACCAAAATACCCTTTTCTTGCCAAGACCATAAGTAGAGTTCCACAAATCATATGAAGGCATACTATACCATTATAGAAAGCTAAGACAATGGGGAACAATTCTTATGTTGACCAGAAATTCATTTGAAATCTCCTTGAGGGGTAAAAATAGCTTGGAAGTCAAGTCACTTTCACAGACAAAATCTCAGATACCTCAGATGACCTGTAACTTGCAAGGACCATAACTTGAGTTCTATAAATCTCCTTAATGTCTTCCACAACTCAAATTAAAGGTCTTGAGATCCTCTACAAGTTTCATGTTGGCAAAGGATCCATTTGAAGCTTTCATTTTGACTTATCTTACTTGGAAATTTGGCCTAAACTAGGGGATTTTACACAGAAACCCTAATTTAGAAACTCCTCTTCTCCTTGATTTCTCTTGAATTCTTCTTGGCACATTACCATATCCTCTCCTACAGGTCAAATGATGAACCCCACATCTCTCCAATAGCCCTTAATGCCTTTCAATCAGTCAATTGACCTAGAGTTGACATAGAGTTGACCCCAGATGAAACCCTGGTTGACTGTCTTCAACTGCAATTCTTGTGATCACAACAAGGACTTGTCTTCTTCTTCAAATGACTTTCTAAGTCTCCCATTATGTCCAGGTACTCTCCATGCTCAGCCCACAGCTCACAATTTCTTTGTTGATCCTCAGATACCCTCAGATAGGAGATGGATGCACTTGCTTGATCCATTGACTTGGTATCTTTCAAATTCTTTCTGATGACTTGAATAGGGTTGAATTTGAATAATAACCTCTTGATAGGCTCATAGAGATGAGAATAATGATTGGTCCCCTGTTGGATGACTTGCTATGCTTATGCTATGCAGATGAGTAGATTATGTGCATGACCCTATATGCAAATGCTAATGATATTGAAACATAAACCAAGTGAATAAGGTTGAGCAAATTTTAGGGTGCAACACTCATGACATAGTTCGCCACTCCCCCAGACATAGAGTAATTGAGATGGGGTATGCTATAATCTACCATCGTAAAGTTAAGAGAAATACCAGCTAGGTATTAAGCTTGTTGCTTTTCCTCAAAGTGTGGTCTTCATTTTTTTTCCTAGCCTCCTTCTGGGAAAGCTCTTGTACAGCTTCTTTCATTAAATTCTTGGGCATCTCAGAGGCAACTTCTGTCATGACAACTACAAGCTCTTTCACTAGTTTGGTCTGAACTTTCTTAAGAGGATACTTTTTCTTTACTGGAGGCTTGGTCTTTGTAGGAGATTTCTTTTTCTGAGTGACCTTTGTTGGGGAAGGCATGATAGGATAAACTAATTTCTTCACCTTTTTAGGGATGACAACCGGTGTCACATCAATGTTAATCTCTTCTTGAAATTTTTCCGTAGACTCAGATTTGTGTGAGTCTGTAGTTAAATCCATTTCTTCCTCTTCAGTAGTTTCTTCATTATCTTTGCCACTTCCAGCCTCAACCTTGCCATCTATCTCAATGTCAGTTTTCTTGTTCTTTTCATTGTCCTATTCTTCCTCTTCAACACTGAATTTTTCTTCTTCCATAACCTCCTTTTTGTCTTCATCAACACTGTCATGTAATGTTTTTGCATCTTCATCAACACTGTCTTCCTCGACTTGTGGTTTCTTCTTTCCATTTTCCTTTTCAATGTCTTATTCAAACACGGCTTCTACCTTCACTTTCTTAGCGTGATTTCTCTTTCTAGCCTTCTTCCTAGGTTTTTCAATGGTATCCTCCTTAGGCATGCCAGAGCTTGACGCTCTAGAAACAACAGAGGACATTCCTTTCTTCTACTTTTTCTTCTCTTTCAACTTGTCTTCTTTCAGATGTTGGTCAAGCTTGTCATCAAGTTCTCCAAGAATGTGATATGGAAAAATGTGAACAAATTCATCATTATAGTTCCATTCATTCAACTTTTTTTCTCATTCAAACATGTCCCTTCAAAATTTCAAGAAATATCTTTGGTATTTCTACATCTGCAACAGTACTTTCCATAGAACATGGTATGTCTCAAACGTTTCCTCGCCTGCTGACTCCTGTTTTGTCTCTGGTTGCCTTCTTTTGCCCTTAGGCCTCATTAATGTTTGAATGGAAATCTTGTCAAAGGCTTCCTATGGGTGAAAAATCTCATCAGTTTCCTTCTGAGGCACACCATGCCTCTTGCAAAGACTGGAGATTAAGCAAGGGAAGTACATCATTCCTTCCTTCTTCTTGGAATAGGCCTGGATTTCTTGCACAATGATTTTCCCCATGTTGATGCCTTCATCACAAGTGATACAATGCATCAGCACCAACCTTGCTCTACTGACAGTTTCATTATGTATTGTTAGTCTAAGTGAGTGCTTGATAAATTGGTATCACACCTTTGATTCAACCCTCTAATCCATTCCTTTGACAGTATTTGCTTCTCCAGTTTCCATCCATTTTGTGTATGGGTTGCACAAGGACTCCATATACACATTAAAATCAAGATCTTCAAATATCAATAACAACTCTTGATACCTATCTTCCACCCCTAACTTGAACAACATATTTATTGTCCCTTCAAAATATGACACCTTCACTCCTCTAACCACAACTTCAGCTTTCTTATTGTTGGTGTCCACCAAGTTCGCATAAATTTTCTAAATAATTTGAGTGTTGTAGGGCTATGGTTGATGATAGAATTTTTCCCACTTCATGCTCTCAATCAATCTACATATATCATTTGGAAGAACAAAAATCTCAGCTTGCATGTCAAGGATAAAGCCTATCTCAGAATGCATGCTCATTAACGAGAAGTAATCAACGAATCGCTGGCTCACATCGTTGTTGATGAAAACTTCTACATCATACATGTCTGCCGCTTGCGCGAAAATAAGGTGCCGGCAGAACAAAAGAGTCGCCACCTTTCGTTATTTATCCCTCAGAGCGGGAAAGGAAACGATCGAAAAAACCTAACGAAAAAGGGGTAAGACAAGGTCATCGCAACCATTGTCTGGATTCGGGAGTCGGTTACGCAAGGGGAAGGTATTAGCACCCCTCACGTCCGTCGTACTCGACGGGATCCTCGCTTGTTGTGTTTACTTGGACGGGTTGGTTTTATTCTATCTACCTATCAAGGCTGGCTTAAAAGAAAAGAAAAATGACTCGGCAAAGCATCGCGCTTTATGCCTACGTATTCTCATCAGAGAATGAGAAATCAGAGTCAACGTAGTTCGGCCTACGACGGGTTATGGGGGAAGGTAGCTCGCCAATACATCAGTATTGTGCCTACGTACTCTCAACAGGTATGAGAGATCAGAGCTCACGTAGTTCGGGAAACTACGGTTTATTTCCTGTCTCTTACGAAAGAAGTGTTTTTTTATTGTGTTTGCGATTTCAATCGCACTAGAGACTATGACCTGAGAGTGAATGCGTCGCATGTCACCCAAAGGGTACCATACTAAACATCTAGACCGTGGAAAAGAAACTCTCCCACAACCCTTTCTCAGATAGCTTAAGGCTCGTAACGTACGAAAGAAATCATTCATGATTACTGTATCTTAAACTGTTTTGAGATGAGAAGAGAACAGGCCCAACTAGGAGGGAGACTATCAAGTCCTACTGTTGTCATGCCATGGATTCATCCTATGGTTGAAGTTTGAACAGGGAACTCCTAGAAGTTGTCATGCATAGGTTTCAACCTAAAGTTCTATCATCAATTCCTTATCAAAGGAAATGAGATTCCTAAGGGATCATGTCAATGATACACCAAAACAGACAAAGCATCAGCTTAACAGTAAAATGCATGCAATGCAAGTGAGGGAGGATATGTGTGTGGGGCTTCAGCCTCCACAAGCTCATCTCAACCTCAAGCCATAATGGATAACAGTAATCATACTGAAATATAAAACAATATGCTATCAAGCAAGAACAGTAAACTGCAATCATACAGATGAAAATGAAATGAAATACCATCAGGCAAACAAACCACATGGGCAAGGAAGTTGGGCTCTACCGAATACCCGCAAGCAAAGCCACACAGTAACAATACGAGTAGAGGGAGCAACTCAACCTCTAGTGCAATCATGCTCCTAGATTCTACCTATTCTAGATATGAACTTATTATAATGCATCAAGCAAGTCAATCAAAACACATCAATACAGAGAAAGAAAAAGAAAATAAAGCAACTCCTCTCTCAACCCCAAGCTTCAGCTCTTCCAACAGCAACTCAGTCTTCAGACTTCCAATTACTCTTGACAAATCTCAATTTTCTTTTCCAGGTTTCAACCCTTCAACATAAGTTTCAACTTATCTTCTCCTTTAAGCTTCAGCTTCTTGATCAGCTCCACCTTCAGGCTTCACTATCAATCATCAGGGGTCTTCAAGTATCAACTTGCTCTTGTTGCTCTTCAAGCTTTAGCTGGAATGGCAATGCTCAAGTATTCATCCTCTTCCACACTCTTCATTGAATTCTTCATCTTCAAGCTCAAGCTCAGCATCTCTCAAGATAATCAAACCAGAGGAAATCACTTACTGGATAAGCTGGGGATATTGAACTGCTTATTGCCCACCAAAGGTGACCTATAAGGGTTCAACATCAAAGGAATGGTTCCCTCAAAATTTCTACTTCCTAGGTACAATCACTTATCCCTCCAAAGGAGAGAGGTGAATACCATGGAAGGACTTTGAATCATAGGGAGGAATGGAGGTGAAAGATACCATCCATGTTTAAGAAAGAAGTTAACTAGATCTAAACTCTTTCTAATCCCTAGCCCTAAAACAATCAACAAAACAAATAAGATCAAGCTCTCAAGCTCCTCAATCCATCTTCAAGTCTTCTACTATGCTCCTCAATGCTCCTCTGAACAAGATCAAGCTCTCCAAGCCCACGAAGCAAAGCAAACAAAAATTCAAACCCACAAGGGCAACACAAACAATCATCAACTACAAAAATCATCTAAAAATAGTATACTACTATATTAAAATCTAATATAATTTCTAAGGGATCCTACATACCTACCCTTAATACCCTTATATGTCCCAATATCCATCTTGACCTAGAAACCCAAAGTTCTAATGTTATTGTGGACCTATGTTAAGGATTAACCTAAATCTATACAACCTAATGTCATCTAATCAAAAATACTCTAAAATTCATCTCAAAATTATGGAATAAATCCAGGGGGAAGCTAAAGCTTATATCTAACTATCCTAAAAAGAATGGCCTAAAAATGTTAAGGGAACTACCTAAACAAAATTCTACAAATTCATGGATCAATATAAAAGAAATAAAATGCAATAAAAGTAGAAAATACACAAAAAGTATCAAAATTGCCTGAAATGAAAATATTTTTATTTGATAATTTTGTAGACATGAATATGAAATGGGAGCAAAAATTCCCACTTAAAAATCTTTAATTTTCCATTTGTTATGATTTTTCAAAGTTTGAAATAAAATGGAAGAAAATAAAATGAAAATATGAAACTGGGGTGCAGATAGTAAGGCAATACAGTGTAAATCATTCATGGGCTCAAAATGGGGGGTTCAGATAGTAACGCGCTAAGCCCAAAATCCACTCAGAAAATCAATTAATAAAACATAAAGAAAATGAAAAAGAGAACGGTGCGAATAGTAAGCAAATGCAGTGTAAAATCCAAGTGGGCCTTGATTGGGGGTGTTGGTATCAATCATTCACTTAAGCCCAAGAACTCACTTAAATGAAACGCCTGCGTTTCATGCTCCTCATAATTTCCCTCCAAGTTGAAATTAAATCGCGTCCATTGGATTTAGAAATAGTCAACCAGTCTTGCTTGATCCAAGGGCCATGAACTCGTCTTCAACCTCCAGCTAGGGCTCTTGAAGACTCCATGAAAATGCAGAGCTTCAAGCTCTTATCTTCCTCAACTCGGATTCCATGAATACCTCACCAAATGCAACACTTAAAAACCCTAGATTGCTCCAAATTTCACCAGGAATCTAGCCATGGCATCAGAACTCATTGAAACTCTCTCAAACTTAAAACCCGATCGTGAATCAAAAAACTGATCAAGAACCAATCTTAGCAATTCTCAAAATTAAAGGTCCTAGTCTCATCCTCATGTTTCCCTGAACACTTCTTGCTATTAAACTAAGATTATCCCCCAATATTCAGTGAGTTCTTGGTCCATAAAGAAATGGTGTCAACAACAAAACCATCACTAATTTTCTTCAAACTTTCCAGAAAGCTTCCCCTAATGATCCTTAACCATTCTAACCTATTAAATCTAATCAATTCTACTTAAATTAGAGTGTAGAGAGAAAGTTACAAACCTGGTAAAATCGAGTGAACAGATGAAGAAATCCCTCAATTCAGACCTTCAATCTTTCCCAATTCCTTCACTGAGTAGTATTCTAGCTTCTGTATGCAAAAAGAAGGGTTGAAACTGCTTGATTCTTGGAAACCGATCTTGAGTTGCAAAGGTGAAAATCCAAAATCTCATACACGATTCATCAATGGAATTGCCCCCAATTTGATCTGCACAGCTTCACTATGATCTATGGAATGTGTTTGTATAGAAAAAAGGAATGGAAATGAAGAAGAATGTGAAATTGAAACTTGACTTGCAATGGAAGATTTTTGATCTCACTCTCTCTTCTCTGCACCAACTCTCACCAACCTTTGCTTTGAGCAAGTTCTAATCATCTTATATAACTTGTAGGAACTGTCCAGAACCTTCTGGAACACTCCAATGATAATTTAAACTTCTCATCTCATGATATTTGATTTCACTTCTCACCATATGCTATCTCATGCCATAGTCCTTGTACCCTTCAATTCTGACTTGAAATTCTCCCCACATGAGATTTATGATGTGTTACAATGCATAACCAACTTGTTTATTGAGTTTTCTTGAGTTTTGCTTTGGTGCCTTAAGATGCAAGTAAGCCATTTCCAAAGTAGCCCTATGATCTAGGCCTCAAATCAAAATTATGGCTGAACCATTGTTCTTATAATGTCCTTTGGAGTCAAAATGACCTATTATATGACATGGTTTGGATGTATAACTTGTGATTTCCAATTTTCAATTTCAACTTATTTAACTTATGCCTCCCTTTTAGGCCATTTTTATCACTTTTTGATACAAGCCTTTTCAACATCTCATGACATTCCTAATAGCCTTAAAACATCATTCTAAGCAAGTTTTATGTTGAAGATTTTTCCATTTGAAGCTTGGAAGTAGGAGATATGGCCTTATGCTTGAAATGACCTATAACCTCCAAATGACCAAAATGCCCTTGACTTGCCAAAGCCATAAGTTGAGTTCTACAAATCCTATCAAGGAATTCTAGTACTCTCTAGAAAGCTACGAAGATGCTCTACAACATTCATGTTGACCAAGAATCCATAGGAATCATCCTACTAGGGAAAACGTTGGATGCAAGTTGGGTGATTTTCAAGGACCCAGATTCACATACTTCAGATGACCTGTAATTTGTCAAAGTCATAACTTGAGCTCTACAAATCCTATCAAGGACTTTTAGTACTCAAATCAAAGCTAAGAACAATCTCTACAACATTCATGTTTTGGGGAAGATGAGATGACAATAACATCTTGAGCTAAACTGCCTTGAAGATAGGGATCAAACTAGGGGATTTTACACTGTCAATCCTTAGAAACCCTAGCTTGAAACTTCTCAAACCCTCAATCATGATGAATTGGTCTAGGAATCATCCTTATAGCATCTCAATGCATCATTCCATGATCACATGGCTCTTGGATTAGGTCTCAAGCCTCTCCAAATCATCAGTTGACCTAGGGTTGACCCAGTCAAACCCTAATTCCACCACTCATGGCTGAGTCTTATGAATTCTTGTACAATGACCTCTCTAGGATTCATGATGGCTTTCAAGACATCTCATAAGCTTTCTCAAAGCTTCAAATCCATCCTCATAGTCTCAGAATCATATGAGGAGCTCCCACAACTCTCAAGTTATGAGACACACAACCTTGGTTTCAACCAATCTCTCTAAGGATCTCTTGAGTTCTCTGACAAAGATACCAATCTTTGAACACTTGAATAACATTCTTGGCTAGCTTCATAGTCTTGGTGGGTACTCATACCTATTGATCTACTGCCCACATATCAATGAGATGCAGATGATGAATAAAATGAACACAAGCTTGGTAAATAAATGTTGGTCAAATTTTGGGGTGCAACAATGTCCTTATCTGAGTAGTTCATAATTGGCATGTCCTTTTTACAAGCAATTATTTTGTAAAGACCTTGGGTATATGTCAGTTTCATAGTGAAATTAGGGTTTGGACAAGGGGGGTTGAGATTGGGGTAAAGTAAACAAAAACAATTGTTTTTATGGAAACGATTAAGAGAAGGGAGAAAGATTATGAAGTTTTGGGAACTCAAGGAGTAGGATGATGATTATGGTGGTGATTGCACACTTAAAAAGGTTGAGAGAGAGAGAGGGAAAAATAATGATACGATTATGAAGAATTTCATGCCACTTTAGAGAGAGGGAATTGGAACCGGTTTAGGGTAATTGAGAGATAACTTGTAGCAATACCCTTAATTATGAAGTTAGGTAGCATCATATTTAATGGGTTTATTCAGGCATGATGTAACGCACAGGGCTTAATAGTTTGTCTTCACGCGCGATGCCAATTCTCTCTCCTACAATCAATTTTTGTCTTAATCCCACGTTCCTTTTTTTTTTGTTGCAAACTGCCAGTTGTCTGATTTCACTGAATTCAAAGAACAACAATATTTGAAAAGAAAAGTCTATCCACGATGACATCCGCTACATTGTTTGGAAAACTTCAAGGATATGAGACAGAACTTAGGCGATTAGAGAAACATGATAATCAAGAAAAGAAATCTAAAAGCATCACATTAAAGGTTGATTCCAAAGAAGTAGAAAAGGAAGACGATCCGGTTGAACATGAAAATTTCATGCTTCTTGTAAAAAGGTTAGGAAAATATTTTGGCTCTAAGAATAATATTGGAAGTTCTTACTATATCAAAAGGAAGATGTTTTTAAAGAACAAAGAAAAGGAGGCGTCAACATCCATACAAGATGTAAAATGCTATGAATGTGGAAAACAAGGACACATCAAACAAAACTGCCCTAAACTCTCCAAGAACGATGCATATAAAAGCAAGAATGGTCTCAAGAAGAATGAGGCCTACGTGGCATGGGAAGATAACGGGATAAGTTCCTCATCAGACTCAGATAGTGATCAAAGCGCAAATCTGGCACTAATGGCCTCACATCTATCTGACAATGAAGATGATAAGGTTAGTAATAATTTTTCAATTTATGATAATGATTCTCAAGGGGAAATTGATGAACTTCTGAGTGAATGCAAAATTCTGTACAAAACTATTTCATCACAAAAGAATCAAATCTCAACTTTAGAAGAAAAATTGAGACAATGGAAAATAAGTTCAAAGATGAAAAACAAAAATTAATTAGTGATCAAAAATAGAATTTTGTATGCACAAAGTGTGAGTCACTTTCGTTTCAAATTGTCCAATTAAAAAGAGTCCTTGAAAGGTATGAAAAAGGACAAATTGGACTGGAGACTGTTCTTAGTCAATAAAGGTTCTCAAATAATAAAAGTGGTCTTGGTTACTCAAAATTTTCTAAACCAAGTTCAAATAAAACCATCTTTGTTAATGCTAGTGAACAAATTCCTAAAGAGAAAGTGATTAAGCCTAAAGTGGTTCATCAATACCCTAAGAAGAAAGTTTTTAGTAAAAAGAAGTCTTATCCTCCTAGATACAAAAGTAACTTTGAGCCCACCTGTTTTTATTGTGGTATCAAAGGCCATACACCTAATGTCTGTTATGTAAGAAACTTCAGTGTTGCAAAAGGGCGTTATGTGTGGGTCAAGAAAGGAACTAACTACGAAGGACCCAAGGCAATTTGGGTACCTAATGAAACTTAAACTTGTTTTGTAGGTATGCTTGAAGACCTCTTCATATCAGTGGTATCTTGATAGTGGGTGTTCAAGGCATATGACGAGTGACCTTACCAAATTTTCACATCTAACACTTAAGGCCAAAGGATTTTTTACCTATGGTGATAACAACAAAGGAAAGATCCTTAGCGTAGGCAGCATTGGTGCACCACCTTTTATAACCATAGAAGATGTCCTCTATATAGAAGGCCTAAAGCATAACCTACTTAGCATTAGCCAACTTTGTGACAAAGGGTCAGAATCAACTTCACCAAAGATGAATGTTTGATAGAAAACAAAGTCACTCATGAGGTAATGTTAAAAGGTAATAGAATTAACAACATTTTTATGATTTCCCTTGATAACATGTCTTTGAAGGTTAGGTGCCTTATGGAAAACAACAACGGCTCTTGGTTATGGCACAAAAGGATTGCTCACATTCATATGGAGCACTTGAACAAATTGATCAAACATGAGTTAGTTGTTGGTCTTACAAAGATCAAATTCATCAAAGACAGATTGTGTGGCACTTGCCAAAAAGGGAAATAAACCAAATCAACTTTCATATCCAAGAATGTGGTGTCCACAACAAGGCCACTACAATTGTTACACATGCATCTCTTCGGACCATCAAGAACAAAACGTTTTGGAGGTAATGCTTATGCATTAGTAATTGTTGATGACTTCTCTAGATATACATGGAATTTCTTCTTAGTGCAGAAAAGTGAAGCTTTCAAGGCATTCAAGAAGTACGCAAAACAAATTCAGAATGAGAAGTCACTTTCAATTGTCTCCATTAGAAGTGACCATGACAGAGAATTCCAGAACGCTCTATTTGAAGAATTTTGTGAAGAAAATGGAACCTCACACAACTTCTCTGCACCAAGAACTCCACAACAAAATGGTGTCGTTGAAAGGAAGAATAGGTCGTTGGTAGAACTTACAAGAACTATGCTTAGCGATTAAAACCTACCTAAATATTTTTGGGCAGATGCGATGAGCACGACTTGTTTTGTGAGTAATCATGTCAACATTAGACCTATTCTCAAGAAAACCCCCTATCAACTCTTCAAAGGGAGTAAACCAAACATATCATTCTTTCACATCTTTGGATGCAAATGCTTTGTCTTGAACAATGACAAAGATAACCTGGGTAAGTTTGACGAGAAATCCGATGAAGGTATTTTTCTCGGCTACTCTCTCTCTAGTAAGGTGTAACACCCCACTTCCCAAAAACAATTAAAATAATAAACATTATAAATAAACATCAGAGTTTTCTTCCCAAGTGGGATATCACATAGCAAAACCAACATTTCCTTATAAAAAGGTTTTTCTCCAAATACAGCGGAATATTAAATAGTAAAATCCAACAAAGGTTTTTGATACGTTCACAGGAACAAAATACAAGTTCAGCATAAAACAAATAAAAACACCCAAGTCCCGTGCTACGTATCAGAGCATCCTAGACTCGACTGGCACACCATAATCCAACCTAGCTAAGTACCTGGATTATCTGTACTTCCGAAGAAGCACAGACCACAACAACAACAAAGGGGTGAGAAAACATGATCAAAAATATATTGGTAATGTAATACATGTAAACAAGGTAGTAAAACACACCAACACCCTAATCTTTACCCCACAACACCAATCACGAACCTACTGTTCAAATTACAATGTAACATATTATAATCCAAATATGCAACTCAACACCATGCATGCGGTACCGACTCATTGGTTCATTCAATCGAACCTGGACAGATCACTTACGCTCCTACTGAGATATGATCTATCCCCGACAGATCACTTACGCTCCTACTGAGATATGATCTATCCCCCACCATTCTCCTCAAAGGAGTACGGATGAATCACTTACGCTCCTACTGAGATATGATTCATCCCACCAAACACCATGATATGCAAGACACCAATGCATAACTATTATATTCAGGCACACTAAGTGCACACGATCCTCCTGATCATATCATCATACATCAATGCATATGTGTAGATATATTACACACCAACGACTTATAATTCAAATCACACAGTGAGCAGTTTCACATTCTAACACTAAGTATAAACACATCCCATCACCCGGGGATACCCTATCATAGTGATAACCTTACGATACTCTATATCGCACACTCATCCATCATTCACTTAATTTAAACGATAAAGAATCCATATCCTATCACCAAATGTACTCCCTACATTATCCAATCTCCATCCCTACACTCATCATGGTCTAAGGGATACTACACAGCTAGCGCACCAGGCACGACAGCACAGAAAGTCACATTTTGCTACGCTCGCTACTCCCTCGCTAGGCGAGCTCCTAGCGAATGCTCGCTAGCTGTTCGCTTAGCGAACCTCCTCGCGAATGACAATAGTGGCTACTGTAATGGTTCGCTACCCAACTCGTCACAGCGAATACTCGCTACCTGTTCGCCTAGCAAACTACCTCGCGAAGGAAAACAGCGACTACTGGACATGCTCGCTACCTCACTCGCTAGGCGAGCACCTAGCGAACGCTCGTTACCAGCTCGATTAGCGAAGTGCTAGCGAGTTGCCTGCGACTTCCCAAATTCTCACAGTTCAGAATTCTCATTCTCCTCTGATTCAAGCCTATTCCATAACATCCACTTTCTATCCTATAAGTATTACAACCAATGCATATTACGCTTATCAATTGTCCTATAACTCTACTCCAGACCAACATTACGGTACATTACCGGCGCTCCAGAGTTACTCAGAACCTTACTCAAACCACACCAACACCAGCACTCATTCAACAATGGCAACATCAAACATCAACATATCATCATATACATATTATTCAACACAATTCATTAATAATTAACAACATACAACAATCCACACATATTCATCAGAATACCTACGGGGTTAAGGAAATCCCCTCTACCCAATTTCATGTATTTTACCATCCCAATCCGTTTCTCCCCCCTTACCTTGTTAATCGGTTTGATTGATGGAAATCCTCCTAGATTTGGTCTCTTGGCTTTCTCCTTTCTCTTCCGTTCCTCGTTCCTTTGCTCGTTCTATGCTCTTCTCACTTCTCTCGTTCTTTCTCCCAACTGTTCAAATGTATCGTAAAAACCACTAACCCCTCACATTCCCTATTCTAATTATCTAATCTTAATAATAATAATAACTTAATAAAATAATATAATAATAATAATCTTAATAGTAATACTAATATAATATTACTAATATAAATGATAACACTTAATAATAATAATAATAATAATAATAATAATATTATTATTATTATTATTATTAACTCACCAAAAGTCATAATAATATTAATAATGATAACAAATATAATAATAATAATAATAATAATAATAATATCATCACCAATATTACTATTATTTATTATATTATTATATCTACACTGAAACACCACCAATAATCCTCCCATATCAGGGACACCCACCAATTATCATCCAACACACCCCACCAAAGGGCACACCAACACCTAATAATTAAAATTATAATAAAATGACTAAATAATTAAAATGGGTGTTACAACTCTCCCCCACTTTAATTATTTTCGTCCTCGAAAATTACCTGATGGAAATAGTTCCGGATACGCTTCTTGCATCCTACTTTCCAACTCCCAGGTCACACTGCCTCCTGCAGCACCTCCCTAAGCTACCTTCACTAAAGGTATCTCCTTCCCTCGGAGCTGTTTCATCTTACGGTCCTCGATCCTCAACGACATCATTTCAACAGTAAGATTCTCCCAAACCTGAACATCATCTCTTTGAATCACATGAGATGGATCAGAAACATACTTTCGCAATTGCGACACATGAAACACATCGTGTAAGTTCGACAACTCAGGCGACAACGCCACCCTATAAGCCACATCGCCAATTCTCTGCAAAATCTCATAAGGTCCAATAAACATAGAATCCAGCTTCTTGGACTTCAACGCACGACCCACACCAGTCATCGGATTAACTCCTAGGAATACGTGATCACCTACACAGAATTCCAACTCTTTCCTCTAATTATCATGATAACTCTTCTGCCTACTCTAAGACACTTTCATTTTCTCACGAATCATCTGAATTGTCTCAGTAGTCTGCTGTACAATTTCTGGTCCAAGCACCACATTCTCACCAGTCTCATACCAACATAGAGGAGTCCTACACCTCCTCCCATACAAAGCTTCAAACGGTGCCATTCCAATACTCGAATGGTAACTGTTATTGTACGTGAACTCAATCAATGGTAAATGAGTATCCCACGCACCACCCTTTTCCAACACACAAGCTCTCAGCAAATCCTCAAGCGACTGAATAGTCCTCTCTGACTGACCATCAGTTTGCGGATGATAAGCTAAAATCAACTTCAACTTAGTTCCCAAAGCTTCCTGCAAGCTTTTCCAAAATTCCGAAGTAAACCTCGGGTCTCTATCTGACACAATACTGGATGGAACACCATGTAACTTTACAATTACCCGAATATAAATCTCCGCCAGCTTCGTCAACGGGAAACTAATATTAATCGGCACAAAGTGTGCAGACTTCGTCAATCGATCCACAATCACCCATATAGCATCAAATCCTCTCGCCGTATTCGGCAAACCTGTAACAAAGTCCATAGTAATACAATCCCATTTCCAAACCGGAATCTCTAATGGTTGCATAAATCCAGACGGTCTCTGATGTTCTACTTTCGACTTCTGACACGTCAAACATGCATACACAAATTGAGCAATGTCTCTTTTCATACCAGACCACCAAAATAATTTCCTCAAATCATGATACATCTTTGTAGCTCCCAGATGGATACTCAAACTACTACGATGTCCTTCACTTAAAATTGACTTTTTCAATTCTTCATCATCTGGTACACAAATCCTGCCTCTAAATCTCAACACACCTATACTATCCAATTTAAAGTCACTATCGGAGTCACTTCTTATTCCAGGCATCAAATCTACTAATTTCACATCCAACTTCTGATTCTCTCTAATCATATCCAAGAAGTCATTATTTACCTGCAACATACCCAACATCACACTATCTGCAGTAGTCTCACAAACCATGCTCAAATCTCTGAATTGTTCAATTAACTCAATTTCTTTCACCATTAGAGCTGCCATATGAATCATTTTCCTGCTCAAGGCATCCGCCACTACATTGGCCTTTCCTGGATGATAACTCAAACTGAAGTCATAATCCTTCAAAAATTCTAACCATCTTCTCTGTCTCATATTCAGCTCTTTCTGATCAAACAGATATCTCAGACTCTTATGATCACTAAACACTTCAAATCTCGAACCATACAAATAATGTCTCCATATTTTCAATACAAAAACAACCGCAGCTAACTCGAGATCATGAGTCGGATAATTTATCTCATGCACTCTCAGTTGCCGTGAAGCATATGCTACTACCTTACCATTCTGCATAAGAATTCCGCCTAATCCCATCTTAGACGCATCACAGTATACCACAAACGGTTCACTCGGAGTCGGCAACACTAACACCGGTGTCGTAGTCAATTTCTTCTTCATCTCTTCAAAGCTTTCTTCACAAGCAGCATCCCATATAAAAACTTGGTTCTTCCTCGTTAACTGAGTCAATGGCAACGCCAAATTAGAGAACCCTTCAATAAATCTGCGGTAATAACCTGCCAAACCCAAAAAGCTTCTAATCTCCGTTGCTGTCTTTGGTGGTTCCCACTGCAACACTGCACTTACTTTTGACGGATCCACCTCTATGCCATCACCAGATATTACATGCCCCAAGAAACTCACTTTCTTCAACCAGAAGTCACACTTCGACAGTTTCGCAAACAATTTATTTTCCTTCAGCACCTGCAAGGTAATCCTCAGATGTCCTGCATGTTCTTCATCAGATTTAGAATAAATTAATATATCGTCAATAAATACCACAATGAAATGATCCAAATAAGAATGGAAGATTCTATTCATATACTCCATAAATACTCCCAGCGCATTAGTCACTCCAAACGGCATTACAGCATATTCGTAATGTCCATATCGAGTCCTAAAAGCAGTCTTCTGAATATCACCTTCTTTTACTCTGATCTGATGGTAACTCGATCTCAAATCGATCTTACTGAACACACGAGCTCCCACCAACTGATCCATCAAATCATCAATCCTTGGTAGAGGATACTTATTCTTAATAGTCACTTTATTCAACTGACGGTAGTCGATGCACAAACGCATACTACCATCCTTCTTCTTCACCAATAACACTGGAGCTCCCCACGACGACACACCCGGTCTAATAAACTTTCTATCCAACAATTCTCCAATCTGAGACTTCAACTCAGCCAATTCCACTGCAGACATCCTGTACGGCGCCATAGAAATAGGCCTCGTACCAGGAACAAGATCAATACTAAATTCAACTTCCCTCGTCGGAGGCAATTCCGTAATGTCATCAGGAAACACTTTCGGAAATTCATTCACCACTTCCAATTCCTCCATTGACGCTTTGCTATCCACCGATAATGATGCAAATAAAGAAAGCACTTTAGCTTCATCTTCCAACAAGGTCCTCAATTCTTTACTAGACAAAGAATCTGCTAAAGCTTCCCCTTCTGGAGTCAGGAACAACAATTCCTTCCGAAAACAATCGATGTAGACTCGGTTGAACTCTAACCAGTTCATACCCAGAATAACATCCAAATTACCAAGTGGTAGACAAATCAGATCCACTCCAAATTCTCTACCGTAAATAGTCAGCGGACACTTCAGGCATACCAAAGAAGTAGTCACTGAGCCAATAGAGGGTGTCTCAATAGTCATTTGTCTCTCAAGAGTAGACGGCACCAATCCTATCCTCTTCACACAGTCAACAGAAATAAACGAGTGGGTTGCACCCGTATCAATAATAGCAGTCAAAGGAATATTATTGATAATACAAGTACCTTTGATAACTCGCTCATCACTGACAACTTGAGTTCCTGCCAAAGCAAACACTTTCCCACCAGCCGGAGATGTCTGAGGCTTCTTCGGCTTCTCACAATGGGTACTGATGTGACCCTTTTCACCACAGTTATAACAGGTCGGCATAGTAGCTCTGCAATCAGCTATCACATGACCTGGCTTCCCACACTTAAAACACTTCTTTACTTCATTAGGACAATCATTAGCACGGTGTCCCATGCCACCGCATCGGAAACATTTCCCATCAGCAGATGCTCTCCCCTCTCTGGGCTTCTTATCAACAACAACTTTACGCTTTCCCTTATCAGCAACAACACTATAAGGAGTACCACTGAACCTCTGCTTACCCTTACGGTCATTAAATTCTTTGTAGTGTGCAATCCTTGCCCGATTGTCATTATCATAAATTCTGCTCCTGCTTACCAGCTCGGGATAACTCCTGATCTTCTGACAAGCAATCCCCAACTTAATCTCTGGACGCAGTCCATTCTCAAATTTTAAACACTTAGAAGTCATTGCCCCATCAATATTATAATGAGGACAATACTGCACCAGCTCTTCAGACTTAGCAGCATACTCTGCTACCGTCATAATACCCTGCTTCAGCTCTAAGAATTCAATCTCCTTAGCACTTCGAATATCTTCCGGAAAATACTTTTCCAGAAAACCTTTCCGAACCACCTCCCAAGTAATGGCAGTTCCAGCAGCTTCCAATCTTTGGCGAATGTTATCCCACCAAGCTTCAGCTTCGCCCTCCAGCATGTGAGTACCAAACCTGACCTTTTGCTCATCACTACAATCCATAGTCTTGAAAATTTTCTCAATTGCCTTCAGCCACTTCTGTGCAGCTTCAGGATCCAGAATTCCTCCTTCAAACGTCGACGGCTTGTTGCTCCAAAACTGCGCCAAACTCCTGAATTGGGCATCTGCAGTTTGGTTCTGATTAGCAACCGCCTGCGCCATTGCTTGCATAGCAGCAGCCAACGCAACATCATTCCTTCCTTCCATACTGTTCAAAAATAACAACACCAGGTTAAAAGATACTCAACTCTATCCTAAAGGACAGACTCAACTCGACTCAACAACACTGGCCGGACGGACCGACCTGCTCTGATACCAATTGTAACACCCCACTTCCCAAAAACAATTAAAATAATAAACATTATAAATAAACATCAGAGTTTTCTTCCCAAGTGGGATATCACATAGCAAAACCAACATTTCCTTATAAAAAGGTTTTTCTCCAAATACAGCGGAATATTAAATAGTAAAATCCAACAAAGGTTTTTGATACGTTCACAGGAACAACATACAAGTTCAGCATAAAACAAATAAAAACACCCAAGTCCCGTGCTACGTATCAGAGCATCCTAGACTCGACTGGCACACTATAATCCAAGCTAGCTAAGTACCTGGATTATCTGTACTTCCGAAGAAGCACAGACCACAACAACAACAAAGGGGTGAGAAAACATGATCAAAAATATATTGGTAATGTAATACATGTAAACAAGGTAGTAAAACACACCAACACCCCAATATTCACCCCACAACACCAATCACGAACCTACTGTTCAAATTACAATGTAACATATTATAATGCAAATATGCAACTCAACACCATGCATGCGGTACCAACTCATTGGTTCATTCAATCGAACCTGGACAAATCACTTACGCTCCTACTGAGATATGATTTATCCCCGACGGATCACTTACACTCCTACTGAGATATGATCTATCCCCCACCATTCTTCTCAAAGGAGTACGGATGAATCACTTACGCTCCTACTGAGATATGATTCATCCCACCAAACACCATGATATGCAAGACACCAATGCATAACTATTATATTCAGGCACACTAAGTGCACACGATCCTCCTGATCATATCATCATACATCAATGCATATATGTAGATATATTACACACCAACGACTTATAATTCAAATCACACAATGAGCAGTTTCACATTCTAACACCAAGTATAAACACATCCCATCACCCGGGGATACCCTATCATAGTGATAACCTTACGATACTCCATATCGCACACTCATCCATCATTCACTTAATTTAAACGATAAAGAATCCACATCCTATCACCAAATGTACTCCCTACATTATCCAATCTCCATCCCTACACTCATCATGGTCTAAGGGATACTACACAGCTAGCGCACCAGGCACGACAGCACAGAAAGTCACATTTTGCTACGCTCGCTACTCCCTCGCTAGGCGAGCTCCTAGCGAATGCTCGCTAGCTGTTCGCTTAGCGAACCTCCTCGTGAATGACAATAGTGGCTACTGTAATGATTCGCTACCCAACTCGTCACAACGAATACTCGCTACCTGTTCGCCTAGCAAACTACCTCACGAAGGCAAACAGAGACTACTGGACACGCTCGCTACCTCACTCGCTAGGTGAGCACCTAGCGAACGCTCGCTACCAGCTCGATTAGTGAAGTGCTAGCGAGTTGCCTGCGACTTCCCAAATTCTCACAGTTCAGAATTCTCATTCTCCTTCGATTCAAGCCTATTCCACAACATCCACTTTCTATCCTATCAGTATTACAACCAATGCATATTACGCTTATCAATTGTCCTATAACTCTACTCCAGACCAACATTACGGTACATTACCGGCGCTCCAGAGTTACTCAGAACCTTACTTAAACCACACCAACACCAGCACTCATTCAACAATGGCAACATCAAACATCAACATATCATCATATACATATTATTCAACACAATTCATTAATAATCAACAACATACAACAATCCACACATATTCATCAGAATACCTACGGGGTTAAGGAAATCCCCTCTACCCAATTTCATGTATTTTACCATCCCAATCCATTTCTCCCCCTTACCTTGTTAATCGGTTTGATGGATGGAAATCCTCCTAGATTTGTTCTCTTGGCTTTCTCCTTTCTCTTCCGTTCCTCGTTCCTTTGCTCGTTCTATGCTCTTCTCACTTCTCTCGTTCTTTCTCCCAACTCTCCAAATGTATCGTAAAAACCACTAACCCCTCACATTCCCTATTTTAATTATCTAATCTTAATAATAATAATAACTTAATAAAATAATATAATAATAATAATCTTAATAGTAATACTAATATAATATTACTAATATAAATGATAACACTTATTAATAATGATAATAATAATAATATTATTATTAACTCACCAAAAGTCATAATAATATTAATAATGATAACAAATATAATAATAATAATAATAATATCACCACCAATATTACTATTATTTATTATATTATTATATCCACACCAAAACACCACCAATAATCCTCCCATATCAGGGACACCCACCAATCATCATCCAACACACCCCACCAAAGGGCACACCAACACCTAATAATTAAAATTATAATAAAATGACTAAATAATTAAAATGGGTGTTACATAAGGCATTTAGAATTTTTAACAAAAGAACTTTAACTATTGAAGAATCTATGCATGTTACTTTTGATGAATCTAACCCCTCCAAGGAGGATGATATTATTGTCGATGATGATGATGTAGTAGAAACCTCTCAAGATGATACTCTCAATGATGTTAGAAATGATCAACCGAAACAACAACAAGATGATTCACAACACAACGAAGAACACAATGATCTACCTAAATAATGGAGGACTCATAGAGATCACTCGATCAATAAAGTCATTGGTGATATTAGTCAAGGTGTTGCAACAAGATTGAATCTCAAGGATGCTTGTCTGAACATGGCTTTTGTTTCGCAAATTGAACCAACCAAAATTGGTGAATCCTTAGGCGATGATCAATGGATAATAGATATGCAAGAAGAACTGAATCAATTTGAAAGAAATCAAGTTTGAAGTCTTGTCCCTAGGCCGAGGAATAAGCGCATCATAGGAACAAGATGGGTCTTCAAAAACAAATTTGATGAAAATGGAATAATAGTTCGAAATAAAGCAAGATTAGTCGCACAAGGATACAACCAAGAAGAAGGAATCGATTTTGACAAAACATTCGCTCCAGTTGCAAGGTTAGAAGCAATTAGACTTTTATTGGCTTATGCTTGCTCTATGAATTTTCAGCTTTTCCAAATGGACGTCAAGAGTGCATTTTTGAATGGATTCATAAATGAAGAAGTTTATGTCAAGCAACCCCCTGGATTTGAAGATTACAAAAATCCTTCTCATGTCTTCAAATTATAGAAATCTCTCTATGGATTGAAACAAGCACCAAGAGCATGGTACGATCGTCTCAGCAATTTCTTATGTGACAAAGGCTTCGAAAAAGAAAAAGTTGACAAAACTTTGTTCATCAAGAAAATTAAAGAAGATACTCTTTTGGTAAAAGTATACGTTGATGACATAATTTTCAGATCAACCAACACAAAGTTATGTGAAGATTTCTCATCCATGATGCAAGGAGAATTTGAAATGTCTATGATGGGAAAAATGAATTACTTTCTAGGACTGCAGATCAAGCAACTCAAAAATGGGATTTTCATCAATCAATCCAAATACTGTAAAGAACTATTAAAGAAATTTGATATGGACAATAGCAAGACTTTGTCCACAACTATGGAATCCGGTACATATATAGATCAAGATGAATCCGGTGTGTCGGTTGATATCACAAAATACAGAGGTATGATTGGTTCCTTACTATACTTGACAGCAAGTAGCCCTGGTATTATGTTCAATGTTTGTCTATGTGCTCGCTTTCAAGCAAATCCAAAGGAATCTCACTTCGGGGCATGTCATACCCCAAATTTGTCCTACCTTTGTACAGTTTCCATTATGTATTTACCCTTTTGTTTTCTTCATTCTCACTTAAAGTTGTCAAAAAAGTTTGTGGTAGTGGTTGGATTTCAATTGAAGTTTGACCTCATTTTGGTCAAACAAATGTTGTTTTTATTTGTTATTATTCTCAATTCATCCGGCCATGGCAAGTTTTAAAATGAGTTCGTTTTGGACCTACTCTTCAAGTTTGATCTTTAAAGAATTAGTTCTTTCTCTTTTTTATTCAAGTGTGAATTAGGAAAGGTGGCATTTAGTTGTGTGTTCCAAATTGTTTTACGAAATAAAAAACAGTGACATGATCAAGATATTATCATTCATTGGAATTTTATTTGTTTTTTCTCACAACAAGGCAAATTAGAATGAATTATAAGTTTCTAAGCCCAACATCATGATATATCATCAAGTCCACCTACAAAAAAATGTGTCCATGTGTGTTCTTCACGATAAATTGATTTCAATTTCTATGAGTCCATTACAATAACATCAAAGGCCCATTGGGAAGCTCATTTTTATTATTAATTTCCATACAAATTTAATTTAATTGGAAGTTATAATAACCAAGTTTGCAACAAAATCCACATTCAAAACATTGCTACACCTATTTCCAAGTGAGTTCACTGATTGAAATCCAGAATAAAGGCCATGATTACTTTTCTGGCCGATAGGGAAGACTCTGTGTGATAGCCCACAACAATAATATGTTGGTGACCCTATAGCCACCTTTAAGTAACCAACCAAAACTCATGCACGCAACCACACGGTAATTGCATATTGCCAAAACAAGCTCCATGCCATTCACGTTGGACCTGCAGCGTTCCTTATTTCCACCCAAGGTAACAGAGGGTCCTTATGTTACCATCCCACATAAAACAACAAAAGTGTACCCACACATCCTACAAAAAAAAACTTCAACCCCAGCTCACAATTAATAAAAAGGACCAACATCCTGTGCCAATTCACAAACTGCAGCAGAACATCACCTGCACCATGTACGATATTGGCAGAAGGAAAACTACAACCTGCAGAGAAACAGAGGGAGAGTGATTACAGTAGATCCTTTTCACAATACCTTAATATCAAAATGCAACAGCACGCGGTACGGTTCACACATACCTCAAAGCCAAACCTACACCAACTGCCTTCACCTCTTGAATACCACTCCAAAAAGAAAAAGTCTGCAAAATATCACAGCTCACAAGAAAGAAAAAACAAACAAAACCACACATCAAACTGCAAATACTAACATTACACTCACAGCCTACACCTCAACATATGGTACGCTATGTGGCAGTACCCAATTTATGCAGGAAGCACGCGTTTGAACCACACATTACCAACCAGACTTCTTTCGACCAGCACAAACTGACGAAACCTAAACAAGGACCTGCAAATGGAGCAACACAGAGAAGGGGCTGCATATAAAAAACCTTTCAGATCCCTATTCAACCGACAATTAATTCATCACAAATGAATGTTATGAAACGATAACGGAAGGTAACAGTAGCAAACCTTGAACAAAGTTCTTCGAACCAAACACACACAACCTGTACCATTCCACAATAATACAAAAGTTTGCAAATGAAGACAAGGACAGACTTTCACTTTATCAGCTACCAGGGACAGCTCATACACAATTCAGAAAGGGACCATTATCCAACCTCTGTGAAGGTCTCAGAACCTACAACTGTATTATGCAGGACCATGCTCTGCTCCACCTCAATGTGTTGAACCTACAAGACAAAGCTGTAGTGTTACACTTACGACCAAAACGAAAAGAACGGACCCACACGCAAAAGCAACGACAAAAAAATGTGTAAAACAGCATCAGCCCTTACCTTCACTGGGGTGATATATAACCTTTTGAAGTTTTCACAACTTGAGGGGAGCTCCAACAGAAAAAGAGTAACCACCCCCTGCAGAATAAGACAAAGCAGTACGAAAAATTCACCGTGGGGCCTTTACAAAACGCAGGGAACTTGTCAAAGCAGAGGAGGAATGACTCACTTTTCTTGGACCTAAAGCTCCCCTTCTAAACGGCGTAAAAATCCCCGAAAAAAAACACGAAACCTTTATCTTCTTCAAAACCTCCAGATCCTTAAAAAAAAAACCTTAACTCATTTTCTCCCTGAACTTCACCTCCAAGATAAAAACTCTCTCTTCTTCTTTAACCTTACCCTGCAGCTTCAATCAACCTCCAACAATGGTCTCAAGTCCTCTCCAACAAGCCTCAGTCTCTTAAAAATCCTCGCAACATTCAATCTTGATAGAAAAATGAAAACCAACTCACCTTCAACCCCAAAAGCTCTCCCTCAAAACCTCCAAAAGGCTTCTTCGTAAAACCGACTCTTCAATCTCATTAACAGAACAGGGAAAACCTTCTTCTTTCTCCAACCTTGAGGCCATTCTAAACCCACATCGACAAAACTCCATTTCTCTTCCCAGATTTCACTTCCTTCTTCAACCTAAAATATCCCTTTTCTTCATTAATCTTCAAATACCTCCCAAACTCAGAGCTCTTCCATCTTCACCTTCACCAAACCATTTTCGGACCTTCTTCTTCACCAAACATAACAAACTTTGAAACCAGCCGAAACCCCTTTCACACCCCTTCAACAACTAATCTGCAAAACCCAAATCTGACCCATTTCAAACCAAAAAATAGAGAATAAAACCGATAGAAGAAGACAGAAATGAAATAAGGATTAAGAAATCGAATCTAAGGGGAGGAGCTAGCGAACTTCACTGGAGACGGAAGCAGAAACGCGTCGAGTGAGCTAGGGAAGTAGTAGCAGGTCGCATGGTTCAGAGGTGAGGTTCGTCAATTCTTTTCATTGATTTGATGTTCTTGGAGCGTGATTGATGCCTTGTCTGTTTTTTTTCTTTTTTTTCTGATTTGATTGTGTTGGATAAAAGGGTTATCGCATCTTTTTGAAGTTTTCTTTCATACATTCATTATTCAATTTAACAAAAAATAGATGTGTCTTGGGATGTTGTTTCTGTATTATTGGGTTAAGCCCATAGCAAAGCTTCTATTATGCACCCCTTGTGATTTCTGGAACACCCAACTGTTTGTCTTAATTGTGGAGTAGATGATGGGCTTTTTGAGAAGCCCATATAATTCTACATTCATAGTTTTTTTGATACCCCTTTACAATCTCAGCCCCCTTTTTTCTATCTCTTTAGAATTTTGATATTGAATTTTTTTTAAAATTATTTTCTTAAGTATACAGTAGTAGTAGTTGGAGGTGGTTCTTAATATTCTGCAGCAGCATCAGTTTGTGGCAAATTGGAAGAAATGCACTTTCGGTCAGCACCAAGTGGAATATTTGGGCCATGTCATTTCCAAAGCAGGGGTTGTTGTTGATCCTGCTAAGGTCAGCAGTGTTTTACAATGGGAAGGGATGGATTTTTTTTGCTAAATCTAATTTATTTTATAAACATATCTTTTTTTGATAATTATGTTAATATTTTCAAGATTTTATTTACCGTTTTTGGGTCGATGACGATACCTCAAAGTTATTTTTCTGTCAAATTATTGATGAAGAATAACAAACCCGAGACCAACCTTTTTCAAACTTTTCATTTTCTATTCTCATCGATTTTTATCCATTTTTCATATTATCATATTTATCTTACTATGTATTATTGTCATATTCATATTATCATATTTATTCATTCGTATTCACCCATATTCGAAAATACTTAATAAATTATCGAAACTCCTAAAAGCCAAATTGGTGGACTGTTGTATCATTGGTTATTTGCAGGTATCTTAATTTTAAGTCGTGCCCGACTTTGCTCAAGGCGTAGTTTAGGACACAATGCACACACACGGCTTTCTCTTGGACTACCTGACAATGAGACCCCTTTATTTCGTGCAATCCCGTGTAAATTACATGTATTGAAGGTGAGATAATACTTAGAAGGGGGGGTTGAATAAGTATGAAAAATTAAGACTTGAAAATAATCACACAATTATTTTTATCCTGGTTCGTTTAAACAACTACTCCAGTCCACCCTTCCTAGAGTGATTTGCCTTTCTCAACAAGGACTTAATCCACTATTAAATCAAACTGATTACAATAGTAACACCTAAGAACAACAGTTCTTAGACTTCTCAAGAGCTACTGATTCCAACTGAATCCTCTTAAGGAATAACCTTTACAATCAATGTAAATTAAATACAAGAGTATTAATGCTTCTATAAAGCTTTTATCACAACACTGATTTTTCTCTTAAGTTTAAGTACAATAAATTCTAAGAAGAATAAGAATGAATGAGAGCTTAGAATATATTGATTTCTTTTTAGAAAAATGTGTAACTGAAGAATGTAGTGAAGTTCTCCTTTTATAGGCAGCTGATCCAAGCAAGCTGAGCGTTGAAAAGAGAGTCCCAAAAAGGTCTGAGCCTTTTTGTCTTCACATCAAGTGACCTTTCCTAGAAGTAGATGGCACAGAAAAATCCTTTTTGTCTGTGTAAGTGTGTCTAGCACAAATAAGGAAAGAGACGTTGAATAGCTCCAACGGATATATTCTTGAATATTTCTTCTTCAGTTTTCAGCAAGTTCTTCAGAGTCTGAATGGATCAGAGTCTTCTAATGAAAATCAGAACTTTGCTATATCAGAGTCTTCTGCAGCATGTGTGCTTTCAGCGTGTTGATCATCAGAGCATATTTGACACAGAACTTCTGTACATGGCAGCGTTGGTACTTTCAGAAACTTCTATAGACTAATGCTTTGAGAAACTCTTCAATCAATATTCTTCTATGCTTCAGATGCTTCAGCTTCAGATGCTTCTGACTTTCTTCAGATGCTTCTGACTCAGAATGTTCTGGAGCTTCTTGCTTCAGATCCTTCTGGAGACTACGCTCAGGATCTTCTGTAAGGAGCAATCAGATTCTTCTGTAATATGCATCTGGCGCTTCAGAGTCAGGATAACTTCTTGTATTCAAAACAGATTTGCTTCTAGAGAGTTAATTTCAATTCAATCTGCAGTAACACTCTCAAACAAATTTTAGAGTATATAATTCTTAAATATAAATTTCCTAACAGTTATCATCAAAACAAAGAGTTATTATTAAGAACCAATCTGTGTTCTAACAATCTCCCCCTTTTTGATGATGACAAAAAGTATCAGAAATTATATTTAACTGAACATAAAGAATTATAACTCCCCCTGAGATGATGAATCTCCCCCTGAGTTAAATATGAAAAAGGAATAGAAACTTCCCTTTTATCTTGAGTAATCTTCAGAGTCAGATCTTGTTTGTTCTTATAACAATTTAGGGTCAGAATATCTTGCAGATATAAGATTCAGAGTTTGATAAAGAAGCAAATGATCTGAGAGACTCAGAGATTCTTTTATAGAGAGTTCTTATCAAATGTTCTGAAATAGTGAATTTAAATATTAGATAGAATAGATATGTCTGAAGATTCATTCTAGTGAAGTTATATTAAACAGTTCAGATCTTTATTTTCTCCCCCTTTTTTGTCATAAGCAAAAAGTAAAAACTTTTAAAAAAACAAATAAAGGAACAATAAATAGATAATTCAATGGAGAAAAACTGATTCATTTAACATAACAGAGCAAGAGTACATAGGTAAATATCAGAAGATATAACAATAAAATTCAGATGCAAAACAACAGATGCACAAACATTAGAATGAGAAAAAAAAAATCTAAGAGTGTTTTGACAAAAGCATCTTCAATAGGTCTGTAATCTCAGATGATGATTGCTCTTGCTTTGACATCCACTTAGTCATTGTCTCATTCTTCTCATCTTGTTTTGACATCCACTCTGTCATGTCCTCAGATTTCTTATCTTGCTTTGCCATCCAAGATTTTATTTCAGACTGACCAGCCTCCAGAGCAGCAGTCTTGTCTTCAACGTCTGGATGTTCTGACTTTATCTCTGATGAAGAAGGTGGAGGTTCTACAGCCTGAACAGAGTCAATTGCTATAGGTTCTGTAGATCCTGAAGAGGGTTCTACCAGAGTCATAGTCAATGCATTGGCAGTTGGTTCTGTTGGAGGTGGAGGAGCATCTAGACGAAGCAGAGGTTCAGTTTTGTTGACAGTCCAGAATGAAGTCCTTTCAGCTCTGAGCTTTGCATCATCAGAACAGATGTTCTTCAGATTGGAAGCTAAAGTGTTGAATCTATTGATGAATCCTTTCCAGATGATGTCAGTTTCTTTTGCATCCATAGTTTCAGAGCATCTCTTCTGAACAGTACCTAAAGACATCTGTATTTCTTGCAAAAATGTTTGAAATAAATGATCAATATTAAGTCTGGGTGGTGGTTTAAGCAAGGTTTCCAGAGTCATGTGTTTAGGTTTGGGAGTTGGTGGTAACAGAGATTTTGGGGTGGAAATAAGAGGAGGTGGATAATAAGGAATGAAAGGAATTTCTGGTTTTTGAGGTAAGGATCTGTTTAAAGCATTAAGCAGATGAGGTTTTGGTCTTGTGCGTGGGCAAACATCATCAAAGGGTTCATTAAAGTATGGTATGAAGGCAGAGGTTGATGGTTTATCAGATGCAACTGTGTTATCAGATGCAGGTTGCAGAGCTGAAACAACAGCTTTACCAGATGTAGCAGATATTGTTGCTAAGGATCCTTCATTGTTCATAGATTGTATATATGAAAGGATCACAGATGGAAGGGCATGTCTGAGTTTTGGTTTCAGAGGGTTCAGGGGTTCAGAAGGTTCAACTCTATCATAAAAATCTTTCAGTTTAAAACCATAAGATAGATTATGATAAAGAGAAGACACTTGAGCACAAGATATACCAGATGATGATGGATTTGAAGTGGGAACAATCATCTCAGATGATGGTGCAGGTGGAGGCATAGGGTCTGGAATGGAAGTTTTAGCAGGTATGGTTGATTCAGGTTCAGGTTCAGGTTGATTCATCTCAGAATATTTGGATGGAGAGACAAGAAAATCTGGATGGATTTCTGATTCAGATGAATTGTAGGATGTTGTAGGTGACATCAAGAACTTCTGTCTCAGGGATATGAGGTTCAGATGTGTTGGTAGGTTCTGAAGGAATGTCAGATTGTTTGGATGGTGGTTCTGATGAAACAGGAGCAGAAGTTACTTGTGTGGGTTCAGAAGTAACAGGTGCAACAGGTTCAGAAGATGGATTATTTGATGGTGGTATGACAGAGTCTTTTTCTGGTTGGACATCTTTGGTTTGGTTTTCTGGTTGGTCAGAAGTTTGTGGTTGATCAGAGTTTTGTTTTTCAGATTGTTGTTGTTGTTTTGATGGTTGTGGTTCTGATGGTTGTGATTCTGATGGTGATGGACGTGGAACAAAGTGTTTGATGTGTATTTTGGGTTGAGATGGTTTTGATATAGAAGTGTGTTGTTTTTTAGGTGAGACAGAACTAGGGGTAGTAACAGAAGTTGTTTGAGTAACAGGTGGTTTGGGAACAGACTTAATAGTTGAATCATTAATAATAAAATTTTTAGAAATAACAGAAGTCTTAGTACCTTTTAGTTTAATCCTTTTGGCAGATGCAGAGGCAGCTTCTTCAGAATCCTTTCTCTTTAAGAGATTCTTTGGCTTCTCAGCAATCTTAGCCTTCTTCTGGACAGGTTCAGATTCTGCTGCAGGCTGAGTCCTTTTCCTCTGAAGTGGTACTTCTTCTTCTTCTCCTGCATCTGGTAGAGGTTGTTTGACAAGCTGAAACACATTAGCTGGAACAGGTACTCCTTCCCTTTTGCATTCCTCTATATACATCAGTACTATATGTTTGGGTTCTTCAGCAAAGAATAGAGGAAAGTCAGATACTGGAACCCTCTTATTCAAATCAGACATATTCATCCTCTTTGGAGCAGTAGTGAGTTCATCTACAATTTTGAGTCTCAGAAGACTTTTAGCGTTCAGAGGCTTTCCCATAATAAACTCTAATTCCTCTGTAACCCCAGCAGCGTACAGAGCATTCACTAAACCATTTTCAGTGAGAAGATCTGAGATCAACCTTCCAAATGGGATCCAAGTCCTGATCTTCTGGCCTTTTTCTTTTACAGATTCTCTAGATGCATTTATGTGATTCCACAGATGCATGAACAGAATATAAGGAAGATCTACCTTGGTGCTCTGACTAAGGCAGTACATGAAATATATCTGTTCATTGTTGACATAATCTGGAGAATTGGTTGATTTTCTATGGTGGATGCATCCCATGAAGATCTTGGCCCAGATCTTGTAATCAGGCTTCAGATCTTTGAATCTGTTAGAAGCTTGTCCAGCAGTCATAACTTCCTCATAAACCTCTTCCATATCCACACGCCCAGCTGGCAAGTGGGAAACACCATCTGTTTCTTCATAACCTATCAATCTTCTTATCAGATCCTCTGTGATGATAATCTCTTTTCCCAGCACAGATGATAGAATGAACTTGGGATAAACAGAGGCATGAATCCAGAATTCCTTCACAAGAAGAGGGTAAACTGGTCCAAACAACCTATCAAAGTATTTCACCCATCCTTGAGCTCTAACAATGGAGCGAAAATCAAACCCATTATTAGCCAGAGAGTCAAACTCAACCATGGATTCACACAGAACTTCTAGTTTATCAACATGTGTTAGAAGTGTTCTCTTGGGAGGAGAATATGGAGCAGCACCTAAGTTATCTGAAGTCACAGCAGCCATTGTAGATTGGAACTGAGCAGTTGTTGATGAAGAAGACGCCATTGAAGAATGCTTTTTCAAACACTTAGGTTTTGAGTTTTTATGCAGAGAGAATAAGAGATGAAAACGCATGTAAATTCAGAGAGTGAAAAGTGTGAAAGTGAATACACAACAAGTATTTATACTAAACACTTAGGCACATCAAAAGTCAGAAAAACGCACGTTTGAGCAAGCATTAAATGAAGAGAATAAAATCATTTCAAAACAATAAATGCTTCTGACAAATTGGGGGGAAAACCAAGATTTTTACTATTCAAATTTCACCTCAAACGTCTCTTCAGTTATGTACACGCCACCTCTTCAGATTTTGTGTGACACGTGTTTACTTGCATGTTGTTCTGAATTCTCTCAAGAAATGAAATGTTAGCCAATGTTCAGATCCTCTAAAGATGGTTAGTTCAGAGTTTCATAGAGAAATATTGATCAGAATAGAATAAATAAACAGAAGAAATACTTCAGATGAATTAAGCATTTTTGCATCTGTAACAATTTGCTTCTGATTAATATCATTCTGGACAAAAATCCATACCAATATTTTTCAGAATAAAATTGAATCTATCTTCAACAAGGGGTTTTGTAAAAATATCTGCCCATTGATGATCTGTATCAACAAAGGCTAAATTTATAATTCCCTTCTGAACATAGTCTCTGATGAAATGATGCTTAATTTCTATATGTTTTGCCTTAGAATGTAAAATGGGATTCTTGGACAAACATATAGCAGAAGTATTGTCACAAAAGATAGAAATGTTACTCTCAAAAATTTGATAATCTTCTAGTTGACTTTTCATCCAGAGCATCTGCGTGCTACATCCAGCAGCAGCAATGTATTCAGCCTCTGTGGTTGAAAGTGCAATTGTGGGTTGCTTCTTGCTGTACCAAGAGATTAGATTTCTTCCTAGAAATTGACAACTTCCAGAAGTACTTTTTCTTTCCACTCTGTCTCCAGCATAGTCAGCATCACAGAATCCAACTAATTTGAAATCATCAGATTTTCTGTAACACAAACCCACATTAGAAGTACCTTTCAGATACCTTAGAATCCTCTTGACAACTGTCAAGTGTGATTCTCTAGGATCTGATTGGAATCTAGCACACAGACAAACACTGAACAATATGTCAGGTCTAGAAGCAGTAAGATAAAGAAGAGAGCCAATCATACCTCTGTAGAGCTTCTGGTCTACTTTCTTACTTACCTCTTCTTTGCCAAGTGAGCTAGTAGGATGCATTTGAGTCTTTGCCAGCTTGCTGTCAGACATGTTGAATTTCTTCAGAAGTTCTTTAACATACTTTGTTTGATGTATGTAGGTGCACTCTGGAGTTTGATTAACTTGGATTCCTAAAAAGAATCTGAGTTCTCCCATCATGCTCATTTCAAATTCTGCCTGCATACATGTAGCAAACTCCTTTCCAAGCATAATATTTGTTGATCCAAAAATAATATCATCTACATAAATTTGGCAAATAAGAAGATCTTTCTTTATTGTTTTACAGAATAAAGTTGTATCCACTTTGCCTCTGATGAAATTCTTCTCCAGAAGAAAATTACTCAATCTCTCATACCAAGCTCTGGGAGCTTGTTTTAATCCATATAGAGATTTCTTTAATTTGAAAACGTGATCTGGAAATTTTTCATTTTCAAAACCAGGAGGTTGGTGGACATAAACTTCTTCTTCTATAATACCATTAAGAAAGGCACTTTTAACATCCATCTGATACAGAGTGATGTTATTTTGTGTAGCAAAAGAAATAAGAAGGCGTATAGATTCTAACCTTGCCACTGGAGCATATGTCTCAGTGTAATCAATACCTTCTTGCTGACTGTATCCTTGAGCAACCAGCCTTGCCTTATTCCTCTCAACTTCTCCTTTCTCATTTAGCTTATTTCTGGAGACCCATTTTGTACCAATAATATTGAATCCTTGAGGTCTTTGAACTAGATCCCATACATCATTTCTGCTGAATTGGTTTAGCTCTTCTTGCATGGCAATAATCCAATCATTGTCTTGAAGAGCTTCTTCTACAGAAGATGGTTCAATTTCTGACACTAGTCCAAATAGTGATGCTTCAGATGATCTTAGAAAGGATCTTGTTCTGATGGGATCATCCTTCTTTCCAATAATGACATCTTCTGGATGAGAAGCTTTAATTCTGGATGATGATCCTCTGATAGTTGACTCTTCAGAAATTTTTAGATTATTCATCTGAGAAGTTAAGGGAGTAGCATCTGGAGTTGCTTCTGGTTCCTTCACTTGAAGTTTGTCTGCTTCTGGAACTTCAGAGTCAATAAAGACTACTTCCCTATCTGCAGAGTTATCAACCTGCTTTGGCTTTTCAGAGCCAAGCTTATCATCAAATCTGACATGAATGGATTCTCCCACAATCTGTGTCTCAGTGTTGTATACTCTGTAGCCTTTAGAGCGTTCAAAATATCCAAGCATGAAACACTTCTGTGCTTTGGAATCAAACTTGCTCAGATTTTCCTTAGTGTTCAACATATAACAAATACATCCAAAAGGATGAAAATATGAAATGTTGGGCTTTTTGTTCTTCCACAATTCATAAGGAGTCTTTTTCAGAAGAGGTCTAACAGACACTCTGTTCTGAATGTAGCATGCTGTATTGATTGCTTCTGCCCAAAAATGTTTTGCCAGATTTGTCTCATTGATCATGGTTCTGGCCATTTCTTGCAAAGTTCTGTTTTTCCTCTCTACAACCCCATTCTGTTGTGGAGTTCTAGGACAGGAAAAATCATGAGCAATGCCATTTTCAGAAAAATATTTTTCAAAATATTTATTTTCAAATTCACCACCATGATCACTTCTGACTTTCATAATTTTGAAATTCTTTTCATTCTGGACTTGCTTGCAGAAGTCAAAGAACACAGAATGTGACTCATCCTTGTGTTTTAAGAACTTTACCCATGTCCATCTGCTAAAGTCATCAACAATGACCAATCCATACTTCTTGCCTCTGATGGATGCAGTTTTCACTGGTCCAAACAGATCAATATGAAGTAGTTCTAATGGTTTAGAAGTAGAAACAACATTTTTTGATTTGAAAGATGTTTTTGAAAACTTCCCTTTCTGGCATGCTTCACAAAGAGCATCTGAAGTGAACTTCAGATTAGGGAGTCCTCTGACAAGATTAAGTTTATTAATCTGAGATATACGTCTCATATTAATATGGCCCAATCTTCTGTGCCAGACCCATTGCTCTTCATTAACAGACAAGAGGCATTTAACATTTTGAACTTTAAGTTCTGAAAGATTTATTTTATAAATGTTGTTTTTCCTCTTACCACTAAATAGGATAGAGCCATCCTTCTGACTAATAGCTTTACAACATTTTTGATTAAAGGTAATATCATAACCATTGTCACTTAATTGACTTATGGACAATAAGTTATGCTTTAACCCTTCAACAAGTAAAACATTAGTAATAGAGGGAAGTTTACCATTTCCAATAGTGCCAGATCCAATGATCTTGCCCTTCTGGTTCCCTCCAAACTTCACATCACCTCCAGATCTAAGTTCCAGGCTTTGGAACATAGACTTTTCTCCTGTCATGTGTCGTGAGCATCCAGAGTCCAAGTACCATGATTGGTGTCCTGACCTTGCTGCTAAGAACATCTGCAACAGGAATTATTTTGTTTTTAGGTACCCAGATCTTCTTGGGTCCTTTGGGGTTAGTTGGTTTGTAGGTTTGTCTAAACTTCTGTTTTACAACATAGTGTTTATTCTGACTTGCCTTGGGTTTAAACACATAAGTACTCTTCTCAGAGCTTGTGTGTTTAATGTCATTCAAGTGACCAAATTTGAATTAAGAATACAGAGGTGTCTTCCTGATGAAAAGTTTGTCAACAGGTTTTGGATTGCTTCTAGATGAAGATTCATATCCAATGCCTCTTCTGTTGTTTCCACTAACACCATAGATCATGGAAGCCATCTTGCTTCTGTCTATGCTCTTAGTGAGAAATCTCTGAAAACTGGAGTCATATTTTTCTAAAATATTTTCACATGACTTAGTCTCAGATTCAGATTCTTGTTGAGTTATTTCAAAGTCATTTTTGATTTTCAAATTTGTTTCTTTTTGCTCAACAAGTTTTGTTTTCAGAAGATCAATCTCAGATTCAAGATTGCTTTTCAGCTTCTTGTATTTGAGTTTGATGTTGTTATAACTTTTAAGAACTTCTGTTAAAACTTTAATGAGTTCTTCTTTGGTAAGTTTAGCCATTACCTCTTCTGCATCATCATCAGATTCAGATTCTGATTCATAACCTGAGGTACCTTCCTCTTGATCCTCTGTGCTGGCCATCAGTGCAACGTTTGCACATTCTTCTTCTGATTCAGAAGATGATTCACACTCATCTGAGTCATCCCATGTTGCCATCAGAACCTTCTTCTTTTTGTTGAACTTCTTCTTGGGTTTTTCTTTCTGAAGTTTGGGGCAATCATTTTTGTAGTGCCCAGGTTCTTTGCACTCATATCACACAACTTCTTTCTTGGCAGATCTTTTGTGACTAGAAGATTCCTTTCTGTTATCAGATCTTCTGAAGTTGTTGAACTTCTTTCCCTTGTGCTTCCAGAGTTTGTTAATCCTTCTGGACAGCATGGATAACTCATCTTCTTCTTCAGAAGAAGATTCTTCAGAGCTTTCTTGAATGACCTGCAAAGCTTTAGCAGTTTTGTTAGATTTTAATGCAACAGATTTACCTTTATCTTTCTTCTGGGGTTCATCTTCCTCAAGCTCAATCTCCTGGCTCCTTAGTGAGTTGATGAGTTCTTCTAGAGAGATCTTGTTCAGATCTTTGGCCATCTTCAGGGCAGTCACCATTGGTCTCCATCTGATAGGCAGACTTCTGATGATTTTCTTTACATGATCTGACGTAGAATATCCCTTGTCCAGAACTTTCAGCCCAGCAGTGAGTATCTGAAATCTGGAGAACATGGCTTCAACAGATTCAGAGTCTTCCATTTTGAAAGCCTCATACTTCTGGATCAGAGCCAGAGCTTTTGTCTCCTTAACTTGAGAATTTCCCTCACGAGTCATTTTAAGGGATTCAAACATATCAAAAGCAGTCTCCCTGTTTGTAATTTTCTCATACTCTGTATGTGAAATAGCATTCAGTAATATAGTCCTGGCTTTGTGGTGATTTCTGAAGTCTTTCTTCTGAGCATCTGTCATAGATTTTCTGTCAATCTTTTTGCCATCCCCATCTGTGGGATGTACTTATCCATTTATGACAAGATCCCATAGATCAGCATCATATCCTAGGAAAAAACTCTCAATTCTGTCTTTCCAGTTGTCAAATTTCTCCCCATCAAACATTGGGGGTTTGGTGCTGATCCTATCCCTCTCTTCATATTTATTGTTAATATTTGACATTGAATTATCAGCCATGATAACAAATAAATATATATATCAAAGTATATCTCTCTGGATCTTTACTGACACTGTTAAGTGGTAGCACACTCAGAACCGGAGCTCTGATGCCAACTGAAGGTGAGATAATACTTAGAAGGGGGGGTTGAATAAGTATGAAAAATTAAGACTTGAAAATAATCACACAATTATTTTTATCCTGGTTCGTTTAAAAAACTACTCCAGTCCACCCTTCCTAGAGTGATTTGCCTTTCTCAACAAGGACTTAATCCACTATTAAATCAAACTGATTACAATAGTAACACCTAAGAACAACAATTCTTAGTCTTCTCAAGAGCTACTAATTCCAACTGAATCCTCTTAAGGAATAACCTTTACAATCAATGTAAATTAAATACAAGAGTATTAATGCTTCTATAAAGCTTTTATCACAACAGTGATTTTTCTCTTAAGATTAAGTACAATAAATTCTAAGAAGAATAAGAATGAATGAGAGCTTAGAATATATTGATTTCTTTTTAGCAAAATGTGTAACTGAAGAATGTAGTGAAGTTCTCCTTTTATAGGCAGCTGATCCAAGCAAGCTGAGCGTTGAAAAGAGAGTCCCAAAAAGGTCTGAGCCTTTTTGTCTTCACATCAAGTGACCTTTCCTAGAAGTAGATGGCACAGAAAAATCCTTTTTGTCTGTGTAAGTGTGTCTAGCACAAATAAGGAAAGAGACGTTGAATAGCTCCAACGGATATATTCTTGAATATTTCTTCTTCAGTTTTCAGCAAGTTCTTCAGAGTCTGAATGGATCAGAGTCTTCTAATGAAAATCAGAACTTTGCTATATCAGAGTCTTCTGCAGCATGTGTGCTTTCAGCGTGTTGATCATCAGAGCATATTTGACACATAACTTCTGTACATGGCAGCGTTGGTACTTTCAGAAACTTCTGTAGACTAATGCTTTGAGAAACTCTTTAATCAATATTCTTCTATGCTTCAGATGCTTCAGCTTTAGATGCTTCTGACTTTCTTCAAATGCTTCTGACTCAGAATGTTCTGGAGCTTCTTGCTTCAGATCCTTCTGGAGACTACGCTCAGGATCTTCTGTAAGGAGCAATCAGATTCTTCTGTAATATGCATCTGGCGCTTCAGAGTCAGGATAACTTCTTGTATTCAAAACAGATTTGCTTCTAGAGAGTTAATTTCAATTCAATCTACAGTAACACTCTCAAACAAATTTTAGAGTATATAATTCTTAAATATAAATTTCCTTACAGTTATCATCAAAACAAAGAGTTATTATTAAGAACCAATCTGTGTTCTAACATGTATCCCTTCCCCATTCCTATGTATGCTTCGCATTTCATTGATTATTAGTTTATCTCCTAGGAGAACCCATAGGGACTAGACGGATCAAACTATTTTTAAACTAATTCTCGATTCATCATCGAGCCATTTTCAAACCCTTGTAAGTCGAGTGCTCATACGCATTCTCCATCAACCTATTACAAAACTCGACCCTTGATGCGTAAGTCAAGTCGGTCACGTTTCTCAAACCGTGTACATTACACGCTTTGCACGCGATAATAAGTCAAACCCTTGATCCAACGTCAAGTGGATTTTCGTAACAAACTATCAATCAATTAACAATTATTCAATTCTTTTTTCAGGGTGTAAAGAGTAGGTTCAAGTCTTTGATCTTACTTTCCCTTATTTATATGTGAGTTATCTTATTCGTGTATGAGCAATTGACGCCTTTAAAAAATATTAACAAACTCGATAATACTCAACCATCTCCAATTACTCATCCTCTCACTCACCTTTCAAACAACTTCTTTTACGATGAAAAAGAGAGTGTCCCAAGTTTTTGGTTCGCTCTCCCGACTACTTGGATCCGAGAAGCCTTTCTCGAGCTTTAAGTAGTCGTCATCTGACCAATCTCATCCTTTTATACACCTTTTCAAATTCAAACAACCTTTTTTTACGATGAAAAAGAAAGTGTTCCAAGTCTTTGGTTCACTTTCCCGATTACTTGGGGACTGTGAAGTCTCTCTTAGGCTTCAAGTGATCGTCATCATTTCAACCTTATCCTTTCAAACATATCATTCCTTCATGATGAAAAAGAGAGTGTTCCAAGTCTTTGGTTCACTCTCCCGATTACTTGGGTCCGAGAAGTCTTTCTTAAACTTCGAGTAATCGTCATCCGTACTCACTTCAAATCCAATTCAAATCCAGTTTCTTTCGTGGTTGTTACCACGAACTACGAACACTCTGATTCTTCATTCACTCTTGAATGTAAGATACGTAGGCACAAGATTGCGATGATCTTGGCGAGCACAATCCCCTCCATCTTCCATTTCCCCCATCCTTTCCCGTAGTCGAACTACGACGCTCTGATTTCTCATTCTCGTTCGAATGAGCATACGTAGGCACAAGGGCCCCAATCCTTGGCGAGCACCCTATCCTCTAACCATCCCCTTTCCCCTAGTGTCTTTATCCCTTTATAGTATCCTTTAGCCTTTAGTAGCGAGAAGAGAAGAATTAAGTTTAGCTAACATCCATCACAACTCGAATTAAGAGGTTCCCGTTGAGTACAACGGACGTGAGGGGTGCTAATACCTTCCCCTCGCGTAACCGACTCCTGAACCCAAGAACATTTGGTTGCAACGGCCGTGTTCCTTCTGAGTTTATGAGGCTTTCTCGATATTTTCCTCTCCCGTATATTCGGAAAAAATAAAGTTCGGTGGCAACTCTGTCGAATCGCATTTCCGCGCCTTTTGCGCGAGGGTCGTATGTTCGAAATGAATTTTCGAGGTGCGACAGGGCAGTCAAGCAGATCATGAAGTATCTCAAAGGGACAACAAATGTCGGCTTATGGTATCCTAATTAGATACCCTGACGCGGATTATGCAGGCTGTAAAACAGATAGAAAAAGCACAAGCGGAACATGTCACATCTTGGGAAATTTGCTAGTCTCGTGGGCATGCAAGAAGCAAGCATGCGTAGCACTTAGTACGGCCGAAGCAGAATACATAGCAGTGGGTAGTTGTTGTGAACATATACTTTGGCTCAAGCAACAACTTTGTGACTATGGACTCGATCTTGGATGCATTCCTCTACGTTGTGATAACACAAGTGCGACCAACATTACAAAGAATCCAGTCATGCATTCAAGGACCAAGATATCAACATACGACATCACTTTTTGCGAGATCATGTACTTCAAGGAGATTTGAGATAACCTTCATTGATACTTATAATCAACTTCCAGATATATTCATAAAACCATTGGCAAAGGAACCTTTCTTCAAAATTCAGAGAGAACTTGGAATTTTGGATGAAACTGACGTTGAATCATGAAAGATCGTCAACTATGTGAATTTTCTCTGCTTGCAATCGATTGTACGCCTGTGTCAATCAATTGCTCACTGTAAGTTTTCTAAAAATACTAATTTTTTTAGCACGCAATCGATTGCACCCTGTAACTTTTAAGTTATTTCGCTTCTGTTTTGTAGAGCAATCGATTGCACCACTGTGTCAATCGATTGCACCTACTGTGCATTCAATTCTTTCATATTTTTAAGTGGTTTACGGGTCTTTAATCCTTCCAACTACCCTACCATCTATACTTTTGACCTATCTATGCTATCTCTACCCCTTAGCCCTATTTTCAAGACTTTTGACCATCAATTCTCATAGTTCTCAAGTTTTTAATCATCAATAACCCTTAACTACTCAACTTCCACATTAACTATCCCTACATATTCTCTCTTTCCAAATCATTATAAAACCCCTACATATAAACCAACTTCTCATAACCAACTTTCTCATTTCTTCCAAAACCAACTCTACAAATTTCATTCTTCTTCAAAAACCCTAAAACCAAAACCTTCCATCATCTCTCATGGCTTCTCGTCCAAAAAGGAGGATTTTCGCTCAAAGGCAAAGCACCGACATCTTCATCCTCGGAGGCTCCACTTGTTAATCAACATCTCTCCGATGAACAACAAGAGAGATTTACCAAGTATTTTTTGAAAAAGGTTGTCCAAACTCCCAAATACGATATTCTCTCATCCTTCCCTGAAGAATTCTTCTCTTTTCAAAATTCGTTAATTGCATGCGGCTTGAAATCCTTGATTTCTTCATCCGGGCCATATTATCCGGATTTAGTAAGGTTGTTCTATAGCAACATTCACATGGAAGAAGGAAAAATGGTCACGTCTGTTAGAGGCAAGAGAATCTCCCTTCACTCAAAGAAAATTGGCAGAATCCTGAATATTTCAACCTCCGGTGTGAGGCTCTATGAAGAAAACGAGGAAGTTTGGGAAGCATACAACAAAAGAGAATTTTATTGGAGCCTCGGAAAAATGTTGGAAGCAGAATTTCATGCAAAGCGTGTCAGATCCTTAGGCGGCAACATTGATGATAGGCTGTTTCATTACTTTATGGTCTACTTTATGTTTCCAAGGGCTGGAAACCACTGCATTGTGACTGACTTGGAAATGCAGATTTTGTATACTCTTAAGAAATGCATTAAGGTGAGTTAGAATTACTTAATTTTGGTTCATATGATGTCAATCAATGCAAAATCCAAAAAATTTCCATATGCATGGTTTATTTCCAAGATTCTGGAGCATTTTGAAGTAGATTTCGAAGGCTTTGATGTGTGTCTAATGGACTCAAATGCCAACAAAATCTCCATCAAAAATGTGGCCTCAAGGATGGGCGTCAAGTATGACCCGGAAGAAAAAAAAATTGTTTACCTTGGAGAAGGTATGGTTGGACATGATGGAAACGCGCAAGAGAATGAAGACGACGATGATGTTCCTCCTCCACCTACTCAACATGGCCCTAGTAACCAAGAGCTTATGGACTACATGACTCAGCAATTTGGAAACCTTAACACTTCCATCAACAATCAATACAATGCCATCAATGAGTCAACCACCACTAGGATCAACAACTTTCAAGAGGAAGTTAACCAACAATTCTCATATCTCTATTCTCACCTTTACATTCTACCATATGATCCATTAAACCCGGCTGTTCCCCAACATCGTCCATCACCACTCCAACAAACTTTTTCGAACCAACAAACTTTTGACCCCAACATGGACCTTTCCTAAGTTGTTTACATGTTTTTTTTGTTTCTCTAAGTTACTTATGTACTTTTTAATTCAGTACTTTTTATTATTGTTGCACCCTAAAATTTGACCAACCTTCCTTTACCTAGCTTATGTTTCATTTCATTCACATTAGCATTATCATTTGCATTTCATTGACATGTATGCAGGAGATCAAGAGGTATGAGTACCAATCAAGAGCTATGAAAGAGTATGAAACCAATCAAGAAGGCTATTCACGTGTTCAAGGGTTGATGTTCTTGTCAGAGAAGTGAAAAGATCCTCAGAGATAGTGGTTGAAACCAAGGTTGTGTGCCTCCTAACTTGAGAGTTGTGGGAAGCTCCTCAGATGATTATGAGGCTATGAAGAAATACTTGAAGCCTTGAGAGAGCTTATGAGATGTCTTGAGAGCCATCATGAAGCCTAGATAGGTCATTGTGTAAGTTTAAGAAGACTCAGCCATGATTGGTGTAATTAGGGTTTGACTGAGTCAACCCTAGGTCAACTGATGATTTGAACAAGGTTGAGACCTAATCCAAGAGCCATGTGATCATGGATTGATGCAATTGAGATGTTATAAGGATGATTCCAAGGTTAACTCATCATGATTGAAGAGTTTGAGAAGTTTCAAGCTAGGGTTTCTAAGGCTTGACAGTGTAAAATCCCCTAGTTTGACCCCTATCTTCAAGGCAGTTTAGCTCAAGATGTGTTTGTCTTATCATCTTACCCCCAACATGAATGTTGTAGAGCTTGTTCTTAGCTTTAATTTGAGTACTAGAAGTCCTTGATAGGGTTTGTAGAACTCAAGTTATGACTTTGACAAGTTACAGGTCATCTGAGGCATGTGAATCTGGGGCCTTGAAAGTCACCCAACTTGCATCAAACGTTTGCCCAAGAAGGATGATTCCTATGAACTCTTGGTCAACATGAATGTTGTTCCTTATCCTCTTATCTTTCTAGATAGTACTAGAAGTCCTTGATAGGATTTGTAGAACTCAAGTTATGGCTTTGACAAGTCAAGGGCATTTTGGTCATTTGGAGATTATAGGTCATTTCAAGCATAAGGCCATAACTCCTATTTCCAAGCCTCAAATGGAAAAATCTTCAACATAAAACTTGTTCAAAATGATGTTTTAAGGTTAGTAAGGAGGTCATGAGATGATGGAAAGGCTTGTAGCTCAAAGTTGCAAAAATGACCTAAAATAAAGGCATAAGTTAAATGAATCAAAGTTGGAAATTGATATTTTCAACCTACACATCCAAACCATGGCATGTAATATATCATTTTGACTCTAGAAAACATTTTAAAAACAATGGTTTAGCCACATTTTTGAGTTGAGATTCAATTCATGGAGTTGCTTTGAAAAACACTTGCTTGCATATTAAGTAACATATGCATAACTCAAAATTAAGGCATGAACAAGGAACTTGGCAAGCTAAACACCTCTAATATCTCACTAGGGGAGAAATTAAGAGTGAATGGGATGAATTCCAAGCTGTTTGCAAGGGTTGTACATGTCATGATAAGTGATTCAAAATCTCATGACATGAGATGTGGAAAATCTCATTGGAAGGATCTAGAGGGTTCTAGATCATCCAAACTTCATATATATATTGAGTAGAATGGATCCATGGGAGGGGTTGGTGATCATTGAAGGTTTGATCTTAGTTTGAGAGTGAACTTTCATAGATTGCAATTGAAATCGATTTCATCAAATTCCTCCATTTCCTTCCATTTTCTTGATTGATTCTTCTTCCATGAGTATCAAGGATTGATTCCAAATCATTTACAAGAAGAATTGGTGGCTAGATCGTGTGGGAGCAAGTGGTTTTCGACACCTGCAACTCAGCATCGTGTTTCAAGATTGAAGCACTTTCCATTGAATCTTTTGCATACAGAAGCAAGGAGGAGGTTCAGTGATCGTGTCCAGAAGATTTGAGAGCTTGAAGTGAAGATTTTGTGCATCTGTTATCCAAGAATTTCCAGGTTGGTAACCTTCTTCCCCTAGCATGATTTAGGTAGAATTAGGTGGAATTAAGGTGCTAGATTAGTTGTGGAATGGCCTAGGATGGATTTCAGATGGTTAATTGATGAATTAGAGACAAAATAGAAAGATCACCATTTTCGGTTGAGATTGGGAGATGTTGATTCTTGAGGTTTCAGAAGAAACTATTGGTATGGTTGAATTCGTGGCAAGATTTGGAATGTGTTTCATGCTTTGACCTCTTGGATTGGAGGCCTCTAGGGAGAACTAGGGTTGAAGGGGACAATCGGAGCTCCACCGGCGGTGGCCGGAGCTGGGCGCGAAGCTCAGAGGTTTGAAAGGTAGGAGATGAAGTTTACACCATTGGATGAGGGATTGACCATTGACTGGGAGAAGATCCAAGGGCCACGTTTTAATTCTGGTTTGTGAAGGATTTCTGATGAAACGATGCGTTTCATTTATTCAGGCGTTTGGGCTTAGTAATCAGAATGTTATCCACACCCCCCAGCGAGCCCAACCCATGTTTTTAACTGAAAATGATTACTTCTTGCACCGTGTGTTTGGTTATTTTAATTGGATTTTCATTTAATTTCCATTTAATTCATGATTCTTGTAAAAATCATAATTAATTGAATATTAATCCAATCAAACCCATTCTTTTTGCATAATACTCATGATTGAGTCTATTATGTTTTAGAGAAAAAATATTTTTATTTCATGTAATTTCTGATTTAATTGGAATTTTGTATTTTAATTGATATTAAAATGTTTATGTTTGATGCATATTTTTGTAGAATTTAGTGTGATCACTTGATGATGTTTTTGAGCCTAATTTTTTGTGTGTGATTAAGTTAGACATGTATGATCCCATAGTAATTTTCTCACATTTTTGTGTTGAAAATAGGTATGCTTTTTAGATTGATATTTAGAGGCTTCCTTTTTAAGGTTTTAGGTTGATACCTTAGAATGTAGGATTTATTTCTAGGTCCAATTTGATGATTTGATCTTTGAAACTAATGTGATAGAGTCATGATTGACCTAGGTTACCATAGTAATTTTTGTAGGATTTTACAATTGATTTTAGTATTTTAGTTAGGACTAACTTTAGTACTAGGTTTTAGGTGATCCTAATTTACTAATTCAACTAGTTTGACCTCTCTAGTTCCCTTAGATAAGGGTTTGTGCTTGGTTTGCCTTTGGTTGAGATTGAAGACAAGTTGGAGACAAGAGGAGGATGCTTGAAGTTGCTTGGAGCTTTGGATTTTGTTTGTGCCTGAAGGTGTCTGATGAAGATTAGGAGATAGAACATAGGGAGAGCCTTGTAGTTAGAATGATTTTTTACAAACATGGAAAGCATCTTGTGCTTCCATTCCTCCCAATGACTAAAAGTCCTTCTCAGATACTCACATCCCTCCTTTGGAAGGATGAGTGGCTCTATCTGGGAAGTAGAACTTTGAGGGAACCAGTCTCTCATAATGATGAACCCTTACAGGCTTCCTTTGGTTGTCAGTAAGTTGTTTATCATTTCCTCTCACTCTGTTAAATCAATTATCCTCTGGTTTGAGTATCTTGAAAGATGTTAGGCTTGAGTTTGAAGATGAAGACTTCATTGAAGAGTGTGGTAGAGGATGATTCCTTGAGCATTGCCATTGTAGCTGAAGCTTGAAGGGCTTGAAGAACAAGTTGATACCTGAAGACCCAATGAAGATTGAGGGAAGAGCTGAGGCTCAGAAGATTGAAGGATGAAGTTGACTCTTCCATGTGATTGAAGATTACCCTGAGAAGCTAAAGCATGTAGATGAAGAAGACCAAGTTGATACTGGTAAAGCAAAGAGAGCTGAAGCTTGAAGACTGAGTTGATACTTATGAGAAGGATTCACTTGAGATTGAGTGTAAAGCTGAAGCTGAGGAATAAAAGACAAGTTGATACTTGTACATTGAGACTTGAGAGCCTGAAGGAATCCATTTGATACTTATAGTTAAGAGTAAAGCCTGAAGATGGAATTGACTGAAGAGCTGAAGCTTGAAGAAGAAGATTAAGTTGAAACTTCTGCTTGAAAGGTTGAAACCTTGAAGGAACAAATTGATATTTGTCATGGAAGCTGATAGCCTTGAAAGGTGATTGAAGTCTGAAGACTGGGTTGCTGTTAGAAGAGCTGAAGCTTGAATTTAGGAGGAAGCTGTTGATCTGTTTCTTTCTTGTCTGTTTTCTTTTCTGTGCTGATGTGCCTTGTTTGACTTGCTTGATGCATTAGAATAAGTCCATGATTAGACTGACTTTGATCTAGGAGCATGATTGCACTAGAGGTTGAGTTGCTCCCTCTGCTTGTATTGTTACTGTATGGCTTTGCTTGCGGGTATTCGGTAGAGCCCTGCTCCCTTGCCCATGTGGTTTATTTGTTGCTTGATAGCATGTTATTTCCTGTATGATTGCAGTCACTTATATGTTGCTTGATGGCATTTTTTCTTCTGTATGATTGCAGTTATTCATTCTGGCTTGAGGTTGAGATGAGCTTGTAGAGGCTGCTGCCCCACACACATTTCCTCCCTCACTTGCATTGCATGCATTTTACTGTTTACTGTTTACGCTGATGCTTTACCTGTTTCTGTTTCTCATTGACATGATCCCTTAGGAATCTCACTTCCTTTGATAAGGAAGTGATGATAGAACTTCAGGTTGAAACCTATGCATGATAACTTCTAGGAGTTCCCTGTTTCAAACCTCAACCATAGGATGAATCCTTGGCATGACAACATTAGGACTTGATAGTCTCCCTTTAGTTGAACCTGTTCATTCTCTCTTCTCATCTCAAAACAGCTTAAAATACAGTAATCATGAATGATTTCTTTCGTACGTTACGAGCCTTAAGCTATCTGAGAAAGGATTGTTGGAGAGCTTCTTTTCAACAGTCTGGATGTTTAGTATGGCACCCTTTGGGTGACATGCGACGCATTCACTCTCAGGTCATAGTCTTTAGTGCGATTGAAATTGCAAACGCAATAAAAAACACTTCTTCCGTAAAAGACAGAAAACAAACTTCAAACCTTTTTGCCCCGTGGGCCCATAGTTCATAGGAAAGCTTTTCTGAAGAAAAGAGTGTTGTTAAACTTCAGCGCCAACGCAAACAGGCTTTGTCCCTAACTGCTGGAACTGCTGTTTAACCCTACTCGATAAAACAGATGAATCTGAATTCCCGTAATCCGTATTATCCCGAACTACGTAAGCTCTGATCTCTCATACCTGTTGAGAGTACGTAGGCACAATACTGATGTATTGGCGAGCCACCTTCCCCGTAACCCGTAGTAGGTCGAACTACGTTGACTCTGATTTCTCATTCTCTGATGAGAATACGTAGGCATAAAGCGCGACACTTTGCCGAGTCATTTTCTTTTCTGTTTAAGCCAGCCTTGATAGGTAAATAGATAAACCAACTCGTCCGGTAAACATAACAAGCGTGGATCCCGTCGAGTACGACGGACGTGAGGGGTGCTAATACCTTCCCCTTGCGTAACCGACTCCCGAACCCAGACAATGGTTGCGATGACCTTGTCTTATACCTTTTCGTCAGGTTTTTCCGATCGTTTCCTTTCCCGTTCCGAGGGATAAATAACGAAAGGTGGCGAATCTTCTGTTTTGTCGGCACCTTATTTTCGCGGAAGCGATAATTATCTATGTACTTTTGAATTCTGCACTTTTTCTTATTTATTGAACTTTGCACTTTCAATTTATGACTAGTTGTTATGTTATTTTTAATTTATTACCTATGTTTCTTGTCTACATATATATATATATATATATATATATATATATATATATATATATATATATATATATATATATATATATATATATATATATATATATATATATATATATATATATATATATATATATATATATATATATATATATATATATATATATATATATATATATATATATATATATATATATATATATATATATATATATGTTTTCTTTTATCTATCTTTCCCTTCTTTTTGATAATGTCAAAAGGGGGAGAAGGGTGTTACTCTTTCTTTGCTTGTTTTTATTTCCTTGATCTTTACGGTACAAATACAAGGCTACTTCAAACCTCAATACAAAATCAGATTTTCTCAACACTTCACACATAGAGGGGGAGATCTATATCTCAGGGGGAGAAACTTGCCGGAAAGAACTTCTCAATAAAAGAGAATGCTTTGTCATCATAAAAAAGGGGTAGAATGTGGAATCAAAATTCTCAAGATCAACTTATGTTTTGATGAAGACAAACCACTTGACAAGAAGGTAAAGATGTTCAGTTATCTTCAAGACATCAGTACGAAGACTTGATATGAAGAATGATCTCATTGGAAGGTATAATGAAAATCTTCATCAAGCATTAAATTCCTAGTTGCTCAAAATATTAAAAACTATTTGCATTACTTTTTCACACATTCACAGGCTTCTTGAAACAAGATTTTTCTAAGTTTTTGCCAGTGCAATCGATTGCACTCTTGGAGCAATCGATTGCATGATCAAAATTTTACTTCATTTTTGCTACTGTTTTATAGTGCAATCGATTGCATACATGAAAAATCTTCTCATTTTTGCTTCTGTTTTAGTGTGCAATCGGTTGGTGCTTTGGTGCAATCGATTGCTCTGTTGAAAAATTCAAATTTCAAGTGTTTTTGTGAAGGTGCAATCGATTGGTCTATATGTGCAATCGATTGCTCCTTGAACGTTTTTGAAAAATTGTTCTGAAAAATTACACCTCTTCAACCAGTCTTCTATAAATTGTTTCCATTGAAACATGACAATTGCTCATCATATTTTCTGAAGATTTGCATGTTATTTCAAAAGGGTGTTTGTGTAATATAAATACCTAATCTTTCAATTTTCAAAAACACCTCTTTCAAAATCTTTGATATGATTCTCATCTTTCCACATCTTGAATCAAATCACTTTTCATACAGAATTTTCTGCATATTTTCATATCTTTTGAAAGAAAATTCTTGAGCAACAAAGTCTTAAATAGTTGTGAAAATTATCATTGAAAGAGAAGATCAATTACAGCATTGATAAACTTTGTATACACAGTTTCAAACTCATGTAAATTCAAAGATTGTATATATTCCCCTTGCTATTCAGGATTGTTGAAAGCAAGTGTGTGCATTGAAGATGATTGTTATTCTTGCACTTAGTGTTTAGATTTTAAAGGTGTTAAGAGCCTTTAATCTACCTATAGGTTAGAAAGTAAATTGTACACTCAGTCTAACTATAGTGAAATCTCTTTCGGTGTGAAAGGGGACTGGAGTACCTTCGGAGTATGAAGGGAACCAGGATACTTCTCCGTGTTATTTACTTTCTGCACTTTACTACTTTCATAACCCCTTTATATCTCAAGAAAGTAATAACCTCATTCGATTAAAACCATAAAATTTCAAAGAACCTAATTCACCCCCCCCCCCTCTTAGGTGCAACTTAGACTATCAAAGGTTATCACCTCAAGCAACTCAACAATGACAACGAAGAGGTTTATTCAATTTTCATCAATCAACAACTATTCAGCGTTCCAGAACTCATCAGCGTAAAAGCGGTTCTAACAGCGTCACAATATTTCCACAAGGTTCAAAAACGCGAAACACGACGATAATAGAAGAAAATAGAGAAGAAGATTGAAGAATCACGTATTCCTTGTGGAGTTTCTCTTGGGTCCACACTAGCTCGAAATTGAAAAAGCGTCGGACGTGTCTCCGGTAGGTAAGTCGTGGTACCTTGTCATTTCCTTGTCTTTCTTGTGTAAGATGAGAGATGCTTTTGAATCTAATTAGAGAGTAGGGAGGAGATTGAACGGAAATGGCTTCGTGGTGGTGTTTCACTAGAATAGATCGAGATGGAGGGTGATACAGATGAGGGAGAAAGTGAGAGGCGATGCCATTTTGGGATATATGTCGCGGCGCGGGGTTCGTCTTTTGGTTGTTGTAGGATGAAGAAGATGAAGGAGTCTTAGTGCTATTAGGTTTTGTCTTTGCAGGTATGGACCAACACATACCGGTAATGTAGGCCCATGATAGTTGAAATTCTGGTATACAGATCTCATATGTCCTAAGAGACGCAAAGAACATTAATCTCTGCTGAAACAGAACAAGGACAGAACATGACCAATTTAAATTACTTTAAATTGTACCAATGTCATGACCAATGTCATGACGTCTGTTGTAACATCAGCAGACAGACAGACTATTTATCTAACCATTTAAATTGTGCAGAATTGTAAATGCTGAAACATAAATAACACAATGAATTGTTTCCCCAGTTCGGTGCAACCTCACCTACATCTGGGGGATACCAAGCCAGGAAGGAAATCCACTATTAGCTGAATCAATTCAGAGCAAAACTCCCCCGTTTACAACTCCTCACTTAATCTCTACCCAATGCAATTTCTACCTAGAATCCACTAGACAAGAGACCTCGTTCACTCCCCCTCAATCACCGCATTGATAATCAATTCAATACAAAAGACAGACTTAAGAAGACACTCTTCAAAGTCACAACACTTGATCTTGCTTCACAGCTTCAATCAAAAACACAAAAATCTTGCTTAAAAGCTTAGAGTGACACACAACTCAACAATACTAACCAATGCAATCATACAGCAGACAATTGCTTAGCTCACAAGTATTCCTAAGACACAATACACACGTGAAGAACAACTTATGCAATCAAACTTCTTCACTCAAAAATACACTCTTGCTTAAAAGCTTTAAGTCAACAATTAGCATTGTACTAATAACAACCTAAACATGTCTACCACGGCGCATCCAAAGATACAAAGGGTGACTTACAAGTTCACACATAATGGACTCTCAAAACCCTAAACCTTAATTCTACACTCAAGTTTTTCTTGTTGTGAGTGCTTGATTTCCTTTGCTTCTGCGCCTCCTTAAATAACAATGCAGACTGGGCTTGGGCTGATCATAAATTAGGTTTAAGTAAGTTAGCCTAATTTTCATAATTCAGATGCCACGAATTAGGTCACAGCTACTTCATGTTATGCCCAGCCTTGACTGGAATCTCGCCTGAGATAACTAAGGAGCCATAATAGGTTTCCTGAATTCTAGCCTGAGATATATCAGGTAAAATACCAGAAAACTAAAATACGCGCGCTGATGTCATATGCTTGATGTCGTAACATCCAGCATGACATCCAACATACTTGATTCTAGCTAACCAAACTTACCCTACTGAACACTCTTGCAGAATCTTCTTCATAACAGTAGAAACAAGCATATTATAGTTTCCTAAAAAGTCTCAAAGATCCTTTTTATGAAAACCAATTAAATCTGCACTTTGTTCCTAATAAATCTCTTTGGCCTGCACATACTTATGAGGTATATCCAAAGCACTTTTGTCAAGTGATATAAAACAGCAGCTCCTGCTGTACCAGACAGCGATGTCATGACATTGGTAATGACATCCTGATTAAACTACATGACATCAGTTATGTTATGACAGCAGATGGATGTCATAACATTCAGCTTGACATCAGTGCAGAATCATGTTTTACCAAACTTTAGCCAATCATAGAACCATGGACAATCATAGAGTCATGGAACTATCAATCTCCCCCTTTTGCAAATTTTGGCTAAAACAACCAAACAAACATCTGGGCAGCAGCAGTGGTTTTCTCACAAACAAACTATCATGCTCCTCCTTAATAGTTGCATTCAGCAAGCAACTACAAAATACTACTCTTTCCTTTGCAGTAGCAACAGATACCATAACAACACTTTATATCTCCCCCTTGGTGTAGTCAAAAATGGACAACAATTGGAGTAAATGTACATCCATATAAACTGAATGACATCTCACAACCTCCCAGGATATAAACACAAACTGAATTAGATACATAAGCTGCTTGATCTCTAATCAACATAACGACTGCACCACTTCAGCAGTAACCCATAGACTAGGATTTAAACCCCTCTGCTCAACATAAATCAGAGCACTAATTTTTATGTCCAACTTATGCATATGAACTAGCACACTGACTATTTTACACCATGATTCATAATGATAAGAAACAACCTCCACAGTGTCAATGACTTTAACTCATGAACATTTTCAGTGAATCTTGAGTTCTTGCCTTGTCTGAAGCTGCACCTTCAGGAGTGACACTTTTGATATCACCAATTAAACGATAATCAATTAAGTACTTTCCAAGTAACACTTGATTTTAAATCCCCTATTTGGGACACAAATATTCTGCAGAGAAAAATAAATTCTCCCAGACAATAACCAATGTTGTACATAGCTCCATATCAGCACAATGTCAACAAAAGCAATGCAGCTACACATCAGACAGGTACATAGCTCCCCCTGTCATGCATAATCAACACTCCCCCTAAAAGAGAAAACCTAAGCACATGAAGAATCACTTCATCATCTTCATATTCACACACTGCAACTTTACACCCTTTGATTCACAACCCACACTAGAACCAATATCAGAAGTAGTTGCAGGATATACATAACTATCTGTGAGATTACTCAGATTCAGCTAGAAAAATCTCCAAGATTTCAGAGTGAATTTCCTTCCTTATGCACAAGATCAAGGTTGATGGTGTCTTGATCTTCATCTTCACCTGTCAAACAAGACAAAACACTTGGATAGAGGCTCAAAACCCTGATTTGAGCCATTGATACCCAATGACAGAATGAAATATACTGTCAGGTTCACCCTGAGCTAGAGCAGTAACAAAATGTCACAACATCTTGTATGACATTCCATCCTCATAGAGACATACAATCATAAACTTCTTGATACCATAAACAATCTTGAACAATAACTGTACTATTGCAGCAATAGATCATAGAAGTATAACTCCCCATATCAAGGATAGCTAGTGCTCTTTTTCCATAAGCACGTGAATGGAAAACATAAGACTCATCTTCATGTCTTCAAGAGCTCACTCTTTGTTCAACATACCTACTGAACGCATTCACTTACTGCTTGAATCACAAGCCACTAGTACACCCATCAGATAGAAGCTCTCCCCCTATCTTCTATACAAGTTGCTCCAAGATCACCATAGTATCTCAAGACCAACCTCATGCTCATACAGTGAGAAGGTATCAAACTGCTCCACTTCTTGCTAGAGTTACCACTTCTCCACAAGACTTCTGGCCTGAGTCAGAGAACTAGATAGACACCCTATAATCCAAGAAATTCTTTCCTCATCATTCTCCAATATGATAAGTTAGAAAGCTTATGATTTAACTGGTGCATACTCACTTCCATATAACTTATGATAGTCCAGATTTTCATGCAATGAGACACTCCAATCTTGTACACTACTTTCACACCATACTCCAAGGTAATCCCTTTACCTCATCATTCTCCCATATGACAAGATAGAGTACTTCTTAGTCAGAATGTGAATCACAAGTTCCACAACAGATCTTCAAGTCCTTCTCCAAGTAAAAAACAAGCCAGATGATACATATCAAAGACTCAACATCTAATGGTTCTTTATATGCTCACAACTAGACTTACTACTGCCTAGTAATCTAACTGAAGATCTTCACAGCTCCACCATCTTGATCAATAAGAACTTCAGACAACCAAGGAGAGAAATAAACTATCATCCATCTCCAAAAGAAGGTAATCTTCCATAAGCAACTTAGAGTTTCTACCACAAGCTCCAATATATAAACAGAAGCAGAACCTTCTTTAACCGTCAACCAACTACCCTTCTGCGCAAGAGTAATTAGTTTCAAGCACACTGCCTGAATTCACATTAGAGACCAACCAAATGCCACTGTTTGGTTAATGTCATCTTTCTTCAGAGCTTCACCAAGCCCCCTTGATCTTCTACATGCTCCATAGCAAGGCAACTTAGATACACCAAGACTTGGACCTGTAACATCTATTCCTTCTAGCAGCTCCCCCAAACTGCATGAAATAACATTAATTCCATTCATACCCGAGAAGATCAACCTATCTTCAAATGATGTACCACAACATCCATTGAAGCCCTGAAGTTATTGCTTGATGTCACAACATCTGATAAGACATCCCGCTGATGAGTTCAGGCTTTCATTCTGCCACATAGAATAACCTTATCACTCTATCAGAACAAGAGTTCCATGTTCACAGAGACTAGATTAAAGATATTGAGTAGACACCCTCTTGTTAGAACACAGATTGGTTCTTAATAATAACTCTTTGTTTTGATGATAACTGTTAGGAAATTTATATTTAAGAATTATATACTCTAAAATTTGTTTGAGAGTTTTACTGCAGATTGAATTGAAATTAACTCTCTAGAAGCAAATCTGTATTGTATACATGAAGTTATCCTGACTATGAAGCGCCAGATGCATCTTACAGAAGAATCTGATTGCTCTTTACAGAAGATCCTGAGCATAGTCTCCAGAAGGATCTGAAGCAAGAAGCTCCAGAACATTCTGAGTCAGAAGCATCTGAAGATAGTCAGAAGCATCTGAAGCTGAAGCATCTGAAGCAAAGAAGAATATTGATTGAAGAGTTTCTCAAAGCATAATTCTACAGAAGTTTCTGAAAGTACCAACGCTGCCAAGTACTGAAATTCTGTGTCAAATATGCTCTGATGATCAACACGCTGAAAGCACACATGCTGCAGAAGACTCTGATACAGCAAAGTTCTGAATATCATTAGAAGACTCTGATCCATTCAGACTCTGAAGAACTTGCTGAAAACTGAAGAAGAAATATTCAAGTATATATCCGTTTGAGTTATTCAACGTCTCTTTCCTCATTTGTGCTAGACACACTTACACAGACAAAAAGGATTTTTCTGTGATATCTATTTCAAGGAAAGGTCACTTGATGTGAAGACAAAAAGGCTCAGACCTTTTTGGGACTCTCTTTTCAACGCTCAGCATCCTTGGATCAGCTGCCTATAAAAGGAGAACTTCACCATATTCTTCAGTTACACAATTTGCTGAAAAGAAATCATATTATTCTAAGCTCTCATTCTTTCTTATTCTTCTTAGAATTTATTGTACTTAAACTTAAGAGAAAAATCACTGTTGTGATAAAAGCTTTATAGAAGCATTAATACTCTTGTATTTAATTTACATTGATTGTAAAGGTTATTCCTTAAGAGGATTCAGTTGGAATCAGTAGCTCTTGAGAAGACTAAGAACAGTTGTTCTTAGGTGTTACTATTGTAATCAGTTTGATTTAATAGTGGATTAAGTCCTTGTTGAGAAAGGCAAATCACTCTAGGAAGGGTGGAATGGAGTAGTTGTTTAAACGAACCAGGATAAAAATAATTGTGTGATTATTTTTTAGTCTTAATCTTTCATACTTATTCAACCCCCCCCCCCCCCTTCTAAGTATTATCTCACCTTCAGTTGGCATCAGAGCTCCGGTTCTGAGTGTGCTACCACTTAACAGTGTCAGTAAAGACCCAGAGAGAAATACTTTGATATATATTTATTTGTTACCATGGCTGATAATTCAATGTCCAATATTAACAATAAATATGAAGAGAGGGATAGGATCAGCACCAAACCCCCAATGTTTGATGGGGAGAAATTTGACTACTGGAAAGACAGAATTGAGAGTTTTTTCCTAGGATATGATGCTGATCTATGGGATCTAGTCATAGATGGATATGTACATCCCACAGATGGGAATGGCAAAAAGATTGACAGAAAATCTATGACAAATGCTCAGAAGAAAAATTTCAGAAATCACCACAAAGCCAAGACTATATTACTGAATGCTATTTCACATACAGAGTATGAGAAAATTACAAACAGGGAGACTGCTTTTGATATGTTTGAATCCCTAAAAATGACTCATGAGGGAAATTCTCAAGTTAAGGAGACAAAAGCTCTGGCTCTGATCCAGAAGTATGAGGCTTTCAAAATGGAAGACTCTGAATCTGTTGAAGCCATGTTCTCCAGATTTCAGATACTCACTGCTGGGCTGAAAGTTCTGGACAAGGGATATTCTACATCAGATCATGTAAAGAAAATCATCAGAAGTCTGCCTACCAGATGGAGACCAATGGTGACTGCCTTGAAGATGGCTAAAGATCTGAACAAGATCTCTCTAGAAAAACTCATCAGCTCACTGAGGAGCCATGAGATTGAGCTTGAGGAAGATGAACCTCAGAAGAAAGAAAAAGGTAAATCTGTTGCATTAAAATCTAACAAAACTGCTAAAGCTTTGCAGGTCATTCAAGAAAGCTCTGAAGAATCTTCTTCTGAAGAAGAAGATGAGTTATCCATGTTGTCCAGAAGGATTAACAAACTCTGGAAGCACAAGGGAAAGAAGTTCAACAACTTCAGAAGATCTGATAACAGAAAGGAATCTTCTGGTCACAGAAGATCTGCCAAGAAAGAAGTTGTGTGCTATGAGTGCAAAGAACCTGGGCACTACAAGAATGATTGCCCCAAACTTCAGAAAGAAAAACCCAAGAAGAAGTTTAACAAAAAGAAGAAGGTTCTGATGGCAACATGGGATGACTCAGATGAATGTGAATCATCTTCTGAATCAGAAGAAGAATGTGCAAATGTTGCACTGATGGCCAGCATAGAGGATCAAGAGGAAGGTACCTCAAGATATGAATCAGAATCAAAATCTGATGATGATGCATAAGAGGTAATGGCTAAACTTACCAAAGAGGAACTCATAAAAGTTTTAACAGAAGTTCTTAAAAGTTATAACAATATCAAACTCAAATACAAGAAGCTGAAAAGCAATCTTGAATCTGAGATTGATCTTCTGAAAATAGAACTTGTTGAGCAAAAATAAATAAATCTGAAAATCAAAAATGACTTTGAAATAACTCAACAAGAATCTGAATCTGAGACTAAGTCATGTGAAAATATTTTAGAAAAATATGACTCTAGCTTTCAGAGGTTTCTTACTAAGAGCATAGACAGAAGCAAGATGGCTTCCATGATCTATGGTGTTAGTGGAAACAACAGAAGAGGTATTGGATATGAATCTTCTTCTGGAAGCAATCCAAAACCTGTTGACAAACTTTTTATCAAGAAGACACCTATGTATTCTCAATTTAAATTTGGTCACTTGAATGACATTAAACACACAAGCTCTGAGAAGAATACTTATGTGTTTAAACCCAAGGCAAGTCAGAATAAACATTATGTTGTAAAACAGAAGTTTAGACAAACCTACAAACCAACTAACCCCAAAGGACCCAAGAAGATCTGGGTACCTAAAAACAAAATAATTCCTATTGCAGATGTTCTTAGCAGCAAGGTCAGGACACCAATCATGGTACCTGGACTCTGGATGCTCACGACACATGACAGGAGAAAAGTCTATGTTCCAAAGCCTGGAACATAGATCTGGAGGTGACGTGAAGTTTGGAGGGAACCAGAAGGGCAAGATCATTGGATTTGGCACTATTGGAAATGGTAAACTTCCCTCTATTACTAATGTTTTACTTGTTGAAGGGTTAAAGCATAACTTATTGTCCATAAGTCAATTAAGTGACAATGGTTATGATATTACCTTTAATCAAAAATGTTGTAAAGCTATTAGTCAGAAGGATGGCTCTATCCTATTTAGTGGTAAGAGGAAAAACAACATTTATAAAATAAATCTTTCAGAACTTAAAGTTCAAAATGTTAAATGCCTCTTGTCTGTTAATGAAGAGCAATGGGTCTGGCATAGAAGATTCGGCCATATTAATATGAGACGTATATCTCAGATTAATAAACTTAATCTTGTCAAAGGACTCCCTAATTTGAAGTTCACTTCAGATGCTCTTTGTGAAGCATGCCAGAAAGGGAAGTTTTCAAAAACATCTTTCAAATTAAAAAATGTTGTTTCTACTTCTAAACCACTAGAACTACTTCATATTGATCTGTTTGGACCAGTGAAAACTGCATCCATCAGAGGTAAGAAGTATGGATTAGTCATTGTTGATGACTTTAGCAGATGGACATGGGTAAAGTTCTTAAAACACAAGGATGAGTCACATTCTGTGTTCTTTGACTTCTGCAAGCAAGTCCAGAATGAAAAGAATTTCAAAATTATAAAAGTCAGAAGTGATCATGGTGGTGAATTTGAAAATAAATATTTTGAAAAATATTTTTCTGAAAATGGCATTGCTCATGATTTTTCCTGTCCTAGAACTCCACAACAGAATGGGGTTGTAGAGAGGAAAAACAGAACTTTGCAAGAAATGGCCAGAACCATGATCAATGAGACAAATCTGGCAAAACATTTTTTGGCAGAAGCAATCAATACATCATGCTACATTCAGAACAGAGTGTCTGTTAGACCTCTTCTGAAGAAGACTCCTTATGAATTGTGGAAGAACAAAAAGCCCAACATTTCATATTTTCATCCTTTTGGATGTATTTGTTATATGTTAAACACTAAGGAAAATCTGAGCAAGTTTGATTCCAAAGCACAGAAGTGTTTCATGCTTGGATATTCTGAACGCTCCAAAGGCTACAGAGTATACAACACTGAGACACAGATTGTGGAAGAATCCATTCATGTCAAATTTGATGATAAGCTTGGCTCTGAAAAGCCAAAGCAGGTTGATAACTCTGCAGATAGGGAAGTAGTCTTTATTGACTCTGAAGTTCCAGAAGCAGACAAAACTCAAGTAAAGGAACCAGAAGCAACTCCAGATGCTACTCCCCTAACTTCTCAAATAAATAATCTAAACATTTCTGAAGAGTCAACTATCAGAGGATCATCATCCAGAATTAAAGCTTCTCATCCAGAGGATGTCATTATTGGAAAGAAGGATGATCCCATCAGAACAAGATCCTTTCTAAGATCATCTGAAGCATCACTATTTGGACTAGTGTCAGAAATTGAACCATCTTTTGTAGAAGAAGCTCTGCAAGACAATGATTGGATTATTGCCATGCAAGAAGAGCTAAATCAATTCAGCAGAAATGATGTATGGGATCTAGTTCAAAGACCTCAAGGATTCAATATAATTGGTACAAAATGGGTCTTCAGAAATAAACTAAATGAGAAAGGAGAAGTTGAGAGGAATAAGGCAAGGTTGGTTGCTCAAGGGTACAGTCAGCAAGAAGGTATTGATTACACTGAGACATATGCTCCAGTGGCAAGGTTAGAATCTATACGCCTTCTTATTTCCTTTGCTGCACAAAATAACATCACTCTGTATCAGATGGATGTTAAAAGTGCCTTTCTTAATGGTATTATAGAAGAAGAAGTTTATGTCCACCAACCTCCTGGTTTTGAAAATGAAAAATTTCCAGATCATGTTTTCAAATTAAAGAAATCTCTATATGGATTAAAACAAGCTCCTAGAGCTTGGTATGAGAGATTGAGTAATTTTCTTCTGGAGAAGAATTTCATCAGAGGCAAAGTGGATACAACTCTATTCTGCAAAACAATTAAGAAAGATCTTCTAATTTGCCAAATTTATGTAGATGATATTATTTTTGGATCAACAAATATTATGCTTGGAAAGGAGTTTGCTACATGTATGCAGGCAGAATTTGAAATGAGCATGATGGGAGAACTCAGATTCTTTCTAGGAATCCAAGTTAATCAAACTCTAGAGTGCACCTACATACATCAGACAAAGTATGTTAAAGAACTTCTGAAGAAATTCAACATGTCTGACAGCAAGCTGGCAAAGACTCCAATGCATCCTACTAGCTCACTTGGCAAAGAAGAGGTAAGTAAGAAAGTAGACCAGAAGCTCTACAGAGGTATGATTGGCTCTCTTCTTTATCTTACTGCTTCTAGACCTGACATATTGTTCAGTGTTTGTCTGTGTGCTAGATTCCAATCAGATCCTAGAGAATCACACTTGACAGCTGTCAAGAGGATTCTAAGGTATCTGAAAGGTACTTCTAATATGGGTTTGTGTTACAGAAAATCTGATGATTTCAAATTAGTTGGATTCTGTGATGATGACTACGCTGGAGACAGAGTGGAAAGAAAAAGTACTTCTGGAAGTTGTCAATTTCTAGGAAGAAATCTAATCTCCTGGTACAGCAAGAAGCAACCCACAATTGCACTTTCAACCACAGAAGCTGAATACATTGCTGCTGCTGGATGTAGCACGCAGATGCTCTGGATGAAGAGTCAACTAGAAGATTATCAAATTTTTGAGAGTAATATTTCTATCTTTTGTGATAATACTTATGCTATATGTTTGTCTAAGAATCCCATTTTACATTCTAAGGCAAAACATATAGAAATTAAGCATCATTTCATCAGAGACTATGTTCAGAAGGGAATAATAAATTTAGCCTTTGTTGATACAGATCATCAATGGGCAGATATTTTTACAAAACCCCTTGTTGAAGATAGATTCAATTTTATTCTGAAAAATATTGGTATGGATTTTTGTCCAGAATAATATTTATCAGAAGCAAATTGTTACAGATGCAAAAATGCTTAAATACTCTGAAGTATTTCTTCTGTTTATTTATTCTATTATGATCAATATTTCTGATGAGAAACTCTGAACTAACCATCTTTAGAAGATCTGAACGTTGGCTAACGTTTCATTTCTTGAGAGAATTCAGAACAGCATGCAAGTAAACACGTGTCACACAAAATCTGAAGAGGTGGCGTGTACATAACTGAAGAGACGTTTGAGGTGAAGTTTGAATAGTAAGAATCTTGGTTTTCCCCCCAAATTGTCAGAAGCATTTAATGTTTTGAAAGGATTTTTATTCTCTTCATTTAATGCTTGATCAAACGTGCGTTTTTCTGACTTTTGATGTGCCTAAGTGTTTAGTATAAATACTTGTCTTGTATTCACTTTCACACTTTTCACTCTCAGAATTTACATGCATTTTCATCTCCTATTTTCTCTGCATAAAAACCCAAAACCTAAGTGTTTGAAAAAGCATTCTTCAATGGCGTCTTCATCATCAATAACTGCTCAGTTCCAATCTACTATGGCTGCTGTGACTTCAGAAAACTTGGGTGTTGCTCCATATTCTCCTCCCAAAAGAACACTTCTAACGCCTGTTGATAAACTAGAAGTTCTGTGTGAATCTATGGTTGAGTTTGATTCTCTGGCTGATAATGGATTTGAGTTTCGTTCCATAATTAGAGCTCAAGGATGGGTTAAGTACTTTGATAGGCTGTTTGGACCAGTTTACCCTCTCCTTGTGAAAGAATTCTAGATTCATGCATCAGTTTATCCCAAGTTCATCTTATCTTCTGTGCTGGGAAAAGAGATTATCATCACAGAGGATCTGATAAGAAGACTGATAGGTTATGAAGAAACAGATGGTGTTTCCCACTTGCCAGCTGGGCGTGTGGACATGGAAGAGGTTTATGAGGAAGTTATGACTGCTGGTCAAGCTTCTAACAGATTGAAAGATCTGAAGCCTGATTACAAGATCTGGGCCAAGATCTTCATGGGATGCATCCACCACAGGAAATCAACCAATTCTCCAGATTATGTCAACAATGAACAGATCTATTTCATGTACTGCCTTAGTCAGAGCACCAAGGTAGATCTTCCATACATTCTGTTCATGCATCTGTGGAATCATATCAATGCATCTAGAGAATCTGTGAAAGAGAAAGGCCAGAAGATCAGGACTTGGATCCCCTTTGGAAGGTTGATCTCAGATCTTCTCACTGAAAATGGTTTAGTGACTGCATACGCTGCTGGGGTTACAGAGGAATTAGAGTTTATTATGGGAAAGCCTCTGAATGCTAAAAGTCTTCTGAGACTCAAAATTGTTGATGAACTCACTACTGCTCCAAAGAGGCTGAATATGTCTGAATTGAATAAGAGGGTTCCTGTAGCTGACTTTCCTCTATTCTTTGCTGAAGAACCCAGACATATAGTGCTTATGTATATAGAAGAATGCAAGAGGGAAGGAATACCTGTTCCAGCTAATGTGTTTCAGCTTGTCAAACAACCACTACCAGATGCAGGAGAAGAAGAAGAAGTACCACTTCAGAGGAAAAGGACTCAGCCTGCAGAAGAATCTGAATTTGTCCAGAAGAAGGTCAAGACTGCTGAGAAGCCCAAGAAGCTCTTGAAGAGAAAAGATTCTGGAGAAGCTGCCTCTATACCTGCCAAGAGGATTAATGTAAAAGGTACTAAGTCATCTGTCCCTTCTGCAAATATTGTTATTAATGATTCTAATATTAAGTCTGTTCCAAAAACTCCTGTTACTCAAACCACTTCTGTTACTGCCCCCAGTTCTGTTTCACCTCAAAAACAATCAACTGCTTCTGTATCAAAACCATCTCAACCCAAAATACACATCAAACATTTTGTTCCACGTCAACAACCATCTGAAAAACAAACCTCTGATCAACAACAAACCTCTGAACATCCAGAAAACCAACCAAAAGAAGTTCAACCAGAAAAAGCCTCTGACAATCCACCATCAAATAATCCACCTTCTGAACCTGTTGCACCTGTTACTTCTAAACCCACAAAAGTAACTTCTGCTCCTGTTTCATCAGAACCACCATCCAAACAATCTGACATTCCTTCAGAACCTACCAACACATCTGAACCTCATATCCCTGAGACAGAAGTTCTTGATGTCACTCCACTAAAAATAGTGTTTCAAGTATCTTCTACCTCGTGTACACCTACAACATCCTCCAACTCATCTGAATCAGAAATACACCCAGATTTTCTTATCTCTCCATCCAAATACTCTGAGATGAACCAACCTGAACCTGAACCTGAACCTACCTTACCTTCTAAAACTCCCATTCCAAATCCTATGCCTCCACCTGCACCATCTTCTGAGTTATTAATCCCCAATTCCAATCCAACATCATCTGGTATATCTTGTGCCCAAGTTTCTTCTTTTTATCATAATCTATCTTATGGTTTCAAACTGAAAGATTTTTATGATAGAGTTGAACCTTCTGAACCCCTCAACCCTCTGAAACCAAAACTCAGACAGGCTCTTCCATCTGTGATCCTTTCCTATATTCAATCTATGAACAATGTAGGATCCTTAGCAACAATATCTGCAACCTCTGGTAAAGCTGTTGTTTCAGCTCTGCAACCTGCATCTGATAACACAGTTGCATCTGTTGAACCACCAACATCTTCTTTCATACCATACTCTAATGAACCCTTTGAGGATGTTTGCCCACGCACAAGACCAAAACCTCATCTGCTTAATGCTTTAAATAGATCCTTACCTCAAAAACCAGAAATTCCTTTCATTCCATATTATCACCCTCCTCTGATTTCCATCCAAAAATCAATTTTACCACCAACTCCCAAACCTAAACATATGACTCTGGAAACCTTGCTTAAACCACAGCCCAGACTTAATATTGATCATTTATTTCAAACATTTTTGCAAGAAATACAGATGTCTTTAGGTACTGTTCAGAAGAGATGCTCTGAAACTATGGATGCAAATGAATCTGACATCATCTGAAAAGGATTCATCAATAGATTCAACACTGTAGCTTCAAATCTGAAGAACGTCTATTTTGATGATGCAAAGCTCATAGCTGAAAGGACTTTATTCTGGACTGTCAACAAAACTGAACCTCTGCTTCGTTTAGATGCTCCTCCACCTCCAACAGAACCTACTGCCAATGCATTGACTATGACTTTGGTAGAACCCTCTTCAGGATCTACAGAACCAATGACAATTGACTCTGTTCAGGCTGCAGAACCTCCAGCTTCTTCATCTGCGATAAAGTCAGAACATCCAGACTTTGGAGACAAGATTGCTGCTCTGGAGGCTGGTCAGTCAGAGATAAAATCCTGGATGGCTAAGCAAGATAAGAAGTCTGAGGATATGACAAAATGGATGTCAAAACAAGACGAGAAGAATGAGACCATGACTAAGTGGATGTCAAAGCAAGAGCAATCCTCATCTGAGATTACAGATCTATTGAAGATGCTTTTGTCCAAACACTCTTAGATTTTTTTTCATTCTACTGTTTTTGCATCTGTTGTTTGCATCTGAATTTTATTGTTATGTATTTTGATGCTTACCTATGTACTCTTGCTCTGTTATTTTGAATGAATCAGTTTTCTCCATTGAATTATCTTATTTATTGTTCCTTTTATTTTTCTTTTTAAAAGTTTTTACTTTTTGCTTATGACAAAAAAGGGGGAGAAAATAAAGATCTGAACTATTTAATATAACTTCACCAGAATGAATCTTCAGACATTTCCTTTTTATCTAATATTTAAATTGACTATTTCAGAACATTTGATAAGAACACTCTATAAAAGAATCTCTGAGTCTCTCAGATCATTTGTTTATTATCAAACTCTGAATCATATATCTGCAAGACATTCTGACCCTAAATTGTTATAAGAACAAACAAGATCTAACTCTGAAGATTACTCAAGACAAAAGGGAAGGTTCTATTCCTTTTTCATATTTAACTTAGGGGGAGATTCATCATCTCAGGGGGAGTTATAATTCTTTATGTTCAATTAAATAAAATTTCTGATACTTTTTGTCATCATCAAAAAGGGGGAGATTGTTAGAACACAGATTGGTTCTTAATAATAACTCTTTGTTTTGATGATAACTGTTAGGAAATTTATATTTAAGAATTATATACTCTAAAATTTGTTTGAGAGTTTTACTGCAGATTGAATTGAAATTAACTCTCTAGAAGCAAATCTATATTGTATACAATAAGTTATCCTGACTCTGAAGCGCCAGATGCATCTTACAGAAGAATCTGATTGCTCTTTACAGAAGATCCTGAGCATAGTCTCCAGAAGGATCTGAAGCAAGAAGCTCCAGAACATTCTGAGTCAGAAGCATCTGAAGATAGTCAGAAGCATCTGAAGCTGAAGCATCTGAAGCAAAGAAGAATATTGATTGAAGAGTTTCTCAAAGCATAATTCTACAGAAGTTTCTGAAAGTACCAACGCTGCCAAGTACTGAAATTATGTGTCAAATATGCTCTGATGATCAACACGCTGAAAGCACACATGCTGCAGAAGACTCTGATACAGCAAAGTTTTGAATATCATTAGAAGACTCTGATCCATTCAGACTCTGAAGAACTTGCTGAAAACTGAAGAAGAAATATTCAAGTATATATCCGTTGGAGTTATTCAACGTCTCTTTCCTCATTTGTGCTAGACACACTTACACAGACAAAAAGGATTTTTCTGTGATATCTATTTCAAGGAAAGGTCACTTGATGTGAAGACAAAAAGGCTCAGACCTTTTTGGGACTCTTTTTTCAACGCTCAGCATCCTTGGATCAGCTGCCTATAAAAGGAGAACTTCACCACATTCTTCAGTTACACAATTTGCTGAAAAGAAATCATATTATTCTAAGCTCTCATTCTTTCTTATTCTTCTTAGAATTTATTGTACTTAAACTTAAGAGAAAAATCATTGTTGTGATAAAAGCTTTATAGAAGCATTAATACTCTTGTATTTAATTTACATTGATTGTAAAGGTTATTCCTTAAGAGGATTCAGTTGGAATCAGTAGCTCTTGAGAAGACTAAGAACAGTTGTTCTTAGGTGTTACTATTGTAATCAGTTTGATTTAATAGTGGATTAAGTCCTTGTTGAGAAAGGCGAATCACTCTAGGAAGGGTGGACTGAAGTAGTTGTTTAAACGAACCAGGATAAAAATAATTGTGTGATTATTTTTTAGTCTTAATCTTTCATACTTATTCAACCCCCCCCCCCCTTCTAAGTATTATCTCACCTTCACCTCTATTATGCTTTATTGAATCACAACAGATACTTTGAAATGCATTTGCTTCAGGAACTCCTCTTTAGAGAAACTAAACATGCCAAAGCTTGATTCTTTAGAGAGGAGGGATCACAAAAAAAATCTTTACAAAAGGAATCCCGCTTTCCTTAAGTAGAGACTTCTTCAGAAAATCAGAGATACTGCCACTTATCCTTGACCTCCAAGATGAGAAAGATCACATGCTCATATGTACTTAGATCAGAAATAAACTGACCCAAGCAATGCTATCAACAGCACCATATTCTAGACAAGTTTCTTGCCAGGAAACTTTCTAGATAAATAACAGATGCTTCTAGTAGTGACTAGAACACACCTACTGCACTCCAATAAACTGATCCAAGAGAAATGTCTTCATCTTCACTTCCATCAGCACTACATTCTAGCCTTAGTTTCTTGCCAAGAACCTTACTAGAATAAAGACAGATCCTGCCACACATGTGTATGGTACCAAGATCATCAGCTATATCTCTTTTGATCTAGTGATTCACTTCTTGAATCAACAGAATTCTGCACAATCTATGCTGATGGAATGTCTCATTATTTGGTTGAACATCAGATCCTCAACCAGATCAAGGGCCTGATACTTGTGCTAGAACTGATGAGACAACTTGATCATCAACTAAGGATAATCCATTAAATATTTGAGAATATATCAACTAGCAATGGATCTTAAATCCTTATACGGAATCCTTCTAGGATCATCTACTTGATAAACCATCTAAACGTTATGGATAACCAATTAAATACTTGTGCATTCCAAAAGTAAAAATTGATCTTAAATTCACATATCTTGTCAAGAAGACCATTTGTACCAATAGTATTCTTTAGTTAAAGGATCTTTTAATGTTGAAACATTAGGGCTGACATCCTTGACTCAACCTCCCTATTACTTCCTCTGCTGATAGAATCCCTGCAAGTCATGAGTGGTGAAAATAAATCACCTCCCACTATCTTCTCTAACACAGCCTTCAGCAACCTGCCATAGCCATATATCACATTGTATACATTATGCACAATACTCTCTCAGGGCTACCAGAGTTCTTTCATCAGAAAAATATGCAGTGGAACCACCAAATGAACATCTTCAACATGCCCTAAACAAGATGTCAGAACATTCAACAGGTTATTGGAGCTCCTATATAGAGGGTACAACATCAGATACACAGAATCCTTCATAAGCAGGAGTGAACACACTTTTCTCCTTAACTCCATAAGTAGTAGCTCAAACATTTATCAAGATCAACAAATCAGCTACCACTTCTCCTTGTTCAAGACACCAGAAAGTATCTCCCAAGATCTCATCCAGAACATATAGGATGCCTGCTCTGATACCAATTGAAATTCAGGTATGCAGATCTCAAATGTCCTAAGAGATGCAAAGAACATTGATCTCTGATGAAACAGAACAAAGACAGAACATGACCAATTTAAATTACTTTAAATTGTACCAATGTCATGACGTATGTTGTAACATCAGCACACAGACAGACTATTTATCTAACCATTTAAGTTGTGCAGAATTATAAATGCTGAAAGATAAATAACACAATGAATGGTTTACCCAGTTCGGTGCAACCACACCTACTTCTGGGGGATACCAAGCCAGGAAGGAAATCCACTATTAGCAGAATCAATTTAGAGCTAAACTCCCCCATTTACAACTCCTCACTTAATCTCTACCCAATGCAATTTCTACCTAGAATCCACTAGACAAGATACCCCGCTCACTCCCCCTCAATCACTGCAGTGATAATCAATTCAATAAAAAAGACAGACTTTAGAAGACACTCTTCAAAGTCACAACACTTGATCTTGCTTCACAACTTCAATCGAGAACACAACACTCTTGCTTAAAAGCTTAGAGTGACACACAACTCAACAATACTAACCAATGTAATCATACAACAGACAATTGCTTGGCTAACAAGTATTCCTAAGAAACAATACACACGTGAAGAACAACTGATGCAGTCAGACTTCTTCACTCACAAATACACTCTTGCTTAAAAGCTTTGAGTGAACAGTTATCAATGTACTAATAACAGCCTAAACATGTCTACCATGATGCATCTAAAGATACAAAAGGGTGACTTACAAGGTCACACATAATGGACTCTCGAAAACCTAAACCTTAATTCTACACTCAAGTTTGTCTTGTTGTGAGTGCTTGATTTCCTTTGCTTCTACGCCTCCTTAAATAGCAAAGCAGACAGGGCTTGGGTTGATCATAAATTAGGTTTAAGTAAGTTAGCCTAATTTTCATAATTCAGATGCTGCGAATTAGGTCATGCTTCATGTTGTGCCTAGCCCTGTCGGGAATCTCGCCTGAGATAACTAAAGAGCCATAACAGGTTTCCTGAATTCTAGCCTGAGATATATCAGGTAAAATACCAGAAAACTAAAACACGCGCGCTGATGTCATACGCTTGATGTCATAACATCTAGCATGACATCCAACATACTTGAATCTAGCTAACCAAATTTACCCTGCAGAATCTTCTTCATAACAGTAGAAACAAGCATATTATAGTTTCCTAAAAATTCTCAAAGATCCTTTTTATAAACACCAATTAAATCTGCACTTTTTTCATAATAAATCTCTTTGGTCTGCACATACTGATGAGGTATATCCAAAGCACTTCTGTCAAGTGATATAAAACAGCAGCTCGTGCTGTACCAGACAGTGATGTCATGACATTGGTAATGACATCTTAATTAAACCACATGACAGCAGTTGTCAAGTGATATAAAACAGTAGCTCTTGCTGTACCAGACAACGATGTCATGACATTGGTAATGACATCCTGATTAAACCACATGACAGCAGTTCTGTCATGACAGCAGATGGATGTCATAACATTCAGCTTAACATCACTGCAAAATCATGTTTTACCAAAATTTAGCCAATCATAGAACCATGGACAATCTTAGAGTCATGGAACTAACAATATTTTTTCTTTCTTTCATAACCCCGGATTACCATATACCCCCAGGTTCTTCTTGATCAACTGTTGGGCCTAATGCCCACACGCTCGTTTCTATCCGCACCACCGAGTCACTTTCCCACCCCCATTTTTCTGGTTTCGTTTTTTTTCTAAAGAACTATTAGGCCTGAAACCAGGGCCCGAGCGAAATTTCTATGTACCACCCATTTTTCTCAGCACACCCTTCGGCTGTGTTTTGATGAGATCATTGGGCTTGTCATCCTTAGCCCATACGCCATATTCACTCACTGCACCCCCCAGGACTCAGTCATACCTCCATCTTTCTTTTATTTTAGCTTTTGATAATTTAATTTTGTTTAATCACTTTATGTTTTAATTAGAGGTTTTGGGATTTAATTTTATTTAGTTTTTTTAGACCTTGATTCTTAATTTTGGTTTTAGTTTCGTTTAGTTTTTAAATATGCTTGTGAATATTTCCTTAACAATATTTGTACATATTTTCTTTAATTCTAATTTGAGTTTCAATACTTGATGTTTTTTGTGATTGCGATGCTTCATGTTTACTTACTGATTACCCCTGTATTCACATGATCCCTTAGGATTCCTAGTCCCTCTGTTTAAGATAGGAGTATGAGAAACATTAGGCTTTCAATCCAAGCATGACAATATTAGGTAGCTTTCCCTCCTAATCCTGATTTTAGGGCCACTTTGTATGATAACAGTCAGGGTTCGGTCTCCCTTAGACCTTGTATGCATCTTTCTCTTCTTTCTCAAAACAATAATTCAAAACACTTGATAAATACGATGAGTATTGTACGCTACGAGCCTTAAGTACGTGGGAAATTATGAGAGAGGAGTTTCTCCTCACTTATCTAGAGTGTTTAGCGTATGCCCTGAGGGCGATATGCGACGCATTCACTCCTATGTCAAAGACTTTAATGTAGTACGTATCTCAAACAAAGTCAATTCACTTCTGTTAAGGTGTTTCAGACCTAGGATCTTTTCTCTCGCCCTCGTGCGATCGAGATCCCGTTTTCCCGTAGTCGCGTGAACTACGGATGCTCTAATTCCTTATTCCCTAATCATGATACATAGGCATGAGGATTCCTATCCTTGACAAGCACACTAACAACTAACTTCCCTCTTCTCTTGCCCCAGTGCAATCGAGACCAACCTGTTGATCGAACCGTTTCTCTCTTCCCAGTGTGATCAAGATCTTTTTCTCGTAGTTACCCGGACTACGTTTCCTCTGACTTCTCATACCAGATGAGGATACGTAGGTACAAGACAATGATGTCTTGGCGAGCAACCTTCCCTCCATCACCCATAGTTTTCCGAACTACGTTGACTATGACTTTCCTATTGCACGAGGGAATACGTACTATTGAATCTTTTCTTTCTCTTTCAACCCCCGTTTGACAGTAGCTATTGGATAACTGTCACCCATAAATTAGACAACAAGCGTGGATCTCGTTGAGTACAACGGACATGAGGGGTGCTTATACCTTCCCCTTGCGTAACCGACTCTCGAACCTAAGATTTGGTTGCGATGATCTCGTCTTTCCCGTTCTGTTAGGTTTTCTTCGATCGTTTTCTTTCCCTCTCTTTGGGATAAATTACATTCGGTGGCGACTCTTCTATTTGTTTCCAGCGGCCCTTTTTCACAGTTGCGACAGCTGGCGACTCTGCTGGGGAAACTGATTCCCTATGCGAGTCAATCCTACGCTTGTCTATTTTATTTTTGAGTGTGTATATTTGTGTGTATGTATGTTGTATTTGTATGATTTTTGTTGTATATTATTGCATTTGCATTTTATTTTCAGCACTTTATCATTGTTATCATATTATATTACTCCTGTCGTGTTGTTGGGTGAGGTGTTCCATTGAGAGATAAACCTAATACCCAGGCTTGAGTACACACCTAGTATTAGTGTGGAGAGTAGTGCGGGCTTGCATGTTTGGCATGCAAGAGCCCTCAAGAAATTCGCGTTCAGACGCGGTTTTCTTTGAACACATCCTATCTTGTGCGTTTTGGACAGTTGAGGGGGTGTTGGATCTGAAAACTAACGACTCTGGAGATTGTTCATTGGGAAGTCACGTGAGACCTCTTTGATTGACCATGATGTCAAACCAGAAATGGTGAACGTATCATCGTTTCTCGACCTGAGAGTCCGTGATACTGATGATCTATATAGGATGTCGTACCCTTCAGAGATTACGTCCTACCTGTGAGTGGGAAGGGCTTTTAGAGGAAACTTTGACTTCTAACCAACCCGTTTTTCTGGTTTTCTTATCAGTGGGAGTTTATCAGCCTGGTATTCCTGTATTCTGACACTTTGGTATTCTAACACTCTGGTATTCTGGTTATTCTGGTATTCTGGTATTTTCTCTTCAAAGCAGACCTATGAACTTATCTAGTCAGCAGCACAACAATTATTCAGAGCTTTGTGGAAGCCTTGATCCCATGTCTGTTGCATTAGCATTTTGCATTGCATTACATTTGTGCATCTCATTTTTTGCCTATCCATCCTCAGCCAGAAACAGAGAGCTCATCCATCTTTTGTCCAACCCGCAGCTGATTTCCCGACACTCGCGTTGGACTTGAATTAGCCTTTGGAAGAATCATGAAATCAAGAGAACAAAATTCGGTTGTTACAAGGGAAGAGTTTAAATTGATGAAGAATCAGTTGGGTCAGCTCATGGAAGCCATGACTGCTATGACAAGCGGAGAAACCAATATTCAGAGGACTCCAATTAATGAAAATGTTATTCGACCTTCAGTGAACAATGTTGCTCAAGCTCAGCCTGTGCAGATTCCTGTTGAAGATCAAGTCATACAAGAACGTACCATCGTCCGAGATAGACATTCATCTTATCTCAATGACACAAATTATCAGAATTTCACATTCTTTGTGCCAGATTTTCACATTCTCTGTGCCAGATTTTCAAGGGGATGTTCCAAAGATTAATCCTAAGGACTCATAGATTGTTGAGTTTATGAGAAGATATCGTTTGTTGGAGAAAAAGCTTGACGCCCTAATGGGTCATGATATTGTTAATCTGAATGCTTCGAGTATGCTTGTGATGCCTCTGAAGTTTAAGACACTTAATTTCGAGAAGTACAAAGGGGATAGTTGTCCGAAGCAGCATTTGGTGATGTTTTGTAGAAGAATGACCTCATATGTCCGTAATGACAAGCTTATGATTAACTGTTTCCAGGACAGTCTGAATAGGGCATCGTTGAGTTGGTACATGCAGTTAGACAGTGGTTGCATCCGGTCATGGTCACACCTAGCCAATGCCTTTGTGAAGCAATACAATTACAATCTCAACATGACTCCTAGTCGCATGTAATTGTAAGAATTATCTTAAGCGGACAATGAATCTTTCAGAATGTATGTTCAGATATGGAGAGAGTTAGCTGCTCGCGTTCAACCACCACTTCTAGACAGAGAATTGGTTGACCTATTCATGGGTACTTTGCAGGGTCCTTACCTGGATAAAATTATTGGCAAAGGGGCTCTAAACTTTTCCGACTTGATAATAATTGGGGAACGTATAGAGAGCGGACTCAAGAGTGGAAGGATTCGAGAAGCGAATCAGACGTCAGCTCTCAAGAGGAATGGGAGAAAGAAAGTAATTCCATCAGGGAATCCCTAATACCTCAGATTCAGTCTTCAGACATTTCAACTGTTCAGAGTCAACAATCTTATGGGTCTTTGTATCAGATATCGTTTCCCCTCTAGAGTCAACGGTCATATTGTCATCAGCCGCGTGAACACGCTCAATAAATACCTAGGAAGCTAGAGAATCATTTCACTCAGTTTCCAATGTCGTACAGTCAGATGTTGCCAGATTTGATCAAAGGTGGGTTGATAGTGCCGAAGGAGATTAAACCAGTGATTCCTTCATATCCACCAGGTTTTGATGTCAACACCCACTGTGATTACCATGTTGGGGCACATGGGCATTCAAAGAAAGACTGTAAGGTGCTTAAGAGAAAAATTCATACTCTGCTTGACTCCAATATGTTCTCAGTCACGCCTTAAGGTGTTCAAATCAACAATCCTCCTTTATCCAGTCATGTGGGTTCATCAATTCATGTTATGGAGGAATTCACCGAGAGCAGATGTTCAGAAGAGTATCAGACTGACTTCAAAGAGCAATTTTGAAGATGGCTAGTTCAGTATCAAGTCAAGATTGGAAAGCCCAGTTCCCCGAAGCTGGTGTCATAACCTAAATTTGCCCATACTTTTTTTTTGTTAATCAAAGGCATTGGTAAAAACCATCAGAGGGTTGTCAAGGGGTTTACAAGGTTTTGTCATTGGTGTGAGCATGATGAAGGAGCTTGTTGGGTACCTCAAACGTCATGGTGGAGTTGGAATGGTCACTCAGTTCAACTAAGCAATGCCTAGGCAAAGAGGGTTAAATTAAGGTTTCATTTTTAATCAGGATAAATTTTCTTCTTGAAGAAAAACTTGTTTCCATGGTCTTCCGTATGTCCTAAGGTGTTTGAGGATGGGAGATTGGCCATCAATTTTAATCAGAAGGGCTTCAATTGATCAGTCAATTGAAAATCAGGAGATTTGGGGGAAAGTCAACTATGCAGTGAAAAAGTCAACTCCTGACTTTTTGAGGTCAAGATCATGATCCTTGAGTTCAATATGACCAATGGATGAAATTTGATCAAGAAAGGTCAAGGGAATCATGAAAAATCAAGAGTTGTTGAAAGTTGCCATTTTAAGGAAATTAGGGTTTTAGAACTTTCTATTTATGAAAGTTTTATGGTTGAAGTAGCCATCTTCAAGGCCATTTTTCTTCATGATCAAGGTTTCAAATGGATTTGGATCGAACATCAAAGTTGTTCCTCGTATTTCAGGGTTTCCAAAAAGTCCTAGAAGTCCTCAAAATGATACTTGGAGCTCAAGTTATGATCAATCAAAGTTGGGGATTTCAATGATTTCAAAACTGTTAAGTTTGGACAGATTTTTGCACCACTTTGCAAGCCAATTTTCATCACTTTCTTGATGTCCAATGGAACTTTGTCCCAAATGAGAGTTGTGGAGAATGTTACAAGCTTTCCAAAAAGTCCAAGAAGTCCTCAATTTGATTTGTGAAGCTCAAGTTATGGATGTGCAAAGTTTAGGAAAAAATAAGCCAAATCCATAACTTAGAATTTTTTCTAAGTTATTTCTGGACAACTTGCATGGCATGATTTTCAACATCATTTTTCATGGTCTTCCAATCCTCAAATCAAGATGACTCTAACATGAAATTTTTTCTACTCCATGCCCTTTTTCGGTTTAGCACAAGATCTAGACAAATGGAGTTGTGTGCACTAAGATATCATGGTCCAAAGTGGTTGATTTGAACATTTTTGCAAGACATGAATTGTTGACATTTGGGCATGAGATGCATTTCAGCATGCAAAATTGTTATCAGCCTCAAACCATGCGCATGGGATGCTATATTGGGAGCCACCAAACGTTTCCCACAATGAACCAACACAAGCATGTACCTCTTTGCCCCATTTTTGAATCTTTTGCCAAAATAGAGATATGACAAATAGATGCTGTTGTTCTGCTCATTGCAGCCCAGCTATGCTGCTCTCTTCACCCATAAGAAACCTAGAATAAGACAAGAGAATGCAACTGGCTGATGGACCTTCTTGATGATCTACCATTGATTCAAAAAATCACCATGGAATGCAAATCTGGCCATTCAATCCTTACCATGGTGAAACTCCTCCAAACCTGATTTGATTCCATGTTTAAGACAAAATATCAGTTAATACAAACCCTAGCCACTGCTGCATTGAAAAAACCAGAGGCCTCTCATTTTCTTTGAACCATCTCAAACCCTCCAAAATACAAAAACTGTCTTGTGCAAATTGAATACCAGCCTCCTTTCCATTCATCCAATCACCATAAAAACCATCCATACTGTTGCACCCTAAAATTTGCCCAACCTTATTCACTTGGTTTATGTTTCATTATCATTAGCATTTGCATATAGAGTCATGTACATAGACTAACCATCTGCATAGCATAAGCATAGCAAGTCATTCAACAGGGGACCAATCATTATTCTCATCTCTAGAAGCCTATCAAGAGGTTATTATCCCAATTCAATCTCATTCAAGTCATCAGGAAAGAATTTGAAAGCAAAGAGTTCAGCAGATCAAGCCTTGAGTCCATCTCCTAGCTGAGGGTATCTGAGGGTCAACAAGAGGGTTGTGAGCTGTGAGTTGAAGGCATGGAGAGTATCTAGACATTATGAGAGACTTAGAAAGTCATTTGGAGAAGGAGACGAGTCATTGATGAGAGCACAAGAGCTATAGTTGAAGACAGTCAACTAGGGTTTCATCTGGGTCAACCCTAGGTCAACCCTAGGTCAATTGACTGATTTAAAGGGGCATTCAAGTCTATTGGAGAGATGTGGGGATCATCATGGGATATATAAAGAAGGATATGGAGATATGCCAAGGAGGATTCAAGAGAAATCAAGGAGAAGAGGAGTTTCTAAATTAGGGTTTCTGTGTAAAATCCCCTAGTTTAGGTCAAATTTCCAAGCAAGATAAGTCAAAATGCTAGCTTCAAATGGCTTCTTGGCCAACATGAAACTTGTAGAGGATCTCAAGACCTTTAATTTGAGTGGTGGAAGACATCAAGGAGATTTATAGAACTCAAGTTATGGTCCTTGCAAGTTACAGGTCATCTGAGGTATCTGAATTTTTGTCTGTGAAAGTGACTTGACTTCCAAGCAATTTTTACCCCTCAAGGAGATTTCAAATGAATTCTTGGTCAACATAAGGATTGTTCCTCATTGTCTTAGCTTTCTAGAATGGTATAGCATTCCTTCATATGATGTGTGGAGCTCAACTTATGGTCTTGGCAAGCAAAGGGTATTTTGGGCATTTGTGAATTACAGGTCATTTTAACCTATGTCCAAAACTCATACAAGGAAGCCTCAAATGGAAAAACTTACGACATCAAACTTGCTCCAAATGTGATTTTAAGTCTAGAAAGAAGGTCAAAAATTGTTGGAAAAGCTCATAACATGAAGTTGCATGATTGGTCCAAATTTGAACTAAAAAGGCTTATAATTTGAATAAAGTCAAGATGAAAATTGGTTTGGGAGATTTCTAAGTCCAAATGGAGACTTCCAATATATGATTTTGAATGGAAAAGACATTTCAAAGACAATGGTTCAAACACTTTTTTGAGTTTAGAAGGAAAAAAGAAAGTTATCTTTGGTTACTTGCATTTTAAGAAACACTTCAAAAATGGATCAAAGTTGGAAGGCAAGGGAATGTGTAAGAGGGATCTAGAAGTTACCATTGGGGTCTATATATTCATGAAATGCATATTGATCAAGGGTTGGCTTCATTTTCACCAAGAATCTCCCAAATCCTCTCATTCTTTTTCATTGAATTTTCACTCCAATTCCTCAAATTCTTCACCAAATCATCATCAAAATCAACTTCATTATACTGTTTCATCATCATAGATCATAATTCAATCAAGAACAAGGTGTGATTACTCCATTTTCGAGCACTTCCATCATCAACATCAAAATTGAAGTTTCAAGTGGATAGCACAATTCAAGTCAAGAATCATCAAGGTATTGCATACAGAATCAATCACTGAGTTAATTGATCAAGATCCAAGCCTTGGAAGCCTCAGATCCACGAGTCTCCATAGCTGTTTTCAAGCTTTTGCACCAGGTGTGTTTTCATTCAAATTGCTTGATTCAGTTAGTTAGGCATAGCTTTGTTAGTTTAGATATAATGTAGGATGTTAGTAGAGCAATTAGGATGAATTTGGAGTGGTTTGATGATGATGATTAGCAGGTTGTAGAAACTGTTTGGATCAAGAACTCTTAGGTTAGTGCATTAGAATTTTAGGTTGTTAGCGCAGGTTAATCACCATTAGTTATAGATTAGATTAGTGCAAGTTTGATGGAGAATTGTGATGATGAGTTGCAGAGTGTATTCATGGTGACCAGCATTTGTCTTGATCGGGTTGAGAGTTGTGATGAGTTTCAAAGCAAACTGATGCCATAGGATTATAGAGGGAGAGATCCTGAGCATTTTTCATATTTACATCATGTTGATTCATGGCCTGTAGAGTGAGAACAGATTGGTGGAATGTTGCTCGTGCATGAGCTTTCATGGTGAAACCCTAGCTCTTGAATGATCCAAGGAGGAAGACGTAATCGTGGCCATTCATCGTGCCTTGGACCTTTGACTTGGAGAGTAATCCTAGGGCTGAGATTTAATCTGATTTTTGGAGGGAAGCGTTGGTGCCAAACGCACCGTTTCATTAATTGAAACGGGCGGGCCTGAGTAGATGTTGCTAATCCCACCCCCCAGCTTTTAAGCCCAATCCATTTGCACGTGGTTTCGTTTCTTTTTCTCACCCCCTGCGCTGCTTTTATTTTTCACTAAGTCTGAGTGGTTCTGGGCCTGAGTGTAAGTGCTACGCGCACCCCACCCTGCTTGGCCCATCCAAATATTAACTAAGCGTGGTTGCTGAATACACCCCTCTCCCATTTATTTCTTTCGTTTTTATTTTTTAATTTCTCTTACTATTTTCTTGATTTTCATTAATTCATAATAAATTCATAAAAAATCATTTTCACTTCATTCTTTTTACATCATTTTCATTAAAATGTCTAGAAAATTTTCATTAAATAAAATTGTATTTTTATTTTCATTTCATATTTTTTCCATATTTTCTAAATAAATGTCATTTTAGTTAGATTCATTTCATGCATGATTTTATTCATTTTTGTTCTATTACATGCTTTCATATTTTTTGATCATTCTTTTTAGGGTGTTTAGATTAGATATTGAACTTGTAGATTCAATTTAGTTCCCATTTTTAGGAATTAATTTTAGGTGATTAATGTAGGCTTGAACAACATGAACCAATTAGGGTTTTTAGGTGATGACTTAGGAAGTTTGATTCTTTCCCTTAGGACTTAGCATTTAACTAGATTAGTTATGGGACTATAAGGGCTATGGGTAGCTATTAGATCCCTTAGAGAAAAGTCAGGATTCCCCTACTGCTATTAGTATACTGTCTGTATATCTGATTGACTGGTGTGGTGTGCCCTCTGGGGATTATTGCTTGCTTGCTTGGGTATTGGGTTTGTCTGGGGCCCTGGGAGAGCTGAAGACTTGAGGAGATGAAGATCATTGGAGATCCAGAGATTGAAGACTCAACTGCCAGAGTTGGAGAGGAGGTTCTTGCTAGCAGCTGCTGAGGAGACTAGGGTTTAGGAGCTAGGCAGAGCTCTAGGTTAGAAAGTTTGTTTCTCAAACATGGATTGCCTTGTCTGCATCCATTCTTCTCTGTGATTCAGAGTCTCTCTAAGACACTCACCCCCTTCCTTTGGAAGGCTTGGTGATAGTGTCTAAGAGATAGAACTCTTGAGAGAAAATGTCTTTTGTGTTAGAAGCAGTCTGTTCACCACCCTTGGTAGTCAACTGATTGCTTAACACCCAGTTCACTCTTGTGACTAATCCCTCATCCTGGAGGTTTGAGCTTGAAGAAAAGCCATTGCAGATGGAAGATAGATGATCAAAGCCCTTGCCTGAAGGTCATGAAGATGGAGATTGGTGCTTGTTGAAGCCTGTAGCTGATTGGAGATTACTGGAAGCCAGATGTTGATTCAGAGCTGCTGATGCTGTTTTTGCTGTTGTATTTCATTGCTGATGTATTGATTGGTTTTCTGAACTGTATTGTTTGCTGTTTACCCTGCTGGGTTGAAAGTGAAGTCTGTTCACTTTTGCCTATTGTTTTCTAGGTTCGAGGTTGAGTGGGACTCCCTTGCCTCGCTTGTGCTGTTGCATCCATGCATTTTACTGTTTTACTGTATATATCTGATATTGTTTCTATTTCTGCCTATCCCGTAGGATCTCTGTTTCTCTCTGTGCAAGAGAGGAGCATGATAGACACTAGGTCTTAACCCATGCATGATAACATTAGGTTAGTTTGTTTCCCTTCGCAACCGTAGGTTAGAGTTTTGTCTCTTTCTTCCTCAAAACAAACAGAAAAACACAATAAAGATTTCAAACACAATAAAAGACACTTCTTCCGTAAAAGAATGTGAACTCATCAAAGGCGTCATTTTTGTCCTCTTGGACTGTTAATCAAAAAAACCTTTTTCAGAAGGAATAAAATTAACCAAGACAAGCTTGTGTCGTACGTGGCCCGAACTACGTTTGCTCTGATCTTTCATGCCGTGTGAAAGTACGTAGGCATAGGATGTGATATCCTAGCGAGCAACCTTCCCCTCCTTTCCCGTAGGTAGGCGAACTACGTTGACTCTGATTTCTCGTTCCAAGCGGGAATACGTAGGCATAAAGTGCGATACTTTGCCGAGTCATTTTTTATTTTCATTTTCTTTTCTTTTTAACCCTTGACCTATAGTTTAGATAGAATAACAATCCATACCCGAAAACAAGCGTGGATCCCATCGAGTACGATGGACGTGAGGGGTGCTAATACCTTCCCCTTGCGTAACCGACTCCCGAACCCAGGTTTTGGTTGCGATGACCATACCTTTCCCGTGTTGTGCGAGGTTTACTCTGAGCGTTTCCTTTCCCTCCCGTGGGATAAATAACGCACGGTGGCGACTCTTCTGTTCAGCCGGCGCCGATTTTCGCAGTAGCGACAGCTGGCGACTCTGCTGGGGATCCAACGTCCCCTGGCTGCTAGGGACTGCGATAGTTCTTATGCATTTGGGATCCAACGTCCCTTAAGAGAGTCAATCCTAACGCTTGTTCTCCCGTCGAGGATTTTGTATGGAGTTATTTTATATTTCTAACCTTGTATTTTCAGCTTTATATATTGATTATTGTTGCTGTATCTGGGGTGTGACGGGTGTTCTGATATTGAGAGATAAGCCGGACCTGGGCTTGAGTGCACTTAGAATTAGAGTAGAAATTAGTGGGCGCCCGCTTGCTTTGCTTGCTTTGGTGTCCCATGAAATCTACACTCAGACGAGGTTCCTCTGGTTGGCCTCCTGCCCCTTCCTTTGGTTGGCGTGGGTTGCTGGTTAGTTGGATTGTCGACTCTGGGGACCGATCATTTGGAAGTTGGCTAAGTGAGGCCTCTTCAGGGATTGATGATGCCACTCCTTCTGGGAATCGTATCATCAACCCTGAAAGTCTGTGACGCCGACGACCGCATAGGATGCCGTACCTTGTGCCAGTTGTAGGGCCACCCACCTGTGAGGGGATTCAGGGTTATGCAGGTAACTAGACCTTCAGACTACCGGTTATTTCTTGATCAGAGATCCTGGTTATTTATGGAGAGTCATGAGGTCTGTCAGAGACCATTTGGAGATGTGTTCTGAGGTCTGTCAGAGACCATTTGGAGATGTGTTCTGAGGTCTGTCAGAGACCAATTCGAGATATGATTTGAGGTCTATCAGAGATCCGGTGGAGTTATGGTTTGAGGTCTGTCAGAGACCAGTGTTGGAGTGTTATTTTAGGTCTATCTGAGACCAGGGTTGATGACTTCTGGATGGTCTATCTGAGACCTTTCTTGACTGGGTTCAGGCTATTCAGCTGCAGATTTGGCCCCTGTTGCATGTTACTTGCATTACATTGCCTGCATATCCATTACCATTTGCATTTTACTAATATGTGTCTGTGCTGCAGGTGCATTTGCATTTCCCTAGTTCTAGTGCCCCGACTTCTGAGTGTTTGATCATGACTAGCTTAAGGAGAATGGTTGCTTACAAATTTCCTACGCCTGATATTGTTCCTTTACTTGGGTTGATCTCTCTTGCTGATGAGGGTGTTCGTAGGAGTTTCCGGATGAGCTATGGTAGATTATTGAGATTGGTGTGCAAACCTACAGAGGTAGAGTTAGATGGGCTGTATGCTTTGATGCAATTCTACGACCCTGCTTTGAGGTGCTTTACGTTCTCTGACTTTATTATGGGACCAACCCTGGAGGAATACGCTGAGTATGTTGAGCTGCCCGTGCAGAACCAGGTTCCATTCATTCATTATGACGCCAAACCCAAGCCGGAGGAATTGGCAAAAGCCTTGCATGTTGATGCTTCTGAACTTGTGACTACTATTTCCCGTGGAGTTCCAGGCTTCTCATTTCAGTTCTTAGTTGGTAAAGCCCAAGAGTACGCTAAGAGCGGGTGCTGGGTTGCTTTCAATGCTGTGTTGGCCTTGTGCATTTATGGCATAGTACTGTTCCCCAATATACCGGATTTTGTGGACTTCGATGCTTTCTACTTGTTTGCCGCTGGTAATCCTGTACCTACCTTACTCGGAGATCTCTATCACTCACTGCATTACAAGAATGAGAAGGGAAGAGGGAAGAATGTTCACCTGTGTGTGCCCTTGTTGAGTATGTGGTTTGAGAGTCACCTTCCTAAGAGAGGATCTGTTGCAGAGACTACAGTCCCAATTGGTTGGCCGGAGCGCCTGATGAGGCTATCTTCCGAAGACGTTGTATGGTTTGATCGAGATTTGTTGGGATCTGAGCTCATCTTCAGTTGTTCTGGGTACCCTAATGTACCGCTGATAGGAAGAAAAGGGTGTATCAATTACAACCCTTCTCTATTCATTCGCCAGTTCGGATATGCGCTGAAGAATCCGCCTCAGGAGGAAGAAGTACAGGAATCTCTGTACTTCACTGGTGACGTAAAGGGGGAGTTATTAGCCAAGTTGCAACGTGCCTGGACACGTATTAACCGCAAAGGGAAGCCGCTGTTAGGTAAGAATGATTGTCAGGCCTATGCACCTTATAGAGTTTGGATTCAGGAGAGGGCTAGTCAGTTGAGGATGCCATTTCCAAATGCACCAATTCTTGTTCCCGTTCCGGTAGCAGAACCGACTACTGTTTCTAGAGAAGTCTATGAACAGGTTGTGAAGGAGAAAGAAGCCTTGATGAAGATTAACGAAGGGTTAGAGCAAGAGTTAGCCCAAGTACGCAGTGAGAAAAACAAGGTCGTATATGCTTTCCAACAACAGATCGAGCTAGTAAACAGACTAGGGGCTGAGTTGACTGAGGAAAAGAAAAAGCGTGAACGTCTGGGGCAAGAGTTCAGAAGCTCCCATGACATGCTGGAAGCCAAAAAGAAAGCGCTTGACATCGCTCACCGAGAGATCTCTTCTTGCAATAAGACTTGGAATGCTACGCTCACTAACAACAAGAAGAGGGAAGATAAGCTGAAGCAGCAAATTTCCGACCTCGAAGAGAAGCTGAAGTCTAGCATCAAGAAGTGTGAGGAGGAAGTGATGACCCGGTATAGTGTCCAGCATGCACTGAACAAGGCAATCAAATCCAGGGATGAAGCAGTGTCTCAGAAGCGAAAGTTAGAAGATTGCTTCGGAGAAGCAACATGGGAAGAAACTGCTGAAGACGTACGCCGTGTCCTTAAGAGGAGAAACCAGCTTGTTGAAGGGCTGCTTGATCGACCAAGCCATCCGGAGACCAAGAAGTTGATCGAAGAGTATCAGACTTTTGGGAGGATTTGATCATTTCATGTAGTAACTTGTGTGCTTTATTTGCATAGTGCTGACCATCACCAGGATTGTTGGTTGAGGTCATGCCTTCTTTGTACTCTCAGCGATATTGTACCCTGGGCTTATTGATTCTCTCTGCAATATATGAGGCTTTCTATGATTCAGCTCCGATATTCCTATTGTCAGTATTGTCACTGCACCGGCACCTTCGCACTAGAACTGGGGGAAGGAACTTCCCTAATGCACAGACACATTGCATTGCATTCATATTCATATTGCATTACAGGTAATCTTTGAATGGTGTCTTATTTCCTGCTCTGTACCAGGTACTTAACAGGATTCCAGATCAACATCCGCACCGCTATTCTACACGCTCCAACTGTCGGAAAGTCATGGACCAAATGCAGAACGAGATGCAGGATGTACGCGAGAAGCTCGCTCTCTTCATGCAGACCATGGAGGCTATAGCAAAAGGGCAGGAGAACTTGCAGGCCATGGTCCAGCCTCTGTTGGCTCGCAACGCTGGTCATGGTAATGAAGATCATCAGTCTGTCCGGGTTGATACTGCTCATGGAGATGGCACTCCCACGCCAGTGGCTCCGCCCGTAGTCAATATACCTGCTGCTAATGTCAACAACGCTACCGCTGCTGTGAATGGTAACGTCGGAGTGGGGAATGAGACCGCTGTCCATAATGCTGGGCTGGGTGATGTCAATTTGGGAGATAATCTAGGAGGCAATGGCTTTGTCAACGCTGGGTTCGGATTCAACGATCAAGGATTCGATAACACTGGCAAGTATGGCTTTAATGCTCAAGGCTTTGGGCAAGATGGTTATGGTATGGTCAATCAGGGTTACGGAGGCTTTGGAAACGGAAACGGTGCTGGATTTATGGGTTTTGGTCCTGCTGGAGGTGTTCAAGGGTATGGCAACAGAGGCCGAGGTCCGGGGATGAATCAGATCAGAGCTGGACGTAATAATGCGTATGATGGGTACGGGGCTGGAAACGGTATGTGGCAAGAGGATCAGCAGGAGGATGCCTTCTCCGGAGGAGGTTTTGAAGGGCCGATGGATGATTCCCAAAAGATTAGAATGCTGGAAGAGCAGATGAAGGGAGTCTTAAATCAGAGTGCTGTGGGATTGGACATGGCAACCATGGGCTTGGTACCTGGCTTGAGGGTGCCAATTAAATTCAAAGCTCCTGCGTTCGATAAGTACAAAGGGGACACATGTCCGAAAGTGCATGTGCGAGCTTATTACAGAAAGATGTCTGCATACTCCACTGATGAAAGAATGCTAATGCATTTCTTTCAGGATAGTCTATCGGGCCCTTCCTTAGAGTGGTACATGGGGTTGGAGCCAACTGATATCAAGACGTGGAAGCAATTGGCGGAGGCATTTGTAGCCCATTACAAGTATAACAGCGACCTGGCGCCCAATCGGGTCCAGTTGGCCGGGCTTTCGCAGAAGAAGGGGGAGAGTTTTAAAGAGTACGCGCAAAGGTGGCGCGATATGGCTGCCAGGGTCCGTCCTCCGGTAGAAGATAAGGAAATGAATGATATGTTTGTCGGCACATTCACAGGGCTGTTTCATGATATGCTGTTTCATACGTCTCTAGCCAGTTTTTCAGACCTGATTCTGATGGGTGAAAAGATTGAACGTAATATTAAGCAAGGAAAGTTCCAAGTCGATGAATCAACTGCATCTGGCAGTAATAGGAAAGATTATGGTGGGCGCCGTCAGGGCGAAGCTAGCGCAGTATTTGGAGGCCGAGGCCGAGGCCGAGGCAGGGGACGAGGTCAATATCGTCAGCCGCAGCAGGTGTCGAGTGTTACTATCCCATATCAACAACAACCACTCCAGCAACAACAACCGGTTCAGCAACAACCAATGCCACAGCAGCAGCAGCCTCAGCAAGGGGCACAGCAGGCTCAACGAAGATTCCAGGGCAGTAAACCGAGAAGAGTGTTTGAGAAGCCTCCCTCGACCTATGCTGATTTATTGCAGACATTGCTGGGATTGAATCTGGTAGAAAAAAGAACTCTGGCGCCAATAACGGGAGCTCCCCCGTTCGGCTACGATGCAAACAGGCACTGTGAGTTTCATTCTGGGGCCCCGGGTCACGATATAGAAGGTTGCCATGCTTTTAAGCACGTTGTGCAGGATCTTTTAGACAACAAGACTATCAACTTCGGAACGGCAGGTCCGAACATAGTCCAGAAACCCATGCCTAATCATGGGGCGAACGCCGTGCTGACTGAGGAAGGTCTGAATATTATTATGAATGTTGAAGATTTAAAGACGCCGCTGAGCGAGATAAAGAGCCGACTGTTGCAAGGAGGTGTTTACCCAGGATGTAATGAGTATTGCTTAGATTGTTGGACCCTAGCCGGGGGGTGTGAGGATTTGAAGAAAGGCATTCAGGCTTTAATTGATGAAGGTATATTGCAGTTTGATCGAGCGGCAACTGATGAGCCTGCAGGGGCAGTAGTGGATAATCGGAGTGATGTGGCCACGGTAACGATTCCTCGGAAGACGATCACTATTGCAGCACCAGCTCAGCGACCACCGATTACCATAACTAAAGCCGGGCCAATCCCGTACGAGAACACGAAAGCAGTCCCATGGTCATATGGGCTAGAAGTGTATTGTGACGGGATAAAGATTGATGTTAACAAGCAGTCAGCGGAGATTGTGGATAATGTTGTTGGCTCAGGAGGCATGACGAGGAGTGGCAGGATCTTTATATCTCCTGAAGTGGAGGCTGAAAGGCTAGCGAAAGGAAAAGGGAAAGTGGTTGAAAATGTTTCGATACAAGCAAATGAAAAAGAAGCAGCATCGAAAGATGTAGAAGAGTTCATGCGCTTGATTCGGAAAAGTGATTATAAGATTGTGGAGCATCTGCAGCAGACACCGTCCAAAATATCTATCTTGTCATTATTGCTGTGTTCGGAAGCTCACAGAAACGCTTTGCTGAAAGTCCTGGACACTTCTTTTGTACCCCAGGACGTCTCCGTAAATCAGCTAGAAGGAGTATTGGCGCATGTGAATGCAGGTCACAGTCTGGGCTTTACCGATTTTGACTTGACTCCGAAAGGGAGAGATCATAATATGGCATTACACGTATCGGTTGAGTGTAGAGGATCGGTAATGTCGCACGTATTGGTTGACACCGGATCATCTTTGAATGTGCTGCCTAAGAAGGCGATGATGAAGCTGGATGTTCGAGGGATTTTGTGTACACCCAGTGATTTGGTAGTCAGAGCATTTGACGGCACGCGGAGAACAGTCTTCGGATCGATTACCTTACCTCTGCAAGTGGGGCCGGAAGTGTTTGCAACTGAATTTTATATCATGGATATACAGCCTGCGTACAGCTGCTTGCTGGGAAGACCCTGGATTCATGGGGCAGGGGCTGTCACGTCTACCCTGCATCAGAAGTTAAAATATATGGTCGGAGACAGCGTAGTCACCGTGTGCGGAGAAGAAGACATCCTGGTCAGCCATTTATCGTCATTTAAATATGTGGAAGTCGACGGAGAGATCCACGAGACACCATGCCAGGCATTCGAAGGTTTGCGCATCAAGGACAAAGGTCCCGGGCCGAGCAAAGTGCCGGAGATAGCTGTCTCATCGTATAAAGAAGCTCAAGCGCTAGTGGAAGCAGGAGAAGCCAAAGGCTGGGGCAAAGTGCTGGACATTCCTGTAAAGATGGACCGGTTCGGACTGGGGTACCGACCATCGTCATCAACTCCTTCCGTGGGGGCCCCCCATTTCAGAAAATCAATTACTATCTCTGCCAGTGGAGTATGTCATGAAACTGTCAATGCTGCTTCGGAGTCTGATGAAGGAGACAGCGACTGTGATATGGATGCCTGGATTCAGCCAAGCACGCCAGGACAAGGACTGTGCAACTGGTCTATTCAGGAGCTTGTTCCTGTGACTTTTAAACAGTAATGCTTTGCTTTATTAATTGTTGAATAATCTGATGTCTTGCCCGGGGCATCAGGATTTGCTTAGGGCTGTGTTGTTATAAACATTGCGTGTTAATCATTAAATAAATGGCGTTTTTTCATGTGCAAATACTGTAATCCTTGTCTTTCTCGTTTTATATTTTTCAATAAAATGGCAACATGGTTATTCGCTTTATACGCATTTTGAAGCACTTAACCATTCCTTTTGCAGGATAACATTTTCAGATGACATCCTTGAACCACCTATGACTCGTCCCGACTTCGATCACCCGGTATTCCAGACCGAAGAAGAGGTTGTCGAAGATAGCGACGTTCCTGAAGAACTGTCTTGGTTAGTGAAGCAAGAGGAAAGAGCCATTCTGCCTCACGACGAGGTCATCGAAATTATCAACTTGGGGTCGGAAGGGGTTGAGAAAAATGTTCGTATCGGAGCCGCACTGCAGGGTGATATCAAGCGAAGACTGGTTGAAATGCTCCGAGAGTATAATGATGTATTCGCTTGGTCGTATGAGGATATGCCAGGGCTCGATACTGATATGGTTGTGCATCGCCTGCCACTGAGAGAAGATTGCCCGCCAGTCAAACAAAAGCTTCGCAGAACTCGACCAGATATGGCAATGAAGATCAAAGAAGAGGTTCAGAAACAGTGGGACGCTGGTTTCCTGGCTGTGACGAAGTATCCTTCATGGGTTGCCAACATCGTACCAGTGCCAAAGAAAGATGGCAAGGTTCGAATGTGCGTGGATTATAGAGATTTGAATAAAGCAAGCCCAAAAGACGATTTTCCACTTCCTCACATTGACGTGTTAGTTGATAATACCGCTCAATACTCTGTATTCTCCTTCATGGATGGCTTTTCAGGCTATAATCAAATTAAAATGGCGCCAGAGGATATGGAGAAGACTACTTTCATAACGCCGTGGGGAACATTTTGCTACAAAGTGATGCCCTTTGGTTTGAAAAATGCTGGGGCAACATATCAACGTGCAATGACGACTCTTTTCCATGACATGATGCATAAAGAGATCGAAGTTTATGTTGACGATATGATTGCCAAATCCCAGACGGAGGAAGAGCATCTGGTGAATCTGTTGAAGTTGTTTAAAAGACTTAGGAAGTTCAGGCTGAGGCTGAACCCTAATAAATGCACCTTCGGGGTGAGATCGGGTAAACTGCTGGGGTTTATCGTAAGCGAAAGAGGAATAGAGGTCGATCCTGCTAAAATAAAAGCGATTCAAGAAATGCCGACGCCTAAAACAGAGAAAGAGGTGCGCGGGTTTTTAGGGAGATTGAACTACATTGCCCGGTTCATATCTCACCTAACTGCCACGTGTGAACCATTATTCAAGTTGCTAAAGAAAGATCAAGCTGTAACGTGGAACGAAAATTGTCAAAAGGCGTTCGATAAAATAAAGAAGTATCTGCAGGAGCCTCCTATTTTGATACCCCCAGTGGCAGGGAGACCCTTGATAATGTATTTGACGGTTCTGGAGGGAAGCATGGGTTGTGTTCTCGGTCAACACGACGAGACGGGGAGAAAAGAGCATGCGATCTATTACCTGAGTAAGAAATTTACAGACTGTGAATCTCGATACTCAATGCTGGAGAAAACTTGTTGCGCGCTAGCCTGGGCCGCCAAGCGTTTGAGGCAGTACATGCTGAATCATACAACCATGCTCATCTCGAAGATGGATCCAATCAAATATATATTTGAAAAGCAGGCGTTGTCGGGGAGAATTGCCCGTTGGCAGATGGTCTTGACTGAATATGATATTCAATACGTCTCGCAAAAGGCTATAAAGGGGAGTGTGCTGTCTGAGTATCTGGCGGAGCAGCCTATTGAAGAGTACCAATCGATGAGGTTTGATTTTCCTGACGAGGATATCATGTACCTCAAGATGAAGGATTGTGAAGAGCCGTTACCAGACGAGGGACCAGAGTTGGGGTCCAAATGGAAGATGATATTTGACGGAGCTGTGAATGCTTACGGTAGTGGAATAGGGGCAATTATCACTACGCCACACGGGTCGCACATCCCGTTTACTGCCCGGTTGACCTTTGCCGTTACCAACAATGAGGCCGAATACGAAGCTTGTATAATGGGGCTTGAAGAAGCCATTGATTTGCGAATCAAACATCTAGACGTATACGGAGACTCAGCTCTGGTGGTGAATCAGATCAAAGGGGAATGGGAGACACGTCAGCCCAACTTGATACATTACATGAATTATGCAAGGAGATTGTTGCCTTTCTTCGACAAGGTTGAATTGCATCACGTACCGCGGGCAGAAAATCAAATGGCTGACGCCCTTGCCACTTTGGCTTCCATGTACAAGGTCAACTTCTGGAACGAAGCTCCCCAAATCACTATCTCTCGGTTGGACAGGCCAGCTTATGTATTTGCTATTGATGAAGCATCTGATGACAAACCGTGGTATTTTGATATCCATAATTTCCTGAAGAATAAAGAGTATCCGGCTGGGGCATCCAGTCAAGATCAGAAGACTCTCGGGAGATTAGCGGGTAATTTCTACTTGAACCCGGATGGCGTCTTATACAGAAGGAACCACGATTTGGTGTTGTTGCGTTGTGTAGACGAGAAAGAGGCAAAGCTTCTCATGGAGGAAATTCACGAAGGTGCCTTTGGTACGCATGCTGGTGGACATGCTATGACGAGAAAACTGCTGAGGGCAGGTTACTTCTGGCTGACGATGGAAACTGATTGCTTCAAGTTCGCGAGGAAGTGCCACAAGTGCCAAATCTATGCTGACAAGATACACGTGCCTCCGAGTCCTCTAAATGTGATGTCATCTCCATGGCCATTCTCGATGTGGGGAATCGATATGATCGGAAAGATCGAGCCGACGGCTTCTAACGGGCATCGGTTCATCCTAGTAGCAATCGATTATTTCACCAAGTGGGTGGAAGCGGCGTCTTACGCAAATGTAACGAAGCAAGTGGTGGCCAGATTCATCAAGAGAGATATCATTTGCCGATATGGTATTCCCGAGCGGATAATCACGGATAATGGTTCAAATCTGAACAACAAAATGATGAAGGAGCTCTGTCAGAATTTCAAGATCGAACATCACAACTCCTCCCCTTACCGACCCAAGATGAATGGCGCTGTCGAAGCGGCCAATAAAAATATCAAGAAAATTGTTCAGAAAATGGTGGTGACCTATAAGGATTGGCACGAGATGCTACCTTTCGCTTTGCACGGTTATCGTACGACGGTACGCACATCAACCGGGGCAACTCCGTTCTCGTTGGTATACGGAATGGAGGCGGTACTACCATTGGAAGTTGAGATCCCTTCTCTGAGGGTATTGCGAGACGTTCAGCTGGACGAGGCAGAATGGGTAACGAATAGATTGAATCAATTGAGCTTGATGGATGAGAAGAGGCTAGCTTCTCTGGCATACGGTCGTTTGTACCAAAGACGAATGAAGAAAGCGTACGACAAGAAGATACTTCCGCGAAGCTTTCAGACGGGCGACCTTGTGCTGAAAAGGATTCTCCCGCCGCAAGCAGATCACATGGGCAAGTGGACCCCCAACTACGAAGGGCCATACGTTGTTAGTAAAGTCTTTTCGGGAGGAGCGTTGTTGTTGTCCACCATGGACGGAGAAGACTTTGCGTCACCTGTGAATTCGGACGCAGTTAAAAAATACTTTGCTTAAAACAGACCCGCTGGACAGAAAAAAGAGAGTCCAGGCAAAAATGGGGCATCCTGGCGAATCAAAAACAGAATGAAAGGTTCGGGCAAAAGTTAGGGATAAAATTGAAAAAATGTACACCCGCGAAGTCGAAAACCTACACTGGGCGGCTTCGGCAAAAAAGGGTATCCCGGTGAACTGAAAACCCGTAAAGGGCGGTTCACGCAAAAGTTAGGGTTTTGAAAAGCAAATGACTGCGGTCCGAATTCAACGAGCATCAATGCGGGAGAATATATTTGAGGGGTCGACTATCGGATACAGTCTCTTCAGAAAAGTGGGGATACCGGGAAAGCATCAGAGTCGGATGAGTCATAGGAGGATCAGTTCGTGGTGTTCATCTGCATCCCGTTGCCGACATGTGTACAAATTTAATTTGTCAAAATATTCATGCTTTTTGTGCATACTTATGTATTTTCTTTGCGTAGCTTCCTCTTTTCAGGAGTTACATCCCGTGTACAAAAACTCCGCCTATTCAGGGGCCCGATCAATGAAAATATGTTATTCAGTACTTGATGCCTGTTCTTTACTGTTTTGTGCATGATAAAACGCCTAAGTTTATTGAAGCTAGCATGGGTATAACATCACTGGCCCTTGCCAACAATTGTTAAAGCTTTGAATTAACTGGGTGTAACGTCACTAACCTGAATTGATTTGATTGCATAGGCTTGTCTTGTCTTGTTTGTGTTGTTGCAGGTTTCATAACCATACGAGGAAAATGATCAAAAGATTGTGTTAACGAAAGACTTGATCCCCATGCAGGGCATGCATGTTCTTCCTGAAGAAGGATAGAATTTCCCAGCTAGCCGTAGCTTATCCAAAGAACGTGCTCCAGAAAAGTTATTCGTCCTCAGCAGAGTTTGGCGATTCCAAGATCGTAAGGCTGTATTCAGACAGACTCATCTTTCCCCGCAGGGTCATGCATTCTCCTCCAGCGGAGTCAGTGGATTTTCCCCGAGAGAATCATCCCATCCCCAGCGGAATTCTCTTTGCAAGTGTTTTCATTCCTTCCAGTGGAACTCGAAGATCAAGACTCTCCAAAGCAGAGTTGATGGTGGGTCCTGTCATTTATTTTGTCAGAGATACTGTGTGATATCCGTTCACGTTCCAGCAGAAAGTCCGATCGTACTATGCACATCTGCTATTCCCCAGCAAAGTTATGTTCCCCAGCAGGGGGTTACCTCAACAAGGCGTGTGGTTTGAGTTCCCAATTTCCCAGCAGGGTTGACTTCACCCTTCCAGCATTTATTTTGCTGGAATAATTTTGTAGCATCTGGCTATCCCCGGCGGAGTCGGCATTATCATTCCAGCATTTATTTTGCTGAAGCAGTTTCTGTACTCTAATAGTTCAGGTGAAGAGAGCTCTTGCTCAAATGAACAATCAAACATTCAAGATCTCGGCATGGGACATCCAATGTCAGTTTCGGCAGTATTCCCCACAGGGTTATCATGATGAAGTCTTCTTTATGAATTTCTCGTGTTTTCCCGCCAGAGACAGTAGGCAGAATGTCTCCTTATCCCCAAGCAGAATTAGTTGTCATCAGGGGTTTCCATGAGTCAGAATTCCAGAGGCCACCGCCGGTCATCAGAACAGGCGTCCGATAGTTGGTTTCCAGACGTCCCCAGTAGAGTCCGTCTCAAAGTCGCTGTCACGTCAGTGCTAAGAAGTTTGTGGGTTAGGATCATTGGAGAACTAAGTCCTGACGTGGACAATTTATTCCTATATTGGCGGGATTTCTTCAGAAGTGGGCGTCCTAACGTGGACAGGTTTATTTCCCTGGATTGGTGAGGTGTGTTAGTCCTATCGTGGGCAGATTCGAATTCTCGAACTTAGTGGAATGAAAGGTCATGACGTTGACAAAAGTGATTACTCTTTGTGCTGGTGTCCTGACGTGGACCAGTTCCTCTCAGCAGTTATCTTTCTTTGCGTTGGCAAATCATGGAGTCCTGACGCGGACAGATCCAGACGAAGTCTTATTCCTGACGCGGAAAAATGGTGATTCCTTACGTGGAAAAGAGATTGATTCCTGACGTGGAAAGAAATGGATTATTCCTGACGTGGAAGAGTTTAGTCCTGACGCGGACAGATCGAAGAAGTTATTCCTAATGTGGAAGAAGAAGATTTCCTCCTTACGTGGAAAGTCGAGTCCTGACGTGGACAGGTTCAGAACCAAAGGTGAATTCCTTACGTGGAAAGAATGGAGTCCTGACGCGGACGTGCCAAGTGGTATTGGAGTCCTTACGTGGACAGATTGATATAGTTCTCCTTATGTGGAAAGAAGATTGCTCTTTAACGTGGAAAGATGAAAGGGTTAGTCCTGACGTGGACAGATACAGAAGAAATGATTCCTAACGTGGACAGGTGTTACTCCTAACGTGGACGATGTGATTCCTAACGTGGACGATGTTATTCCTGACGTGGACAGGTGACTCCTAACGTGGAAGAATTTTATTCCTAACATGGACGATGCAGACGAAGTATCCCCAGCGGAGTTGCCGAGATTTTTTCTGGGTTAACAGTAAGTGGAGTCCTAACGTGGACAGGTTTTAGTTGAGATTTCTTCGTATTGATGACAGACAGAGTCCTAACGTGGACAAGCAAGTAATCTGTTATGACAGAATCCTCTTCAGAACGATGAAGACAATCCCCAGCACGATCGCGCGAGATCAGTGGGTTACTATAACAGTCCGATTCAGCTGATGAATGTCGTTCCCCCAAGCAGGAGCGCAATTTAATTTTGCGGTTGGCAAATTTCTGGTTTCACTAGTATTCAACCGTCTCGTACCGCGAATGTCTGAAGGCTCCGGGCTCTTCACCCAATCGGGTCCAAGTCGCTTGAATAGGGGCAGCTGTTGCACCCTAAAATTTGCCCAACCTTATTCACTTGGTTTATGTTTCATTATCATTAGCATTTGCATATAGAGTCATGTACATAGACTAACCATCTGCATAGCATAAGCATAGCAAGTCATTCAACAGGGGACCAATCATTATTCTCATCTCTAGAAGCCTATCAAGAGGTTATTATCCCAATTCAATCTCATTCAAGTCATCAGGAAAGAATTTGAAAGCAAAGAGTTCAGCAGATCAAGCCTTGAGTCCATCTCCTAGCTGAGGGTATCTGAGGGTCAACAAGAGGGTTGTGAGCTGTGAGTTGAAGGCATGGAGAGTATCTAGACATTATGAGAGACTTAGAAAGTCATTTGGAGAAGGAGACAAGTCATTGATGAGAGCACAAGAGCTATAGTTGAAGACAGTCAACTAGGGTTTCATCTGGGTCAACCCTAGGTCAACCCTAGGTCAATTGACTGATTTAAAGGGGCATTCAAGTCTATTGGAGAGATGTGGGGATCATCATGGGATATATAAAGAAGGATATGGAGATATGCCAAGGAGGATTCAAGAGAAATCAAGGAGAAGAGGAGTTTCTAAATTAGGGTTTCTGTGTAAAATCCCCTAGTTTAGGTCAAATTTCCAAGCAAGATAAGTCAAAATGCTAGCTTCAAATGGCTTCTTGGCCAACATGAAACTTGTAGAGGATCTCAAGACCTTTAATTTGAGTGGTGGAAGACATCAAGGAGATTTATAGAACTCAAGTTATGGTCCTTGCAAGTTACAGGTCATCTGAGGTATCTGAATTTTTGTCTGTGAAAGTGACTTGACTTCCAAGCAATTTTTACCCCTCAAGGAGATTTCAAATGAATTCTTGGTCAACATAAGGATTGTTCCTCATTGTATTATCTTTCTAGAATGGTATAGCATGCCTTCATATGATGTGTGGAGCTCAACTTATGGTCTTAGCAAGCAAAGGGTATTTTGGGCATTTGTGAATTACAGGTCATTTTAACCTATGTCCAAAACTCATACAAGGAGGCCTCAAATGGAAAAACTTACAACATCAAACTTGCTCCAAATGTGATTTTAAGTCTAGAAAGAAGGTCACAAATTGTTGGAAAAGCTCATAACATGAAGTTGCATGATTGGTCCAAATTTGAACTAAAAAGGCTTATAATTTGAATAAAGTCAAGATGAAAATTGGTTTGGGAGATTTCTAAGTCCAAATGGAGACTTCCAATATATGATTTTGAATGGAAAAGACATTTCAAAGACAATGGTTCAAACACTTTTTTGAGTTTAGAAGGAAAAAAGAAAGTTATCTTTGGTTACTTGCATTTTAAGAAACACTTCAAAAATGGATCAAAGTTGGAAGGCAAGGGAATGTGTAAGAGGGATCTAGAAGTTACCATTGGGGTCTATATATTCATGAAATGCAGATTGATCAAGGGTTGGCTTCATTTTCACCAAGAATTTCCCAAATCCTCTCATTCTTTTTCATTGAATTTTCACTCCAATTCCTCAAATTCTTCACCAAATCATCATCAAAATCAACTTCATTATACTGTTTCATCATCATAGATCATAATTCAATCAAGAACAAGGTGTGATTACTCCATTTTCGAGCACTTCCATCATCAACATCAAAATTGAAGTTTCAAGTGGATAGCACAATTCAAGTCAAGAATCATCAAGGTATTGCATACAGAATCAATCACTGAGTTAATTGATCAAGATCCAAGCCTTGGAAGCCTCAGATCCACGAGTCTCCATAGCTGTTTTCAAGCTTTTGCACCAGGTGTGTTTTCATTCAAATTGCTTGATTCAGTTAGTTAGGCATAGCTTTGTTAGTTTAGATATAATGTAGGATGTTAGTAGAGCAATTAGGATGAATTTGGAGTGGTTTGATGATGATGATTAGCAGGTTGTAGAAACTGTTTGGATCAAGAACTCTTAGGTTAGTGCATTAGAATTTTAGGTTGTTAGCGCAGGTTAATCACCATTAGTTATAGATTAGATTAGTGCAAGTTTGATGGAGAATTGTGATGATGAGTTGCAGAGTGTATTCATGGTGACCAGCATTTGTCTTGATCGGGTTGAGAGTTGTGATGAGTTTCAAAGCAAACTGATGCCATAGGATTATAGAGGGAGAGATCCTGAGCATTTTTCATATTTACATCGTGTTGATTCATGGCCTGTAGAGTGAGAACAGATTGGTGGAATGTTGCTCGTGCATGAGCTTTCATGGTGAAACCCTAGCTCTTGAATGATCCAAGGAGGAAGACGTAATCGTGGCCATTCATCGTGCCTTGGACCTTTGACTTGGAGAGTAATCCTAGGGCTGAGATTTAATCTGATTTTTGGAGGGAAGCGTTGGTGCCAAACGCACCGTTTCATTAATTGAAACGGGCGGGCCTGAGTAGATGTTGCTAATCCCACCCCCCAGCTTTTAAGCCCAATCCATTTGCACGTGGTTTCGTTTCTTTTTCTCACCCCTTGCGCTGCTTTTATTTTTCACTAAGTCTGAGTGGTTCTGGGCCTGAGTGTAAGTGCTACGCGCACCCCACCCTGCTTGGCCCATCCAAATATTAACTAAGCGTGGTTGCTGAATACACCCCTCTCCCATTTATTTCTTTCGTTTTTATTTTTTAATTTCTCTTACTATTTTCTTGATTTTCATTAATTCATAATAAATTCATAAAAAATCATTTTCACTTCATTCTTTTTACATCATTTTCATTAAAATGTCTAGAAAATTTTCATTAAATAAAATTGTATTTTTATTTTCATTTCATATTTTTTCCATATTTTCTAAATAAATGTCATTTTAGTTAGATTCATTTCATGCATGATTTTATTCATTTTTGTTCTATTACATGCTTTCATATTTTTTGATCATTCTTTTTAGGGTGTTTAGATTAGATATTGAACTTGTAGATTCAATTTAGTTTCCATTTTTAGGAATTAATTTTAGGTGATTAATGTAGGCTTGAACAACATGAACCAATTAGGGTTTTTAGGTGATGACTTAGGAAGTTTGATTCTTTCCCTTAGGACTTAGGATTTAACTAGATTAGTTATGGGACTATAAGGGCTATGGGTAGCTATTAGATCCCTTAGAGAAAAGTCAGGATTCCCCTACTGCTATTAGTATACTGTCTGTATATCTGATTGACTGGTGTGGTGTGCCCTCTGGGGATTATTGCTTGCTTGCTTGGGTATTGGGTTTGTCTGGGGCCCTGGGAGAGCTGAAGACTTGAGGAGATGAAGATCATTGGAGATCCAGAGATTGAAGACTCAACTGCCAGAGTTGGAGAGGAGGTTCTTGCTAGCAGCTGCTGAGGAGACTAGGGTTTAGGAGCTAGGCAGAGCTCTAGGTTAGAAAGTTTGTTTCTCAAACATGGATTGCATTGTCTGCATCCATTCTTCTCTGTGATTCAGAGTCTCTCTAAGACACTCACCCCCTTCCTTTGGAAGGCTTGGTGATAGTGTCTAAGAGATAGAACTCTTGAGAGAAAATGTCTTTTGTGTTAGAAGCAGTCTGTTCACCACCCTTGGTAGTCAACTGATTGCTTAACACCCAGTTCACTCTTGTGACTAATCCCTCATCCTGGAGGTTTGAGCTTGAAGAAAAGCCATTGCAGATGGAAGATAGATGATCAAAGCCCTTGCCTGAAGGTCATGAAGATGGAGATTGGTGCTTGTTGAAGCCTGTAGCTGATTGGAGATTACTGGAAGCCAGATGTTGATTCAGAGCTGCTGATGCTGTTTTTGCTGTTGTATTTCATTGCTGATGTATTGATTGGTTTTCTGAACTGTATTGTTTGCTGTTTACCCTGCTGGGTTGAAAGTGAAGTCTGTTCACTTTTGCCTATTGTTTTCTAGGTTCGAGGTTGAGTGGGACTCCCTTGCCTCGCTTGTGCTGTTGCATCCATGCATTTTACTGTTTTACTGTATATATCTGATATTGTTTCTGTTTCTGCCTATCCCGTAGGATCTCTGTTTCTCTCTGTGCAAGAGAGGAGCATGATAGACACTAGGTCTTAACCCATGCATGATAACATTAGGTTAGTTTGTTTCCCTTCGCAACCGTAGGTTAGAGTTCTGTCTCTTTCTTCCTCAAAACAAACAGAAAAACACAATAAAGATTTCAAACACAATAAAAGACACTTCTTCCGTAAAAGAATGTGAACTCATCAAAGGCGTCATTTTTGTCCTCTTGGACTGTTAATCAGAAAAACCTTTTTCAGAAGGAATAAAATTAACCAAGACAAGCTTGTGTCGTACGTGGCCCGAACTACGTTTGCTCTGATCTTTCATGCCGTGTGAAAGTACGTAGGCATAGGATGTGATATCCTAGCGAGCAACCTTCCCCTCCTTTCCCGTAGGTAGGCGAACTACGTTGACTCTGATTTCTCGTTCCAAGCGGGAATACGTAGGCATAAAGTGCGATACTTTGCCGAGTCATTTTTATTTTCATTTTCTTTTCTTTTTAACCCTTGACCTATAGTTTAGATAGAATAACAATCCATACCCGAAAACAAGCGTGGATCCCATCGAGTACGATGGACGTGAGGGGTGCTAATACCTTCCCCTTGCGTAACCGACTCCCGAACCCAGGTTTTGGTTGCGATGACCATACCTTTCCCGTGTTGTGCGAGGTTTACTCTGAGCGTTTCCTTTCCCTCCCGTGGGATAAATAACGCACGGTGGCGACTCTTCTGTTCAGCCGGCGCCGATTTTCGCAGTAGCGACACATACAACCTCCAAATGACCTTTGGAAGGTGTTCAAGCCATTAAACCAGTCCAAGACTTCATATATCCAAAAGTTAACCTTCTACCTAACAAACTTTTACCTTTTACTCAGACCAAGATAACTCTCAACTCAACACTCCTCCAACTCTTCCAACACTTCTAAAACTTCATAAAGAACATGTGTTAGCTATCCAAACTAAGTACACACTTCTGTAACAAAGTTTGAGAAAGGTCACTTTGTAAAACTTTAGGTTTTTGAAGTTTCCTGCATATTTGTAAGCCTATCTGCCAACTGTTTGATTTGTGAATCATTGGAGCTGCTATCTTGCATGATAGGAGCATTTGCAGGCTGTGGAAAGGCATTAAGGATCCTTGGTTTTATTACTTGGCAAGGCAACTGCAAGAGGTAAGTCTATATCTTTGAACATAAACTGTTTTCCTTGCATCCTACATACTGTTTTGAGGCTTGACCATGGTTGTATGTTAGGCAACATGTGAATTGATGTTTGTGGTGGGCATTGTAATAGCCTAACCATTTTGGACACTGTCAAGAGTAAAAGACTTTCAACCTGCTGTTTTTGTTTCTTGCACTCTGCTGCCAAGTTTATGCCTTGAGATTTGTGAATCTCCAATACCATTTTGTTTGTGGTCAGGTCATGATATCTTTTTTTGAGTTTGAATGTTGTTTTTTTAAGCTGAGTTCATTAACTCACTTGGACTGTCAAGGGTTTTAAGACCTTAGAACTGTTGTTGGCCACTATGTTGAGAGGATTCACAATTAATTGTTGATGATCAACATAGGCTTTTGTTTTCAAGAAAAGATTTTTTTGAGGGTTGCTTGCTGTTTAATATGATGCTCCTGTTGAGATGATTCCTCTAGTGCTGTTAAAAGCATATTTTTTTCCATCATGATCAACACTGTATGGTTAATGTACTTTGCTTTCAAACCATTTTGAAGATGAGTTTGTCAACTTACAATTCATGGCTGTTTATTTTAAAAACTGGTCTTGTGGTACTAAAATTTAAGTTTCTGTTTGTTTTGACAAATTGGTAACTTTCATTTAAAAAAAAAAACATATTGGTGTCATGACCCCTATTGAGATAATTCACACATGTTGAAGCATATGATGATCAACTTTGTTATGGCTATGTAAATTTGTCTCTCATAACTAAAAACTTGTTTGTGATTAGAAACTTTCTTATCATGCTATGTGTTGCACCCCAAAATTTGCCCAACCTTTTCTTCACCTAGCTTATGTTTCATTGCATTCATTATAGCATTAACATTTGCATTGCATTATCATTTTTGCAGGGGATCAATAGATGTGCCTATTAAGAAGAGGCTACCAAAGGTTCTAGGGCTAATCAAGAAGTTATATTCAAGTTATCATCCTCATCAAGTCACCAGAAGAAGTCAAAGGCCCTTGGAGAAGGGGGTGGATACAAGTGTGCATATCTCCTAACTTGAAGGTCAGGGGAGATCATCAGATGATTTTGAATCCATGGACGTGGGTGTAAAGCATTATGAGAGATCATTGAATGTCTTGAGGATCATTGGAGAGCATATACAAGTCATTACATCCAATACAAGAGGCCACAACCAAAGGTGGTACAATTAGGGTTTTCATCTGGTTAACCCTAAGTCAACAATGAATTTAAAGGAGATTAAGACTCAATTCCAAGTATTTATGATCATGGAATGTTGTGTTGATACATGTCATGTATCATTTCAAAATCAATTCATCAAGAATCAAGAGTGTGAGAAGTTGCTAAGCTAGGGTTTCTAAGCTTGACAGTGTAAAATCCCCTATTTTAGTGCCTAACTTCAAGACCACATAACTCAAGATACAAGTTTCGTCTCATCTTGACTCCAACATGAGACTTGTAGAGCATGTTTCTAGATTTCTTTTGAGTACTATAAATATTCCATTGGATTTCTAGAACTCAAGTTATGAAGCATACAAGTTACAGGTCATCAGATGAATGTGATTTTGGTCCATGAAAGTCAACCAACTTCCAAGACATATTTGACCTAGAAGGATGTCTCTCCTCACTTTGACCCAAACATTAAAGTTTTTCCTTATGATATTATCTTTCCAAAGAGTACTATAAGTCCTTCATTGGATTTGTATAGCTCAAGATATGAAGCTTGCAAGGCAAGGGTATTTTGGGAAACTTTGATTATAGGTCACTTTGGCTTATAGGTCAATTTCACCACTTTGCACATCTCAAATGGAAATCTTTCCAAATTGAACGTTGCTCAAAATAGGGTCATTTGCTCAACCAAACATCATGGAACCATTGATATGGCTTTGATTAAAGATTTGATGAAAAAAATTTCATGAAAGAATCATTAAAGGCCATTAAAAGTCAAAAATTCAAATAAATTCAAAGTGGACCAATTTCATTCAAATTTGTGCATATTTAGAGGGCATTTTGCATTTCAAACACAATGGCATTTATGGATTTGCAAATTGAACCATGAAACCATGCCATTTTACATGTTACTTAACCTTGAAGAAACATAATCAAAATCAACCATTGGTCCACTTTCAAGGAGCCAATCTCATCCATTCACGTTCCTTGCATCATAAGCAATTGGTATGAGGCAGTGTGCAAGAGTTCAAGCTCTGTTTTGGTGAGAATGAGAAAGCTCCAAAGTGAGAAACTTGGATTTTCAATTGGACCTCATGGGCCATGATTGGGCTTCAAAGTCATTCCATATCCATTCCATATATTTTTGTGATCATGTACAACAGAAAATAACTAACCTTGGATGGAGAAATAATTGAAAAAGTTTGAGAAAAGTGGAGAGCAATTGAAATTAGATTTTGAAGATTCTTCCATTTTCAAGCCAACTCAAGGTGTGGGAGAGCTCTAGCAAGGTGCAAGGGTTGATTCTGGGCAGGTAGCTTGAAGAATTGGTGGCCATTGGAGGTTCTGTGCAAGCTTCTAACCAGGTATTTAAAATTCATCATATCTCACAGTTTAGGGATCTTTATCATGCCATTGTTGCATAAACATGTTCCCCTAGACTTGTAGATGGATTTAGGATAGTTTGCATGGCCGTTTGCATTGATTCTTGAAATGACTTCAATTTGGTTTAGCTTAGGTTTAGATGATTTAGGCAAGAAAATGGAAAAGAAGGTTAGGGTGATGATGTACATAGTAAGGAGAATCAATTGGCATCAAAAATCGCAAGTTTTGTGAGGTTTGTAGAACTGGTGTTGTGCCTTCCCACCGGAGAAGACGGCTGGAGCTGCCGTGCTCCGGCGTCTGATTTCTCCCTCCATTTTTATGTTCAAATCCCAGGCGTGCTCACAGCAATTAGATCTTGATGGAATGTTTGACCTCTGCTTCATCCAACAGCCACGTTTAAATCTTATTTTGTGTTAAATCCCAACTGCCTGCGTGTCAGCTTCATAACCTTTGGATTAGTTTGATGGTATTCAGAATGTGTGGCCATGATGGCATTTCAGTATAGGTTGACTTACCCTACCCAAAACTCACCGTTTCATTAAACGGTTGAGTGGGTTGGGCCTCGCCTGCTTTCCACACCCCCCTTTAGACTGGCCCATTGAAATAAGCGTGTACATATTGCTATTCATCACCAACTTTTATCTTTTTTATTTCTTTTTTTTTATTTCTTTTATTCTGTGCATGTTTGCTTTTAATCCATTAAAAATAGTAAAATGCCTCCATAATTCATGAAATTGTTTCCCAAGATTCCTCAATATGTTAATTGATTTGTCAAATTGTTAGATTGATTTTTAGATCATTTTTCAATTTAATGTGAATTTTCCATGATTGGTTATTTCTTTAAATGTGAAAATATACATGTTTACTTCTTGAAATTTATTTCCTTTTCAAAGCATAGAATAAACTTCTGATTTTTGTGTGATGATTCTAGACACATTGATTGATTTCTAGGTATTTTTGTTCTGATTTTTAGATATCATTTAGTTAGGGTTTTAAGTAGATATTTAGCACCCTCCACCTTTGCCTTATCCATAGAACACATTAGGGTTTTGGCCCCTGTTAGCATACCTAGGGTTAGAGTTTTGCTCCAAAATTTTAACCATAGATTCCTAACATCATGAAGACTCCCTAGGGTTTTTCTTAGATTTTTTAGGCTATTTTCCTATTTTTAATAGATTTTGCATTCTGGATGTTGTTAGTGTGTCCCCCATTGAACCTTCACCTAGTTTTGCATTTTAGGTGATCCTTTTGCAATCCTTAGGTACCCAATCCTTGCATGTTCCTGTAGTAAATAGGTTGAAGCCTATGTAGATTAAATTTCAAGTCCTTAACATGTCCATAGCTTGATTAGGATAGATGTCCTTTAGAGCTTTACTTTTAGGGTTCCCTAGAAGCTTTCAGTGATTGGTTTCTTTTCTTTGTGTGATTCTCTTTGCTTGGCCTTGATCAATCCATTTCCATATTCCCCTGTCCTACAATCTTGGGATCCCTCTTGTGAGAGCCTAGTCTTCCTTATGAAGTACTTTGTGCATTCCATAAAGAGGTTGAGCCTTTGAGGACTATTCCTGAATAAAGATGAATTTGGTTGAGTGTCATGGTGAGTTCCTTAGGTTCGCACTATGCTTCCCATCATCAATCAACCATTCTTTGTCCTATTATCTTAGGATCCCTCTTGTGAGAGACTAGTCTTCCTTAGGAAGTACTATGTGCATTCCATAAAGAGGTTGAGCCTTTGAGGACTCCTGTGTTGATACACATTAACCTATTACCCTAGATTTTTACTAAGTTCCACCTCACTCTTCTCATATGTCCTAAAATCTTAGGATCCCTCCTGTGAGAGCCTAGTCTTCCTTAGGAAGTACTCTGTGCATTCCATAAAGAGGTTGAGCCTTTGAGTGGATTCTTGTGTTGATACACATTGAACATAGCGGGTTCCCTTGGTTCATACTGTGCTCCTCGTCCTTCTTTACTATCTGTCTTATTATCTTAGGATCCCTCTTGTGAGAGCCTAGTCTTCCTTAGAAGAACTCTGTGCATTCCATAAAGAGGTTGAGCCTTTGATGGACTCTTGTGTTGACACGCATCTAAACTTGATGATTTCCTTGTTGCTCATCTTGTTTACCCCTCTTCTTCATGATTGATTGTTTGCTTTGATGCATTAGGATAGAATTGCATGTGTAGGCATTTTTCCTTAAGCTCGTGTTTGCATTAAAGGTTGAGGTCTCCTCCCTTTGCTTGGTTGTTTATTTTCTCTTTTGTGTTTGCTTGTTTGCATTAAAGGTTGAGGATTCCTCCCTTTACTTGTACTGTTGCATTACATCCCATTCATGCTCATTTTATCTGCTTGATAGCTTTATTCATCTGCTTTTTGCTGTTGCTTTCCTTTCCATTTCCATGATCCTTTAGGATTCTCACATCCTTGTTCAAGGATGATGATGATAGACATTAGGTTCTAATCCATGAACGATAACATTAGGATAGATTTCCTTTCAAACTCAACATTAGGACCATATTGCATGACAACAGTAGGGTTCTTGATAGTCCCCCTGTAGAGTCCTTCTCTCTTCCCATCTTCAAACAAAATCAAAATAGTTAATAAAGGCTAATGAGTATTATACTTTACGAGCCTTAAGCTACTTAGGAAATGGTGATTGGGGGGCTTCTCCTCAATTACCTAGAGTGTTTAGCATACACCCTTAAGACGATATGTGACGCATTCGCTCCTAAGTCATAACGTCTAGTGCAGTATGAATTACAAACATTCATTCAAAAACACTTCTCATAAAAGACTAAAAACAAACATCAAACTCCTTTTTTCCCTTTGGGGCTCCCTTAATCCAGGAAAATCTTTTCAGATAAAAGTGTTGTTAACTCCTAGTTCTACCGCAAATGGTAACGCATAAGTCTCCAACGAGCGAGCTGCATACACCAAACTGCTAGAACTACCTGTTAACTCTACTCGGGTAAAAATAATAGAACAAACTTGTGTTGCATTTTATCCCGAACTACGTTCGCTCTGATCTCTCATACCTGCTGAGAGTACGTAGCCACAAGACGCGATGTCTTGGTGAGCGACCTTCCCCCCATCTTTAGTCGTAGTTAGCCCAACTACGTTGACTCTGACTTTCCCATTGCACGAGGGAATACGTAAGCCCAGAGTTGTGATACTCTGTCGAGTCCTTTTTCTTTATTTTAACCCATACCATTAGCTAGATAGATAAAAAACCCTTTAGATAAATAAAACAAGCGTGGATCCCGTTGAGTACAACGGACGTGAGGGGTGCTAATACCTTCCCTTTGCGTAACCGACTCCCGAACCCGAGATTTGGTCGCGATGACCAATCTTATCCTTTTTCGCTAGGTTTTTCCTGATTGTTTCCTTTCCCTTTCTTTGGGATAAATAACGATATGTGACGACTCTTCTGTCTTTGCGGACACCTTTTTTCGCAGTAGCGACACTATAAATTGGACAGTTTGTTGAGTTGAGTACTGCTTTGGTCAGAATTTGTAACTGATGAGACTGTTTTGAGTTTGAGTTTATCAACTCATGTTGACCTACATTGGATCATGAACCCTTTACTTTAATGTGCATCTATTTTGCTGAGCATTGTGATGTGTTGCTGTATCTGTTTCAAAAGCATTGTCTCTGCTTGATTGGAGAGTTGTGACTTCATGTGTGCACTGAGCAGCTTTGCTGAAATAAGTTAGACATTGTCATGTTTTTAAGCTGTTAACTTCACTGATTGAAATTGTTTTAAGTTTTAAACTGTTGGATGATTTTGAACATTGCCATGTTTGAACTCATAATCTTGCTGTTGGAACTGTTTTGATTTAAGTTTTCTCAACTTGTGCTACTTGTAATACTTTGAACTGATGTTGCATTTTGATAACAAAGTGTGTGGTTTCTGTTTTAACAAAACACTACTGTTTGATTTTTGTTTGTTAAGGTATATTGCTTACTTTTGTACAAGTATGGCTACTAGAATTCTATGTGTATGCTTGCTGTCCAGATCTATGTTTAAGGTTCTCAACCTTTGTTCTTGTCAAGAGCTTCAGTTTTGTTTCATAGATTCCATATAGGTTAGATTCATGTCATGGCTGTTATCTAATTGTGTTAGTATGATTTATGAGATTTAGTTGTTTGCTTTGGCATTGGCTGTTGAAACTTTGATGCATAAAGTTGTTGGTCGTGATGCCTTATTTTATTGTCATTTGCTGCTGGAATTATGTCATTAGAACGTGATTGTTGAATTCTTTTGTGAATATTGTTTGAAACCTTTACTGTCTAGTTTCTGTTGGAAGTTTGTCAACCTTTTGAATCCATTGGTTTTCATGTTTGAAACTTTTCAATCTTGGCTGTTTAAGATGTATGCCTGGCTGAACTTTAAAATCAAATTGTTGTGGATGAGTTTGAATCATTTGAAAATTGATAACAACCTAACTGTTTTTGAAAGGGTTCATCTTGCAAGTCATGAATATTGGTTGCTACTCATGCGTCATATCCTGATTCAGTAAGGATTTATGATTTCCCTTTGAACATGATCACTAAGCAAGGCATTTAAAACATGAACAGACGCTTGTTTGATCCTGAACATATCAATTTTGATCCATAGACTCCAAAATGCATCTCATACATCCTTTTGCATGTTCATTCGAGATTTATGATGTATGCATTATTTCACAAAATGGATAGCACCATCTTATTCCTCGCGAAAAATCAAGCAGGATAGACTAAAATCTCATGAGATTTGGTGGAGATTTGATAGAGTTTGAATCAAACCGTCTTTGGAAGTTTTCACTTGGTTTATGTTCTTGCCTTGCCCAGAAAGTAGATGCTTATTTTGGTATATATGCATATGGGGTGGCGTTATACAATGGATGTATCGCCACCCCAGTGGTTAGTGCATTGCCTTGACATGCCTTTGTCCTGAGTTCGACTCCAGCAGGGGGCATTTTTTATTTATTTTAATTTTTCTCATGTTTTAATATTTTTCCATTCTTTTCTCATACCTTTCACACGCATAAGTGGCTGGAATGGTTTTCTCTCATGCTTGCAACCCCAAGGTCTTGGGTTCAAGTCTTGGGAAGACTTTTTTTAATACCTTGTTCTTTTTTTACTTATTTTAGTTTTTGGTTTATTTTATTAATTTAAAAATAACTATAAAAATCATAAAATACCAAAAATCATATTTTTCATATTTTAATGTGCTAATTTATTTTCCATTTTTCTTTTCCTTTATTTTAACTCTCACTTTATTTCTTTTTTTGTTATTTGGGCCTTTTTTAGCCCATTTTAAAACTATTTAATAAAGAAACAATTTATCTTTGTATTGAATTAAAAAGAGAGAATTAAGTGTAGACTTCTTCCTCTCCGAGTGTTGGGATGCTCACTGTAGTGTGGGTGGTCTCGATACTCGTCTTTCAATATGAAGACGCTTGTTCGTTTTCAATCCCTTTTCTCCTAAAAATCCTCAGCCCCGTACCGAGTGCATTTTCAAAGCACTTCCAATAAAACAATGATTTACCTTTGTATTGAATTAAAGAGAGAGGATTGAGTGTAGACTTCTTCCTCTCTGAGTATTGGGATATTCACTGTAGTGTGGGTGGTCTCGATACTCGTCTTTCAATATGAAGACGCGACATTATCCACCATATCTCGCTTTCACAATTTCTCTCTGCAACTTTCTCACCTAAAACCTCGGTCCCTCACCGAGTGCACTTTCTAACTCATTTCATAACAATAAAACTTGAATGGTCGTGGAGTGGTTAGGCGTAGGCCTTCTCCTATCCCGAGTGCTGACGTTTACCGTAGGGTTCTCTATCGCAAAGGCACTTACCATTCAAAACCAAAAACATCTTTAATAAGAGAACAAAGTTCTATTTGCATTGAATTAAAGAGAGAGGATTGAATGTAGACTTCTTCCTCTTCGAGCGTCAGGATACTCACTGTAGTGTGTGTGATCTTGATACTCGTCTTTCAATACGAAGACGTTACGTTCGCCACACTATTTCATAATAAAAACTTTAAGATAATGAATTGGGTACTACCCACAAGGGGTTACTATCCAAGGACTTATCTCGCCCCTAAAAACAACCTCACAAATCAAATGTGACATCTTGCCTCGCATGGCGAAAACTAATCTTTCAAAATGGATATGTTACGTTCGTTCTACCGCAAATAGGTAACGCATAAGTCTCCTCACATGTGAGCAGCAAAACACCTAAACTGCTAAAATACGCATGATAACATCATCCACAAAAACATCAACAAACCGTAGGCTGAACTACGGCTGCTCGGATTCTTTACTTCTTTTAAGTAAAGATATGTAGGCACAAGGGCCACAATCCTTGCCGAGCACATTCCCCACTATATCTGTAGTTCCCCGAACTACGTTGACTCTGACTTTCTCATATGTGTTAATCCTTCAACAAGTAAAACATTAGAAATGGAAGGGAGGTTACCATTAACTATAGTTCCAGAGCCTATGATTTTGCCCTTCTGGTTCCCTCCAAACTTCACATCACCTCCAGATCTAAGTTCCAGGCTTTGGAACATAGACCTTCTTCCCGTCATGTGACGCGAGCAGCCAGAGTCCAGGTACTAAGATTGGTGTTTCAACTTTGCTTCTAAGGATGTCTGCAACAAAAATAATTTTGTCCTTAAGCTCAGCAACTTCAGGCCTCAGCTGATCATTCTCAGATGCAAGACAGCTTTGAAGCTTCTAGTATTTGAGTTTGATTCTGCTGTAACTTTCCAGAATTTTTGATAAACTTTCAGAAAGTTCTGCTCTAGTGAGTTCAGAAAATACCTCCTCAGAATTTGATTATGATCCAAATTCCGCAGCTTCTTCATGGTCCTCCATGTCAGCCATTAGTGCTACATTAGCACACTCATCCTCTTATTCTGATGAAGATTCAGAAGCATCTGAATCATCCCACGTGGCTATTAAGACTTTCTTCTTCTTTTCAAACTTCGTTTTTGGTTTCTCCTTCAGAAGTTTGGGACATTCATTTTTATAGTGGCCAGGCTCCTTGCACTCATAGCATACTATATCTTTCTTTCCATATTTTTTATGTCCAGAAGAATCACCACGCTGATTAGATCTTTTGAAGTTTCTGAACTTCTTTTGTTTGTGCTTCCAGAGTTGATTAATCCTCTTGGACAGCAGAGACAGTTCATCTTCTTCTTCTGAAGATTCTTCAGAACTTTCTTCAATAACCTGCAACGCTTTAGCAGATTTGTTAGATTTTAAAGCAACTGACTTACCTTTCTTCTGAGGCTCATCTTCCTTCAGCTCAATCTCGTGACTCCTTAAGGAACTGGTCAATTCCTCCAGAGTGATCTTATTCAGATCCTTCGTGAGCTTCTGAGCTGTCACCATTGGTCTCCGTCTTGTTGGCAGACTTCTGATGATCTTCTTGACATGGTCAGAAGTAGAGTAGCCTTTATCCAAAACCTTCAACCCAGCAGTTAGGATCTGAAATCTTGAGAACATTGTTTCCACTAATGCAGACTCCTCCATTTTGAAGGCTTCATACTTCTGGATGAGGGCTAGAGCCTTTGTCTCCATTACTTGGGAGTTTCCTTCATGCGTCATTTTGAGAGACTCAAACATATCAAATGCAGTATCTCTGTTAGTTATTTTCTCATACTCAGTATGAGATATTGCATTTAACAGGATGGTTCTTGCTTTATGGTGGTTTCTAAACTCCTTCTTCTGTTGAACAGACATAGATTTTCTGTCAACCTTTTTCCCTTCATTATTGGTAGGATGAATGTAACCATCAATTACCAAATCCCACAAATCAACATCATAGCCTAGAAAGAAGCTTTTTATTCTATCTTTCCAGTAATCAAACTTCTCACAATCAAACATGGGAGGTTTGGTGTTGGTTATGTCTTTATCATCGTATCTGTTGTTGTATAAAGTTGAAGTTGAAGCTTCAGCAGCCATGATGAATAAAGAACAAGATATTAGGAGTTTTTCTCAACTGGATATTTTTCTGTCACAGTTAAGTGAGAGCACTAACAGAACCGGAGCTCTGATGCCAACTGAACGTGAGAAAAACACTTAGAGGGGGGTGGGGTTGAATAAGGGTTTTAAAACACTTTGGAAGATAGAAAAATAACACAATATTTTTATCCTGGTTCGTTTAAACTCAAACTAATCCAGTCCACCCTACCAAGGTGATTTGCCTTTCTCAACAAGGACTTAATCCACTATATCAAACTTGATTATAGTGTAAACCAGTAAGACAACTGTCTTAGTCTTCTCAAGAAAATATGATCACAACTTGGTCTTCTTAAGGAAATATTTTACAAAGATAAACTAACAATTTGTGTTTAATGTTTTGCTTCTAACAAGCTATATCACAACAGTGATGTTTACATAAGATTAAGAACAAATATGAAAACTGTTAAGCTTGAAGAATATTTGAATGAGAGCTTGTGAGTTGTTTTTCTTTCAAATGATTTTTGCAATGTTCGTCAACGTTGGAAAGATGCTGAAGCTTGTTTAAATACTACTTAAAGTACTTATCTCAAAGACTGTGCATTGCTATACGTTCTGCTGCCTTTGTTGCCTTTTTGTCCTCTATTGACTTTTCCTTTACAGGAAGAGGAATGTTCAGACATGTGCTTTGTGTCTGAATTCTTGTGTCATGCATAAATAAGGAATAATGCCGTTGGAGCAGACGTTGGGATTAGCAATGGATATTTTCTTTGAGCTGGCATCTTTTCAACTGAATAAACTAACATCAGATCCTCTGATGTAGTTCCTTGTTCTTCAGATCAGAGTCTTGCAGCAATAGTGCTAAAGCGTGAATGTTACAATCAGCACAGAGTTGAATATCAGAGCCTTTGTACTTGCAGCGTGAAGTACCTCCAGAGTCTTCTGAAACAATGTTGTACGCTCTTTACTCAAATTCTTCTTAGTTTCACACAGAGTCATCTGTAGCAGATCAGAGTCTCTTCAAGCAGCGCTCAGAGTCTTCTGAAATGTTGCTTCTGACGCTCAGAGTCTTAACGTTCTTTTCAGTTGCAGATGTAATTTTTGCTTCCAGATGAATATATAAATTAAGATCTGAAACAAAAATACTTAAACACAATTAGAGTATATATTTCCTTATACAAAATTTCATTTATGTTATCATCAAAACAATGAGATATATTAAACACTAATTTGTGTTCTAACACGGACAGACTTCTATCCCACTGCAGATCCCGTATGATCTGATTGAGATACCTATGTCTCCACCATCAATGAACCAACTTGTCATTTCGGCCCCAGCTCTGTTTCCATACAAGAGCAAAAATGCTGTACCTTGGCTATATGATGAGTCTGTCTTTCTCAAAGGGTAGAAGATAGGAGAAGAGGATATCTTGTAAGAGAAAAAGACTATAGAGAACATCATGGGAACCGGTGGTGTCACTAGAAGTGGTCGAATCTTCGCTCCAACTACACCACCTATCAACAGTAGTGATAATACAAAGAAATATACTTCCAGACCAAGCACCATTGAACAGGGGCAGTCATCTACACAAAAAGACGTCCCAAATAATGAAGCAGAGGAGTTTCTAAGAATCATTTAGAAAAGCGATTACAAAAATATTGAACAGCTCAATCAGACTCCCTCGAAGATATCCATGCTATCATTATTAATGTGTTCGAAAGCCCATCAAGACGCACTGTTGAAATTCTTGAAGGCGGCTCACGTGCCAGCAGAGACATCAGTGGTGCAGTTTGAAGAAGTGGTGGGGAATATAACATCAGGTCATATCTTGAGCTTTAATGATAGTGAATTACCTCCCGAAGGTAAAAACCATAACAAAGCCTTACACATTACCATCGAATGTGTAGAGGTTGTGTTCTCTAGAGTGCTCGTCGATACTGGATCGTCGCTGAATGTACTACAAAAGAGCTCATTTTGCAAGTTTTCAATTGAAGGACTTGTGATGAGGCCAAGTCAAACCATTGTAAAAGCTTTTGATGGAGTTAAGAGAACTATGATAGGCAAGGTTGATCTCCCGATCAAGATTGGACCTTACACCTTTATCATTACATTTTATGTAATGGATATATATCCCGCCTACAGTTTCCTTCTTGGTCGTCCGTGGATTCATTCCGCAGGTGCTGTAACTTCAACCTTGCATCAAAAGATCAAATTTATGATTAACAATCAGATGGTCATCATTGAGGGTGAAGAAGATGTTCTTGTGAGCCATCTTGCTTCTTTCCGCTATGTGGAAGTAGGAGATGAAGTGCATGAGACCCCGTTTCAAGCCTTTGAAGTAATCAATGTTGAAATGATTTACGAAAAGTCAGCGTCTTCAATAGTGACTTGGAAGGACGCAAGGACAGTGATAGAGGAAGGACATCCGCGAGGATAGGGAAGAGTGTTGGAATTGCCCGTTAACAAAAATGGAGCTGGTCTGGGTTACAAGCAGAAGAATGCAGCTGATAGGGGCAAAGAGTTGTGCATGGGGTATCCTAGGGCGCCTAATCAAACTTTGAATAATTGGAGAGTCGTCGAAATCCCCGAAGTTACTTTAGTAGACGAGTAATTCCCTGTTTTTTTGTTTTACCTAAAAAATCCTATGCTCTGCCCAAGGCATATGGATCGTGTTGTAGGGCTTTTTGCTTTTAAAGCACAACTTATCATCAATAAATAAACTTTCGCACCCAATTACGCTCTCTTTCTTTCATTTTTACTTTTTGCACATAAAATTATTTTTTTTAAAGGCAATGTTTTGTTTATTTTTCTTATTTCTTTCAATCTTTTCTAAAAAATAAAAGCATGAAGTCATTCATCGTGCAGATCCTCCTCTGCTCCTGTCAATAACGATCCTGCTATGGTCTGATATGACTTTGATAACCCGATTTACCAAACCGACGAAGACTGCGAGGAAGATTGTGATCTCCCAGAAGAGTTAGCTAGATTACTAAAGCAAGAGTCAAAGGTCATTCATCTGTATCAAGAAGAGGTCGAAGTTATCAACATGGGAACTGAAGAGAATGCCAAAGAGATCAAGATAGGTGTAGCTTTGAAGTCAGAGATAAAGACAAAGCTGGTCATATTGCTTCGAGAGTATGTTGACGTATTTGCTCGGTCCTACAAGGATATGCCCGGTCTAGATGAAGAGATTGTGGTTGCCCGCCAGTGAAGCAAAAGTTGAGGAGAACGAAGCCAGAGATGTCCTTCAAGATCAAAGAAGAAGTGCATAAGCAATTAGACGCTGGTTTTCTGGCAGTATCCAGCTATCCACAATGGGTAGCGAATATTGTCCCAGTACCAAAGAAGGATGGGAAGGTGCGAATGTGTGTCGATTATAGAGACCTCAACAGAGCAAGTCCGAAAGATGACTTCCCTCTACCACACATTGACGTACTAGTAGATAACACAACTCAGTTCTCTGTCTTCTCATTTATGGATTTTTCTGGATATAACCAGATTAAGATGGCGCCTGAAGATATGGAAAAAACAAATTTCATCACCCCATGGGGAACTTTCTGTTACAAGGTCATGCCAATTAGACTTAAGAATGCAGGCACGACATATCATCGAGCAATGGTCACTCTATTTCATGACATGATACATAAAGAGATTGAGTGCTATGTAGACAATATGATTGTGAAATCCCCGACTGAGGAGGAGCACCTCATTCACTTAGAAAAGCTTTTTGCCAGAATAAGGAAATTCTAGGTAAGATTAAATCCCAACAAATGTGCTTTTGGTGTGAGATCTGGTAAACTGCTAGGTTTTTTTGTAAGCCAAAAGAGGATTGAGGTCGATCCAAATAAGGTCAAAGCTATCCAAGAGATGCCAACACCCAAAACTGAAAAGGAAGTTTGAGGTTTCCTTGGGAGATTGAACTATATCGCTAGATTCATATCTCATCTAACGGCTACTTGTGAACCCATCTTCAAACTACTTCGAAAAGATCAAGTTGTGGTGTGGAATGATAATTGTCAGAAAGCCTTTGAGAAAATAAAGGAATATCTACAAGAACCGCCGATCTTGATGCCTCTAGTACCTGGACGACCCCTGATTATGTACCTGACTGTGCTAGAGGGATCCATGGGATGCGTGTTGGGTCAACATGATGAAACCGGCAGGAAGGAGCATGCGATTTATTACCTCAGCAAAAAGTTTACCGACTGTGAATCGAGATATTCAATGCTCAAGAAGACATGTTACGCATTAGCTTGGGCAGAAAAATGCTTGAGATAGTATATGCTCACCCATACAACCTTGTTGATCTCCAAGATGGATCCTGTCAAGTACATATTCGAGAAGCCCGCTCTCATCGGACGAGTGGCTCGTTGGGAAATGGTATTAACAGAGTACGACATCCAGTATGTTACGTAAAAGGCTATCAAAGGAAGTGTACTCTCTGACTACCTCGCTCACCAACCTATAGAGAACTACCAGTCTATGTGCTTTTATTTCCCTGATGAAGACGTCATGTTTGCTAGAGACTATACCACACCAGGCCCAGATGACGGACCCGAACCAGGATCGCGATGGACGCTCGTGTTCGACAGTGCCGCAAACGCTAAAGGCTGTGGAATTAGGGCAATCATTACCTCTCCAACTGGTTTTAACTTATCATTCACCTCCAGATTATGCTTCAAATGTACTAACAACATGGCCGAGTATGAAGCTTGTATTTTTGGAATTGAAGTTGCCATTGATAATAAGATCAAGATTCTAGAAGTCTATGGAGATTCTGCGCTTGTCATATGCCAGATTAAAGGGGAATATGAAACACTTGACCTCAAGTTGATTTCTTACAAAGATCACGTCCTAAAGATAATCCCATACTTTAATGAGATCACTTTTCATCACATTCCCAGAGGAGAAAATCAGTTGGCTGATGCTCTAGCAACACTAGCATCCATGTTTCTAGTCAAGTGGAAGAACGAAGTGCCATCATCCGTCTGGAGTATCTTGACGAACCCGCTTATTTCCTAGAAGCCGATGCTAAAGAGCCTAAAGTTGATGATCATCCGTGGTTTTATGATATCAAGCGGTATCTAGAGACACAAGAATATCCAGAAGGCATAATCATCACTGACAAAAAATACCTCAGGAAGCTCGTCTCAAAGTTCTTCCTTAGCGTTGATGTGTTGTAGAAGTGGAATTATGATTCGGTTCTGCTCAGATGCATGGATAAACACGAAGCAGAACGTATCATAAATAAAGTGCACGAAGGATCTTTTAGGACACACGCTAGTGGTCACACAATGGTTAAAAAGATCTTGAGGGCAGGATATTATTGGATGACAATGGAAACAAACTGTTATCGCCACGTCCAGACAAACCATAAGTGCCAGATTTATGCAGACAAAGTTCATTCTTCACCACTCCCTCTGAATGTGTTGAATTCGCCTTGACCCTTCGCCATGTGGGGTATAGATGTAATTGGACGCATCGAGCCAACCGCTTCGAACGGACACCCTTCATCTTGGTGGCCATCAATTACTTCACCAAATGGGTTGAAGCTGCATCTTACGCCAACATCACTAAGCAAGTGGTGACTCACTTCATCAAGAAAGAGATGATTTGTCGACATGGAGTTCCAAATAAGATTATTACGGATAACGGTTCCAACCTCAATAATAAGATGATGAAAGAGTTGTGTAAAAGCTTCAAGATTGAACACTACAATTCAACACCTTATCGTCCCAAAATGAATGGAGCTGTTGAGGTGGCAAATAAGAATATTAAGAAGATCGTCCAGAAGATGGTGAAGACCTACAAATACTGGCACGAGATGTTGCCATTTATGTTGCATGGCTACCGCACCTCAATACGTACTTCCACAAGGGCAGTCCTGTTTTCTCTTGTGTATGGCATGGAAGCAGTATTGCCCATTGAAGTAGAGATTCCCTCCTTGAGGATTTTGGCAGACGTCAAGCTAGATGAAGCTAAATGGATACAAGCCAGACTCGACCAGCTCAATCTCATCGACGAGAAGCGCATGACAGCCATCTGTCATGGATAATTATACCAAAAACAGTAGAAGAGGGCCTTTGACAAGAAAGTCCGTCCATGACACATCCAAGCGGGAGATTTGGTGTTAAGGAAAATTCAGCCAACTCACGTTGATCCAAGGGGAAAATGGGCATCAAACTATGAGGGTCCATACGTGGTTAAGAAGGTTTTCTCTGGAGGAGCCTTGATCCTTTCAACCATGGACGGTGACAATCTTCCATTCCCTGTGAATTCGGATGCAGTTAAAAAATATTATGCCTGAAAGATAGACCCGGTGGACCAAAAAGAAAATCTATGCAAAAATGGGCGTCCTGGTGGACCATAAAAATGGTTCAGGCAAAAATTAGGGACCAAAATAAAAGAAAATGTATCCCGGTAGGCTGAAAACCCGAAAGGGCGGCCTACGCAAAAGTTTGAGAACTTTCTTCCGTGACCATCAAGCTCTTGACTAAGAAAGATCAATTCAATTGTTGCGCTCAAAAGCAAGGCATGAAGGGTCTTCAGAGACATATGGGCCATAGCGGATTTGAAACTTGGCAGGAACAGTTTCCAACATTTTCTTAGTTTTTTATATTTCTTTCAAAAGCAGTTACCTCTTTTAGGAATTGCCTCCTTTTGTAATTTTCCCATTTATGGGTTTTCATCAATAAAAATTACTTTCATTAAAGTTTTCCCTGTTCTTTTTTCTTACCATATGGTTGCAAGTTTCGTTTATTTGATTATGAGTTTTTGTATATAATGACATTATGGTAAATTGAATTAAGGGATGGCTTACTCTCTTAGGGTAACTAAAGGGTGACCATGACTCTAAGGAGTACACAGGAACACCGTTTTAAATCTTGAAACGACTTGACTGACAAGGTCGTCAAGCCTAGTAAAGCTGGCCCCGAGTTGAGGGTATCAGTACCTCCAAGTTTTATTACATCATGAAGAAATGATGCCAGGAAGTCAGGCTTATCCTCCACTTTCCCACCTGATCTAAAGTCCAATCTGCATTGGCAACTACCAAAGTCCGCCACATCGGCACCTGCATTTCCAATCACCCGTTTGCAATCATATGCATCATACGCATCGCATTCGGCTTCATAATCATTTTTGCACCATATGAATACCCAGAATCACGTCATATTCCCCCCAGCTCTTGCATCTCCGCGTGTTAGCATCTGCATTTGCATTTGCATTCGTTGTGAAACATCATTATCATCAAGCATTAGCATGCGAGTTTAGGTCCAAGACCAAATCTCGGAGATTTCCAATGATCATTAGCCCAGTCAAGGGCATTATCTACAAGAAACGTGGGTCCTCCATGGAATTCAAGATTATCAAAGCAAAATTCAGCCTGATCAAGGGCACATCATTCAGGGCCATGAGCGTTCCTCATGGGATTTATTATCATCCCTCTTTATGGTAATAGCTTATAGCATTTTCGCTTCATCATCCTTTTGGCGATGGGTCTGATATCCTTTTGATGTCATGACAAGCGTGTGTTCTCCGTTAGTCTTTTGGTAATGGATTCCCTACATCCTTTTGGTGTTAGGGTTGATTTTGTTTCGCTCTATCATCCTTTAGGTGATGGATCTAATACCCTTTTGATGTTATGACTAGCGTTTCCCCTCCATCATCCTTTTGGCGATGGATCTAACATCCTTTTGATGTTACGACTATCGTTTCCGCTCCATCATCCTTTTAGCAATGGGTCTGATATCCTTTTGATGTCATGACAAGCGTGTGTTCTCTGTTAGTCTTTTGGTAATGAATTCCCTACATCCTTTTGGTGTTAGGGTTGATTTTGTTTCTCTCCATCATCCTTTAGGTGATGGATCTAATATCCTTTTGATATTATGACTAGCGTTTCCCCTCCATCATCCTTTTGGCGATGGATCTAACATCCTTTTGATGTTATGACTAGCGTTTCCGCTCGATCATCCTTTTGGAGATGGGTCTGATATCCTTTTGATATCATGACGAGCGTGTGTTCTCCGTTATCCTTTTGGTAACGGATTCCCTACATCCTTTTGGTGTTACGGTTGATTTTGTTTCGCTCCATCATCCTTTAGGTGATGGATCTAATATCCTTTTGATATTATGACTAGCGTTTCCCCTCCATCATCCTTTTGGCGATGGATCTAACATCCTTTTGATGTTATGACTAGCGTTTCCGCTCCATCATCCTTTTGGTGATGGGTCTGATATCCTTTTGATATCATGACGAGCGTGTGTTCTCCGTTATCCTTTCGGTAATGGATTCCCTACATCCTTTTGGTGTTAGGGTTGATTTTGTTTCGCTCCATCATCCTTTAGGCGATGGATCTAACATCTTTTTGATGTTATGACTAGCGTTTTAGCTCCATCATCCTTTTGGCGATGGATCTAACATCCTTTTGATGTTATGACTAGCATTTCTGCTCCATCATCCTTTTGGCGATGGGTCTGATATCCTTTTGATGTCATGACAAGCGTGTGTTCTCTGTTATCCTTTTGGTAATGGATTCCCTACATCTTTTTGGTGTTAGGGTTGATTTTATTTTGCTCCATCATCCTTTTGGCGATGGATCTAACATCCTTTTGATGTTATGACTAGCGTTTCCTCTCCATCATCCTTTTGGCGATGGATCTAACATCCTTTTGATGTTATGACTAACGTTTCCGCTCCATTACCCTTTTGGCGATGGGTCTGATATCCTTTTGATTTCATGACTTGTGTGTGATCTCCGTTATCCTTTTGGTAATGGATTCCCTATATCCTTTTGGTGTTAGGGTTGATTTTGTTTCGCTCCATCATCCTTTTGGCGATGGATCTAACATCCTTTTGATTTTCTGACTAGCGTTTCCGCTCCATCATCCTTTTGGCGATGGATCTAACATCCTTTTGATGTTATGACTAGCGTTTCCGCTCCGTTACCCTTTTGGTAGTGGGTCCCTTACTTTCTTTTAATGTCAGAGCAGTGTGTGTGAGTGTACTATCATCCTTTTGGTGATAGGTTTCTCATCCTTTGGGTGTCATGTTTTCTCTGTTAACATCCTTTTGTTGTTAGGGACCTTTGCAAGATATCCAATATTTCATTCCTAAGCATTTTCCTTCTTTTCGGACAAATTCAGGGTCTTCTATATCTAATCATCTTCTACCTCGAAATAATGAATATTGTAGCATTTCGTCTTACCGGGTTTAAGCTGATTACATAGGGGCATCTATCATACCCTAAATTTGCCCATACTTTTTTTTTGGTTAATCAAAGGCATTGGTACAAACCATCAGAGGGTTGTCAAGGGGTTTATAAGTTTTTTTCATTGGTGTGAGCATGTGGTAGGAACTTGTTGGGAACCTCAAAGGTCATGGTGGAGTTGGAATGGTCACTCAGTTCAACTAAGCAATGCCTAGGCAAAGAGGGTCAAATTAGGGTTTCATTTTTAATCAGGATAAATTTGCTTCTTGAAGAAAAACTTGTTTCTATGGTCTTCCTTATGTCCTAAGGTGTTTGAGGATGGGAGATTGACCATCAACTTTAATCAGAAGGGCTTCAATTAATCAGTCAATTGAAAATCAGGAGATTTGGGGGAAAGTCAACTGTGCAGTGAAAAAGTCAACTCCTGACTTTTTGAGGTCAAGATCATGATCCTTGAGTTCAATATGACCAATGGATGGAATTTGATCAAGAAAGTTCAAGGGAATCACGAAAAATCAAGAGTTGTTGAAAGTTGCCATTTTAAGGAAATTAGTGTTTTAGAACTTTCTATTTATGGAAAGTTTTATGGTTGAAGTAGCCATCTTCAAGGCCATGTTTCTTCATGGTCAAGGTTTCAAATGGATATGGATCAAACATCAAAGTTGTTCCTCATATTTCAGGCTTTCTAAAAAGTCCAAGAAGTCCTCAAAATGATACTTGGAGCTCAAGTTATGATCAATCAAAGTTGGGGATTCCAATGATTTCAAAACTGTTAAGTTTGGATAGATTTTTGCACCACTTTGCAAGCCAATTTTCATCACTCTCTTGATGTCCAATGGAACTTTGTCCCAAATGAGAGTTGTGGAGAATGTTACAAGCTTTCTAAAAAGTCAAAGAAGTCCTCAATCTGATTTGTGAAGCTCAAGTTATGGATGTGCAAAGTTGAGGAAAAGTTAAGCCAAATCGATAACTTAGAATTTTTTTCTAAGTTATTTCTAGACAGTTTGCATGGCATGATTTTCAACATCATTTTTCATGGTCTTCCAATCCTCAAATCAAGATGAATCCAACATGAAATTTATTCTCCTCCATGCCCTTTTTCATTTTAGCACAAGATCTAGACAAAATGGAGTTGTGTGCACTAAGATATCATGGTCCAAAGTGGTTGATTGGAACATTTTTGCAAGACATGAATTGTTGACATTTTGGCATGAGATGTATTTCAACATGCAAAATTGTTATCAGCCTCAAACCATGCGCATGGGATGCTACATTGGGACCCACCAAATTTTTCCCAAAATGAACCAACACAAGCATGTACCTCTTTGCCCCATTTTTGAATCTTTTGCCAAAATAGGGATAGGACAAGTAGCTGCTATTGTTCTGCTCATTGCAGCCCAGCTATGCTTCTCTCTTAACCCATAAGAATCCTAGAATAAGACAAGAGAATGCAGTTGGCTGATGGACCTTCTTGATGATCTACCATTGATTAAAAAAATCACCATTGAATGCAAACCTGTCCATTCAATCTTTACCATGGTGAAACTCCTCCAAAATTTATTTGATTCCATGTTTAAGACAAAATATCAGTCAATACAAACCCTAGCCACTGCTGCATTGAAAAAACCAGAGGGCTCTCATTTTCTTTGAACCATCTCGAACCCTCCAAAACACAAAAACTGTCTTGTGTAAGTTGAATACCAGCCTCCTTTCCATTCATCCAATCACCATAAAAACCATCCATACAACCTCCAAATGACCTTTGGAAGGTGTTCAAGCCATTAAACCATTCCAAGACTTCATATATCCAAAAGTTAACCTTCTACCTAACAAACTTTGACCTTTTACTCAAAATAAGATAACTCTCAACTCAACACTCCTCCAACTCTTCCAACACTTCTAAAACTTCATAAACAACATGTGTTAGCTATCCAAACTAAGTAAACACTTCTGTAACAAAGTTTGAGAAAGGTCACTTTGTTAAACTTTAGGTTTTTGAAATTTCCTGCATATTTATAAGCCTATCTGCCAACTGTTTGATTTGTGAATCATTGGAGCTGCTATCTTGCATCGTAGGAGCATTTGCGAACTGTGGAAAGGCATTAAGGATCCTTGGTTCTATTACTTGGCAAGGCAACTGCAAGAGGTAAGTCTATATCTTTGAACATAAATTGTTTTCCTTGCATCCTACATACTGTTTTGAGCCTTGACCATGGTTGTATGCTGAGAAACATGTGAATTGATGTTTGTGGTGGGCATTGTAATAGCCTAACCATTTTGGACACTGTCAAGAGTCAAAGACTTTCAATCTGTTGTTTTTGTTTCTTGCACTCTACTGCCAATTTTATGCCTTGAGATTTGTGAATCTCCAATACCATTTTGTTTGTGGTCAGGTCATGATATCTTTTTTTGAGTTTGAATGTTGTTTTTTAAGTTGAGTTCATTAACTCAGTTGGACTGTCAAGGGTTTTAAGACCTTAGAACTGTTGTTGGCCACTACGTTGAGAGGATTCACAATGAATTGTTGATGATCAGCAAAGGGTTTTGTTTTTAAGAAAAGATTTGTTTTGAGGGATGCTTGCTGTTTAATATGATGCTCCTATTGAGATGATTCATCTAGTGCTGTTAAATGCATATTTTGTTCCATGATGATCAGCATTGTATGGTTAATGTACTTTGTTTTCAAACCATTTTGAACATGAGTTTGTCAACTCATAATTCATGGCTGTTTATTTTAAAAACTGGTCTTGTGGTACTAAAATTTGAGTTTCTGTTTGTTTTGATAAATTAATAACTTTCATTTAAAAAAACAACATATTGGTGTCATGACCCCTGTTGAGATGATTCACACATGTTGAAGCATATGATAATCAACTCTGTTGTGGCTATTGATCGCGACTTTCTATGTCTAATACAACCTAACTGCAAGTGCACAGTCTATTGTGTAGTAATAATAGATATCGAACCCACAGGGACTCGTAATCAAACTAGTATTCTCGGGAGTTACTATGTTTAGCTAGGTAGAATATGTTTAAGGGAATAAGATTGTCACTAAAAGGGAACTAAGAATGCTACTTAGATTATAATTGATCGAATCGATATGCAGTAATTGTGTTCTTCAGGGATTTAACAAGTTACCGGTGTATGAAATAGTTTTCGGAGTTTACTTAAGCAGAAAATGGTGATTTAAAGACTCTCGCCTCACGATGGTTATTGACGCTAATCATAATTTTAAGGGCCAAACGTACACTTTCGTATCCCATTCGGGGTTAAAATTATATTTTGGAAATCTCTAAGTTCTAATTCATTTTAAAGTGTTTTCGCTGTTATTAAAATGAATGACTAGTGTTTACTATCTGATCTTACCGCAGCTTTCGCTTGTTGGTTTGTATCTTAATTAATTTCCCACTTTCGTGGCAAAACTACTTTTAAATAAGTTCTCACTTTCGCGACGAAGTTTATTCAGTAAATCAATTTTAAACACTCAGACCATAAATTACTATTGAAAATAAAGTTTTTCACCAGTTGTTATCAAATCCCATTCGAATTATTACTACATATCGATTACTTAAATTTAGCTAGACATGGATTTGGGAAAGATAAAACATAAATAAAAACAATAAATAATAATTTGCATTATAATAAAACTGGAATTACGATTGAAATGAGAAACCTGTAAATATTCCAATTGGCCTTTGGGCAGATCCTCCACAGATGTTAGCAGGATTCTGGTCTTTATGCCAGTTTGATCGTACAATAAAAGTAGAAATTACAGAAGAATGAAAATGGAATACAGGAAAAGTAAAGAGAAACAAATAAGAATATTTAAACTGGAAAGGTTTGCTCTGGAAATAAATTTGGCAGCACTTCATTGTATGAATGTGGCTCCCTTTCTGAGGTCCCCTTCTTCCCCTTTTATAGAAATGGAATTCTAACGGTTATAATTGGAGAGAGTGGACTTTGAGGCAGAAAAATCAGAGAGTAGTGGTCCACTGTGTGGGACTTGGAACTGCTTCTTTAACGTGCAATTGAAGTGGGGCGTTTTTGCCTGCATGACGGTCGTCACCCGTGTGACGGTCGTCATGGAGCTGTGACGGTCGTCACATCAGCAAAAATAGCCTTCTGCGCTTTTCATGATGTTTTCACTCTTTTTTCGTCCATATTTCATCTGGGATTGCTTCTTTTCTTCATGTTGCCTTGTTTAGACGTGATCGTTGAATACCTGCAAAACATCAGACAAATAACACGGAAATAACCCGAAATCAGATCGAAAACGGTTAAACTTTAGTTGAATTATGCATCAAAATATATATACGATTTCGTGTTATCAAACTCCCCTAAGCTTGAATCTTTGCTTGTCCTCAAGTAAAACATGAAAAAGTCGGCAAGCACGAGGCAGCTTCTTCGTTCGCAAAGTTGGGAAAACCGGGATTCTTGGTAAGAACAAAACGAGTACCATGACGACACTGGACTACAAGTCTTCGGAGGTCTCCTTCTTATGCAAACCGGTCCCAGTCATGCTACTGTAGCTTGGCGTCAAGGTTCTCGCGGCAAGTTCACCCTGTTTGTTCTAGCGCAATCACATTAAGCCCGTTGTCCATACACTTTCATGGGAAGTCGATCTGTTAGTGAATATGATCTCATTTTTGTTTTTGATCTTCTACATTGATCATAAGCTTATGTCATTGATTTTTCAATGAGTTTTCGTGTCGTTGGGCTAAATGCTCGGGTGAGGAGCACCTAACTTAGAAGGAAACGTGTCTTATATTTTTGGGCTATTTAGCTCTCTTTTCATGATTTTTCATCTTTTTGGAGATCATACACTTATTTGCATCGGTTGCTCGCTTAGTAGTGCTTTAGGATGGTGCTGACTGCTAGTATAAACTACTTGGGGCTGAGTTTGCGTAGACACTTGAGGCTTTGGTACACGTAGGTAGTGAAACCGACTCGCATAAACCGTAGATCTAAGGTGTCAGGACGGTACTGGTTTTGTTAGAACTGTCGTTTCCTCGGAGTTTCAAAACTTGGTTTGAACTCGGTTGCATTCTCGTGATGCTTTTGCTTTTGAGGAACGAACGAAAATTTTTGTTTACGTTGAATAATGTGGGGAAGTTTGCGTAACGGAAAAAGGATATATGAACGAGCTTTATTTGCTAAAAATAGAAAATGTTTAAATAGAAATTACGAAATTCAAAGTACAGTGGAATGGAAATAAAGGCTCCGCTCCCACACTATCTCAATCAGTGTCCCCACTGATTTTGAAGCATGCGAGAGGGAGATACAACTGAAATGAAAGTATAAATAAACTGGAAATATAGTAAACAAATAAGAAAAAATGGATAACTAATCACGTCCGCTGCCTCGGTCACGTCCGCGCAGGCGTCCTCTGGCTCTGGCAAGGGCTACTCGGTCCTCATAACTCATAGCTCCGGTGTGGTAGACGGTGTCCCGGAGTCCTTCGACCTGCAAAGTCAGATTCGCCAGGTTCTCAGTAATGGTAGCTTGGCCGGTTTGAAGTTGTTGCATTTGAGTCCGGTGCCAAGCTTCGAACTGGTCTGCTCGCTGATTCTGTTGCTGCAGCATAGCGAGTATCTATGCCTGCTGGTCGAGAGAGCGGCGGAGATCCTCTTCTGTGTAGTCGGGCACTGGATGATGGCGGCGGCGGCGAGAGGATGTACCTTCGGAAGGAGGAGGCTGCGATGCCTCTGGCTGCTCGGACCTGTCCAACTCAGCTTGGATTTCATTGTCAGAACCTTGGGTGTGGTCCTGAGTAGGAACAACGGCAGCAGGAGGGGCAGTGAGGTCAAATAACCAGTTGGTACGATCCTCCGGGTGTGTGCGGGTGCGTGATGGAAGGATGATGCTTCAGACAGTTTTGCCACGCACCACCGGATGGTACTTGCCGTCAGCTCTAGAGCGGATAAGGTGGGAGGCTCTGCAGTGGTCGGTGTCAAGGAACACCGAGGGGATGGAACGGAGGTGCTGGAGGCGGTCGCCAAGGTTCAGCCCAAGTGCAATGGCAATGACAATCCCGCCAAAGTAAAATGGCTTCGAGCCACGGTTGCAGTTGGCCTGAATGTGAGCCAGCAGGAACGGAGCGGCGTTGACAGGCTCGTTGTTGAAGACGCAATGGAGGAAGAAGAGCTCTTTCGAGTTCACCTTATGGTTGCTGTCTCTGGCGAAGATTGTGTTGCTCAATGTTCTGTGAAAGTACCGGATGGTCGGGTTATGAATATGTGTGGCGTGCAGAGAGTCCCAACCATCGGCATTGATGCCGGTCAACTGGTACCACAGCGCGAAAGCTTCGTGCTGGAACTGATCAGTGAGGCGGCGGTGAGCATTGTCGCCTCGAGGTAGCTGAAGGATGGTGGCAATCTAGTTTTGGTTCACCTGGTAGTTTGTGCCGAACATCCGGAAACATGCGGCACCTGAATGTTGGTTGAGGTCGCCGCTGGATGTGACGTAGGTAAACGAACTCAAGAACTCGAGAGTGAGTTGTTCGTATGTTGGAAGTGGATTGGTGCAAAGATTCCAGATGTCTGCTCTTTGAAGCATCCAAGTTATGCCTTCAAGGAGTCCGAGCTCCGTAAGCGACGGAATGTGTGGATAATGAGTCGGCTGGAGCGACCTTTGATGGAATGCGATGTGGTTTGCTCGTTGTCTTTTGCCTAAGTCACCTTCGCTGAAGATAATGTTACTGATATTCGGGGTTTCTGCATTTCTCGCCATTGTTGGAAGATTGAGAGGATTCTGAAGATTGGGGTTTTTCTGCAGAGTGGGAAAAATTGACAGAAGTGTGGTTGGAAGTTGAGATTGGGGTTGAAATATATGGTGCAATGTGGGGAGAACGAAAATTTGTAGTGGGGTAGGAGTTCTGATGATTGGAAGTTGAAATGAGGGTAGTGGGAGAGAAAACGCAACCCTGTTATATCAGATAGCAGTTTTGGGTTCGTGACGGTCGTCACGTATGTGTGACAGTCGTCACCCGCGTGACGCTTGTCAGGGTCCTGTGACGGTCGTCACAGCAGCAAAATCTGCAGAATGCAGAATTTTGCTCTGAGGGCGTTCTTGCAGTGACTTTTAGGCCTAGTATTGATACGACAATGTAATATAGCAGCCAACAAACAAAGAATAACGTAAAAACAAAGTAATTGAATATAGACTATAATTGAAATAACATGAAATTGAAATGATTGTATGTAGTACATAAAAAAAACTAACAATGCGAAAAATCCAAATGATTAAACGAAACTAAACTAAACCAAACCAAACTGAATCTACTACTAAAACTAGTATCTAGTCTTTTCGTGCCTTCAACTCATCGAGTTTCCGCGCGTAGTAGTCGAGCTGGTCACAGACTAAGTCCATGAAGACTACCAGTTCGCTATGTATGCCTGCGATGTCATCTTTTACAGTAGTCAGAGCTGCATCAACATTGTCCAATCGGAGTAGAACAGTATCCATTTTGTCGGTGGTCTCCTCAGGGATAGGCTCAGGATAGGTGTTGTAGTGCGGAGGAGTCATAGGGTCTACTTCCGCTTCGGATACAGCATCATCATAGTACATATAGTCGTGTTCCTCAGAGATGTGGTCACTGTCATACATATAGTTCTGTGGTGTTGACTGAGGTGAAGGAGGTCCCATAGGCTCGTCCAGTTCATAAAGCCAGTTGTCCTTGTTGTGGATACTTGTCATCTGATGATCAGGCAGTGTGAATAGCTGTACTGGTTTTTCGTTAATGAGGTACTCATACGGTCCAGGTCCCATAGTTCCTAGAATGCGCCTGTTAAAGCAGAATTGTATATTCATGGGTCGGATGGTGCCAAAACGAGTGCTTGCATTTAAGTGGAATCTAAGGCCAAGCTCGTGGGCAATCATTGTCACGAGGCCTCCTATAAGAATAGGTGTCTGTGGTTCCTGCGTGAGGCGTTTGAAATATCTCATCATGAAAGGCACTGCATTTACTGTACGTCCCTGAGAAGCACATAACATGATGAATAACTCCTCTTTAGATACTGTAGTAATATTTTCTTCTTTCCCAAACAGGGTGTGAGCTAGTATCTTATGGAAGTATCTGAAAGCTGGGTTATGAATATCATCATTATACATTCTGTCTGGTTCAGGGTGATAGTCGCCTGTGATTCTACCCCAGAATTGGTCGAGTTGAAAATCAATATCGTCATCTTCTGCACTGATGAACACATGCGGTCCGCTAGGAAATCCTAGGAGGTTAGCTAGTGACATCCGGCTATGGGTTTGGTCCATTCCAAACATTCAAAAGGTAATCAGCTCTGTGTTGGATCCAAAGCCATAGTTGGGTATGTATCTGAAAGAACTAAGGAATTCATAGGTAAGATCCTTATAGGTAGCAAAACGTGTTTTCAAAGCAGTGTTCTCCCAACCCAGTTGATTGAACAGGTATTGAATGCTATCCGTGATTCCTAGTTTATCCATGGTAGACTTATCATAATACATAATTAAGGCGAATTCTCTTTCAGTTAGTGCTGCAAATCTTGCTTTTTGAGCTAGTCCTCGAAAATGAACCTTTGTGAAGTCGTACTCGGCCATACTCGCAGGTAATTCAGAGAAAACAGAAGGAATGTTTTGAAGACTTTAAAAATCCTGAAAAGTTTAAAACAGGAGTTTGAAGTCACGATTTTTAAAAACAAAGAGCGGTAGAAACAAAAGACAAAAGAGAAAACTAAAAATAAAAATATGAAAACAAACGAAAGTAGAAAGTAGTAGTAATTATAAGTTTAGAATTTTTGTTGGATTTTCAAAGTAAAATTTTAAAGAAAAATGAAATACAATAACGAGGGAAATTGGGTTGCCTCCCAGTAAGCGCTGTTTTTAACGTCTAAAGCCTGACGATAGCTTGGTGAGAAGCTATTCGGGTGCTTGAGCTAGAAGCTCAAGCAATGTTATACTGCAGACTTGAGGGTTGTTGTCGTTCTCATTATAATGTTTTAGACGTTGCCCGTTTATGATAAACGGTGCATTCGTTTTATCGGTAATTTTGACAGCTCCACTCTGAAGTACTCTAGTCACTTCATAGGGTCCAGACCACCTAGATTTTAGTTTACCTGGGAAGAGTTTTAATCTTGAATTAAATAGCAATACGATGTCTCCCACACTGAATTGTTTCTTGACTGAACGTTTATCATGCCACTTTTTAGTTCGTTCTTTGTAGATACGGGCATTTTCGTAAGCGTCTAATCGAAGTTCTTCCAATTCGTGTAAGTTCAAGATTCGCTTTTCTCCTGCCTCGGTGTAGTTGAAATTGAGTGTCTTAATGGCCCAGAAGGCCTTATGCTCTAATTCTACAGGGAGATGGCAGGATTTACCGTAAACTAATTTGTAGGGTGTAGTACCTCTTGGTGTCTTAAAAGCGGTCCTATAAGCCCATAAAGCTTCTTGTAGCTTTGATGACCAATCTTTCCTTGAGGTAGCGACAGTCTTTTCCAATATCTGTTTTATTTCTCTGTTCGAGACCTCTACTTGTCCGCTAGTTTGCGGGTGATAAGGTGTAGCTACTCGGTGTCGGACTCCATATTTAGAGAGAAGTTTATCGAATATTCGCGATATGAAGTGAGATCCGCTGTCACTGATGACGAGTCTGGGTACACCGAATCTAGGAAAGATTGTGTTTTTGAAGAGTTTGATTACTACTCGTGCGTCGTTTGTTGGAGCAGCAATGGCTTCTATCCATTTAGACACGTAATCGACAGCGACGAGTATGTAGTTATTACCAAAAGAAGGTGGGAATGGTCCCATGAAATCTATTCCCCATACGTCAAAGATTTCTATCTCTAAGATTCCTTTCTGAGGCATTTCATCGCGTCGTGAGATGTTGCCAGTCCGTTGGCATCGATCACATTTTAGCACGGCGATGTGAATGTCTTTCCAGAGGTTAGGCCAGAATAAGCCGGCTTGGAGAATCTTAGCGCACGTCTTGGATGTACTAGCATGACCACCATATGGTGCTGAATGGCATTGGGAAATGATATTGTCTATTTCTTCCTCTGGGACACAGCGACGGTATATGTTGTCGGCCCCTCTCCTGAAGAGTAGAGGTTCGTCCCAATAATAGTGTTTCAGATCGTGGAAGAATTTCTTCTTTTGCTGATAAGTGAGATCCGGTGGAAGCACGCCTGCAGCGAGGTAATTAACGATGTCAGCATACCAAGGTAATGTGACTTGGGCATAGACGGCTTCTATGGCTTTTTCGAATTCTGGATCTTCCGAGATTGAGTTGGGTATGTCACTTTCTAATTTGGCTATCAGACGTTCGTACGGGAAATCGTCATTTATCGGTACTAGTTCATGTTTGATGCCTTCTATTCGGGATAAGTGATCTGCAACAACGTTCTCGGTTCCTTTCTTATCTTTGATTTCTAAGTCAAACTCTTGTAACAACAGGATCCATCTCAATAGTCTTGGTTTGGCATCCTTTTTGCTTATTAGGTACCTTATGGCAGCATGGTCTGTGTATATGATAATTTTTGCTCCTACTAAGTAAGAACGGAATTTGTCAAGCGCAAATATAACTGCTAGAAGTTCCTTTTCTGTGGTAGCGTAGTTCATTTGGGCAGGATCTAAGGTTCTACTGGCATAGTAGATGGCATGGAGTTTCTTGTCCTTCCTTTGTCCTAGAACTGCGCCTACGGCATAATCACTCACATCGCACATGATTTCGAACGGTAGTCGCCAATCGGGTGGTTGCATAATCGGTGCGGTGATAAGGGCTGATTTTAATGTTTCGAATGCTTTTAGACAGTCGTCGTCGAAGACGAACTCAACATCTTTCATCAACAGGCCGGTCAGAGGTTTTGTGATTTTTGAAAAATCTTTTATAAATCTTCTGTAGAAACCGGCATGTCCTAGAAAACTCCGTATTTCTCGTACGGATTTTGGACGTTGGAGATCTTTTATAATCTCTATTTTAGCTTTGTCGACCTCAATTCCTTTATCTGATATGACATGTCCTAGAACTATTCTTTGTCGGACCATAAAATGACATTTTTCCCAATTTAGGACGAGGTTCACTTTTACACAGCGTTCTAATACCATTTCTAAATTTTGTAGGCATCCTTCAAAACTTTGTCCACATACCGAGAAATCGTCCATAAACACTTCCATGATATCGTCTATGAAGTCTGCGAAGATTGCCATCATGCATCTTTGGAAGGTTGCTGGAGCATTACAAAGTCTGAACGACATTCGGCGGTAAGCAAAAGTACCATAAGGACAGGTGAATGTAGTCTTTTCTTAGTCATCAGGATGAATGGGAATTTGGAAGAATCCTGAATAACCATCTAGATAGCAGAAGTATGAATGTTTGGCTAATCTTTCCAACATTTGGTCTATGAAGGGTAACGGGAAATGATCTTTGCGTGTGGCCTTGTTAAGCTTCCTATAATCAATGCACATCCTGCTTCCGGTCACTACTCTTTTTGTTATTGATTCTCCTTTTTCGTTTTTAACTACAGTGACTCCTCCTTTCTTTGGTACGACATGAACTGGGCTGACCCACTCACTATCGGAGATTGGATAGATGATTCCTGCATCTAGCAATTTCTTTACTTCATCTCTGACTACAGTGCTTAGGATGGGGTTCAGTCTTCTCTGATGCTCTCGAGAGGTTTTAGAGTCTTCCTCTATTGTAATTCGATGCATACAGATCGAAGGGCTTATACCTTTTAGATCACTTATGTTATAGCCTAACATGGTGGGGTACTTCTTTAGGACTTCTAATAGCTTTTCAGTTTCTGGTTGTCCTAAGTCGGCGTTGACTATCACTGGTCTTTTTTGTTCATCGTCTAGAAATTCATATCTAAGGTTTTTGGGTAGTGTTTTAAGTTCTAAAGATGGGTTCTTCGGACCTGGCATGTGGTTTGGGGTCAGTGCTAAGCTTTCGCTTAGGCTGTCGTCTTTATACGGTTTACGCCAATCGTCGTCTTCAGAAATATTAGGTATTTGAATCTTTATTATTTCTGAATACGTGGTCTCTTCATTTTCAAGTTCTCTTATGCATTCGTCGATTTCGTCTACTAAATAGCAGGTATCATCTATGGCTGGTGCTTGTAAGAACTTGGTGAGAATGAACTCTATCTTTTCTTCTCCTACTTCGAATGTTAGCCTTCCTTTCTTCACGTCTATAATCGCTCCGGCTGTAGCTAGGAATGGTCTTCCTAGAATAATTGGGGTTACAGTGTCCTCCTTGATGTCCATGATTATGAAGTCGGTTGGAATGTAGAATTGTCCTATGCGTACTGGAACGTTTTCCAGTATTCCGACTGGGTATTTTACTGATCGGTCAGCTAATTGAACGGACATTTTGGTTGGTCTGAGGTCTCCCATATTCAGCTTTTTGCATATAGATAAAGGCATAACACTGATACTGGCTCCTAAATCGCATAGAGCTTTTTCTATTACGAACTTTCCAATGACGCAGGGTATGGAGAAACTACCTGGGTCTTTTAATTTAGGAGGCATGCGGTTTTGAATAATGGCGCTACACTCTGCAGTAAGTGTAACTGTTTCGTTATCCTCGATCTTTCTCTTATTCGACAGGATTTCTTTGAGAAATTTAGCGTATGACGGCATTTGAGTTATCACTTCTGTAAAAGGAATAGTAATATTCAGCTGTTTAAGGAGCTCTACAAATTTCTTAAACTGTCCTGAAGTTTTGGAGTTTATTAGTCTTTGAGGATAAGGAATAGGTGGTTTATATTGCGCTGGAGGTGCTTGAGTTTTTTCACTTGCGGTATCCTCCTTCTCGTTGTCTTCCTTCTTCTCTAACTCGGATTCCTTTTCTGCTTGTTCCGTTGGTTTTTGTTGCATGGCTGAGTTTTCGGTCCTCAGATCGATCGGTTTGTCCAATTCTTTTCCACTTCTTAGTATTACAGCATTTTCTTGGCCTTTTGGATTCTGTTCGGGTTGTCCAGGAAATGTGCCAGCAGGTGCGGCAGCAGAGGCTTGTTGTTGAGCCACTTGTGATATCTGTGTTTCTAGCATTTTGTTGTGGGTGGCTAAAGCGTCTACTTTTCCGGTTAACTGTTTAATTTGCTCGCTAGTGTGTATGTTTTGATTCAGGAATTCTTTATTTGTTTGAGCTTGAGTAGCTATGAATTTTTCCATCATCAACTCGAGGTTTGATTTCCTAGGTGCATTCTGAGCAGCAGTTGGTTTCTGATATCCTGGCAGAGCAGTAGGCATTTGCAATGCATTTTCGCTTTTGTAAGAAAAGTTTGGATGATTTCGCCAACCTGGGTTATAGGTATTTGCGTAAGGATTTCCTTGAGCATAATTTACCTGGTCTGGTGGGATTCCGGCTAGCAATGGGTATTCGGGCGCATTATGAGTGGTGCTTCCGCATAACTCGCAATTTGGAGTTACGGCAGCGACGATTGCAGTGGGGTTAACGGTCAGACTATCAATCTTCTGTGCTAGAGCATCTACTTTAGCGTTGAACTTTTCAAGGCTGCTGATCTCGTACATCCCACCTTTCGTTGTGGTTTTCTCTGTTGGAGTGTGTTCACCTCCCCATTGGCAATGGTTTTGTGACATGTTTTCGATTAATTGATAGGCTTCATCGTATGGCTTATCCATAAGTGCACCGCCCGCAGCAGCGTCTATTGTCAATCTAGTATTGTATAAAAGCCCATTATAGAAAGTATGGATTGTCACTCAGTCTTCTAGACCGTGGTGAGGACATGTTCTCATCATATCTTTGAATCGTTCCCATGCTTCGTAAAGAGATTCAGTATCTTTTTGTCGAAATCCGTTGATTTGAGCTCTAAGCATAGCAGTTTTGCTTGGCGGAAAATATCTCGCTAAGAAGACGTTTTTCAATTGTTCCCACGTCGTAACGGAGTTGGATGGTAAAGATTGTAACCATGTCCATGCTCTGTCTCTAAGAGAGAATGGGAAAAGACGAAGTCTTATCGCGTCTGGAGTTACTCCATTTGCTTTCACTGTGTCTGCGTATTGTACAAACTTCGTTAGATGTTCGTTCAGATCCTCAGTTGCGTTTCCTGAGAATTGGTTTTGTTGTACAGCTGACAGCAATGAAGGTTTCAGCTCAAAATCATTTCGGGTAATAGCTGGGGCAGCAATGCTACTTCTAGGCTCTATCTGAGAGGGTGTAGCGTATGCCTTCAGCGGTTTGTTTGGAGGTCCTTCAGCCATGTTTGATTATTCTTCGGATTTGGGAATGGGAGTGAGAGGATCGGGAATGCTATGTTTGAGTTGGTACTCAATGATTCGGCTTCTTAGATGTAAGAAGCGTTCTAGTTCTGCGACTGAAGGTTTCAAGATATCGCCTTGCGAGCGATTACTTGGCATACAATCGATAGCACTAGTAAAGGAAAAATGAAAATTGTTAACCTAGTCTATACGGCGTAACAGAAGGTTACAGTATTGACTAAACGGGTCCCCGACAACGGCGCCAAAAACTTGATCGCGACTTTCTATGTCTAATACAACCTAACTGCAAGTGCACAGTCTATCGCGTAGTAATAATAGATATCGATCCCACAGGGACTCGTAATCAAACTAGTGTTCTCGGGAGTTACTATGTTTAGCTAGGAAGAATATGTTTAAGGGAATAAGATTGTCACTAAAAGGGAACTAAGAATGCTACTTAGATTATAATTGATCGAATCGATATGCAGTAATTGTGTTCTTCAGGGATTTGACAAGTTACCGGTGTATGAAATAGTTTTCGGAGTTTACTTAAGCAGAAAATGGTGATTTAAAGACTCTCGCCTCACGATGGTTATTGACGCTAATCATAATTCTAAGGGCTAAACGTACACTTTCGTATCCCATTCGGGGTTTAAATTATTTTTTGGAAATCTTTAAGTTCTAATTCATTTTAAAGTGCTTTCGCTGTTATTAAAATAAATGACTAGTGTTTACTATCAGATGTTACCGCAGCTTTCGCTTGTTGGTTCGTATCTTAATTAATTTCCCACTTTCGTGGCAAAACTACTTTTAAATAAGTTCTCGCTTTCGCGACGAAGTTTATTCAGTAAATCAATTTTAAACACTCAGACCATAAATTCCTTTTGAAAAGAAAGTTTTTCACCAGTTGTTGTCAAATCCCATTCGAATTATTACTACATATCGATTACTTAAATTTAGCTAGACATGGATTTGGGAAAGATAAAACATAAATAAAAACAATAAATAATAATTTGCATTATAATAAAACTGGAATTACGATTGAAATGAGAAACCTGTAAATATTCCAATTGGCCTTTGGGCAGATCCTCCACAGATGTTGGCAGGATTCTGGTCTTTATGCCAATTTGATCGTACAATAAAAGTAGAAATTACAGAAGAATAAAAATGGAATACATGAAAAGTAAAGAGAAACAAATAAGAATATTTAAACTGGAAAGGTTTGCTCTGGAAATAAATTTGGCAGCACTTCGTTGTATGAATGCGGCTCCCTTTCTGAGGTCCCCTTCTTCCCCTTTTATAGAAATGGAATTCTAACGGTTATAATTGGAGAGAGTGGACTTTGAGGCAGAAAAATCAGGGAGTAGTGGTCCACTGTGTGGGACTTGGAACTGCTTCTTTAACGTGCAATTGAACTGGGGCGTTTTTGCCTGCATGACGATCATCACAAGGTGTGACGGTCGTCACCCGTGTGACGGTCGTCATGGAGCTGTGACGGTCGTCACATCAGCAAAAACAGCCTTCTGTGGTTTTTATGATGTTTTCACTCTTTTTTCGTCCATATTTCATCTGGGATTGCTTCTTTTCTTCATGTTGCCTTGTTTAGACGTGATCGTTGAATACCTGCAAAACATCAGACAAATAACACGGAAATAACCCGAAATCGGATCGAAAACGGTTAAACTTTAGTTGAATTATGCATGAAAATATATATACGATTTCGTGTTATCAGCTATGTAAATTTGTCTCTCATAACTAAAAACTCTGTTGTGGCTATCGCAAAGGCACTTACCATTCAAAACCAAAAACATCTTTAATAAGAGAACGATGTTCTATTTGCATTGAATTAAAGAGAGAGGATTAAGTGTAGACTTCTTCCTCTTTGAGTGTCAGGATACTCACTGTAGTATGTGTGATCTTAATACTCGTCTTTCAATATGAAGACGCTACGTTCGCCATACTATTTCATAATAAAAACTTTAAGATAATGAATTGGGTACTACCCGCAAGGGGTTACTATCCAAGGACTTATCTCGCCCCTAAAAACAACCTCACAAATCAAATGTGACATCTTGCCTCGCATGGAGAAAACTAATCTTTCAAAATGGATATGTTACGTCTGTTCTACTGCAAACAGGTAACGTATAAGTCTCCTCACATGTCAGCAGCAAAACACCAAAACTGCTAGAATGCGCACGATAACATCATCCACAAAACATCAACAAACTGTAGGCTGAACTATGGTTGCTCTGATTCTTTACTTCTTTTAAGTAAAGATACGTAGGCACAAGGGCCACAATCCTTGCCGAGAACATTCCCGCTATATCTGTAGTTCCCTGAACTACATTGACTCTGACTTTCTCATATCTGTTGAGAATACATAGGCCTAGGACGACGAAGTCCTACCGAGTCCTTTCATCCCCGTTATCTCCTTTTTCCCTATTTTTAAACCCTTCTCTTTACCCCTAGGAACACTCTTTTATAGCATAATATTTTAGAAAATATAATCACACATCGACAAACAAATGGTTCCCATCGAGTACAATGGATGCGAGGGGTGCTAATACCTTCCCCTCGCATAACCGGCTTCCAAACCCGTTCTTGGTCGCGAGACCATCTTATCCTTTTCTTTCTTAAGGTTTTCTCGATATTTTCCTTTCTCGTCATGGGATAAATAAAGTTCGTTGGCGACTCTTCTGTCTATCTTTTTTCGCCTCCCAGCCGTTGCATGATGCATTTTTCGAGTAGCGACAGCTGGCAATCTTTTATATCATGTCATTTCTTTGCATTTGTAGTTTCTTTTTCGTTAAAGTGCAAACTTATTTGTAAAACATGTCTATTTTCGATTGATAATGATAATGAAATGAGTATGCATGTTTTGATTAAATCCATTTATGTTTACTCATACTTTTTATCGATGTCAAATGCTTGTTTAATCAAAATTCGAGGGAGGATGACGAAATTTAAAGACACAATACTTCTGATTGTATGCTTTTGAATAAAACTTTTGCTGATGATGTACAAGCATTGTTTTGAATCCCTAAACACCGGAGATATAAGGAAGATATTCCCTTGTCAACCCCTTTGATTCTAGTAGTAGGAGTTTTTTTTTTGAAAACGAAAAACCCTCAATCTTAACCTGGGGTAGGGTAGGTGTCAATTAATTTGACCAAGCTTCCAAATTGCGAAAGGAGTATTATTGTTCGAGGATCAATCATACCTATGGAGGTTGTACCTAAAAAACTTACAGTGGTTATCCGTCACCCGCCAAGGAGTTAGGCAGTCACAACCCTGTCAAAAAAGTTAGACAAGCCGGTGTACATGACTTGTTCCCAAAAAGAAAAGAAAAATAAGAAGTTCGCTAAGTCAATAACTTGAAAACAAGTGGCTTAGGAAAAAATTAGGGCATCCCGCTAGACTTCAAAATCAAAAGATAAATCCAAAAGAGTCAGTCCAGGAAAAAATAGGGAAATCAAAATGATGGAGAACAAGTCGCGTGACTCCAGACACCAAAGACGAAAAGCGAGCGACTATTACTCTGAAAACTTATGGTTTTCTTAACCATCAATCCTGTCATCCAACCTTTGAAAGGTGAGCGCTTGTGTCGAATTAGCTGAACATAGGACTGGAGAACATCAAGGAGAATGGGTGGGTTAAAATAGACTTTGAGCCTTATATCTTTTCATTCTATAACCATGAACCAGGATACGTTACAACCTTCGAAAGACCAAATTGAAGCAGGTTTGTTCTGAAAGCATACTTCGGTAAAGATCACATCGAAACTGACTCCTAAAAAGGATTTTCTTACCATGTGGGTATTGATGTTGACATTCTGATAAGTGATTCATTCACTATATGTCACAACCTTTTTCCATTGAACAGACTTGGATTTCAAAACTGTCATATGCATTGCATTAATATCATCTTTTCAATACAATTTGTTTTACTTGCTAAGTAAGCACTTGACATCAGGAGAGTTTCTACAATGGAAAGTTTGTCTGAGATAAGATGCAAAGTGCCTGAGTACTTCGTTGAATGGGGGAAAGTCATGTCAAATGATCACACTGGTAGATTCAGCCATTTCAAAAGTCAATTAATCTAGGGCAATCAGGTCGAGATTCAATAAATCTCTCGAAGGTCAGTTTGTCAGAGGCACTTCTTCACAGATTAGCCAGTTAGGGGAAAATCCATTTGAAGGCTGGGGCAGGACACCCCAAGAACATAAGAAGTTAATCTGGTTCAGAGCGGAGTTCTCATCTGAAGCACCTCTCCGAGGTTCAAAATGCTAAGGCAGCCCATCTCAAACCATCAGGGTTCGGAGATTCCAAGGTTTTTTCTTTCGAGGAAGATTTTTACAGAGATCCCACAGGCTAGGGAAAAATCAGAGACAGATGAACTTTTCCTCCCCATATCTTCAGAGCTACTCAGGGCTACTCAAGCAGGTTCAACTAACCTTCAAGTTCAAGACGTATGTCGGGAAGTCATGTTAACCATTCCCTGATCCTTCAACCATAAACCTTGTATCCGGACAAGACGCGTCCTAACGTCAGCTGTACCCGACCCATCTCCTCAACCAATGCCCAATCCCTATTGGTAACCACCAGAAGTTCAATCCCTATTGATACCCTATTCCAAAATCTAATCCCTATTAGTACCCATTAAAATATCACCTCCTAAAAATTAGTCACCATCAGGTTCCACCGTCTTTCCTAACAAAGTTCAATCATACTTGGCGTATCCTTCTTTCCCCAGCAGCCTGAGTCGGCATCTGCATTTTTGCATATAGATGATTTCCCGCTCCCTCATATTGATGTATTGGTCGACAATACTGATCAATTTTTTGTGTTTTCGTTCATGGATGGCTTCTCCGGATATAACCAAATCAAGATGGCACCGGAAGACATAGAGAAAACCACGTTCATTACACCATGGGGGACGTTCTGCTACAAAGTAATGTCTTTCGGTCTGAAGAACGCAGGGGCAACTTACCAGCGGGCGATGGTCACTTTGTTTCATGACATGATTCATCATGAGATTGGAGTCTATGTTAATGACATGATAGCGAAGTCCCAAACGGAGGAGGGACATCTGGTCAATTTGCTGAAGCTATTTGAGAGGCTTAGGAATTTAGGTTGAGGCTGTTGCACCCCAAAATTTGACCAACATTTATTTACCCAGCAAGAGTTATATGAGGCTTTGAAGCTAGCCAAGAAAGTTATTTTAGTGTTCAAAGGTTGATACCTTTGTCAGAGAACTCAAGAGATCCTCAGAGGAATTGGTTGAAACCAAGGTTGTGTGTCTCATAACTTGAGAGTTGTGGGAGCTCCTCAGATGATTCTGAGACTATGAGGATAGACTTGATGCTTGGAGAAAGCTTATGAGATGTCTTGAAAGCCATCATGAAGCCTAGAGAGGTCATTGTACAAGAATTCAGAAGATTCAACCATGAGTGGTGGAATTAGGGTTTGACTGGGTCAACCCTAGGTCAACTGAAGATTTGGAGAGGGTTGAGACCCAATCCAAGAGCCATGTGATCATGGAATGATGTATTGATATGCTATAAGGATGATTCCTAGACCAACTCATCATGATTGAGGAGTTTGAGAAGTTTCAAGCTAGGGTTCCTAAGGATTGACAATGTAAAATCCCCTAGTTTGATCCCTATCTTCAAGGCAGTTTAGCTCAAGATGTGATTGTTATCTCATCTTCCCCACAACATGAATGTTGTAGAGCTTGTTCTTAGATTTAATTTGAGTAGTATAAGTCCTTGATAGGATTTGTAGAGCTCAAGTTATGGTTTTGACAAATTACAGGTCATCTGAGGTATGTGAATCTGGGTCCTTGAAAGTCACCCAACTTGCAGACAACTTTTGGCCTAGTAGGATGATTCCTATGGATTCTTGGTCAACATGAATGTTGAAGAGCATCTTCTTAGCTTTCTAGAGAGTACTAGAAATCCTTGATAGGATTTGTAGAACTCAACTTATGGCTTTGACAAGCCAAGGGCATTTTGGTCATTTGGAAGTTATAGGTCATTTCAAGCATAAGGCCATATCTCCTACTTCCAAGCTTCAAATGGAAAAATCTTCAACATAAAACTTGCTTAGAATGATGTTTTAAGGCTAGTAGGGAGGTCATGAGATGTTGAAAAGGCTCATATCAAAAAGTGATAAAAATGGCCTAAAAATGAGGCATAAGTTAATTCAAGTGAATTTGAAAAATGGAAATCCCAAGTTATAAGTCTAAAACATGTCATGTAATAGGTCATTTTGACTCCAAATGACATTCTAAGAACAATGGTTCAGCCACAATTTTGATTTGAGGCTTGGATCATAGGGCTGCCTTGTAATTGGATTGCTTGCATATTAAGGTACCAAACCAAAACAAGGCAAAACTCAATAAGCAAGGTACTTGTGCATTGTAACTTACCCTAAATCTCATGTGGGGATAAATTCAAGTCAGAATTGGTAGTTATGAGATGCTTGGCATGAGATAGCATGGGGAGAGAATGAGAAATCAAAATACCATGACATGAAAAGATCAATTTCTCATTGGATTGTTCTAGGGGGTTCTAGATGATTCTAAACCACTCTATAAGATGAATGTAACTTGCTCAGATGCAAGGTTGATGTGAATTGGTGCATGAAAGAGAGAGTGAAATCCAAAAGCTTCAATTGCAAGTCAAGTGCAATTTCTTCATTCTTCTTCATTCCCATCCATTTTTTCTCCACAAACCTTTTCCATAGATCCCTCTGAGTGTGTGCATGCTGAATTGAAGCTCCATTGATGAAGGATTGAAGGTGTTCCCATTGGATTTGCAAAGAAGCAATTATCATCGAATCTTGAAGTACAAGCTCTCTCCCCCCAATCTTTTGCAAACAGAAGAAGTTTCATCATCCAAGGATTATTCTTGAAGAGTTTCAAGCCTTGAAAGCAAGGATTTCATCATCTACCATATCAAGAAGCCAGGTTTGCAAAATCTCTTTCACCTCATAATCTAGGCATGGTTAGGTTAAGTTATTAGTATAGAATTGTTAGAGACAACTAGGTGATCAATTCTGAAGAGTTTAGGACCAATTGATGGAGTTTCAGTTATGGATACCATTTCTTGAGGGAGCAAGAACTCGTGGCATAATGAGTGATAATGCAAGATTAATAGCTGATTTTGATTAGTGGAATGTGAGGATCATTTTGATGTAGAGAAATCTGAGTTTGGTTGAAGTTGAGGATTGGTCATATTTTGAGATTAACTTGGATTCACCATCGGGTTGCATGATAGAGACCGTTTCAATGCATTTCAAGACTAGGATCGTGTTCAGGGAGAAAAATGGATCAACTTAGGGTTTTGAACGATTGAATTTGATGAAGAAACGAAGGAACACGAAGGGATGGAAGTTTGGTGCATGAACTCTGGTTTTCATGGAAGTTTTAGCCAAACCCTAGCTCAGGGAAGAAGATGAAGTTAGGACCGTGAGATGCGCGCTGACTATTGACTCAAAGACCTGATCCAACGCACCACATTTGATTTCAGTTTTGGGAGGGAATCAGAAATGCAATGAAACGCCGCGTTTCATTAAAAGGAAGTCTGGGCTTAAGTGACTCATTTCTATCCCCACCCCCATATGAGACCCAATTGCAGTTTTAACTGAATTTCCTGGCTATTCGCACCGCTGTTTTTTTTATTTTTCTTTTCATTTTATTGTTTTCTGATTTAAACTATGGGACTGGCGCTTTGCTATGTGAACCCCCCATGTCTGGGCCCAAGCGCAATTTGAACTAGGTTTATTTGCTGATTGCACCCCTTCCCTTCATTTCCATTTTATTTTTTCTCCATTTTATTTCCATTTTTAAAAAATCATAATAAATTGAAAATTAAAGATTTTTTCATGGGAGTTTTTGCTCCCGTTTCATATTTTTGTCTAGAAAAATATAAAATAAAAACATTTTCCATATCATGCATTTTGATATTTTTTGCACATTTTCTTCTTTAATTGCTTCTTAATGCTTTTATATTGATATGTGATTTTGTAGAATTTTGTTTAGGTAGCTCCCTTAATAATTTTAGGTCAATCTTTTTAGGATAATTAGATATATGTTTTAGCTTCCCCCTGGATTTATTCCATATTTTTGTGATGATATTTAGGATAGTTTTGACTAGATAATTCTAGGTTGTGTAGAATTAGGTTAAACTTCAACATAGGTCCATAATAACTTTAGATTTGTGGGTTTTTAGGACAATTTAGACTATGGGACATATATGGGTATTAAGGGTAGGTATGTAGGATCCCTTAGAAATTATATTAGGATTTAATATAATATTATACTATTTTTAGTTGATTTTTGTATTGGTTGATTGTTTGTGTTGCCTTTAGGGCATGTTTGTTTGTTAGCTTTGCTTTGTGGGCTTGGAAAGCTTGGTATCTCATTGTGGAGCATTGAGGAGCAAAGTAGAAGACTTGAAGATGCATTGAGGAGCTTGAGAGCTTGTTCTTTTTTGTCTTTTTTGTTGTTTTAGGGTTAAGGATTAGGAAGAGTTTAAACTTAGATGACTTCTTTCTCAAACATGGATGGTGTCTTTCACCTCCATTCCTCCCTATGATTCAAAGTCCTTCCATGGTATACACCTCTATCCTTTGGAGGGATAAGTGAGGTACCTAAGAAGTAGAACTTTTGAGGGAACCATTCCTTTGATGTTGAACCCTTAAAGGTCACCTTTGGTGGTCAATAAGCAGTTCAATATCCCCCAGCTTATCCAGTAAGTGATTTTCTCTGGTTTGATTATCTTGAGAGATGTTGAGCATGAGCTTGAAGATGAAGACTTCAATGAAGAGTATAGAAGAGGATGAATCCTTGAGCATTTCCATTCCAGCTGAAGCTTGAAGAGCAACAAGAGCAAGTTGATACTTGAAGACATCTGAAGATGAAGTAAAGACTGAAGGATGAAGTTGACACTTCTAAGTGACTGAGAGTGATTTTGAAGAGCTGAAGCTTGAATAAAAAAGGAAGTTGATACTTACTTTGATACCTGGAGATCCTGAAGGAGCCAAGTTGATACTTATAAGTGATAGTGAAGCCTGAAGGTGGAGCTGATCAAGAAGCTGAAGCTTAAAGGAGAAGATAAGTTGAAACTTATGTTGTAGGGTTGAAACCTGGAAAAGCAAACTGATATTTGTCAAGAGTGATTGGAAGTCTGAAGACTGAGTTGCTGTTGGATGAGCTGAAGCTTGGAGTTGAGAGAGGAGTTGATCTGTTTTCTTCCTTTTTCTTTTCTGTATTGATGTGTTTTGTTTGACTTGTTTGATGCATTAGAATAAGTTCATATCTAGAATAAGTAGAATCTAGGAGCATGATTGCACTAGAGGTTGAGTTGCTCCCTCTGCTTGTATTGTTACTGTATGGCTTTGCTTGCGGGTATTCGGTAGAGCCCAGCTCCCTTGCCCATGTGGTTTGTTTGCCTGATGGTATTTCATTTCATTTTTATCTGTATGATTGCAGTTTACTGTTATTGCTTGATAGCATGTTGTTTTATCTTTCAGTATGATTACTGTTATCCATTCTGGCTTGAGGTTGAGATGAGCTTGTGGAGGCTGAAGCCCCACACACATTTCCTCCCTCACTTGCATTGTATGCATTTTACTGTTAAGCTGATGCTTTGTCTGTTTTGGTGTATCATTGGCATGATCCCTTAGGACTCTTATTTCCTTTGATAAGGAATTGATGATAGAACTTTAGGTTGAAACCTATGCATGACAACTTCTAGGAGTTCCCTGTTCAAACCTCAACCATAGGATGAATCCATGGCATGATAACAGTAGGACTTGATAGTCTCCCTCCTAGATGGGCCTGTTCTCTTCTCATCTCAAAACAGTTTAAGATACAGTAATCATGAATGATTTCTTTCGTATGTTACGAGCCTTAAGCTATCTGAGAAAGGATTGTGGGAGAGTTTCTTTTCCACAGTCTGGATGTTTAGTATGGTACCCTTTGGGTGACATGCAACGCATTCACTCTCAGGTCATAGTCTCTAGTGCGGTTGAAATTGCAAACACAATAAAAAACACTTCTTTCGTAGAAGACAGGAAATAAACCGTAGTTTCCCAAACTACGTGAGCTCTGATCTCTCATGCCTATTGAGAGTACGTAGGCACAAGATGGCGATGTCTTGGCGAGCTACCTTCCCCCATAACCCTTAGTAGGCCGAACTACGTCGACTCTGATTTCTCATTCTCTGATGAGAATACGTAGGCATAAAGCGCGACGCTTTGTTGAGTCATTTCTCTTTTCTTTTTTCAGCCAGCCTTGATAGGTAGATAGAATAAAACTAACCCGTCCAAGTAAACACAACAAGCGAGGATCCCGTCGAGTACGACGAACGTGAGGGGTGCTAATACCTTCCCCTTGCGTAACCGACTCCCGAATCCAGACAACGGTTGCGACGACCTTGTCTTACCCTTTTTCGTCAGGTTTTTCCGATCGTTTCCTTTCCCGCTCTGAGGGATAAATAACGAAAGGTGGCGACTCTTCTGTTGTGCCGGCACCTTATTTTCGCGCAAGCGCCAGAGGCTGAATCCTAACAAATGTACTTTTGGAGTACGGTCCGGAAAACTACTGGGGTTTATCGTGAGCGAAAAAGTCATTGAGGTTGATCCTGCAAAGATAAAAGCAACACAAGATATGTCAGTGCCAAAGACTGAAAAAGAAGTTCATGGCTTTCTGGGGAGATTGAACTACATTGCTCGGTTCATATCTCAACTCAAGGCCACATAATAATCGATGTTCAAGCTATTGAAAAAAGATCAGGCGATTATCTAGAACGAGGATTGCCAGAAGGCATTTGACAAGATAAAACAGTATTTGCAAGAGCCTCCAATTTTGATACCCCCAGTGGCTGGAAGACCTTTAATCATGTACTTGACAGTTCTTGAGAATAGCATGGGTTGCATTCTCGGTCAGCATGACGAGACTGGCAGAAAGGAGCATGCCATATATTACTTGAGTAAAAAGTTCACAGATTGTGAGTCCCGTTACTCAAAGCTGGAAAAAACGTGTTGCGCACTCGCGTGGGCTGCCAAATGTTTAAGATAGTATATGCTCAATCACAAGACCATGCTAATTTCGAAGACGGACCCGATCAAGTATGTCTTCGAAAAGCAAGCGCTTTCAGGCAGAATTGCCAGGCGGCAAATGGTACTGACGGAGTATGATATTTAATATGTTTCCCAGAAAGCCATCAAGGGAAGTGTTTTGTCTGAGTACCTTGCCGATCAACCTATCGAAGACTACCAGCCAATGAAATTTGAATTCCCTGACGAGGATATCATGTTCCTTAAGATGAAGGACTGCGAAGAACCACTACCCGACGAGGGGCCTGAGAGGAGTTCTCAGTGGCAATTGATATTTGATAGTGCAGTTAATTCGTATGGAAGTGGAATTGGGGAAATCATTACGACTCCCCAGGGGTCCCACATCCCGTTCACTGCCAGATTAACATTTTCGGTCACCAACAATGAAGCAGAATATGAGGCATGCAACATGGGTTTAGAAGAAGCCATTGATTTGATAATCAATAACCTGGATGTATACGGTGACTCGACACTCGTTGTTAACCAAATAAAAGGGGAGTAGGAGACTAGACAGTCGAATTTGGTCCCATACATGAATTATGCCAGGAGGCTGCTGCCATTCTTCGATCGAGTGGAACTCCATCATGTGCATAGAGCTGAAAATCAGATGGCTGATGCCTTAGCCACGTTGGCTTCGATGTACAAAGTCAACTTCTGGAATGAAGCTCCCAGAATTGTCATCTCTCGTCTTGACTGACCTGCATTTTTTTTGCCATTGAAGAAACCTCCGATGGCAAGCCATGGTTCTATGATATCCAGAACTTCCTCAAGACCAAGGTGTATCCCGTGGGTGCGTCGACCCAGGATAAGAAGACTCTTAGGAGGTTGTCTGGCAATTTCTACCTCAATCAAGATGGGGTTCTCTACAAGAAGAATCACGATCTAGTGCTACTTAGATGTGTGGACGAAAAAGAAACTAGCTTGCTTATGGAAGAAGTCCAGGAAGGCACATTTGGTACGCACGCCGGCGGACATGCCATGACTCGAAAGATATTACGAGCAGGGTATTACTGGCTGACGATGGAGTCGGATTGTTTAAAATTCGCGAAGAAATGTCATAAATTCCGGATCTATGCAGACAAAATCCATGTGCCACCGTGCCCGTTAAATGTCATGTCATCCCCGTGGCCGTTCTCCATGTGGGGTATTGATATAATCGGCAAGATCGAGCCCGCTGCATCTAATGGACACCGCTTCATTTTGGTAGCCATCGACTACTTCACCAAGTGGGTGGAGGTAGCCACGTACGCTAACGTGACCAAACAAGTGGTAGCTAGATTCATAAAGAAGGACATCATCTGCAGATATGGAATTCCCGGGCGGATCATTACTGACAATGGTTCGAATTTGAACAACAAGATGATGAAGGAGTTATGCAAGAACTTCAAGATTGAGCATCACAACTCATCGCCCTATTGTCGCACCCTAATTTTTGACTTTAAGATCCCACCTATTGTCGCGTTTTAATATTTAATATTTATGCGACTAACCGATTTGTGCAGACGCAGTAGTATCGAGTGGAGATAGCGTTCATTTCCACGATCAATCATCCACGCGCATTTATTCTATTTTCAACCGTTTTGTTTGATTTATTTTGTGAAGCTAGGTTTATGGCTTTAAGTCAAGGAAGTTATAAAGGCTTTGTGTGTATTCCTTATCTCCTACAAGTCGTGCTGAAGCATTATGGAATCGCATACTTTCATCATTGTGACATCTTAATCAGTACAAAGAAAATACTCTTCAAATTTCTCAAAGACTTCCCTAAGAAGGATTAGGGTTTCCTGTGCATTGGACTTCAAAGACACTGACTATTGAACCGGCAGAACTTAGTGGCATGGGCGAGAGATCAGTACTCATTAAAACATTGCAGTTGGATAAAAGGCATCTAGAATAAGGACTGGGAAAAGAAATCGTTTTAACAAAAGACCCACAAGCATACTGAGATGACAAGCAAAGGAGGATTTCCAACTTCGTTTAAACACATTCCAAGATTCAAACTCAAAGTTTATGGAGGAGCAAATTCTAGAAATACACAAAATTGAATCCATCATAAGGCTAACTTAAAGTTTGTATACTATGCTATTCAATTCAGGAAGGTGTTACAAGTACCGCCTACTCAAAATACAAAATATAAGTTATGCAACATTGCAAAAGGCTGCTCTATTACTAAAAATCCGTATCAGTACTATTGACAGAGTCATTTATGCCACACCGGCATCATTGGACCATGCAAAACCGGAACTCTTAAAACCACGACAACTTCCACATCAGCAGTCCTAACCACAGGCCTCACAGCAGCGGCTACGCAGATTCACAATCAGCCTACGCAGATGCAACAGCAAACGAGTCAGCAACAACCAGGTTCTTCACAACAGGATACACGGCAGGAAATGCAGTCATCAGGGTCTTTACACCGAAACCAAAGTGCTTTTGATCAACAAAGCAATTATATCAGTCCCAATGAGCCCTTCCTGAAGCATCCACAACTTCGTTGGATCCTACAATTCAGATTGAATGACTAAATGAGAATAATTGGCAAGAAGAATCATTCCAAAAGTTGCAAACCATGAAACCGAATTACTTGGAAGAGCTGAACAAGATATTCAAAAGGCTGCTACGAGATTTCAGCAACGTGACTACTCCTCAATGTCAGCAAAAGTCAAGTGGGGGCAGTGGCGCTGATTTGCATTCTCCATATTCAATTGCAAGTGATGATAGTAGTCTTTCAAATCCAATATCTCCTTATGTCGTTCATATCCTGAACATGCCATGCCAATCTTGAAGGTCCTCGCGTATTAACATGTTTTATGTGTACACCTGTGACAAACAATAACAAATCAGTTAGAACACAAAGCAGAGACTCACATCCAGGTGCATTAACGTGCATTCGCTGCACGTTTACGATGATCACGGCAACAAGTTCAAGAGTAACCGTCAAAACTGCATTCAGGCAACAATTACGTACACAACATGGTAGCACAAGTCATTCTCCGCCTCAAGTCACGGATGCAGCTGTTTCTGTAACTGGTATTGACTCCTCAAACTCGATACCTGCATTCAAGCCAACATACGTGTTAGGCTAATTGGAGGATTACAAGGGATGCAACCTGTTTTATGTCGATTTATTTCGAAACATTCGGGGGTATTTGGATGCTTTTCAAAGAATAAAACTAGTCTAAGTTATGTTAATAAGCAAGGAAGGATTAGAACTTCACGTTACCATGACCATAACAAACTCACACGGTTGTGCCAATCCCGGCCCCAAATTGTTAGACCCTGCTACAACAAGAGTTAACGAATATGTTAGTCAAGATAGAAGGCAACCAAGAGATCAAAACTCTACAATACCATCACGGCAGCACACCAACCATATTCCATACTTCAAAAAAGGTGACTATTACCATAAGGCGCAATGAGCACTTTACACCAGTTCCTGGCCACGCTTCTCAAGTGCCCTCTAGGGATCCTCGTACTCAGGATGTCGCCTCATTTGGACGTATCTCCCTTCCGCAACCTGTTAAGAAAGATGGATACAACCAGTAAATCCTTGAATCAACTCAACAACATACAAAGCACGATTATGTTTAATTGAAGAAAGCACGAGTTATGTGACTGAAGAACAAAACAGAAAAAGATTGAAACACTGTCATCACCATTACACTACGCCACCCTTGTGCCAGGAGATTAAGACTTAAGGTGCTAACTGCAGCTGCAATTGAAGATAATGCCTGCAAGATAATAACGGAACCACGTAAGTACGCTGCAATGGAATTGATGTCAACACCATTATTTGATCAACTCCTACGGTTTTAAGGATGAAAAAGGGGTTAGATTACCTCTGAGGCTCGGACGCGTGAAAGGAATCTCTCGAGAAACATCTTCATTGGTAACAAGGTGGTAACACTACTGTTAGAAACATCAATAGCAGCAATGCCCTAAAACTTTGATTGAAGTTGTTGTGTTAGAGTAAGAGTAATCTCCAAGTAGTTGATAAGCTGAGGATGGCATAGAGATCGAGGATGCACCTGTAGTGTCGTATGCTCTCATGGATATTGTTCCCTTGCTCCCATAATCCTCAGCTCCTTTGCAGTCTGTTTTGATCAGTTAGTGCAGATAAAGATGACCATGATGAGAGCAATGACGTGCATGATGCGTTATTCCAATTCCCCCCAAACACCATCATCAAGAACATAAAAAAAGAAAGCAATGATAGATACACGTTCGGTCTAACCTGAAAACAGGAATAAAGATTAAATGGAAAAGAATAACAACCTTGCTCTCCTTCACTCACAAGGTTGAAGCTGCTAACACCCTTTACACCATAAGACGGCGTGCCCCACATTCAGTTTTGCTCGCAAGGAAGTAGTTTGATTTGATCCTCATCACCACCAACACTTTCATGAGGACCTTCACCAGAGAACACCAAGAGGAATTGCGATTCACCACAAAACGTATCAGTTGAAGTCCATTGCAAACACATCAGATGCCAAGAAGCAGAATTGGTATTACTCTGGGCTGTGGACATCCCCTGGCCCAAGACCGTTACTATCTACACCTGCCAACAATAAATCCAAAGTTAGAAGCCCATCAAATCAAATCTTCAGAGCAATGAATCTGGACAGAAAAATGCATTAAACACGATTAGTTCAAGATATCACAAGTTGGAATTTTTCATTAACAGATATCATTGCAAATTCGACGAAAAGGGGAGGTTTTCAAACCTAGTTTATCCCAAATTGGAAGGTCCAATCAACATTCAAGACGGTAATCAAAATTTTGATTCAAAATTCAATCAGAGATACTCGATTGAAGCCTATATAAAGGGGAATCGAACACCGAAAAAACGACAGCAAAAAGCCCTAAATTCGTAACTTGAGAGTAAAAAAAAACACTTATCTCTTCAGCCGACGAGACGCTATTTCGTCGCCGCAAGCCCATCGACCGCCGTTCTCATCATCTCGAACGCCGCCACCACAACCAACCTTCGGTAAACTTCTATCTCTATCCACGCTATTGATTTATTGATACTTCTAGCTTGATTTCAGGTTCGAAAGAAAGAAAACGGTGGTGAAAAGAGTGTACCGATCGACCGAGGAGAGTGAGAGAGGGAGAAGTCGTCACGGGGGGAGGAACTTAGGGTTCCATCTTTGCGTTTCCTGTTTTTTTTTTCGTTTTGCTTTTTTTTTTTTGCCTATTATTGTAAAGTAATCACACACTATAACCACCATACACACAGACACTACGCCCTCACCACACGCTTAATCACCCTAACTAATCACTTAATTAGTTTTTATTATCAGTAAACCAACACCTTAATCCTTTCTTTAAAAATCAAACTAACAATTCTTTTTAAAATCAACCTTAATTAATTAATTAAACTTATTTTTTAAATAAATAACGATATATCATTTTGCTCTAAAATTATTTCACACTTAAAAACAACTTTTAGAATAATTATAATTAAACTAATTAAATCTTTTTATTATTAATCTAACTTAATAACTTTTTCTATTAATAATAACCCAATAATCAATTTTTCTTTATTTTATAAAAAAAATAAATAATAATAATTAGTAAACTTTTAAAAACTTATTAACCTTTTATATATATGTATATATCTTTTTTTTTAGTAACTAAGAAAACAATCAACTTATAATTTAAGTTCGTAATTTAAAATTAATATAACCTTTTATTGCAAATTAGTTCGCATAAAAAAATAATTGCAACCCTTTTTAAAATAATCTCACTACAACATAATATATTAGTCTCTCCCACTACCAATAATCAAATACAACTCCTTTTACTAAAATCAGTTAACCTCGCTTAAAATCAAGCAAACATCGTACAACTCAATCCAATCGAGCACATTGACATCTCACTTCACGACACTTGCACCTACACCTTAGCGCTTTCATGCGTGTGTATGGATTTATTCTTTCCTTGCAATTTATTCTTCAGTAATTTGCATAATCATAGTTACTCTTATCGCATTGCATTCCGTCCAAAGGAAAAACCTACACATGAGTCAACACTTGTGTGTAGTGCACGCCATTTGCATCATATCCCCCTTGATCCTTGATCCCATTCAAGTTGATCGCTTAAGATAGATCCTACCCCATAGGAAGGACCTTTATCTTATAACATAGACAAAACAATTCAAACAACACAATACAAACAAACTCAATCAACACTACAACAATATTCAAACATTCAACAACTCATTTCAATATTCAAACACATTAGAGAAAGATGTCAATCATCTTAAGTGAGATAGAACCTCCACAACAACACAATCAAGCCGTAGGGACTTTGGCTTAAGAGAGATAAAGGTGTACCTCGTTGATCCCTATCCGAGTACGTAAGTCCTTTTCTTAAGACAATGCAAAGACTATTTTCCTACAACTTGTGGTGGTTACATCTCCCTTAAAATAAAGACACATCTCTTATCCTAAAATCAATCAAACAACTACCCTAAACTCGTAGGAACTTTGACCACAGTCAAAGAACTCCTCTAACCCTTTAGGGGAACTACAGATACTCTAATTCCACTCCCGTAAGGATATGTAGGCATAAGATGCGATATCTTATTGAGTATACTTAGAAATAAACCACTAGGGTCTTTTCAACCATTAAGCAGATAAACACATAGCAATAAACAAACATAAAACAAGAGGTTCCTGTAGAGTACTACAGAAACTTAGGATGCTAATACCTTCCCTAAGTTTAACCAACCCCCGAACCTAAAACTCTCTAGCTTGCATTTGCATTGCATTGTGGGTATTTCGACCATTATCCCTTCCTTTGGACAAATCAAAGTTCGGTTGCAAATTGAATTAACGATTCAAGCTAATCAATAGTTTGATATCAAAATTTCACCGCGACAGAAATGGCAACTTCACTGGGGAGTTCTTAGTGAGTTTCCCTAACTTGTTTTCTCTTGTTGTATATATTTGCTTACTTGTTTATTTGTTTATTTGGGTTATTATCCTTGAGTGGTGAGACAAAGTCCTACACCCGGACTTGAGAGAAATTAAGATAGGATGGTGATATATTCGATGAGGCTTATAGGGAGTGAGTCCCGACTAAGTTGATTCGAGAATCCCGCTTAGTTGAGACCCTTTTGAAAATGGTTCGGTTGAACGAGTTTAGTCGTGAAAACTTTTACTATTCTCAATTGGAGTCCATGATACTAAGGACCGTAGCTACCTTTAACCCCACTTTGGCCTTTATTAGGATGTAGTGCGAGGCTATGAGGGAGTAAGTCCCGAAATAGTGCTACGCGAAGCTACACTCAAAAGAAGTTCTCTTGAGAATATTATTAATCCTCAAGTTAGTTGGGAAATTGATAATATCCAATAGATGGACTAATGACTTTGGGACCTTTTTTTTTAGAACCCAGTTCTGCAGGTACCATCCACCTTTAGACCTTATCCTTTGGGAATGGGTATACCCTTGGCTCCATGCTCGTTGCAAACCTAGGACCTTTGTTTGTTTATTTTTGTGCCCATATGTGTTTACTTGTGTTTGTTGCATTCGTATAGCATCATACTACATTGGACCTCATGGGACTTACCCTTTATTTATGAACATTGTAGGAAATTATGGATAGACGAAATACTCTAAAATATACCTTTAAAAGTCCCGAATTGGATGACCTAAGGGAGTTAGGAGCTTTGATTGAAGACCAAGAGAAGTTCAAGAGTAAATATGGGAAGTTACTATCTTTTTTAAGACGTAAGGCAAATGAAGACCTGCTTTCCGCTCTGTTACAGTTCTATGATCCAATGTATCACTGCTTTACTTTTCCAGATTATCAGTTGTTGCCAACTTTGGAAGAGTACTCCTTTTTGGTAGGGTTACCCATTCTAGAAGAATCTCCTTTTCCTTTCTTGGAGAAGGATCCCGAAGAAAGAGACATCGCTAAGGCTCTTTATCTCAAGGTATCTGACGTTAAGGCCAACATGGTTGTTAAAAGTGGGAGCTTTGGTTTGACTACAAATTTTTTATTCAAGAAGGCCTCATTTTATACTGATTTTACGAACAAGGCTCCATTCGAGGCAATCTTTGCTTTACTTGTCTATAGGGTGTTTCTATTTCCCAGTTTTGAGGGGTTTGTGGACCTTAATGCAATTAAGATCTTCATGAAGAACAATCCAGTGCCGACTCTATTAGGTAATACCTACCACTCTATACATCTCCGAAACCTTCGTGGTGGAGGAATGATCACATGTTGTGTGCCTTTATTATATAAATGGTTCCTTACCCATTTGCCCAAATATGTTTCCTTTTGGCACCTCAATGATAAGCGTTGGTCAGAAAAGATTATGGCTTTGACTCATGCTGACATCGATTGGTATAGCCGCGAGTATGATGGAATTTTGATTGTTGATGGATGTAGGGATTTTGCTAATGTACCTTTACTCAGCTTTGGTGGAGGGATCAGTTACAATCCGATTTTAGCCCGCCGACAGTTGGGATATCCATTGAAGGAACCACCTAAGAGCATACAAGTTGAGAGTGTCTTCTTCGAGGATAATCGAGAACTCCAAGAGAAGATCATGGAGGCTTGGAAGCATTTGCATAAGAAAGATAGGAATAGTTTGGGAAGGCCCAATTGTGTGTCTATGGAACCATATCTCCAGTGGGTGAGGAATAGGGCGATCAAGTTGAAGATGCCTTAGTCTCACCAAGACCCCATACCCCCAAGGAGGGAACCCACTTATGTTTTCATGTCTGAAACTGAGAAGTCAGAGGTTGCTATGAGGAAATTGCGACAAGAGGTAGAGTCATGGAAGAACAAGTACCAAGTGTCTGTTGCAGAGATTGACCAACTCCAGAAAGAGAAAGAGGAACTCCAGAAGCAGCTACAGTTAAAGGATGAAGAGTTACTCCCCTGCAAGAAGAGGAAGGTCATGGAGGATTTATTTTTCTCCGACCCGCAATGTACTATTTGGAAACTAATTGTGGACAACCTTATCCGTGAGAAGACGCAGTTAGAAGAGCAGCTCAAGCAGCAAAATTTGAAACTTCCTTAGTGTCTTTACTAGCTTTTATTTAGCTTTTATTTGGGACTTTTAAAAGCAATTATTTGTATTTCGTTTCGAAATTAATAAAAAACGTTTTCTTTTACTACAATGTTTATAAATAGCTAGGATCCCATGAAGTCCTACTCATATTGCATTACATTCTTTCTCTATTCATTTCAAGAAACTCAACTTTATTTCTCAGGTATTGTAACCATGGATTTCAAAAGAGAAGCCTTGGAGTACACTTTTCAGAGCCCTAACATTGAAAGCTTGAGAGAGCTAGCTGATCTAATCGAGAATCGTTACGCCTTCGCAGCAGAATACGGAGAAGTCTTCCGTTTCCTCGAACTCAAGATGAAGGAAGGGTTGTTGGAGACCCTCGTTCAATTTTACGATCCGTTGTACCACTGCTTCACTTTTCCAGATTACCAGTTGATGCCGATGTTGGAAGAGTATTCCGATTTCCTGAGGATGCCTGTAACGGCCCGTCCCATATTCACCGGCCAGGAAGACACACCCAGTCATCAAGAAATTTCCAATGCCACTCACCTCAGTTTGGCAGACGTGCAAGCGCACCTAACCACCAAGGAAGGAGTCCTTGGATTCCCTGCTGACTTTTTGATTGAAAAAGTTCGCTACCATGCTGAAAGAAAGGAAGTCCTTATCATGGAAGCCACCTTTGCTCTGTTGGTTTATGGGATTTTCTAGTTCCCAAAGATCGATGATTTTTTTGACATGGATGCAATTAAACTGTTCATACTTAAGAATCCTGTTCCTACTTTACTCACTGACACATACTTTTCGATCCACTCGAAGAACGCTGAAGGAGGAGGACATATCACCTGTTGCACCGCTCTGTTGTACTCATGGTTCATCGCTCGTCTGACTCGACACCCGTCTATTTGGGAAGAGGAAGAATCGCCTCGTTGGTCTGAGATAGTTATGGCCCTTACTCACTCTGACATTGTATGGTATGACCCTACCTATGGAGGTATATGTATGATCCATAGCATTGGAGGATTTACTAACATACCACTTATTGCGAGAGAAGGATGCATAAGCTACAACCCTGCTCTGGCCCATCTCCAATTTGGGCATCCCATGATTGAAGTACCTGACCAGACTCTGTTAGAAGGAATCTTTCTCAAAGAAGGAGAAGACCCAGACCTGAAGACCGTCATAATTTACTCATGGGAATACATCAATAAAGAAGGAAAAGCTGCTTTAGGATACCCCAATTGTACTGTCTCTGAAGAATACCTACATTGGGTACGAGTAAGAGCTCTCGACCTCAAGATGCCGTTCCCTTTCCATGAACCTATGGTATTGGCTTTTCATGATCTAGATTGGTTTAACGTGAGCGAAGTAGATCAGTTGAAGGCTACTTTGAGTGAAGCTCGAAAACTGAAAGCCGCCTGGAAGAACAAGTTTTTTATACTCAAGGTAGAGAAAGAGAAGTCCCAGAGGCTACCAGAAGTTGAACTCGCGAGGAAAATAAAAGCGCAAGGGGATTTATTTTCCTCTCACGCCTCTTCAAGTGCTATCACCAGTGATGCTCTTCCCCCAGATACTATAGCTTGGAAGGAGTGTGTCGACCGACTCATCAGAGAGAAGGCCGAGTTGCAAGAACACATCAATCAGTTAGAAAGAGAACTTCGCGTACAGAGGGAGCATAAGGAGTAGATTCCCGAGCTTCTCTTTTTTGCTTTTGATTCAATGTAATAAACTCTTAAAAGAGTACTCCGTTTTTGTAATGCTTCAATCATCAAAATGAAATAAGTTTTTTTTCTCAAAGGTTACAATACCAGAATAATTTGAGTTTCTTGAAAGTTTCACACTCATTTGCACTTTACATAAGCATAGCATCATTTGCATTCCAGGGTCTCACTCTTGCTTCATCTCCGCAGAACAAGCTGAATCACCGATACAACACTCGAGCTAGTCAACGTCAGAAGATGGATCAACTAGAGCAAGAGAACAGGTTGCTCCGTGATGAAGTTGCAAGTATGAAAGAGAGTTTGGAGAAGTTGAATGGCCTAGTGGAAGCTTTGTCCAGTCAAATCTCGATCAACAACCAAGAAGTTCCAAGGACTGTCGTATCCGAAGTGACACCAACACCGATCCCAGTGGTGTCTTCTGTTGCTGAAGTATCTTACAGTATGCCTCAAGGTTTCCCGTGGGGGATGCCTCCTTATTTTACTACGGCTGGTTACCGTCCGCCTGTGTCTGAGACCCCTGTTGTGACCACTGTTCAAGCTGCTCCTGTTGTTTCTGCTGTGATGACTACCGCATCTCCGCATGTGAACGTTGTTCCGTATATTCTGGATGAACCAATTTTACATGGGTCGCCAACCGAAACCGTGGGTTTAGAAGAGAAGATGGATGGATTCCAAGACCAGTTTTCTGAAATACAAAAGGAATTGAGAGCCCTTCATGGAAAATACTTATTTGGTAAGAGTGCTTCTGAGCTGTGTTTGGTTCCAAACGTTAAGGTCCCACCGAAGTTCAAAGTCCCTGATTTTGAAAAGTACAAGGGGAATACCTGCCCTCAGAGTCATCTCATTATGTACGCCAGGAAGATGTCTGCCCAAACTGATAATGATCAATTACTCATTCACTATTTCCAAGACAATTTGACAGGCGCCGCACTCAAGTGGTATATGGGGTTGGACAATACGAAAATTCGAACTTTTAATGATCTGGGAGGAGCCTTTGTCAAGCAGTATAAGTACAATGTGGACATGGCGCCCGACCGAGATCAGTTGAGAGCAATGGCACAAAAGGATAAGGAGAACTTCAAAGAATATGCTAAGCGTTGGCGCGAGTTGGCCGCACAAGTCACACCACCCTTAGAAGAAAAAGAGATGACCAAAATTTTTCTGAAGACTCTGGGTCCTTTCTTTTATAAGAAGATGGTAGCCAGCGCGCCCAGTGACTTTACTGAAATGGTCAACATGGGAATGCGTTTAGAAGAAGGTGTTCGCGAGGGAAGATTGACCAAAGAAGAAAGCGCTCCTAAGAGGTATGGGAGAAGTTTTGTGAAGAAAAAGGAACAAGGTGTGAATGCTATTCAAAAAGGACAATTCAGAAAGAGGTATATGCCACCACACCAAGTCGCGGCGGTATCGCCAGTGTTTAATGCTCCGGCTTATCAGCTACAGTCTCCACAACCCTATCAACAACCTCAGTCTCCCATTGCTCAACAACCCCAACTTCAGCAAAGTCCACGGTACCCTCAGCAAGATCGGCCATCCAACAATCAAGTTCGCGTATACAGAAAAATAAATTTTGATCCGATCCCAATGACATATACTGATTTATTCCCCGCCTTGATTAAAAAGGGTCACATTCAGACAAGAGCTCCACCTCCGGCTCCCACAAATCCTCCCCCTTCTTATAGAGCTGACAAGTTTTGTCCTTACCATCAGGGTGCTCAAGGACACGATATTGAGAGTTGTTTCGGTTTGAAGATGGATGTCTAAAGGCTCATAAAAAATGGAATCTTGTCTTTTAGGGATTCCGACCCTAATGTACAAAAGAATCCATTACCACCGCACGGTTCGCCCTCTGTCAATATGATTGAAGATTTTTTGGAGAATGGTGGTCAAGAAGTTTCCGATAAAGAGACTGAAGAGGTTTGTGTCATCGTGCCCCACTTTAAGGAAGTGGAACGTATAGAGATTGTTTACAATAGCAGGAGGCCAACCGTTACTCCTTTAGTGATCAATGTGCCTGGACCTGTCCCTTATACCTCTAGTAAGGCCATCCCTTACAGATACAATGCTACTATGTCAGAGGATGGGAAAGAGGTACCTCTGCCCACTATACCCTCAGTAGTCAATATTGCAGATGTCAGTAGAGTGACAAGAAGCGGTCGAGTCTACCCAACTGTGCCACCGAAAGAAAAAGAAGTTTCGTTCGAACCCTCAAGCTCAAGAGACCCAATTGTGGGGCAATCTGATGGGTCTAATTTATCCAACTCTGATGAATGTTTGAAAATAATCAAGAGAAGCGAGTATAAGGTTGCAGATCAGCTTTTGCAGACCCCGTCAAAGATTTCTGTGCTACAATTGTTGATGAGTTCCGAGGCTTATAGAGAAGCACTTCAGAAGATTTTGGAACAAGCCTATATCGAGCAGGATGTAACTATGGAAAAATTCGATAACATCATTGGCAGTATTACTTCGAGTGATAATCTGGGTTTCAATGAAGACGATCTCCCAGAAGAAGGGAGGAAACATAACATGGCTCTACATATTTCTGTGAACTGTGGAAATGGCTCTCTGTCCAGTGTGCTGGTTGACACTGGATCGTCTCTAAATGTAATGCCTAGGACTACCCTATCTAAGTTGTCGCATCAGGGACCACCGATGAGGCCAAGTCGCGTTATTGTCAAAGCTTTCGATGGGTCAAGGAAAACACTAATTGGTGAGGTTGATTTGCCCATGACTATTGGACTACAGACTTTTATGATCCCGTTTCAGGTCATGGACATTCGTGCCGCCTATAGCTGTTTGCTAGGGAGGCCATGGATACATGAAGCTGGAGCAGTTACTTCTACCCTGCATCAGAAGTTAAAATATGTTTTTGAAGGGAAAATAGTTAGAGTTTGTGGAGAAAGAGCTTTGGTGGTAAGCCACTTGTCATCATTCTCATATGTCGAAGCTGAAGAAGAAATTGGCACGCAGTTTCAAGCTCTGTCTATTGTGGGTGAGGGTACTCAGAGATCTCAGACATCCATGTCATCATTTAAAGATGCACAACGAGTAGTGAACAGTGGTCACTAATCAATGTGGGGAAGGGTGTTGTCTTTGCCAGAGAACAGAAACAAGGAGGGTCTCGGTTTCACCAGCAGTTCTGCTCAACAAGGCACCAAGAATCAAGGGTTTCCGCTGATCAGTGAAGTGTTCCGTAGTGGAGGGATCGTCCATCATCCTCAGGTTAATGCTGTGTTAGAAGATGAAATCGAGGGCTACATATCAGACGGTTCTACAAGGTCCTCCATTCCTTACGAAGACTATGAGCCCTATATGGAAGATCCAGGTTACGTGTCAGATGGATTTGACTATACCTTTGGAGTTTATGCCGTCACCGAGGAGGATCCAGATGAGGACGTCCCAGACTTTGTGACCCCAGGCGTTATAGTCAGAAATTGGAGTGCAGTTGAACCCCCTACCGCTATTCATATATCTAAGTAAAGCATTTGTTTTAAAATTTTCCGCTCTGCCCAAGGCGAAATTGCATTTGTTAGGGCTTATCTTTTCAATAATTCCTTTTGCTTTACCCAAAGCAAAAGTGACTTTGTTGGGCGTGTCTTTTTTGGTTTTGCTATCATCAATAAACTACTTTCACTTACATTTGTATGTTGTATTTATTCACGATTGTTGGAAAATAATAAGTAGCGTCTCGCGTACACACCACTTTCCACTTTACAAAACAAAAACTTATTAAAAATCACATCACTTGCGCAGATTGCTACATAAATTACAACCTGGGAATAATGATCCACTACCTTCTCCGAATTTTGAGTTTCCTGTGTACGAAGCCGAGGACGAAGAAGATGATATCCCAGAAGAAATTTCTAGACTGCTTGAGAAAGAAGAAAAAGCTATCCAACCCCATCAAGATCCGGTGGAGGTAATCAACTTGGGATCAGAGGAAATCCGTAGAGAAGTGAAAATTGGAGCTCTGCTCAAACCAGATGTGAAGAAACAGCTGATTGATCTGCTTGGAGAGTTTGTTGATGTGTTTGCTTGGTCATATCAGGATATGCCGGGATTGGACACGGCTATAGTTGAACATCATTTACCTTTAAAGCCAGAATGCCCGCCGATAAAGCAGAAGATCAGAAGGACTCGACCTGATATGGCTCTAAAGATTAAGGAAGAGGTACAGAAACAGATTGATGCAGGTTTCCTTGTTACTGCCGAATATCCACTATGGTTGGCTAACATTGTACCCGTTCCGAAGAAGGATGGCAAGGTTCGTATGTGTGTAGATTACAGGGATTTGAACAAAGTCAGCCCGAAAGATGATTTCCCATTACCTCACATTGATATCTTGGTGGACAGTACTGCAAGATATGAGGTTTTCTCCTTCATGGATGGTTTTTCAGGTTACAACCAAATTAGAATGGCTCCCGAGGACAGAGAGAAGACGTCATTCATAACACCCTGGGGCACCTTTTGTTACAAAGTTATGCCATTTGGATTAAAGAATGCAGGGGCAACATATCAGAGAGCTATGGCTACTTTGTTCCACGATATGATGCACAAAGAGATTGAGGTGTATGTGGATGATATGATAGCTAAGTCAAAAACCGAAGATGATCATGTTAAACACCTGGCTAAGCTGTTTGGTCGTTTGAGGGAATACAAGCTTCGTTTGAACCCCAACAAGTGCACATTTGGAGTACGATCAGGGAAACTATTGGGTTTTATTGTCAGCCAAAGAGGGATTGAAGTGGACCCTGACAAAGTGAAAGCTATCCGGGAAATGCCAGCTCCCGCCACTGAGATACAAGTCAGAGGATTCTTAGGACATTTGAACTACATCTCCAGGTTTATATCCAACATGACTGCTATATGTAAACCTATTTTCAAGCTCCTGAGGAAAGAACAAGGGTACGTTTGGACTGAAGATTTTCAAAAGGCTTTTGATAGTATCAAAGAATATTTGCTCGAACCGCCTATCCTGATACCACCGGTTAAAGGGCGTCCTTTGATTATGTATTTGACTGTTCTAGAGGATTCAATGGGTTGTGTACTCGGTCAGTGAGATGAAACGGGAAAGCAAGATCATGTCACTTATTACCTGAGCAAGAAATTTACCGATTGTGAAACCAGATACACTATGTTAGAGAAGACTTGTTGCGCTCTAGCGTGGGCCGCTAAGCGTTTACGCCAGTATATGTTGAACCACACTACTTGGTTGGTTTCAAAGATGGATCCCATCAAGTATATTTTTGAGAAGCCCGCTTTGAATTGGAGAATTGCCAGATGGTAGATGTTATTGTCCGAGTATGATATCGAGTACCATACTCAGAAAGCTGTTAGAGGAAGTGTTTTGGCTGATCATCTGGCTCACCAACCTATTTTGGATCATCAACCCTCAAACGATGACTTTCCTGATGAAGATGTTATGTTCTTAAAGATGAAAGATTGTGAAGAACCCGTACATGGTGAAGGACCAGAGCCAGGTTCTCAGTGGGGTTTAATCTTTGATGGAGCTGTCAATGCTCATGGAAAAGGGATAGGTGCTGTTATTGTGACTCCTCAAGGGGCCCATTTCCCACTCACCTCCAGACTAACATTCCAGTGTACTAATAACGAAGCTGAGTACGAGGCATGTATTATGGGTCTCGAAGAAGCAATCGATTTGAGAATTAAGAATTTAGATGTGTTTGGTGATTCTGCAGTAGTAATCAACCAAATTACTGGGGAATGGATAACTCGACATGATAATTTGGTCCCATACAGGGATTATGCTAGAAGACTGTTACCATTCTTTGACCGAGTTGAGTTTCATCATATCCCTCGTGATGAGAACAGAATGGCAGACGCATTGGCAACTCTAGCCTCGATGATTGTGGTAAACTTTTGGAACGAGTGCCCTCGAATTAAAGTAAAACGTCTTGACAGACCCGCCTACATCTTCACTGTCGAAGAAATTGAAGATGGCAAACCCTGGTACCATGACATCGAAGTGTTTCTCAGAACTCAAGAATATCCTTTGGGAGCTTCCAACAAAGACAAGAAAACTTTGAGAAGGTTGGCCGGAAATTTTCTTCTGAGTAACAATGTTTTATACAAGCGGAATTTTGACATGGTCTTGCTGAGATGTGTTGACAAACAAGAAGCAGATATGTTAATGTCGGAAATTCACGAAGGGTCTTTTGGTACGCATGCCAACGGACATGCTATGGCTAAGAAGCTTTTAAGGGCTGGTTATTATTGGATCACAGTGGAATCAGATTGTTACAAGTTTGCTAGAAAGTGTCACAAGTGCCAGATTTACGCAGATAAAATTCACGTGCCTCCGACTTTGTTGGATGTTATCTCATCACCGTGGCCATTCTCCATGTGGGGAATTGATATGATTGGAATGATAGAGCCGAAAGCGTCTAATGGACACCGATTCATCTTAGTAGCCATTGATTATTTTACCAAGTGGGTCGAGGCGGCTTCCTATGCTAATGTAACCCGACATGTGGTTGTTAAATTTATCAAAAATCAGCTCATTTGCCGATATGGTGTGCCAAGCAGAATCATTACAGACAACGGTTCCAATTTGAATAACAAGATGATGAAAGAGTTGTGCGAAGAATTCAAGATTGAGCATCATAACTCTTCCCCTTACAGACCAAAGTTGAACGGGGCTGTTGAAGCCGCCAACAAAAATATCAAGAAGATCATTCAGAAGATGGTCGTTACTTACAAAGATTGGCACGAAATTCTCCCATTTTCCTTACATGGATATCGTACGTTGGTACGCACATCGACAGGGGCAACTCCATTTTCACTTGTCTACGGTATGGAAGCAGTACTCCCAATAGAAGTTGAGATTCCTTCTATGAGAATTTTGGCAGAGGCAAAATTATCAGAAGCAGAGTGGTGTCAGAGTAGGTATGATCAGTTGAACTTAATCGAAGAAAAGAGGATGGCCGCGCTATGCCATGGGCAGTTGTATCAGCAAAAGATGAAGAAAGCATTTGACAAGAAGGTTCGACCCCGGGTATTTAGGGAAGGTGACCTTGTGCTCAAGAAAATCCAATCTTTCCTCACTGACATCAGAGGAAAATGGACCCCGAATTATGATGGACCATATGTAGTCAAAAGGGTCTTGACAGGAGGCGCTTTGATGTTAGCAACAATGGATGGAGAAGAGATCACTCACCCCGTGAATACGGACGCTGTCAAGAAGTACTTTGTTTAGAAGAAGCAGGACATTATTCCCCTTATGTAATCGCTATCATTTTCCAACACTGTAGTATCGGGTCACGCTTTTCCGCTGACCGCCGTTCAATAAAAAGTTTTTCATTTACCATAAATCTGTGATCTTGATAGCAAAATCTTAATTGATTTAAACCTTTTCAAAATTTGTTCTACTTGATATATGAATATCAAAAGGATGACCGGGGACGCTTATTTCATCCGGGAAAAACAGCAATGTTATGTGCTTCTCCAGGGCAAGCGGATTTATCTTATCCAGGCACGAAGGTTGCCTCTGTTCGAGGACCTTCTTTGCAGGCGATAAGGCATCTGTGGGGATTTTGCTTGAGTACCCTTTCGCTTGAGGCGTTTATTTCGTTTCTCCCAATTCGTCGGCATACGCATAACATATAAGTAGACAGCATGGCATGTGCGTTGTTCGCATTCTTTATATGTGTTTTAGTCTACCGCTTCGACTATAGTTATCCCTAGGTGTATGGGTGTGTCTTATCCTTCCAATTAGATTCGTCCCTAGGCAAAAGGAGCACAATGGTTCATTTTCCCCATGAAGTTCAACCCTCATGGAAGACGGTTATTTTAGTACAATTCCATTTGAGTTCATACCTCATTGGTCGAGTCTTGCTTGACAGTTTCTTTTCGGCTATTTCCTGAATTGAACTTCGGTCTTCGGCAATCACATCGTGGACGTCTCCAACCTTCGGAAATGGATTAAATGTGCATTTATTTTGCACCCTTTTCCCCAAGAAAAACATTCCTAAAGACAGACATCTCTTCAACAATGGCACCACAAGATTTTATCGAACATCAATCTCTTTATTTGAGCCACTCGTTTCGATTAAGATCTTATCCGAAACGACAAAAAGGACAACTTTCACAAGACAGATCATTTACCATCAGTGGATCCTTCAACATTAGACAGTTACAGACATTTCTCTCAGGAATAACTTCCCCAGTGAGTTCATCGCACAAGTTTACTTCCGTCAAGTGGCATCTCCCCAGAGAAGTCAAAGAAGTTTACCACAATAGTCTCCGTACTTGAGAAGACATACGTTACAATTCAACCGACTCACATCTCTTCCGAAGATCCCTGGTGAAGCTACATCTACATTTACAATCACATTTACAAAATTACAACTACAGCTACAGATTACGTCAAATTACATCTACAGGGTTCTACAACGAACTACATCTACAGGGTTCTACAACGAACTACATCTACAGGGTTCTACAACAAACTACATCTACAACGCACAAATTACATTTACAGTTCTACAACAACAGATTACATCAACATTTACAATTTACAACGACAATCTACAAAATTTACAACCCCCTGTGAAGATGCTCTCACGAAGTTTCATCATGTCGGAAAGAGACTGAGACCAGCTCATAGCATCTAGACTATGACGCTCGGGGAGGTTCTACATCAGAGACTGAGACCAGCTCATAGCATCTAGACTATGACGCTCGGGGAGGTTCTACATAGAGACTGAGACCAGCTCATGGTTCCTATACCATGATGTTCGGGGAGACTGAGACCAGCTCACGGTACCCTTATCATGACGCTCGGGGAAGTTATGCATTTTACTATTTCAAGTTGAGTTCCAAAAAGGAAAGGATATACAAAAACGAGAAAAGAAAGAAAGGAATACAAATAAAACTGAACCATTGACTCAATTCATTTTGATTGCTACCAACCATTACATTATGGTAATAAGTTTCTCACCTGTTGTCTAAATCGCCATATCCTTGGTGTGTGTGTTGCTCTTATACTAGGGAGATTCCCCATTGTTGGTTGTTTCCTGTCTCCATGAAGTCTCACTTCGTTGAGTCTTCTGCTTTTTTTTCTCTCGCGTGTTGTGTCTAGTTCTTTTCCCCTGTGACATCATTTCCTCACATGACTGTCTGTCTGGCATTTCCATATAATTGCAAATCATTTGCATTTGGTGGCATCTTAGGGCCAAAAATTCGTGAAATGTTTGTATTTAAATCCCTCCTATTTCGTCGAGACGAAGATTTCGATCTCCATATCTCCGGATAGAAGAAATTTAAATAGGGGCATCTGTCGCACCCTAATTTTTGACTTTAAGATCCCACCTATTGTCGCGTTTTAATATTTAATATTTATGCGACTAACCGATTTGTGCAGACGCAGTAGTATCGAGTGGAGATGGCGTTCATTTCCACGATCAATCATCCACGCGCATTTATTCTATTTTCTACCATTTTGTTTGATTTATTTTGTGAAGCTAGGTTTATGGCTTTAAGTCAAGGAAGTTATAAAGGCTTTGTGTGTATTCCTTATCTCCTACAAGTCGTGCTGAAGCATTATGGAATCGCATACTTTCATCATTGTGACATCTTAATCAGTACAAAGAAAATACTCTTCAAATTGCTCAAAGACTTCCCTAAGAAGGATTAGGGTTTCCTGTGCATTGGACTTCAAAGACACTGACTATTGGACCGGCAGAACTTAGTGGCATGGGCGAGAGGTCAGTACTCATTAAAACATTGCAGTTGGATAAAATGCATCTAGAATAAGGACTGGGCAAAGAAATCGTTTTAACAAAAGACCCACAAGCATACTGAGATGACAAGCAAAGGAGGATTTCCAACTTCGTTTAAACACATTCCAAGATTCAAACTCAAAGTTTATGGGGGAGCAAATTCTAGAAATACACAAAATTGAATCCATCATAAGGCTAACTTAAAGTTTTTATACTATGCTATTCAATTCAGGAAGGTGTTACAAGTACCGCCTACTCAAAATACAAAATATAAGTTATGCAACATTGCAAAAGGCTGCTCTATTACTAAAAATCCGTATCAGTACTATTGACAGAGTCATTTATGCCACACCGGCATCATTGGACCATGTAAACCGGAACTCTTAAAACCACGGCAACTTCCACAACAGCAGTCCTAACCACAGGCCTCACAGCAAAGGCTACGTAGATTCACAATCAGCCTACACAGATGCAACAGCAAACGAGTAAGCAACAACCAGGTTCTTCACAACAGGATACACGGCAGGAAATGCAGTCATCAGGGTCTTTACACCGAAACCAAAGTGCTTTTGATCAACAAAGCAATTATATCAGTCCCAATGAGCCCTTCCTGAAGCATCCACAACTTCGTTGGATCCTACAATTCAGATTGAATGACTAAATGAGAATAATTGGCAAGAAGAATCATTCCAAAAGTTGCAAACCATGAAACGAATTACTTGGAAGAGCTGAACGAGATATTCAAAAGGCTGCTACGAGATTTCAGCAACGTGACTACTCCTCAATGTCAGCAAAAGTCAAGTGGGGGCAGTGGCGCTGATTTGCATTCTCCATATTCAATTGCAAGTGATGATAGTAGTCTTTCAAATCCAATATCTCCTTATGTCGTTCATATCTTGAACATGCCATGCCAATCTTGAAGGTCCTCGCGTATTAACATGTTTTATGTGTACACCTGTGACAAACAATAGCAAATCAGTTAGAACACAAAGCAGAGACTCACATCCAGGTGCATTAACGTGCATTCGCTGCACGTTTACGATGATCACGGCAGCAAGTTCAAGAGTAACCGTCAAAACTGCATTCAGGCAACAATTACGTACACAACATGGTAGCACAAGTCATTCTCCGCCTCAAGTCACGGATGCAGCTGTTTCTGTAACTGGTATTGACTCCTCAAACTCGATACCTGCATTCAAGCCAACATACGTGTTAGGCTAATTGGAGGATTACAAGGGATGCAACCTGTTTTATGTCGATTTATTTCGAAACATTCGGGGGTATTTGGATGCTTTTCAAAGAATAAAACTAGTCTAAGTTGTGTTAATAAGCAAGGAAGGATTAGAACTTCACGTTACCATGACCATAACGAACTCACACGGTTGTGCCAATCCCGACCCCAAATTGTTAGACCCTGCTACAACAAGAGTTAACGAATATGTTAGTCAAGATAGAAGGCAACCAAGAGATCAAAACTCTACAATACCATCACGGTAGCACACCAACCATATTCCATACTTCAAAAAAGGTGACTATTACCATAAGGCGCAATGAGCACTTTACACCAGTTCCTGGCCACGCTTCTCAAGTGCCCTCTAGGGATCCTCGTACTCAGGATGTCGCCTCATTTGAACGTATCTCCCTTCCGCAACCTGTTAAGAAAGATGGATACAGCCAGTAAATCCTTGAATCAACTCAACAACATAGAAAGCACGATTATGTTTAATTGAAGAAAGCACGAGTTATGTGACTGAAGAACAAATCAGAAAAAGATTGAAACACTGTCATCACCATTACACTACGCCACCCTTGTGCCAGGAGATTAAGACTTAAGGTGCTAACTGCAGCTGCAATTGAAGATAATGCCTGCAAGATAATAACAGAACCACGTAAGTACGCTGCAATGGAATTGATGTCAACACCATTATTTGATCAACTCCTACGGTTTTAAGGATGAAAAAGGGGTTATATTACCTCTGAGGCTCGGACGCGTGAAAGGAATCTCTCGAGAAACATCTTCATTGGTAACAAGGTGGTAACACTACTGTTAGAAACATCAATAGCAGCAATGCCCTAAAACTTTGATTGAAGTTGTTGTGTTAGAGTAAGAGTAATCTCCAAGTAGTTGATAAGTTGAGGATGGCATAGAGATCGAGGATGCACCTGTAGTGTCGTATGCTCTCATGGATATTGTTCCCTTGCTCCCATAATCTTCAGCTCCTTTGCAGTCTGTTTTGATCAGTTAGTGCAGATAAAGATGACCATGATGAGAGCAATGACGTGCATGATGCGTTATTCCAATTCCCCCCAAATACCATCATCAAGAACATAAAAAAAGAAAGCAATGTTAGATACACGTTCGGTCTAACCTGAAAACATGAATAAAGATTAAATGGAAAAGAATAACAACCTTACTCTCCTTCACTCACAAGGTTGAAGCTGCTAACACCCTTTACACCATAAGACGGCGTGCCCCACATTCAGTTTTGCCCGCAAGGAAGACGTTTGATTTGATCCTCATCACCACCAACACTTTCATGAGGACCTTCACCAGAGAACACCAAGAGGAATTGCGATTCACCATAAAACGTATCAGTTGAAGTCCATTGCAAACGTATCAGATGCCAAGAAGGAGAATTGGTATTACTCTGGGCTATGGACATCCCCTGGCCCAAGACCGTTACTATCTACACCTGCCAACAATAAATCCAAAGTTAGAAGCCCATCAAATCAAATCTTCAGAGCAATGAATCTGGACAGAAAAAGGCATTAAACACGATTAATTCAAGATATCACAAGTTGGAATTTTTCATTAACAGATATCATTGCAAATCCGACGAAAATGGGAGGTTTTCAAACCTAGTTTATCCCAAATTGGAAGGTCCAATCAACATTCAAGACGGTAATCAAAATTTTGATTCAAAATTCAATCAGAGATACTCGATTGAAGCCTATATAAAGGGGAATCGAACACCGAAAAAACGACAGCAAAAAGCCCTAAATTCGTAACTTGAGACTAAAAAAAAAGACTTATCTCTTCAGCCGACGAGACGCTATTTCGCCGCCGCAAGCCCATCGACCTCCGTTCTCATCATCTCGAACGCCGCCACCACAACCAACTTTCGGTAAACTTCTATCTCTATCCACGCTATTGATTTATTGATACTTCTAGCTTGATTTCAGGTTCGAAAGAAAGAAAACGGTGGTGAAAAGAGTGTACCGATCGACCGAGGAGAGTGAGAGAGGGAGAAGCCGTCACGGAGGGAGGAACTTAGGGTTCCATCTTTGCGTTTCCTGTTTTTTTTTTTCGTTTTGCTTTTTTTTTGTGCCTATTATTGTAAAGTAATCACACACTATAACCACCATACACACACAGACACTACGCCCTCACCACACGCTTAATCACCCTAATTAATCACTTAATTAGTTTTTATTATCAGTAAATCAACACCTTAATCCTTTCTTTAAAAATCAAACTAACAATTCTTTTTAAAATCAACCGTTTAATTAATTAAACTTGTTTTTTAAATAAATAACGATATATCATTTTGCTCTAAAATTATTTCACACTTAAAAACAACTTTTAGAATAATTATAATTAAACCAATTAAATCTTTTTATTATTAATCTAACTTAATAACTTTTTCTATTAATAATAACCCAATAATCAATTTTTCTTTATTTTATAAAAATATAATAATAATAATAATTAGTAAACTTTTAAAAACTTATTAACCTTTTATATATATGTATATATCTTTTTTTTTAGTAACTAAAACTCTTTTTTAACAAAACAATCAACTTATAATTTAAGTTCGTAATTTAAAATTAATATAACCTTTTATTGCAAATTAGTTCGCATAAAAAAATAATTGCAACCCTTTTTAAAATAATCTCACTACAACATAATATATTAGTCTCTCCCACTACCAATAATCAAATACAACTCCTTTTACTAAAATCAGTTAACCTCGCTTAAAATCAAGCAAACATCGTACAACTCAATCCAATCGAGCACATTGACATCTCACTTCACGACACTTGCACCTACACCTTAGCGCTTTCATGCGTGTGTATGGATTTATTCTTTCCTTGCAATTTATTCTTCAGTAATTTGCATTATCATAGTTACTCTTATCGCATTGCATTCCGTCCAAAGGAAAACCCTACACATGAGTCAACACTTGTGTGTAGTACACGCCATTTGCATCATATCCCCCTTGATCCTTGATCCCATTCAAGTTGATCGCTTAAGATAGATCCTACCCCATAGGAAGGACCTTTATCTTATAACATAGACAAAACAATTCAAACAACACAATACAAACAAACTCAATCAACACTACAACAATATTCAAACATTCAACAACTCATTTCAATATTCAAACACATTAGAGAAAGATGTTGTTGCGGTGAAAATTTGATATCAAGCTATTAATTAACTTGAACCGTATTTCTTTTTACAACCGGACTTTAATTTATCCAAAGGATAGGTCTAAAGAAAGAAAGAACCTTTTGCGCGATGTGACAACAACGCTTTAGAGATTCGGGGATTCGGGGGTTGATTATATCTAGGGAAGGTATTAGCACCCTAAATATCTGTAGTACTCTACAGGAACCTTTTGTTTAATTACTTGCTAAGTTTGTGAATTGTGCACTATGGTTTAAGGATTGGGAATTGTGATAAAATGAATAAAAAGGCCTAAGTGGTTTTCTAGGTTTGCTCGCAAAGGTATCGCACCTTCTGCCTACGTATCCTGACTAGGATAGAATCAGAGCAATCGTAGTTCACCTCACAAGGGAAAAGAACACTTGATGACGATCAAAGTTCAAAGGGGAACAAACATGACGATGTTTGTGTGGAGTTTGACAAAACTCCCTAAACTAAATTGTAAAAGGGGGAAGTAAGAAATCATGACGATGATTCTTACACAGAGTTGACGAACTCTTTCCTATGGTTCTACTTGAAGAACACTCCTAGTATGGGTGGGTTTCTTAGACTTCAAGCAAAGTCTAAAGGCTTCTAGTCTAGGGTTAAGGTGACTTAACAAAGTCAAGGGATAGCAGAGATTTTGGTCCAAGACATTGACAGTCAAGTGGACAGACCTTCCTTTGGAGGAACAGTATTGTCGGCAACTGGATGAAAGCTAACGAGCTTCGTCGCTTGGGGATAAAAATAAAATACAAACATTATACAAAGCAATTATGGTGACAACCAAAGAAAAAGATTAAGGATGAAAAGCAATGATGGCAATCAAAGCAATTGTTCTGGTACGAGAACCGTGACGACAGTTCGCACCTGGAATACCGTTAACAGACAGATGAGATAAATATAAAAATAATTCAAGGTAAAAATTCTAACATGTTGACAAACATATATAGATATGATAATAATCAATTTTCCTGAGAAAACACAAGAGGAAACCTTCTAAATTTCATCTGCAACCAAATTGGGTTAGTACCGTTGACGCGCGGATCGCGCACAATCAAACGTGGTGAAAAAATAATCAAACATGGAAAATAAAATTATGACATGAAAGTACACATTAAAATAAACACAATGAAAAAAGAACGGGTGAAAAACGATAAAAAATGAGAGAGTTACGAATTTTTGAAGTTTATGTACAAAATAGGAAAAATAATAAAAGGGTTCGACCTCCACCCGGATCGAACCCTGGTCATGATGGTGAAAGGTATAATTGCGCGCATGTTCTTACCGCTGGGGCGGCTGTTACATACATTAATCAAATGGAAACCATAAATATACATGCTTGGTTTAGTTCCATGGCTGGGCAAAAATACATAATTCACACCAAATACGTTTTATGCCGTATCTCACTAACCGCTTATCGGATCGAGACAAATTTTATATGGATCTTGGGTAGAAAAATGAGAGGAAGAGGATGGTGATGTTAGTTTTTCCAAATTGTTCACCTAGTGAAAAAAACGATGACTGGTGTGTGTGTGTGTTTTGAATGCATAATGACATGGAAACATAATCGAAACCAAATACGTTTTATACCGTATCTCACTAACCGCTCATCGGATCGAGGCAAATTTTATATGGAAATTGGGTAGAAAAATGAGAGGAAGAGGATGGTGGTGTTAGTTTTTCCAAATTGTTTGTCTAGTAAAAAAAACGATAGCTGGTGTGTGTTATGGTTCATGATTTGCAAAATGTCATGGACACCTTGATACAAACATGTTCAAAGCCAAGTAAATCCACATACACATCCAAAATATGATATATAAACAGACTGGAACAGGTTTATGGCCATGAGATTCAGATATTGGAGAGTCATCTATAATTTGCAAATGAACATAAGAACACACATGCATAACAAAGTGATTTTTGAGTTTGAGGTGTTCATGAGTTATATCAATCATCACAACATCTTAAACATGTGATATCTAGTGTGTGTAGGTGAAAACATCAGATCTGGAACAAACATATGAAAGTGTAGCATTCAAATTTCAATTTGTGTGTATTATGTGTGCGTGAAGCATGATGTGAAACAAATCATTGTGTAGGTTGTCTTCAATGTTTTGGTTCATTCAAACACAACACATATGGTCATATGAAGCTGTAGAAACATCAAGATATCAAGAATAATCAAGCATTTCCAAATTGGTATGTGAGAGTGAAGGCATTTTGCAAAGTGATGGACAATGATGCATGATGATGCACAGATGTAGTTCCCGATCAAATTAAGATGTTCTAATCATTTGTACAGCTCATATATGTGATAATGAGATGATCTAATCATTAAAATTCCAAGGAAATCATCTGTCATGAAAAATGACAAAGCATATGCAAGTTATCCATATAATGATGCACATGAAGGTGTGAATTTTGATACATGGCTTTTATGAGCAAAGTGAGTATTCAAACATTTCAATTATGTCCCATATGAGGTGTGTGTGGAGTGAGTTTAAGAAAAGACAAGCTTTGGTGCAAAATTGGTCTTTTGGTGATTCATGTGTTTTGAGACATTTGGTGTCAATGTGCGAAATTTTGATGCAATGCTTAAAACAACAAGATTAATGCACACACATGTTTCAAATGATCATTAAGACACGTTAGAATGATGAAAATGTGCTTGTCATGCTTTGTGCTAAAAATGACAAAGTAAGTGCTTTGGTGTGTTTTGGAGCATTTGTGTTCATATGTGATTTTGTCATGATACACAAAACAACATAATAAGCACGTAGACATATCTAGAAAGTACATGGAAACATGCTTGGCAAAAACCACTGACACAAACTAGCAGTAATACATGAAGCAAACTAGCATCAAAACATGAAGCAAATCTTACCAGCACCTATGAAACAATCTTGGCAGCAAAAGAATTTGGATTACCTCACACCAGCAACATCAACCAAACAGTAGGAATGTGTACATACTAATCCAAACAAACTGTGACATAAAACCTGTTTATTGGACTGCCAATATATTGCTATGTTATAGTGGACCAATCACTGGTACAGCAGCACAGTTTTTTTTTTTTACTTTCATGCTTGTGACAGCATCCACACTATGAAGCCAACAACCTTGTTACTCAAAATTATCACATGACAGTTTTGGCACTAAACCCTTTATGATAGCCACCTTATATTTTTGATCTCAATCATTTAAATTCATATAGCATATTGGTAAAACAAAGGCAAGATGTTTACCAAACATTAACAAACATCATTGAAATCACCATACATTTCATAACTCAAAATTCACAAAAATCACTCAAAATGCCCAAGTCATGGAAGTATAAAGCAAGAGATGCTAGAGATGCTACATACCTGTTGAAGTTTCTTGTGAGCAAGCCAAGAGTGTTGAGAAAACCAGAGGTAGTGAAATCCAAGCTTTGGTATTGTGCTCTTACTTGAACTTTAAGAAACAATCCAAATGAGATGCCAAAATGAGATTTGTGAGTTCTTGATGACAAATGAAGGTTCGGACAGTTGATATATATTATATTTGAGGTGTTCAAATGGTTAAAACCTCAAGAAGATGTTTGGAGCAAGGTTTGGAGGTTTTTGTGGACTTTGGTCAAAGTAAGTTCCATGGAAAGTTGACTTTTGGATTCTTTGAGTTTTTGGGTGGTTTAAGTGTTTGTACACCTCCTATATATGATTTATAGGATGTGTGGATGAAGATTTGAGTGCTGGAACATGTGTAGCTCAATATGGTAGCAAGATTGCAGAATGCTGAATTTTGGCAATTTTGGCTACTTTGGTGATTTTGCAAAATGTAAGTGAGAGAGAGGTGTGATGAGAGGGCTCCTTTTAGCAGGTTTTCAGAATGATGTTGATGTCCCAAATGAGGGGTTTGAGGTCCCTATTTATATAATTATGAAGTGAGGAGCTTGCTAGGTAACCTTGCTTCACCATGAAGAAAACTAAGATATTTCCATCCAATTGTCCACTTGCCTTGCTTTTTCTGGTTCTTGGCTGTCTCCCTAACCCAATGGGCAAGTTTTAATGATGTTTTTACTGAGAAAACACAGCCTAGAGGCTTGGTAGAGTGGCTGGAGCAGAATTTCTTTACACCTCATGCTTGGAAAAGTCAAAGTTTTCAACTTAGGCAATGAAACTTCAAACTTTAATTCCATGATGTTTCCATGATAACTTTCTGTTCTAACATGATAAGAGTGTTCAATATATCAGGTAGAAAGAGTTGGGCAAGTGGAAATTGGCTCACTTGAGTGATAGAGGTGCTTTTGCAATATTGGTCAATGTGGGACTAGTATGACAAAATACCAACTTTGAACACATGTATCTCTCAGCTCATAACTCACCTTGAGATGTTCTTGTACAATTTAGAAAGCCCTAACATAGTACTAAAACTTCCATGTTGGCCAGAAATCTTGATTCTATTTGAAACTAGGTGAAAAATACCTTTGAAGTTGGCTGATTTTAGCTTTTAAAGTGAAAATAACTTAGAAAATTTCTAAGTTATTTTCCCTTCTAGGAATGTTTTTGCTTATATCTCAAAAAGTATGCATTTTCTGGTTGTGGACTAGTATGGGACTTTTGTAGGACTTGTCAAGAGCTTTCAAATGAGCCTAGAACCAACTCAATTGGATGTGTGGTTAAGGAGATACGGTTTAGCCCTTTTCAAAACCCTAATTTCCTGATTTCTCGATTACTCTCTCATTCTTGATCCAATGATCATGAAAATTGATATGCAAGTCCATTATGACATAAGGAACAACTTTGATTCACAACTTGGATTCTAATTCTCAAAATTTGAGGAGTTGACTTTTCGGTCAACCGTACGATCGATCGGTGCCGATCGAGTCGCCTGTTGATATTCTGGACATCCTGGGACTTTGACACTTCTTGAATAGCCTTTAATAGCCTATATTAACTTCATGGACCTCACTCCCACCATTAAAACCTTTCCCAACATCAAAGTCAAACCACAGTTGACTTTCCACTGGTTAAAAACCCTAATCGGGGCCTCCTGACTGCACTGTTCCTGATTCTGAAACGATTTCTTCAAATTGACTTCCCATTTGACTTTGATATTATCTTGGATTTCATTCCATGATTGAATTGGCCCAAATCATTGGTTGATCATTCCTTGATTGTTTTGAATTTGTCGGTGCGAGAACCCTGACTCATCTGTAACTTGACAATAATAAACTTGCACTGATTTAGGGTTAGATGATTCATGATCATGCTTCTAAAAATGATAATGAGGATCTAAGGGGCCAAAATTTGGGGTACAACAGTTGCCCCTATTTAAATATCTTCACTAGATGGAGAACGAGAGATGACAATCTTCGTTAAATCGCAGTGAAAGGTATTTAAATATAGATAACCGAAAATTTTGTCCCTTAGATCCGATGCCATGCTAAAGGACCAGTTGTGATATGCCATGCACTCTAAATGATGCTTTATGATGCTTGAATGCAAACATCACAGACGCAACGATAATAATAATAAAAGAAACAGTAAAACGAATAATGACAAATACACGGACTCGATACTGGGGACTCGTACTGAAAAACTAAATTAACAGTTCAGAGCTGACTGATAGCGTAAGCAGGGAAACTTCACATGGGGAATAGGCAAATCCAATAAAGATGACAATCTTTTTGGAACAGAGGTATTCCACCGGGGAGAAGAATAGGCTTCTACTGGGGAAAAGGATATACTTTTACTAGGGAAATGGAAAATTAATTCCGTCGGGAAAAGAGAAGCAGACTTCACCGGGGAAGCGAAAGACTGGATACAACCTTACTGGGGATGATCAGATGAAGAACTTCCTATAGCGAAGAGTTCAAATGGGATCTTCAGGAATGGACCAGAAACAAGACTAATCACACATGGAGGATACTAGTGACGACTAGATCTCCGAGACTTGACTGGGAACATGGATCACTGGGGATACATCCTCAGTTTCTGTAAATAGTTCACACAATGCTGGTAATTAATAGACTTCCTGGGGAAATTGGTAACGACCAGAATTCCAAGTAATGCCAGTGACGACTGGTCTTTTAGTGGTGATTGGTGACGACCAAATCAGGATACCAATAACGATTGGTTTTAAACAATGCCAGTTACGACTGGATTTTCTAATGAAGATGGTGACGACCATACTGGGGAATACCAATGACAATTGGTTACACAAAAATGCTAGGGATTACTAGATCTTCTAGCCGGAAATTGGTGACAACCAAACTGAAATAGACTCCAAGTAACGATTGGATTCTAGACGATGATACCAGTTACGACTGGGTTTCAAAGGGAAAAATTGGTTAAAACCTCAAGATACCAATGACGATTGGATTTAGGCAGTGCCAGTGACGACTGGACTTCATGGGGAAAGTTAGTGGTAACTAACAAGATACCAATAATAATTGAAACAATACCAGTGATGACTGGATTTCCCGGGGAAAGGTTGGTAACAACCAGACCAAGAGGCGCTAATGACAATTGGACTTTTATTTAGTGCCAGTGACGACTGGACTTATACTTGGAAACGAAGTGAGTAACAACTTAGACTTTGCGGGGATTAATAGATGTCACTAACTCGGGGAACAAACGAATCACACTGATCCCACGATGAGGGGTGTACGTAGACTTGGGAAATAAACCCGCAGACCTACTGGGGAATAAAGCCTGTAGGTAGATTTTGCTGAGGTGAATTCAAACAGATGTCCAGAAATACTTTGCTGGGGAAAGAACTTTCATATCATCACAAGAAATCCTGAGGGATAGTCTTCAATCTTTGATAACCATACATGGCCAAAGGACTCTTCGTTGCCCAATTTGCTAGCATTTCATTGGGGAATGTAAATTCTGACTGTGTATCAAGACTCCTGCTACCCTGAAGTTTCGGGGAATGTATGATTTCCCTCGAGTTTTTCCACAAGTTAAAACATTTTGTAAAATATTTCCAAGTTACTATTTTTTCAAAAATCTGGATTTTAATGCTTTCAAAAATAATCGTTGATTAACGAACGGTATTTTGCATAACAAAGAAAATAAGGAACTGATAATTTGCACAAGAAAGAGAGGCTCAAAAAGCTGATTTTATTTAAAGGATGAAATCTTGCCAATGACAATATTCCATGGAAATTTTTACAAGTAAAATGGCAAAAGTGGATAAGGTTACATTGAATCCTGTGACCTAACTATCCCTAAAGACTAGAATTCTCCAAGATCCTTGCTTCTGACGAGAGCTGTTGAGATGAATCTTTGTTGAGTCTGCAGCGTTGATGGCTTTGTCTGATGCAGCGAAACGCCTTTGTCCCTAATTTTTGCCTGGATTGCCCCTTCGGGTTTTCAATCCACCGGGACGCTCATTTTTGCCTAAGCCGCCCTTTCGGGTTTTCAACTTAGCGAGCTTTTTGATTTCTTTTCTCTTTTTCCTTTCCTTCTCTTTTTCTTTTCTACCCTAACTTTTGCATAAACCGTTCTTTTGGATTTTCCGGTTTATCGGGTACTTTTTAGGCGTAATATTTCCGAACTGCGTCAGAGTTTATCGGGTGTGTAAGTTGTTCTCCGTCCATGGTAGTAAGGATCAGTGAACCTCCAGAGAATACTGTCTTCACAATAAAGGGGCCATCATAATTAGGCATCCACTTCCCTCTTGTGTCTTTGTGAACTGGTAAGATCTTCTTGAGCACAAGTTCTCCTTCGCGGAATTCTCTGATACGGACCTTTTTATCGAACGCCCTCTTGATTCTTTTTTGATACAACTGGCCGTGACACATCGCAGACATGCGCTTTTCATCGATGAGATTCAGCTGATCAAATCTTTCTTTAATCCATTCTGCCTCTTCTAACTTGGTTTCCATGATGACTCTGAGGGATGGTATCTCGACCTCGATGGGAAGAACTGCGTCCATTCCATATACCAGAGAAAAGGGGGTTGCCCCTGTGGAAGTGCGGACGGAGGTTCTGTATCCGTGCAGGGAAAATGGTAACATTTCATGCCAATCTTTGTAGGTTTTAACCATTTTCTGCAAGATCTTCTTGATGTTTTTATTTGCAGCTTCCACAGCTCCATTCATCTTTGGACGGTAAGGGGAAGAGTTGTGGTGTTCGATTTTGAAGTCATCACATAATTCTTTCATAACTTTGTTGTTCAGATTGGTTCCGTTGTCTGTTATAATTCTGCTTGGGATCCCGTAGCGACAGATGATCTCCTTTTTAATGAAACGAGCCACCACTTGACGTGTAACATTGGTGTAGGATGCAGCTTCAACCCATTTTGTGAAATAGTCGATGGCAACCAGAATGAAACGGTGTCCATTTGAAGCTTTTGGCTCAATTGCCCCAATCATGTCAATCCCCCACATAGAGAAAGGCCATGGCGACGACAATACATTCAACAGTGTTGGAGGCACATGCATTTTGTCCGCGTAGATCTGACATTTGTGACATTTTCTGGCATACTGAATGCAGTCGGTTTCTAAAGTTAACCAATAATAACCAGCTCTCAAGATCTTCTTGGACATGGCGTATCCGTTGGCGTGAGTACCAAACATTCCTTCATGAACATCTTTCATTAACAAGTCCGCTTCTCTTTTGTCAACACATCTGAGTAAGACCATATCATGATTTCTTTTGTAAAGTACACCATTGCTGAGGAAGAATTTGGATGCTAATCGTCTTAGTGTTTTCTTGTCAAGTGTCGTAGCATCTGTGGGATATTCTTGCTTCAACAGATAATTCTTTATATCATGATACCAGGGCTTGCCATCGGTTTCTTCTTCAATCATTTGACAGTAAGCAGGCTCTGTCTTGCGTTCAATTTTGATAAGTGTGCCATCGTTGACATCTCTAGTTTTCCACATTGAGGCCAGCATGGCTAAGGCGTCAGCGATGTGATTCTATGCTCTTGGAACATGTTTAAAGGTGATTTCGTCAAAATACTTGATCATTTCAACGATATAAGTTTTGTAAGGGATCAGGTTTTCATGTCTTGTCTCCCATTCGCCCGTGACTTGGTAGATAACCAAAGCTGAGTCTCCACTGACTTCGAGATTTTTGATTTGGAGATCAATGGCTGCTTCGAGACCAAGGATACATGCTTCGTATTCAGCAATGTTGTTTGTACAATCAAAGTCTAATCTGGCTGTAAACGGAGTGTAACCACCTTCAGGATTCATTAAGACTGCACCTACGCCATGTCCGCTATAATTGGAGGAACCGTCGAACATCATCTTCCACCAATTATCTGTCTGCTGACCTTTGTCAGAACTTGTTTCTTCACAATCTTTTATTAACATGATATCTTCGTCCGGAAAATCAAACTTCAGAGGTTTATAATCTTCGACAGGTTGATCTGCGAGATATTCTGATAACACACTGCCTTTGATGGATTTTTGAGCCACATATTGAATATCATATTCTGATAGTAGCATATGCCACCTGGCGAGTCTTCCGGTTTGTGCAGGTTTCTCAAAGATGTACTTTATTGGATCCATTTTCGAGATCAATAAAGTGGTGTGACAAATCATATACTGCCTCAAACGCTTAGCGGCCCATGCTAAAGCACAACAAGTCTTTTCTAGGAGTGAGTATCTGCTTTCACAATCAGTAAATTTCTTGCTCAGATAATAAATGGCATGTTCTTTCCGTCCAGATTTGTCTTGTTGACCCAGAACGCAACCCATTGAGTTTTCAAGCACTGTCAAATACATAAAGAGAGGCTTTCCCGGCACGGGTGGTATCAAAATTGGAGGTTCTTGGAGATAACCTTTGATTTTATCGAACGCTGTTTGACAATCAGAATTCCATACAACCGTTTGATCCTTTCGTAACAACTTGAAGATCGGTTCACAGGTGGGGGTCATATTGGAAATGAACCTGGATATGTAATTCAACCTTCCAAGGAAGCTTCTAACCTGATTTTCGGTCCGTGGAGCTGGCATGTCTTGAATGGCACTGACTTTGTCTGGATCCACCTCAATCCCCTTGTGGCTGACAATAAAACCGAGTAATTTTCCTGACCTGACTCCGAAAGTGCACTTTGCGGGATTCAACCTCAACTGATATTTCCGGAGTCTTTTGAATAACTTCAACAAATGTTCTAGATGGTCTTTTTCATTTTGAGACTTGGCGATCATGTCATCCACATATACTTCTATTTCTTTGTGCATCATGTCGTGGAACAAAGCCACCATAGCTCTTTGATAAGTTGCGCCTGCATTTCTTAAACCGAATGGCATAACCTTATAACAATAGGTGCCCCATGGAGTGATGAAGGTTGTCTTTTCCATGTCGTCAGGATCCATTTTGATTTGATTGTAACCAGAGAACCCGTCCATAAAGGAAAACACCGCAAACCGAGCTGTATTATCTACCAAAGTATCAATATGTGGTAGAGGGAAGTCGTCCTTTGGACTGGATTTGTTTAAATCTCGATAATCCACACACATCCTTACCTTTCCATCTTTCTTTGGTACAGGAACAATGTTGGCTACCCATTCTGGATATTTGGCCACTGCAAGGAAGCCTGCATCAATCTGCTTTTTTACCTCATCTCTGATTTTAAGAGCCATGTCGGGTCTGGTTCTTCTGAGTTTCTGTTTAACCGGAGGGCATTCAGGTCGAAGTGGTAACTTGTGAACCACTATGTCTGTATCCAAACCAGGCATATCCTGATAAGACCAAGCAAACACCTCTACATATTCTCTTAAGAGTTCTTTTAACTGCTGTTTTACCTCTGCCCCTAGGGCTGCCCCAATTTTGACTTCTTTTTTATCTTCTTCGGTACCAAGGTTGATAACTTCTACCTGTTCCTTATGGGGTTGAAGCTCTGCATCCTCTTTTTGGGCCAATCTTACCAGTTCATCAGGAATTTCACAGTCCTCATCCTCGTCTTCAGCTTGGTAAATTGGTGAATCAAGGTCAGGAGGAGATGCATGGTCACAGGATTCAATGGGGTTATGGTCATCACTGCATGTTTGAAGGGTTTACTTTATTAAAACACACAATCAACAAATGCAACACACACAGAGAAAGAGAAAATTGTTTTTGTTTTGGTTTTTTGTATTGCCATTTTTCTTTCAAAGTAAAAGCAAAAGACGGTAAAGAACAAATACGAGGATTTTTAACAAAATAGTCCATTCTCATTGATATTCCTTTGAAAGCATGGGGCCCTTACAAAACATTCCTATAGCCTTGGGCACGGCTATGGAGATTTTAAAAATAACAAAGAAAAACAACAAATTACTTTGACTCGGGAAAAACTACAGGAACTTCGATAGCCTCCCAGTTGTTCAGAGTAGCTTCGTCATGATACACTAGTGCTTCTATGTCTTCACTTTCAAGATTTCCTTCCACGGCGTTAATTTGAAAACCGCCACTGATAAATATTTCTTGAATAGCCTTTGGCCGGCTGTTGTCATGCCTTGGTTCTTCGCTTTGAGTTGGTTTGTAACCCAACCCCTGGCGGTTCATTCTCGGCTTTACCTCAATGACTTCTCCCCATCCTGCGGGAGTGCCTTCTTCCAGCGTAGCTTTGGCGCTTTGAGCAGATGCGAAAGTTGGACCACTTTTTGCCACCGTCTCCTCTATCATCACTGCGTTTGCTATTTCTAGTGCTTGGAATGATGTCTCTAGCGCGTCCTCTTCTGCTTCAATGTACCGGAACGATGAAAGATTACTGACCATTAATTCCTCTTCACCATGAACAATCACCAGCTTATCATTTACCACAAACTTCATTCTTTGGTGCAGGGTAGAAGTTACTGCCCCTGCTTCATGGATCCAGGGACGTCCCAGTAAGCAGCTATAAGCTGGATTTATGTCCATCACCTGAAATACAATGTTGAATTCATGGGGTCCCACCAAAATCGGTAATTCTACTTCTCCGATGACCGTTCTCCTCGAACCATCAAAGGCTTTTACAATCAATGAGGTTGGTTTCATCTCTGCCCCGGCATAGGCTAGTCTGGCCAGTGATCTCGCGGGTAGCACGTTTAATGAGGATCCTGTGTCGACCAATACTCGTGCCAAAGTATCTTCCTGGCATTTGATGGATATGTGTAGCGCACGGTTGTGATCACGTTTTTCTTTCGGTAACTCGGCGTCGCTGAAACTTAAAGTATTGCATGCCGTGATGTTAGCCACTACTGAATCAAACTGCCCAAGTGAAATGTCCTTAGTTACATGTGCTTGTCTCAATACTTTCTGTAATGCTTCCCTGTGAGTTGGAGAATTTATCAAGAGTGACAAGATTGATATTTTTGATGGCGTCTGATGAAGCTGATCTATTACCTTGTAATCACTTCTTCGGATAATCCTCAAAAATTCATCATTTTCTTCCTCTGTGCTCGGAGCTTCTTTTTCTTTGATTACCACAGCAGGAATGACTTCCTTTGGAATAGCTACTGATTCTTTTGGCTGATAGATCCGACCGCTGCGGGTCATCTTGCTAGTGCCGGCAATATTGGTCACATCTTTCTGATTATCTGTCTGAACAATCTTTCCCGTTTCTTGGTCTACCACGGTCACATCGTATTTCCACGGAACAGCTTTTGTATTGTCATAATGGAACGGTCTTGGTTTCTGAACTACGATTGGTCGTGGTTGACCTATAGCAGCTCTGTTGAAAACTGGCCTCGCCCCCTTGTTAAACACTGGAACTTTCTCTTTCTTTTTAGACAGATCAAAAACTGGTTCAATCACGGAAACCTCTTCTTTCTTCTCCTTACCGCATACCTGTAAAATTCCTTCATCCATCAGCCCTTGTATATCATTCCGTACCATATCACATTCACTGCTGACCTTCTTTCTTCTTGTGAAACCCACTGCTGACCTTCTTAATACTGCTGTTGCTAGAACTGCCGGAGCTGCTGGCTACCTTTCCACTTTTCATCCCCAATTCTACCCTTACTCCCACGGCTACAATGTCTGAAAAACTTGCAGACACACTGCTGATCATTTTCTCATAGAATTCTGGTCTCACTGTGTCAACAAACCAGTCTGTCAGTTCCTTCTCACTTAGGGGTGGCTCTACCTGGGATGCTGTTTCTCTCCACCGCTGAGCGTATTCTTTGAATGACTCTGTGCTTTTCTGGGACATGTTCAACAACTGCCTTCGGTCAGGTACCATATCCATATTATATTTGTAATGTTTCATGAATGCATCTGCCAAATCTTGAAAACTGTGGATTCTGGACTGATCTAGACTTAGATACCATTTTGCTGGAGCTCCTTTCAGACTGTCCTGGAAGCAATGGATCATTAACTTGTCTTCTTCAACGTGTGCTGCCATTCTTCTATAATACATGATTAAGTGAGTTCGTGGGCAAGTAGCTCCTGAGTACTGATCGAAATTTGGGATTTTGAATTTTGGTGGTATTACTAGTCCAGATACCAAACACATTTCTCTGGCGTCAGTGCCAAAGGTATCATTTCCTTCCATTGCTCGGATCTTTCTCCCTATCGTTTCAACACTCTCTCTCAACCTCTCATGTGATTCATTTTCCTCTTCATACCCTTCGGGTCCTTCGTATACCGGTGGTGGATTATGAAAGATGGGGCGTGCTTGAACCTGAACTGTAGCTGGAGTGTAGGTGGGAATAACTTGTGGAATCTCACCTCCCAAGGGAATTGTCTGTTGAGTGACTCTCGGCGGTGGCACAAAGCCTGGAGACAAACCATAAGGTGGTACATTTGCAATGGTTACAGCTGTCGGGATCGGTTATGCAGTAATTTCAGAGACAACGGTGGCTTGAGTGTCCAACATTGCACGGATGACTTGTAAGGCTTCCCTGATCTGTCCCATGCCTCCTCGGAGCTCTCCGAGTTCATTGTCGATTCTGTCTACATCTATGTTCTGTTCTTCCATCCTTAAGCGAGCTTGGGCTCGTGTGTTGTACTGATGGCGAGGTCTCAGTGTGATTCTGTAGACAAGACAGAGGAATGAGACACGACTCAGGAACATGCGTATGCGATGCTTATGAAATGTAGACGTGCAAAATGCAGATTTTTTAAACATTCAAGGGAATAAAAGCTTTATTTGTAAATATTTAAAGAATGCAAATGTAAATGCAAAAGTTTTATGGAACTCAAATTTACCAAAATATCCTTTCATTTCATTGATTTTTCAAAAAGGGTATTACAAAAGATTTTAGTACATCTTACAAGAAGCCCTAATATTACAACTCAATATGCTCTAAAAGAAAATCCTCTCTCTTCTTGATTCTTCTGAGCTCTTCTTCTACCTGTGCTTTCTCAAGGATAAGTTTGTCTACCATAGCTTTCCAAGGGGTTGATTGATGGTTGGAATAAAATGCATCTTCCTGTGCCTTCCTCTTTTTGCTTGCAACTGCTTCCTCTTCTTTCAATTGAAGTTGTTTGCGAAGTTCCTCGTTCTCTTCCATAGCAACCTGATATTTGTACTTCCAGGATACCTCAGTCTGCTGTGACTTCCTCAGAGCGATCTTTAGCTTTTCTTCCTCAGACATGAAAATCAATGGTTGTTCTTCTATTAATACCATAGGCTTTTGTGGAGGATAAGGCATTTTCAACTGAATGGCCCTCTTTCGTACCCACTGGAGATAAGGTTCAAAAGAGATGCAGTTAGGTCTTCCCAAGTCCTCTTTTCCTTTTCGGTGTATATGCCCCCATGCCTTGAGAATTTCATCTTTTAATTCTGAAACTCCTGTGAAGAAAATACCTTCTACGTGAGCGCTGCAGGGTTTGTCTTTCAGCGGATAACCAAATTGTCGACGAGCAAGCACATGGTTATAGCTGATTCCCCCATTTGTACCAAGGAGAGGTACATTCCCGAAGCTTCCACAACTATCAATGATTTTGATCCCATCATAACTACGGCTGTACCAGTCAATATCGGAGTGAGTAAGAGCCATAATCTTTTCAGACCACCATCCTTTGCTCCAAAAAGTATGGGCTTTGGGTAGATGAGAAACGAACCATTTATACAACAACGGAACACAACAGACGATCATTCCTCCTTTGTGAAGATTTCTTTGATGAACAGAGTGGTAAGCATCAGCTAGTAGAGTAGGTACTGGATTCTTCTTCAAGAATATTTTGATGGCATTGAGATCCACAAAGTTGTCAAAGCTCGGGAAAAGAAAGATCCCATAAATAAGTAAGGCTAGAATAGCCTCAAAAGCATCCATACTCAAGTGATTGGCATAATACTGAGCCTTCCCAATCAAGAATTTTGCAGTCAGTCCAAAGATTCCTCCTTTAGTAACCATGTTCTTCTGAATGTCTACCAACCCGATACGTGTGGCTTTAGCAATTTCTTCCTTTTTAGGGTCCTTCTCCATGATGGGAAAAGGAGATGCATCAAGGATAGGTAACCCAATCAGACAGGAATACTCTTCAAGTGTCGGCATTAACTGATAATCCGGAAATGTGAAGCAGTGATAAAGTGGATCATAGAACTGGAGTAATGTGGAAAGGAGTCCCGAATCCATTTTCTTCCTTGTTTTCAGTAGAGACAACAAATTCCCGTACCTGCTCTTGAATCCTTCTATATCTGTGATCAGAGTGCTCAACCTTTCAATCTCATCTATATTAGGGCTTTTGTAAGTGTACTTTATAGTTTTCTTTTTTCCGTTGTCCATGATTTTCCTGATATTTTATAAATAAACGACTCTGAGTCCCATAAAACTTTTATGACATGATGTTTATGGATGCATGAATGCACAAACACAGGTAATCACATATTCACAGATTTACACAAGTAAACAGACAAGGTTTCGGGTTTGGAAAATATGAGCAAGGAGTCAAGGTCTGCCCTCCCCAAAGGTATGTACTAAGGTTTCCATAACTGCAGAACAAGGTTCTAACAGAGTTCCTGGAGTCCTCGACCCATCTTTCGGATATTATCAATTTCCCAAATACTTGGTGGTTGATAATATTCTCAAGAGAGTCTCGTCCAAGTGTAGTATCACGTATCAACTACTTTGGAATTACTTCCTTATAGTCACTGCACTACATCCTAATAAAGCCATAGTGGGGGAAAAGGTATCTAAAGGTCCTCAGTGTCATGGGCACCTATGTAGAAAGTAGCATTGTTTTCACGAATACTCGATCAACAATACTAACTCTCAAAAAGGGCCTCTACTGAGTGGTGATTTTCTCAAGTCAGCTTGGTCGGGAATCAACTCCCTATAAGCCTTCTTGAATATACCACCTTCCTATCATAAGTACGCTTGAGCACGGGTGTAGTGCCGTCTCACCATTTCAAGTTTCCCAAACCATCAGAGCACAAATATATACAAGTATTCACAGATAGCAATTAGTTAAACAAAATAGGTTGACCCCTCAAAATAAAAGCAAAAGCAAAGCCTCCCCAGTGAAGTCGCCATTTCTGTTGCGGTGAAAATTTGATATCAAGCTATTAATTAACTTGAACCGTATTTCTTTTTACAACCGGACTTTAATTTATCCAAAGGATAGGTCTAAAGAAAGAAAGAACCTTTTGCGCGATGTGACAACAACGCTTTAGAGATTCGGGGATTCGGGGGTTGATTATATCTAGGGAAGGTATTAGCACCCTAAATATCTGTAGTACTCTACAGGAACCTTTTGTTTAATTACTTGCTAAGTTTGTGAATTGTGCACTATGGTTTAAGGATTGGGAATTGTGATAAAATGAATAAAAAGGCCTAAGTGGTTTTCTAGGTTTGCTCGCAAAGGTATCGCACCTTCTGCCTACGTATCCTGACTAGGATAGAATCAGAGCAATCGTAGTTCACCTCACAAGGGAAAAGAACACTTGATGACGATCAAAGTTCAAAGGGGAACAAACATGACGATGTTTGTGTGGAGTTTGACAAAACTCCCTAAACTAAATTGTAAAAGGGGGAAGTAAGAAATCATGACGATGATTCTTACACAGAGTTGACGAACTCTTTCCTAGGGTTCTAGTTGAAGAACACTCCTAGTATGGGTGGGTTTCTTAGACTTCAAGCAAAGTCTAAAGGCTTCTAGTCTAGGGTTAAGGTGACTTAACAAAGTCAAGGGATAGCAGAGATTTTGGTCCAAGACATTGACAGTCAAGTGGACAGACCTTCCTTTGGAGGAACAGTATTGTCGGCAACTGGATGAAAGCTAACGAGCTTCGTCGCTTGGGGATAAAAATAAAATACAAACATTATACAAAGCAATTATGGTGACAACCAAATAAAAAGATTAAGGATGAAAAGCAATGATGGCAATCAAAGCAATTGTTCTGGTACGAGAACCGTGACGACAGTTCGCACCTGGAATACCGTTAACAGACAGATGAGATAAATATAAAAATAATTCAAGGTAAAAATTCTAACATGTTGACAAACATATATAGATATGATAATAATCAATTTTCCTGAGAAAACACAAGAGGAAACCTTCTAAATTTCATCTGCAACCAAATTGGGTTAGTACCGTTGACGCGCGGATCGCGCACAATCAAACGTGGTGAAAAAATAATCAAACATGGAAAATAAAATTATGACATGAAAGTACACATTAAAATAAACACAATGAAAAAAGAACGGGTGAAAAACGATAAAAAATGAGAGAGTTACAAATTTTTGAAGTTTATGTACAAAATAGGAAAAATAATAAAAGGGTTCGACCTCCACCCGGATCGAACCCTGGTCATGATGGTGAAAGGTATAATTGCGCGCATGTTCTTACCGCTGGGGCGGCTGTTACATCCATTAATCAAATGGAAACCATAAATATACATGCTTGGTTTAGTTCCATGGCTGGGCAAAAATACATAATTCACACCAAATACGTTTTATGCCGTATCTCACTAACCGCTTATCGGATCGAGACAAATTTTATATGGATCTTGGGTAGAAAAATGAGAGGAAGAGGATGGTGATGTTAGTTTTTCCAAATTGTTCACCTAGTGAAAAAAACGATGACTGGTGTGTGTGTGTGTTTTGAATGCATAATGACATGGAAACATAATCGAAACCAAATACGTTTTATACCGTATCTCACTAACCGCTCATCGGATCGAGGCAAATTTTATATGGAAATTGGGTAGAAAAATGAGAGGAAGAGGATGGTGGTGTTAGTTTTTCCAAATTGTTTGTCTAGTAAAAAAAACGATAGCTGGTGTGTGTTATGGTTCATGATTTGCAAAATGTCATGGACACCTTGATACAAACATGTTCAAAGACAAGTAAATCCACATACACATCCAAAATATGATATATAAACAGACTGGAACAGGTTTATGGCCATGAGATTCAGATATTGGAGAGTCATCTATAATTTGCAAATGAACATAAGAACACACATGCATAACAAAGTGATTTTTGAGTTTGAGGTGTTCATGAGTTATATCAATCATCACAACATCTTAAACATGTGATATCTAGTGTGTGTAGGTGAAAACATCAGATCTGGAACAAACATATGAAAGTGTAGCATTCAAATTTCAATTTGTGTGTATTATGTGTGCGTGAAGCATGATGTGAAACAAATCATTGTGTAGGTTGTCTTCAATGTTTTGGTTCATTCAAACACAACACATATGGTCATATGAAGCTGTAGAAACATCAAGATATCAAGAATAATCAAGCATTTCCAAATTGGTATGTGAGAGTGAAGGCATTTTGCAAAGTGATGGACAATGATGCATGATGATGCACAGATGTAGTTCCCGATCAAATTAAGATGTTCTAATCATTTGTACAGCTCATATATGTGATAATGAGATGATCTAATCATTAAAATTCCAAGGAAATCATCTGTCATGAAAAATGACAAAGCATATGCAAGTTATCCATATAATGATGCACATGAAGGTGTGAATTTTGATACATGGCTTTTATGAGCAAAGTGAGTATTCAAACATTTCAATTATGTCCCATATGAGGTGTGTGTGGAGTGAGTTTAAGAAAAGACAAGCTTTGGTGCAAAATTGGTCTTTTGGTGATTCATGTGTTTTGAGACATTTGGTGTCAATGTGCGAAATTTTGATGCAATGCTTAAAACAACAAGATTAATGCACACACATGTTTCAAATGATCATTAAGACACGTTAGAATGATGAAAATGTGCTTGTCATGCTTTGTGCTAAAAATGACAAAGTAAGTGCTTTGGTGTGTTTTGGAGCATTTGTGTTCATATGTGATTTTGTCATGATACACAAAACAACATAATAAGTACGTAGACATATCTAGAAAGTACATGGAAACATGCTTGGCAAAAACCACTGACACAAACTAGCAGTAATACATGAAGCAAACTAGCATCAAAACATGAAGCAAATCTTACCAGCACCTATGAAACAAATCTTGGCAGCAAAAGAATTTGGATTACCTCACACCAGCAACATCAACCAAACAGTAGGAATGTGTACATACTAATCCAAACAAACTGTGACATAAAACCTGTTTATTGGACTGCCAATATATTGCTATGTTATAGTGGACCAATCACTGGTATAGCAGCACAGTTTTTTTTTTTACTTTCATGCTTGTGACAGCATCCACACTATGAAGCCAACAGCCTTGTTACTCAAAATTATCACATGACAGTTTTGGCACTAAACCCTTTATGATAGCCACCTTATATTTTTGATCTCAATCATTTAAATTCATATAGCATATTGGTAAAACAAAGGCAAGATGCTTACCAAACATTAACAAACATCATTGAAATCACCATACATTTCATAACTCAAAATTCACAAAAATCACTCAAAATGCCCAAGTCATGGAAGTATAAAGCAAGAGATGCTAGAGATGCTACATACCTGTTGAAGTTTCTTGTGAGCAAGCCAAGAGTGTTGAGAAAACCAGAGGTAGTGAAATCCAAGCTTTGGTATTGTGCTCTTACTTGAACTTTAAGAAACAATCCAAATGAGATGCCAAAATGAGATTTGTGAGTTCTTGATGACAAATGAAGGTTCGGACAGTTGATATATATTATATTTGAGGTGTTCAAATGGTTAAAACCTCAAGAAGATGTTTGGAGCAAGGTTTGGAGGTTTTTGTGGACTTTGGTCAAAGTAAGTTCCATGGAAAGTTGACTTTTGGATTCTTTGAGTTTTTGGGTGGTTTAAGTGTTTGTACACCTCCTATATATGATTTATAGGATGTGTGGATGAAGATTTGAGTGCTGGAACATGTGTAGCTCAATATGGTAGCAAGATTGCAGAATGCTGAATTTTGGCAATTTTGGCTACTTTGGTGATTTTGCAAAATGTAAGTGAGAGAGAGGTGTGATGAGAGGGCTCCTTTTAGCAGGTTTTCAGAATGATGTTGATGTCCCAAATGAGGGGTTTGAGGTCCCTATTTATATAATTATGAAGTGAGGAGCTTGCTAGGTAACCTTGCTTCACCATGAAGAAAACTAAGATATTTCCATCCAATTGTCCACTTGCCTTGCTTTTTCTGGTTCTTGGCTGTCTCCCTAACCCAATGGGCAAGTTTTAATGATGTTTTTACTGAGAAAACACAGCCTAGAGGCTTGGTAGAGTGGCTGGAGCAGAATTTCTTTACACCTCATGCTTGGAAAAGTCAAAGTTTTCAACTTAGGCAATGAAACTTCAAACTTTAATTCCATGATGTTTCCATGATAACTTTCTGTTCTAACATGCTAAGAGTGTTCAATATATCAGGTAGAAAGAGTTGGGCAAGTGGAAATTGGCTCACTTGAGTGATAGAGGTGCTTTTGCAATATTGGTCAATGTGGGACTAGTATGACAAAATACCAACTTTGAACACATGTATCTCTCAGCTCATAACTCACCTTGAGATGTTCTTGTACAATTTAGAAATCCCTAACATAGTACTAAAACTTCCATGTTTGCCAGAAATCTTGATTCTATTTGAAACTAGGTGAAAAATACCTTTGAAGTTGGCTGATTTTAGCTTTTAAAGTGAAAATAACTTAGAAAATTTCTAAGTTATTTTCCCTTCTAGGAATGTTTTTGCTTATATCTCAAAAAGTATGCATTTTCTGGTTGTGGACTAGTATGGGACTTTTGTAGGACTTGTCAAGATCTTTCAAATGAGCCTAGAACCAACTCAATTGGATGTGTGGTTAAGGAGATACGGTTTAGCCCTTTTCAAAACCCTAATTTCCTGATTTCTCGATTACTCTCTCATTCTTGATCCAATGATCATGAAAATTGATATGCAAGTCCATTATGACATAAGGAACAACTTTGATTCACAACTTGGATTCCAATTCTCAAAATTTGAGGAGTTGACTTTTCGGTCAACCGTACGATCGATCGGTGCCGATCGAGTCGCCTGTTGATATTCTGGACATCCTGGGACTTTGACACTTCTTGAATAGCCTTTAATAGCCTATATTAACTTCATGGACCTCACTCCCACCATTAAAACCTTTCCCAACATCAAAGTCAAACCACAGTTGACTTTCCACTGGTTAAAAACCCTAATCGGGGCCTCCTGACTGCACTGTTCCTGATTCTGAAACGATTTCTTCAAATTGACTTCCCATTTGACTTTGATATTATCTTGGATTTCATTCCATGATTGAATTGGCCCAAATCATTGGTTGATCATTCCTTGATTGTTTTGAATTTGTCGGTGCGAGAACCCTGACTCATCTGTAACTTGACAATAATAAACTTGCACTGATTTAGGGTTAGATGATTCATGATCATGCTTCTAAAAATGATAATGAGGATCTAAGGGGCCATAATTTGGGGTACAACAGATGTCAATCATCTTAAGTGAGATAGAACCTCCACAAGAACACAATCAAGCCGTAGGGACTTTTCCTTAAGAGAGATAAAGGTGTACCTCGTTGATCCCTATCCGAGTATGTAAGTCCTTTTCTTAAGACGATGCAAAGACTATTTTCCTACAACTTGTGGTGGTTACATCTCCCTTAAAATAAAGACACATCTCTTCTCTAAAATCAATCAAACAACTACCCTAAACCCGTAGGAACTTTGACCACAGTCAAAGAACTCCTCTAACCCTTTAGGGGAACTACAGATACTCTGATTCCACTCCCGTAAGGATATGTAGGCATAAGATGCGATATCTTATCGAGTATACTTAGAAATAAACCACTAGGGTCTTTTCAACCATTAAGTAGATAAACACATAGCAATAAACAAACATAAAAGAAGAGGTTCCTGTAGAGTACTACAGAAACTTAGGATGCTAGTACCTTCCCTAAGTTTAACCAACCCCCGAACCTAAAACTCTCTAGCTTGCATTTGCATTGCATTGTGGTATTTCGACCTTTATCCCTTCCTTTGGACAAATCAAAGTTCGGTTGCAAATTGAATTAACGATTCAAACTAATCAATAGTTTGATATCAAAATTTCACCGCGACACCTATCGGCCGAAGATGAATGGCGCTGTCGAAGTGGCCAACAAAAACATCAAAACGATAGTGCAAAAGATGGTTGTCACATACAAAGATTGGCATGACATGCTTCCTTTTGCTATGCACGGTTATCGTATGACGGTACGCACATCAACCGGGGCAACTCCTTTCTCACTAGTGTACGGTATGGAAGTTGTCCTACCGTTGGAGGTCGAGATTCCTTCTTTGAGAGTTCTGGTCGAAGTGAAGCTCGATGAGGTAGAATGGATAAAGAACGGGTTGAATCAGTTGAGCCTGATGGAAGAGAAAAGGTTAGCATCCATTGCATACGGTCGATTGTACCAAAGCCAGATGAAGAAAGCGTTTGATAAGAAGGTGCATCCTAGAAGCTTTCAGATGGGCGATCTCATGCTGAAAAAGATTCTCCCACCACATTCTGATCACAGGCGCAAATGGACTCCCAACTACGAAGGTCCATATGTCGTCAGCAAGGTCTTCTTGGGAGGAGCCTTACTGTTATCCACGATGGATGGCGAAGATTTTGCATCCCCTGTGAACGCGGACCCAGTCAAAAAATAATTTTCTTAAAATAACCCGTTGGAAAGAAAAAGAATATCCAGGCAAAAATGGGGCATCCCGGCTGTTGCACCCCAAAATTTGCCCAACCTTTCTTAACTTGGTTTAGGTTTCATTTCATTTCTTTCTAGCATTTTCATTGCATAGCATGTTGCATTGAACAAGGGATCAAGAGTTTGTACATATCAAGAGGAGTCTCCTCAGAGGGTTGAGCCTAAGCAAGGGGTTTTACTCAAGTTTGGAGGGTCATCAAGTCATCAGGAATGGACATTGGTCTTATGAAAGAGAAGATGTATGTATGTGGGGCATCTCCTAACTTGGAGGCCAGTTCAAGATCATCAGATATTGTGATACATGGTTATGGATATAAGGTGTTGAGAGAGCTCATTGAGTGCCTTGAGGGTCATTGTGGAGCTCATCCAAGTGTTTGTGCCCAGTGTGAAGAGGTACAATTGAAGGTGTTGCAATTAGGGTTTTCATCTGGCTAATCCTCAGTCAATTGTGCAATTGAAGGAGATTAAAACTCAATTAAAAGTCTCTATGGTAATGGGGTGTTATGTTAAGACATATGAGACATCATTTCAAGTTCAATTCATCAACGGTTAAGTCTGTGAGAAGTTACTAAATTAGGGTTCTCAGGGTAAAACCCCCTATTTAGTGCCTGACTTCAAGACCACCTATCTCAAGATAAAAGTTTCATCTCAACCTTTGATCAACATAGAACTTGTAGAGCATGTTCTTAGCTTTAATTTGAGTACTAGAAGTCCTTGATTGGATTTATAGAACTCAAGTTATGATCCAGGCAAGTTACAGGTCATCAGAGGGATGTGATTTTGGTTAACAAAAGTCAACCAGCTTCCAAGCCATTTTTGACCTAGAAGAATGTTTCATATCAACTTTTGGCCAATATAAAAGTTGTAGGTTTTGATCTTAGCTTTCAAAATTGTACTAGAAGTCTTTCATCTGATTTGTAGAACTCAAGTTATGAGGTTTACAAGTTAGGGGTATTTTGGGAAAGTAAGATTACAGGTCATAAAATTATAGGTCCATTTCACCAACTTGCACACTTCAAATGAAGATTTTTCCAACATCAATCTTGTTCCAAATGGTGTTATTTGCTTAGTCAAGCATTGCGAAGTTAAGGAATTGGCTTGGTTTGAGGTTTTGATAATTGAATTTTCATGGAAAAAGGTTTAAAAGGTGAAAATGTGAATTAATTCATTTTAAATCATTTTGGTGCAAATGGATGCATTTTTTGAGTGCAAACAATATTCTAAACACTTTGGCAATTTTACATTTTTGGTTTGAGGTGTTTAAGTGAGCCATTTGCAAGCTTTCTTCATGTTGAAGCAACACATTTAAAATCAACCATTGAGATGGAAACAAGGACCAAATCTCAGCCATTCACACTCCAAGCACTGCCAGTAGTTGATTTGAATCATTTTGGAGGGTTCTTGGAGCCAGATTCGTGTACCTTCATGGGTGAAAAGTGGAGAAAATATGAAAATTCATTTGGGCTTTATGGAATGAGATTGGGCTCAATTGTGATCAAGATCCATCACATATAACATTTCCAACCTTCACAAATCATCAGAATTCGAAATTGGAGCCAAATTGATCAAGAACAACTTTGAAAAAGTGGTGGAATTTCAAAATTCGAATTCTAAGATTTAGCAAGTTTCAAGCCAAATTGTGAGTTGCAAAAGCTTTATTGAGGATCACTGAACGTGTTTGGATCATTTTCTACAAGCATTAGCTCCATTTGAAGGCTCAGTGGAAGTTCTCCACTAGGTAACTTGAATTCAACCTTACACTCTCAATATGCCATGATTCTCTTCCATTTTTGTTGCATTATGATCCTTGAGTGATGTAAATCGTTTTTGGATAATAATTGTTTGTGTTTGTGATGTTTGATGTGTGGAGCTCCAAACTTGTTTGATTCGGTTTGATCAATTCTTGAGGTGTTTTGCTTAGATTTTTGTGGATCTATGATCTACATAGCATGTAGATGATGTTTGGATTATTTTGGTTGAGTTTTAAGAACATTGAAATTTTGTGCACCAAGCTTGTTGTTCACTTTCTGAATTTTTTATGAGGAATTAATGAAAATAGATGCTTGATTCTTGTTCCTTGCGATTTGGAGATGAGTTTTCATCTATGATTTGTTGGAAATGGTTGAGAAATGAAGAAGAGGGGTTGTTGTTGCTAACCCGCGGCGGCCAGAATTGGTGGGGAGGATGATCGGGAAAATTTCCGGCCGGTGAGAGAGAGGGAGGTTGAAGACGACGACGTGTCGTCATGTCACACGTCTGATCGTGTGACTTTGTTTTGAACGTCCATGATTAGATCCCACCATGCTCCATCGTTGACCATATGCATTGGATTTCTTTTATTTTCATTAATGTGTTGTCCACATAATATCCACTTGATGTGCATACTCCATTTAATCATGTGATCTAGATTGCTTTTCATGATACACCTTAGTCAACACACTACATTGGATTGCTCAGATTTTTTTTATTTTTCTCATTGGGCCTATGAACCGTGCGCTATTAACACCCCCCAGGGAGGCCCAATCCATGTTTTTGCCTTGTTTGTGTTGCTATTCATACCACTGTTTTATCATTTTATTGTTAATTTCTTTTCTTATTTTGGTTTTGATGTTGTTTAATTTTAAATCAAATAAAATAGTTCCAATATCCATAAAAATACACAAAAATATTTTCTATGAACTTTGAGATGTCTAGTTTTTTCTGGATATTTTTATTTTATTTTTTGATTTTATTTTCAGTTTTAAAATGAATTAAATATTGGAGTTGTTTTAATTGAATTAAATGGTGACGTTGTTTGCTCTTGCAATTGTATATCTCATTACTTTTGGGTTCAATGATTGAAAATCAATCCTCATACTCTTGATGAGTTGAATGATTTTTGAGGACCACTTTGCTCCTGGTTGTTAACTTTTGGGTTGACTTTTTGGTCTTTTCTTTTTGCACTTGTTTCTTCCATTTCAAAGTGGTACATCCAAATGATTTAAGTATTTTGATGGTGCTTTGAAAGGACATTTGTCTTGATTTCTTGGCCTCTGTTTTTCGACTTGTTTAGCTTGTTTGTGCATTTTATTTGATATTTTTTGAGCCCTTTTCCTATTTTTGAAGTGACTTACAAGTTAAGTTATTCCATAGGACAACTCACACAAGTGCTTGACCTAGTTTGGATTGGAAATGACCTTTGTGGATCCAATAAGCTCTCAACTCTTTTTTTTTCACATTCTAGACATGTTGAGCTTGTTGTAGGTTCATTTTTAGGTCAAAATATTGTTCATAGCTTGTTGTTTGATGCTTTTCTTTTTGTGCTTCCAACTTGATCTCTTATGAGATACATGCTTGCCTCCTTCATGTTATTGCTTGCATTTCTTTTTATCTTGTTTTGATATTGATTGTGAGCTTTCTTCTCTTGATCTCCCTTCTGTCTAATGACCTTGGAGTGTCATTTAAGGTGGCTTGGTCCCTCCTTTGGAGGTATTTGAAGCATACCTAGAATGATGAATCCTTGAGGACACTTTTGGTGTTTCTTTTTGTTTGATAAGTGATGCTTATGGTTGAGTACCTATTATGGGGTCCTTGGTGCCCTCATTTGGTCTCCCATCCTCACTTGGCTTTGGTGTTTGATTTCCATTTCATTTGGTTTGATTTTATTGGTGTGGTTGATGTTGCTTGACTTATGTCATTTCATCCCACTTTTTTGTGCATCTTTATGTAGTTTACTTGTGTTTGTCTAATGTTCTTCTTATGCATTTCTTCTTCTTCTCTTTTCTTGCATTTCCATATGCATGCTTGGTTGAGATGAGCTTGTGGTGGCTACTGCCCCACACTATTTTCCTCCCACTATCATTCTATGTGTTGCATTATGTTTGCATTCTCATTTGCACATGCATTTCTTATTCTTCTTCTCCTTCTTCTATTGCTTTTCTTTGCCATGTTCCCCATAAGTCCTCTAACCTCTTGAGGTTATGATAGACATTAGGTGCCTAAGTATGCATGATAACATTAGGCAGTTCCCTTTTCAAACTCAACTTTAGGTTCACTTTGCATGATAACTTTTAGGATTGATTAGTCTCCCATTAGTGTTCCTTCTTCTCTTCTCATCTTCAAACATTCATAAAACACTTAATAAAGAATGACAAGTGTAGCATGCTACGAGCCTTAAGCTATTTGAGAAATGGTAATTGAGTGGCCTCCTCTCAAGGACCTAGAGTGTTTAGTGCACACCCTTTGGGTGATATGCGACGCATTCGCTCTTAGATCATAGTCTCTAGTGTGACATGAGTTGCAAATCAAATTCAAAACACTTCTTCTCTTAAAAAACCCAAAAACAATTCAAACTCTTTTTCACCCTTTGAGGTTCTTAATCAAGGAAAATATTTTCATAAACAAGAGTGTCGTTAAGTCTTAGTTCTACCGCAAACGGTAACGCTTAAGTCTCTAAAGGTCGAGCTGCATACACCAATTGCTAGAACTATTTATTAACCCTACTTGGGCCTAAAAAACTTTGAACCAACTTGTGGTCCTTTTAGCCCAAACTACGTTTGCTCTGATCTTTCGTACTAGACGAAAGTACGTAGGCACGAGACGTGATGTCTCGGCGAGCAACCTTCCCCCTTCTCTAGCCGTAGTTAGGCGAACTACGTTGACTATGACTTTCCCATTGCACGAGGGAGTACGTAGGCACAGAGCGGCGATGCTCTTCCGAGTCACTTCTCCTTTATTTTTCTTTTGTCCTTAAGCCTTTAGCTAGATAGTATCAACACACCTTTCTAGATAGACAATAATGCGTGGATCCCGTCGAGTACGACGGACGTGAGGGGTGCTAATACCTTCCCCTTGCGTAACCGACTCCCAAATCCAGACATGGTTGCGATGACCTTGTCTTTTCCTTTTTCTTTAGGTTTTTACGATCGTTTCCTTTCCCTCTCTTTGGGATAAATAACGAAAGTGGCGACTCTTCTATTTTTTCTGCCGGTTGTTTTTCGCAGTTGCGACAGCTGGCGACTCTGGTTCCCTATGCGAGTCGATCCTAGCGCTTGTGTGTTTATCTTTGGGTGTTGTATATATGTACTTTATTTACTTTCCTGCATTTATTTTCCGCATCATATATCATTACCGTTGTGTTGTGGGATGGGAAGTTCCATTGAGTGATAAGTCGGACCTGGGCTTGAGTATACACCTAGGTTTAGTAGTGCAGATTAGTGGTGGGTGTGCTTGCTTTGATCGTACTAGCTCACCATGAAATTCACGCTCGGACGAGATTCTCTTAGACAACTTTCTTTCTGGCGCTTTGGGCTCGAGGGAATTTCGGATTTGAGGGTTGTCGACTCTGGGGACCGATCATCTGTGAGTCATCTAAGTGAGGCCTCTTCAGGAGACGATGATGCCAAACCAGAAATGGTGAACGTATCATCATTTCTTGAAAGTATGTGACGCTGACGAACGCATAGGATGCCGAACCTTTGTCTGTGGATAGGTCCATACCTGTGAGTGGGATTGGGTTATGCAGGAAACTTTGGCTTTCAGGATACCCGATTCTTTGCAAGTGTGAATCTGTTTATCAGTGGGTCATGTTATCGGTACTTTGTTCTTGCTAAGGCGAAGCTCTGGTTTTTCTCGACTGATAGCACAACAGTCTTGATCCCCTGTTTGCATTTGCATTCGCATTTTCATCTACATATCATTAACATGTATTTGTGTTGCAAGTGCATATTTCTCCTTCGATTCCGGTGATCTTATTTTCCTCCTGGTTGACATGGATTCTTTGAAGAGAAACGTGGCTTACAAGCTTCCTACTTAAGATGTCAGGTCTCTGCTGAGTTTGATTTCTCTAGCTGGTGGGAAAATGATGGAGGATTTTAGGCAGTCTTATGGGAGATTATTGAGATGGGTCTGCAAGCCTTCAGCTTATGAGGTAGACGGTCTATATGCCTTGCTTCTGTTTTATGATCCACAGTTGAGATGCTTTGTCTTTCCTAATTACATTCTAGCACCTACTTTGCAGGAGTACTCAATCTTGTTGGATATGCCTGTTCTTAGTCAGTTGCCTTTTGTTCATGTTGATGCAAAGCCTGATCTGGTTAAGCTAGCTGCTATAGTACAGGTGGATGCTTCAGAGTTACAAGGGGGTTTGATAGAGTGGAACGGAGTGCATGGTTTTCCTTTAGCTTTCCTTATTGACAGAGCTAGACAGTTTGCTAAGGATGGTTGCTGGGTTGCATTTAGTGTTGTTCTTGCTCTCTCTATATACGACATTGTTTTGTTTCCTAATCTTCCAGACTTTGTGGATTTGGAGGCGTTTCATATATTGGCCTCGAGAAACCCGGTGCCTACCTTACTCGAAGACGTTTATCATTCTGTGCATTACAAGAATGAGAAACGGAGGGGTAAGAATGTAGCCTGTTGTGTTCCTCTTTTGTATGCTTGGTTTGCTAGTCATATTCCTAAGACTAATCCATTTGTGTCTACTGTTAGTACTTCCAAATGGTCAGAGAGATTGATGGGATTATCTGCGAAGAATATTGTGTGGTTTGATCGAGACATGCTGGGTACGGATATTGTTTATAGTTGTGGGGACTTTCCTAACGTTCCTTTGATTGGAAGGAAAGGTTGCATTAACTATAATCCTTCTTTATTGGTGATACAGTTCGAGTATGCATTGAGAGAGCCTCCTAGAGAAGAGGAGATACAAGAATCTCTGTATCTTACTGGCTTATTGGAGGGTGAGGCTCTGGGCAGACTTGAGCATGCATGGAATAATATTTGTCGGAAAGGGAAGTTAGCTTTGGGGAAGAGTAACAGCCGAGTGTACGACCCTTACTTGACTTGGATTCATGATAGAGCTACGAAGTTCTTGATGCCATTCCCTGCAGTTGCACCATTGTATCCTCTTATGATCGAGGAACCCACTACTGTAGATATCCAGAAATACAATCAGTTATTAGCGGAAAAATAAGAGCTGAGGAAAGCGAACGAAGAATTGGAGAAAGAGATTATCCAGATTCGCAATGAGAAGATAGATGCAATTAATTCTTTCAGAAGGCAAACCGAGCTGGTGAACAAGCTGGGTACTGATTTGACTAAAGAGACTAAGGATAGAGAGCGCATAGGTCGAGACTTGAATGCCACTTATGGTACTCTTGCTACAAAGAAAGAAGAGTTGGATAAGGCTTACACGAGGATCTCCAAGTTTGAGTCGATATGGAATGCCACGCTTACCAACAACAAGGAGCGTGAGGACAAGTTAAAACTTCAGATCAGCAAGCTGAAAGCTCAGCTTCATACCAAAGATGAAGAGATTGCAGCGGAAGCATCACGTAGACGAGATAGCGAGTGCAGGCTGAATGAGGCGATCACGAGCTTGAAGGATCTCAAGTTGAGAGCTAGTTCCAAGAAGCGCAGACTTGAGGCATGTTTCGGAGAGAGAGCTTTAGAGGATTACGTTGATAGCCTACAACACACTATGAGTTAACAGGATTTTCTTATCCAGGGGTTTCCGATCATCCTAACACGTTAAGGCAGTTAGAGGGTTTCCGATCATGTCATCCTGCTTGACCTGTTATGTCTATTTCCGTTGTAGCTTTTGCTGTTTATCTGTTGTATTTGACCATCGCCAGGCTTGTTGGCCGAGGTCCTTTCCTTATTTGTACTCAGTTGGAGTTTGTACTTTGCCTGATGGCTCTTTTGATCTATATATGAGGAGTTGGTATTCTATGCTTGTTCGCAGGTTTTCCATTGTTATGTTGTTCCTGGAAACTGGAATCGAGGGGGAAATATCCCTATTGCATAAATACATGTCTGCATTTTAGCATTTTTCACGCATTTGCAGGTGCACTGGAACAATTAACCTTATTTTCTCCTGTGGTTTACTAGTATTTCAGGATTGCTGACGTGACAACTCACCGGTACGGTAATAGAGGAAACCAGAAAAGGCTGATGGATCAGATGCAGGTAGAAATGCAAGAGATGAGGGATCGTATTGCACAACTGATGGAGATGATGCAAGGGGTTGCTAGTGGTCAAGCTCAACTTCAGACTTTGGTGCAACCTTTGATGGCGTGAGTGGATAGTGATGGTGTGCTACACAGTGGTATTGCTTCTAACCCTCCTCACCATGAAAATCCTCAGGCAGGCAATTCAATACCCACTTTAGTCATCCCTACTGCCGGAGGGGGTGGTCACGGTGCTGGTGCTGGAAATGAGACAGGTTTTAATGTTGGTTTTGCCAATGGTGGTGGAAATGGTAACGGAAATGGTTTTGGCTATGGTCTCGATACTACAGGTGCCCTACACGGTAGTCTGGACTACACTTGGAATGAGGATAGGCAGGAGGATATGTTCACTCCCAGATTTGTAAATGCTGAAATACCTTCTGAGGCTGACAAAAGGATTAAGATGATCGAAGAGAAGATGAGGTCGCTGGAATGCCAAAACTCTATGGGGCTGGATATGTGTAATCTGGGGTTAATTCCAGGCTTGAAGGTGCCTCCAAAGTTTAAGGTCCCGGATTTTGATAGGTATAAGGGTACCACTTGCCCTAGGCTTGAGGGTGCCTCCAAAGTTTATTATCGCAAGATGTCTTGCGCATTCTGAGGATGAGAAACTCTTGATGCACTTTTTTCAGGATAGCTTATCCGGACCATCGCTGAAATGGTATATGAGCTTGGAGCCCGCTAATGTCCGTAGCTGGAAAGAACTAGCCGAGGCTTTTGTAAGGCATTATCAGTACAATAGTGACCTTGCTCTGGATAGAGTCCAGTTGTAGAATATTTCTCATAAGAGCAGTGAATGCTTTAAAGAATATGCCCAGAGGTGGCGAGAGCTTGCTGCTAGGGTGCAACCACCAATGGTAGAACGAGAACTGGTGGATATGTTTGTTGCTACCTTACCAGGAGTGTATTATGAGAAACTCATCAGTAATATGTCTGGAAGCTTTTGTGATCTAATAATCACCGGGGAAAGGGTGGAGAATGGAATTAAGATTGGAAAGATAAATGCTGGTGAAGGATCCTCATATAGAGGAGGGAACAAGAAAGTGTTTTGAAATAAAAAGAGAGAGGGGGACACTAATGTTGTATCCAGTTCAAGGGGAAGGAATAGAGGTCAGAATAGGCCGCATCAGCAGATTTCAAGCATCACTATTCCAGCGGTTCAACAACCACAACAACAACAGCGTCAGCAACAGCAGCAACAACGACCGCAACAGAATCAATAGGGGTATGGCATATACCAAGGTCGTGCAATAAATAGGCATTTTGATACACCTCCTATGCCTTACTCTCAGTTATTGCAGGCTTTGCTATAGCTGCAATTGATTCAGAAAAGGACTTTGGCTCCTTTGACTGGACAACCTCCACTGGGGTATGATGTCAATGCCCATTGTGAATTTTCATTCGGGTGCTCCAGGACATACCATAGACAATTGTAAATCCTTCAAACATAAAGTGCAAGATATGATCGATAGTAAGGCTATCAATTTTTCTAATGACGCTCCCAATGTGGTGCAGAATCCCATGCCGAATCACGGGCAGGTTGGGGTTAATGCAATTGTAGAGGACGAAGTGTTGAACTTGGTGACCAATGTTGATGAACTGAAAACACCCTTAAGCTTTGTGAAATCCAGACTGCTAAAGGGAGGTGTTTTCCCAAGATGTGTCGAAGGCTGTGTTGAATGTTCTATTGATCCTAAGAGAGGATGTGGTTTGTTGAGAAGTGGTATTTAGAAGATGATTGATGACGGGGTTTTACAATTTGACCGTTCTGTTGGGAGAGAACCTGAGGACGTAGTGGCTGAAGAGAAGGATGGGATTGCGACAATTTCCATCCCTTACAAGACTGTCACTATCTATGCACCGAAGCCACCAATGGTAACTATCACCAAAGCAGGTCTTATGCCATTTGAGAGCACTAAGGCAGTTCCGTGGAACTACGGGGCCGAAGTGTATTGTAATGGGAAAAAGATAAACCTGAATGATACCCCTGTAGGTTCAGTTGACAATCTAGTGGGTGCCGGAGGTATTAATCGCAGTGGCCGAGTCTTTTCGTCGCCTGAGGTGATTGCTGATAAGGTGGATAAGGGGAAAAGACCGGTAGTGGAAGAGACCTTTCAATCTGGGGAGAGAGAATATTTGTTGAAAGATGCGGAGGAGTTCATGAGGCTTATTTGGAAAAGCGACTACAAGATAGTCGATCACTTGCAGCAAACTCCGTCTAAAATATCCAACTTGTCGTTGCTCCTTTAATCTGAGGCACACAGGAATGCTTTGCTGAAGATACTGAACACTACGTACGTGCCACAAGAAATTTCAGTTAATCAACTTGAAGGAGTGGTGGCTCACGTAAACGCAGGCAATGGCTTAGGATTTACAGACCTGGATTTGACACCCAGAGGCAAAAATCATAATTGTGCATTGCACATATCTCTGGAATGCCGAGGGACTGTCATGTCTCACGTACTTGTAGATACAGGATCTTCTTTAAACATGCTCCCGAAGAAAGCTTTGATGAGGCTAGATATGAAAGGGTTGATTTGCACGCCGAGTGACTTGGTGGTGCGTGCATTTGACGGAACCCGGAGATCCATGTTTGGGGAGGTAACTTTGCCAATTCAGGTTGGACCTGAAGTCTTTGATGCTGTGTTTTATATCATGGATATCCAGCCGGCCTACAGTTGTCTACTAGGTCGCCCTTGGATTCATTCAGCTGGGGCTGTCACATCAACTCTACATCAGAAGTTGAAATACATGGTTGGCGGAAGCATCGTGACGGTATGTGGAGAAGAAGATATCATGGTTAGTCACCTGTCTTCTTTCAAGTATGTTGAAGTGGATGGGGAGATCCACAAAACTCTTTGCCAAGCCTTCGAAACGGTCAAGATCAAAGACAAGACTCCTGTTGTGAGTAAAGAGCCCGAGGTGACTATGTCTTCCTTCAAAGAAGCACAAGCTGTGGTAAAAGCTGGTTCAACCCAAGGCTGGGGGCAGGTGATTGATATACCACAGAAGCAAGACAAATTCGGGCTAGGGTACCGTATGTCGTCTTCACAAAGCACGCCGAAGTTCAAGGGGCCGATCAGGTTTACTAGCGGATGTGTCTTCTTTGAGCAGATCAGTGCCATTTCTGATGATGAAGCTGGAGACAGTGACTGCGACATGGATGGCTGGATCAAGCCATGTATTCCGGGGCAGAGTCTATGCAACTGGTCAATTAAATAAGTCATTCAAGTGACGACTAAACATTAATGCTTTGTTTTTCCAGTTATTGTACTACCCTATGTCCTACCCGGGGCATAGTGGTATTTTATTTCAGGGCCTTACTTGTTTATGTCTGAACACTGTTTATCAATTAATCAAAGGGCGTTTTCTCATGCAAATTTTGTGATCTCTGTTTTTCTTATTTTTGCTTTTCCCAATAAAATGGAAACGTGGTTTATATTTGTTTGCAAATTGTTTGAAACATTTAACCATTTTCATTGCAGGATTCATATGGCAGATGATACCGATCCAGAACCTTCTATAACTCGCTTTGACTTCGATCAACCGATCTATCAAACTGAAGAAGAGATTGATGAGGATGAAGACCTGCCTGAGGAATTAGCCAGACTTTTGAAACAGGAAAAGAAAGTCATTCTGCCTCATCAGGAGGAAATTGAGGTCATTAATCTGGGTTCTGAGGAAGTGGTCAGAAATGCTCGGATAGGGGTTGCGCTGCAGAACGACGTCAAGCAAAGACTGATCAAGATGCTTCGAGAGTATAGTGACATCTTTGCTTGGTCGTATGAGGATATGCCTGGGCTGGATACTGACATAGTGGTTCATTGCTTACCGTTGCACGAGGAATGTCCGCTGGTCAAGCAGAAACTAAGAAGAACGAGACCAGATATGGCAGTCAAAATTAAAGAAAAGGTCCAAAAGCAGTGGGATGCTGGATTCCTGGCTGTGACTACCTACCCTCCGTGGGTCGCTAACATAGTTCCTGTACCGAAGAAGGATGGTAAGGTGCGTATGTGTGTGGACTATCGGGATTTGAACAAGGCGAGCCCTAAAGATGATTTCCTGCTTCCTCATATTGACGTGTTGGTCGATAATACAGCTCAATTTTCGGTGTTTTCCTTCATGGATGGTTTCTCGGGGTATAATCAGATAAAGATGGCACCGGAGGACATGGAGAAAATAACATTCATAACACCGTGGGGAACATTTTGTTACAAGGTGATGCCTTTCGGCTTGAAGAATGTCGGATCAGCATATCAGCGTGCTATGACAACGCTCTTTCATGACATGATGCATAAAGAGATCGAGGTTTATATTGACGATATGATTGCTAAATCCCGAAAGGAGGAGGAGCATCTGGTTAATCTGTTGAAGCTGTTTGAGAGGCTTAGAAAGTTCAGACTGAGGTTGAATCCAAATAAGTGCACTTTCGGAGTTCGGTCCGGAAAGCTATTGGGGTTTATTGTCAGCGAAAAGGGAATTGAGGTAGATCCTGCAAAGATAAAAGCAATACAAGACATGCCAGCGCCAAAAATAGAAAAAGAAGTCTGTGGTTTCCTGGGGAGATTGAACTACATTGCTCGGTTCATATCTCATCTCACAGCCACGTGTGAGCCAATGTTTAAGCTGTTAAAGAAAGATCGGGCGGTTGTCTGGAATGAGAATTGTCAAAAAGCATTTGACAAAATAAAACAGTATTTGCAGGAGCCTCCAATATTGATACCCCCAGTAGCTGGAAGGCCATTAATCATGTACCTAACGGTTCTTGAGAATTCCATGGGTTGTGTTCTCGGTCAACACGACGAGACTGGAAGAAAGGAGCATGCGATTTATTACTTGAATAAAAAGTTCACAGATTGTGAGTCTCGTTATTCAATGCTCAAAAAGACGTGTTGCGCACTTGCTTGGGCTGCCAAACGTTTTAGGTAGTATATGCTCAATCACACAACCATGTTGATTTCGAAGATAGATCTGATTAAGTATGTCTTTGAAAAGCAAGCGCTTTCAGGAAGAATTGCTAGATGGCAAATGGTACTGACAAAGTATGATATACAATATGTTTCTCAGAAAGCCATCAAAGGAAGTGTTTTGTCAGAATACCTTGTTGAGCAGCCTATCGAAGATTATCAACCGATGAAGTTTGAATTTCCTGACGAGGATATCATGTTTCTCAAAGTAAAAGATTGTAAAGAACCACTGCGCGGTGAAGGGCCAGCGAAGGATTCCTAGTGGCAAATGATATTTGATGGTGCTGTCAACTCTTATGGTAGCGGAACTGGGGCAATTATTACCACTCCTCATGGTACCCACATCCCGTTCACTGCCAGATTGAAATTCCCAGTCACCAACAATGAAGTTGAATACGAAGCATGTATCATGGGTTTGGAAGAGGCCATTGATTTGAGAATTAAGAATTTGGATGTATATGGCGATTCAGCGCTGGTTGTTAATCAAATCGAAGGAGAATAGGAAACTCGTCAACCGAATCTGATTCATTACAGAGATTATGCAAGGAGGTTGTTACCATTCTTCGATCGTATAGACTTCCACCATGTACCAAGAGCGGAGAATCAGATGGCTGATGCTTTGGCAACGCTATCTTCGATGTACAAGGTCAATTTCTGGAATGAGGCTCCTAGAATTTTCATTTCTTGCTTGGACAAACTAGCTTTCATATTTGCCATTGAAGAGGCTGCTGATGGCAAGCCATGGTTTTACGATATACAGAACTTCCTCAAGAAGCAGGAGTATCCACCAGGGGCTTCGATCCAGGATAAAAAGACGCTGAGGAGGTTGTCTGGAAACTTCTACTTAAACCCAGATGGTGTACTATACAGAAGGAACCATGATTTGGTGCTGTTGAGATGTGTGGATGAAAAAGAAGCAACGTTGCTTATGGAGGAAGTCCACGAGGGTACTTTCGGTATGCATGCCAGCGGACATGCCATGTCTCAGAAACTCTTACGAGCTGGGTACTATTGGCTAACAATGGAGTCAGATTGTTTCAAATTCGCGAAAAGATGCCATAAATGTCAGATTTATGCTGATAAGATACATGTGCCGCCGTGCCCATTGAATGTTATGGCGTCCCCGTGGCCTTTCTCCATGTAGGGCATCGAGATGATTGGCAAGATCGAGCCCACTGCATCCAACGGTCACCGTTTCATCTTCGTAGCCATCGATTACTTTACCAAGTGGGTTGAAGCAGCTTCGTACACCAATGTGACCAAACAAGTGGTAGCAAGATTCATAAAGAAGGACATCATTTGTAGATATGGGGTTCCCGAACGAATCATTACTAATAATGGTTCGAATCTGAACAACAAAATGATGAAGGAGTTATGCCAGAACTTCAAGATTAAACATCACAACTCATCGCCCTATCGGCCGAAGATGAATGGCGCTGTTGAAGCGGCCAATAAGAACATCAAAAAGATAGTGCAGAAGATGGTTGTCACATACGAAGATTGGCATGAGATGTTTCCATTTGCTCTTCACGGTTATCGTACGACGGTACACACATCAACCGGGGAAACTCCTTTCTCACTAGTGTACGGTATGGAAGCGGTCCTACCGCTAGAAGTTGAGATTCCTTCTTTGAGAGTTTCGGTCGACGTGAAACTTGATGAGGCAGAATGGATTAAGAATCGTTTGAATCAACTTAGTCTGATGGATGAAAAGAGGTTGGCATACATTACATATGGTCGTTTGTACCAGAGCCGAATGAAGAAATCTTACGATAAGAAGGGGCGCCCTCGAAGCTTTCAGACGGGCGATCTTGTGCTGAAAAAGATTCTCCCACCACAGTCAGATCACAGGGGCAAATTGACTCCCAATTACGAAGGGTTGTTTGTTGTTCGAAAGGTCTTCTCCGGAGAAGCCTTGTTGTTAGCCACCATGGATGGTGAAGACTTTTCATCCCCTGTGAACACAGATACAGTTAAAAAATATTTTGCTTAAAAGAGACCCGCTGGACACAAAAAGAAACGTCCAGACAAAAATGGGGCATCCCGGTGAACCATAAAAGAAAAAAGAAAAAAAAAAGAAAAAACAGGTTCGGGCAAAAATTAGGGATAAAAATGAAAAGATGTAAACCCGCAAAGTCGAAAACCTGGAAGGTCGACTTTGGCAAAAAAAGGGTATCCCGGTGAATCGAAAACCCGAAAAGGGCGGTTCAGGAAAAAGTTAGGGATTGAAAAAGCAAATGAATGCGGTCTGCGTGTGAACTTCTTTGCTTAGTGGATTGGGAGAACCTGAGGGCGGTTTTCATCCGAATCAATCTCTTCTGAAGACGAAGCATCGGGAAAGCGTCAGAGTCAGGCGAGTCACAGAGGGATCAGCTCATGGTGTTTGTCTGTACCACGTTGCCGACACTTTTGTACACTCTTGTATATCTCTGTGCATATCTGTATTTTGTTTTGCGCAGCTTCCTTTTTTCAGGAGTTGCATCTGTGTAAAAACTTTTCCTATTTACATGCCCTTCATCAATAAACATATACTATTCAGTACTTGATCTGTGTGCTTTGTTTTAACTTTTACTATTTTGTTTGTGAAAACGCCCAATGTTTTGATGAACTTGTGCTAATATAAACTTGCAGGCCTTGGCCAATAATTGTTAAAACTTTGAATTAATTGAACAACGTCATGAATGATGATTAAGATGATTCTGCTACGTAGGACATCTTATCTGCTTGTTCAGTTTTTGCAGGGTCGTTACCCTTGGGGAAAAGATATGGACAAAGGTGTCCTATCCCCATCCAGAGTTTTACTTCCCAGATCAGTAAAGTTCGCATCTCTATCCCCAGTAGGGTTGTTGCATATATAATCCTCGCAAGGTGCATGCTTGTAGGCACTCCCCAGCAAGTCGTGTTTGGACTTGTCTCCCCACAGAGTAGTTTGCAGCCTGGTTAGATCCGCTCCCCGGCAGAGCAATCCCCAGCAGTGGAAAGGGATGATTCCCCTAGCAGTGTTGTTCGCTCTTCCTCAGCAGGACGTAGAAATGTTGTGACGTCGATATTTCCTTGCAAAAGGTCGGTAAAGCCCGTTTCTCGACATAGGTCCAATGGTTATTGGCATGAGCAAGTCTGTGATCTATTCCCCGGCAGAATCGTTTGATTCCCTCAACAAGGTTATTCTCTGTTATCCCTAGCAGGATGGTTTCTATATCTCTAGCATTGATTTTGCTGAGTTAGTTCCGGTGCATCTGCATGCGTGCATAGCATCCACCCAAATGTGTAGCATTTCCATTTTATATGGAGCATTACGTCATTTTCAAACATATGCATATGAAACATAAGCCAGGTTGTTATCTCTTTGTTTTAGGTATATCTTCGGAGTTTTGATCTTTGGTATCCAGACCATGTGATCTCCTAGTCCGTGTGGTATCTAGACCCCGGCTTATGTTGTTACTCAGTAGTATCTTTGGATCTCAGAGGATCAGGATAGGTATTTGTGTTCCGTTGAGTGTCCAGACTCCGGTCCTTTCCTTGTTGATAATGTTTTCCGTCGAGTATCCAGACTCTGGTAAAGTTGTTTGCAGTATCCAGACCATGGTGATCGACATTATTGTTCTTTCCCCGTAGAGTAGTCAGACTCTGGTAAAGACAGTGGGGGTTGTTCAGTTTTGATAAGCATATTTGAGATAGTTCCTCTCGTCCGTTGAGTATCCAGGCTCCGGTCAGGCTCCGTTGAGTGCTCAGACTCCGGTGAATGTTCATTTAAAGTATTGCTTTCCCCGTTGAGTATCCAGGCTCCAGTAAAGACGAACTTTGGTAAGTTTTGTGATAGTACTTATTCTCCGTTGAATATCTAGATTCTGGTGAATTGTTGATTTGTGGTATTTGGTTCTGTCCATTGAGTATCCAGGCTCCGGTTAATGTTTCGTTGAGTATTCCAGACTCCGGTGGTTCCGTATAATGATGATTTCTTTTGCCCGTTGAGTATCCAGGCTCCGGTCACTTTCCTCGAGCATCCAGGCTCCGGTCACCCTCGTTGAGCGTTCAGGCTCCGATTTATTTTTGTTGAACGTTCAGGTTTTGATGTATTGCATTGAGTATCCAGACTCCGGCCAATTTCCAAATATGTGGTAATTTCTCTTGTGCGTTGAGTATCTAGACTCTGGTATTTGATTTATGATTCCCTTTTCGTCGAGTATTCAGGCTCTGATGAGATTCCAATTTATGGTGAACCTTTTAATCCGTAGAGCGTTCAGGCTCCGGTCAATCTTCGTCGAGCATCTAGGCTCCAGTTTCTCCGATGAGTATTCGGGCTCCGGTGAATTTGCAAATGATGTATCTCATTGATTATTGAGTGTCCAGGCTTCGATTTATCTTCCGTTGAGTGTTCAGACTCCGGTTATTACGTTGAGCGTTCAAGCCCCGGTTTCTTACGTTGAGTGTTCAGACTCTGGTTATTACGTTAAGCGTTCAGGCTCCGGTCAATCTTATGTTGAGCGTTCAGGCTCCAACTATTTCGTTGATCATTCAGGCTCCGGTTTTATTCTCTTTGAGCACTCAGGCTTTGGTTTTACGTCTAGCGTTCAGGCTTCGGTAAATCTCGTTGATTCATTTTGTTCGTTGAATATCCAGATTCCGACAATTGGAAGTATTTCTCATATCTCAACTCACGGACACATGCGAACCGATGTTCAAGCTATTGAAAAAAGATCAGGCGATTATCTGGAACGAGGATTGCCAGAAGGCATTTGACAAGATAAAACAGTATCTGCAAGAGCCTCCAATTTTGATACCCCCAGTGGCTAGAAGACCTTTAATCATGTACTTGATAGTTCTTGAGAATAGCATGGGTTGAGTTATCGGTCAGCACGACGAGACTGGCAGAAAGGAGCATGCCATATATTACTTGAGTAAAAAGTTCACAGATTGTGAGTCCCGTTACTCAATGCTAGAAAAAACGTGTTGCGCACTCGCGTGGGCTGCCAAACGTTTAAGACAGTATATGCTCAATCACACGACAATGCTAATTTCGAAGACGGATCCGATCAAGTACGTCTTTGAAAAGTAAGCGCTTTCAGGCAGAATTGCCCGGTGGGAAATGGTACTGACGGAGTATGATATTCAATATGTTTCCCAAAAAGCCATCAAGGGAAGTGTTTTGTCTGAGTACCTTGCCGATCAACCTATCGAAGACTACCAGCCAATGAAATTTGAATTTCCTGACGAGGATATCATGTTCCTTAAGATGAAAGGCTGTGAAGAACCGCTACCCGACGAGGGGCCTGAGAGGAGTTCTCAGTGGCAATTGATATTTGACGGTGCAGTTAATTCGTATGAAAGTGGAATTGGGGCAATCATTACGACTCCCCAGGGGTCCCACATCCCGTTCACTGCCAGATTAACATTTTCAGTCACCAACAATGAAGCAGAATATGAGGCATGCATCATGGGTTTAGAAGAAGCCATTGATTTGAGAATCAATAACCTGGATGTATACGGTGACTTGACACTCGTTGTTAACCAAATAAAAGTGGAGTAGGATACTAGACAGTCGAATTTGGTCCCATACATGAATTATGCCAGGAGGCTGCTACCATTCTTTGATCGAGTGGAACTCCATCATGTGCCTAGAGCTGAAAATCAGATGGCTGATGCCTTAGCCACGTTAGCTTCGATGTACAAAGTCAACTTCTGGAATGAAGCTCCCAAAATTGTCATCTCTCGTCTTGGCAGACCTGCATTTGTTTTTTCCATTGAAGAAACCTCCGATGGCAAGCCATGGTTCTATGATATCCAGAACTTCCTCAAGATCAAAGAGTATCACGTGGGTGCATCAACCCAGGATAAGAAGACTCTTAGGAGGTTGTCTGGCAATTTCTACCTCAATCAGGATGGGGTTCTCTACAAGAGGAATCACAATCTAGTGCTAATTAGATGTGTGGACGAAAAAGAAGCTAGCTTGCTTATGGAAGAAGTCCACGAAGGCACATTTGGTACGCACGCGGGCAGACATGCCATGACTCGAAAGATATTAAGAGCAGGGTATTACTGGCTGACGATGGAGTCGGATTGTTTCAAATTCGCGAAGAAATTTCACAAATGCCAGATCTATGCAGACAAAATCCATGTGTCGTCGTGCCCGTTGAATGTCATGTCATCCCCGTGGCCGTTCTCCATGTGGGGTATTGATATGATCGGTAAGATCGATCCCGCTGCATCTAATGGAAACTGCTTCATTTTGGTAGCCATCGATTACTTCACCAAGTGGGTGGAGGCAGCCTCGTATGCTAACGTGACCAAACAAGTGGTAGCTAGATACATAAAGAAGGACATCATCTGCAGATATGGAATTCTTGAGTGGGTCATTACTGACAATGGTTTGAATTTGAACAACAAGATGATGAAGGAGTTATGCCAGAACTTCAAGATTGAGCATCACAACTCATCGCCCTATCGACCGAAGATGAATGGCACTGTCGAAGTGGCCAACAAAAACATCAAAAAGATAGTGCAAAAGATGGTTGTCACATACAAAGATTGGCATGAGATGCTTCCTTTTGCTCTGCACGATTATCGTACGACGATACGCACATCAACCAGGGAAACTCCTTTCTCACTAGTGTACGGTATGGAAGCTGTCCTACCGCTTGAGGTCGAGATTCCTTCTTTGAGAGTTCTGGTCGACGTGAAGCTCGATGAGGCAGAATGGATAAAGAACATGTTGAATCAGTTGAGCCTGATGGATGAGAAGAGGTTAGTGTCCATCACATATAGTCGATTGTACCAAAGCCGGATGAAGAAAGCGTTTGATAAGAAGGTGCATCCTAGAAGCTTTCAGACGGGAAATCTCGTGCTGAAAAAGATTCTCGCACCATATTCCGATCACAGGGGAAAATGGACTCCCAACTACGAAGGTCCATATGTCGTCAGCAAGGTCTTCTCGGGAGGAGCCTTACTGTTATCCACGATGGATGGCGAAGATTTTGCATCCCCTGTGAACGCCGACACAGTCAAAAAATACTTTTCTTAAAATGACCCGTTGGAAAGAAAAATAATATCCAGGCAAAAATGGGGCATCCCGGCTATTGAACCCCAAAATTTGCCTAACCGTTCTTAACTTGGTTTAGGTTTCATTTCATTTCTTTCTAGCATTTGCATTGCATAACATGTTGCATTGAACAGGGGATCAAGAGTTTGTACATATCAAGAGGAGTCTCCTCAAAGGGTTGAGCCTAAGAAAGGGTTTTACTCAAGTTTGGAGGGTCATCAGGTCATCAGGAATGGACATTCGTGTTATGAAAGAGAAGATGGATGTATGTGGGTCAGCTCCTAACTTGGAGGCCAGCTCAAGATCATTAGAGAATTGTGATACATGGTTATGGATATAAGGTGTTGAGAGAGCTTATTGAGTGCCTTGAGGGTCATTGTGGAGCTCATCCAAGTGTTTGTGCCCAATGTGAAGAGGTACAGTTGAAGGTGTTGCAATTAGGGTTTTCATCTGGCTAATCCTCAGTCAGCTATGCAATTGAAGGAGATTAAAACTAAATTCAAAGTCTCTATGGTCATGGGATGTTGTGTTAAGACATATGAGACATCATTTAAGTTCAATTCATCAAGGGTTAAGTGTGTGAGAAGTTACTAAATTAGGGTTCTCAGGGTAAAATCCCCTATTTAGTGCCTGACTTCAAGACCACCTATCTCAAGATAAAAGTTTCATCTCAACTTTTGATCAACATGGGACTTGTAGAGCATGTTCTTATCTTTAATTTGAGTACTAGAAGTCCTTGATTGGATTTATAGAACTCAAGTTATGATCCATCCATGTTACAAGTCATCAGAGGGATGTGATTTTGGTCAACAAAAGTCAACCATATTCCGAGCCATTTTTGACCTAGAAGGATGTTTCATCTCAACTTTTGGCCAACATGAAAGTTGTAGGTCTTGATCTTATCTTTCCAAATTGTACTAGAAGTCTTTCATCTAATTTGTAGAGCTCATGTTATGAGGTTTACAAGTTAGGGGTATTTTGGGAAAGTAAGATTACAGGTCATAAAATTATAGGTCCATTTCACCAACTTGCACACTTCAAATGAAGACTTTTCCAACATCAAACTTGTTCCAAATGGTGTTATTTACTTAGTCAAGCATTGAGAAGTTAAGGAATTGGCTTGGTTTGAGGTTTTGATATTTGAATTTTCATGGAAAAAGGTTAAAAAGGTGAAAATATGAATTAATTCATTTTTAATCATTTTGGTGCAAATGGATGCATTTTTTGAGTGCAAACAATATTCTAAACACTTTGGCAATTTTACATTTTTGGTTTGCGGTGTTTAAGTGAGTCATTTCCAAGCTTTCTTCATGTTGAAGCAACACATTTAAAATCAACCATTGAGATGGAAACAAGGACCAAATCTCAGCCATTCACACTCCAAACACTCCCAGTAGTTGATTTGAATCATTTTGGAGGGTTCTTGGAGCCAAATTCGTGTACCTTCATGGGTGAAAAGTGGAGAAAATGTGAAAATTCATTTGGGCTTTATGGACTGAGATTGGGCTCAATTATGATCAAGATCCAGCACATATAACATTTCCAACCTTCACAAATCATCAGAATTCGAAATTGGAGCCAAATTGATCAAGAACAACTTTGAAAAAGTGGTGGAATTTCAAAATTCGAATTCTGAGATTTAGCAAGTTTCAAGCCAAATTGTGAGTTGCAAAAGCTTTATTGAGGATCACTGAACGTGTTTGGATCATTTTCTGCAAGCTTAAGCTCCATTTGAAGGATCAGCAGAAGTTCTCCAATAGGTAACTTGAATTCAACCTTACACTCTCAATATGCCATGATTCTCTGCCATTTTTGTTGCATTGTGATCCTTGAGTGATGTAGATCATTTCTGGATAATAATTCTTTGTGTTTGTGATGTTTGAAGTGTGGAGCTCCAAACTTGTTTGATTCGGTTTGATCAATTCTTGAGGTGTTTTGCTTAGATTTTTGTGGATCTATGATCTACATAGCATGTAGAAGATGTTTGGATTATTTTGGTTGAGTTTTAAGAACATTGAAATTTTGTGCACCAAGCTTGTTGTTCACTTTCTGAATTTGTTATGAGGAATTAATGAAAATAGATGCTGGACTCTTGTTCCTTGCGATTTGGAGATGAGTTTTCATCTAAGATTTGTTGGAAACGGTTGAGAAATGACGGAAAGGGGTTGTTGTTGCTAACCCGCAGCGACCGGAATTGGTGGGGAGGATGATCGGAAAAATTTTCGGTCGGTGAGAGGTAGAGAGATTGAAGACGACGACGTGTTGTCATGTCAGACGTCCGATCGTGTGACTTTGTTTTGAACGTCCATGATTAGATCCCACCGTGCTCCATCTTTCACAATATGCATTGGATTTCTTTTATTTTCATTAATGTGGTGTCCACATAATATCCACTTGATGTGCATACTCCATTTAATCATGTGATCTAGATTGCTTTCCATGATACACCTTAGTCAACACACTACATTGGATTGCTCAGATTTTTTTTTTTTGATTTTTCTCATTGGGCCTATGAACCGTGCGCTATTAACACTCCCCAGGGAGGCCCAGTCCATGTTTTTGCCTTGTTTGTGTTGCTATTCATACCACTGTTTTATCATTTTATTGTTAATTTCTTTTCTTATTTTGGTTTTGATGCTATTTCATTTTAAATCAAATAAAATAGTTCCAGTATCCGTAAAAATACACAAAAATATTTTCTATGAACTTTGAGATGTCTAGTTTTTTCTGGATATTTTTATTTTATTTTTTGATTTTATTTTGAATTTTAAAATGAATTAAATATTGGAGTTGTTTTAATTGAATTAAATGGTGACATTGTTTGCTCTTGCAATTGTTTCTCTCATTTCTTTTGGGTTCAATGATTGAAAATAAATCCTCATACTCTTGATGAGTTGAATGATTTTTGAGGACCATTTTACCCCTGGTTGTTGACTTTTGGGTTGACTTTTGGGCCTTTTCTTTTTGCACTTGTTTCTTCCATTTCAAAGTGGTACATCCAAATGATTTAATTCTTTTGATGGTGCTTTGAAAGGACATTTGTCTTGATTTCTTGGCCTCTGTTTGCCAACTTGTTTAGCTTGTTTGTGCATTTTATTTGATATTTTTTGAGCCCTTTTCCTATTTTTGAAGTGACTTATATGTTAAGTCATTCCATAGTACAACTCACACAAATGCTTGACCTAGTTTGGATTGGAAATGACCTTTGTGGATCCAATAAGCTCTCAACTCTTTTTGTTTCACATTCTAGACATGTTGAACTTGCTGTAGGTTCATTTTTAGGTCAAAATATAGTTCACAACTTTTTGTTTGATGCTTTTCTTTTTGTGCTTCCAACTTCAACTCTTATGAGATACATGCTTGCTTCCTTCATGTTATTGCTTGCATTTCTTTTTATCTTGCTTTGATATTTATTGTGAGCTTTCTTCTCTTCATCTCCCTTCTGTCTAATGACCTTGGAGTGTCATTTAAGGTGGCTTGGTCCCTCCTTTGGAGGTATTTGAAGCATACCTAGAATGATGAATCCTTGGGGACACTTTTGGTGTTTCTTTTTGTTTGATAAGTGATGCTTATGGTTGAGTACATATTATGGGGTCCTTTCTGCCCTCATTTGGTCTCCCACCCTCACTTGGCTTTGGTGTTTGATTTCCCTTTCATTTGATTTGATTTTATTAGTGTGGTTGATGTTGCTTGACTTATGTCATTTCATCCCACTTTTTGGTGCATGTTTATGTAGTTTACTTGTGTTTGTTTAATGTTCTTCTTATGCATTTCTTCTTCTTTTTTCTTGCATTTCCATATGCATGCTTGGTTGAGATGAGCTTGTGGTGGCTACTGCCCCACACTATTTTCCTCCCACTATCATTCTATGTGTTGCATTATGTTTGCATTCTCATTTGCACATGCATTTCTTATTCTTCTTCTATTGCTTTTCTTTGCCATGTTCCCCATAAGTCCTCTAACCTCTTGAGGTTATGATAGACATTAGGTGCTTAACTATGCATGATAACATTAGGTAGTTCCCTTTTCAAACTCAACTTTAGGTTCACTTTGTATGATAACTTTTAGGATTGATTAGTCTCCCATTAGTGTTCCTTCTTCTCTTCTCATCTTCAAACATTCATAAAACACTTAATAAAGAATGACAAGTGTAGCACGCTACGAGCCTTAAGCTATTTGAGAAATGGTAATTGAGGGGCCTCCTCTCAAGGACCTAGAGTGTTTAGTGTACACCCTTTGGGTGATATGCAACGCATTCGCTCTTAGATCATAGTCTCTAGTGCGACATGAGTTGCAAATCAAATTCAAAACACTTCTTCTCTTTAAAAACCCAAAAACAATTCAAAATATTTTTCACCCTTTGGGGTTCTTAATCAAAGAAAATATTTTCATAAACAAGAGTGTCATTAACTCTTAGTTCTACCGCAAACGGTAATGCTTAAGTCTCCAAAGGTCGAGCTGCATACACCAACTACTAGAACTATTTGTTAACCCTACTCGGGCCTAAAAAAATTTTAATAGCTGCCGCTATACTTCCCCATCGGAGTCCGTATCTCCAAGAAGATTCTATCTGCAAAGGCCGTGCAGTTTGTTTCTGCGGTGGACATCTTTCCCTCAGCAATTTGGGTTCGTATACTCAGTTGAGCAACTACAGGTTCTCGTAGAACTTTGTTTCCCAGTGGAAAGTCGTCTGAGGTTCGTTTCCCCAGGTTAAGTCCAATTGAGATTGGTGTGATTTCTTCTCCTCAGCAGGATGATTCCTTCTCCCCATCAGGATGGTTCTTTCTCATTGACAGGAGGGTTTTCTCTTCAGCATTTATTTTGCTGATTTGGTTCCGTAGCATTTTGCATGATTGCATAGCATCTACCCTAAACGCGTAGTATTTCCATTGTATGGAGTATTACGCCATTGCCAAGCATATACATGTGAAACATGAGCTAGGTGGGTACCGTTCTTGTATGCAGATGAGTTTGCTGGAGTTTCCTCAGCAGAGTTATTTGGTTAAGCGTTCCAGAATCCCCAAAGTAGAGTTACTTGATAGTTCTCCCGAATCCCCAGCGGAGATGTTTCATCCCCAGCAGGTTTCAGACACAGAGGTTGAAACTTCCCTTGCAGACTTGATGAGGAAGTCCGACAGTAGTGCCAAACTCCCCCTGACTTACGGATGAAGTCCGATTGTGATGTCGAGGAGTTCTCCTAGCTGACGTGGAGTACCTAACGACAAAAGGTTAGATATCCTTATTGATTCATGATTGACTAAGGATTCTATTCCCTGACTTACTGATGAAGTCCGACTGTGATGTCGAGGAGTTCTCCTAGCTGACGCAGAGTGCCTGACGGCAAAAGTTAGATATCCTTATTGGTTCATGATTGACTAAGGATTCTATTTCCTGACTTACTGATGAAGTCCGACTGTGATGTCGAAGAAGTTCTCCTAGATGACGCAGAGTGCCTGACGGCAGAAGATTAGATATCCTTATATGATTGACTAAGGATTCTATCCCATGACTTACTGATGAAGTCCGACTGTGATGTCGAAGAAGTTCTCCTAGCTGACGCGGAGTGTCTAACGACAAAAGTCTAGATATCCTGATACAAACCGATGGGTCTATTTCCGACTTGATGACGAACTCCGACAGAGATTGCGAAATGTTCCTAAAGACCTGATGAGTCCAGAGGTGATTCTTCCGCTGTGACGCAGAATGCCTGACAGCAAAATTAGCCATGTGTTACCAGTTACCGAGTAACCGGTGATCCCTTGATGACAAAGTCCTGCAGCGAAATCAGATGATCTTCCTGACGGAGATTTGAGATTAATCATTCACCAGCTTGTTGTCGTGTGTAACACCCCCTTTCTATACCCCCAAATAATGCAATTAATCATTTAGGCACATAATCAATATATCATCAGAGTAAATTCATAATATAGTATAAAAGGGGCATATCACATTATACAATGATTCAACACTCACAAGATCTGCTCAACAGATATGAAACAACGGGGCAACACCCACAAGGAAAATATTTAGAACATATGCGGAAACATCTAAATATTTTATAACCTCCAAAACATGTTATTCACAAACATATACTTCATTCGAGTTGATTCACAACATCATCAATATATACAATATCAAACCAGCATGTTTAGATAAACATTCATCAGCAGATATATACACAGATGTATCACAAAAGAATCAAAATAATCCCTAGCTACCCGGTGCTACATATCAGAGCCGACCAACCAAAAAGGAATGAAGTCACGCTTCACAAAAGGAAACCTCCAGCAAACTAATCTGCAATGCCTCATAGAGCATTATAAAATAGCAGAAGGGTGAGAAACAATATCATCATAAACAATGCATATAAGCATATATATATATATATATATATATATATATATATATATATATATATATATATATATATATATATATATATATATATATATATATATATATATATATATATATATATATATATATATATATATATATATATATATATATATATATATATATATATATATATATATATACACACACACACACACACACACACATATAACAATTACGCATTCTCCGCGTTCTCACCACAACTCGCCTCACCAATCCATACACCCCAACGTATCCACACATGTATCTATATATAAATAGAACACCAAGCATACACAATATACGTCATCAATGTTTATATCAAATCATAAACACACACACGTATATATATATATATATATTTATATATATATATATATATATATATATATATATATATATATATATATATATATATATATATATATATATATATATATATATATATATATATATATATATATATATATATATATATATATATATATATATATATATATATATATATATATATATATATATATATATATATATATATATATATATATATATATATATATATATATAATATTCGCACAAACATTAATATCTTCAAGCATCTTCATTCATACCAAACATCACAATTCACATTAACTCAATAAACATACACAACATGTTTATTCCATCACTAATTCACATAAACATCTACATTCATGTTTATTTTACCATACATCATATAAAGATGACAACATGCAACTCATAGAGACCGACACACGACTCTATGCAGATGCAAATGCGGTACCGTTTCATTTCAGCAGGTTCAATTGAAGAACCAAAAATAACCATCGCTCACACCCCACATGGGCACACGAGGTTCTGCAGATTCTACGCGGAATCAAATATAACCATCGCAACATACGAGGTTCTGCAAATCTACCAAGGGATCAATAAATAACCATCGCTCACACCCCACAAGGGCACACGAGGTTCTACAAATTCACCGAGGAATCAATAAATAACCATCGTTCACACCCCACAAGGGCACACGAGGTTCTGCAGATTCACCGAGGAATCGATCAACACAAGAATGCATACCATGATGCTTCACATGCAACATGACTCATGACACTCTTGAAATACACACATGTTTACAAACATACTCATGCATTCGTCACATTCATCACATATATTCATTATGCACTCACAATATATACATATCGCAATAGATACATATATTCATCATTTCATTCACACTATTCAGACATGGTTTACATTTACAATCATTCTCATCATGAATTTCTAATCAATTCAAACCAATGCATAAAATTTGCCCAACGGCCACATTCCACACTTCACATTTCACAATATAGGATTCACGCCATACGGCTACCCACAACATACATAACATCATATAATTAATCATCTCAGATAAGGAGTGATCGCAATCAAACCACACATCCAACCCATGGATGGAAAACACAAGAAAGAAATTACGTTGCTACGCTCGTTAACCTTCGCCTGGCGAAGCCTTCCAGCGAATGCTCGCTGCCATTCGCCTGGAGAACTCGCTGGCGAAGCCAAACAGAAGCTACTGCCATAGGTTTGCTGCCACGTTTGCTGGGATTCGCTTGGCGAACCTTCGCCACCACCTTCGCCTGGCGAACAAGCCAACGAAGGCTGATCTTGGCCACTGCCATTGGTTCGCTACCCACTCGCTGGGCTTCGCCTGGCGAAGCATCGCTACCACTCGCCTGGCGAATGCTGGCGAACCTGTGAAACCAGAAAATCCTAACTGTTCCAAAATCACCAAAACCTCAAAAATCGACCGATTAAATCTAAACCAGTTCTAGTAGTATAGCACATTCATCTCCCGACTAAACTACACCATCTATTCCAGATTCTAACCGATAAAACTCAGTTTCTACCGATTAAACCAACTTCGACCTAGGAATGGAAAACATAGAAAACAATCCAACAAATAGAATCTAGCACATACATTATTAAGATGATAAAACTTCCCACCCTTACCTAATTAATCGCAAGCTAAGGTTGATTCTTGATGATTCTAGGTTTTCCTCTTCTTTTCTTTTCTCTTCTCTTTCTCTTCTCCTCTTTTCTTTCTCTTCTATCTTATTATCTTTCTCGTTTGTCTCATATACTCATATTCTATTTTCTTTCCTCCCAAATTCTTTCCATACACTTACCAAATTAATTCTCACAAAATATTCCAACTTAACATTACTACTAATGTCTAAAATACCCTCTAACCTATTTTTACCCAAAACTAACAAAGTTGGCAAAAATAGCATAACATATTAACACATAAGTTCCACAATTAAAATAACAGTTATCCAAATAAATCAAAAAGTACTCAACAAAAATAGGAACTTAGAAACGGGGCATTACAACTCTCCCCCACTTTAGAAATTTTCGCCCTCGAAAAAATTACCTGATCCAAACAGCTCTGGATGCGACTCACGCATCTTACTCTCCAATTCCCAAGTCATATTGCCTTCCACGGCACCTCCCCATGCTACTTTCACAAGCGCAATTTCCTTGCCTCTGAGCCTCTTAACTTCATGGTCCAAAATCCTAATCGGTAAAACCTCAACCGTAAGGTTATCTCTTACCTCAACCTCATCTATAGGAATAACATGTGACGGATCCGAAATATACTTCCGAAGTTGCGAAACATGGAATGCATCGTGCAAATTCGAAAGGTTCGGAGGCAACGCCACATGATAAGCCACAACACTAACTCGTGCAGTAATCTGATAAGGACCAATGAACCGAGAAGTCAACTTCTTCGACTTCAAAGCACGACCCACACCCGTAACCGGTGTAACCCTTAAAAACACATGGTCACCTTCTTGAAACTCAAGATCCTTTCTTCTCTTATCATGATAACTCTTTTTCCTACTCTGAGAAACTCTCATCTTTTCCCGAATAAACTTCACTTTCTCCGTCGTTTGTTGTACCATCTCCGGTCCAACTACCGACTTCTCTCCGGTTTCATGCCAACACAAAGGTGTTCGACATCTCCGACCATACAAAGCCTCAAATGGTGCCATACCAATACTTGAGTGAAAACTATTGTTGTAGGTGAACTCAATCAATGCCAAATAATCGTCCCAAGCACCACCTTGCTCGAGCACACAAGCACACAACAAATCTTCCAATGATTGAATCGTCCTTTCGGTTTGACCATCCGTCTGCGGATGATAAGCCGAACTCAATCTCAACTTAGAACCCAAAGCCTTTTGCAAACTTTCCCAAAATATCAAAGTGAATCTAGGATCCCTATCCGACACAACACTCTTAGGAACCCCATGTAACTTCACAATCACACCAACATAAATCTCGGCTAACTTCTCCAAAGGATAACTAATATCAATCGGAATAAAGTGAGTAGATTTAGTAAGTCTATCAACAATCACCCAAATAGCATTGTGACCTCTTTGCGTATTTGGCAAACCCGTAATAAAGTCCATCGATATACTATTCCATTTCCACTCTGGAATGTCCAACGGTTGCATCAAACCACTAGGCTTCTGATGTTCCACTTTAGACATCTGACAAGTCAAGCACGAATACACAAACTGAGCTACATCCCTCTTCAATCCGGACCACCAAAAGATTTTCTTCAAATCTTGATACATCTTATTCGCTCCCGGGTGAATACTTAAGTTACTCTGGTGTCCTTCCTCCAATATCATCTTTCTCAACTCTACATCATCGGGAATACAAATACGACCACGAAATCTCAAAACTCCAAAATTATCAACCTTGAAGTCCTCATTCTCATTCATCATCAAATCAACAAACTTCAAATCCAACTTTTGCTTTTCGCACACGGTAGCAAGAAAATCATTTGTAACATACAACATACCAAGTTTCACACTACTCGGCGTTATCTCACAAACCAAACTCAAATCTATAAAACTCTCCAACAATTCCCATTCTCTTACCATCAATGTTGACATATGAACCAACTTCCGACTTAAAGCATCAGGTACCACGTTTGCCTTACCCGGATGGTAATTCAAACCAAAATCATAATCCTTCAAAAACTCTAACCATCTCCTCTGCCTCATGTTCAATTCTTTCTGATCAAATAAATACTTCAAACTCTTGTGATCGCTACAAACTTCAAATCTCGCACCATAAAGATAATGCCTCCAAATTTTCAAAACAAACACCACGACCTCTAACTCCAAATCATGCGTAGGATAGTTCTTCTCGTGCACTCTCAATTGTCTCGAAGCATAAGCCACAACTTTCCCATCTTGCATCAAAACACCACCTAAACCGGACAAGGAAGCATCATAATAAACCACAAACGGTTCCGTCGGATTTGGCAAAATTAAAACCGGCGCGGTTGTCAACCTTCTCTTTAGCTCAACGAAACTCTTCTCACAATCAATATCCCAAAAAAAGGCCTTTCCCTTACAAGTCAATTGAGTCAACGGAAGTGCCAACTTTGAAAATCCTTCAATAAACCTCCGATAGTAACCGACTAATCCCAAAAAGCTTCGAATCTCCATAACCGACTTAGGAGCTTCCCACTGCATTACCGCATCAATCTTGGACAGATCAACACTAATACCATTACCAGAAATAACATGCTCAAGAAAACTCACTTCCGATAACCAAAACTCGCACTTCGACAACTTAGCACATAATTGCTTCTCTTTCAAAATCTGCAATACAACTCTCAAATGCTCTACATGTTCTCCTTGAGACTTAGAGTAAATCAAAATGTCGTCGATGAACAAAACCAGAAAATGATCCAACTGATCATGAAAAATACGATTCATGTATTCCATAAACACACCTGGCGCATTAGAAACTCTGAATGGCATCACTGAAAATTCATAATGACCATATTGTGTCCTAAAAGCCGTCTTTTGAATATCCTCCTCTTTAACACGAATTTGGTGATAACATGATCTCAAATCAATCTTACTAAAAACACGGGTACCAACCAATTGGTCCATCAAATCATCAATTCTAGGAAGCGGATACTTGTTCTTAATAGTTACCTTGTTCAACTGCCAATAATCAATACACAACCGCATATTCCCATATTTCTTCTTTACTAACAATACCGGTGCACCCCAAGGAGAAACACTCGGCTTGACGAACCTCTTTTCCAATAAGTCATTCAATTGTTTCTTCAATTACATCAACTCCGATGCCGACATGTGATACAGTGCCATCGAAATTGGTCTAGTACCCGGAACTAGATCAATCGAAAACTCAACTTCCCTCTCCGGCGGTACATCCTTAATGTCCTCCGGAAATACTTCTGGAAAGTTGCACACCACTGGAGCCATATCCAGTCCAACCTTACTCTCTACCGATAATGATGCAAACAAACAGAGCACTTGAGCATCATCTGCCAAATGTTTCTTCAACTCTTTAGTAGATAGAAAACTCTCTTCCTCATCCTCCTCCAAAGAAGGAAACCTTACCAACTTGTGATAACAGTCAATACGAACTCTATTATACTGCAACCAATTCATACCCAAGATCACATCTAATCCTTCTAACGGCAAACAAACCAAGTCCATAATAAAGTCTTTACCATACATGGTCAAGGGACAACTTAAACATACCAAAGATGTTGTTACCGATCTCGAAGCGGGAGTCTCAATAACCATATCTCCACCACAAGAAGAAAAACACAAATCCAAACGCTTGGCGCACTCAAAAGAAATGAACGAATGAGTCGCTCGGTTATCAATAATAGCAACTAAAGGCGTATTATTAATAAAGCATGTACCTTTAATCAACCGATCTGCATTAGTAGTGTCTGAACCGGCTAATGCAAATACCTTCCCACTTGTTGGAGCTTGCTTTGGCTTAGTACACTTTGTACTAATATGACCAACTTCCCTACAGTTGTAACACTTCACCACGTTCCTTCTACAATCAGCTGTAGCATGGCCGATACCTCCACAGTTAGCACACTTCGCTCCGCCCTTCTTACACTCAAAAGATTTGTGCCCCACTTCACTGCACCTATAGCACTTAATGGGACCAGAACTTCCACCTCCGGACCTCTTAACAAAGCTTTCCTTATGCTTGCCTTTACCAGCAGGCGTCACATAAGGTCCACTCCTTACCGGTTGCTTTCCTCTCTTCTCATTTAAACTCTTATAATGAGTAGAACGAGCTTTACTGTCCTCTTCAAAAATTCTACAGCATTCGGTAAAGTCCGAAAACCTTCTAATCCTCTGATAACCCACCGCTTGCTTGATCTCAGGGCGCAAGCCGTTCTCATACTTAACACACTTGGAAAATGCCGCCGTCACCGCATCATAGTGAGGATGAAACTTCACTAACTCTGTGAACTTAGCTGTGTAGTCTATCACAGACATATTGCCTTGTTTCAATTCCAGAAACTCCATTTCCTTCTTTCCCTTCACGCTCTCAGGGTAATACTTTCTCAAAAATTCGGTGCGAAATAAATCCCAAGTGATTTCCTCATCGTCTACTTCAAGAACTTGTCTCATACCGACCCACCAGTCGTCGGCTTCTTCTCTCAGCATGTGAGCCCCAAGTCTCACCTTGTTCCCTTCAGCATAATTCATAACTCTAAAGATCCTCTCGATCTCCTTTAACCAAATCTGAGCACTGTCCGGATCAAACCTTCCCTTGAATACCGGCGGCTGATTCTTTCTAAACTCATCATTAGCTTTCACATTTGGCGCACCCTGCACCGCCCTAGCCATTGCCTCCAATGCAGCAGCCATTACATTGTCATTACGACCAGCCATATTCTGATTATTCCCAAAAATAACAACAAGGTTAAACAACCGCTCAACCAACAAAACAACGAGATAGACACAACTGACTCAACACTGTCTCTGATACCACTTAATGTAACACCCCTTTTCTATACCCCCAAATAATGCAATTAATCATTTAGACACGTAATCAATATATCATCAGAGTAAATTCATAATATAGTATAAAAGGGGCATATCACATTATACAATGATTCAACACTCACAAGACCTGCTCAACAGATATGCAACAACGGGGCAACACCCATAAGGAAAATATTTAGAACATAGGCGGAAACATATAAATATTTCATAACCTCCAAAACATGTTATTCACATACATATACTTCATTCGAGTTGATTCACAACATCATCAATATATACAATATCCAACCAGCATGTTTATATAAACATTCATCAGCAGATACATACGCGGATGTATCACAAAAGAATCAAAATAATCCCTAGCTACCCGTTACTACATATCAGAGCCGACCGACCAAAAAGGAATGAAGTCACGCTTTACAAAAGGAAACCTCCAGCAAACTAATCTGCAATGCCTCATAGAGCACTATAAAATAGCAGAAGGGTGAGAAACAATATCATAATAAACAATGCTTATAAGCATATATATATATATATATATATATATATATATATATATATATATATATATATATATATATATATATATATATATATATATATATATATATATATATATATATATATATATATATATATATATATATATATATATATAACAATTACGCATTCTCCGCGTTCTCACCACAACTCACGTCACCAATCCATACACAATATACGTCATCAATGTTTATATCAAATCATAAACACACACACGTATAAAATATTAATATATATATATATATATATATATATATATATATATATATATATATATATATATATATATATATATATATATATATATATATATATATATATATATATATATATATATATATATATATATATATATATATATATATATATATAAATATATTCGCACATACATATATATCTTCAAGCATCTTCATTCATACCAAACATCACAATTCACATTAACTCAATAAACATACACAACATGTTTATTCCATCACTAATTCACATAAACATCTAGATTCATGTTTATTTCACCATACATCATATAAATATGACAACATGCAACTCATAGAGACCGACACACGACTCTATGCAGATGCAAATGCGGTACCAACTCATTTCAGCAGGTTCAATTGAAGAAACAAAAATAACCATCGCTCACACCCCACATGGGCACACGAATTTCTGCAGATTCTACGTGGAATCAAATATAACCATCGCAACATACGAGGTTCTGCAAATCCACCGAGGGATCAATAAATAACCATCGCTCACACCCCACAAGGGCACACGAGGTTCAGCAGATTCATCGAGGAATCAATAAATAACCATCGCTCACACCCCACAAGGGCACACGAGGTTCTGCAGATTCACCGAGGAATCAATCAGTACAAGAATGCATACCATGATGCTTTACATGCAACATGACTCATGACACTCTTGAAATGCACACATGTTTACAAACATACTCATGCATTCGTCACATTCATCGCAAATATTCATTATGCACTCACAATATATACATATCGCAATATATACATATATTCATCATTTCATTCACACTATTCAGACATGGTTCACATTTACAATCATTGTCATCATGCATTTCTACTCAATTCAAACCAATGCACAAAGTTTGCTCAACGGCCACATTCCACACTTCATATTTCACAATCTAGGATTCACGCCATATGGCTACCCACAACATACATAACAGCATATAATTAATCATCTCAGATAAGGAGTGATCGCAATCAAACCACACAACCAACCCATGGATGGAAAACACAAGAAAGAAATCACGCTGCTACGCTCGCTAACCTTCGCCTGGCGAAGCCTTCCAGCGAATGCTCGCTGCCATTCGCCTGGCGAACTCGCTGGCGAAGCCAAACAGAAGCTACTGCCATAGGTTCACTGCCACGTTCGCTGGGATTCGCCTGGCGAACCTTCGCCACCACCTTCGCCTGAAGAACAAGCCAGCGAAGGCTGATCTTGGCCACTGACATTGGTTCGCTACCCACTCGCTGGGCTTCGCCTGGCGAAGCTTCGCTACCACTCGCCTGGCGAATGCTGGCGAACCTGCGAAGCCAGAAAATCCCAACTCTTCCAAAATCACCAAAACCTCAAAAATTGACCGATTAAATCCAAACCAGTTCCAGTAGTATAGCCCACTTATCTCCCGACTAAACTACACCATCTATTCCAGATTCTAACCGATAAAACTCTGTTTCTACCGATTAAACCAACTTCGACCTAGGAATGAAAAACGTAGAAAACAATCCAACAAATCCAATCTAGCACATACATGATCAAATACATTATTAAGATGATAAAACTTCCCACCCTTACCTGATTAATCGCAAGCTAAGGTTGATTCTTGATGATTATAGGTTTTCCTCTTCTTTTCTCTTCTCTTTCTCTTCTCCTCTTTTCTTTCTCTTCTATCTTACTATCTTTCTATTTTCTCTCATATACTCATATTCTATTTTCTTTCCTCCCAAATTCTTTCCATACACTTACCAAATTAATTCTCACAAAATATTCCAACTTAACATTACTACTAATGTCTAAAATACCCTCCAACCTATTTTTACCCGAAACTCACAAAGTCGGCAAAAATAGCATAACATATTAACACATAAGTTCCACAATTAAAATAACAATTATCCAAATAAATCAAAAAGGACTCAACAAAAATGGGAATTCAGAATTGGGGCGTTACACCGTGCAACTATCATTTCAGTTTCCGAAGATTTTCCTACCCATCAGAGTACCGTTTGCTTGTGCGGTTGGCAAATTTCCGGATTTATTGGTATTCAACCGTCTTTTACCTTGATTGTTTGAGAGTCGTTCTCTTCTCACCCAGTCAGGTCCAAGCCGTTTGAATAGGGGCAGTTGTTGCACCCAAAAGTTGCCTAACGTTTTTCTTTACCTACCTTATGTTTCACTGCATTCATTTTAGCATTATCATCTGCATTGCATTGACATGTGGGCAGGGATCAAGAGGTATGACTACCAACAAAAGGTTACCAAGGTCATGAAGTTATCTAAGAGTCTTTATTCATGTATCCCAAGGATTGATATCCTTATCAAAGAAGTCAAAGATCCTCAGAGAAGTGGCTAGACAGTTATGTGCACATCTCCTAACTTGAAGGTTATGGGAAGGCATCAAATGATTCTGAATCCATGGATATGGGTGTCAAGCATTGAGAGAGCTCATATGGTATCTTGATATTCATTATGGAGTTTGGAAAAGTCATTTTGCAAAGTATAAGAAGCTACAACCAAGATTGGTATCATTAGGGTTTCATCTGGTCAACCCTAGGTCAACAGTTGATTTGAAGAAGGTTGAGACCTAATTTCAAAGGCATGTGACCATGGAATGATGTGTTGAGACACACAAGGTATGATTCCAAGACCATATCATCAAGGATCAAGAGTGTGAGGAGTTCCTAGGCTAGGGCTTCTAAGCTTGACAGTGTAAAATCCCCTAGTTTAGTGCCTAACTTCAAGACCACATAACACAAGATTCAAGTTTCATCACATCTTGACATCCACATGGAACTTGTAAAGTATGTTTTTACCTTTAATTTGAGTAATAGAAGTCCTTGATATGGTTTATAGAGCTCAAGTTATGAGGCATACATTCACATCAACATATGCATTAGCATTCCCAGGTCCATCGTGTCCCCCCCATCATTGGTTGTTACCGCCGAGTAACTGGGTTCGTCCATTCTCTCCAAATAGATTGTCAGCCCTAAGCATAAAATACATATGTGTTTCCAGTTTCCCCACAGAGCTCGATCCTCGTGGATGACGGTTACTTCAGCTATTTTTCCTCACCAGGATAAGATATGTACCCTTCGAGTTCATTCCCTCGATGGAATCTTGATTGCCATTTTTCTTTCTGGCTCGATCCTAGATTGAATCTCAGTCTTGTCGGTCGTCAAGCCCAACCGGACGTGCATTTATTTTGCACCATCTAAAAAAAAATTGTCACCTTACCTTGGCAAATATGCGACTGTTCTCGCCTGAGAAGCTTATCACTGTACCCGGATGTGCATTTATTTTGCACTATCTTTCAAGAAAACCAATCCTTTACAAGTGCACACCAGTTCACGCCTGGAAAACCTATCAGTACATCTTACAACATCGGTATGCAACTGTTCTCGCCTGAGAAGCCTATCGATATAACAATCTTACATCTTACAGCATCGGTATGCAACTGTTCTCACCTGAGAAGCCTATCATCGATCAGCAACAGTTCTCGCCGAGAGAAGCTTATCACAACATTTTATCGATCAGCAACTGTTCTCGCCTGAGAAGCCTATCGATATAACAATCCTACATGTTACAGCATTGGTATGCGACTGTTCTCACCTGAGAAGCCTATCGGTATAACACCTTACAATCTTACATCCTACAACATCGGTATGCGACTGTTCTCGCCTGAGAAGCCTATCATCGATCAGCAACAGTTCTCACCAGAGAAGCTTATCACAACCATCAGCAATGGGATATGCAACTGTTCTCACCAGAGGAGCTTATCACAATCGATCAGCAACAGTTCTCGGTTAAGAAGTTTATCGTAACATTCTTCAGCAACGGTATGCAACAGTTCTCCGCCGAGAAGCTTATCATCATCTGTTATCACCTCTACAAGCAGTTCTTACATGAGAAGCTTATTATTGCCACTCTTGCAAATAAGCGACATTTCTCGCCTGACAAGCTGATCCTATCTTCGTTATGACTCGCAGCAAATGGCCATCTCCATCGAGCAGTTGGGCTTCCATTTTCCTTGTCGTCTTGAAGTATGGGGAGGTTTGAACCGAATCATATTCAGGAGAGCACAAATCTTGAAGTATGAAGAAGTTCAATTTACCTTTTAGTAAAAGAAGGAGCGGAATCATATTCAGGAGAGCATGAATCTTGAAGTATGAGGAAGTTCAGTTTACCCTTTAGCAAAAGAAGAAGCGGAATCATACCCGACGCGCTGTCCTCGGAAGTATGAAGAAGTTTATTTTATCCTTTAGTAAAAAAAGAATCTGAATCGTATTCCAGGCACCGACCTTAAATACAAGAAGATTTGTATATCGGATAAGCAACAGCCTCTTTATTTGAGTGCTTATCCGTTTTGGCATGTAACTCCCTTCCAACGATAAGTGACAGTTCTCCCTCGAGAAGCTTATCAGGGCATTTCCCATCAAAGTCCATTTATTTTGGCAATATAGCCGGTTTTTTTACCCTGTATATGTAATATGGATTTCTGAAAAGTCCATTCGATCCCATCATGAAGGATAGTTTATAGAAGCTTGGATGTTATTCTTTGCTCAATGCTCCAGCATTCTGTAATCGATCTGGCAGTCGTGTAGATCCAGTTTTATTGTTAGATATTCCCCAAGTGGAGGCCGTCTCATAGGTGCCATCTCCATTTAGGATCTTGTCATGACCACTCAAAGTCCATTTATGTTGGCATACAGTCGGTTTTTTTTACCCTGTATATTTGCTACGAAGTTCCGAAAGGCCCATTTGATCCTGTCACGAGAGATAGTTTACAGAAGCTTGGATGTTATTCTTTGCTCAATGCTCCAACATTCTGTGATCGATCTTGCAGTCGTACATGATCCAGTTTTACTTTTAGATTCCCCAGTGGAGGCCGTCCCATAGGTACCATCTCCATTTGAGAATCTCGTTCCAGTTCTAAAAATGACAATTGGTCGTGTTTGCACCAGTTGACCATCATTCTAGAATTCCCCAGTGTTGTACTGTGTCCCAGCGCGTCGTTTTCCCCAGTGTGTTCTTCTCGTAGCGTCTTTCCCTATGTCGTCGTATTCGTCAGCATTTTCGCACTCATCATTCCACCATACGCATCATATCATATTCATGGCATCGTCTGCATTAGTCTGTTCTCGCTTGGTCCATAGCATTGCATATTGCCACATATAAGGGCAAAATTTTCGGTTATCTATATTTAAATCCCTCCACCATCATTCCTCGAGTCTCCGCCACTCAAATCATCCGGTGTAGCTATTTAAATAGGGGCAACTGTAATACCCCAAATTTTACCCTTACATTTAGTCAGTCATTTCGCATAACATCTCATTTTTGCATCCATTAACCACTAACCAGTCATGGAGCATAATTTGTTTGCAGGAATTACCCCAGGGGCATTTTGGTCATTCTTCGTGGAGTCCGCAATTTTTGAGACAAATGAGACATTATTCCTTAGGCGTTGATTTATCACATGGATTGATTATATCAAGGTGTCGACATGTTTTGATTGGTACCGAGAAACTCTTGTCAGAAAAATGATTGGACTCGGGGCGGTTTCATTGATGAAGGTTTGGACTGAAAAGAAGGGGGATATTGTTAAGGTTATGATCGGCGGGAGTTTAGTTTGAATTTGCTTGGGTGTAATCATGTTGCGGTATCTCGTTTATAAAATTGGTCAAGGCCAAGGAAAAGTAAGTTTTAAATATTTTTGAACTTTTATTCATAAGTATTCATAAGTTACAACTCAAGGGTGAATTTAAATGATTTTTGAACTATTATTCATAAACATTTCAAATTTACAATTGATAAGTAAATATAAATATTTTTTGGAATTTAGTTCATAAAGATTTAAGGTACAATTGAAAGGGATAAATAACCTTTGAATTTCATTCATGAATATTCATTTTTGCTTACAAGAAGTTTCATTTACACTGAACATCTACTCTAAAAAAGTCCTAAAGAATCCTAAGTGTTCTTCATGATGCTCCTTTGATTTTCTCCGCGAATCTCCGATCAACCTGCACAACAAAGACAAAACAAACAGAATAGGAAAGATTATAATTTATGTTCGACACTCTCAGAACATCATCATCATTGAGTGCCGGGAGTGGCACGACCGAAGCCGCATCCTACCCCCGTTACCGATCTGTGCCATTGGCATCAGATCAGGTGGTTATCGTTCTTATCGTACGAGACAACCGAGAAAGATGAAGAAGTAAAAGAAGTTCGGGCTGATAAATGATTAACTGAAAAGGGTCTATGCCATCATCGAGTGAATCCCATTTGGTTTCCAAGACTGATACAAGGGTAAAGCAGCACAATCAATTTGGTCATAAACCCGGATGCCGACGGGTATGAGCCACTTTGTGTTCAAAGTTTGTCAACACTTGAAATGCAAGCATCAAAACAGTATCAGAGTTTTCAAAGAAATCCATCACTGAGCAAGAACCAAATTTCACACCTGCATCAGCTCTAGATTAAACAAGAAATTCATAACAGTGAAACTAGTTCAACAAGAAAGAACCAAGTCAAACAAATCTGCCACAAAAGGCACATCATATAAATCACAAGCTGCATAGAATTGGAAGAAGCAATTTAATTCACAAATATTAGAACCAAATCAGTATCAACCGTTCAGGTCCAAAGCAAACCAGCAATTCTATAGACGTGGTTGCCACAAAACACCAAAGCCAGGGCTCAGCTATCATACATCACGGCCCCCTCGCAAATTCAGGAAAGGAAGAGATCAGGGTACGAGAAGCAATGGGTTGTACCGCAAAGGACAAAAGGATCACGTATTACACCAGGATAAGCAAATCAACTCAGGTCGAAATCCTCAAATATCCAAAGCACATCGAAAACAAAGCCACATGAAGAGCTCAGTCGAAACATCATGGCCCAACACGCAGGTTCTGGTTCAGTCAAGTGAGCATTACCCTCGCGCCGAAAATGAGTATCAATGGAAAGCATATCTGGGCAACACGTGCCGTAATCCCACTCAACTACACAAGAAAGTCGAATGTTAAAAGTTGATAGTATCAGTAAACAGGTGGTTCGAAAACCATAAGGGTCGAAATAACATCCACGGCAGCGAAACAATGCCCTTATTACCACAACAACCCTTACCAGAAGAATCAAGTTCGAATAGATCAGAAAAGAATCAGACTATCACAAGGCAAATCGAATGGGAACATAATAGATAGTTCAATTAATTGAAACCTACCAAATCCGAACCAGATATCCAATGTGAAACTGAAGCAAAACAGATATCCAATTGATCAAGTAAATCCATTTCCTAAAAACAAGTCGAAGCAGATCCAGTTGTGTCAAACAATCGAAGACAAGGCAAGCAACAATAGGAATTGTAGCATCATGTTCCGATGGCTCAGACAGAGCGTCATCATCGCCGTATACCCCTCCTCGACATTTGATTCGACCAAAGTGTTAGCACCAGTTCTGAAAGAAGAAGAAGAAAAGTTAATGCGTGTTCGAAACAGTTAATCCAGAAGTCAAAAGCAAATATCCAACAAAACCAAATTTGAATATGGATACAAGCAATTTCCAAATTAAAACCCAATTCGTATTCAATCAAATACTGGGAAGATATCGCAAAACTGAGTTTGTGAGTCTGAAAGGGAAAGAAAAGATCCAATCAGCTTATCAGAAAAATAATCAAACAAAATCCATTACAAGTAAATCCGAAAAAGGCAAGTTCAAATCACATCAGAAAATTCAACAGGATTAAATCATATCGCAAGATTTCAAGCAAAAATAACGCAAATCCAACATTATCAAAAAGCCCACAGATCAGAGAGAGTGATATAAAAGGGAACCACATCACCTCGTAAAAACCCTAGCGGCCGCGAGAGAGAAAAAGGAGAAGGGTTTCATCAAAGGTAATCATCAGAGCGCAAACCTAGAGGTTGAGGAAGGTCCACCAACGCCGCCTCCATCCACGACGGGCAAACCTTCCTCGGAGGCTCAGTTCACCATCATCGCCTCCTCAATACGTTCATCACCGATTGTGAACGAAAACGTAAGCCATCATTCCATTATCAGCATATTGACATGTCTTTTTTTTCTGTTCTTTTAGCATGGAGAAGACGACATGAAGGAAAGGAGGCGAAACATGGCGGAGGCGAGAAAGGCGAGAAACGAAATGAGGGAGAGACGGCCGCGGGGAGAATGGGGTCATGAAACCCTAATTCATGAGCCTTGTTTTGTTACACTTACATCAACCGGGTTGGGTCCGGAAGTGATTACCGGCCCAACCCCTTTTATTTTTCATTTTCATTTTTTTATTTTTTTGTTTTATAATTAATATCATGTTAAATATTAAAATTGTTTTTTTAAAATAAATAAAATTAAAAACCTTTTTTATAATAATAAACAAAAAAATCTTTTGTATTATAAATAATATTAAAATCCATTTTTTTTTTAAAAAATAAAAAATAAAAATTAGGTTAAAATAGTTTTTAGGATTTGAGTAAATTAATATTAAAAAAAAAATCCTATTTTAATTTAAAGTTTATATCATAAAATAAAACCACAAAAAGATGCATAATTTCACTTCTTCACCATCTGATAATCCATTTAATTCTGCCCCCTGACGTTGTTTGTTCGTTTTGCAGTTTATTGCGTTTACTGTTATTTATTTCATTATCGTTCTATTTAAATTTCATTATCATATTGTATCTGCTCCTCTCATGTAACCTCGCGAACCCTAACAATCGCGCTTTAATTTCTGTCTTTAAGTTTCTACTTGTATGGCTTACTGTCTGCATTTTTATTTCTGTTTGCATGATTCAATTATCTCAGACTTCCACCAATATTTTGTCACCTTGCACACCTCCGAAGGAATTAGGTCTAGCCGTTTGACAGCCGTGTCAATAGTCCTCAACTTCAACCCTTACAACTCTTACAAACCCTAATTTTCACAAATGCCTCGCCGCAGGCAAGATTACAATTTTACCCCTAGCATTAGGTCAAAGAGCCGCCGCGCACATTTTAGGGTTTCCCGCCGTGGAATCCCTAATTTAACCCTAATTACAACTTAACAATTCAATGTAGAGATTTGGAGTTCCTACACTCCACGTAAGCGTGTCCTTAAGATGCGTTTATTCCCCTTTGAGACCTTGACCACAGTCAAGAAGTCTCTAACCTCCCTTTTGAGGGGAACTACGATTACTCTGATTCCACTCCCGTAAGGATACGTAGGCACAAGATGCGATGTCTTGCCGAGTAAACTTCGAATTAACCCCTTAGGTCTCTTTTCTCACTTTTAATCCTTTGTACATATACCTTAAGCAAGTAAATAAAGCAAATAGTAAACATCTGAACAAAAGGTTCCTGTAGAGTACTACAGAAGTTTAGGATGCTAATACCTTCCCTAATCTTAACCAACCCCCGAACCCTAGATCTTTCCCCGCATTGTGTTTACGATGCAAAAATAGGTTTTCCCTCTTTTGACCTTTTCCTTCGGATAAATCAAAGAGCGGTTGTGAATTAAATTGCGATTCAAACTCATTAATAGTTTGATATCCTATTTCCACCGCAACACATTCGTTCCTAAGTCATAGTCTCTAGTGCAGTATGAATTACAAACATTCTTAAAAACACTTCTTTCGTAAAAGACAAAAAAACAAACATTCAAACCTTTTTGCCCGTGGGCCCGTAATTCAAGGAAAATATTTTCTGATGAAAAGAGTGTTGTTAAGCTTCAGTTCTACCGCAAACAGACATCGTCCCTAACTGCTGGAGCGGTTGTTTAACTTTACTCGGGTAAAAACAAATGAATCAAACCTGTGTTTCGTTTTATCCCGAACTACATATGCTCTGATCTCTCATATCTATTGAGAGTATGTAGGCACAATACTGACGTATTGGCGAGAAACCTTACCCCTTCACCCGTAGTTAGCCGAACTACGTTGACTCTGACTTTCCCATCGCACGAGGGAATACATAGGCACGAAGCTGCGATGCTTTGCCGAGTCAATTTTCTTTTTCTTTTGAGCCAGCCTTGATAGGTAGATAGATAAACAACCCATCAGATAAAGCACCAAGGGCGGATCCCATTGAGTACAACGAATGCGAGGGATGCTAATACCTTCTCCTCGCGTAACTGACTCCTGAATCCAGAGATTTGGTTGCGACGACCTGTCTTTTCCTTTTCGCTAGGTTTGTTCCGATCGTTTCCTTTCCCTTCTTGTGGGATAAATAACGAAAGGTGGCGACTCTTCTGTCTTTTCCGGAACTTTTTTTCCTTGTAGCGATAAAATGTTTGCATTGTTTGCATCACTTCAAGTTGATTATGAAGTAGTGAGCGTGGAGCTACCAATTTTTTGGGAATTTCCAGAAGTGTTTCCAAACAACGTGAGTGACTTACCTCTTAAGCGTGAGATAGTGTTTACTATTGATGTGATATCGGGTACTAGTCCTGTGTCGATGGCTCCTTATCGGATGTCTACATCTGAGTTAAGGGAATTGAAGAGACAGTTGGAAGAACTGCTTGAGAAGAAGTTTATTCGACCGAGTGTTTCTTCATGGGGTGCTCGTGTTTTGTTGGTGAAGAAGAAAGATGGTAGCATGAGATTGCGTGTGGATTATCGACAGTTAAATAAAGTAACAATCAAGAATAAGTATCCACTTCCGAGGATTAATGATTTGATGGATCAATTGGTGGGTGCTTGTGTGTTTAGCAAGATTGATTTGAGGTCTGGTTATCATCAGATTCACGTTAATCCTGATGATATTCCGAAGACAGCTTTCCAGACGAGGTATGGACACTATGAATATATTGTTATGCCATTTGGTGTATCTAATGCGCCTGGTGTATTTATGGAGTATATGAATAGGATTTTTCATCCTTATTTGGATCAGTTTATGGTAGCGTTCATTGACGATATGATGTTATATTCTAAGTCCGAGGAAGAGCATGCACAACATCTAAGAATGATATTGCAGGTTTTGAGGGAGAAGAAGCTTTATACCGAGTTGTCCAAGTGTGAGTTTTGGTTGAAGGAAGTGAGTTTCCTTGGCCATGTGATTTCTAGTGGAGGAATTGTTGTTGATCCGGAGAAAATTGATGTTGTGTTGTAGTGGGAGACTCCAAAGTCTGCTACTGAGATTCAAAGTTTCCTGGGATTGGCTGGTTATTATCACAGGTTTATAGAAGGCTTTTCAAAGTTGGCATTTCCATTGACTCAGTTGACTCGAAAGGGTCAAGCTTATATATGGGATGTTGCTTGTGAGAAGAGTTTTGTAGAACTCAAGAAGAAGTTGACGATTGCTCCAGTGTTGATTTTTCCAAATCCGAGTGAGTCTTTTATAGTGTATTGTGATGCATCAAAGATGGGTCTTGGTGGCGTACTGGTGCAAAATGGTCAGGTCATTGCTTATGCTTCCAGGAAACTGAAGGTTCATGAGAGAAATTATCCTACGCATGACTTAGAGTTGGCCGCTGTGGTGTTTGTGTTGAAAGTTTGGAGACATTATCTTTTTGGGTCTAGGTTCGAAGTGTTTAGTGATCACAAGAGCCTGAAGTATTTGTATGATCAGAAAGAGTTGAACATGAGGCAGAGAAGATGGCTTAAACTTCTGAAGGATTATGATTTTGAACTGAGTTACCATCCTGGTAAGGCTAATGTTGTGGCTGATGCGTTAAGTAGGAAGTCTTTACATATGTCAATGCTTATGGTTCGAGAGTTAGGACTAATTGAGCAATTCAGAGATATGAGTTTGGTGTGTGAAGAGACTCCTAACAGTGTGAAGTTGGGTATGCTGAAGTTGACTAGTGGTATTCTCCAAAAAATCAGAGAAGGTCAAAAATCTGATTTGAGTTTGGTGGATCGTCTCACGTTAATCAATCAAGGTAACAAGGGTGATTTTTGGATCGATAAGAATGGTATGATGAAGTTCAGAGATAGAGTGTGTGTTCTCGATGTGCCAGAAATCAAGAGAAGCATTCTTGAGGAAGGTCACAGAAGTGGGTTAAGTATTCATCCTGGTGCTACAAAGATGTATCAAGATTTGAAGAATTTGTTTTGGTGGTCGGGTATGAAGAAGGAAATTGCAGAGTTTGTGTATGCTTGTTTGACTTGTCAAAAGTCAAAGATTTAACATTAGAGACCGTCGGGTCTGATGCAACCGTTGAATATTCTAGAATGGAAATGGGATAACATTTCTATGGATTGTGTGACAGGTTTATTGAAGACTTTGAATCGATATGGTTCGATTTAGGTGATTGTTGATAGATTGACCAAATCGGCTCATTTTATACCGATGAAGATCAATTATTCGTTGTAGAAGCTGGCTGAATTGTATATTGATCAGATTATGAAACTGCATGGTATTCCTTCAAGTATTGTGTCTGATAGAGATCCGAGATTTACATCAAGGTTCTAGGAGAGTTTGCAGACATCTTTGAGTACTAAGTTCAGGTTGAGTTTTGCATATTATCCGCATACGGATGGACAGACAGAGAGAACTATCCAGTCGTTAGAGGATTTTCTAAGAGATTGTATGTTGGATCGAGGTGGATCATGGGATAGTCTTTTACCATTGATTGAGTTTACCTACAATAATTGTTACCATTCTAGTATAGGAATGGCACCGTATGAGGCTTTGTATGGTAGGAGATATATGACTCATTTGTGTTGGTATGAGTCAGGTGAGAGTGTTATACTCGGACCTGAGGTTGTGCAAGAGACAACTGAAAAGATCAAGATGATCCATGAAAAGATGAAAACGTCGCAGATTCGTCAGAAATGTTATCATGATAAGAGGAGGAAAGCACTTGAATTTCAAGAGGGAGATCACATGTTTTTGAGAGTTACGCCGGTAACTGGTGTTGGCCGAGCTTTGAAGTCTGATAAGCTCACACCACATTTTGTTGGTCCGTATCAGATTTCGCAGAGTGTGAGAGAAGTAGCATGTCTGATTGCTTTACCGTTGTCGCTTGTAAATTTGCATGATGTGTTTCATGTATCTCAGTTGAGGAAGTACATTCGAGATCCGTCACATGTGATTTAGATGGATGATGTACAAGCGAGAGATAATTTGACTATTGAGCCATTGCCAGTACAGATTGATAAACGAGAAGTGAAGGAACTGCAAGGTAAAGAGATTTCCTTGGAAAAGGTAGTTTTGGCCTTGAGAGCGTGAGGATCAGATGAGGGAGTCGTATCTGGCCTTGTTTCCTTGAGATAATTTTCGAGGGCGAAAATTATTTTAAGTGGGGGAGAGTTGTAACACCTCAAATTTATTGAAATATTTATTTAATTTATTTAAATATGAATATTCGTATTTTTTGTAATTTTTGGTGGTTGGTGTGAAATATTGAGAATTATGGATTTTAGGTTATTTATTTAAATAATAGTATATAATAGAATATATTGGTATTATTATTAATTTAAATAAATATAAGTTAACTAAGGGTAAATTGGACAATTAAGGAAGAGTTAGTAAGGGTAATATTGGAAAACCCCAATTTATAGGCCCAAAGTTAGGTTTAACAAAAAAGAATTTTGAGAGAATTAGGATTCATTCCTGTTAGACTGTGAAAAGGGAAGAAATAGAGGCCAGAGCTCTGAGGAAGAGGATTGAGGCAAAAGTTTCGCAAGGTTTCCAAGAATCAAGGAGAAAGGCTTAGTGTCGACAATTTAGATATGGGGAGTATTTTCTCATCGTTTTCAATATGTGATTTCAATGTGTTAAAAGCCGATTTAGGGGTTTGAGGTTGATTTGAGGGTAACGGAAATTAGGCCTTCATGGCCAAAATCTATTCTTAAGGTTTTAACCGTATAGGGATTTGATCTGATGGTCTGATAGGTTTGAGGTCGATTTGGGTTTGAGGAAAAGTACGCCTTCGTGGCCAAAACCTGTTGTTGAGGTTTCAACCCTGTAGGGTAATTAGATTGTGAGAAACTCTAATGATTGTGGTGTAGTTGTAAGGTAATTAGAGTGTGAATATGATTCAGGGTGAGCCTAATAAATGGTGAATTTTATGCCTTTATCGCCGTAAGACCTTAGGAATGATTTAAGGATGTTTTGGGGGAATTGGGGAAGGAAATCACGGTGCTTTTGGACTGGTTTGAAGTTCTGGTGCATAACAATGTTTAACTGTAATCGTGTGTTTGCACAGCTAAGAATCCTTCGCACAGCGAACAAATTCGCCCATACTCGCACATCGAAGAATCCTTCGTACAGCGAATAAACTCGCCCGAGACTCGCACAACGAACTTGCTAGCGAACGTAGTAGAGTTTCACGAATTATGATCTTATGCAGTGATGCCTTAATGTTTTGATGTTGTGATTTCTTTGACGAATTAATATGAGTATGACTGTGATTTCTATGTGATTAGTACATGATTATATGATGATTCCTATGATGTAATGATAATGAGTTTTGATGATTCTATGATGACATGATATATGATGATGATTTTGGTGAATGATGATGCACCTATGATGTTATTATGAGGATGATTATTGACGTGTGCATCATGCATTCATGTGCATCCGGACTTTGGTTAAGGACCTTGATTTCTTTGGCTTCAGTCCCATTATGCGGATGTAAGGTATTTTGATGTGCTCCGGTTCTTGTATAGAATCGATCATATTGATGGGGATCTATGGAGGGTTGATGGCCCAGTGTCCATCGAGCTGTGATGATTGGTACCACATGCATGAGTCTTGTTGCATTTGCATTTATGAGATAACCTTGAGTAATTTATGATGTTGTGGCCTTTGATGCCCATTGATGAATATGATGATGCATAATATGAAAATGACGTTGTTTTATATATTGATTCCTATATTGATTATTATGAATCATTTTACTCACCCTTCCTGTTTGAATGTTGCCTCCATGTGGGTAACATGCAGATGACCAAGTTTATAGGCCCAAAGTTAGGTTTAACAAAAAGGAATTTTGAGGGAATTATGATTCATTCCTGTTAGACCGTGAAAAGGGAAGAAATAGAGGCCAGAGCTCTGAGAAAGAAGATTGAGGCAAAAGCTTTGCAAGGTTTCCAAGAATCAAGGAGAAAGGCTTAGTGTCGGCAATTAAGGTATGGGGAGTATTTTCTCATTGTTTTCAATATGTGATTTCAATGTGTTTAAAGCCGATTTAGAGGTTTAAGGGGTTTGAGGCTGATTTGAGGGTAAGGGAAATTAGACCTTCGTGGCCAAAATCTATTATTGAGGTTTTAATCGTATAAGGATTTGAACTGATGGTCTGATAGGTTTGAGGTTGATTTGGGTTTGAGGGAAAGTATGCCTTCGTGGTTAAAACCTCTTGTTGAGGTTTCAACCCTGTAGGGTAATTAGATTGTGAGAAACTCTAATGATTGTGGTGTAGTTGTAAGGTAATTAAAGTGTGAATATGATATGGGATTAGCCTAATAAATGGTAAATTTTATGCCTTTATCGCCGTAAGACCTTAGGAATGGTTTAGGGATGTTTTGGGGGAATTGTGGAAGGAAATCACGGGGCTTTTGGACTGGTTTTAAGTTCTGGTGCATAACAGCATTTTGTTGTAATCGCGTGTTTGCACAGCTAAGAATCCCTTGCACAACGAACAAACTCTCCCAAACTCACACATCGAAGAATCCTTCGCACATCGAATAAACTTGCCCCAGACTCGCACAATGAACGTAGTAGAGTTTCACGAATTCTTAGTTTATGCAGTGATGCCTTTATGTTTTGATGCTGTGATTTCTTTGACGAATTAATATAAGTATGACTGTGATTTTTATGTGATTAGTACATGATTATATGATGATTCCTATGATGTAATGATGATGAGTTTTGATGATTCTGTGATGACATGATATATGATGATGGTTTTGGTGAATGATGATGCACCTATGATATTATTATGAGGATCATTATTGACGTGTGCATCATGCATTCATGCGCATCTGGACTTTGGTTCAGGACCTTGATTTCTTTGGCTTCAGTCCCATTGTGCGGATATAAGGTATTTTGATGTGCTCTGGTTCTTGTCTAGAACCGATCCTATTGATGGGGATCTATGGAGGGTTGATGGCCCAGTGTCCATCGAGCTGTGATGATTGGTACCACATGCATGAGTCTTATTGCATTTGCATTTATGAGATAACCTTGAGTAATTTATGATGTTGTGGCCTTTGATGCCCATTGATGAATATGATGATGCATAATATGAAAATGACGTTGTTTTATATATTGATTCCTATATTATGAACCTGTTTGAGTGTTGCCTCCATGTGGGTAACATGCAGATGATCAGGTTTAGTCGTGGATGTCGTCGATGATCTTTTTGGAGTTTTGAGTTGTTGGCCATTTTGGTTAACTTAGAGGGTCTTGCTCTGAGGGTGTAACATTGGGTTGGGGTCTTTGAGTTAAACTATGTTTTATTTGATTTTTTTTGTTTCAATTATGTTTCCATACAAGGAAAACTTTGGATTATGCCTTTTTGAGTTTCTCTGCCTTTTAAGCAATTTTCGATAACTTTTGGGAAAACCCGTTATTTACGAAGCCTTGACCTATATTTGATTTATGGGAAATGTACGCCATTTGAGGTGATTTTTTTGAGTTTAATATTTTACTCTGAAAAATGTGAATATTTTTCCATCAAAATTGTGGGGTAGAAAAGGGTGTTACAAATCATATGTTTTTTAGAGCTACGTCGGTAACTGGTGTTGGCCGAGCTTTGAAGTCTCAAAAGCTCACACCGCATTTTGTTGGTCCGTATCAAATTTTGCAGAGCGTGAGAGAAGTAGCATGTCTGATTGCTTTACCATTGTCGCTTGTGAATTTGCATGATGTGTTTCATGTATCTCAGTTGAGGAAGTACATTCGAGATCCGTCACATGCGATTCAGATGGATGATGTACAAGCGAGAGATAATTTGACTATTGAGCCACTGCCAGTACGGATTGATAAACGATAAGTGAAGCAACTGTAAGGTAAAGAGATTTCCTTGGTAAAGGTAGTTTTAGGAGGACCAACTGGAGAAAGTTGGGCTTGAGAGCGTGAGGATCAGATGAGGGAGTCGTATCCGGCCCTGTTTCCTTGAGATAATTTTTTAGGGAGAAAATTCTTTTAAGTGGGGGAGAGTTGTAACACCCCAAATTCTTGGAATACTTACTTAATTTATTTAAATACAAATATTTGCAATTTTGGTGATTTTCGGTGGTTGGTATAAAATATCAAGAATTATGGATTTTGGATTATTTATTTAAATAATAGTATATAATATGAATATATTGATATTTTTATTAATTTAAATAAATATAAGTGAATTAAGGGGAAAATGGACATTTGAGGAGGAGTTAGTGAGGGTGAAATTGGAAAGCCCATTTTAAAGACCCAAAGTTAGGTTTAACAAAAAGGAATTTTGAGGGAATTTGGATTCACTCTTGTTAGACCGTGAAAAGGGAAGAAATAGAGGCCAGATCTATGAGGAAGAGGATTGAGGTAAAAGCTTCGCGAGGTTTCCAAGAATCAAGGAGAAAGGCTTAAAGTTGGTAATTAAGGTATGAGGAGTATTGCCTTCATTGTTTTCAATATGTGATTCAATGTGTGTAAAGTCGATTTAAGAGTTTAGGGATTTTGAGTATTGAATTATTATTGCCTTTCTGGTGAGTTTAATGAGTTTGAGGGATTTGAACTGATGGTCTGATAGGTTTGCGGCTGATTTGGGAGTAAGGGAAATTAGGCCTTCGTGGCCAAAAACTGTCATTGAGGTTTTAACGAAATAGGAATTTGAACTGATGGTCTGATAGGTTTGAGGTTGATTTGGGTTTAAGGGGAATTATGCCTTTGTGGCAAAAATCTGTTGGTGAGGTTTTAACCGTATAGGGTAAATGATTATGAGAACTTTAATGACTGTGGGGGTATTTGTAAGAAATTATGGGAATTAGAGGCGTAAATACAATACATGATTTGCCTAATAAGTCACAGATTTTGTGCCTTTATCGTCGTAATGCCTTAGTGTTGCGGTTAGAATAGGATATCAAATTATTATTTAATTTGAATCACATCTTTAGTTCATAACCGCTCTTTGATTTATCCGAAGGAAAAGGTCAAAAGAGGGAAAACCTAATTTTGCATCGTAAAGACAATGCGGGGAGAGACCTAGGTAAGGGGTTGGTTAAGTTTATGGAAGGCATTAGCACCCTAAACTTTTGTAGTACTCTACAGGAACCTTTTGTTTATTGTTTACTATTTTGCTTTAATTATTTGCTTAAGATATATACTGAGCTAAGGGTTAGAGAGTGACATAGAAAGACCTAAGGGTTAGTCCTAAGTTTACTCGACAAGATTCGCATCTTGTACCTACGTATCCTGGGTAGGGAATGGAATCAGAGTAATCGTAGTTCCCCTCGAAAGGGAGTTTAGAAACTTCTTGACTGCGGTCAATGTTTCAATGGGGAATAAGCATTTCTTAAGGAAGCACTTACATGGAGTGCGGCGACTCCTATTTCCACGTTGAAATAGTTAGAATTGAAATTAGGGTTAACTAAACATTCCACGGCGAGAAACTCTAAAACGGAGTGGGGCGACTCCTTAACCTAAGGCTAGGGTAAAGGGTATTTTTGTCTGCGGCGGGACACCTAGGCAAGATTAGGGTTTTGAAATGGTCAAAGATTAGGTTTATTGACTCAGCATTCAAACGACTAGACCTAATCCTTCGGAAGGACATTAACTGTAAAAATGATGCAAACGACAAATTACTACAACAGAAATAATTGAAATACGGGGAAATAACGAAAGCAGTAAAACAGAGGTGCAAAGTGATGATCACTCGCATAAATTACAACCGTGAAAAAAATGCAAAAAAAAAATAAAATAAAGACAGAATGAAAGCGACAATAGCCTCACATAATTACAACCGAAAAAGGAAAATACAGTAAAAATGTGAAATTAGCAACCAAGTACAAACAAGAGATATGAAAGTCAGATAATAATTAGCGGGAATATTAAGCCTTTTTATTTTAGCATTTTTTAGTTAGAAAATTAGAAATGAAAGTGTGAAATGTTAGAAATTTATTAAGAAAAAGTTTGACATAAATTAAACATAATTATTTTAAACGAATTTGTTTTTAAAAGAGGTTTTTAAATTCTAATTTGAAAAAGGGTTTAATTTTTATTAAAAAAAGGTTTAACTTTTATTTAGCGTTTTACTAAAAAAAGTGATCCAATTTTAATCTTTAAAAAAATGAGTTTCTAATTCTAATTAATGATTTTAATTTTGAAAGAAAGATCTAAATTTTAATAAACTCTAATCCTAATGTTTAATTACATTCTTTGTTAAATAGTTTAATTAAAACTTTAATTCTCATTATTAATTACGAATAAAGAAATAAATAACTAAAAGAAAAATAAAATAATAAAAAAACAGTAATAATAAAGGGGGAGGGTGGATCGTGTTGCTGTGTTGCTGTTTTGTTTCTTTAGGGTTTGGGAAAAAACCCTTTCCCTTCTTCTTCTTCCCAACCGGCGGCGGCTTCTCCATGGCTCCTTTTTGAAACTTTCCTCTTCTCTCCTGCTTCGCCTTCGTCTGTTCATACCTGAAACCAAATAAAACAAAACCAAACCCATTAATGTCATAATCTTATGTTTTGGGTGTTTCGACGACGAGGTGGTGGTGAGACTCTAAAGGATCCACGACCGCCGTTGGATGATCCTTGTTGGTGGATCTTCTGAGTTTTTTTCAAAACTCTCTTCTTCCTCTTTCTGATGACATGTTCTTGATTTCTGATGTTGATGAAGTTTTCTCCCCCTTTTCTCAAATACAACTTATGTTTATATAGTGTCGCACCCTAATCTTTGACCTTAAGATTCTGCCTCATTGTTTTTCTTACATTTTATCCCTACGCTTTTGTGTGTGTTTATCACCAATAACCAGTTTGTGCAGGTGCAGTAATTCCAAGTATGGACTCTCACATTCAAGCATTTCAGGATGTGAGTAATAGATTCTGACTTAAAAGAGGGCCTCGAGACTTTCTACCGATCATTTTTCTTCAAAATTTCTTAGAAGCTTCAGGGTATTTTCCAAGAAGGATTATAGGGCTTCTCAAAGCTTGTTTCTGGGAAGAGATTCATGATTATCTTGTTGGTTAGTTCGAGAGCATCATGCGTGAAAATGATTATCTTGTTTCGGGGAAGAGATTCATGATTATCTCGTGTCGTACTCATTATGTTCTTCAAATGTGGATGTACCTATGTTCAAAAGAAACATCCCAACCTCATGAGCAGTCACAACACAAATTGGACAGATTGATTTAAAAGAAGAGAGAGGAGGAACAATGTATATATGTTGAATTTACTCCTACGACAGTTACCCGACAACATAAAACCCGTCACTGACAAGTCAAAGCTCAGCTACAACCTGCAAAACCAACTTCACATCAGCATTCTATATACAACTTAACAATCTTGATTATTATGGTCAGTTAGATACATGTTCCTTTCAACAATGGCTTTGATGCTACAGCTGTATCGTTACCCATGGAGTTTAGTTTCCAACCCTGTTAACAAAACCAAGAACAACAAATCAAAACACTCACATAGACCACCGTCTTCTCCTTGCGAATTCACGAGAAAGAGAATCTAATTTTGAAAGTTCAATACCGGAGGGTTGGAGCATAGCACCGCAATCTGGATGACTTAAGCAAAACTACAAGATGACTCGATACCGATGTAAACCTAGTACAATCTCAACAAGCTACAGATGTGTTGAACAAACCACAACATCGACCATCTGGTATAAGACTGTCCTCTTCGCTGCCCAAAATGATCTGTAACCTGCATCACAATATGCACTGAGTTATCACATCTGTAATCCAACTGTAGAGCCTCTCGGTAATCCAAACTGGGCTAAACATATCCAAACTGGAATCTAAACTGGGCTACTTTTAAGAACTTACGAGAGCCTCTCGGTAATCCAACCTGTAGCAAATGTAAGCTCTGATACTACACCATGAATGTGTTCTCTTCTTTCACTTGCATATCAGCATCACAATCAGACCAATAAAATAAACATTAAACGAGAACTGCAAACAATATTGATTCAGACCACAAGCTACCATAAGCTTTTGCAATCACCTACACTCCGGAGTCCTCATAGGTCACTACCTTATGCCAAGAACTCTCTTCGTGCCAGAAGATGTCGCACCCCCAAATGCTTCGCATTAACCACTACTGAGAACTTTGAGTTACCTGAAAAGGAGCAGCAATAGTAAGAACTCAACTTTCTCCAAACAAGCCAAGTGAAGCGCAGAACGTCATAAACCGTTTCATTTTTCTTTCCAAGTGCATCCAACATATCAAACTGAAAAAGGAATGAGTTATAATATTTTCCAAACGTGTTTTGACCAAAGTGGAAATAATTTTATTGCCATTAAAAACACCTTCATAGTGGTGTTACTCCTTTCCAAAACAAGGTTTACAATGTATTCATTTTAGATTTGGAAGGCTTTAAAGAATGATCATTATACATCTATAAAAAGAAGGAGAAACTGAGATAAAACGAGACGAAAATTCATAGTAAAAAATGCCGAGGAATCCACAACATTCACGACAAAACCCAATACGAAAAATCCCCAAATAAAACCCTAAGTTCAAGTTGAGAACTTATCTCTTGTTTCGCCGCCGTCGAAATCTACGTCGCAGGAACCACCACGAAGCCCTTACCGTGAAACCACCTTCATCGCCGGAAAGCCCTCACACCGTCCGTGAATCATCCACCGTCGGGAAAGAAAAATCAAGCCATCATCGCTTTCACACTCGCCGTCAACCATCCACGATCGTCGCCGTTGGAACTTCCATTTTCCGCCGTCCGCGAATCGCCACGATTCCACCATCATTTTGAAAGATCTGTGAAGGAAACAACAGAAAACCGTGAGGATTCTCTCCACTAACAATTTAATTTTTTTAGTTTGTTGATTTCTGTAATCAGGAATCGAAGAAAAGCAAGAAGAAGATGAAATGTGACGAGGAGAGAAGAGAGATCGAAGAGGGAGAACGACGGAAGACGGGGGGAAGGGGATTTAGGGTTTCTTTTCTTTTATTTGTTTTATTCTATTGTAATCATGTGCATATACACCCACGGTAGTTATCGTGAACCAACACTTATCACACATCTGATCCAGATCACACGCCTTACACCTGCGCCCATACGGTAAGCCGTATACCTGCACCGCACACGATCCATGTCAGCCTCTAATCCTTCAATAATCTCCATTAATCACCCAATTATCCCCTAAACCATCCGTTAACGCTCATTAACCCCCCTAATCAACAATTAAGTAACTGATATTTTCTTTACTTTAATTAATCGACCTAATTAAAATATTTAATCTAATCAACCTTTTATTAAATAAGCCAATTATCTTTTTAGTAAAAATATTTCATTTAGTGAGAAAACCTTTTTTGCATCCAATTTAATATAACTTTTTTTCTCCCTAATAATATTCAAACATTTTTCAATCAGTTTTTATTTAAAATGAATTAACCAATCTTTTTATAATTCACTAAATCAACTTTTTTTATTTAAATTAAGATAATGACATCCATTAATTGATTTAGTATTACCTTTCTATTAATCTTTTAATATTTGTCTTTTCCAATTGATTAATTTAATAATTCTAGGTGGCCCTTTTATTTATAAATAAAAACAAAATAAATCCTTTAAATAGAAAACCCTTTTTTCTCAATTTAAATAACTTATATAATAACTAAAAAAATTTTTTTAATAAGAAAACCTTTCTCGTAATTTAATTGGTATTTATAATAATAAATTTTTTTCTTTAATAAGTCACTATTTATCATTTCCAACTAGTAATTTAATTAACTTATCGTCTAAACCCTTTTATAAAAATTAAATTAACATCTTTCTTAAAATCAACCTCACCAAAGGATAATATAACTCCAAAGCAAAATCAACTTCTCGCTTAAAATCAGTCAACTAAAAGCAACTCACATCCTAAAATGCAATCAATCGTGCACACTTCACTTTCACTCGCATACTCACTCTCACACACTTCAGCGCTTTCATGCGTCCGTGTATGCCTTATTTATCTACTTTTACTTTATTCGCAATTATACATTTTTCGCATTTATCTTTCTCGCATCGCATTCTGTCCAAAGGAAGAACTTGCACGTAACGTAAAACTTGCGTGTATGCATCCCATTTGCATCATTCTCCCCACTTCATCCTTGATCCCATTCAAGTTGATCTTTTAAGTTAGATCCTACCCATAGGAAGGACCTTTTTTACAACATAGAATAAACAAACTCATGCAACTCAATTCAAATTATTCAAACACAATAGAGAATAAGATTTTAATCATCTTAAGCAAGGTAAAACTCCTGCCCCATATCAAATAAAATCAATATGTAGGGACTTTTCCGCTTAAGAGAGATAGAGGCGTACTTGTTGACAATCCGAGTACTTAAGCCCTTCTCGTAAAGGGATGCAAAGACTATTTTCCTACAATTTGTGGTGGCTAAAGTCGAGTAATCTCCCTTAAAATGACAACTCGTCTTTTCTCCTAAAATCAATCAATCAACTACCTAATCCTGTAGGAACTTTGACCACAGTCAAAGAACTTCTCAAACCCTTTAGGGGAACTATAGATACTCTGATTCCACTCCCGTAAGGATATGTAGGCATAAGATGCGATATCTTGTCGAGTATACTTAGAAATAAACCTCTAAGGTCTTCTATCCCTTAAGCAAATAATCCATAGCAATAAACAAACATAAAACAAGAGGTTCCTGTAGAGTACTACAGAAACTTAGGATGCTAGCACCTTCCCTAAGTTTAACCAACCCCCGAACCTATAACTCTCTAGCTTGCATTTGCATTGCATTGTGGGAATTTCGATCTTTATCACTTCCTTTGGACAAATCAAAGTTCGGTTGCAAATGAAAAAGATTTAAGCTCATCAATAGCTTGGTATCCAAATTTCACCGCGACATATAGGTATCAAACTAAGGTAACTCTAACCTAATGCCTATTTTAAAGCCCAACTCAAATAATCATTTAAAACTAAATAAAATAAAATAATATTAAAACTAATAATTCTATTTATTTATTTATTCTAACTATTTAGACAAAAAAAAATAAAAACAACTGAAACTCAAATAAATAAAAGTCGGACGCCCAAGTGCTCGAAAAAATAAACCGAGTACACTAAAATGATCAGCGCAAAATATACGACTCGGAAAAATACCGTTTGGCCAGATTTTGAAATAAATTTTACTCGATAAAATGATTTAAACTGTCCAAAATGCGACCTGAAAGTGGTCAAAAGATTTAATTGAACACGCCAGGTTAAACTACGACAAACGTAGGTTAATATGACTGACGTTTGCAGGCTCGACTTTAAAATTTTCTGTCCGCTGATTTTTCACAAAGTTGACTTTTAGTTTGACCGATTCGACTATAATTCCGACAAGTTTATTTCAACTTATAAATTGGGTATTATGAAAAATGACAGACATGATATGCTATACAGGCAATGCAAGAAAAATATGAGGGTAAAATTTGGGGTGCAACAGATGCCCCTATTTAAATAGCTTCACTAGATGATATGAGCGACAACGACTCGAGGAATCACGGTGGAGGGATTTAAATACAGATAACCGAAATTTTTTCCCTCAGATGTAGTGATATGCAATGCTATGGACAAAACAAGGCTTACAATGCCATGAATCTAGTATGATGCCTATGATGGAACTGATAAATGCGAGGATGCATACGACATGAAGACATAGGGACAAACGCGACGAACAAACCACTAGGGAATACGACGCACTGGGGAAACAACACGGCACTGGGAAATTCTAAAGTGATGGCCAACTTGTGCAAGCACGACTAATTGTCACTTTAGAAAGAACGGTAAGAATGGGATCCTCAATGGAGATGTCGCCGACGAGACAGCCTCCACTGGGGAATATCTAAGAGATTCATGCATGATCGACTGACACTCTAGGGTGAAAAGGTAATGCAGGATCCACACGGCAGTAGGATCAGGTAAACAACAAGCGCTGGTGTTTTCGGGACGTTCCTTTAAACGAAGAGATCGAGTGGGATCTTTTGGAATCATCGGAAAATATACAAGGAGAAACAAACACCAGATACATCCGGAAGAACATCGAATGAAATCTGAAACACGCCAGAGATACTTTGAAAAACATCGAATAAACTCTGGGGAAAAGAAACAAATATGAGAACATCTATAAGAGCATGAAATGACGAAAAGGTCTTTGAAGGTACTTCTGAAACATTTAGGAAGCAATAAATGTACGAGATAAGTTTGAAGACATATCCGGAAGAACATCAGATATGCAACAAAGGAGTTCTGGAAGAAACATCAGAACCAAAACTCAATCTGGAAAAACGTCAGAGAGAGAAACGTGCTCGGAAAACCATCAGAAAGATTCTGGAAAACCATCAAAATCGAAAGAAAACATCTGGGAAACCATCAGATAATTTCTGGAATAAAATCAGAATAAAGGCTCAAACTGGAAAAACATCAAAGAGAGGAACGTATCCGGAAAACCATCGGATAGATTCTGGAAAACCATCAGAATCAAAGGTAATATCTGAAAAACTGTCAGATAAGTTCTGGAAGAACATCAGAACAAAGACTCAATCTGGAAAATCATCAGAAAGAGGGATAAATCCAGAAAACCATCGGAAAGATTCTGGAAAACCGTCAGAATCAAGGAGATATCAGGAAAACCATCAGATAGAGAACACATATCCAGAAAACCATCGGATAGATTCTAGAAAACCGTCAGAATCAAAAGGAATATCTGGAAAACCATCAGATAAGTAGCAAAGAAGTTCTGGAAGAACATCAGAACAAAGACTCAATCTGGAAAACCATCAGATAAGACTCAATCTGGAAAACCATCAAATAAGACTCAATCTGGAAAACCATCAGAAAGAGAAATAAAAATAAAGGTACCAGACATCTAATAATGGCTTTGAATGAAAGGTATAAACACAATATATGAGAATAGTATTGGACGTAAAAGGAACAGACATCCGGATAAGAAAAATGTCATATCTGGAAGAACATCAGATAGACACGACACAAAATTGTTTGGTAGGTGCCAAGTAAGTTGGACTTTGACCACAAGGTAAGACATGGATAAAACACGACCTCGGGAGAAATGAAAATGAGGATAAAACACTTATGATATGTATATGTATGTGAATTATGCTATGAGATATGATCAAATCCAAATGCGGATGCCGACGACAAGACCCAACTCTTCTAGTAAGATGACAAGATTGGAAAACTGATTCCTCAACACGGAGATCATCGTCCTTATTCTTTAGGGACTAAAGATGTTACCGTTGAACACATCTCTTCGATACTGGTAAACTGTATCAAGTTTATGATCCTTGTAGGAAGGATGCAGAGCTTCCTGGGGATCCTTCAAGTAAACTGCCCCAAATTAAACCATCTGTTATAGAGGAACTGGTAATGCTTCTGCTTATCTGATTCATGAAAATGACTGTTTTATTGTGCCCTCGGAAGGCTTGCCCCAGTCTGAGTCTTGAAAAAACTTATGGATAAACCAAATCTGAGAAGACCTTGTCTTGAACAAATCTTAAACTGATTCTTAGACAGGATGTAAAAAGAACTTGCCCCTTATAGGATCACTTGATCAAGTTTCTCGATGTTTGAAAATTCCTTAGAGGAAATCCGGTTTGCAAACAAAAATATTCGTACAAACATGGTAATGCAAAGTTCATGCCATTTTTGAATTCAAAATCATTTTTGAAAGATGAAAAGTATAAAAGTTTCATATCAGAATGCGGGCGTTCAAAATACTCAAGGTTTAAAACAAAAGTGTACTGCCTAAATGAATGATTCGCAAAGATATTTTGGAGTCAGCTTACGTAACCTTGTTGTATTATGCTTTCAAAATAACCTTACTTCAATTAGGTCTTTTGAGGATTGTAACGTGGTCTGGTTCACGGTTTATGGAACAAAGGGTAAAGGCTCAAAATTTATTTGTACCCACCCCATCTACGTGATGAACTTCAGTCCTAAGCTCAGTTAACTCATACTATGCATTCAGGTTCCTATAGGTTAGGAATTGCACTGATGGTAGCAATGATGGTTAAGAAGTCGAGGACCTATGAAAAGGCAGCCACTACTTTCCTATAACATTTAGTTGTTTTGACATTGAGGATTTTTCAGGGTAAGGATTTAAAGATATCCTCTTTTTATTATCCCTAACTTTTGCCTGAACTGTTTCTTGTGAAGATTACAGTCAGCGGGATGCCCCAGTTTTGCCTAAATCTCCTTCATAGGTTTTGACTTAGCGGGATTTTATTTTTTATTTTGACAGAAAGTGACTGCTTGGCTTAATGATTACAGTGAACCATCATAAGCTTTTGACTTGCAAACATCTTCGTCACTTACTTGCTGTGGGCGACGGAAAACTGTGAGTGCAACCTTTATATGAAAGGTGTATTGCAGGAACACACCACCAAGTTAACTGAGAACTACCCATGCCCCGGGTTAAGATTGCAGTGTTTTTTTGTAAAGAAAAGAACTCCAACTTCTAGGCTCGAAGGGGGTGACAAGGGAATAACTTCCTTATTTCTCTAGTGTTTGGGGATTGAAACAATGCCTTACATCGTCAACAAAGTTTGATTGAAAGCATACTAACAGCAGTTATGGGTATAACGTTTTCGTCATCCTCCTTCCAATCTTTGCATATCAAAAATTTGGACAAGAAGTAAATATTTGAAAGATAAAACATAAAGATGCGAATAATAGAAAAAATGAATTGAAATCGAAAGTTACAATGCTCAGTTCATTAATGTAAAAGTAAAAACATGATTTGAAAGCAAACAACTAATATAAAAATAAGGAAAGTACAAACAACAAGAAACAAAAGGCCTAATTACTAAATCAGTACAAAGATGATCCGTTCTGTCTGAAACACTAGCATTTAGGAAGAAAATCCGTTGGAGTCGAACTGAAGCTTCACTTTTGATGCACTGGAAGTATTGTACTCATAGAGAGGATTCTCAAAGGGAGCTCGAACAGTCTGAGTGACAGTATGGACCATAGGTCTGGGCTCGGCAAGGACGAGATCTTGAAAAGCTGGTCTGTCATTCTGACCAATCGTAGCAGTAGATGCAATAGGTGGAGAATATTTATGAGTTAAAATAAACTCCGGCCAATTAGAGGGCGACAGTGAAACAGGAGGTGGATCAGCACTTGAAACTTCCTGAATGACGGTCCTCTGAGGTGGCTTTCCTCTGGAAATCAGTACTTGAAGCATCTCGGTAAGCCTGGTCATGCCTGCTTTCAACTCATCGATCTCCATTTGGACTTCCGCATTATGTTCCTCTTGTTCTGACATCTAGCGTCTATAGTTAGCTCTAGTCTGATATCTGTGTCGAGGAATCACCTTGACGACTCAAAGGAACACTGGAAGATTAAGACAATTGGGAATGAGAAACCAGGGAAAAATGCCATGCAAGACATGATGCTAATGCAATGCAATAGTTTCAAGAAGTTCAACGGACGATTGGAAATGTTTTCTAAGAAAACCTGGAAAATGTTTTAGACTTTAAAAAGTCAGACTTTTGAATTTGCAAAGGACAGTTGAATTCCTTGAAACTAGGAATGATGTTTTATGAATGCCATGCACAATCACACACAAGCAAACAAAGGTCCTAGGTTAGAGGGACAATGAGTGGAGTCAAGGTCTACCCTTCCCAAAAGGTATGTACTATAGGTTAGTTGTACCTACAGAACAAGGGTTCTAAAGAAGTGCCCAAAGTCATCAGTCCATCTTTCGGATATTATCAATTTCCCGACTGACTCGGTGGTTAACAATATTCTCAAGAGAACCTCTTTAGAGTGTAGTATCGTGGAACAACTATTTTGGGAATACTCCCTCATAGTCCTCGCACTACGTCCTAGATAAGGCCAAAGTGGTGTTAAGGTACTACGGTCCCCAGTATCACAGACTCCAATCGACAATAGTAAATGTTTTCACGACTACTCGTTCAACCGAACCATTTCCGAAAGGGTCTCAACTAAGCGATGATTCTCAAGTCAGTTTGGTCGGGAATCACTCCCTATAAGCCTCGTCGAATATATCACCTTCCTATAATAATGTCACTCAAGTTTGGGTGTAGGACTTATATCACAATAGCAGATACCCCAAGCATGGTACAACAGATATATATGTACAAATAAATAATAATGAAGCAAATAGTAAAATAAACAAAGTAGGGGTAACCCTTAAAAGTTAGGCATGTCCCCAATGAAATCGCCATTTTCTGTTACGGTTAGAATATGATATCAAATTATTAATTAATTCGAATCGCATCTTTAGTTCACAACCTCTCTTTGATTTATCTGAAGGAAAAGGTCAAAAGAGGGAAAACCTAATTTTGCATCGTAAAGACAATGCGGGGAGAGACCTAGGTAAGGGGTTGGTTAAGTTTAGGGAAGGTATTAGCACCCTAAACTTCTGTAGTACTCTACAGGAACCTTTTGTTTATTGTTTACTATTTTGCTTTAATTATTTGCTTAAGATATATACTGAGCTAAGGGTTAGAGAGTGACATAGAAAGACCTAAGGGTTAGTCCTAAGTTTACTCGGCAAGATTCGCATCTTGTGCCTACGTATCCTGGATAGGGAATGGAATCATAGTAATCGTAGTTCCCCTCGAAAGGGAGTTTAGAAACTTATTGACTGTGGTCAAGGTTTAAATGGGGAATAAGAATTTCTTAAGGAAGCGCTTACGTGGAGTGCGGCGACTCCTATTTCTATGTTGAAATAGTTTGAATTGAAATTATAGTTAACTAAATATTTCACGGCGGGAAACCCTAAAACGGAGTGCGGAGACTCCTTAACCTAAGGCTAGGGTAAAGGGTATTTTTGTTTGCGGCGGGACACCTAGGCAAGATTAGGGTTATTGACTCGGCGGTCAAACGGCTAGACCTAATCTTTCGGAAGGACGTTAATGGTAAAAATGATGCAAACGGCAAATTACTACAACGACGATAATTGAAATACAGGGAAATAATGAAAGCAGTAAAACAGAGGTGCAAAGCGACGATCACTCGTATAAATTACAACCACGAAAAAATGAAAAAAAAAATAAAGACGGAATAAAAGCGACGATAACCTCACATAATTACAACCGAAAAAGGAAAATACAGTAAAAATGTGAAATTAGTAACCAAGTACAAACAAGAGATATGAAAGTCAGATAATAATTAGCGGGAATATTAAGCCTTTTTATTTTAGCATTTTTTAGTTAGAAAATTAGAAATGAAAGTGTGAAATGTTAGAAATTTATTAAGAAAAAGTTTGAGTTAAATTAAACATAATGATTTAAAAAAAAAATTTTTAAAAGAGGGTTTTAAATTTTAATTTGAAAAGGGTTTAATTTTTATTAAAAAAAGGTTTAACTTTTATTTAGCGTTTTCCTAAAAAAGTGATCCAATTTTACTCTTTAAAAATAATGAGTTTCTAATTCTAATTAATGATCTTAATTTTGAAAGAAAGATCTAAATTCTAATAAATTCTAATCCTAATGTATAATTACATTCTTTGTTAAATAGTTTAATTAAAACTTTAATTCTCATTATTAATTACCTATAAAAAAATAAATAACTAAAAGAAAAATAATTAAAAAAAAAAAACAGTAATAATAAAAGGGGAGGGGTGGATCGTGTTGCTGTGTTGTTTCTTTAGGGTTTGAGAAAAAACCCTCTCCCTTCTTTAGGGTTTGGGAAAAAACTCTTTCCCTTCTTTAGGGTTTGGGAAAAAACCCTTTCCCTTCTTCTTCTTCCCAACCAGCGACAACTCCTCCATGACTCCTTTTTGAAACTTTCCTCTTCTCTCCTGCTTCGCCTTCGTCTGTTCATACCTAAAACCAAATAAAACAAAATCAAACACATTAATGTCATAATCTTACGTTTTGGGTGTTTCGACCGCGAGGTGGTGGTGAGACTCTAAAGGATCCACGGCCGCCGTTGGATGATCCTTGTTGGTGGATCTTCTGAGTTTTTCTCAAAACTCTCTTCTTCCTCTTTCTGATGACATGTTCTTGATTTTTGATGTTGATTAAGTTTTCTCCCCCTTTTCTCAAATACAACTTATGTTTATATAGGTATCAAACTAGGGTTAACTCTAACCTAATGCCTATTTTAAAGCCCAACTCAAATAATTATTTAAAACTAAATAAATTAAAATAAAATTTTATCTAATAATTCTATTTACTTATTTATTCTACCTATTTAGACAAAAAATAAAAACAACCGAAACTCAAATAAATAAAAGTCAGAAAAATACCGTTTGGCCAGATTTTGAAATAAATTTTACTCGAAAAAATGACTTAAACTGTCCAAAATGCGCCCGAAAAGTGGTCAAAAAATTTAATTGAACATGCCAGGTTAAACTACGACAAAAGTAGGTGAATATGACTGACGTTTGCTGGCTCGACTTTAAAATTTTCCGTCCGCTGATTTTTCACAAAGTTGACTTTTTGTTTGACCGATTCGGCTATAATTCCGACAAGTTTATTTCAGCTGATAAATTGGGTATTATGAAAACTGACAAACATGATATGCTATACAGGCAATGCAAGAAAAATATGAGGGTAAAATTGGGGGTGCAACACTTAGGAATGAATTAGGGATGTTTTTGGGGCATCGAGGAAGGAAATCGTATAGGTTTTTGGGCTGGTTTTAGTGCTGGTGCGTAACAACAATTTGCTATAATCGTGAGTTCGCACAACTAAGAATCCTTCACACGGTGAACATTCTCCCCTGACTCGCACAACGAACTTGCTAGCGACCGTAGCACAGTTTTGCAAATTCTGATCTTGTGTAGTGATATCTTGATATTTTGATGTTTTTAATTCTTTGATGAATTACCATGAGTATGACTATGATTCTTCTGAGATTGGTTTTGGTACTAGTGCGTAACAGCGATGTGCTGTAATCGCGAGTTCGCACTGCGAACGAATCCTTTGCACGGCGAACACTCGCCTCAGACTCGTACTACGAACTTTCCAACGAATGTAGCAGAGTTTCGTGAATTATGTTATGGTTCAGTGATGTCTTGATGTTTTGATGTTGTGATTTTCCTAATGAATTACCATGAGTATAACTATGATTCTTATGAGATTAAATTAATGTATGATGAATTACCATGAGTATAACTATGATTCCTATGTGATTAAATGAATGTATGGTGAATTACTATGAGTATAGCTGTGATTCCTATGTGATTAATACATGACCGTATGATGAGTACCCATGAGTATAATTGTGATTCTTATGAGATTAATACATGATTGAATGATGAATCCCCATGAGGGATTGTAATGATTTGTGATGTTGATTCCATGAGGTTTTGATGATTCTATGATGACGTGATTCTTATGACTATTTTGATGAATGATGATGCACCTAATGAGATTATTATGAGGATGACATTGACGTGTGCATCATGCATTCATATGCATTCTAGACTTCGGTCTAGGACCTTGATCTTGCGGCTTCAGTCCCATTGTGCGGATGTGAGATATTTTGTTGTGCTTTGGTTCTCGTGTAGAATCGATCCTATTGTTATGGATCTATGGAGGGTTGATGACCCAGTGTCCATCGAATTTTGTTGAATTGGTACCACATGCATGAGTCTTGTTGCATTTGCATTTATGTGGCAATTTGGTGTAATTTATGATGTTATGGCTTTTTGATGTTTCCTTGATGATTATGATGATGTTGAATATGAAAATGATGTTGTTTTATATATTGATTATTATGAATCGTTTTACTCACCCTGCTTGTTTGAATGTTGCCTCCACGTGGGTAACGTGCAGATGACCAGGTTTAGTCGTGGATGCCATCGATGACTTTTTGGAGTTTTTGACATTTTGGTTGACTTAGAGGGTCTTGCTCTAATAGTGTAACATCGGTTTGGGGTCTTTGAGTCAAACTATATTTTATTGAGTTTTTGTTATTTTGATTTCCTTGCGGTGAAAGGAAAACTTTGGATTGCATTTTCGAGTTCCACTGCCATTTGAGCAACGTTTGAGTAAATTTGAGAAAACCCGTTGCTTGCAGAGCATTGACCTTGATTTGAATTTATTGAGAAATGTACGCCCTTTTGAGGTGATTTTGTAGTGTTTAAAATTTTACTCTGGTAAATTGATTAATTTTCCATTATATTTTTGGGGTTGGAAAGGGTGCTACAGCGAGGGCTTTGATGCCAACAACCTTAGAAAATTTAGTGTGGGGATGGAGCCCGCGCTCTAGCAAGTACTTCTTTATATCTTCGGTCGTGGAGACCTGGATGAATTCTTTGTTAAACCTTTTAATATAAGCTCGAAGAGGTTTTTCTTTCCCTTGAATGATGGCCTCAAGGGAGGCTTATGTCTTTGGGTGGCAACGGGAGGCTGTGAAATGCATAGAGAACATCCTCCCCAACTGCTTCTATGACATGATGGACTCGAAAGGGAGGCTCTTGTACCATGACATGGCTCCCTTCCTCAGTGCAGTTGGGTATAATCTGTATTTGACGGTGCCTCCGACGCCACGGTAATCGAGCAGGGCATCGATGTTTTCGATGTGCTCGTCAAGATCTGTAGTGCCATCGTACGTGCCCAGGGGTGGGGGTTTTTCCAGCCCTATGGGTAGGCGCATGACCATGATTTTTTGGGACAACGGGCCTTGGGGCTCGTCGTTGCTGCTGCTGCTAGACCCCGAACGAGAGGGGGTACTTCTTTCGGGGAGAGAATCACGATCTCTGCAGGGAGATGGAGTATGTGCCCGGCCCTTGGATCTGGGTGGAGGAGAACAATGACACTCTGTCCATAGATCCCTTCTGGTTCTCTTGGCCCCTAGGGAGTGCTGGATCCAGAGGCAGGTATGGTCGCGTTTTCTCATGGCCAGAGAGTCTGGCTCTGCTGGCACCCGACAGTCTCTTCCTCGTTCGGGAAAAGACTCTGAGATCTCTGGTGGTCTCTCCTCGGTGGAGGAGATCTTGGTCGGCGAGACTCTTCTAAGGCTCCAATTCTTGCATTCTGGTGGAGGATCAGAAGGTTTGTCTTGTTGAGGACCTCGAGTAGGGCCTCCATGGCCGGATCGATGTTGGGCGGAACTAGGACGGGCTGATGGTCCTCGGAAGGCTGGACCTTAATGTTGTCAGCGCAATCAGGGGAGGGAGACGTGGTGGCTTCATTTCTCTGTTGGTGGACGCCGCTCCCAAGAAAAGGGGTTGCTCCATCAGAGTTTGTCTTACTGACGGGGAGGATGGAATTGCGAGCATCGTGGACATTGTCATGGCTGACCATGATCAGAATCTTGAAAGAACTGCTTTGGTTTTGGATTTACGAGGAAATAAAGATGGGAAGAACAGAGTTTCCTACAGACGGTGTCACTGATCTTACCGGGTAATTAGAACTTGAAGTGGGTCAGAGACTTCGTCTGTGATGCTGGGTTTCAAAGATGAGGAGGGGGTGTAGCCGTAAGGCACTCTGATGCTAAAGTAAGAATTGGGAGAAGAGAAAACAAGTACAAAGTGAGTATGTCTTAGGATGATTTAGAATGATATAAAATACTTGACCCTCTCAAATGAGAGGGTTTTTATAAATGCCCCCAGCACTTGGCCATTGGTCCCTATTTTCGAGGTGAGATATTTGCTCCTAAAGAATAGGTAATTTCCAAAAACTAGTCGCTAGGACGGGCAAAGGTGCTCGGAACTAGCCGTTACCGCGGACAAGGGCGTGGTTGCGGGCATGAGCGCCATGACTATTTCTGGGTGATGGAGCCATGCGTGACAGGCATAAATGTGATAAGGGGCAGCTGATCCTGGGGATCAGCTGGTCAGCTTTCCTCAGCAAAGGGGCATAGGAGAGAATGTTTGTCTTTGCCCTTAACCTGCAAGGCTTAGGCTATTGGGTCATTCTGAGAGCTGAAGTGGATTTGGCCATGCCTAGCCATTGGGCTAGTCCGGAACAGAAAATGAGAGAAAAGGTGGAAATCTTAGATCCTTTGGTCATATGTCTATTGGAAGGTAAACCGTGGAGGTATGTGGTCTTATTGATTTAGGTTTTGAGGGATACCCCTACACTTGGACAAATGGAAGAATGGGCGGGGAAAATATTCAATGGCGTATGGACAAAGTTCTTGTAACTAATTGCTTTCTGAATAGATTCTTGCCAACCAGAGTGATTCATTTTCCTATATATGGTTTGGATCACACAGTGATTAGGATCGATCTTGAGGCCGATACTGATGGGAAGAAGAGGAAAAAGGTGTATCAGTTCAAATTTGAGGAGAATTGGAGTAGAGATCCCAGGTGCGAAGGTTTAGTTAAATAGATGTGGACTAATAACTCTTTGCAAAGTTTAGTTAAATAGATGTGGACTAATAACTCTTTGCGAAGGTTTAGTTAAATAGATGTGGACTAATAACTCTTTGCGGTGGGTAAATTAAGGGAAATGCACAATTTGAGTGAACACTTTAAGGAGTACAAAGTTGGAACTGTCAATAAGTAGTTGTAAAGGCTGAAAAACCTTCTGAATGATGACAACAAATGGGACTCTAGTGAGGAATCTATCAAATTACACAAGGCTTTGAAGAATCAGATAAGTAACTTTCTGTGGGTTGAGGAGGTGATTGTTAAGTGCAAAATTTGACATTTTTCAACTTAATTATCATGGTTTAAGGGATTTTTTTATCGTTCTTGTGTGATTCTTCAATTATATTTCAAATACCTTTAGATTCATTGATGTGTGTGTTATTGTGCAGAATTTAGGCATAAAACATTAAGGATTAAGACACAAAAGATTGGACAAGGAAGCCAAATAAATGAAGAAGTTTCAGCAAGTTTGCTATGCGAACCAGCAGCGAGGTCAAGGCAAAAGTTCGTTGTGCAAACTCACAGCAAGGACCAAGCAAAGCAAAAACCTTGGCTGACAGTAGGAAAAGGGCCATAAGTTTACTGTGCGAAGCTGGAGCGAAGAAGTCTGTTGTATGAAGAATGAGTTTGCACTGCAAACTTAGATATTTTCCAAGGGCGGTCTAACTGTTCCTGATTGTTGCACCCCAAAATTTGACCAACATTTATTTACCTATCAAGTGTTTGAAAGTTGATACCTTCATCAGAAAGTTCAGAAGAATTGGTTGAAACCAGGGTTGTGTGCTTCATAGCTTGAGAGTTGTGGGTGCCCCTCAGATGATTCTGAGACTTTGAGAATGAACTTGATGTTTTGAGAAAGCCTAGGAGATGTCTTGAAAGCCATCATGAAGCCCAGAGAAGTCATTATGCAAGAGTTCAGAAGATTCAACCATGATTGGTAGAATTAGGGTTTTGACTGGGTCAACCCTAAGATAACTGAAGATTTGGAAAAGGTTGAGACTAATCCAAGGGCCATGAGATCATGGAATGATGTATAGAGATGTTATAAAGATGATTCCTATGACTTCTTGGTCAACATGAATGTTGAAGAGAATCTTCTTAGCTTTAATTTGAGTGGTAGAAGTCCTTGATTGGATTTGTGGAACTCAACTTATGGTTTGGACAAGACAGGGGTATTTTGGTCATTTGTCAGTTATAGGTCATTTTATCCAATGCCTAAAACTCCTACTTACAAGCCTCAAATGGAAAAACTCAAAACATGAAAGTTGCTCAAAATGTGATTTTAAGTCTAGAGAGAAGGTCACAAATTGTTGGAAAAGCTCATAGCATGAGATTACATGATTGGTCAAAAATGAACTAAAAAAGGCTTATAACTTTGAAAAGTTGAAATTGAAAAGTGATTTGGGAGATCCACAAATCCAAAATAGGTCATCCAATATATCATTTTGATTGGAAAAACCATTTTGAGAACATTGGTTTAAGTAGAATATTCATTTGAGGCTTAAAAAATGAGGTTCCTTTGGAAATTTGTTGCTTGCAAAAGAAGGTAACATTGAAAAACCCTACACAAGTGAAACTAAAGGCTGATTTGCATTCCTTATCACTCAATAACTCATGTAAGGACAATTTGGCATAGAATTGAAGGCTTGAAGCAAGGGATATGAGATTTTCAAAGTCTCATTTAAGGAGAAGTTCATGATTTTTCTAGATGGTTCTAGACACTCCTAGCCACTTCCATTGATTATTATATAGAGAGTGCATCAGAGAGTGATGAGGGTTGGTGATAGAGAGTCAAGTCAGAGGAGAAAGAGAGAGATACATTGCCATTAAAGAAGTTTCTTCAAGTTGAAGCAACTTGAGTTTTCTTCCACGACAAGCCATCTCCACCATCACAAGTGCAAACAGAAGGTTGAGGACCATTGTAGGATCATCTTGAACCAATTCCAAGGCCTGCAAGCATCCCCACGAGCCTCACCATCATTCCTTTGACAGGTTCTTTCTTCTCCTTGTATCTCCTAAATTATGCAGTGTTAGTTAGTTTCTTAGGCATAGAAATGGTGCACTAGGGTAGATGACTCTTTCCCCTGAGTTAGGGCACGATCCATGATGGTTTGTGACAGGTGTAGGAATCTTTAATCTTCAAGAATTAGTTGTTTAGGGCGTTTTAATCAGCATGAATTAGGTTAGAATGACTAGGGTGGCGTGTGGAGCAGGTTCAGATCCTTAGGTGGAAGTTTCACCATGGTCGATCTCAGGTGAGTATGGTGGTACCAGGATGTTTAAGTCCTCTGTTAGAACAACCTAGGTAGAATTAAGAGAAACTGTACGTATGGTTGTGTAGAGCTTGAGTAGTAGAGCATTTTTCATGTTTGAATCGAGTGAAACCATGGCGTGTGGAGAGAGATAGAGGAGCTCGAAGGTTAGGGCATGTGGGAGAGGGTTCTGAAAACCCTAGGTCCCATTTGGGACGATGAAGGAGAGCCATTGGATGGGTCTCAAATATTTGACAATTTCATCTAATCCAACGGCCGTGCGCGTGTCTGAGATTGGAGGGAAATTTCAAATATATTGAAACGCTGCGTTTCATTTTAAACCAGCGCTGGGCTCAATGCGCTATCCCCACCCCCCTTTTTTCTGGCCCAATGGTTTTAACTGGCGTGACCTACTGTATACACCCCCCCTCCCTTTAATTCATTTAATTGTTTTAATTTTCTTTTATTATTTCCTCTGTTTTGATTAATTCATTAAAAATTGATAAAAAATGATTTTTTAATTCTTCCTTTTTCTATGATTAGATGGAAATGTGTAGAAAATTATAAAAATAAAAATGGGATTTTATTTTTAGGTTTAATATTTTTAATAAGATTTTCCAAATAAATAGCTTTTTAATAGTCTTAATTTGGTATTTGATTTTGTAGGAATTGTTTTAGGACCTCCCCTTAGGGTTTTTAATCCATTCTTTTTTGTGCAATTAGATGATGAATCATAGCTCCCCATAGGATTTTTTCTAGATTTTTTTAGAATTAATTTTGATTAGTTTAATTAGGGTAGATGTAGGGTATCCTAATTAGGGTTTAGGTTGTGCTTAGGTGAAGATTCATTTTCTTTGATTGAGTTTTATCTTGATTTTTAGGTAGAGGCCTATGTAGATGTTATGAGTAGGTGTTGAGGACCCTTGTGAATAATTGTTAGATTTTTCCCCATTAGTTTAGTATTTTTAGGTATTTTCTGAAGTTGCCTATTGATTTTGTCTCCCCTGGGGTTGTCTGTTCATCTTTGGGGTTTATTCTGAGGATTTTGTTGTGGGGCTTGTGTTGCCTTGAAGACCTTGATGGAGAGCATCATGGAGAGAAGATTGTAGATCAATATTCAGAGACCCAGAGCTTGGTTTTTTCTCTGTCTGTGAGGTTTGAGATCCTGAAGTTTGAAGGAAGTTCATGGTACTTTCCTGAGGAAGGCACTATGAATGACTTTCATTCTTTCTTCTCACCTCTTTCTCAAGTATCCAATGATGTTGGAGCCAACTTGTGAGTTTAATTTCTCCTGAGGAGGAATGTAAACTGATCACATGTTGTTGAGCCACATGGGATACAATTCCTAAGTGGAAGCCTCCTAGTACTTTCCTGAGGAAGGTCCTATGGGTCTATTCACTTAGTTCCATTAGTTTATCTAGGATTTCTCAAGTATCCAATGATGTTGGAGCCAACTTGTGAGTTTAATTTCTCCTGAGGAGGAATGTAAACTGATCACCTGTTGTTGAGCCACATAGGATACAACTCCTAAGTGGAAGCCTCCTAGTACTTTCCTGAGGAAGGTCCTATGGGTCTATTCACTTAGTTCCGCTAGTTCATATAGGATTTCCTAAGTATCCAGTGATGTTGGAGCCTTCATGTGAGTTTAGTTTCTCCTGAGGAGGAATGTAAACTGATCACAGTGGTTGAGCCACATAGGATATGATTCCTGAGTATACACCTCCTAGTGCTTTCCTGAGGAAGACACTATGAGTCTGCTTACTTAGCTCCCCTTCTTTGGTAAGCTTGTTCTGAAGCTTGAAGACTGGGATTGATTTCTCTTGTTTATGGTTTTGCTTGTTCAGGGCTTTGCTTAGATCTGATTAGATTCTGTGATTAGGGTTAGGATTAGAGATTAGAGAGTGGATTCTTTCTTTCTCAAGCATGTGTGTTATGTTGGCCTGATGGCACTTCATTTCTTTTATCTGGTTATTTGCTTGATAGCATGTTGTTTATTTTCAGTATGACTACTGTTATTTCATGACTGGCTTGAGGTTGAGACGAGCTTGTGGAGGCTGAAGCCCCACACACATTTCCTCCCTCACTTGCATTGCATGCATTTTACTGTTAAAACTGATGTTTTTGTCTGTTTCTGTGTATCATTGACATGATCCCTTAGGACTCTCATTTCTTCTGATGAGGATTTGATGATAGACATTTAGGTTGAAACCTATGCATGACAACATCTAGGAGTTCCCTGTTCAAACCTCAACCATAGGATGAATCCATGGCATGATAACAATAGGACTTGATAGTCTCCCTCCTAGTTGAGCCATTTTTCCCGTAGTTTCCCGAACTACGTTTGCTCTGATCTTTCATACCAGATGAAAGTACGTAGGCATAGGATGCGACATCCTAGCGAGCAACCTTTCCCCTTTACCCGTAGTTAGCCGAACTACGTTGACTCTGATTTCTCATTCTCTGATGAGAATACGTAGGCATAAAGTGCGACGCTTTGCCGAGTCATTTTTCTTTTCCTTTTCAGGCCAGCCTTGATAGGTAGATAGATTATAACCAACCCGTCCAAGTAAACAAACAAGCGAGGATCCCGTCGAGTACGACGGACGTGAGGGGTGCTAATACCTTCCCCTTGCGTAACCGACTCCCGAACCCAGACAATGGTTGCGATGACCTTGTCTTACCCTTATTCGTCAGGTTTTTCCGATCGTTTCCTTTCCCGCTCTGAGGGATAAATAACGAAAGGTGGCGACTCTTCTGTCATGCCGGCACCTTATTTTCGCGCAAGCGACAGCTGGCGACTCTGCTGGGGAATATAACATCCCAGAATCTCTGGTTCTCCGGTTCCCTATGAGAGTCAATCCTATCGTTTGTGTGTTTGCTTGTTGGGTTGCGTTTATTTATCGCATCTTTACTTCTCGCATTTTTACTTCCCGCATTTTATTTCCCGCATTTTATTTCCAGTTTGATATGATTATCTGTGCTGCTGTGGGAGAGGGATGTTACTGTGAGTGAAAAGCCGGACCTGGGCTTGAGTACACACCTAGATATAGTTGCGGAGAAGTAGTAGACGAACCTGTCTGCTGAGCAGACACAGTTCCCTACGAAAATCTGTGCTCAGACGAGATTCTTGCAGAGGCGCTCCTTTCCGGTCCTGAGGATCTGAGGGGAGTCCAGACGTGAGGATTGTCGACTCTGGGGACCGATCATTTGGAAGTCAGCTAAGAGAGGCCTCTTCATGACTTGACAATGCCACTCCTTCTGGGAATCGTATCGTCACTCGTGAAAGTCTGTGACGCTGACGACCGCATAGGATGCCGTACCTTTGTCCGTGGATTAGGTCCATCATACCTGTGAGCGGGGTGGGATATTGCAGGAAACTTTGACCTCCAGACTACCTGGTTTTCTTGACAGTGAATCAGTTATGTTGGGTTTTCAGTTGCAGATATGTTCTTGATAGAGCAAAGGTTTGATCAGAGGATCTTCTCATCGGATGTTTGTCTGTTCTTGATAGAGCAGGCTTTGATCAGTGTATTATTATCAGAGGTTTGTTCTGGATGGAGCAGATTTTTAAATAGGGTCTGAGGATCTCGTCAGCAGTTGTTATTTTGTTCTTGACAGGGCAGATTTTGAGTGGGGTTTGAAGATCTCATCAGCAGCTGTGTATTTGTTCTTGAGAGGGCAGATTTGTGATTTGGGGTCCGAAGACTTCATCAACAGATATTCCTTGATCTTGCATTCGGGGTTTTTATTATCAGGCCTTCGTTCTTGTCAGAGCAGAATTTTGATCTCGATCCTACCAGATGGTTATTCACAACAGATCAGATCAGTGGTTTTACACCGGGGTTTCCTCCTCATCAGTGACTGTTGACATCGAATCTCCACAGCAGCCACCTGGATATATTGTTGCATACCTGCATTTTGCATTAGCTTGCATAATCATTCCATTAGCGTGTGTCTGTGACAGGTACCGTTTCCCCGATCCAAGATCTCTCATTGTGTTGCTGCAGCCGTTCTCAGAAAGACTGTTGCGTATGAGTTCTCGGTCCTTGATGTGTCGAATCTGACTGTTGCTATGTGAGGTTACTGTTTCCATGATTGGGCCTGGATTCCTCTCCTTATTATTGTCAGCAGGCGCCAGGATCGGGGGAAATCTCTCAAGCACACAGACTCACGCATGCATTTGCATGAAGCATTCTTGCATGACATGCATTCTGTTACCTTTTCCTAACCTTTGATCTTGACAGGTTTTTCAGGTACTCAGGTTCCGAGCTGTTTTCGATCTCCAGGATTGATCAAAGATTCATCCATCGCTACTCAACTCGCGCCAATCAAACGAGAATCATGGACCAAGTACAGTCAGATGTTCAGGAGCTTCGTGAACGGATGGATCGTTTTATGGAGCTGATGCAAGTAGTTGCGAATGGGCAAGACCAGCTTCGTACTTTGGTTCAACCTCTCATCTCCAGGGTTGATAGTAACGGAATACTTCACGGCGGGGCTGTGCCCACGCCTCCTCAAGGGGATACTCCACAGAACGTTGTTCCTGCTGCCGGGGGCAACGGTAGTGCTAACGGCAATCTTATGACTAATCTCGGACTTAATGCGGCGGGCGCCGTCAATGGTGGTTTGGGAGCCAATGTTAACGTGGGGCCGGTCAACGACAATGTTGGTGCAGGAAATATGGTGGTGCCTCAACCGTGGCTGGAGGACCATCAGGATGACATTTTCTCTCAGAGAGGTGTAGAGGCTGAATTGACTGCTGAAGCTCGACTCAGGTTCAAGGCGCTGGAAGATAAAATGAGAGATATAGAAAATCAGAACACATTGGGCGTTGACATGTCCAAACTCGGGTTGATTGCTGACTTTAAAGTACCTCACAAGTTCAAGGTGCCTATCTTTGAGAAGTATAGGGGCACTACTTGTCCCCGTGTTCACCTCCGATCTTATTACAGAAAGATGTCCGCTTATTCTGATGATGAGAAGTTGCTGATGCACTTCTTTCAGGATAGTCTTTCTGGCCCATCGCTCGAATGGTATATGGGTTTGGAGCCCGCTGCTGTGCGCACGTGGAAAGATCTCGCTGAAGCGTTTGTCCTCCACTATCAGTATAATAGCGACTTGGCTCCCAACCGAGTTCAGCTTCAGAATCTCTCGCAGCGGAGCAATGAAAGCTTCAAAGAGTACGCCCAGCGGTGGCGTGAATTGGCTGCTCGGGTTCAACCGCCGATGGTTGAGCGTGAGTTGGTACAACTGTTCGTGGCTACCCTTCCCGGAGTCTATTATGAGAAGCTGATCAGTGGCATGTCCGGAACATTCTCGGCCCTTATCACTTTGGGCGAGCATGTTGAAAATGGTATAAAGATCGGAAAGATTCAGGGCGAATCATCCTCATCTGGAGGAGCTAGCAAGAAACCCTATACTGGCAAACGCCGAGAGGGCGATGCCAGTGCTGTTACTAATGCTAGGAGAAAGGGCAAGGGCCCTCAGTCTCAGATTGCTAGCATAAACATCCCAGCTGCACCCCCGCAGCCGCAGCAGCAGCCCCAGCAACAGAATAATCCAGGATATAAGAGATATCAGAATCGGGGTCCCCTGGCAAACCGTCATTTGGAAATTCCTCCTATGTCATATGCACAGCTTTTGCAGACGTTGCTTCAGCTCCAATTAGTTCAGAAAAGGACGTTGGCTCCCTTGACAGGGGCACCACCACCCGGGTATGATGCTAATGCTACTTGTGAATTTCATTCTGGGGCACCTGGCCATACGGTTGAGAATTGCAAAGCTTTTAAGCACAAAGTCCAGGACTTGGTTGACGCCAAGGTTATCAACTTTTCTGACAACGTGCCCAACGTCACCAAGAATCCTATGCCTCATCATAGGGGAGGCGGAGTAAATGCTGTTATCACTGAAGAGAATTCAGACTTGCTGACTGATGTCAAAGAACTGAAGACGCCGTTGAGTTTTGTTAAAGCCAAGTTGCTAAAGAAAGGCTTCTTTCCCGGATGCGGAGAGTTTTGTATGGCATGTGCTACACTTCCTGATGGGTGTGAGCAGTTAATCGAAGGTATCCAAAGTCTGATGACCGAGGGTATTTTGCAATTCAGTCGGAGCATTGAGAATGCGTCAGGGGAAGTCGTGCTGAAGCAGGCGGACGAAGTTGCTACTATTACCATTCCTCGCCACCCTATCACTATTTCTGCGCCCCGACCACCTACTATTACCATCACCAGGGCCGGACCGATCCCGTTCGAGAGCACTAATGCCGTCCCCTGGCATTATGGCGCCGAAGTGTATTGTAATGGTCAGAAGGTAGAGCTTGAGCCGTCCGGATCGACTGCGCTGAATCTTGCTGAAGTCAGTGGTATCACCAGAAGTGGCAGAGTGTTCACGCCGGCAGAGGTCGCAGCAGAGAAGGTAGTCCGAGCTGACGCTGTGGACAAGGGCAAAGGTAAAGCTGTTGAAGAGGTTCCTGCAGGGGCAGAGAAAGACTTGTTGGTTAAAGATGCAGAAGAGTTCATGCGACTGATCAGGAAAAGTGACTACAAGATTGTAGATCATCTTCACCAGACTCCGTCGAAGATCTCGATTCTTAACCTGTTGCTGTGTTCTGAAGCGCACCGCAACGCATTGTTGAAGGTATTGAATGCTGCATATGTGCCGCAGGAGATATCAGTGAATCAACTCGAGGAAGTAGTAGCCCATGTCAATGCTGGTAATGGGCTGGGTTTCACAGATCTAGAGCTGACGCCCAAGGGAAGAGATCACAACAATGCCTTGCACGTCTCGATAGAGTGCAGAGGCACGATTATGTCACATGTCCTAGTGGATACGGGCTCCTCGCTTAACGTGCTTCCGAAGAAGGCACTGATGAAGTTGGATACCCGTGGACTGCTGCGCACGCCCAGTGATCTGGTCGTGAAAGCCTTTGATGGAACCAAGCGCCACGTCTTCGGAGAATTGACCCTGCCAATTCAAGTTGGACCAGAGACGTTTGATGCGGTATTCTATATTATGGATATCATGCCCGCCTATAGTTGCCTCTTAGGTCGGCCGTGGATTCATTCTGCCGGTGCCGTGACATCCACGTTGCATCAGAAGCTTAAATATGCTGTTGGGGGCAGCATAGTGACAGTCTGTGGAGAAGAGGACATCATGGTAAGCCACCTGTCATCCTTTAAATACGTCGAAATGGATGGCGAGATCCATGAGACTCTTTGCCAGGCGTTTGAAACCGTCAGGGTGAAGGAGGTAGCTCCCGTTGTTGCAGAGAAGCAAGAGGTGAACCTCTCCTCGTTCAAGGAAGCTCGGGCTGTTGTCGAAGCTGGTTCCACCCCAGGCTGGGGGCATGTTTTGGATATACCATTCAAACAGGATAAGTTTGGATTAGGGTATTCTCCGGAAGCTGAAGCTTCATCTTCTTCTGGTAGCTCGTCTCGCGGGAAAGGGCCGATCCTATTCACCAAGGGAGGAGTAATCTTCGAGAGTATCAACGCTGCGTCGGAGGACAGCGGAGACAGTGATTGTGATCTTGATGCCTGGATTCAACCGAGCAAGCCAGGCGAGCGCCTCCACAATTGGACCATCAAGGAGATTATCGAGCTGACGAGTGAAGAGTAATGATTTGCTTTTTACAATCTTTGTACAACCCTATGTCCTGCCCGGGGCATAGTGGTTTTACTGTCAGGGCCTTGTTGGATTATGTGTATGCATTTTGTTAATAAATAAAAGGCGTTTCTTCGTAATCAAATATTGTGTTCTCTGTTATTCATGCTTTATGTTTGTTTCGAAAAACAGCAAAATGGCAACGAGGTTCGTGTTAACCTGCATATTCTTGCTTTAAACTTAACCCTTGTTATTGCAGGATCCACGTAACAGACGACATCGACTCTGGACCCTCTACGGCTCACTACGACTTTGATTGCCCGATCTATCAAGCCGAGGATGAGATTGATGAGGACGAAGACCTTCCGGAAGAATTGGCCCGCTTGTTGAGACAAGAGGAGAAGGCTATTCTGCCTCACGAGGAGGATATTGAGATCATAAATCTGGGTTCTGAGGAGCTTATCAGGAATGTCAGAGTAGGGGCTGCGCTGCGGAATGATGTCAAGCATAGACTGGTCGAGATGCTTCGAGAGTATAATGACGTCTTTGCTTGGTCATATGAGGATATGCCCGGACTTGACACTGATATCGTGGTTCATCGTTTGCCATTGCGAGAAGATTGCCCTCCAGTCAAGCAGAAGCTCAGGAGGACGAGACCAGACATGGCTGTAAAAATCAAAGAAGAAGTCCAGAAGCAGTTGGACGCAGGATTTCTAGCCGTTACCACTTACCCTCCGTGGGTCGCCAACATAGTGCCTGTACCGAAGAAGGACGGTAAGGTACGCATGTGCGTCGATTATCGGGATTTGAATAGGGCGAGCCCTAAGGATGATTTCCCGTTGCCTCATATCGATGTGTTGGTCGACAATACAACCCAGTTTTCCGTGTTTTCGTTCATGGATGGCTTCTCCGGTTACAATCAGATTAAGATGGCGCCGGAGGACATGGAGAAAACGACGTTTATTACCCCCTGGGGCACGTTTTGCTACAAGGTAATGCCCTTCGGTCTGAAGAACGCAGGGGCCACTTACCAACGAGCAATGGTAACTTTGTTTCATGATATGATTCATCATGAGATCGAGGTCTATGTTGATGACATGATTGCGAAGTCCCAAACGGAGGATGAGCATGTGGTCAATTTGTTGAAGCTGTTTGAAAGGCTTAGGAAGTTCAGGCTGAGGCTGAATCCTAACAAATGCACTTTCGGAGTGCGGTCCGGAAAGTTATTGGGGTTTATCGTTAGTGAACGAGGTATTGAAGTTGATCCTGCAAAAATAAAAGCTATCCAGGAGATGCCAGCGCCGAAAACAGAAAAAGAAGTTCGTGGTTTCTTGGGCCGAATAAACTACATTGCAAGGTTTATCTCTCAGCTCACGGCCACTTGTGAACCGATGTTCAAGTTGTTAAAGAAAAATCAGGCGATTACTTGGAATGAGGATTGCCAGAAGGCATTCGATAAGATAAAGCAGTATCTTCAAGAACCTCCAATCTTGATACCCCCAGTGGCTGGACGGCCATTAATCATGTACTTGACAGTTCTGGAGAATAGTATGGGGTGTGTTCTCGGTCAGCACGACGAGACGGGCAGAAAAGAGCATGCCATTTATTATTTGAGTAAAAAGTTCACTGAGTGTGAGTCTCGATACTCGATGCTGGAGAAGACGTGTTGTGCACTAGCTTGGGCTGCCAAACGTCTACGACAGTATATGCTCAATCACACCACTATGCTGATTTCGAAGATGGATCCGATCAAGTACGTCTTCGAGAAGCAGGCTCTTTCGGGCAGGATTGCCAGATGGCAGATGGTGTTAACAGAATATGATATTCAGTACGTCTCTCAGAAAGCCATCAAGGGAAGCGTATTGTCTGACTACCTTGCCGAACAGCCAATCGAAGACTATCAGCCGATGAAGTTCGAATTCCCTGACGAGGACATTATGTTTCTCAAAGCAAAGGATTGCGATGAGCCATTGCCCGATGAGGGGCCAGATAGGAAGTCTCAGTGGAAGTTGATATTCGACGGAGCGGTTAATTCCTATGGAAGTGGTATCGGGGCTATCATCACGACTCCCCACGGATCCCACATCCCGTTTACTGCGAGGCTGACGTTTCCAGTTACCAACAACGAAGCCGAGTACGAAGCATGTATTATGGGTCTAGAAGAGGCAATTGATTTGAGAATCAAGAATCTAGACATATATGGTGACTCAGCGCTTGTAATCAATCAGATCAAAGGGGAGTGGGAAACTCATCAACCGAATCTAGTGCCGTACATGAATTATGCCAGAAGGCTGCTTCCGTTCTTTGACCGAGTAGAACTTCATCATGTACCCCGGGCTGAAAATCAAATGGCTGATGCTTTAGCCACGCTGGCTTCAATGTATAAGGTCAATCTTTGGAATGAAGCTCCAAGCATTGTTCTTTCGCGTCTTGACAGACCAGCATATGTGTTTGCAATCGAGGATGCCACTGACGGCAAGCCATGGTTCCACGACATCCAGACCTTCCTTATGACTAAGGAGTATCCTGCGGGTGCGTCAACCCAGGATAAGAAGACTCTGAGGAGGCTATCTGGAAACTTTTACCTCAATCCTGATGGAGTGCTGTATAAGAGAAACCACGATCTCGTGCTACTCAGATGTGTAGATGAGAAAGAAGCAAGTATGCTCATGGAGGAAGTCCATGAGGGCACGTTTGGTACGCACGCCGGCGGGCATGCCATGACGAGAAAGATCCTGAGAGCAGGATATTACTGGCTGACTATGGAGTCGGATTGCTTCAGATTCGCGAAGAAATGTCACAAATGCCAGATTTATGCTGATAAAGTTCATGTGCCGCCGTGCCCATTGAATGTCATGTCCTCCCCTTGGCCGTTCTCCATGTGGGGCATCGACATGATAGGCAAGATCGAGCCCACCGCATCCAATGGTCATCGTTTTATTCTGGTAGCTATCGACTACTTCACCAAATGGGTGGAGGCAGCCTCGTACGCTAATGTGACCAAGCAGGTGGTGGCTAAGTTCATAAAGAGGGACATCATCTGTCGCTATGGAATTCCCGAGCGGATCATTACTGATAATGGTTAGAATTTGAATAACAAGATGATGAAGGAGTTGTGCCAGAGCTTCAAGATTGAACACCACAACTCATCTCCTTACCGGCCGAAGATGAATGGCGCCGTTGAAGCGGCCAACAAGAACATCAAGAAGATTGTTCAGAAGATGGTTGTGACGTATAAAGATTGGCACGAGATGCTGCCGTTTGCCTTGCACGGTTATTGCACTACGGTGCGTACGTCGACCGGGGCAACTCCTTTCTCCTTGGTGTACGGTATGGAAGCTGTCCTACCGCTAGAAGTGGAGATTCCCTCTTTGCGAGTTTTGGTTGATGTAAAACTTGATGAGGCAGAATGGGTGACGAATCGCCTGAACCAGCTCAGCCTGATGGACGAGAAGAGGCTAGCATCGATTGCGTTTGGTCGCCTGTATCAAAGCCGAATGAAGAAAGCTTATGATAAGAAGGTGCGTCCTCGAAGCTTTCAGACAGGTGATCTCGTCCTGAAGAAGATTCTTCCGCCACACTCCGATCACCGGGGCAAGTGGACTCCGAATTACGAAGGGCCGTATGTCGTCAGCAAGGTCTTCTCAGGAGGAGCTTTGTTGTTATCCACGATGGATGGTGAAGATTTTGCATCCCCGGTGAACGCGGACGCAGTTAAAAAATACTTTGCTTGAAAGCGACCCGCTGGACAAAAAAGAAAGAGTCCAGGCAAAAAAGGGGCATCCCGGCGAACCAAAAACAGAATAAAAGGTTCGGGCAAAAATTAGGGATATATTGAAAAAATGTACACCCGCGAAGTCGAAAACCTACACTGGGCGGCTTCGGCAAAAAAGGGTATCCCGGTGAACTGAAAACCCGTGAAGGGCGGTTCACGCAAAAGTTAGGGATTTGAATAAGCAAATGACTGCGTTCCGCGTATGGACTTTCATTGTTTAGTGGTTCGGAAGACCTGAGGGCCGTTTATCTGAATCAATCTCTTCCAAAGCTGAAGCATCGGAGAAGTATCGAAGTCGAGTGGGTCTTAGAGGGATCAACTCATGGTGTTCGTCTACGCCTCGATTGCCGACATTTGTATATACTGATGTATATTTATGTTTTCTTTTTGCGCGGCTTCCTCATTCCAGGAGCTTGCCTCTGTTGTAAAACATTTTTGCCCATTCAGGGGTTCATCATCAATAAAATGCACATTATTCAGCAATTCTACTTGTCTGTTTAGCATTTATCTGTTTTGTTTGCGAATGAGAACGCCGATGTGTTTTTTGATAAAATGCGCATACATAAACCTGCGGGCCTAAGCCCATGGATTGTTGAAACAATTAACTAACTGAACATTGTCACAAGATAATAACCCTGATAGGCCCCTTTGAGGAGGGTATCTTGTCTGTTTGTTTGTGTTGTTGCAGGTGTAGCACCTTGCCAGAAGATGTGCCGTGCGTATCCCCGAAGCAGGATGAGTCCTCCTTCTCCAGCAGAGTTCAGTAGTTTCTCCTCCGCGGAATCAGAATCAGAATAGTGAGCATTGATATGTCTTCCCCAGGTAGAGTTGATTCTCTTCCCCAAGCAAGCGCATCCTGAAGGAACGCCACCTCATCGGCTGAGTCAAGCACCGAAGCATGATGCTGTCTCTCCCCAGCACCGGGTCACAAGTGCAGAGTTCATAGAAATGTTCGGATGCCGAAGCTCGTGTTTTCCCCAGTAAAGTCACTGAAGCAGGATTTTCCCCCAAGCACCGGGTCACAAGTGCAGGTTTCGTAGGAGGCTGTTCGTATGCCGAAGGATGCGGTAACTGATGGTGCCAGACTGAGGTCTCCAGCGGAATTGAGATTCCTCACCAGAGTCAGGCTCTCTCCTGAAGATCCGATGACTCCCTCTTCCCCAGTAGGGTGTTGGAACAGCTGATGTTGTGTTCCCTTGCAGAGTTGTTCTCTCCCCCGAAGTCAGATGATTCTTTCTTCCCCAGCGGAATTGAAATTCCCCATCAGAGTCGTACTCTTCAATGAAGTAGAATGATTTCTCTCCCCGGCCGAGTCCGCAGAAAAGCAGAATCCTTGGAAGTTGATCAGATCATGATCAATTTTCCCCAGCAGAGCGTAGAACAGCCGATGCTGTATTTCCCCCTGAGTCGCACTCTCTCCAGCAAAGCAGAATGATTTCTCCTTCCTCAGCCGAGTTTGCAGATGTCCAAGAGATCCGAATCCTTGGAAGTTGGTCAGATCATGATTGGTTTTTCCCCAGTGGAGTGTTGAGCAGCTGAAGTTGGTTCCCCACAGAGTGGTCACCCCCAGAAGAGTAGCCGAGACGGCCGCGCAATTCATTCTTGCGATTGATATCAGCATATCCAAGTTCTCGTAGAGCTTCGTCCCCTGCAGTAATCAACTGAAGTTGTTTCCCCTGCAGCAGTTCGCGGAAGATCAATTCCCCGGACAGAGCCTAATTGATATTGGCGTGTTCACGTTCTCCTCAGCAGGATGATTCCTCTACCCGAGTGGTCCTTTCTCCTTGACAAAAGGGTTTCCTCCTCCCGGCATTTATTTTGCGGACGGGATCGCATCATTGTGCATGATTGCATAGCATTTAAACACTGCATAGCATTTAACGCTGCATAACATCGTGCATGATTGCATAGCATTTAGCATAAATACATATCATTCCCACCGTGTGGGGCGTAGCGCAGAAGCATACACATCATAAGCATGATCTAGGTCATTATCATCCTTGTTGAACAGGTGTATCCCCAAAAGACCGGTTGCTCAGGACGATTCTTGATGTTCTCCCCAGCAAGGTTGTTTTCTTAGATGATTCTAAAGACCCCGGTGTAATCCCCGCAATCGCTCGCTCGAGATGATTTTTGAGATCCCCAGCGAAGTTTTCAGTTCAAAGCGACCCTTGAACTCCTCAGCAAGGCCATTTGCTTAAGACGATTCTTAAGACCTCAGTGCAGCTTCCCGAGTTGTTTGCTTAGGATGATTCTTGAGCTCCCCAATAGCACCTCCAGCAGGAGTTGCCCAGGAAGATTCCTGGAATACTCAACAGAATGTTTGCTCCAGAAAGGTTATCAGTTCAGGACGATTCTTGAAGATGCCCGACGGATCTGTTTGTTCAAAATGATTCTTGAAGTCCTGAGCAGCATGATATGTCTGCCCTAACAATGATGTCTAATCTGAAGATGGATTTCGTAAGCGCCTGAAGGCGATATCAGAAAGTTCCTGTGAGTCCAGATTTCCGTGTTGAAGAATCAACGGATGGATAAAGACAAGGTTCCAGGGTTGTAGATACAACAGAGTGATTCGTGTGAGTCTGAAGACCAAGTCAGCTATCCTGAGGTGATGATTGATTGCGATCAAGTGAATAGTTTTTCTTATGACTGAAGTCAAAGATGTTTCTCCAGCTGAAGCGGAGTTTTGCCTGAAGGCAAAGTGTTTGAATCCCCGAAGAGTCATGAATGGCTCAGGATACCATTTCTCTGACTGAAGTCATCGATTTCCCAAGCTGAAGCGAAGGTGCCTGGAGGGCAAGATTATCCCCAAGGTCATGAATGACCTAGGATTCATTTTTCGGACTGAAGGCCGAAGTATACCCCTGACTGAAGTCACGGATACTATATAGCAGAGGTGGAGTTGCCTGAAGGCAGATTCATGTATCCTTGAAGGCCAAGGATCATTTTCTTCAGACTGAAGTCAAAGATACCTCCTGCAGAGTTGCCATCCTTGAAGGCCAAGGGTGCTTATCTTCAGAAGTACTTGAAGGTCTTCTCTAGCTGAAGCTGGAAGTGGCCAGGGGCCAGGGTTTCATATAGTTCTGATGTTGAAGTTCTACAGTGGGATCATTGTGCAGTAGTATTCCGATGTTCGTTATGGTTCTGAGGGTGAACCCCAGATCAGAGTGTGCTCGGTTAAGTCTCTCATTCCCAGCAGAGTAGGTTCAAATACGCAAGTGTACTTTACCAGGGGTGAACCCCAGGTCAGAGTTGTTCAGTGTTGTAGTTCTCCAGCGGTGCTGCAGAGTATGAATGTTTGTTTGACGGCGAGGTCAGATTATGATTTGTTCGACGGCAATGTCAGGCTCTTTAAATCCCCAACAGAGATGATGTTTGTACGACGGCGATGTCGAGTGTCTCTCAGAGCGATGTTTGCTTCCGACGGCGATGTCAGATTCAGTTTTCCAGCAGCAATGTTGGGTATGTTAGAAGGTTCAGTTCTCCAGCGGCGAGGTTGGGTGTTGTGGTTGTCTGAAGGCAACGTCAGAAGAATTTAATGTGGATAACTGACGGTGATGTCAGGTCGATATGTCTCCAGCTAGTTGTTGAGCAGCTAGTGTTGCAGTATTCAAAGATTTGTTCCCCGCAGAGTACCGTGTGCTCGTGCAGTTGGCAAATTTTCGGGTTTACCGATATTCAACCGTCTCGCACCTTGATTGGTTGAGAGCCGTTCGCTTCTCACCCAGTCAGGTTCAAGCCGTTTGAATAGGGGCAGCTGTTGCACCCCAAAATTTGACCAACATTTATTTACCTATCAAGTGTTTGAAATTTGATACCTTCATCAGAAAGTTCAGAAGAATTGGTTGAAACCAGGGTTGTGTGCTTCATAGCTTGAGAGTTGTGGGTGCCCCTCAGATGATTCTGAGACTTTGAGAATGAACTTGATGTTTTGAGAAAGCCTAGGAGATGTCTTGAAAGCCATCATGAAGCCCAGAGAATTCATTATGCAAGAGTTCAGAAGATTCAACCATGATTGGTAGAATTAGGGTTTTGACTGGGTCAACCCTAAGATAACTGAAGATTTGGAAAAGGTTGAGACTAATCCAAGGGCCATGAGATCATGGAATGATGTATAGAGATGTTATAAAGATGATTCCTATGACTTCTTGGTCAACATGAATGTTGAAGAGAATCTTCTTAGCTTTAATTTGAGTGGTAGAAGTCCTTGATTGGATTTGTGGAACTCAACTTATGGTTTGGACAAGACAGGGGTATTTTGGTCATTTGTCAGTTATAGGTCATTTTATCCAATGCCTAAAACTCCTACTTCCAAGCCTCAAATGGAAAAACTCAAAACATGAAAGTTGCTCAAAATGTGATTTTAAGTCTAGAGAGAAGGTCACAAATTGTTGGAAAAGCTCATAGCATGAGATTACATGATTGGTCAAAAATGAACTAAAAAAGGCTTATAACTTTGAAAAGTTGAAATTGAAAAGTGATTTGGGAGATCCACAAATCCAAAATAGGTCATCCAATATATCATTTTGATTGGAAAAACCATTTTGAGAACATTGGTTTAAGTAGAATATTCATTTGAGGCTTAAAAAATGAGGTTCCTTTGGAAATTTGTTGCTTGCAAAAGAAGGTAACATTGAAAAACCCTACACAAGTGAAACTAAAGGCTGATTTGCATTCCTTATCACTCAATAACTCATGTAAGGACAATTTGGCATAGAATTGAAGGCTTGAAGCAAGGGATATGAGATTTTCAAAGTCTCATTTAAGGAGAAGTTCATGATTTTTCTAGATGGTTCTAGACACTCCTAGCCACTTCCATTGATTATTATATAGAGAGTGCATCAGAGAGTGATGAGGGTTGGTGATAGAGAGTCAAGTCAGAGGAGAAAGAGAGAGATACATTGCCATTAAAGAAGTTTCTTCAAGTTGAAGCAACTTGAGTTTTCTTCCACGACAAGCCATCTCCACCATCACAAGTGCAAACAGAAGGTTGAGGACCATTGTAGGATCATCTTGAACCAATTCCAAGGCCTGCAAGCATCCCCACGAGCCTCACCATCATTCCTTTGACAGGTTCTTTCTTCTCCTTGTATCTCCTAAATTATGCAGTGTTAGTTAGTTTCTTAGGCATAGAAATGGTGCACTAGGGTAGATGACTCTTTCCCCTGAGTTAGGGCACGATCCATGATGGTTTGTGACAGGTGTAGGAATCTTTAATCTTCAAGAATTAGTTGTTTAGGGCGTTTTAATCAGCATGAATTAGGTTAGAATGACTAGGGTGGCGTGTGGAGTAGGTTCAGATCCTTAGGTGGAAGTTTCACCATGGTCGATCTCAGGTGAGTATGGTGGTACCAGGATGTTTAAGTCCTCTGTTAGAACAACCTAGGTAGAATTAAGAGAAACTGTACGTATGGTTGTGTAGAGCTTGAGTAGTAGAGCATTTTTCATGTTTGAATCGAGTGAAACCATGGCGTGTGGAGAGAGATAGAGGAGCTCGAAGGTTAGGGCATGTGGGAGAGGGTTCTGAAAACCCTAGGTCCCATTTGGGACGATGAAGGAGAGCCATTGGATGGGTCTCAAATATTTGACAATTTCATCTAATCCAACGGCCGTGCGCGTGTCTGAGATTAGAGGGAAATTTCAAATATATTGAAACGCTGCGTTTCATTTTAAACCAGCGCTGGGCTCAATGCGCTATCCCCACCCCCCTTTTTTCTGGCCCAATGGTTTTAACTGGCGTGACCTACTGTATACACCCCCCCTCCCTTTAATTCATTTAATTGTTTTAATTTTCTTTTATTATTTCCTCTGTTTTGATTAATTCATTAAAAATTGATAAAAAATGATTTTTTAATTCTTCCTTTTTCTATGATTAGATGGAAATGTGTAGAAAATTATAAAAATAAAAATGGGATTTTATTTTTAGGTTTAATATTTTTAATAAGATTTTCCAAATAAATAGCTTTTTAATAGTCTTAATTTGGTATTTGATTTTGTAGGAATTGTTTTAGGACCTCCCCTTAGGGTTTTTAATCCATTCTTTTTTGTGCAATTAGATGATGAATCATAGCTCCCCATAGGATTTTTTCTAGATTTTTTTAGAATTAATTTTGATTATTTTAATTAGGGTAGATGTAGGGTATCCTAATTAGGGTTTAGGTTGTGCTTAGGTGAAGATTCATTTTCTTTGATTGAGTTTTATCTTGATTTTTAGGTAGAGGCCTATGTAGATGTTATGAGTAGGTGTTGAGGACCCTTGTGAATAATTGTTAGATTTTTCCCCATTAGTTTAGTATTTTTAGGTATTTTCTGAAGTTGCCTATTGATTTTGTCTCCCCTGGGGTTGTCTGTTCATCTTTGGGGTTTATTCTGAGGATTTTGTTGTGGGGCTTGTGTTGCCTTGAAGACCTTGATGGAGAGCATCATGGAGAGAAGATTGTAGATCAATATTCAGAGACCCAGAGCTTGGTTTTTTCTCTGTCTGTGAGGTTTGAGATCCTGAAGTTTGAAGGAAGTTCATGGTACTTTCCTGAGGAAGGCACTATGAATGACTTTCATTCTTTCTTCTCACCTCTTTCTCAAGTATCCAATGATGTTGGAGCCAACTTGTGAGTTTAATTTCTCCTGAGGAGGAATGTAAACTGATCACATGTTGTTGAGCCACATGGGATACAATTCCTAAGTGGAAGCCTCCTAGTACTTTCCTGAGGAAGGTCCTATGAGTCTATTCACTTAGTTCCATTAGTTTATCTAGGATTTCTCAAGTATCCAATGATGTTGGAGCCAACTTGTGAGTTTAATTTCTCCTGAGGAGGAATGTAAACTGATCACCTGTTGTTGAGCCACATAGGATACAACTCCTAAGTGGAAGCCTCCTAGTACTTTCCTGAGGAAGGTCCTATGGGTCTATTCACTTAGTTCCGCTAGTTCATATAGGATTTCCTAAGTATCCAGTGATGTTGGAGCCTTCATGTGAGTTTAGTTTCTCCTGAGGAGGAATGTAAACTGATCACAGTGGTTGAGCCACATAGGATATGATTCCTGAGTATACACCTCCTAGTGCTTTCCTGAGGAAGACACTATGAGTCTGCTTACTTAGCTCCCCTTCTTTGGTAAGCTTGTTCTGAAGCTTGAAGACTGGGATTGATTTCTCTTGTTTATGGTTTTGCTTGTTCAGGGCTTTGCTTAGATCTGATTAGATTCTGTGATTAGGGTTAGGATTAGAGATTAGAGAGTGGATTCTTTCTTTCTCAAGCATGTGTGTTATGTTGGCCTGATGGCACTTCATTTCTTTTATCTGGTTATTTGCTTGATAGCATGTTGTTTATTTTCAGTATGACTACTGTTATTTCATGACTGGCTTGAGGTTGAGACGAGCTTGTGGAGGCTGAAGCCCCACACACATTTCCTCCCTCACTTGCATTGCATGCATTTTACTGTTAAAACTGATGTTTTTGTCTGTTTCTGTGTATCATTGACATGATCCCTTAGGACTCTCATTTCTTCTGATGAGGATTTGATGATAGACATTTAGGTTGAAACCTATGCATGACAACATCTAGGAGTTCCCTGTTCAAACCTCAACCATAGGATGAATCCATGGCATGATAACAATAGGACTTGATAGTCTCCCTCCTAGTTGAGCCATTTTTCCCGTAGTTTCCCGAACTACGTTTGCTCTGATCTTTCATACCAGATGAAAGTACGTAGGCATAGGATGCGACATCCTAGCGAGCAACCTTTCCCCTTTACCCGTAGTTAGCCGAACTACGTTGACTCTGATTTCTCATTCTCTGATGAGAATACGTAGGCATAAAGTGCGACGCTTTGCCGAGTCATTTTTCTTTTCCTTTTCAGGCCAGCCTTGATAGGTAGATAGATTATAACCAACCCGTCCAAGTAAACAAACAAGCGAGGATCCCGTCGAGTACGACGGACGTGAGGGGTGCTAATACCTTCCCCTTGCGTAACCGACTCCCGAACCCAGACAATGGTTGCGATGACCTTGTCTTACCCTTATTCGTCAGGTTTTTCCGATCGTTTCCTTTCCCGCTCTGAGGGATAAATAACGAAAGGTGGCGACTCTTCTGTCATGCCGGCACCTTATTTTCGCGCAAGCGACACTGATGCACTTCAAGTTCCTAAAAGTGGTCTTCATTGTGCGAAGAAGGTGTTCGCTAGGCGAGTTGGACAGATTTTAGTTTTACTATATATGTGTTTTTCTCACTTTTTAGAAATATAACTTTTAGAAAACTTTTCAAAACTTTATCTATCTTCATTCCAAGCATATTTTAGAGAGAGAAACACAAACCTTAAGGGGCAGAAGGTAAGAGCTTCAATCTCTTATTGGATTTGGATGCAATCTTTTGATACCTTATGTATTTCATCTAATCTATGTATTGTAACTAGTTTTGATTCAATATTGATGTTGTCTTTGAATTCTTATTTATGGGTCTTGACAAAACATTTTCAAATCATAGATTTAAGATATTCATCTCTCAATGAGAAAACTTTTGACATAGTCTTGTAAGTTGATATTCACTTGTATCTTATATGTTATTGTGTTGATTAGTAGTATGAGTAAGATCAACATGGTAAAGATCATGATAACGTTTTTGACATGAACGGTATTATGAGGATGAGTGATAATAGAGATGAAGAACTTATTCATTTACATTTGGGAAATTACTTGAATGCATGTAAGAAGGGTTAAGTGTATGTACATATTTTGATCATGACGTTTTATGTGAATAAATCATGAATCTGGTATGGATGTTAACTTTGTTTACCTGTTTATCTTTGATTTGAATCGTTATAGAAATACTCTTCAGATCTGGATCTAGGATGATTATCTGTTAGGTTCTAGACTCTAGACATGGATTTAGGCTTAATATTTGTGTGAGTATCAGTTCTTCATGCTCTGTGTTATTGAGTTGCGTGAGACATCACCAATGACACAATACGGTTGTTCTCTCGAATTTGCATTAGACATAACCTCAATATTGGGTGATACGTGAGGATATTAGACAAATGATTGATTTGTGTTTAACTGGTTAGAAGAATGCATGTGTTATTAATTGATGAGATTCAATCTCAACAAGGCTCTGTTAATTTTAAAGTCTTTATTTTGTATTTTCCTTCTTTATATTTTCTACCTTTATTTATGGTACCTTGAACCTTTTCAACCATAATTTTCACCACAAACTAAGAAACGTAGAGACCGTTGAAAGGTATTCTTTCCCTTGCACCGATCCCTTTGAAGACGATATAAATCCCGGAGGGAATCCTTTAAAACTAAATTTTTACTTCTTTTCGCTTTACTGCAGTTTGAACAGTGATGTGGAGACAAAAGAGCAGGGCAATTTTGCTTCAACACAGCGACAAAAACAACAAACTTTTTCATAAGAAAGGTGACCAAAGAAGGAAGACAAATAATATTTCAAAGATGAAAGATGACAATGTGCATTGGTGGAGGGGCAATAAACATTGTGATAGGATGCTGACAAATTATTTTGAAAATCTATTCGCTACTTCAAACCCCTCTTCTATCGAAGAGGCTTGCAGGGTGGTTCAAGGAAGATTGAAGCCTCAACATGTTCAATGGTGCGAAGATCCTTTCACTGCTCAGGAAGTGAAGGATGCCCTATCTCAAATGCATCCTCTAAAAGCCCATGGTTTAGATGGCTTACTCGCACTATTTTTTCAGAAGTATTGGAGTTTTGTGGGGTAGGAGGTTTGCAATTTGGTTCTGGTAGTGCTAAATCTAGGCAGAGATCCAAGTTTGATAAATTCCATGCATATATCTCTTATTCCAAAATGCAAGAATCCATCCACACCGAGGGATTTCATGCCTATTAGCTTATGCAATATGGTGATTAAGCTAGTGACTAAGACTATAGCCAACAAGATCAAGTATATCCTTCCTGAAATTATTGGTGAAGAACAAAGCGCATTCATTCAGATTCGTTTGATCAAGGACAATTCCTTGGTGTCTATGGAGTGCTTTCATTGGCTCAAGAAGAAAACAAAAGGAAAGCATGGTCATATGGCTCTTAAGCTTGACATGTCAAAGGCCTATGATAGATTGGAGTGGCAATTTGTGAAAAATGTGTTTACTTTGATGGGCTTTTCGAGACATTTTGTGAACCTAAATGGAAGATGCATTTCTAATGTCTCTTGCAAAGTACTTCTTAATGGTTAGCCTTGCAGGAGCTTTTTTCCTGCCAGGGGTCTCCGTCAAGAGGACCCCTTATCACCCTATTTGTTTGTTCTGTGTGTAGATGTGCTATTTCGACTTATTAAGTAAGAGGTGTCAGATGGGAAGATTCATGGCTCTGAGAATAGCGCAAAAGGCCCCTATTATCTTGCATCTATTTTTTGCAGATGATTGCCTCTTGTTCGCTCAAGCAAATGTCAATGAAGCGGCTTGTTTGTTGTAAATCCTAAAGAAGTATCAGAGGAGCTCTGGTTAGGTGGTAAATATTGATAAGTCTGAGGCATCATTCAGTTAAAATGTTTGAGAAAAATATAGAAATTTGATCTGGTCAAGGATGGGAGTAAAGACGGCAGCATGCCATTCAAAGTATCTAGGTTTCCCAGTGGTTATTGGGAGATCCAAGAAGAAAATTTTTGCCTTGCTTGTGGAAAGAGTTTGGAAAAAAATTAAATGTTGTAAGGAAAAGACTTTATCTCGCGCGGGGAAGGAAGTTTTAATAAAGGCAGTGGCCCAAGCTATACCTAACTACATCATGAGCTTCTATAAGCTGCCTGAAGCCACCTGCAACAAAATTGAGAGCCTTATAGGAAAGTTCTCATGGGGTGCAAGGATTGGAGAGAGGAAGTTTCAATGGATGAGGTGGGATAAATTGGCAAGGGGTTAAAGGAGAAGGAGGTGTGGGGTTCCACAGGATCAGTGAATTTAATACAAGTTTGTTGGAGAAGCAATATTGGAGGTTGTTAACTAAAGAAAGATCTCTTGTGGAGAGAAATTTGAAAAGGAGCTACTATCCTCTTTGTGACATTGATGGGTGCAGTACAAGTTATGCTCCAAATTTTGCATGGAGAATCATTTTGAGTGCAAGACATCTGGTCCAGTTGGGGTCGCGATGGAGGATTGGAAATGGTGCGATGGTTGTGATTCTTAAGGACAAATGGATTCTGAGAAATCCAGGTTTCAAAGTATTAGGGCATTGCGGTTTTCAAGATAATGAGACCAAGGTGTATGATTTGATTGATCGTGATTTAGGTTGCTGGAAGAAGGAGCTAATTTTCTCAGGCTTTGGTCATGTGGAGGCTTCCTCTATAATTATCATTCCCCTCTCCCTAATAAATATTGAAGATGAGTTGATTTAACATTACGAGAAGAATGATGTCTATTCAGTACAATCAACCTATCACTTGTGTATGAATGAGAAAGAAGGTCTGAATCCTGGCCCTTCTTATGACCCTAATAACAAACTTTGGAAGCTCATATGAAAGACCCCTTTCAATAACATGATTTACAACTTCTTGTGGAGAACCGCAAAAACAATTCTTCCAACGAGGGGTAACCTTTTAAAGAAAGGTATGAGCATTGATCCCTCTTGTTCTTTCTGTCATGATAATATTGAGATTGTGGACCATATTTTTATAAACTGTGATTTTGCTAGACAAACTTTCTTCTCCTTCATTCTTGGTATGAGACTGCAGCATAATGTTGGTTTCTGCACTTGGCTTGAGAACTTTCTGTCGGGTAAGGACCCGCGGGTCATCCAAATGGTAGGCACCATGGTGTACAAATCTAGGTAGCTAGAAACTTGTTGTTTCTATCCAATCTATCCCATCAAGTTTAGGTTGCAAATGAGATTCTTGAGTCAGTTGTGGAATTTAACAAGTGGAATCATTCAATAAGTCTCAAAAAAACATATTCTTCATTGGGATGTTCCTACTGGGAGCGGCTTGAATATTATCCAGGTGGACGCAGGCGTGTTTGATGATGGTACCATTTCCTTTGGCTGCATAGTCAGAAGATATCATTTTGTTTGCTTGTAACACTGAAACTATGAGTTTTGACCCTGCCCTTGCAGAGCTGTTGGATATTAGGTGGTGTATCCAGTTGGCTAGGAGCATCAACTTATAGAAAATCATTATCCAATCTGATTCTACTAGGGTTGTGGACTACATTAATTCATGTTTGGATGTCACAATTTTGGATCCGATAGCTGAGGACTGCAGGCTTCTATTGCGTAGTTTTAGTTTAGCTTCTATCATGTTTATTTTAAGGGATCTAAATTTTATTTCCCATAATCTTGTTAGAATTGGAAAATCTTGTGGGTCTAGGACTTGGTTGAGAGAGTACCCCAATCTGAACTCTCTTTCAGTGTGTCAGTGCCTTTGGCTTCTTAATGAAATTGCTTTCTCATAAAAAAAATTCTTTCCAAGCAGCTGTGAGACCTGATAAACCTTTTCAAAAAGTTACCTAAAAAAATAAAGATAGTTTCTGATTAAAAATTCATTTATGGAGCTAGGTAAAAAGTTGGTTTCTCTAAATCTAGAAACTGAAATGCATATTTTGGAATGTAAAGGGTACGACCAACTCCCGCAATAGATCGACTCTAAAAAAACTCATAAAAAATATAAATCTTAACTCTGCATTACTATAAAATCTTGGATGAATTCCAACAACCTGCCTCTCAATTGGTATCACAGAATTGGAATGAAATTTTATTCTACCAACATGATACCAAATCTCCTTCCCAGCATTTGCGGCCTTTGTTCCAATCACTTGAACCCCATTTTAATCAATGAAGATGACCAACATGTTACTTTTTTCTTCCTAGAAAATAACAACCTTTTGCAATTAGTGGAATGTATGCCTCTACTGATTACCTAAAAAAAGTTCCTTATGGACAACTCTATTCCAAGATCACTGTAACCCCAATATGCCATGGTGTTGCATTACAGACTTCAACTCCATCACTGGTTCTCATGAGCACAGGGGTTCCCACACACCTGCCAAAGTTCCTATGAAGGATTTTTAAATTGGTATAATAGCCTAAATTTCATCCACATCCCAACAAAAGGTTGAAATTTCACTTGTTCTAATGGCCTAAAAGGTACTCAAATCACTAAAAAGAGTCTGGATAGGTCTATTTGTAATCACACTTGGCTTTTTTCTTGCAACACCCTTTCCTGTTCAACTTAAACCAAGCCAATATATAATCACTACCCTTTGCTTTTTGAATTCCAATCTCACAATATCAGGTATGCTTCTAACTTCAAAATTAAAAGATGCGAGCATCCCACAATGATTGTTCCATTATTATTCAAAGAGTTTGGAACATCCAAATATTTGGTTCTCTTATCCACATTCTTAACCAAAAAGCTTAAAATGTGAAAAGAAGAGATAAAAATTTGAACAAAAAATGTTGCATTAGAAGCTTTTTATCACTTGAGAGAAAATAAGCTTTTTCAACCAAAGATAAATCAAGAACTGCATATGCATCACTTCTGAGGCCATTACCATGTTGCATTTCAAATCTCTAAATGGAAATCTTGAAATCAAGATTAACATAGCCAAAGCTTTTGATACCTTAGACTGGTAGTCTGTCACTGTGAGAATTGGGTATCAAGCTATTAATTAACTTGAATCGCAAATCATTATTCACCACCGTTCTTTAATTTGTCCAAGGGAAGGTAAAAAGATCGAATAACCCATGAGTATGCAATGCAATTCAAAGCTAAAAAATCTAAGGTTCGGAGGTTGGTTAGACTAAGGGAAGGTGCTAGCATCCTAAGTATCTGTATTACTTTACAGGAACCTCGTGTTGAATTGTGTTATTTGTTATCTGCTTGCTAAGGATGACCTAGGGGTATAGTTCTAAGTATGTTCGCCAAGATATCACATCTCGTGCCTACGTATCCTAATGGGAGTGGAATCAGAGCATTTGTAGTTCCCCTAAAAGGGTAGATAAAGTTTGTTGATTTTAGGAGAAGAGAAAAGTCATCATCTTAGGGAAAATACTCAACTTAAACTACCGCAAACATGCAGAAGATGATCTTTCCTTCACAATGAGAGAAGCGCTCCATCTCGGATATAGAATCGACGAGTATGCCACATACCTCTCTCAAACGAAAAAGATTCTACATCTTTCTTGACTATGTTATGGGGTAGGAGAATTATATCTCGACTACATAGATGACTTATGTCTAATTCTCTCGTGGGAGAGAGGGAACTTAATCTGTAAGTTGTCTAAAGTTGAAATTCTAAGGGAACCTATCCTGAGGGTATAAAAATGTATATCTTATACTGATCAACCTGAAGAGAGTCATGGATCAAGCAAAAGGGTAAAATGATGCAGATGAAAATGCAATGTGTATGACTATAAAGTCACACACAAGTTCTTCCCTTGGATATATACATATGCAAATGTATTATTAAAATGAAAAAGATACAAGCATTAAGCATTACAATTATAATTTACGATTGAACCATGTAAGGCATGCAACATAATCAACTTATAAAAATGAGATATCATATTGTGAATCGAGTATATGTCGTGTCAAACTAAGAAAGCATAAAGACAATTAGAAATTACAGTTAAAATATTTGTACTTTTAATCAGGAGAAAAAACTTAGTTTGTTTTAAGCATTGTAATTCTAACATAATACTATGATTCTGAAAATCAAACTTGAGAGGGGATGCTATTCTATTGTTATCATCCGATAGTTCCGTACTAAGGTCTAATTAATACCAAATGATCGGAGAGGAATATAATCCTCCAATGGAATATCCCAAGGGAATATGTGAATCAACACAACAAGTAAGAATTGAAGCATATTGATCATAATCACCAAGCACAAAGCATGTCAAGATTAACTCCCAAAGTATCATGAAAATATTCACAAATGCATCTCAAGGATGGGCATCAAAGGCTTAGTCAAGATTAAGAGTTTACATCGAGGGTTAATCAAAATTTAATCAAGCACTAAAATCAGGAGGCTAATTCAAATTAACAAAACTCCAACCAAAATCAATCTAAGAAAAGGTAATAAAATTCAAATTCATCAAATTTAATCAAAAGAGAAACCAAAACAAACATGAGAAATAATCTACGGAAATCATAAGAAAAATAATCAAAACAGTTATGAAAATTTGCAAGACAACCATAAAAAGAAAAATCAAAATCAACATGAAAAAAAACACTAATAAAAAACCAAAATTAATGAAAACATTAATCAAAACCAAGAAAAAATAAATATTGATCGAAATGTTAATCCAAACCAAAATGAAACAAAAACAAAAAAACAAAGGGGTGCAACCACTGAAATAGAGGCGGCGAATAGAAACCCCACACGGGCTCCCCTCCCTGAGCCAGTTAGTCTCAAATCACGAGTCCATGAGGGGGGAGGGTGTGAAGTTGATTTAGCATGTTAAAAACCAAAAGGGCGGAGGTTTTGTGAGCCCAAATGAATTATGGGTTGTGTTAGCTCTCATTTTCGACGCTAGTGAAAGTCAGAATCATCTTAAGTCAAAATGTCACTTTAGCACATGTGAAGGGTTTCGACACGACTATGAAGAAATCCGAGTCGAAGGAAGGTGGACAAAGTTTCTAAAAAATACTAAGTGTTGGAAACATTCTCGACCAAGATCATGTTGAAGGGAGCACAAGGCAGTTACTATCAAAATTGGAGGGAATTCTTAATGTATAAATTCAAAGTGATAGTGAGCGAACGTGGGAGAAGTTGAAGACTGAGAAAAGCGCCAAAAAGACATGTTGTGAAGCCTCAACCGTCATCTAAGTGGTTACTTTCTAGCACTATAAATAGGTGTTATTTTTATGTAATAAGGGTGTTCATTCATTTATGTACTAGTCACTCCATACAACTCAAAGTACCCGCGTGTAGAGAAACTAGTTAGCGAGAATGTACGTGATACAACACCAACCCCTTTTCTTTAATGCAATTTATTCGTTCTTGCCATTTACTTGTTGTCATTTAACCTTCAGATTTTACATTTAAACTATTTTACAAGCTTTTCTTCAACTTTAAAATTCCTTTACTTTCCAAGCAATTTACTTTCTTGCACATTTATCTTCAACGTCATTTACTTTTCAAAGATCCCCTAGTCGAATGTGGAGTTCCGATTAGCATCTTTTGCACCTTTAATATTAAATGCCATTTAACTTTTCTGCACCTTTATTTTCAAAGATTTCATAGTCTAACGCGGAGTTTAGGTTATAGTCTTTTGCACATTTACATTATTGCTTTTATTTCCAAATTCATTTACTTTTAAAAGCTTTTACATTACTGCACTTTTACATTCTTGCCTTTTAACCTTCGACGTATTAGTTGCTTTCTTTTAAACTTAAAGTCATCTTACTTTCCAAAAGATTTCATAGTCGAACGTGGAGCTCAACTTAGGGTCTTTTTGCATACTTGGCACATGTTCTAGGATTTAGTATGGTCGATCATGCAATTTAGTCAATTTTGTAAGAACACAAATTGCCTCTTAGTAATATCTCTATGTTTTGATGATAACTCTTATGAAATTTTGTATTAAAGAATTATATACTCTAAAATTGGTTCATGAATATTTGCTGCAGATAATTAAAGTATATATACATTCAAGAACAAATTAATCTAAACTTCGAACTATGGAAGGCTCTGAAGAGTTAGAATCATCTTATAGATGAATTTGAGCGCTTTCTGCAGAAGGATCTGAAGCAGAAGCTACAGAAGAATCTGAAGCAGAAGCTGCAGAAGAATCTGAAGCAGAAGACTCTAATAAGATCTGAAGACTCTGAAGCATTAAAGAACTTTGTATGAGAGTTAAGAAGCTCAGTTTTTCAGAAGACTCTGAGAGTACTACACACTGCATGTACTGAGGATCTGATTCATAAAACTCTGCTCTGATAGAACTACACGCTAAAGCACACTTGTTGCCTTACTCTGATTCAGCAAAATTTGATGGGCATCCAAGACTCTAATCAACCAGACTCTGATGTTACTTTGCTGAAAAGAAATACTTATTGAAGAAGAATTTAAAGTAATATTCTTTGATTTAGCTCAACGACTCTTTCCTCTTTCATGCTTGACACTAGAACACAGACCAAAAGCATTTCTTTGTGCATTCTACTTCCAGGAAAGGTCATGTGATGTAAAGACAAAAAGGTTCAGGCCTTTTCAGTACATAGCCTCCAATGTCAAGACTTTGTGGACTACTGTGCATATAAAAACAAGTCTTCATCATCTTCTTCAGTAATGATCCACTACCAACGAATCTCTGAAAGAAACTCTTACAAGCTCTCATAAAACATTCTTATTACTGAGTTTATTCTTTTGTTCTTAACATTAAGTGAAAAATCACTGTTGTGATAAAGCTTGTTAGAAGCATTCATACACTTGTATTAATCTTACATTTTATTGTAATAGTTCCTTAAGAAGATCTAGTTGGGATCAGAAGTTCTTGAGAAGACTTTGAACAGTTGTTCTTAGTGCTTACTATTATAATCAGTTGATTAAATAATGGATTAAGTCCTTGTTTGAGCAAAGGCAAATCACTCTAAATAGGGTGGACTGGAGTAGTTGAGTTCAACGAACCAGGATAAAAATACTTGAGTTTTTACTTCTAAGTTTTTATCTTCATACTTATTCAACCCCCCCCCCCCCCTTCTAAGTATTTTCTCACCTTCAGTTGGCATCAGAGCTCCGGTTCTGTGTGTGCTACCACTTCACAGTGACAGAAAAGATCCAGTGAGAAAATCTTTTATACTTATATTTGGTTGTTTATAATGGCTGATGTTTCAACATCTAATAAGTATGAAGAAAGAGACAGAATCAGTACTAAACCCCCTATGTTTGATGGGGAGAAATTTGATTATTGGAAAGACAGGATTGCAAGTTTTTTCCTTGGGTATGATGTTGATTTATGGGATTTGGTCATAGATGGATATGTTCATCCCATTGATGGGAATGGCAAGAAAGTAGATAGAAAATCTATGACAGAAGCCCAAAATAAGGAATTTAGAAATCACCACAAGGCTAGAACAAAGGCTCTGGCTCTAATTCAGAAGTATGAAGCTTTCAAGATGGAAGAAGCTGAATCTGTTGAAGCCATGTTCTCCAGATTTCAAATACTTACAGCTGGACAAAAGGTTCTGGATAACGGTTACTCTACTGCTGATCACATGAAGAAGATCATTAGAAGCTTACCTACCAGATGGAGACCTATGGTGACTGCGCTGAAAATGGCTAAAGATCTGAACCAGATTTCCTTGGAGGAACTAATCAGCTCACTAAGGAGCCATGAAATTGAACTTGAGGAAGATGAGCCTCAAAAGAAAGGTAAGTCAATTGCCTTAAAATCTAATAAATCTGCTAAAGCATTGCAGGTAATAGAGGAAAGCTCTGAAGAATCCTCATCTGAAGATGAATATGAATTATCCATGTTGTCCAGAAGAATAAACAAACTCTGGAAGCATAAAGGAAAGAAGTTTAGAAACTTTAAGAAGCTTGACCAAAGAAAGGAATCTTCTGGACACAGAAGATATGGCAAAAAGGAGGTTGTCTGCTACGAATGTAAATAACCTGGGCATTACAAAAATGATTGTCCAAAGCTTCTAAAAGAAAAGCCTAAAAGAAAATTTGATAAGAAGAAGAAGGTTCTAATGGCAACCTGGGATGATTCAGATACACCTGAATCTGAATCTGAGGCAGAAGAAGAATGTGCCAATGTAGCATTGATGGCAGACATAGAAGATCAGGAGGAAGGAATTTCAGGTTCTGAATCTGACTCTGAATCTGACTCTGACGGTGAAGAGGTAATGGCTAAACTCACTAAAGATGAACTTATCAAAGTGTTATCAGAGGTTCTGAAGAGCTATAATAATATTAAGCTCAAATACAAGGAGCGTCAAAGCAATCTTGTATCTGAGAATAATATTCTTAAATCAGAAGTGGCTGAGCTAAATGAAAAGAACTTAAAAATGAAAAATGATTTTGAATTAGCCCAACAAGAATCTGACTCTAAAACTGAGCCTGAATGCAAAAATATTTTGGAAAAATATGACTACAGCTTTCAGAAGTTTCTTGCTAAAAGCATAGACAGAAGCAAAATGGCTTATATGATCTATGGGGTTAGCAGAAATAACAGAAAAGGAATTGGTTATAAATCTTCCTCTGATTTAAATCCAAAACCTGTTGATAAAAGTATCATCAAGAAGACTCCTTTATATTCCAATTTTAAATTTGGTCACTTGAATGATATTGAACACACTCGTTCTGAAAAGAACATTCATGTGCTTAAATCTAAGGCTAGTCAGAATAAACCTTATGTTGAAAAACAGAAGTTTAGACGAACCTTCAGAACAACTAACCCAAAAGGACCCAAGAAGATCTGGGTAACTAAGAGTAAAATAATTCCTGTTGCAGATGTTCTTAGCAGCAAGGTCAGGACGCCAGTCATGGTACTTGGACTCTGGATGCTCGCGATATATGACGGGAGAAAGGTCTATGCTCCAAAGTCTGGAGCTTAGATCTGGAGGTGACGTGAAATTTGGAGGGAATCAGAAGGGAAAGATCATTGGATCTGGCACTACTGGAAATGGTAACCTTCCCTCTATCACTAATGTTTTACTGGTAGAAGGACTAAAGCATAATTTATTGTCCATAAGTCAATTAAGTGACAATGGTTATGACATAGTTTTTAATCAAAAATGTTGTAAAGCTATTAGTCAAAAGGATGGCTCAATCCTATTTAGTGGAAAGAGGAAGAACAACATTTATAAAATAAATCTTTCAGAACATAAGGTTCATAATGTTAAATGCCTCTTGTCTGTTAATGAGGAGCAATGGGCCTGGCACAGAAGATTAGGGCATATTAATATGAGACGTATATCTCAGATTAATAAACTTAATCTTGTCAGAGGACTTCCTAAGTTGAAGTTCACCTCAGATGCTCTTTGTGAAGCATGTCAAAAAGGGAAGTTTTCAAAATCCTCTTTTAAATCAAAAAATGTTGTTTCTACTTCCAGACCATTAGAATTACTTCATATTGATCTGTTTGGACCAGTGAAAACTGCATCCATTAGAGGCAAGAAGTATGGATTAGTCATTGTTGATGACTATAGTAGATGGACATGGGTAAAGTTCCTAAAACACAAGGATGAGTCACATTCTGTGTTCTTTGACTTCTGCAAACAAGTCCAGAATGAAAAAGATTTCAAAATTATAAAAGTCAGAAGTGATCATGGTGGTGAATTTGAAAACAAATATTTTGAAAAATATTTTAATGAAAATGGCATTGCTCATGATTTTTCCTGTCCTAGAACTCCACAACAGAATGGAGTTGTAGAGAGGAAAAATAGAACTCTGCAAGAAATGGCCAGAACCATGATCAATGAGACTAATCTGGTAAAGCACTTTTGGGCAGAAGCAATCAACACAACATGTTACATTCAGAACAGAGTGTCTGTAAGACCTCTTCTGGAAAAGACTCCCTATGAATTGTGGAGGAACAGAAAGCCCAACATTGCTTATTTTCATCCTTTTGGATGTATTTGTTATATGTTGAACACTAAAGAGAATCTTAGCAAGTTTGATTCTAAAGCACAGAAGTGTTTCATGCTTGGATATTATGAACGCTCTAAGGGTTACAGAGTATACAATACTAAAACACAGATTGTGGAAGAATCTATACATGTTAGATTTGATGATAAGCTTGGCATTAAAAAGCCAAAGCAGTTTGAAAATTCTGCAGATAGAGAAGTAGTCTTCACAGACTCTGAAGGCTCAGAGGCAGACAAAGTTCAAGTGAAGGAACCAGAAGCAACGCCAAATGCAATTCCTTTGACTTCTCAGATGAACAACTTAAACATTTCTGAAGAATCAACTGTTAGAGGATCATCTTCCAGAATCAAAGCTTCTCATCCAGAGAATGTGATCATTGGAAAGAAGGATGACCCTATCAGAACAAGATCCTTCCTCAGATCCTCTAAAGCATCATTATTTGGACTGGTGTCAGTAATTGAACCAACCACTGTGGATGAAGCTCTGCAAGACAATGACTGGATTATTTCCATGCAAGAAGAGCTAAATCAGTTCACTAGAAATGATGTGTGGGACTTAGTTCCAAGACCAAAAGGATTCAACATAATTGGAACTAAATGGGTCTTTAGAAACAAGCTTAATGAAAAAGGAGAAGTTGAAAGAAATAAGGCAAGGCTTGTTGCTCAAGGGTACAGTCAACAAGAAGGTATTGATTACACTGAAACTTATGCTCCAGTGGCAAGGTTAGAATCTATACGCCTTCTTATTTCATTTGCTACACAAAACAACATCACTCTATATCAGATGGATGTTAAAAGTGCCTTTCTAAATGGTATTATAGAAGAAGAAGTTTATGTTCACCAGCTTCCTGGTTTTGAGAGTGAAAAATTTCCAGAACATGTTTTTAAACTAAAGAAATCTCTGTATGGTTTAAAATAAGCTCCTAGAGCTTGGTATGAGAGATTAAGTAATTTCCTTCTAGAAAAGAATTTCATCAGAGGCAAAGTGGACACAACACTCTTTTGTAAAACATTTAAGAAAGATCTTCTAATATGTCAAATATATGTGGATGATATTATATTTGGATCTACCAATACTATGCTGGGAAAGGAGTTTGCTCAATGTATGCAGGCAGAATTTGAAATGAGCATGATGGGAGAATTGAGATTCTTTCTGGGAATTCAAGTCAACCAAACTCCAGAGTGCACTTACATTCATCAGACGAAATATGTTAAAGAACTTCTGAAGAAATTTAACATGACTGATAGTAAGATGGCAAAGACTCCCATGCATCCAACTAGTACACTAGGCAAGGAAGAGGTAAGTAAGAAAGTAGATCAGAAACTCTACAGAGGTACGATAGGATCTCTTCTATACTTAACTTCTTCTAGACCTGACATTCTGTTCAGTGTATGTTTATGTGCAAGATTTCAATCAGATCCTAGAGAATCTCACTTAATTGCTGTTAAGAGGATTCTAAGGTATCTGAAAGGTACTACTAACGTGGGTCTGTGTTACAGAAGATCTGATAAATATACATTAGTTGGATTATGTGATGCTGACTATGCTGGAGATAGAGTAGAACGTAAAAGTACTTATGGAAGTTGTCAGTTCCTTGGAAGTCATCTGATCTCATGGTACAGCAAGAAGCAACCCACAATTGCACTTTCTACAACAGAGGCAGAATACATTGCTTCTGCTGGATGTAGCACGAAGATGCTCTAGATGAAGAGTCAATTAGAGGACTATCAGATCTTTGAGAGTAATGTATCTATCTTCTATGATAATACTTCTGCTATATGTTTGTCTAAAAATCCAATTTTACACTCTAAGGCAAAACATATAGAAATTAAACATCATTTTATCAGAGACTATGTTCAGAAGGGTATTATAAACTTAGCCTTTATTGATTCAGATCATCAATGGGCTGATATTTTTACAAAACTCCTTGCTGAAGATAGGTTCAAGTTTATCCTGAAAAATATTGGTATGGATTTTTGTCCAGAATAATATTTATCAGAGGCAAACTTCTCAGATGCAAAATGTTTAATGCTCTGAAGTATTTCATCTGTCCATTTATTCATTTTCTTGAATTATTTTACTTGTGTAAATCTGAACTAACAATGCTCAGAGGATCTGAACGTTGTCTAACGTTTCATTTCTCAAGAGATTTCAGAAGCACAAGCAAGCAAACACGTGTAGCTCAGAAACTGAAAAGGTAGAGTGCACTTTACTGAATTAACGTTTGAAGTGCTGCTTTGAAAATCAGATTTTTCTTGATTTCCCCCCCCCCCCCCCCTCCCATCTGTCAGAATCATAATTGATGTGCAATGATGTTTTTAATTTTTCATTTAATGCTATATGAAGCATGCTTATTTGATTGTTTGTGTGCCTGATTTTATCTATAAATACCACAAATCACACCATTTCACACTTTTCACTTCACGAACCTTTTATGCATTTCTGTCTTCTCTTTGCTCTTCACCAAAACCCTAAACCTAAAACCTCTCTCTCAAGAACATCAATGGCATCTTCTTCATCAACATTTGCTCAAATGCAATCAACCATTGTTGTTTCTGCTCCTAATGCTGAAGCTTACAAAGAACCTGTAAGAACTCTTCTCACTCCAACCATAGAACTGGAAGTTTTGAGTGAATGCTTCATAGACCTTGAGTCCATTGAAGAAAATGGGTTTAATCTTTCCTCAACCATCCAAACTCAGAGTTGGACAAAGTATTTTGACAAGCTTATGGGTCCTGTTTATCCAACTTTGGTGAAATAATTCTAGATACATGCTCAGGTGTGCCCTAAATTCATCCATTCTTCTGTCCTTGGAAAGGAGATTGTGATTACTGAGAAGCTGATCAGACAACTAATTGGATACTCTGAAACTAATGGTGAAACCAGTCTACAATCTGCTCATGTGGATCTTGCTGATGTGTTTCAAGAAGTTACTATTTCTGGGACACCAACTAGCAAAGTAAGGGAACTGAAGCCAGTCTACAGGATCTGGGCCAAGATTTTCATGAGTTCCATCTTTCACAGAAAATCATCAAATTCCCCAGATTATGTCAGTGCTGTACAACTATACTTTATGTTCTATATGAGCAAGGGAAAGAAGGTGGACTTGCCTTATCTTCTGTTCAGTCACCTTCTGAATCATATAAAGGAAACAAGAGAAGATGTAAGAGTCAAAGTTGGAAAAGTTAGGAATTGGATTCCTATGGGTAGGCTGATATCAGACATTCAAACAGAGAATGGTCTTGTGAAATATATGTATGATATTGGATTGATAGAGGATCTGTCATATGTCATAGGTTCTGTCATTAATGGCAATACTCTGAAGAGGATGAAGGTCATCACAGAGCTTGCCATCAAACCTAAGAAAATTGCTACTAAGGATGTAAGCAACAGAAGGATTCCTGTTAAAGATTTTCCAATGTTCACTGCTGACGAACCAAGGGAGATCATCTTATCATACATAGTTGCTTGCCTGTTAAATGGTGTTCCTCTGCCTGTGAACATCGTCCAGAAGGAAGGAGAAGTTCAACCTAATCTTGTTAGAGAAAGGCGTTCAAAGAATATTGCTGAAGAAGGATCTGAGGCTCAGCCAAAGAGAAAATCCTCTGAAGCTGCTGTTAAGCCTTAGAAGGTAAAGAAAGTGAAACCCACTCCTCTAGAGGCAAGTCTGGAAGACATAAGAGAAACTATCAAACAGGTATTATCATCTGATCCAACTCCAACCATTCACTTTCCATTACCTTCACCTCCTCCATCACCTTCTAGACCACAATCATTTGTACCACCACCATCTGGAATTCATACATCTGAACTCCCTCCATCTCAAACTACACTTTCTCAACAACAACAAGAACCATCTCAGCCAGAACCTCAACAAAAACAACAACCAGAATCTCAACAAAAACAACAACCAGAACCTCAACAAAAACAACAACCAGAATCTCAAACACAACAACAAACACAACCAGAACAACAACAACAATCACCAGAACATCAATCTCAACCCATTAAATCTGAACCTCCCCAACCAACACCATCTGAACATCCCTTAATAATAGAACAACCGTTACCTATTCCAGAACCCTCAAATGACATTCTTGATCTGGAACCACTTGCAACCATGGTTGTCTTGTCATCTACCTCTTGTCACTCCACTGAATCATCTGATTCTGAATCAGAAGTTCCCTCACCCTCTTGTTTACACATTCCTGATCCACTCAAACCTGCATTTTCTGATCTATCAGCACCTGACCAAATAAATCGTAGACTTTCACTTCGTTCAAAATTCAACCTCTCAGATTTTCAAAATTCATCATCTGAAGCTGAAATTTCACCAACCCTTACACCTCAACTCACAATACCACAACCATCTGAACCTCAACCATCTGAATTTCAACCATCTGACCAACCACCATCTGATCCAACACCTCCTAATATCACTTGTGAACAACCTCAGCCAAACTCTGAATCTGCTGAGAAAGTGACTCCTGAGGAATTTCTTTACCCCAACCCTAGATCAGATGTTGATAAACTGTTTGATAATTTCAAAAAGGAAGTTCGTATGGGAATTGCACGTGTGGAAGAAGAGTGTCTGTTCAGTATAGATCCCGTTAATCTAAAGCTGCTTGGGATAAATTTATCTCTAAGATCAACGTGGTGGCCTCTCATCTCAAAACAGTCTATGCTGAAGATGCTAAGGCAAAGTTTGCTGAGTTAGTAAGACAAACTCTGATGAGCATTCCCAAACCACCAGTGCTGCTTCTGGAAGCTGCTCCTGCTGAAGACTCTTCATCTGAAGATGTTGCATCTGATATGGACATTGATGCATCTGCACCTGAAGTAAAGGCTGACAATTCAGAACTTGTAAAAGAGGTTAAGGAAATCAAGTCCTGGATGATCAAACAAGATCAAACCACTGAAGAGATTAAGACTTGGATGGCCAAGCAAGAAAAGTATACTACAAAGATCATAAATCTTCTGACCCTGATTGCATCTCGTCAACCTTAGTTTCTTTTCATGTTTTTGCACTGTTGTTTTGCATTTGTTTTCTCTTGTTTGTTTTATTATCATCTGTTATGTGAACCATCTGAATGAATGAAATTGTTTGCTTTGCTTTTCTTCTATTATCTTTCCTGTCTTTACACATCTTTTTGATTATGACAAAAAGGGGGAGAAAAAGAATCTGATTGTTCAATCCATAAGCAAATACTAAAACAAAATTCAGACATATTATTAACTATCTTTGAATTTAAGTTTTTCAGATTTTAGTGTTTCATCTGACAAAATAAATTCATTGAAGTTATCCTGAGAATTACCCAACCATACTCTGAGTCTAAACGCAAAACCAGACTCTGTGTTTGAAAGAAGTCATCAGACTCTGATTCTGAAATACACTCAAGCAAAAAAGGGAAGTATTCTTTTCCTTAGAATATTCATTTCAGGGGGAGATTCTTAATCTCAGGGGGAGTTATAATTATTGTTTTTTTTTATTGAACAAAATTTCTCATGTTTTGTCATCATCAAAAAGGGGGAGATTGTAAGAACACAGATTGTCTCTTAGTAATATCTCTATGTTTTGATGATAACTCTTATGAAATTTTGTATTAAAGAATTATATACTCTAAAATTGGTTCATGAATATTTGCTGTAGATAATTAAAGTATATATACATTCAAGAAAAAATTAATCTAAACTTGGAACTATGGAAGGCTCTGAAGAGTCAGAATCATCTTATAGAAGAATCTGAGCGCTGTCTGCAGAAGAATCAGAAGCAGAAGCTACAGAAGAATCTGAAGCAGAAGCTGCAGAAGAATCTGAAGCAGAAGACTCTAATAAGATCTGAAGACTCTGAAGATTAAAGAACTTTGTATGAGAGTTAAGAAGCTCAGTTTTTCAGAAGACTCTGAGAGTACTACACGCTGCATGTACTGAGGATCTGATTCATAAAACTCTGCTCTGATAGAACTACACGCTAAAGCACACTTGCTGCCTTACTCTGATTCAGCAAAATCTGATGGGCATCCAAGACTATGATCAACCAGACTCTGATGTTACTTTGCTGAAAAGAAATACTTATTGAAGAAGAATTCAAAGTAATATTCTTTGATTTAGCTCAATGACTCTTTCCTCTTTCATGCTTGACACTAGAACACAGACCAAAAGCATTTCTCTGTGCATTCTACTTCCAGGAAAGGTCATGTGATGTAAAGACAAAAAGGTCCAGGCCTTTTCAGTACACAGCCTCCGATGTCAAGACTTTGTGGACTACTGTGCATATAAAAACAAGTCTTCATCAGCTTCTTCAGTAGTGATCTACTACCAACGAATCTCTGAAAGAAACTCTTACAAGCTCTCATAAAACATTCTTATTGCTGAGTTTATTCTTTTGTTCTTAACATTAAGTGAAAAATCACTGTTGTGATAAAGCTTGTTAGAAGCATTCATACACTTGTATTAATCTTACATTTTATTGTAATAGTTCCTTAAGAAGATCTAGTGGGATCAGAAGTTCTTGAGAAGACTTTGAACAGTTGTTCTTAGTGCTTACTATTGTAATCAGTTGATTAAATAGTGGATTAAGTCCTTGTTTGAGAAAGGCAAATCACTCTAGATGGGGTGGACTGGAGTAGTTGAGTTCAATGAACCAGGATAACAATACTTGAGTTTTTACTTATAAGTTTTTATCTTCATACTTATTCAACCCCCCTTCTAAGTATTTTCTCACCTTCAAATTTTACCCTAAATTAATAGGCCAACGGTTGTTTACCAAATTTCACAGTAAACAAATTGGCACGCCCAGTGGGACCCATTGCTAAGCATTTTTTAGTTTACATTAATATTTTGGGTGAATACTTCGTTGTATGTTATTAAGGAGTGTAAAGTTAGCCACGACACACGAAGAAGTGCCAAAAAGAAGATACACTAAAAGAATGGCAACAAGTGCTAATCAACAAGTTGATCCTCAAGGAAGCATTTCAAATGCTCAGTCGAGCATGGGGTCTCAGAATACTCCATATCCAGTTTCTTCGACGGGAGGACAGATGCCACCACCAGTAGTGGTGTTTGAACAAGTGCAGCCCATGGTGAGTCCAGGATCAACATGTGTACGAACGTACATTCAAACTGTGTTGGAATATATAGGACCCCAAAGTCCTAATTCACCAACACCCCCAGGAAGTTCAATATACAAGGAAATTCCTCTTCCAGGTTTCTTACAACCATTATCAAGGAACCAACCATATGGTATGCCTACGTCAATAATGCAGAATTTGCAGAATGCTCCATCCATATTTTCAGAAAATATGGTATCCACGCTAGTACAAGAAGCTGGGTTAGGTGTTCGAAACAACCAGAGCATAGGTGTTGGTTACTCTGGGAAAGCACCTAGTCTTACGAATACATCTATAAACTGCTTAAGACAACAAATGGATGAAAGTAATATGCAAATGGTGCACACGTTGTCTCGGACAATGGGAGAGATCTTTCAACCTCTAATTCAGAATACTACTCAAACTAATCAGCAGGTGGCGACGCAATTAGCCTGTATGGCTGATTTTATGGGAGTACCAGCATTTAAGCAAAGAGCAACAGTTGTCAAGAATATCCCATGATATCAGCAACGAAACGTACATGAGGAGAATATAGAAGACTAAGAGATGGGCGAACCTTTTAGAGTCGAACCACAAAGGAACCAGGTACTGGCCCATATGGAGGAAGAACCAGGAATAATCATGGTGAATAGAAATCAGAATGATGACCAAATACTTAGACAAGTTCGACGTCACGATGCAGCAGAATAGAATAACCTTGCAGCTATGGTCGAAAGGATAATACCAGAAATGGAGCAAACTTTGGCTTTACAAGGCCAAATTATACTTCACCTATAGTAGATTATATTTTGCAGGCTGAGTTACCTCCTAAGACGAAGATTCCAAATACTTAGACACTACTGAATCAATTGTCGAACACGTGGCTAGGTACATGATCGAAGCAGGAGAGATAGCTGGTGACGAGAGCCTTAGGGTCAAATACTTCACAAGTTCTCTCACAAAAAATGATTTTACATGGTTTACTACGTTACCTCCTAATTTTGTTTATAATTGGGCTCAATTAGAGCGTTTGTTTCATGAACAATTCTATATGGGGCAAACCAAGATTAGTTTAAAGGAATTGGCTATTATCAAACATAAGGGTAGTGAGCCAATTGATGATTACCTGAATAAGTTTCGACTTCTTAAAGCCAGGTGCTTCACGCAAGTGCCAGAGCATGAACTAGTCGAGATGGCCACAGGGGGCCTAGATTATTTCATTAGGAAAAAGTTGGATACCCAGTGTCTCAGAGATATGGCCCAGCTAGCTGACCGAGTTCGACGCCTAGAAAGGCTAAGAGAAGAGAAAACTAGGTTCAGCAAAGGGAAAAAACTAGCTTTCGTCGAATGTAATGAAGATGTAGAAAATCTGTATGATGAAACACTTTACTTCGATGAGCATGCAGTTGACGTTGCTGAATTAAAGCAGGGTCCACCTTACGCCTGCAAACTTTTAGCTCCTTCAAATGGGAAAAAACCCATTGAGTCTAATGACAAATTTCCCAAAAGAACATATACCTTCGACGTGACGAAGTGTGATGAAATCTTTGACTTGTTAGTTAAGGATGGACAAATAATAGTGCCTGCTGGTGCTAAAGTGCCTCCTTTAGAACAAAGAAACAAACGAGGTTTTTGTAAGTACCATAATTTCTTAGGTCATAAGACTTCTCAATGTTTTCTTTTCGGGGATCTGGTGCAAAACACCATTGAGGAAGGAAGTCTGGAGTTTGGAGACAAGGGGAAGACTCAAATGAGAATTGACTCTGACCCATTGCAAGCTGTAGAAGCTAACTACGCAGAACCTGAAGAAGTTCAGATGGTCGAGTCCATTGGAGAGTCTCTAGTCAACATGGTGGAACTCACTGAGAAGTTCGCCACCAAACTTGAGACGGATGAGGTGATTGACGGCTGTAACTCAAAATCAAAGAACCAAGAAAAAACTGATGGTCATAACTTGATGCTGGTTGTGGAATCAAGATTCAAAGCCGTCCATGTTTTGATGAAGACAACTCATACAAGTTTGGCAAGCAAGATACTTTCACTATATACCTGTGGGGGTATATGCTTATTGAAGCTGCTTACATTATATACCCGTAGGGGTATATACACTGAAGATAAAATCAGAAGCTTCTCTATCTTAATCTCTCCACAAAAAGCAAGAGGTGCAAACATATCAACAAGAATAAATTATCAAGAACATCGCAAGATCGCATACATCGCTATGGATCAAGGTTTCATCTTTCAAAATTTCAAGTGGTGTTGAAGATTTAAGACACGGTATAACATTGCGTACTTAGAATTATGTATGCAAGTGTTCTTTAATCTCCCTTCACTTCACCACTAACACAAAACCTTTTTTAACTCTTTTAAAATACTCTTGTTATTTTAAAATTAAGTGTTTTTGGAAAAACCTTCAGTGTTAACCGATTAACCATATAGGTTAACCGATTAAAACAAGTTAAAATTGTATTTTTGGGATTTCCAACAGTGTTAACAGATTAACCATATAGGTTAACCGATTAACACATGAAAATTTTGAATATTTTGCACGTTGGAAAGGTGTTAACCGATTAACCTATATGGTTAACCGATTAACACTGTAACAACAGCCAAAAATAGCAGCTTTTCATGAAAGAGCACATTGTTCTAAAATTTCTTACTGGATATTTTTGATATCCCAAAAACACACCTTTTTGGAAAGGTTTTTGATCAGTATAAATTGATTTCAATTTCAATTTCAAAACAACCTTCAAGAAACAAATATCAAAATTACTCTTTCTTCAACCTTTTGAATTTTCACAAAGTGTTCAAAACCAGAATTTTTGAAAGAAGCCATTGAAATACACTTTCACATCTTTACAGCTTGCTTTCACACAAAAGAACACTTGTATAATTTCTGAGTAATATTTGTTTCAAGAAGAAGATCAATATTTCATATTGATATACATTCAAATTGTACTTATATTCAAATTCTATTGACTACAACTTATTCTTAGAATTATAAAAGAATAGTTTGTACACTACAAGAAAATTGGCAAATTGCGACGGTTCATTTTGATATATTACGACGGTTTTAACCGTCGCAATTTGTAAGTTACGACGGTTTCAATCCCGTCGCAGAAACGTGCGTCGCGAGGCCGTATTGCGACGATTGTGAAAACCGTCATACAAACCGTCGTTATTTTCACGACAGGTAGTTAACTGTCGTACTCTCCATATTGTGACGATTTTCAACCATCTTAACTTGCTTAATGATTTTTGTTTTATTGCGAAAGTATATTGTGGCGGTTTGAACCACCGCAAGTTGCAAATATTTAAAAAAAAAACTATGACATCATATTACGACGGTTCCAACCGTCGCAACTTTCTGTTCCACAGGTACATCCGCAGGTAATTTATATTTAAAATTAAAAAAAAACTGTTTGTTGAAATATGAACAAAATGGGTATTTTTCATTCAATTAAACATATATATCATATTACATTTATCCAAGGTAATTTATTTTTAAAATTAAAAAAAAATGTTTTTGAAATATGAACAGAATGAGTATTCTTCATTCAATTAAACATATACATCATATTACATTTATCCAAGCGTCATGTTACTTTATATGTTAGAAGCTTATCATATTACAATTACATGCAGATAAAGAATCAAATACATTTGATATGATCTGTTTATTTGGTAGTTGAGATATTGGGCTTGAACTGTCATTAGTGGGCGAATTTGAGGAAACCACAGACCTATCCCATATGTGAACAACTATTATTTCCACCACTAGCCAATTATTGTCCTGAGGATGACCACTTGAGCCCACAAACTTCCTGGTCGTGTCCTCTGTACGTTTCAACAATGTGAGATCTCACTCTAACATTACTGTTTACTATTTTACCATCCATTCCTCCTGTTGTCAGAATGTGACTGTTCCAAGCCAGTGAACCCACTCTTGCTCTATGTCCACCCTTTAATGTCCTTAGCTACAGAAACCAAAATGAAACCATACAAATATGAGACTTGAGAACAATTTAAAGTTTAAAACAAAACAAAGAATGGTTTAAAATAAAAAATAAAACTGGACATATTCTGTTCAGAACCAAAAACATATTGTGCCTGAGCAATTTGCATCTATAGTATCATGAATAAAACACAAACAACACCATAAGAACAAGGCCTAATGACTTAAATGATATTTACCTGTTCAGAACCAAAAACATATTTTGCACAAAGCAATTTACATCTATGGTATTATGAATAAACACACAAACATCACCATAAGAACAATGCCTAATGATTTATATAATAGAAACGACAATTATACATTATAACTACTTTTATACAATGTTTTTGCTTTGCAAATGCATATACCAGGTCAAATTTGATAGAAGGAAATGAAGAACATCAACGTCACCATATTTGAACATTCTCGTTCCCCAGAACTTGTGTTGTCCCCGTTTACCTATTCAAAAAGTCAAATCACAATTCGCATTTATAGGTTTCTGAATAAAGGCAAAGTCAGCGTAGAAAAGATCAATACAGCTACCTGCGAAAAGATTAATACAGCTACCTGCGAAAAGATCAATACAACTAGCAAACTTATGTGCATTTACTGCTTTGGAAAGGTCAAGACAAGTAGAATATTTTGAATGCATTATTTTAGAACTTATCCCAAGAGATTCAGCTACCTGCGAAAAGAAGATTAGAACCATAATCACTGTTAAGTGAGCATAAACATTAGGAGTGTTTCAAATGTTCATATATTTTGGAACCCAAAATAATTCTGAAGGTGAAGTATAATTTAAGACCATTCAATATGTATACCATAAACAAGATGTACACAACTGGGATTGGGCCATTATTCAATTAAAAAGAAGAAAATTATCAGAGTACATATACATGCCTGGTCAACATATGAAACACTTCGCTGGAAAATCATATGCTGATTTGAGCTAGGAATTGCAAGCACTTCAACTCGTTCGCCTCTACCAAGATCCCTAAAGTAGTCCCTATATCTTGAAATATCAGCAGTAGCAGACATCAAAACCACCCTGCAAACGCATAATATATTATCATGGTATCGCTGTAATTAAACAAACAATTGCATGTCACTTCTGATCTTTAAATATATAAATTACTTTCTTACAAATATGCACGTAGAATTCTCTTTAATTCACTCTTCCAAATATCCTTTCAACACTAACAAAACCAAGATGCTAACCTTAAGTCATTGTTCTTTAACAAAAACTGCTTTACACAAACTAGTACAAGATCAGACTCCACTGATCTTTCATGTACTTCGTCAAGAATAATAACCTTGTAGTTCAGTGCAGCCACCTGCGAAAAGATTAATACAGCTACCAAACTTATGTGCATTTACTGATTTGGAAAGGTCAAGACAAGAAGAATATTTTGAATGCATTATTTCAGAACTTATCCCAAGAGATTCAGCTACCTGCGAAAAGAAGATTATAACCATAAGCACTGTTAAGTGAGCATAAACATCAGGAGTCTTTCAAATGTTCATATATTTCAGAACGCAAAACAATTCTGAAGGTGAAGTATAATTTAAGACCATTCAATATGTATTCCATAGACAAGATGTACACAACTGGGATTGGGCCATTATTCAATTAAAAAGAAGAAAATTATCAGAGTACATATACATGCCTGGTCAATATATGAAACACTTCGCTGGAAAACCATGTGCTGATTTGATCTAGGAATTGCAAGCACTTCAACTCGTTCGCCTCTACCAAGATCCCTAAAGTAGTCCCTATATCTTGAAATATCAGCAGTAGCAGACATCAAAACCACCCTGCAAACGCATAATATATTATCATGGTATCGCTGTAATTAAATAAACAATTGCATGTCACTTCTGATCTTTAAATATATAAATTACTTTCTTACAAATATGCACGTAGAATTCTCTTTAATTCACTCTTCCAAATATCCTTTCAACACTAACAAAACCAAGATGCTAACCTTAAGTCATTGTTCTTTAACAAAAACTGCTTTACACAAACTAGTACAAGATCAGACTCCACTGATCTTTCATGTACTTCGTCAAGAATAATAACCTTGTAGTTCAGTGCAGCCACCTGCGAAAAGATTAATACAGCTACCAAACTTATGTGCATTTACTACTTTGGAAAGGTCAAGACAAGAAGAATATTTTGAATGCATTATTTCAGAACTTATCCCAAGAGATTTAGCTACCTGCGAAAAGAAGATTATAACCATAAGCACTGTTAAGTGAGCATAAACATCAGGAGTCTTTCAAATGTTCATATATTTCAGAATGCAAAACAATTCTGAAGGTGAAGTATAATTTAAGACCATTCAATATGTATACCATAGACAAGATGTACACAACTGGGATTGGGCCATTATTCAATTAAAAAGAAGAAAATTATCAGAGTACATATACATGCCTGGTCAATATATGAAACACTTCGCTGGAAAACCATGTGCTGATTTGATCTAGGAATTGCAAGCACTTCAACTCGTTCGCCTCTACCAAGATCCCTAAAGTAGTCCCTATATCTTGAAATATCAGCAGTAGCAGACATCAAAACCACCCTGCAAACGCATAATATATTATCATGGTATCGCTGTAATTAAACAAACAATTGCATGTCACTTCTGATCTTTAAATATATAAATTACTTTCTTACAAATATGCACGTATAACTCTCTTTAATTCACTCTTCCAAATATCCTTACAACACTAACAAAACCAAGATGCTAACCTTAAGTCATTGTTCTTTAACAAAAACTGCTTTACACAAACTAGTACAAGATCAGACTCCACTGATCTTTCATGTACTTCGTCAAGAATAATAACCTTGTAGTTCAGTGCAGCCACCTGCGAAAAGATCAATACAACTACCAAACTTATGTGCATTTACTGCTTTGGAAAGGTCAAGACAAGAAGAATATTTTGAATGCATTATTTCAGAACTTATCCCAAGAGATTTAGCTACCTGCGAAAAGAAGATTAGAACCATAATCACTGTTAAGTCCATCAGGAAGGTTTGCTTCAACAACAATCTTAGCATGTGATAGCCACGAAACCAAATCGATAACTAAAATCGACGAAACGAACGCCAACATGATAAAATTTACATCAAGAACAGTTTGCACACATCCACGGTATCGAATTGAAATCACGCATATAAAAAACAGAAATTTCAAATCAAATGGTTTATAGAATTCAAACATGAAATCAGCAGCAAAGCACATGGAAATTCAAAGCCAAAATCATCACCTAAACAAATCAAGGATATGCATAATGTCGTAACAGTGTCGAAACCAACATGAACACAATGTGATTCTTTCAAACAAACTAATGTGTTTATCAATGAACAACAATTTAAAGGTAAGGGATCCAAAACATGATCATAATATATTGTAACATCATAAATCCAAAAGCAGTGTCATCTCGGTTCGAATGCAGCATTACAACAAAAAGATATAAGTCCGCAATACCAAAAACGTAAATACAACACAAGATGAATTCCAAACATAAGTATACTAGCTACACAATACTGGCAGCATGAGGTTTAAAACTAGGCCAACATAGCAGAGATTTCAAAAACCAACTATTTACCCATTCAATACAACATACAGGTATAAGTAGCATAACATGGTTTCACGATTTTAACACACCAATTATAATCATTAAGCAGAAATGAATCTGAAATGATACTTAAATGAAGGCCTCATATCATAGCAGTAACAGGGGCATATTTAACAGCAGCACATCATCACAACTATTGTTTAATAATTTACATAAAATGTCGAAGTCGAACCGCAGATGCAACACAAAGCAACATCGAATTACACTCAGCACACTGATTTAAACCAACAACAACATCAAAACCAGAAAAATTGGGTAGCAAGACAATCGACACAACAACAGATACACATAAAAACTCGAGACGATACTGAAACAAACAGTTACAAGCTGCTGTTACCTCGACTTATTATGGCTGCTATCGAACTGCGATTTGGAAATTTGTCAAGCTCATTGTGAGATCATTGTGGTTGTTGCAAAATGAAGAGTTGGGATGTCGTTGCTGCTCGAGCGGTGTTATTGTTCTGTTTCGCCGGCAGAGGAGCGCAAAGCCGATCTTTGATGTTAAGATGTTGATAAATTTTGGATCACAACGCATTGTACCGCTGCAACGAGAACCGCAGTCAAGCTGGTGCGAAGTCGATACGTTGTTGCTGAAGCTTTGACAGGGGAGCTTGGTGGGTGACAACAGTGTCAATGGAAGCGCGTTTTCGGTGGTTGTGAGGTCGTTGAGCGAATCAAAACCGAATTCTTCGAATCAGACGACGAGAGCTACTACTGAGTTGTTGCAGTTTCAGACGAGTCAGAACCGGTCAGAGTTGTTTCTGGTGGTGGTTGGGAAGAAGGAGAAGACTGAAACGGAGGAAGATTCGGGGAAGAGATGGACTGAATCGTTTGAAGAGGGTGTGAAGGATATGGAGTTGAAATAGAGGTTTTGTGAGGGTGGTCCGGCGTGGGTTCTTATGGTGGTTCACGATGAGTATATCTGTAGCGACAGGGGAGGAATGAGTATTGGAATGAGAATTGAAACCTATTACAAGTGAGAAAGAGAGAAATTGATTTAGGGTTTAAGAATACTAACCTGACAAGATTGGTTTAGGACCGGTGGTGTGGAATTTTTACAACGATGCAACGACGTTCAGACAAATGTAGAAGATCCAACAAGGTATCGCCGGAGGAGTTTAGGATTGGTGGTGTGGTGGGGTTGTTTCAAGATTTTCAGTTATGAGAAGAAGAATATGAAAAGACTTATGTAGTGAATAAATTTCAACTTTCAATAGTTGCCCGCGCGAGATGAGTGTTTTAATTTTTGTGTGACGGTTTAGGAATGTCGTACCCCTATTTTTTTTAGTTTCTTATATGATTTTCCTAATTAATTTTTTAAAAAAACATTATTTTTTAAATTTTTTAATTTTTAGTTTCTTTTTAATTTTTCAGAGACAATATTTTTTTTAAAGCTTAAACATGTTTTTAATCTATAATTTATAATTTGTAATGTATTTATAATCTCCATAAATATATATATATATATATATATATATATATATATATATATATATATATATATATATATATATATATATATATATATATATATATATATATATATATATATATATATATATATATATATATATATATATATATATATATATATATATATATATATATATATATATATATATATATATATATATATATATATATATATATATATATATATATATATATATATATATATATATATATATATATATATATATATATATATATATATATATATATATATATATATATATATATATATATATATATATATATATATATATATATATATATATATATATATATATATATATATATATATATATATATATATATATATATATATATATATATATATATATATATATATATATATATATATATATATATATATATATATATATATATATATATATATATATATATATATATATATATATATATATATATATATATATATATATATATATATATATATATATATATATATATATATATATATATATATATATATATATATATATATATATATATATATATATATATATATATATATATATATATATTAATATTGTTACCAAAATTAATTTTAATAAAAGTTAACTATTTATATAATAAAACAGAAAATATTTTACTATTATTTTAGATAAAAATATTAAGCTATATTGTCATAAAAATAATAATAATAATTTATTAAATTAATTAATAAATTTGAAAAGGTTAGAAAATAAAAATGAAAGAAAAAAGTGGAAAATTAAAGGAATAAAAAAAATAGTGATTATGATTGGCTAAAGTAATTGCGGCAGTTTGCCTTAACTGCCGCGAGTGTGGAAAGAGGGCGGTTATTTTGTAAGTGTCGCATTATTTTATACAACATGCCCAAAAAATTTGCGACGGGTGGCTCAAGCCTTCGTGAGAACTGTCGTAGTCCAGGAATAAGGACGGTTTTTTGATAACTGTCGCAAAAAATCTACGACAGTTGACCCTAACCGTCGTGACAACCGTCGCAATCCAGGAATAAGGACGGTTTTATGATAACTGTCGCAACTCAAGTGTCGTAAATCTCCTTTTTTCTTGTAGTGCTAGGGTTTTCCTTGTGATCCGGATTGTGGATACAAGAGGTCCTTGTGTGAATATTTATTCTCGGTAGGACTTAAAATATTGTAAATCCAAGAGGATTGTTCTTGGTTGTTAGGATTGTCTTGTGTAGAAATCTAACATTGATAGTGAAATTCTCTTTCATGTTGAAAGGGGAGTGGAGTACTCTCGGATTGTGAGGGGAACCACTATAAATCTCCGTGTTCATTTTTATTTCTGCCTTTACTGCTTTCATCACCAAGAACTTAAAGAAGAAAAATTGAAGAGTTTCGAAAAATCGGAAAAAGTTTCTAAAGCCTAATTCACCCCCCCCCCCCCCCCTCTCTTAGGCATACTCTGAACTTACAATTGGCATCAGAGCAGGTTAAGGTAACTTGTTCCTAACGATTCAGTATGGCTTCCGCTAGCACCAACCCGGTTTTCAAAGACGGTGGAAGTAGTAACAAACCACCTTTATTTTCTGGAGAATATTTCGATTTCTGGAAAATCAGAATGAAGGCACATCTTGAAGCCCAAGGAGAAGGTATATGGGAAGAAATCGAAGAAGGACCACACAATCCAGTAAATATGGTCAATGGCGTTGGAACCGCAAAGTTGAAAAACATGTATGATGAAGATGATAAGAAAAAGATTCTTAATGAAAAGAAAGCAATCAACATACTCCAAAACGCTCTTAGTATGGACGAATTCTTCCGTGCATCATAGTGTAGATCGGCAAAAGAGATTTGGGACACCGTGGTAGAAACGCATGAAGGAACTGCTAAAGTAAAAAGATCAAGACTCAACACTTTAAGTCAAGAATATGAGATGTTCCGTATGCAGCCCGGTGAATCTATTGTTGCCTTACAAAAGAGATTCGTTCATCTAACAAACCATTTAATTACTCTGGGAAGACCTTCACCAATGATAAACTCAACCTGAAAGTCCTAAGATCCTTGACAAGAGAATGGCAACCAAAGGTGACCGCTATTTCGGAAAAGAAGAGTCTCTCAACGATGACATCTGCATCCTTATTTGGCAAACTTCAAGAGCATGAATTGGAACTTGGAAGACTCGAGAAGCACGAAAGTCAAGAAAAGAAGTCCAAAGGAATTGCTTTGAAGATTGACACAAAGGATGACAAAGACGACGAAACTTCCAAAGATGAAAATTTCATGCTTCTTGTAAAGAAGCTTGGTATGCTTGAAGACAGCTTCTAATCAATGGTATCTTGATAGCGATTGTTCTAAGCATATGACAGGAGATATAAACAAATTTTCAAGTCTATCATTAAAGGCCAAAGGATACGTTACTTACGGTGATGATAATAAAGGAAAAATTCTTGGAGTTGGAACCGTTGGTGCACCTCCGTGTACAATCATCGAAGACGTTCTTTATGTAGAAGGCCTTAAACACAACCTACTTAGAATAAGTCAATTGTGTGACAAAGGGTTCCAAATCAACTTCACAAAGGATGAATGCTTGATAGAACATGAAGTCACCCATGACATCTTGCAAAAAGGTAAAAGATTTAATAATATTTTTATGATCTCTTTTGATGACTCTTCCTTGAAGGTAAAATGTCTTATGGCAAACAACAACGAGGCGTGGCTTTGGCATAAAAGATTTGCTCACATTCACATGGAGCATTTAAACAAATTGCTAAAGCATGATCTAGTTGTTGGTCTTCCGAAGATAAAATTCATCAAGGATAAATCATGCGATGTATGTCAAAAGGGGAAACAGACCAAGACAACTTTCAAATCCAAGCAAGTGGTGTCTACATCAAGACCACTTCAATTGTTGCATATGGATCTCTTTGGTCCATCGAGAACGAAAAGCTTCGGAGGTAGTATTTATGCTTTAGTTATTGTTGATGATTTCTCTCGATACACATGGACATTGTTTTTAGTGCAGAAAAATGATGCTTTCAAAACATTCAAGAAGTATGCAAAGCAAATTCAAAACGAGAAGTCACTCACCATAGCCTCCATAAGAAGCGACCATGGTGGAGAATTCCAAAATTCAGATTTTGAAGATTTTTGCGAAGAGCATGGAATTTCTCACAACTTTTCCGCACCAAGGACTCCTCAACAGAATGGTGTCGTAGAACGGAAGAATGGGTCACTGGTGGAACTTGCTAGAACAATGGTTAGCGACTCCAATCTTCCTAAATATTTCTGGGCAGAGACGGTTAGCACGACGTGTTTCGTAAGCAACCGTGTCAATATTCGACCAATTCTCAAGAAGACTCCGTATGAGTTGTTCAAGGGTAGGAAACCAAACATAGCATTTTTCCATATATTCGAATGCAAATGTTTTGTTCTCAACAACAATAAGGATAATCTCGGTAAGTTTGATGAGAAGCCCGACAAAGGTATATTTCTTGGTTACTCTCTTTCTAGTAGAGCTTTTAGAATTTTTAATAAAAGAACTCTTACTTTTGAAGAATCCATTCATGTTTTTTTTGATGAGACTAACCCCTCGAAAGGGGATAATATTATTGTGGATGATGATGATGATATAGTAGGTTCTTCACAACAACAAGAAGAGACTTCAAAGAATCAAGCAATACCACAAGAAGATGTCACTCAAATCATTGAAGAACATCAAGAACTTCCGAAGGAATAGAGAACACATAGAGATCACCCGATAGATAAAGTTATTGGTGATATTAGCCAAGGCGTTGCAACTCGACTAAATCTTAAGGATGCTTGTCTCAACATGGTTTTTGTGTCTCAAATTGAACCAACCAAGATTGATGAAGCCTTAGGCGACGACCAATGGATTGTAGCGATGCAAGAAAAACTCAACCAATTCGAAAGGAATCAAGTTTGGAGTCTTGTACCAAGACCGGACCATAAGCACATCATAGGAACGAGATGGGTGTTTAAGAACAAACTTGACGAGAATGGGATCATAGTTTGTAACAAAGCAAGATTGGTCGCACAAGGCTACAACTAGGAGGAAGGAATTGATTTTGATGAAACGTTCGCTCCGGTAGCAAGGTTAGAAGCAATTAGATTATTACTTGCTTACGCTTGTTCTATGAATTTTCAGTTGTTCCAGATGGATGTCAAAAGCGCTTTCCTGAATGGATATATCAATGAAGAAGTCTACGTCAAAAAACCTCTGGGTTTTGAAGACTTCAAGAATCCCTCGCATGTTTACAAACTGAAAAGGGCACTCTACAGACTGAAACAAGCACCGAGAGCATGGTATGACCGCCTTAGCAATTTCTTATGTGAAAAGGGATTTACAAAAGGAAAGGTTGACAAGATGCTGTTCATAAAGAAGATCAAGGGTAACACCTTATTGGTTCGAGTCTATGTCGACGACATCATCTTCGGATCAACAAACAAAGAGCTTTGCGAAGAATTTTCACTTATGATGCAAGGAGAATTCGAGATGTCCATGATGGGAAAATTAAACTATTTTCTTGGACTACAAATCAAGAAAACAAAGGATGGCATCTTCCTTAACCAATCCAAGTATTGCAAGGAATTGTTGAAGAAATTCGATATGGATAGTTGCAAGGTGATGTCCACTCCTATGGGATCCGGAACGTACGTTGATCAAGATGAATCTGGTACTCCAATTGATATTACAAAATATCGAGGTATGATCGGTTCATTATTATATTTGACGGCAAGCCGTCCTGACATTATGTTTAGCATTTGTTTATGTGCACGCTTTCAAGCAAGTCCGAAGGAATCACATCTCACCGCCGTGAATAGAATCATAAAGTATCTCAAAGGAACAACGAACGTCGGATTATGGTATCCAAAAGGTAGTACTTGTTCTTTAATTGTTTATTCTGACGCTGATTATGCAGGATGTAAGACCGATAGAAAAAGCACAAGCGGTACGTGTCACATTCTTGGGAATGCACTAGTATCATGGGCCTACAAGAAGCAAGCGTGTGTGGCACTCAGTACAGCCGAAGCAGAATATATTGCAGCAGGAAGTTGTTGTGCACAAATTATGTGGCTCAAGCAACAACTCCTTGATTACGGTGTAGATTTCGGTTGCATTCCTCTTCGATGTGATAATACAAGTGCCATCAATATTACAAAGAACCCGGTCATGCATTCAAGGACAAAGCATATAGATATCCGGAATCACTTCCTTTGAGATCACGTACTTAATAGAGATGTAGATGTTACTTTCGTCGATACACACAATCAACTCGCCGACATCTTTACCAAACCATTGGCGAAAGAACCGTTCTTCAAAATTCGACGAGAACTTGGTATTCTTGACGAAAGTGACATCTAACCTTTTCTCATGTTAATGTTTGCATAATGTATGTTTTCCAACATGTTTGCATTCTGTTTTCTAAGCATTTTTCTAAAATTCGCGTGTGTTAACCGATTAACCATATGGGTTAACAGATTAACACTGTTAGTTTTTCAATTCTGATTCAGTTTTTTTTTAATGTGTTAAAATTTTCAAAAATCAAAAACGAAAAATTAATTATAATTTTAGTAAAATGTGTGTTAAATGGTTTATGTGTGAATCATGTATGATTATTTTTGCATGCTTGTGTGCTATTTTTCTTTCATGTCACTCTTCCTTTTTGCTAATGACAAAGGGGGAGAAGGAGTGTGGTTCTAACATTTTCTTTGTAGCAAAAGTGTTACCTCTCTTGTATTTAGGGGGAGATTCAACTTAGGGGGAGAAATGCTACGAACCAAGTATAAAAGCTATTTTTCAAAGAAATGGTTGTCATCATCAAAAAGGGGGAGATTATGGAATCAAGACTCAAAGCTGTATATGTTTTGATGAAGACAACTCATACAAGTTTGGCAAGCAAGATACTTTCACTATATACCCGTGGGGGTATATGCTTATTAAAGCTGCTTACACTATATACCCGTGGGGGTATATACACTGAAGATAAAATCAGAAGATTCTCTATCTTAATCTCTCCACAAAAAGCAAGAGGTGAAAACATATCAACAAGAATAAATAATCAAGAACATCGCAAGATCGCATACATCGCTATGGATCAAAGTTTCATCTTTCAAAATTTCAAGTGGTGTTGAAGATTCAAGACACGGTATAACATTGCTTACTTAGAATTATGTATGCAAGTGTTCTTTAATCTCACTTCACTTCACCACTAACACAAAACCTTTTTAAACTCTTTTAAAATACTCTTGTTATTTTAAAATTAAGTGTTTTTGGAAAAACCTTCAGTGTTAACCGATTAACCATATAGGTTAACCGATTAACACATGAAAATTTTGAATATTTTGCACGTTGGAAAGGTGTTAACCGATTAACCTATATGGTTAACCGATTAACACTGTAACAACAGCCAAAAATAGTAGCTTTTCATGAAAGAGCACATTGTTCTAAAATTTCTTACTGGCTATTTTTGATATCCCAAAAACACACCTTTTTGGAAAGGTTTTTGATCAGTATAAATTGATTTCAATTTCAATTTCAAAACAACCTTCAAGAAACAAATTTCAAAATTACTCTTTCTTCAACCTTTTGAATTTTCACAAAGTGTTCAAAACCAGAATTTTTGAAAGAAGCCATTGAAATACACTTTCACATCTTTACAGCTTGCTTTCACACAAAAGAACACTTGTATAATTTCTGAGTAATATTTGTTTCATGAAGAAGATCAATATTTCATATTGATATACATTCAAATTGTACTTATATTCAAATTCTATTGACTACAACTTATTCTTAGAATTATAAAAGATAAGTTTATAGGGTTTTCCTTGTGATCCAGATTGTGGATACAAGTAGTCCTTGTGTGAGATATTTATTCTCGGTAGGAATTAAAATATTGTAAATCCAAGAGGATTGTTCTTGGTTGTTAGGATTGTCTTGTGTAGAAATCTAACATTGATAGTGAAATTCTCTTTCATGTTGAAAGGGGAGTGGAGTACTCTCGGATTGTGAGGGGAACCACTATAAATCTCCGTGTTCATTTTTATTTCTGCCTTTACTGCTTTCATCACCAAGAACTTAAAGAAGAAAAATTGAAGAGTTTCGAAAAACCGGAAAAAGTTTCTAAAGCCTAATTCACCCCCCCCCCCCTCTTAGGCATACTCTGAACTTACACTGGTAACCAAGAAGACTGCTGACGAATTCGTTCAGTTTGACAAACCTGCTAAAGAATCAGATGCGGTAGAAGAAGAATTGAGACGAAACGCTGCTGAAGGAATTAATATGGTTAAAGCTAGCGAAGAATCTGATGCTAGTACTGATAGTGTCAACACCAATGAAGCGTTAGGTAGAAAATTTCCCATGGTCCAAGATCAAGGAATTGGAGAATAACATGTTGTTGGTGGGAGAAATGATTGAAATGGATGGTTTCCTGCTAGAAAACTGGATATGCATGGCAGCAGAACAATTCTTCAACACCTCCCCTGACGTTGAGAGATTCAATGCTGAAGACTTAAGTCTGATCGAAGACTCCAAGTATATTGAGAACCTTGGAGTTCAATTGTCTAAGATGAAGTTCGAAGATAAGGTTGATGTCAACATGGTTGAGATCACCAATCAAAAGTTCAAAGAGATGGGTGAAACAGAAGAACCTAACAAAGTAGTGTACCCCATGCAGGAGGAAACCATTGTTGACTTTCTCCATCGTTGCCAGAAGATGGGTCATGAGTAATGTTATGCCCCAGGTGCAGCGCCATTTTTGATGAGAAAGCTGTTACGACTTAGAAGAAGTAAAATAGACCAGTGAAAACTAGGGGCAGAAAAAGAACTAGGGTCCAAGAAATATTGATCCTAGAAACCCCTCGATGAGGATAAAGACTCCAGCTAAACCCAACACATTTAAGCCAGCTGGAAACCTGCCAATAGGAAACTGGATTAAACCCGTCGAAGGACAAGGGTGGAGGAAATAGAAAAAGTTTGACGTGGAAAGGGGTTCCTCATTCGAGTATCTAAAAGAGAATCATACCACTAACAAATCAGCGTACATATCTCAGAATTACAAAGGAAAAAACCCTATGACCAGGTCTCAATGGCGAACGGAACACCGCAAGCGAAAGGCCCTTAGAGAAGCGCAGGGACCAAAACAGGGGGAGTCAAGTACTAACATTGGCAATCAAGGTGGGAACTCTGAGAGGATGCCTATAAGACGAAAGTTGCTTAATGATCGAAAGAACCAGCCAGTCAGAGACATCGAAAACGATGAAGGTATAATGAATAACTTCGACAGTGAATCAACATCCTCCTTGGACATCATAGTAAATGTCGTACCTGTCATGCCTAGAGAGTTCAGCCATGTTATAGAGGTAGAAGATGTGGATTGAAATATTGAGATGGAAATGCTGGCACACAAGCCTGTGTGCTATTATATTATGAATAATGGGTGCGTAGAGGAGCAAAATGCTTTCTTTGAACTCCCTACAGAGGTGATAAATGGTCACTTGAAGCCTCTTTATGTCATTGGAAAGGTGGAGAACGTCCCTATCAACAAAATACTAGTGGATTGTGGCGCAACGGTGAATTTGATGCCCTGTTTCCTACTAGGTAAAATCGGAAAGTGTGACGAAGATATCAAGCCTCATAACATGGTTCTGTCAAACTATAAGGGAAAAGTGGGCTCCACATTGGGAGTGATCCAGGTGGATCTTACAGTGTTAACGGTCACTAGACCCACAGTGTTCATGGTTGTTGAAACCAAAGCTAATTATAATTTACTCTTGGGACGAGAATGGATTCATGGCGTAGGCGTTGTACCTTCGTCAATGCACCAAAGAATTACCATTTGGAGGCCAGATGGTATAGTCGAGAACATTGAAGCTGATCAAGGGTACTTCAAGATCCCTATCAATCATTTTGATGGAAATAAATTTGATAAGCATCTGGCGAACATTGCTCCATGTCCTCCAGCAGAATTTGAGTTCATTCCAAATGAAGCAACGTTCCATTCATTATACTTGCATCCTGTCGAAGGTTTCAGATGGGACAGTGAGGTCCTAGGAGAGAGGCTACCAGGTTTTGAGGGGGGTCTAGTAGAACCCACTGGATGGGGAAGCGAAGTCAGTGACCATGAATGAGTTCGAAGCATTGAAGAAAATTTTGGCCTATGTGGCTGAAACGGAGTTACAAGCAGCTCTGGAAGCTGCTAATAATCACATGGCTGGTGAAGCCATTTCTGAAGTTCACCAAGAATTTCCCATGGAGGATTCCGATATAAAATCTCCAGATAAGATCCAAGATGGAGAGAAAAGCTAGAGACTCGACGCCATTTATGAGGATGAGCCTTTGGGGTTTGAAAATGATCCGCTAGCAAACAGTGTCAAGATGTTGGCACAAGATCCTTTAGAAGAAATAGATCTTAGTGAGGGGAAAATCAAGAGGCCTACATACATCAGCGCCAATTTGAACCCCCAACTAAAGGTCGAAGTGGTTCAGTTATTGAAGGAATTCAAAGACTGCTTTGCCCGGGACTACGACGAAATGCCTGGTTTGAGTAGGGGGTTAGTAAAACATAGGTTGCCTATGACACCTGGGAAAAGACCAGTCAAGCAAGGTCCAAGACGGTTTGCACCAGAAATACTGTCAAAGATTAAAGAGGAGGTAGAAAGACTACTTCATTGCAAATTCATTTGCACAGCAAGGTATGTCGAATGGTTAGCTAATATAGTGCATGCTATTAAAAAGAATGGTTCTTTAAGAGTTTGCATAGATTTTAGAGATTTGAATGCTGCAACTCCTAAAGACGAATATTCAATGCCAGTAGCAGAAATGTTAGTGGATTCTGCAGCAGGACATGAATATCTTAGCATGTTAGATAGATATTCTGGTTATAACCAAATATTCATTGCTAAGGAAGACATTCCTAAAACTGCTTTTAGACGTCCTGGGGCTTTAGGCACACACGGATGGGTAGTGATGCCTTTTGGTCTTATAAATGCTGGTGCCACGTACCAAAGAGCAATGAATTCTATTTTCCATGATTTTATAGACACTTTCATGCAAATTTACATTGATGATATTGTTATAAAATCTATTTTTGGGAAGAACCACATTGAACATCTTCGACGCTCATTCTTAAGGATGCGAAAGTTTGGTCTCAAAATGAATCCTCTTAAATATGCTTTTTGTGTACAAGCAGAAGACTTTCTAAGCTTTGTGGTCCACAAGAAATGGATTAAAATAAATCAGAATAAAACCAAAGCTATAATGGAAGCAAAAGCGCCATCAACCAAGAAGAAATTGTAGTCATTATTGGGCAAAATTAACTTCTTAAGGAGATTTATATTCAACTTAAGTGGTAAGACGTAAGCTTTTTCGCCATTGCTTCATTTCAACAAAGATGGTTTTGACTGGGGGAAGTTACAACAGGAAGCCTTCGACAAGCTCAAGGATTACCTAAGTCACCCACCAATCCTGTCACCACCTTGTAGAAATAAATGTATGAGATTGTATATAGCTGCATCTGATAAAACTTTAGGGAGCATGTTGGCTCAAGAAGATGAGAATGGAGTCGAAAGAGCCATTTATTATCTTAGTAGAGTTTTAAATGACGCAGAGACTAGGTATAGTATGATTGAAAAGTTATGTTTATGCTTGTATTTCTCTTGCACCAAATTAAAGCAATATATAAAGCCAGTTGAGGTGTATGTTTCGTCTTATTTTGATGTTATAAAACACATGTTGTCTAAACCTATTTTTCACAGTCGAATTGGCAAATGGGCATTAGCATTAACAGAATATTCATTAATATATCAACCTTTAAAGGCTATGAAAGGGAAAATAGTGGCAGACTTCATAGTCGACCATTCTGTCAATGAAACGGATTTAAATTATGTCGAATTAAAATCCTGGAAATTATACTTTGATGGGTCAAGCCATAGAAATGGAACAGGAATGGGCATACTGTTTATTTCTCCTGAGCAAATTCCAACAAAATTTAAATTCAGCATTGATAGGCCTTGCTCTAATAATGAGGCTGAATATGAGGCACTAATTGCTGGCCTTGAAATTTTGTTAGAATTGGGGGCAACTAGAGTCGAAATAATGGGAGACTCAGAGTTGGTGGTGAAGTAAATCACAAAGGAATACAAATGTGTTAAAGAGAATCTCATTATGTACTTTGTGATAACAAATAGGCTATTAAAGAAGTTTGAAGAAGTGGCCATCCAACACATACCAAGAATAGAGAATCAGATTGCTAATGACTTAGCCCAAATTGCTTCTAGATACAAGGTGTCAAAGGAGAACCTTCAAGAAGTGATTGAAGCAAGAGGAAAAGTGATAGTTGTTGGATTGTGCCCATCGAATTTGGAGACAACTAAGCTTGGGTACCTGAATGGCGAAAATTTTGAAATTTTTGGCCATAGACGGCCTAACATATAAGGATTGGACAAAGCTGATAGTCGAATATCTGCAAAATCTAATAGCTTCGACATAGCAAAGAGTCAGGTACCAAGCTCTAAGTTACGTGCTAATGGGTAATGAATTGTTCAAGAAAACCCCTGAAGGATTCTTATTGAAATTCCTTAGTGAAATAGAGGCATATTTAGCACTTTCAATAGTTCATAGTGGGGCCTGTGGAGCACACCACGTTGGCCATAAAATGAAGTGGTTACTGTTTCGACAAGGCATGTATTGGCCTACTATGCTGAAAGATTGCATAGAGTTCGCCAAGGATTGCCAAGAATGTCAGATCCACGGTGGCATACAGCACATCCCTGCAAAAGAATTACACTCTATAGTGAAACCATGACCTTTTAGAGGATGGGCTTTGGATATAGTGGGAGAGATTCGACCAACATCATTAAAAAACCAAAGATATATCTTGGTTGGCATTGACTACTTTACCAAATGGATTGAAGCAATACCATTAGTAAATGTAGGTCAGGAGATGTTATTGAGTTCATCCAAAACCACATCATCTACAGATTTGGTATTCCAGAAACAATTATAACAGATCAAGGATCAGTTTTTACTGGTCGAAAGATGCAGGAATTTTCCAAGGAAATAGGTTTTAAACTCTTAACTTCCACGCCTTATTATGCTCAGGCGAATGGGCAAGTTGAAGCTGCCAATAAGGTAGTGATTGGACTAATTAAGAGGCATGTGGGAAAGAAGCCTAGAAATTGGCACAAGACGTTAGACCAAATCCTTTGGGCATGTCGAACGTCACCCAAGGAAGATACTAATGATATGCCATTTAGACTTACCTTTGGTCATGATGCAGTGTTGCCTGTTGAGATATGTTTGCAGTATGTAAGAATCCAAAGACGTCATGAAATCCCTTCTCAATCTTATTTGGAAATGATGATGGATGAACTGGTAGATATGGATGAAGAAAGGCTTAAGGCCTTGGAGCTATTAAGGAGACAAAAAAGAAGGGTCGAATAATCCTACAATAAAAGGGTTAAGTCCAAATCCTTTTTATATGGGGAGCTAGTGCGGAAAGTAATTCTGCCTATGGATCAAAGAGATAGAACTTTAGGCAAATGGTCTCCTAAATGGGAAGGCCAATTCCAAGTCATACAAGTATTCTCCAATGGGGCCTATAAAATTTAGGATTTAGACAAAGATAAAAGAATCTTGAAAGTAAATGGCAAATATTTAAAAAAATATAGGCCTATCTTGCAAGAGATTCATATCAAAACTTAAATTTCATTAAAAAGGCGCAAAGGCCAAAATAGGCCAACACGGCTAACATGGCTATCCAGAAAAACAAAAAGGAAATTAATACAACCGTTCCTGATGCAAATAAGGGTCAATCAAAATCCTTCAAATCAATGGATTTGAGAAATTCCATGTAATCCTCATCGGCCTCGTCGTCAGAAGTACTGGTAGGAGGACGTTTCTTGGGAATTTTCATTTTAGTTTCATTCTTCTTCGTACGATAAGAGACTCCAGTTGAAGCCTCAAGCTTGTGGACATCTTTAACTTCAGTTTTTACTTCAGGTTTCTTGGAAGCCTTAGCCTGCTCTTGGATGACCGGCACTCCTGAATCAGTATTCATGCTGGATTTTTGAGATGCCAAAATACAATTCAGAAGAGGAAAGTTTTTATAGAAGAAAGACATGGCACAGATTGGCCATGGTTCCATGACATCTAGACTTTCCTTATGACTAAGGAGTATCCTGCGGGAGCGTCAACCCAGGATAAGAAGACTCTGAGGAGGCTGTCTGGAAATTTTTACCTCAATCCTAATGGAGTTTTGTACAAAAGAAACCACGATCTCGTGCTACTCAGATGTGTAGATGAGGAAGAAGCGAGTATGCTCATGGAAGAAGTCCATGAAGGCACATTTGGTACGCACACCGGCGGGCATGCTATGACAAGAAAGATCCTGAGAGCGGGATATTACTGGTTGACGATGGAGTCGGATTGCTTTAAATTCGCGAAGAGATGTCATAAATGCCAGATTTATGTTGATAAAGTTCATGTGCCGCCGTGCCCGTTGAATGTCATGTCCTCCCCGTGGTCGTTCTCCATGTGGGGCATCGACATGATAGGCAAGATCGAGCCCACCGCATCCAACGGTCATCGCTTCATTCTAGTAGCTATCGACTACTTCACCAAGTGGGTGGAGGCAGCCTCATATGCTAATGTGACCAAGCAGGTGGTGGCTAAATTCATAAAGAGGGATATTATCTGTCGTTACGGAATTCCCGAGCGGATCATTACTGATAATTGTTCGAATCTGAATAACAAGATGATGAAGGAGCTGTGCCAGAGTTTCAAGATTGAACACCACAACTCATCTCCTTATCGGCCGAAGATGAATGGCGCCGTTGAAGCGGCCAATAAGAACATCAAGAAGATTGTTCAGAAGATGGTTGTGACCTACAAAGATTGGCACGAGATGCTGCCATTCGCATTGCACGGTTATCGTACGACGGTACGTACGTAAACCGGGGCAACTCCTTTCTCCTTAGTGTATGGTATGGAAGTTGTTCTACCGTTGGAAGTTGAGATTCCTTCTTTGCGAGTTTTGGTTGACGTGAAACTCGACGAGGCAGAATGGATTAAGAACCGACTAAACCAACTCAGCCTGATGGACGAGAAGAGGTTAGCATCGATTACGCATGGTCGTCTGTACCAAAGCCGAATGAAGAAATATTATGATAAGTGTTGCACCCCAAAATTTGCCCTCACAATACAAGACTTTGTGTTCTAAGAAGGTTCACAAGGTTCACAAGTTCTCCAACAACTTGCATAACCTTTCATGAAGTTCATAAAGTCCACAAGCTACTTTATGAAGGTTCACAAGACCTTTCATGAGGTTCATGAAGTCCATAGGTTGCTTCTTGAGGGTTACAAGGTGCAATAATATTTATTGTGGGTCATTACAGTCAAACACTTCAGAGTACGAACATTGGATTACAGAGATCCTAGGATTATTCTACTGTTCGTTCCCTCAAGGCGGCTCAAGGGTTTTAGTGTCTTCCCTAGAGATTGTGTCCTTATCCTCAAGGTTTCGTAAGAAACTAGTGTGTATACCAAGCTACGCCATCACCTAATTTCGTAAGGTTGGGTCATCATTTGCGAGAAGGAACTCGGACCTATTTAGTATTCGATACAACGATCGTGAATGAGAGAAACCAGGTTTATTTCAATGAGTGAGGGAGATTTTAAGAAAGGGAGTTTGGGATCAAATTTGCAGATTATATTACAAGATCCATTTTTATATATATACTGATTTATAGTACAAGCTAAGTAAGCTCATCATAAGATACGCGGTTGAATTTCAATTTATGAAGGAGCCACAAGAATGAATTCAAGTTATGTTATTCACCATAAATACTCCATACAGATTCCCGTTTTTTAATCCTAATGTACAACCGTATTGAACACCAAAGTAATTCCTAATTTCGACGAACAATGGATTACAAGAACATTCTGTACTTTATTGACATATGTGCACTTCAATAATTACACAACAAATCCTAAATTTATACAAGCCTCCCACCAAGCGTCGAAGACTACGGAACTTCGGACAAGAAGAACAGTTAAATTCAGACATCCTTCAACATTAATTTGTAAGTGTCTTAAAACACCGAAATTTGAAGGCAACATCAATGTTTCACCAGCACATCACATCAGTACATTCACCTCAGTATATTTCAGCAAGCACAGCCAGCAACAGTAACGTCGATGAGGCTTTCACAGGAGGAGTATTTCTCCAGGTACCATCAACATCACGTTGGGAGTCATGTCGAATCTTATCCGAGCAGGACATCACTATGCACGTACTACATTTAGAGGGATTCCCACCTCAGTCATAGCAGCTTCTAGCCATCTAAGTTGTTGCTGTAAAATAACTGAAGAAGTCAGGTTCATAAGCCTTTTCTTAAAATAATGGTTTGACCAAAATAAAGATATGACAATATAAGGGAATACAAGCCTCTCACGCAGAAGTAGCCATTCCAACCATAACCAGAATGAACAGATCAAAGTAGGAATTGGGATTGTTACCTAACTCCAAGTGCTAGTAATGGCAGCACTTTATCGGATCCTGCTATTGCTGACCCGGTTCCATGACAGGTTTCGTATGTGTGTCTCCCTGCATTGAATCAGTTGCAAAGGATCCCCTTAAGCCAATCAGCTGCAAGTCCTCTAGGAACCTCTTGCTTATAACCATGTTTCCTTTGTGTTACACCTTCACTCTTTAACCTACAAAAGAAACAAGAGCTCGACGTAAGCGGCTTTTAATACGAGCACGCTAGCCTCATTTGCAAATCCACCCAAACTGTGACGAAGTGGACAAGACAGAGCCTCGAAAAGAAGCGCATTACAACACTAAGATGAGACCATACCTTCAGAAGTTGCCTCACGCTTGAAAGGACTCCCAAATTAAGTTGCGTTACTGAAACTCGTGCTAAAACCATCCAGGAATTGTTCACATCATCCCTTAATGCATCAAGATAAGAAACCATGTGAAGAGGCCGAAACTTGTTCCTCAGCTAGCAGCAACCAGCTCAAGAAGTTTGAATAGAACTATTGATGTTATAGCCTCGAAGCATCACTGAGCCGAACTACGCCAAGCGTCAAAGACAACGGGATCTCAGGTGGACAACAACTGATTATGGACAATTTCCAACGCATCTCAGAACATCTGCAAAACAATTTCAAGAGCAAATATTTGCAACAACAATAGCAGTACTAAAAATACTAGTTGCAAGCACTAAGTATAACAGCCATACTACTCAAATTCTCAGACCCAAACCCAACAATCCCAGCAGCTTCCTCAGCATCAGCACTCATTCACTAATCGAAATTACCACCAACTTGCCTCTTCAACAACCAACTTCTGTTTCTCCTCAGACTACGAATACTTTACTGCCATTATAGCGCACCGCCCTGTGTCGAAGGTTAGAGCCTGAAATGCTGGTCGTAGCTATAATTGAAAACAACGCCTGCGAGATTGATAACAGAACTATATGAATATGCTGCAATAGTATGATGTCAATACCATTATTTGATCAACTTTTACAGTTTTAAGGAAAAAGAAAGAGGTTAGATTACCTCTGAGGCTCAGACGCGTAAAAGGAATCTCTCGAGAAATATCTTCATTGATAACAAGGTTGTAACACTATTGTTGGAAACTTCAGTAGCAGCAATGTCCTAAATTTTTGATTGAAGAGTAAGAGTAAGTTCCAAGCTGGAGATTGTTACAAGAGTCGGCGAGGCACCTGCATTGTTGAAGGCTCCCATAGACACATTGCTCTCCCTGCTTCCATGGTCACCGACCTCTTTCACAGTCTGTTTCAATCAATTAGCGCAGCAAAGATGACCATGATGAGAAGCAACAACCTACACAATGCGAAGCACATGAGAAAAAGAAAAAGGATGTTCACACATGTCAGTTCGAAGAAAAGCCAAAGGAATAGAGGTCAAACAACATACCCTGCATTCAGCTTGTTCGCAAAGAGATAGTTAGAATCGTTATCCTCATCACCTTTTCGTGGAAGCCCCTCATCTCCAACAAACGTATCAAGCGCGAGTTTTCCTTCTAGGCTTCTAATCCACCTTCTGGCCCAAATTCAATTGCTACTCACACCTTCAGAACGCAAAAATCAGAGCTAGCAAAATCAATTCAAAGAATATCCAAGTCCAAAACCGTGAACATTTAATGGATTTGATACAGAATCCGAGATTTGATTTTCGATTAATAGACACTTAAAGAGATGGGAGCAGAAAGAGGAAAGTTTTCAAATCCGATTAAACCCAAAATGGAAATCCCAATCAACAATCAAATCAGCATTCAAGAATAACTTTCATTACTTATCCAGGATGTCTTCCTATATAAAGAGGATATTGAAAACGAAACGGGAGAGGATCATACGAACAATACACGAACAACCACAAGTTTGAAAACCCTAGAAGAACCATCGCGGAAAACAAAGGAAGGAAGAAGGAACACTTATCTTTCCTACAAGCGAGGCCCTCGCACGCTGACGCGAAACCCATCGCCATCGTGAAACGCCGCCGCTACCCCAACCTTCGGTAAAATTCGACCCATGTCTAAATTAATGAACGTTTGATGTGTGTGTTTGTGTTTTCAGGACCAAATGAGGGAGAAACGAAAATCGGGAAACAAAGGGAAGAGATAGTGAAAGTGCGATCGGAGGCAGAGAGAAAGATGAACAAGGGCGCCGATTTGGGGGGGAAGGGACCTTAGGGTTCCGTTTGTTGTTTTCATTTGTTGCTTATTATTGTTCTACTGTTGCATAATCACACACCACTTAATCACCACTAAACACACACATAATCGCTTAATCACCTTAATCTTTTTTAAAAAAAATAAATCAACCTTAATCTTTTATTTAAATTACTTGACAACTAGTGAACCCTTTTTTCTAAATTAATGAATTATATCCTTTCTTTTACATATTCAAAATAACCTTTTAAAAAAATAATAATAAAAATAAATGTTTTTATAAATAACTTAAGAATCTTTTTTTTTTAAAAATATCTAAGTTAAAACTTTTTTTTAAGGTTAAAATTAAAGTATTCTTTCTTTTATAAATTAAATTAAAATCTTTTTTTTTAAAACAATAAAAACTCTAAATTTACATCTTTTTCTGCACTGTCTCATTATCCACTGTATTTATGCCTAACCCTACTAACATCCTCTTGTTTTGTGTTGTTCAACTGATTGTTTTAAATTCGTTTATCATTGATTAAATTTTTCATTATCATATTGTATCTGCTCCTCTCATGTAACCTCGCGAACTTAACAATCGCTCTTTAAATTCTGCCTTTAAATTTCTGCTTGCATGATTAAATTAGGACGTTATCTCTCTGTTTGCATGATTCAAATATCTCACGCCTTTACCGTTATTCTGTCACATTACACACTCTGAAGGAATTAGGTCTAGCATTTGACCGCCGTGTCAACAGTCCTCACCTTCAACCCTTACAACTTTTACAAACCCTAATTTTCACAAATGCCTCGCCGCAGGCAAAATTACAATTTTACCCTTAGCATTAGGTCAAAGAGCCGCCGCGCTCATTTTAGGGTTTCCCGCCGTGGAATCCCTAATTTAATCCTAATTACAACTTAACATTTCAACGTAGAGATTTGGAGTTTCTACACTCCACGTAAGCGTGTCCTTAAGATGCGTTTATTCCCCTTGAGACCTTGACCACAGTCAAGAAGTTTCTAACCTCCCTATTGCGGGGAACTACGATTACTCTGATTCCACTCCCGTAAGGATACGTAGGCACAAGATGCGATGTCTTGCCGAGTAAACTTAGAATTAATCCCCTTTATTATTTATTATTGCTTATTTATATTTTATTTAATTATTTTGCTTATTATTTTGTAATTGTTTCTTGGATGTAAAGTTGTTTAATTATTTAATTATTATTATGGTTAGTAATTAGGGAGTGTAACAACATGTATGTAATATTAAAATAAATTTAGATCACTTTTAAATAAAGATAATTAAAATAAACACGTCACACACGTAAGTCGATTTCAATCGCCGTCTCACTTCCTAAGGATATCCCTCAAGTTGCCTACGAATAATGGTTAAGTGGGATGTATAAAGCAAGTCCCTCAAATAAAAAAATCATCAAAGTCCCTTATGGTTGCCTTTACGAATCGAGTCCCTTTCGAAAAATGATGATGGTCCCTTATATGTGCTTATTACATCCCACAATGGCCTTCAAAGTCAAATTGTCCCTCACATGTCCCTTAACATCCAAAGTAAGGACTACCTACTCCATTATAGTAGGGATAGTCTTACTAAAGGAAAGAATAAAGAATAAGAAAGACCTTTAAACATTAGGGTAGGTTGCTCCTAGGTGCTTGCTCACTTCAAAACTGTTTCACACTTAAACAAATTTTCAACAAGTTTTCAAACAAGTTCTTAACACATCCTTACATGGATTATTTATTAACTATTCTGAAAATTTTCCATTCACACACTACACTTTCAAAACAATTCAAAAGTGAGCTTAAGTACCTAAGAGCCCATGGATAACCATGGATGAAAAGGGTGCTAACACCTTCCCTTTTCATAACCTACCCCCCGGACCCAAAATATTCTCTAAGGTCTTTCCTGTTCTTTTATAACCTTTCCTTATGGATAAAATAAAAGTCGGTGGCGACTCTTGCTATCCGCAACATTGTTTAAAGTCAGTTCTCCCACCGTGTTACAGAACTGGCGACTCTGCTGGGGATCTATTTAAGAGGGGTACCCTTAGGAATTAAGATCACTTTAAATTGTTTGCCTTGTTTGCTTTATTATTATATTGTTGGGGTGCTCTTATGTGTGAAAGATCCTAACCCGGATCTAGTGTACCTTAGGTAAATGGCAATAGACCAAGGAAACTGTACGACGTATATCGATACGGTTGATCTGGTGGCCATAGTTAGTGCGACTTCTTGGTTGGTGCTTATATTCCTTAAGTCAAGTTGAGGATAATATTGAGGCTGCCATATGTTGTCAATGCACTAACTGACTTTTAGAACCCTAGTTAACTCATCTTGGCCTTTAGAAAGTAGTGAGGTAACCGGCTTTGGTGCAGACTGAAGTTGGTTGACACTCGATACTACGCTCATTGAGATCTTAAACTTGGAGGGTTTTGGTTGGCAAGTAAGTTGCCTTCTGAACAATCACCCTTGTGAAGGATCAATGATATTGAGATCCCTTAGAACCTGGTTACTTTTGTAGGACAGGATGAACCATCTAACTTCAGGGGAGGGTACTTGCCTTTGAACCTCATGCAAGCCTTTAAACCTAGGGCTATGGTGTGACTTGTTTGTGTGTGCCACATGTTTGTGATTGAGCATGACATCATGACATCATCATGCATCATAAGCATATCATTTTCCCTAACCATTTCAAGGACCAAAGGATTTATCTTTGTTCTTTGTTGCAGGTCATGGCTTCTACTCGTAGAAACACCATCAGGATCAACTTTGTAGGGATACCTGCTAAGCTCAAGGAGTTGGTTTCCCTAGTGCCTGATCATTCCCAGTTCAACAAGAGACATGGTCACTTATTGGATCTAGTTACTTCAGGGTTCAGTGAAGACATGATGAGTGTGTTGTTTCAGTTCTTTGACCCTAAACACCATTGCTTTACATTTCCTGATTATCAGCTGGTTCCAACCATGGAGGAGTTCTCTAAACTTCTGGGTATACATGTTCTTGATCAGAAGCCATTCACAGGCTTAGAGAAGGAGCTTAAACCAGAAGTTATTGCTGCAGCTCTACATCTGAAGAAGTCTGACATTGTTCTAGAGACGAGAAGTGGAGTTAAAGGTATTCTTGCCAAGGTATTAGTGGATAAAGCTCAAATGTTCTTGAAGGCTATGAGCTACGATGCTTTTGAGGAGACCTTAGCCTTATTGATTTATGGCTTAGTGTTGTTCCCCAATCCTGATCAGTTCATAGACGTTCATGCCATCAACATATTCCTGAGTCACAATCCAGTGCCTACCTTACTTGGAGACATCCTACATTCTCTTCACACCCGTACTACAAGGGCAAGAGGAACTTTGATGTGCTGCATACCTTTACTTTCTAGGTGGTTTATTTCTCACCTTCCTCGCTCAGTAATGAAGAATGAACAAGGGTTCAGATGGTCCAAGAGGATCATGTCACTTTCTCACTCAGACATCCATTGGTGCTCCAGATCTATGGAGAATGTCACCATCATTGACCGTTGTGGGGAGTTTCCTAATGTGCCACTTCTAGGCATAAGAGGAGGCATCACCTACAACCCATCTCTAGCTTTACGACAGTTTGGTTACGCCCGGAGCGATGGTCCACATGACATGTTGATTCAGGGCATTGTGTTTGATTACGACAACGATCTTCAGGATTACCGTCAGAGATTCATACGAGCTTGGGGAAAGGTAAACAGGATTGACAGCAAGACACTGGAGCCTAAGTACACCATTCCTATGGAGGCTTATCTCAGATGGGTACGATTTCGTGCTCAGACACTCATGATGCCATATCCTGCCATCCTACCAGTTACCATGGAACCTATTGCTGAAGGAGACACAACTTATACCATCCTTCACCCAGACATGCCTACTGATATGGAAGACTTGCAGAGATCATGGATCCAACTGAAAGAGCAAAGGGATACTTTCGAGGCTCATTACAAAGCAAGCCAAGCAAGGATCCTAGAGCTAACAAAGCTACTTCATGAGGAACGAAACCTCAACTCATACCTCAACACCAAGAGGAAACGTCCATGGGAGACTTAAAACCCCATCTTTTGTACTTATTTCGTTATCATTTTTTGTAAGCCTAAAAGGCAAAACAAGTTATTACTAATAAAAAGTTACTTTCTTGTTTGTTTAAGCAAATTTAAATCCTGCGGTCCTTGAAAACATTGCATATGCATTCCCATATCATTGCATCACAGGTTTATAATTGTGCACAGGTTTCTCATCTTCTCGCTGTTTATTTCAGCAATGGCTCTTGAACAATCAGTTAAGGATCTCCAGGCACAGAATGCACAGTTCCAAGAGCTGATCCTGAACCTATCCAAGGGGCAGGATGAATTGAAGACACTGCTGGCCAAGAAGACTAAGAAGGCTAGAAGGTCTGCTGGGTTGCTCAACATGGGAAGAAGGTTCAAAGGTCCTGTCAAGACCAAGGGACATGTTGAAGACTATGAATCTGAAGAATCTGAGCAGGAGAGAGGCAGTCTCCACAACACTATGGGGGACTCTGATTCTGAGGCTAACTACTACCATGAGCCTAACGAAGACAAATTCAAGATGCTGGTGGATAGAATGGATGCTATGGAATTACAGAAAGCATCTGGGCTGGATTTTGAGGATTTGAGCTTGATATCTGGGGTGGTCATACCCATTGGGTTCAAAGTTCCTACATTTGTTGTCTATGATGAGGTCTCTTGTCCCAAATTGCATCTGAGGTCTTATGTCAGAAGAATTCAACCCCACACTGCTGATAAAAAGTTGTGGATCCATTTCTTTCAAGAGAGTTTATCTGGAGCTCAGCTAGAGTGGTATTATCAGTTGGAGAGTGTCAACATCAGAGATTGGAATGACCTTGCTGAAGCTTTCTACAAGCAGTATCAATACAATGCTGACTTAGCCCCCACTCGCATGCAGCTTCAAAGCATGTCTATGGGTGCTAAAGAAAGCTTTAAGGAGTATGCTCAGAAGTGGAGAGACTTAGCCGGAAGAGTTCAACCCCCTTTGACTGATAGGGAGTTGGTTTATACGTTCATGTGTACGCTGAATGGTCCGTTTTACAGTCATCTCATTGGAAGCTCATCATCTGGCTTCACTGAGTTGATCATGACAGGAGAGCGAGTAGAGAATGGTATCAAGAGTGGTAAGATCCAAGTGGGCACTTCTTCATCAGGTGCTGCAAAGAAACCTCCCACTGGGAAGAAAGAATCTAATGCTGTGTATGGTCAGCCTGATCGTAACAGAAGGCATCAGTCTGTTAGTGCAGTTCATATTTCAAATCCAACTCCTGCAACAACAGAGCAGCCTCAGGGCAACCAACAGAGGGCTAGAAGACAGTTCACGAAGATCAACATGTCAATGGCTCAGGCATTACAACATTTGTTGAAGGCTGAACTTATTACCCTGAGGGAGGCTCCTCAGAATCCCAATGTTACCTCTCCCAAGTACAATCCCAATGCACGATGTGCATATCATTCAAACTGTCCAGGACATGATACTAATAACTGCTGGGTCTTGAAGAACAAAATTCAGGATATGATTGATGCTGGAGAAATTGAGTTTGATCCACCAGGTACTCCAAATGTGATTACAGCTCCAATGCCAAATCACGAGAAGACTGTCAACGCCATTGATGAAGATCGGCATGTCTATTCAGTTATGGAGTTGAGCACACCATTGTCTGTTATCAAAAAGAGGTTAGTACAAGCTGGGATCTTTCCAGGTTGTCATGAAGATTGTCTATATTGTACCTATAAGCCGGATAGTTGCTTCATTTTGAGAGATGGGATTCAACGTCTCATGGATAAATATACTATAGTGTTTGAAAGAAGACCAGCATCTGTAGAAAGTATGGTGGATCATCTGACTCAGGGTAAGAAGATTGAAGAGGTTGACATGGTTGACAAAGTACCACTAAGAATCACTTCAAAGGGTCCCATTAAAATCACTCATCAGGGCCCAATCAAGATTACTGCTGAAGGTCCTGTGAAAGTTGTTGCTGAAGCCAGAGTAGCTCCTCTGATCATTACCACTCCTGGTCCTATTCCTTATACATCTGACAAAGCGGTGCCTTGGCACTATGGGTCTGATGTTTACATCCATGGTGTCAAGCAAGAGCCTTTACCTGATATGCCTGTCAACATTGATAATATTGCTGGATCTAGCAAGATCACTCGTAGTGGAAGAGTCTTCTCTCCTCCAGTTGCTTCTAAGAGTGCAGTTACTCCCGCTGTTACTTCCACCACTGATGCTCGGGGCAAGGGTCCTTCTATTGAGCCTGTATCTACTGATGTGCCAGCTGCTGATGACCTCTCTAAGCAGATGGAAGAAGTATTGAAAATCATTCGCAAGAGTGATTATAATATTGTTGATCAGCTGGGGCATACTACCTCAAAGATTTCTATGCTCTCCCTGTTATTATGTTCTGAGGCTCATGCCAAGTCATTGATCAAGTTTCTAAAGATGGCTCATGTACCCAGTGCAATTTCTGTGGACCAGTTTGAGAATTGTGTTGCTCACCTGACCTATGACAACGGGTTAGGATTTTCTGATGCTGACTTGACCCCTGCCAAGAGGGATCATAACAGGGCCTTGCATATTTCAATTGAATGCAGGGGCACTACCCTGTCTCATGTGCTGATAGACAATGGTTCCTCTCTGAATGTGTTGCCTGAGGAAGTCCTAAACAAGCTGAGTCCTGAAGATACGGTATTGAAGCCCAGTAATATTGTGGTAAAGGCTTTTGATGGTTCTAGAAGAGTAGTGCATGGGGAAATTGATCTTCCAATCAAGGTTGGCTCTCAGGTGTTTACTGCTACATTCTATGTGATGGATATTCGTCCTTCGTACTCATGTCTGCTTGGTCGTCCCTGGATCCATGGGGCAGGTGCTGTGACCTCCACATTACATCAAAAGTTGAGATATCCGGTGAATGGAAAAGTTGTTACTGTCTTTGGAGAGGAAGAATACTTTGTCAGCCATGTAAACACTTTCAAGTATCTGGAAGTAGAAGGTGAATACATTGAAACTCCATGTCAGTCATTTGAAGTGGTTCCCTGGGCTGTTAAGGATTGTGTGACTCCTCCTGCTGTGAAGAAGGTTCCTGTGGTCATCAGAAACCCTCCAACAATGGCAATGGCCTCCCTCAATGATGCAAAAGCTGTGGTGGAAGAAGAGTCCCAGAAGGCTGTTCGTCGTGCTCGTGCTGTTCGTATCACCAATCAAGGGGTTATCAATGCTGTGGGAGATCAAGATGAAGACCACAACTTGGAGGCATGGATTTTTCCTACTGTGGGTGCTGGACTCAATAATTGGAAAGCTGAAGATGTTATCCCTATCTCCTTTAGTCAGGAGTAAATACTATTACTGTGTTATGTTTTTTAAATTTGGAACAATTAAAACTTTCAAGCCATGTGCCTTACCCGGGGCACAATGGTGTGCTTGTTACGGGTTGTCATTTCATTTGCATACTTCATTCCATAAAATCAATGGACGTTTCGTTTTCGTAAATATTGTGTTCCTTGTCTTTCTTTTTCTTTTATTTTTGCTTTATCAGCTATGTGTTCTTACACACACCCACGTCACTAAAATGTCGATCCTCATCCACTCTGGATCCAGTTGATAACAGTTCTACTATTGCCAATTACAATTTCGAGAATCCGATCTATCAAACTGAAGACGGAGACGAGGACGATTGTGAAATACCTGTAGAGCTTGCTAGGTTGTTACAACAAGAAGAGAAAGCTATACAGCCACATGAAGAGCCAGTCGAAGTTGTGAATCTGGGAACTGAAGAAAACAGAAAAGAGATCTGAACAAGGCTAGCCCTAAAGATGACTTTCCACTTCCTCATATTGATATTCTGGTAGACAACACTGCTCAGCATAAGGTATTCTCTTTTATGGATGGTTTCTCTGGTTACAATCAAATCAAGATGGCACCTGAAGATATGGAGAAGACTACATTTGTGACACAGTGGGGCACCTTTTGCTATAAGGTAATGCCATTTGGTTTGAAGAATGCAGGGGCAACATATCAGCGTGCTATGGTGGCTTTGTTTCATGATATGATTCATCATGAGATAGAGGTATATGTGGATGATATGATAGCCAGATTTCAGAATGAAGAGCAACATCTTGATCATCTGCACAAGTTGTTTGAAAGGTTGAAGAAATACAGGTTGAGATTAAATCCAAACAAGTGTACTTTTGGAGTTAGATCTGGAAAGCTCCTGGGTTTCATTGTTAGTGGAAAAGGTATTGAAGTGGATCCTGCAAAAGTGAAAGCTATACGAGAGATGCCAGCTCCCCGTACTGAGAAGGAGGTTAGAGGTTTCTTGGGACGATTGAACTACATTGCAAGATTTATTTCCCAATTAACTACCATCTGTGAGCCAATCTTCAAGTTGTTGAAGAAAGATCAGATGATGGAATGGAATGATGAGTGCCAGACTGCCTTTGATGAAATCAAGAGATATTTGCTAGAACCTCCAATTTTAATGCCACCAGTTGATGGAAGACCCTTGATTATGTATTTAACAGTATTAGACAACTCAATGGGGTGTGTATTGGGGCAACATGACGAGTCTGGTCGAAAAGAGCAGGCAATATACTACCTTAGCAAAAAGTTTACCGACTGTGAAACAAGATACTCACTGCTCGAGAAAACTTGTTGCGCTTTGGCATGGGCTGCTCGCCGACTAAGACAGTATATGTTGACCCATACTACCTTGTTGATTTCGAAGATGCAGTTCAAGATTAAGCATCACAACTCTTCTCCGTATCGTCCAAAGATGAATGGGGCAGTTGAAGCTGCTAATAAGAACATTAAGAAGATTGTACAGAAGATGACTGTTACTTACAAGGATTGGCACGAGAGGTTACCATTTGCTCTGCATGGTTATCGTACTACAATACGTACTTCAACAGGGGCAACCCCATTCTCCTTAGTCTATGGTATGGAAGCAGTTCTGCCTATTGAAGTTCAGATCCCCTCCTTGAGAATTATGAAGGATGCAGGCTTGGATGAAGATGAGCGGATTCAGACTCGACTTGACCAGATAAATTTGATTGATAAGAAAAGGTTAGCAGCAGTTTGTCATGGCCAGATGTACCGGAAACGGATGATCAAAGCTTTTAACAAGAAGGTTAAGCCAAAGGTATATCAGGCTGGTGACTTGGTAATCAAGCGTATCATATTACCACAGGGTGATCCTAGGGGCAAATGGACTCCAACATATGAGGGACCATTTGTAGTCAAGACAGTGTTCTCAGGAGGTGCCATGATACTGACTACAATGGATGGTGAAGACTTCCCACAACCTGTAAACGCAGACATAGTTAAAAAATACTACGCATAAAAAGAGACCCGCTAGGTTGACAGGCCTAGGCAAAAATAAGGGCATCCCGGCAAACCAAAAGGGTTTGGGCAAAAATTAGGGATATATATATAAAAAGATGTACACCCGGCAAGTCGAAAACCTGAAAAGGCGGCTTGGGCAAAAAAGGGTATCCCGGTGGATTGAAAACCTGAAAGGGCAATCCAGGCAAAAGTTAGGGATTAAAGCGTATGACTATGTCTCGTTTGGATCACTCATGAAACTGCAACCAGTTGTACTACTTACTCAAGCTCAAACAGATAAAGCTCAATCCAATCGTTTCCGTCTCAACAGCAAGAAGATGAGATACTTGAGTGGCAATAGTAGAATTGAAACTCAATAGGATTATTTCCCACATAGCTGATTCTTTTTGTAAAACTTCATGACAAAATTCTCTTACTAGGGTTTATGTCTCCTTGTACAAACTTACCCGTGCATGGGTCACTTTTGATATAAATAAATTCCATCTTTTGAATCCAGATTTACTTTTACCCTATTTACATAAGCGAAACGTCCATTGGTTGTGTTTGAATGTATGTATGCCTTTGAATATGATTGATGTTTACCAGAAATGCATGTATGCTTTTAATATGATTGATGTTTACCAGAAATGCATGAAAATGCAGTAATAGTATTTACTAAGGACGAATGAGGGAAGGATTTCAACGAAGCTTCGCCGGTTCATCTTTACAAGACAGTTACAAACCATCAGTAGGACTAATCCATTTTCACAAAGTCTAATCTCCCCTGGAATTTATATCCATCTCTTTTATCCTCATACGGATATACGGGAAATTACTTTCCAATAAGGGCACGATGAACGAAGACGGGATGTTATACTTATCCTACTATCAAACGAAAACGAAGGTTATCTATACCCTACTATCCCCAACAACGGGAGGTTATCTATACCTTGTTATCCCCAACAACGGGAGGTTATCTATACCTTGTTATCCCCAGCAGACGGAGGGTTATATATTCTTCAACAACGAATCGGGATTTATTTTCCTTGGCCAGCAGTTGTTATACAAGGATATCCAGACACTTCCAGCAGTGTCATATCATACATACATCATTTACATCATACCATAACATATATGTCTATAGTACATTACCTAAGTGTATCATGTCATACATGCATACATAAAGCATAAACTAATGTTGTTATACAGAATGCTACCTTGTTTTCAGGTTAATTATCCAACAAACAAGCTTATGATCTTTGGGACTGCTTTATTGTAACCTCAGGGTTACTTTATCCTCCTGATGAGCTTCTTATTACTTTGGGACTGCTTTATTGTAACCTCAGGGTTATTTTATCCTCCTGATAGCCTCTCATGACTTCAAGACTGCTTTAGAGCTACTGATTGCTCTATCCTCCTGAAATCATCCTATTACTTCAAGACTGCTTTAGAGCTATTCATTGCTCTATCCTCATGAGGTCATATTACTACTTCAAGACTGCTTTAGAGCTATTCATTGCTCTATCCTCCTGAAGCCATCTAATTATTTCAAGACTGCTTTAGAGTTATCCATTGCTCTATCCTCCTGAAATTACATTATTATTTCAAGACTGCTTTAGAGCTATCCATCGCTCTATCCTCCTGAAATCATTACTTCAAGACTGCTTTAGAGCTATTGATTGCTCTATCCTCCTGAAGACATATCACATTATTATTTCAAGACTGCTTTAGAGTTATCCATTGCTCTATCCTCCTGAAATTACATTATTATTTCAAGACTGCTTTAGAGCTATCCATTGCTCTATCCTCCTGAAATCATTACTTCAAGACTGCTTTAGAGCTATTGATGGCTCTATCCTCCTGAAGACATATCACATTATTATTTCAAGACTGCTTTAGAGCTATCCATTGCTCTATCCTCCTGAAATCATTACTTCAAGACTGCTTTAGAGCTATTGATTGCTCTATCCTCCCGAAGACATATCACATTATTATTTCAAGACTGCTTTAGAGCTATCCATTGCTCTATCCTCCTGAAATCATTACTTCAAGACTGCTTTAGAGCTATTGATTGCTCTATCCTCCTGAAGACATATCACATTATTACTTCAAGACTGCTTTAGAGCTATTGATTGCTCTATCCTCCTGAGGTCAGATTTATCACTTCAAGACTGCTTTAGGGTTATCATTATTGATTGCTCTATCCTCATGAAGACATGCTGCTATATCATTATTATTCCAGACTCCTGACAGCTTTCATCATACACCCATATCTTGAACTGCTCCCCCCCTAGTGGCATCTTTAAGCCCACTCAATCATATTCAACTAGCCATCTGTACCACTCTAGTGCACTGGTGAGTGCAAATTTATGGGCTTTTGTGTTCAATCCCCTTCAACCTTCCAGGTTACGACTGGCAAATATACCAATCTAACCCCTCAGGTTTCAGAAAATTGAACAGGGGCAGCTGTTGCACCCCAAAATTTGCCCTCACAATACAAGACTTTGTGTTCTAAGAAGGTTCACAAGGTTCACAAGTTCTCCAACAACTTGCATAACCTTTCATGAAGTTCATAAAGTCCACAAGCTACTTTATGAAGGTTCACAAGACCTTTCATGAGGTTCATGAAGTCCATAGGTTGCTTCTTGAGGGTTACAAGGTGCAATAATATTTATTGTGGGTCATTACAGTCAAACACTTCAGAGTACGAACATTGGATTACAGAGATCCTAGGATTATTCTACTGTTCGTTCCCTCAAGGCGGCTCAAGGGTTTTAGTGTCTTCCCTGGAGATTGTGTCCTTATCCTCAAGGTTTCGTAAGAAACTAGTGTGTATACCAAGCTACGCCATCACCTAATTTCGTAAGGTTGGGTCATCATTTGCGAGAAGGAACTCGGACCTATTTAGTATTCGATACAACGATCGTGAATGAGAGAAACCAGGTTTATTTCAATGAGTGAGGGAGATTTTAAGAAAGGGAGTTTGGGATCAAATTTGCAGATTATATTACAAGATCCATTTTTATATATATACTGATTTATAGTACAAGCTAAGTAAGCTCATCATAAGATACGCGGTTGAATTTCAATTTATGAAGGAGCCACAAGAATGAATTCAAGTTATGTTATTCACCATAAATACTCCATACAGATTCCCGTTTTTTAATCCTAATGTACAACCGTATTGAACACCAAAGTAATTCCTAATTTCGACGAACAATGGATTACAAGAACATTCTGTACTTTATTGACATATGTGCACTTCAATAATTACACAACAAATCCTAAATTTATACAAGCCTCCCACCAAGCGTCGAAGACTACGGAACTTCGGACAAGAAGAACAGTTAAATTCAGACATCCTTCAACATTAATTTGTAAGTGTCTTAAAACACCGAAATTTGAAGGCAACATCAACGTTTCACCAGCACATCACATCAGTACATTCACCTCAGTATATTTCAGCAAGCACAGCCAGCAACAGTAACGTCGATGAGGCTTTCACAGGAGGAGTATTTCTCCAGGTACCATCAACATCACGTTGGGAGTCATGTCGAATCTTATCCGAGCAGGACATCACTATGCACGTACTACATTTAGAGGGATTCCCACCTCAGTCATAGCAGCTTCTAGCCATCTAAGTTGTTGCTGTAAAATAACTGAAGAAGTCAGGTTCATAAGCCTTTTCTTAAAATAATGGTTTGACCAAAATAAAGATATGACAATATAAGGGAATACAAGCCTCTCACGCAGAAGTAGCCATTCCAACCATAACCAGAATGAACAGATCAAAGTAGGAATTGGGATTGTTACCTAACTCCAAGTGCTAGTAATGGCAGCACTTTATCGGATCCTGCTATTGCTGACCCGATTCCATGACAGGTTTCGTATGTGTGTCTCCCTGCATTGAATCAGTTGCGAAGGATCCCCTTAAGCCAATCAGCTGCAAGTCCTCTAGGAACCTCTTGCTTATAACCATGTTTCCTTTGTGTTACACCTTCACTCTTTAACCTACAAAAGAAACAAGAGCTCGACGTAAGCGGCTTTTAATACGAGCACGCTAGCCTCATTTGCAAATCCACCCAAACTGTGACGAAGTGGACAAGACAGAGCCTCGAAAAGAAGCGCATTACAACACTAAGATGAGACCATACCTTCAGAAGTTGCCTCACGCTTGAAAGGACTCCCAAATTAAGTTGCGTTACTGAAACTCGTGCTAAAACCATCCAGGAATTGTTCACATCATCCCTTAATGCATCAAGATAAGAAACCATGTGAAGAGGCCGAAACTTGTTCCTCAGCTAGCAGCAACCAGCTCAAGAAGTTTGAATAGAACTATTGATGTTATAGCCTCGAAGCATCACTGAGCCGAACTACGCCAAGCGTCAAAGACAACGGAATCTCAGGTGGACAACAACTGATTATGGACAATTTCCAACGCATCTCAGAACATCTGCAAAACAATTTCAAGAGCAAATATTTGCAACAACAATAGCAGTACTAAAAATACTAGTTGCAAGCACTAAGTATAACAGCCATACTACTCAAATTCTCAGACCCAAACCCAACAATCCCAGCAGCTTCCTCAGCATCAGCACTCATTCACTAATCGAAATTACCACCAACTTGCCTCTTCAACAACCAACTTCTGTTTCTCCTCAGACTACGAATACTTTACTGCCATTATAGCGCACCGCCCTGTGTCGAAGGTTAGAGCCTGAAATGCTGGTCGTAGCTATAATTGAAAACAACGCCTGCGAGATTGATAATAGAACTATATGAATATGCTGCAATAGTATGATGTCAATACCATTATTTGATCAACTTTTACAGTTTTAAGGAAAAAGAAAGAGGTTAGATTACCTCTGAGGCTCAGACGCGTAAAAGGAATCTCTCGAGAAATATCTTCATTGATAACAAGGTTGTAACACTATTGTTGGAAACTTCAGTAGCAGCAATGTCCTAAATTTTTGATTGAAGAGTAAGAGTAAGTTCCAAGCTGGAGATTGTTACAAGAGTCGGCGAGGCACCTGCATTGTTGAAGGCTCCCATAGACACATTGCTCTCCCTGCTTCCATGGTCACCGACCTCTTTCACAGTCTGTTTCAATCAATTAGCGCAGCAAAGATGACCATGATGAGAAGCAACAACCTACACAATGCGAAGCACATGAGAAAAAGAAAAAGGATGTTCACACATGTCAGTTCGAAGAAAAGCCAAAGGAATAGAGGTCGAACAACATACCCTGCATTCAGCTTGTTCGCAAAGAGATAGTTAGAATCGTTATCCTCATCACCTTTTCGTGGAAGCCCCTCATCTCCAACAAACGTATCAAGCGCGAGTTTTCCTTCTAGGCTTCTAATCCACCTTCTGGCCCAAATTCAATTGCTACTCACACCTTCAGAACGCAAAAATCAGAGCTAGCAAAATCAATTCAAAGAATATCCAAGTCCAAAACCGTGAACATTTAATGGATTTGATACAGAATCCGAGATTTGATTTTCGATTAATAGACACTTAAAGAGATGGGAGCAGAAAGAGGAAAGTTTTCAAATCCGATTAAACCCAAAATGGAAATCCCAATCAACAATCAAATCAGCATTCAAGAATAACTTTCATTACTTATCCAGGATGTCTTCCTATATAAAGAGGATATTGAAAACGAAACGGGAGAGGATCATACGAACAATACACGAACAACCACAAGTTTGAAAACCCTAGAAGAACCATCGCGGAAAACAAAGGAAGGAAGAAGGAACACTTATCTTTCCTACAAGCGAGGCCCTCGCACGCTGACGCGAAACCCATCGCCATCGTGAAACGCCGCCGCTACCCCAACCTTCGGTAAAATTCGACCCATGTCTAAATTAATGAACGTTTGATGTGTGTGTTTGTGTTTTCAGGACCAAATGAGGGAGAAACGAAAATCGGGAAACAAAGGGAAGAGATAGTGAAAGTGCGATCGGAGGCAGAGAGAAAGATGAACAAGGGCGCCGATTTGGGGGGGAAGGGACCTTAGGGTTCCGTTTGTTGTTTTCATTTGTTGCTTATTATTGTTCTACTGTTGCATAATCACACACCACTTAATCACCACTAAACACACACATAATCGCTTAATCACCTTAATCTTTTTTAAAAAAAATAAATCAACCTTAATCTTTTATTTAAATTACTTGACAACTAGTGAACCCTTTTTTCTAAATTAATGAATTATATCCTTTCTTTTACATATTCAAAATAACCTTTTAAAAAAATAATAATAAAAATAAATGTTTTTATAAATAACTTAAGAATCTTTTTTTTTTTAAAATATCTAAGTTAAAACTTTTTTTAAGGTTAAAATTAAAGTATTCTTTCTTTTATAAATTAAATTAAAATCTTTTTTTTTAAAACAATAAAAACTCTAAATTTACATCTTTTTCTGCACTGTCTCATTATCCACTGTATTTATGCCTAACCCTACTAACATCCTCTTGTTTTGTGTTGTTCAACTGATTGTTTTAAATTCGTTTATCATTGATTAAATTTTTCATTATCATATTGTATCTGCTCCTCTCATGTAACCTCGCGAACTTAACAATCGCTCTTTAAATTCTGCCTTTAAATTTCTGCTTGCATGATTAAATTAGGACGTTATCTCTCTGTTTGCATGATTCAAATATCTCACGCCTTTACCGTTATTCTGTCACATTACACACTCTGAAGGAATTAGGTCTAGCATTTGACCGCCGTGTCAACAGTCCTCACCTTCAACCCTTACAACTTTTACAAACCCTAATTTTCACAAATGCCTCGCCGCAGGCAAAATTACAATTTTACCCTTAGCATTAGGTCAAAGAGCCGCCGCGCTCATTTTAGGGTTTCCCGCCGTGGAATCCCTAATTTAATCCTAATTACAACTTAACATTTCAACGTAGAGATTTGGAGTTTCTACACTCCACGTAAGCGTGTCCTTAAGATGCGTTTATTCCCCTTGAGACCTTGACCACAGTCAAGAAGTTTCTAACCTCCCTATTGCGGGGAACTACGATTACTCTGATTCCACTCCCGTAAGGATACGTAGGCACAAGATGCGATGTCTTGCCGAGTAAACTTAGAATTAATCCCCTTTATTATTTATTATTGCTTATTTATATTTTATTTAATTATTTTGCTTATTATTTTGTAATTGTTTCTTGGATGTAAAGTTGTTTAATTATTTAATTATTATTATGGTTAGTAATTAGGGAGTGTAACAACATGTATGTAATATTAAAATAAATTTAGATCACTTTTAAATAAAGATAATTAAAATAAACACGTCACACACGTAAGTCGATTTCAATCGCCGTCTCACTTCCTAAGGATATCCCTCAAGTTGCCTACGAATAATGGTTAAGTGGGATGTATAAAGCAAGTCCCTCAAATAAAAAAATCATCAAAGTCCCTTATGGTTGCCTTTACGAATCGAGTCCCTTTCGAAAAATGATGATGGTCCCTTATATGTGCTTATTACATCCCACAATGGCCTTCAAAGTCAAATTGTCCCTCACATGTCCCTTAACATCCAAAGTAAGGACTACCTACTCCATTATAGTAGGGATAGTCTTACTAAAGGAAAGAATAAAGAATAAGAAAGACCTTTAAACATTAGGGTAGGTTGCTCCTAGGTGCTTGCTCACTTCAAAACTGTTTCACACTTAAACAAATTTTCAACAAGTTTTCAAACAAGTTCTTAACACATCCTTACATGGATTATTTATTAACTATTCTGAAAATTTTCCATTCACACACTACACTTTCAAAACAATTCAAAAGTGAGCTTAAGTACCTAAGAGCCCATGGATAACCATGGATGAAAAGGGTGCTAACACCTTCCCTTTTCATAACCTACCCCCCGGACCCAAAATATTCTCTAAGGTCTTTCCTGTTCTTTTATAACCTTTCCTTATGGATAAAATAAAAGTCGGTGGCGACTCTTGCTATCCGCAACATTGTTTAAAGTCAGTTCTCCCACCGTGTTACAATAAAAAGGTGCGTCCTAGAAGCTTTCAGACGGGTGATCTCATCCTAAAGAAGATTTTTCCTCCACACTCCGATCACCGGGGCAAGTGGACTCCCAATTACGAAGGTCCGTACATCGTCAGCAAGGTCTTCTCGGGAGGAGCTTTGTTGTTATCCACGATGGATGGTGAAGATTTTGCATCCCCGGTGAACACGGACGCAGTTAAAAAATACTTTGCTTGAAAGCGACCCGCTGGACAGTAAAAAGAGAGTCCAGGAAAAAATGGGGCATCCCGGCGAACCATAAAAAAGAAAAAGGTTCGGGCAGAAATTAGGGATATAAATTGAAAAGAATGCGCACCCGTAAAGTCGAAAACCTGGAAGGGCGACTTTGGCAAGAAAGGGTATCCCGGTGAATCGAAAACCCGGAAGGGCGATTCAGGCAAAAGTTAGGGACTTGAAAAAGCAAATGACTGCATTCCGCGTGTGGACTTTCATTGTTTAGTGGTTTGGAAGACCTGAGGGCCGTTTATCTGAATCAATCTTTTCTGAAGCTGAAGCGTCGGAGAAGTATCGAAGTCGAGTGGGTCATAGAGGGATCAACTCATGGTGTTCATCTACGCCTCGTTGCCGACATTTGTATATACTGATGTATATTTATGTTTTATTTTTGCGCGGCTTCCTCATTCCAGGAGCTTGCATCTGTTGTAAAACATTTTTACCCATTCAGGGGTTCGTTATCAATAAAATGTATACTATTCAGCAATTCTGCTTGTCTGTTTAGCATTTATCTGTTTTGTTTGCGAAAAAGAACGCTGATGTTTTTGACAAAATGCGCATACATAAACTTACTGGCCTAGGCCACTGATTGTTGAAACAATGAATTACTTAAACATTGTCACAGGATGATAACCTTGATAGGTCCCTTTGAAAGGCATCCTGTCTGTTTGTTTGTGTTGTTACAAGTGTAGCATATTCTAGACGGTACGCCGTACGCGTCCCCAAGCAGGATGATTCCTCCTTCTCCATCAAAATTCAGCATCCTCTCCCCATGGAGTCTGAACATGAGATCGTAAGCATTGATATGTTTCCCCAAGCAGAGAAGATTCTCTCTCCAATCAGATGTATCCTGAAGGAACGACATCTCCCCAGCTGAGTCATACGCTGAAGTATGCGGCCATTGATAGCTCCAGACTGAAGTCTCTATCGGAATTGAAGTTCCCCCGCAGAGTCGTACTCTCCCCCAAAGCAGGATGATTTCTTCTTCCCCAACCGAGTTTGCAGATCCCCAAGAGAGTCGAGTCCTTGGAAGGCGTTCGGGCCATGATTGGTTTTCCACAATAGAGTGTTGAATAGCTGATGCTGTATTTCCCCTCTGGAGTCATTACCTCCAGGAAAGCTCTAGCTGTGAATGCCGTGCAGTTTATTTCTGCGATTGACATCACTCTCCTCAGCAGGTCCAGGTTCTCGTAGAACTTCGTTCCCCTGCAGCAGTCAACTGAAGTTCACTTCCCCACAAAGTCCGATTGAGATTGGCGTGACTTTTCTCTCCTCAGCAGGACGATTCCTTCCCCTATCAAAGCGGTTCTTTCTCCTTGACAGGAGGATTCTCCCTTCAGCATTTATTTTGCCGACGGGATAGCAGCATTTTGCATGATTGCATAGCATTTACCTTAAATGCGCAACATTTCCATCGTGTGGAGCATTGCGTCATTGTCAAAGCATATGCATATGAAACATGAGCTAGGTCGTTACCGTTCTTGTTTTGCAGGTGTTCCTCCACAGGTCGCTTGCTCGAGATGATTCTTGAATTCTCCCCCGGCAGAGTCGCTTGCTTAAGATGATTCTTAAAATCCCCGGTGCAGTCGCCAAAGTTGCTTGCTCAAGTTGATGCTTAGAGTCCCCGGCAGAGTGTTTGCTCAGGATGATTCCTGAAATCTCCAGCATAGTTATTGGTTCAGAATGATTCTTGAAGTCCCCGTGGAATTAGTTGTTCAAGACGATTCTTGAAGTCCTCAGCGGAGACGATTCACACAGAATGATTTATGGATCCCCAAGGCAGAGTTACTCAACAGTTCTCCAGAATCCCCAGCGGAGAGGCGTCATCCCCAGCAGGTTTCTGAACAGCGAAGTTGAAACTTCCCTCAAAGACTTGATGATTGAAGTCCAACCGTATTAACGAAGCAGTTCTCTCGGCTGAAGCAGAGTGCTTGATGGCAGAAGTTCGGGTATCCCCGATTGGTTCATGATTGACCGAGAATTCTATTCCCGATTTACTGATGAAGTCCGGCTGATGCCCGAAAGTTTTCTTTGAACGCCCGATGGCATGATTAACTTGATTGTTGACCTGAAGAGTCCCGAGGAATCTTGATGCCTGACGGCATGATCGACCATGTATTACCGGTTACCGTGCGACCAATTCCCCCAGCTAGTTGTCGTGCAGCTAGTATCTCAGTTTTCGAAGATTTGTTCCCATCAGAGTACCGTGTACTTGTGCAGTTGGCAAATTTACGGGTTTGTCGGTATTCAACCGTCTCACACCTTGATTGGTTGAGAGCCGTTCGCTTCTCACCCAGTCAGGTTCAAGCCGTTTGAATAGGGGCAGCTGTTACACCCCAAAATTTGACCAAATCATCAGTCAACCCTAGGCCAACTGATGATTTGGAGAGGTTTGAGACCTAATTCAAGGGCCATGTGATCATGGATTGATGCATTGAGATGTTATAAGGATGATTCCAAGGTCAACTCATCATGATTGAGGAGTTTGAGAAGTTTCAAGCTAGGGTTTCTAAGGCTTGACAGTGTAAAATCCCCTAGTTTGAACCCTATCTTCAGGGTAGTTTTAGTTCAAGATGTGATTGTCATATCATCTTTCCCCCAACATGAATGTTGTAGAGCTTGTTCTTAGATTTAATTTGAGTACTATAAGTCCTTGATAGGATTTGTAGAGCTCAAGTTATGACTTTGACAAGCTACAGGTCAGCTGAGGTATGTGAATCTGGGGCCTTGAAAGTTACCCAACTTGCATCAAACGTTTGCCCTAGAAGGATGATTCCTATGAACTTTTGGTCAACATGAGTGTTGTTCCTTATCTTCTTAGCTTTCTATATAGTACTAGAAGTCCTTTATAGGATTTGTAGAACTCAAGTTATGGCTTTGACAAGTCAAGGGCATTTTGGTCATTTGGAGATTACAGGTCATTTCAATCATAAAGCCATAACTCCTATTTCCAAGCTTCAAATGGAAAAATCTTCAACATAAAACTTGTTCAAAATGATGTTTTAAGGCTATTAAGGAGGTCATGAGATGGTGGAAATGCTTGTAGCTCAAAGTTGCAAAAATGACCTAAAATAAGGGCATAAGTCAAATAAACCAAAGTTGGAAATTCATATTTTCCACCTACACATCCAAACCATGGCATGTAATATATCATTTTGACTCTAGAAAACATTTTGAAAACAATGGTTTAGCCAGATTTTTGATTTGAGGTCTACATCATGGACTTGCTTTGGAAAACACTTGCTTGCATATTAAGTAACATATGCATAACTCAAGATTAAGGCATGAACAAGGGACTTGGCAAGCTAAACACCACTAATATCTCACTAGGGGAGAAATTAAGAGTGAATGGATGAATGCCAAGCTGTTTTGCAAGGGTTGAGCATGGCATGATAAATGATTCAAAATCTCATGACATGAGATGTATAAAATCTCATTGGAAGGATCTAGAGGGTTCTAGATCATCCAAACTCCATCTATATATTGAGTAGAATGAATCCATGGCAGAGGTTGGTGATCATTGAAGGTTTGAGCATAGTTTGGAATTGAGTTTTCATAGATTGCAATTGAAATCGGTTTCATCAAATTCCTCCATTTCCTTCGATTTTCTTGATTGGTTCTTCTTCCCAGAGTATCAAGGATTGATTCCAGATCATTTCCAAGAAGAATTGGTGGCTAGATCGTGTGGGAACAAGTGTTTTTCAGCGCCTGCAACTCTTCATCGTGTTTCAAGATTGAAGCACTTTCCATTGAATCTTTTGCATACAGAAGCAAGGAGGAAGTTCAGTGATCGTGTCCAGAAGATATGAGAGCTTGAAGTGAAGATTTCGTGCATCTATTATTCAAGAATTTCCAGGTTTGTAACATTCTTCCTATAGCATGATTTAGGTATAATTAGGTTGAATTAGGGTGCTAGATTAGTTGTAGAATGGCCTAGGATGGATTTCAGATGGTTAATTATTGAATTAGAGACAAATTAAGTGAATCACCATTTTCGGTTGAGATTGGGAGATGCTGATTCTTGGGGTTTCAGAAGAAACTAATGGTATGATTGAGTTCGTGGCAAGATTTGGAGTGTGTTTCATGTTTTGACCTCTTGGATTGGAGGCCTCTAGGAAGAACTAGGGTTGAAGGGGACGACCGGAGCTCCATCGGCGGTGGCCGGAGCTGGGCGCGAAGCTCAGAGATTTGAAATGGAGAAGATGAAGTTCTCACCATTGGATCACGTTTTGACCATTGACTGTGAGAAGATCCAAGGGTTGTGTTTTAAAGCTGAGTTGTGAAGAGTTTCTGTGAAACGATGTGTTTCATTTATTTGGTGCTTTGGGCTTAATAATATGAGTGCTATCCACACACCCCAGCGAGCCCAACCCAGATTTATAACTGTAAATGTTTGCTTCCTGCACCGCGCGCTTATTATTTTCATTTGATTTTCATTATTTTTTCATTTTTATTCATGGTTTTTGTAAAATTCATAACTAATTGAATATTAATCCAATTCAACCCATTCTTTTTGCATATTACTCATGATTGAGTCTATTATTTTTTAGAGAAAAAATATTTTCATTTCATATAATTTCTGATTTAATTGGAATTTTGCATTTTAATTGATATTAAAATGTTTATGGTTGATGCATATTTTTGTAGAATTTTGTTTGATCTCATGGTGATGATTCTTGGCCTAAGTTTTTGTGTGTGTTTAGGTTAGACATGTATGATCCCATAGAATTTTTATCACATTTTTGTGATGAAAATAGGTGTGCCTTCTAGATTGACATTTAGATGCTTCCTTTTTAGGGTTTTAGGTTGATACCTTAGAATGTAGGATTTAGTTCTAGGTCCAAATTGATGATTTGATCTTTGAAACTAATGTGATAGAGTCATGATTGACCTAGGTTCCCATAGTAATTTTTGTAGGATTTTGCAATTGATTATAGTATTTTAGTTAGGACTAACTTTAGTGCTAGGTTTTAGGTGATCCTAATTTACTAATTCAACTAGTTTAACTCATCTAGTTCCCTTAGATTAGGGTTTGTGCTTGGTTTGCCTTTGGTTGAGATTAAAGACAAGCTGAAGGCAAGGTGAGGAGGCTTGAGGTTGCTTGAAGTTGCTTGGAGCTATGGACTGTTTGTGCCTGAAGGTATCTGATGAAGATTAGGAGATAGGACATAGGGAGAGCCTTGTAGTTAGAATGATTTCTTTCTCAAACATGGAGAGCATCTTGTGCTTCCATTCCTCCCAATGACTAAAAGTCCTTCTCAGATATTCATATCCCTCCTTTGGAAGGATGAGTGGCTTTATCTGGGAAGTAGAACTTTGAGGGAACCAGTCTCTCATAAATGATGAACCCTTGCAGGCTTCCTTTGGTTGTCAGTAAGCTGTTTATCATTTCCCCTCATCCTGTTAAATCAATTATCTTCTGGTTTGAGTATCCTGAAAGATGTTGGACTTGAGTTTGAAGATGAGGACTTCATTGAGGAGTGTGGTAGATGGTGTTTCTCTGAGCATTGCCATTGCAGCTGAAGCTTGAAGAACAGAGGATGAGTTGATACTTCCTCTGAAGCTTGGAGATCCTGAAGGAATCAAGTTAATACTTGCAGTTAGGAGTGAAGCCTGAAGGTGAAATTGAATAAGAAACCTGAAGCTTGGAGAAGTGAAGAGAAGTTAAAACTTATGTTGAAGGGTTGAAACCTGGAGAAGCAAATTGATATTTGTCATGAAAGATGATGGCCTTGAAGGGTGATTGAAGTCTGAAGACTGAGTTGCTGTCAGAAAAGCTGAAGCTTGGAATGGAGAGAGAGTTGTTGACCTGCTTTCTTGCCTGTTTTCTTTTCTGCATTGCTGATGCGCCTTGTTTTACTTGCTTGATGCATTAGAATAAGTTCATGACTAGACTAACTTTAATCTAGGAGCATGATTGCACTAGAGGTTGAGTTGCTCCCTCTGCTTGTATTGTTACTGTATGGCTTTGCTTGCGGGTATTCGGTAGAGCCCTGCTCCCTTGCCCATGTGGTTTATTCTGCTTGATAGCATGTTTTACTTTTACTGTGTAATTGCAGTTTATCCTATTCTGCTTGATAGCATGTTATTTTTACTGTATGATAGCAGTTTATTGTATTTTTCTTGATAGCATGTTATTCTTTCTGTGACTACTGTTATTCATTCTGGCTTGAGGTTGAGATGAGCTTGTGGAGGCTGCTGCCCCACACACATTTCCTCCCTCACTTGCATTGCATGCATTTTACAGTCGTTTACTGTTTACTGTTTAAGCTGATGCTTTATCTGTTTCTGTGTATCATTGATATGATCCCTTAGGACTCTCATTTCCTTTGATAAGGAAGTGATGATAGAACTTTAGGTTGAAACCTATGCATGATAACTTCTAGGAGTTCCCTGTTTCAAACCTCAACCATAGGATGAATCCTTGGCATGACAACTGTTAGGACTTGACAGTCTCCCTTTAGTTGAGCCTGTTCTCTTCTCATCTCAAAACAGCTTAAAAATACAGTAATCATGAATGATTTCTTTCGTATGTTACGAGCCTTAAGCTATCTGAGAAAGGATTATTGGAGAGCTTCTTTTCAACAGTCTGGATGTTTAGTATGGCACCCTTTGGGTGACATGCGACGCATTCACTCTCAGGTCATAGTCTTTAGTGCGATTGAAATTGCAAACACAATAAAAACAGTTCTTCCGTAAAAGACAGAAAACAAACTTCAAACCTTTTTGCCCCGTGGGCCCGTAATTCAAAGGAAGCTTTTTTGAAGAAAAGAGTGTTATTAAACGTCAGCACCACCGCAAACAGGCTTTGTCCCTAACTGCTGGAACTGCTGTTTAACCCTACTCGATAAGACAGATGAATATGAATCCTCGTAAGCCGTATTATCCCGAACTACGTAAGCTCTGATCTCTCATACCCGTTGAGAGTACGTAGGCACAATACTGATGTATTGGCGAGCCACCTTCCCCGTAACCCATAGTAGGTCGAACTACGTTGACTCTGATTTCTCATTCTCTGATGAGAATACGTAGGCATAAAGCGCGTTGCTTTGCCGAGTCTTTTTCTTTTCTTTTTAAGCCAGCCTTGATAGGTAGATAGATAAACCAACTCGTCTAGTAAACACAACAAGCATGGATCCCGTCGAGTACGACGGACGTGAGGGGTGCTAATACCTTCCCCTTGCGTAACCGACTCCCGAACCCAGACAACGGTTGCGATGACCTTGTCTTATACCTTTTCGTCAGGTTTTTCCGATCGTTTCCTTTCCCGTTCTGAGGGATAAATAACGAAAGGTGGCGACTCTTCTGTTTTGCCGGCACCTTATTTTCGCGGAAGCGACAGCTGGCGACTCTGCTGGGGACTTTATAGTTTCCTGGGATCCAACGTCCCGAATGCGAGTCAGGTTAGGGATCCAACGTCCCCTGCGAGAGTCAATCCTAGCACTTGTATGATTACTTGTTAGGTTGTGTTTATTTATCGCATTTTTATTTCCCGCATTTTATTTTCATTATGATATGATTATCTATGCTGTTGTGGGAGGGGCATTATGATGAGTGAGAAGCCAGACCCAGGCTTGAGTGAACATATCATTAGTTGTGGAAATTAGTGGGCGCGTGCTTGCTTGGCAGGCACTAGTGTCTCATGAAATCCACGCTCAGTCGAGGTTCTCCCGGTTGGCTTCTTTTTCAACCCTTTGGGTTGAGGGGATTGTTGGTTTGGAGGATTGTCGACTCTGGGGACCGATCATTTGTGATTCAGCCGAGTGAGGCCGCTTCATGAGCTGGTGATGCCACACCTTCTGGGTATCGTATCACCCCTCTTGAATGTCTGTGACACTGATGAACGCATAGGATGCCGAACTTGAGTCAGTTTAGGTCCATACCTGTGAGCAGGGTTGGGTTTATTGCAGGAAACTTTGACCTTCAGACTACCTGGTTTTCTTGATAGTGAATCAGTTTTGTTGGTACCGGAGTTTCTCATCATCAGATATATGATTGTTCTTGACAGAGCAAAGCTTTAGTCCTGTATCAGAGGACCTTATATTCAGATATGGGTACTTGTTCTTGACAGAGCAGGTTTATGATTGGGATCAGAAGATCTTATCATCAGATGTGTATTTGTTCTTGATAGAGCAGGTTTATGATTGGGATCAGAGGGTCTCATCAGCAGATGTATGGTTGTTCTTGACAGAGCAGGGTTTTGGTCCTGTATCAGAGGTCCTTATTATCAGATGTGTGTTCTTGACAGAACAGATTTATGGTCCTATATGTGTGTGTTCTTGACAGAGCAGATTTGTGGTCCGATACCGGGATTTTCTTCTTATCAGATATAGTGGTTGTTCTTGACAGAGCAGTATCGTTGTTTTGTTGATACAAAATCTCCACAGCACAGTTGCCTTGATCTCCTGCTGCATGATTGCATTTTACATTGCTTTGCATACTCATTTGCATTTCATTAACGTGTGTCTGTGTTGCAGGTACTGTTTTCCCCGATCCAGGATTTCTTGTCTCCTATTGTATTGTTATGGGTTCTCTGAGGAAGACCGTCGCTTACAAGCTCCCTGCCCCTGATGTGCTTCAGCTGACTGGTTTGATTGCTTTAGCGGATGATTCTGTGAGAGATGAGTTCAGAAAATCTTACGGCAAATTTCTCGGTTTGGTTCGTAAACCTTCTGCGTTTGAGTTGAATGGGTTGCACGCTCTGCTGCAGTTCTACGATCCTCCGTTGAGATGCTTTACTTTCCAAGATTTTGTTCTCGCACCCACGCTAGAGGAATATGCTGATTTGTTAGGTGTTCCTATCAAGAGGCAGATGCCTTTTGTTCATATGGATGCTGAGCCTGAACTGGCTAGTCTAGCTCCTTCACTTCATCTGGATGCCTCCGAGTTGGTATTGTCTAGTTGGAACAAGGTTCCCGGTTTCTCCTTGCAGTTCTTAGTGGGAAAGGCTCAGCAGTGCGCCAAAGACGGATGTTGGGTCGTGTTCAACGCCATTCTCGCTCTGTGCATATATGGCATCATTCTGTTCCCCAATATGCCCGACTTTGTAGACTTCGACGCCTTTCGCATCTTTGCTTCAGGGAATCCAGTCCCTACCTTGATAGGAGATGTCTACCATTCCATCCATTACAAAAGCGAGAACAGAAGGGGCAAGAATGTCTCATGCTGTGTGCCCCTGCTTTACAAATGGCTTGATAGTCATCTACCCAAGAGGGGTCCCTTCGTTTCATCTGCAGCCACAGCTGAGTGGTCCGAGCGTTTGATGAGTCTATCAGCAGAGGATATTGACTGGTTTGACAGGGATAGGTTGGGTACCGAGGTTATCTTCAGCTGCAGCGGATTTCCGAATGTGCCTTTGATAGGCTGGAAGGGCTGTATAAACTATAATCCGTCTTTGCTGGTTCGACAGTTCGCTTATGCTTTGAGAGCTCCGCCGAAGGATGAAGAGGTGTAGGAATCTCTGTACCTCACTGGTCTTCTAAAGGGGGATCTGTTATCTAAGCTTCAGCGCGCTTGGAATGGTATCAGTAAGAGGGGAAGACCATTGCTGGGAAAAAGCAATAATCAAGCCTACCCTCCGTATGTGGCGTGGATCAGAGCCAGAGCAGATGCTATAGGGATGCCGTTTCTTCCTGCCAAGCCAGAAAGCCCTCCAATGATTGAAGAGCCTACTACCGTGCCCATTCAGCAACATAATCAGGTGTTAGCTGAGCGAGATGAATTGAAGCGGGCAAATGAAGAACTGGAGAAAGAATTGGCTCAGCTCCGAAGCGAGAGAAACGAAGTCGTTCATTCCTTCAAGAGGCAGACAGAGCTGGTGAACCGGCTAGGTACAGACTTGACTAAGCAGATAGCCGAGCATGAATGCATGGGTCAAGACTTCAAAGCTGTCAACGACGTACTGGCTACGAAGAAGCAGCACTTGGACGAAGCATATCGGAGGATATCTAAGTTCAACCAGCACTGGAAAGCCTCCCTAGCCACCAGGAAAGAGCGGGAGGATAAGCTGATGCAACAGATTTCCAAGCTGAAAGCCCAGGTGAAGGCTAATGAGAAGAGGTTTGATGAAGAAACCGCTCGCAGATACGCCGCCGAAGGCCAACTCAACAGGGCTCTCGCTAACCTGATGGAGCGCAAACTGACGTTTGAATCCAAGAAGCGGAAGTTAGAAGATTGTTTCGGCGAAGGAGCATGGGAAGATTCGGTCGAAGGTCTTCAGTATACCATTATGCAGAGGGAGCTACTCGTCGAAGGGTTGCTCACTCGGCCTGATCATCCAGAAACGAAGGGGTTGTTAGAAGAGTTTCGCGCCCGTGGACGTACTTGACTATTTGTATTCCTTTTGTTTTGATCATTGTTGTATGTTGACCATCACCAGGCTTGTTGGTTAAGGTCATGCTATTCGTTCTGCTTGTACTCACTGATGTCGTGTACTGCCTTGATGGGCTTCTTTCTTTATATATGAGATTGCTATTTCCATGATTGGACTCAGACTTCTTCTTATTATCATCACTGGCACGCAGGCACTAGGATCGGGGGAGATCTCCCTAACGCACAGACACACGTTTGCATTTGCATGAAGCATTTGCATAACGAGCACTTTGTCGTTTTTTCCTAACCCTTTTGTGTTTCCAGGTTGTTTCAGGTTGTTCCAGGATTGATCAGAGACCTATTCACCGCTATCCGACCAGAGCTAATCAAACCAGGATCATGGAGCAAGTGCAAACTGATGTTCAGGAACTCCGCGAAAGAATGGATCGCTTCATGGAGCTCATGCAAGCGGTCGCCAATGGCCAGGATCAGCTCAGAACCTTGGTTCAGCCTCTGATTTCAAGGGTCGATAGCAATGGCGTACTCCATGGTGGGACTGTGCCTACTCCTCCACCAGTTGAAACTCCACAGAATGGTGTTCCCGTGACCGGGGGAAATGGCAGTGCCAACGGCAATGTGATGGCTAACATGGGACTCAATACGACGGGCGTCGGTAATGGGAGTCTGGAAGCTAATGTCAATGTTGGGCTGGGCAATGGCAATGCAGGTGTTGGGAATCTGTTTTGGCCTCAGCCATGGCTAGAAGATCGTCAGGACGATGTGTTCTCTCAGAGAGGTGCTGAAGGGGAGCTGAATGCTGAAGCACGTCTAAGGTTCAAGGCACTTGAGGATAAGATGAGAAACATCGAGAACCAGAATACCTTGGGTGTTGATATGTCCAAGCTGGGACTGATTGCTGATTTCAAGGTGCCCCCCAAGTTCAAGGTACCTGACTTTGAAAAGTATAAGGGCGCCACTTGCCCTCGCGTCCACCTGAGATCGTATTACAGGAAAATGTCTGCCCATTCTGAGGACGAGAAGTTGCTGATGCACTTCTTTCAAGACAGTCTGTCCGGACCATCCCTCGAATGGTACATGAGTCTAGAGCCTACCAGTGTGCGCACGTGGAAAGACCTTGTTGAAGCGTTCGTGCACCACTACCAATACAACAGCGACTTGGCCCCGAACCTAGTCCAACTGCAGAATCTGTCGCAAAGGAACAATGAAGGGTTTAAGGAATACGCCCAGCGGTGGCGTGAATTGGCAGCCAGGGTTCAACCGCCGATGGTTGAGCGCGAGCTTGTGCAGATGTTTGTAGCCACCCTCCCAGGGGTTTACTATGAGAAATTGGTCAGCGGCATGTCTGGAACATTCTCAGATCTCATTATCATGGGTGAGCACATCGAAAATGGGATCAAGCTCGGGAAAATTCAAGGTGAGTCATCCTCAGCTAGAGGAGGCGGAAAGAAACCTTATAGTGGCAAAAGACGGGAAGGAGAAGCGAGCGTTGTGACCAACGCTCGAAGGAAGGGTAAAGGCCCTCACCAGCCGGTGGCCAGCATAACTATTCCGGCAGTTCAACAGCCACAGCAGCAGCAGCAACAACCGAATCAACAAGGGTACAGAAAGTATCAGAATCGGGCACCTTTGTCGAGCCGTCACCTCGAGACACCGACCATGTCGTACGCGCAACTACTGCAGAATTTGCTTCAACTACAGTTGATCCAGAAGAGAACGTTGGCTCCCTTGACAGGGGCACCTCCGCCAGGTTATGACGCGAATGCAACTTGTGAGTTTCACTCAGGGGCACCAGGCCACACAATAGAAAACTGCAAAGCCTTCAAGCACAAGGTGCAGGACATGGTGGACGCTAAGATCATCAACTTCTCGGATAATGTGCCAAATGTCACGAAGAACCCTATGCCGAATCATAGGGGAGGTGGAGTAAATTCCATTATTGAAGACGAGAGTTTGGATTTGTTGACTGACGTCAGAGATCTGAAGACGCCGCTTAGCTTCGTTAAAGCTAAGCTGATGAAAATAGGTTTCTTCCCGGGTTGCGGAGAGCTGTGTATGGGCTGTGCTACTAGTCCTGATGGATGTGAACAGCTGATAGAGAGAATTCAAAGTCTGATGACTGAAGGGATTTTACAGTTTAGCCGGAGGGCTGAAGGCGGATCGGGAGAGGTAGTGCTGAAGCAAGGTGATGAGGTTGCCACCATCACCATCCCTCGCCAGACGATAACTATTTCTGCACACAGACCGCCCACAATTACCATCACCAAAGCTGGGCCAATACCGTTCGAAAGCACTAATGTTGTCCCATGGCATTATGGGGCTGAAGTCTACTGCAACGGACAGAGGTTGGAGCTAGAACCATTTGGGTCGTCTGTGGAGAACCTTGCGGGAATCAGTGGTATTACTCGCAGCGGAAGAGTGTTTGCACCACCAGAGGTCGTGGCGGATAAAGCGGACAGAGCTGACGCAACTGATAAAGGTAAAAGTAAAGTCGTTGAAGAGATCCCGCGTGGGGCAGAAAAAGACTTACTTGTTAAGGACGCCGAGGAGTTTATGCGGTTGATTAAAAAGAGTGACTACAAGATTGTGGATCATCTCCATCAGACACCCTCGAAGATTTCTATCCTGAACTTGTTGCTGTATTCTAAAGCACACCGCAACACGCTGCTGAAGGTGTTGAACGCCGCATATGTACCGCAGGAAATATCGGTAAATCAGCTAGAAGAGGTCGTAGCCCACGTAAATGATGGAAATGGGCTAGGGTTCACTGACCTAGAGCTGACGCCGAAAGGGAGGAACCACAATAGCGCTCTGCACATCTCGATAGAGTGTAGGGGCACGATTATGTCGCACGTGTTGGTGGACACGGGTTCGTCGCTTAATGTTCTTTCGAAGAAGGCATTAATGAAGTTGGATACTCGTGGAGTAATTTGCACACCCAGTGATCTGGTGGTGAAAGCATTCGATGGAACCAAACGCCATGTTTTCGGGGAGGTGACCCTGCCAATCCAAGTCGGGCCGGAAACGTTCGACGCGGTCTTTTATATTATGGATATCATGCCTGCCTACAGCTGTCTCTTGGGCCGGCCATGGATCCATTCTGCTGGTGCCGTGACCTCCACGTTGCACCAGAAACTCAAGTATACCGTCGGAGGTAGCATCGTGACCGTTTGCAGCAAGGAAGCCATAATGGTGAGCCATTTGTCGTCCTTCAAGTATGTTGAGATGGATGGGGAAATCCAAGAAACCCTATGCCAAGCGTTCGAAACCGTTAAAGTGAAGGATGTAGCTCCTGTAGTCACCGAAAAGCCAGAGATGACTCTCTCTTCCTTCAAGGAAGCCCGGGCCGTTGTCCAAGCCGGATCTACCCCAGGCTGGGGGCGAATTTTGGAGATACCTAACAAGCAAGATAAGTTTGGGTTGGGATATTCTCCTGGAGCTGAAGCTTCTTCTTCTAGAAGTGCGTCGCGAGGTAAGGGGCCGATCCAGTTTACCAGTGGCAGAGTGATATTTGAAAGCATCAATACAGTGTCTGAAGATAGCGGAGATAGCGACTGTGACCTCGACTCTTGGATTCAGCCAAGCAAGCCAGGCGAGGGCCTTACCAACTGGTCCATCAAGGACATCATCCAGATGACAAGCGAAGAGTAATGATTTACTTTTTCCAATCATTGTACAACCCTATGTCCTACCCGGGCCATAGTGGTTTTATTGTCAGGGCCTTGTTGGATTATGTACATGCATTTTGTTAATAAATCAAAGGCGTTTTTCTTCGTATTCAAATATTGTGATCTCTGTTATTCCTGTTTTATATTTGTTTTGAAAAACAATAAAATGGCAATGGGGTTTGTGCTAACCTGCATATCCTTGTTTTAAGCTTAACCCTTGTTATTGCAGGATCCACATAACAGATGGCATCGACTCTGGACCTTCTACGACTCACTTCGACTTCGATTGCCCGATCTATCAAGCCGAAGAAGAGATTGATGAAGACGAAGACCTTCCTGAAGAGTTGGTCCGCTTGTTGAAACAAGAAGAGAAAGTTATTCTGCCTCATGAAGAGGAGATCGAGATTGTAAATCTGGGTTCTGAAGAACTCGTCAGGAACGTCAGGATAGGGGCTGCACTGCAGAATGATGTCAAGCAGAGATTGGTCGAGATGCTGAGAGAGTATAGTGACGTCTTTGCTTGGTCATACGAGGATATGCCCGGACTTGACACTGACATCGTGGTCCACCACTTGCTGCTGCGAGAAGATTGTCCTCCCGTTAAGCAGAAGCTTAGAAGGACGAGACCAGATATGGCCGTTAAGATCAAAGAAGAAGTGCAGAAGCAGCTTGATGCTGGCTTCTTAGCGGTCACTACTTACCCTCCGTGGGTCGCCAACATAGTGCCTGTACCGAAGAAGGACGGTAAGGTACGCATGTGCGTCGATTATCGGGATTTGAATAGGGCGAGCCCTAAGGATGATTTCCCACTGCCTCATATCGATGTGTTGGTCGACAACACAACCCAGTTCTCCGTGTTTTAGTGCATGGATGGCTTCTCCGGTTACAATCAGATCAAGATGGCGTCGGAGGACATGGAGAAAACTACGTTTATCACTCCGTAGGGAACATTTTTCTATAAGGTAATGCCTTTCGGTCTGAAGAACGCAGGGGCCACTTACCAACGAGCAATGGTAACTTTGTTTCATGATATGATTCATCATGAGATTGAAGTCTATGTTGATGGCATGATTGCGAAGTCCCAAACGGAGGAGGGACATCTGGTCAATTTGCTGAAGCTTTTTGAAAGGCTTAGGAAGTTCAGGTTGAGGTTGAACCCTAACAAATGTACTTTTGGAGTACGGTCCGGAAAGTTACTGGGGTTTATCGTGAGTGAAAGAGGCATCGAGGTTGATCCTGCAAAGATTAAAGCGATACAAGAAATGTCAGTGCCAAAAACAGAAAAAGAAGTTCGTGGTTTCCTGGGCAGAATAAACTACATTGCGAGGTTTATTTCTCAGCTCACGGCCACGTGTGAACCGATGTTCAAGCTTTTAAAGAGAGATCAGGCGATTATCTGGAATGAGGATTGCCAAAAGGCATTCGATAAGATAAAGCAGTATCTGCAGGAACCTCTGATCCTGATACCCCCAGTGGCCGGACGGCCACTAATCATGTACTTGACAGTTCTTGAGAATAGTATGGGGTGTGTTCTCGGTCAGCACGACGAGACAGGCAGAAAGGAGCATGCCATTTACTATTTGAGTAAAAAGTTCACAGACTGTGAATCTCGTTACTCGATGCTGGAGAAGACGTGTTGTGCACTAGCCTGGGCTGCCAAACGTTTACGACAGTACATGCTCAATCACACCACCATGCTAATTTCGAAGATGGATCCGATCATGTACGTCTTCGAGAAGCAAGCGCTTTCGGGCAGGATTGCCAGATGGCAAATGGTGTTGACGGAATATGACATTCAGTACGTTTCCCAAAAGGCCATTAAGGGAAGCGTATTGTCTGAATACCTTGCCGAACAGCCGATCGAAGATTATCAGCCTATGAAATTTGAATTCCCTGATGAGGATATCATGTTTCTTAAAGCGAAGGATTGCGATGAGCCGTTGCCCGACGAGGGGCCAGATAGGAAATCCCAGTGGAAATTGATATTTGACGGGGCGGTTAATTCCTACGGAAGTGGCATTGGGGTGATCATCACGACTCCCCACGGATCCCACATCCCGTTTACTGCGAGACTGACGTTTCCAGTCACCAATAATGAAGCAGAGTACGAAGCATGCATCATGGGTCTAGAAGAAGCAATTGATTTGAGAATCAAGAACCTAGATGTATATGGTGACTCGGCGCTTGTGATCAACCAGATTAAAGGGGAGTGGGAGACTCGTCAATCAAAATTGGTGTCGTACATGAACTACGCCAGAAGGCTACTCCCGTTCTTTGATCGAGTGGAACTCCATCATGTGCCCAGAGCAGAAAATCAGATGGCTGATGCCTTAGCCACGTTGGCTTCAATGTATAAAGTCAATTTTTGGAATGAAGCTCCAAGAATTGTCCTTTCTCATCTTGATAGACCTGCTTTCGTCTTTGCAATCGAGGAAGCCGCTGATGGCAAGCCATGGTTCCATGACATCCAGACTTTCCTTATGACTAAGGAGTATCCTGCGGGAGCGTCAACCCAGGATAAGAAGACTCTGAGGAGGATGTATGGAAATTTTTACCTTAATCCAGATGGAGTTTTGTACAAAAGAAACCACGATCTCATGCTACTCAGATGTGTAGATGAGAAAGAAGCGAGTATGCTCATGGAAGAAGTCCATGAAGGCACATTTGGTACGCACGCCGACGGGCATGCTGTGACAAGAAAGATTCTGAGAGTAGGATATTACTGGCTGACGATGGAGTCGGATTGCTTTAAATTCGCGAAGAGATGTCATAAATGCCAGATTTATGCTGATAAAGTTCATGTGCCGCCGTGCCCGTTGAATGTCATGTCCTCCCCATGGCCGTTCTCCATGTGGGGCATCGACATGATAGGCAAGATCGAGCCCACCGCATCCAACGGTCATCGCTTCATTCTAGTAGCTATCGACTACTTCACCAAGTGGGTGGAGGCAGCCTCATATGCTAATGTGACCAAGCAGGTGGTGGCTAAATTCATAAAGAGGGATATTATCTGTCGTTACGGAATTCCCGAGCGGATCATTACTGATAATGGTTCGAATCTGAATAACAAGATGATGAAGGAGCTATGCCAGAGTTTCAAGATTGAACACCACAACTCATCTCCTTATCGGCCGAAGATGAATGGCGCCGTTGAAGCGGCCAATAAGAACATCAAGAAGATTGTTCAGAAGATGGTTGTGACCTACAAAGATTGGCACGAGATGCTGCCATTCGCATTGCACGGTTATCGTACGACGGTATGTACGTCAACCGGGGCAACTCCTTTCTCCTTAGTGTACGGTATGGAAGCTATTCTACCGTTGGAAGTTGAGATTCCTTCTTTGCGAGTTTTGGTTGATGTAAAACTCGACGAGGCAAAATGGATTAAGAACCGACTAAACCAACTTAGCCTGATGGACGAGAAGAGGTTAGCATCGATTGCGCATGGTCGTCTGTACCAAAGCTGAATGAAGAAAGCTTATGATAAGAAGGTGCGTCCTAGAAGCTTTTAGACGGGTGATCTCATCCTGAAGAAGATTCTTCCTCCACACTCCGATCACCGGGGCAAGTGGACTCCCAATTACGAAGGTCCGTACATCGTAAGCAAGGTCTTCTCGGGAGGAGCTTTATTGTTATCCACGATGGATGGTGAAGATTTTGCATCCCCGGTGAACGCGGACGCAGTTAAAAAATACTTTGCTTGAAAGCGACCCGCTGGACAGTAAAAAGAGAGTCCAGGCAAAATGGGGCATCCCGGCGAACCATAAAAAAGAAAAAGGTTCGAGCAGAAATTAGGGATATAAATTGAAAAGAATGCACACCCGCAAAGTCGAAAACCTGGAAGGGCGACTTTGGCAAGAAAGGGTATCCCGGTGAATCGAAAACCCGGAAGGGCGATTCAGGCAAAAGTTAGGGACTTGAAAAAGAAAATGACTGCGTTCCGCGTGTGGACTTTCATTGTTTAGTGGTTTGGAAGACCTGAGGGCCGTTTATCTGAATCAATCTTTTCTGAAGCTGAAGCGTCGGAGAAGTATCGAAGTCGAGTGGGTCATAGAGGGATCAACTCATGGTGTTCATCTACGCCTCGTTGCCGACATTTGTATATATTGATGTATATTTATGTTTTATTTTTGCGCAGCTTCCTCATTCCAGGAGCTTGCATCTGTTGTAAAACATTTTTACCCATTCAGGGGTTCGTTATCAATAAAATGTATACTATTCAGCAATTCTGCTTGTCTGTTTAGCATTTATCTGTTTTGTTTGCGAAAAAGAACACCGATGTTTTTGACAAAATGCGCATACATAAACTTACTGGCCTAGGCCACTGATTGTTGAAACAATGAATTACTTAAACATTGTCACAGGATGATAACCTTGATAGGCCCCTTTGAAGGGCATCTTGTCTGTTTGTTTGTGTTGTTACAGGTGTAGCATATTCCAGACGGTACGCCGTACGCGTCCCCAAGCAGGATGATTTCTCCTTCTCCATCAAAATTCAGCATCCTCTCCCCATGGAGTCTGAACATGAGATCGTAAGCATTGATATGTTTCCCCAAGCAGAGAAGATTCTCTCTCCAATCAGATGTATCCTAAAGGAACGACATCTCCCCAGCTGAGTCATACGCTGAAGTATGCGGCCATTGATAGCTCCAGACTGAAGTCTCTATCGGAATTGAAGTTCCCCCGCAGAGTCGTACTCTCCCCCGAAGCAGGATGATTTCTTCTTCCCTAACCGAGTTTGCAGATCCCCAAGAGAGTCGAGTCCTTGGAAGGCGTTCGGGCCATGATTGGTTTTCCCCAGTAGAGTGTTGAATAGCTGATGCTGTATTTCCCCTCTGGAGTCGTTACCTCCAGGAAAGCTCTGGCTACGAATGCCATGTAGTTTATTTCTGCGATTGACATCGCTCTCCTCAGCAGGTCCAGGTTCTCGTAGAACTTCGTTCCCCTACAGCAGTCAACTGAAGTTCACTTCCCCACAGAGTCCGATTGAGATTGGCGTGACTTTTCTCTCCTCAGCAGGACGATTCCTTCCCCTATCAGAGCGGTTCTTTCTCCTTGACAGGAGGATTCTCCCTTCAGCATTTATTTTGCCGACGGGATCGCAGCATTTTGCATGATTGCATAGCATTTACCTTAAATGCGCAACATTTCCCCCGTGTGGAGCATTGCGTCATTGTCAAAGCATATGCATATGAAACATGAGCTAGGTCGTTACCATTCTTGTTTTGCAGGTGTTCCTCCGCAGGTCGCTTGCTCGAGATTATTCTTGAATTCTCCCCCGGCAGAGTCGATTGCTTAAGATGATTCTTAAAATCCCCGGTGCAGTCGCCAGAGTTGCTTGCTCAAGTTGATGCTTAGAGTCCCCGGCAGAGTGTTTGCTCAGGATGATTCCTGAAATCTCCAGCATAGTTATTGGTTCAGGATGATTCTTGAAGTCCCCATGGAATTAGTTGTTCAAGACGATTCTTGAAGTCCTTAGCGGAGACGATTCACACAGAATGATTTCTGGATCCCCAAGGCAGAGTTACTCGACAGTTCTCCAGAATCCCCAGCGGAGAGGCGTCATCCCCAGCAGGTTTCTGAACAGCGAAGTTGAAACTTCCCTCGAAGACTTGATGATTGAAGTCCAACCGTATTGACGAAGCAGTTCTCTCGGCTGAAGCAGAGTGCCTGATGGAAGAAGTTCGGGTATCCCCGACTGGTTCATGATTGACCGAGAATTCTATTCCCGACTTACTGATGAAGTCCGGCTGATGCCCGAAAGTTTTCTTTGAACGCCTGATGGCATGATTAACTTGATTGTTGACCTGAAGAGTCCCGAGGAATCTTGATGCCTGACGGCATGATTTACCATGTATTATCGGTTACCGTGCGACCAATTCCCCCAGCTAGTTGTCGTGCAGCTAGTATCTCAGTTTTCAAAGATTTGTTCCCATCAGAGTACCGTGTACTTGTGTAGTTGGAAAATTTCCGGGTTTGTCGGTATTCAACCGTCTCACAACTTGATTGGTTGAGAGCCGTTCGCTTCTCACCCAGTCAGGTTCAAGCCGTTTGAATAGGGGCAGTTGTTGCACCCCAAAATTTGACCAACTCTTCTTTACCTAGCTTATGTTTCATTTCATTCACATTATCATTATCATTTGCATTTCATTGACATGTATGCAGGAGATCAAGAGGTATGATTGCCAACCAAGAGTTATACAAGAGTTTGAAGCTAGCTAAAAAGGTTATTCAAGTGTTCAAGGGTAGATATCTTTGTCAGAGAAGTCAAAAGATCCTCAGAGAGAGTGGTTGAAATCACAGTTGTGTGCCTCCTAACTTGAGAGTTGTGGGAAGCTCCTCAGATGATTCTGAGGCTATGAAGAAGGACTTGAAGCCTTGAAAGAGCTTATGAGATGTCTTGAAAGCCATCATGAAGCCTAGATAGGTCATGGTGCAAGTTTAAGAAGACTCAGCCATGAGTGGTGCAATTAGGGTTTGACTGGGTCAACCCTAGGCCAACTGATGATTTGGAGAGGTTTGAGACCTAATTCAAGGGCCATGTGATCATGGATTGATGCATTGAGATGTTATAAGGATGATTCCAATGTCAACTCATCATGATTGAGGAGTTTGAGAAGTTTCAAGCTAGGGTTTCTAAGGCTTGACAGTGTAAAATCCCCTAGTTTGACCCCTATCTTCAGGGTAGTTTTAGTTCAAGATTTGATTGTCATCTCATCTTTCCCCCAACATGAATGTTGTAGAGCTTGTTCTTAGCTTTAATTTGAGTACTAGAAGTCCTTGATAGGATTTGTAGAGCTCAAGTTATGACTTTGACAAGCTACAGGTCATCTGAGGTATGTGAATCTGGGGCCTTGAAAGTTACCCAACTTGCATCAAACTTTTGCCCTAGAAGGATGATTCCTATGAACTTTTGGTCAACATTAATGTTGTTCCTTATCTTTTTATCTTTCTAGAGAGTACTATAAGTCCTTGGTAGGATTTATAGAACTCAAGTTATGGCTTTGACAAGTCAAGGGCATTTTGGTCATTTGGAGATTACAGGTCATTTCAATCATAAAGCCATAACTCCTATTTCCAAGCTTCAAATGGAAAAATCTTCAACATAAAACTTGTTCAAAATGATGTTTTAAGGCTATTAAGGAGGTCATGAGATGATGGAAATGCTTGTAGCTCAAAGTTGCAAAAATGACCTAAAATAAGGGCATAAGTCAAATAAACCAAAGTTGGAAATTCATATTTTCCACCTACACATCCAAACCATGGCATGTAATATATCATTTTGACTCTAGAAAACATTTTGAAAACAATGGTTTAGCCACATTTTTGATTTGAGGTCTAAATCATGGACTTGCTTTAGAAAACACTTGCTTGCATATTAAGTAACATATGCATAACTCAAGATTAAGGCATGAACAAGGGACTTGGCAAGCTAAACACCTCTAATATCTCACTAGGGGAGAAATTAAGAGTGAATGGATGAATGCCAAGCTGTTTTGCAAGGGTTGAGCATGGCATGATAAATGATTCAAAATCTCATGACATGAGATGTATAAAATCTCATTGGAAGGATCTAGAGGGTTCTAGATCATTCAAACTCCATCTATATATTGAGTAGAATGAATCCATGGCAGAGGTTGGTGATCATTGAAGGTTTGAGCATAGTTTGGAATTGAGTTTTCATAGATTGCAATTGAAATCGGTTTCATCAAATTCCTCCATTTCCTTCCATTTTCTTGATTGGTTCTTCTTCCCTGAGTATCAAGGATTGATTCCAGATCATTTCCAAGAAGAATTGGTGGCTAGATCGTGTGGGAACAAGTGATTTTCAGCACCTGCAACTCTTCATCGTGTTTCAAGATTGAAGCACTTTCGATTGAATCTTTTGCATACAGAAGCAAGGAGGAAGTTCAGTGATCGTGTCCAGAAGATTTGAGAGCTTGAAGTGAAGATTTCGTGCATCTGTTATTCAAGAATTTCCAGGTTTGTAACCTTCTTCCTATAGCATGATTTAGGTAGAATTAGGTTGAATTAGGGTGCTAGATTATTTGGAGAATGGCCTAGGATGGATTTTAGATGGTTAATTGTTGAATTAGAGACAAATTAAGTGAATCACCATTTTCGGTTGAGATTGGGAGATGCTGATTCTTGGGGTTTCAGAAGAAACTAATGGTATGATTGAGTTCGTGGCGAGATTTGGAGTGTGTTTCATGTTTTGACCTCTTGGATTGGAGGCCTCTAGGAAGAACTAGGGTTGAAGGGGACGACCGGAGCTCCATCGGCGGTGGCCGGAGCTGGGCGCGAAGCTCAGAGCTTTGAAATGGAGAAGATGAAGTTCTCACCATTGGATCACGTTTTGACCATTGACTGTGAGAAGATCCAAGGGCTGTGTTTTAAAGCTGAGTTGTGAAGAGTTTCTGATGAAACGATGCGTTTCATTTATTTGGTGCTTTGCGCTTAATAATCTGAGTGCTATCCACACCCCCCAACAAGCCCAACCCAGATTTATAACTGTAAATGTTTGCTTCCTGCACCGCGTGCTTATTATTTTCATTTGATTTTCATTATTTTTTCATTTTTATTCATGGTTTTTGTAAAATTCATAACTAATTGAATATTAATCCAATTCAGCCCATTCTTTTTGCATATTACTCATGATTGAGTCTATTATTTTTTAGAGAAAAAATATTTTCATTTCATATAATTTCTGAGTTAATTGGAATTTTGCATTTTAATTGATATTAAAATGTTTATGGTTGATGCATATTTTTGTAGAATTTTGTTTGATCTCATGGTGTTGATTCTTGGCCTAATTTTTTGTGTGTGATTAGGTTAGACATGTATGATCCCATAGAATTTTTCTCACATTTTTGTGATGAAAATAGGTGTGCCTTCTAGATTGACATTTAGATGCTTCCTTTTTAGGGTTTTAGGTTGATACCTTAGAATGTAGGATTTAGTTCTAGGTCCAAATTGATGATTTGATCTTTGAAACTAATGTGATAGAGTCATGATTGACCTAGGTTCCCATAGTAATTTTTGTAGGATTTTATAATTGATTCTAGTATTTTAGTTAGGACTAACTTTAGTGCTAGGTTTTAGGTGATCCTAATTTACTAATTCAACTAGTTTAACTCATCTAGTTCCCTTAGATTAGGGTTTGTGCTTGGTTTGCCTTTGGTTGAGATTGAAAACAAGCTGAAGGCAAGGTGAGGAGGCTTGGGGTTGCTTGAAGTTGCTTGGAGCTATGGACTGTTTGTGCCTGAAGGTATCTGATGAAGATTAGGAGATAGGACATAGGGAAAGCCTTGTAGTTAGAATGATTTCTTTCTCAAACATGGAGAGCATCTTGTGCTTCCATTCCTCCCAATGACTAAAAGTCCTTCTCAGATATTCATATCCCTCCTTTGGAAGGATGAGTGGCTTTATCTGGGAAGTAGAACTTTGAGTGAACCAATCTCTCATAAATGATGAACCCTTGCAGGCTTCCTTTGGTTGTCAGTAAGCTGTTTATCATTTCCCCTCATCCTGTTAAATCAATTATCTTCTGGTTTGAGTATCTTGAAAGATGTTGGACTTGAGTTTGAATATGAGGAATTCATTGAGGAGTGTGGTAGAGGGTGTTTCTCTGAGCATTGCCATTGCAGCTGAAGCTTGAAGAACAGAGGATGAGTTGATACTTCCTCTGAAGCTTGGAGATCCTGAAGGAATCAAGTTAATACTTGCAGTTAGGAGTGAAGCCTGAAGGTGGAATTGAATAAGAAAGCTGAAGCTTGGAGAAATGAAGAGAAGTTGAAACTTATGTTGAAGGGTTGAAACCTGGAGAAGCAAATTGATATTTGTCATGAAAGATGATGGCCTTGAAGGGTGATTGAAGTCTGAAGACTGAGTTGCTGTCAGAAAAGTTGAAGCTTGGAATGGAGAGAGAGTTGCTGACCTGCTTTCTTGGCTGTTTTCTTTTCTGCATTGCTGATGTGCCTTGTTTGACTTGCTTGATGCATTAGAATAAGTTCATGACTAGACTAACTTTAATCTAGGAGCATGATTGCACTAGAGGTTGAGTTGCTCCCTCTGCTTGTATTGTTATTGTATGGCTTTGCTTGCGGGTATTCGATAGAGCCCTGCTCCCTTGCCCATGTGGTTTATTCTGCTTGATAGCATGTTTTACTTTTACTGTGTGATTGCAGTTTATCCTATTCTGCTTGATAGCATGTTATTTTTACTGTATGATTGCAGTTTATTGTATTTTGCTTGATAGCATGTTATTCTTTCTGTGACTACTGTTATTCATTCTGGCTTGAGGTTGAGATGAGCTTATGGAGGCTGCTGCCCCACACACATTTCCTCCCTCACTTGCATTACATGCATTTTACAGTCATTTACTATTTACTGTTTAAGCTGATGCTTTATCTGTTTCTGTATATCATTGATATGATCCCTTAGGACTCTCATTTCCTTTGATAAGGAAGTGATGATAGAACTTTAGGTTGAAACCTATGCATGATAACTTCTAGGAGTTCCCTGTTTCAAACCTCAACCATAGGATGAATCCTTGACATGACAACTGTTAGGACTTGACAGTCTCCCTTTAGTTGAGCCTGTTCTCTTCTCATCTCAAAACAGCTTAAAATACAGTAATCATGAATGATTTCTTTCGTATGTTACGAGCCTTAAGCTATCTGAGAAAGGATTGTTGGAGAGCTTCTTTTCAACAGTCTGGATGTTTAGTATGGCAGCCTTTGGGTGACATGTGACGCATTCACTCTCAGGTCATAGTCTTTAGTGCGATTGAAATTGCAAACACAATAAAAAAACAGTTCTTCCGTAAAAGACAGAAAACAAACTTCAAACCTTTTTGCCTCGTGGGCCCGTAATTCAAAGGAAGCTTTTCTGAAGAAAAGAGTGTCATTAAACTTCAGCGCCACCGCAAACAGGCTTTGTCCCTAACTGCTGGAACTGTTGTTTAACCCTACTCGATAATACAGATGAATTCGAATCCCCGTAAGCCGTATTATCCCGAACTACGTAAGCTCTGATCTCTCATACCCGTTGAGAGTACGTAGGCACAATACTGATGTATTGGCGAGCCACCTTCCCCGTAACCCGTAGTAGGTCGAACTACGTTGACCCTGATTTCTCATTCTCTGATGAGAATACGTAGGCATAAAGCGCGACGCTTTGCCGAGTCTTTTTCTTTTCTTTTTAAGCCAGTCTTGATAGGTAGATAGATAAACCAACTCGTCCAGTAAACACAACAAGTGTGGATCCCGTCGAGTACGACGGACGTGAGGGGTGCTAATACCTTCCCCTTGCGTAACCGACTCCCGAACCCAGACAACGGTTGCGATGACCTTGTCTTATACCTTTTCGTCAGGTTTTTCCGATCGTTTCCTTTCCCGTTCTGAGGGATAAATAACGAAAGGTGGTGACTCTTCTGTTTTGCCGGCACCTTATTTTCGCGGAAGCGACAGTGATGACCAAGGCGAGCCTCGCACAAAGATTTGTCGAGCGTGGCTGCGGCGGGCTCCTTTTCAAGCTTTTGGGCTGCATCAATGAAGTTGATAGTACTCTTCAGTTCTTGGGCCATATCAGGGTTGACAAAGCCTTGCAACTCAAAATTACGCTTTTCAGCGTTAGAAATATTCATTTGGAGCTCCTTGAGTTGCTGCTTCCGCATATTAATGTCCTTCTGGTTAGAAGTTATCTCTACTTGACGTTGTTTGTGGGCAGCTTCCAACCGTTCGACCCTAGCCTCTGATTCTTGTGCACCAGTCCAGAATGCACTTTCACGACCAGTTATAGCCTCAATAGTCTTCACGAGAGAAGGGAGTCGTTGAACCTCTAAAGATAAATCATCCACCACAACCGTCAAATCTAGCAAGAAACCATGAACTTCTAGACTAAGAGTGGTGAGATCCAGTTTCTTGAGTTGATCATCTAAAAAGAGACGGGTTGTGGGGTCTGAAGCAAGGACATTGTGGATATCTCCTTTGAAGAATTTCTTCTTGATGGATTGGAGAATTGGACCAACAAAGTCATCTGACGTTGGATGACTGGAAGGGGTTGAAGAGGTGGAAGCAAAACCACACTTTTGCCCAAGGATCCTCTTAGCATATTTCCTGGGGTTCGACCACTTGAGAACTGTTAAAGGATCTTCCTGAGTCACGATGGAAGCTAGAGTTTTCTTCACCATAAGTGAAGTATGTTGAGACTCAGGACCAGTTTGGCCTTCTTCTTCTTCCTCTTCCTCCCCTACCTCCTCTTCTTGTTCTTCAACTTCACTATCTTCTTCCTCCTGTTCTTCCTGCTCTTCTTCGACTCTCATTTCTTCGTCTCTGTCAACAGTGGGTGGATAAGTGTCTGAATTGTGAGTGGGTTCAGAGGGCATGTCTGTTGGCTCTTCATAAATGGTTGGATGTGGGCTATCAATTATTGGTGGGTTTGAAGAAATGTGTGCTTGTTCAACAACCACCTCATCAGTAACCATAGGTTCATCCTGGTTGAGAGGTGGCGCACTGGAAGCATCATCTTCCCTAGAATTGAAACCATCAGCGTGAGTTTACTGCGTGGTGGTGTGCTCCAAATGTAACACCCCAATTCTATACCCCCAAATAATCACATAATCATTTAGGCACATATTAAAAATTTTGTCAGAGTATAATTATAAACATAGTATAAAAGAGGTATGTCACATCATACATGAATTTAAAACATTCAACACCTGCTCAACAATTGATATGCAACAGTGGGGTAACTTTGCAACAGAGAAACTTAGTCCTTACACCCACATCTCACTATTTAGAATAAAAGTGGAAAATCTAAACATTGAATAACATCAAACATATATATATATATATATATATATATATATATATATATATATATATATATATATATATATATATATATATATATATATATATATATATATATATATATATATATATATATATCATCGAGTATGAACCACCAATATAATTCATGTTTACATAAACATTCATCAATAAGATACATGTACAAATGTATCACAAAAGAATAATAATCATCCTAACTACCCGGTGCTACATATCAGAGCCGACCGACCAAAAGAATGAAGACACGCTAAAGACCACTAGCATACCTACTCTTCAATGCCTCATAGAGCATCATAAAACAGCATAAGGGTGAGAAATATTATCATAATAACAATGTATATAATTATATATCTTAGCATAAAAATACACATATTCTACATTCTCACCACAATTCATTGCCACTCACCCAAATACATCACAATGTATATATATATATATATATATATATATATATATATATATATATATATATATATATATATATATATATATATATATATATATATATATATATATATATATATATATATATATATATATATATATATATATATATATATATATATATATATATATATATATATATATATATATATATATATATATATATATATATATATATATATATATATATATATATATATATATATATATATATATATATATATATATATATATATATATATATATATATATATATATATATATATATATATATATATATATATATATATATATATATATATATATATATATATATATATATATATATATATATATATTAAACCAAGCATATTCGTCATGCATACCTTCACAATTCTTATCATTCCACATAAACATGCATATTCATGTTTATTCATTAATGCACAATTACAAAGATGATAAATGCAAATCATAGAGATGGACTCACGACTCTATGCAAATGCAATGCGGTACTGACTCAATCATCTCAAGTTCACTCAGGAACTTATTGGAACCATCGCTCGTTACCAATGTAACTCCCCGTCGGGCCTACGATGTTCAACCATTGCTCACACCTCACATAGGCACACAATGTTTATGGATTTCTCACACCTCACATAGGCACACAATCCGATTGCTCACACCTCACCTAGGTACACAATCGTTTGTAATCATCGCTCACACCTCACACAGGCACACGACGTTACAACGGGTTCTCATTAGAATCCCACAACACAAGAATGTACACCATTATGCTTCACATACAAAATGACTCAAGACACTCTTGAAATGCATACATATTCACAATATATTCATGCATTCATCTCATACTATCACATAAAATCTATATACATTCACATCAATTACACCAAACAGCAACGAGCATTGCTTTACCACCTAAACGGCAACGAACTCTTTCATAATTAACATGCATTTACATTTCATTTAAACAATGCATTTATTTGCCAAAAGGCCACAATTCACAATAAATTCCATAATCTAGGATTCACTCCATAAAGCTACCCACAACACATCGTATAACAACACACACAAGCTATACGTTATATAGCAAAAGCATACCGCACGATAACACATCAATCGCACACATTCGCGACGGTAAAAATCAACACAACGATACGTTTTCAATTTTCTGCTATAATTGAACCAGGTACAGGCCTTAAAACCATTTTTCCTATAAAGAGCATCTCGTTAACTTTTCAACGCTTCAAACAGGGTTCAAAACCGACTTACGGTTCTAGAGTTATAAATTTTCGAAGTGTTTCCAAAACAGAATTTTTCTGCATAAAGACTGCTACGGGTTTGAGCATTTTCGCCCAAAAATCCAACCGATTTAATTATTTTCTTCGAAACAAACACATACTCATTCATACTAAACATATAGTAGTGATTTAGAACCATCAAATGTGAAATCTACGACTTTCGATTTCAATCTGAATCTTAAACCCTCAAATCTCCAAAAATGCAAAAACTTACAAAATCAACCAAATTCGATAAAACAAGCATACTCGATCACGGCCTAACATTACCCTACACAACTATGCAATCTATTCCGACTTTCGTCCGTAAAAATATCGATTCCTCACAAAAATCTCAATTTCAACCTAGAACTCAAGCTATGGAAAACAAGAAAACATCCAAGCAAACACATACATAATGATATACATTGATGAGATAATAAGATTTCACACCCTTACCCGATTAAATCGATTCCTAGAAGTTGTTTTGAAGATTTCCAAACTTTTACTCTTTTTCTTGTCTTTTCTCTTCTTCCTCTTTCTTTCCCTCCTTTTTCTCTCTATTTCTCTTTTCTTTCTATTTCTCTCCTATTTCTTCTTCTTATCTTTTTTTTTGCACAAATTTAATTAATTCATTTTCTCACATCATTCTACACTTAATCACTTTTCTACCAATTTTACTAATTTTCTCATATAATTCTATTTCCACTAAATTTCTAACTTATCATTAAATGAGAAATGTCCAAAATATCCTCCATTCTAATTTCCCCGAAAACTCTCAAAAACGGTAAAATATCATAACATGTCAATATATCATATTAATACACCAATTTCACAAATAAAATAATTATCACTCAATTTAAATAAAAAACTCAACAAAATGGTAATAATCGAAATCGGGGCTTTACAACTCTCCCTTACTTTAGAAATTTTCGTCCTCGAAAATATTACCTGATTCAAACAACTCCGGATACGACTCTCGCATCCCACTCGCTAGTTCCCAAGTCATATTGCCTTCTGAAGCGCCTCCCCACGCTACTTTCACAAGCGCAATATCCTTGCCTCTTAACTTCTTAACTTCAAGGTCCAAAGTCCTAATCGGTAAAGCTTCAACCGTAAGGTTATCTCTCACTTCAACCTCGTCCATAGGAATAACATGTGATGGATCCAAAACATACTTCCAAAGTTGCGAAATATGGAATACATCATGCAAATTCTAAAGATTCGGAGGCAACGCCACACGGTAAGCCACAACACCAACTCGTGCAGTAATCTGATACAGACCAATAAAACGAGAAGTCAACTTCTTCGACTTCAAAGCACGACCCACACCTGTAACCGGTGTAACTCTCAAAAACACATGGTCGCCTTCTTGAAGCTTAAGATCTTTCCTTCTCTTGTCATGATAGCTCTTTTTTCTACTTTGAGAAGCTTTCATCTTCTCCCGAATAAACTTCACTTTCTTCGTCGTTTGTTGTACCATCTCCGGTCCAACTATCATCCTCTCACCGGTTTCATGCCAACACAAAGGTGTTCGACATCTCCGACCATACAAAGCCTCAAATGGTGCCATACTTATAATTGAATGAAAACTATTATTGTAGGTGAACTCAATCAACGCCAAATAACTTTCCCAAGAACCACCTTGCTCGAGCATACAAGCACGCAGTAAATCCTCCAACGATTGAATTGTCCTCTCGGTTTGACCATCCGTTTGCGGATGATAAGCCGAACTCAATCTTAGCTTAGAACCCAAAGCCTTTTGTAAACTCTCCCAAAACCTCGACGTAAATCTAGGATCTCTATCTGATACAATACTCTTAGGAACTCCATGTAACTTCACAACCACAAGAACATAAATCTCAACTAACTTCTCTAAAGGATAACTAATATCAATTGAAATGAAGTGAGCAAATTTAGTAAGCCTATCAACGATTACCCAAATAGCATTATGACCTCTTTGCGTATTCAGCAATCCCGTAACAAAATCCATCGATATACTATTCCATTTCCACTCTGGAATGTCCAACGGTTGCATCAATCCACTAGGATTTTGATGTTCCACCTAAGACTTTTGACAAGTTAAGCATGCATACACAAATTGAGCTACATCCCTCTTTAATCTGGACCACCAAAAGATTTTCTTCAAATCTTGATACATTTTATTCGCACCCGGATGAATACTTAAGTTACTTCGGTGTCCTTCTTCCAATATCATCTTTTTCAACTCCCCATCATCGGGAATATAAATACGACCACGAAATCTCAAAACTCCAAAATTATCAACCTTGAAATCCTCATTCTCATTCATCATCAAATCAACGAACTTTAAATACAACTTTTGCTTTTCACATACGGTTGCAAGAAAATCATTCGTAACATGTAGCATACCAAGTCTCACACCTCTCGGCGTCATTTCACAAACTAAACTCAAGTCTCTAAAATTCTCCAAAAGTTCCCATTCTCTCATCATCAATGCGGACATATGTAACAACTTCCGACTCAAAGCATCGGTCACCACGTTTTCCTTACCCAGATGGTAATTCAAACCAAAATCATAATCCTTCAAAAGCTCTAATCATCTTCTTTGTCTCATGTTCAATTCTTTTTGATCAAATAAATATTTCAAGCTCTTGTGATCACTAAAAATTTCAAATCTTGCACCATAAAGGTAGTGCCTCCAAATTTTCAAAACAACCACCACGGCTTCCAACTCCAAGTCATGTGTAAGATAATTCTTTTCATGCACTCTCAATTGTCTTGAATCATATGCCACTACTTTTCCATCTTGCATCAAAACACCACCTAAACTAGTCAACGAAGCATCACAATAAACCACAAATGGTTCCGTCGAATTTGGAAAAATCAGATCGGAGTCATTGTCAACCTTCTTTTTAGCTCAATGAAACTATTTTCATAATGAATATCCCAAATGAAAGCCTTTCCTTTACAAGTCAATTGCATTAACGGAAGTGCCAACTTCAAAAATCCCTCAACAAACCTCTGATAATAACCCACCAAGCCTAAAATGCTTCGAATCTCCATAACCGATCTAGGATCCTCCCATTGCATCACTGCATCAATCTTGGATGGATCAACACTAACACCACTACCGAAAATAACATGTCCAAGAAAACTTCCGACAACAAAAATTCACATTTCGACAACTTAGCATACAATTGTTTCTCTTTCAAAATTTATAACACAATCCTCAAATGCTCTTCATGCTCCTCTTGAGACTTAGAATAAATCAAAATATCATCGATGAACACAACCATAAAACGATCTAACTGTTCATGAAAAATACGATTCATGTATTCCATAAACACACCCGACGCATTAGAAACCCCGAATGGCATCACGAAATATTCGTAATGGCCATACCGTGTCCTAAAGGCCGTCTTTTGAATACTCTCCCCTTTCACACGAATCTGGTGATATCCCGATCTTAAACCAATCTTGCTAAAAACACGTGCACCAACCAATTGGTCCATTAAATCATCGATCCTTGGAAGCGGATACTTGTTCTTAATTGTCATCTTGTTTAATTTTCGATAATCAATGCATAATCGCATACTCCCATCCTTCTTCTTTACCAACAATACCGGAGCACCCCAAGGAGAAACACTTTGCCTTACAAATCTCTTGTCCAACAAGTCATTAAATTGCTTCTTCAATTCTACCAACTCTGATGCCGACATACAATATGGTGCCATCGAAACCGGTCTAGTACCGGGAACTAGATCAATAGAAAACTCAACTTCTCTTTCTGGCGGTACATCTGTAATATCCTCCGAAAACACTTCTGGAAAATAACACACCACTGGGAACACACCGAGCTTAACTTTACTCTCCACCGACAATGATGCAAACAAACCAAACAATTGAGCTTCATCCGCTAAAAGTTTCTTCAACTCTTTAGTGGATAGGAAACTCTCATCTTCATCATCTTCCAAAGAAGGAAACCTCACTAACTTGTGATAGCAATCTATATGAACTCGATTAAATTGCAACCAGCTCATACCCAAGATTACGTCCAATCTCTCCAACGGTAAACACATTAAATCCATAATGAAGTCTTTACCATACATGGTCAAAGGACAACTTATACACACCAAAGACGTAGTTACAAACCCCGAAGAAGGAGTATCAATAACCATATCACCACCCCCAAGAAGTCATAAACAAATTCAAACACTTAGCACACTCATGAGAAATGAATGAATGAGTCACTCCCGTATCAATAATAGCAACTAAAGGCGTATTGTTAATAAAGCATGTACCTTTAATCAAACGGTCTGCACTAGTAGTGTTCGTCCCCGCTAACGCAAACACCTTTCCGCCCGCTTGAGCTTGTTTCGGCTTAGTACACTTAGTACTAATGTGACCCACTTCTCCACAATTATAGCACTTCACTACATTTTTTCATAATCGGTAGTAGCATGCCCAAGGCCTCCACAGTTAGAATATTTCACTACGGTCTTCCCACACTCAAATGATTTATGACCCATTTCACCACACTTGTAACACTTAACGGAACCGGAACCTCCTCCTCCAGATCTCTTATCAAAGTTTTCCCCATGCTTGCCCTTATCAACGGGTGTCACATAAGGTCCACTTCTAGCTTGTTGCTTTCCCTTCCTCTCATTCAAACTTTTGTAATGTGCAGAACGAGCCTTGTTATCTTCCTCGAAGATTCTACAACATTCCATAAAATCCGTAAACCTTCATATCCTTTGATATCCCACAACTTGCTTAATCTCGGGACGCAAACCATCCTCATATTTAATACACTTTGAGAACATAATAGTAATTGCAGTATAGTGAGGATGGAATTGAACCAAATCCACAAACTTAGCAGTATAGTCCACCATGGACATACTACCTTGTTTCAGTTCAAGGAACTCCATCTCCTTCTTCCCTTTCACACTTTCAGGGTAATACTTCCTCAAGAACTCAGTACGAAATAAATCCCAAGTTATCTCTTCATCATCCACCTCAAGAACTTGACGCATACCGACCCACCAATCGTCGGCTTCTTCCTTCAGCATGTGAGACCCAAGCCTCGCCTTATTCCCCTTCGCACAGCCCATGACTCTGAAGATCCTTTCAATCTCTTTCAACCAAATTTGAGCACCATCGGGATCAAATCTTCCTTTGAAGACCGATGGTTGATTCTTTCTGAACTCGTCATTAGCATTCAAGTTTGGCGCACGTTGCACTGCCCTGGCCATTGCTTCCAAAGCAGCAGCCATCACATTGTCGTTTCTACCAGCCATATTCTGATCATTCCCAAAAAATAACAACAAGGTTAAACAACAGTTCAACCATCACAACAGCAAGACAAACACAACTGACTTAACACTGGCTCTGATACCACTTAATATAACACCCCAATTCTATACACCTAAAAAATCACATAATCATTTAGGCACATATTAAAAATTTCGTCAGAGTATAATTATAAACATAGTATAAATGAGGTATGTCACATTATACATGAATTTAAAACATTCAACACCTGCTCAACAATTGATATGCAACAATGGGGTAACTTTGCAACAGAGGAACTTAGTCCTTACACCCACATCTCAATATTTAGAATAAAAGCGGAAAATCTAAACATTGAATAACATCAAACATATATACATATACATTCATCAACAAGATACATGTACAAATGTATCACAAAAGAACCATAATCATCCTAGCTACCCGGTGCTACATATTAGAGCGGACCGACCAAAAGAATGAAGACACGCTTCACAAAAAGACCACCAGCATACCTACTCTACAATGCCTCATAGAGCATCATAAAACAGCAGAATGGTGACAAATATTATCATAATAACAATGCATATAATTATATATTTTAACATAAAAATACACATATTCTACATTCTCACCACAATTCATCGCCACTCACTCATATACATCACAATGTATATATATATATATATATATATATATATATATATATATATATATATATATATATATATATATATATATATATATATATATATATATATATATATATATATATATATATATATATATATATATATATATATATATATATATATATATATATATATATATATATATATATATATACTAAACCAAGCATATTCATCATGCATACCTTCACAATTCTTATCATTCCACATAAACATATATATTCATGTTATTCATTAATGCACAATTACAAAGATGATAAATTCAAATCACAGAGACCGACTCACGACTCTATGCAAATGCAATGCGGTACCGACTCAATCATCTCAAGTTCACTCAGGAACTTATTGGAATCATCGCTCGTTACCAATGTAACTCTCCGTCGGGCCTACGATGTTCACCCATTGCTCACACCTCAAATAGGCACATAATGTTTATGGATTGCAAACACCTCACATAGGCACACAATCCGATTGCTCACACCTCACCTAGGCAAACAATCGTTTGTAATAATCACTCACACCTCACACAGGCACACGACGTTACAATGATTCTCATTAGAATCACACAACACAAGAATGTACGCCATTATGCTTCACATACAAAATGACTCAAGACACTCTTGAAATGTATACATATTCACAATATATTCATGCATTCATCTCATAATATCACATACAATCTATATACATTCACATCAATTACACCAAACAACAACGAGCATCACTTTACCACCTAAACGGCAACGAACTCTTTCACAATTAACATGCATTTACATTTAATTTAAACAATGCATTTAATTGCCAAAAGGCCACAATTCACAATAAATTCCACAATCTAGGATTCACTCCATAAGGCTACCCATAACACATCGTATAACAACACGCACAAGCTATATGTTATATAACAAAAGCATACCGCACGATAACACATCAATCGCACACATTCGCGACAGTAAAAATCAACACAATGATACGTTTTCAATTTTCTGCTATAATTGAACCAGGTACAGGCCTTAAAACCATTTTTCCTAGAAAGAGCATCTCGTTAACTTTCCAACGCTTCAAACAGGGGTCAAAACCGACTTACGGTTCTAGAGTTATAAATTTTCGAAGTGTTTCCAAAACAGAATTTTTTTGCATAAAGACTGCTACGGGTTTGAGCATTTTCGCCCGAAAATCCGACCGATTTAATTATTTTCTTCGAAACAAACACATACTCATTCATACTAAACATATAGTAGTGATTTAGAACCATCAAACGTGAAATCTACGATTTTCGATTTCAATCTGAATCTTAAACCCTCAAATCTCCAAAAATGCAAAAACTTACAAAATCAACCAAATTCGGTAATGATATACATTGATGAGATAATAAGATTTCACACCCTTACCCGATTAAATCGATTCCTAGAAGTTGTTTTGAAAATTTCCAAGTTTTTCCTCTTTTTCTTCTCCTTTCTCTTCTTCCTCTTTCTTTCTCTCCTTTTTCTCTCCATTTCTCTTTTCTTTCTATTTCTTCTCCTTATCTTTTTTTTTGAACAAATTTAATTAATTCATTTTTTCACATTATTCTACACTTAATCACTTTTCTACCAATTTTACTAAATTTCTCACATAATTCTATTTTCACTAAATTTCTAACTTATCATTAAATGAGAAATGTCCAAAATACCCTCCATTCTAATTTCCCCGAAAACTCTCAAAAACGGTAAAATATCATAACATGTCAACATATCATATTAACACACTAATTTCATAAATAAAATAATTATCACTCAATTTAAATAAAAGACTCAACAAAATGGTATTAATCGAAATCGGGGCGTTACACCAAAGGAGGGTTGTTTCCTGTAGAAGGTACAATAGGTTGGTTTACTTCATTCAAACCAGAGCCAAAATCAGAGGATGGGTGATAAGTTGGCTCACCTTGGCTATTAAGGGGATAAGTGACAGAATTGCTTGAAGCGAGAGGATGGGTGGTGTTTTTATCAGCCTGAAAACACAAGCAAAAGAGAATAAGGCTAAGCAGGTGATTAACAAATGTACACGTGACAAAATGTTGGTACACATACCTGTGTTAGTGCAGCACCGAGGTTAGAATGATCACCTCCATGGTCACCAGAAGCTGTCTTCGAGGTAGCCATAGGAGGTTGTTTTTCGACACTGCTTGTAGCAGGTGTCGTCTCAAGAATTTAGGCCACCTTCGGTAGAGGTGGGCCAGTGGGTCCAGATGCCTTTATAGGTTTCTTTCTCTTTTTTACAAGAATCTCCTCAAGAGATTCATCAACATCTGAGGCAACAACAATAGGAGCGTCCTTCTTGCCTTTCTTGGAAGGAGTCGAAGGTTTTCGCCCAACCTGAGAAAGTAAAAAAGAAACACCACAAGTGTGAGAAAAGAATCACATAGTAAGAAAATAGGCAAAAGATGTAAGATATACTTGTTTGCCTTCTTGTTCCTTGCCACTTTGGGAGGTAGCAGCCCTAGTGGAAGGAACTTTCCTAGGCACAGCTAGAAGACAAGAGATGAGTGCCAGTTAAATATTGAATGTTTAGTTGTATAATTATAGGTAAAGGGCATCTAACCTTCATATATGTCAGATTCGACACGAACATCCTGAATCCATATATTATGATTTCCTTTGAAACTGTCTAAAGTGTGCTTAGTCGGAATCACTCGTCGAGCCTTTGGTTGGGACTGTTGTCGAAGGAGTTTAAGATCCTCGCCACGGATAAACCAATCTAGAAATGGAGGGGCAAGTGTCACTCCAAAATCAGCAGTAGGCAGACGAGGGAATTTTGGAGGAAAGAGTTTAAAAGCTACCTCATAACGTTTCTCACGAGGAACGTTGGAAGGAATTTTTAAGTGATCCAGTTTTGCAGAAAGTTTCTTTTTAAAGTAACGGCAGCCTCATGAATGGTTCGACTAAGATCATCTGGTCGATAGACAGTTTCAAAGTATTTCTGAAAAGCTTGAATTTCTTGGATATGAGCGAGCTTACTTTTCTTCGTCTTGTCTTGCACATCAAGGAAAGTTTGGCCAAGTAGTAAAGAAAAAGTGGTCACATTAAGAAAATTTTCACTATAATGTTTGGACCACCAGTGGTGGAATGAAGAAGTGCATAGAAAAGAAGGCTCAAAGAACACAGGAAAAAACACTCCTCTCTTCATGCTCAAATCAACAAAGATGTCAGCGATTGTTTCTTCGTCGAAGCTGGCAATGTGAAGGATGACTTGGCCCTTCTTTTCATATAAGCACCTAGGAAAATTCTGGATCAACCCAAATTGGCGAGAAATAAGGTTAGGTTGATAAGCAATCAAGGCTGCTAAACCTCTTCCCAAGTTAAGTCTGTTGACAATGAACCTAGGAATTAAAAAAGGCTTCCTAGATAACAACAGATTCATTAGAAGCGGGAAATGGCCTTTTGAACCAAACAGGGCCATACTTCATTGCAGCAAAAGGTGCCATACTAGGAGTAAACTCATGGCGCTTAGAAAACATCAAGATGTAACTGGTGAATGCTCCCTTGGTGGTTTCACCATCATCGTTGGGAGTCAACTGGACCAGACGAGGTCCCTCGATGCTCCTCTCTATGATTTTAGCAGAGGCTTCATAAACTAAACCTTTCCTAGGAAGGCTAACTTCAAAAGTTGCATTAAGCCACAACTGAAGCAGCCACAGAGGACCACTCAAAGATATAGAATCACGGGCCTCCATGTGCTTCAGCCGAGAAGCTACTTCACTCAGGGACTCATAAAGTTTCTCCAGAATAAGTTCACTCAGGCAGACACCTTTGTTATGATGGAGCTGGTTGGCAAGAGGCAATTGCTTTTTGGTAACCTGCAAAGATTTGGTGCAAAACACGTAGCTCGATCGCCATACGGCGAGAAACGCTATATGCTCTTCATCAGATACACCGTCAGTAGTTTGGTCGAAATGATGTTTGATGAAGTGAGTATACGTGAGTTTTGAGGTAGAGATATTGGTGTAGTCTTCATCATCGACATCAGGCTGGTAGGAGACACCATCAGGGAGAAGGTCGGTAATAGCGGCTATGTCGAAAAGAGTTGGGTTAACCATCCCACATGGCAGGTGGAAAGTATAGTGGGTGTTATCCCAGAAGTATAAAGAGCCTACCAACAAGTTCAGACAATATGGAATGTTCGTCTTCGACAGCATCAAAAGATCATAAATTCCTACGGATTTCCAATGGTTCGCTTTAACCTTCTCCATCTTTTCCATCCAAAGGTCAAAGTCCTTAAGGGAACTGACATCTCTCACTAGCCTTGTACCGTCAGCGAGATAGCCAAAGTTGAAATTTGGCAATGGAGATTCTTCAGCAACAGTGGTAAGGAGTCTAGGGAAGCTCTTTTTCCCTAACGGCCTTGTTCTCCAGTAAGAAGGCAGAAATTCACTCAGTCTCTCGTTAGAGGTTCCGACCTGAGCTAACAGACCTGAAAGCGCGTAGGGTTTATCTAAAACAACTAAAGGAATCACTACCTGAGATTGATAGATGCTCCTGGCAGCTTCAGTGGTAGGTTCCAGTACACATTGGCGGTTCTCCACCAGTTGAGGGCCAGGAATGTTTGCAAAAGGAGGGATGCCTTGCTTGAACTGAGTAACTCGACCTTTCTGGGTTTTCTGGTCCTGAACGTTGGATTGAGAAGATGTCATTGTTGTAAGAAATGAAAGAAAATGGGTTTTTTTTCCTCTAAGTTTGGGGGAAGAAAATTGAAGAAATAGATAGTGTAATACCCCAAATTTTACCCTCATATTTAGTCAGTCATTTTGCATAGCATCTCATATGTGCATTTGCTAACCACTATCAAGTCATGGAGGTGTTTTGTTTTGCAGATTTGGTTTCAGGGGTATTTTGGTCATTTTACGCGAATTCTGCTAATTCCTTGAAGACGGGCTGTTAATGAGCTTTGAGACACTTGAGACATATTTCTGAGGCATTTATTTATCACCAGGTTTGATTATATCAAGGCGCCGTTTCCATGTGTTCGGTATCGAAAATTGTCGGGCACAACTGGATTTAAGATCCATTTCATCGCTCATGGCTTATTTCCGGCACACTTCCGTTTCTGTTAATAAGGCGCAGTTTTAATTGGGTATCATTGGATTGTGGCTCACAGCATTTGGTCAGTGGAATGCAATTACGGGCAATGATATTGTTGATGCCGAATCTGTTGTGATTACAGCGTGCATCCGTGTTGATTATAAAATTGTTGGTTAGCATTTAAATTGGATTTTAATCAGATGATGAGATTAAGATTACAAATGAGACAAGTGCACGAACAAGAATATCATTCGGGAATGTTTATGGTTTATGACTATGTTAATGAATTTAAATATTTGTGGATTTATTCACAAATGTTTATAATCTTTTAACTAGAAATAATTATAAATAGATTCAAGTTTTGGGAATTTTATTTCATAAAGATATCATTATACAAGAAGGAGGAAATTGTTTCACATTTTTGAATTGCTGTTACAAGGAATTACATTAACTCTAAAAATTCTAAGTCTTAAAATTTCTAAGTGTCTTCATGATGTCCCTTGAGCTTCTCCGCAAAATCTCCGATTCACCTGCACATCAAAACAGAACAAACAGAATAGAAAAATGTTAGAGTTTGTTTTCGACACTCTCAGAACAACGTCATCATCGAGTGTCGGGAGTGGCACAACCGAAGCTGCGTCCTACCCCCGTTACCGACCCGCGCCATTGGCGTTAGATCGGATAGTATCTGTTCTTATCATGCGGGACATCCGAGAGATAGAAGTGATAAAAGAAGCGGGACTGATTCGCTCTTGCCGCAATTGGATTTCCAAACTAATACGAGAGTAAGGCAACATAGGCAAATTAGGACTCAGACCCGGATGCCGGCAGGTCTGAGTCGTTTTGGTTTCGAAAAATTCCAACACCTGAAATTCCACAAACAGCATCAATACCAGGTTCAGAAGTCAGAACTCAAAACAAGACAGTTCATAAGCTGCCATAAGTAAATGGAAATTCAAATTGAAAATGCACAACCAAAAGCAGCATCAGTTCTGCAACGCATAGGTAAGTTCATGAAAATCAAGTTCAAACAGAACAAGAAAAATGAAATACAAAACAAGCCGCATCAAAAAGTTCAGAAGAATCAAAAGTAAGGTCAAGTTTCAGTTTGATATCACAGCAGGTGGTCAGTTCGCAAGTCACCAAAACGTGAAGTTATCAAACCACACCCACGAGCGAAACTATACCAGAGAAAGAACAAAGATAAGCTCAAGTAATCACAGTGATATACCAGTTCAGGTTGGGTCCCAAATGTGCAAAGCACATCAAAAACAAAGCACCAGGCATAGAAGGCTCAGATGAACATCACCGCCCCAAACTCGCAGCCACTATCAAGTGAAAGTCTCGAGGCAACATTAAGCAACATCCGAATTCATAGTTGGACACGATTGCTCAAATCCAAAGCTGGTTCATAAAATCGCAGCATCATCGAGAAGTGTCCCTCGAAGGTTCAGAACAAAGTCATCATCACCGCATACCGTTCCCGGCAATTTCGACTCAAGCATCAGCCTCAGTTCACTGAAAAAGAAGAGAAAAACATAAGTGAATTCCAACTGATAACCAAACTGAGTGAAACAAATTCACAAAACCATATCTGTTCAAAAAACCAGTTCACACAAGCAAAGAATCCCGCAGAAATTATCAAAGGCAACAGCCGTGTCATAGGCTCAGAATGTCATCATCATCGCCGTATACCATCCTCGGCGGCGTTTAGCTCAATCAAAGCCGTAGTAGTGATTCTGAAAAAAAAAAGAAGAAGAAAAGTCGTGAAGATGGATATCCAAATTCGATATTAGACAGATAGCCAAATGAATCCACAACCAAGGAACGTGTTCTGATAAATCGCAAAACAAAATCTTATCAGAAAGGAACCAAATTGTATCAGAAATAGGTATCCAAGTTCCCTGCAAAAAGTTCAATCAGTGTATCAGAAAATGATCGAACAAAATCGAATCAAATGAAATCCGAGCGAATCCATCAAGGAGTTCTGAAAATGGAAAGTTTCGAATCAGTATCAGATGAATCTAATCCGTATCAGAAAACATCCAATTGAAACCCAATCAGTATCTGAAAGAACAAACAAATCAGACAAAATCAACACAAAATCATAAGAAAGTAACGCAAATCCAACATCCAAAGGCCCAAAAAGATGAAATCAGAAGAGTATAAGAAGGGAACAACTTCACCTGTGAAGAAAAAAACGAAAATCGAAAAAGCCCCAAAGGAATGGACAAAGTCACATGCAAAACCCTAGGCGGCGCAAATAAGGAGAACGGCCGCGAACTCAGACGAAGAACGATCGTCATCATCGTTCAGAGCATCACCGAGCATCAATATCATCCACAGACGGCCGCGAATCATCGAACGGAGAGGGTCGCCTTCGCCATTCACTACGAACGTCGGGCAACCAATACTCCCAGCCTCAGTTTCCAAAACATCATCGGCCTTTCATCGCGGATTGGAAGAGTTACAGTCGTAAAACGTAAGCCATCACGTGATTAACATGTTGTTTTACTCTGTTTTCAGGAAAAAGGTGGAAATAGAAGCCATAGATGGAGAAGAAGAATGAGCGAAAACGCGACGAGAGAGAAGCGAGAGAGAGGAAGAAGATGCAAACGGCGCCGCGGAAAGAATTTAGGGTTTTGAAACCCTAACCTGTGTTTTGCCTTATTACTAACCAACCGGGTTGGGTCCGGAGGTGATGACCGGCCCAACCCTCTTTTTTATTATTGTTTTTTTATTTTTTTAAAAAATCTGTTTTTAACCTTTAATTTGTTTTTTAGTTGTTTTTTAAAAAAAACCTTTTATAAATAAATCAAAGAAAAACTTCTTTTTATAATAAAGTTAAAAAGCTCTTTTAAAATAAATAACGCAAATAAATTTTTTTATATATATAATAAAATAAAAAACCTTTTCCAAATAAATAATTTAAAAGTCATTTTAAAATATGTGAGTTAGTTTTTTAGATTAAGTTTAAAATATTTTAAAGTTAAACATTACTTTTTCTTTTATAATTTTAACTAATATCTTTTCTTTAAAAACCATAAAAACCTTCAGTATTACACTTTTTCTCCTGACTTGTCCAATCACTATCTAATTTTGCTTATTGACAGTGTTCATCATTTGCAGCTCTTACTGCATGGTTGGTTTATTTAAATTTCATTACTATATTGTAACCGCTTCTCATGTGTAACCCCGCGAATCTAATAATCGCGCTTTAAGTTTCTGCCTTTAAACTTCTGTTTGTATGGCTCTAACTTCTGTCATTATTCTCTGTTTGCGATTCAATCATCTCACGCATTTATCAATATTCCAGTCACACTACACACATCCGAAGGTTAGGTCTAGCGTTTGGCCGCCGCGCCAATAGTCCTCAACTTCAAACCCTTACAACCTCACAAACCCTAATTTTCCCAAATGCCTCGCCGCAGGCAAAAATTACAATTTTACCCCTAGCATTAGGTCAAAGAGCCGCCGCGCTCATTTTAGGGTTTCCCGCCGTGGAATCCCTAATTTAACCCTAATTACAACTTAACAATTCAACGTAGAGATTTGGAGTTTCTACACTCCGCGTAAGTGTGTCCTTAAGATGCGTTTATTCCCCTTGAGACCTTGACCACAGTCAAGAATTCTCTAACCTCCCTTTTGAGGGGAACTACGATTACTCTGATTCCACTCCCGTAAGGATACGTAGGCACAAGATGCGATGTCTTGCCGAGTAAACTTAGAATTAACCCCTTAGGTCTCCTTTCTCACTTTTAATCCTTTGTACATATACCTTAAGCAAATAAATAAAACAAATAGTAAACATTTGAACAAAAGGTTCCTGTAGAGTACTACGGAAGTTTAGGGTGCTAATACCTTCCCTAAATTTAACCAACCCCCGAACCCTAGATCTTTCCCCGCATTGTGTTTACGATGCAAAATAGGTTTTCCCTCTTTTGACCTTTTCCTTCGGATAAATCAAAGAGCGGTTGTGAATTGAATTGCGATTCAAACTCATTAATAGTTTGTGATCATATTTCCACCGCAACAGAAAAATGGCGACTTCACTGGGGACTGTCTTAATTTTTTGAGGGTTATCCCTAACTTGTTCATGTTTATTACTATCTGTGTTATTATTCATTTGCATGTATATATTTGTGCTTTGGTTGTGGGACTGTTCCTTGTGCTGTGAGATAAAGTCCTACGCCCGGACTAGTGACATTATTATAGGATGGGGATATATTCGATGAGGCTTATAGGGAGTTGAATCCCGACTAAGTCAATTCGAGAATCACCGCTCAGTTGAGGCCTTTTCGAAAATGGTTCGGTTGATCGAGTGTAATCGTGAAAACTTCTTCCATGGTCGATTGGAGTCTGTGATATTGAGGACCGTAGTACCTTTACACCACCCTGGCCTTATTTAAGAAGTAGTGCGGGAGCTATGTGGGAGTAATCCTACAACGGTTGCTACGCGATACTACACTCAAAAGAGGTTCTCTTGAGAATATTATTAACCCCCGAGTCAGTTGGACGGTTGATAATATCCGAAAGATGGGCTGATGATTTTGGGCACTTTTTAGAACCTTGTTCTGCAGGTACAACTAACCTATAGTACACTCCTTTTGGGGATGGGTAGACCTTAACTCCACGCATGACTTCTAACCTAGGGTTTTGTGTATTCATGTGCATGGCATCCATAAAGCATCCCATTGCATTGTATTTCATGGAATTCAAACATCGTTTATATCACGGGATAAAATAAAAATGAAAAAACAAGGAAATTTTTTTTGGTATTCCACGACATTCGTAAATGTTTGAATTCCATGAAATCTTCATTCGCATTTGCATCATAGCATCATTTACTTTCTTGCATTGCATGTGTCTTCCGTTTTCTCATGTTCGGTTCTCTCGCCTTCCAGTTTCGTCACCCTGAGTCCTCGGCACCAATACAACACCAGAGCTCAAACTCGGAAGAGAATGGAGGATCAGACAAAAGAGATTGATCGCCTTAGCAATGAACTTGAAGACCTTCGAGGGGGTATGGGGCGTATGATGGAATTGTTACATGTTATGAATGCTAAGATGGATACCCAGCCCACTGTTGTTTCAGAGATTATCGGCGTTACTGTGGACCCTCCGCCGAATGTGACCGTAGCAAGGGACCCACCTTATGGCCTGGCTCCAGGTTTTGTGCCTCCTCAAGCCACTGTTCCGATTAATCAGCCTGTTCAGCAAGCCGTGCCCTTATTTTCCGAAGTTCCTAGGGGGGCTCCTATCTTTGCACCACCTGTTGTACACACCCGTGCGCAGCCGTATTTCAATGAGACCGTCTTCGATAACCTTGATGAGAATGTTGAAGGTTATGAGAAACATGACAAGCTTCGTGAGGAAGTAGACACTATCGCCCAGAGATTGAAAAAGGTAGAGGGCGATCAAATTTTTGGGACTGCTGTAAGGGACGTCTGTTTGGTCTCAGGTTTGGTTATCCCCCCGAAGTTCAAAACTCCGAACTTCGATCGTTATGAAGGTGCCACTTGTCCTAAAAGTCATCTGATCATGTACTATCGCAAAATGGCTGCCCATGTTGAGAATGACAAACTGATGATTCATTGTTTCCAAGACAGTTTGAAGGGTGCTTCTTCTAAGTGGTACTTAACTTTGGACCAGTCTCGCATTAAGAGCTTCCAAGATCTATCTGACGCTTTCATCAAACATTACAAGTACAATATGGATTTGGCTCCTGACAGAAGACAGTTGTTGAGTATGTCACAAAAGAATTCTGAGTCATTCAAAGAGTACGCTCAAAGGTGGAGAGATATTGCTTCGCAGGTAGAACCTCCTTTGACCGAGAAAGAGTTAGCTGATTGGTTTGTCGACACGGTCCGTCCAGAATTTTACGAGAGGATGGTGGGTAGTGTGACTTCAAATTTCTCTGACATCGTTGCTGTGGGTGTCAAGATTGAATTGGGTATGAAAAGCGGTAAAATGACAAGTAATCAGGGTGTTTCAAAGGATCAGCCGAAGAAACCTTCGTATAATTCTCAGAAGAAGAAAGAAGGTGAAACTAATGCTATATCCTCTGGTAGACGAAGGGACCAATTTTATCAATATCCGCAAGGTTGTGCTCAACCTCAAGGGTACCCGATCCAATATGCTCAACAGCCATATGTGGCAGCTATTGCACCTTCTTTCAATCAACAGGTTCCTATGTATCAACCTATGCAACAATCTCCTGTTTATCCGCCTCCTATCAGCTATCAACAGGCGCCCAACGCTCCTGCTCCTCAACAGCAAAAGAGTCCGGCTCCTCGCCAGAATGGTCCGAACAAAAGAACGTATAAGCCTTGTCCGCCGATTCCGATGACTTTCACCGAGCTGTATCCCTCATTAGTCAAGCAAGGTCTAATTACCACTCGAGCTTTGGGTCCGCCTCCTAATCCTCTACCCGCCAATTACAACGCCGCCGCTCATTGTTTATTTCATGAGGGTGCGCCTGGTCATGATCTGGAGAACTGCTATGCTCTCAAAAATCTTGTCAGGGATTTATTGGAAAAGAAGATTTTGTCATTTGAAGATCCTCAACCGAATGTTAAGAAAAACCCTTTTCCCAACCATGAAAGTGTTAATGCCATCAGTGCCGATTCTGAGGAAGGTCATGTCCTTGATATTGTTCAGATTAAGACTCCTCTTAAGATATTCCATTCGAAGTTGTTTGAAGCCGGTTTGGTAGATACGTCCCATGCTGCATGTGTAAGTTGTGAAGCCAGTATTAAGGGTTGTGTGTTGGTTCAGAATGATGTTCAGAGGTTGATTGACGAGGGTGTTTTACAAGTGAGAAGCCAAGCCAAAAAGGATGAGGTCGTTGTGGTTGAGCCTGTCTTCCATCAGCCTGAATCAAAGGGTAAGGTACCAGTGTTTAATCTGTCAGGGGCAGGTTCTGCCAATCCCGTGTTCGATATACCAAAGTCGTCTATCCCTGAGGTGAATCAGCCTAAGCCTATAGTTATTCGAAGACCAAGTCCGTTTCCTTTCAGTGATCCTAAAGCTGTGCCTTGGAAATATGACGTGACGATGATTGACAAGGAGTCTGGGAAGGTTATTCCAAATGAAGAGGTTAAGGACACTGTGACTAATATCGCAGAGGCAAGCAGGATGACTCGCAGTGGCCGTGTGTATACTCCCCGTATCAATGAGGTTCCGCCTAAGGAAACAGCTAATATCCCAGCGCCTGCCAAAGACAAAGGTAAAGGAGCCGTTACAAATGATGAAGATGCCGAGTTTTTGAGGATCATTAAGAAAAGTGACTATAAAGTTATCGACCAACTTCATCAGACTCCTTCCAAGATTTCGATTTTATCTCTGTTGATGAGTTCACCCGCTCATAGGATGGCCTTACAGAAAGTTTTGACTCAAGCACATGTAGATCAAGATATCAGCACCAGTCGGTTTGATAGTGTGATTGCCAATTTGACCGCATGTAACACCCTCAGTTTCAGCAATGAAGAGTTACCAAAGGAGGGTCCAAATCATAATCGTGCTTTACATATATCAGTGAAATGTCAGGAGGATAATTTAGCAAGAGTGCTAGTGGACACCAGTTCTTCTTTAAATGTTCTACCCAAGAGGGTTCTTGATAAGTTGGTTTTCAAAGAGACTGTGTTGAAACCTACTCCTTTGATAGTCAAGGCTTTCGATGGTTCTCGCCGGTCGGTAATGGGGGAGGTTGAGCTTCCTATCCTGATTGGTCCGCAAGTTTTTAATATCACGTTTCAGGTCATGGACATTAATCCAAATTACAGCTGCTTACTTGGAAGGCCGTGGATACACGCCGCTGGGGCAGTAACCTCAACGTTACATCAAAAGATGAAGTTCGTGATCGATGAAAAGTTGGTTATCATACACGGTGAGGAGGATCTGATGGTCAGTAACCTGTCGTCTTTCCGTTACATTGAGGCCGATGAGAATGCTTTGGAAATCTCCTTTCAAGCACTCGAGATCGCCAATGCTGTTCTGTTAGAAGTCGAAGAGACAGTGGGCCAGGGTAATCCATCTTTTGCATCTCTGAAGAGTACCAAGTCAACAATTGACAGGGGCACGCCGGAAGGTTGGGGAGAGGTAATTGATGTCAAGACCAAGACTGATCGCTTTGGGTTGGGTTACAAACCAACTCAGAATGGAGCTGCCACAACTGTCGAAGGGCATCCGAAGGTTATCCAAGAGGTATTTGTCAGCGGAGGTTTCCAAGTCAATGCCGTCAGTGACTGTGAGGAAAATGAAGACTTGAGCAACCTGGTGTTTAAGGGTGATGCAGCTTTGAACAACTGGGAGGCCGTAGAGATCCCTGTTATTTTTCCATTGTCAAAGTAATTTTTAGCATTTTCACTTATGTTTTCAAATAAAAAATCCGTAGCTCTGCCCAGGGCTATGAGGTCGTTTTTGTTGGGCCACCTTTTCATTTCTAAAAGGATATTAATAAAGGCATTTTGTTCAAATCCATTTTGGTTCATTTGCGTTTTTCGTTTTCACCTTTAAAAGATGAAGTTGGCAACTCTTTTTAAAAATAAAACAAAAAAAATAGCATTTCATTTCTTATCTTACATATCTTTGAGCATTTTAATTAAATAAACCTTGCATCATGCAGAGACATCGTAAACCTTGTTGGATCCAATGACTTTACTGACACTCCTGACTGGGACGCACCCATCAATCAAGCTGAGGACGAGGGTGAAGAAGATTTTGAAGTACCCGCTGAACTGACAAGATTGATTGAGTACGAGTACACAGAGCTTCAACCGCATAAAGAGCAGGTGGACTTAATTAATCTTAGTACATATGAGAACAAGAAAGAGGTCAATATTGGTGCGATGCTCGGGACAGAGGTTAAGCCGAAGCTGGTTGAGTTGTTAAAAGAATATATTGATGTGTTTGCATGGTCGTATCAAGATATGCCGGGCCTAGACACGGATATTGTTGTTCACAAGTTGCCACTTAAGCCAGATTGTCCACCTATCAAGCAAAAACTTCGAAGAACGAGACCCGACATGGCTTTGAAGATTCGAGATGAGGTTAAAAAGCAGTTGGATGCAGGTTTCTTGGCAGTCGCAAAATATCCAGATTAGGTTGCCAACATTGTGCCAGTGCCCAAGAAGGATGGTAAAGTTAGGATGTGTGTGGATTACAGGGATCTGAACAAAGCAAGTCCGAAAGATGATTTCCCCCTGCCACATATTGATACACTTGTAGACAATACAGCCAGTTTTGCGTTATTCTCATTTATGGATGGTTTCTCTGGCTATAATCAGATCAAAATGGATCCCGACGATCGAGAGAAGACTACTTTCATTACTCCTTGGGGGACCTTCTGCTACAAAGTCATGCCCTTCGGTTTAAAGAACGCAGGGGCAACTTACCAACGCGCTATGACAACTCTTTTTCATGATATGATGCACAAAGAGATCGAGGTGTATGTGGACGACATGATAGCCAAATCTCAGAGTGAAGAGGAACATCTAGACCATTTGGCGAAGTTGTTTGAACGACTCAGGAAATATCAGTTGAAATTGAATCCTGCTAAATGTACCTTCGGTGTCAGATCTGGAAAATTGCTTGGTTTTATTGTTAGTCAACGAGGGATTGAGGTAGATCCTGACAAAGTCCGAGCCATTCAAGATATGCCAGCTCCGCAAACCGAGACACAAGTTAGAGGTTTTCTTGGGCGTTTGAACTACATTTCCAGGTTTATCTCTAACATGACCGCTACCTGTGAGCCGATATTCAAGTTGCTTTGTAAGGAGCAGACAGTTGAGTGGAACCCTGATTGTCAGAAAGCGTTTGAGAAAATTAAGAGTTATTTGCAAGACCCCCCTATTCTGATTCCTCCCGTACCTGGAAGACCATTGTTTATGTACCTTACTGTTCTTGAGAAGTCTATGGGTTGTGTGCTTGGGCAACATGATGAGACTGGAAGAAAGGAACATGCGATTTATTATCTGAGCAAAAAGTTTAGCGATTGTGAAAACAGATACTCACCATTGGAGAAAACTTGTTGTGCGTTGGCCTGGGCCGCTAGGCGCCTTCGGCAATACATGGTCTGTCATACCACTTTGTTGATTTCTAAAATGGATCCGATCAAGTATATTTTTGAAAAACCTGCTCAAACCGGGAGGCTAGCCCGTTGGCACATGTTGTTATCCGAATATGACATCCAGTACGTACCCCAAAAGGCAATTAAGGGTAGTATTTTATCAGATTATCTTGCAGATCAGCCAGTTGAAGATTATGAACCTCTTAAGTTTGATTTTCCTGATGAGGATATTTTGTTGATTAAGAGAGATTGTGAAGAGCCAGATCCGAGCGAAGGTCCAGAACCAGGTCTTTGGTGGAGGATGATGTTTGATGGTTCCTCGAATTTCAATGGGCATGGTATAGGCGCCGTTTTGATGAACCCAAAGGGTGGATTCACTCCGTTTACAGCAAGGTTGGACTTTGAGTGTACTAATAACGTCGCAGAGTATGAAGCATGTATTCTTGGCCTCGAAGCAGCAATTCACCTCCGGATCAAACTTCTTAAAGTAAGTGGTGACTCAGCCTTGGTTATTTACCAGGTACAAGGCAAATGGGAAACGAAGAATGAGAAGTTAATCCCTTATAAGGACTACATTGTCGAGCTGATCAAGTATTTCGACGAGATAGAGTTCGAGCATGTTCCTAGATCGGAGAACCACGTTGCTGATGCTTTAGCCATGTTAGCATCCATGTGGAAAGTTAAATTCGTTAATGAAGCACCTCTTATCCATATTGAACGCAAAGTTGAGCCCGCTTATTGTCAAGTAGTCGAAGAGGATGAGGTGGATGAAAGGCCTTGGTTTCATGACATCAAGAACTATCTCGTCAAGCAAGAGTATCCCAATGGTGCTACTGGTCTGGACAAGAAAACGTTGAGAAGACTGGCTTCGAAATTCTTTATCAGTAATGGTGTGTTATACAAAAGAAATCACGACATGGTCTTACTCAGATGTGTCGATAAACGGGAAGCGGACATGTTACTGCAGGAAATTCACGAGGGGACATTCGGAACTCATGCCAATGGTTATGCTATGTCCAAGAAGATGTTAAGGGTTGGGTATTATTGGTTAACTATGGAAGCTGACTGCATCCAATACGCTAGAAGATGCCATAAGTGCCAAATTTACGCTGATAAGATGCATGTACCTCCCTCGCCGTTAAATGTTTTATCTTCACCATGGCCGTTCTCAATGTGGGGCATTGACATGATTGGGGCAATCGAGCCGAAGGCTTCTAATGGTCATCGTTTTATCCTTGTTGCTATTGATTATTTCACCAAGTGGGTAGAGGCTGCCTCCTACACCAACGTGACTAAGCAAGTGGTTGCCCGCTTCATCAGGAAAGAAATTATCTGCCGTTATGGAGTTCCAAGCCGGATAATAACTGACAATGGCACCAATCTGAATAACAAGACTATGAAAGAGCTGTGTGACAGTTTCAAGATCACTCATCACAATTCTTCTCCGTATCGTCCTAAGATGAATGGGGCCGTTGAAGCTGCGAATAAGAATATCAAGAAAATCCTGCAAAAGATGGTCGTGACTTACAAAGATTGGCATGATATGTTACCGTTTGCTTTGCATGGATACAGGACCTCAGTGAGAACTTCGACAGGGGCAACACCTTTTTCATTGGTGTATGGAATGGACGTCGTGCTCCCCATCGAAGTAGAGATACCTTCTTTAAGAATGTTGATGGAAGCTGAACTTGAGGAAGCTGAGTGGGTTCAAGACAGACTGGATCAGTTGAATCTCATTGACGAGAAGCGCATGACAGCTATGTGCCATGGGCAATTATATCAGAAACGGATGAAAAGAGCGTTTGATAAGAAGATTCGTATCCGTGAGTTCCGTCAAGGAGAGCTCGTACTCAAAAAGATCTTGCCAGTGCATAAAGATATGCGTGGAAAGTGGATGCCCAATTATGAAGGCCCATTTGTTGTAAAGACTGTTTTCTCTGGAGGGTCTCTGATACTTACAACAATGGATGGTGAAGAGCTGGCACATCCCGTAAATTCTGATGCAGTCCGAAAATATTATGCCTAAAAACCCGCTAAGTCGAAAACCTGCAAAAGGCGACTTAGGCAAAAGTAAGGGTTGGAAAAAAAGAAATAATAATAAAAAGCTCGCTAAGTTGAAAACCCGAAAGGGCGGCTTAGGCAAAAAGGAGCGTCCCGGTGGATTGAAAACCCGAAAGGGCGGTCCAGGCAAAAGTTAGGGACAAAGGCATTTCATTGCATCAGAAAACGCCGATCGTTACAAACACACTTTCCACATGAGAGCCATTTCTCTGTTCTTTCATCCTCGTCCAAAGCAAGATTCTGGATTAATCTTAGTTATTAGGGTCAGTATGTGCCGTTGGATTCAATGTAACCTTTTCCCATGTTGCCAATTTCAAAACATAATCATCTGTGGAGCCATGCCTTCAGCAAGCTTCCACCCTTTAATAAAAGATATCATTTTGTTACTTACGTTCCTTGGTGCATTACTCTTTGTTTTCTATTGTTATGCAAAATGCAGTTATTCTTAAAATTTTGAAAATGAAAGGTGCATTGAAAATTTTTAAAACTGTTCTTCAAAAACGCAATTGAAATATAAGAAATTACTTTGACTAGTGGAAATTTCGGAAGGGTCTCTTCGCTCCTCGAAAATCTTATTGCTGCAGAAACACTTTTAGATCATCACTCTGACACAGTCCCTAGCGAGACTATAAGCCGACAACCTTTTTCTTGGGTAACTCGAAAGTGTCCCTCAGGTTTCCTCTCCCCATGAGAAGACGTGATACTGTGCACCCAAGAAATTTACTTTCTCCCCAGAGAATTCAGAATTGTGAAACCAGATTTGGTCCTACCATTCCTTCCCATGATTGACGTATTGGTTGCAGAGAACGCAGGGTATCTCCGTCGAGATGTTTATTTCATCTCTCGTCCCTAATCTGTTTCGTCAGCTTATGCAAGGGCCTAAGCATCACATGCCTGTTTCATTACATACTCATTACATATTCATTACATACTCATTACATACTCATGGCATACTCATTTCATAACATCTTGCATATTTAACTACATACATAGACATTAACATACATTCACATTAACATATGCATTAGCATTCACAGGTTCATTGTGTTTCACCATCATTTGGTTGTGACCGCCGAGTAACTGGGTTCGTCCGCTCTCTCCAAGTAGATTGTCAGCCCTAAGCATAAAATACATATGCGTTTTCAGTTTCCCCACAGAGCTCGGTCCTCGTGGATGACGGTTACTTCAGCTATCTTTCCTCGCCAGGATAAGATATTTACCCTTCGAGTTCATTCCCTCGATGAAGTCTTGATTACCAGTTTTCTTTCTAGCTCAATCCTAGATTGAATCTCAGTCTTGTCGGTCGTCAAGCCCAACCGGACGTGCATTTATTTGGCACCATCTAAAAATTTTCACCATACCTTGGCAGATACGCGACATGTTCTCGCCCGAGAAGTTTATCACTGTACCCGGATGTGCATTTATTTTGCACTATCTTTCAAGAAAATCAACTACAATCCTTTACAGATACACGCCAGTTCACGCCTGGATAATTTATTATTACAATCCTACATCTTACAACATCAATATACGACATTTCTCATCTAAGAAGCCGATCCTATCTTCGTTATGACTCGCAGCAAATGGCCATCTCCATGGAGCAGTTGGGCTTCCATTTTCCCTGTCGTCTTGAAGTATAGGGAGGTTTTGAACCAAATCGTATTCAGGAGAGCACGATCTTGAAGTACGGGGAGGTTTGAGCGGAATCATATTCAGGAGAGCACGATCTTGAAGTATGAGGAAGTTCATTTACCCTTTAGTAAAAGAAGGAGCGGAATCATATTCAGGAGAGCACGATCTTGAAGTATGAAGAAGTTCATTTACCCTTTAGTAAAAGAAGGAGCGGAATCATATTCAGGAGAGCACGATCTTGAATTATGAAGAAGTTCATTTACCCTTTAGTAAAAGAAGGAGCAGAATCATATCCAAGAGAGCACGATCTTGAGGTATGAGGAAGTTCAGTTCACCCTTTTCATATTCAGGAGAGCACGATCTTGAAGTATGAAGAATTTCATTTATCCTTTAGCAAAAGAAAAATCAGAATCGTATTCCAGGCGCCGACCTTAAATATGAGAAGATTTATATATCAGATAAGCAACAGCCTCTTTATTTGAGTGCTTATCCATTTTTGGCATGTAAGTCCCTTCCAACGATAAGTGACAGTTCTCCCTCGAGAAGCTTATCAAGGCATTTCCCATTAAAGTCCATTTATTTTGGCATACAGCCGGTTTTTACCCTGTATATTTGATACGGATTTCCGAAAAGTCCGTTCGATCCCATCACGAAGGATAGTTTATAGAAGCTTGGATGTCATTCTTTGCTCAATGCTCCAATATTCTGTAATCGATCTTGCAAGCCGTGTAGACCCAGTTATTATTAGACATTCCCAAGTGGAGGTCATCTCATAGGTGCCATCTCCATTTAAGGACCTTATTCCTAAAGTCCATTTATTTTGGCATACAGCCGGTTTTTACCCTGTATATTTGATACGGATTCCCGAAAAGTCTGTTTGATCCTGTCACGAGGGATAGGTTACAGAAGCTTGGATGTTATTCTTTGCTCAATGCTCCAGCATTCTGTGATCGATCTTGCAGTCGTACGTGATCCAGTTTTATTTTTAGATTCCCCAGTGGAGGCCGTCTCATAGGTACCATTTCCATTTGAGAATCTCGTTCCTTTTCTAAAAAAAAAAAAAAAAGAGACAATTGGTCGTGTTTGCACCAGTTGACCATCATTTTTGGAATTCCCCAGTGTTGTGCTGTCGTCCCAGCGCGTCGTTTTTCCCAGTGTGTTCTTCTCGTAGCGTCTGTCCCTGTGTCGTCGTGTTCGTCAGCATTTTTCGCATTCATCATTCCAGCATACGCATCGTATCATATTCATGGCATCGTCTGCATTAGTTTGTTCTCGCTTGGTCCATAGCATTGCATATCGTCGCATATAAGGGCAAAATTTTCGGTTATCTATATTTATATCTCTCCACCACGATTCCTCGAGTCTCTGTCACTCAAATCGTCCGGTGTAGCTATTTAAATAGGGGCAACTGTAATACCCCAAATTTTACCCTCATATTTAGTCAGTCATTTCGCATAGCATCTCATATGTGCATTTGCTAACCACTATCAAGTCATGAAGGTGTTTTGTTTTGCAGATTTGGTTCCAGGGGTATTTTGGTCATTTTACGCGAATTCTGCTAATTCCTTGAAGACGGGCTGTTAATGAGCTTTGAGACACTTGAGACATATTTTTGAGGCATTTATTTATCACCAGGTTTGATTATATCAAGGCGCCGTTTCCATGTGTTCGGTATCGAAAATTGTCGGGCACAACTGGATTTAAGATCCATTTCATCGCTCATGGCTTATTTCCGGCACACTTCCGTTTCTGTTAATAAGGCGCAGTTTTAGTTGGGTATCATTGGATTGTGGCTCACAGCATTTGGTCAGTGGAATGCAATTACGGGCAATGATATTGTTGATGCCGAATCTGTTGTGATTACAGCGTGCATCAGTGTTGATTATAAAATTGTTGGTTAGCATTTAAATTGGATTTTAATCAGATAATGAGATTAAGATTACAAATGAGACAAGTGCACGAACAAGAATATCATTCGGGAATGTTTATGGTTTATGACTATGTTAATGAATTTAAATATTTGTGGATTTATTCACAAATGTTTATAATCTTTTAACTAGAAATAAATATAAATAGATTCAAGTTTTGGGAATTTTATTTCATAAAGATATCATTATACAAGAAGGAGGAAATTGTTTCACATTTTTGAATTGCTGTTACAAGGAATTACATTAACTCTAAAAATTCTAAGTCTTAAAATTTCTAAGTGTCTTCATGATGTCCCTTGAGCTTCTCCGCAAAATCTCCGATTCACCTGCACATCAAAACAGAACAAACAGAATAGAAAAATGTTAGAGTTTGTTTTCGACACTCTCAGAACAGCGTCATCATCGAGTGCCGGGAGTGGCACAACCGAAGCTGCGTCCTACCCCCGTTACCGACCCGCGCCATTGGCGTTAGATCGGATAGTATCTGTTCTTATCATGCGGGACATCCGAGAGATAGAAGTGATAAAAGAAGCGGGACTGATTCGCTCTTGCCGCAATTGGATTTCCAAACTGATACGAGAGTAAGGCAACATAGGCAAATTAGGACTCAGACCCGGATGCCGGCAGGTCTGAGTCGTTTTGGTTTCGAAAAATTCCAACACCTGAAATTCCACAAACAGCATCAATACCAGGTTCAGAAGTCAGAACTCAAAACAAGACAGTTCATAAGCTGCCATAAGTAAATGGAAATTCAAATTGAAAATGCACAACCAAAAGCAGCATCAGTTCTGCAACGCATAGGTAAGTTCATGAAAATCAAGTTCAAACAGAACAAGAAAAATGAAATACAAAACAAGCCGCATCAAAAAGTTCAGAAGAATCAAAAGTAAGGTCAAGTTTCAGTTTGATATCACAGCAGGTGGTCAGTTCGCAAGTCACCAAAACGTGAAGTTATCAAACCACACCCACGAGCGAAACTATACCAGAGAAAGAACAAAGATAAGCTCAAGTAATCACAGTTATATACCAGTTCAGGTTGGGTCCCAAATGTGAAAAGCACATCAAAAACAAAGCACCAGGCATAGAGGGCTCAGATGAACATCACCGCCCCAAACTCGCAGCCACTATCAAGTGAAAGTCTCGAGGCAACATTAAGCAACATCCGAATTCATAGTTGGACACGATTGCTCAAATCCAAAGCTGGTTCATAAAATCGCAGCATCATCGAGAAGTGTCCCTCGAAGGTTCAGAACAAAGTCATCATCACCGCATACCGTTCCCGGCAATTTCGACTCAAGCATCAGCCTCAGTTCACTGAAAAAGAAGAGAAAAACATAAGTGAATTCCAACTGATAACCAAACTGAGTGAAACAAATTCACAAAACCATATCTGTTCAAAAAACCAGTTCACACAAGCAAAGAATCCCGCAGAAATTATCAAAGGCAACAGCCGTGTCATAGGCTCAGAATGTCATCATCATCGCCGTATACCATCCTCGGCGGCGTTTAGCTCAATCAAAGTCGTAGTAGTGATTCTGAAAAAAAAGAAGAAGAAAAGTCGTGAAGATGGATATCCAAATTCGATATTAGACAGATAGCCAAATGAATCCACAACCAAGGAACGTGTTCTGATAAATCGCAAAACAAAATCTTATCAGAAAGGAACCAAATTGTATCAGAAATAGGTATCCAAGTTCCCTGCAAAAAGTTCAATCAGTGTATCAGAAAATGATCGAACAAAATCGAATCAAATGAAATCCGAGCGAATCCATCAAGGAGTTCTGAAAATGGAAAGTTTCGAATCAGTATCAGATGAATCTAATCCGTATCAGAAAACATCCAATTGAAACCCAATCAGTATCTGAAAGAACAAACAAATCCAGATAAAATCAAATCAGACAAAATCAACACGAAATCATAAGAAAGTAACGCAAATCCAACATCCAAAGGCCCAAAAAGATGAAATCAGAAGAGTATAAGAAGGGAACAACTTCACCTGTGAAGAAAAAAACGAAAATCGAAAAAGCCCCAAAGGAACGGACAAAGTCACATGCAAAACCCTAGGCGGCGCAAATAAGGAGAACGGCCGCGAACTCAGACGAAGAACGATCGTCATCATCGTTCAGAGCATCACCGAGCTCAATATCATCCACAGACGGCCGCGAATCATCGAACGGAGAGGGTCGCCTTCGCCATTCACTACGAACGTCGGGCAACCAATACTCCCAGCCTCAGTTTCCAAAACATCATCGGCCTTTCATCGCGGATTGGAAGAGTTACGGTCGTAAAACGTAAGCCATCACGTGATTAACATGTTGTTTTACTCTGTTTTCAGGAAAAAGGTGGAAATAGAAGCCATAGATGGAGAAGAAGAATGAGCGAAAACGCGACGAGAGAGAAGCGAGAGAGAGGAAGAAGATGCAAACGGCGCCGCGGAAAGAATTTAGGGTTTTGAAACCCTAACCTGTGTTTTGCCTTATTACTAACCAACCGGGTTGGGTCCGGAGGTGATGACCGGCCCAACCCTCTTTTTTATTTTTGTTTTTTTATTTTTTTAAAAAATCTGTTTTTAACCTTTAATTTGTTTTTTAGTTGTTTTTTAAAAAAAACCCATTTTATTTTATGATATAAAAAAAAAAACCTTTTATAAATAAATCAAAGAAAAACTTCTTTTTATAATAAAGTTAAAAAGCTCTTTTAAAATAAATAACGCAAATAAATTTTTTTATATATATAATAAAATAAAAAACCTTTTCCAAATAAATAATTTAAAAGTCATTTTAAAATATGTGAGTTAGTTTTTTAGATTAAGTTTAAAATATTTTAAAGTTAAACATTACTTTTTCTTTTATAATTTTAACTAATATCTTTTCTTTAAAAACCATAAAAACCTTCAGTATTACACTTTTTCTCCTGACTTGTCCAATCACTATCTAATTTTGCTTATTGACAGTGTTCATCATTTGCAGCTCTTACTGCATGGTTGGTTTATTTAAATTTCATTACTATATTGTAACTGCTTCTCATGTGTAACCCCGCGAATCTAATAATCGCGCTTTAAGTTTCTGCCTTTAAACTTCTGTTTGTATGGCTCTAACTTCTGTCATTATTCTCTGTTTGCGATTCAATCATCTCACGCATTTATCAATATTCCAGTCACACTACACACATCCGAAGGTTAGGTCTAGCGTTTGGCCGCCGCGCCAATAGTCCTCAACTTCAAACCCTTACAACCTCACAAACCCTAATTTTCCCAAATGCCTCGCCGCAGGCAAAAATTACAATTTTACCCCTAGCATTAGGTCAAAGAGCCGCCGCGCTCATTTTAGGGTTTTCCGCCGTGGAATCCCTAATTTAACCCTAATTACAACTTAACAATTCAACGTAGAGATTTGGAGTTTCTACACTCCGCGTAAGCGTGTCCTTAAGATGCGTTTATTCCCCTTGAGACCTTGACCACAGTCAAGAATTCTCTAACCTCCCTTTTGAGGGGAACTACGATTACTCTGATTCCACTCCCGTAAGGATACGTAGGCACAAGATGCGATGTCTTGCCGAGTAAACTTAGAATTAACCCCTTAGGTCTCCTTTCTCACTTTTAATCCTTTGTACATATACCTTAAGCAAATAAATAAAACAAATAGTAAACATTTGAACAAAAGGTTCCTGTAGAGTACTACGGAAGTTTAGGGTGCTAATACCTTCCCTAAATTTAACCAACCCCCGAACCCTAGATCTTTCCCCGCATTGTGTTTACGATGCAAAATAGGTTTTCCCTCTTTTGACCTTTTCCTTCGGATAAATCAAAGAGCGGTTGTGAATTGAATTGCGATTCAAACTCATTAATAGTTTGTGATCCTATTTCCACCGCAACAGAAAAATGGCGACTTCACTGGGGACTGTCTTAATTTTTTGAGGGTTATCCCTAACTTGTTCATGTTTATTACTATCTGTGTTATTATTCATTTGCATGTATATATTTGTGCTTTGGTTGTGGGACTGTTCCTTGTGCTGTGAGATAAAGTCCTACGCCCGGACTAGTGACATTATTATAGGATGGGGATATATTCGATGAGGCTTATAGGGAGTTGAATCCCGACTAAGTCAATTCGAGAATCACCGCTCAGTTGAGGCCTTTTCGAAAATGGTTCGGTTGGTCGAGTGTAATCGTGAAAACTTCTTCCATGGTCGATTGGAGTCTGTGATATTGAGGACCGTAGTACCTTTACACTACCCTGGCCTTATTTAAGAAGTAGTGCGGGAGCTATGTGGGAGTAATCCTACAACGGTTGCTACGCGATACTACACTCAAAAGAGGTTCTCTTGAGAATATTATTAACCCCCGAGTCAGTTGGACGGTTGATAATATCCGAAAGATGGGCTGATGATTTTGGGCACTTTTTAGAACCTTGTTCTGCAGGTACAACTAACCTATAGTACACTCCTTTTGGGGATGGGTAGACCTTAACTCCACGCATGACTTCTAACCTAGGGTTTTGTGTATTCATGTGCATGGCATCCATAAAGCATCCCATTGCATTGTATTTCATGGAATTCAAACATCGTTTATATCACGGGATAAAATAAAAATGAAAAAACAAGGAAAATTTTTTTGGTATTCCACGACATTCGTAAATGTTTGAATTCCATGAAATCTTCATTCGCATTTGCATCATAGCATCATTTACTTTCTTGCATTGCATGTGTCTTCCGTTTTCTCATGTTCGGTTCTCTCGCCTTCCAGTTTCGTCACCCTGAGTCCTCGGCACCAATACAACACCAGAGCTCAAACTCGGAAGAGAATGGAGGATCAGACAAAAGAGATTGATCGCCTTAGCAATGAACTTGAAGACCTTCGAGGGGGTATGGGGCGTATGATGGAATTGTTACATGTTATGAATGCTAAGATGGATACCCAGCCCACTGTTGTTTCAGAGATTATCGGTGTTACTGTGGACCCTCTGCCGAATGTGACCGTAGCAAGGGACCCACCCTATGGCCTGGCTCCAGGTTTTGTGCCTCCTCAAGCCACTGTTCCGATTAATCAGCCTGTTCAGCAAGCCGTGCCCTTATTTTCCGAAGTTCCTAGGGGGGCTCCTATCTTTGCACCACCTGTTGTACACACCCGTGCGCAGCCGTATTTCAATGAGACCGTCTTCGATAACCTTGATGAGAATGTTGAAGGTTATGAGAAACATGACAAGCTTCGTGAGGAAGTAGACACTATCGCCCAGAGATTGAAAAAGGTAGAGGGCGATCAAATTTTTGGGACTGCTGTAAGGGACGTCTGTTTGGTCTCAGGTTTGGTTATCCCCCCGAAGTTCAAAACTCCGAACTTCGATCGTTATGAAGGTGCCACTTGTCCTAAAAGTCATCTGATCATGTACTATCGCAAAATGGCTGCCCATGTTGAGAATGACAAACTGATGATTCATTGTTTCCAAGACAGTTTGAAGGGTGCTTCTTCTAAGTGGTACTTAACTTTGGACCAGTCTCGCATTAAGAGCTTCCAAGATCTATCTGACGCTTTCATCAAACATTACAAGTACAATATGGATTTGGCTCCTGACAGAAGACAGTTGTTGAGTATGTCACAAAAGAATTCTGAGTCATTCAAAGAGTACGCTCAAAGGTGGAGAGAGATTGCTTCGCAGGTAGAACCTCCTTTGACCGAGAAAGAGTTAGCTGATTGGTTTGTCGACACGGTCCGTCCAGAATTTTACGAGAGGATGGTGGGTAGTGTGACTTCAAATTTCTCTGACATCGTTGCTGTGGGTGTCAAGATTGAATTGGGTATGAAAAGCGGTAAAATGACAAGTAATCAGGGTGTTTCAAAGGATCAGCCGAAGAAACCTTCGTATAATTCTCAGAAGAAGAAAGAAGGTGAAACTAATGCTATATCCTCTGGTAGACGAAGGGACCAATTTTATCAATATCCGCAAGGTTGTGCTCAACCTCAAGGGTACCCGATCCAATATGCTCAACAGCCATATGTGGCAGCTATTGCACCTTCTTTCAATCAACAGGTTCCTATGTATCAACCTATGCAACAATCTCCTGTTTATCCGCCTCCTATCAGCTATCAACAGGCGCCCAACGCTCCTGCTCCTCAACAGCAAAAGAGTCCGGCTCCTCGCCAGAATGGTCCGAACAAAAGAACGTATAAGCCTTGTCCGCCGATTCCGATGACTTTCACCGAGCTGTATCCCTCATTAGTCAAGCAAGGTCTAATTACCACTCGAGCTTTGGGTCCGCCTCCTAATCCTCTACCCGCCAATTACAACGCCGCCGCTCATTGTTTATTTCATGAGGGTGCGCCTGGTCATGATCTGGAGAACTGCTATGCTCTCAAAAATCTTGTCAGGGATTTATTGGAAAAGAAGATTTTGTCATTTGAAGATCCTCAACCGAATGTTAAGAAAAACCCTTTTCCCAACCATGAAAGTGTTAATGCCATCAGTGCCGATTCTGAGGAAGGTCATGTCCTTGATATTGTTCAGATTAAGACTCCTCTTAAGATATTCCATTCGAAGTTGTTTGAAGCCGGTTTGGTAGATACGTCCCATGCTGCATGTGTAAGTTGTGAAGCCAGTATTAAGGGTTGTGTGTTGGTTCAGAATGATGTTCAGAGGTTGATTGACGAGGGTGTTTTACAAGTGAGAAGCCAAGCCAAAAAGGATGAGGTCGTTGTGGTTGAGCCTGTCTTCCATCAGCCTGAATCAAAGGGTAAGGTACCAGTGTTTAATCTGTCAGGGGCAGGTTCTGCCAATCCCGTGTTCGATATACCAAAGTCGTCTATCCCTGAGGTGAATCAGCCTAAGCCTATAGTTATTCGAAGACCAAGTCCGTTTCCTTTCAGTGATCCTAAAGCTGTGCCTTGGAAATATGACGTGACGATGATTGACAAGGAGTCTGGGAAGGTTATTCCAAATGAAGAGGTTAAGGACACTGTGACTAATATCGCAGAGGCAAGCAGGATGACTCGCAGTGGCCGTGTGTATACTCCCCGTATCAATGAGGTTCCGCCTAAGGAAACAGCTAATATCCCAGCGCCTGCCAAAGACAAAGGTAAAGGAGCCGTTACAAATGATGAAGATGCCGAGTTTTTGAGGATCATTAAGAAAAGTGACTATAAAGTTATCGACCAACTTCATCAGACTCCTTCCAAGATTTCGATTTTATCTCTGTTGATGAGTTCACCCGCTCATAGGATGGCCTTACAGAAAGTTTTGACTCAAGCACATGTAGATCAAGATATCAGCACCAGTCGGTTTGATAGTGTGATTGCCAATTTGACCGCATGTAACACCCTCAGTTTCAGCAATGAAGAGTTACCAAAGGAGGGTCCAAATCATAATCGTGCTTTACATATATCAGTGAAATGTCAGGAGGATAATTTAGCAAGAGTGCTAGTGGACACCAGTTCTTCTTTAAATGTTCTACCCAAGAGGGTTCTTGATAAGTTGGTTTTCAAAGAGACTGTGTTGAAACCTACTCCTTTGATAGTCAAGGCTTTCGATGGTTCTCGCCGGTCGGTAATGGGGGAGGTTGAGCTTCCTATCCTGATTGGTCCGCAAGTTTTTAATATCACGTTTCAGGTCATGGACATTAATCCAAATTACAGCTGCTTACTTGGAAGGCCGTGGATACACGCCGCTGGGGCAGTAACCTCAACGTTACATCAAAAGATGAAGTTCGTGATCGATGGAAAGTTGGTTATCATACACGGTGAGGAGGATCTGATGGTCAGTAACCTGTCGTCTTTCCGTTACATTGAGGCCGATGAGAATGCTTTGGAAATCTCCTTTCAAGCACTCGAGATCGCCAATGCTGTTCTGTTAGAAGTCGAAGAGACAGTGGGCCAGGGTAATCCATCTTTTGCATCTCTGAAGAGTACCAAGTCAACAATTGACAGGGGCACGCCGGAAGGTTGGGGAGAGGTAATTGATGTCAAGACCAAGACTGATCGCTTTGGGTTGGGTTACAAACCAACTCAGAATGGAGCTGCCACAACTGTCGAAGGGCATCCGAAGGTTATCCAAGAGGTATTTGTCAGCGGAGGTTTCCAAGTCAATGCCGTCAGTGACTGTGAGGAAAATGAAGACTTGAGCAACCTGGTGTTTAAGGGTGATGCAGCTTTGAACAACTGGGAGGCCGTAGAGATCCCTGTTATTTTTCCATTGTCAAAGTAATTTTTAGCATTTTCACTTATGTTTTCAAATAAAAAATCCGTAGCTCTGCCCAGGGCTATGAGGTCGTTTTTGTTGGGCCACCTTTTCATTTCTAAAAGGATATTAATAAAGGCATTTTGTTCAAATCCATTTTGGTTCATTTGCGTTTTTCGTTTTCACCTTTAAAAGATGAAGTTGGCAACTCTTTTTAAAAATAAAACAAAAAAAATAGCATTTCATTTCTTATCTTACATATCTTTGAGCATTTTAATTAAATAAACCTTGCATCATGCAGAGACATCGTAAACCTTGTTGGATCCAATGACTTTACTGACACTCCTGACTGGGACGCACCCATCAATCAAGCTGAGGACGAGGGTGAAGAAGATTTTGAAGTACCCGCTGAACTGACAAGATTGATTGAGTACGAGTACACAGAGCTTCAACCGCATAAAGAGCAGGTGGACTTAATTAATCTTAGTACATATGAGAACAAGAAAGAGGTCAATATTGGTGCGATGCTCGGGACAGAGGTTAAGCCGAAGCTGGTTGAGTTGTTAAAAGAATATATTGATGTGTTTGCATGGTCGTATCAAGATATGCCGGGCCTAGACACGGATATTGTTGTTCACAAGTTGCCACTTAAGCCAGATTGTCCACCTATCAAGCAAAAACTTCGAAGAACGAGACCCGACATGGCTTTGAAGATTCGAGATGAGGTTAAAAAGCAGTTGGATGCAGGTTTCTTGGCAGTCGCAAAATATCCAGATTGGGTTGCCAACATTGTGCCAGTGCCCAAGAAGGATGGTAAAGTTAGGATGTGTGTGGATTACAGGGATCTGAACAAAGCAAGTCCGAAAGATGATTTCCCCCTGCCACATATTGATACACTTGTAGACAATACAGCCAGTTTTGCGTTATTCTCATTTATGGATGGTTTCTCTGGCTATAATCAGATCAAAATGGATCCCGACGATCGAGAGAAGACTACTTTCATTACTCCTTGGGGGACCTTCTGCTACAAAGTCATGCCCTTCGGTTTAAAGAACGCAGGGGCAACTTACCAACGCGCTATGACAACTCTTTTTCATGATATGATGCACAAAGAGATCGAGGTGTATGTGGACGACATGATAGCCAAATCTCAGAGTGAAGAGGAACATCTAGACTATTTGGCGAAGTTGTTTGAACGACTCAGGAAATATCAGTTGAAATTGAATCCTGCTAAATGTACCTTCGGTGTCAGATCTGGAAAATTGCTTGGTTTTATTGTTAGTCAACGAGGGATTGAGGTAGATCCTGACAAAGTCCGAGCCATTCAAGATATGCCAGCTCCGCAAACCGAGACACAAGTTAGAGGTTTTCTTGGGCGTTTGAACTACATTTCCAGGTTTATCTCTAACATGACCACTACCTGTGAGCCGATATTCAAGTTGCTTTGTAAGGAGCAGACGGTTGAGTGGAACCCTGATTGTCAGAAAGCGTTTGAGAAAATTAAGAGTTATTTGCAAGACCCCCCTATTCTGATTCCTCCCGTACCTGGAAGACCATTGTTTATGTACCTTACTGTTCTTGAGAAGTCTATGGGTTGTGTGCTTGGGCAACATGATGAGACTGGAAGAAAGGAACATGCGATTTATTATCTGAGCAAAAAGTTTACCGATTGTGAAAACAGATACTCACCATTGGAGAAAACTTGTTGTGCGTTGGCCTGGGCCGCTAGGCGCCTTCGGCAATACATGGTCTGTCATACCACTTTGTTGATTTCTAAAATGGATCCGATCAAGTATATTTTTGAAAAACCTGCTCAAACCGGGAGGCTATCCCGTTGGCACATGTTGTTATCCGAATATGACATCCAGTACGTACCCCAAAAGGCAATTAAGGGTAGTATTTTATCAGATTATCTTGCAGATCAGCCAGTTGAAGATTATGAACCTCTTAAGTTTGATTTTCCTGATGAGGATATTTTGTTGATTAAGAGAGATTGTGAAGAGCCAGATCCGAGCGAAGGTCCAGAACCAGGTCTTTGGTGGAGGATGATGTTTGATGGTTCCTCGAATTTCAATGGGCATGGTATAGGCGCCGTTTTGATGAACCCAAAGGGTGGATTCACTCCGTTTACAGCAAGGTTGGACTTTGAGTGTACTAATAACGTCGCAGAGTATGAAGCATGTATTCTTGGCCTCGAAGCAGTAATTCACCTCCGGATCAAACTTCTTAAAGTAAGTGGTGACTCAGCCTTGGTTATTTACCAGGTACAAGGCAAATGGGAAACGAAGAATGAGAAGTTAATCCCTTATAAGGACTACATTGTCGAGCTGATCAAGTATTTCGACGAGATAGAGTTCGAGCATGTTCCTAGATCGGAGAACCACGTTGCTGATGCTTTAGCCATGTTAGCATCCATGTGGAAAGTTAAATTCGTTAATGAAGCACCTCTTATCCATATTGAACGCAAAGTTGAGCCCGCTTATTGTCAAGTAGTCGAAGAGGATGAGGTGGATGAAAGGCCTTGGTTTCATGACATCAAGAACTATCTCGTCAAGCAAGAGTATCCCAATGGTGCTACTGGTCTGGACAAGAAAACGTTGAGAAGACTGGCTTCGAAATTCTTTATCAGTAATGGTGTGTTATACAAAAGAAATCACGACATGGTCTTACTCAGATGTGTCGATAAACGGGAAGCGGACATGTTACTGCAGGAAATTCACGAGGGGACATTCGGAACTCATGCCAATGGTTATGCTATGTCCAAGAAGATGTTAAGGGTTGGGTATTATTGGTTAACTATGGAAGCTGACTGCATCCAATACGCTAGAAGATGCCATAAGTGCCAAATTTACGCTGATAAGATGCATGTACCTCCCTCGCCGTTAAATGTTTTATCTTCACCATGGCCGTTCTCAATGTGGGGCATTGACATGATTGGGGCAATCGAGCCGAAGGCTTCTAATGGTCATCGTTTTATCCTTGTTGCTATTGATTATTTCACCAAGTGGGTAGAGGCTGCCTCCTACACCAACGTGACTAAGCAAGTGGTTGCCCGCTTCATCAGGAAAGAAATTATCTGCCGTTATGGAGTTCCAAGCCGGATAATAACTGACAATGGCACCAATCTGAATAACAAGACTATGAAAGAGCTGTGTGACAGTTTCAAGATCACTCATCACAATTCTTCTCCGTACCGTCCTAAGATGAATGGGGCCGTTGAAGCTGCGAATAAGAATATCAAGAAAATCCTGCAAAAGATGGTTGTGACTTACAAAGATTGGCATGAGATGTTACCGTTTGCTTTGCATGGATACAGGACCTCAGTGAGAACTTCGACAGGGGCAACACCTTTTTCATTGGTGTATGGAATGGACGCCGTGCTCCCCATCGAAGTAGAGATACCTTCTTTAAGAGTGTTGATGGAAGCTGAACTTGAGGAAGCTGAGTGGGTTCAAGATAGACTGGATCAGTTGAATCTCATTGACGAGAAGCGCATGACAGCTATGTGCCATGGGCAATTATATCAGAAACGGATGAAAAGAGCGTTTGATAAGAAGATTCGTATCCGTGAGTTCCGTCAAGGAGAGCTCGTACTCAAAAAGATCTTGCCAGTGCATAAAGATATGCGTGGAAAGTGGATGCCCAATTATGAAGGCCCATTTGTTGTAAAGACTGTTTTCTCTGGAGGGTCTCTGATACTTACAACAATGGATGGTGAAGAGCTGGCACATCCCGTAAATTCTGATGCAGTCCGAAAATATTATGCCTAAAAACCCGCTAAGTCGAAAACCTGCAAAAGGCGACTTAGGCAAAAGTAAGGGTTGGAAAAAAAGAAATAATAATAAAAAGCTCGCTAAGTTGAAAACCCGAAAGGGCGGCTTAGGAAAAAAGGAGCGTCCCGGTGGATTGAAAACCCGAAAGGGCGGTCCAGGCAAAAGTTAGGGACAAAGGCATTTCATTGCATCAGAAAACGCCGATCGTTACAAACACACTTTCCACATGAGAGCCATTTCTCTGTTCTTTCATCCTCGTCCAAAGCAAGATTCTGGATTAATCTTAGTTATTAGTGTCAGTATGTGCCGTTGGATTCAATGTAACCTTTTCCCATGTTGCCAATTTCAAAACATAATCATCTGTGGAGCCATGCCTTCAGCAAGCTTCCACCCTTTAATAAAAGATATCATTTTGTTACTTACGTTCCTTGGTGCATTACTCTTTGTTTTCTATTGTTATGCAAAATGCAGTTATTCTTAAAATTTTGAAAATGAAAGGTGCATTGAAAATTTTTAAAACTGTTCTTCAAAAACGCAATTGAAATATAAGAAATTACTTTGACTAGTGGAAATTTCGGAAGGGTCTCTTCGCTCCTCGAAAATCTTATTGCTGCAGAAACACTTTTAGATCATCACTCTGACACAGTCCCCAGCGAGACTATAAGCCGACAACCTTTTTCTTGGGTAACTCGAAAGTGTCCCTCAGGTTTCCTCTCCCCATGAGAAGACGTGATACTGTGCACCCAAGCAATTTACTTTCTCCCCAGAGAATTCAGAATTGTGAAACCAGATTTGGTCCTACCATTCCTTCCCATGATTGACGTATTGGTTGCAGAGAACGCAGGGTATCTCCGTCGAGATGTTTATTTCATCTCTCGTCCCTAATCTGTTTCGTCAGCTTATGCAAGGGCCTAAGCATCACATGCCTGTTTCATTACATACTCATTACATATTCATTACATACTCATTACATACTCATGGCATACTCATTTCATAACATCTTGCATATTTAACTACATACATAGACATTAACATACATTCACATTAACATATGCATTAGCATTCACAGGTTCATTGTGTTTCACCATCATTTGGTTGTGACCGCCGAGTAACTGGGTTCGTCCGCTCTCTCCAAGTAGATTGTCAACCCTAAGCATAAAATACATATGCGTTTTCAGTTTCCCCATAGAGCTCGGTCCTCGTGGATGACGGTTACTTCAGCTATCTTTCCTCGCCAGGATAAGATATTTACCCTTCGAGTTCATTCCCTCGATGAAGTCTTGATTACCAGTTTTCTTTCTAGCTCAATCCTAGATTGAATCTCAGTCTTGTCGGTCGTCAAGCCCAACCGGACGTGCATTTATTTGGCACCATCTAAAAATTTTCACCATACCTTGGCAGATACGCGACATGTTCTCGCCCGAGAAGTTTATCACTGTACCCGGATGTGCATTTATTTTGCACTATCTTTCAAGAAAATCAACTACAATCCTTTACAGATACACGCCAGTTCACGCCTGGATAATTTATTATTACAATCCTACATCTTACAACATCAATATACGACATTTCTCATCTAAGAAGCCGATCCTATCTTCGTTATGACTCGCAGCAAATGGCCATCTCCATGGAGCAGTTGGGCTTCCATTTTCCCTGTCGTCTTGAAGTATAGGGAGGTTTTGAACCAAATCTTATTCAGGAGAGCACGATCTTGAAGTACGGGGAGGTTTGAGCGGAATCATATTCAGGAGAGCACGATCTTGAAGTATGAGGAAGTTCATTTACCCTTTAGTAAAAGAAGGAGCGGAATCATATTCAGGAGAGCACGATCTTGAAGTATGAAGAAGTTCATTTACCCTTTAGTAAAAGAAGGAGCGGAATCATATTCAGGAGAGCACGATCTTGAATTATGAAGAAGTTCATTTACCCTTTAGTAAAAGAAGGAGCAGAATCATATCCAAGAGAGCACGATCTTGAGGTATGAGGAAGTTCAGTTCACCCTTTTCATATTCAGGAGAGCACGATCTTGAAGTATGAAGAATTTCATTTATCCTTTAGCAAAAGAAAAATCAGAATCGTATTCCAGGCGCCGACCTTAAATATGAGAAGATTTATATATCAGATAAGCAGCAGCCTCTTTATTTGAGTGCTTATCCATTTTTGGCATGTAAGTCCCTTCCAACGATAAGTGACAGTTCTCCCTCGAGAAGCTTATCAAGGCATTTCCCATTAAAGTCCATTTATTTTGGCATACAGCCGGTTTTTACCCTGTATATTTGATACGGATTTCCGAAAAGTCCGTTCGATCCCATCACGAAGGATAGTTTATAGAAGCTTGGATGTCATTCTTTGCTCAATGCTCCAATATTCTGTAATCGATCTTGCAAGCCGTGTAGACCCAGTTATTATTAGACATTCCCAAGTGGAGGTCATCTCATAGGTGCCATCTCCATTTAAGGACCTTATTCCTAAAGTCCATTTATTTTGGCATACAGCCGGTTTTTACCCTGTATATTTGATACGGATTCCCGAAAAGTCCGTTTGATCCTGTCACGAGGGATAGGTTACAGAAGCTTGGATGTTATTCTTTGCTCAATGCTCCAGCATTCTGTGATCGATCTTGCAGTCGTACGTGATCCAGTTTTATTTTTAGATTCCCCAGTGGAGGCCGTCTCATAGGTACCATTTCCATTTGAGAATCTCGTTCCTTTTCTAAAAAAAAAAATAAAAAAAAAAGAGACAATTGGTCGTGTTTGCACCAGTTGACCATCATTTTTGGAATTCCCCAGTGTTGTGCTGTCGTCCCAGCGCGTCGTTTTTCCCAGTGGGTTCTTCTCGTAGCGTCTGTCCCTGTGTCGTCGTGTTCGTCAGCATTTTTCGCATTCATCATTCCAGCATACGCATCGTATCATATTCATGGCATCGTCTGCATTAGTTTGTTCTCGCTTGGTCCATAGCATTGCATATCGTCGCATATAAGGGCAAAATTTTCGGTTATCTATATTTAAATCTCTCCACCACGATTCCTCGAGTCTCTGTCACTCAAATCGTCCGGTGTAGCTATTTAAATAGGGGCAACTGTAATACCCCAAATTTTACCCTCATATTTAGTCAGTCATTTCGCATAGCATCTCATATGTGCATTTGCTAACCACTATCAAGTCATGAAGGTGTTTTGTTTTGCAGATTTGGTTCCAGGGGTATTTTGGTCATTTTACGCGAATTCTGCTAATTCCTTGAAGACGGGATGTTAATGAGCTTTGAGACACTTGAGACATATTTTTGAGGCATTTATTTATCACCAGGTTTGATTATATCAAGGCGCCGTTTCCATGTGTTCGGTATCAAAAATTGTCGGGCACAACTGGATTTAAGATCCATTTCATCGCTCATGGCTTATTTCCGGCACACTTCCGTTTCTGTTAATAAGGCGCAGTTTTAATTGGGTATCATTGGATTGTGGCTCACAGCATTTGGTCAGTGGAATGCAATTACGGGCAATGATATTGTTGATGCCGAATCTGTTGTGATTACAGCGTGCATCAGTGTTGATTATAAAATTGTTGGTTAGCATTTAAATTGGATTTTAATCAGATAATGAGATTAAGATTACAAATGAGACAAGTGCACGAACAAGAATATCATTCGGGAATGTTTATGGTTTATGACTATGTTAATGAATTTAAATATTTGTGGATTTATTCACAAATGTTTATAATCTTTTAACTAGAAATAAATATAAATAGATTCAAGTTTTGGGAATTTTATTTCATAAAGATATCATTATACAAGAAGGAGGAAATTGTTTCACATTTTTGAATTGCTGTTACAAGGAATTACATTAACTCTAAAAATTCTAAGTCTTAAAATTTCTAAGTGTCTTCATGATGTCCCTTGAGCTTCTCCGCAAAATCTCCGATTCACCTGCACATCAAAACAGAACAAACAGAATAGAAAAATGTTAGAGTTTGTTTTCGACACTCTCAGAACAGCGTCATCATCGAGTGTCGGGAGTGGCACAACCGAAGCTGCGTCCTACCCCCGTTACCGACCCGCGCCATTGGCGTTAGATCGGATAGTATTTGTTCTTATCATGCGGGACATCCGAGAGATAGAAGTGATAAAAGAAGCGGGACTGATTCGCTCTTGCCGCAATTGGATTTCCAAACTGATACGAGAGTAAGGCAACATAGGCAAATTAGGACTCAGACCCGGATGCCGACAGGTCTGAGTCGTTTTGGTTTCGAAAAATTCCAACACCTGAAATTCCACAAACAGCATCAATACCAGGTTCAGAAGTCAGAACTCAAAACAAGACAGTTCATAAGCTGCCATAAGTAAATGGAAATTCAAATTGAAAATGCACAACCAAAAGCAGCATCAGTTCTGCAACGCATAGGTAAGTTCATGAAAATCAAGTTCAAACAGAACAAGAAAAATGAAATACAAAACAAGCCGCATCAAAAAGTTCAGAAGAATCAAAAGTAAGGTCAAGTTTCAGTTTGATATCACAGCAGGTGGTCAGTTCGCAAGTCACCAAAACGTGAAGTTATCAAACCACACCCACGAGCGAAACTATACCAGAGAAAGAACAAAGATAAGCTCAAGTAATCACAGTGATATACCAGTTCAGGTTGGGTCCCAAATGTGCAAAGCACATCAAAAACAAAGCACCAGGCATAGAGGGCTCAGATGAACATCACCGCCCCAAACTCGCAGCCACTATCAAGTGAAAGTCTCGAGGCAACATTAAGCAACATCTGAATTCATAGTTGGACACGATTGCTCAAATCCAAAGCTGGTTCATAAAATCGCAGCATCATCGAGAAGTGTCCCTCGAAGGTTCAGAACAAAGTCATCATCACCGCATACCGTTCCCGGCAATTTCGACTCAAGCATCAGCCTCAGTTCACTGAAAAAGAAGAGAAAAACATAAGTGAATTCCAACTGATAACCAAACTGAGTGAAACAAATTCACAAAACCATATCTGTTCAAAAAAACCAGTTCACACAAGCAAAGAATCCCGCAGAAATTATCAAAGGCAACAGCCATGTCATAGGCTCAGAATGTCATCATCATCGCCGTATACCATCCTCGGCGGCGTTTAGCTCAATCAAAGTCGTAGTAGTGATTCTGAAAAAAAAGAAGAAGAAAAGTCGTGAAGATGGATATCCAAATTCGATATTAGACAGATAGCCAAATGAATCCACAACCAAGGAACGTGTTCTGATAAATCGCAAAACAAAATCTTATCAGAAAGGAACCAAATTGTATCAGAAATAGGTATCCAAGTTCCCTGCAAAAAGTTCAATCAGTGTATCAGAAAATGATCGAACAAAATCGAATCAAATGAAATCCGAGCGAATCCATCAAGGAGTTCTGAAAATGGAAAGTTTCGAATCAGTATCAGATGAATCTAATCCGTATCAGAAAACATCCAATTGAAACCCAATCAGTATCTGAAAGAACAAACAAATCCAGATAAAATCAAATCAGACAAAATCAACACGAAATCATAAGAAAGTAACGCAAATCCAACATCCAAAGGCCCAAAAAGATGAAATCAGAAGAGTATAAGAAGGGAACAACTTCACCTGTGAAGAAAAAAACGAAAATCGAAAAAGCCCCAAAGGAACGGACAAAGTTACATGCAAAACCCTAGGCGGCGCAAATAAGGAGAACGGTCGCGAACTCAGACGAAGAACGATCGTCATCATCGTTCAGAGCATCACCGAGCATCAATATCATCCACAGACGGCCGCGAATCATTGAACGGAGAGGGTCGCCTTCGCCATTCACTACGAACGTCGGGCAACCAATACTCCCAGCCTCAGTTTCCAAAACATCATCGGCCTTTCATCGCGGATTGGAAGAGTTACGGTCGTAAAACGTAAGCCATCACGTGATTAACATGTTGTTTTACTCTGTTTTCAGGAAAAAGGTGGAAATAGAAGCCATAGATGGAGAAGAAGAATGAGCGAAAACGCGACGAGAGAGAAGCGAGAGAGAGGAAGAAGATGCAAACGGCGCCGCGGAAAGAATTTAGGGTTTTGAAACCCTAACCTGTGTTTTGCCTTATTACGAACCAACCGGGTTGGGTCCGGAGGTGATGACCGGCCCAACCCTCTTTTTTATTTTTGTTTTTTTATTTTTTTAAAAAATCTGTTTTTAACCTTTAATTTGTTTTTTAGTTGTTTTTTTAAAAAAACCCATTTTATTTTATGATATAAAAAAAAACCTTTTATAAATAAATCAAAGAAAAACTTCTTTTTATAATAAAGTTAAAAAGCTCTTTTAAAATAAATAACGCAAATAAATTTTTTTATATATATAATAAAATAAAAAACCTTTTCCAAATAAATAATTTAAAAGTCATTTTAAAATATGTGAGTTAGTTTTTTAGATTAAGTTTAAAATATTTTAAAGTTAAACATTACTTTTTCTTTTATAATTTTAACTAATATCTTTTCTTTAAAAACCATAAAAACCTTCAGTATTACACTTTTTCTCCTGACTTGTCCAATCACTATCTAATTTTGCTTATTGACAGTGTTCATCATTTGCAGCTCTTACTGCATGGTTGGTTTATTTAAATTTCATTACTATATTGTAACTGCTTCTCATGTGTAACCCCGCGAATCTAATAATCGCGCTTTAAGTTTCTGCCTTTAAACTTCTGTTTGTATGGCTCTAACTTCTGTCATTATTCTCTGTTTGCGATTCAATCATCTCACGCATTTATCAATATTCCAGTCACACTACACACATCCGAAGGTTAGGTCTAGCGTTTGGCCGCCGCGCCAATAGTCCTCAACTTCAAACCCTTACAACCTCACAAACCCTAATTTTCCCAAATGCCTCGCCGCAGGCAAAAATTACAATTTTACCCCTAGCATTAGGTCAAAGAGCCGCCGCGCTCATTTTAGGGTTTCCCGCCGTGGAATCCCTAATTTAACCCTAATTACAACTTAACAATTCAACGTAGAGATTTGGAGTTTCTACACTCCGCGTAAGCGTGTCCTTAAGATGCGTTTATTCCCCTTGAGACCTTGACCACAGTCAAGAATTCTCTAACCTCCCTTTTGAGGGGAACTACGATTACTCTGATTCCACTCCCGTAAGGATACGTAGGCACAAGATGCGATGTCTTGCCGAGTAAACTTAGAATTAACCCCTTAGGTCTCCTTTCTCACTTTTAATCCTTTGTACATATACCTTAAGCAAATAAATAAAACAAATAGTAAACATTTGAACAAAAGGTTCCTGTAGAGTACTACGGAAGTTTAGGGTGCTAATACCTTCCCTAAATTTAACCAACCCCCGAACCCTAGATCTTTCCCCGCATTGTGTTTACGATGCAAAATAGGTTTTCCCTCTTTTTACCTTTTCCTTCGGATAAATCAAAGAGCGGTTGTGAATTGAATTGCGATTCAAACTCATTAATAGTTTGTGATCCTATTTCCACCGCAACAGATAGGATGCTTGAGATTCTGGAAAGTGTAAAAAGTTTATGAAATGATGAAGGAAGGTATTTATAGGTGTTTAGGAATCCTAAAGGTTTAAATCCACCGTTGAAGTTAATCAGATAGTGGGACGCGTGTTTTGTTTTGAGAAATGATGCGTGCTGGCAATTATGTTTAGATTGCAAAACATACGTTTTCAAGACAAAGTAATGATAAATACGGCTGAAAAGACGTTTAAGGATTTATCATGATGGCATGATGGTATAAGCGTGGAAGAAAAGAGAGTGAATAGTTAGCCACTAAACAAGTATTGGGGTGTTCAGGCAAAGCCATGCAAATTAACACGCGTCGAAACGGTTATAAAAAATGACCTTCCTACCAAGACTGGCGAAAGGACATTTCTTGGGGGAAATTTGTTAGCTTTCATTTTCGATGCTAGTGAAAGTCAGAATCATCTTAAGTCAAAATGTCACTTTAGCACATGTGAAGGGTTTCGACACGACTATGAAGAAATCCAAGTCGAAGGAAGGTGGAAAAAGTTTCTAAAAAATACTAAGTGTTGGAAACATTCTCGACCAAGATCATGCTGAAGGGAGCGCAAGGCAGTTACTATCAAAATTGGAGGGAATTCTTAATGTTTAAATTCAAAGTGATAGTGGGCGAACGTGAGAGAAGTTAAAGATTGAGAAAAGCGCCAAAAAGACACGTTGTGAAGCCTCAACCGTCATCTAAGTGGTTACTTTCTAGCACTATAAATAGGTGTTATTTTTATATAATAAGGGTGTTCATTCATTTCTGTACTAGTCACTCCATACAACTCAAAGTACCCGCGTGTAGAGAAATGAGTTAGCAAGAACGTACGTGATACAACACCAACCCCTTTTCTTTAATGCAATTTATTCGTTCTTGCCATTTACTTGTTGCCCTTTAACCTTCAGCTTTTACATTTAAACTGTTTTACAAGTTTTTCCTCAACTTTAATATTCCTTTACTTTCCAAGCAATTTACTTTCTTGCACATTTACCTTCAACGTCATTTACTTTTCAAAGATCCCATAGTCGAACGTGGAGCTCCGATTAGCATCTTTCACACCTTTAATATTAAATGCCATTTAACTTTTCTGCAACTTTATTTTCAAAGATTCCATAGTCGAACGCGAAGTTCAGATTATAATCTTTTGCACATTTACATTATGGCTTTTATTTCAAAGTCATTTACTTTTAAAAGCTTTTACATTACTGCACTTTTACATTCTTGCCTTTTAACCTTCGACGCATTACTTGCTTTCTTTTAAACTTCAAGTCATCTTACTTTCCAAAAGATTTCATAGTCGAACGTGGAAATCACACTAGGTACTCTTCCCTCTCGTCCTAATCTCTCAAACGGAACAAATGCGAGTTACACCGAAAGCAACAAAGATTTGAAATCAAAAACGGAATTACCTGCTCAAGATAGGAATCAATTAGGTAAAGATTATTATCGCTCGCGTGCGTCTTTGTTGTGAATTGACAATGTTGTTGTTGTTGATTGTTGAGTGTATATGATGATGTTGTGAATCTTAATGTTAATGTCTGTGAGTGTGTGTGATGTTTTAAATCTTTATACCGTATTCTTCTCGTTTGACCCTCGGTACGTGTTTGTTGTGAAATTTTGAAAAGACTCTCTTGTCTCCTCCTTTTCATTCTTAAATCTGTGACTTTATAGGCTCAAAGTTTTGCAAATTCAATTATGATTTTTGAATGCATGTTGATTTTGTTATGTTATGTGATAGGGAACTTTTCATTTTCATACCAACGTATTTGTGACATGTCTGGATTATGTCTTTATTGTTTTTGGAAAGAAAACACGTTGAATGTTTGTTTTGCAAACAAGTAAAAGCCGAGATATTTGATTCATTGTCGCGACGTTTTGTATTTGAAGTTTCCAATTTCAACATGTCCAGTTTGCTATTACCTCCTCTAATATGGTATCCCGTCTGCCTTAACTGCAGGTTGCTACTGCCCTGGTATGAATTGTTTTGGTAATAAGAAGACTCTGACAACATTGAGGTTCTACACGCATGAATTTCCAAATTGTACAAATTACTTTCCACCTGGTTTTAAACAATTATGTACGGGATACTCTAGAGTGAGTGAATTCCAAGGCAGTAGAGTGTCAGCTTGATTCAATTCGAATGTAGAACTGCACATTCTTTCTCTTCTACAATAAATTTCTCCATGTAACTTTATTGTATTTCAAACTTTCTTCAACTGTTCCCGATGTGTGATATAATTGAAATTAGGAAGGTTGGGGTTAAGCAACTTGATTGGATATCATCTAATCTAAACACAGTTCCTAGAGCAATCTGTAACCGCAATTCTAGTTACTGAAGGTTTACTCCTATTCTGCTTTGATGATGATTATTTCCAATTTAGCAGGATTATGTTTGAGACGTGTGTTTTGTAACACCCCACTTTCCTGAAATTAAAATAAAATATGATTGAATCAAATAAATATCAGAGTTTCCCTTCAATAGTGGGATATCACATCATAAAAATCAACAAAACACTTCATTATATGATTTTCAAAATAAAGCAGCGGAAAATTATTATTATCCATCATTCACGGCCATCCGCCGATTTACATAACACATTCATTAAGAGGGTTCACCACAATGGTACGTCACAAGAAAGAAACAAAATTGACATAAAACAAATAAACTCCCATGTCCCGTGCTATGTATCAAAGCATCCTAAGACTCGACTCGCACACCACTATCCAAGCTAGCTATGTACCTGGATTATCTGTACTTCCAAAGAAGCACAGACCACAACAACAACAAAGGGGTGAGAAAACATGACCAAAATTATCGGTAATAAGGTACATGAATAAAAGGCAGTAAATATACAAATCATCACCCCACCAACATCAAACACGACCTACTGTCCAACATCAACACAACATACAATAATGCAAGAATGCAACTCAACACCATGCATGCGGTACCAACTCATTGGTTCATTCAATCGAACCCCAGATAGATCACTTACGCTCCTCCTGAGAAATGATCTATCCCCACCATTCTCCACAAGGGAGTACGGGTGAATCACCTACGCTCCTCCTGAAAATTTGATTCAACCCCACCATTATCCATAAGGGAGTACGGATGAATCACCTACGCTCCTCCTGAGAAATGATTCATCCCACCAAAACACCATGATATGCACGATACCAAATGCACAACACACAAACTCAAGCACACTAAGTGCACACGATCCTCCTGATCACATCACCATGCATCATATGTATATGTATATACACACTAATCGATTATGTCAATTAAAATGAATAATAGGGAAATCACATTTGAACACCAAATATACGCTCTTCACCATTCACACTATTCCTATACTCAACATGGCCAAAAGGGATCCTACAAAACAATAACATTGGATGGAACCAAAAAAATAAAACAAGTTGTTGTCATGCTCGCTGGCCCACTCGCCTAGTGAGGCCTCAGCGATCGCTCGCTGCCTCACTCGCCTAGCGAACTCACTAGCGAAGGCAGACAATGGCTACTGGAAGTATTCGCTACCCAACTCGCCTAGCGAATTCCTATCGAATGCTCGCTACTAGCTCGCCTAGCGAAAGTGCTGGCGAACGTCTGCGATTTCACAAAACCCTCACTGTCCAGAAATTCATCAGAAGCTCAAAAATCATCTGATTCTCACCAAACCAGTCCCTGTAGTCTTAGCCTAACATTCTACGACTAAACTACACGACTTATTCTAGATTTTACCCAGTAAAACATCAATTCTACTGATCAAATCATTTTCGACCTAAAATGGTAAACTACACAAAAACACCCAAACTATCCAAACAATCCCTATACAACCACATGCACGAAGTTCATCATGACAACAACAATCAGAAACACAACAACATACTAATCATATTCATCAAATCCCTATGGGGTTAAGGAGTCCCCTCTATCCAGTTCATGCAAATTATCAATCCCAATCAGTTTCTCCCCCCTTACCTCGATTAAATGCTTCAATTGATAAAGAACCCCCAAGAATCTGACAGCCTTAGCCTTCTTCCTATTCCTCTTGTTCTTCCTCCTTAATCTTTCTCTCCTCTTCTTTATCGTGTTTCCTCTCCCTCTTTTCCAAAAGCTCACTAATACCCCCCCCTATTAAATTACTTACTCTAATAATAATAATATTACTATTAATTATCAAATTATTATCATTATTAATTATATTATATTAATATTAAAGTCTATAGTTTATTAAATAATCTCCACAAAAGACACACCGAAATAAATTAACACCAAAAAGACTAAATAATTAAAATGGGTGTTACAACTGTCCCCCACTTTAATTATTTTCGTCCTCGAAAATTACCTGATGGAAACAATTCTGGATACGCTTCCCGCACCCTGCTTTCCAATTCCCAGGTCACACTGCCTCCTGCAGCACCTCCCCAAACCACTTTCACCAAAGATATCTCCTTCCCTCGGAGTTGTTTTATCTTACGATCTTCGATCCTCAACGACATCATCTCAATGGTAATATTCTCCCGGACTTGAATTTCATCTCTCTGAATCACATGAGATGGATTCGAGACATACCTTCGAAGTTACGACACATGAAACACGTCATGTAAATTCGACAGTTCAGGCGGCAACGCCACCCTATAAGCTACAACACCAATTCTCTGCAAAATCTGATATGGCCCAATAAACTTAGGATCCAGCTTCTTGGACTTCAATGCACGACCCACATCAGTCACTGGGTTAACTCTTAGGAACACGTGATCACCTTCACTGAATTCCAGCTCTTTTCTTCGGTTATCATGATAACTTTTCTGCCTATTCTGAGACGCTTTCATTTTCTCACGAATGATCTGAATTGTCTCAGTAGTCTGCTACACAACTTTTGGTCCTAATACTACATTCTCACCCGTCTCATACCAACACAGAGGAGTTCTGCACCTTCTACCATATAAAGCCTCAAACGGTGCCATCCTGATACTCGAATGGTAATTGTTGTTGTACGTGAACTCGATCAACGGTAAATGAGTATCCCACGCACCACCCTTTTCCAACACGCAAGCCCTTAGCAAATCATCCAGCGACTGAATAGTCCTCTCTGACTGACCAACGGTTTGCGGATGGTAAGATGAGCTCAGCTTCAACCTTGTACCCAAAGCTTTCTGTAAACTCCTCCAAAATTCTGAAGTAAACCTCGGATCTCTATATGACACGATACTCGACGGAACACCATGTAGCTTCACTATTACCCTAATATAAATCTCTGCTAGCTTCTCCAACGGGAAACTGATATTGATCGGCACAAAATATGCAGACTTCATAAGTCGATCCACAATCACCCAAATAGCATCAAATCCTCTCGCCGTGTTCGGCAAACCCGTAACAAAATCCATGGTTATACAATCCTATTTCTAAACCGGAACTTCCAACGGTTGCATCATTCCAGAGGGTCTCTGATGTTCCACCTTCGATTTCTGACACGTTAAACAGGCGTAACAAATCGAGCTATATCTCTTTTCATCCCGGACCACCAAAATAATTTCTTTAAATCGTGGTACATCTTCGTAGCTCCCGGATGGATACTCAGACTACTACGATGTCCTTCACTCAGAATTGACTTTTTTAGTTCATCATTATTCGACACACAAATCCTGCCTCTGAATCTCAACACACCTGTACTATCCAATTTAAAATCACTATCAGAGTCACTTCCTACTCCAGGCATCAAATCCACTAACTTCACATCTAGCTTTTGGTTCTCTCTAATCATATCCATGAAATCGTTGTTCACTTGCAACTTGCCCAACATCACACCACCTACCGTAATCTCACAAACCATGCTTAAATCTCTAAACTGCTCAATTAGTTCCATTTCCTTCACCATCAAAGCTGACATATGAATTGCTTTTCTGCTCAAAGCATCGGCTACTACATTTGCCTTTCCTGGATGATAACTCAAGCTGAAATCGTAATCCTTCAAGAATTCCAACCATCTTCTTTGTCTCATATTTAGCTCTTTCTGATCGAACAGATATTTCAGACTTTTATGGTCACTGAACACCTCAATCTCGAACCCTACAAATAGTGCCTCCAGATCTTTAACACGAAAACTACCACAGCCAATTCAAGGTCATGGGTAGGGTAATTCCTTTCATGCGCCCTCAATTTCTGTGAAGCATATGCCACCACCTTACCATTCTACATAAGAACCCCGCCTAATCCCATCTTAGACGCATCACAGTACACCATGAAAGGTTCACTCAGATTTGGCAATATTAACACCGGTGTCGTAGTCAACTTCTTCAGTTCTTCAAAGCTTTCTTCACAAGAAGCATCCCACACAAAAACTTGATCCTTTCTCGTCAATTGAGTCAATGGCAACGCCAAACTAGAAAATCCCTCAATAAACCTTCGGTAATATCCTGCCAAACCCAAAAAGCTTCTAACTTCTGTTGCTGTCTTCGGCGGTTCCCACTGCAACACTGCACTCACTTTCGATGGGTCCACCGCTACACCGTCACCAGATATCACATGCCCCAAGAAACTCACCGTCTTCATCCAGAACTCACACTTTGATAGTTTAGCAAACAGCTTATTATCTTTTAGCACTTGCAAAGCAATTCTCAAATGTCCTGCATGCTCTTCATCAGACTTAGAATAAATCAGTATATCATCAATAAACACAACAATAAACTGATCCAGATAAGAATGGAATATTCGGTTCATATACTCCATAAAAACTCTTGGCGCATTAGACACTCCAAAAGGCATTACAGTATATTCGTAATGTCCATAACGAGTTCTAAATGCCGTCTTCTGAATATCACCTTCTTTCACTCTGATCTGATGGTAACCCGGCCTCAAGTCAATTTTACTGAACACTCGAGCTCCCACCAACTGATCCATCAAATCATCAATCCTTGGAAGAGGATGTTTATTTTTAATGGTCATTTATTCAACTGACGGTAATCGATGCACAAACGCATACTACCATCCTTCTTCTTTACCAACAGCACTGGAGCTCCCCACAGCGACACACTCGGTCTGATAAAGTTCCTATTCAACAATTCTCCAATCTAAGATTTCAATTCAGCCAATTCCACTACCGAAATCCTGTATGGCGCCATAGATATAGGTCTTGTACCAGGAACAAGATCAATGCTGAATTCAACTTCTCTCGTCGGAGGTAATTCTGTAATATCATCAGGGAACACTTCAGGAAATTCATTCACCACCGCCAACTCTTTCATCGACGCCTTGCTGTCAACAGATAATGATGCAAATAAAGCAAACATTTTAGCTTCGTTCTCTAACAAGGTCCTCAATTCCTTATTAGACAGGGAATTCGTCAACGCTTCCTCTTCTGGGGTACGGAACAACAACACCTTCCGAAAACAATCGATGTAGACTCGGTTGAACTCCAACCAGTTCAAACCCAGAATAACATCCAAACTACCAAGTGGCAGAAAAATCAGATCCACTCCAAAACCCCTACCGAAAATAGTCAGTGGACACTTTAAACACACCAAAGAAGTAGTCACTGAACCAATAGAGGGAGTTTCAATAGTCATCTGCCGCTCAAGAGTAGACGGCACCAATCCTAATCTCTTCACACAATCAACAAAAATGAACGAGTGGGTTGCACCCGTGTCAATCATAGCAGTCAAAGGAATATTATTGATGAAACAAGTACCTTTGATAGAACGCTTCTCGCTGGCCGATTAAGTTCCTACCACAGCAAATACTTTACCGCTGGCCTGAGGCGCCTGAAACTTCTTCGGCTTCTCGCAATGTGTACTGATATGACCTTTCTCACCATAGTTATAACAAGTAGGCATAACGGCCCAGCAATCAGCTATCACATGGCTTGGCTTACCACACTTGAAACACTTCTTCACCTCGTTAGGACAATCATTAGCACGATGCCCCGCGCCATCACATCAGAAACATTTCACACCAGCAGATGCTCTCCCTTCTCTGGGCTTCTTATCAGCAGCAGCCTTATGTTTTCCCTTATCAGCAGGAACACTGTAAGGAGTACCACCAAATCTCTGCTTACCCTTACGGTCATTCACAGCCTTATAGTGTGCAATCCTGGCCCGGTTATCATTACCATAAATACTGCTTCTGCTTACCAGCTCAGGATAATTCCTGATCTTCTGACAAGCGATCCCCATCTTAATCTCCGGGAGCAACCCGTTTTCAAACTTCAAACACTTGGAAGTCATTGTTGTTTCAGTATTGTAGTGAGGACAATACTGCACTAGCTCTTCAAATTTACCAGCATACTCTGCTACAGTCAGATTACCCTACTTCAGCTCCAGAAACTCTATCTCCTTAGCACTTCGTATATCTTCCAGAAAATACTTTTCTAGAAAACCAGTTCGAACCACATCCCAAGTAATCGCAGTTCCTGCAGTCTCCAATCTTTGGCGACTGTTGTCCCACCAAGCCTCATCCTCTCCTTCCAGCATGTGAGTACCAAACCTCACTTTTTGCTCATCACTACAACCCATCGTCCTGAAAATTTTCTCAACTGCCTTCAGCCATTTCTGTGCAGCTTCAGGATCCAAAAGTCCCCCTTCAAACGTCGGTGGCTTGTTATTCTGGAGCTGAGCTAAATCGCCAAACTGAGCACCCGTAGCTAGATTCTGATTAGCAACCATCTACGCCATCGCTTGCATAACTGCAGCCAAAGCAACATCATTCCTTCCTGCCATACTGCTCAACCATAACAACACCAAGTTAAAAGGTACACAATCTCTATCCTAAGGACTGATTCAACTACTACACTGGCCGGACGGACCGACCTGCTCTGATACCAATTATAACACCCCACTTTCCCGAATTAAAATAAAATATGATTGAATCAAATAAATATCAGAGTTTCCCTTCAATAGTGGTATATCACATCATAAAATTTAACAAAACACTTCATTATATGATTTTCAAAATAAAGCAGCGGAAAATTATTATTATCCATCATTCACGGCCATCCGCCAACTTACATAACACATTCGTTAAGAGGGTTCACCGCAATGATACATCACAGGAAAGAAACAAAATTGACATAAAACAAATAAACTCCCATGTCCCGTGCTACGTATCAGAGCATCCTAAGACTCAACTCGCACACCACTATCCAAGCTAGCTATGTACCTAGATTATCTGTACTTCCGAAGAAGCATAGACCACAACAACAACAACAAAGGGGTGAGAAAACATGATCAAAATTATCGGTAATAAGGTACATGAGTAAAAGGCAATAAATATACAAATCATCACCCCACCAACATCAAACACGACCTACTGTCCAACATCAACACAACATACAATAATGCAAGAATGCAACTTAACACCATGCATGCAGTACCAACTCATTGGTTCATTCAATCAAACCCCGGATAGATCACTTACGCTCCTCTTGAGAAATGATCTATCCACACCATTCTCCACAAGGGAGTACGGGTGAATCACCTACGCTCCTCCTGAGAAATGATTCAACCCCACCATTCTCCACAAGGGAGTTCAGATGAATCACCTACGCTTCTCCTGAGAAATGATTCATCCCAGCAAAACACCATGATATGCACGACACCAAATGCACAACACACAAGCTCAAGCACACTAAGTGCACATGATCCTCCTGATCACATCACCATGCATCATATGTATATGTATATACACACCAATCGATTATGTCAATTAAAATGAATAATAGGGAAATCACATTCGAACACCAAATATATGCTCTTCACCATTCACACCATTCCTATACTCAACATGGCCAAAAGGGATCCTACAAAACAACAACATTGGATGGAACCACAAAAATAAAACAAGTTGATGTCATGCTCGCTGGCCCACTCGCCTAGCGAGGCCTTAGCGAACGCTCGCTGCCTCACTCGCCTAGCGAAGGCAGACAATGGCTACTGGAAGTATTCGCTACCCAACTCGCCTAGCGAATTCCTATCGAATGCTCGCTACTAGCTCGCCTAGCGAAAGTGCTGGCGAACGTCTGCGATTTCACAAAACCCTCACTGTCCAGAAATTCATCAGAAGCTCAAAAATCATCTGATTCTCACCAAACCAGTCCCGGTAGTCTTAGCCTAACATTCTACGACTAAACTACATGACTTATTCCAGATTTTACCCGATAAAACATCAATTATACCGATCAAATCATTTTCGACCTAAAATGGTAAACTACACAAAAACACCCAAACTATCTAAACAATCCCTATGCAACCACATGCATGAAGTTCATCATGACAGCAATAATCAGAAACACAACAATATACTAATCATATTCATCAAATCCCTATGGGGTTAAGGAGTCCCCTCTATCCAATTCATGCAAATTACCAATCCCAATCAGTTTCTCCCCCCTTACCTCGATTAAATGCTTCGACTGATGAAGAACCCCCAAGAATATGACAGCCTTAGCCTTCTTCCTCTTCCTCTTGTTCTTCCTCGTCAATCTTTCTCTCCTCTTCTTTATCGTGTTTTCTCTCTCTCTTTTCCAAAAGCTCACTAATACCCCCCTCTTAAATTTCTTACTCTAATAATAATAATAATAATAATAATAATAATAATAATAATAATAATAATAATAATAATAATAATTATCAAATTATAATCATTATTAATTATATTATATTAATATTAAAGTCTATAGTTTATTAAATAATCTCCACAAAAGACACACCAAAATAAACTAACACCAAAAAGACTAAATAATTAAAATGGGTGTTACATGTTTCCCTTGAAAATCGGAAAACAACCGCTGATCTTCCAAATCTAACTTTGGTGACTCACAGGATCGATGAGATTGATCCTAGGACATGTGCTAAAAGGTTATTCTCGTTAATTCTATCTAAGTTTCACACTTTGGCCATATTATAGTAAAGGAATCTAAAGGGAACATCTATTCGACTATGGGACAAGATAAAAGATAAAGTTTTTAGCAAAGAAAAGAAAGAAGTTTGTTTGGAGAAGAAAGATTAAGGACGAAGAGAAGGGAATTGCATAGAGAAGGAAGAAGGGTGCAAGGAAAATAAAAAGACTTTGTAAAATTTAAAGCAAGTAAAGTAAGTTTCATTAAGATAAAAGATGGTGTGTTTACATCACGTACATTCTCTGTAATACTCTCTTTCTCTACGCTCGGATACTTGGAGTAATTCTAAGAGTAATTTGTACACTATTAAATTAAAACACACTTATTTCATATCTAAGACTCCCTATTTATAATAGTAAAAATAAATACTAATAACTTCCAACATCACCATCTTTCGCCACTTGTCACAATGCATGGATCTGTTATTCATAAGGTGCCATGTGTCCCCCTAGCCACTTGGCGAACAAAACTGTTCCCTACAATTAATTTGAATTTCAAATCTTTAATAAATCACCAAACAGTAAAACGGTTGAAGCCCTTGTGGTTTTCCTTCAATCCTAGTGAGTGCTTCGACTACTTACCTCAGCTTCCTCACACCTTTCGACCAACTCTTGCCTTCAACCTGCTTTTAGTGCTTCTCCTTAAATTTCTTTATTTTGCAAGAGGAGTCAAATTTAGGAGCTAACAAATTGCCCCCCAAAAATGTCTTTTCGATCTCTGAGGTGGAAAAGCACTTTTTTTTACAACATCTGATTTCGACGCCGTTTACTTTCCTCACACGTGTCAGCCGATATTCTTTCACCCAATACATGTCTGGGAAGGTGAAAGGGGAAGAAAGAGAAAAGAAAATAGAAAAGAGCACGCAAGAAACTGCTCCGCCACCTTGATACACGTTCCTGGCGTCATGTTTCATCATGGCGATTTTCTCGGGAACTACCAAAATCGTGAGCCAGCATCGCCTTTTCAGCCTAGGGGATGTAAATTGCAACTGCTACCCCTGTCACTCCACTTCAGGCGCACACGTGGCTCACTAACTCTAGCCCCTTAATGATGAAACTTTTGGTCTTCCATACTTTATATAAGTGATTTTCCTCCAGTATTATCATTTTTCCCAACATTTCAACTCTTAGTAAAACTCTTGCGTTTTTCTTCCTCAAATTTCTCTTCTTCTTAAAACTCCTTTGCTCTTCTTCTTAAAACTCCTTTACTAATTTCAACAATGGCCGATCATTAGAAGAAGAAAACGCAACTCAAAGGGAAATCTTCCGCATCAACTCTCCCACCTTTTACTAACTTAAGCGGTCCTAAAGTAGTGAAGAATCAGCAGTTTATTCGCGAACCTTTGTTAGAAGAAAAGCGCCACATCTATGAACCACAGGTAATCATCCCAGTAACTGTTGCAGGTAGGCCCTTAGCAATGTCTGGCTCATTACCTCCTTTAGGTCTTGATTATTCTAGCATTAGCGACTTCTTTCCTTCCTACAGACTCACCAAACCTTTAGGGCAAAAAAATTCCAATAGAGTTCCCGCTGAATGTCTCGATAACCTAACTCTTTTCGATGTGGACCTTAGGTATCTCCACGATGGAGCCAGATTGTTTAGAGCCACCCCTTACTTCAAGGATTTTGAACTTTACCTCAACTGGTTGGAAAAAGTAGAAAAAGTGAAAGCCCAGGATTGGAAAGAAACTGGAATTTATGACCTTATAATGATGTCGAAGGTTGGCCCTACTTACTGTCCCCTTATGCCGGCCTCTTCTTTGTTTTTCTGGGACAACACCCATAACACTTTCCACCTTCCTTGTGGGATGATGACACCCACATTGTTTGATGTAGCTGCTATTGTGGGTCTAAAACCCCACGGCCTCGTTTATGACCCTGACGTTGATAGCCAGGACACTATAGGATTTTCCAGCACAAAACATACTTATACGACCTTCGTCCAACACTATCATAACAAAACCACCACTTCTGTCTAAAATGAGGAACATATAGCCTTCCTGGCCATGTGGTTATCTCGCTGCGTATTTTATACAAAATCTCTGCAGGTGGCACGAAAATATCTTGTTTTGGCGAACCAGCTGCACTTGAAGAGAGGTATCTGCCTAAGCGAGATGATTTTGGCCAGCCTCTATGAAGCCTTGGGCGAAGGTGCTGCCAAATTGAAGGACCCTGTAAGTCATGGCAACTTACTGTTATCAGGCCCTTTTTGGATACTCCAGCTGTGGCTCAATGGCACTTTTGAACATAACCTCCCCAACAAAGGCGAAGTCAACGAAGGTTCTTCTTCGGTTTCTGAGAGATGAGTCGAATGGCCCCGCTTGGCCCAGCTCACTCCAAGAGAAGAATGACATACTCTTCGAGCCAACCTATCCAACTTCATTCATATGTTCGCCAAAACGGTACGAGTTTACTTTGAGGATGGATCCTTTTACAGAAAGAAGATGCGGCCTTGAGTGGTTCACCAGGTCCTTCCCTGCTCCACTTAAGAAACAAGAAGAGGAATCGAAGCTAATTTGGGATCGATTCCTCATACCTCGGTTGTTGGTTCATAAACTAAACCTTGTCAGAGGTCAGGCCAACTTAGTAGCCTACCAGCCAAACTTGGTGTCCAGGCAATTTGGGTTAATACAAACTTTGCCCAAGTGTTTATATGATATAAAATCACACATCATACTTCCCCTCGCGGTGCTCTCTCCCCTCGAATGTTCAACACAATTGGCGTGTCATGCCCATAAATCCCTTGTTACGCCTGTCCACTTTGAACCCTCCTACATCTGCTCCCCAGATTTTTATGACTGATGGTCAAAACATTATGCCTCAAAGTTTCTTGACGCTTCGAGCTTTACTCGCTTGATTGACCAAGCTTTCGTTGATGTTCAGAAGAAGATCAAGAAAGGTACGTCTACCCAAATCAAAGAGATTCAAGCCTTCTAGAAGTACTTCGAAACTGTCTATCCACCAGACGATGTTAGTCCGACCATCCGCGAGGCTGCTGTTACTTTAAAGGAAAAGTTTTCTTAAAAAATGGAAAATTTAAAGATTCCCTCATCTGTTCCTCGTGAGAAACGGTATGAGGTTGCCTTTAAACTCTTTCCCCCGAAAATCCCTCGATTGCGAACTGCTAGTTTTGGCGTGGCTCTTGCCCCTCCATTTCCATATTGGTTCATCTGTGGAGACCCTATATAGATCCTTCGACAGCAGTCGAAACCCAAAGCACAGCGGGTGGTTCCAACTAGACATACACTTGATACTTTTAAAGGGCACCTTCATGTTAGTATCGAAGATGTTTGCATCGAATCCGACATTCTTGAAGGTTCATCCCCCTTTGATTTGGACTCTTATACTTGAGCTTTATTTTTACTAACTGGTATTGGCATGATTTATTTTTTGCAGCTGCTCCTAAAAGAACTGCCCCAACACCTAAGACTGAAGGCAAGGTCGAAGACCAAAAGGTAATCTCCCGAAAGCCTCTGTTATTTTGACTTCCTTAATTACTCTTAACACCCTATGTTGCTTCCAGGCTAGTCGAAAACCACCCACCCCACAAAAGAGGCTCAAAAGGGCTTCTGCTCAGATTATCATTGACTCAGATGACGAAGTCGGATCTCCTCGCGAGAATGTTCAAATGAAAAAAAGGCAAAAAATCACCCATGACCTGGATACTTCTGATGCTCCATCTGCTCCCCCTACAACCAACATTCCTCAATCAGACACTCCCCCTCTAGATCTTACTAGAGTTCCCCCAGAGGGTTCCTCGATCCTAACTGTTGTTCCCGTTGAGAGTGACAACTTCAGCCTTGCTGATGAAAGTGCCAAGGTATGTTGTGCATCTAACTTCTCTTCTGGGTTTTGCACTGACTTTTGTCTTGCTCTCTTTAATGTCTTCTTTTCTTTCTAGGCTGATATTGGGATTCTGACAACTGATCCAACCAAGCTTCCCTTATCACTCCATCCCTTGAACAGCCAAGGTGAGCCTACTTACCATCCCACCTCTGATTTGGGTTCTGGTATGAGTTCTCTTGGCGAGATTAATAAGCCTGAGTTTTCCACAGTCCCTCCTTCACCTGTGAAGAGAACGACTCAACAGTCTCAAACTGATGGATCTGACCATGAAGAGAATAATACTTTGGTTAATCCTGTTGTAGCGAATGATGAAACCAATACTTTGGCGGGGGGGCACCAACTTGGTCGACAAAAATAGTTCTCCTTTGGATCAAACAATGGCTGAAGATGAAAAGGATGCAGAAGGTGATCATGCCGTCAAATACCAAGCCAAGCATTCGTCTGAGTTGAACGAGTCCAGCGACGGAGGCACTAGAAATGAAATGGAAAAGGATGACGCAGAGGAGGAAAAAAACAAAGAAGAAAAACCTGAGGAAACTCCTGTTGAGAAAACTACCACTGTTGAAGTGATTAACACCCCTACTGCTTCTGATTCCAAGGAAACTAAAGCATCCCCCCTCAAAGGCGAAGCTCAGCTTACCACAGCTAAACTTGATACATTGAAAATCTTTGATCCTCGACGATACATCCGACTTCTCTTGAGTAGGCGAAGTAATTCCTTTGGCAAGACTCCCAACACTTCGACCTCTGAAGGCCAAACCTCGAATCAGCCAACTGACAGTATTCTCGAAAAGATTAAGAAAAAGATCTTCAAAGGGGATCTTTTTCCTCTTCTGAAGATGGGCCCAGTCAACCATCTTTCCTTGAAAGCTCTTCTACAACAAGTGGATTTCAAATTGATCTCCCCTGAAGCCGCGAGCGTTATTCGAGAATTTGGTACCTTGATTGACCAAGTTCATAAAGACTTTTAACTACTGCCCCAGCTTGAGAATGATATTTCAACGAAAGCAGGTAGTGAAGCTGCTGCTTGGTCTGCTGTTGTCGAATCTGAAGAAAAGATTGCTGAATTGGAGGAAAGGAAAGAGAAGAATAAACAAGAGGTCATTGATAATGAGGCGAACATTGCTTGTTGGGAGCGCAAGATCAAAAAACTTCGCAACAAAATAGCGAAAGCCAAGAAGAAGAATGCTGAATTATCTTCTTTTGATGATTACTCCCTATAAAATGAACTCGAACACGCCGTTAATTTCGCCGAGGAAGCCCGTCGCTTGAAAGCTGAAGTTGCTCAACTAAGAACAGATAAAGCACAATGTCGGAACCGCCTCGAACTCCAAAAGTCAAACTACCTCAAGATGAAGGCAAATCTCCCTTTTTAGTTTATTAGATCTTTTGTAATAGGGCATCTCTGCTGGCCTTTGTAAGCCATGCTTTTACCTTTTATTTGTAAGACACTGGGCCATTTTGGCGTATTTTGTTAATCGCCATTTATGGCTTCACTTTATATTCAATTGTTACTCTGTCAGTATTTTTACCTCTTGAAGCGCAGGTTTGTATTTTTTTAAATACTTGCCATTCACTTTTAATATTCTTTTATCTTTACTCAATTCTGCCACTTCGTATGCCCCATTGAAGAAGACCTTCGATACCTGGAACGGTCCTTCCCACTTCGGGGACCATTTGCCTAGAGTCCTAACCTTTCAATCCATAGGCAGGATTACTCTCCATACCAGATCTCCAACTAGGAAAGCCTTTGCTTTAACTTTCTTGTTATATGACTTTTTCACTCTTTTCTTCTGTATTCTCAAGAGTTCTAGAGCTTTAAGTCTTTCCTCATCCAAATCTACTAACTCATCGAGCATCATATCCCAATAGATTTCTCGAGGGATTTCACAATGCCTCTGAATTCTGACCGACTGTATATATATCTCGACTGGCAACACTGCGCCATGGCCAAAGGTCAGACGATAAGGGGAAGTATTGGTCACTTCTTTAGGGGATGTTCGACATGCCCATAAGACTTGGTCCAACGTTTTATGCCAGTTTTTAGGCTTACTCCCAATTTTCTTTTTTATCATGCCAATTATCACCTTATTTGCTGCTTCGACTTGGCCATTGGCCTGGGCGTAGTAAGGCATCGAAGTAAGAAGTTTAAATCCCATCTCTTTGGCGAACTCTTTCATTTTCCTACCTGTAAACACTGACCCTTAGTCTATCGTTATCGTTTTTGGCAGCCCAAATCTATAAATGATAACTCGATGACATCCTCTTGGTCTACTCTTGGAAGAGGTATCGCTTTGATCCACTTGGTAATGTAGTTTATCCCCACCAGAATAAACTTTTGGTTTTTGGAAGATGCAGATCTGATCTCTCCTATCAAGTCTAAAGCCCATCCTCTGAATGTCCATGGCTTGACTATGGAGTGTAACTCGCTTGTTGGGACATGCTGTATGCCAGCGTGAACTTGGCATTCTTAGAAACCTTTGGCGAATTCGATGCAATCTTTCAGCGTTGTGGGCCAGTACATCCCCTGGAGAAATAGCAGCCATTTCATCTTGTGGCCTACCTGGTGCGCTCCACATGTCCCACCATGGACTGATGACAATGCCAAGTACACCTTAGATTCGCTGAGGCATTTAAGTAACACTCCTTCAGAGGTTTTCTTAAATAAATCGTTTCCTAAAAGGACATAGCTTAGCGCTCTATATCTTACTTTTCGTTCTGTGGTTGCTGAAGGGTTCTGAAGGTATTCGACCAAAGGTTTCCTCCAATCTTTGTCTGCCAGACCTTTGACCGTAAAAATTTCGAAGGTTTCCTCGTCAGCGTAGCCAAACTTTGTAACCTCAAGGTCCGACGGTCGCATACCTACAGATACCACCTTATCTCTGGCCTCGATTGCTTCTTGCAAGTTTTCCTTCAAGACCCTATATCCTGATGCGATTTGTGATAAATCGTTGGCTACCTGATTGTGTAGTCGTGGTATATATCGAATAGTGCAGGCTTCGATTTTTTTGAGTAATCTATTGGCTATCACGAAATACATAATGAGATTTTCTTTAACGAACTTCTACTCCTTTGTTAGCTGTTTCACAACCAACTCCGAATCTCCCATTATTTCGACTTGGGTTGCCCCCAATTCTGACAAAATTTCAAGTCCGGCTATCAAAACTTCATACTCAGCCTCATTATTGGAACATAGGCCCTCAACTCTATACTTGAATTTTGTTGGAATTTTGTCGGGCGAAATAATCAGCAGGCCTATGCTTGTCCCGTTCTTGTGGCTAGAACCGTCGAAGTATAACTTCCAGGGCTCTAGTTCGACAACGTTCAGGGTATTTTCATCTATGGAGTGATCGACAATGAAGTCTGCCACTATTTGACCCTTAATCGCTTTTAGCGTTCTATACGTCAGAGAGTATTCAGTTAATGCTAATGCCCATTTACCGATTCGACTATGAAAAATAGGCTTGGATAATATATGTTTAATAATATCGAAATGCGATGAGACATAAACATCAACCGGTTTTATATATTGCTTCAACTTCATACATGAGAAATACAAACATAAGCATAACTTTTCTATTTCACTATACCTAGTTTCTGCGTCATTCAAAACCCTGCTAAGGTAGTAAATGGCTCTTTCGACGCCATTCCAGTCCTCTTGAGCAAGCATGCTCCCTAGAGTTTTGTCTGACGCTGCTATGTATAATCCCATGCTTTTGCTTCGACACGGAGGCGAAAGGATTGAAGAATGAGTCAAGTAATCTTTGATTTTGTCGAAAGCTTCTTGTTGATCTTTCCCCCATTTGAACCTCTCTTTAGTGACTCGAAGCAATGGAGAGAAGGCCTGCGTTTTTCCGCTGAGGTTCGATATGAATCTTCTTAAGAAGTTTATTTTACCCAGCAAGGACTGCAACTCCTTTTTGTTTGATGGCGCTTTCGCTTCCATGATGGCCTTTGTCGCTTCCACGAAAATAAGGTGCCGGCAAAACAGAAGAGTCGCCACCTTTCATTATTTATCCCTCAGAGCAGGAAAGGAAACGATCGGAAAAACCTGACGAAAAGGTATAAGACAAGGTCATCACAACCATTGTCTGGGTTCGGGAGTCGGTTACGCAAGGGGAAGGTATTAGCATCCCTCACGTCTGTCGTACTCGACGAGATCCACGCTTGTTGTGTTTAATGGACGGGTTGGTTTTATCTATCTACCTATCGAGGCTGGTTTGAAAAGAAAAGAAACTGACTCGGCAAAGCGTCGCACTTTATGCCTACGTATTCTCATCAGAGAATGAGAAATCAGAGTCAACGTAGTTCGACTAACTACGGGTTACGGGGAAGGTGGCTCGCCAATACGTCAGTATTGTGCCTACGTATTCTCAACGGATATGAGAGATCAGAGCTTACGTAGTTCGGGATAATACGGATTACGGGGATTCAGATTCATCTGTTTTATCGAGTAGGGTTAAACAGCAGTTTCAGCAGTTAGGGGCAAAGCCTGTTTGCGATGGCGCTGAAGTTTAACGACACTCTTTTCTTCAGAAAAGCTTCCTTTGAATTACGGGCCCACGGGGCAAAAAAGTTTGAAGTTTGTTTTCTGTCTTTTACGGAAGAACTGTTTTTTATGGTGTTTGCAATTTCAATCGCACTAAAGACTATGACCTGAGAGTGAATACGTCGCATGTCACCCAAAGGGTGCCATACTAAACATCCAGATTGTTGAAAAGAAGCTCTCCAACAATCCTTTCTCAGATAGCTTAAGGCTCGTAACGTATGAAAGAAATCATTCATGATTACTGTATCTTAAGCTTTTTTGAGATGAGAAGAGAAGGGGCTCAACTAACGGGAGACTATCAAGTCCTAATGTTGTCATGCCAAGGATTCATCCTATGGTTGAAGCTTGAAACAGGGAACTCCTAGAAGTTATCATGCATAGGTTTCAACCTAAAGTTCTAATCATCACCTCCTTATCAAAGGAAGTTAGAATCCTAGGGGATCATGTCAATGATAAACAGAAACAGATAAAGCATCAGCTTAAACAGTAAACAGTAAAGTGCATGCAATGCAAGTGAGGGAGGAAATGTGTGTGGGGCAGCAGCCTCCACAAGCTCATCTCAACCTCAAGCCAGATATGAATAACAGTAATCATACAGAAGAAATAACATGCTATCAAGCAAGAATAAATAAAATGCTATCAAGCAAACACAAACCACATGGGCAAGGGAGCTGGGCTCTACCGAATACCCGCAAGCAAAGCCATACAGTAAAAATACAAGCAGAGGGAGCAACTCAACCTCTAGTGCAATCATGCTCCTAGCTTAAAGTCAGTCTAGATATGAACTTATTCTGATGCATCAAGCAAAACAAACAAGCCACAACAATACAGAAAAGAAAACAGGCAAGAAAGAAAGCAGATCAACAACTCCCTCTTCCAATTTCAAGCTTCAGCTCTTCTGACAGCAATCCAGTCTTCAGACTTCAATCACCCTTCAAGGCTATCATCCTCCATGACAAGTATCAACTTGCTTCTCCAAGGTTTCAATCCATCAAACATAAGTATCAACTTGTTCTCTCTTCTCCAAGCTTCAGCTCTAAGTAGACTCCACCTTCAGGCTTCAATCCCAATAGCAAGTATCAACTTGGTCTTTCAGGCTCTCAATGCATCAAACACACAAGTATCAACTTGTTCCCTCAAGCTTCAGCTTCTTTCTTCAATCTCAGATTGAATCCTTTTTATACAAGTGTCAACTTGTTCTTCTTGATCTTCAAGCTTCAGCTGCAATGGCAATGCTCAAGGAATCATCCTCTTCCACATTCTTCAATGGAGTCCTCATCTTCAAACTCAAGTCCAACATCTTTCAAGATACTCAAACCAGAAGACAATTGATTTAACAGAATGAGTGGAAATGATAAACAGCTTATTGACAACCAAAGGAAGCCTGTAAGGGTTCATCATTATGAGAGACTGGTTCCCTCAAAGTTCTACTTCCCAGATAAAGCCACTCATCCCTCCAAAGGAGGGATGTGAATATCTTAGAAGGACTTTTAGTCATGGGGAGGAATGGAAGCACAAGATACTTTCCATATTTGTGAAATAAGTCATCCTAATTCTAAGGCTCTCCCTATGTCTCCTACCTCCTAAATCTTCATCAGACACCTTCAGGCACAAGCAACTCCAAGTTCCAAGCAACTTCAAGCTCCAAGCAACTTCAAGCATCCTCACCTTGTCTTCAACTTGTCTTCAATCTCAACCAAAGGCAAACAAAGCAAAACCCTAATCTAAGGGGACTAAAGAAGTTAATCTAGTTGAGTTAGTAAGTTAGGATCACCTAAAACTTAGTACTGAAGTTAATCCTAACTAAAATACTAAAACCAATTGTAAAATCCTACAAAAATAACTATGCGATCCTAGGTCAATCATGACTCTACTATATTAATTCCAGAGATCAAATCATCAAATAAGACCTAGAAATAAATTCTACACTACAGGGTACTAAACCTAAACCCTAAAAGGAAGCACCTAAAGCTCAATCTAGAAAACACACCTACTTTCATCACAAAAATGTGAGAAAAATGCTATGGGAGCATACATGTATAATCTTGTTATATTTCCGCGTTTAAAAAAATTCACATTCTCCAATATGAGAATAAAAAGTTAAGAATTTTGTGTAAATTTTATTTTTGAGTATAAATAATATTTGGAATTAATTTTATAAATATTTATTAAACATGATAATATTTTATTCTATACCTCCCTTTTCTAAAATTATTATAATAACCTTTAAATAAATACACACCTTGAGAAGAATATGGTATAATCAGTGTCGGTCTAATTCGTTTAGAGGTCTAAAACAAATTTTAAAATAAGATTTTTAGAATGTATTTTAAAATGATAATTTTGTAATTTTTAAAAGTTAAATTCAAGATTAAAAAAAAATGAGACTACATTTCACCAACTCAACTATAATAATATATATAATTAATATGTTATTATATATTTTTATAATTAAGTTAAAAAACTATTTTAATATCAATTAAAATGTGAAAAGATCATCACCACATGATCACACAAAATTCCACAAAATCAATTAAAAAACTATTTTTAAAAGTTATCGCAATTTAGGATCAAAATCATCACCACATGATCACACAAAATTCCACAAAATCAAGGATCAAACATAACTATTTTAATATCAATTAAAATGTGAAAATTCCCATAAAATCAGAAAATGCCTGAAATAAAAATATTTTTTATCTAAAAAATACTAGACTCAATCATGAATATAATGCAAAAAGAATGGGATTAATTGGATCATTTTTAAATTTTATATGATTTAATCAAGTACCATGTATAAAATGAAAAATTAAGAAAATTGAAATAAAAATGATAAACACACGGTGCAGATAGTAAACACAATCAGTTCAATCCATGGATTGGGCCATCAGGGGGTGCCAGTAGAAAAATGCCTAAGCCCATATCACAATCAGAAATCAATTGAAAATAGAAAGAGAAAAGAAAAATCCACGGTGCAATAAGTAAGAGAATTCAGTTCAAATTGCAATGGGCCATCAATTGGGGGTGGGGATAGTTGTTTCAGACTTAAGCCCAATGCCTTTTGTTTAATGATACGCAACGTTTAGGGCATCAGCATCCTTTCCTCTTCACAACCTGAGATTAAAACACGGCCCTTGGATCTGGCTCTGGTCAATGGTCGTATGTGGATCTGATGGCTAGGACTTCATCTCCTACCTCTAGCCATGAAAATGGAGGGAAGCATCCATTGTAGCAGAGTTCAAACATCAACCTCCTCCTCACTCGGGCTCCCTCAAATCTCCATCAAAATTCAAGATCTAAAACACTAAATCACTCTAAATCTCTCCCTGAGTCTAACCCTAGCCTCAGAATTCATTGAATCAACCTCTAACCTAAAACACGATCAAGAATCAGAAATATGCTCAGACCTCAATTATCACTATTCTTCAAATTGTTTGGTCTAAAATGTTCACCACATTACCCTGATCAGTTCTTGCTATAATACTCACATTATCTCTCAATATCCAACATGTTCTTGATCCAAACAGAAAATGTGTCATCTCATTGATCATCGCAAAATCCTCTCTAAGTTTCCAGAAATGATCTCCTAACCACATACTATCAATATAACCTAACAAATTGAGGTAATTCTTCTTAAATTAAGGTGAGGGATGAAAGTTACCAACCTGTGAATTCTTGAGTAACAGATGTAGCAATTCTTCAATTCAGCTCTTCTACTGCTATGAAATCATTCAATGTACCAAGTTCTTGCTTCTGTATGCAAGAGAATTGATTGCAAACGCTTGGAACTCCAAATCCGATGGTGACTTGCAGGTGTTGAAACTCAAATGCAAGAACACGATCCTTCCAGGCTTTGGCTATGGAATTGATCTGGAATCATTCAGTATCCTCAATAGAAGTTGTTGAGATCAAAAGAAAGATCAAAAATGGTGTAGAATGCAGAAACTGATTTCAATTTGCAATGAACAATGTGAAGTTGCAAACTCTCTTCTCTCCCTCAATTCTCACCAACCTTGAACTTGAACCCCTTCTAATCAATATATAGATGATGTTGGACCTCTCTAGAACCTTCTGGAATCATCCAAGGAGATGTTGAATTTCTCATGTCATCAAAATACCATCTCATGCCATACTCACCCCAATTCTGGTTTCACTTGTTGCAGCAGCTTGTTATGATCCCAAAATCTCTCCAAATGAGATATTAGATGTGTTACAATGCCTTGGAAGCTTGTGTATTGATCTCTCATGTGTTTTGCAAATGTTACTTAAGAGGCAAGTAACTACTTTTCAAAGCAAGTCCACCAATTACACCTCAACTCAAAAATGTGGATAAACCAATGTTCTTAAAATGCTTTTTAGAGTCAAAATGATATATTACATACCATGGTTTGGATGTGTAGATCAAAAATATCAATTTCCAACTTTGGTTTATTTAACTTATACCCTTATTTTAGGTCATTTTTGCAACTTTGAGCTACAAGCACTTCCATAATCTCATGACCTCTTGACTAGCCTTAAAACATCATTTTGAACAAGTTTGATGTTGAAAATTTTCCCATTTGAAGCTTGGAAATAGGAGTTATGGCCTTATGGTTGAAATGACCTGTAATCTCCAAATGACCAAAATGCCCTTGACTTGTCAAAGCCATAACTTGAGTTATACAAATCCTATCAAGGACTTCTAGTACTCTCTAGAAAGCTAAGAGGATAAGGAACAACTTTAATGTTGACCAAGAGTTCATAGGAATCATCCTTCTAGGGTAAAAGTTTTATGCAAGTTGAGTAACTTTCAAGCTCCCACATCCACAGACCTCAGATGAGCTGTAACTTGTCAAAGTCATAACTTGAGTTCTATAAATCCTATCAAGGACTTATAGTACTCAAATTAAAGCTAAGATCAAGCTCTACAACATTCATGTTGGGGGAAAGATGAGATGTCAATCACATCTTGAGCTAAATTGCCTTGAAGACAGGGGTCAAACTAGGGGATTTTACACTGTCAAGCCTTAGAAACCCTAGCTTGAAACTTCTCAAACTCTTCAATCATGATGAGTTGACCTTGTAATAATCCTTATAACATCTCAATGTATCAATCCATGATCACATGGCCCTTGAATTAGGTCTCAACCTTGTTCAAATCATCAGTTGACCTAGGGTTGACCCAGTCAAACCCTAATTGCACCACTCATGGCTGAGGCTTCTTAATCTTGCACAATGACCTGTCTAGGCTTCAAAGTTCTCTTAAACACTTATCATGAGCTCTCTAAATACCTCAAGTCCATCCTCATGGCCTCAGAATCATCTGATGGCTTTCCACAACTCTCAAGTTAGGAGACACACACTCCTGGTTTCAACCATTCTCTCTGAGGATCTTTTAACTTCTCTGACAAGGATATCAACCCTTGAGCACCTGAATAACCTTCTTAGCTAGCTTCAAAGTCTTGTATAGCCCTTGATTAGTAACCATACCTCTTTATCTCCTGCATACATGTCAATGAAATGCAAATGATAATGCTAATGTGAATGAAATGAAACTTAAGCTGGGTAAAGAAATGTTGGGCAAATTTTGGGGTGCAACAGCTGCCCCTATTCAAACGGCTTGAACCTGACTGGGAGAGAAGCGAACGGCTCTCAACCAATCAAGGTGCGAGACGGTTGAATATCGACAAACCCGGAAATTTGCCAACTGCACAAGTACACGGTACTCTGATGGGAACAAGTCTTCGAAAACTGAAATATTAGCTGCACGGCAACTAGCTGGGGGATTGGTCACACGGTAACCGGCGATACACGGTTGATCAGGCTGTCAGGCATCAGAATTCCCCGGGACTTATCAAATCAACAATCAAGTTAACCATGCCATCGGGCATTCAAAGAAATCTTTGGGCGTCAGCCGAACTTCGTCGGTAAGTCGGGAATAGCATTCTCAGTCAATCATGAACCAATTGGGGATATCCAACTTCTACCATCAGGCACTCCGCATCAGCTGAGAGAACTGCTTCGTTAATACGGTTGGACTTCAATCATCAAGTCTTCGAGGGAAGTTTCAACTTCGCTATTCGGAAACATGTTGGGGATGACGCATCTCCGCTGGGGATTCTGGAGAACTATCAAGTAACTCTGCTTCGAGGATCCAGAAATCATTCTGGGTGGGTCATCTCTGCTGAGGAAATCAAGAATCATCTTGAACAAATAACTCCGTGGGGACTTCAAGAATCATCCTGGACTAATAACTCTGCTGGAGATTTTGGGAATCATCCTGAGCAATCACTCTGTGGGGACTCCAAGCGGCAACTTGAGCAACCCTCTCTGGCGACTTCACGGGGGATTTTAAGAATCATATTAAACGAACGCCTTTACGGGAGAATTCAAGAATCATCTTGGGCAAATGACTTCGGCTGGGGGATTCAAGAATCATCTTTAGCAAGCGACTCTGCGGAGGAACACCTGCAAAACAAGAACGGTAACGACCTAGCTCATGTTTCATATGCGTATGCTTTGACAATGGCGCAATGTTCCACACGGTGGAAATGCTACGTGTTTTTTTTTGGTAAATGCTATGCAATCATGCAAAATGCTACGACCCCATCAGCAAAATAAATGCTGAAGGGAGAATCCTCCTGTCAAGGAGAAAGAACCACTCTGGTAGGAAGGAGGAATCATCCTGCCGAGGAGAAGAAGTCACGCCAATCTCAATTGGATTCCTCCTGGAGAGATGATCTTCAGTTGACTGCTGCAGGGGAATAGAGTTCTATGAGAACCTGGGCCTGCTCGACCAGGTGTACGAACCACGACTGCTGAGGAAAACGATGTCAATCGCAGAAATAAACTGCACGGCCTTCACGGCTAAACCTTCCTGGAGATAACGACTCCGGTGGGGAAATACGGCATCAGCTATTCAACACTCTACTGGGGAAAACCAATCATGGCCTGAACTGCTTTCCAAGGACTCGGCTCTCTTGGGGAACTGCAAACTCGGCTGGGGAAGGAAGGAATCATCCTGCCTACTGGGGAGAGTACGACTCTGTGGGGAATTTCAATTCTGCTGAAGACTTCAGTCTGGAACTTCCGAGTACCGCACACTTCAGTATGTGACTCAGCTGGGGAGATGACGACCCTTCGGGATGCATCCGATTGGGGAGAGAATCTTCTCTGCTTGGGAAAACATATCAATGCTTACGATCTCACGTTCAGACTCTGCGGGGAGAGGCTGCCGAACTTTGCTGGAGAAGAAGGAATCATCCTGCTTGGGGATGCGCACGGCGTACTGCCTGGAATATGCTGCACCTGCAACAACACAAACAAACAAACAAGATACCCTTCTCAAAGGGACCTATCAAGGTTATCATCTTGTGACAATGTTTAAGTAATTCATTGTTTCAACAATCAGTGGCCTAGGCCAGTAAGTTTATGTATGCGCATTTTATCAAAACATCGGCGTTCTTTTTCGCAAACAAAACAGGTAAATGCTAAACAAACAAACAGAATTGTTGAATAGTATACATTTTATTGATAACAAACCCCTGAATGGGTAAAAATGTTTTACAACAGATGCAAGCTCCTGGAATGAGGAAGCCGCGCAAAAAAAGTAAAAACATAGATATACATCAGTATATACAAATGTCGGCAACGAGGCGTAGACGAACACCATGAGTTGATCCCTCTATGACCCACTCGACTTCAATACTTCTCCGACGCTTCAGCTTCAGAAGAGATTGATTCAGATAAACGGCCCTCAGGTCTTCCAAACCACCAAACAAAGACAGTCCACACGCGGAACGCAGTCATTTGCTTTTTCAAATCCCTAACTTTTGCCTGAATCGCCCTTTCGGGTTTTCGATTCACCGGGATATCCTTTTTTGCCAAAGTCGCCCATCTGGGTTTTCGACTTTGCGGGTGTACATTTTTCCTTTATATCCCTAATTTTTGTCCGAACCCTTTTCCTTTTTTGTGGTTTGCGCGGGATGCCCCTTTTTGGCTTGATGTTCTTTTTCTTTCCAGCGGGTCATTTTTTAAGCAAAGTATTTTTTAACTGCGTCCGCGTTCACCGGGGATGCAAAATCTTCACCATCCATCGTGGCTAGCAACAAGGCTCCTCCCGAGAAGACCTTGCTGATGACGTACGGACCTTCATAATTAGGAGTCCACTTGCCCCGGTGATCGGAGTGTGGAGGAAGAATCTTCTTCAGGACGAGATCACCCGTCTGAAAGCTTCTAGGACGCACCTTCTTATCATAAGCTTTCTTCATTCGGCTTTGGTACAGACGACCATGCGCAATCGATGCTAACCTCTTCTCGTCCATCAGGCTGAGTTGGTTTAGTCGGTTCTTAATCCATTCTGCCTCGTCGAGTTTCACGTCAACCAAAACTCGCAAAGAAGGAATCTCAACTTCCAACGGTAGAACAACTTCCATACCATACACTAAGGAGAAAGGAGTTGCCCCGGTTTACGTACGTACCGTCGTACGATAACCGTGCAATGCGAATGGCAGCATCTTGTGCCAATCTTTGTAGGTCACAACCATCTTCTGAACAATCTTCTTGATGTTCTTATTGGCCGCTTCAACGGCGCCATTCATCTTCGGCCGATAAGGAGATGAGTTGTGGTGTTCAATCTTGAAACTCTGGCACAGCTCCTTCATCATCTTGTTATTCAGATTCGAACAATTATCAGTAATGATCCGCTCGGGAATTCCGTAACGACAGATGATATCCCTCTTTATGAATTTAGCCACCACCTGCTTGGTCACGTTAGCATATGAGGCTGCCTCCACCCACTTGGTGAAGTAGTCGATAGCTACTAGAATGAAGCGATGACCGTTAGATGCAGTGGGCTCGATCTTGCCTATCATGTCGATGCCCCACATGGAGAACGGCCACGGGGAGGACATGACATTTAACGGGCACGGCGGCACATGAACTTTATCAGCATAAATTTGGCATTTATGACATCTCTTCGCGAATTTAAAGCAATCTGATTCCATTGTCATCCAGTAATATCTTGCTCTCAGGATCTTTCTTGTCATAGCATGCCCGCCGGCGTGCGTACCAAATGTGCCTTCATGGACTTCTTCCATGAGCATACTCGCTTCTTTCTCATCTACACATCTGAGTAGCACGAGATCGTGGTTTCTTTTATACAAAACTCCATCAGGATTGAGATAAAAATTTCCAGACAGCCTCCTCAGAGTCTTCTTATCCTGGGTTGACGCTCCCGCAGGATACTCCTTAGTCATAAGGAAGGTCTGGATATCATGGAACCATGGCTTGCCATCGGAGGCTTCCTCGATCGCAAAGACGAATGCAGGTCTATCAAGACGAGAAAGAACAATTCTTGGAGCTTCATTCCAAAAATTGACTTTATACATCGAAGCCAACGTGGCTAAGGCATCAGCCATCTGGTTCTCGGCCCTGGGCACTTGATGGAGTTCCACTCGATCAAAGAACGGAAGTAGCCTTCTGGCATAATTCATGTACGGCACCAAATTCGATTGACGAGTCTCCCACTCCCCTTTAATCTGGTTAATCACAAGTGCCGAGTCACCATACACATCTAGGTTCTTGATTCTCAAATCAATTGCCTCTTCTAGACCCATGATGCATGCTTCGTACTCCGCTTCATTATTGGTGACTGGAAACGTCAGTCTCGCAGTGAACGGGATGTGGGATCCGTGGGGAGTCGTGATGATTGCCCCAATGCCACTTCCATAGGAATTAACCGCCCCGTCGAATATCAATTTCCACTGGGATTTCCTATCTGGCCCCTTGTCGGGCAACGGTTTATCGCAATCTTTCGCTTTGAGAAACATGATATCCTCATCAGGGAATTCAAATTTCATCGGTTGGTAATCTTCGATTGGCTGTTCGGCAAGGTAATCAGACAATACGCTACCCTTGATGGCCTTCTGGGAAACATACTGAATGTCATATTCCGTCAACACCATTTGCCATCTGGCAATCCTGCCCGAAAGCGCTTGCTTCTCGAAGACGTACTTGATCGGATCCATCTTCGAAATTAGCATGGTCGTGTGATTGAGCATGTACTGTCATAAACGTTTGGCAGCCCAGGCTAGTGCACAACACGTCTTCTCCAGCATCGAGTAACGAGATTCACAGTCTGTGAACTTTTTACTCAAGTAATAAATGGCATGCTCCTTTCTGCCCGTCTCGTCGTGTTGACCGAGAACACACCCTATACTATTCTCAAGAACTGTCAAGTACATGATTAAGGGTCGTCCAGCCACTGGGGTTATCAAGATCAGAGGTTCCTGCATATACTGCTTTATCTTATCAAATGCCTTTTGGCAATCCTCGTTCCAGATAATCGCCTGATCTTTCTTTAGCAGCTTGAACATCGGTTCACACGTGGCCGTGAGCTGAGAGATAAACCTTGCAATGTAGTTTATTCTGCCCAAGAAACCACAAACTTCTTTTTCTATTTTTGGCACTTGCATTTCTTATATCGCTTTAATCTTCGCAGGATCAACCTCGATGCCTCTTTCACTCACATAAACCCCAGTAGTTTTCCGGACCGTACTCTGAAAGTACACTTGTTAGGATTCAGCCTCAACCTGAACTTCCTAAGCCTCTCAAAGAGCTTCAGCAAATTGACCAGGTGTCCCTCCTCCGTTTGGGACTTCGCAATCATGTCATCAACATAGACTTCAATCTCCTGATGAATCATGTCATGAAACAAAGTAACCATTGCTCGTTGGTAAGTGGCCCCTGCGTTCTTCAGACCGAAAGGCATTACCTTATAGAAAAATGTTCCCCAAGGTGTAATAAACGTAGTTTTCTCCATGTCCTCCGGCGCCATTTTGATCTGGTCGTAGTCGGAGAAGCCATCCATGAATGAAAATACGGAGAACTGAGCTGTATTGTCGACCAACACATCAATATGAGGCAGCGGGAAATCATATTTAGGGCTCGCCCTATTCAAATCCCGATAATCGACGCACATTCGTACCTTACCGTCCTTCTTCGGTACAGGCACTATGTTGGCGACCCACGGAGGGTAAGTAGTGACCGCTAAGAAGCCAGCATCAAGCTGCTTTTGCACTTTTTCTTTGATCTTAACGGCCATATTTGGTCGCATCCTCCTAAGCTTCTGCTTAACGGGAGGACAATCTTCTCACAGCGGCAAGTGGTGGACCACGATGTCAGTATCAAGTCCGGGCATATCTTCGTATGACCAAGCAAAGACGTCACTATACTCTCTCAGCATCTCGACCAATCTCTGCTTGACATCACTCTACAATGCAGCCCCTATCTTGACGTTCCTGACAAGTTCTTCAGAACCCAGATTCACAATCTCGATCTCTTCTTCGTGAGGCAGAATAACTTTCTCTTCTTGTTTCAACAAGCGGGCCAACTCTTTGGGAAGGTCTTCGTCTTCATCAATCTCTTCTTCGGCTTGATAGATCGGGCAATCGAAATCGAAGTGAGTCGTAGAAGGTCCAGAGTCGATGTCATCTGCTATGTGGATCCTGCAATAACAAGGGTTAAGCTTAAAACAAGGATATGCAGGTTAGCACAAACCCCATTGCCATTTTATTGTTTTTCAAAACAAATATAAAACAGGAATAACAGAGATCACAATATTTGAATACGAAGAAAAACGCCTTTTGATTTATTGATAAAATGCATGTACATAATCAAACAAGGTCCTGACAATAAAACCACTATGCCCCGGGTAGGACATAGGGTTGTACAATGATTGGAAAAAGTAAATCATTACTCAATGCTTGTCATCTAGATGATATCCTTGACAGACCAGTTGTTAAGGCTCTCGCCTGGCTTGCTTGGCTGGATCCAAGAGTCTAAGTCACAGTCGCTATCTTCGCTGTCTTCAGACACCGCGTTGACGCTTTCAAATATCACCCCGCCACTGGTAAACTGGATCGGCCCTTTACCTCGCAACGCATTGCTAGAAGAGGAGGCTTCAGCTCCAGGAGAGTATCCCAACCCGAACTTGTCTTGCTTGTTAGGTATCTCCAAAATTCGTCCCCGGCCTGGGGTAGATCCGGCTTGAACAACGGCCCGGGCTTCCTTGAAGGAAGAGAGAGTCATCTCTGGATTTTCAGTGACTGCAGGAGCTACGTCCTTGACTTTAACAGCTTCGAACGCTTGGCATAGGGTTTCGTGGATTTCCCCATCCATCTCAACATACTTGAAGGACGACAAATGACTCACCATTATATCTTCCTCGCCACATACAGTCACGATGCTACCTCCGACAGCATACTTGAGTTTCTGGTGCAACGTGGAGGTCACGGCACCAGCAGAATGGATCCATGGCCGGCCCAAGAGACAGCTGTAGGCAGGCATGATGTCCATACTATAAAAGACCGCGTCGAACGTTTCCGGCCCGACTTGGATTGGCAGGGTCACCTCCCCGAAAACATGGCGTTTGGTTCCATCGAATGCTTTCACCACCAGATCACTGGGTGTGCAAATTACTCCACGAGTATCCAACTTCATTAATGCCTTCTGCGGAAGAACATTAAGCGACGAACCCGTGTCCACCAACACGTGCGACATAATCGTGCCCCTACACTCTATCGAGATGTGCAGAGCGCTATTGTGGTTCCTCCCTTTCGGCGTCAGCTCTAGGTCAGTGAACCCTAGCCCATTTCCAGCATTTACGTGGGCTACGACCTCTTCTAGCTGATTTACCGATATTTCTTGCGGTACATATGCGGCGTTCAACACCTTCAGCAGTGCGTTGCGATGTGCTTCAGAACACAGCAACAAATTCAGGATGGAAATCTTCGAGGGTGTTTGATGGAGATGATCCACGATCTTGTAGTCACTCTTTTTAATCAACCTCATAAATTCCTCGGCGTCTTTAACAAGTAAGTCTTTTTCTACCCCACAAGGGATCTCTTCAACGACTTTACTTTTACCTTTATCAGTTGCATCAGCTTTGTCTGCTTTGTCTGCCACGACCTCAAGTGGTGCAAACACTCTCCCGCTGCTAGTGATTCCGCTGATTCCCGCAAGGTTATCCACAACCGACCCATATGGTTCTAGTTCCAACTTCTATCCGTTGCAGTAGACTTCAGCCCCATAATGCCATGGGACAGCATTGGTGCTTTCGAAGGGTATCGGCCCAGCTTTGGTGATGGTAATCGTGGGCGGTCTGGGTGCGAAATAGTTATCGTCTGGCGAGGGATGGTGATGGTGGTAACCTCGTCATCTTGCTTCAGCATTACCTCTCCTGATCCACTTTCGGCCCTTCGGCTAAATTGCAGGATTCCCTCGGTCATCAGACTTTGAATCCCCTCTCTCAGTTGCTCACATCCATCAGGACTTGTCGCACAGCCCATACACAGCTCTCCACAACCTGGAAAGAAACCCCTTTTCATCAGATTAGCTTTAACGAAGCTAAGCGGTGTCTTCAGATCTCTGACGTCAGTCAACAAATCCGAACTCTCGTCTTCAATAATGGCGTTTACTCCACCTCCCCTATGATTCGGCATAGGGTTCTTCGTGACGTTTGGCACATTATCTGAGAAATTGATGATCTTGGCATCCACCATGTCCTGCACCTTGTGCTTGAAGGATTTGCAATTCTCCACTGTGTGGCCTGGTGCCCCTGAGTGAAACTCACACGTTGCATTCGCGTCATAACCTGGCGGAGGTGCCCCTGTAAAGGGAGCCAGGGTTCTCTTCTGGATCAACTGTAGCTGGAGCAGAGTCTGCAATAGTTGAGCGTACGACATGGGCGGAGTCTCGAGGTGACGGCTTGACAGAGGTGCCCTATTCTGATACTTTCGGTACCCTTGTTGATTCGGCTGCTGCTGTTGAACTGCCGGGATAGTTATACTGGCCACCTGCTGGTGATGACCTTTACCCTTCCTTCGAGCGTTGGTCACGGCGCTCGTTTCTCCTTCCCGTCTTTTGCCACCATAAGGTTTCTTGCCTCCTCCTCCAGCTGAGGATGAATCGCCTTGAATTTTCCCCAGTTTGATCCCATTTTCAATGTGCTCACCCGTGATAATGAGATCTGAGAAGGTTCCGGACATACCGCTGACCAATTTCTCATAATAAACTCCTGGGAGGGTGACCACGAACATTTGCACAAGCTCACGTTCAACCATCGGAGGTTGAACCCTAGCTGCCAACTCACGCCATCGCTGGGTGTATTCCTTGAACCCTTCGTTGTTCCTTTGCGACAAATTCTGCAGTTGGACTCGGTTTGGAGCCAAGTCGCTATTGTATTGGTAGTGATGCACAAATGCTTCAGCAAGGTCCTTCCACGTGCGCACATTGGTAGGTTCCAGACTCATGTACCATTCGAGGGAGGGACCGGACAGACTGTCCTGAAAGAAATGCATCAGCAACTTCTCGTCCTCAGAATGAGCTGACATTTTCTGGTAATATGATCTCAGGTGGACGCGAGGGCAAGTGGTGCCCATGTACTTTTCAAAGTCGGGTACCTTGAACTTGGGAGGCACCTTAAAATCAGCAATCAGTCCCAACTTGGACATATCAACACCCAAAGTGTTCTGGTTCTCGATACTCCTCATCTTGTCCTCGAGTGCCTTGAACCTTAGCCGTGCTTCAGCAGTCAGCTCCCCTTCAGCACCTCTCTGAGAGAACACATCGTCTTGACGGTCTTCTAACCATGGCTGAGGCCCAAGCAGATTTCCAATACCCAAAGCGCTGTTGCCAAGCCCAGCATTGACGTTAGCTTCAAAATTTCCATTACCGATGCCCGTCGTATTACCATTGAGTCCCATGTTAGCTATCACGTTGCCGTTGGCACTGCCATTCCCCCAGTCATGGGGATGCCATTATAGGGAGTTTCAACTGGTGGAGGGGTAGGCACGGTCCCACCATGGAGTACGCCATTGCTATCGACCCTTGAAATCAGAGGCTGAACCAAGGTTCTGAGCTGATCCTGGCCATTGGTGACCGCTTGCATGAGCTCCATGAAGCGGTCCATTCTTTCGCGGAGTTCTTGAACATCAGCTTGCACTTGCTCCATGATTCTGGTTTGATTTGCTCTGGTCGGATAGCGGTGGATGGGTCTCTGATCAATCCTGGAATAACCTGAAACAACCTGAAAACACAAAAGGGTTAGGAAAAACGAAAAAGTGCTCGTTATGCAAATGCTTCATGCAAATGCAAACGTATGTCTGTGCGTTAGGGAGGTATCCCCCGATCCTAGTGCCTGAGTGCCAGTGCTGATAATAAGAAGTCCGAGTCCAGTCATGGAAATAACATCTCATATATAGAAAGCCCATCAAGGCATTACACAATGTCAGAGAGTACGAGATGCATCAATAGCATGACCTCAACCAACAAGCCTGGTGATGGTCAGCATACAACAATGATCACAACAAAAGGAATACTAATAGTCAAGCACGGCCGCGGGCGCGAAACTCTTCTAACAACCCCTTCGTTTCTGGATGACCAGGCCAAGTGAGCAACCCTTCGATGAGTAGCTCCCTCTGCACAATAGTGTATTGAAGACCTTCAACTGAGTCTTCCCATGCTCCCTCGCCGAAACAATCTTCTAGCTTCCGCTTCTTGGATTCAAACATCAGTTTGCGCTCCTTCAGGTTAGCAAGAGCTTTGTTGAGTTGGCCTTCAGCGGCATATCTGCGAGCGGTTTCTTCATCAAACCTCTTCTCACTAGCCTTCACCTGGGCTTTCAGCTTGGAGATCTGTTGTATCAGCTTATCCTCCCGCTCTTTCCTGTTGGCTAGGGAGGCCTTCCAGTGCTGGTTAAACTTGGATATCCTCCGATACGCTTCGTCCAAGTGCTGCCTCTTCGTGGCCAGTACATCATTGCCAGCTTTGAAGTCTCGACCCATGCGCTCGCGCTTAGCTATCTGCTTAGTCAGATCTGTCCCCAGCTGGTTCACCAGCTCTGTCTGCCTCTTGAAGGAATGAACAGCCTCGCTTCTCTCGCTTCGGAGCTGAGCCAATTCTTTCTCCAGTTATTCATTTGCCCTCTTCAATTCATCTCTCTTAGCTAACACCTGATTATGCTGCTGAATAGGCACGGTGGTAGGCTCTTCGATCATCGGAGGGCTTTCTGGCTTGGCAGGTGGGAACGGCATCCCTATAGCATCTGCTCTGGCTCTGATCCAGGTCACATATAGAGCGTAGGATTGACTATTGCTTTTCCCGAGCAATGGTTTTCCCCTCTTACTGATACCATTCCAAGCGCGCTGAAGCTTAGATAACATATCCCCCTCTAGAAGACCAGTGAGGTACAGAGATTCCTGCACCTCCTCATCCTTCGGCGGAGCTCTCAAAGCATAAGCAAACTGTCGGACCAACAAAGACGGATTATAATTTATACAACCCTTCCTGCCTATCAAAGGCACGTTCGGAAACCCGCTGCAGCTGAAGATGATCTCGGTACCCAACCTATCTCTGTCAAACCAGTCAATATCCTCCGCTGATAGACTCATCAAGCACTCAGACCACTCAGCTGTGGCTGCAGACGAAGCAAAGGGACCCTTCTTGGGCAGATGACTATCAAGCCATTTATAAAGCAAGGGCACACAGCACGAGACATTCTTACCCCTCCTGTTCTCGTTTTTGTAGTGGATGGAATGGTAGACGTCTCCTATCAAGGTAGGGACTGGATTCCCTGAAGCGGAGATGTGGAAGGCGTCGAAGTCCACAAAGTCGGGCATATTGGGGAATAAAATGATGCCATATATGCACAGAGCGAGAATGGCGTTGAACACGACCCAACATCCGTCTTTGGCGCACTGCTGAGCCTTTCCCACTAAGAACTGCAAGGAGAAACTTGGAACCTTGTTCCAAATAGACAATACCAACTCGGAGGCATCCAGATGAAGTGACGGAGCTAGACTAACCAGATTAGGCTCAGCATCCATATGAACATAGGGCACCTGACTCTTGATAGGCACACCTAACAAATCAACATACTCCTCTAGCGTGGGTGCGAGAACAAAGTCCTGGAAAGTAAAGCATCTCAACGGAGGATCGTAGAACTGTAGCAAGGCGTGCAACCCATTCAACTCAAACGCAGAAGGTTTACGAACCAAACTGAGCAATTTGCCGTAAGATTTTCTGAACTCATCTCTCACAGAATCATCTGCTAAAGCAATCAAACCAGTCAGCTAAACAACATCAGGGGCAGGGAGCTTGTAAGCCACGGTCTTCCTCATAGAACCCATAACAATACAATAGAAGGCCAGAAATCTTGAATCGGGGGAAACGGTACCTGCAACACAGACACACGTTAATGAAATGCAAATGAGTATGCAAAGCAATGTAAAATGCAATCATGCAGCAGGAGATCAAGGCAACTGTGCTGTGGAGATTCTGTATCAACAAACCATGATGCTGCTCTATCAAGAACAACCATTATATCTGATAATAAGAAAACCCCGGTATCGGACCACAAATCTACTCTGTCAAGAACACACACACATAGGACCATAAATCTGCTTTGTCAAGAACAAACATCTGATACAGGACCTCTGATACAGGACCAAAACTCTGCTTTGTCAAGAACAAACATCTGATAATAAGGACCTCTGATACAGGACCAAAACTCTGCTCTGTCAAGAACAAACATACATCTGCTGATGAGATCCTCTGATCCCATCCATAAACCTGCTCTGTCAAGAACAAATACACATCTGCTGATGAGATCCTCTGACCCCGATCATAAACCTGCTCTATCAAGAACACATACACATCTGCTGATGAGATCCTCCGGTACCAACAAAACTGATTCTCTATCAAGAAAACCAGGTAGTCTGAAGGTTAAAGTTTCCTGCAACAAACCCAACCCTGCTCATAGGTATGGACATAAACTGACACAAGTTCGGCATCCTATGCGGTCATCAGCGTCACAGACATTCAAGAGGGGTGATGCGATACCCAGAAGGTGTGGCATCACCAGCTCATGAAGCGGCCTCACTCGGCTGAATCTCAAATGATCGGTCCCCAGAGTCGACAATCCTCCAAACCAATAACCCCCTCAACCCAAAGGGTTGAAAAAGAAGCCAACCGAGAGAACCTCGTCTGAGCATGGATTTCATGAGACACTAGTGCCTGCCAAGCAAGCACGCGCCCACTAATTTCCGCAACTAATGCTAAGTTCACTCAAGCCTGGGTCTAGCTTCTCACTCATCAGAATGCCCCTCCCACAACAGCACAGATAATCATATCATACTGAAAATAAAGTGCGGGAAATGAAGTGCGAAAAATAAACACAACCCAACAAGTAATCATACAAGCGCTATGATTGACTCTCTCAGGGGACGTCGGATCCCCAAACTGACTCGCGTACGGGACGTTGGATCCCAGGAAACTATCAAGTCCCCAGCAGAGTCGCCAGCTGTCGCTTCCGCGAAAATAAGGTGCCGGCAAAACAGAAGAGTCGCCACCTTTCGTTATTTATCCCTCAGAGCGGGAAAGGAAACGATCGGAAAAACCTGACGAAAAGGTATAAGACAAGGTCATCGCAACCATTGTCTGGGTTCGGGAGTCGGTTACGCAAGGGGAAGGTATCAGCACCCCTCACGTCCGTCGTACTCGACGGGATCCACGCTTGTTGTGTTTACTGGACGGGTTGGTTTTATCTATCTACCTATCGAGGCTGGTTTGAAAAGAAAAGAAACTGACTCGGCAAAGCATCGCACTTTATGCCTACGTATTCTCATCAGAGAATGAGAAATCAGAGTCAATGTAGTTCGACTAACTACGGGTTACGGGGAAGGTGGCTCGCCAATACGTCAGTATTGTGCCTACGTACTCTCAACGGATATGAGAGATCAGAGCTTACGTAGTTCGGGATAATACAGATTACGGGGATTCAGATTCATCTGTTTTATCGAGTAGGGTTAAACAGCAGTTCCAGCAGTTAGGGGCAAAGCCTATTTGCGATGGCGCTGAAGTTTAACGACACTCTTTTCTTCAGAAAAGCTTCCTTTGAATTACGGGCCCACGGGGCAAAAAAGTTTGAGGTTTGTTTTCTCTCTTTTACGGAAGAACTGTTTTTTATGGTGTTTGCAATTTCAATCGCACTAAAGACTATGACCTGAGAGTGAATGCGTCGCATGTCACCCAAAGGGTGCCATACTAAACATCCAGACTGTTGAAAAGAAGCTCTCCAACAATCCTTTCTCAGATAGCTTAAGGCTCGTAACGTACGAAAGAAATCATTCATGATTACTGTATCTTAAGCTGTTTTGATATGAGAAGAGAAGGGGCTCAACTAACGGGGAGACTATCAAGTCCTAATGTTGTCATGCCAAGGATTCATCCTATGGTTGAAGCTTGAAACACGGAACTCCTAGAAGTTATCATGCATAGGTTTCAACCTAAAGTTCTAATCATCACTTCCTTATCAAAGGAAGTGAGAATCCTAGGGGATCATGTCAATGATAAACAGAAACAGATAAAGCATCAGCTTAAACAGTAAACAGTAAAGTGCATGCAATGCAAGTGAGGGAGGAAATGTGTGTGGGGCAGCAGCCTCCACAAGCTCATCTCAACCTCAAGCCAGATATGAATAACAGTAATCCTACAGAAGAAATAACATGCTATCAAGCAAGAAAAAATAAAATGCTATCAAGCAAACACAAACCACATGGGCAAGGGAGCTGGGCTCTACCGAATACCCGCAAGCAAAGCCATACAGTAAAAATACAAGCAGAGGGAGCAACTCAACCTCTAGTGCAATCATGCTCCTAGCTTAAAGTCAGTCTAGATATGAACTTATTTTGATGCATCAAGCAAAACAAACAACCCACAGCAATACAGAAAAGAAAACAGGCAAGAAAGAAAGCAGATCAACAACTCCCTCTTCCAATTTCAAGCTTCAGCTCTTCTGACAGCAATCCAGTCTTCAGACTTCAATCACCCTTCAAGGCTATCATCCTCCATGACAAGTATCAACTTGCTTCTCCAAGTTTTCAATCCATCAAACATAAGTATCAACTTGTTCTCTCTTCTCCAAGCTTCAGCTCTAAGTAGACTCCACCTTCAGGCTTCAATCCCAATACCAAGTATCAACTTGGTCTTTCAGGCTCTCAATGCATCAAACACACAAGTATCAACTTGTTCCCTCAAGCTTCAGCTTCTTTCTTCAATCTCAGGTTGAATCCTTTTTATACAAGTGTCAACTTGTTCTTCTTGATCTTCAAGCTTCAGTTGCAATGGCAATGCTCAAGGAATCATCCTCTTCCACATTCTTCAATGGAGTCCTCATCTTCAAACTTAAGTCCAACATCTTTCAAGATACTCAAACCAGAAGACAATTGATTTAACAGAATGAATGGAAATGATAAACAGCTTATTGACAACCAAAGGAAGCCTGTAAGGGTTCATCATTATGAGAGACTGGTTCCCTCAAAGTTCTACTTCCCAGATAAAGCCACTCATCCCTCCAAAGGAGGGATGTGAATATCTTAGAAGGACTTTTAGTCATGGGGAGGAATGGAAGCACAAGATACTTTCCATATTTGTGAAAGAAGTCATCCTAATTCTAAGGCTCTCCCTATGTCTCCTACCTCCTAAATCTTCATCAGACACCTTCAGGCACAAGCAACTCCAAGCTCCAAGAAACTTCAAGCTCCAAGCAACTTCAAGCAACTTCAAGCATCCTCACCTTGTCTTCAACTTGTCTTCAATCTCAACCAAAGGCAAATAAAGCAAAACCCTAATCTAAGGGGACTAAAGAAGTTAATCTAGTTGAGTTAGTAAGTTAGGATCACCTAAAACTTAGTACTGAAGTTAATCCTAACTAAAATACTAAAACCAATTGTAAAATCCTACAAAAATAACTATGGGAACCTAGGTCAATCCTGACTCTACCATATTAATTCCAGATATCAAATCATCAAATAAGACCTAGAAATAAATTCTACACTACAAGGTACTAAACCTAAACCCTAAAAGGAAGCACCTAAAGCTCAATCTAGAAAACACACCTACTTTCATCACAAAAATGTGAGAAAAATGCTATGGGAGCATACATGTCTAAACTAATCACACACAAAAAATTAGGATCAAAATCATCACCACATGATCACACAAAATTCCACAAAATCAAGGATCAAACATAACTATTTTAATATCAATTAAAAAATGTGAAAATTCCCATAAAATCAGAAAATGCCTGAAATAAAAATATTTTTTATCTAAAAAATACTAGACTCAATCATGAATATAATACAAAAAGAATGGGATTAATTGGATCATTTTTCAATTTTATATGATTTAATCAAGTACCATGTATAAAATGAAAAATTAAGAAAATTGAAATAAAAATGATAAACACATGGTGCAGATAGTAAACACAATCAGTTCAATCCATGGATTGGGCCATCAGGGGGTGCCAGTAGAAAAACGCCTAAGCCCATATCACAATCAGAAATCAATTGAAAATAGAAAGAGAAAAGAAAAAGCCACGGTGCAATAAGTAAGAGAATTCATTTCAAATTGCAATGGGCCATCAATTGGGGGTGGGGATAGTTGTTTCAGACTTAAGCCCAATGCCTTTTGTTTAATGATACGCAGCGTTTAAGGCATCAGCATCCTTTCCTCTTCACAACCTGAGATTAAAACACGGCCCTTGGATCTGTCTCTGGTCAATGGTCGTATGTGGATCTGATGGCTATGACTTCATCTCCTACCTCTAGCCATGAAAATGGAGGGAAGCATCCATTGTAGCAGAGTTCAAACATCAACCTCCTCCTCACTCGGGCTCCCTCAAATCTCCATCAAAATTCAAGATCTAAAACACTAAATCACTCTAAATCTCTCCCTGAGTCTAACCCTAGCCTCAGAATTCATTGGATCAACCTCTAACCTAAAACACGATCAAGAATCAGAAATATGCTCAGACCTCAATTATCACTATTCTTCAAATTGTTTGGTCTAAAATGTTCACCACATTACCCTAATCAGTTCTTGCTATAATACTCACATTATCTCTCAATATCCAACATGTTCTTGATCCAAACAGAAAATGTGTCATCTCATTGATCATCGCCAAATCCTCTCTAAGTTTCCAGAAATGATCTCCTAACCACATACTATCAATATAACCTAACAAATTGAGGTAATTCTTCTTAAATTAAGGTGAGGGATGAAAGTTACCAACCTGTGAATTCTTGAGTAACAGATGTAGCAATTCTTCAATTCAGCTCTTCTACTGCTCTGGAATCATTCAATGTACCAAGTTCTTGCTTCTGTATGTAAGAGAATTGATTGCAAATGCTTGGAACTCCAAATCCGATGGTGACTTGCAGGTGCTGAAACTCAAATGCAAGAACACGATCCTTCCAGGCTTTGGCTATGGAATTGATCTGGAATCATTCAGTATCCTCAATAGAAGTTGTTGAGATCAAAAGAAAGATCAAAAATGGTGTAGAATGCAGAAACTAATTTCAATTTGCAATGAACAATGTGAAGTTGCAAACTCTCTTCTCTCCCTCAATTCTCACCAACCTTGTTCTTGAAACTCTTCTAATCAATATATAGATGATGTTGGACCACTCTAGAACCTTCTGGAATCATCCAAGGAGATGTTGAATTTCTCATGTCATCAAAATACCATCTCATGCCATACTCACCCCAATTCTGGTTTCACTTGTTGCAGCAGCTTGTTATGATCCCAAAATCTCTCCAAATGAGATATTAGATGTGTTACAATGCCTTGGAAGCTTGTGTATTGATCTCTCATGTGTTTTGCAAATGTTACTTAAGAGGCAAGTAACTACTTTTCAAAGCAAGTCCACCAATTACATCTCAACTCAAAAATGTGGCTAAACCAATGTTCTTAAAATGCTTTTTAGAGTCAAAATGATATATTACATGCCATGGTTTGGATGTGTAGATCAAAAATATCAATTTTCAACTTTGGTTTATTTAACTTATACCCTTATTTTAGGTCATTTTTGCAACTTTGAGCTACAAGCACTTCCATCATCTCATGACCTCTTGAATAGCCTTAAAACATCATTTTGAACAAGTTTGATGTTGAACATTTCCCCATTTGAAGCTTGGAAATAGGAGTTATGGCCTTATGGTTGAAATGACCTGTAATCTCCAAATGACCAAAATGCCCTTGACTTGTCAAAGCCATAACTTGAGTTCTACAAATCCTATCAAGGACTTCTAGTACTCTATAGAAATCTAAGAGGATAAGGAACAACATTAATGTTGACCAAGAGTTCATAGGAATCATCCTTCTAGGGTAAAAGTTTGATGCAAGTTGAGTAACTTTCAAGCTCCCACATCCACAGACCTCAGATGAGCTGTAACTTGTCAAAGTCATAACTTGAGTTATATAAATCCTATCAAGGACTTCTAGTACTCAAATTAAATCTAAGATCAATATCTACAACATTCATGTTGGGGGAAAGATGATATTTCAATCACATCTTGAGCTAAATTGCCTTGAAGACAGGGGTCAAACTAGGGGATTTTACACTGTCAAGCCTTAGAAACCCTAACTTGAAACTTCTCAAACTCTTAAATCATGATGAGTTACCTTGAAATCATCCTTATAACATCTAAATGTATCAATACATGATCACATGGCCCTTGAATTAGGTCTCAACCTTGTTCAAATCATCAGTTGACCTAGGGTTGACGCAGTCAAACCCTAATTGCACCACTCATGACTAAGGCTTCTTAATCTTGCACAATGACTTGTCTAGGCTTCAAAGTGCTCTTCAACACTTATCATGAGCTCTCTCAAGACGTCAAGTCCATCCTCATGGCCTCAGAATCATCTGATGGCTTTCCACAACTCTCAAGTTAGGAGACACACACTCCTGGTTTCAACCATTCTCTCTGAGGATCTTTTAACTTCTCTGACAAGGATATCAACCCTTGAGCACCTGAATAACCTTCTTAGCTAGCTTCAAAGTCTTGTATAGCCCTTGATTGGTAATCATACCTCTTGATCTCCTGCATACATGTCAATGAAATGCAAATGATAATGCTAATGTGAATGAAATGAAACATAAGTTGGGTAAAGAAATGTTGGGCAAATTTTGGGGTGCAACAACCTTTGTCTTGTTCTGGTTGATTTTGATCCCCTTTTTGTGGACTACGAAACCCAAGAAATCTCCCGCTTGTACCCGGAATGCGCACTTCAAGGGGTTCATCTTGAGGCCAAACTTCCTCATCCTTATGAAGGACTTGCGTAGATGTTCTACATGAGCTTTTCCTGACACGGATCTCACCATAATGTCATCAATATATATTTGCATAAAAGACCCAATATAATCATGAAAAATTGAATTCATCGCCCGCTGGTATGTTGCCCCAGCTTTCTTCAGGCCAAAAGGCATCACTACCCACTCGTAAGTGCCTAAGGCCTCTGGGCAACGGAACGCTGTTTTGGGAACATCATCCTCGGCGATAAAAATCTGGTTGTAGCCAGAATATCCATCCAACATGCTAAGGTACTCATGGCCAGCGGCTGAATCGACTAGCATTTCTGCCACTGGCATCGAATACTCATCTTTAGGGGTTGCTAAATTTAAATCCCTAAAGTCTATGCATACTCTTAAAGACCCGTTTTTCTTAATGACCGGTACGATATTGGCTAGCCATTCGACATACCTAGTCGTGCGAATGAACTTTCATCGAAGGAGTCTTTCGATTTCTTCCTTTATTTTTTAGAGGATTTCAGGAGCGAAACGTCTTGGGCTCTGTTTGACTGACCTTTTGCCAGGTTTGATTGGCAACCTATGCTCGGCTAAATCTCTCTTTAGACCAGGCATCTCGTCATAATCCCAAGAAAAACAATCTTTGTACTCTCGCAGCAACTGGATGGTCTCGACCCTGAGTTAGGGGTTGAGGTTGGCACTGATATACGCCAGCCTCTTGATTATTCCATCTCCCAGATCTACTTCCTCTAATGGATCTTGTGCCAACATTTTGGCATCGTTAGCCAAGGGATCTTTCTCGAAACCCAGAGGCTCATCGTCATAAATGGCCTCGAGCCTTTGACCTTCATACTGAATTTTGTCAGGAAGTTCATGGTTGACATGCCCACCTGAGCCCATTTGTTCAGATTCCTTATTGGCTTTCTTATCCATTTCGTTATTGGCAGCCTCTAGGGCCGCTTGTAGTTTAGTTTCGGCCATGTAGGCCGAAATTCTTTGAAGCACCATGGCTTCAGTCATCATCGCTAAATTCACTTCCCCATCCAGTGGGGTCTATAGGGAGTGTGCCAAGGTATAGGAGCCTCTCACCTGGCACTTCCTTATCCCAGCGGAAACCGTCGACGGGATGTAGATAAAGTGAGCAATACACTTCATCGTTTGGTACAAATTCGAAATCTGTCGGTACGCAGGGGCCTATGTTGGCCAAATGTTTGTCAAATTGCCTTCGATCAACATGGTTTATGGGTGCCTTAAAATATCCTTGGTCTGCTTCAATATTCTCGACAATGCCATCTGGTCTCCATATGACAATCCTTTGATGCATTGAAGATGGCACCGCCCCCACTCCATGAATCCATTCCCTTCCAAGTAACAGATTATAGTTGGCAGTGGTTTCCACCACCATAAAGACAGTTGGGCGAGTAATGGTTCCGACTGTGACATTCACTTGTATGACTCCCATGGTCGAACCCACTTTGCCTTCATAGTTTGACAAAACCATGTTGTATGGTTTTGTATCAGTCTCATCTTTTCCAATCTTATTCAACAGGAAATGTGGCATTAGGTTTACTATGGCGCCACAATCCACCAAACTTTTATTAACCGGGACTTTCTCCACTTTTGCCGTAATATAAAGAGGTTTCAAATGATTCTCCATCGCCTCCGTGGGCCGTTTGAAGAATGCGTTTTGTTCTTCGACACAGCCATTGTTCATCACATAGTAGCACACAGGCTTATGAGCCACCATCTCCCAATCCGTGTAGGTGTCTAGTTTTTCGACCACAGATATTCTGTCGAATTCCCTAGGCATCACTGATACTACATTAACTAAAATATCCAGAGATTCGTCAGAGTCTGAATCAAAATTATCAGTCATTTCATCGTCGACCCCAAATGGTTTTCTCTGCTCTTCGACCTGGGCAGGAAACAGCCTACGCCCTACAGGTGTCTTCGCAAATGCTTTTGTTCGCCCTTCTTCATTTTCGACAGGGGCGTTGGTACTGGACTCTGGCTGGTCCCTTTGTGAGCTTTCCCTGAGTGCTTTTCTCTTACGCTGTTCCCGTCTCCATTGTGATCGAGACATGGGATTATTTCCTTTATAGTTTTCAGATACATGGGCAGCTTTTGAAGACTGGAACTCCTTCCGATAACTCAATGAAGATCCTCGTTTCACCTCAAAGTTCTTCCACCTCTGTTGCCCCTGCTGTCTATTCTTATTAGGCTTTGTCCACTTACCATCAGTAGCCTTAGCGTTAGGTTTGAAATTGGTGGGTTTGTTTGTCGGAGGCCTTGAGCAAGGCTCAGATCTCCTTTGGAGACTACTTTGAGGGTCGAATCTGGGTCTTTCCTTATTTTGTCTTATCCTCCGTGTTCCCTCCAGCTTCTGTGCGGCCTTTTTGTCGAAAATGGCGCTGCATCGAGGACATAGCATCACACTGGATCCTTTCTCCTAGCAACGGTGGAGGAAAGCAACAATCGATTCTTCCTGCTTTAGATAAGCTTCCCTAGTGTGTGCCCCCTGGTAATTTGATTCGCCATCCCCTACATCTTCGTGTTGAGTAATCTTTACCATATTAATTTCAACTTCTTCGACTAGATTAAGCTCCCTTAAGCTTAACTCCACACCTTTAGTGGCCTGGTCCCCCTTGACAAAGTTACCAGCAATTTCTTTGGTCACTATTGCCCAACCTAGATTGCTCTTGTTATTTGAACTTTCACCTTCATCCATTTGGTCGAGGTCATCAACGGCCATTTTCAAACAGTCCTTTCGTCCGAAACTCATGGTGACTTTTGCCATTACAGCTTCATCTATGAAATCATCAGTGACTTCTACCATGTCGATTGAAAAATCGCAGCCATCAGTAGCTTCGACCATATTGGTTGAAAAATCACAGCCATCAGTAGCTTCGACCATATTGGCTTCCACCGGTTTTGTATAATATGCATCCGCCATCTGCAAAGGGTCTGTGTCGACCTTCATCTGGCCACTAGCCTTCTCTCCAAACTTCAGACGTGCTTCCTGAATAGCATTTTGAACAAGATCCCTGAAAAGAAAACACTGAGATGTTTTATGACCCAAAAAATTATGGTATTTACAAAATCCTATTTTCTTCCTTTGTTCTACAGACGACATTTTAGCACCAGGTGGCATTATCGTTTGTCTGTCTTTGACTAACAAATCGAAGATTTCATCACATTATGTGATGTTAAAAGTATATGTTTTCTTTGGAAACATATGTTCTTTTCAGATTCAACATAACTCTTCCCCTGTGTGTGTGTGGGGGGGGGGGGGGGGGGGGGGCTAGCACTTTGCAAGAGTAAGGTGGACCTTGTTTAAGTTCAGCAAGATCCACTTCACTTTCGTCGAAGTACAAAGGATCATCGCATACCCCTTTGACATTCTCATTAAATTTGACAAAAGCTATCTTTTTATTTTTATTGAACTTAGCTTTTTCGTCTTTGAGCCTTTCCAATTGTCGAACTCGATCAGCTAGTTGGACCATGTCCCTTAGATACTGGGTGTCCAACTTCATCCTAATGGAATAGTCGAGGCCTCTAGTGGCCGTTTCGTCCAACTCGTGTTCAGGGACCTGTGTGAAACATCTGGCTTTAAGAAAACGGAACCTATTAAGGTATTCTTCAATTGGCTCAGAAAACTTACGCTTTACACTAGCCAGTTCTTTTAAGCTAATCTTGGTTTGTCCCATATAAAACCGTTCATGGAATAAACGTTCTAACTGGGTCCAATTGCACACCGTATTAGGAGGCAGCATTGTGAACCAAGTGAAGGCATTTTTAGTGAGAGAACTTAGGAAGTATTTTATTCTAAGGCTCTCTTCATTGGCTATCTCCCCTGCCTCAATCAGGTAGCGAGCCACGTGTTCGACAGTGGATTTTGTGGTATCCCCGGAGAACTTAGTAAACTTGGGCACTTTCTTCCTAGGGGTAACTCCGCCTGAAGGATATAATCTACTATAGGGGAAGTATAATTTGGCCTGGTGAACCCAGTGTTCAAACCATTTTTGGCCATAATTCTTTCGACCATGGCTGCTAGATTATTATCGACGGCCACGTTATTGCGTCGAACCTGTTGGACAACATTGTCCGCGTCCTGGTTTCGATTCACGATAACCACTCCTGGGTCTCTTTCTCCCAAAACACGGGCCTGATTTCGTAATGGTTCTTCCCTAAGCAATTTGACTACGGGAGGACCTATCCTACCTTGGTTTCCTATATCAGCTTGTGCCGTATTTTCCAAGTTTTCTCGTGGGATGTCCGCTATTGGGGCCTGATTTCTAGCTAAGGAAGGTACCCCCATGAGTTCAGCCAATCTTGTTAGTTGTGCCGCCAATTATTGATTGGTCTGGGTTATATTCTAGATTAATGGTTGAAAGATTTCACCCATGGTTTGTGACAAGGTCTGAACCATTTGTAAATTGCTTTCATCCATTTGCTGCCTTAAACAAGCAACTGAGGTGTTGGTCAAGTTGGGGCCTTGCGTCGAATATCCTAAACTTTGATTTTGGGGATTTCGACCCATGTTCACGCCAGACCCTGACCCTTGTAATGGCGAAGCCATTGCATGGTCTGAGAATATGGGGGGCGCACTTTGGAGCCCTTGCATTACAGTTGTGGGCATCCCATATGGGGGATTTCTTGGTGACTGTGAAAACCTGGGGGGCGCAAACTGTCTAGAAGTTGAACTTCCCCCTAGAAGTATTTGAGGATTGACGTTGGAGGCCCAATATATTCCAACACTGGTTGACTATAAGGTCTTATCACAGTCAACCCAGTCCCGAGTACTGAGGGTGTCGGTACTGGCCTCACGGGAAGCATCATTTGTTCTCCGGTCGACGGTATCAGAAAGGGAACTACATCGCTTCTTATTTCTTCACTAGAACCGTCTCCTTGAAGGCTGGGATTATTTGGCTGGTTCGTATCCGTAGCCATATTCCTAATGTTTCGTCTTGTCAGTCTTTCTTCGTTTACAGTAGTAATTCTACCACTTTTTAGTAACATAAAATGCACTTCTCACGAAGGACCAACAAGACTGCAATTTTCTGCAAACTTAATTTGTATAAGAGATTTTTAGCACTGTCCCACTGGGTGTGCCATTTTGTTTCCCTTGAAAATCGGAAAACAACCGCTGATCTTCCAAATCTAACTTTGGTGACTCACAGGATCGATCAAATTGATCCTAAGACATGTGCTAAAAGGTTATTCTCGTTAATTCTATCTAAGTTTCACACTCTGGCCATATTACAGTAAAAGAATCTAAAGGGAATATCTATTCGACTACGGGACAAGATAAAAGATAAAGTTTTTAGCAAAGAAAAGAAAGAAGTTTGTTTGGAGAAGAAAGATTAAGGACGAAGAGAAGGGAATTGCATAGAGAAGGAAGAAGGGTGCAAGGAAAATTAAAAGACTTTGTAAAGTTTAAAGCAAGTAAAGTAAATTTCATTAAGATAAAAGATGGTGTGTTTACATCACGTACATTCTCTGTAATACTCTCTTTCTCTACGCTTGGATACTTGGAGTAATTTTAAGAGTAATTTGTACAATAGTAAATTACAACACACTTATTTCATATCTAAGACTCCCTATTTATAATAGTAAAAATAACTACTATAACTTCCAACATCACCATCTTTCGCCACTTGTCACAATGCATGGATCCGCTGTTCATAAGGTGCCATGTGTCCCCCTAGCCACTTGGCGAACGAATTTGTTCCCTCCAATTTATTTGAATTTCAAATCTTTAATAAATCACCAAACAGTAAAATGGTCGAAGCCCTTGTGGTTTTCCTTCAATCCTAGTGAGTGCTTCGACTACTTCCCTCAGCTGCCTCACACCTTTCGACCAACTCTTGCCTTCAACCTGCTTTTAGTGCTTCTCCTTAGATTTCTTTATTTTGCAAGAGGCGTCAAATTTACGAGCTAACAAATTGCCCCCAAAAAATGTCTTTTCGATCTCTGAGGTGGAAAAGCACATTTTTTGACAGCATCTGATTTCGACGCTGTTTACTTTCCTCACACGTGTCAGCCAATATTCTTTCACCCAATACATGTCTGGGAAGGTGAAAGGGGAAGAAATAGAAAAGAAAATAGAAAAGAGCACGCAAGAAACTATTCCGCCACCTTGATGCACGTTCCTGACGTCATGTTTCATCATGGCGATTTTCTCGGGAACTACCAAAATCGTGAGTCATCATCACCTTTTCAGCCTAGGGGATGTAAATTGCAACTGCTACCCCTGTCACTCCACTTCATGCGCACACGTGGCTCACAACGTGTCGAGGTGCACACGTGGCTCACAACATCTCGATTTTTCTTTTCTGTAGTAGTCTTCCTTTCTTTTCAATTAGTTGATCATATTTGGATTGTATATGAAAATGAGGGCGTGAACATTTTCATTTCAAAATGGACAGTGTGGGATTTTAAAATTGCCAAGGGCCATAGGGATAGATTCAAAAGCATCCCTAAATGCTCTAATGGCATACTGTTCTACTCCAAGATATTTGTCAGCAGCTGCTTCGACATCAATAGAGCACACAATCTCAGCCGAACCACAACCATACACAATTGAGTTATTGTGAATAAGATTCCTGGCCACACATAGTGCATCGTGTAACACCCCAATCTAACCCGATAGATAATTAAGGAAAACAGAATCAGAGTGCAACAAATAAAGTTTCATGACGACCGTCATAGATGTCACGACCGTCACGGTCATGACGATCGTAAGGAAGTTGTGACGAACATCACATCAGCAAATTCTGGGCGTTACAATTTCAACTCATAGAAACATACATTTCACAATTCAATTAGACAACATGCATTTAGTAATGATACATAGCACAGAAGCTTGGATGAACATACAACAATAACTTGATTAACATTTTGATTACAAGGCGTCTTATTAATTTGCAGCGGAATATAAAACATTTCCAACATTTAGCATGATTAAAGCAAGACCATGAAACTTGCAACAAAACTCCATTAAAATTCAGCAAGTAATTATCTTGCATCAATTCAACATAAACAACGAGTTTCAACCATAAAAATCAGCACTACTAATTGATCGGCATAGTGCATCCAACCAGCATTTGGCACTTAACAGCAGCCACCAATTTAATGAAAAGTACTTGATAAAATTCAGCAACAAGGAAATTAAATAAAAGTAATAACATCAATCATTCATCCCCCCAAGAGTGCTACGTATCAGAGCGACCAACAACCTTAAATGAAAAGCTACACTTTATTCCGGATTACCTGCAAGTTACCACCAATGGAGGTAACATACAACGTAAAGGTTGAGATATCAACAACATAACATAAGGCATGATAAAAGTCATGTCAGAATATTATCACAGCATTATAATTCCAGCAGTTCACATAAATATTAGTAATAATAAACTACAACCACCCTTTATTCATAACCACAACAATTATCATCATATCTCAGCAACTCATTAAAACAACTCAACAATGCGACTCAACAATGCAACTCAACAATGTGACTCAACAATGCAACTCAACTGTGCATATGCATGTGGTACCATTTTGGGAGACAACACTCCACAATAATTCGGGAGACAACTCTCCACAATAATTCGGGAGACAACTCTCCACAATAATTCGGGAGACAACTCTCCACAATCATTTTATTTTGTCATTAAAGACACAACCGTCGCCAATCCAGGCCAAATGATATGCTATGAGATACAACTATTATGGACTATAACACAACAACAACAACTGTGTAACAACCGTGCAACAAGGCATCAAGCCTACAACTAATTATCCATAACAGAAACATCACATTTCGCATATATCATGTACTCACCACTTCAATCTGTTCATATCAGAGAACTACCAACAGTATCGTTCCTACGAATAAGACTCTAACACATTTTCACAGAGAACAATTAAAAACAATATCGTCTCTACAATTGAGAACTCAATAGCATTTTCATATACCTTCATACAGGTAATATAACTACAACTTACCCACATAATCCAAGGAGAATATTATAATAACATTTTCTCAACAGTGACATAACAACTTCATATGCATCAAGTATTCATCATTTCAATCTGTTCATGTAGGGGAACAATAACAACATACTTTCGACAATTAAGAATTCAGCACATTATCGTAAGAACAACATTACAACTTTTACTCACTAAATTAATTATAGTTCCTGAAAAGGTTCGTTAACTACGGGGCAACTAATCTTGCCTCATTAAGGGTAACCATACAGCATCATACAACACTGACGATATAACACATTCATTCCTACACAGAAAAACCTCGTCCCTAACATTTATCGAGTCACGGGAACTATATCTATGATTCGATTCCCTACCTGAAGTCGACCAAGTAAGAGCATAATAACAACCTTTTCTCAACAAATGGGAAATTAGCGCGTGTCGGCGCCGATTCCCAACATTACTACATAAACTAATGACATAACCATTAATGCAGGCGTAGACAAACATTAACCCTTAATATTTCTCAACCTACGGGAACATTACTACGGTAACGTTACTATGGGAACATTAATCCTTAATATTTCTTCAACTTACGGGAACATTACTACGGTAACGTTACTACGGGAACATTAATCCTTAATATTTCTTCAACTTACGGGAACATTACTACGGGAACGTTACTACGGGAACGTTACTACGGGAACATCACTACGGGAACATTAATCTTAATATTTATCGATCTACAGGAACATTAATCCTATGATTCAATTCCCTACATGAAATCCATCATACCCACAGTTATAGAATTGAACCTCACCCTTACCTTTGGATTGAGGACAACTCTAAACTTCCGGTTCCGGTTTACTCTCCCGGTGACTCTTCTGCAACAACCTTCAATTCTCTCCGTCGGTTAATTCTTCTGTTCTTCCTTTTTCCACAGTCACGTCCTTTTTCCTCTTTTCTCAACCTTTCTCCTCCAATTTGGGTTTCTGAGCAGTTTATCGTTCTTTTGCTCTTTCTCCCACAACTTCTCTAATAACTCCCTAATTCCCTTTATTCCATCTAATAATAATAATAATAATAATAATAATATAATATAATATAATATTACTACTAGTTATTAAATTATCATCATTATTAATTATATTATATTATTATCAATCTCAATGATTTATTAAATGGTTTCCTATACTTTAAGGACACCCACCAACACTCTCAGACACACTCCCACATAATGGCACACCAACAATTCATAAATAATTTAATTAAAATGAATGGGCGTTACAGTGAATATTGCGCTTTGTCACTTCAATGATCATTTTGTTACCTCCATGAATGAATATTATTACAACCCTTGAATTAGCACAATGCTCAATATACATCATCCGGTCTTTAGTCGTTCCAAATTCTTTCTCTTTAACGATACCAGCCTTTCCTAACTTTTCTGCAGTTAACTCCTGGAACCTAATTTTTCAAAATTGCCAAGGTTTGATTCTCCTTTCTTCGACTTGTCAGGTTAGTAGTGGCGAAAGGTACCACTTCATACACGTAAGAATACCAAAGGGAAACACGTGCTTAAAGTTATCGAGTTTTGCAGGTGGTGGAAAACGATGTTGATCCGCGACGGAATGTCAAAGTCGTACTGGAAAGAGATTGAGAGTGGTTATTCTGCACATGGAGATGGAAGTATACTTCATGGCAGCGAGAAATTTGTTAACATGAGCCTATGATGAATTTTCTAAACTGACTTTGCGTATACTGCTATTGGATTTTTCTAGCCTGCAAAATTTGATTGTGTACTCCCTGTGTCGCTGCTATGTATCTTCTTTTCCTGTTAGGGACATCCTTCTTTTTCTATCGTGAGTTGGAAATAATGAAACAGTCACATTATGATACTCGAAGCTGCTCTCAGGCACAGTTTCTTTGAATTGTATGGTATAAGGTCTATAATTGTTTGTATGGTTTTTTTTTTGGCTGAGAATCAGTGTGAATTGTTTTGTAAGGCACTATGGATTAATTTGATCATTCCATACCGTAAAAGAAAAACAACTGTTATAACTTTGCTTCTCCTAAAATGGCACTAAGTTCAAAGAGAAGAACTTAATACTAATTAAGCAAAAATCCAAAAATTGCATATATATATATATATATATATATATATATATATATATATATATATATATATATATATATATATATATATATATATATATATATATATATATATATATATATATATATATATATATATATATATATATATATATATATATATATATATATATATATATAATGCACCAAAAAGAATAGCAAGTTAAACCATGTCTTTGGCAATAGTCAAAACAAACTGCTGCTGACTGTGATTGTTGTTGTCCTTCAACACAAAAGCAGTAACTCAACCGATGTTACGTCCAAACTGTCCAACAATGTGAGGTTCGGTCACTATTCTTTTTTCATTTGGAACCACCAAGGACTGTTCTCTAGCCAACACCTTTCTCATTGACCCCAACGAGACATCTTCAACTTAATCAAACTCGACAACACAGATACCTTCATTGCCAAACACTAATCAAAGTGTCTTAAATACCTCACTCGATAGTGGACTGCGTGTTGTTCGGCCGGTAGCCAGCGATTACTTCACTAAAAGGGGTATACTCATGAACCAACAACTTCAGGACATTAACATGGCCTAATCTCCCGTCTTGCCAACTTGAAACAAGTTCATAGCAGTTAGTCGTGACACAAATGGGGTATTCTTCGCACTGGATTCTGGTGGAAAAAAGTTACATGAGTCGATGTGTGGCTTTTGAATCTTGTTCTAGCACTGGCTGTTGCCATGTCTCAATATCCCATAGTCATACGCTGATGGAAGTAGCCTATGGATCCTTTGCAGATGTCTTGATGAATATGCTCAAATCCTATGAATTCGGATCCCTTAATTACATCTTGAAGTAATTGACTGTGAGAAATAAAATTATCTCCACTTGAAATCAAATATTCCTGCACAAACCTATTAGTAATAATAAGCATGCACACAAAGACCGCATGACCTAAAGATGTTATACGAGGCAACACACAAAGAGATGGGATCTTAGGTTCAAAAATTAGTGTACGACACAGTCCCATATTAAGGTCCTAAAAAACTTTGACTTCTGCACAAAACTTTGCAATTGGATCCAAAATATCCTGAACTCTGCTAAGCTCTTATCTCTATAAATGGAAAGCTTAAAGATTTTTATCCTATTCTAGGAGTGAGGCATGGTGACCCTTTATCACTCCTACTTTTTTTCTTGCAGAAAAAGAAATTTTAATTAAGTGTCTTTCTCACCTAGTTAAAAGTAATCATCTCAAGTTAATCAAAGGAACGAGGAACCAACACATCCTTTCTCACTCCTTATATTCATATGTAATAATGCTACTTTTCACTTATTCATCCAAGAATATTAAAGTGTTATCCAAGTTATTTGCTAGACATGCTAAAATATCTGGTTAGATCATTAACCCTAAAAAATACCTTATTTATGAAGGATAGATTTCATAAAGCTAGGTTGTTTCATATAGTCTCATCACTTGGCTTCAACATTTACACTTTGCATTTTCTATATTTAGGTGTTCCAATTTTCAAAGGCAAGGCAATGAGAGGTAATTTCCAACCAATCATTTAGAAGATCAAAATCAAGTTGGCTAATTTGAAAGCTTCCTTACTATCCTTTTCCCAAAGAATACAACTTATCGAAAGTGTTCTTCACAACATGCTTGTTTACTCCTTAACCATTTGTTCCTAGCCTAAATCTTTGTTGAAGGAGCTAGAGACAATTTTCAAAAACTTTGCATGGAGTGGTGACTTGAACTCCAAGAAACTAGTCATAGTTGCATGGAAAATAGTTTGCTCTCTTATATTAATTGGTGGTCTGGGCTTGGTCTCTCATTCACCTCAATGATGCTTCTAAACTCATATTATGTTGGTAGATGTTTAATTAGGGACAACTCATGCATTAAGTAGTACATGTTTTCATCCATTTAGAGTGGCATCAAACTTCAATTTCAAACTCTCATGTCAAGTTCCAAATGGATCATTGGCAATGGTTGTAGGATCAACTTTTGGACACACAACTGGTCTGATGTTGGAGTTCTTAGAGACTTATTCAATCTTCAACTTTGAATAGGCTATACCATTAGAATTACAAAATTTGTTTCATACAGTTCTTGGTTATATTACCAAAAATATAATTGGCTTGAAAAAAAAGAAGACAAGTTGGTATGGAACCATTTAACATCAGGTATGCTCTCCCTTCAAGATGCATACTCCTTCATACGTAGTCCCACCGTCTAAAGATTGGGCCAAATATATTTGTAACGCTCAAATTTCTCTCTCACATTCCACTTTGGTTTGGAGCACATTCTATAAAAAGATGCCTATTGATGACAACTTAACACTTAGAGGTTGTAACCTTCGCTCAATGCGCACTCTCTTTAAAAAATCAGCTGAGACTGCCAAACACCTATTTATTTCTTACCATTTTCCAATCAAACTTTAAACCTGGTTCCACAATATCACCAATCATGCCATTAGTTTCATATCTTTTACTTGTATGCTTGATGTCTACAAGAAAGGGTGGAGGCCCCAATGCTCTTTAGTGATTTGTGTTATAATCATTACAACATTCAAATTATTTGGCTTTGTAAGAATAACATGAGATTAAAAAATTTTCAACCATCTCAGAATTCTCTGATATCCAACCTCATTGCATCAGTTTCAACTGTAGGAAATTCTACTGCTTTAGAAACTAGTCCCTCTATAGTTGACTAATCAATCCTTAAAGCCTTCAACGTGCAGACTCATCATCCTAAAGATCCTCAAATCAAGGATGTAATTTAATGCCTCTAATTTCTTTGTGGATCAAGTGCAAAACATATAACTAAACTCTCGGTAACCATGACGCATAAGCTTGTGCTGACCTTTTCAGAACTAATAATGATGGATGTATTGCTGCCCAACTTGGTGGTCATAACTTTTATGTGCAAGAGCTAATGGGCATTATCATTGCCATTGAAAATGCCAATGCTAAAAATTGGAACTTGTTATGAATTGAAACTGTCTCAAAAATTGATATCTTGGCCTACAAGAATCCTTAAATTATTACTTGGCAGCTTCATAACAGATGGAGCAACTACATAACTCTATTTAAATCAATACACTTCATGATCACTCACATCTTTCGAAAAGAGAATTAACGGGCTGACACTCTTGATAATATTGAACTTTCTCTATTGGATTTTACTTGTAGAACACCCCACCCATTGTAATTACGAAGAATTTAATCAAGAACAAATTAGAAATGCCTATTTTTTTTCTTTAACAAGTTAGGCTCCCACGACACACACCCACACATCTCGTATCTCCTATTTTCATTTTTAATATACGAGAATGATATAAAAGAAATCTTCGGTATGAACTAATTATTTTTATGAATTTTATCTCATATAATAAGTCTTATATTATTGTGCAACTAAAATTTTAAATGGGAACGTAATATAATAAATAGACTTAATTATATTAGTCACTTTTATCTAATTAACGACTTCATTGTTAATTAGACAAAAAAGATTAACATAATACATTTTAAACAATTAAGGAACTAATATGAATATTTTTTTAGTTAAGAGACTAAAATAAATTATAAATTAACATTCAAAACCAAAAAGAGTATTAAATCATGAATTTTATCTTATATAGTAAGTCTTACATTTGTGTGCAACTAAAAATTTAAATGTAAACTTAATAATATAAATACTTTTTGTAAATAATATGACCACTTATATAATATATATTTATATATATGGACAAAAAAAAATTTATTTTATGATTTTTATCTTTTATAGTAATTTTAGCAATATTGTGAAACGAATTTGAAATGTATAATAGTAATTTTTTTTAATGGTAAATATAATATATTAAAAAGGGAAAATCAACACCAATAAAAAAGTATGCACAAAGTATAAGAAGTGTCCAAAAACAAAAAAGAAATCATTCCCTTAATCAATATAAGAAGGTATTTTCAGATGTATATTATGCACAAATAATGTTTTTTAAAGAAATTTATCTTATATAGAACGTTTAACCAAATCCCATTTTGAATATGACATGCCAAAATATATATAAGTCTAAATTAATCTTTTATATATCAGTGCAATAAATTTGATTCAAATGCCAAAATACTATGTCTCATTCTTATACAACTATGTTCTACACTTTAACCTTGTTAATTGCATTCCTCACATTTGTTGTAGAGATTACTAGTGGAGAGGTTATAGCTAATGTGACAGTTGCTGCTGATGGAAGCGGAAACTATACTACAGTGATGGAAGCTGTAAATGCAGCACCTGATAATAGCATGACACGTTATGTAATATCTATAAAGAAAGGAATTTACATAGAGAAAGTTTTTATCGATGAGAAAAAGTGGAATCTCACTATGATTGGAGAGGGTATGGGTGCCACAGTCATAACCGGTAACATGAGTTGCAGTCAAAATAAATCAAGTGAGTGTACGTATGACTCAGCTACCTTTGGTAAGTCCTATAACCTTTTCATTATCTCTCTTCAATTTTATTTTGGAAACATGTAACAAAATTTTTATTTGTTTCATGAAGCTGTGAGTGGTCCAAGATTCATAGCACAAGATATTTCTATTTGGAACACTGCCGGTCCAGAAAATTACCAAGCAGTGGCGCTCAAATCTGACTCTGACTTCTCTATCTTTTACAGAGTTGAGATTTCTGGTTATCAAGATAGTCTATGTGTCAACACAAATCGTCAATTTTATAGAGAATGCAAAATTAGTGGCACTCTCGACTTTATCTTTGGATATGCTACCGTAGTGTTTCAAAATTGTACAATACTAGTAAAAAAAGGGTTAAATGGACAACAAAACACAATCACTGCTCAAGGAGGATATCTTGGAGTATCAAGTGGATTTTCCTTTCAATTTTGCAACATACTAGCGGACTATGATCTTTTACCCTTAATTAATTCAACCTCAACATTTCTTGGTAGACCATGGAAGCCAAATGCTAGAACAATTTTCATGCAATCAAATATAAGTAATGTCTTGAGTCCGAAAGGGTGGTTAGAGTGGGAAGGTGCTCCTGAATATTTAGATACATTATTTTTTGCCGAATATATGAATTATGGACAAGGAGCTGACACGAAAAATCGAGTGAAATGGTCAGGTTATCATTTGTTGAGTTTTAATCAGGCTAGTAACTTCACCGTGGCCAACTTTATTTTAGGAGATCAATGGTTACCTTCAACAGGAATACCGTTTACTAGTGGATTAGTGAATTAAACCATCACATAAGTAAAAATATAAATAAAAAATAATAAAAACTTATAATTTTATTGCAATAAAGATAATTTTATTAGTTGTTCTTTTTAATTAGTATGATGAAAGATTTCTACCCTCATCTAATGATTATATAATCTGACTATTCTATTAGATAAGAATAATCTTAATTTCGATACCAAGCATAGTAAGAAAGCAACACACTTTTGACCTATTTTATATCTCTAGATTAAATAGAACTAACAACAACAATACAAAGCTATACAACATTACTTTTAAATATATGTGTGGCGCATGAGCATGCATAAGTGTATCGATGACTTTTATAAATTGGTATTAGAGTAAAATAGATATTGTTTATACCTATTAATTTGCTTTATTTATCTTACTTGTATCGTATAACTACTTCATTGTTTTTTGGGATTTCATTATATGAATTTCTTTTATTCTTTGTTTTGGTTAAATGTGAACATACAGTATAAATTATATATAAACTGAAAAACATTTTTCATGCAATCCAAAACAGATAATGCTCATCAGGCCTTGTGTGACGTAGGAGAGGAAATATCTCTGGTTGGACAAGAGATTTTAAGAAAAGTGAATTGTAGTGGTTTGAAATGTTTGATTAACATTAAAAAAAATTTAAAAATTAGACTTTAAAATTATTTGTAAAACAAACAAGCAAATAAGCAGTGGAGTAGAGAAACAAATGAAAAAATAAAGAAAAGAAAATAACTTAAAAGTAAAAGAGACTAGGGAAAGGGAAAGACGCCAAGAAATTATGAGATTCGGTCTGAATGAAGATGATATTATCTTTTTCTCAATAATTTTTCTTGAGAGTTTCTATTATTTTGAGAGCTTTTAATAGGATATTCCCACGAACCTCTTTTTACAAGGATTTGAAGTTTAATAACTAACTTCCAACCAAATTTAGAGTTTTTGCTAATTATCCTCTTAATCGTATGGAGTTTTATACCGGCTATCTTCCTAACCAAACTACAAATTTCGTACAACTAACCTCTGATCCGAGATGGAGTTTTATATTGTCTATCCTCTAAACTAAGATGGGGTTTAACACAAACTAACCTCTGAACTGAGCTGAGATTTTATACGGGATGATCTCAAACCAAAATGAGATTTTACAAGCGCTCATCTCGAACCTGTGGAACTATGTGCTTACATGTTTTATCAGGAATGTTCAAAGCTCATAGATAAGAAAGATATGTCTAGCCCTGATAACGTCATGGTTTTGATGATGACAACACCTAAAGATGTAACATCCTTTAAAGTGACTTTGATGACAAGTGTTAAAACCAATTCAAGCGGTCAAAGATGCATACGATAGTTGATTAAGTTACTCCTCTAAATAAAGGTAAAAACTAGGGTTTGATGATCACCAATGATATCCTCTGGTAATTACATCTGAGTAGAAGATACCTCAAGTATAATCCACAAGAAGATTCAAGTGAAGTGGTCATATAATTGGTATATCGAGCAAAAGGACTTGAATCTTCAGAGTGTAAAAGAGAGGAAGTAAGAAAGCTCGCATGATTATGTTTGTCTAAGTCATCAGAGCATTGTAAAAACACAAGGGCGTTTTCATAAAATATCATGGCTAAATCACACACTCACTACAACTATTTTTGAAGCCTCTATTTTTCAAATAAAATCACCTAAAATATTTTTTTAGCGTAGCTAGATGGTTTGGGAAATGTTAGATTGATTAGGGTAAGTTTTTGAACTGTCTAATCGATTATACCAAGTGCCTAATCGAATATATAAGGGAAAAACAAGTCCATATACAATTATGAAATTACCTAAATGATTGGTAACAAATCTATATCCAAAATTTCTAAATTGGGCTTAAATGATCGATTCTTTGTGGTACCTAATCAATTAGGCTTAGGAACTAATCGATTAGGTGAATTAATTTCCCCCATGGATTATTTTCTTTTTTGAACCATCCTTTTGCCTATAAATATAGGCATTCCCCTTCATTTCTTTTAATTCATAAAACATGAGATATCTCATCTTCCTCTCTATTGATTTCTATCACATATTTTTAACTATAGCACTTTGAGAAATGATTTTGTGTTTATTGAGGAAGTTGTTATGGAAGGGGTATATTGTAAATTCACCAATAGTTCATTTTCCTTTGGAGTGAATTATTTTTCCTTAGGAAGAAATTGTTTAGGTTTGGAGCTAAACTTGTTAAAAGCTATTTTTGGGGGATTAGTATTAGTCTCCATTTGGTTTGTGAGTTCAACCACTTAAGGAAAAGCTCTCGTTCTGGGTTCATGAAGAAAAGCTAGTGTGAAATCTTCATATTGGTTCTTGAGCTCAGCATTGTACAAAAGCTCAATCAGTTCTAGATTAGCTCGATATAAAATCTTAGTTTGTTTTGTGGGAAGCCCGACATAAAACCTCGGTTAGTTTCAGTGGATATCCAATTAAAAGCTCCATCTTGGTTCGAGATAAGTTTGTATAGAATCTCTGATTAGCTGAAAGACTAATCACTAAAAGCCTCATTTGTTGTTTGGATGGAAGACTAACCGATTCATTTCCACTATTTGTTGTTTTGTTAAAAGTAAACCTGAAACTTCATTTTTCTTTGTATAAGGGGGTTCATAGGCTTAACCTTCTAAAAGCTCTTAAAAATTATTGGATACTATCAAGATCAATTCTTCAAAAGAGGAGTTTGTCACTTCTTTAAGACCTATAAATCTCTAGTGTTATCTCTCTTCCTTCAACTTTTTACTTCCTACAACAAGGTCCTCAATTCTTTATTGGATAAAGAACTCGCCAACGCTTCCTCTTCCGGAGTAAGGAACAACAACACTTTCCGAAAACAATCGATGTAAACTCGGTTGAACTCCAACCAATTCATACCCAGAATAACATCCAACTTACCAAGTGGTAGACAAATCAGATCCACTCCAGATTCTCTACCGAAAATGGTCAGTGGACACTTCAAACACACTAAAGAAGTAGTCACTGAACCAATAGAGGGTGTCTCAATAGTCATTCGTCCCTCAAGAGTAGACAGCACCAATCCTATTCTTTTCACACAATCAACAGAAATGAACGAGTGGGTTGCACCCGTATCAATAATAGCAGTCAAAGGAATATTATTGATAATACAAGTATCTTTGATAGCACGTTCTTCACTGACAGCTTGAGTCCCTGCCAAAGCAAACACCTTACCACCAGCTGGAGACGCCTGAGACTTCTTCGGCTTCTCACAATGCATACTGATATGACCTTTCTCATCACAGTTATAACAGGTCGGCATAGTGGCTCTGCAATCAGCTATCATATGGCATGGCTTACCACACTTGAAACACTTCTTTACTCCCTCCTTAGGACAATCCTTAGCATGATGCCCTGTGCCACCACACCGGAAACATTTCACATCAGCAAACGCTCTCCCTTCTCTGGGCTTCTTATTAGTAGCAGCCTTATGTTTTCCTTTATCAGCAGAAACACTGTAAGGAGTACCACTGAACCTCTGCTTACCCTTACGGTCATTCGCAACCTTATAATGCGCAATCATGGCCCTGTTATCATTGTCATAGATTCTACTCCTGCTTACCAGCTTAGGATAGTTCCTGATCTTCTGACAAGCAATCCCCAGCTTAACTTTCGGACGCAGTCCATTCTCAAATTTTAAACACTTAGAGGTCATCGCATCTTCAGTATTGTAATGGGGACAATACTGCACCAGCTCTTCAAATTTCGCAGCATATTCTGCTACGGTCAAATTACCCTGCTTCAGTTCCAAGAACTCGATCTCCTTAGCACTCCGAATATCTTCCGAAAAGTACTTCTCCAGAAAACCCTTACGAACTACATCCCAAGTGATTGCAGTCCCTACAGTCACCCATCTCTGGCGACTGTTATCCCACCAAGCCTCAGCTTCACCTTCTAGCATGTGAGTACCAAACCTCACCTTTTGCTCATCACTGCAATTCATAGTCCTGAAAATCTTTTCAATTGCCTTCAGCCACTTCTGTGCAGCTTCAGGGTCCAAAATTCCTCCTTCAAACTTCGGCGGCTTGTTGCTTTGAAACTGCGTCAAATCTCCAAATTGCGCACCCGCAGCTTGGTTCTGATTAGCAACTGCCTGCGCCATCGCTTGCATAGCAACTGCCAAAGCAGCATCATTTCTTCCTACCATACTGCTCAACAATAACAACACCAGGTTAAACGATACACAAACTCTATCTTAAGGACAAACTCAACTCAACTACACTGGCCAGACAGACCGACATGCTCTGATACCAATTGTAACACCCCACTTCCCAAAACAAATAAAATATAAACATTATAAATAAACATCAGAGTTTCCACCGCCCAAGTGGGATATCACATCACTAAATTCAACATACTCTCAATTCGAAGGTTTTCACAACAAAACAGCGGAAAATGTTTATTTATAAAATACATCAAAGTCATGATATGTCACAGGAAAATAAAACAAGTACAACATAAAACAACTAAACGCCCAAGTCTCGTGCTACGTATCAGAGAATCCTAAGAATCAACTTGCACACCACAATCCAAGCTAGCTAAGTACCTGGATTATCTGTACTTCCGAGGAAGCACAAGCCACAACAACAACAAAGGGGTGAGAAAACATGATCAAAATATATCGGTAAATACATACATGAAATAGAGGTAGTAAATACACTAATCACATAGTTTATCACCCAACATTCAACAATCACGACATATAGTCCACCATCCACATAATACACTGTAATGCAATTATGCAACACAACACCATGCATGCGGTACCGACTCATTGGTTGATTCTATGGAACCCGGATAGATCACATACACCCTCCTTTGGCCATGATCCGTCCTCACCATTCCCCACTCAAAGGAATACGAATGAATCACATACACTCCCATGAGCAATGACTCATCCCACCACTACACCATGATATGCATAACACCAAATGCATACAAATTAACACAAATATACATTGTGCATACGATTCTCAGATCACACCACCATACATCACATATACATATATCTGTCATACACCAATTACATAGACACTTACATGAAGTATTAGGAATTCACGCCCTATCACCAAATACACACCCTTCATCATTCAATCACCATCCCTATACTTATCATGATCAAAGGGATCCTACAAGGCTAATGCACAAGGCAAAACAGTACCAAAAACCACATTCTACTGTCACACTCACTGGTTCATTCGCCAGGCGAAGCCCCGCAGCGAATGCTCGCTATGGCTCGCCAGGCGAACCTGCTCGCGAAGCCCCTCTCCACTATCGTGCATTTGCCAGGCGAAGGGATCATTCGTCGGCCGAACCTTCGCTGGCCACCTTCGCCAGGCAAACTTTATACCCTTTAGGTCTGGGAGTTTATTTGGAATTACTCGCCCCTGCTCACTGACATTCGCCAGGCGAACCCTCGCCACCATTCGCCAGGCGAACCTTCACCAACACTCGCCAGGCGAAACCCAGCGAATGCTGCGATACCCCAAAATCCCCACTGTTCTACAATGCTATCTGAACCAATTCCAAGCCTAACATGCTACTTCCAACCTCTATCCTATTAACAGTGCAAATATTACATACTACCCTCATCGATTGCTCCCTAATTTCCACTATGGAACCAACTTTCAACTATACCTCAAATACCTCTGAAGTCACCCAGAACTTCCCTAAAACCGTAACCTCAGACTATACCCCTAAATTCAACACTATCAACAACAATTCATTAACATCAAGCATCAATTTATCAATATCAACAACAATTACAAGCATGCCAATATACAACTTCATGCATCGACAAATCCCTATGGGATTAAGAAATCCCCTCTACCCAATTCATGTATATACCATCCCAATCAGTTTCTCCCCCCTTACCTCGATAGTTGTTCCAATTGATGAAGAATTCCTCCAAGGTTGGACAGCTCTAACCTTCCCTCTTCCTCTCTGTTCTTCGCTCTTCTCCTTTCTCCCAATTCTCTTCTCACGGTTCTATCGTGACTTTTTACTTTCTTCTCTCTCTAACTCCCTATTATCTCCTCAACTCCCATTCTATACTCTTTATCCCAATATTAATAATATTATTACTAACAATAATAATAATAATAATAATAATAATAATAATAATAATAATAATAATAATATTACCACCAATACTAATAATAATAATAATAATAATAATACCACCAATATTACTATTTATTATTAAATCATTATATTATTAAATCAACTCCACATTTATCAAATAATCCTTATAAATCAAGGACACCCACCAATATACTCCATCACACCCCCACCTAAGGGTACACTAAAACACAATAATTAAAATAACACTAAAATGACTAAATAATTAAAATGGGTGTTACAATACTCATGCAAATGATAAACCTAAACCTATGTTTATAGTTTAGAACCTAACAGATATTCATCATAGATTCAGATCTGAAGAGTATATTTCTATAGCGGTTCAAATCAATGTGTAAACAAGTAAACAAAGATAACATCCATATTAGATAAATGATTGATTCATATAAAATGCCATGATCAGAATACATACATACGATTAACTCTTTTTACATGCATTCACCTAATTTGCCAAATGTATATGAACATAGTTCTTCATCTCTATTATCACGCATCCTCACAATATCGTCTGTGTCAAAAATGTTATCATGGTCTTTACCGTATTGATCACTACTCATGCTAATAATTAACACAATAAATTAAAAGCGATACTAGTGAATATCAACTTACAAGACTATATCAAAAGTGTTAGTTCCATAATTCTATGATTGGCTAAATTTTGGTAAAACATGATTCTATACTGATGTTAAGTAAGATGTTATAACATCTTCATCAACTGTTATGCCAGTACTGTTGTCATGTGTTTCAGACAGATGCCAAAGACAGATGTCATGACATTCTGGTCTGGTGCAGCAGGCACTGCTATTGTATATCTCTGGACAAATGTATTTTGGTTTGCTGAGATCCTCCTGGATATACCTCATCAGTATGCGCAGGTCAAAGAGATCTATTAGGAACAAAGTGCAGATTTAATTGGATTTCATAAAAAGGATCTTTGAGACTTTTTAGGAAACTATAAAATATTTGTTCCTATTTTTGTGGAGAAGATTATACAGAAGATTTACAATGAGAAGATTTGGAATTTGATTTGATAAAATATGAGTTGGTTATAATTATAAGAAGATTTGGAGTTTGGATTGATTTGATTTGATCAAATCTAAATTGGTGTTAATTATGAAAAGATTTGAAGAATAATTTGATTTGATTTTATCAAATCTGAGGAAGCTTTTGCTAAAGTCCAAGCCCATACTAGAAGAGTATATAAAGGACTTGCTAGACCTAAAGATGAAAATCATTCACAACAAGAAGATCTTGAGTGCAAAATAAGGGTTTAGGATTTTGAGAGTCTCTTGTGTGTGACTTTGTAAGTCACTCTTTGTACCTTTTGATGCATCGTGGTAGACATACTTAGGTTGTATATTATTCTTGATTGAAGCTGCTAAGCAAGATCAAGTATTGTCTTTGAAGAGTGTCTTCTAAATTTTTATTAATTTGTTGTTATCACTATTGTGATTAAGGGGGTGAGAGGTGTCTCATATCTAGGAGTGTCCTAGGTAGAAGTTGCACTGGTAGGGATTAAGTGAGGGGTTGTAAACGGGGGAGTTTAGCTCTGAATTGATACTACTAATAGTAGATTTCCCTCCTGGCATGGTAGCCTTCAAATGTAGGTGATGTTGCACCGAACTGGGTTAACAATTCATTGTGTTATTTATCTTTCTGCATTTAATATTCTGCTTAATTTAAATGGTTAGATAAATTGTTTTGTCAGTCTGCAGATGTTACAACATATGTCATAACACTGTTAATTCTTAAAGTAAATCAAAATGCTCGTGTTTTGTCCTTATTATGGTTAAGCAGAGATCAATGTCTAGGACATCTGATATGTGCATACCAGAATCTTAATTGGTATCAGAGCAGGCATCCTGTCTGTTCTGGATGAGATCTTGGGACATACTTTCTGGTGTTTTAAACAAGGAGAAGTTGTAGCCGATTTGTTGATCTTGCTAAATGTTTGAGCTACTGATGGGTTCTTGAGGAGTTGTTGCTTATGGAGTTAAGGGGGAGTTTGTGTTTACTCCTGTTTTGAAGGATTTTGTGTATCTGCTGATGTGCTCTCTGATATAGGAGCTTCTGTGATTTGTTGAATGTTATTTTGGAGAGATCAGATCATTCATTCTGATATACTCAAGGGTATTGATGGTTGAGATGAGTGTACTGGATCACGAGGAACAACTCTGATGATTGTTCAAGGTTTCTAAGGAGTTTCTGCAACAACTGCGGGAGGAGTGGCTACTTCTTCTGTATGGTGTCCTATAAGATGTTTTGACACCTTGTTTAGGGCATGTTGAAGATGGTCATTGGTGGTTCCGCTGCATATTTCTCTGATGGAAGAACTCTGGTAGTCCTGTTATTCTAGTGTTGTGATTGAAGAAAGATTATGGAAGATCTTGCTTATTGACTTCTTCTCTTGAAGATATCAGAATTTTCTTAAGGCTCTAGTTGTTCCAAAGTCGGGAGAAATGGAATGGAGAGAGTTATTTGTTGACGCCTGTCGACTTGGTACTAGGAATGTTGGTTCCATCATGTATCTTGAAGTCAGAGAAGGTGAGTAGAGATCATACTTATCATATTCAAAGATACTTGAGATATCTCTCAAGTCCCCTCATAAAGGCATCTCTGGTCGTGCTCAAGAGTTCCTTCAGGAAGATAATCTGGTTCTCATACTGAAGATCGATTTCTGAAGTTCTCTGGTGCTGATGAATGTTATTCTACTTAAAGATAGTGGGAGGTGATTTATTTTCACCACTCATGACTTGCAAGGGTTCTATCAACAGAGGAAGGCATTGGCAGGTTGAGTCAAGGGTGTCAGCCTTGATGTTTCAACATTAAAGATCCTTTAACAAAATAATACTTTTGGTGTTACTGAAGTATAAAAATCTGTCAGATGGTCTTCTCGACAAGTTGTGTGGATTTAAGATCAATTTCTATTTGTGGAATGCACAAGTATTAAATTGGTTATCCATAATGTTCAACATTGTCAAATATTTGTTTGGTCTACTCCAAAGATCTGATGTTCAACCAGATGTTGAGAAATTCCATCAGCAGATATTATGCAAATTCTTGTTGACTCAAAGAGTGATTCTATGGAGCAAGTAGGATATGTAACTTGAAGATCAAGTTTGCTTTGTGGATTAGAAGATTTTCTAGAGCTCTGAAAGAAGTTGAGTTAACCAAATAGTGGCAGTTGGTTATTTAAGAAGTGTGCTTGGAGAAAATTACTCTTGTACAGAAGGGTAGTTGTTTGAAGACCAAAGGAGGTTCTGGTATTGTTCATGTCTTAGAGCTTATGGTAGAAGCCCTAATTTGATTAAGGATGAGTGCCTTCTTTTGGGAGAAGTTTGAGAGTTTAAATTTCTCTTTGTTATTTGGATTTCTCGTTGATCAAGCTGGTGGAACTGTGCTCTCTGAAGATCCTCAGATTGGATTACTAATCAGATAGTAAGTCCAAGTGTTTATTGTATCAAGAACCATATTGTATGGTGTATGTGAGATAATTAGGATGACCTAACTGATGTTAGAACATCATTTTGTCTGCTGAACTTGGGGTTCAGATTGTGGAAGCTGATACTCACTAGTTGAATCAAAGTGTTCTAACTTATCATATGGGAGAATGATGAGGTAAATATTGTCTTGGATTATGGGGTGTCTATCTTGTTCTCTGACTCAGGCTGAGGCCAGAATACTTGTGGAGAAGTGTTTTTTTTCTACTGCAAGTAACTCTAGAAAGAAGTGAATCAATTTGATACCTATGAAGCAAGTAAGCTGAGGATTTATGGAGAATGTATCTGATGGGAATGACATCTGGGATAACTAACAAATTAAGAGGTTTTGCATGTCTCTTTAAGGAATGTGAAGCATTCCATGTTCAATTGGATTTTTTCAAGGAACATGGATATTTATGCATGTAAAATTCAAAGTGGATCTGTACAAGGCCTGGATGGGTTCAGGACGAGAGGGATCAATGAAGATTTTGGTCTCAATCCAAGAGTTCGTTATAGTTCAAGGATTGTAATCCTGGTACCTTCTCACTGTATGAGCATGAAGTTGGTCATGAGATATAATGTGGTGTTCTTGGGTGTTTCTTGCTGAAAGGAGCATCTTTTATAAAAGATAGGGGAGAGCTTCTGTCTGATGGGTGTACTATCGTGGTACACAGGTTGCTTGTGGTTCAAGCAGTAAGTGAATGCGTTCAGCAGGTGTGTTGAATAAGGAGTGAGCTCTTGAAGACATGAAGATGAGTCTTATGTTTTCCATTCACGTTAAGGTGTTCTTCTAGAAAAAGAGCATTGGTTATCCTTGATATGGGGTGGTATACTTCTATCTAGGATCTGTTGCTGCAATAGTACAATTATTTATCAAAATCGTTTGTGGTTTCAAGCAGTGTGTGATTGTATGTCTCTACGAGGATTGAATGCCAGACAAGACGTTGTGACATTGTGTTACTGTTCTAGCTCATGGTGAACTTGATAGTGTTTTTTTTTGTTCTGTCATTGGGTGTCAATGGATCAAATCAGATTTGTACAAGCTTTTTGGGGGTAATATAAAGGTAAGAGCATTATGATCTGGCTTCCACTAAAGGGTTTTTTGTCAGCAGATTTTTGGGCCTCTATCCAAGTGTTTTATCTTGTATTTGTATGACTGGTGAAGATGAAGATCAAGACACCATCAACTTTGATTTTGTGCATATGGAAGGACATTCACCCTGACATCTTGGAGTTTTTTTTTGTCTTTCAAAGCTGAATTTGGGTGATCTTGCAGATAGTTATGTCTATCCTGCTACTACCCCGGATATTAGGTTTGGTTCTAGTGTGGTTTATGAAACAAGAGGTGTAGAGTTGCATGTGTTTCCAGTGTGTGAATATGAAGATGTTGAAGTGAGTCTTCATGTGTTTGGGTATTGTTGTAGCCTGTACAAAGTTTGCTGATTCTCAGGAAAGCTTGTGTTCTTGCACCACTGGTGAGATCATGATGTCAGACAAGATGTCTTGATGTTGTGTTGTCTGGTTTACCTTTTTACCTTGACAAAGTGATTGTGGGTATGACTTTGTGAGGTTGTTGGTTTGAACTAGGATTGTGCTTGCTTCTTATGAGTGACCTAGGAAACAACATTGGTTATTGTCTGGGATAATTTATTTTTCTCTGCAGAATATTTGTGTGTCTCAAATTGGGGATTTAAAATCACTTGTTACTTGTGGCATTAGCAAGTATTTAATTGATTATCCTTTTAATTGGTGATGTCAAAAGTGTCACTCCTGAAGGTGTAGCTTCAGACAAGGCAAGAACTCAAGATTCAATGACTATGTTCATGGGGTAAAGCTATGTGGAGTTTATACTGTGGAGGTTGTTTCTCATCATGATTAAGCATGGTGTATAATTGCTTGTCATGAAAATGGTCATGGTGAAGAATCGTTTTGTCCCAGCTATTGATGGATCTGTGCAAAAGAGTAGTAGATAGAAAGTAAAAGGAGAAGTAGTTTATGTCCATGACTTGGTGCTTGACTGATAAAGGAATCATTTCTTAAGGTGCTTAAGAATAATTATTGTTTTTGTAATGTCAGACAGGATGTTTGAACATCATGTCTCTGAGGAAGCTACATGAGAGTTTATTTCTCTCTATGATTTTCTGGTGTTTATGATAATTTGTTAAGCTGAGACTTTCATATGTATGAAATGTATGGGTTACTATGGAAATAATAAGTCATGTGGTTGGTATCTTAAGAACCAAAGTGAGTGGTAAAGGAGTTGATGTCATACATGATGGGCTGGAATTAGGATAGTGATGCTTGATACTCACAATTTGATTCAGAAGTGTTTTATCTAATCATGCTGGAGTATGATGTGGATGTAGTGGTCAAGACTGCTCTTGATCATGGTGTAAGTAGTTAGTGTGCTTGTTCATTCGCATAAGTTAGATATAAAACTTAGTGCTCTGAGTTATGTTGGGATCAGAATGCTTATGGGAAGGTGGCTTATTCTCCTAGAAGTGATCTGGATATTGTGAAGCAAGAAAATTGAGAATTTTGTTCCAGACTATGGTAGTAATGTCAAGACGAGTGTGCATGACATCATGCCTATCCAAGGAGTTATGATAACGTGTGTGGATAGGTAAGGACATTTTTCATATATGTTCTAGGTGGGTGAATAGTTCAGGGTGTTAGGATATATTCTCAAGGAGCTATGGTATCTAGATCTGTACGAATCAGGATTGATTTTACAGTGGTTGAGTGAGTTCAACAGGGGGATTTAAGTCCTTGTCCATGGATTGTTGCTACAGTGGTGCAATCTTTATATTAATTGGGGATCAAGCAGTTTGTGTATCTCTTGGGCGGTTATGAGATGTCATACTAGATATTCGCACACCATGTGCAGTTTGTCAGCTGAAGTCTTGCTTCGAAGCATGGTGATTCTGATTCAGTTTTTTTTGGGTTTGGCTCTGGTTGATGAGTTTATGTGTGCATCTGAGTTTATATGTGTGTACATTTCTCCAATTTTTGTCAATTTTTGGCTAAAAAAGGGGAGTAAAGTGTATTAATGTTATCTGTTGTCCTGATGTTATGTCACGTGTATTAACATGCTGACCAACATTGTGATAGAAATTTGTTACTGCTAAGGAAAGAGTAGTGTGTTGTTATTGCTTGCTGAATGCAACTATTAAGGGGGAGCATGATAGTTTGTGAGGTTGGTGAAGGTGAGAAAATACTTAGAAGGGGGGTTGAATAAGTATGAAAGATTAAGACTTAAAAAATAATCACACAATTATTTTTATCCTGGTTCGTTTAAACAACTACTCCAGTCCACCCTTCCTAGAGTGATTTGCCTTTATCAACAAGGACTTAATCCACTATTAAATCAAACTGATTACAATAGTAACACCTAAGAACAACTGTTCTTAGTCTTCTCAAGAGCTACTGATTCCAACTGAATCCTCTTAAGGAAAAACCTTTACAATCAATGTAAATTAAATACAAGAGTATTAATGCTTCTAAAAAGCTTTTATCACAACAGTGATTTTTCTCTTAAGTTTAAGTACAAGAAATTCTAAGAAGAATATGAAAGAATGAGAGCTTAGAATAATATGATTTCTTTTCAGCAAATTGTGTCACTGAAGAATGTGGTGGAGTTCTCCTTTTATAGGCAGCTGATCCAAGGATGCTGAGCGTTGAAAAGAGAGTCCCAAAAAGGTCTGAGCCTTTTTGTCTTCACATCAAGTGACCTTTCCTTGAAGTAGATAACACAGAAAAATCCTTTTTGTCTATGTAATTGTGTCTAGCACAAATGAGGAAAGAGACGTTGATTTACTCCAACGGATATATTCTTGAATATTTCTTCTTCAGTTTTCAGCAAGTTCTTCAGAGTCTGAATGGGTCAGAGTCTTCTAATGATATTCAGAACTTTGTTGTATCAGAGTCTTCTGCAGCATGTGTGCTTTCAGCGTGTTGATCATCAGAGCATATTTGACACAGAACTTCAGTACTTGGCAGCGTTAGTACTTTCAGAAACTTCTGTAGAATTATGCTTTGAGAAACTCTTCAATCAATATTCTTCTTTGCTTCAGATGCTTCAGCTTCAGATGCTTCTGACTAGCTTCAGATGCTTCTGACTCAGAATGTTCTGGAGCTTCTTGCTTCAGATATTTCTGGAGACTACGCTCAAGATCTTCTGTAAAGAGCAATCAGAATCTTCTGTAAGATGCATCTGGCGCTTCAGAGTCAGGATAACTTCTTGTATACAATACAGATTTGCTTCTAGAGAGTTAGTTTCATTTCAATCTGCAATAAAACTCTCAAACAAATTTTAGAGTATATAATTCTTAAATATAAAATTTCCTAACAGTTATCATCAAAATAAAGAGTTATTATTAAGAACCAATCTGTGTTCTAACAATCTCCCCCTTTTTGATGATGACAAAAAGTATCAGAAATTTTATTTAACTGAACATATAGAATTATAACTCCCCCTGAGATGATGAATCTCCCCCTGAGTTAAATATAAAAGGAATAGAAACTTCCCTTTTGTCTTGAGTAATCTTCAGAGTTAGATCTTGTTTGTTCTTATAACATTTTAGGGTCAGAATGTCTTGCAGATATAAGATTCAGAGTTTGATAATAGACAAATGATCTGAGAGACTCATAGTTTCTTTTATAGAGTGTTCTTATCAAATGTTCTGAAATAGTCAAGTTAAATGTTAGATAGAATAGATATGTCTGAAGATTCATTCTGGTGAAGTTATATTAAACAGTTCAGATCTATATTTTCTCCCCTTTTTTTGTCATAAGCAAAAAGTAAAAACTTTTAAAAAGAAAAATAAAAGGAAACAGTAAATAAGATAATTCAATGGAGAAAACGTTGATTCATTCAAAATATCAGAGCAAGAGTACATAGGTAATCATCAGAAGATATAGCAATAAGGTACAGATGCAAACAACAGATGCAAAAACATTAGAATGAAAAAAATCTAAGAGTGTTTGGACAAAAGCATCTTCAATAGATCTGTAATCTCATAGGAGGATTGCTCTTGCTTGGACATCCACTTAGTCATAGTTTCATTCTTCTCATCTTGCTTTGACATCCATTTTGTCATATCCTCAGACTTCTTATCCTGCTTAGCCATCCAGGATTTTATCTCTGACTGTCCAGCCTCCAGAGCAGCAATCTTGTCTTCAAAGTCTGGATGTTCTGTCTTTATCTCAGATGAAGAATTAAGAGGTTCTGTAGCCTGAACAGAGTCAATTGCCATTGGTTCTGTAGATCCTGAAGAGGGTTCTACCAGAGTCATAGTCAATGCATTAGCAGTAGATTCTGTTGATGGTGGAGGAGCATCTAAACGAAGCAGAGGTTCAGTTTTGTTGACGGTCCAGAATAGAGTCCTTTCAGCTCTGAGCTTTGCATCATCAGAACAAACATTCTTCAGATTTAAAGCTACAGTGTTGAATCTATTGATGAATCCGTTCCAGATGATGTCAGATTCATTGGCATCCATTGTTTCAGAGCATTTCTTCTGAACAGTACCTAAATACATCTGTATTTCTTGCAAAAATGTTTGAAATAAATGATCAATATTAAGTCTGGGCTGTGGTTTAAGCAAGGTTTCCAGAGTTATATGTTTAGGTTTGGGAGTTGGTGGAAAAGTGATTTTTGGATGGAAATCAGAGGAGGAGGATAATATGGAATGAAGGGTATTTCAGGAGCTTTTTCTTTAGATCTGACTAAAGCATTAAGCAAGTGAGGTTTTGGTCTTGTGTGATGGTAAACAACATCAAAAGGTTCATTTAAGTAGGGTTTAAAAGCAGATTTTGGTGGTTCAACAGAGGCAACAGTGTTATCAGATGCAATTTGCAGAGCTGAAACAACAGCTTTACCAGATGTTGCAGATATTGTTGCTAAGGATCCTACATTGGTCATTGATTGAATATATGATAGAATCACAGATGGAAGAGCCTGTCTGAGTTTTGGTTTCAGAGGGTTAAGGGGTTCAGAAGGTTCAACTCTATCATAAAAATCTTTCAGTTTGAAACCATAAGACAGATTATGAAAAAGAGAAGAAACTTGGGCACAAGATATAGAAGATGTTGGATTGGAATTGGGGATTAATATCTCAGATGATGGTGCAGGTGGAGGCATAGGATCTAGAATGGGAGTTTTAGAAGGTATGGTAGGTTCAGGTTCAGGTTAAGGTTCAGATTCAGATTGGTTTATCTCAGAGTATTTGTCAGATGGAGAGATTAGAAAATCTGGGTGGATTTTTGATTCTGATGAGTTGGAGGATGTTGTAGGTGTACAAGAGGTAGAAGATACTTGAAACACTGTTTTTAAAGGTGTGACATCAAGAACTTCTGTCTCAGGGATATGAGGTTGAGAAGTGTTGGTAGGTTCTGAAGGAATGTCAGATTGTTTGGATGGTGGTTCTGATGAAACAGGAACAGAAGTTACTTTTGTAGGTTCAGAAGTAACAGGTGCAATGGGTTCAGAAGGTGGATTATTTGAAGGTGGATTGTCAGAGGCTTTTTCTGGTTAAACTTCTTTTGGTTGGTTCTCTGGATGTTCAGAGGTTTGTTGTTGAATAGATGTTTGTTTTTCAGATGGTTGTAGATCTGACGGTTGTTGATCTGATGGTTGAGGACGTGGAACAAAGTGTTTGATATGAATTTTGGGTTGAGAAGGTTTTGGTATTGAAACTGTTGGAGTTGTTGTTTGTGTTGGAATTTGAGTTGGAGCAGGTGTTTGTTTTTGTGGTGAAACAGAACTGGGAGCAGTAACAGAAGTGGTTTGTGTAGAAGGTGGTTTTGGAACAGACTTAACATTAGAATCATTAATAACAAGATTTGCAGAAGTTACAGATGATTTAGTACCTTTTACTTTAATCCTCTTGGCAGGTACAGAAGCAGCTTCTTCAGAATCTTTTCTCTTCAAGAGCTTCTTGGGCTTCTCAGCAATCTTGACCTTCTTCTAAACAGGTTCAGATTCTTCTACAGGCTGAGTCCTTTTCCTCTGGAGTGGTGCTTCTTCTTCCCCTGCATCTAGTAGTGGTTGTTTAACTAGCTGAAACACATTAGCAGGAACAGGTATTCCTTCCTTCTTGCATTCTTCAATATACATAAGCACTATATGTCTGGGTTCTTCAGCAAAGAATAGAGGAAAACCATCTACAAGAACCCTCTTATTCAATTCAGACATATTCAGCTTCTTGGGAGCTGTAGTGAGTTCATCAATAATTTTGATTCTCAGAAGACTTTTAGCATTCAGAGGCTTTCCCATTATAAACTCTAATTCCTCTATAACTCCAGCAGCGTACAGAGCAGTTACCAAGCCATTTTCAGTAAGAAGATCTGAGAGCAACCTTCCAAAGGGGATCCAAGGTCTGATCTTCTGTCCTTTCTCTTTCACATATTCTCTAGATGCATTGATATGGTTCCATAGATGCATAAACAGAATGTATGGAAGATCTACCTTGGTGCTCTGACTAAGGCAATACATGAAATAGAGCTGTTCATTATTGACATAGTCTGGAGAATTGGTTGACTTCCTGTGGTGGATGCATCCCATGAAGATCTTGGCCTAGATCTTGTAATCAGGCTTCAGATCTTTGAATTTGTTAGAAGCTTGACCAGCAGTCATAACTTCTTCATAAACCTCATCCATGTCCACACGCCCAGCTGGCAAGTGGGAAACACCATCTGTTTCTTCATATCCTATCAATCTTCTTATCAGATCTTCTGTGATAATAATCTCTTTTCCCAGCACAGAAGATAAGATGAACTTGGGGTAAACTAATGCATGAATCCAGAATTCTTTCACAAGGAGAGGGTAAACTGGTCCAAAAAGCCTATCAAAGTACTTAACCCATCCTTGAGCTCTAATTATGGAACGAAACTCAAACCCATTATCTGCCAGAGAATCAAACTCAACCATAGATTCACATAGAACTTCCAGTTTATCAACAGGCGTTAGAAGTGTTCTTTTGGGAGGAGAATATGGAGCAACACCCAAGTTTTCTGAAGTCACAGCAGCCATAGTAGATTGGAATTGAGCAGTTGTTGATGATGAAGTTGCCATTGAAGAATGCTTTGTCAAACACTTAGGTTTTGGGTTTTTATGCAGAGAAAATAGGAGATGAAAACGCATGTAATTTCTGAGAGAGTGAAAAGTGTGAAAGTGAATATAAGACAAGTATTTATACTAAAACACTTAGGCACATCAACAGTCAGAAAAATGCACGTTTGAACAAGAAATAAATGAAGAGAATAAAAATCATTTCAAAACATTAAATGCTTCTGACAATTTGGGGGGAAAACCAAGATTCTTACTATTCAAACTTCACCTCAAACGTCTCTTCAGTTATGTACACGCCACCTCTTCAGATTTTGTGTGACACGTGTTTACTTGCATGTTGTTCTGAATTCTCTTAAGAAATGAAACGTTAGCCAACGTTCAGATCTTCTAAAAATTGTTAGTTCAGAGTTTCACAAAAGAAATAATGATCAGAATAAAATAAGCAATCAGAAGAAATACTTCAGAGCATTAAGCATTTTTGCATCTGTAACAATTTGCTTCTGATAAATATTATTCTGGACAAAAATCCATACCAATATTTTTCAGAATAAAATTGAATCTGTCTTCAACAAGGGGTTTTGTAAAAATATCTGCCCATTGATGATCTGTATCAACAAAGGCTAAGTTTATGATTCCCTTCTGAACATAGTCTCTGATGAAATGATGCTTAATTTCTATATGTTTTGCCTTAGAATGTAAAATGGGATTCTTGGACAAGCATATAGCAGAAGTATTATCACAAAAGATAGAAATGTTACTTTCAAAAATTTGATAATCTTCTAGTTGACTCTTCATCCAGAGCATCTGCGTGCTACATCCAGCAGCAGCAATGTATTCAGCCTCTGTGGTTGAAAGTGCAATTGTTGGTTGCTTCTTGCTGTACCAGGAGATTAGATTTCTTCCTAGAAATTGACAACTTCCAGAAGTACTTTTTCTTTCCACTCTGTCTCCAGCGTAGTCAGCATCACAGAATCCAACTAATTTGAAATCATCAGATTTTCTGTAACACAAACCCACATTAGAAGTACCTTTCAGATACCTTAGAATCCTCTTGACAGCTGTCAAGTGTGATTCTCTAGGATCTGATTGGAATCTAGCATACAGACAAACACTGAACAATATGCCAGGTCTAGAAGCAGTAAGATAAAGAAGAGAGCCAATCATAACTCTGTAGAGCTTCTGATATACTTTCTTACTTACCTCTTCTTTGCCAAGTGAGCTAGTAGGATGCATTGGAGTCTTTGCCAGCTTGCTGTCAGACATGTTGAATTTCTTCAGAAGTTCTTTAACATACTTTGTCTGATGTATGTAGGTGCACTCTGGAGTTTGATTAACTTGGATTCCTAGAAAGAATTTGAGTTCTCCCATCATGCTCATTTCAAATTCTGCCTGCATACATGTAGCAAACTCCTTTCCAAGCATAATATTTGTTGATCCAAAAATAATATCATCTACATAAATTTGGCAAATTAGAAGATCTTTCTTAATTGTTTTAAAGAATAGTGTTGTATCCACTTTGCCTCTGATGAAATTCTTCTCCAGAAGAAAATTGCTCAATCTCTCATACCAAGCTCTGGGAGCTTGTTTTAATCCATATAGAGATTTCTTTAATTTGAAAACATGATCTGAAAATTTTTCATTTTCAAAACCAGGAGGTTGGTGGACATAAACTTCTTCTTCTATAATACCATTAAGAAAGGCACTTTTAACATCCATCTGATACAGAGTGATGTTATTTTGTGCAGCAAAGGAAATAAGAAGGCGTATAGATTCTAACCTTGCCTCTGGAGCATATGTCTCAGTGTAATGAATACCTTCTTGCTGACTGTACCCTTGAGCAACCAGCCTTGCCTTATTCCTCTCAACTTCTCCTTTCTCATTTAGCTTATTTCTGAAGACCCATTTTGTACCAATTATATTGAACCCTTGAGGTCTCTGAACTAGATCCCATACATCATTTCTGCTGAATTGATTTAGCTCTTCTTGCATGGAAATAATCCAATCATTGTCTTGCAGAGCTTCTTCTACAGAAGATGGTTCAATTTCTGACACTAGTCCAAACAGTGATGCTTCAGATGATCTTAGAAAGGATCTTGTTCTGATGGGATCATCCTTCTTTCCAATAATGACATCCTCTGGATGAGAAGCTTTAATTCTGGATGATGATCCTCTGATAGTTGACTCTTCAGAAATGTTTAGATTATTCATCTGAGAAGTTAAGGGAGTAGCATCTGGAGTTGCTTCTGGTTCCTTCACTTGAATTTTGTCTGCTTCTGGAACTTCAGAGTCAATAAAGACTACTTCCCTATCTGCAGAGTTATCAACCTGCTTTGGCTTTTCAGAGCCAAGCTTATCATCAAATCTGACATGAATGGATTCTTCCACAATCTGTGTCTCAGTGTTGTATACTCTGTAGCCTTTAGAGCGTTCAGAATATCCAAGCATGAAACACTTCTATGCTTTGGAATCAAACTTGCTCAGATTTTCCTTAGTGTTTAACATATAGCAAATACATCCAAAAGGATGAAAATAAGAAATGTTGGGCTTTTTGTTCTTCCACAGTTCATAAGGAGTCTTCTTCAGAAGAGGTCTAACAAACACTCTGTTCTGAATGTAACATGTTGTATTGATTGCTTCTGCCCAAAAATGTTTTGCCAGATTTGTCTCATTGATCATGGTTCTGGCCATTTCTTGCAAAGTTCTGTTTTTCCTCTCTACAACCCCATTCTGTTGTGGAGTTCTAGGACAGGAAAAATCATGAGCAATGCCATTTTCAGAAAAATATTTTTCAAAAAATTTATTTTCAAATTCACCTCCATGATCACTTCTGACTTTTATAATTTTGAAATTCTTTTCATTCTGGACTTGCTTGCAGAAGTCAAAGAACACGGAATGTGACTCATCCTTGTGTTTTAAGAACTTTACCCATGTCTATCTACTAAAGTCATCAACAATGACTAATCCATACTTCTTGCCTCTGATGGATGCAGTTTTCACTGGTCCAAACAGATCAATATGAAGTAGTTCTAGTGGTTTAGAAGTAGAAACAACATTTTTTGATTTGAAAGATGTTTTTGAAGACTTCCCTTTCTGGCATGCTTCACAAAGAGCATATGAAGTGAACTTCAGATTAGGGAGTTTTCTGACAAGATTAAGTTTATTAATCTGAGATATACGTCTCATATTAATATGGCCCAATCTTCTGTGCCAGACCCATTGCTCTTCATTAACAGACAAGAGGCATTTAACATTTTGAACTTTAAGTCCTGAAAGATTTATTTTATAAATGTTGTTTTTCCTCTTACCACTAAATAGGATAGAGCCATCCTTTTGACTAATAGCTTTACAACATTTTTTATTAAAGGTAATATCATAACCATTGTCACTTAATTGACTTATGGACAATAAGTTATGCTTTAACCCTTCAACAAGTAAAACATTAGTAATAGAGGGAAGTTTACCATTTCCAATAGTGCCAGATCCAATGATCTTGCCCTTCTGGTTCCCTCCAAACTTCACGTCACCTCCAGATCTAAGTTCCAGGCTTTGGAACATAGACTTTTCTCCTGTCATGTGTCGTGAGCATCCAGAGTCCAGGTACCATGATTGGTGTCCTGACCTTGCTGCTAAGAACATCTGCAACAGGAATTATTTTGTTTTTAGGTACCCAGATCTTCTTGGGTCCTTTGGGGTTAGTTGGTTTGTAGGTTTGTCTAAACTTCTGTTTTTCAACATAATGTTTATTCTGACTTGCCTTGGGTTTAAACACATAAGTATTCTTCTCAAAGCTTGTGTGTTTAATGTCATTTAAGTGACCAAATTTAAATTGAGAATACAGAGGTGTCTTCTTGATGAAAAGTTTGTCAACAGGTTTTGGATTGTTTCCAGATGAAGATTCATATCCAATACCTCTTCTGTTGTTTCCACTAACACCATAGATCATGGAAGCCATCTTGCTTCTGTCTATGCTCTTAGTAAGAAATCTCTGAAAGCTAGAGTCATATTTTTCTAAAATGTTTTCACATGACTTAGTCTCAGATTTAGATTCTTGTTGAGTTATTTCAAAGTCATTTTTGATTTTCAGATTAATTTCTTTTTGCTCAACAAGTTCTGTCTTCAGAAGATCAATCTCAGATTCAAGATTGCTTTTCAGCTTCTTGTATTTGAGTTTGATATTGTTATAACTTTTAAGAACTTCTGTTAAAACTTTTATGAGTTCTTCTTTGGTAAGTTTAGCCATTACCTCTTCTGCGTCATCATTAGATTCAGAATCTGATTCATATCCTGAGGTACCTTCCTCTTGATCCTCTGTGCTGGCCATCAGTGCAACATTGACACATTCTTCTTCTGATTCAGAAGACGATTCAGATTCATCTGAGTCATCCCATGTTGCCATCAGAACCTTCTTCTTTTTGTTAAACTTCTTCTTGGGTTTTTCTTTCTGAAGTTTGGGGCAATCATTCTTGTAGTGCCCAGGTTCTTTGCACTCATAACACACAACTTCTTTCTTGGCAGATCTTCTGTGTCCAGAAGATTCCTTTCTATTATCAGATCTTCTGAAGTTGTTGAACTTCTTTCCCTTGTGCTTCCAGAGTCTGTTGATCCTTCTGGACAGCATGGATAACTCATCTTCTTCTTCAGAAGAAGATTCTTCAGAGCTTTCTTGAATGACCTGCAAAGCTTTAGCAGTTTTGTTAGATTTTAATGCAACAGATTTACCTTTTTCTTTCTTCTGAGGTTCATCTTCCTCAAGCTCAATCTCATGGCTCCTCAGTGAGCTGATGAGTTCTTCTAGAGAGATCTTGTTCAGATCTTTAGCCATCTTCAAGGCAGTCACCATTGGTCTCCATCTGGTAGGCAGACTTCTGACGATTTTCTTTACGTGATCTGATGTAGAGTATCCCTTGTCCAGAACTTTCAGCCCAGCAGTGAGTATCTGAAATCTGGAGAACATGGCTTCAACAGATTCAGAGTCTTCCATTTTGAAGGCCTCATACTTCTGGATCAGAGCCAGAGCTTTTGTCTCCTTAACTTGAGAATTTCCCTCATGAGTCATTTTTAGGGATTCAAACATATCAAAAGCAGTTTCCCTGTTTGTAATTTTCTCATACTCTGTATGTGAAATTGCATTCAATAATATGGTCCTGGCTTTGTGGTGATTTCTGAAATCTTTCTTCTGAGCATCTGTCATAGATTTTCTGTCAATCTTCTTGCCATTCCCATCTGTGGGATGGACATATCCATCTATGACTAGATCCCATAGATCAACATCATATCCTAGGAAGAAACTCTCAATTTTGTCTTTCCAGTAGTCAAATTTCTCCCCATCAAACATTGGGGGTTTGGTGCTGATCCTATCTCTTTCTTCATATTTATTGTTAATATTGGACATTGAATTATCAGCCATGGTAACAAATAAATATATATCAAAGTATTTCTCTCTGGATCTTTACTGACACTGTTAAGTGGTAGCACACTCAGAACCGGAGCTCTGATGCCAACTGAAGGTGAGAAAATACTTAGAAGGTGGGTTGAATAAGTATGAAAGATTAATACTTAAAAAATAATCACACAATTATTTTTATCCTGGTTCGTTTAAACAACTACTCCAGTCCACCCTTCCTAGAGTGATTTGCCTTTCTCAACAAGGACTTAATCCACTATAAAATCAAACTGATTACAATAGTAACACCTAAGAACAACTGTTCTTAGTCTTCTCAAGAGCTACTGATTCCAACTGAATCCTCTTAAGGAAAAACCTTTACAATCAATGTAAATTAAATACAAGAGTGTTGATGCTTCTAAAAAGCTTTTATCACAATAGTGATTTTTCTCTTAAGTTTAAGTACAAGAAATTCTAAGAAGAATATGAAAGAATGAGAGCTTAGAATAATATGATTTCTTTTCAGCAAATTGTGTCACTGAAGAATGTGGTGGAGTTCTCCTTTTATAGGCAGCTGATCCAAGGATGTTGAGCGTTGAAAAGAGAGTCCCAAAAAGGTCTGAGCCTTTTTGTCTTCACATCAAGTGACCTTTCCTTGAAGTAGATAACACAGAAAAATCCTTTTTGTCTGTGTAATTGTGTCTAGCACAAATGAGGAAAGAGACGTTGATTTACTCCAACAGATATATTCTTGAATATTTCTTCTTCAGTTTTCAGCAAGTTCTTCAGAGTCTGAATGGATCAGAGTCTTCTAATGATATTCAGAACTTTGCTGTATCAGAGTCTTCTGCAGCATGTGTGCTTTCAGCGTGTTGATCATCAGAGCATATTTGACACAGAACTTCAGTACTTAGCACCGTTAGTACTTTCAGAAACTTCTGTAGAATTATGCTTTGAGAAACTCTTCAATCAATATTCTTCTTTGCTTCAGATGCTTCAGACTAGCTTCAGATGCTTCTGACTCAGAATGTTCTGGAGCTTCTTGCTTCAGATATTTCTGGAGACTACGCTCAGGATCTTCTGTAAAGAGCAATCAGAATCTTCTGTAAGATGCATCTGGCGCTTCAGAGTCAGGATAACTTCTTGTATATAATACAAATTTGCTTCTAGAGAGTTAGTTTCATTTCAATCTGCAGTAAAACTCTCAAACAAATTTTAGAGTATATAATTCTTAAATATAAAATTTCCTAACAGTTATCATCAAAACAAAGAGTTATTATTAAGAACCAATCTGTGTTCTAACAGTTGGATGTATTTGATAAAACTACTGTTGTTGCTGATTTATCATGGTTTGGTTGTTTTAGCTAAAATTTGCCAAAGGGGGAGATTGTTAGTTCCATAATTCTATGATTGGCTAAATTTTGGTAAAACATGATTCTACACTGATGTTAAGTAAGATGTTATAACATCTTCATCAACTGTTATGACAGTACTGATGTCATGTGTTTCAGACAAATGTCGAAGACAAATGTCATGACATCCTGGTCTGGTGCAGCAGGCATTGCTATTGTATATCTCTGAATAGATGTGTTTTGGTTTTCTGAGATCTTCCTGGATATACCTCATCAGTATGCGCAGGTCAAAGAGATCTATTAGGAACAAAGTGCATATTTAATGGGATTTCATAAAAAGGATCTTTGAGACTTTTTAGGAAACTATAAAATATTTGTTTCTATTTTTGTGGAGAAGATTCTACAGAAGATTTACAATGAGAAGATTTGGAATTTGATTTGATTTGATAAAATATGAGTTGGTTTTAATTATGAGAAGATTTGGAGTTTGATTTGATTTGATCAAATCTAAATTGGTGTTAATTATGAAAAGATTTGAAGAATTATTTGATTTGATTTTATCAAATCTGAGGAAGCTTTTGCTAAAGTCCAAGCCCATACTAGAAGAGTATATAAAGGACTTGCTAGACCTAAAGATGAAAAACATTCACAACAAGAAGATCTTGAATGCAAAATAAGGGTTTAGGATTTTGAGAGTCTCTTGTGTGTGACTTTGTAAGTCACCCTTTGTATATTTTAATGCGTCGTGGTAGACATATTTAGGTTGTATATTGTTCTTGATTGAAGTTGTTAAGCAAGATCAAGTATTGTCTTTGAAGAGTATCTTCTAAAGTTCTATTAATTTGTTGTTATCACTGCTGTGATTGAGGGGGAGTGAGAGGTGTCTCATATCTAGGAGTGTCCTAGGTAGAAGTTGCACTGGTAGGGATTAAGTGAGGGGTTGTAAACGGGGGAGTTTAGCTCTGAATTGATACTACTTGTAAGTGCTCTTGATTGGCTGCATTTTGTGGCAAAACATTAGTGTATGTATGAATGTCATGTCTGATGTTGATACATTCATAATATGGACTGTGCAGGGTAAGTTAACTCAGCTAACTATAAGTTAAGCTGGATGTCACACTCAATGTTATGACATAGGTCATATGACATCAAGCGCAGGTTTGTTATTCTGGTAGCTAGAACTTAGGAAACAAAATAGAAGCTCAAGCTGGAATGCATGAGACATTTTAGAAGCCTTAGGGGAACTAATATGTACCTAATTAAAGTGGCAAGCGTGCAGAATACTTAAGAGAGGTTTTATTATGGATAAAACCTAATTTATGCACCAAGGCCCAAAGGACTGAAGCGACTATAAATATCAGAAGGAGCAATTCTGAAGAGCAGCTCTTGACAGAAGATTAGAGAGTACTAATTAGAGAGTCCTTGTGTGTGAAGAAGACTAGTGTTCACGTGTGAATTCTTCTTAGGAATACTTGTAATCCAAGCAATTGTCTGGTTGATGATTGCATTGGTTAGGTAGATTCCAGGTTGTGTCTCACTCGAAGCTATGAAGCAAGAGTGTGTGAGTTCCTTGATCAAAACTGTGAAGCAAGATCAAGGTGTGTGTGAAGTGTCTCTTCATACTGTTTTGTATTGTAATTATTTGATATCACTGTTGTGTGATTGAGGGGGGGTGAGTGGGTATACTCAGGTCTAGAGTGTCTCTAGGTTGAAGTGTCATTGGGTTGAGACTAAGTGAGGAGTGTAAACTGGAGGTTTAACTCTGAATTGATTCTACTGATAGTGAATTTTCTCCCTGGCTTGGTAGCCCCCAGATGTAAGTGTTGTTGACACTGAACTGGGTACACAATTGTTGTGTTATTTACTGCTTTTATTATTGCTGAGTATTAGTTGTTAAGTAGCAGATGTCACAATGGATGTTATAACCTTGGGAATAACATCCATCATGTGCTTGCCAGAATTTTCAATTAGTATCAGAGCAGGCACACTGCCTGTTTATTCTGGGTGAGATCTAGGGAAATTAAATTCTGGTACTATGGATAAAGATATTGGATTCACCAATAGACCTCCAATTCTGGATGGTTCTAATTATGACTATTGGAAGCCTAGGATGATTGCATTCCTAAGGTCCTTAGACAGCAAAGCTTGGAGAGCTGCAAACTCTGGCTGGGAACATCCTGTGAAGACTGACAAGGATGGAATATCTGTGCAAATTCCTGAAGAGGAATGGACCAAAAAGTAAGAGGCATTGGCTCTTGGAAACTTTAAAGCATTGAATGCACTCTTCAATGGTATAGACAAAAACATCTTCAGACTGGTCCACCACTGTGAACTAGTAAAGGATGTTTGGGACACTCTCAAAACCACTCATGAGGGAACTTCCAAGGTAAAAATGTATAGACTTCAAATGCTGACCACAAAATTTGAAAGTCTAAGAATGAAGGAAGATGAGACCATTCATGAATTTTACATGAATGTCCTTGAACTGGCTAACACCTCAGGAGCTTTGGGAGAAAAGATGACTAAAGAAAAGCTTGTAAGGAAGATTCCAAGGTCATTACCTAAAAGGTTTGCCATGAAGATAACAACCATTGAAGAAGCTCAAGACATATGCCACATGAAGGTGGATGAACTCATTGGTTCTCTCCAAACCTTTGAGATGGGGATGTGTGATCAGGCTGTGGAGAAAAAGAGAAAAAGTATAGCTCTTACCTCAAACACTGCTGAGGATTCAGATGATGAAAAATAGGAGAATCTATCAGAGGCAATAGCCATGCTTGGAAGACAGTTCAACAAACTGGTCAAAAGGAGAGATGCTAAGGCTAAACCTTATTTCAAAAGCTTGCCTGCTGACAAAGAGAAATCTGAGGAGAAAGCCAGTAAAGTACAGTGCCATGAATGTGAAGGATATGGACATATCAGAAAGGAATGTCCTACAAACCTAAAAAAGAAAGGAAAGAGCTTAACAGTCACTCGGTCTGATGAAGATTCAGACAATGGATCAGAAGAGGAATCAGCTAAACATGTAACTGCTCTGAACAATGTGTGCATCTCTGATGATGATTCAAGTGATGAAGAATTGTCTTTTGAGGAGCTTGCAACCTCATATAAAAAGCTTCACATCAGAAGCACAAAACTGGTTCAGCAAGGAGAGCAGGAGAAGAGAACCATCAAGGAGTTAGAAGCTGAAAAGAGAGAGCATCTAGCTATAATTGACACACTCAGTAGTGAAGTACAGGAGTTGAAAAGTAAGAAAGATCAAATGGCAAAATCCATAAGGATGCTTAATTCTGGGATTGACACCCTAGAGGAAATCCTTCAAAGTGGACATACCTCAGGAGATAAATCTGGTCTAGGATTTGTTGGGAAACAAAATCCTGTCTTGAAACTCAATAGGTTGCAGCCTGAACTTCAAAAGCTAAAAAGGATGTCACGACCAAAGTCATAACTTCCTCCATACAGAAATTGGAATCAAGTCAAGACACAGTTCCAAGGGCACATATGCTACCACTGTGGAAAACTTGGACATATAAAAGCTGTGTGTTTCTGGCTGCATGGATTTCCTAGCCAAAGAAAGACCAAACAAGGTAAGCATGGAAAAAGGCAGCATCATGCTACACATGGAAAAAGGCAGCATCATGCCAAGCCTGGCAAGAGGCAGCATCAGGTTAAGAAGGAAGTGCATAACAAGCAAAATCTATGGATTGCCAAGACTGTTTCACTAGCAGTTCACACTTCTCCAAGGATGCCTACTGTAACACGGTGGGAGAACTGACTTTAAACAATGTTGCGGATAGCAAGAGTCGCCACCGACTTTTATTTTATCCATAAGGAAAGGTTATAAAAGAACAGGAAAGACCTTAGAGAATATTTTGGGTCCGGGGGGTAGGTTATGAAAAGGGAAGGTATTAGCATCCTTTTCATCCATGGTTATCCATGGGCTCTTAGGTACTTAAGCTCACTTTTGAATTGTTTTGAAATTGTAGTGTGTGAATAGAAAATTTTCAGAATAGTTAATAAATAATCCATGTAAGGATGTGTTAAGAACTTGTTTGAAAACTTGTTGAAAATTTGTTTAAGTGTGAAAAAGTTTTGAAGTGAGCAAGTATCTAGGAGTAGCCTACCCTAATGTTTTAAGGTCTTTCTTATTCTTCATTCTTTCCTTTAGTAAGACTATCCCTACTATAATGGAGTAGGTAGTCCTTACTTTGGATGTTAAGGGATATGTGAGGGACAATTTGACTTTGAAGGCCATTGTGGGATGTAATAAGCACATATAAGGGACCATCATCATTTTTCGAAAGGGACTCGATTCGCAAAGGCAACCATAAGGGACTTTGATGATTTTTTCTATTTGAGGGACTTGCTTTATACACCCCACTTAACCATTATTCGTAGGCAACTTGAGGGATATCCTTAGGAAGTGAGACGGCGATTAAAATCGACTTACGTGTGTGACGTGTTTATTTTAATTATCTTTATTTAAAAGTGATCTAAATTTATTTTAATATTACATACATGTTGTTACACTCCCTAATTACTAACCATAATAATAATTAAATAATTAAACAACTTTACATCCAAGAAACAATTACAAAATAATAAGCAAAATAATTAAATAAAATAAGCAATAATAAATAATAAAGGGGGTTAATTCTAAGTTTACTCGGCAAGACATCGCATCTTGTGCCTACGTATCCTTACGGGAGTGGAATCAGAGTAATCGTAGTTCCCCTCAATAGGGAGGTTAGAAACTTCTTGACTGTGGTCAAGGTCTCAAGGGGAATAAACGCATCTTAAGGACACGCTTACGTGGAGTGTAGAAACTCCAAATCTCTACGTTGAAATGTTAAGTTGTAATTAGGGTTAAATTAGGGATTCCACGGCGGGAAACCCTAAAATGAGCGCGGCGGCTCTTTGACCTAATGCTAAGGGTAAAATTGTAATTTTGTCTGCGGCGAGGCATTTGTGAAAATTAGGGTTTGTAGTTTGTAGTTTTGAGGATTTGAAATTGAATGTGTGAAGTTTTACGGACTATTGGCGCGGCGGCCAAACAGTTAGACCTAACCTTCGGATGTGTGCAATGTGACAGAAATAATAGTAAACGCGTGAGATAATTGAATCATGCAAACAGAGAGATAATGTCATAATTTAAACCATGCAAGCTGAAATTTAAAGGCAGAATTTAAAGAGCGATTGTTAAGTTCGCGAGGTTACATGAGAGGAGCAGATACAATATGATAATGAAATTTGAATTGAACAATAATAAAATAAAATAAATAACGGTTCTAGTTATTATTTTAAAAAAAAGATTTTAGTTATTATTTTAAATTTATCTAAAAAAAAGTTTTTTCTTAAAAATAATAGGTTTTCATATTAATTTGGAAAAGATGTTAATGTTATTTATTTTAAAAAACAGATTTTTATATTATAACAAATTTTAATAAATTAATGATAACAATAATAATAATAATGGTAATAATAATGATAATAATGATAATAATAATAAATAATGATAATAATAATAATAATAATAATAATAATAATAATAATAATAATAAAGCAATAATGAATTTTAAGTGTGCCAAATAACCCAACAATGTTGCTAACGCAGAAATGCGCTCATCGCAACCAGATCTAAATCGGACGAAACAAAATTTATCGCAAAGAAAAAGAAATTAAGCAAAAAATAGTATTATTGCTCACACAAAAATGCGATCATCGCAACCAGATCGAACTAACACAAATGTCACGCGTCATGCACACAAATGTGCAAACATCGTATCGACATAATTCGATCAAAAATCTTATATATATATATATATATATATATATAAACTCTAACAATTTAAAAATTATATATATATAAACGTAACAGTAATAGATAAAGAAAAAGAAATAACGGTAATAGATGAAGAAAAAGAAATAACGGTAAAAGATGAAGAAAAAGAAACAACAGTAATAGATGAAGGAAAAGAAATAACGGTAAACGATGAAGAAAAAGAAACAATAGTAATGGATGAAGAAGAAAACTAAATAACGGCAAACGGCACTCACTCCTCTTAGGTTTTTTCCATTCTCTCCTTTTTTCCAACAAGGCAACACATGTATATATAGGGAACAAATTAGGGTTAACACCAAATTGTCAATAATGTCCCTAAAGCCCATTTTAAAGCCCAAACTAAATAATTAGTTAAGAAAAAATATAATTTAAATAATTTAACATAATTAAAATAAACTTAAAATAAAAACTAATAATCCTATTGATTCCTAAAATAAAAAATATTATAAAAAGAACAAAATTTTTTTCAATATTTTTTATTTTATGATTTTTTGGATATTTTTATGAATAATTTAGAAAAAAGTGAAAAAAATAATATTTTAAAAAATGATTTAATTAAAATACGAAAATAATAATTAAATAATAATAAAAACTATTTTTGTTATTTTTTTAATGAAAGATAGAAAATTTAGAGTAAAAATAATAAAAAAACAAAAAAAAATGACAAAGGTGAGATTCGAACTCTCAACCTCTCACACTCATAACTCCTTACACATGTCCTCCTGCCAATTGTGCCATTTTTACTTTTTAGAAAAAAAATGCATGCCATATGATATTTACCTGCAAAAAGTCAAACGACTACACAAATTTGTTAGTAATTGATTAAATGCAATGAAATGCGACGACAAATCTTAGGGCAAAATTTGGGGTATTACAGTTATTATGATAATATTTCTCACCCAACCTCTCTTTGATGTTGGCAAAAAAAATCATGAAGTTTGACTTTGGTTTGACCACAGTTGACCTCAGTTTGACCTTTTAACTGCATTGACTGCTTTTGACTTATCTGATCATCTGACTGAGCAAACTTTTGAGAAAAGTCTTGAAACTTGACATGGGGGTTCTTATACACATATAAGATGTTATGAAGCTCACTTGAAGTCTTGGAAGTCCATTTAGCCTGATTAAAGTCAAAACCCTAGTTTTGGATGCACTGCTTAGGAGGTGCATTGTCTGAGGGAATTGTCAACTCTTCTGACCAATTGTAAATTTTGTGAACCTTGTGAACCTTCTTGGAACACAAAGTCTTGTATTGTGAGGGCAAATTTTGGGGTGCAACAGCTGCCCCTGTTCAATTTTCTGAAACCTGAGGGGTTAGATTGGTATATTTGCCAGTCGTAACCTGGAAGGTTGAAGGGGATTGAACACAAAAGCCCAAAAATTTGCACTCACCAGTGCATGGAGTGATATTGATGGTTGGTTGAACATGATTGAGTGGGCTTAAAGATGCCACTAGGGGAAAGTTCTTCAGTAGTATAATGAGAACTGTCAGGAGTCTGGAGTAATACTGATGTAACAGCATGTCTTCATGAGGATAGAGCAATCAATAATGATAACCCTAAAGCAGTCTTGAAGTGATAAATCTGACCTCAGGAGGATAGAGCAATCAATAGCTCTAAAGCAGTCTTGAAGTAATAATGGCTTCAGGAGGATAGAGCAATCAATAGCTCTAAAGCAGTCTTGAAGTAATAGAATGGCTTCAGTAGGATAGAGCAATCAACAGCTCTAAAGCAGTCTTGAAATAATAATGTGATATGTCTTCAGGAGGATAGAGCAATCAATAGCTCTAAAGCAGTCTTGAAGTAATGATTTCAGGAGGATAGAGCAATGGATAGCTCTAAAGCAGTCTTGAAATAATAATGTAATTTCAGGAGGATAGAGCAATGGATAACTCTAAAGCAGTCTTGAAATAATTAGATGGCTTCAGGAGGATAGAGCAATGAATAGCTCTAAAGCAGTCTTGAAGTAGTAATATGACCTCATGAGGATAGAGCAATGAATAGCTCTAAAGCAGTCTTGAAGTAATAGGATGATTTCAGGAGGATAGAGCAATCAGTAGCTCTAAAGCAGTCTTGAAGTCATGAGAGGCTATCAGGAGGATAAAATAACCCTGAGGTTACAATAAAGCAGTCCCAAAGTAATAAGAAGCTCATCAGGAGGATAAAGTAACCCTGAGGTTACAATAAAGCAGTCCCAAAGATCATAAGATTGTTTGTTGGATAATTAACCTGAAAACAAGGTAGCATTCTGTATAACAACATTAGTTTATGCTTTATGTATGCATGTATGACATGATGCACTTAGGTAATGTACTGTAGACATATATGTTATGGTATGATGTAAATGATGTATGTATGCTATGACACTGCTGGAAGTGTCTGGATATCCTTGTATAACAACTGCTGGCCAAGGAAAATAAATCCCGATTCGTTGTTGAAGAATATATAACCCTCCGTCTGCTGGGAATAACAAGGTATAGATAACCTCCCGTTGTTGGGGATAACAAGGTATAGATAACCTCCCGTTGTTGGGGATAGTAGGGTATAGATAACCTTCGTTTTCATTTGATAGTAGGATAAGTATAACATCCCGTCTTCGTTCATCGTGCCCTTATTGGAAAGTAATTTCCCGTATATCCGTATGAGGATAAAAGAGATGGATATAAATTCCAGGGGAGATTAGACTTTGTGAAAATGGATTAGTCCTACTGATGGTTTGTAACTGTCTTGTAAAGATGAACCGGCGAAGCTTCGTTGAAATCTTTCCCTCGTTCGTCCTTAGTAAATACTATTACTGCATTTTCATGCATTTCTAGTAAACATCAATCATATTAAAAGCATACATGCATTTCTGGTAAACATCAATCATATTCAAAGGCATACATACATTCAAACACAACCAATGGACGTTTCGCTTATGTAAATAGGGTAAAAGTAAATCTGGATTCAAAAGATGGAATTTATTTATATCAAAAGTGACCCATACACGGGTAAGTTTGTACAAGGAGACATAAACCCTAGTAAGAGAATTTTGTCATGAAGTTTTACAAAAAGAATCAGCTATGTGGGAAATAATCCTATTGAGTTTCAATTCTACTATTGCCACTCAAGTATCTCATCTTCTTGCTGTTGAGACGGAAACGATTGGATTGAGCTTTATCTGTTTGAGCTTGAGTAAGTAGTACAACTGGTTGTAGTTTCATGAGTGATCCAAACGAGACATAGTCATACGCTTTAATCCCTAACTTTTGCCTGGATTGCCCTTTCAGGTTTTCAATCCACCGGGATACCCTTTTTTGCCCAAGCCGCCTTTTCAGGTTTTCGACTTGCCGGGTGTACATCTTTTTATATATATATCCCTAATTTTTGCCCAAACCCTTTTGGTTTGCCGGGATGCCCTTATTTTTGCCTAGGCCTGTCAACCTAGCGGGTCTCTTTTTATGCGTAGTATTTTTTAACTATGTCTGCGTTTACAGGTTGTGGGAAGTCTTCACCATCCATTGTAGTCAGTATCATGGCACCTCTTGAGAACACTGTCTTGACTACAAATGGTCCCTCATATGTTGGAGTCCACTTGCCCCTAGGATCACCCTGTGGTAATATGATACGCTTGATTACCAAGTCACCAGCCTGATATACCTTTGGCTTAACCTTCTTGTTAAAAGCTTTGATCATCCGTTTCTGGTACATCTGGCCATGACAAACTGCTGCTAACCTTTTCTCATCAATCAAATTTATCTGGTCAAGTCGAGTATGAATCCACTCATCTTCATCCAAGCCTGCATCCTTCATAATTCTCAAGGAGGGGATCTGAACTTCAATAGGCAGAACTGCTTCCATACCATAGACTAAGGAGAATGGGGTTGCCCCTGTTGAAGTACGTATTGTAGTACGATAACCATGCAGAGCAAATGGTAACATCTCGTGCCAATCCTTGTAAGTAACAGTCATCTTCTGTACAATCTTCTTAATGTTCCTATTAGATGAGCCAAATGATCACCAACAACACTCCCCTTAATGGCCTTCTGAGTAGTATACTGTATATCATATTCCGTCAAGATCATTTGCCATCTTGCAATTCTTCCGGAGAGAGCAGGTTTCTCAAATATGTACTTGATTGGATCCATCTTCGAAATCAACAAGGTAGTATGGGTCAACATATACTGTCTTAGTCGGCGAGCAGCCCATGCCAAAGCGCAGCAAGTTTTCTCGAGCAGTGAGTATCTTGTTTCACAGTCGGTAAACTTTTTGCTAAGGTAGTATATTGCCTGCTCTTTTCGACCAGACTCGTCATGTTGCCCCAATACACACCCCATTGAGTTGTCTAATACTGTTAAATACATAATCAAGGGTCTTCCATCAACTGGTGGCATTAAAATTGGAGGTTCTAGCAAATATCTCTTGATTTCATCAAAGGCAGTCTGGCACTCATCGTTCCATTCCATCATCTGATCTTTCTTCAACAACTTGAAGATTGGCTCACAGATGGTAGTTAATTGGGAAATAAATCTTGCAATGTAGTTCAATCGTCCCAAGAAACCTCTAACCTCCTTCTCAGTACGGGGAGCTGGCATCTCTCGTATAGCTTTCACTTTTGCAGGATCCACTTCAATACCTTTTCCACTGACAATGAAACCCAGGAGCTTTCCAGATCTAACTCCAAAAGTACACTTGTTTGGATTTAACCTCAACCTGTATTTCTTCAACCTCTCAAACAACTTGTGCAGATGATCAAGATGTTGTTCTTCATTCTGAGACCTGGATATCATATCATCCACATATACCTCTATCTCATGATGAATCATATCATGAAACAAAGCCACCTTGGCACGCTGATATGTTGCCCCTGCATTCTTCAAACCAAATGGCATTACCTTATAGCAAAAGGTGCCCCACTGTGTCACAAATGTAGTCTTCTCCATATCTTCAGGTGCCATCTTGATTTGATTGTAACCAGAGAAACCATCCATAAAAGAGAATATCTTATGCTGAGCAGTGTTGTCTACCAGGATATCAATATGAGGAAGTGGAAAGTCATCTTTAAGGCTAGCCTTGTTCAGATCTCTGTAGTCTACACACATACGTACCTTACCATCTTTCTTAGGAACTGGTACCACATTTGCAACCCACTGAGGATAAGAAGTTACGGCCAAGAACCCTGCATTGAACTGTTTCATTACCTCTGCTTTGATCTTTTCTGACATTTCAGGACGCATACGACGAACCTTCTGCTTCTTTGGACGACAATCTTCTTTCACTGGCAAACGGTGAACCACAATGTCTGTATCCAACCCTGGCATATCTTCATAAGACCAAGCAAAGATCTCCACATAGTCACGTAGCATCTGAATCAACCTGCTCTTGACACTGTCCTCTAAATCAGCCCCTATCTTGACCTCTTTTCTGTTTTCTTCGGCTCCCAGATTCACAACTTCGACTGGCTCTTCATGTGGCTGTATAGCTTTCTCTTCTTGTTGTAACAACCTAGCAAGCTCTACAGGTATTTCACAATCGTCCTCGTTTCCGTCTTCAGTTTGATAGATCGGATTCTCGAAATTGTAATTGGCAATAGTAGAACTGTTATCAACTGGATCCAGAGTGGATGAGGATCTGCATTTTAGTGACGTGGGTGTGTGTAAGAACACCTAGCTGATAAAGCAAAAATAAAAGAAAAAGAAAGACAAGGAACACAATATTTACGAAAACGAAACGTCCACTGATTTTATTGAATGAAGTATGCAAATGAAATGACAACCCGTAACAAGCACACCATTGTGCCCCGGGTAAGGCACATGGCTTGAAAGTTTTAATTGTTCCAGAAATTATAAATTTAAAAACATAACACAGTAATAGTATTTACTCCTGACTAAAGGAGATAGGGATAACATCTTCAGCTTTCCAATTATTGAGTCCAGCACCCACAGTAGGAAAAATCCATGCCTCCAAGTTGTAGTCTTCATCTTGATCTCCCACAGCATTGATAACCCCTTGATTGGTGATACGAACAGCACGAGCACGACGAACAGCCTTCTGGGATTCTGCAGTGAAACCCAAACCAAACTTGTCAGACTTGTATGGAATATTAGGAAGCTGACCCCAAATAGTACAACCACCTTCTTCCACCACAGCTTTTGCATCATTGAGGGAGGCCATTGCCATTGTTGGAGGGTTTCTGATGACCACAGGAACCTTCTTCACAGCAGGAGGAGTCACACAATCCTTAACAGCCCAGGGAACCACTTCAAATGACTGACATGGAGTTTCAATGTATTCACCTTCTACTTCCAGATACTTGAAAGTGTTTACATGGCTGACAAAGTATTCTTCCTCTCCAAAGACAGTAACAACTTTTCCATTCACCGGATATCTCAACTTTTGATGTAATGTGGAGGTCACAGCACCTGCCCCATGGATCCAGGGACGACCAAGCAGACATGAGTACGAAGGACGAATATCCATCACATAGAATGTAGCAGTGAACACCTGAGAACCAACCTTGATTGGAAGATCAATTTCCCCATGCACTACTCTTCTAGAACCATCAAAAGCCTTTACCACAATATTACTGGGCTTCAATACCGTATCTTCAGGACTCAGCTTGTTCAGGACTTCCTTAGGCAACACATTCAGAGAGGAACCATTGTCTATCAGCACATGAGACAGGGTAGTGCCCATGCACTCAATTGAAATATGCAAGGCCCTGTTATGATCCCTCTTGGCAGGGGTCAAGTCAGCATCAGAAAATCCTAACCCGTTGTCATAGGTCAGGTGAGCAACACAATTCTCAAACTGGTCCACAGAAATTGCACTGGGTACATGAGCCATCTTTAGAAACTTGATCAATGACTTGGCATGAGCCTCAGAACATAATAACAGGGAGAGCATAGAAATCTTTGAGGGAGTATGCCCCAGCTGATCAACAATATCATAATCACTCTTGCGAATGATTTTCAATACTTCTTCCATCTGCTTAGAGAGGTCATCAGCAGCTGGCACATCAGTAGATACAGGCTCAATAACAGGACCCTTGCCCCGAGCATCAGTGGTGGAAGTAACAGCAGGAGTAACTGCACTCTTAGAAGCAACTGGAGGAGAGAAGACTCTTCCACTACGAGTGATCTTGCTAGATCCAGCAATATTATCAATGTCAACAGGCATATCAGGTAAAGGCTCCTGCTTGACACCATGGATGTAAACATCAGACCCATAGTGCCAAGGCACAGCTTTGTCAGATGTATAAGGAATAGGACCAGGAGTGGTAATGATCAGAGGAGCTACTCTGGCTTCAGCAACAACCTTCACAGGACCTTCAGCAGTAATCTTGATTGGGCCCTGATGAGTGATTTTAATGGGACCCTTTGAAGTGATTCTTAGTGGTACTTTGTCAACCATGTCAACCTCTTCAATCTTCTTACCCTGAGTCAGATGATCCACCATACTTTCTACAGATGCTGGTCTTCTTTCAAACACTATAGTATATTTATCCATGAGACGTTGAATCCCATCTCTCAAAATGAAGCAACTATCCGGCTTATAGGTACAATATAGACAATCTTCATGACAACCTGGAAAGATCCCAGCTTGTACTAACCTCTTTTTGATAACAGACAATGGTGTGCTCAACTCCATAACTGAATAGACATGCAGATCTTCATCAATATCTTCATCAATGGCGTTGACAGTCTTCTCGTGATTTGGCATTGGAGCTGTAATCACATTTGGAGTACCTGGTGGATCAAACTCAATTTCTCCAGCATCAATCATATCCTGAATTTTGTTCTTCAAGACCCAGCAGTTATTAGTATCATGTCCTGGACAGTTTGAATGATATGCACATCGTGCATTGGGATTGTACTTGGGAGAGGTAACATTGGGATTCTGAGGAGCCTCCCTCAGGGTAATAAGTTCAGCCTTCAACAAGTGTTGCAATGCCTGAGCCATTGACATGTTGATCTTCGTGAACTGTCTTCTAGCCCTCTGTTGGTTGCCTTGAGGCTGCTCTGTTGTTGCAGGAGTTGGATTTGAAATATGAACTGCACTAACAGACTGATGCCTTCTGTTACGATCAGGCTGACCATACACAGCATTAGATTCTTTCTTCCCAGTGGGAGGCTTCTTTGCAGCACCTGATGAAGAAGTGCCCACTTGGATCTTACCACTCTTGATACCATTCTCTACTCGCTCTCCTGTCATGATCAACTCAGTGAAGCCAGATGATGAGCTTCCAATGAGATGACTGTAAAACGGACCATTCAGCGTACACATGAACATATCAACCAACTCCCTATCAGTCAAAGGGGGTTGAACTCTTCCAGCTAAGTCTCTCCACTTCTGAGCATACTCCTTAAAGCTTTCTTTGGCACCCATAGACATGCTTTGAAGCTGCATGCGAGTGGGGGCTAAGTCAGCATTGTATTGATACTGCTTGTAAAAGGCTTCAGCAAGGTCATTCCAATCTCTGATGTTGACACTCTCCAACTGATAATACCACTCTAGCTGAGCTCCAGATAAACTCTCTTGAAAGAAATGGATCCACAACTTTTTATCAGCAGTGTGGGGTTGAATTCTTCTGACATAAGACCTCAGATGCAATTTGGGACAAGAGACCCCATCATAGACAACAAATGTAGGAACTTTGAACCCAATGGGTATGACCACCCCAGATATCAAGCTCAAATCCTCAAAATCCAGCCCAGATGATTTCTGTAATTCCATAGCATCCATTCTATCCACCAGCATCTTGAATTTGTCTTCGTTAGGCTCATGGTAGTAGTTAGCCTCAGAATCAGAGTCCCCCATAGTGTTGTGGAGACTGCCTCTCTCCTGCTCAGATTCTTCAGATTCATAGTCTTCAACATGTTCCTTGGTCTTGACAGGACCTTTGAACCTTCTTCCCATGTTGAGCAACCCAGCAGACCTTCTAGCCTTCTTAGTCTTCTTGGCCAGCAGTGTCTTCAATTCATCCTGCCCCTTGGATAGGTTCAGGATCAGCTCTTGGAACTGTGCATTCTGTGCCTGGAGATCCTTAACTGATTGTTCAAGAGCCATTGCTGAAATAAACAGCGAGAAGATGAGAAACCTGTGCACAATTATAAACCTGTGATGCAATGATATGGGAATGCATATGCAATGTTTTCAAGGACCGCAGGATTTAAATTTGCTTAAACAAACAAGAAAGTAACTTTTTATTAGTAATAACTTGTTTTGCCTTTTAGGCTTACAAAAAATGAAAACGAAATAAGTACAAAAGATGGGGTTTTAAGTCTCCCATGGACGTTTCCTCTTTGTGTTGAGGTATGAGTTGAGGTTTCGTTCCTCATGAAGTAGCTTTGTTAGCTCTAGGATCCTTGCTTGGCTTGCTTTGTAATGAGCCTCGAAAGTATCCCTTTGCTCTTTCAGTTGGATCCATGATCTCTGCAAGTCTTCCATATCAGTAGGCATGTCTGGGTGAAGGATGGTATAAGCTGTGTCTCCTTCAGCAACAGGTTCCATGGTAACTGGTAGGACGGCAGGATATGGCATCATGAGTGTCTGAGCACGAAATCGTACCCATCTGAGATAAGCCTCCATAGGAATGGTGTACTTAGGCTCCAGTGTCTTGCTGTCAATCCTGTTTACCTTTCCCCAAGCTCGTATGAATCTCTGACGGTAACCCTGAAGATCGTTGTCGTAGTCAAACACAATGCCCTGAATCAACATGTCATGTGGACCATCGCTCCGGGCGTAACCAAACTGTCGTAAAGCTAGAGATGGGTTGTAGGTGATGCCTCCTCTTATGCCTAGAAGTGGCACATTAGGAAACTCCCCACAACGGTCAATGATGGTGACATTCTCCATAGATCTGGAGCACCAATGGATGTCTGAGTGAGAAAGTGACATGATCCTCTTGGACCATCTGAACCCTTGCTCATTCTTCATTACTGAGCGAGGAAGGTGAGAAATAAACCACCTAGAAAGTAAAGGTATGCAGCACATCAAAGTTCCTCTTGCCCTTGTAGTACGGGTGTGAAGAGAATGTAGGATGTCTCCAAGTAAGGTAGGCACTGGATTGTGACTCAGGAATATATTGATGGCATGAACGTCTATGAACTGATCAGGATTGGGGAACAACACTAAGCCATAAATTAATAAGGCTAAGATCTCCTCAAAAGCATCGTAGCTCATAGCCTTCAAGAACATTTGAGCTTTATCCACTAATACCTTGGCAAGAATACCTTTAACTCCACTTCTCGTCTCTAGAACAATGTCAGACTTCTTCAGATGTAGAGCTGCAGCAATAACTTCTGGTTTAAGCTCCTTCTCTAAGCCTGTGAATAGCTTCTGATCAAGAACAGGTATACCCAGAAGTTTAGAGAACTCCTCCATGGTTGGAACCAGCTGATAATCAGGAAATGTAAAGCAATGGTGCTTAGGGTCAAAGAACTGAAACAGCACACTCATCATGTCTTCACTGAACCCTGAAGTAACTAGATCCAATAAGTGACCATGTCTCTTGTTGAACTGGGAATGATCAGGCACTAGGGAAACCAACTCCTTGAGCTTAGCAGGTATCCCTACAAAGTTGATCCTGATGGTGTTTCTACGAGCAGAAGCCATGACCTGCAACAAAGAACAAAGATAAATCCTTTGGTCCTTGAAATGGTTAGGGAAAATGATATGCTTATGATGCATGATGATGTCATGATGTTCAATCACAAACATGTGGCACACACAAACAAGTCACACAATTGCCCTAGGTTTAAAGGCTTGCATGAGGTTCAAAGGCAAGTACCCTCCCCTGAAGTTAGATGGTTCATCCTGTCCTACAAAAGTAACCGGGTTCTAAGGGATCTCAATATCATTGATCCTTCACAAGGGTGGTTGATCAGAAGGCAACTTACTTGCCAACCAAAACCCTCCAAGTTTAAGATCTCAATGAGCGTAGCATCGAGTGTCAACCAACTTCAGTCTGCACCAAAGCCGGTTACCTCACTACTTTCTAAAGGCCAAGATGAGTTAACTAGGGTTCTAAAAGTCAGTTAGTGCATTGACAACATATGGCAGCCTCAATATTATCCTCAACTTGACTTAAGGAATATAAGCACCAACCAAGAAGTCGCACTAACTATGGCCACCAGATCAACCGTATCGATATACGTCGTACAGTTTCCTTGGTCTATTGCCATTTACCTAAGGTACACTAGATCCGGGTTAGGACCTTTCACACATAAGAGCACCCCAACAATATAATAATAAAGCAAACAAGGCAAACAATTTAAAGTGATCTTAATTCCTAAGGGTACCCCTCTTAAATAGATCCCCAGCAGAGTCGCCAGTTCTGTAAAACGGTGGGAGAACTGACTTTAAACAATGTTGCGGATAGCAAGAGTCGCCACCGACTTTTATTTTATCCATAAGGAAAGGTTATAAAAGAACAGGAAAGACCTTAGAGAATATTTTGGGTCCGGGGGGTAGGTTATGAAAAGGGAAGGTATTAGCATCCTTTTCATCCATGGTTATCCATGGGCTCTTAGGTACTTAAGCTCACTTTTGAATTGTTTTGAAATTGTAGTGTATGAATAGAAAATTTTCAGAATAGTTAATAAATAATCCATGTAAGGATGTGTTAAGAACTTGTTTGAAAACTTGTTGAAAATTTGTTTAAGTGTGAAAAAGTTTTGAAGTGAGCAAGTATCTAGGAGTAGCCTACCCTAATGTTTTAAGGTCTTTCTTATTCTTCATTCTTTCCTTTAGTAAGACTATCCCTACTATAATGGAGTAGGTAGTCCTTACTTTGGATGTTAAGGGATATGTGAGGGACAATTTGACTTTGAAGGCCATTGTGGGATGTAATAAGCACATATAAGGGACCATCATCATTTTTCGAAAGGGACTCGATTCGCAAAGGCAACCATAAGGGACTTTGATGATTTTTTCTATTTGAGGGACTTGCTTTATACACCCCACTTAACCATTATTCGTAGGCAACTTGAGGGATATCCTTAGGAAGTGAGACGGCGATTAAAATCGACTTACGTGTGTGACGTGTTTATTTTAATTATCTTTATTTAAAAGTGATCTAAATTTATTTTAATATTACATACATGTTGTTACACTCCCTAATTACTAACCATAATAATAATTAAATAATTAAACAACTTTACATCCAAGAAACAATTACAAAATAATAAGCAAAATAATTAAATAAAATAAGCAATAATAAATAATAAAGGGGGTTAATTCTAAGTTTACTCGGCAAGACATCGCATCTTGTGCCTACGTATCCTTACGGGAGTGGAATCAGAGTAATCGTAGTTCCCCTCAATAGGGAGGTTAGAAACTTCTTGACTGTGGTCAAGGTCTCAAGGGGAATAAACGCATCTTAAGGACACGCTTACGTGGAGTGTAGAAACTCCAAATCTCTACGTTGAAATGTTAAGTTGTAATTAGGGTTAAATTAGGGATTCCACGGCGGGAAACCCTAAAATGAGCGCGGCGGCTCTTTGACCTAATGCTAAGGGTAAAATTGTAATTTTGCCTGCGGCGAGGCATTTGTGAAAATTAGGGTTTGTAGTTTGTAGTTTTGAGGATTTGAAATTGAATGTGTGAAGTTTTACGGACTATTGGCGCGGCGGCCAAACAGTTAGACCTAACCTTCGGATGTGTGCAATGTGACAGAAATAATAGTAAACGCGTGAGATAATTGAATCATGCAAACAGAGAGATAATGTCATAATTTAAACCATGCAAGCTGAAATTTAAAGGCAGAATTTAAAGAGCGATTGTTAAGTTCGCGAGGTTACATGAGAGGAGCAGATACAATATGATAATGAAATTTGAATTGAACAATAATAAAATAAAATAAATAACGGTTCTAGTTATTATTTAAAAAAAAAGATTTTAGTTATTATTTTAAATTTATCTAAAAAAAAGTTTTTTCTTAAAAATAATAGGTTTTCATATTAATTTGGAAAAGATGTTAATGTTATTTATTTTAAAAAACAGATTTTTATATTATAACAAATTTTAATAAATTAATGATAACAATAATAATAATAATGGTAATAATAATGATAATAATGATAATAATAATAAATAATGATAATAATAATAATAATAATAATAATAATAATAATAATAATAATAATAATAATAATAATAATAATAATAATAATAATAATAATAATAATAATAATAATAAAGCAATAATGAATTTTAAATGTGCCAAATAACCCAACAATGTTGCTAACGCAGAAATGCGCTCATCGCAACCAGATCTAAATCGGACGAAACAAAATTTATCGCAAAGAAAAAGAAATTAAGCAAAAAATAGTATTATTGCTCACACAAAAATGCGATCATCGCAACCAGATCGAACTAACACAAATGTCACGCGTCATGCACACAAATGTGCAAACATCGTATCGACATAATTCGATCAAAAATCTTATATATATAAACTCTAACAATTTAAAAATTATATATATATAAACGTAACAGTAATAGATAAAGAAAAAGAAATAACGGTAATAGATGAAGAAAAAGAAATAACGGTAAAAGATGAAGAAAAAGAAACAACAGTAATAGATGAAGGAAAAGAAATAACGGTAAACGATGAAGAAAAAGAAACAATAGTAATGGATGAAGAAGAAAACTAAATAACGGCAAACGGCACTCACTCCTCTTAGGTTTTTTCCATTCTCTCCTTTTTTCCAACAAGGCAACACATGTATATATAGGGAACAAATTAGGGTTAACACCAAATTGTCAATAATGTCCCTAAAGCCCATTTTAAAGCCCAAACTAAATAATTAGTTAAGAAAAAATAAAATTTAAATAATTTAACATAATTAAAATAAACTTAAAATAAAAACTAATAATCCTATTGATTCCTAAAATAAAAAATATTATAAAAAGAACAAAATTTTTTTCAATATTTTTTATTTTATGATTTTTTGGATATTTTTATGAATAATTTAGAAAAAAGTGAAAAAAATAATATTTTAAAAAATGATTTAATTAAAATACGAAAATAATAATTAAATAATAATAAAAACTATTTTTGTTATTTTTTTAATGAAAGATAGAAAAATTTAGAGTAAAAATAATAAAAAACAAAAAAAAATGACAAAGGTGAGATTCGAACTCTCAACCTCTCACACTCATAACTCCTTACACATGTCCTCCTGCCAATTGTGCCATTTTTACTTTTTAGAAAAAAAATGCATGCCATATGATATTTACCTGCAAAAAGTCAAACGACTACACAAATTTGTTAGTAATTGATTAAATGCAATGAAATGCGACGACAAATCTTAGGGCAAAATTTGGGGTATTACAGTTATTATGATAATATTTCTCACCCAACCTCTCTTTGATGTTGGCAAAAAAAATCATGAAGTTTGACTTTGGTTTGACCATAGTTGACCTCAGTTTGACCTTTTAACTGCATTGACTGCTTTTGACTTATCTGATCATCTGACTGAGCAAACTTTTGAGAAAAGTCTTGAAACTTGACATGGGGGTTCTTATACACATATAAGATGTTATGAAGCTCACTTGAAGTCTTGGAAGTCCATTTAGCCTGATTAAAGTCAAAACCCTAGTTTTGGATGCACTGCTTAGGAGGTGCATTGTCTGAGGGAATTGTCAACTCTTCTGACCAATTGTGAATTTTGTGAACCTTGTGAACCTTCTTGGAACACAAAGTCTTGTATTGTGAGGGCAAATTTTGGGGTGCAACACCTACCAATGAAGATTGGTACTTTGATAGTGGTTGCTCCAAGCATATGACTGGAATTGAGGATCTGTTTATCAAACTCAAACCTCATTCATCTAGTCATGTAACCTTTGGTGATGGAGCTAGAGGAGAAATCACAGGTGCTGGACAACTTGACAACCCTAAAGCTTCAAAATTAAAGGATGTCCTGCTAGTTAAAGGACTAACTGTCAACCTAATAAGCATAAGTCAACTATGTGATCAAGGCTTAAAAGTCCAGTTTTCAAAGGATAAGTGTGTAGTTGTCAATGAAGAAGGTAAGGTAGAAATGAGAGGATCCATAGCAATGAACAATTGCTACCTATGGGAGCCCAGAAGTAACCTCAATAACTTGGAGAAAAAGGAAACTAGGGAAAAAGTATTGCTGGTAAAGGACAGACAACAGAAAGGATCCAACACACCAGCAAGAAGATCCTCAAAGTATGCCTCAGAAAGAAGGACATGATGCAAGAAACCTCATGGAGGGAAGCAAGCCAAGAAGGGATACCCATGCATTAGTCATCAGGGAAAGCTAGATAGGCTATACTGGAACCTAATGGAGTCCATGGATGCTACCCTGCCTAAAAGAAGCCATGTTACAACTAATGTCATGATCTTTTTCTGTGACATCCAGTGCACTATTCAAACAAGTCCTGGTGAGTTCAAAGGAGGCATGCTCAGGGGTCACTCTTGTAAATGGAAAGGGATTGGTGCAATACCTGATGAGGATGCAATAAATAGGACTGAAATTGATGCATGGATTGTCAAGGCCCATAAAAGTGATTTACAAAAATTGAGGCCTTTAAGTAATGGTGAGTTATAGCAATTAATGAGAATAGGGAATTATAATTTAAAATTCAATCATTTACTGATTAGTCAAAACATTAAGTTCCCTCCTCATTTGCCATATCACCTAGTGAGCCTCTCTATATCATACTCCCACACCACTTGGTTCAGTATCAAACTGTTCATCTTTCCTACAGCCTCCAACAAACGAAAACCCCTGTTCACACGATCAACATCCTGTACAATGTCTCAACATTCACCAAAATCATCTCCCTCAAAGAAAATACCCACCAACGAGTCTGAGATAGGAACTGAGTCAAGCAACCCTAACTCAGTGCTTGAAATAGCACCCCTGCGCATGATGACTCCAGAAGGAGTTATGGTAAAAAAATCCAAGGAGCCAACATGCAAGAAGGTCCAAAGACACTGTCTTAGGTAAAACTCCTACTCCTGCAACTTCTGATGTTAATGATGATGGAGCCAAGAAAATGCACAACATCATTGCGGGCATGGTGGCTAGGGCTCTAAACATCCCCATTCCACCCATCAATGAGGGGTCTGGCCCAACTGTGCATGATCAAAGTGATGATATGACCAATGTTGGAACCTAGGAAGATCGTACCTCAAAAGAGAAGAACAAGGGAGTAGTCTCTGATGGTGGAAGTGATGATGTGCAAGGCACCTAGAATGCGGAGTTGGTAGACCTTGATGAATATTCTGATAATGATTTAATAGCAAACATCAATCCTGGCATAGCCAAAAGACTCGTGACAAGGAAAGGTAAACAGGTAGCTGAACAAGGTTCCCCCAAGAAAAAGGCAGTTGAACAGGTTGTTGAGCAAGACAACCTCACAAAGAAGAAGACAACTGAACATGACACTCCCTCAAGAAAGGCTAGAACTAAAACAAGACCAGTTGGACCTCCCAAAGCCTGGATCAAAGTAGTCACCAAAAAGAGAAAGGTTGAATCTGGTACTGAATCAGAGACTGAGACTAATGTTGCTGAAGATGTCACTGACATTCTAAACAAGAAGAGACCCTCCAAGAGCAAACTGGCTGAAAAAGTCCCTGAAGTTACAATTGACAACATATCATTTCATTACCCCTCGTGTGTTAATAGGTGGAAGTATGTTGTTCAGAAAAGGATGGCAGTGGAAAGGGAGCTGGGACAGAATGCTCTTGAGAGTAAAGAAATCATGAAACTCATTAATGATGCAGGATTAATGAAAACAGTCAGAGAATTCTCTTCATGCTATGAGGTACTTGTCTAAAGAGTTTGGGAAGGTGCATGTAAGAGGGTAGTGTGTTACTTTTACTCCAACAACAATCAACAAATATCTGGGAAGATCAGATAGAGCTCGTCCTGATGTAAATGTTTCAGAAAACAAAATATGCCAAGTGATAACAGGCAACCAGGTACAAAGATGGCCATCCAAAAGAAAGCTAGTTGCCAGCAAATTGAGTGTTAAATATGCTATGTTGCATAAGATTGGAGCAGCAAATTGGGTTCCCACAAATCATAAATCTACTGTGGCAACTGGTCTTGGAAAGATCATCTGTGTTATTGGGACCAAGGCCAAATTTGATTTTGGAACATATGTTTTTGATCAAACTATGAAACATGCAGGCAACTACAGCATCAAGGGCCCCATTGCATTCCCTTCACTCATATGTGGCATCATTTTGAAACAATATCCCAATATTCTCAAAAAGAGCAATGTTGCGAGCAAAAGAGAAAGCCCATTATCATTTCATCCCAAACTATTTCTTGGAACTCATGTTCCTGACATGGTTGCAACTTCAGCTGAGACATCTCAATTTACATCATCAAAAGCAGAAGTGATTGCCAAGCTAAAGGAAACATGTCAGGAGCTGGATGCAAGGAAAAGAACACTTGAAGCACTAATCAGGACCCTTGAGCAAAATGACAATGTTGAGTTCACTGATGAGAACAGGAAAAACGATGGTGCTGAAGAGAGTGATGACCATGCAGCTGATTCAGAGAAAGAAAGGGAGAACAGTGATGAAGATGGATCCACTGAGGCTGAGGAGTCTAGTGATGGAGAATCTGACAAAGGTAAGTCCAGTTCTGCATCTGAAGAAGAAGAATGACATGTGCTGATAAAGTGTTGTGAAATTCTAGTTGATTGATGCTGAGTTGATAGAGAAGATGAGATGTTGTTTCTTGATTAGGTTTGGTTGGAATTCTGTGTGATTTTTGTAAGAACTGAATTCTGTAATGCTCTGACTGAGCAGTTGGTTTAATGTGCCCCTAACAATTGTCTGTTCCTACAACTTTTGACCTCTGCTAAGTATTTAGTTGGATCTTAATTTGTGGCTAAAAAGGGGGATAGTATGATAGAAAACAGCAGGTGGGAGAACAAGTTGAAGACTAGCTAGTGCATAGCTATAACATATGTACCATTGTGCATATATGACGTAATCATACTTGCATGCTTGCAGGGCTCTGATACCAAGTATGATAGAAAACAGGTGCTGCTGAAGATATGTGTGATAACAGCTGATTAGTGTTGTTAGTATAGGATTGTGCTGATGCTATATATGAATGCCTAGGTTGAGTAGGGTTGTATGATAGAACTAGGATGCTAACCATATATGTGTCTGCAAAGTGTAAGCAGGATCAGAGCAGTGTGCATCCCTTCAGGGGGAGTAGCACAGGTGTGTGACATCAGAAGATTATGCTGAATGTCATAACATCCAGATCAGACTGGATGTCTGTATGACTGTAGGATCTGCAGGTAAAGTGTTCTGCTGGTGAGTTGCATCAGTTGAGGGGGAGTAACTCTATGTGTTACTCGATTAGCTAAGAGTGACATATGTAGTGATACTAACAGATGGTTAACAAGGTGAGTGTTAACAGGGCTGAAAGCCAACTGTGAGGACTCTGAGAGCTTGAGCAGCAAGTGACTTACCTGCATGAAGGACATATGTTAAGCCTTCTGCTGTGTGTAAATCTCTGGTGTAAGTATAAAGTGTTTTTGCCAAAAATTTTCCAAAGGGGGAGTTTGTAAGTGCTCATGATTGGCTGCATTTTGTGGCAAAACATTAGTGTATGCATGAATGTCATGTTTGATGTTGATACATTCATAATATGGATTGTGCAGGTTAAGTTAACTCAACTAACTATAAGTTAAGCTGGATGTCATACTCAATGTTATGACATAGGTCGTATGACATCAAATGCAGGTTTGTTATTCTGGTAGCTAGAACTCAGGAAACAAAACAGAAGCTCAAGCTGGAATGCAGGAGACATTTTAGAAGCCCTAGGGGAACTAATACGTACCTGATTAAAGTGGCAAGCGTGTAGAATACTTAAGAGAGGTTTTATTATGGATAAAACCTAATTTATGCACCAAGGCCCAAAGGACTGAAGCGACTATAAATATTAGAAGGAGCAATTCTGAAGAGCAGCTCTTGACAGAAGATTAGAGAGTACTAATTAGAGAGTCCTTGTGTGTGAAGAAGGCTAGTCTTCACGTGTGAATTTTGCTTAGGAATACTTGTAATCCAAGCAATTGTATGGTTGATGATTGCATTGGTTAGGTAGATTCCAGGCTGTGTCTCACTCGAAGCTGTGAAGCAAGAGTGTGTGAGTTCCTTGATCAAAGCTGTGAAGCAAGATCAAGGTGTGTGCGAAGTGTCTCTTCATATTGTTTTGTATTGTAATTGTTTGATATCACTGTTGTGTGATTGAGGGGGAGTGAGTGGGTATACTCAGGTCTAGAGTGTCTCTAGGTTGAAGTGTCATTGGGTAGAGATTAAGTGAGGAGTGTAAACTGGAGGTTTAACTCTGAATTGATTCTGCTGATAGTGAATTTCCTCCCTGGCTTGGTAGCCCCCAAATGTAAGTGTTGTTGACACTGAACTGGGTAAACAATTGATGTATTATTTACTGCTTTTATTATTCCTGAGTATTAGATGTTAAGTAGCATATGTCACAATGGATGTTATAACCTTGGGAATAACATCCATCGTGTGCTTGCCAGAATTTTCACTACTGATAGTGGATTTCCTTCCTGGCTTGGTAGCCCCCAGATGTAGGTGATGTTGCAACGAACTGGGTTAACAATTCATTGTGTTATTTATCTTTCTGCATTTAATATTCTGCTCAATTTAAATGGTTAGATAAATTGTTCTGTCAGTCTGCAGATATTACAACATATGTCATGACACTATTAATTTTTAAAGTAAATCAAAATGCTCGTGTTCTGTCCTTGTTATGGTTAAGTAGAGATCAATGTCTAGGACATTCGAGATCTGCATACCATGATTTCAAAAATATTGCTCATTGATAGATGAATATCTTAGATCTAAGATTTAAAAAGGTTTTGTCAATACCCACAAATAAGAAATTAAAAGCAACATCTATATTACATCAAAACTAGTTCATAATACATATATTTGATGAAATACATAAGGTATTAATAGATTACATCCAAACCCAACAAGAGGTCGAAGCGCTTACTCGAAGATCAAGCTCCGAGTTACTTCGATTTGTGTTTCTCCCTCTTAGGGTTTGTGTTTCTCTCTCTAAAATATGTTTTGAATGAAGAGAGATAAAGTTCTAATCCTCAAAATATATGTTATAAAAGTTGTTGTTAAAAAGTACATGAAAATACTTATATAGAAGTACAAAAATCTATCCTATTTGCCTTGCGAACACCTTCTTCGCACTGTGAATACCACTTTTAGTGCAGACTCAGGAACAGTTAAACTGCCATTGAAAATATCTAAGTTCGCAGTGCAGACTCATTCTTCGAAATGCAAACTTCTTCCCTACAGCTTCGCACAGTGAACTTTGGGTCCTTTTCCTACTGTCATCCAAAGTTTTCAGCTCGCCTGGACTTTGTTGTGACCTCTCACAACGAACATTCGCTTTGACCTCGCTCCTGTTTGCCCTGCAAACTTGCTGATTCTTCTTCATTTCTTTGGCTTCCTTGTCCAATCATTTGTGTCTTAATCATTAATGTTTTATGCCTATATCTTGTACAATAATACACACATCAAACATCCAAAGGTATTTGCAATATAATTGATGAATCACACAAGAATAAGAAATAAATCCATTAAAACATGAGAAATGAGTTGAAAAATGCCAAGAAAGATGGTTAAATTTAAGTCGTATTTTGCACTTAATAGGCCACAATAGGCACATGAAAACTTAAGAGGTATTAGCCAATCTCCTTGTGTCAAGCATCCTTATTCAGGGCCCTAACATTCCACGAAACAATCATGGAACATGAGTAGTTTCCTTTGTAACACATTCTCCAATCTGCAGGGGTGTGAAACTGTTTTGAAATATGTTTCAATCTTGCTTTTTGGTGTGATACTTACTTGATGCTTATGTTTCTCTCCTTTTTCTGAAACAATTAAAGTCTATTCATCTGTATGTTTTCCATTTGTGCTTATACCTTTGTCTTCATTTCCTATCACAAACGGTTGCTTCTCATCATCATCATTGCTTACAAATTCCTTTGCCTAGTGTTCAACTGGTTTCCATATCATTGTTGGTTTTTTCTGAGCAGGCCCATTCTTCTTAATAGAGCAATCATGTCCAATTCTCAGGCATGTTTGGCAGTGCATCAGTTTCCATTCATATTCAATTAGTTGTTCCAAGTTTTTTTCCTATTATGATTCTTAATGCAAACTTTGTCCCTTAGCTTTTGTGTTATGTCAACCTCTACAAGCACTCTAGCATAAGAGATGTGAAGCTTCTTAGCAGTACACTCATTTTACATGATGGGCTTCCCTACCACACTCGCAATCTTTGAGATAATCCTCTCCCCCCACAAGTGTAATGGCAAACTTTGCATTGTTATCCACAATGGTAGCACACGAAGTAAATCTTCTTTGATTTCAAATTCAGTTGTCTAGTAATGAAGGAATAAGGGTTTACCATATATAAAATATGGTCTTTGGGCCACAACCTTTTCCTTGTCGTCATCGTTCTTGAACCGCACTATGAAGTACCATGCATCGTTGTAGTACAGTTCCGGTAAAGCCATGAAATTCCAGATTTTCTCCATGAATTTTCTCACTGCATTTCTCGATAGAGTTTAGCCCAAAGCAAATAGTATAAAGGAATTTTCCCAGAATTCCAATTCCATAGCCACATCATTTTCCTCAATGCTAAATTCAATCTCACAGTTGATCAAGTTGGGGAAATGAACTCCGCTGCCATGCCTTTATCTTGATTTCGATTCCCTTGGATAATATCAACCCAAGATTTTGAGCTGTTACTTTGTTAGATTTCCGGTGGCGCATACCTCCCTTATTCTTCAGTAGTTTTCTCCATTGGGGTCGCGATACTTGGTATGATGGTCATTACCTAATCTGTCGCGATTTCGCTCATTTTCTCCTTCTCTGGCGCATGTGTAACGATCGTTCTCTCCCTCTTGTTATAGTGCACTGCCACCTTTTTTTTGGCACCATCGCTCCTCTTTGCCATGGTTCACCTGAACCTTAGCGGAGCAAGACGAATATTCACAATTAATATTTAGTTTATATAAACATTTATTAAATTGCTTATTTATATATGTTTCAATAAAATTGATTATTAAATAGATTAAGAGATTAATCAAACTTTTGAAAAGTTTAGACACGCGCTTGAAAAAAAGTTATGATTTAAGGACAAAAACACGTGTAAAAAACAATAATTTAAAAAAGTGTCGCGAACACTTTCCATCACTTTGGCACCGGTGAAAAAAAACACATGATCCGCCGGTCAAACTTTAGCTTACATTTGCAGTAATATGATATGCATGCTTCCTTCGCTATCATTTTACACTTCACATAACAAATTAAACACAAAATTTCCTCAACTATTATCTACTTCACAATTCACATCACATGCAAAATTTCATAAACATAAACATAATTTTTTTTGTCGCCGACCAGTGCCACATCACAAGAAGATAAGAACCACGAAACCCAACCAACAACCCTTCCGTGCTTATTATTCTTCTGTTTAAACGTGACATCTCAAATCTCTCCGATCTGTCACCTCTTGCAGTAAGCGACACATTTTCACAACTCAGCACCACGTTCCAAAACCCATAGGTGGGTGGGGCATTTTCACAAACACCTGAGAGTTAAAAATAATAAAACGGTTTTACCATAGCGTAGAAATCTTTTGAGGAAGGAGGAGAGAATGAGTTTCAGAGAAGAAAGCGGCGATGGAAGGGAAATTCAGAAACCGTTCCTTCATACGGGAAGTTGGTATAAAATGGGTTCCAGACAATCGAGCGTCGCGGGGTCCTCGACTACACAGGTTTTGCGAGATGGTTCTGTTTCTGTTCTCTTCTGTGTCCTTGTCGCTGCTTTGGGTCCCATTCAATTCGGTTTCACGGTCTGCTTCAATTCAATACAATTTATTACGAATTCTGTTTGAATCTAAGTAAAAAACTAACTTTTATTAATTTTGATTTTTTTTGCGTGTGTTTGTGGGATTAGTGTGGATATTCTTCTCCCACGCAACAAGCTATAATCAAAGATCTAAATCTCTCGGTTTCGGAGGTACTTTTCTTTATATGTTTGTTTCTATGATTTTGGATTATTCTTTATAGTTTTTGTTATTAGTGTTAGTGTTTAGTTGTTTTTGTTGTTGATAATTTGGATAGTTTTCTCTGTTTGGATCTTTATCCAATGTGGGTGCTATGGTGGGAGCTATAGCCAGCGGTCAGATAGCAGAATACGTTGGACGCAAAGGGGTATTTCTTAATTTATTTTTTGGCGGTGTTTGTTTTGTTTTAAACTCATTCTGTTAAAGGAATAATTGTGATATGGTTTTTTATTTGTGTCAATGTTTGAATGTTGCAGTCATTGATGATTGCTTCAATTCCCAATATAATAGGGTGGCTCGCCATTTCATTTGCCAAAGTAAGTAGTGCTGTTTGCAAGTCGCATGAGTGGTTTGGTTTTTTATTTGCGTGATCAGGGATTTAACCTGATATGATGTTTGGTTGGTTTTATAGGACTCTTCCTTTTTGTTTATGGGGAGGTTATTGGAAGGTTTTGGTGTTGGGATTATTTCTTATGTGGTAAGTTTGATTGTTTTGTTCGATCATTTTATTTGTTGAGCCTATTTGGAAGGTTGTTGATTGCTGATTTAATGCTGTCTGCGTACTGGTTTTTTCCCCCCATTTTTAGGTGCCTGTTTATATAGCTGAGATAGCACCTGAGAACATGAGAGGTAGCCTTGGATCAGTGAACCAGGTTGAAAAATTATTTGTTTCTGAATCCCAAGTCTTTTCTTTCGATTTTTTGTATTAAAGGGGCTGGAGGCATTGAATTTGGTATTTAATATTTATGTAACATTTCTTGCTCAGCTCTCTGTTACAATTGGAATAATGCTGGCTTATCTGTTAGGCCTTTTTGCCAACTGGAGAGTGCTTGCAATCCTAGGTAAATTCCTAATGACCTTGTTGTAACAAGTTTCATATAAGTGAAAACTAGGAAAATGCTTGGATTATGTGTGTTTAGCAGTGGAGCCAGCCAGGTTTATCAAGTAAAACAGTGTCAGTCATGAGTGGAAAAGTAAATTTGCTTGGGGATAGTTTGTGCTTGTTATACTTTGTTCATGGAGTAAATTCAAAGTTGTATACTAGTTTGATCTTTCAAAACGTTAATTTGCACACATATTTATGCTCTTTGTTCTGTTGCAGGAATTTTGCCTTGTACAATACTAATACCTGGATTATTTTTCATACCAGAATCTCCTAGATGGTTGGTATGGATCGAATGTTATGCATTGTACTGATTGAATTTTGTACATCATATCTATTAATACTCACGTTCCTTCCAGAAAAGGGATGGCAAGACATTACTCTGTCTAATTTTCTTCTTTTCTATTTTTTATTGGGCCAATGTGGAATCTTAGGCCAAGATGGGGATGATGGATGAGTTCGAGACTTCGTTGCAAGTGTTGAGAGGATTTGACACAGATATATCTGTTGAAGTACATGAAATTAAGGTATGTGGCGAAATTGCCTATTCTTATATGGCTTATTTTTGCTAACTAGGTAAAATATCAACAGTAAGCATACTGTGCACTTAATAGTATTATTTTAGAATATGTATGTAAAAAACATGCACTTCTAACCACTTTACTTTTTTTAGAGAGCTGTGGCATCAACTGGAAAAAGAGTTACAATCCGATTTGCAGACCTCAAGAGGAAAAGATATTGGTTCCCTTTATCGGTATAATATATTCCCTTCTTAGTTCTGATATTGTCATGTTGTAATTTATCTGAAGAGTCAAACATAGATTTTGACTAACTCAGTACCTGCAGATAGGAATTGGATTACTTGTACTTCAACAATTGAGTGGTATCAATGGAGTTTTGTTCTATTCAACTAGCATCTTTGCAAATGCAGGTTATCTCTAAGTTCTTTAGAATTTTAAAATACTAATATTTTTCATATTGGTGTGGACGGGAGGATGAGAGGACTGGGAAGCGTAGGTGATATTAGTTAAAACCTTCAAATACTTGAAATATCAATGTCTAGTATAATACAACATGGTTTGAGATGTAAGAGATAGTTAGAAAATTTATGTTTAATAGGTATAAACCTCCAGTTATTTGTTGTGTTTCCATGACTATGGTTAGAATATATAAAAGATATCTCAATATATCTTTGTTGTATTTTAGAGCATCTTAGGTGTTCTCTTGGGATTGCTTATATTTCCTTATTTAATTATGATTAAGAGTCTAGTACATTTCTAAACAAGGATTAGTGTTTTGTTCTTTTTTTAACACAACCTCACATCAATGAAGCACGGATACGTCAAAATCCCAGCCGATTTGTATACTATATGATAAGCTGATACACTGCGATACGACGGTGATACGACTCTGATATGCTGCGGATACATGGGTCTTCATTTAGATCACACTTATTTCATTTTAATGATCATTCACTCACCTTTTAATGACTATTTTCTTTAATACCCCCATTTAACTTTTTCCTGATAGTTGTCATTTTTCAAGATTGGTTTCATTCCCCATAATTCCTTATGAATTACCGATATTCAAAATTTAATTTAGATTAATTATTACTTACTTTTAAAATATAACATTATTTATAAATGATAATTTTAGATTCAATATACCATATCTGCAACGCTCCTTCCTTCCTCCTTGAGACCTTTCACATTTTTTTCAGCCATCTGGTAATATGCTAATTGTGTCATGTGTTTGGTTTATGTGGGATTATGATTTAACTAGATGTGTAATTTTAATTTTTATATATGTATCTTACACGTATTGTATCCTATATTATTCAATTAGTGACGCATCGCCGTATCGGATACATGTCGTATCCAATACTCGTATTGTGTCTGTGCTCGTGCTTTATTGCCTCGCATCAAGTAAATACCAATTTTAGAGTATATAGCATTATATTCTCTATCTATTCTATTCTACTATTGAGTTCTCTTAAACTTGCCCCATAGTTCAAGCTGCCATTGTCAAGGTTAGATAATTAGTCTCCATACCCTTAACCTATGACAAAAGTCTTAGATCATTTAATCCTACTGTCATGCACTCCTTCCGACCTCTAACTAAGGGAGGGTTGGTCCATATTTTATTATTTAATTAGGAATAAGATTATAGTTTTAAGTATAAACTCAAATTAATGTTTTGTCTTTTGTAACGCACCAACACATCTCAAATCAAGTAAATTTCAAGTTGAGTATTTAGGTCCATTTGACTAGCTAAATAGTGGATAACTAACTAGCCAGGATAAAATAAGTGTTCCATGTTTGATTTCTAGTTATTGGTAAGAAAATCTAGAGGCGAGGTACCAGACATTACTCTAAATTTTATTATGCCACAAACCATGAGATAAATTTTTGTCCCAAGAACTACGTGACAAGACGAAATATCCATTTTCTACTTAGCGACTATTCTCCTCTTCTCTCCCCCTTACACACACACATGCGAACGCACGCGCGTGCACACACAAACATAGAGACGCACAGACGCGCGCGCACACACACAATTTACGTAGTTATTGTTAGGATTTCCTTCTTCATTGTGGTCCTCCCCTAACCACCTAATTGCAACATTTGGGTTTCCTTCATTGCAATCTCCAACACCTTCATTGTGTTGGATGTGAAAGAGTGGATTTAGTCCCACATTGTCTAGAGGTGTGGTATGTGTAGTGTTTATAAAATTTGGACAACCATCACCTTACAAGTCGGTGAAAGAGTGAATTTAGTCCCACATTGCTTAGAGATGTGATATGTGTAGTGTTTATAAAGCTTGGGCAACTCTTACCTTACAAGTCGGTTCAGTAAGGTTGAGTTAGGCTTAGTCCAAGATTAAGATGGTATTGAAGCTTATCCTAGAAGTTTTGTTGGACTTTCCTCCTCATCCACGGTTTAGCCTCATTGGGCTGTTTTGTTGGACTTTCCTCCTCATCCACGGTTTAGCCTCATTGGGCCTGAGCTAGAGGGGGTTTGTTGGAAATTTCCCGCTTTCAATGTGACTGTGTAGTGTTTATATAGCTTGGGCAACATGCACTTTATATGTTATTTTTGTAAGGTTGAGTTAAGTCTAGTCCAAAGTTTTAAGAAGAGCTTGAGGGATTATATTGGAAATTTTCCGCTATCATCTATGAAGCACAAACACTTCTAGGAGTAAGTGTGCCGCGGTGTCTGACACGCGTCGGTGTCCGACATTTATATGACACTTGTATGACACGTGTCGGAAAAGTTAAAGAAGTGTCAGAAAAGTCAGACAAATGTCCACTAAAAAAATGGTTTTTTTTCTTTGTTACGCCACTCTTCAAATCAATGGTTGATACTTGACACCCATACAACACTCATAACACATATGTTTGACAATTCAGACAAGTGTTTTAAACAAAAATTTGTTTTTTTCTTTGCTTCAACACACGTTTATATATATTTTGGACAAATCTCACAAATTAAAAATTGTTAACCGTGTATTATTAAAGACATTAATTTTGATTAGAATAGTTTCAACTTATTAATCATACATGGATAATTAAAGCTTAAATACTCTCTTATATATAGCGGTGTCGGTGTCCTATGTTTTAACATTATCGGTGTCGGAGTGCCCGTGTCGTGTCGTGTCCCGGTGTCTGTGTCGGAGTCTGTGCTTCATAGGCTATCATTACGGCTGTGTAGTGTTTATAAAGTTGGGCAACCTTCACCATATAAGTCAAATTTGTAAGGTTGCGTTTAGCCTAGTCCAAAATTTAAGAGTGATAGTGGAGCAGTGACTGACCAATATTGATAGAACCCAAGAAGAGGAAATTGATTCAAAGAGATTAGTAGTGACTAAGTTAAGTTTAATATTGAGGGTTTTAGTAATTAGTGGTGTGTCAAAGTAATATGAATATTTTTATTAGTTACTACAAGTCTCTTTGAATCAATCTTCTCATCTCGGGTCCTATCATTAATTTATTATAAATTGCTACTAAAATAAATAACTAATAAAATATTTATATTACTTAGACACCCCACTAATTACCAAAACACCTCAATAGTATAATTAGTTACTACTAGTCTCTTTGAATCAATCTTCTCATCTTGGGTCTTATCAAATATTCTCTACATGTAGCATTGAGGATTAAAGTTGCAGCCGCAATCGTGCCCAAATAGCAGTGCTATCACCTGCACCTGGGAAGGGACCCTCAAAAACCCAAAAACACCCTTAGAAAAGGAATGTTTGAGATGGGGTATTTTGGGTGATTGAAGGCCTTAAGCTTGTTTGTTTCCTTGACTGATATCTACTTGTATGTTTTGTTTTATTACGGTTTATTACTAATTATGAATAATTCATGAATTTTAGTAATTTTCCAATTGTTGAGCATATACAATTAGAATAGTAGTCATCTCACTCTCTATTACTGAGTATTATATTACATAATTACAAACCATATATTAGTAGGTGTTAAGAGTCTCACATCGGACAATATATGGCATGAACATGTGTTTATAAGTGGGGGCAATCCTCACTTTACCAACCGGTTTTGTAGGGTTGAGTTAGGCCCAACCACATTTCTTAACATGGTATCAGAGCTTCGTTTAAGATCCGGTGGGCCACCTTCTATGGTTTCCGCTATCGGGCCACCCACCATTTATTTCCACGCTTCAGTTGTCCAATCCTGAGCGTGAGGGGGTGTGTTAAGAGTCCCACATCGGACAATATATGGCGTAAGTGGGGGCAATCCTCACTTTACCAACCGGTTTTGTAGGGTTGAGTTAGGCCCAACCACACTTCTTAACAGTAGGAAATAAATAATGTGTATTACAAAGACTATTATAGTACATTTTAGAAAATTTTGTTTGTGTCGTGTATTGATTACCAAACTGTTGCATGATAAAATATTGTGTTGTGCATCAAAATATCCCTTAGTCTCTAGTCTCTATTCTCATCTTTGGATCCTTCCCAACCTAAAGCTGCATAATTTCATTGACTCTAGCTGTTTGTTATCCTAGTGATGTGCTGTTGGCTTTTATCCAAAGGAATGTTAAGGACTAATTCCATTCTGTTTTACTTGATCTTTCTTTCCGTGGTTTGGGTTTTGGCACTTATTAGTAATAGAAACTAAAATGAGAATTTAGATTACAGTCATAATGCTTCCTAGATCTAACCTGCATCTGTTTCTGTATTTGACTTCTGTATTGTAACAGGAATCTCATCCAGCAATGTTGCTACCGTTGGACTTGGAGCTATTCAGGTTGCAAAATAAAGCCTGGACTGTGGACTACTAATTGGGTTTCATGTGAATTTATAAAGATACTATAGTGAATTTAATTCTCATAATCAGCATTCTTTTCCAGGTCATAGCTACTGGAATAGCTACTTGGCTGGTGGACAAAAGTGGGCGGAGGCTGCTCCTAATAGTGAGTATGAAGTATAGCTTTCATGACTTCATTATTACTGCATGATGCAAATGTAATTTAATATTCGAGATCCATTATAACTTTGCAGATATCCTCGTCTTTAATGACAGCTAGTCTTCTCGTTGTTTCTATAGCATTCTATCTGGAGGTTGGTACAAGTAATGGTAATAGATACATTCAGTTTCGTAGCTTGGCAATTTTTTTGACTACTTTATTTCATTGATACCAGGAAGTTGTATCAAAGGATTCACATTATTTCAGCATTTTGGGAATAATATCCGTTGTTGGCCTTGTGGTATCTTTCTTGAGCTCAGCTGGATGTTTTATGTGAAAGTTTAGAATTTTAGTACTCATCAGTTTTATCACCTTGTTTTAGGTTATGGTAATTGGGTTCTCTCTAGGACTTGGACCAATCCCTTGGCTTATAATGTCTGAGGTATGAAATATTTTAGTATTCAAAAGTTTATAACCTGAAGAAGGATTAGCTAAATGTTGCACTATTTACTAAGTCAATGCTTATTATTTTCCTTTGTATTTTCGGTTTTTGAGCCTGCCTTTGGCATTGAATCATAGTTACTGAACTTGGGTTAATTCGTGTTTATTGAATACATTGAATAGTATATAATTTCCGACTTGTTAATCATCATTTACAGATACTTCCAGTGAATATAAAGGGCCTTGCTGGAAGTACAGCAACCATGGCTAATTGGCTAGTTTCGTGGATCATCACAATGACTGCAAACTTGCTTTTGACTTGGAGCAGTGGAGGTTTGTGTTTGTGTTTTTTTATTTGTTTGTCTTCATGAATCTCTTGCATGCTTGTTAACATAATGCTGACTTTTTTTTTGACGTTTTTACAGCGACATTCACAATCTACACAGTGGTAGCTGCTTTTACTGTTGTATTTACGGCGCTATGGGTGCCTGAGACCAAGGGAAGAACATTGGAAGAAATTCAGTTTTCCTTAAGATAGAGTATGTTTTGGGAGAGCATAATGGAAGTCTCTGATATTTAAATTGATGTGTGTATGATATCTTGTATAAGTTGTATTTTTTTAGTGCTATGTATTTATTAAACTTTCTGCAGCAAATGTAGGAAAAAACAGTACATTGCTTTTATTTTATTTTTTTTGATGTACAAGCTGCTGTGGGAAACTACAGAAGTTACATTCTGCCTTGGCTATAGTGATTTGTGAATAAGAGGTTACATTCTACCAAGTTTATACTGTGAATAAGTTACCGACATTGGAATATGTAGGAGTGTTTGTGGTGCGGTTTAGGGCGGTTTTAACGATAAAAATTGTCCAAACTGCAAGAGTAAAAAACATGCGGTTTGGTTCGGTTCGATTGATTTTTAGAAATAATTTTTAGAAATAAAACCGAATTAAATCAAACCAATACTGTTAGGATTGATTTGATTTTTACAAGATTTTTATTGAGCCATCCATACACACCTATAGAGAATAACATAACTTTGTATATTCATACATTATAAAGTAATATCAAAATTCATCATTTTTTGACAATCTTATTCAATATACAAAAGTCAGACTTCGAATAAAAAATATCAAATAGTAACATAAAATAATATCAAAGAGATTATAATAAAACACGAAGTACAAATGATGAGTGATTAGAGAAGAAGAAAAAGAAAGAATATAAGAGATGTGAGATTAAAGAAGAAAATTGCGATAAAAACGTAATTGGAAGAGAATATATATATATGACAAAAACGAGAAGAATGTGCGATATTATTAGAAGAGATTTGAGAAGGTTGAAAATGAAATCCTATGTATGAGTAGGAGAAAATTGTTCGTAATTGTAAGGTTAAGGGATAATATGTTTGAGTTTTGGATTGAATGTGAGATAATGAAGTTTGGGTTGAAATATAATGCAATTTGGTTTGGTTTAGTTCGGTTTGTAAGATACAAATCACAAACCGAATCATGCGTTTTTGTTTAAGAATGACCCAAATATATCCGAAACAAATGTGATTTTTTGCAATTTTAATTTGGTTTGGTTTGACTTACAGTTTTCTATTAGATTGGTTCAGTTTTGAACACCCTCAAATATAAGGGATCATGTTATTGCATTTTCAATCTTTAATCCGAATATATCGAATGAAGAAACAACATGTATTAAAAAAAAGAAAAATGCTATTCCTACACCATTTCCTACACCCAATACTTACACCGTATGCACTATTCACCGTATTTATACGGTGAACAGTGTTTTTTTTATTAAAATAATATATTTTTTTAAAATATTAATTTTTTTTTTAAAAAAGTTTTATTTTTAAAATTTATTTTATAACACAAATATAAGATTGCGCATTAACCAACTTCACAGTTGCATTAACCACAAAAATCTACATTATTAACCAATTATTTTACCTATAATTTATTAACCACTTTCACTACTTCATTAACCAATAAAATACACACTATTAACCATGTTCTGGGGAATTTGTTCAAGTATTTGTGAACAGTAATTGAGGTGTAGGGTGTAAAGATGGGTGTCAACATAGCAATCCTGTAAAAAAAAAGGCTCACATGGGTTCCTAGAATAGAACATTATTAAAGCAGCTAAAATGAATAATTTCTCCCTGTAAAATCTAATTTAACATTTTATTTAAGGTGTGGATTTTGAATTTTACACTTGTATCCGTGTGATTTTGATAGTTGTTGTTATTGTGTCTACATACTAAAAAAAGAGTAGTATAGTCCATTAGGTTTAATTTAAAATTTTAAAAATGAACAGAATTTAACAAGAGCAAGATAGAGAATCCATTCATTGTTTGAAAATCATACACTGAACTGTTGTATCCGTGAAATTTTGATAATTGTTATTACTGTGTCTACATACTAAAAAAAGAGTAGTATAATCCATTAGATTCAATTTAAAATTTTAAAAATGAACATAATTTAACAAGAGCTAGAGAATCTCTTCATTGTTTGAAAATCATACACTGAATTGAACAATTTCTTTTTATATATCAAAATTGGAAGGAAGAAAAATACTAGTAACAGATGAAATTGAAATGAAATAAATATATTTTATTTTGTTTCATGAAGGCACTGATAGTTGCGTGGCGATATCGGTTTATAAGGATACATATTCGATTCCACATTATCCCACCACTTATTAAAGAGGTGAAGTTTTGATAATTAGATAAAAAAAATCACTTTATTTTGTTCCATCCAATTTTAAATAATTAAAACATTAAGTTTTTTTTATTTAATATCAAAATTATAAACAAACAAATTTTGTTCCATCCAATTTTATATAATTAAAACATTAAGTTTTTTTTATTTAATATCAAAATTATAAACAAACAAAAAAGATAATAGGGAGATAGACATATGATAATTTGACTTATATCCAGTGGATATTTGTAATTAGACCTGTTTGTTTTAGAATTAAAATTGATGTTGATTGTTGATGTAGGATCCAGGAAGCGATAATGCTGATTGCCAGTACGGTAGAGCATGGTGGACCTACAAAATTAACACTTCAACGTCCGAGTCAGTCATAAAGTTCAAGATGAGTATAGTAAAAGTGGGGATCAGAAAAGTATACATTGAATCTCACGTGTGTTGTCTATATACGTTAGATAATTTTGATTCGGCCATGCAAGGTTGGGATTCTGTATTGGGCCTTTGGCCGACCCAAAACAATTTCCCCAAAGCTTGTCGGACGTTTACTAGTCGGAAAGTCTTTTAAAGTCGTGGCTGGTGTCTGGCTATCACGTGGGACCATAGTGAGAAGTAGGAAGGTTATGAAGCAGTTACAAAAGTAATGTGAAACATGAACATCAAATGTCTTTCCCATCATGGAAACAACTATTTGATTTTTCAGGTGCATGGCCTTAGGCTTACAGGTTAGAGCATGGTGCTTTTTCCTAGGGCATTCTTCCGCTACGCGAAAAAACAATCAACGAAGACACATACTCGTCATTGAACTTTATTTATCCCATCGGGGAAATAAAAACATCAAGAAAACCTCAGGAGGGAAAGAACATGGTCTCGCAACCAAATTCAGGATTCAAGAGTCAATTACTCAAGAGGAAGGTGTTAGCAACACTCGCGTTTGTTGTACTCAACGAGATTCACTCTTGTTGTTCTAATCAAAGGGTCTGTATATCTAAAGCTTAACTGCTAAGGGAATGCACGAATAAAAAGAGAAAACAAAGGGAGAAAAACAAAAGGGGGCTCGCCAGGATCTCGCAATCATGTGCCTACGTATTCTCTTGTGTAACGGGAAAGTCAGAGCAATCGTAGTTCGGAGGACAACGGGTGAAAGAGAAGGTTGCTCGCCAAGGATTGGGGCCCTTGTGCCTACGTATTCTTAATAGGTATGAGAAATTAGAGTGTTCGTAGTTCGTGGGACTATGGTTTGTTGGTGTTTTTTATGGACGATGCTAATGTTCACATTCTAGTAGTTAGGTATTTGCTGCTTGCTCGTAGAGTCTTATGCGTTACTGTTAGCTCAGAAATTTGACGCCCACATTAAATTAGAGTTTTTTGGTTGAAATGTTGAATTCTCGAGATAATGTGAAGAAGCCTTCGACCAGCTCTTTACAATAAATGAAATCGAAGGCACTCACATAAGAAAGGAAGAATTTTTTGGACTTAGAAAATATTTCTAAGATTGAAGAAGTTACCTTCGACCGAGAATGTTGTCCAAATACTAATAGAATTTAAAATTCAAATAAAGGAGGGAGTAGTTATTCTTTCTCACTCCCGAATAAGACAAGTGGCGCACATCCAAGAGGCAGATGCATGCAACGCAACACTTGTCAAATGTTAATGCTCTTAAGAAGTTAACAGCAGTTAATTTTATTATTATAAATAGGGGTTCTAGCAATAGGATTCGGCGTGTTGTGTTCACTATTGTACAAGTCACTCCAAATTTACTCAAATTATCCGTGTGTAGAGAAAAGAGTCTTGGAAGAATGTATGTGATGTAAAACACCATTTTACACTTTAATGAGATTTACTTTCACTTTGTATTAAAAGAGTTTATCTTTTACTTTCCTGCAATTTACATCTTCAGTGTTATGCTTTGTTTCTTTTAAGCCTTTTCATTAGTCTTTAACCTTTTATTTCAATTTAACGCTCTTATATTCTTGTCGAACCATGCACTTGAATTAACCTTTCTTTATAAACTTTAAATTAAAATTTAGCACATGTCCTAGGATCAATTTGATCGATCCTGTAAGTCACCAAAGTTAGATTTGGAAGATCAGCGGTTGTTTTCCAACTTTCACGGGAAACAAATTGGCACGCCCAGTGGGACAGTGCTAAAGTTTATAAAGCTTTTTGTAAATGTTTTGAAAAAAACTGCATTTGTTAGTTTTGTCTTTGAGAAAACTTCGTTGCATGTTATTAAGAAGTGGTAAAGTAGCCGCTACAAACGAAGAAAGACCAAGGAGAAACTACATTAGGAAAATGGCGACAAATGTTAATAAGCCAAATAAACCAAACCTTTGAGGAAGTGGTTCTAATCCCCAGCCTAGTAACACTAATCCTCGAGACGTGTCTAGGAGCGATGTAGTGACATCCTCAGTCCCTTCAACAGGAGAGCAAATACCGCCTCCTGTTATGCCTGAACTAGTGCCATCAGTGGCAGGTTTGGGGTCGACAGATATGAGGGCTTACACTCAGCCTGTTTGGAGTACATGGGGTTACAAGCATCCAATCCCCAAACTCCGCCAGGAAAAACTTTGACGTTTAGACATTTCCCTCCTCTAGGGTTTTCACAACCATTACCAAGAAACCCACCATATGGAATGCCAATGTCAATAATGCAAGGCCTCCAAAATGCTCCCCCAGTATTCTCAGAGAATGTAATGGCTTCATCGTTACAAGGGTCAGGATCTGGGATAAATGTTGGTTGAAGCATTCAAAGTGTAGGTGTGGGGTATTCCACTCAAGGCCCTAATCTGACAAATACTTATATAGCTTGTTTAAGACAACAAATGGATGAGAGTAATCTGCAAATGGTATAAACCTTATCCCAAACTATGGGGGGAATTTTCCAGCCCTTGTTCCAGAATACTACCTAGACTAACCAACAATTAGTAGTGCAATTGGCACGCTTACCATAATTTATGGGTGTACCAGCCTCTGTTAGAGGCACAACTGTTGTGGAAAACATTCCACGATGGAACCTAGGGAACATACCTGAGGCAAATATAGAAAATCAAGGGAGAGTCGAACCCCTTAGACTCGAACCTTCTAGGATCGAACCACCTAAGGACCAAGCACTAATTTTGGTAGAGAGAGAACCAGAGGTGATTATGGTGAATTGAAACCAAGATGTTGACCATGTTATACAACAGGTTTGAAGTAATAACATAATTGTCGATAATAACTTAGCCGCCATGGTAGAAAGAATAATGGCTCGAAATGGGGTAAATTCTGGTTTTACTAGGCCAAATTATACGTCACCGATAGTAGACTATATTCTCCAGTCAGAATTACCTCCTAGGACGAAGGTGCCAAAGTTTACCAAGTTTTCAGGAGATGCTACTGAATCTACTGTTGAACACGTAGCCCAGTATATGATCGAAGCTGGAGAGATTGCAAATGATGAAGGTCTTAGGATAAAATATTTTCCAAGCTCTCTCACTAAAAATTCTTTCACTTGGTTTACAACCTTACCCCCTAACTCAATCTGTAATTGGACCCAATTTGAGCGCTTATTCCATGAACAATTCTACATGGGACAAACTAAGATTAGTTTGAAAGAATTGGCTAGTATAAAACAAAAAGTTTTCTAAGCCAATAGAAGATTACCTAAATAGGTTCCGACTACTTAAGGCTAGGTGTTTTACTTAAGTACCTGAACATGAGTTAGTCGAAATGGCTGCTGGTGGCCTTGATTACTCTATTAGGAAGAAATTAGATACCCAGTATCTGAGAGATATGACCCAACTAGCTGATAGGGTTCGATAGCTAGAGCATCTGAAAGATGAAAAGGCTAAATTTAATAAGAGTAAAAAGGTAGCTTATGTCGAATATAATGATAATATTGAAGGTTTACATGATGAACCATTGTATTTCGACGAGAACGAGATAGATGTTGCTGAATTAAAGCAGGGTCCTCCATATGCTTGTAAAATGTTAGCTCCTCCAAATGGAAAAAATGTTGTCGAATATGAAAAGAATGACAAGTTTCTAAAGAAAACATATACTTTCGATATCACTAAATGTGACGAAATTTTTGATTTGTTAGTTAAAGATGGGAAAATGATAGTACCTACTGGCGCTAAAATGCCACCTTTAGAACAAAGAAAAAAGAGAGGATTTTGTAAGTACCATAATTTTTTGGGTCATAAAACTTCTCAATGTTTTGTTTTCAGGGATTTGGTTCAGAATGCTATCCAGAAGGGGAGACTGAAGTTTGGAGAGAAAAGCAATAGTCAAATGAAAATTGACTTTGATCTATTGCAAGCAGTGGATGCCTACTATGCTGAGCCCACAAAAGTGCATATGGTCGAAGTTGCTGATGACTTCGACTATTCGATTAATATGGTGGAAATTACTGAAGATTTCGCCAATGATACTGTTCTAGCCAAGGTTACTATATGCCTTGGAAATAATACCGCAGAAAAACTCATGAGTGAGGCCGCTGAAGGCCTCGACAAAGTTAATGATGACTTGATTGATGGGGTCACTCAAGATTCCAACCTAATACTAGTAACCAAAGAAGCTGCAGATGGTTTTGTTAAGATGGACAAGATTGCTGAAGGCCTTGAGTTGGACTTCTATAGTCTGAACCTGAGTGATGACGTCGACATGGACGTAAATATGGTTAAAATAACACAATGTAAGACCATGGAAGCCGATGAGGCAAGTTTCCAAGAAGAGCGCAACAAAATGGCATATCCAAGACAGGAATAGACCATTGTTGAATTCCTTCATTGCTGCCAAAAGAAAGGGTCTGGTGTCATGATGTGCCCTAGATACACCGCAATCTTCGATCAGAAGGTTTCCTAGAAACTTGGAGGGGTAAGAAAGGCGAAGCAGAAGTGAGAAAAGGCCAACCATGGCCCTCGAAGCTTCGTCCGAGAAGATCTGAGTCGAAGGCTAGAGCACTAGGAGCAAAGCCTGCTACCTTTAAGCCATTTGCTGAAATTTCTAATGGAAAATGGGTCAGACCTAATGAGGACAGGCATAAAGGCCAGTAGAAGTGAAAAACTTCGACGTCAATCGTGGTTCTTCGATCACCTATTGCAAGGAGTTTCAATCCTTCAAAACTACTCATGTCTATGAGAATTACAAGGGGAAAAACCCGATGTCGCGATCTCAATGGAGGAGGGAACAACGCAGAAGGAAGGCCCTCAGGAAGGCTCCATCGAAGAACCAGGAGAGTCCAATACTAATGTCCCTATTGATAACAGAGGGAATCAACTCAAGATTACTGAGAAAATTCCTGTGGGGTGGAAATTGTTCCCCTCTCAAGAGGTTGAATATAAAAAGATGGTCGAGGATGATGAAGAGATGATGGATAACTTCAAATCTGACTCTGACACCTCTTTGTATATCCTAGTAAACATGGTATCTGTAATGCCCAAGGATTTCGACCAAATTACAGAGGTCGAAAATCTGGATGCCTACACTGAAGCAGAAATGGCGGCACACAAGCTAGTGTGCTACTATATCATGAACAACGAGTGTGTTGAAGAGCAGAACACCTTCTTTGATCGACCTATAGAGGCAATGAAAAGCCACCTGAAGCCTCTTTACATCACTGGGAAGGTAGAAAATGTACCAGTGAATAAAATTCTAGTGGATTGTGGCGCAATGGTAAATCTGATGCCACACTTCTTACCAAACAAGATTGACAAGTATGACACCGACACAAAGCCACATAATATGGTTCTTTCGAATTAAGAAGGAAAAGTTGGCTCTACAATGGGTGTAATACAAGTTGACTTGACAGTTGGGACGATTACTAGGCCTACTGTCTTCATGGTGGTAGAAACAAAGGCCAATTACAATCTGCTCTTGGGACGAGAGTGGATACATGGAATTGGTGCAGTACCATCTTCAATGCATCAACGAATCACCATTTAGAGTCCAGAAGGTATAACGGAGAACATCGAAGCTGATCAAGGGTATTTTAAGGCACCTGTAAATCATGTCGACATAACACAATTCGACAAGCATCTGGCTAATATTGCCCCAGCAGATTTTGAGTTTGTCCCAGATGATGAGACATTCTGCTCATTATACTTACACCTCGTCGATGGTTTCCGGTGGGATAAGGAAGTACCAGGAGAAAGGCTCCCATACCTTAGCAATCTTGTAGTAGACCCCACAGGGTGGGGAAGCAAATTCAGTGATAATGACTGAGTTCAGAACATTGAGAAGAATTTCGGCCTATGTGGCTGAAACCAAATTACAAGCGGCTTTGGAAGCTGTTAATGAACATATGGCCGTCAGGGCCAATTTTGATTTTCACCAAGAAGGTCCTGGTAAGGACTTCGACCCGTAACCACCTGATAAGGTTCAAGGTGTAGAGTAAAGCCAAAGGCTTGATGCCATCTATGATGAAGAGCCTTTGGTATTTGAAAAGGATCTGCTGGAGAACAACATTAAGATATTAATGCATGACCAAAGGCTAACATATGTCAGCGCCAATCTCAACCCACAACTTAAGGTCGAAGTCATCCAGTTACTGTAAGAATTTAAAGATTGTTTTGCTTGGGACTATGATGAGATGCCCGGTTTGAGGAGAGAATTGTTTGAACACAAGTTGCCAATCAAGCCTAGGAAGAAGCCAGTCAAGTAGAACCCAAGACGGTTTGCCCCAGAAATTCTCTCAAAAATAAAAGAGGAAGTCGAAAGACTCCTTCGATGCAACTTCATCCGCACTGCCAGGTATGTCGAATGGTTGGCTAACATTGTGCCTGTCATTAAAAAGAATGGTTCTTTAAGAGTTTGCATAGACTTTATAGATCTAAATTCTGCAACTCTAAAGGATGAATATTACATGCCTGTGGCAGAAATGCTAGTCGATTCTGCCGTAGGACATGAGTATCTCAGTATGTTGGACGGATACTCTGGTTATAACCAAATTTTTATTGCTGAAGATGATGTCCCCAAAACAGCTTTTCGATGTCCTAGAGCCTTAGGCACCTACGAATAGGTAGTGATGCCTTTTTGCCTCAAAAATGCTGGGGCAACATATCAATGAGCAATAAACACAATCTTCCATAATTATATAGATACTTTCATGCAAACATATATTGATGATATTGTGGTTAAGTCTATTTCAGGGAAGAATCACCTGAACCATCTTCGACAATCCTTTGAGAGGATGAGAAGATATGGTCTTAAAATGAATCCTCTTAAGTGTGCGTTTTGTGTGCAGGCAAGGGATTTTCTAGGCTTTGTGGTCCTCAAAAAGGGGATCGAGATTAATCAGAACAAAACCAAAGCCATCATGGAAGCGAAAGCGCCATCGATAAAAAGGACCTGCAATCACTACTGGGCAAGATAAACTTCTTGAGAAGGTTCATATCGAACCTAAGCCGAAAAATGCAGGCCTTTTAACCATTGCTCCAATTTAATAAAGAGGGATTCAAATGGGGGTAAGGTCAACAGGAAGCCTTTGACAAGATCAGGGACTACCTGAGTCATCCTCTAGTTCTTTCACCGCCTTGTAGGAATAAGAGTATGAGGTTGTACATAGCTGCACCAGACAAAACTTTTGGGAGCATGTTGGCTCAAGAGGATGAGAATGGTGTCGAAAGGGCCATCTACTACCTCAATAGAGTTTTGAATGATGCAGAAACTAGGTATAACATGATAGAAAAATTATGTTTATGCTTGTATTTCTCTTGTACAAAATTGAAGCAATATATAAAACCAGTTGATGTTTATGTTTCGTCTCATTTTGATGTTATTAAACATATGTTGTCTAAATCTATCTTGCATAGTCGAGTTGGTAAGTGGGCATTAGCATTGACTGAGTAATCTCTAACATATAAGTCTTTAAAAGGCAGTTAAAAGACAAATGGTAGCAGACTTTATAGTCGACCACTCCATAAATGAAATAACTTTGAATTACGTCAAACTAGAACCTTGGAAGTTATACTTCGATGGCTCCAACCACAAAGAGGGAACATGCATTGGCGTGCTAATTATTTTTCCTGAAAAATTCCAACAAAATTTAAGTACAAAGTCGAAGGGCTTTGTTCCAACAACGAGGCTGAATATGAGGCCTTAATAGCAGGACTTGAAATTTTGTTAGAATTAGGGGCAACTCGAGTCGAAATAATGGGAGACTCGGAGTTGGTTATAAAGAAAATTATAAAGGAGTACAAGTGTGTTAAGAAAAATCTTATCATATACTTTGTAATAACCAACAGACTACTGAAAAAATTTGAAGTTCCAAGCATTCGACATATACCTCGACTGAAGAATCAAGTGGCGAATGACTTAGCTCAGATTGCCTCTGGGTATAGACTTGATTGGAGAGATTCGACCTGTATCCTCCAAGAATCAGAAATACATTTTGGTGGGAATTGACTACTTCAAAAAGTAGAACAAAGTAGTACCTCTACCAAAAGTGGATCAAGAGGATGTAATCAAGTTTATTCAAAAGTACATCATTTACAGGTTTGGAGATGGAATTCAAACTCTTAACCTCTACACCTTATTATGCTCAAGCTAATGGTCAAGTCAAAGCAGCTAATAAAGTGGTGATTGGTTTGATAAAAAATAATGTGGGAAAGAAGCCTAGAAATTGGCATAAGACGTTGGACCAGATTCTCTGGGCATGTCAAACCTCTCCCAAAGAGGCCACCAACACTACTCCATTTCGACTGACTTTTGGTCACGATGCAGTATTACCCGTTGAGATCTACCTACAGTCGACTAGGGTTTAGAGACATCATGAAATTCCTCATGAGTCTTATTGGAATATGATGCTAGATGAGTTGGTATATTTGGACGAAGAAAGACTTAAAGCTCTAGAAATTTTGAGGAAACAAAAGAAGAGAGTAGAAAATTCTTACAATAAAAAGGTTAAGGTTAAGAACTTTTTGCCTGGAGACTTGGTTTGGAGGGTAATCTTGCTTATGGATCGAAAGGTCAGAGCCTTGGGAAAATGGTCCCCAAAATGGGAAGGCCCATTTCAAATTACGAAAGTATTTTTTAATGGAGCCTATGAAGTCGAAGAGTTAAACGAGGATAAAAGGATCTTGAAAGTAAATGGAAAGTATTTGAAAAAATATAAACCAGCGCTTCAAGAAATTAAAATCTCTAGATAATAATTCAATGTATAAGGCAGAGCCAAAAATGGTATTCATAAATGCCAAAATGGCTTAAAATCATTACATAATAAAGTATGAAAGACTATGTCACATGATATTCAAAAGCAAACATTACAAATAAATTAACAAGATAAAATGGGAGATTCTCTTTCATCTTCAAATATTTCGACTTCTGGAGTCAAGGCGTCTTTCACACAAGGTTTTGTCAGACCTTAGGTGTGCAACTTCTTTCTCCAGTTGTCGAGCTTCCTCAACAAAGGTTATGGAATTATCAAGCTTTTTTGAGAAGCCAGAATCATCAAAGGCAGATAACTCAGCATTGCGTTTTTTGGCCTTCGAGATCTTGGTTCGAAGCTTCTAGATCTTTTGCTCCTAGGAAGCAATATTTTGCTCATTAGAGGAAATCTCCTGCTTGTTCTTTTCTCTGGTTTCCTCCAATTCTGCCACCCTATTCTCAGAGTCAGTGGCAGATGCCTAAGCGGCAACCTCGCTACTATTTGGTGGAAATGGCTTTTTTGACCTGAGGCAGGTGCTTGAGATCCCCATAAACTTGTTCAATCATAGCAACAAGTTTTAGAATGATGGTGGCAGATTCAGGGGAAATAGCATGAATATCTACTTGTTGAAGAAGATTCTTTAAAGAGATGTAAGTAACATGGTCCATCTGCAAAAGCGTGAAAAGGTCACCCTTAAAGATCTTCTCTTTTATCTTTAGCAGGATGTTGTCTTCAGGCTTGCTCGAAGGTTGGTCTTCAGAGGTCGAAGCACTAAGAGTCTTGCCAGAGGAACTTCCTCGACTTCCAAGAAGGATCTTGATGTATTATCGAGGGTTGCTAACCTTTAAGGCGTCGAGTTCCTTTCTTTGAATGTAGGAGGGAAGGCCCTAGTAAACCATTCAGGACCATATTTCCTTTCTACAAACGCGGCCATCCTTGGTGTAAACTCATATCGTTTGGCGAACATCTTAATGAAGCCAGAAATAGAAGCCTTGAGTGTCTGCCCTTCTTCACTAGGGGTTAGCTTAACTAGTCGAGTCCATTCAACTTGCCTCTCCTTTATCTTTGGGTCTTCTTCGTCGATCGTCCCTTTGTTAGGAAGGCTAGTCTCGAATGTGGCATAAAGCCAGAGCTGGAGTAGCCAAAAAGGCCCCAACAGCAAGAGATTCCCATTAGTCTCTTGGTCTCTATGTCGACCGACACCTTCACTCAGAGATTTATATAAGCTTCCCAGTATCATTTAACTTAGGAAAATGCCTCGATTCAGATGTAGTTGGTTGGCTAGAGTGAGATACTTCCTTACCACCTGCAGAGATTTGGTATAGAACACATAACGAGAAAGCCACATATCTAGAAATGTTATGTGTTCTTGGTCTTCGGCCGTGTCTGTTTGTTTGTTGTGGTAATGGTTGATGAAGTGGGTATACGTGTGCTTGGTGGTGGAAAACCCTATGGTGTCCTGATTATCCACTTCAGGGTCATAGACCAATCCATGAGGTTTTAGCTCTGTGATAACAGCTAAGTCAAAAAGGGTGGGTGTCATCATCCCACAAGGAAGGTGAAAGGTATAATGGGTACTATCCTAAAAATACAAAGAAAAAGCCAGCATAATGGGGCAGTAGGAGGGACCTGTCTTCGACATCATGATCAAGTCATAAATCCCAATTTTCTTCCAAGCTTCTGCCTTGAACTTCTCTACCTTGGTCAACCAGTTCAAATAAAGGTCAGAATCTTTGAAATAAGGAGTTGCTCTAAACAACCTAGACCCATCATTCAAGTACTTTAGATCTACGTTGTGTAAAGCTATACTATCAGGACCTTCAATGGCTACTTTTGTTTGATCTTTCTGCCTTAAGGGTTTAGTCTTGCGATAGGAGGAAAAAAAGTCGCTAATGGTTGAATAATATGCTCCTAAAGTGGATACAGGACCAACTAAAGCTAGGGGTTTACCTGAAACAGTCACGAGAATCATTACTTGAGATTCGTAGATGTGCCTCTTCTCTTCTCTAAGAGGTTCGAGAATGAACTGTTGGTTCTTCACCACCTTGGGTCCGCTTAGTGTAGCAAAGGGAGGAAGCAACGACACACTCTTTGGCCCCTTGACCTTTGAGTTTTTCTTCTGATCTTGAGTAACAGCAGTGGAGGACGCCATTGTTAAGGGTTTAGAGAAAAATGGGTTTACTGAGGGTAAAAGAGTTAGGAGTGCTTGAAAGAAATGCGTAGTGATTGCTTGGAGTGGAAAAATTAAAAATGGTTTCTGAGGAGATTATTTATAAAACGTCTGGAAGTAATCAAAGGTCACTATTCATCATTGAGGGCTAAAAGGTAGTGGGACATGTGGCATCTCAGGAGCGAAAGTGGGGGCGGTGGCAGTTATTACCTATGCCCACAATGTCATAGATCCTAGGAGAGGTGATGATGGTCTGAGATTTGGTGGGATTTCCAATTGTTAGTTCCATGGTTCTATAATTGTTCATGGTTCTATGATTGGCTAAATTTTGGTAAAACATGATCCTGCACTGATGTTAAGCAGGATGTTATAACATCTCCATCTGCTGTGGTGACAGAACTGCTGTGGAAAGTTTTAATGTGAATGTCATGCTGAATGTCGTGACATCCATCACGACATTCATCTGCTGTCATGACAGAACTACTGTCATGTGTTACAAACAACATGAGTTATGGTGTAGCAGGAGCTGATGATAGAACTACTGTCATGGATGCAGAAGGAGCTAGCATGAGCAGATGACAAAACTGTTGTCATGTGTTTTAAATAGGATGTTATTACCAACGTCATGACATCACTGTCTGGTGCAGCAGGAGCTAGCAGGAGCTGATGACAGAACTGCTGTCATGGATGTCATACTTAATGTCATGACATCAATGTCTGGTACAGTAGGGGCTGTTATTTTAGTTTTTTTATATAGATTTAAGTGGGTTGTGTAGCGGTAAAAATCGTGAGTGTAAGCTATTGGTTAGCTTAACTCAAAAGAACAAGAGTCGCCACCGCACTTTTATTTTATCCAAAAAAGGAAAGGAAAAAGAGCGAACAAAACCAAAGAGTTCTAAAACGAGAACAAAAAACAGAGATCGGGGTAAGGGGTTGGTTGCGCAATGGGAAGGTGTTAGCACCCAAAACGTCTATAGTACTCTATAGGAGCCCTTTGAAATATTTATGCTTTTTGGTTTGAAAATGGTTTGTTTGAAAAAAGATTGGGGAGATGAGAAGAGAATTATTTTTTAGATTTTTGTGTTTGGAGAGACTTATCGCCTCATGCCTACGTACCCACAAAGTGCAATATAGGATCAAAACCTCGTAGTTCGTGGTACAAATGACAAAAATTTGTTGATTTTAATTGATTTTAAATGTAAAGACAAGTCATCATTTTAAGGAGAAAACTGCGACTACTCGCCCACAAGTATTAAGACAACATTTGCGTCACATAAAGATGAAGGATTTGCTTGGATTATCAACAAGGCTATCACTCAACATCAAAGTGGAAAATTTCAAAATCTTAATACTATGGGGAATAGGAGAATTATATCTCAACTATGGAAATGACTCATGTCTAAACTTTATGAAAAGTTTTAAAGTGAAAAGTGCATAAAGGCACAAAAAGAGTTGATGAGTTTTTTGTATTTTTTATGTCTTTTGAAATTGGTTAAAGCATGATTAACATTGATTGACTTTTATTGAGAAGAACAAAGTTTGAAAATCGCTTGACGAAAGTCAAGGTTTTATTGCGAAAGCGGTTTTGAAGTTTGAAACCAAGAAGGTTTTGAAAGAGGGAGAAAGTTTTGAAAATTTAAGAAGGGGAGGAGATGAAGTGACTATCCTAGAAAACAAAATAAGGGCTAGAGGTAAGAAAGATCTAACCGACTTGTAGCACACTCGATAGCAAGCAAAAAGAATTCCATCCGATTTAAAGCATAAGCTAATGAGCGAGCCAAATAAAAGCTAAGATCCACAACACTCCAAGCATAGGAATGAGAGTCCTAATTCTAAGTCCAAAGGTCCATGAAGTCCAAGGTCTAAGAGTAGTCCAAGAGCATAACCACAAAGTTAAGAGCACCAAGTCTTTTAGAGGTTTAATCCTTTACTAGTGTTTTGAACAAGATATGGTCCAAGTGGACAAAAAAGAAATGACATAAACATAAACAAAGATATGATATGGAATATGATAGTATGGAAGCATAAAAGTAAAGAGGTAAGGAGTAAGAAGAAAATATAAACAAAATTAAACAATGATATTGTTAGTGAATTAGTGGTTAGTGGTTAGAACATATGATCAACGATGGTTAATTCTTACACTTAGACCAGGGTTAACGAAAACTCATTAGAGGATTGATAGAATCAAAGCCTCCTAACAATGAGTATCATAGGTAGTGGACTTAAGATAAGCAACCAACCATACTTGGACTTTCAAACATAAGTTTGAGCCACGAATGATCATTTTTCGATTATGGGACACTTTAGCGCTATGTTAAGCAATCGTAATCGGGTTTATATAGAAACCACGACTATCTGAGGCCGGTCAATAATAATGTTAGTGTTAAAACATGTTAGAGAAATGATATGTAAATCACTCTCCTAAAACATGCCACACAAAAAGAAAAGTGGTAGTGATCTCATCATAATCAAGATTTTTCATCGATTAATCAAAGGTAATTTATCACTATTTCAAAGTACGGAGAATTATCTCAATGGTTATTCACCTATATATTTGAAATAATGAAGATTAAACAACCTTGATAATCAACAAATCTATGATCCATAGATTTCATCGATAAAAAAAAGAAGAAGAAGAAAGAGAACTTAAAAAGAAACCACAATTTGAATCTTAAATCGATTAAATCATCATCAATATCAATCACCTCTATTGGTGGATAAAATTGACACCCAAAGTCCATTGATATTGATGAAATTTTATCAAAATTCAAGATCCAAAACAAACAACAATTAATCCAAAAATTAAAATATTTTTTTAATATTTTTTTTAAGAGCTCTTTTTCAAGAATGATATTTAAAACAAACTAATAACCAAAAAAAAAGTGGAAGAGTCCACACGGCCCAATTCTTAAGAGAAATAAAAAAAAGAAAATAATTGAAAAAAATAATTGAAAAGGAGAAAGAGAAAAATAAAACAATCAGAATCATCATCTGCTTCAAGTGTCAACGAATTAAGCCTGTTCATATCAGAAGAAAATTTCAACTGTGAATATTCCTTTGAAATTGTTCTTGGCAAGTGTCCTTGTTCCATTATCAAGGCTTATTTCATTGTGCACTGAGTTTATGTTGTTAGGTACTGAAGAGCAGTTTGTGAAATTTTTCCCAAGCAACTCTGATATCATCAGCCCATATCCACCCTGAACCTCATGTATATCAGCAGCATTTTCCTTAACAGTGATATGTTGTATGGCTCGCAACATTTTCTCTCGTTAAACCAGTGAAATTCATCAATTCAAGTATTCTCTTTGGCACAGCCTTGTAAGTGTTCACTCCATCATCAACTGGTCTTTCAACATCATCAAGTATACTATCAGTACTTCCTCTTAAGACAACAGTTGACATAGAATTGCCTCCGCAGCTTTTTCATCAGAAATGTATTTGTCAATTGAAAATGCCAAGTCATTCAACTCACCAACTGAATGACGATAGAGAAGACGGAGTTTAGCAGTTTTGCACTCACAGGGGTGTTCTCAATGCTCCAGACACACAAAAGATTATGGTCTGCAACTGCATAGAACTACAGAGGGATAGAGACATTGCTGGCAAATAATGCATGCTGGATCCTCTTCAGTTCCTACATATTAGGGACACTTCCGAGGAGCTAAACGAGAAGATTTAACGATACCATTTTTCCAAAGTTTCTTCCTCATCTTGTGTAGACTCTAAAGAAATGGACGCTGGTTTCAGTACATGCAAGGTGTCCTTAGTGAGTCTCTCAACAACTATGACTTGTAAGGATTAATTATGCCAACCGAAATATTTCCCAGAACCAAGGATTTCACTACTTTCTGAACATGTTCATACATTACAGCTAATGTTGCTGTTAGAGCCGCCATTTGCTTTGATTCATCTATGCTTAGAAACTTGATTTGTGCTTGCAGCAGCAGAGGAAAAGGATAGTGTGCTGCTGATAGAATCAGGCTTGAGCTCCATGACTTCAATATCACGAGCAAGAGTCAGATATCCTTCTTTTGACTTAGAATTGTTTATGATATCCTGCAACATTTCTCAGTCTTCGTCATCATTAACCATTTCCTTATCAATCTCAAAAGTAATTCCATGGCGTGCAAGTATCTAACAAAACTGCTTCTGGTTTAGCATTATGCTTCATGTGAAAAGCAACTATCTGTTGTACAAGATCCATGAGATCATCAATTGATAGCATGCTATGGATATCCACTGGAACTTGGAACCGACAGGGTAAACTTGTGGTCAAAGTTATAATCCTTGTATAAGAGATCTCTTACTCTTTTTCCAATCTCAGAAAAAGGTGCTGGACCATTTGCCATAATGAATCAGAATGAAGTGCACCAAACTAGATTTTAACACTATTTGTGGCAGCAGACGAGCAGTTCCGGCGAAAGATAGAGTAAAAGCTGGAGCAAGACCAAACATGTGCAGACCTACGAACCGTATCCTATCAAATCATGCATTCTTTGATACCAGGAAAGTAATCACCAAATTTATGGAAAGACACAGTCATGACTCTATCGGTAGTGTAGAAAGCTTTCTCCACATCATCTCCATGGTGGATATCAATGTTCACTTAGAATACGCTCGTAGTGTTTAAGAAGTTCTAATATTGCAAAGACTATATCATTAACACAACAAAATCCATATGCCTCGCGCTTCTTGGCATGATGCAGGCCACCAACCCAGTTGACAGCAATATCACATTGGCCGTGGTTCAACTTGGCAGCCCCACCAACTGAACCTCCTGTATAAGTTCGACAAAAAGAGTATAGGCCATCAAATACAGGACAATCTTCACCAACATTAAAGCGTTTGAGTTGTCTCATATGATCTTGTTGTGTTTCAGGGGTTATGCTTTGAAGAAATGAAACATAATCATCAGCATGAAAACGGCAAAGGTCCCTGTCTCTAGCAGGAAAAAGGCTTGTGTACCTGCATGTGTTGAAGCAATCCATAGTGGGCAAGAAGGGTATAGGCTGAGCATGATATTCATACGACTTGAGATTGGTAGTAACTAGAAACTTGAGGCTTGTTGTGATGTCTTTCTTTGCTTATGGATTAGATTTGCAACGAAATTCAAGGAAAAAGATAGCTTCAAGAAGCTTGTATTTGGAATCATGGTTATCAAGGCTTTGGCAAGTGTGGCTAGAATATTGCATGGTTTGGCACATAATGGAATTTTAAGTTGGTGAAGTATACAGGTTTAAAAAAAAATAGGAGCAGGCTTCTGTTACTGCATTGCAGCGACGTGGTTGCTGCGGTAAAAATCACTCCTCGGCAAAGAAGCTACTGCACGGTCATAAAACCTCAATGCTTCTGAAAATTCACCCCTCTTGTAATTCTCATTCCCTACTAACTTGAGTAGTTATGGATCCACACTTTACTCTTCTCAATAATTGATTTTCGAGCAAGAAGCCTCTTGTGTTCTTTGGCCACAGCCTCTGGTAGAGTCGGAAGCAAGCCTCCGTGTTTTGACCGTTGCGCATCAGGTGTCAAAATAATAGATAGTGGCCAAAGTGCTTTTGATATTTTCCAAAAAGTTCCAGCATATCACTAACAAAAACATAATATGAGATTATTAATCCAATAGTGAACTGATTATTCTGAATCCACTCAACAACAAAGACATTTGTAGCATTCTTCTCAATATCAACAACAACAAGTACTCTTGGAGGATTTTCACTCAGTAACTTGACTGACACAGAAACCGCAGCATGTTGCTCTCTTTCTGAACTAGTTTTAGAGCTTTTGCTTTCTCCTGCAGTGAATTTTCTTCAGACACTAGACCAATGTATATAGACTTCATGATAATCAACCTGATGCACTTCAACAATCATTGCCTCTCCTTATAATATTGAATCAATATGGTGTAAAGAACCTCTAGAAACGTGGAATCCACAGCTATATCATCATGTCTAATGAACCTCATCTAATAGCAAACACAAGCTAATTTGCAGAGGTTAATCAGGACCAAAATATTCATAATACTCATGTTGGGGCATCTTTTCATCTAGTTCAATCCTGAGAGCAACACCTGTCTCATAACACTAACATCGTGCGGCATTCCTTATAGTATAACCACTTCCACAAAACTTGACTTGTACATACAAACCTCTGAATTTTCGCTTAAAACTGAATTACTTAAAGTTTATCTGAATTAATCTATGGGAAAATAAATCCACAGATGAACCACTGATGGACTCTTAATCATGATAATTTGGACCAAACTTCTTACAGAACACTGCCTGATAACTTGACGGATTTCAATGCAAGACAATTTGACCTTGAACAAACACATTTCTTGAAAAAATAGCCCACTACCACAACTAATTTGCACTTGAAGCAATCTCTTGATAGTTTTACCAAGATGAGGTCAAACTTCCATTTGATTTAGACTTGAATGAATGTCCTTGCCATCAATCTCCTTGCAAAACCCTAAACACACAGAGAAGAAGAAGAAACAAGCAAATTGAAAAATATTTTTGGTATTTTGGTTAGAGGTTAGTAAACATAAACAACAAAAAGCAAGTAAGAAACACACAAGGGTGGGAGAACCAAAAAGTACGATCTTGTTTGCGTATGTAATGATGCAAATGAAATGTGGGATCTTAGGGGTAAAAATTAGGGTATTACAGGTTGTCTAATTTTATTATTTATTTGTTTTGCTTGTGATTGTTTAATTATCATTATTGCTTTTATTTTCCATTAGTTAGAAAAAGTAACTAATTGAATAATAGATAAAATACAACAAAGAAAACATAAAACCAACTCTTTTGTATTTTATTTTAAAAAAGAGCAAAAAATAATAAATACTCGATCCAACGTCGAGACACTTTTTCTCAAGTCAAAACCAATGAGCTCATTTTATTTCTGTGCTTGCGCTTATTTTTTTAATTGGGTTTACTTATAATCTTTTCATTTCATCCCCATCCGACAAAATGTATCCCGCTCCCACTAATTGTAGTAATTTTATCGCTTTCATCTCGATTGTATTTTAATGTTTTATCCATCTCTCACTTACACGCTCAAACCATTTTCATACTAATTCTCGATTCAATATCGAGCCCTCGTTTAAAACACCTTTGTAAGTCGATTGTTTCTACGATCGCCAGCAACCAAACCCAAAATGTTCTTGATTCATATATCAAGTCATACCTAACTTGTAAGTCAACTACTTTTTAGCATCGTCATCAACCTCATGCACACACTTGCACCTTTTCTTTGGTTGTGGTTTCGTTTACTAGGAGAACCCTTAGAGGCTAGGAATCGACCTAACTTTTTCTCGAACCCTTGATCCAACGTCAAGTGGTTACTTCCCTCATAAGTCAGTTGCCTTTTGCAATCGCCATCATGCAAATCTAAACCTCGATCTTTTATCGAGTATTTCTTTTCTTAAAACTAAAATCTCTTTCTTTTTTCAAAAATACAAAAATATTTTAATCATATTTCTAATCTGTTTCAGAAACCTTAATAAAAACACTTACCTCCCTTTCAACCTAACCTTAGGTTTAGAGTTTCTTAACTCTATGTAGGTTTTTTTCCATAGACACTTACCTCTCCCCCCTAAAACTTTGACAATAGTCAAGAGTTCCTCACCCTTGTTAAGGGGAACTACGAATGCTTTGATTTCATTCCCGCCAGGATACGTAGGCACGAGATGCGATGTCTTGACGAACATACTTAGAAATAACACCTTAGGTTTCCCTTTTTCCTTTTCACCTTTAACAGACAATAACAAAATAACAAAATAAAATAAGAGGTTTTTGTAGAGTACTACAGATACTTAGGATGCTAGCACCTTCCTTAGGTATAACCAACCCCTGAACTTTATATTATCTCTTGCTTTGTATTACATTGCATACTTTTGGGTTATTCGTTCTTTTTCCCTTCCCTTGGATAAATTAAAGATCGGTGGTGAACTTCAAAGATTTATGATTCAAGTTAATTAATAACTAGACATCCAATTCCCACTACGACACTATGGTTTGCAGAAGAATGGTGAAATTTGATCGAGACACCATTAATATTGTTTTAGGGACACCTTTCTCCTTGGGGAGGATGAAAGTGATGATTATCATCAAACTTTAAGGCTTTATAGAGACATAGATGTCATTTCTAGTGCATTTTTGATTAAGGGAAAAATCATTGGAGTTAAACCCATTTGGGGTTTCTAGAATATACCATAGGGAGGACATGCGACCTTTAGCTCAGGTGGTACTTCTCTTGGTGTTAACTAACATCAAGCCAGAGTCGTACACCTCTACTATGCTCATTCCGGTTGCGCACTTAGTTCGCAGTATTTTGACTAATGTTCATATTGATGTAGCTAGATCATTGCTGATGAGATGCATGCTGTTGTGGAGAGCAAACTTAGATCAGGGTCGCGAAAAAATTTCCCCTTGGTATTCCCATGCGTGATTATGGTTTTGTGCATGCATGCGAGGGTTAAGCTACCCCCTGTCGTCAGGTGACGATTCTGGCTGCTATCGATGATAGGTATGTGGATAAGTTTTGCAGGCCGAAGGGATTGAGAGGAGGATAAACCTCTAGTGTTGGTGCTGATATTGGTACATGTTTAGAAGCTAGTGATGCTTCTGGTTCTGGAGTTGCAGGCTCCCAAGGCTTTGACCCGTTTCAGAGGGAAATTTATAACTACAACTGGGAATGGATGGCGATAAATCAGTGTGCCATGATTGATATCCATGATTCATTATAGATATTGTAGTTGCAGTGTAGGGAACCCTCTGTGAAGTATTATATGATGATTAGGGAGTAGTTCCTAGCTCATGCTGCTTGGCCTAAGGCCAGGCCACACTTTAGAGAGGCGACAGGTGTAGCTGATCCTGAGGAGGCTGGAGACGATGATGAGGCTAGTTCTAAAGCTGGTTCTGAGGAGGTTTCTAGTTATGGAGAGGAGGTTGATATAGAGGAGGAGACTGAGTCCGATGAAAACTTTTTGTTATTGGAGATTTTGAGCATGATCTTAGGCGAGTTCCTTTGGTTCTACAAATTAAAGTTTTCTATTAGCATTAGATCATTGCTATGTTGTTTTACGTTAATGTTTATTGTATTCCCTTTTGATGCACAATATCCACTTGGTGGATTTTTTATGGATTATTTTGTTGTATGTACCACTTTTGGGTACTAATACTTTTGTTGGTGTTTTTACACCATTAGCATTTTAATATTATTATTAGTTGAATTCTTTAGTTTACGAATGTTTAACTTTCGTTTTCTTTACTTTCATTTTTTTATTATGTTGTTTAAGAGTTGAATTCTTCAGTTTATGAATGTTCAACTCTTGTAATTTTATTATTGATATGCTTGTTTGCAATTTAATGTTTCCATTTTTTGGTGTGAAATGTGAGAACTTCTAGATTGGTTACTATTTGCTAAAAGTATCTAATAAAGATTCTCCCAAGTTTGGATGGTGATGATAGTATTTGATCATGTAAATGTTGGCAATGTACATGGTTACCTCTTCCTATGATGCTAGAATGTTTAAGAATCCCTTTCTTTGTGCAAATGTAACCTTGTTTCTTGTTGCAACTTTGTTTGAATGCTTGTATCACTTAGGTTCAAAAGGCACAAATATGTGAGAAATCTCCATTGTTTACCAAAAGCATAGGATGACTAATAAGTTTTGTTGAATACATTTGATTCATTCTTAATCTTGTGATTATTTTGATATTATGAAAGTATTAGATGTGATCAAGACATTTGTTGATATTGAGCACAATCATATCCCAAAAAGTAACTTACCCGTGAGCAGTCAGAATTTGCTAACCCTTTTGAGTTTAATAATTAGATCCTAGTTAGTGATGAACTTGGTTTGTACATAATTTGAAAGATAGTTCATCATTACATTATGTAGGATTCTAAATTTTCTTTCTTGAACCTTTGAAATTGTGCTAAATTGTTTTCCTTGCCATAAAGGTTGTTCTTCAATTCTATAAAAATACCTTTGGTTGCTTTGATTTGTGTGTTATTGTGCAGGAATTAGGTATAAAACCATCAAAGTGTAAGACACAAAGCATTTGGACAAGGAAACCAAATGAAGAGAAGAAAATCAGCATGTTCGTTGTGCGAACAACAAGCGAGGAGTGCCAGTGAATATTCGCTGTGCAAACACAGAGGGAAGAGCCAGCGAAGCATCTCAGAAATACGGCAGTAGCTAAAGGGCAGTAAATTCGCTAGGCGAATAAGGCAGCGAATGTTCACTGTGGCGAAGTAGAAGCGAAGAGCCAGCGAACCATCCTAGACCAAAACCAGTAGCTAAAGGACCCTAAGTTCGCTGTGCAAACTTGCAGACGAGGTAGTTTGAAGTGCGAAGAATTGCTCACACAATGAACTTCAAATATTTCTAAGGGGCAATTTAACTGTTTAGAGGCACTTCAGGTGCTTAAATTGGTGTTCGCTGGGCGGAGAAACCATTCGCAGTGCGAATGTGACAGATTCTTAAAGTACTATAGAAGTACTTTTCTCCATTTTTTGGGAATGATAACCCACTTTTACACCCAAGAACCTCATTTTCTCAGATTTCTTCATCAAAAGGTGATATTTTGCAAATAGAAGTTAGATTCCCAGCCGAGTTCGATTCTTCGACGTGGATGCTCATTCATCTTCTTCCAAAACTTGTAAAGCAAGATGTCATGGTTATGGATAGTTAATTTCCTTTGTGTCAAGATTAGAGGTAGTTAACCTTAATATTATGTATTTCTTTTAATCTTTTGTATGTGAACAAGGTTGATGATCAATATATGTTGAAGGCATTTGCTTTTAATGTGTTATTTATGATTTGGTTTCTCTAGATAAAGATTTCCCAAGTTTTGACCTAATTTCTTCATCTACTAACAAACAAACTCTAGACATAGATTTGGAAGTTACTATATACTTTGTATTGATATTTACGGTTATGGTTGTAGTTTCTATTTTGAAGATCATCCAGCGATTAAAAATAATAATACCCACGAAGTCGCTTTAGAGAAAAATATATTCGCGAGAATACGTGATTGTATTGATTGAAACTATGTTCACATGCTTGATTAATCAGATAGTTAAGAAAGGGGTTAACGAGATCTAATCTTGACATGCTTTTCTTAAAAGTTAAACATATTTCTTTATTTTACATCTTTGCAACCAAACTTATGTTTCAAAACAAGAAAATTGTGAAAACCCCCTTTTTCTTAGAACACTAAATTATTGAACAAAAACATCTAGATATCAGAGCAATCCCTGCGGATACGATAAAACACCCACCAAAAATACGTTTCAACAAAAACATATACTTTTTTCTCGTGCTTAAGAACAATTCTCAATTTATGTTCCAACTCAAAAACTCTTTTCTGAACCTTACATCCCTCATAAGGACATTTCACAGTAAAATATAAAGTAAAATGAAAAATAATTTCTAACTATAAAACGTATAAAAATATTGTATCAAATTAAATCATTTTAATAAAGACTTTTATTAAAATGCTCCCATTACTTTTACTCAAACCAAATGATCCTCAACATTTGTTCTGAAAATCCCGTTGAAATACATTTTAGCGGGTTGAGATCCATATTTCATTTTGTTTTAAGTGTGAGTAGGCAAATTAAAAGATCTCTGTTATTTAGGTAGGAACTATTTTCAATTGTATCTAATACAACTCTCGAATTTTATCAGTTGAGTGAATAACTACTTATTCTAATCCATCATATGAATTATTCTTAACTCTTACTTCTAAACATATATAATCCTACTATAATTATTTTAGCTAAGTCAAACCCAAAAAGTTAGCAATTGGATATTACATTTATCCAATCTCACCTTACTAATATAAAACATGCACATCGCTTTGGGCGAAACCTACATTATTCGATACTAGTTTTGATGAGTGCTAAAATTTTGAAAAATAGTTAACTTAATATTTAATTGAGGGATTTTTCTTAAGTTTTGTCTCACTTATTTTTGTATCTCATACACTTCCATATAATCATACTCTTCATGCATCACATACACACAATAAAATTTGGTAATACGATTATGACCACCTAAAACACAATAATTAAATAAACTACTTTACAACAATTCTTTGATCCACAAGCAAGCTTCTCAAACTTCTCCAGCAGTGTCATTGTTTGGCGTTGTATTCTCTATAACTCTTGAATTTGAACAATTCTAATATTTACGTAACTAAAATAAATAATTAAATGGCACGACACGCATGTCGTATGTAATTAAAATAAATCATGACATGCATGTCGTATTTAAATAAATAAACACCAAAATTCTAAGGTCATAATCGTATATCAAATTATTTAATAATAAATAATTTAAAAATAAATAATAATAAACTATCAATTTATAAATATTGACACGTCAAACACTCGATACTTTTTGCAAATTCTAAAAGCACAACTCTTGCGCCATTACAAATCCTAATGCAATACAAAATATTCAATATGACTCGATACCTTCAAAAATATAATGATTGAATATTCAATATGACTGATTGAATATCATTGCTTCACCATATGAATGTCGGATTCCATAATAGAATAAACATTAAGCATTTATACACATAACAATCATTACACTAATCGAATGGATGAAATAAAACATTATATTAAATACACTGACTTTGCATCAAAAATATTTATATCATATATAAATTGGGCAATAATTTTTGTATTAATTATGGATAATTGAAGTATCGCTTCACCATACAAATGTCTGATTCCGAAGTATAATTAACATTGATATCCAAATTATGCAAAACATGTTGCCAATATTTAATTTTAAATAATAAACACTTTATTATTTTATTATTATATATAATAATAATAATAATAATAATAATAATAATAATAATAATAATAATAATAATAATAATATATTATTATTATTATTATATTTTATATTTTTTTTTTGTCACGTTTCATAACTTTGAGATTCATTTTGATCTCTTAACTTTTAAAAGGTCTATATTGGTCCTTTAATTTTTCAAAATGTTTCAAACTAGTCCTTTTGTTTAATTAGCGACTAATTTTTAAATTTTTCCATCACTAATTGAACAAAAATGATTAATATAAAACATTTTGAAGATTTAAGAGATTAATATAAATTTTTTTAAAGTTAAGAAACTAAAATAAATTTTGAAATTAAGATACAAGACCAAAACAAACAGTACTTTACCTTATTATTATTATTATTATTATTATTATTATTATTATTATTAATCGAAGTTAATTATAATTATAAAATGTTTATTATTATGTGTTAATTATAATAATAATAAAACCAAACTATTAAAAACAATGTCATAGACCTAAAACCTTAGCATTTGAATAGCAATGATGGCACACCGCATAATATCGATTGCTGTACTTTTTCTTTTGTAGCATAAATACTAGCATATTATACTCACTATACTCACATGATGCAAAAAAACATTATTTCGTCATATAGTAATCATTGTCATAAATTATATTTGAATTTAATAATTTAATCACAATCAAAGCTCTCATATCACTGTTAGAATTTAAGAGGTTTTTTTTTTCTTTCAAAAAATTAGCCTCTTAACGGAACAATTTCAATGAACGAATTTTGATTAAATTATTAATCATAAATTAAAGATTTTGAATTACCTCCTGTAGCATGATTTAGTTTTGGTCATGAATGTGAAAAATACCAACGTCTTTATAAAGTCCACGCGAGTATAAAGTGGAACGCGGTGCTAGCCGTCTCTTATTCTAAGAAAATTGACAATTAAGATTGGTAGAAGAAAGAATTCCTCTATTTATAGAAAGCTACTAAAATTCTAATGCTCTTATTTTGGGTTTTTTCAAAATAAACTCAATCTTATTTAATTAAACTAATTTAATTAAATAAAATGTTATTATGTTTAACTAAACTCTTAATTAAATTAAATAAGTATTAATTTAATTAAATCATATTTAATTTAATTAACTGTCAATTCTCATTTATTTAATTAAATTATATTTAATCAAATAAATTATATTTGCGTTAATTTATTAAATAATACAATTAACATCTTATTAAATTAAATCTTATTTAATCTAATCATTCGTTTTATTATCAGTACTCTATGCGTGTGACCATGTATATTCTCTTTACGTTGACAATAATATTGAATCATGTATTTAATATTATAAACAATGAGTGGTATTTAGCAACACATCACTGATATCCATGTAACGAGAATGTTATGTGATCTGACATAACCTTTCTACGATAATGATCATGTGTACAATTGTCATTTTCCCCTTATATCTATATTGAACACAAGACATAGAATATGGCACTCTTGGATAGTTTAATATTTTATTTCTTGATTCCCAAGTATACATGATAACAACAAATAAGTCTAATATTTCATATCGACTTATTTGAGCATGACCATGCATTTCACAATCATACTCTATCAAGGGACCCACAAATATTACTCATGTATATGTAGGAGGGGCAAATTCTATCCAGGTCACTTATGTCCATTAACATGATTTGTAAAATACCCATAAACCATCTTTATGGTCATTCTGTTATGAATAATGTTTGATTAGCAATAAAATACTCGACTCCTCATCTAGAGTACATAGTGGTTTTAGATCGAAGGGTGGTATATATCAATATCACTATGAGAATAACTTATGACACTTACATAACAAATTAGATGAAGGTGAGAAAAATACACAAGAAGGGGGGATTGAATCGTGTTTATCATTTTTGCTTTGCTTCTGAACTGAGTTAAGACTCTAAACCATGTCCAGATTATGATTATAAGTTGCAGTAGAATAATAACATAAGCAAACAAATAACAACATAACATACAAGGATTTATCGTGGTTCCTTTCAAACTAAGAGTAGTCCAATCCCTTTGCAGCATAAGAGATTTTCCACTTTAATCAAATCATGATTACAATTGCTTATGCCATCAAGCATAAGACTTTTCTACTCAAAACCTCGACTCGAGACTTCCTACTTAAACCCTTCAAGTTCAAGACTTCCTGCTTAAATCCCACAGATTCAAGACTTCCTGCTTAGACCTCAACCCAATACTTATTGCTTAAACCCCTCAGGTTCAAGACTTTCTGCTTATTAAATCGCACAGATTTAAGAATTCCTGCTTACATTCCACGAATCAAAGACTTTCTGCTTAAACCCCTCAGGTTCAAGACTTCTTGCTTAAATCCCACGGATTCAAGACTTCCTTCTTAAATTCCAGAGATCCAAGACTTCCTTGCTTAAACCCCTCAGGTTCAAGACGTATGCTCATACTCCCCGAGCACAAGACTTCCCTGCTCAGATTCCTTGAATCTAAGACTTCTGCTTAGACCTTCAGTCCAAGACCTTTCCATCTTAATCAATAACCAATTAAGAATTCAATGCTCAAGTACAAAGCAAGAGACTTATTTGGCTCAAGCTCACAGCAAGAGATTGATGCTCAAACACATAGAAATAGACTTTCTTTATAAACTACTAAACACAATCTATTTAGCAGAATAGACAACAAGGTATACTTGATACAATCAGAGGTACAAGGAAATAACCATAAAAAAGATCATAGCTCATAATATTTCTAAGATATTCAATGTTTAAGAAATATTAAGGCTTTGTATAATTTATAACCAATAAAAAAATTTATGCATCCTCGATTGTGTTGCCATTGTTGATCTTGTTATTCTTTCATTCTAATAGAAGCGTGAAACACTTGTTTCTTCTTGGCTCTCTTTCTTAATTTTCCTAGTTTTTGATTCCAGGTTGAATCTTCAGCTACTTATATAGCATTTGCAGAATGATAGCTTGAAAGAGATAACTTGTACAAGTGTCTTTGATACTACATAGTACAAGAGACGCTGAAGATAAATACACCAAAAGATCTTTATTCATTATGTAACTCTTTTAACCAAAGCGTCTTCCTTGTGATCTTGTACTATAGATCCGTTGAGAGTGGATATTCGTAAAGTATATCAACTCTTCTTGAGCCATGTGAACACAGACTCTAGCTGACAAACTGATTTGACATTATAACTTGCTTTTTCTAGTATAGATAACTCAACTTTGTTACTGGTTCTGAATGATCACCAGAAACTGATATATTCAAAAAGTGTAGATATAATATATTGCTCTTCTGATACTAATACCTTCAGCTTTAGATTCTACGCCAACCTATATTATCAGACTTCATTTAAAGAACGTTCTTTAGTTCTAAACCACCAGAAGCCAATAACTTAGCTTCTCTCAAATGCGTCCTTATATCAGATTTTGAATAGATTCTTCTTAAACTTTGGAACCTGCATACTTAGAACACATATTAGATAACACAATTGTTATTTCAATACTTTTGTTATTATCAAAACCTCAAGGAATACTTGTCATGAACAAATCTTGTCCTAACATTCTCCCCCTTCTTGATGTTGACAAACATAAGTATTTAAGAAAAATGTTGGACTATTTTAATTTTCTTGGCAACATCAGAGTATGAGGTTTGTAAGCCCCCCTGAGTCTAATATTCTAAAGGTTGAGGTTTGTAAGCTCCTCCTAAGTTCTATATTCAAGAAAACTAAAATATATCTCCCGGGTAAAACAAATAACTGAAATAGCAGAAATTTAAAATAATAATAAATGAAAAATAATTAAAATTAAAACGGGTTCATATTCTAATTAAATACTTATATATATTTCTCCCCCTTTTGTCACAACAAAAAGAAAAAAAATAAAAAAGAGAGGAAAATAAAAAAAAACTTTCATAAATGCAAAGCAGACCATCTTTAAGAAACAGAGAACATTAAAAGCATGTACAATACATCCTTAATAATTATTGGTCGTAACACTTTCAAGATCAAGAAAAGAATTTTTATTCCATTGATTCGGTTACCCAGACTCTACTATAAAAGCACCCATGACAATGATTTCAGAGGATGCTACAATTCTGGAGACGCAAGATCCACAAAAACCAGCAGGTTCTGAAACAGGTTCTTCGTCCTTAATACTAAAACCTTCTGAGGCAGGTTCATCATCAACTGTAATGAAACCTTATCAAGAAGGTTCATCAACAACTACTATGAGGCCTAAGAAGAAATCAATGAAGAAGAAGAGCTCTAGAGATAGGATTACATTTCAGATTGTCATCTCTGACTGTGAAGATGAAGATGAGCCAAACTACACATGGGAAAATCATATGAGTCTTAAGGATTTAGAAGAATTAGATTAATGTAATCTTAATGTCTTCATCTTATTTTGTAATCTCCCTTTTCTGATCAATGAAAATTATTTTTTCCAATATTAGTTTGCAGTACACTCCTTTCACTTTCTTTTAATTTTCTGACATATGCAAGAACGAAGTAAAAAGGTAAATAAAACAACAAATAGTAAATAGCTGTTAAATAACATTTACAGTTGTTCAAGGATAATTTTTATTAGGGTATACTAGACATCACTTCCCAATAATCAAAAGTTAAAATATTGATTAGACTAATCAATATTAAAAGAATAGATACTTAATGTAACCGATGAATAGGCTCTATAAAACATTTAGCAGACTATATAATTTAGGATTTTGGTACCATATTTCTGTGGGTCCTGAAATGTTAGTCCTGACAAGCTTTCTTTTACTTCATGCCTTAGTCTGATAGTAGTACCTTAACTCATTCCAGAATTTAAGTTCTAGGATGAGTTTTGGCACTAATAAAACCTGCTTTTAGCACCGTCATTGATTTCATTATTTTGGATTTATTTATTATCAAACAATTGACTTTATAATCATTGACTTTGAAATCTATGACAAGTATAGATTCAAATAGTGCTTGCTATCAGAGGTTAGCATAAAATAAGTTTTCAACACTGTCTAAGAATTGCCAGAAAAAGAAGAGTTGAAAGGTTTCTCAAGGAATTATTCTTTAACACAAATTCCATGATAGCCTTCAACTTCCTCGGGAGCAATGGAGACACTTAAGAAATGATCTTGAGAAGAAAACTTTTTATTCCAAAATAATTTTTTATTCAAGATACTTGATCTTATTTGAGAGATTTTTAGATCTCCTTTAGATGATCAATCTCTAGCTTCATGATTTTATCTTGTTTATTAAAACAACTTGAGTGATCATGAGCTAAAAAAAATCATGAAGCAAGATAGATTATAAGTTACCTCTTTGTCTTCTATATTTGGTTTATTCCTAGATTCAAACGTTTCTTCAAAAGTTGTAATGGCCAGCAGAGCCAGATTACCCTTTTCATCTCTTTCTGAATCCTCAACTTTGTCAGCATCATCTGAATATGCTTTGAAGAACTCTGACATTTCCTTTTTGGGTTTTTTTTGTCTGGTAGCTTTTCTCCTTGTTCTTAAGATTGAGAAAATTAGTTGAAATATGATTATTTCAGAAGCTTCTGAAGTTACTATTTCCATCAACATATATCTCATTCCTTTTAGCCACCTGATAGAATATTTTAATAAGGAAGGCCAATTCCTCATCATCAGACATTTCATTGGAATTTTCTTTAATAGGTTTGAGGAAAGTAGATTTATTTTACAGCTTATCTTCATCTAATTCTATTTACTTACTTTGAAGATTGCTAAACAAACTTTCAAGACTCAACATACTCAAGTTTTTGACTTCTTGAATAGCTGTGACTTTTGATCTCAATCTAGCAGGCAGATTTCTCAGAATTTTCTTGGAAAGATTAGATGAAGTGTAACTTGTTAAGCTCTAAGTGATTCCATTCAAATTTAGAACACATGTTCGAGCTGCAATATAGCGGCAAGAAGCAAAAATATTTGGAAGAATTTCCTCTGGGACTTATATCATCTTCTGAGAGATCGGTGCGAGGGAAAGAATACCGTTTGATAATATTTATGTTTCTAAGCTTGGTTTGAATGGTTTGAGATAAAAATACAAAAATAAACACATATGAGAAGTAAATAAAGTACGGGAAATAATTTTTCAGGAGTTGTATTTCATTCTACCCATCATGTACTAAAAAATCTATGGATCAATTGCACGCAACCTAAATTACTCATCAAAATCCCCACATATCACTCACAACAAGAGGTTATGTCTAACGCAAATGTTGAGAGATCAAACCACATTCTCTCGGAGGTGATTTCTCACACAACTAAACAACACGGAGCATTAAGATCCAACACACACATGTGAATATTATACCACTTTTTATAGCCAATAGGCGTTCATCTTAGGTCGAGTTCGAAAAGTATATGTCTATAGCGATCCAAACCCATTAAGGTAGATAGTAAATCAAATCCAAACCCATTAAGGTAGATAGTAAATCAAAGATGACATCGATTAAGATTTGTAAAAGAGATTTTATACAAAGATCCATAAATACACATACAATCAAAGTAAAATTACATACAACAACCCTAACAAATGAAAAATACAGAAAGGAAGGAAGAAGAGCATAAATCGCAGGGTTTGTCAACTCCGATTGAAGTGGATTTGACTCCGGGTCATTAAGATGCACCCTACAAGTGTTGTTTCTGAGCTTATTTCCACTAAGAATGGGTTTGATGGAGTTGGGAGCAAAAAATCCCCATAACCATAACCTAAAAATTTGAATGAGAGGTGTTTATACAAAACTGAAAATTACAACCGTGCTAAGCACAATATCACTTAAAGTACCCTTAAACTGACATAAACCGCGCTAAGCGCGATCGTATCATGCTAGGTGCGGTTTGGAAAACAAAAATACTAATTCTACCAGTACCACAATCTCATCGCGCTGAAAATCGTGCTAAGCGCGAATGCCAGCATTTTGTTGGTCAAAACTGTGCATCTTGAAGAATTCTCTTGGCTCAATTGGGTCCATACTTCAACCATACATTATTACATAAAAAAACATAAGAAGAATTATCAAAATTACTGATATGTATAGAATATCGCAAAATATATAACAATATATAACTATACAAAATGTATACAAAAACGGGGGATTATTAACGAAAAACCAACTAATCAAGCCAATAAGTGACAATTATTCACACTAAAAATCACTACAATTTAGCACTTATCAACGCAACAAGGATTCAAAGATAGTTTTACCAGTTTGCATATCAATGATGTTGATATACTCAAAATGAGATAGAGCATCTACTAGAATGCTTCTATCTTAAAGATAATTTCTGTAAATCTTCTTCTAAGCTGGTATGAGAGATTTTCTATCTTTGATCATCTCAACACCATTAACTTCTGTGGAAATACATTCCATAAGAGTATTCTATATATATATATATATATATATATATATATATATATATATATATATATATATATATATATATATATATATATATATATATATATATATATATATATATATATATATATATATATATATATATATATATATATATATATATATATATATATATATATATATATATATATATATATATATATAAGTCATGATACAAAAGAATATTCACTTCTCTTCTCAAGTTGCCTGTTATTTTTCCTTCCTGGATTCCCCATACTCCTCAAGAGGCCGTTGTTGCAATTTTTGAAGATGATCTTTCCTACCTTATGAATCTTTATGAAGCGGAAAAGATGAAACTTTTCTTAAAAGCCATTTTTTACACTTATCAGACTACTTCCCCATTCTCCCTAGCTGCTGCTGGTTGGGGGAATGTTTTGGCCATGTGTAATCCTTCTAAAGAGAGAAATACCTGGAAGGAGAGGTGTGAAGCTATTAAGCAAAAATGGTCTAAGATTCAATAAGAAGTGTCAGGAATATAGGTGAAGGCTATCCGTGCCAAGTCTCTTCAAGAGAAGGTGAAAAGTCATGGATCTCATTCTTCTTTAGCTGCTAGGATCTTTGAGCTTGAGTCCTTCCTAGAGATGGGGAAGAAGTCTCGAATGGATACTGCTACTATTATAGTGGAGATGACGTCCCGAAATGACAAGGCTTTGAGAGCCCTTTAACAGGAGAAGGAATCTCAGGCTAAGAAACCGCGAGGCTTACAAGGGACACATGGCTGGTCGGAGGAAGGAGGTTGATGAGTCCCTTCAAAAAACTCTTAAGAGGTTGTACAAAGCCTTTGACCAAGTGGCCAACCAAGTGGAATCTATTCGTTCAGACCTCTCTATTCCCTGCTCGTAACTCGACCCATTTAATGTTAATCGAGACGAGACCTTGATGGAGGATGTTAGTGCAACGTCTAAAGGTGGAGATACTCGATTTATTTTGATTGTGCTGTAAACAGGGTGTTGTGCCCTTATTTCCTTACTACCTGTATGAACAATGATATTTACCTACTTACCTTTCTCGTTTTGATGTTTCCTTTATGTATGATGTAATTTATTTAATATTCTTTGTGGTTTTCCTACTTTATCATCCGAGTCTCTCCTGACTCGATTTCTCAACTTCAAACGAACTAGTTGTTCTTGCTCCCACCTTGAGTGAATTTAGCTGTATTAGTATGTAGGAGCTTGCTCCTTAAGGAATTAGGGTCATCCTCTCTGTGTCTTTCTTTATCGGGATCTGGTGTAATTCTATAGTGCAATCTAAGAGGGAGGGGGTGAATTAAATATTAAGGATTTTTCGGTTAATTTAGAGATGTTCGTATGTTCTTTTTTTCTAGAAATATGTTGATGAACTTATGAAGTAAAGTGCAGAATTTAAATGCAAAAAAATAAAGAACACAATCATATATACTAGTTCTCCTTATCAACTAAAGGAGTTGAATATACAGCACGACCCTACAATGTAAGCGAGTTTCGGTTTACCCCCTATATTTTTTTTTTTGAATTCCTGTTGAAATATTAAAATTCTATGTCTTTTGCCCCTAAGCGTCAAAGTTACCCCTGTAATATTTTTTTAATTTATCCCCAGATTCACTGTTCAAATTGCAAGCTTAGAGGAGTAAAAAAATATTACAGAGGGAATCTAAAAAAATAATATTAAAGGAGATAAAGAAAAACTCGCATACATTATAGAGGTGTTGCATATTTAACTCTAAATATTATTATATAAAAATATTTTTATATTAATTTTAGAAAGAAGACATTTTAATATAAATATTTTTATTTCATAATTAAATAATTAAATTTTCATTTTTTTAATTAAAAAAATTTAAAATAATATAATATTTTATAACTAATCAATTTATTTTGAGTAAAGATGTAGATAATAAGTACTAGATGATTACATAAATATCTATAAAGTAGGAACATAAATACAAAAATTGATGCCATACAAGATGAACTTAGGTGCATTGATTTTTTTCAAACTGCAAATATGCACAAATCCTATTAGTAGTCATCCTTAAATTGAAATATGGAAAGATAAAAATATAAATTAACATTTTCCTTTTTGTAATATGAGGAGGATTACTATTTCACAATACTTACATATTCACTCTTATCCCTGATTTTCATTAACATAGTATTATGTTAAAAAGAATCCCAACCCCAACCACTTTCATATAAAAAAATATCCCAACCTTTAAGATAGGACTTTAATCCGATTATAAGAACAAGAAATTAATTAATATTAATATACATCTTAATCTTCCTTAATGTGGTAGTGGACATGGTCACATTATATATTTTGGTGTCCACATTTATCGCATGTCCATAAACTTCCACTTCTAAACATTCCAGATCCTGTTTGTTCCCACAAACCTTTCACAATCTAATTAAAAACTTATCCAACAACAAAAAAAACAATGCCTTTAGGGGAAGAATACGAAGATGCCAGAAACGTTAGGAAAGCACTCATCAACAACAACAATAATGCTAAGAGTGACTCTTTTTATGTTGTGCTATGTGTTCTCGTTGTTGCTTTGGGTTCTATCCAATTCGGTTTCACGGTGCTTAGTTAATTCATTCATTTATAATTTCATTTCATTCTATTCCGTTCGTAATTATTTATATATATTTATACAGTGTGGCTATACTTCGCCTGCGGAAGAAGAAATGACTCGAGATCTTAATCTTACAATTTCGAAGGTATAATTATAAATGCTACATAAGTTTTTATTTTTTTTATTATTATCATATTATTAGTAACCTTTTGAATATGTTGTCGCAACAGTTTTCATTATTTGGTTCATTGTCAAATATTGGTGCAATGGTAGGAGCAACAGTGAGTGGTCAAATAGCAGGATATTTTGGACGTAAAGGGGTATTTATTACACTATGATGATTTATAATATATAACATAACTTTTTAAAAAAAATAAATATTTTTTTAGAAATTTATCTAAGACTTTAGGGTTTTATGATTTTGTTTTTGTTTTTTTGCAGTCACTAATAGTTGCATCAGTGCCAAATATATTTGGATGGCTTGCTATTTCCTTGGCAAAAGTAAGTAATTATAATAGCATGTGTAGTTTGTTACCAATGAATGATGTTTCAACAAACAAACAAGTTTCTTACGTCCTAATGGCAAGTTATATTGTTCACTTCTTTTTTTAGGACACATCGCTTTTATATATTGGAAGATTGTTGGACGGTTTTGGAGTGGGAATAATCTCTTATGTGGTAATTTTCAATTTTTATAGCTCTTTATTTCTTGATTATAATGCAGCTTCAATGAAGCATAGACACAATAAGAGTATCAATGCATTACATATATATGATACACTGATGCCGTCACTAATTACAAAATATAGGATACAATACGTTTTATTTAACATACATACCTAAAAATTAAGATTTAACATTATTTCTTTTTAAAAAAAAACACTAGGAGTGCTTAACTCACATATACAAAGAAAAAAAAAGCAATAAGGACAAAAAAAATACCGACCAAACAACAACCTCTCAGGTCACTACTCCAAACTTCCCACAAAACACTATTATCTGCTCTAAAAAACACACTAAACCATTCTCTCGAAAACCCCTTAACGACACTCACCCTGTTAAAGATAAGCACATATTATTCACATTCAAAAAGGTCAAACCCAAGCAAACATGTGCGGGTAATATAAGCTATTAAAGTATATCAGGAAATTACATCATAATGGTTTTTAAAATAGAATAAATAACATAACAAAATTCCGATACAATAAAATAAAATAAATTTTTTATTTTTTTTATTTTATTGTACAGAATTTTGTTATGTTATTTATTCTTGTAATGATGTATATATATATATATATATATATATATATATATATATATATATATATATATATATATATATATAAGAGTACAAGAATCTGTATACTAATTGCCTATAATTGTCTAGTCTATAATTGCCTATAATAAAGATCCTATTTTAAAAACCATTATGATGCAATTTCCTGATATACTTTGACAGTTTATATTGCCAGCACATGTTTGCTTGGGTTTGACCTTCTTGAATGTGAATAATAGGTGCTTATCCTTAACACACCCCATCAAATTTAGACAAAACAAGATTATTAAAAAGAATATTGTTCCTACATTTTCAAATGACCCAACAAATAACCAAATCAAAGAAGCACTCCAAATCCAAAGAAAGGATTTCTAAATGAGTTTGATCGCTCATACGGAAACCCTTGGAATCACTTAAGGAAGATGTCATCTTAACCATACCCGGCAATCCTTCCGCAACCAATAAGAAAAAGAAACGAGAAAGCGGATCCCTTTGTCGAAGACCTTTAGAAACAGATAAATCATTGTCTAAGAAAACCTAACTCATAATACATTTATAATACATTACAAGATATTAAAGGGAGTATAAACTAAGATATTGATATCTCTTCTTTCACACCATCTTCAATAAATAGAGTGACTTTCAAATTTAGTTTATGAAAAGACAATGATGCAACTTCAAGGATTCTAACAACATCAAAACTTTTCCATTTATTTTCATCGATATACCACATCTTAATATTCTCTTGTTTTTTTTATTCATCATATTTTCTATTCAAAAGCCTCAAATTTGTATGCACATAAACCAAATCTTCAGCTCTTTAGAATTCAATTTGTTAACAAATTTAGAATCTTCCTCACCATCATCATCATTATCATCAACAACAACAACAAAAGTAATAAAATAAAAATAATAGAATCGTTAACTATTAAATCTCATAAACAACAACAGCACAATCAATCGAATCGTTAAAACATTAAATCTCAACATTGAAAATAAAATAAAAAATAAAATTCATAAAATTATTAAACATTAAATATCAACAACAACGACAACATTAAAGATTTTAGTTGACACAATAACTAACATTGTTAATTTACATCCATGATTTCCTAACTACAATTGTACATTTTTAACAAGCAATAAAAAAAAGAAGAGATTACATTATGGAGTCAAATTTGAAACATTTTCCCAATATTGCAATCTATCCTAGAGAATGGTGTTGTACTTCATGCAACTATGTTCATGATCACTCTTTTCTTTACGTTAAATTTGCATTTCAGCATTTTGCATCAAAGATAGATCATTGTAGAATTCACATTATGATTGGCCGGTGAGGGTTTCACACAGATCACTTATGTTTCATATGGGTTGATGAGTTGAGAATGTCTTGACCGTTATTACTTTATAAATAAACAACAAAGATTTATTACTTAATTTTTTCATCAGATTGAAATTTTTTTCCCCTTTAATTGCTAACTCAACTGAGGTAGTAGGTCATAAATAAAAAATTAAAATAAAATAAAATACTTTAAAATGCAATTGTTGAAATTCGAAAGGGGGTTGTTCAATACCTTTCCCTTCGTTTTTCAGCTCAACCGAGGTAATAAGTCATAAAGAAATATAAAAAACAATTAATAGGTGCTAAAATGCGATTGCTAGAATTCGAAGACATATCCCCTAAATACTTTTTCTTCGGTTCAAGTTCAACTGAAATAATAGATCATAAACAAAAAAATAAAATATAAAATAAAAGGTGCTAAATGCAGTTGTTGGGATTCCAATGCGTGTCTCCTGGATATTTTTTACCTCAGTTTTCAACTTAATCAAAGTAATAGGTCATAAAAAAATGTTTAAAAAGTTAAAAATTGCTAAAATGCAGTTATCCTCTGAATAATTTTCCCTCGATTGCCTGAAAAGGTAATATTTTTTAAAAATTAAATAAAATGTTCATGCCATGCACTTCAAATTTTTATTGGATGAAATGAAAGTTTTGTATTAGTGAACTTAAATTAAATGATTTTCTAATGGATTATTTTGTCTTCTTTTCAAAGAAGCACCCTCTTAAAATTTTTAATGGGTAATGTTCTTATTGATGTAGTTTGCCTTATTTTTCGTAAGACATGTTTGAATATCTTTAAAGAGCACATAATTTATTATAAGAAGTTTTCAGGCTTTAAATATTGGAATGAATTTATTAGGGATGTCCTTGTTGATTTATTTAGATGGGCGAATGTATTTTTGAAGAAACATATATTTGTGAAAATTTTAACCAACCATCAGGAGAAAAAATCGACACTTAGGACAACATATTTTCTAGTTTATGGGTGGATAGAAAGGAAATATGTATGTATGGACCTAACTCGGGTTTCCTCACTTGTGGAATTGAGGATTGGAGATTTTTAGTGTTCCAAAGATATCTCTCAAAGTTGATTTAAGAAAAGTGGCAAAACATGAGAAATCATGTTATGAAAATCAACACGCTTTTATACTATTTGCATTTGACATTTTTGACTTACTAGTACCTTAGACAAAAAATCTTTTACAAAGAGTTCAAAGAGTCATGCATATAAAAGTGATGTATGTTAAGTCTATCGATGTAGTTTTTAACAATAATGATTTTTCTAACAAAAAAGAGTCAGTGACGCAACGTGTCCGCTTTCCATCCATTCATGTGTTAACATACTTTTATCAACTAAAATTCTTGTTGCTTCTTATAGTTTCTCATTGATTTTGATTCTTGATATTCAAGAATCTTCAACATTTTGATTCCTTTTCTCTATTCCTGATCAAATTCTTCTTATAATCTATCAAGATCAGGCATCCTCACATTACTACACCTTCGACCCCACCATAAATTGATTCGATCTTCCTTGTTCGTTTCAACAAAGGTATGCATTTTATCACTCTTAATCCAAAGCTAAATGGTCTTGCTGTGGAAAACGATATCTTGAAACAAAGTATAAATGGTTTCTTTATGATCAAGAAGCACACAAGGGTTAAGGTTAATGGAAAAACAAGAAGAAGAACAACAAGGATTGGTTATAACTGTTATTCATTACTTTATCTTTAAAAAGACTACAAGTACTCAAGAATAACAAATAACCCTCTCACCCTAATTAGGATTTTCCACCCTTAAGATGAGAGACTAGTATGTTATTTATAATAAACCTAACATACTAAACTAATGAGCTATTTAACAATTATCCATTACAAGTTAACTTAGGGTACAAGCTAACTTAAACAATTGGATCCTTAACTCAAGGCCCAATTCGACAACTACATACTAGAACACATTTCGACTACATCATGTAGGTCTTCGACAATAATATGTGAGAAGACTTTGATGCCATGCTAAACCTCTGTCGACAATACTAGAGTTCGATCCAATATCTCACAAATCTCCACCTTGGAACAAACTCTATAGCCTCAAGAAATAAACTAGCTTTCTTCATACAGCTTTATCAACTGCATACATTGGAAAAACTTGTTACTTGGCAATGTCTTGGTGATCATATCAGCAACATTATGATTTGTCAAACCTTCAGCACTTGGACTTCTCCATGCTTGATTACCCCTCTAACCAAATATAGCCTCACATCAATGTGCTTGATTCACTCATGATAGGCTGAATTCTTTGACAGGTGTATTGCACTTTGATTATCACATTTAACAGTGATAACTCAACCTTGAAGTTTCAGCTCCTTTACATAACCTTCAAGCCACAATGCTTCCTTCATAGCTTCAGTTAGGGCGATATATTTCGCTTCAGTGGTTGATAAGGCAACAACCTTCTGAAGTGTTGTTTTCCAACTAATTGTTGTGTCAAACATAGTGAACACATATCGAGAAATAGTTTTTTGGAGTCCATACAACCTGCATAATCAGAGTCGACATATCCTTCGATTGCTGCTTTACTATCTTCACCCAAGGCTCCACCATAAATTTGGAACCTATTTAGAGACCCATTTATGTACCTTAAAATCCACTTCAATACTTACCATTGAGCCTTTCCAAGATTCATCATGTACCTGCTTACAAGACTTACTGCATATGCTATGTCGGGTCTAGTACATACCATAACATACATCAAAGAACCCACCATATTAGCATATGGAATGCTATTCATATAATCTTTTTTGACATCACTACTGGGATACTGATCTATACTAAACTTAAATTGAGGGTTTGTTGGAGTCACAATAGGCTTTGAATTCGACATACCAAACTTTTCGAGAATCTATTGTAGGTATACCTCTTGAGATAAGCATAATTTCAACTACTTTCTATCTCTTCGGATGTCAATCCCAAGAATCCTAGATGCTCTCCCAGATCCTTCATGTCGAACTCCTCATTGAGTTCAGCCTTCACCCTCATTACATCTTCGACATTGTTGTTTTCTATTAGAATATCATCCACATAAAGCAACAAAATAACAAATGAATTACCAGGTCGAAATCTGAAGTAAACACAGTGGTCGAACTGACTTCTAATGAAACTTATCCGTGCCATGAACTTGTCAAATCTCCTATTCCACTTTCGAGGAGATTATTTCAGTCCATATAAAGATCTCTTCAACTTTCACACATAATCTTCCTTCCCCCTTTTGACATACCCTTCAGGTTGTCTCATCAGGATTGTTTCATCTAGATCACCATACAAGAACGCAGTCTTCACATCCATCTATTCTAGTTCAAGGTCAAACTGTGCAACCATGGCAAGAAACATTTGAATGGAATTGTGCTTCACAATAGGAGAGAACACATCATTGAAGTCGACACCTTCTTTCCGAGTGAACCCCATAACGACCAATCTTGCTTGTATCTCTTTGGTGCCACTCCTTCAATTCCTTCCTTAACTTTGAAAATCACTTCAGCTGACTAATCTAGCTCTAGCAGGTTTCTTGATCAGTTCCCAGGTGTTGTTATCATGAAGAGATTTCATCTCATCATCCATGGGCTCCATCCATTCAATCTTATTTTGAATCCTTATAGCTTTCTTATAGACTCTAGGTTCTTCGTCTAGAACCTCACTTGTAGAGATTAAGGCATAAGATATAAGATATGCATACTCAAGTCTTTGAGGTGGCTTAATGACTCTCCTCGACCTATCTCTTGACAATAGGTAGTCATCGACAGTTTTTTCAACTTCCTCAATATCTTCTGCTTCTTCTTCGACTTCATCTGGGATACGTGATTCAACATCAACATGCTCCACCTCAACAGGAATCTCTCCCTGTTCCAGCTCTTCATCAACATCATTAGTTTTCTTGAAGGTCATCTCAACTTCATTAAAAACTACATCTCTATTGGTGATACACCTCATGTGATCTGGCTCTAGGTACCAAAGCCTATAAGTTTTGACTCCTTCTAGGTATCCCATAAACATGCATTTCAGAGCTCTAGGTTCGACCTTGTCTTTCCTAATGTGAGCATAGGCCACACAACCAAATACTCTTAATTTTTCGAGATCTAGTGGATGTCCCAACCAAAATTCTTCAGGTGTCTTCATATCTAACGCAGTTGAAGGACATCTGTTTATCAGATATGTTGTTGTCGAAACAACCTCAGCCCAAAACACATTCTTTAACCCAACACTAGTCAACATGCATCTGAATCTTTCAAAAATAGTTTAATTAAACCTTTCCGCCAAACCATTTTGTTATGGAGTATCTACAGTAATTTTGTGCCTTAAAATACCTGAGATAGCACAAAAGCTGTCAAACGCCGTATTGCAACATTCAAGGCTAGTGTTGATTCTCAACCTCTTGACCGTTTTGCCTGTCTGATTTTTGACCAAAGTCTTCCAACCTTTAAAATTCTCAAAAGTTTCATCCTTAGTCTTCGGGATGAATACCCATAGCTTTCTGGAATAATTATCGACTACGGATAGAAAATACCTTGCTCCTGAATGTGATGGACACCTTGTAGGCCCCCAAAGATCAATATGGATGTAATCAAGGGATCCATGAGTTCTTATTTAGCCTTTGTTGAACTTCACTCTGCAAGTTTTTCCAAGTACACAGGGTTCACAAAATTTCATCTTTTCAACTTTGTCTCCACCAAGCAGATTTTGTTTCCCCAATTTGACCATACCCCTTTCACTAACATGGCCCAATCTCATGTGCCAATTTTTTGTCTTCGACAAAAGTTTCATGGATGCAACATTTTTCAAACCACTTACAACTTCAGCCTCAAAGGTATACAAGCCTTGTTTCTTCACGCCTCTCAAGACTTCCTTTGACCCATTCGATCCCTTCTTGTCGAATTCACCAAGAGAAATTAAATTTTTCTTCAAATTTGGTACATACATGACTTTAGTCAATAGCCTTATTTACGCATCATGGAGCTTGAATCTCACAGACCCAATACCTACAACTTTGCAAGCTTTGTTGTTTCCCAGAAGAACTGATCCACCATCTTGATCATTCAATTCCTCAAACACATCTTTGTTTGGAGTCATGTGCCAAGTGCAACCTGAATCCATAATCCACTCCTTTCTTGAGTCACCGCTTGAAACCACAAGAACATCAGATGCGTCGAAGTCATCTTGAACAATGACTGTGCTGCCATTATCCTTACCTCTATGATCTTTCAGGCGTTCAGGGCACACCTTTCTTGTATGATGCTCCTTCTTACAGTGATATTGTCGAATACCAGATGCCTCGCCACTATAAGGCTTCTGTTGACATTTACCTTTCTTCTTGTTGAACTTATCATCCTTTCAAGAGAATTTTCCCTTAACGAAAAAACCTTCACCAAACGTCAAAGGTTTATGCTCCTTTCATTCATTCAAGTCCTTAGAATACAAGGCTGATTGAACTTCTTCAAAACTCAGGGACTCCCTTCCATACAGGAGAGTTTTTTTTAAGTGAGCATGTGTTCGGAGCAAAGCGCACAATAGCAACAATGCTTGAACTTCATCATTAATATTCACATCAACATTTTCAAGATCAAGAATCAGCTTGTTGAACATATCCAACTGCTTGGCTAACACTTTGTCTTCACTCATCTTGAATGAATACAAATCTTGTTTCAAATAGAGTCGATTCACCAGAGATTTGGTCATGTACAAACTTTCAAGTTTCAACCATAACCCTGATGTCGTAGTCTCTTTGATACCTGTCAGAGAACCTTATCACCAAGGCTCAACAATATTGCACTATAGGCTTTCTCTATCATGGTCGTCTTTTTAAGTTTCTGTTAACGCAGCGTTCATGGCTTCCTCTCCCTTCAACGCTTCCAAACAACCCTACGGAACCAGTAGGGCTTTCATCTTCAAGCTCCATAGATCAAAATCTTTCACTCTTGTGAAATTTTCAATCTCATACTTTGTTGAAGGCATCTTTATCCACACTCACCGCACCAATTTATTGTGAAAAACGATGTCTTGAAATAAAGTATAAGCAGTTTTTTATGATCAAGAAACACACAAGGGTTAGGGTTAATAGAAAAATAAGAAGAAAAACAACAAGAATTTGTTATAAATGTTATTCTTTACTTTCTCTTTAAATAGATTACAAGTATCCAAGAATAACAAATAACCCTCTCACCCTAATTAGGATTTGCCACACTTAAGATGAGAGACTAGTATGCTATTTATAATAAACCTAACATACTAAACTAATGGTTTTTTTTAACAATTATCCATTACAAGCTAACTTAGGGTATAAGCTAACTTAAACAATTGGATCATTCACTGAAGTTCTGGTATGCAGATATCAGATGTCCTAAGAGATGTCGAGACATTGATATCTGTTAAACACACAAGGACCAAGATATACACATTTAAAAGAACAGAAAGTAAATAAGACACTAGAAGTTGTTAACCCAGTTCAGTGCATAAATACACCTACGTCTGGGGGCTACCAAGCCAGGAAGGAAATCCACTGTAAGAATTATTAATTCAAAGCTAAATAATCCAGTTTATAACTTCTCACTTAATCCCTACCCAATGCAACTTTTACCTAAGACACTCCTAGGTATGAAAACTCATTTCACCTCCTACCAGTCACCATAGTGACAGAATTACAACTCTTTCAAAGTTTTTTAGAAAATACAATCCAAAAGACACACAATCACTCAATGCTTAAAAGCTTAGAACTTATTAACAAAACTTAAAACTCAATATAGATAATCTAGTTCAAGCTTCTAAGTGATGAATGAATGGCTCATAAGTCAGTCTACCTCAATGTATCAAAAGACACATGAGTGACACAGTACAACAACAATATCCTAAAAGAAACTCAAACCCTAAACCCTTATTTGCACACATGGTTTCTTCAGTGAATAATCCACACCAATTAGGTTTAGCAAGTCTCTTTTTTATAGCCTTGTACAAAATGGGCTTGGACTCTTCCCATGTTGTTCAATTTTAACCTACTATTGTAACTTCTCCAAAATAGCATGAACAACTCTTTAAGGTTTCCAAAAATGTCTCATCATTTAATTTAGTGAATTGTGTACAACTGGAGATACATATTTTTTTTCCTGATAGCATCATCTTGACCTGCGTAAATTACTGAGATAAATCTAAAAGGAATATCAAAGAATTAAAACAAAACAGATTTATCAAGATTATAAAACAATTAGATCAGGTGTTCTGGTAGAACATGTTCCAACATTTGTTAGGACATCTGCTCTCTGAGCAACATGTTACAACAACACCCATGACATCCTATAGTGAACCATGTTTTAGCAAAATTATTGCCAAAACATCTTTTGCACAATAAACCTTGGAGAGAGGAATAAAACCACAAGTACATACAACACCAGTTGCATTACATGTAACCATTGCAACTGTGTACATGAGGAAGAAGATAACCTGTATCTTCAGGAATATCACCTGAATCTTTAGAAATATCTATAACATTCCTCCTAGACCCCAGAACCGGTCCTTGTCACAGAGGAATAAATCTTCCTCTCAAGTCGGAAGAAGAAACTTTTTCGAATCACAAGAAAACCAACCTGGACACTAGCTTGAACTAAACTAGTTCAGGTCATTAGAAACACATATGGAAAAAGCCACGATCATTAGAAACACATATGCCAGAAGTAACTATAACACATCCCAAAACATGTCTATAAATATAGAACATCAGATAAGACATCAGAAGTAACCAAAACATATCCCAAAACATGTCCAGAAAGACAGAACATCATATAGGACACCACAGACCCAACACAACTACCTTTAGAGCCTTTTACTTTTATTTATTTTCTCCCCCTATTTGAGCTAAAATTTGACCATTAACAAGAAAACAAAAAACTAACTCTGCAATAACAAACACACCCAAAAAGGAAAGCAATACTACCACAAAAACAAATTACCCTAAGACTCTTAACGAAAAACAAAGACAAACAAAGGAAAAAAAATTTAACAAACTGACAAAAACTAGCTATTCCCTCCAACCTCCTAAGTTCACAAAATGAACTCAGTCTTCATCACCATCTGCATTAGAGACATGATTTACAACACAAGTTTTCTTGAGGGACTTCATCTTGATCTTAGTATTTTTCCCTATCAAGACAGCTCCAGTTGAGGATCCAGCAGATGTCACAGCACTTGACTGCTCATTCTTTTTGTTCAGAGGTTCCTTCTTCTTATTAGAAGGTTTGGAAGCTTGGCTCATGTTAGAAGTACAATGTGAGGGGGTGAAAATAAACACTTATGCTTCAGTCTTTATATAGCACATAGTTCCTAGTTTGTAACGCCTGATAGGTCAAGAAAAGCAATGTTGGAAGCAGTTAAGTCAGCCTTGAAAATGGACCACCGTCCATAAGTGGGAAACAAATCTATTAACTCTAGGCCTCGTTTTCCAAACGTGAATCAAGTCAGATTCATGGCATAGAAATACACTACACATGCACACACACAAATTTTTTTTCAGACCTACTATTAGAGCACTGCTGACTAGATCCACAGTCCTTGGCATGCTGACCACACATAGACACTTGTCAGTTTTATTTGAAACACCTTGACACAATGTCCTGACATTCTGATAGACATTGTTTCCTCCTATGAACCTGCCAAAAACACCCAACATGCTCCAAACATGAAGTTTCTCACCAAATCCCTTGCATAGAAAATTCATAAATGAGCAGCTTAAAACACATACAATGTCACCACACTATGTCAGACATACAACCAAGTCCCATAACCATCCTGACTTAACAATGTCAAGACATCTTATCTGACATTATCCTTTCACTAGAAAAAAATAGATTGCATGAGGTCGTGCATGCTTTGTACAAGATATACCATAGGTACACATCTCCCCCTGTCCCACATAACTAATTCTCCCCCTGAAGGTGGAGACCAAGTAACACATCATAAGAAGTTCCAAATCTTCTAGCGCAGCACCACAATGACACTCACTCTCCCTTCATAGAAAATGATTTTCTTAGCAAAGAATTATCACAAGCAAACACAACAGAATACAAAAGACGTTCATCAACTCCATACACCAAATTTGTTAGGATAATACCGCAGGATCAATAGCAGAACTCTCCCTAAATTGTATAGCACAAAGGGAGACAATGTTCAGACACAGTGTATTCAAGCATACACACAAAAATGGAAACACACATCATTTGATCAATTGCAGATGTTCTGTCACCTCTTTCCCCTATCAAAGATCCATTTGTACCTCTTGTTATTGCCACAATCCTTTGGAGAGATGACACTAAACCCCCTTGCTACAGCCTTATACCCTGACTTCTTTAATCTTTTAATGATAATAACCTTCCTAGGAAAACTATGCCTCTGAGAATAGAGAAAGGATACAATAGCTCTTGCCTTTCTCCATACCTGTAACTGCTATAACACTTTCATAGGGCCAATACTTAGCCCACATCTTATATCCTTGAACTGACCTCCACATAATATCTTAGTACCCATACTAGTCAGCTGATCCTTGGACTCCACACACTTCAGAATAACCATTCTTATATCACCATACACTTCAGAATAACCATTCTTAAACTGTGGACTCCACAAACTTCACAATTTAATGTCATAACATTCAGCTTGACATTATATCTCTGTTTTATCCATACTAGTTGAAAGAAACCCTTTCTTATATCACCATAGTCAGAAACAAATCCATCCGTATTGTTGGATTCTTTCATTAAGAATTCAGTGTTATGAGAGTAGAATACACCAAAGACACTTGTTTCAATGAAGTAATCAAAAAGTTGCTTCTCTTGAATCGTAGGACTCATCCTTTGTTCCATCTTAGAACCAAGCCAAGAGTCTGACTTTTTCTTAGCATATTCAAAAAGGTGTCTTGCCATGAACTCCTTAGATAGCTCTTCCTGAACTCTAATAGAGAAACCTGAAGTGAGTTGAGGGTCACATGTCATAATGCTAGAAATATTTCACCTTTCTTCTTTTCTAGTCTACACAGAGGGTCTCATCCATCCTTGGCTTAGTAATTGAATCATCAATTATCACACAGATAGATTCCTCAATCACTTTAATTCTGGAGTTAAAAACTTTGTAGACCAAGCTGCTTGAAGAGTACCCCAAAAATATTCCTTCATCACTTCAAAGAGTTGTCTCACCATTCTGATCTTTTTCAGTCAATACAAAGCATTTACTTCCAAACGTATGAAAATGTTTGACATTAGGTTTTCTCCCTTTCCATAGCTCATAGATGGTGGTTGAAGTACTTCCTCTTAATGTTACCCTGTTATAAATGTAGCACACAATATTCATCGCTTCAGGCCAAAATACCAAGGACAATTGTTTGGAATGAAACATCACTCTAGCAGATTCTTGTATCCCCATGGTGTTCTGTTCAACAATTCCACCCAGCTAAGATGAGAATTCATGACTGATATTTTCAGAATTACAGAACTCTGAGAACTTTGCACTCTCAAATTCCTTATCATGGACACTTATAATCTTTACACTCACACTGTTTTTTTCTCTCTGAATATTTTCAAACAAATCTTTGAAGACTTTAAATAAGTATGATTTCTTTCTAATAAACTTCATCCATGTGAATCCAGAACAGTCATCTACAATCACATACACATACCTCTTTCCATCCAAACTTTCTATCTTCATTGGTCCCATCAAACCCATATGAAGTAGTTCCAACACTCTGGATGTAACCTGATGTCGCAACATTTTATGAGACATCATACCCTGCTTTCTAATCTCACACTCTCCACAGATTTTCCCTTTAATCTTAAGGTCTGGAATTCCTCTAATGGCTCCTACAGACATTATTTCCTTCATCCTGTTGGGATAAAGATGTCCAAGAATCTGATGCCATAACTCCACTTCGTCATCATTGGTTATAGACCACGTGGAGGAGTAAGCAATTGTTTGAGGATCCTACAAATGACAGTTATCTTTGGACCTTATACCTCTCATTAGAACAACACCTTTCTCATCTTTGACTATGCATTCTGATTTTGAAAAGTTGACCAACAACGCTTGATTACAAAGTTGACTAATACTAATAAGGTTAGAATTTTGTCCTTTCACCAACATAACATCTTTTAAATTTGGAGATCATGCACACATCAACCTTCCTGCTCCTTTAATTTCACCTTTGAATCCATCACCAAATCTGACAGACCCTGAGGGTTGTAACCTAATATCCACTAACATCCTCTGAACCCCTATCATGTGTATCCACTGTCAAAGTACCAGTCTTCTTTAGTTGAAGCCCTCAAAGAGGTGTGAGCCATAAGACTCACATCTCTGTTAAAAGACCTTCTTTTCTTACTCAACTGATTGACTTTGGCCCAAGCTGAAGCTTGTTGCATTCCATACAACTTATAACAGAATGGCTTAATGTGACCATACTCCCCATAGTAATGACACCTCCAAGTTGAGGCTTTAGAGTTTGTTGAAGACACACCACATCTGCCAGGATGTTGAACATGTGATTGGACATCGTGACCACTTTCTTCTTTTTAGAAGCATGAAACTCTTCTATAGACTTGTTATTTTGTTGATAATCACCTCCATCACCTCTATATTCTTCCACCACATCATATTCGTTACTCATTCTTCTCAATGATTCTGTCATGCTATTACGCTTGGATTTTAGGAAGGTTACCTCATCTTGAAGTTGGTGAACATTACATAGAAGCTTTTTCTTCTCATTCTCCAGTCTAGCTATGATCTTCCTTTGATTCTCCTATGTCTTAATATGTTCCTCACACTTGTCACATATTTACTTATAAGACATATCCAGATCTTCATAAAGAAACTTTTCTGCACACGACTATACCTCATCAGCCCATATACCAGAGAAAGTGGTTACAATGTTGACAGTCTCAGAATTAGATTCATCTTATGACTCATCATCATCAGACCATGATACAGACAACTCTTTCTTTAGTTTATTGAGAAAAGTGAGACATTCTAACTTAATGTGACCAAAGCTCTCACACTCATAGCATTGTACTCCTTTACCTTGATTGGACTTTTCTTCAGACCTGACATTCTTTTGGGAGTCATTGTCGTTTCTTGTGTCGGGTGAGATGTTATTGACACCTGATTTTCCTCTTCTATCCACCCTTTTCAACACCTTACTAAATTGCATCCCAAGAAGTACAATAGCATTAGATATATCTTCATTTTCATCTATGTCATATCTATCCTCTAACTCTTTAGTATTTGACACAAAATTTACGTTCTTCTTCTTTTCATCCTTGTCATTGATCCCTAATTCAAAAGTCTGGAGAGATCCCATAAGCTCATCAACTTTCACGTTGTTTATGTCTTGGACTTCTCCAATGGCAGTCACCTTCATGTCAAATCTCTTTGGAAGAGATCTGAGAATCTTTTTGACCAACTTAGCTTCTGAAATCTTCTCCCCTAGAGCACTTGAGGCGTTGACTACCTCAATAATATTCACGTGAAAATCATGAATGCTTTCATCCTCCTTCATCTTCAAGTTCTCAAACTTGGTGGTAAGAAGTTGAAGTCTTGACATCTTTACCTTAGAGGTTCCTTCATGGGAAGCTTTTAAAATCGCCCATGCATCTTTAGCGACAATACAATTATTTATCAGCCTGAAGATGTTCTTGTCCACTCAATTAAACAAGGCATTAGTGCTATGAAATTTCCCTGAGCTAGCTTGTCATCTTCATCATCCCAATCTTCCTGAGCTTTAGGCATATCGGTAAGATTACCATTCTCATCTTTAACATTTGGAGGATCCTATCCCTTGATTATAAACTTCCAAGTCTTACTGTCCATAGACTTTAGAAAGGCCATCATACATGCCTTCCAATAATCATAATTGGTTCCATCAAGGATGTGTGGTCTGTTCACAAAACCTCCTTCCTTGTCCATTACACCAGAAACTAATTTTCCTAGATCTCACCCAAATACAGAGTAGGATGCTTGCTCTGATACCAATTAAAATTCTGGTATGTAGATATCAGATATCCTAAGAGATGTCGAGACACTGGTATCTGTTAAACACACAAGGACCAAGGTATACACAGTTAAAGGAACAAAAAGTAAACAAGACATATAAAGTAGTTAACCCATTTCAGTGCATAACAACACCTACATTTGGGGGTTACCAAACCAGGAAGAAAATCTACTATCAGCAGTATTAATTAAAAGCTAAACAACCCAGTTTACAACTTCTCACTCAATCCCTACCCAGTGCAACTTTTACCTAAAACACTTCTAGATATGAAAACCCTTTTCACTTCCTACCAGTCACCACAGTGACAGAAGTACAACTCTTTCAAAGTTTTTTTAGAAAATACAATCCAAAAGACACACAATCACTCAATGCTTAAAAGCTTAGAAGTGATTAACAAAACTTACAAATAGAGACAATCCAGTTCAAGCATCAAAGTGATGAATGAATGACTCATAAAACAGTCTACCTCAATGTATCAAAACACACATAAGTGACACAGTACAACAACAGTATCCTAAAAGAAACTAAAACCCTCAACCCTTATTTGCACACACAGTTTCTTCAACGAATAATCCACACCAATTAGGTTTAGCAAGTCTCTTTTTTATAGCCTTGTACATAATGGGTTTGGACTCTTCCCATTTTTTTTCCAGTTTTAACCTACTGCTGAAACTTCTCCAAAATAGCAGGAACAAATCTTCAAGGTTTCCAAAAATGTCTCGTCATTTAATTTAGAGTTTTGTGTACGACTGGAGATACAAAACTTTGTTCCTGATAGCATCATCTTAACCTACGTAAATTACTGAGATAAATCCATAAGGAATATCAAAAACATTAAATCAAAACATATTTGTCAAGATTCTAAAACAATTATAACAGATGTTCTGGTAGAACATGTTCCAACAACTGTTAAGACATCTGATCTCTGAGAAGCATGTTACAACAACACCCATGAAATCTTATATTGAACCATGTTTTAGCAAAATTGTTGTCAATTCATAAACCATGGAACCTTCATTAACTCAAGGCCCAGTTCGACAACTACATACTATAACACATTTCGACTACATCATGTAGGTCTTCGAGAACAACATGCAGACTTCGACGACATGCTAAATCTCTATCGACAATACTAGAATTCGATCCAATATCTTACAGATCTAAACTACCTTGCATGAATCTGATCATCATAAAAATCTCTAGGTGAGAAGAACAAACTAATTTTCATTGATTAGTAATAAAGACTCGAGTACTATTGATGGTTTCTCTTTTATTCATCGACAAAGTTCATTTTTTGGATCATAGACTCGGGTGTCAATCATCATATATGTTCATTTATTCATCTCAATAATGTTTTTATATTCAACTAATTTCAAATTGTGTGAATGATGGTCATGTAATGTTCAATTTTCTATTGATAATTTTCCTATACATGATATGAAATATCTGGAGATGAGTGATCAAATGAATGACATACACAAATTAAAGTTGGATGATTCAATTCATGATAAAGGACTCTATGTTCCTTTCAATAAAGGTGTACATGTATTTTTTAATTCAATAGATAAACACGTCAAACCCTCTATTATACCTATGCTAGCAATGCAGCATTTTAGGTTAGGTAATTTGTCTAATAATATAATGTCTCATATATTTCAGTTGTAGGTTTTAATTCAAGTAGATAATAAATCTACTTTTTACATTTGTCATTTTATAAAACAATAGAGATTACCTTACAATACAAGTAATTCTTATTCTTCTAAATTTTAACTAATACATTTTGACATAGGGCCCTCTTACTATTTGTTTTGTTCATGATATAAATACTTTTTTTCTATTATTATATTATTATAGCAAATATATTTGAGGAATTTTTTAAAATCAAAGTGAAAATTTCTCTTTTTGCCCAAAATTTTATTAAAATGATTGAAACTCAACATCATATAGTTTCTAAGATAGTTAGAAATAATAATGAACTTGAATTCATTCTTGATACCTTTTATGAATCTAAGGGTATCATTTATCGAATGTCTTATTTGGAAACCTCTAAACATAATGGTAAAGTAGAGACGAAAAGCTAACATATCATAGGTGTAAGTAGATCTATTTGTTCCAATCTGAATTGCTTATGCCCTTTTGTGTTTCACATTTAATGTGTTTGTCTCATCATGATATGCTTCAAATTTTCAACTTCATAGGTAAGCTTTGAAGGTGCAGAAAACACAAGGATTTTAAGTATGACAATTTTTTCTTTACCAAAATAAACATAACTATGTCAACAACAATAATAAGAACAATGATAAAAGACATAAGTATTTTATTTCAATTCATCGTTAACTAAGATACATCAAATCCACCCGCCTGAGAGATTTTTTCTTAAACAAAGATTTAATCTAATAATCAATTTGATTATAAAGCAATTACAACATGTCAATGATTTCTTAAGAATTCTGACCTATCAGGTCCACTAAGAAATGTAATGGTCATTGACTCTTTAAGATTATGACCTACTCGGCCGCTTAAGAAGGTTTATCCTTAATGATTACATGTCACTGACTTTTGAAAGGGCTGGCCAACCTGATCGTTTGGGCAATATAACCAGCTGGATTGCAACAATTTTGCATGCTGATAACACATAAGATGAAGATCATATGAATAAACTTAAAAAAATGTATAATAAAAGTTCTTAAGTATTTCTCTTTTTGTTGTGTTATGGTGTTGTAGCTTTAACGTCTACTAAAACTCACAGACATCCACATGCATGCCTGCATACACACATGCTCTCTCTCATTCTACATTCTTCTCACTCTTTCTTCATATTCTTCTTCAGAATATATAGGTGATGAATGAATTCGTTAGAGGGTAAAATAGAAATTGACCTTTACATATCCTAGTAATTATTAATAAAGAATTCTAAATAAATACTAATATATAAATTATTAATAAAATAGTATTAATGAAAAAAATTCTAGTAATTATTTAAATTAAAATTATTTTTTAATACAATTAAATATTGTGAAATAAAATATTTATTAAATATGACGTGAAATGTACAACACATGTGTCATGTCATTCATGAAACTGCCAAATGAAGGGGGGCCATTGAAATCTCAAGGAAAGTAAATTGTAGAGACCAAAAAATTGATTTTTAAAAAGAGGGGACTAAATTTTAAAAAACTTCAAAATACCACAGTTCAAAGTAAATCTGACTAAGAAATGCATAAAAATTTAATAGTTTGTTCAAATGTTTTAACTGTTAGAGAACAATTTCTTTTACTTACTAACTCTTAGTCAAAAGCTTCTAATATAATTTGATGAGGCTTTAGTAGAGTTCACAAGCTGTCTTCAGAACTTAGAGAGACTTCAGAGTCCTTGGAGTATTGGGTTCTGAGGCTTGCACACACTTGTAGTCTGAGCTTTTATCAGAGCTTGTTTGGATGGTTTCTGTTTATAAATATTGACTTGATAATCTTGAATCTAGACTTGATTGTACACCTATTTTTTATTACTTCCTTTTGTTCAGAGTGTGTCTTCTCTTTAGAGTCTTTTTTCTGCTTTCTTCATACTTTGTCTGCGTTCAGATCGACTTCTTCAATGGTATAATTTTTTTTAGAGTCTAACTTTTATGATTGATGTTGTTTACACTTTGCTTCAGACTTTTCTATAATTTGAAGTTTGTATTTTATTAGATTTTGCTTTCTTTTGAGTTGACTATCATAGTTGACTTCTTTAGAGTCTTCAACTATTAGAGTTGACTCATATTTAGCATTAAAATTTTTTTGATCAGAATCTGCTCCACTCAATATTTTCTTCTTTCATTTACATTATGTTCGAGCTTTTGAGTTTCCTCACACTCAATCAAATATTTAGTGCATAAATTGTTCTTCTACACTTTATCATCAAAACTTAAAAGTATGTAGATGTAGAATCAAACTTGTTCCTACAAACTTGGGACGAATGCAAAAAAATATATATTTTTGTAGGATATAAGACAAGTTTCAAAGGCTTTATCCTTTTTTATTTGCATTCCAAATTAATTTTAACTTCAAGAAATTCCACTTTTCATGAACACATTCTCCTTTATAGTGGAAATCAAGTACCTCTGACGGATAATTGGGAATACTTTTCTTCCCACAATGATGATCTACTGATATTGTTCTTACTATCTCCGATGATTGACTTACTCCTTAGATTGTCTTAGATAACAACATCATTAAGACTCATTACTTGACATCTAATCCTAAAGTTCCTAATCATTACAATAAACACCAAACCTCCATAAAACAACCATCTAGAACTACACATATTATCACATAAGAAATACTATATTAGCAATACATTCTATGGCTCATCTATTCATTCATCAACATGTATGACTTATCATATTTTTATTATTATAATGTGTCTCCTTTGGTTTCTGTCTTACCACTTACAATAAACCAACAATGCATGTTTAGGATAAAAAATTTGAATGTTGATGAATTGATTAAGACTTAGAAATTCATTACATTAAGGTATATGTCATACATTGTAACAATCTAAATGGTCTACGCATATTGGTTAAGACAGAAGATATGATTCTGAAGTCAGTCAAAAAATATGTATGAGTCCACTTTTATTTTACCTAAAAATCCTTAGCGTTATTATCATTACAAACCTTTGAAATAGATTAGAAAATAACATGACAAATCATAGCAAAATCACCCACACACTTACTTATCCCTATTACTTAGAGTGTAAAAACTCAAACAAAACTCTATTTTAAAAAGTTTAACATTATAAATATATCATGTTTAAAGTTAAGTATTTATAATAATTTATTTATTTATGATTTTTTTTTTGTTTAGGTACCTATTTATATAGCAGAGATATCACCACGAACCATGAGGGGTAAATTAGGATCTGTGAACCAGGTTGGGTTGATGTTTCTTTGACATAGAGGATTAAATACATTAATTGTCTATTACTATCCTCTTTAATATTTGATAATAATTTTCATAATAATTTTGTCATGTAGCTATCAATTACAATTGGGATTATGGTGGCATATTTGCTAGGCCTTTTTTTCAAATGGAGAGTGCTAGCACTATTAGGTAAATTTTTAAAGTTTATATTTATTGAAAAAATTATTATACATTATTATTTTGTAATATAATAGAGAATGATGGATATGTTTAAGACAACCATCATAAGGATATTGTCAATAATTAGCGAGGATACTTGCGAAAAATGTTATCACTATAATGTTCGAGTGAGTATTTGATTAAGGCAAAACTTTGAAAAAGTATGAGCTGAATCATACTTGGGTGTGACTGAGGGTCACATATAGGAAGGAAAGTTACAAGTGTATCCTCGTTGATTCAATTTCATAAGAAATATATAAAAAAAACTCATAACTAGTAATTTTTTTTATTTAAATCAATTTTATTTTTGTTTGCTATTTATCTTCAATAATTATAAATTTATAAAAATGATTTATGTGTTAAGTTTTTAATTGAAAAAATATATTAAATATTTAATTAATATTTTTTTATAGAAAATTAAGTCTAAATATTTGCAATTTTTTCCACTAAAAATTTTTTTTGACTTCGCCACTAAACTATTGAAGTGTTGTTTTGAATAATATCAGTGGTTGTTCAAAAGTTATATAGTTGAGGATGTTTTCGGCGTGAGCCGACTTAAAACTAGCCATTGAAGGTGATATTGAGGGTCATTGTGATCACAAAATTGAAGAAATTCGATAAAATCAAAGAAAATTAATTTTCACAAACAACGTCACTATTCCGTATTTGATTATAGAGAATGACTAGAATGTTGAAGATGTCACCGTAAAGATTCTTTCGATGCAATGATGACAGTTCTCCAGTCATCTGAGAAGGTACTTGTAAAAAAAACCAACACTTAACCAAACACTCGGACTCAAGTGGTAAATGAGCTCTTGCTAAAGAACAGAGGTTTGAGGAATATCGAATTTGATTCTTGGTGAGAACAATGCTTAGCCAGGTCGATGACTTTTTAGGCCAAACTCTGGATTACTAGAGCCCCATTTCCTGAAAATTAGAGACTGAAAATAAAAAAAAAAGAAATCAGCATTCTGATATTCAAGTCAGTATGAAATATTAAGGTGAAACTTTGCAAGTATGAATTAAATAATACATGAGTGTGACTCATAGTCACACTTATAAAAAAAGGGCTATTACACCCGTCTTCAAATTGCCCAGCGTGAAGCGCGTGTAGATGTTGAGTGAATATCAACAATACTGATGGAAGGTGAGATATGCTCTTGTGTGCAACGATAAAATATTGTAAAATACTGTGTTGTCCCTATTTATATAATACTGTGTTGTCCCTATTCATATAATACTGTGTATATATATACAATAATTTTAGGTTAGTCAAACCTATTAATAATGCTAAACATAAATGAGAATAATTACAAATAATTGCAAATTAATATTACCCCACCCCCTCTCGCGCAGTCGAAGCGGGAGGTTCACTGACGCTTAGTCTGGTCCGGAAACCATCAAAAAGAACACGAGGTAGGTCTTTGGTGAATATGTCGGAAATCTGGTGACGAGAAGGAATGTGAAGGACACGTGTCTGACCACGTGCAACTTTTTCTTGAACAAAATGAATGTCCATCTCAATATGTTTAGGGCGCTGATGTTGTACTGCATTACTAGAAAGATAAATGGCAATAACATTATCACAGTACACCAAAGTAGCCTGAGAGAGTGAGAAGTGAAGCTCCAAAAGGAGGTTGCGAAGGCAACAACATTAGCAACACCCCTGTACTCAGCTTCTACACTAGAGCGAGAAAGTGTGGGTTGTCTCTTGGAAGACCAAAAAATTAGGTTGTCACCAAGAAACACATAATAGCCTGAGGTATAACGACGGGTATCTGGACATCCACCCCAATCAACATCAGTATAGGAGATAAGTTTCTCAATAAGAGATGGATAGAGATGCAAACCATAGTGTAGAGTGCCCTGAACATATCGTAGGATGCGTTTGAGGGAAACCATGTGTTCGGTGCAAGGGGCATGCATATGAAGACACACTTGCTGAACAACATAAGAGATGTCAGGTCGTGTGAAAGTAAGATACTGCAAGGCTCCTGCAAGATTCTGATATAAGGTGGGATCTTCGTACGAAGTGTCGGATGAGGTACTGAGCTTTTGCTTGGTGTCAACTAGAGTAGCAGAAAGTTTGCATGAGGTCATGCCTGCTCGATCAAAAACTTCACTAGCATAAGTACTCTGACTAAGGAAGAGACCCCAATATGTTTGGTCACGGCAACGCCCAAAAAATAACTCAGTGGACCCAGATCCTTCATAGCAAACTTAGAGGCAAGGATTGCCATGATAGATTTTCGAAAATCATGGGAGAAGGTGATGAGGATGATGTCGTCAACATATAGCAAGATGTAAGGCAGGTCAGAGCCACGTCGGTAGATGAAGAGGGAGTGATCTGAAGTGATATGCTAGAATCCAATGGTGCAAACAAAGTCAGCAAAACGTTGGTACCAAGCACGAGGCGCTTGCTTCAGACAATAAAGTAATTTTCTCAAGCGACACACATAATCTGGGCGATAAGGATCACGAAAACCAAGTGGCTGATGCATGTAAAATGTCTCATGAAGGTCACCATGTAGAAATGCATTATGCACATCTAGTTGATGAATGGGCCAAGATTTGAACAAAGCAATGGTGAGAACGGTGCAAATGGTCGCAGATTTGTGAAGGTCACACTGGAAGTGAAGTATTTTCTCGTGATACCATGTAAAATATTATATATATATATATATATATATATATATATATATATATATATATATATATATATATATATATATATATATATATATATATATATATATATATATATATATATATATATATATATATATATATATATATATATATATATATATATATATATATATATATATATATATATATATATATATATATATATATATATATATATATATATATATATATATATATATATATATATATATATATATATATATATATATATATATATATATATATATATATATATATATATATTAGGTTAGTCAAACCTATTAATAATTATAAATATAAATGAGAATAATTACAAATAATTACAAATTAATATTCTATTCTATCAGCAACCATGGATGCATGTCCACTTGTACGTCAGTGAGTGATACACCTTAAGTGAATTCGCTTGATCTATGAGTTAGTCGTTGAAAAAAAGTTTACTATTCTCTCATCATAATAATATTTCTTTCTAGAGACAAAAAAAATGTAATTTACAACACTTTTTCTTAAAGCAAATGGAAAAGTAAACCAATTTATTTTCTATTTTTTAATAGGAATTTTGCCTTGTGCAATGTTAATACCTGGGCTATACTTCATTCCAGAATCACCAAGATGGTTGGTATGCATCATGCAAAATATATTAACTCCATTTATGTATCGTATCTACATTGTAACCTATTTTTGTCACACTTTTTTTTTTAATTATAAATGTATAGGCCCAAAATGGAATGATGGAAAGATTTGAGTCTTCATTACAATCTTTACGAGGACCCAATGCAGATATTACAATGGAAGCACAAGATATAAAGGTTACTTTAAATTAGTGCAAAAATCATGCTAATTTTACCTAATTGGTCTTTTTAATGACATACATTCATGTTCATCATGTAAGGGATCATTGGTTTCTAATAACACAACAGATACTGTACACTTAGCAGATCTCAAGAGGAGAAGATATTGGTTTCCTTTAATGGTATGAATTCTACTATGTTGTTTCTCTTGTTATTTATGTACACTTTTTATCGTTCATTTCTTTCATCGTCAATGCATTCACCATGCAGGTATGTATGGGATTGCTTATTTTGCAACAACTTTCTGGTATCAATGCTGTATTTTTCTATGCTAGTAAGATCTTTTCAAGTGCAGGTATTACAATTTTTCTTTACTAATTAATTGTCTATATTTTGTTTCATCAATGACTTATTTTTTAATCCTTGTCTTGAACTTTTCATGGTATATATTTAATAGGAATTTCATCCAGCGATGCTGCTACATTTGGACTAGGAGCTATTCAGGTTAAAGAATATACATGTTTTGCACTAGATATTGACATCATAAGAAATATATTTGATAGTCATTATTGATAAATTCAAGTTTGTTATTATATGCATGAATTGATAAGTTAAGCAATGAAAAAAAATGAAAACTCATAATGTCCTTGACCATATATTAATTTTTCCTAATAAATATATGTGAGAATTAATAATATTTACATCAATAATATAAAAATATTTTATCACACCCCCCACATCCTTAGCGGGAGGATGTCCTATGCTAAGACTGTTGAATAAAATTCTGAAATAATATTAAGGGAAGACTTTTGGTAAAGCTATCTAAAATTTGATGACACAAGGGAACATGAAGGAGGCATGACATGGTTACATGGTATTTTTTATGGATAAAGTGAATGTCTATCTCAATATATTTGATTTTTGATGATGAACTGAATTACATGATAGATATATTAAAATGATGTTATTGTAATAGACTATGCTACCTTTGTAAGACAATGCAACTCTAGAAGCTTGATACATGACCATCAACCGACACCACATTTAAAACACCATAATATTCGTCCTCGACATTGAAGCAGGATAGTGTGGGTTGGTGTTTAGAGGATCATGATAGTAAGTTGTCATAAAAAAACATGTAGTAATCAGAAACTAATCTCCTAGTATCTACGCAACCTCCCAAATTTGCACATGTGTAAGAATTCAAAGATGTAGTGGATGATGGATAAAAGGTGCAATTCATATTGATAATGCCTTTAATGCAACACAAGATGAGCCTAAGAGACTACATGTGGACATCCATTGGATTAGGCATAATTAAACAAATATATTATATCATATATGAGATGTTTGCTCTTGTGAACGTGAGATACTTTAGAACACCTACAAGATTGTAATAAAGAGATAGATCCTCATAAAGAGTGCTGGTTTTGGTGTTAAGCTTTAATTTTGTATCAACCAAGGTAGAGTATGGGTTACATAAAGACATATTAGGACATTCATTAACTTTTTCAATATGTTTTTTCTGAGATAAGAATAGACTACTAATGTGTCTAGTGACAACAATTTTTAAAAAATAACTAAGTTTTCCATGTTTTTCATAGAAGATTCAGAGATAGGAAATGATATGATAGATTTATGAAGATCATCGATAGAAGTGGTGTTATTGATTTCGAGAATTGGATGTAACTCTACAAACTTTTAGATTATCTCCTATCGTAGAATATTTAGTTTGAACTCCTACTCGAAATCAAAAGAAGGGAAGGTTAGTGGCACTTCTTTTTCACGCTTGAACTATGGGACAGACTAGCGGAAAAAAAGTTACATCCATACGGGAATAACCCTGTAAGTAAACTCAGTTGTTTTAGGCCAGAGCTTTAAGCAATTGGACAAAAAGGTTCTGCACATGAATCAGATTGGCTTTATCTCAGGATGTGGGATTACTGATGTCACAATTAGAATTAGGAAAGGAAGCCTCTGTCCCAGCTTTCTTTCCAGACTTGTAAAAAAGGAAATTCTCACGGCTTCCACATATAAAAAAAGATCTATATGAGTGTCTTTCTAGTGAGAGAGAGAGAGAGTGAGAGAGAGAGAGATTTCAAACTTTCATTCTAAGAAACCAATAAATGAATAAGACGATCCAGATCCTTGAACCCTAACAATTCATACATTTAAATCATTTCTTAAAGTTCACTATATATGAAACCATTTTAACATCCAAGTGATGAGCGGGCCATACTATAGAGAGAGAAAAATAAACACTATTCGAATGGTTATCGATTAAACAATCGGATTTAAGGTCTCTTCACAATCCACACCAACCTTTGACCTGCGTCATCACCTTCATATTAGGCTTCATCCTTCTCAAAAGAATCATCAGGTTTTTCTTTATGTCTTAAAATCCACCTAGATCGAATAACATTAACATCAGGTGGACGGGGCTTTGAATCTCAAATCATATTTTTATAAGAGCATTGTATTGGTCATCCATAGTCATTTCCAATTCAAGTCTTTGAGTGCAGACGATGGGTTACGAGAGAGGAGATATTTGTAACATGTGTGTGAAGCTTGTAGTATTTGTGGCTGTGTTTGAAGATACCATATTGAATCTTTGTGACTGGTATAGTTTGTGAACTCGAAATCGGTTGGTAAATGGGAGGAATATGTTCAGTTTGATCTAGATGCGTTTTGAGATTGGTAGGAAATCTTAGTGCTAATTTATATGGAGAAAAAATCAGTTGTGGACAAGGAAAGGGAGGCCAAATAGGGGAGAGAGAGAGAGAGAGAGAGAGAGAGAGAGAGAGAGAGAGAGAGAGAGAGAGAGAGAGAGAGAGAGAGAGAGAGAGGCTAATGAGATGAATTTTGGGTCGATATGTGAGTTTATGAGCTAAAATCATCTAGTAAATGGTTAGTGATGAAATGTGAGAAACCGTTATCATGAAAATTGTATTGTAGATTTTGGAGTATGTATCCTAGAAAAGGGAAATTGGGTTTCATCAACATGGTAAGAAATAATAATTTTTTGGATGATAAATTATAAAATGTGTAACCACAACTATGTGATGGATAACCTAAGAACACACATGAAATAAAATGAGGTTTAAGCTTATATCGTATTAGAAGGAAATAAATGATATCATAAACAACTAAAGACTCATAGGTAAACATATGATGAGTCTTTTTGGTATAGTATTTAAAAAGGTGATTGAAAATTGAGACTTTTGCTTGGTATATTGCTTAAGAGATATGTTGACATATGCAAAGCATGGTTCTAGAAGATTGATGATAGTGAAGGATGAAATAAGAAGATGGGGATGATATTATTAACAGAACCAATATTTCTTTTGGTACCATTTTGAGAGGATGTGTAAGAACAAGAGAGACGAAAGAAAATTTAGTTCTCTTCACAAATTTTTGAAATTCACCATTGATATATTCTTTACCATTTTCGCATTGAATGTTTTTAAGTTCACCTTGAAGTTTATTATTGATATATGCTTTTAATTTTTGAAAAGATAAATAATATTGCGATTTGTTTGATATTGGAAAAATCCAGATGTAATTCAGAGAGTCGTCCATAAAAGCACATAATATTTGTGCCTCAAGAAACTCAAGAAATTCAATATGGGAGATGCTAATACATCATTATGGCAAATTAACATGTTTAACAAGAGGGAAAGAATTACATAAACTTGAATTGATATTCTTATTTCTAGTACATTTTCAATCAATTTATTTCTCAAGAGTAACTATAAAACAAATGCTCTAGGGCGATCGAAACACTCATGCTAAAGGGAAGATGACAAAAATGCAAGGGAGAATGATGACTTATCTTGATTATTTGTTGTGGCAGAGTCATGATTAGATATAACTCTCATCGAGTCTCACATCTCATTGGTGTCATCTACATTTGAAAATTCTTCAAATAAATTTAAGAGTAACTTGGTTATACATAGTGAATTTTAAAAAACTAAAATTTTAATTAGGCTTTGGGAATAAAGAATTATTTTGGACACTAATGGAGGGTAAAGGTGGAAATTTTATGATGTGTGCTGCCAAAGATGAAAACTAAGACAAAGTAAAGAAAAATAATTAAATAAAAAAAGTTAGTGTGCATAATCATACATTTTTCTCACAAATTCTTTTCTCGCTTTGACTTAGGTATTTTGAATTCTATAAAAAATTTGTAATGATACTGTCATCCGATTCCTAATGCTAGAACTACTAATACAGAAATAACTATCTACAATAGTTATGTCTTCAGCGTTCAACACATAACCCTTTGCAAAGTTTCGACCCTTTTATCTTGTTTCCACGTGTCTTCAACATTTGGATAAGATTAAAAAATAGCTATTCAATCTAATTATTTTATCTTGTCCCAACTGTTACGATTAATGACTCATCTTGTTGAGTCATGAGGAAAAACATTCTCATAATTGAGAAAAAATGCTAGGTCTAAAACCCATGGCCAAAATGTGTCAAACTCGACATCACAGTCGAACACTAGTCTTATTGCACTCATAACCATATGTCCTCATATTTAACTAAGTATTATCTCAACATCATATTCACTTAATTATAAGAAATAAATGACATATAAGAAATATATTGAATGATTATTACTGATGAACTCAAATGCCTTATATACATGAAATAGTAAGCTAAGAAATAAAAATAAGTCATATTAATCATAGTTCATGAAGACTCGTGATAGCCTTAATCATTGATTAATTTTACCTAATAAATATATTTGAAGTATAATAATATTTACATAAATAATAATAATAGTAAATAATATAATAATAATAGTACAAAGATGTTCAATACGTCATCACTCGTGAGAATTAAAATATCAGGAAAAAGCAAATAATTCACATTTTTCTTAATTATGCAGGTTATAGTGACTGCAATCTCTACTTGGTTGGCAGACAAAAGTGGTCGAAGGGTGCTTCTTATAGTAAGTACTCCCCAGTTTTTTTAATATATATATATATATATATATATATATATATATATATATATATATATATATATATATATATATATATATATATATATATATATATATCATACTCAATAAAATAAAGTTACCTTCTGATGAATTTCCATCAAGACCTATTTATTTGTAAAAACTTATATAATGATTTAAGATTTTTATTAATCTCTTGTAGATATCTTGCTCTGTGATGACACTTGGTCTGCTCCTCGTGGCTACTGCATTTTATCTACAGGTTTGTAATCAATCACATCTCTTGAAATTCAGCTTTCATTCTAAATAAATGTTGTTATTTGATTGAACTCAGGGAGTTGTAGCAAATGACTCTGACCTTCATAGAATGATGGGGATGCTCTCTCTTGTGGGGCTTGTGGTATGAAACTTCTTGATTTTATTTGCCACATAATATTATATTTGTTAAATTCACTAACTATTTTTCTCTTAGGTTTTGGTAATTGGTTTTTCTCTTGGTGTTGGACCAGTTCCTTGGCTTATAATGTCTGAGGTATACATTAAATAATTGCATTACATACATTATACAAAAAATTGAAATAAAAAAATATTAGATATTATTGCATGTGGTAGTTAATTAATTAATTAATGGTGTGGTTTTCAGATACTTCCATTAAATATTAAGGGCCTTGCTGGAAGTGCAGCAACATTTCTAAATTGGTTTACTGCTTCTCTTGTCACTATGACGGCAAAATTGCTTTTAAAATGGAGCAATGGAGGAGCATTCACTATTTATGCATTCTTTGCTGCCTTCAACCTTTTATTTGCACTGCTTTGGGTTCCTGAGACTAAGGACAGAACACTGGAAGAAATTCAGGCATCCTTTAGAAGATAGTTTTTATTATTATTATTATTATTATTATTATTATTATTATTATTATTATTATTATTATTATTATTATTATTTGAAAGAATGGAATAAAAATAATGAGATAAAAGTAGACAATATAATTGTACAAATATTTTGTTTTTGTATTACTTGGAAACTGAGAGTTTCGAGTACATATGCCAAATCAGGCCTAATGCATATCATCTTGTACATGTGATTGCCAAAGTACTTTTTCCATGTAAGTTTATTCCTCAAATTTTTTTTTGGGTGAGTGTGTTAAATGTAATTCAAATTTAACTGTTTTTAGAGAAAGAGACTCTAACTTCTCTCTAAAACAAAAGTTCTTTTTTGTCTTATGTTATAGAGTGGAAAAAAGTTCAAAGACATGGTAATAGGTGGTTCTTCAGGAGTAGATGAGATTCTTACTTAGAGGAAGCAAAGCCAATAGAGTAGAGGAGGAAAGAGTCTGTTCTATTTTTTTTCAAAAATTCCTGATAGAATCAATGCGGATGAGATTTTCAAACTTTTTGGAGATTATAGAGAAGTGAAGGAAGTTGCGATCCCTCAAAAGAGGAATAAACTAGGAAAACGTTTTGGATTATCATTACGAGCATCTTTTTATCAAGGTTTATCAAACATTCTATTATCAAGTGTCAATATCATTTTCCTCAAGGTTTTTCTCAAAAGCCTCAATGTATTTCTCAAGAAGATTATGGTATCTTATTCATGGTATTTGGGCTCGGTCAATTGAAAATCGTTTTCATGTTAGGGTTTTTTTCCTTATTCATCTTCAAGGATTCTTCAAAGCATTACTATTATGTTTCTCATCAAGTCAAGATGTCTTTGTGGACTAAAGTACAAGATATAAATCAAATGATTCATGGTATTCAAGGCATTGTTTTCTTTTCAGATACTCATTACTTACGATGCAAGTTAGGTATTTCATTAAGAATGCAAGATGGTTTTCATTGAGAATCAAGAACTTTTGTGGAGTGTTCATTTCATGTTTTGAGATTTGAAAAGAATTTGATTCAAGTTAAGGTTGGAGGATTCATGCATACAGTTTACAAGTTATCAAATTGAACTTCATGTTCTCTACAAAAGATGCAAGGAGTGATTCAAATGAAAGAATTCACCGATTCAAGTATCTAAATTCCATACAAAAATTTGCAAGAACTTTGGCATAATGGCGTCCAAATTTTATCAAGTTCAATTCCAAAATTTTAAGATTCACTTCCTTCACAAAATTCAAGAACAAAGCTTAAAGTTAAGCCATCATAAGATTCAAGAAGGTTCAAAATTTTAAAGGCTTGCTAGATTTGTTCAAAGTATACCAAGACTCAATGATACTTTTCAAAGAGAATTGCTTATTCTTCACTTTCAAAAATCACTCAAAGCTTACAAGATAGATTCATAAACTCAAAGAGTTTCATGACATAAGGACTTCAATCCACCAATTCAAGTCCATATTATTCAAGGAGGTATTACATAGAGTATTGCTTGTGTAAAATGCAAGGATGGATACAAATCATGATAACCATAAATCATTACAAGGGTTGTTTCATTACATCAAAGTTTACACTCTAAGAAATAGTAGCTGCACCGCTTTGGTCAAGTTAGAAACAAATACACACAATCAATGTCTAAACAGTGCAATTTACACTGATATTTGAAAAAACACAGTTGATGTTGCAGTGAAGTAAAATAAAAGATTGGCAGATATTATCCTCACAATTAATGTTGCAGTGAAGTAAAACAAAAGGTTGATGGATATTATCATGTGTCTGTGTCCCCAACATCACCTCTATAAGTAATTTTCATTCTTGGAATTCTTAATTGTCAATTGGATTCTGCTGCTGCTGACACAAACACAAGCATTGCTGAGGCTGTCAGATGGCTGTCAGTTGGTGTTGGAGACTTCTTGGAACAATAGGCGCTGTGTGTTGTTGTTTGAGTTGTGATGATGTTGAAGAATAATCTCGTGTATAGGAACTATGTACGCACCGATATTCCAAAGAGGTGAAGCACAGGGAACGACATCCATGAATTCTGCAGCCTCAATCGATAATTCTCTATTGGACATGTACCATTCTCCTCCAGGGAGCTTACCACAACTTTTCACCGTATAGAACATGATGCAGTCTCATGTTGGTAGAAACGATTCACGCCGTACACAAACCTGTCCAAAACAAAGTCAAGTTCATATTATATCAAAAGATTCAAAACCAACATTAATACTTAGTCCAGCAAGTAATGGTGGAAGATATAGTTATAATGCGCAGAGATAGAAGTTGTTCAGGTGGATGGCCTAACTCTTTTTGTTTTGAGTGAAATAGGAAAGGTCTTGTTTCTCTCTGCTGAATGAGTCGAGTACCAAATATCCACTAGTCCAGAAACACATCAAGTAAATGGCCCTGTAACACCTGCGCAAAAATCTCCGTATCAAAGAGCCATAAATTTTGAAATTAAATTTAGAATCACAACTTAATTCATTCCTTTTCTAAAACAGTCCGCACATAATAGCTATGATCAATATTGACTGATTGAATCAAAATAGAGAAATTCATGGAAAGAAATCGGCTATGGAAAGTTCTGTCAAAACGGAAACAAATCATTACCATCCATCAAGCATTCACAAAATCTCTGAATTGAATCATAAAAAGGGAAATAATACACAGGTTTTTGAATGATCAAATCAACAAAATCAATTTCGAAATCAAGAATTAATGCATATTGCCTATAAAAACCAGCCCTCTCATTCACAAGAGGACACAAAATTCTAGAGGGGATATGAGCTAAAGCAGTAAGGGTAATTGCAACACAAACACATAAACACGGTTTGCAGAATAGATACACAACAACAACAACAACAACACCGAATAACAGTGGAGAAATCATCACAATGCAAATACAACATTGAGGCGTAGATCACGCAAGAGATACTTGAGAAGCAGGAGGGATCATAAACACAGCATGCCAAAGAGAGTATCTGATCGGTTAATTAGCAAGTGTACTAATTTTTGCCGATGCATTAATAAGTGGGGTTATCCCCGAATATCAATCTCTCGAGGACGGACTGCGTAGGAATACAAATTATATAATAATGCAATTGAACAAAAGGTCAATGGGGTTTTGGTTTGTTTAATTTGTAAAAGTAAAAGACAAAAGGCAAAAGTGTAAAATAGGTTTTTGACATATATGAGGAGCATGCTAGGGTAGGGTGTATGAAAAGCCTTGTAACAATCTTAATTCTTAGGTTTTTGACAGATATGAGGAGCATGCTAGGGTAGGATGTATGAAAAGCCTTGTAACAATCTTAATTCTTAGTTTCAGAAATCACCATTCAATTCAATTGTTACTAGTATAGGAACAATACCAAACAATTTATTTCACTACAAGAAAATGCTGTATTTCTCTGGTGAATTAGTGACGTGGTAAACACGTGGGTAAAAAATTGTGTTGCCAAGTGATAACCACTAACAATTTTTATGAATAAACTTTGCTATGCCAAACTCTGGAACGAAAATTTGGAATTTTAAGGGAGAGGAAAATTTGAATTTTCCACAAATTCTGTGGCGTGTTAACCACTTGGAAAGTTAAAATTCAAAAAGGTCACAAAATACCCACATGAATTTCACTTCGCAACCCACGTACATCAATAATTATATTCCAGTTGGGTTGGCATTTAGTGGACCAAAGGTAATAATTTAATATTGGGGGAATGTTCCGTCTTTAAATTCACGTCGCAAGTTTCTGATGTGAATGCCACGTCGCAAGCTTTATGAGATAAGTTGGCAATTAATGAAAATGAAGTTGCGACCTTCATTTCACGTCGCTAATTTCTGAAGGGTTTGCCACGTCGCAAACTACCGACCTGGCCTGTTTCTGATGTTAAAGCCACGTCGCAACCTCCCTTATATAAACCAAATCTCAGAATTTCTTCAAGTCCTCGTCTCTTGCAAACCTCCCTCATCTCCTTCTTCTTCCCTCTTTGTTCTTCAGCTGCTGTGTTGGTGTTGCTCAACAAAGTTTCATTTGCCAAAAATTTAAGGCGATATATTAGTTGGTTTTGTGATTGTTTCATGTTATAGTTTATTTTATATTTTTTTATTATTAACTGTTAATTTTTTTTTCTTCAGTTCTAACAATTTTATAGGAAATCCTCTATATTGGAAGCTTAATTAGAGGTATTTATGAATTTTAATTTGTTTATATTTATTATGTATTGTATTGTTGTTGAAAACTTTGATAGTTAGGTTAAAAAATTTTAGATTTTAGAAATATTGTGATATAATGTATTGTATATTGGGTTTGTTGTTGTTTTAAATTTTAGAAAGCAAAAATAAAAATAATATGTTATGTGATTTTTAATTAAAAAAATAGATTATTTTTTTGAAACAAATAAAAAAAAATTTATATTATGTTGTGTGATTTTTAAACAGATTTTTAATTAAATAATATGTTGTGTGTGATTTTTAGTAAATCAATTATACCTATTATATAGAATAATATATATTATTAAATAGTTATTATAACTTAGTAAACATAATATATATTATTTTAATAAAACAATTTTTTAAATGTATAGTGAATATATATTATGAATATAAAAAAACAGTTTAAAATATATAATGAATGTATAATGAATATAATAAAACAGTTTTTAAATATATAATGAATATAATAAAACAGTTTTTTAAATAATAAAACAGTTTTTAAATATATATTATTTTAGTAAACATAATATATTATTAAATTAATGAATATAATAAAACAGTTTTTTAAATAATAAAACAGTTTTTTAATATATATTATTTTAGTAAACATAATATATTATTAAATTATAATATATATACAAAACAGTTTTTTAAATAATAAAACAGTTTTTTAATATATATTATTTTAGTAAACATAATATATTATTAAATTAATGAATATAATAAAACAGTTTTTTAAATAATAAAACAGTTTTTTAATATATATAAGAAACAAAAATAATATATTAGAAACAAATTTAATATGTTATGTATTTTTAATTTTTAAAAACAGAATATTTATTATGTTAGAAAAAATAGAATTTTAAAAAATATTTTTAGTAAACAATATTGTAAATAGAAAAAATTAATATATATTTTTTAAAAATATAAAGAATATGTATTATATTTAAAAAGTGTTATTTTTAAATGTATTACATTATTTTTACACATTCAATTATTAAAAACAGATTTTTAAAAATAATGAATATATATTATACTTTAAATATGTTATTATTAGTATAATATATTATTCTAGTGAATTTATATTATACTTTAAAAATAATGAATATATATTATACTTTATAAAATTATAGTGAATATATATTATACTTTAATGAATATATTATAATTTAAAAATAATGAATATATATTATACATTAAAAATAATGAATATATATTATACTTTAAAAATAATAAATTTATATTATTTTAGTGAACATATTTTATTAAGTTGGTGTCGAAATAGAAAAAAAAGATTTAAATTACATATTTTATTAAGTTGGTGTCGAAATAGAAAAATAATATATATAAATTTATATTATATAATGATAGTATAAATTTCTGCAGTATGGAATATTTTCGTTACTATCGTAGTTGGATGTACGATAGAACGTTACCAGGCAGACGTGGACTTACGGCAAATTTTGAGGAAGGAGTTAAGGGGTTTATCGCGTGGGCATTTGCACAAGAATGTTGTCGACGTGAGGGAGGAGTGAGATGTCCTTGTCTTAAATGTGAATGTAGACGTATAATTAGTGACCCAGAGGAAGTAGAACGTCATTTGAAGAGGAAGGGTTTCATTAAAAATTATTGGGTTTGGACATATAATGGAGAACAACTGCCGAGTAACGTACATGCAGAGACAACTAATACAGACACATCAAGCAGTCGATCACATATGGAATTTGATGAACAATTTAATCTGATCGATGAAATGGTTGGTAATGCATTTGGAGTAAATGTGACATATGATGAACCTCAGGACTTTGATGGTGAAGAGTTGTCAGGAAGCACAAAGATTTTACCAATTGTTGAAAGAAATGAATACACCGTTGTTTGAGGGGTCGACAGATTCAAAATTATCAATGTGTGTGAGATTATTGGCTGCAAAGTCAAATTGGAATGTTCCTGATCAGTGTTTGGAATACTTTGCAAAAATGATGTTGGATGCGACTCCTACGAAAGACAACTTGCCTACAAGTTATTATGATGCAAAGAGGTTGGTGTCGAAGTTGGGTTTAGAAGTGCGAAAGATTGATTGTTGCATAAATGGATGTATGTTGTTTTATGACAATGAGTTTGGTATTAATGATGAGGCGCTGGAGGAATGTAAGTTCTGTAAGAGTCCGAGATATCAAGTTCGTAGTAAAGCCATTAACCGTAAACAAAAATGTGTAGCAGTGAAGTCCATGTTTTATTTGCCGATAATACCAAGGTTAAAAAGATTGTTTGCTTCAATGCATAGTGTAAGTCAAATGACATGGCATCATACAAACAAAACATCTTCAGGCATTATGCAGCATCCATCTGACGGTGAGGCATGGAAACATTTCGATAGGGTACATTATGATTTTGCTGCAGAACCTAGAAATGTCAGGCTCGGACTATGCTCTGATGGTTTCACTCCATACGTCCAAGCATCTGCAATTGCATATTCCTGTTGGTCAGTTATCGTAACCCCTTACAACCTCCCTCCAGAGATGTGCATGACAAAACCATACATGTTTTTGACTTGCCTCATTCCAGGACCGTCAAGTCCTAAATCCGGAATCGACGTTTATTTGCAACCTTTAATAGATGATTTGAAGAGGCTGTGGATTGGAGAATGGACCTATGATATATCTCGCAAACAAAACTTCACTTTGCGAGCTGCCTTGATGTGGACTATTAATGACTTTCCCGCTTATGGAATGTTATCTGGTTGGGGTACGCACGGAAAAATGGGATGTCCACATTGCATGGAATTTACAAAGGCTTTTACTTTGGAATTTGGAGGGAAAAGTTTGTGGTTTGACTGTCACCGCAGATTCCTACCACGAGACCATGTATTTAGAAGAAACAAGACTGATTTCAAAAAAGATGTACGAGTAAAAGATTTGCCTCCTCCGCGATTGTCACCAGAGGAAATATGGAATCGAGTTTCTGAACTGCCCAAATTTACAGATTACGGTGAAGCATATAGAATTGAAGGATATGGGGTTAAACACAATTGGACAAAAAGAAGTATATTTTGGGACCTCCCATATTGGAAAGATAATTTATTGCGACATAATCTTGATGTTATGCATATTGAAAAGAATTTCTTCGATAATATATTTAACACAGTGATGGATGTTCAAGGAAAAACAAAGGATAATGAGAAGGCTAGAAGGGACATGGAAATTTTGTGTGATAGAAAAGAGTTGGAGTTGAAGCCTCGGCCTAATGGAAAATTATTAAAACCTAAGGCATGTTACAGTCTAACTTCCCAAGATGCTAAAGCGGTTTGTCGATGGTTAAATGAATTGAGAATGCCGGATGGTTATGCTTCAAATTTAGCAAGGTGTGCTGACACCAAAACTGGGAAGTTGCATGGAATGAAAAGTCATGATTGTCATGTTTTCATGGAACGATTGCTTCCAATTGCGTTCAGTTCACTACCCAACCATGTGCTATATCCGCTAACTGAAATAAGTCAATTCTTCAGAGATATTTGTGCGTCAATTTTAAGAGTCGATAACATCATTAAGTTGGACCAAAATATTCCAGTTATTCTATGCAAGTTGGAACGCGTTTTTCCACCTGGTTTTTTCGATTCTATGGAGCATCTACCTGTGCATCTTGCATATGAAGCCTATCTTGGTGGCCCCGTTCAATACAGGTGGATGTATCCCTTTGAAAGATTCATGGGTGATTCAAAGCGATCAGTGAAAAATAAAGCTAAAGTTGAAGGATCAATATGTGCACATTATTTGCATCGGGAAACATCACATTTTTGCAGTCATTAATTTATAATATTTATTTAGCTATATATTGTCATTTTATGTTTAATACTCATTCAAATTATTGTTGTTTAGTTTTGATCCGTGTCGTCCTGCTGCTAAAGCTGTAAACTGGGTCATTCAATTGATGTATACAAAACTCATTAAGTCTTTCGGAGAGCTCCCAGATAATGAGAAAGATATATGGTTTGATAAATTCAAGGTAAATTGTATTTTTATTATAGTTATGTTATTTTATCACGATTTTTTTTTATATATATCTAACATTTTATTTGACTGTCATATAACTTGCAGGAAAGGTGTACTTGGCAGAAATTTGACGAGTTCAAAATTAAAAAAAATTTCAAAAGTAAGGTATCTAGCATATTATCTGACATGCTTAGGAATGCTAGACAACGTTGGGAAAGAGATCAAACTCGTCCTAACTGGATAGGCGAGGAAATACTTGGTGAACTTGTTGAGTGGTGGAAGACAGAAGATTTTCAGAGAAGATCTGAACATGCTAAAAAGATGAGGGCATCTGAAGCAGGTGGCTGTCTTAATACAGTTGGAAGTATCAGTATCGGCGAACATCGTCGACGAATGGTAATTATAACTATTTTTTTAAGTTTTTTTTGTATTATTATATATTTAATTAAGCTTCATTATTTTAATTAGAAAAAGGACTTGGGGAGGGAGCCACGAATTAATGAGTTATTTGTGAAGACCCGAACCAAAAAATCGGGCGACTTTGTTGACGGTCGTTCCAAATCAACCTTGGTAACTTGTTTATTATGGTTGAATTCTTTTAATTTCATAATTACTATATAATTAAATTGTTTAAATTATATTTAATTTAATTTTTTTTAATGTGTGTGTAGGAGTTGTACCAGACATTGCTTGCCCAATTTCTAACTGAAAACCCTCAATATACGCCGATTGGGGATGCACCGCTTGATCCACGCGTTGATCTTTATATTTGGAATTTAACAGTAGGCGAGAAGAGAGTTAATGGATGTTTTTTTGGTCTGGGGTCTTTGGCTGGTGATTATAGAAAAGGGGACCAAACTTTATTTCAGAGACTCGATGATGGGGAAGGAGGATCGCGTCCGGCAGAATTGACACCAGAAATGTTGGCAACAGTGAGACAGTTAGCTCTAGCTGAGGCGAGACGAGAGGCGGAGACACGTGAGGCGGCCCTAAAGGCCGAAATGGATGATATGAGAAATAGACAAAATGCTGAAATCGAGGAAATGAGGAAGCGGCAATCAGACATGGAGGCACAAATGCGAAAATATTTTGCCTCGAGATCGAATTATTCTCCCGAAGATGATCACCAAAGCGAAGATGAACTATTTAGTGGCGAAGAATAATTTTTTTTATTAATATTTTTATTTGTGACGTGAATTTCATGTGACTAAATATTTATATATTTTTAATGTATATTATTTTAATTAAAAATTATTTTAAATTTAAATTTAAATTTAATATTTAATATTTCTTTTAATTTTAACATTGTTTTCAGTTAATATTATTTATTTCTTTTTATAATTAAATTTAACAGTGAAGTGGATCCCATGTCACTAATTAGTGACGTGGGAAAGAAATGGGAAAAGTATTAATTCTGTGAGGTTTCCCACGTGATAACAAGGTCACAACTTTGTGACGTGGGAATCACATGGGTACTAAATTTACTTTGTGTCAGGCAAGCGTGCAGAGCAATTTGGTAAAGGTAAGTTCCCACATGACTTTCACGTCACTAATTAGTGACGTGGTTTTCACGTGGGAAGTTTTCTTCTTTATTTTGTGATTTGCGACGTGGTAATCCTGTCACAACTTTGTGACGTGTTTTCCACGTGGGAAAAAGTTCCCACCATTGCATTTCCGACGTGTTTTACCCACATCGCAACCATTGGCTAGTGAAGTGATTTTTACATTAGTGACGTGAATATCACTTGGGAAAAGGCAATATTTCTTGTAGTGCTTTATCCAAAACATTCCCCATTCCTAGTCAATATCTACTATTCCTAGACAATATCTACTATAGTATTATCGTATAAAAGCGTTAACAATCGTTTTTCCAAACCTAAGGTTAACCGTAAATCGAATCCTTATTTTTCAGATAAGAAAAGCCTTAAGAACATTATACGATAACAACGATTATGAGAAAGCAGTGAAATTACTAATTCAAAGAAAACAAGGTTATTATAGAGTCAATTCAGGGACACCCCCTAGCATGAGGGGTTTAGCTACTCATAATATTTAAAATAAATTCAACAATTAGATTAAGCATTACAAGATAATAGGGTTGCCTTGATTTTCAATTGCTTCCGCTCATGAAAACATTCAGTTTCCCCAATCCTTGATCGCTACAATCTTGATCGTGAAATTCTTTTTCTGTCCAAAGGTCTCTTTTTCCTTCTCAAAACACGTCTTAAATAGTCTCAGGTCCAACACAGCAATAAGAAAGTACCCAAAATACCCTTAGGAATCACAAAGGTTAAAAATCCAAGAAAATTAGAAGATTAAGCGCTTTAGGCAACACGGGTCGTGTCAGCTGACACGGGCGACTGTGTTGGCTCACTGTCTATTTGAAATCAATTTTTTTTTGCTCCAGGCATGCTGACACGGGAGGCCCTGTCAGCCCCCTGGAATCTCCCTTTTTTGCTTCAGGCATGCTGACACGGCCGGGCGTGTCAGCCCCCTGGTTCACTTCAAAAACTCTTCCGAATTCATGCTGTTTTTCCCGATTTTTGCTCTGATTCTTCTTGACTGCTTACCTGAACCTAGAAAACATGGAAATACCAAACTGACGTGTAAAATGCAATAAAAATGAATAAAATGCGACTAAACATATATAATGATTAACCAAAACTAGTGGTAAAATATCGTATAAAAACCACAGATCAAACTCCCCCAAACTTAAACTGTAAGTGCTCTTGATTGGATGCATTTTGTGGCAAAACTTTAGAGTGTGCATGTATGTCATACTGATTGTTAGGACATACTTAATGATGTGTGTACAGGGTAAGTTAACTATAAGTTAACTTAGTTAAGCTGAATGTCATACAGAATGTCATAACATTGAACGTATGACATCCAGCGGGTAAGGTTGTTTTTCTGGTATCTATAAACTAGGAAACAGAATAAGTGCTCAAGCTGGATATCAGGAGACTTTCTAGAAGCCCTAGGCGAACTAGAATATCCCTGAATTAAGTGGCAAGTGTGCAGGTCATTGAGAATAGGTTTGTTATGGATAAAACCTAATTAATGCACCAAGGTCCAAAAGGACTGACAACTGCTATAAAGATCAGAAGATGCAATCCTGAATAGCAGCACTAGACAACAGAAGAATAGAGAGTGCAGATTGCAGAGTCCTTGTAAGTGAAGAAGGCTAGTCTTCACGTGTGATTTCTATCTAGGAATACTTGTACTCCAAGCAATTGTCTGGTGGATGATTTGCATTGGATAGGTAGATTCTAGGTTGTGTCTCACTCGAAGCTGTGAAGCAAGAGTGTGTGAGTACCTTGATTAAAGCTGTGAAGCAAGATCAAGGTGTGTATGAAGTGTTTCTTCATATTGTCTTCTATAATTGTTTGATATCACTGTTGTGTGATTGAGGAAGAGTGGGTGGGTATACTCAGGTCTAGAGTGTCTCTAGGTTGAAGTGTCATTGGGTAGGGATTAAGTGAGGAGTGTAAACTGGAGGTTTAACTCTGAATTGATTCTGCTGATAGTGAATTTCCTCCCTGGCTTGGTAGCCCCTGATAACGAGAAAACGCATCGATTATATTGCTAGGTTTCATTAACGTTTTATCGCATATTCACCGTTTTAACACTCGATTTCTCGAGTTTTTCTTACCATTTTGCAGGTACATCATTATATGGAGCTAAATCATGAATTAAGAGCAAAAGGAACAAAAGAAACCATAAAGAGACGAAGAAATGAAGACGCCTGCAAAAGACTGCATAATTTGTTGCAGCCACGGTCGTCACAAGGGTGTCACGACCGTGACACCCCAATTTGAGCCATCACGACCGTAAGAGAGTGGTCACGACCGTGACACTTAAAAACCACAAGTTACGAACGTGAAGACCTTGTCACGACCGTGACAAGGGTAAAATTAGGTTTTTGACTCAGACTACGTCAAGGCATTACGTGAAGACCATTTCTCCTATTGGCATTACGTGAAGACCATTTCTCCTATTTTGTTGCCACGTTCCTGCATTCCTTCCACAAATTCAGCAAGGCCCATGCAACAAAGGTCCAAAAATCCAGCCCATTAAGGACTCTATAAATAGTACAAGTTCTATGAACAAAGACACAAAGCATTTTTTATTCAAATTCCTGCGGAAGCTCTGCCGAACTGTATTACGAACCAGCCTTTCTATTCCTGCATTATTTTTAGTTTTCTGTTTCGTTTTTTTTATTGTATCCAAACCCGCCATATAACAATTTCCAACATCAGGAAATTGTTATACATTTATTTGTTTCTAAACCTTCAGCATTCGTTTATTTTCAATTTCCGCCAACTCCAAGCTTTCCGGTCTGTGGAAGAAGGAGTCTGCTCGAATATTTGTTAACCAGGTTTTTCATTATATTACAATTTAATTTAATTATAATGTTTATTTATTTTTCTGCCATGAGTACGTTATTATTAAATTTTCTGTCTCTGTCTGGTTCAACATCGATGAGTAGCTAAACACCTTAGGGCGGTATGTAGTTATAACAAACGTAACCGGTAAAATATAACCATAGGCTAAAAATAATTAATCACTTAACATTCTGGCTGATACTTTTTAATTGAAATAGACCTTTTCGTTACGAGAGTAAGAAAAGAGTATTAGGTTAGGTCAAGACCACGAGAGTGTGAGATTTTAACCAGATAGCTAAAGTTAGGCATTTAAATTAAACACAGCGAGAGCGCTTTAAGATAAATTAGAATTACTTAGTTTCCAAAAATTACCTCTAAACACTTATGGGCTAGCGAGAGCAGGCATAGGGCTTTAGGGATAAGATCTGATATAAGACCACGAGAGTGTGAGTTGAGGGTATTTAAACTGGTAATCTCTACCGAATAGATTAAGTGAACACCTTTATAAGCCTAGGTTAGATTGACCCACCTAAGTTAGTATAATTACATACCGACCGCCTTAATATTACTTTATTAAAACTTAAATTTAATCCCGCCTTTAATAGTCTTAAAAACCAACAAAAAATCGTGACAACCATTCGCCTTAGCTAAACTAGAAGTTCATCTAGCACTAAGTAACCATAGAATCCCTGTGGATTGATAATCTTAAATATTACTTCGATAGGCTGTGCACTTGCAGTAAGATACCGCTAGACGCATAAGTAGACACGTCTCTAGCCCATCAAGTTTTTGGCGCCGTTGCCGGGGATTCCTTAATTTAGTTACTAGTGCATTTAGGTAGCATTGTCTAGACTAAGGTATCAACTATTTAATTTAATCTAATCTCCGAGTGTATGCCAAGTACTCGCTCTAAAAGCGAAGACTTGCAACCTCTAATCCCTGAATCGGAAAGCTTCTTACACGTAAGAAGACGTATATTCGATTTCGAAAATAATTACAATATTCCAGATCTTCAATTAGATCCGCCTAAACCAGTCGTAAAATCAAAGGACGCAGAGATGGCTGAAGAACAGACTCATCCACTCAAGTATTACGCTAATCCTTCGCAAGCTGAACCGCATTCAAGCATTGCAGCGCCGGCTATCAACCGAAATGATTTCGAACTAAAACCTTTGTTGATATCAGCCGTGCAACAAAATCAATTCGCCTAAAATCCTACCGAGGATCCGAATCTTCATCTTTCGATCTTTGTGCAATATGCAGATACCGTAAAAGCCAATGGAGTTACCCAAGAAGCTATTAGACTACGTTTATTTCCTTTTTCGCTTCGAGACAGAGCAAGAGCTTGGCTTCAATCTCTGCCTTCGAACTCAGTAACTACGTGTGAAGAACTTAAGAGAGTTTTCTTGAATAGGTATTTTCCACCTAGCAAGACAGCTATGCTGAGAGCTCAGATCAACGGATTTAAGCAAAGAGAAAGTGAATCATTATTCGAAGCTTGGGAACACTATAAGGATCTACTGAGACTTTGTCCACATCATGGATTAATAGAATGGATGGTCATCCATACCTTCTATAATGGACTCTTGTACAATACAAGAATGACAATTGACGTTGCCGCGGGTGGTGCATTGATGGACAAAGAATATAATGACGCCTATGCACTTATCGAAAGTATGGCTCAAAATCATTACCTTTGGGGAAGCGAGAGAGTCGCAACTGAGAAACCAACAAAGGGAGGTATGTACGAAGTAAGTAGTATGGACCAAGTCAATGCGAAGTTTGACCAACTAAGCCAAAAGATCGATAACTTGGCCATAACACCTACAGCCACTGTGGCTGCAGTAACACCTAACTGTGAGTTATGTGGAGTCCCAGGACATGAAGTTTCTGATTGTCAACTATTGGCAGGTACTCCCACTGATCAAGTGAATTATGCTCAAGGAAACCCTTACTCAAACACATACAACCCAGGTTGGAAGAATCATCCGAACTTCTCCTATAAGAATAACAATGCTTATTACGCACCAGGTCAAGCACCAGCTACATCTCCAGGATATCAAAAGACTGCTCCTAATATCCCTAGAAAATCGAACCTTGAATTGATGATGGAGAACTTTATAGCTAACCAATCTCAAACAAACAAGGACTTCTTAAGCCAAAACATTCACACTAGTGAGCAGATTAAACAATTAGTGAGCAAAGTAGATGCATTAGCTACACATAACAAAATGCTTGAAACTCAGATTTCACAAGTAGCTCAACAACAAGCACCTACTGCTGCACCAGCTGGAGTATTCCCTGGACAACCTCAACCTAATCCGGAAGGACATGCTAACGCTGTAATATTAAGAAGTGGCAAGGAACTTGACGGACCTACCGATCCAAGACTTGACAATCCAGCCATGTACCAAAAACCGGATAAACCGACTGAAGTGGTGAATGATCCATAAGAAAAGGAAGATGACAATAGAGAGGTAGTGGAGAAAGAACAACCTTATGTGCCTCCACCACCCTATAAACCACCAATTCCGTACCCTCAAAGATTAATAAATTCCAAGACGACGGGTCAATTTAAGAAATTTGTCGAACTTCTGAAACAGTTGAATATTACTATTACGTTTACAGAAGCAATTACCCAAATACCCTCGTATGCTAAGTTTTTAAAAGAAATCTTATCCAATAAGAAAAAGATAGAGGATAACGGAACAGTTACACTTACTGCCGAGTGTAGCGCCATAATTCAGAATAAAATGCCTCCTAAGCTAAAAGATCCAGGAAGTTTCTCTATACCCTGTGTAATAGGAAAATTCGTCATTGACAAAGCTCTATGCGATTTAGGAGCCAGTATCAGTGTTATGCCCTTAACGATTTGCAAAAGGCTAGACATGGGAGACCTAAGACCAACTAAAATGTCTGTTCAACTAGCTGATCGCTCTGTTAAATATCCTGTAGGCATACTAGAAAACGTCCCAGTACGTATAGGACAATTCTACATCCCTACTGATTTTATAATCATGGACATCTCTGAAGACTCCACTACACCTATCATACTAGGAAGAGCATTCTTAGCTACCGCCAGAGCTATAATAGACGTAAAAAGAGGAAAGCTAACCTTTGAAGTAGGTGAAGAGAAAGTTGAATTTATTTTAACACAATTCTTACAATCACCAGCTATAGAGGATACATGCTATCTATTGGACGTAATTGACGAATGTGTAAGAGAAATGGAACTGAAAGAGACCACTTATTCTGAAATAATGAAAATTCAAATCCCTCCGATTTTCGAAGATGATAATTGGCGAAAACCGTATCAGGATGATAGTCTAAGCGAAAGTTTAGCACTTACACCGGATCCCATGCCAAGTAAAGATAAACCTACATTAGGATTAAAAACTTTACCTCATAACCTAAGGTACGAATTCTTAGACGTTGAATGTAAAAGACCAGTTATAGTAAATTCCAGTTTAGGAACTATAGAAACAAAGAAACTTTTAGATGTCTTGAAGAAATATCCAACTGCATTTGGATATAACATATTTGATCTCAAAGGAATATGTCCTTCAGTTTGTATGCATCGTATTCTGCCAGAAGAAGATTGCAGAACCTCCAGAGAATCTCAAAGAAGAATTAACCCAACCCTTAGCACTGTAGTAAAAGAAGAAGTTAAGAAATTATTAGATGCCGGGATAATATATCCAATCTCTGATAGTGAATGGGTTAGTCCAATACATGTAGTGCCAAAGAAAGGAGGTATCACTGTTGTGAAAAACGCTCGAGGCGAATCGATATCGCAAAGAGTAGTGACGGGATATAGAGTGTGCATAGATTATCGTAAACTAAACAAAGCCACTCGAAAAGATCATTTCCCACTACCTTTCATAGATCAAATGTTAGAACGATTAGCCAAGCATTCTTACTTCTGTTATCTTGACGGTTACTCAGGATTTTTCCAAATCCCAATCCATCCTGATGATCAAGAGAAGACTACATTCACATGTCCTTATGGAATGTTCGCTTATAGGCGAATGCCCTTTGGATTATGCAACGCTCCTGCAACCTTTCAAAGATGTATGATGTCAATCTTCGCAGATTTTATAGACAACATCATGGAAGTGTTCATGGACGACTTCTCTGTATGCGGGCAAAGTTTTGAAGGATGCTTATCGAACTTAGAAATGGTGTTAGAAAGATGTGTAAAAGTAAATCTCGTGCTTAACTGGGAGAAATGTCATTTTATGGTCAACGAAGGAATAGTATTAGGTCAGGTAATATCCGACAAGGGAATTGAAGTTGATAAAGCTAAGATTGAAGTAATAAAAGATCTTCAACCCCCTAAAACCGTTCGAGAAATACGAAGCTTTTTAGGACACGCCGGTTTTTACCGACGATTCATCAAAGATTTCTCAAAAATCACTAAACCTCTTACTGGTTTATTAATGAAAGACGTTGAGTTCATATTCAATGAAGATTGTCTTAAAGCATTCGAAACTCTAAAAACAGCCCTCATCACCGCACCAATCATGCAACCCCCTGACTGGAGATTACCTTTTGAAATCATGTGCGATGCGAGTGACTATGCTGTAGGCGCAGTTCTAGGCCAGAGAAAGGAAAAGAAACTTCATGCGATTTACTATGCCAGTAGAACCTTAGATTCTGCCCAGATGAACTACGCTACTACAGAAAAAGAATTGTTAGCAGTTGTCTTTGCGCTTGACAAATTCCGTTCTTACCTAGTTGGAGCGAAAATAATCATTTACACAGACCATGCTGCTATCCGATATCTATTAACTAAGAAAGATGCTAAACCAAGACTCTTAAGATGGATTTTACTCTTACAAGAGTTTGATCTAGAAATAAAAGATAAGAAAGGTACTGAGAACGTCGTAGCGGACCATTTATCTAGAATAGAAGGTATTAAACCCGAACAAGTGCCGATTAACGATGATTTTCCGTATGAACAGCTGATAGCACAAATAGGAAGCGACCTAGCTCAGTTAGATATAAATGAACCAGAATCTGTGGAAGCAATCCAGACAACTGTAGGACTGCCATGGTACGCTGACATTGTCAACTACCTAGCCGCAGGAGCTCTTCCACCCGATCTAACCTATCAGCAGAAAAAGAAATTCTTTCATAATCTGAAACATTACTATTGGGATGAACCATTATTGTTCAAAAGAGGACCAGATGGAATCTTTCGCCGATGTATTCCCGAAGAAGAAATAGAAGATGTCATTGCTCAATGCCATTCATCTCCTTATGGTGGACATGCAAGCACTTCCAAGACTTGTGCAAAAATCTTGCAAGCCGGCTTATTCTGGTCTAATCTATGGAAGGATGTCCACATCGCTGTTATAAATTGCGATCGGTGTCAACGCACTGGCAATATTTCAAGAAGAGATGAAATGCCTAAAAAAGGAATATTAGAAGTAGAAATCTTTGACGTCTGGGGAATAGATTTCATGGGACCATTCCCATCATCTTTCGGTAATAATTACATACTCGTAGTTGTTGATTATGTTTCGAAATGGATTGAAGCCATAGCTTCTCCTACAAACGATACACGAGTAGTAATAAAGCTTTTCAAAAATATAATCTTTCCCAGATTTGGTGTGCCTAGACTCGTCATAAGTGACGGTGGCTTGCACATCATCTCAAAAATCTTTGACAAATTACTATCTAAATATGGAGTAAGACACCGTGTGGCTACACCATATCACCCACAAACAAGTGGACAAGTCGAAGTCTCAAACAGAGAAATTAAACAAATCTTAGAAAAGACTGTCGCCATATCTCGGAAAGATTGGTCATCTAAACTTAATGAAGCTTTATGGGCTTATAGGACCGCTTACAAGACACCCATAGGTACTACACCTTTCAAACTAGTTTATGGAAAATCTTGTCACCTCCCAGTAGAACTAGAACACAAAGCTTATTGGGCGATCAGAACTCTCAATATAAACTATAATGCTGCAGGAGAAAAGCGAATCCTAGACATTAACGAATTAGAAGAATTAAGGTTAGATGCATATGAGAATGCTAAGATATATAAAGAAAGAACTAAGCGATGGCATGATAAACGCCTATCTAGGAAAGAATTTAGTGTGGGAGAAGTTGTACTCCTCTTTAATTCAAGACTTAGGCTCTTTCCTGGAAAATTAAAATCTAGATGGTCAGGACCCTTTGAAATAACTAAAGTATTCCCGAGTGGAGCAATAGAAATTAAGGGTAGGAATAGTGAACCATTCATAGTAAACGGACAACGTTTAAAACTTATCATAAAGTTGAAAATAGAGATTATGCGAATAATCTAAAGCTTTTAGAATTGTCCACTAATTCCCCTGATTAATCTAAACCTAAGCATTACGTCAGGCTTTTGACGATAAAAACAGCGCTTAGTGGGAGGCAACCCATTTACTTGTTTAATTATTTAAACTATTCTTTTCTTTTAGCATATTGTTATCTATCGTTTTACTATTTGTTTAATTGTTTTGTCATTTTATAGTTTTATTTTATATTACTATTATTGCCATTACATTATGCATTTCATTTTCTTATTTTTATCTTAAATCACTTTTTACAGATTTTCTAAAGTCTTTTCCACTGATTTGTTTCCCCCATATTTGCACTGACCATGGCTAACCAACCAATTAACCATATGGAAACCAAATTTAGAGGTAGGAACCAAAGAATGAAGTTTGAAGAGTTATCACAGAGGCAAATGGATTTGACCCTGTACCCGGATGATAAGACTATGGAAACCCTAGGTATACATGATAGTGTCATGTACTTGTTAAACCGACTCGGATGGGAGAATGCATTGATCCAACATAAGTTTGTGACTTACCGCGAGCTCACCCTTGAGTTCCTTAGCTCCTTAATTTACCTACCTGAGCGCGGTTTTGGATTTAGGAAAGGATTTATTAGTTTCCGCCTATTTGGAATAGAATATGACTTTAACCATAAAGAACTAGCTGACTTGTTAGGATTCCCTAGTGGACCATTTGCTTTTACTACCACACAGGTAGAATTGATGGATATGGAGCTAGATTTCTTTTGGGGAACTTTAACCGGAAACTACCACCCTGAACCAAATAACATGAATAATGATGAGATCCATAATCCTGCTCTCCGTTACTTCCATAAATTCCTTGCCCACACCTTCTTTGGAAAAGAAGAAAACATTACCGGAGTTTCTAAAGATGAAATATTTATTATGTCATGTTTCACTAATGGACAGCCTGTTAATGGTGTACCTTTCATGATGCAAACCTTCACCCGTATCCAAGAAGAACCTGAATTACCTATATTAGTAGGAGGTCTTGTAACCATGATTGCTGATGCCATAGGACTTAGGTACCAACTGGACAGGTGAAACCGTCTAGGAACAATCCGCCCTATGAATCTTAATTTCTGCTTCAATAGACATATCATAAGGAATTTAGGACATCCACCTTTTGAGTACCTAATCCGGAACGAAGTAGTAACCCTGTTCACATTGCCTAACCATGCTAGAGTAAGTGTTCACAATAAGGATAACTGGCTTTATGAGTTAAACCCACCTGATTATCCATCTACTCCTGAAACACCTCAGTCTTACAAGATAAAAGATGATATAATGACCAATGTCGAAACTGACCCTGAGACACCTCCTGGTTACCATGACATTGACCACACTGAAGAAGTACATGAAACCCCTGAAGTGAATCAAGGAGATTATGCTAACAACTTACAAAACATCATGAACACTCTCAATGCTTACCAAACTGACATTAATCTATTTAAAGAAGACATTAAGAGCATGCGATTGGACATTATAGGATTGACTGACATAACCTGCGAACAATTCTATCACTTGAACTCCGCCATCGAAGACTTGAAGAAACGCTTTTGAAAATGCTATAAGTGATTTAGTTTATTTTTCTCATTGTTTTCGTTTCTAGTTAGATTTATTTTTCGCAACAATTTCATACCGAAATTTCCGTTTATGTAACTTCATTTTCAATTACTTTATGCAATGCACCTTTAATTCCAAAATTTCTCCATTTTTAGCAATTTATATATTTTTCATTCTATGTACTGTTATGCTTGCATTATTTCATATTATATACAATCTCTCATGCCATGCAAGTTAGTATAGTATTGTGTTGAAATTATATACTATATGGTGTTTATAATTTAATATGAGTGTTAGTGAAGAAAATACATTATTATAAAATATGTGAATTAAGTGAGAAAATGTTTTTCTGGAAATTATTCAACGAAGCGTGCCCTCACGGTCGTCATACCCATCTCACGATCGTGACGTGCTTAAATAGCGTGTCACGACCGTCACACCCCTGTCACGACCGTGACAACCCCTATTACAGGAATCGTGAGAAACAGAACTGTTTCTCTTCGTGCGTCTTCTTCTTCTTCCTCCATAACTTCCTCAAAACTACCCATTTTCTCCATAACCTCCGTAACCTCCCCATTACCAACATTAACCCCCCATTATCATAACCTATCACATTCTCACTCTCCATTATTTATCCCGAATCAATATTTCTTTCATTTTACCATTTTTTCACAAAACATCAAAAATCTTCATTCTTCACTCTAAGCTCTTGCATGCAATGGATTCTATTACTTTTAGAGAAGGTGATGCTGGAGAAACTCAGAGAGAACGTTTTCTCCGATTCCAAAACCGCGGTGTGCAACCTACACGTTACATTGACACTGTCTGTTTGAGGGAACTCGGAATGCTTGCCAGTGTTACAAGCCTGCTTCAAAAAGTCGGTCTGTGGGATCTTTGCAGTCAACCTCAGCCCACATTCGAGCTTCTGACACTGGAGTTCTTAAGCTCATTCAGTTACATCACCGGTACCGGTTCTCAGAGTCAGCTCACCGGTGTCGCCAAATTCAGATTGCATGGCCAAGAGTTCAACATTTCGCAAACCAGGATAGCCGAGTTGTTAGGCTTCGATCACGAAACTGAAGCTCATCGTCGTGTGCCCGATAATTTTAGTGAACAAGCTTTCACTCTATGGCACGACTTAACCAACACCCGTGCATCAGCCTTCCAAAGCCTCAACGCTACGCACATTCACAACCCGGCAATCCGCTATTTCCACCGTGTCATATGCAACACCATCTTCGCTCGAGAAAGCAACCATAAGCTCAACTCCAAGGAGCTTCTATTCTTACACTGCGCTCTTAATGACGAGCCGATCAACGCTGCCCCTTTCATGCTTTATCATATCCAAGCCATTGCACACAGAGGCTCCACCCCGTTCTTCATAGGCGGCATTGCACCACCCTCGCCATTCAGTTGGGGCTTGGTGGCTTGCTCGTTAATCAGCCTCACCTAGCCGCAGAATTCCTCACCAAGAGTTATTGCAGGTCCGCTCACCTGATTGCGCAGCGAGAGGATGGCAGGTATAGCCCTGTTGTCCATGGCACCATTTTCCATCATATCATTTTGTCGTCCCGCGACCGCATCGATCCATCCAACCGAGCCAACTGGCTCTTTGTTTTACCTGTTGCTGCCGATCACGTCCCTATTCATGATGATCAGGCAGACCCTCCAGCGAATGAGATGCAGGACGCTATGGATGCAGCTAAGCCTGTCCAGGATATACCAGAGACATCTACCCGACAACCCCCTGCTCCCGAAATCACACTTGAGGAAGTCCTCCGTGCGATTCATCAGCAGAACCAGATGAACGCCGCACTGGAGCGAAGGCAGAAGGAGCAGTATGATGCTTTACTCAGCACTATTGCAGCAAACCAGGAAGCTACTAATGAGAAGTTTGGAGAAATTTTCAGCGAGCTAGAAGCCCTCCGCATTAACATCACTGCTGCCTCCGGCACCGGTTCTGATCCTGAAGCGACTCCTTCCAGACGCCGCTCCCGCACCAGAGGCCGAGCCCGCGGTCCTCAGCAGCCATAGTTCTAGTTTGCTTATGTTTGTTTTTCGTTTTTGTCGTTGTACTGTACTTTTACCGCATTTATATCACAACATTGAGGACAATGTCTGATATAGTGTGGGAGAGGTACCTTTCATTTCCGCATTTTCCCTTTTTCGCACTTTTCCATTTCGTTGTATTTTCAATTCCGTTGTATTTCTTTTCGCAAGTTAATGAAATGAGCAAATCTTTGTGCTATTTTCTTTAATTTCGAACTTTCCCCGATTATTTAGCTATACCAGAAAAAATCTTTAATTATTTGCATTACCCGACTTACCTACGGAATCGTAATTAGGAAGCCGAGAACGATTAAACAAGACCAATACAATCTTGACATCTTTGACTCCCTACTTAAGCAATTCCATCCCGATTATCATTACGAGTACACTTTTAGTTTCAGTTCAAAAGTAACCCCTAGTAGTTTATACTAGCAGTCAGCACCGTCTGAACACAAACCACGTGGGGAGCCGATGAATATAAGCGTTTGATGCCTAATCAATAATGATCCTTCATATCTCGATGCAAAATGAAAAGAAATTGCACCAAAGTACACGATCGCATATAAGAAACGAGAAATATGAGAAGGAGTCCATTGCAAGTTGGTTCAGAGGTACTGGTTCTGAACTCGGTAGGGCGTGCTACGGCTCGATCCCCCACAACCTCCAAATCGGATAAAATATGTAGGGTTACCACACTCGTGTACCAGACCCTGTGCTAAAAAAGGATCAAAGTCGCTAACCGGCTACTCCACTACGTGCGTGCTAAGGCAAAGGGCTTAATGTGATTGCGCCAGAATGAAACCGGGCGAAATAAGATCGAAAAACTCCAGGTGAAATCGTAATGTAATTGCCGATTGTTTCGTTTAACGGGAAGTCGACGACATAGCTTGTTGCTTGTGTCATTAGTGTATCGGCAGTGTTCTATCAAAGTACCGGATTATCCGACAAAACGATCCCTCGTACGGTTTGTTATGAGTATGCGTGAATAAAATCTTGTCCGCCGATTTTCAACCGACTATTTGCTTGAGGACAAGCAAAGGTTTAAGTTTGGGGAAGTTTGATAACGAGAAAACGCATCGATTATATTGCTAGGTTTCATTAACGTTTTATCGCATATTCACCGTTTTAACACTCGATTTCTCGAGTTTTTCTTACCATTTTGCACGTACATCATTATATGGAGCTAAATCATGAATTAAGAGCAAAAGGAACAAAAGAAACCATAAAGAGATGAAGAAATGAAGAAGCCTGCAAAAAACTGCATAATTTGTTGCAGCCACGGTCGTCACAAGGGTGTCACGACCGTGACACCCCAATTTGAGCCATCACGACCGTAAGAGAGTGGTCACGACCGTGACACTTAAAAACCACAAGTTACGAACGTGAAGACCTTGTCACGACCGTGACAAGGGTAAAATTAGGTTTTTGACTCAGACTACGTCAAGGCATTACGTGAAGACCATTTCTCCTATTGGCATTACGTGAAGACCATTTCTCCTATTTTGTTGCCACGTTCCTGCATTCCTTCCACAAATTCAGCAAGGCCCATGCAACAAAGGTCCAAAAATCCAGCCCATTAAGGACTCTATAAATAGTACAAGTTCTATGAACAAAGACACAGAGCATTTTTTATTCAAATTCCTGCGGAAGCTCTGCCGAACTGTATTACGAACCAGCCTTTCTATTCCTGCATTATTTTTAGTTTTCTGTTTCGTTTTTTTTATTGTATCCAAACCCGCCATATAACAATTTCCAACATCAGGAAATTGTTATACATTTATTTGTTTCTAAACCTTCAGCATTCGTTTATTTTCAATTTCCGCCAACTCCAAGCTTTCCGGTCTGTGGAAGAAGGAGTCTGCTCGAATATTTGTTAACCAGGTTTTTCATTATATTGCAATTTAATTTAATTATAATGTTTATTTATTTTTCTGCCATGAGTACGTTATTATTAAATTTTCTGTCTCTGTCTGGTTCAACATCGATGAGTAGCTAAACACCTTAGGGCGGTATGTAGTTATAACAAACGTAATCGGTAAAATATAACCATAGGCTAAAAATAATTAATCACTTAACATTCTGGCTGATACTTTTTAATTGAAATAGACCTTTTCGTTACGAGAGTAAGAAAAGAGTATTAGGTTAGGTCAAGACCACGAGAGTGTGAGATTTTAACCAGATAGCTAAAGTTAGGCATTTAAATTAAACACATCGAGAGCGCTTTAAGATAAATTAGAATTACTTAGTTTCCAAAAATTACCTCTAAACACTTATGGGCTAGCGAGAGCAGGCATAGGGCTTTAGGGATAAGATCTGATATAAGACCACGAGAGTGTGAGTTGAGGGTATTTAAACTGGTAATCTCTACCGAATAGATTAAGTGAACACCTTTATAAGCCTAGGTTAGATTGACCCACCTAAGTTAGTATAATTACATACCGACCGCCTTAATATTACTTTATTAAAACTTAAATTTAATCCCGCCTTTAATAGTCTTAAAAACCAACAAAAAATCGTGACAACCATTCGCCTTAGCTAAACTAGAAGTTCATCTAGCACTAAGTAACCATAGAATCCCTGTGGATCGATAATCTTAAATATTACTTCGATAGGCTGTGCACTTGCAGTAAGATACCGCTAGACGCATAAGTAGACACGTCTCTAGCCCATCAGCCCCCAGATGTAAGTGTTGTTGACACTGAACTGGGTAAATAATTGTTGTGTTATTTACTGCTTTTATTATTACTGAGTATTAGATGTTAAATAGCAGATGTCACCGTGGATGTTATAACCTTGGGAATAACATCCATCGTGTGCTTGCCAGAATTTTCAAATGGCATCAGAGCAGGCACCCTGCCTGTTTAAATCTGGGTGAGATCTAGGGAAAACAAATTCTGGTACTATGGATAAAGATACAGGTTTCACTAATAGACCTCCAATTCTGGATGGATCTAATTATGATTATTGGAAACCAAGGATGATTGCATTCTTGAAATCTATAGACAACAAGGCTTGGAGAGCTGTGAATTCAGGGTGGAAACATCCTGTGAAGACTGACAAGGATGTAGTAGATGTGTTGATTTCTGAAGAGGAATGGAACAAAGAGCAAGAGGCCTTAGCTCTTGGAAATTCTAAAGCATTGAATCCTTTGTTAGTATCTGTCTTGCACGTACCCTATCTCGCCCCCGCCTATTGAATTTAATTTATTTTCTTTATTTTTAATAATTTTATTACTCATTTACACTTCTTAATCTTACAATATCATGTTTATTAGTATTATTATTATTTTAAAATACAAATTAAATAAAAATGATCTAACATTATGATTATTTTTAAAATAATCAATTATTTAGTTAAATTATTAATTTTTATTGTTATTGAAAAAATACATTAAAAAATACACTTTATGTGGATGGAGACGGAACGGGTACGAAAAAATTTGTTCCTCGATGGAAGCGGGGGCGGGGAGTCAGGGATCACTTATTAACCCCGACTAAGTTTTGGCGTGAATACAGGTATGAATCTAGGAGGTAGGGACGAATCTAGGTCTATTTAAACTCAGTCCGTCCCATCCCACCCCGTTGTCTTGTCTATATATAAGTTTCATATAAAAGTTAGGAGAGGAAGAAACATATTTTCGTAACTAAAACCTTCTTATTATATATGAAATTTGTAAAATACAGTGAATATATTGAGAGACAATTAATCAACTCCAACTTAATTAATTAAGATAATTAAGACCAAATAGTTATAGAGTAGAAGAAGTAACAATTGAGTAATTATTATTTGGTTTTATTTGACGCCAAGAAGGAAGCAATAAAATGCTTGAGGCATCTATTGTATACGCATGGTCTCTCCAAATGAACAAGATGACCAGCTTTCTTTATGCCTTCAAAAGTTGTGCCATCTCCAAGTTGCCTGTAATATTGGATACATACATGTTACTATATGTGTGTATGTGAAGAAGTATATATATAGAGGTAGAGCCTTACTCTTTCATATTTTGAGCAAGTTCCAATTTGAAAATTTGATCATTTTCACCCCATAGAAGATGTATCCTCTGCAAAGTTATGATAAATTAGTAAACTACAAACTTGGAGAAATTTGGTTTTCACCCTTACAAATATAATATTATTACCTGTGAGAAATTTGGAATGTCAATTTCTTTATTGCTAATTACTAACCCTTCTAATAGTTCACCTCGCTCTTTTCTATTAGTGAACATCACCTGCAATTATCCACATAATTAAAAATATATATAAATAAAGAGAATTTTTTTTATAAAAAAAAAAAGATAAAATGAATAATGTAAAAAAACATGCATAAGAAATGCCAACATACAACAAAGTTCCACCAAACCACAATGGGCATTGGCAAAATATAGATACACTAGAAATAATCAAAAGTAAAGAAGCACTAAAACAACCAAAAGAAAAACTCATGAATCAAAATCTCACTTTAAAATTCAAGTTAGATGTGTTTAAAGAATTTAGTTGATAGATGTAAAAAAGCGTGGATTCGAATCCATAACGGATGGAATTTCAATTATTGAAAAAAAAAATTCAAATTACATCTCATATTATTTATTATTCGATTAAATCAACACAATTGATTATTGTATAAATATATCAGATACTTAGACGCAGATTCAAATCTTCTACATGACTACATCTACTTAAAAAAAAGTTTTAAAAAATATTTTAAACAACTCTTACTTACATAAATAAAGTTTAATTAACTAATAGTATTTTAATTATAATTTAACTTTTGGCGTTCAACATTAATTTTTATTAATGTTTTATTTAAGGCAAGCTCACGTGCAATCAATTTATTACTACTATTATTCAACTGCCAAAATTTAAATGTGAGCATGTTTAAAATAAAATATTTTAATCCACCTTTTAATATATTAAAATACTATATAAAATACTCTCTGTTTTTTAATATAACAAAAACAATACAACATCCAAATAAGTAATTAATTGATTGGTACTGATGGTTTGTGAGAGAACCTTTAGAGCATTAAGGTTATGTTTAGAGGGTTCGATTTGAATTGTGCATTAATTTATTTAAAAGTAGGCTTGTGAGTTTAAATTTGGATTTGGATTTTGTGCAAGCAGCGACATTGTTTCTTAAGTGTGATAATGGTTATACAAACTTCTCGTTCTTTGGCGTTCCTGTGGGTGTTAATCTTAAGAAGAAGGAGATTTGCACTCCGATTTTGTCGAAGATGAGGAGGCGACTTTCTTTTTGGTTAAACTAATATTTCTATTGGTGAAAGAGTGGTGCTTCTCAATGTCATCCTTTCGAACATCCGGATGTTCTACTTCTCATTTTACAAAGCTCCTAAGGTGATTATTACGAAACTCATTAAGATTAAAAGATCTTTCCTTTAGGGTGGGCGGGAGGAGAAGAAGAAGATTAGTTGGGTTTGTTGTGATACGGTATGTTTATCGAAGAAGGATGGTGGGCTAGGAATCAAACATTGTGGTAATTTTAATCTTGCTCTATTATGTAAGTGCAATTTGCACATTTTGAATTATCTGTGCGCAATTTGGTACAAGCTTTTATCTTGTAGGTACGACAACTTAAAGAGGGTTATTCTTGGAGATTCTCGTTATCCGGTGGAAAAGAAAGTCTCTATGTGGTAGAAAGACTTATGTGTTGTGGGAGAAATGTCGAGTAATGCGAATTGGTTCGCGGATTATTTAGCCTTCGATCCTGGTAATGGTGAATCTATTAATTTTTGGGTTGATAGTTGGCTAGGTGATGTTCCTTTATGCAGGGAGTTTTACTCTATTTCCTGTATGGATAATCTGTCTTGTAACACTATTGCGCATAATGGAATCTGGATTGAAGGAAGTTGGCAGTGGGCACTGGCTTTGCTCGATGGTCTGCTGCACTGGGAATATTCTCTGCTGCTAGCAGAACTGCAGGCGGTTCTGCTACAGGGGAAGCTGGACCGACAACAAGATGATTGTACAGTTTGGAGGAGGAGTCCAGCGGGGTTTTCGGTCAAGCTTTTCTATAGTAGGATTATGGAGTGTTGCAAAGTTAAACCTTCTTTTGACGGGGTTGTTTTGGAGGCGCTTCTGTGTTTGTGACGGACGAAGGTTCCGAGTAAGTCGTTGATTTTTGGGTGGAGATTAGTGTTGAATCGTTTTCTATCAAGTATAAACCTTGAGCGTCAGGGTGTTTTGAGCGGTTCTTCGAATTTGTTGTGCCCTTTTTGTAATGGGTCGAATGAGGATTTAGACCATCTTTTTGGCGATTGCTGCGTTTCGAAGGTTTGGTGGACTCAAGCTTTAGATGGACGTCACATTGATCTTCTATTCTAATCGATGTATCTTATTGATTGGATCTGGACGCTTAAGGTGATGGTTAAGTTGAAGTTTAAAGCAGATTTTGGTTAGTTGTTTTGCCTAACTATTTGTTGGACGATTTGTTTTAGTAGAAATTCCATTAATTTTTATTGAAGTTTGGTGGTCAAGTTTGATGTTTTGGAGATGATTAAGCATTTGCCATGGGATTGGCTTGTGGTCGATAAATCCTTAGTTTGTATGCTCTCTTGGGCGGAGTGATGTGTCACTTCATCTTTAAGGGTTTGAGTTAGCTGAATTTGTTTTCTTTTTGTTTGTTTTGGATATCGTCCTTTTCAGTTGGTCTTGTACTTTTTAGTGATTGTAATCAGGTTATGCATCTTTTGTTCCGTTTTTCTAACCCAATTTACTTATAAAAAAAATTAATTATGATCATTTAATTAAAATTTTTATTTATATCTCATGAAGTATTAAATGTATTTATAATTTTTTTTATAAACATTAAATGACAATTAAAGAAGTCTTTTAAACAATAATACTTTAAAAATTGTAACATTTCAGAGGACCAAAAATAAGAAAAATCTTTAAAAAAAAATTCAACATGTGCATTTATAAATAAATATATAATCGAAATGATTTCAACATGTGTTATCTGTACAAAAATTTAATAATAACAATATATACATATATAACAAAATTATATATATTTATATATAATCTAAAAAAATGTAAAATTGTCTTGAAAGATATTTGAGAAATTTTTTCAATCAACTAATTCAATTTTTTTTCTGCAGTCAATGTGCGGTAGAAGATTTTTTATTTTTTATTTTTGAGAGATAGTTGCCCATCAAATGAGACTTTTTGCGAAAAACGTAAGACTAGTAGTTTCAACTACTATACCATATTATGACTTATTTTTGGATAAACAAATCAATGTTATATTGTTATTATTATCTATATTTTATACTATTATTAGGTAAAGCTAGTTGAACTAAGCTTCTATTTTATAATAGGTATGGGTCATGTTATCTTGATTACTTGTCTTAATTTCAAACCAATCCCTTATCACAGTTTGAATTTATCTCTGGAAGTGTATTCAAATCCATGAATGATATGCATACACATAAAGGTGGTTCAAGTCAGATTCTCATATAGGAACATACCTAAAGTTATATTTATTTACATTCAAAACTATGTATTAAAACCAACAAAAAAAGTGATGCAGAAGTGAACATACCTCAAGAAAATCTTTGTGCAAACGATTTGGAAACCAAAGCTTTTTATAAGCAGCAATAGACAAAAGCGTTTTAAGACCTTTCACAGAGTTTGGCAACAAAAGTTCAGAAGAAGAAGAAAATCCAAGTTCTTGCAAACTACTAACACTAATGGAATCAGTCATAGCCAAAATAGATCCTGATATAACCATAGCTTCAACCAACTCAGGAAACATCTCCGCCATCTTAAACGCCACCATTCCGCCGTAGCTAAAACCAACAAGAATACACTTTTCCACACCCAGTTTCCTTAACGCTGCTGCCAGACACTCCGCTTGAAACCTCGGTGATCTGTCTGTTTTGTCTGTGACAGAACCTCCGAAGAACAGAAGATCTGGAACATAAACAGCGTACTTTTTTGTTAACGCGCCAACTTGAAACTGCCATGTAACAATTCCTTCTGCGGCGAAACCGTGGACTAGAACAACCACGGGCTTGGTGGGTTTTGCGATGAGTTTGGGTTTTTCCTCTTTTTTCTTTGGTTTTGTTATGGTTTCTGAAGGCACCCAGAAACTCATTTTGGTTCCTGGTTCTATCTCTACTGTGTAGGGTCTTATTCCTGCCATTTTCATTAGAGCATGCATCAATGGTTTTTGTGCTTCCACAAGATTCACCATGTTCTCTATCTCACTAATAATCACTTCACGTATAGTATGGATGGTTAATGTTTATGAATGAAGTTGACGAGTATAGGAAAAGTTTTATTTATACTAAGAATAAGATACCTTGGTGTTGGGGTTTGGTGATGGGTTGTTGTCCGTTGGCAAAGATATGAAGTTTATTCAACTATCTACCCTACCTAAGAAAATTAAATGCTTATCATTCCCTTAAAATACTCTATTGATTGAAAAAGTTATATATCAAAGACTTATTAATGGTAAATAGGTTTCAAAAGCAATGATCATACTTATGTGTATTCATGATGCTTATTAATCTTATATTTTTTATAAACATTAAATGAAAGTTAAGAGTCTTTTAAACAATAATACACCTTAAAAAATATTTTGAGGAACTAAAAACAAAATTTAAGATATTTAGAAGGACTACAAACATATTTAATTCTTATATATATTATACTATTATTAGATAAAGCTATTTGAACAAAGCTTCTTTATTATTGATGTGAATAGGATGTCTTGAAACAAAATATAAATGTTTTCTTTATATTCAAGAAACACACAAGGGTTAGGCTTAACAAAAAAAACAAGTAAGAAGAACAAGAAGAAACAATAAGGATTGGTTATAAATTGATATTATTTCCTTTATCTATCAAACAAAATTACAAGTATACAAGAATAACAAATAACCTCTCTCTCTTGAATTAGGAATTTATCTTCCTATGTTTCCTTATACAAGTTGAGAGACTAGCATGCTATTTATAAGAAAACTAACACACTAATCTAATGAGCTTTTTAACAATTACTCATTACAAGTTAACTTAGGATAAAAGCTAACTTAAACAATTGGGCTTACAAGTAAGGTCCAATTCAACATGCTAACAAACCTAGCAATATTGACTAATACATGTTAGAACAAACTTCGACTACAAACACATTACTCGGACAGCATACTAGAATTGATCTAATATCTCACAAATCTCCACCTTGGATCTAACTTTATAACATCAAGAAACTAGATTTCTTCATACAGCTTTATCAACTGCATACAATGGAAAAACTTGCAACTGGCAAGGTCTTGGTGATCATATCAGTGGCATTATGATCTGTCGAAACCTTTAATACTTGGACTTCTCCACGCCTCGATTACCCCTCTAACGAAATGCAGCCTCACATCAATATGCTTGTTTCGCTCATGATAGGCTAAATTCTTCAACAGGTGTATTGCACTTTGACTACATATTTAACAGTGATAACTCGACCTTGAAGATTCAGCTCCTTTTCAAAACCTTGAAGCCATAATGCTTCCTTCACAGCTTCAGTTAGGGAGATATATTCCACTTTAGTGGTTGATAAGGAAACGAGCTTCTGAAGTGTTGCTTTCCAACTGATTATTGTCCAAAACATAGTGAACACATATCCAGAAATAGATATTCTGGAATCCATACAACCTGCATAATCAGAGTGAACATATCCTTCGATTGCTGCTTTATTATCTTCACCCAAGGCTCCACCATAAATTAGGACTCTATTCAGAGACTCATTTATGTACCTTAGAATCCACTTCAATGTTTGTCAGTGAGCCTTTCCAGGATTTTCCATGTACCTGCTTAAAGACTTACTGCATATGCTATGTCGGGTCTAGTACAGACCATAACATACATCAAAGAATCTTCCATAGGTATGCCTCTTCTACTACATAACATTATATTAGCATATGGAATGTTATTCATGTAAGTTCTTTCGACATCAGGGTTGGGACATTGATCTATACTCAGCTTGAATTGAGGGTTTGTCGAAGTCCCAACAGGCTTTGAATTTGACATACCATACTTTTCGAGAATCTTCCGTAGGTATGCCTATTGAGATAAGCATAATTTCGACTGCTTTCTATCTCTTCGGATGTCAATCCTAAGAATCTTGGATGCAGCTCCCAGATCCTTCATGTCGAACTCCTTATTGAGTTCAACTTTCACCTGCATTATATCTTCGACATTGTTGTTATCATCCACATAAAGCAACAGAATAACAAATGAATTATCAGGTCGAAATCTGAAGTAAACACAATGGTCGAATTGACTTATAATGAAACTTATGTATGCAATGAACTTGTTGAATCTCCTATTCCACCGTCGAGGAGATTTTTTTAGTCCATATAAAGATCTATTCAGCTTGCACACATGATATTCCTTCCCTTTTCAACATACCCTTCAGGTTGCCTCATAAGGATTGTTTCATCTAGATCACCATACAAGAATACAGTCTTCACATTCATCTGTTCTAGTTCATGGTTGAACTGTTCCACTATGGCAAGCAACATTCAAATGGATATGTGCTTCACAACAGGAGAGAACACATTATTGAAGTCAAAATCTTCTTTTTAAGTGAACCCCCCTAGCGACCAATCTTGGTTTGTATCTTTTCGACTTCACTCCTTCGATTCCTTTCTTAACTTTGAAAATCCATTTACAACTGACTAACCTGGCTCCAGCAAGTTTCTTGTTCAGTTCCCAAGTATTGTTATCATGAAGAGATTTCATCTCATCATCCATGACCTTTAGTCATTCAGTCTTCTTTCGACTCCTCATAACTTCCTTATAGTCTCTAGGTTCTTCGTCTAGAACCTCACTTGCAGAGATTAAGGCATAAGCTATAAGATCTGCATGCCCAAGTCTTTGAGGTGGCTTGATGACTCTCATCGATCTATTTCTTGCTAGAAGGTAGTCATTATCAATCTCCTCATCTTTGACAACATCTTTTGCTTCTTCTTCGACTTTATCTCGAATATGCAATTCAACATCAACATACTCCACCTCAACAAGAATCTCTCCCTGTTTCAACTCTTCGTTAGCATCATCATTTTTCTTGAAAGTCATCTATGCTTCATTGAAAACTACATCTCGACTGGTGATACACCTCTTGTAACCTGGCTCTAAGCACCATAGCCTATAAGCTTTGACTCCTTCAGGGTATCCCATGAACATGCATTTCAGAGCTCTGGGTTCGACCTTGTCTTGCCTAATATGAGCATAGGCCACGCAGCCAAATACTCTCAGTCTGTCGAGACTAGGTGGATATCCTGACCAAACTTCTTCAAGTGTATTCATTCCCAAGGAAGTCGAGGGACATCTATTTATTAGATAGGCTGCTGTAGAAACAACATCTGCCCAAAACACCTTCTTCAATCCAGCATTAACCAACATGTATCTAACCCTTTCAAGGATTGTTCGATTGAGTCTCTCAGGTATGCCATTTTGTTGAGGAGTACCTGCTACATCCTTATGCCTTACAATCCTAGACTTAACACAGTAACTATCGAATGCTTCATTGCAGAACTCAAGGCCATTGTCAGTTCTCAACCTCTTATCCTCTCTTCTAGTTTGAGTTTCGACCAGAACCTTCCAACTTTTGAAATTCTCAAAAGTTTCATCCTTCGTCTTCTGGATGGATACCCATAGCTTTCTGGAATAGTCATCAATGATGGATAGAAAGTAACTTGCACGTGAGTGTGAAGGATTCCTTGCAGACCCCTAAAGATCAGCATGAATATAATCCATGGATCCATTTGTTCTTTGCTTGCCTTTGTTAAACTTCACCCTACATGATTTACCAAATACACAAGATTCACAAAACTCCAACTTTTCGACTTTGTTACCTCCTAGCAGGTTCTGCTTCCCCAATTTGACCAGGCCTCTTTCGCTGACATGGCCTAATATCACGTGCAATAATTCTGTCTTCAACACAGGTTTCATGGATGCAACATTTGTCGAACCACTTACAACCTCAGCCTCAAGGGTTTACAAGCCTTGTTTCTTCACGCCTATCAAGACTTCCTTTTACCCCTTCATGACTCTTAGGATATTCTTCTCTCCTTGAAAAACACATCCTTTCCTGTCGAATTCACCAAGAGAAATCAAGTTTCTCTTCAAATCAGGTATATACTTGACTTCAGCCAATAACCTTATTGACTCATCATGGATCTTGAATCTCACAAATCCAATACCTGCAATTTTGAAAGATTTGTTGTTTCCCAGCACTATCGATCCACCATCTTGATCACATATCTCCTCAAACAATTTTTTGTTTGGAGTCATGTGCCAAGTGCAACCTGAATCCATAATCCACTCTTTTCTTGAGTCACCACTTGAAACCACAAGAACATCAGATGAGTCAAAGTCATCTTGAAAAATGGTTGCATTTCCATTATCCTTGCCTCCATGATCTTTCAGGTGTTCAGGGTACACCTTTCTTGTGTGACCCTCCTTCTTACAATGATAACATCGAATACCAGATGTTTCGCCACTATAAAACTTCTGCTGACTTTTACCTTTCTTCTTGTCGAACTTACCATCCTTTCACAAGAACTTTCCCTAAACGGTCAAACCTTCGCCCACCGTTGAAGGTTTATGCTCTTTTCGTTTATTCAAGTCCTTAGAATACAAGGCTGATTGAACTTCTCCAAAGCTCAAGGAATCCCCTCTGTTGTGGTGAGAATAGGATATCAAGTTATTGATTAATTTGAATCACAAATATTGAATTCGCAATTGGTCTTTGATTTATCCAAAGGAAAGGTTAAAGAAAGAAAAACCTAATTTGCATCGTAAACACAATGCGGGGAGATCTAGGGTTCGGGGGTTGGTTATACCTAGGAAAGGTGTTAACATCCTAAGCATCTGTAGTACTCTATATGAACCTCTTGTTTAATATGTGTTATTTGGTATCTGTCTGTTAAAGGTATGTTAAAGGGTTGAAGGAAACCTAAGGGGTTAGTCCTAAGTATACTCGCCAAGAAATCGCATCTTGTGCCTACGTATCCTGACAAGAATAGAATCAGAGTATTCGTAGTTCCCCTTAACGAGGGTGAGGAACTTCTTGACTGTGGTCAAGGTTCCAGGGGGAAGTAAGTGTTCATACAGAGACACTTACGTGGAGTGCGGCGACTCCCTTTCTACGTTGAATGTTGAGTTGAAAGAGGTAAGTAAGTATCCACGGCAGGAACTTACGTGGAGTACGACGACTCCTGATCCTAAGGCTAGGATAAAAGGGTAAAGGGTGTGAATATCCACGGCGGGACGCTGAGTGGAGTACGGCGACTCCTATCCTAAGGCTAGGATAACGGGTAAAAGCTAGAATCTCTAATATTGACATGACAGTCAACGGGAATAAACTTTCCTTCGGAAAATAGGCTTAGTAACAGAAAAATAAAGTGATGATACTCAAATGCTACAGAACTGACAACAGTATGTGAATATGTAAATCAAAAGATCAAAAATATAGGACATCACAAATTGGTTAAACTTGGACTGATGAATTCAAGACTAAATAAATAATGGTAAAAAAAGTCTAAATCAAAATTATGTTATAAAATAACAAGAACATCTAAATATTTTAAATTTGTTAATTTTTGCTAAAATGGAATTATGAAAATTAAAGCAAGTTTAAATTAAATTGATTAAAATTAAAATCAAAATATTTTTCTCTAACTCTAAATTATTAAAAATCTAAATTAACTAAAATCCTAAAAAAATATTATAATTCTAAAAATTATAAATTAATTGTTTATATTTTTTATTATATTTTTTCTTATTATTATTATTATTATTATTATTATTATTTTTGTTTATTTTTCTTATGTTTATTTTTCCTTATTTTAAAAAACAAAAAAACTGGGCCCAGCCCAATTGTACAAAAAACAAAAAAAAAAAAAAAAACAAGAAACAATGGGTCGGTGGTGGTCAACCCACTGAACCCGACCCAAATCAAGTCAGCAAAACAAAAGGGGGGGGGGGGGGGGGAGGTCACAGAAACCCTAAATTTTTCTCCCCCGCGGCTACCCTTCTTCTTCTCCTAAGTCACTCCTTTTTTCTCATTCGTCTCCGTCTTTCCTTCTCTTTCTTTCCTCCATTGCCCCATCTTCTCTGTTTCTTCTTCTTTCTATTCAATCCTCTCCGTTTTTCTTTTTCTCACTACTTCCTTCTTCTTCCCTTTCGTCTCCTCTTTTCTTCTTTCTCCATATGTTCTTACTCAAAAAAAACCTACAAACATTTCATTGAAATATGTTATAATAGAAAACAAAAATGATCAGAAAAACTACTAAGTTGGAGGATGTATGACGCGTCGGAGGTGAACCAACGGGTATGGCGGTTTCTGAAGGATGAGTCTCTTTTCACATATGTTTCATTATAATGAAGGATTTATGGTTTTTTGCTTAGAAATAAAATCAGATGGGGCAGTTCATGATGGACATAGAAGCCTTGTCCTAGGGTCAGAAACTGTTGAGGGATGAAATCCATCAACTGAAGACTCATGTTAGTTTGGCTATGGAGATCTTGAGATGGTGTTGAGAAAAGAAGGTAATCTTATGCCTGAGGCTGCAACAGAAGTGGTTGCTCCTCCCTCTCCTGTAAGATCTCTCCCAAATCATGAGCTACCTCATGAATCTCATCTGCAACCTGAGGTTCTAGAACATTCCCGTCAATAGTCGTTTCCTAATTCCTAAGAGAATCCTAAAGATAGAGGGTACGAATCATGGGCAGGGAAGCCTGTGAAGAAGTTTGATCCGATTTCGATGTCGTATGCACAATTACTCCAATACCTGCTCAAACTTCAGATAATTGAGCTCGTTACTTTGAGACCTCCTCCCACAAAGCTCCCTCCGAGGTATAATGTCAATGCTAGGTGTAATTTTCATTCTAGGGTACCCGGTCACAACATCGAAGATTATACGAGGCTTAAATATAAGGTCCAAGAGCTAATTGATTCAAAGATTATCGAGTTCACACAGGGTGATCCTACTCCAGCTTTTGCAAAAAAGATGTATGCTACCTTCCTTCCTCCAGGGTCAACCTAAGGATATGGGCCTATTCCACAATCTTGGGTTCCAGAATCTCCATGTCCACAACTATTGCTTGCTCCTCGACCAGATCTAAAGAGGAAAGTGCCTAAATAGGTTGGGGGCCTAAATCAGAACTGTCCCCAGAAGAAACGACAAAAGTTAAAGAAGCCTGAAAGCCAGCTTGAGGCCATCCACATGTTGTACGCACAGTTATTGCCTGAGCTTCTCAAGCATTAGTTGATTAAGTTAAAGAGCTTCTCAAACACATGTTGTACGAGATTTGGAGGTTTCTTCGATCGTTTTCTTTCCCCCTTCGAGATAAATAACGTTCGGTGGTGTCCCTGTTTTTTCACCGGTTGTTTTTCGCGTTGCGACAGCTGACGACTCTGCTGGAGAAAATAATAAGAAATGTCATAGTGTTATGTTGAGGACGGTAAAACCTTGGTGATCTCATGGTAGAAATAAAACAAACAAAAATCTCTGATAACATATAACAAAAAGAAGTGCATTTTTAAATAAATATAATAGAAATGATTTAATCATGTGTTCCGTCATATATATATATATATATATATATATATATATATATATATATATATATATATATATATATATATATATATATATATATATATATATATATATATATATATATATATATATATATATATATATATATATATATATATATATATATATATATATATATATATATATATATATATATATATATATATATATATATATATATATATATATATATATATATATATATATATATATATATATATATATATATATATATATATATATATATATATATATATATATATATATATATATATATATATATATATATATATATATATATATATATATATATATATATATATATATATATATATATATATATATATATATATATATATATAGAGAGAGAGAGAGAGAGAGATAGTTGCCCATCAAATGAGACTTTTTGCAACAACAAAAAAAGTAAGACTGATAGTTTCAACTACTATCCAATATTATTACTTATTTTTAGGTAAATAGTTCAATGTTATTATTATCTATAGGATTGAAAATATTTGTGGTTCTTTTAAATATTTTAAAATTTATTTTAGTTTCTTAAAATATTTTTTTTAAAGAATGATCTTCCTAAAAAATTTTATTCATATTTTTGGTCCCTTCTGACATTTAGCGACAGTTTTTACAGTTTAACGATAAAATTAGTGACAGTTTTAGCAACGATATATTACTTAGCGACTGGATTATTGACTATTTTAGCGACGGTTTTAGTCTTAGGAACTAAAAGTGTGTATATAAAATTTTAGGAGGACCATTCTTTACAAGAAATATTTTGAGGGACTAAAAGCAAAATTTGAGATATTTAGAAGGACTACAAACATATTTAATCCTTATATATATTATACTATTATTAGATAAAGCTAGTTGAACAAATCTTCTTTACTATTGATGTGAATAGGGTGTCTTGAAACAAAATATAAATGTTTTCTTTATATTCAAGAAACACAAAAGGGTTAGGGTTAACAAAGAAAACAAGTAAGAAGAACAAGAAGAAACAATAAGGATTGGTTATAAACTGATATTCTTTCCTTTACCTATCAAACAAAATTACAAGTATATAAGAATAACAAATAACCTCTCTCTCTCTTGAATTAGGATTTTATCTTCCTATGTTTCCTTATACAAGTTGAGAGACTAGCATGTTATTTATAAGAAAACTAACACACTAACCTAATGTGCTTTTTAACAATTACTCATTACAAGCTAACTTAGGGTACAAGCTAACTTAAACAATTGGGCTTACAAGTAAGGTCCAATTCAACATGCTAACAAACCTAGCAATATTGACTAATGCATGTTAGAATAAACTTCGACTACAACACGCATTACTCCGACAACATACTAGAATTCGATCCAATATCTCACAAATCTCCACCTTGGATCTAACTCTATAACATCAAGAAACTAGATTTCTTCATACATCTTTACCAACTGCATACAATGGAAAAACTTGCAACTGGCAAGGTCTTGGTGATCATATCAGCATCATTATAATCTGTCGAAACCTTTAGTACTTGGACTTCTCCATGCTCGATTACTCCTCTGACGAAATGCAGCCTCACATCAATGTGCTTGCTTCGCTCATGATAGGCTGAATTCTTCGACAGGTGTATTGCACTTTGACTATCACATTTAACAATGATAACTCGACCTTGAAGTTTCAGCTCCTTTTCAAAACTTTCAAGCCATAATGCTTCCTTTACAGCTTCAGTTAGGGAGATATATTCCACTTCAGTGGTTGATAAGGCAACGACCTTATGAAGTGTTGCTTTCCAACTGATTGTTGTCCCAAACATAGTGATCACATATCCAAAAATAGATTTTCTGAAATCCATACGACCTGCATAATCTTCATATGACACAGGAAAAATTTAAAAAAAAAAATTAGATAAGTATTTTTCAAAAAAACCGTCAGTTTGACTGAGGATAAAATAGATAATTACCCTAAGTTAAAATAGGAAAATCAAAATTATAATAAAACCATTTCTTTTATAAGTTATGTATTATGGTATTAAATAAATTCTTAATTTACTTTGATTTACTTTTATTGTGATTGATGTAACTACTCTAATTAAGCTCAAAAAAAATATAATTACTCTAATTGAATAGAAAGAAATATATGTCAAAGATTATGGTCATAGTCAAATATTTTGGTCATGGTGAAAGATTATGGTCAAGGATTGTGGTTGAAAGAAACACCTATGGTTTTGCACCCATGGTTTTGTAATAACTCCCATGGTTTTGTGAAGATGAGCACCTATAAATAGAGGTGCATTTCTAATTCCTAACACAATAATACAAAGCATTGAAACATAACATAAAAGAAAAATTTAGAGAGATAAAATATATTGTATTTTCTTCTATAAGGTTCTTTTAGTGAGTGTTTTTCTATTACAACATGGAGTGTAATTTATTCTCTCCTTGTATATAGAGAGAAGTGTTATAATTTCTTCCACTTAGTGAAAATCATTTCTACCGGTGCCTGTGGTTTTTCCCTCATTTGTTAAGGGTTTTCCACGTAAATATTCTGTGTCACTTTTTCTACTCCTTAATCTCTTATTTTTATGATATTTATCTTGCTACTCTGATACCCAACAGTGGTATCAGAGTTGTTGGTGTCGATCTCTATTTTTGCAGCGGCGTACGGTTACTATTTACACGTGTGGTTGTATACTTTTGCAATGATTGTTAACATATACTAGATCTATTCTTGTGTACGGTAAAAATATACAATATTGCTCACGTATATTGTGCTTTTCATAGTGAAATTGTGTAAACCAATTCAGCGAAGAAAAAAAATGGCTGCAAAATTTGAGATTGAAAAATTCAGTGGGAGTAACTTCTCCCTATGGAAATTGAAGATGCAGGCAATCCTTAGGAAGGATAATTGGTCACCATCAATTAAAGATAGATCTACAGATATAATTGATGAAATATGGAGAGAGATGGATGACAATGTTGTTGCCAATTTGTACTTAGCAATGGCAGATTCAGTTTTGTCAAGTATATCAGAGAAGAAAACTGCAAAGAAGATTTGGGATACTCTCATCCAACTGTACGAGGTCAAGTCACTTTACAATAGAATTTTCTTAAAGAGAAGAATCTACACTCTTCGAATGAGTGAATCCACTTTGGTGCCAGATCACTTCAACAATTTGAATACATTATTTGCTCAACTATCTGCATCCGATTTTACAATAGTGGAAAATGAACAAGCAGAGCTTCTTCTTCAAAGTTTACTAGATTCGTATGATCAACTCATCATCAATATTTCAAACAATAATATTGTTGACCGTCTAGGGTGATTGCATGTTAGGTCCTAAATTCTAGAGATAGATTTAGGCTTAGCATTTGCGTGAGTATCAGATCTTAATACTCTGTGTTGTGTTTTTGTTTGGTGAGAGATCACCATTGAGACAACATGGTTTTTCTCTTGACGTCGCGTTAGAGATAAGCTTTGTCGTGAGTGATACGTGATGATATTAGATGAATGATTGCGTTATGTTTAATTTGATCAGAAGAATGCATGTGTTATCAATTGATGAAATCCAATCCCAGCAAGGCTCCGTTTATATTTCAGTTTTTATTTTATATTTTTTGTTTTTATCTATGGTTCTTCGAACCTTTTAAATCTAAACTTTTGAACAATAAGTTTAGAAATGTAGAAATCGTTGAACGGCGTTCAGATCGCACTGATCCCTGTGGAGACGACAAAACTGGGTACTTAATATTTTTTGCCTGCTGCTTTACCGCACCAACAGCAAGTACATCTCAAGGATGTATTGCTAGTACCTTAGATGATGGAGAAATCCTTTACAGCGGAGCAACAGTTAGTACCAAAGGCAAAATTCAACTCACTGATGGTTGGATAGTAGATTTAGGAGAAACATGGCACATGACTCCACGACGAGACTAGTTTTGCACTTACGAACCTATCTCAGAAGGACATGTATTGATGGGAAATGACCATGCTTTGGAAATTTCTGGAGTTGGTACTGTCAAAATGAAAATGTATGATGGTATTTTCCCTACACTTCAAGGGGTACGACATGTGAAAGGATTAAAGAAGAATTTGTTGTCTATTAGGAAACTAGATGACCTCAGATGCAAGACCCATGTTCAAGGTGGGATCTTGAAAGTCGTGAAAGGTTCGCTAGTAATGATGAAAGCAGAGAAGTTCACTACAAATCTATACATGCTTTTGGGAGACATGATGAAAGAAGAAGATACATTAGTAGCAACTGGAAGCTAGGAAGAAACAACGATGATATGGAATTGCAGACTAGGCCATATGTTAGAACGAGGCTTGAAAGTTCTTGCAAAACGTAATCTCATACCTGGGCTCAAGTCGGTAAATTCACCTTTCTGAGAGCATTGTGTGATAAGCAAGCAGCATAAACTAAATTTTACTAAGTCAACTTCTAGAAGCAAACACATACTAGACTTTATTCATTATGATGTGTGGGAGTCACCAGAAATGCCCATTGGAGGAGAAAAATATTTTGTATCATTCATTGATGATTACTCCAAGAGATTATAGGTGTATCCAATCAAGAAGAATTCATATGTGTATTTAGTATTCAAGGAGTTCAAAGCACAAGTGGAAATTGAAACTAAGAAAAGAATTAAGTGCTTGAGGACAAATAATGAAGGAGAATATACAGATGGTGATTTCCTAACATTCTGCAAGCAAGAAGGTATTAAACAGCAGTTTACTGTTGCTCATACACCTCAGTAGAATGGTGTAGCAGATTGAATGAATAGAACGAACGAGAGCTATGCTGAAAACAATAGGGTTGGAAAAGTCTTTCTGTGCAGAAGCTATCAAAACTGCTTGTTACGTGATAAATCGATCGCCATCAACTACAATTGATTTAAAGACACCAATGGAGATGTGGAACAAAAAATCGGGTGATTATTCTTCTTTGCATGTATTTGGATGTCCTGTGTACGTGATGTACAACTCCCAAGAAAGAACAAAGTTGGACCCAAAATCCAAGAAATACATATTCTTGGGTTATGTTGACAATGTGAAGGGGTATCGTCTGTGGGATCCTGCTTCCCACAAGATTATTGTTAGCAGAGATGTAACCTTTATAGAAAATGAACTACAAAAGGAGCAAAAAGATGACAACACTATAAAAGAGACTACTATATTAGAGATAGAGGAAAAATCAGGAGAAAATTCTGAAGCAGAGCCAAAGCACGAAAAACAAGAACCAACTGAGGTCAATAATGTAGATCCCAGAAGAGCCACACGTCAGATAAAAAAAACCATTCTGACATTCAGAATATGTGATGGCAAGTCATGATGCATATTGTCTTCTATCAGAAGATGGAGAACCATCAACCTTTCATGAGGCATTAAATGGTTCAGATGCTTCTCTGTGGATGGCAATAATGCAAGAGGAAATTGAAGCCTTACTTAGAAATAACACATGGAAACTTGTTGAACTTCCTAAAGGTCGAAAAGCCACCAGTAACAAATGGGTGTTCAAAATTAAGCGAGATGGCAACAATCAGGTGGAACGATATCGTGCAAGATTGGTGGTCAAATGATATGCTCAGAAAGAAGGTATTGATTTCAATGATATATTTCCTCTAGTGGTAAGAATCACCACAATCAGAGTGATCTTGGCGATGTGTGCTGCATTTGATCTAAATTTAGAGTAGCTTGATGTAAAGACTACGTTTCTTCATGGAGAACTTGAAGAGGAAATATATATGCTCCAACCCGAAGGCTTTGAAGAACAAGGAAAAGAAAACTTGGTTTGTAGGTTAACCAAATCTCGGTACGGTTTAAAACAGGCACCAAGATGTTGGTACAAAAGATTTGATTCCTTCATTATGAGCCTTGGATACAACAGATTAAGTTCAGACCATTGTACGTATTACAAAGGTTTGATGATAATGATGATTTTATCATTTTGCTGTTGTATGTGGATGACATGTTGGTGGTAGGCCCCAACAAAGATCGAGTCCAAGAATTGAAGGCACAATTGGCTAGGGAGTTTGATATGAAGGACTTGGGACCAACAAACAAGATTTTAGGGATGTAAACTCACCGAGACAGAAAAGACAAAAGGATTTGGCTTTCTTAGAAAAATTATCTTCAGAAAGTCTTGCGCCACTTTAACATGCAAAATTGTAAGTCAATCTCTACCCCACTTCCTGTCAATTATAAATTATCCTCAAGTATGAATCCTAGCAATGAAGCGAAATGATGGAAATACCTCGAGTGCCGTATGCATCAGTGGTGGGAAGCCTTATGTATGATATGATATGTAATAAACTAGATATTGCTCAAGCAATTGGAACAATCAGTCGGTTTATGGAAAATCCAGGTAATGAACATTGGAATGTTCTTAAGGGGATCCTCAGATACATCAAAGGAACCTCAGGTGCTTCATTATGTTTTAGGGGATCATAATTCACTATCAGAGGCTATGTTTATTCAGATTTTGCAGGCGACCTTGATAAAAGAAAATCTACTATTGTCTATGTGTTCACATTTGCAAGAAGAGCACTAAGCTGGTTATCCAAATTGCAGACTGTTGTAGCTTTGTCTACTACAGAAGCTGAATACGTGGCCACTACCCAAGCATGTAAGGAAAAAATTTGGATTCAAAGGTTATTGGAAGAACTTGGGCATAAGCAACAAAAGATTACTGTGTACTGTGACAGTCAGAGTGCCTTGCACATTGCAAAGAATCCAACTTTTCATTCCAGAATAAAACACATAGGAGTTCAATACCATTTTGTTAGAGAGGTAATAGAAGAAGGAAGTGTGGATATGCAGAAAATTCACACCAAAGATAACCTAACAGATGCAATGACGAAGCCGATTAACTCTGATAAGTTTGCATGGTATAGGTCTTCCTATGGCCTATTAGAGGCGTAATCAGCATGGAGTTGGCAAAGTATAGATGATTTTGGAAGATCACAAATGTGACTTTAAGTGGGAGATTGTCAAAGATTATGGTCATAGTCAAATATTTTGGTCATGGTGAAAGATTATGGTCAAGGATTGTGGTTGAATAAAGTCACAATTTGTGGACCAAGAAAGAAACGCCAATGGTTTTGCACTCATGGTTTTGTAGCAACTCTCATTGTTTTGTGAAAATGAGCACTTATAAATAGAGATGCATTTCTCATTCCTAACACAACAACACAAAGCATTGCAACATAACATAAAAGAAATATTTAGAGAGATAAAATATATCGTATTTTCTCCTATAAGGTTCTTTTAGTGAGTGTTTTCTTATTACAAGAGAGAGTGTAATTTGTTCTTTCCTTGTATATAGAGAAAAGTGTTGTAATTTCTTCCACTTAGTAAAAATATTTTCTATCAGTGCCCGTGGTTTTTCCCTCATTTATTAAGAATTTTCCACATAAATATTTTATATCACTTTTTCTACTCCTTAATCTCTTATTTTTGTGAAATTTGTCTTACTACTTTGATATCCAATAATATAGATAACAACCTTTGTTTATTCCTTTAACAAAAATATATTTAAAAAGTAAGAAAGAACATACCACGAGTTTTCTCAAGCTCACAAAATCTAATTAAAAGATTTTACAACTTTCTTGCACTCAATCTCAATTATATGTTTTTTTTAATTAAACATAACTGTTACTTGTTCGTTTAGTTAAAATATGAGTAAAAGCTTTTTTTTAATAAATTTTTTGACCTTATATTATTAAATATAAGTAAATAAATAAATCTGACATATTTAATGTCTTTATTTTGAAATTATTTTTATATTAATTATTTAATATTTCTAATAGATAATAATTTAATTAAAATTATATTAATAATTGTATTATCTCTTTTATATAAAATAAAATAAAATAAATTTAATCATCATTTTTAATAAATATGATAATGATCGTTTTTTTATAAATAAGGCTGGAGTATTATGTACAACATCATACAAAGTATATATTTTATAAACTATTTATTTTTTGTTTATTTGATATATTAAAAGTAATAATTAAATAACTTAAAATATACTCTACTTAAACCTTCTAGGTCTATATGATATCAAATGTTAAATTTTCTACTTTTTAACAAAGTTAAATGATGTTTAATTTTGATCAACTACCCCACCAAACTGTTAGGGTCCATTTATGTGTGGCCCCATTGCTCAATACACGTATGGTGGTAATCTATTTGTGGAATTTAATAGAACTGTCCATTCCTTATCATGGGAATTTGTTTTTACTAGGTGTTCCTATTAAATATAGTAATTATTACTAGTGCATTTGAATCATGTCAGAGTATTAAATGCAAAGATATGCATCTAATAATATAAAATATTTTTCGTTTATAATAATTATTTGAAATTTAAAATATATAAAAAAATAAGGATAAATACAAAAAAAAAACAAATATACCACTGTTTCTATACATCAGGATAAATACAAAAAAAACAAAGCTCAAATGAAACAATTCTATTTCCGACTAAAATAAGTTGTGATGGTAAATACTCTAGAAAAACATATTTAGCCTAATTATGAAGACAATATAAGGACATTGTAGTAAAAATTTATTGAGTAACAAAGAAACTCTTATCAAAGTATCAATTCATTCAGATAAAGCCTCCATATCACATACTATCATCCTATTGTCAAAAAATTATCCAATATGCATTCAAAATCAATCTCAAAAGGATGATTTGGTTTTCTCATTTGATACTCCATCTCTCAGTCTAAATGTTGAGAAACTACAAAAGAAAATGCAAAATTAAGAACTAAATCTCAAACATTGACATTATTTCATTGTTGATTTAAAATTTATCTCAAACTCTGACGTGGAAGGGCTTTTTAGCAACCATAGCTAGCATCTCCTTTTTCATCAAATGCTCCCGTCTTTTTTTGTAGCCTTTCCTTGACAATCTACCACCATATGAAGTACCTAAAGTTTATTGATTCTACAATTGATTTCATACAAGTTTCAAACATATATATTTGTATTAAATAGTTTGTTTAAATTTAGCTTCACTGCAAAGCTATAGCACCACTATAACAAACATTCTTTAAGATATCACAAAACAATACACTACAAGAAAAACTGCATTTAGTTAGGGATTTAACCTCTCATTAAAAATAAAAAAATATATCACAAAACATCAATTTGCGAGAAAATATAACCCCTAGTTAATCAGAACATCGCAAATTAATAGTTAGGGGATAAACCCCTCGCAAATTTGACTTGGGAATAAGCCCCTAGCAAATTGTCTTTGAAAAATTCAGCCTGCTACCTTGCAGGCAATGAACACAGACTAGCGCATAGGCATGTCAGATATTTGTTAGGGGATAAACCCTTAGCTAAATTATTTGCGTTATGCATTTAGTGAGGGGTAAAACCTCTAGCCATTTGTGTTAGACTTTTGTGAGGGGTAACCCCTAATTAGTGATTATAATCTGATTTTAATATATAATTTGATTTTTAAAATCTGTTTTACAAATATTTTAATAAATTTCTTTTATAATTTAGTTTATAAACCTGTTTTATAATTTATTTTATAAACATATTTTTAAAATCTATTTAATATATAATCTATTTAAAACATTATTTAAGATATAATGTGTTTTTTAAACAATATTTAATACATACTATTATTTTCTCTAAAATATTTAATATATAATCAGTTTTTTTAATAATATAAACTAAAATAGAATAAAAAAATAAATATTAATATCAATAAAAAGTCAACACCAAAATCACGTGTAGTCAACACTAAAATCACACCAAAATGTGTTTTACAAATAATAATATATAATCTGTTTTATAAATATATTTAATATATAATCTATTTAATACATATTATATAATCTGTTTTTTTAAATAATATATTCTAGCATCACACCAAAATCAACATATATAAATATCAACTTCACCTAATCTTGAGGAAAAGAATAAATGTGTATCTGTTGATACTCTCTTAAACTTAAAACTCCTTCTACACCAAAAATTGAGATCTTTAAATCACCATTTGTATACATGCAGCAAAACAGTAAATAAATAAATAAAATTAATCATAAAATAGTTATAATATAACAAAAATATTTATTTAATATTTGAAAGAAAAAAAAATAAACCTTTGATGCAGAAGAAATTAAAACAGTAGGAAGGTGAAAAAAGGAGGCTAGAAGAAGAAGGGTGGAAGAAGACTCGAGCGAGCAAGCAAGGAAGAGAGAAAGAAGAATAAACATGTAATGAATGAGACAGATTTTGAAAATTTAATGTGTTGCGTTTGCGAGGGGTTGCCCCTAGCCATTGATAACGTGTGGCAGTCCCTCTTCTGTTACGTAACAATAGAAATAAATGATTTTCAGGGTGATTTGACTAAAGTAATTAATATGGTGAGGGGATATGTAACGCCCCAATTCTGAATTCCCATTTTTATTGAGTCCTTATTTGATTTATTTAAGTGATTATGTTATTTATGCGAAATTTGTGTGATAACATGTTATGTTTACATATTGAGCTATTTTTGCCGACTTTGAGAGTTTCGGGTAAAAATAGGTTGGAGGGTATTTTGGGCATTAGTGATAATATTAAGTGGATATTTTGTGATAATTAATTGATAAGTGTGTGGAAAGAATTTGGGAGGAAAGAAATAGAATATGAATATATGAGAGAAAAGAGAAAGATAGAAACATTAGGAAGAAAAACAAGAGAAAGAAAAGAGGAGGAGAGAAAAGAAGAGAAAGTGGAGCAAAACCTAGAATCATCAAGAATCAACCTTAGCTTGCGATTAATCAGGTAAGGGTGAGAAGTTTTATCATCTTCATAATGTGTATGATCATGTATGTGCTAGATTGGATTTGTTGGATTGTTTTCTATGTTTCCATTTCTAGGTCGAAAGTTGATTTAATCGGTAGAAACTGAGTTTTATCGGTTAGGATTTGGAATAGACGGTGTAGTATAGTCGGGTGATGAGTGGGTTGTACTACTGGGACTGATTTGGATTAAATCGGTCGATTTGTAAGGTTTGGGCTTCTGGACAGCCATGGGAGTTCTGAGTTCGCAGGTTCGCCAGGCGAAGCCTAGCGAGCAGCAGGCGAACCAAGTCAGAAGCATCCACCCTGTCTTCGCTGGCAAGTTCGCCAGGCGAATGAGAGTGGCGAAGGTTCGCCAGGCGAGTATGCTGGCGAGTGCTAGCGAGTAATTCTAGAATAAATCCCAGTGGTCTTCGCTGGCAAGTTCGCCAGACGAACGGGTAGCGAAGGTTCGCCAGGCTAAGGTTATCGAATGCAACAACATATTTTCTTTTCTTGTGTTTTCCGTTCGTGGATCAGTTGTGCGGTTTGGTCATATGTGTTGTGGGTAGCCGTATGGTGTGAATCCTAGTTTGTGAATTGTGAAGTGTGAAATGTGGTCGTTTGGCAATTTCGTGCATTATTTGAATTAAATAGAGATGCATGGCTAGATTGATTGTGAATGTGAACCATGTATGAAAATTGGTGTGAATGGATGATGAATATATATATATATATATATATATATATATATATATATATATATATATATATATATATATATATATATATATATATATATATATATATATATATATATATATATATATATATATATATATATATATATATATATATATATATATATATATATATATATATATATATATATATATATATATATATATATATATGCTTTGTGATACATATATCTGAATGCATAATGAATGTATGTGCCGAATGTGATGAATGCATGAGTATGTTTGTAAACATGTATGCATTTCAAGAGTGTCATGAGTCATGTTGCATGTGAAGCATCATGGTATGCATTCTTGTGTCGATTGATCCCTCGGTGGATTTGCAGAACCTCGTGTGCCCTTGTGGGGTGTGAGCGATGGTTATTTATTGATCCCTCGATGGATTTGCAGAACCTCGTGTGCCCTTGTGGGGTGTGAGCGATGGTTATATTTGATTCCACGGTGAATCTGCAGAACCTCGTATGTTGCGATGGTTATATTTGATTCCTCGGTGAATCTGCATAACCTCGTGTGCCCATGTGGGGTGTGAGCGATGGTTATTTGGTTCTTCAATTGAACCTGCTGAAATGAGTCGGTACCCGCATTTGCATCTGCATAGAGTCGTGTGTCGGTCTCCGTGAGTTGCATGTAGACATCTGTGCATGATGTATGGTGAATAAACATGAATGTATATGTTTATGTAGATTGTTGATAATTGGCATGAATTGAAGGTTTGAATATACATGTATGTGTGAATATATGTGTATATGTATGCATGTTTATGAATTGATATAAACATTGTTGATGCACATTGTATATGCTTGGTGCTCTACTTGTAAATAGTTAATTGTGAATACATTGCGGTGTACGGTGTAGTGAGATGAGTTGTGGTGAGAATGCGGAAGACGTTTTTGGGACGTTATGTGTATATATATATATATATATATATATATATATATATATATATATATATATATATATATATATATATATATATATATATATATATATATATATATATATATATATATATATATATATATATATATATATATATATATATATATATATATATATATATATATATATATATATATATATATATATATATATATATATATATATATATATATATATATATATATATATATATATATATATATATATATATATATATATATATATATATATATATATATATATATATATATATATATATATATATATGTGTGTGTGTGTGTGTGTGTGTGTGTGTGTGTGTGTGTGTGTGTGTGTGTGTGTTTATGTGCATTATGTATTATGATATTGTTTCTTACCCTTCTGCTGTTTTATAATGCTCTATGAGGCATTGCAGATTAGATTGCTAGAGTCTTTGTGAAGCGAGTCTTCACTTCTTTTGGTCATATGGCTCTGATATGTAACACTGGGTAGTTAGGAATTATTTTGATTCTTTTGTGATACATTTATGTATGTATCTGCTGATGAACGTTTTGTAAACTCAACTGATGAATTGAATTAATCTGAACGATGTATATGATGCTTACGTTAATAAAGTGATTTCAATGTTTAGATGTTTCCGCTTTATTCTAAATGTTGATGTGTGGGTTTTAAGCGCTATGCTTTGTTTTTAGTTGAGATTTACCCCTTTTGTTACATATCTTCGTGAGCTGGAATTATTTATGTTTCGTTTCGATGATAATGTGATACGCCTCTTTTATACCATGTTATAATTATACTATGATAGAATTTTATTCATTAAGTGCCTAAATAATTTAATTGTTTATTTGGGGGTATAGAAAGGGGGTGTTACATTAAGTGGTATCAGAGTCAGTGTTGAGTTAGTTGTGTCTGTCTCGTCGTTTTGTTGGTTGGACGGTTGTTTAACCTTGTTGTTATTTTTGGGAATAATCAGAATATGGCTGGTCGTAATGACAATGCGATGGCTGCTGCATTGGAGGCAATGGCTAGGGCGGTGCAGGGTGCGCCAAATGTGAACGCTAATGATAAGTTTATAAAGAATCAATCGCCGGTATTCAAGGGAAGATTTGATCCGGACGGTGCTCAAATTTGGTTAAAGGAGATCGAGAGGATCTTTAGAGTTATGAATTGTGCTGAAGGGAACAAGGTGAGAATTGGGACTCACATGCTGAGAGAAGAAGTCGATGACTGGTGGGTCAGTATGAGACAAGTTCTTGAAGTAGACGATGAGGAAATCACTTGGGATTTATTTCGCACCGAATTTTTGAGAAAGTATTATCCTGAGAGTGTGAAGGGAAAGAAGGAGATGGAGTTCCTGGAATTGAAACAAGGCAATATGTCTGTGATAGACTACACGGCTAAGTTCACAGAGTTAGTGAAGTTTCATCCTCACTATGATGCGGTGACGGCGGAATTTTCCAAATGTGTTAAGTATGAGAATGGCTTGCGCCCTGAGATCAAGCAAGCGGTGGGTTATCAGAGGATTAGGAGATTTTCAGACTTGACCGAATGCTGTAGAATCTTTGAAGAAGATAGTAAAGCTCGTTCCACTCACTATAAGAGTTTGAATGAGAAGAGAGGGAAGCAACCGGTGAGGAGTGGACCTTATGTGACGCCTGCTGATAAAGGCAAGCATATGGAAAAATTTGTTAAGAGGTTCAGAGGTGGAAGTTCTGGTCCCATTAAGTGCTTTAGGTGCGGTGAAGTGGGGCATAAATATTTTGAGTGTAAGAAGGATGGAGCGAAGTGTGCTAACTGTGGGGGTATCAGCCATGCTACAACTGATTGTAGAAGGAACGTGGTGAAGTGTTACAACTGTGGGGAAGTTGGTCATATTAATACAAAGTGTACTAAGCCAAAGCAAGCTCCAACGAGTGGGAAGGTATTTGCATTAGCCGGTGCAGACACTACTAATGCAGATCGGTTGATTAAAGGTACATGCTTTATTAATAATATGCCTTTAGTTGCTATTATTGATACCGGAGCGACTCATTCGTTCATTTCTTTTGAGTGCGCTAAGCGTTTGGATTTGTGTTTGTCTTCTTGTGGTGGTGATATGGTTATTGAGACACCCGCTTCGGGGTCGGTAACTACATCTTTGGTATGTTTAAGTTGTCCTTTGACCATATATGGTAAAGACTTCATTATGGACTTGGTGTGTTTGCAATTAGAAGGATTAGATGTGATCTTGGGTATGAATTGGTTGCAGTATAATAGAGTCCGTATTGACTGTTATCACAAGTTAGTAAGGTTTCCTTCCTTGGAGGAGGATGAGGAAGAGAGTTCTCTATCTACTAAAGAGTTGAAGAAACTTTTGGCGGATGAGGCTCAAGTGTTCTGTTTGTTTGCATCATTGTCGGAAGAGAGTAAGGTTGAACTAGATATGGTTCCAGTGGTGTGTGACTTTCCATAAGTATTTCCAGAGGACATTGCGGATGTACCGCCGAAAAGAGAAGACGAGTTTTCGATTGATCTAGGTTCGGGTACTAGACCGATTTCGATGGTGTCGTATCGCATGTCGGCATCAGAGTTGATGGAATTGAAGAAACAATTGAATGACTTATTGGAAAAGAGGTTTGTCAGGCCGAGTGTTTCTCCTTGGGGTGCACCGATATTGTTAGTAAAGAAGAAAGATGGGAGTATGCGGTTGTGTATTGATTATCGACAGTTGAACAAGGTAACTATTAAGAACAAGTATCCGCTTCCTAGAATTGATGATTTGATGGACCAATTGGTTGGTGCCTGTGTTTTTAGTAAGATTTATTTGAAGTCGGGTTATCACCAGATTCGTGTTAAAGATGAGGATATTCAAAAGACGGCTTTTAGGACACAGTATGGTCATTATGAATTTTCAGTGATGCCATTCGGAGTTTCTAATGCGCCAGGTGTGTTTATGGAATACATGAATTGTATTTTTCATGATCAGTTGGATCGTTTTGTGGTTGTGTTCATCGACGACATTTTGATTTACTCTAAGTCCCAAGAAGAGCATGTAGAGCATTTGGAAGTTGTGTTGTAGATCTTGAAAGAGAAGCAATTATATGCTAAGTTGTCGAAGTGTGAGTTTTGGTTATCGGAAGTGAGTTTTCTTGGACATGTTATTTTTGGTAATGGTATTAGTGTTGATCCGTCCAAGATTGATGCGGTAATGCAGTGGGAAGCTCCTAAGTCAGTTACGGAGATTCGAAGCTTTTTAGGATTAGCCGGTTATTATCGGAGGTTTATTGAAGGATTTTCGAAGTTAGCACTTCCGTTGACTCAATTGGCTTGTAAGGGAAAGGCCTTTGTTTGGGATATTGAGTGTGAGAAGAGTTTTGTTGAGCTTAAGAGAAGGTTGACAATAGTGCCGGTTTTGATTTTGCCGAATCCGACGGAGTCGTTTATGGTTTATTGTGATGCTTCTTTATCCGGTTTAGGTGGTGTTTTAATGCAAGAAGGGAAAGTTGTGGCTTATGCTTCGAGACAATTGAGAGTGCATGAGAAGAATTACCCTACGCATGATTTGGAGCTAGCGGCCGTGGTGTTTGTTTTGAAAATTTGGAGGCATTATCTGTATGGTGCGAGATTTGAAGTTTTTAGTGATCACAAGAGTTTGAAATATTTGTTTGATCAGAAGGAATTGAACATGAGGCAGAGGAGATGGTTAGAGTTTTTGAAGGATTATGATTTTGGTTTGAATTACCACCCGGGTAAGGCAAACGTAGTAGCTGATGCTTTAAGTCGAAAGTTGGTTCATATGTCAACACTGATGGTAAGAGAATGGGAATTGTTAGAGAGTTTTAGAGATTTGAGTTTGGTTTGTGAGATAACGCCGAGTAGTGTGAAGCTTGGTATGTTGCATGTTACGAATGATTTTCTTGCTACCGTGTGCGAAAAGCAAAAGATGGATTTGAAGTTTGTTGATTTGATGATGAATGAGAATGAGGACTTCAAGGTTGATAATTTTGGAGTTTTGAGATTTCGTGGTCGTATTTGTATTCCCGATGATGTAGAGTTGAAAAAGATGATATTGGAGGAAGGACACCGGAGTAACTTAAGTATTCACCTGGGAGTGAATAAGATGTATCAAGATTTGAAGAAAATCTTTTGGTGGTCCGGATTGAAGAGGGATGTAGCTCAGTTTGTGTATTCGTGCTTGACTTGTCAGAAGTCTAAAGTGGAACATCAGAAGCCTAGTGGTTTGATGCAATCGTTGGACATTCCAGAGTGGAAATGGGATAGTATATCGATGGATTTTGTTACGGGATTGCCTAATACGCAAAGAGGTCACAATGCTATTTGGGTGATTGTTGATAGGCTTACTAAATCTGCTCACTTTATTCCTATAGATATTAGTTATCCTTTGGAAAAGTTAGTCGAGATTTATCTTGGTGAGATTGTGAAGTTACATGGGATTCCTAAGAGTATTGTGTCGGATAGGGATCCTAGATTTACTTCGAGATTTTGGGAAAGTTTGCAAAGGGATTTGAGTTCTAAGTTAAGATTGAGTTCGGCTTATAATCCGCAGACAGATGGTCAAACCGAAAGGACGATTCAATCATTGGAAGATTTGTTGCGTGCTTGTGTGCTTGAGCAAGATAGTGCTTGGGATGGTTATTTGACATTGATTGAGTTCACCTACAACAATAGTTTTCACTCAAGTATTGGTATGGTACCATTTGAGGCTTTGTATGGTCGGAGATGTCGAACACCTTTGTGTTGGCATGAAACTGGAGAGAATTCGGTAGTTGGACCGGAGATGGTACAACAAACGACGGAGAAGGTGAAGTTCATTCGGGAAAAGATGAGAGTTTCTCAGAGTAGGCAAAAGAGTTATCATGATAAGAGAAAAAAGAATCTTGAGTTTCAAGAAGGCGACCATGTGTTTTTGAGGGTTACATCGGTTACGGGTGTGGGTCGTGCTTTGAAGTCGAAGAAGTTGACTTCTCGTTTCATTGGTCCGTATCAGATTACTGCACGGGTTGGTGATGTGGCTTATTGTGTGGCGTTGCCTCCGAAATTTACGAATTTGCACGATGTGTTTCATGTTTCGCAACTTCGGAAGTATGTTCCAGATCCGTCACATGTGATTCCGATGGATGATGTGGAAGTGAGGGATAATCTTACAGTTGAGGTTTTACCGGTTAGGATTTTGGACCGTGAAGTTAAGAGGCTCAGAGGTAAGGATATCGCACTTGTGAAGGTGGCATGGGGAGGTGCCGCGGAAGGCAATATGACTTGGGAGTTGGAGAATAAGATGCGTGAGTCGCATCCAGAGCTGTTTGAATCAGGTAATATTTTCGAGGACGAAAATTTCTAAAGTGGGGGAGAGTTGTAACACCCCGATTCTGAATTCCCATTTTTATTGAGTCCTTATTTGATTTATTTAAGTGATTATGTTATTTATGCGAAATTTATGTGATAACATGTTATGTTTACATATTGAGCTATTTTTGCCGACTTTGAGAGTTTCGGGTAAAAATAGGTTGGAGGGTATTTTGGGCATTAGTGATAATATTAAGTGGATATTTTGTGATAATTAATTGATAAGTGTGTGGAAAGAATTTGGGAGGAAAGAAATAGAATATGAGTATATGAGAGAAAAGAGAAAGATAGAAACATTAGGAAGAAAAACAAGAGAAAGAAAAGAGGAGGAGAGAAAAGAAGAGAAAGTGGAGCAAAACCTAGAATCATCAAGAATCAACCATATCTTGCGATTAATCAGGTAAGGGTGAGAAGTTTTATCATCTTCATAATGTGTATGATCATGTATGTTCTAGATTGGATTTGTTGGATTGTTTTCTATGTTTCCATTTCTAGGTCGGAAGTTGAATTAATCGGTAGAAACTGAGTTTTATCGGTTAGGATTTGGAATAGACGGTGTAGTATAGTCGGGTGATGAGTGGGTTGTACTACTAGGACTGATTTAGATTAAATCGGTCGATTTGTGAGGTTTGGGCTTTTGGACAGCCATGGGAGTTCTGAGTTCGCAGGTTCGCCAGGCGAATGGCAGCGAAGCTTTGCCGGGCGAAGCCCAGCGAGCAGCAGGCGAACCAAGTCAGAAGCATCCACCATATCTTTGCTAGCAAGTTCGCCAGGCGAATGAGAGTGGCGAAGGTTCGCCAGGAGAGTATGCTGGCGAGTGCTAGCGAGTAATTCCAGAATAAATCCAGTGGTCTTCGCTGGCAAGTTCGCCAGGCGAACGGGTAGCGAAGGTTCGCCAGGCAAAGGTTAGCGAACACTGCAGCATATTTTCTTTTCTTGTGTTTTCCATTCGTGGATCGGTTGTGTGGTATGGTTGCGATCACTCCTTGTCTGAGATGACTAATTATGTGTGGTCATATGTGTTGTGGGTAGCCGTATGGTGTGAATCCTAGTTTGTGAATTGTGAAGTGTGAAATGTGGCCGTTTGGCAATTTCGTGCATTATTTGAATTAAATAGAGATGCATGGCTAGATTGATTGTGAATGTGAACCTGTCCGGTGAAATTTGGATACCAAACTATTAATTAGTTTGAATCTTCAATTCAATTTGCAATGATCTTTGATTTGTCCAAAGGAAGGGATAAATATCGAAATTCCCACAATGCAATGCAAATGCAAGGATAGAGAGTTATAGGTTCGGAGGTTGGTTAAACTTAGGGAAGGTACTAGCATCCTAAGTTTCTGTAGTACTCTACAAGAACCTCTTGTTTTATGTTTGTTTATTGCTATGTGTTATCTGCTTAAGGTATAAAAGACCTAGGGGTTTATTTCTAAGTATACTCGATAAGATGTCGCATCTTATGCCTACATATCCTTACGGGAGTGGAATCAGAGTATCTGTAGTTCCCCTAAAGGGTTAGAGGAGTTCTTTGACTGTGGTCAAAGTTCCTACGGGTTTAGGGTAGTTGGTTGATTGATTTTAGGAGAAGAGATGTGTTATCATTTTAAGGGAGATTTAACCGCCACAAATTGTAGGAATGTAGTCTTTACATCGTCTTAAGAGAAGGGCTCAAGTACTCTGATAGGGATCGACGAGGTACGCCTCTATCTCTCTTAAGGCAAAGTTCCTACGATATTGATTGTATTGTTGTGGGGTGGAGATTCTATCTCGCTTAAGATGATTTGGCATCTTTCTCTAATGTGTTTGAATATTTTGAATTGAGTTGTATTTGTTTTATTTTCTATGTTGAAAGAACGGTCCTTCCTATGGGGTAGGATCTATCCTAGAGATCAACTTGAATGGGATCAAGGATCATGGGGAATATGATGCAAATGATGTGCACTGCACACGATTGTTGAATCATGTGTAGGTTTTTCCTTTGGACGGATGCGATGCGGAAAGTAAATTACGATAATATAAATGCGGAAATATAAAGTTGCGAATAAAGTAAAGGCGGATAAATAAACATACATGTACGCATGAAAGCGTTGAAGTGTGTGAGGGTGAATGTGTCGTGAATGTGAGTGTGCACGATTAGGTTGTATTTACGCTGTGAGTTGATTTTAGTTTGAATTAAGATTTTAGATGGGATTAATTTTAAGGTAAACTGATTTTATGAGGAAAAGTTGTAGTTTGATTATTAATAGTGAGATGGACTAATTTTAGTTTTATGAGAAAATTAATATGTTTGTAGCGAGAGCGGTTGTATCGGTTTATTACTTATCTGAATTGATCTGTGAGAAAAAGTTATTAATTTAGATTATGAGTTTAAATTATAAGCTGATTAGTTTAATAAAAAAAGATTTATTTAGTTATTATCAAATAAAAGTTAAACTAAACAAAATGTTATTAGATTAAATAGATTATGAGATGGGCTTAAAAAAAACAAAATAATTCTAATTAAAAAGGTATTGAATAAGATCGATATAAAATAAGTTTTTTTTAAAAAGGTTTACAAAAGGCTTACCAATTATTTTTAATAATAAAAAAAAGGTTGATTACAATAAAGATAAAATTGAGTTATTATTAATAATCCAAAAAAAGTTTACTAAATTTAAATTAATAAAAAAAATATTTAATTGGTTTATTTGTTTTTAGATTTAAAATTAAATCAGACAGAAAATACTTAATTAAATTTTTTAATGAAAAGGTTATATTACTGACCTAGGATTAATTAGGTTTTTTAATCATCAATTAAAGGTTGGTTAGGGGATCTAAAATAATTAGTGGTGATTAAGGGGTGGTTAAGGGTGATTTACGTGTGGTGTGTGTAGGTGATGTGGATTACATTACGAACAAGATAACAAAATAACGAGGAAAGAAAGAACGGAACCCTAAATCCCTTTCCCCCCAAATCTCTCGATCGGCCAATGTTCTCAATATCTCCTTCCCAAATTGCGACCGGTTTCCTCCTCCTTCACCGTCTCTTTCGTTTCCTTCATCTCTTCACCTGAAACAAACAAAAAAAACTATCAAAGAATCAATAATCTCGGTGTGAATCGTTGGCTTACCAGAAATTGGGGACAGTGGGGTCGTGCTCGAGGTGACGGGATGGAAGCGTCGTCGGTTATGCTCGCGGTGGCTGGTGAGGGCTCCGACGAACTGAGAAGATAAGTTTCTCTTGCTCCAAAGTTTCAGTTTTTGCTTCTAGGGTCCTTCGCTTCGAATTCCTTCTCCTCTTATATAGACTTCAGATTGAAAAAGGGTGCCTTGATGGAATTGATGGGTGTATTGAACACTGATTGGATTTTCCAATTTGGGGTTAATCAAATTTGGAAACTTTCTCCTTTCGTCGATTGTAATAATATGCGTGTTAATTGAAATCCCAATTTCTGATTTTGTGTATCAATTGTTTAATATTGTCCAGGTCCAATGCTTGATAGGATCTTTTCGAATCACGGGTATATTCCTCTGAGGGTTTACTAATTCGGAAATGCGTTTTGCAGGTGTGGATAACAATCTGTCTTGGGCCGGGGAAGGATCAACAACCCAGAAAAGAAATAAGCTTGCACCGCAGACATTTGCCGCTATCTGACTTTAACGTGGCTTATGTACGGTCTCACATACTTCCAACTGGTAGTGATGTCGTGAGGATTGGGAAAGCTACCAGGGTTCTTCTGAGGTGTAGCAGTTTTCATGAGTCAGGTGAGGTTCTTATAATGACTTTCAATTGTGCTTGCAATCTATTGGCAATCTCCAAATTCCTTTCGACTAACACATCAAGATTAATTCTGATTATCCAAATGGCATTTTCAGGTTCGGTTGAATGAATATAACAACAGACTTTTGGAGCCACTAAAGTTTTGGATGGAGGAAGGAATCAAGAAGACGATTAACTCTAACGCGGGACAAGTCACAAGCCTCTAGTTTCAAAGAAGTCACACGGCAGCATGCTCCAGCAAAATATGGGATTAAACGCCTGATAACTTCATCTTCCATTGGATTGTCCCTTATATCTAGGTCCTCCAAGCTAGGCATGTATGCAAGAGCATATCCAAGACCTTCTGCATCATGTTTCCGTAAATTGTTCCACCTCAGGCTGAATACGCGTAACAGTTGTAAAGACTTTCCAACTCTAACGGACAAATGATAACCACCTGATAGTCTCCTGTTAAGGTGAGAAAAACATCCTGCTATTCTGTTCTTTCAATTTATGTCAAATTATGTTACTATTGTTTACGAGGTGTGTCTGCTTGTATGTATGCTACTGTGATTCTTTTGTATGTATACTGTGGATTTCTGTGTGAGTTCTGCTTTGTTGATATTCTACAACCGTGCCTGCGAGCTCTTGTGTCTATTACTTTTCAAAATGTCTCTTTTTCATGGAGTTGGTTGCGTATGCCCCTACTGTGACATGATTTTTCTTTACTGGTGTGCATGATTCTCTAATCATGGTTTTGAAATGAAAGTTGTGAGTTCTGCATTTAGCTTTATGGATATTGTTTGAATTTGATGTTGTGCTTTCCTTTTGTGTGAACGATGTTGTTGTAGGTATGTATGTGATATGTATTGTTGCTTAACCCTTCTACTTCGTATGTTTTGAATCCTTGTGTTATGTGCGTACCAATTTTCTGTATGTGGGCTGCTATGATACGGTGTTTTTTCTATACTGCTGCCTATTGTTCTAAGTATATCCTTTTGTGTCCCACTATCTTGGGAAGATATTACTGGCTGGGAGTCAATCTTTGCTGGCATGATAGTCAGTAGTGCTAGTCATAACGTTGTTCTCATCCCAGGTGTTATACGTGTATGTGGAAATGGTGTTGGACGCCGTAATCACCCTTCTGACTTTTCAATTTCTCTCTGCAGATGCTGGTATATGTTATGAGATGTATTTTCACAGATATCTCTCCACTGCAATGTGTGATATTGTTGTTGTTTCTATGTACTCTTGCATATCTGCTGCGTATTAATATGTGGTTTTGAAGTTATGCCTATTTTCACTATGCAATGCCTTTGAACATGTACCGCGATGCTGCAACTTCTAATGTCTTTCCTTCAACTATGTAATGCCAGTGATATAAATTAAATGTGATGCTGCTACTTTCTGCCATTGTTGTGTGAATCGTATGTTTTTTTTCTGTTGATGAATGTGCATCGTGATGCTATAATTTGTAATGCGTCTCCTTCCATTCTGTAGGCAAGTGATAGGTGCTGCCGTACACGAGTTTCTTTGAGGCCACCGGCGTGAGTGCAGCGTTTTGGTTTATGACATTGCCTTGAATGTTGCAGTTCAGTTCCTACTGTCAACTTGGACTTTCATAAAGATTTCCCTAAGAAAACGGAATCAACGATGACAGGTGATTGGCAAACAACCCGCCATTTCAAAACTTCTCTTTGTAACTCCTGCACCCAGGGATGTCCTTAAGAAGCTTCTTACAGGTAATCTGTTTGCAATTCTCTCCATCTGGGTGAACCATAAATTTTAATGCCTTTACGTCATACGCGAAGTGTATTTTCCATGTTTTCACAACTTCGAATTTTGAAATACCGCATAATTTTTTTGTAGAAGCCAACACCAGTACGGACAGATCCTATTGGAGTAACAACCTGTTTTCGTAGTTAGAAGACGGTTTTAGATCATGCTCAGCAAACAGAATAAGGTACAAGGTCCTGCTTGGATATTCTAAGTTCTGTACACATTTGGATTATCAAAGTCACACGATCTCTTCTACTGCCATCATCGTCAATTCCCGACAACTGTGAGGTCCATGCTACGCACCGCAACGGGAGTCCTGAAAGTTTGCCTCTAATTGGCCTTGTGATTTACTTGGAAGTGTTATTTAAAAGGGACCTTCTATAGCCAATTTGCACTTTGTATTGAACCTTAAGTAGTGGTAGTATTAGTTATTACTTTTAAATTGGTCTCAGTACCAAAGGCATGTACATTGTATGAGTATGCTTTTAATCTTTGGAGTTGCCTCGAAGTTGACGTTATCATGGTTCTCGGCTTGAGTAAAATAAGTCAAGAAAATAGATGCCTTGTATGGAATTGCTCCCTGTATGTATTTAGAAATGAATTCATGGCTTTTTTTGGTCCTTCCCTCTTCATATGGTTAAGACCTTGCTTATCACTCAAATTGGATTTAATGACAATACGTATGCATCACCATTTCGTATTTAATTCGATGAAACTTCTAATTTAGTGCTCCAAACACAAATGACCAGTATCCGAAAGAACAAAAGGAATCCACCCTCTTGCACTATGAACTCAAATTTCTAGCTATCTAATTCTCAAATTCAGTAGCTCGTATCGAGAGTAGATGTGCCAACTTTGATCACGACTCTATGTTCGTCATAATTTGCTCCTTGCACTTGATTCCGAATATCCTCAATAATCAAACGTCATAGTATCCTGTTCTTGAAGTGCCTTTGATATATTAGAAACCAAAATCCTCCCTTGACTTTAAAGAGACGTAAACAAAGATTCAATTTGTGATGTCTTCATGAATGGCCCAAAGAAGGAGAAAGAGGTCTAGAAGTGAAATCTCCATTTAAGTGGAAAACTTAGGACGGACAGGTTAGGATCCACTGGTTATGCCTTGAAATGTTTGACTGAGGGAAAAAGTACTATCCATTTACCGCAAATTATGCCTGCACCAAACGGTTAGCCGTAAAAAAAGACAAACAAAAAACAAGGAAACGAGATCTTATGGTCAAAAATTAGGGTGTGACAGATGCCCCTATTTAAGTCACTTCTATCCGAAGATATGGAGACTGAAATCTCCATCTCGACGAGATAAGAGGGACTTAAATACAAACATAGCACGAATTTTTGGCCCTAAGAAACCACCGAATGCAAATGATATGCGAGACGAAAGGTCCTGTGGAGAAATGGCGCCACAGGGGAGAAACTAAACACGACACACGGGAAGAACATGCCCAACGAGCGAGACTCCACGAGAAAAGATTGCCAATCACAAGGTATCCTTAAATATGCTGTGAAGAACTTGGGAGAGAAATCCTCTTAAGGAATCTACTGTATATGTCAAAATGTAATTGATTCAAGATATCATCTGGAGAAGTCTACTGCCGAGACTTGTAACTGTAATTGAGAATACTTTTGCCATAGTATTTACTGTTAAAATCTGTAAGGAATCTACTGCCGAGATCCTGTGTTGAAGTCTGTTGGAGAAATATTTCTGCCGAAGTCTTCTGGAAGTCTACTGCCGAGATTAACCAGGAAATGAAATAGAACTACCTACTGCCGAGGTCTTCCGGGAATCTACTACCGAGATTAACCAGGAAATGAAATAGGACTACCTACTGCCGAGGTCTTCTGGGAATCTACTGCCGAGATTAACCAGGAAATGAAATAGGACTACCTACTGCCGAGGTCTTCTGGGAATCTACTGCCGAGATTAACCAGAAAATGAAATAGGACTACCTACTGCCGAGGTCTTCTGGGAATCTACTGCCGAGATTAACCAGGAAATGAAATAGGACTACCTACTGCCGAGGTCTTCTGGGAATCTACTGCCGAGATTAACCAGGAAATGAAATAGGACTACCTACTGCCGAGGTCTTCTGGGAATCTACTGCCGAGATTAACCAGGAACTGAAATAGGACTACCTACTGCCGAGGTCTTCTGGGAATCTACTGCCGAGATTAACCAGGAAATGAAATAGAACTACCTACTGCCGATGTCTTCTGGGAATCTACTGTCGAGATTAACCAGGAACTGTAAGATGTTCGAATGATTGTCGTTGTAGACTGTAGTTGTCGTTGTGGACTGTAGATGTCATTGTAGGCTGTAGATGTCGTTGTAGACTGTAGATGTTATTGTAGACTGTAGATGTTATTGTAGATTGTAGATGTTGTTGTAGACTGTAGATGTCGTTGTAGACTGTAGATGTCGTTGTAGACTGTAGATGTAAATCTTCACCGGGGATCTTCGGAAGAAATGTGAGCCGGTTGAATTGTAATGTGTGTCCTCTCAAATAAAGAGAGACTATTGCGATAAACTTCTTTGACTTCTTCGGGGAGATGTCACTGATGGAAGTAAACTTGTGGGATGAACTCACTGGGGAAGTCATTCCTGAGGAATGTCTTAATTGTTGTAAAAATGTGTGAATTCTCAAATAAAGAGAAATGTCTGTAACTGTCTTCTCTGATGAATCAATAATGTTGAGGGACCCACTAAGGGTAAATGATCTGTCTTGTAGAAATCGTCGTTTGTCGTTTTGAATAAAATCCTGATCAAAACGAGTTGCTCAAATAAAGAGATTGTTATAGTCCAAATGTAGATGTTCGAGAAAAAATTTGTTGAAGAAATGTATGTCTTCATGAATAGTCTTCCTGGGGAATAAGGTGCAAAATGAATACACACTTGATCAACGTTCAAAGGTTGGAGACGTCCACGATGTGATTGCCAAAAACCGAAGTTCGATTCGGGAAGTAGCCGAAAAGAAACTGTCAAGCAAGACTTGACCATTGAGATATGAACTCAAATGGAATTGTACTGAAATAACCATCTTCCATGAGGGTTGAACTTCATTGGGAAAAATGAAACATTGTGTTCTTCCTGCCTAGGGTTAACAACTCTATTTGGAGGGATAAGACACACCCAAACACCTAGGGATAACTATAGCCAAAGCGATGGAATAAAACAAAAACAAAGAAATGCAAAAATGCACATGCCATGCTGTCTACTTATATGTCATGTGTATGCTTATGCTGACCAAACAAACAGAAAGAGGTGACCGGAGATGAAATAAACATCTCGGGATAAGCATCTTGACCAATCTCTAAAGGTAGAAGTACCACCGGGGATAGACGGAGAACCAACTATGGGATCATACTCCTGATTCAGGGCTTTAAAATTTCTCTTGGGAAATAGAGATCAATCTATTTGGGATGTAACATCTTGATAAGTTTGAAAGGTTGTACGAAGCTGTAGACGGAGGTACCCAAACTGAAGTTCATAGGGGATAAAATAAATATCCTGGGTCATCATAGTTGTTGAACATGTCGGAGTTGAGCTTCCTGGGGACGAAATAAACATCCGCTTCATTTCAAATGCCCCAAGTCACATGGCTTAAGAGAAAAACATCTCGAGAGGATTTTATAGAAAACATGATGTCCAAATGCCCCACTGTTTTCAAACTCTCAGAGAGATTCGCCGAATCTCGACGTAACTGCCCCTGATTGGCGGTATAACTGAGTCTTCCAATTTGTGCTTTAGATGAAGCAAAGACTGGTACGAATCAAACCTCTTGGAAAATAACTTGCCCCAGGTTGGCAAATCTTCAAATCCATCAACGTCCGTATGTGATCTTTCTAAGATATCAAGCGATTTTAACAAGTCAGAGATGTTAATTCTGAAACGGTTAATGCAACACGCACTCGTCTTGAAGTTTTGAAAGGAGATATCGCAATAACTTGTGATCGAAACCACTAGTTAGGATATAAATTAAAAATTATTTATAAAGCCGATTTAATTTGAGCATAGCTCAAGGAGTCAGGAAGCAATATCTCATCGAGTATGCTTTCAAAATAAACCTTACTTCAATTAGGACTTTGAGGGTCGTATATAAGCTTAGTTTATGACTTGTAAAGTGGAGGAATAAAGGGTTAGTATATTTGTGCCCACCCAATTTTTGGAAGATGTGCATTATTTTTTGATATTACCCTGCCCCAGGCCAAAAACGAGGTTTCGGTTTGGGAGAAAAAACAGACTTTTTCTCAAGGCTTAAAAGAGGGGTTAACTATTTTGGTGTTTAGGAGGTTGAATAATGCCTTACATCATCAGTAGGGTTTTTTATTCGAAGCATACAACAAGAGATCATGTGTTTTACTTCATCATCCTCCTTCCAATTCTTCACCAAAGTGAGAAAAATTGGGTAAAGTTGGCATTCTAAATAATTTTGAAAAACAATTTGAGTGAATACGAATGGATTTCTTCAAGACAAACACTTATTGCATTACTTATTCAAAAATAACAAGTTCTTACATGCCAAAAATACTTTTAATCAAAGAAACACAAACACAAAAGCAAAATAAAGTAAAAAGCCAGACAAGCCTTTTTATTACGCCTTGAAATTGAGAGGCTTGCAGAATCGTCTGATGTGTAGTCTTCTGATAACCTTGGATCATGTTCTCGGAGGATGAACCATGTTGAGGTCAGGATTAGGACCTCCGAAGGATAAAATTCCGCCTTTAACCAATTCTTGAACGTCTGCCTTCAAACCATAGCAGCTCTCAATTTCGTGGCCAGGAGCACCTTGATGATATGGGCAAAATTTGTCGGCTTTGTACCAGTACGGGAGTTTCTCGGGTACTTTAGGTGGAACTCTTGTTTGGATGTGACCTTTCTGAATCAAAACTGGAAACAGATCAACATACTTCACAGGGATGGGATCAAACCGCTGAATTCCCTCTCTTGGAGTATCCAGAGGCATCTTTTGATACCTTCTCTGAAGCCGTCGGTTTTGTGGTTGATCTGGAGAGGCCAACTTCTGCTTAGGAGGTAGTTGTTGTTCGCGCTGAGCGGGCATTGCATACTGATGTTGAGGACGGGGTACCAAAGCTATGAATTCTCTGGAAAGTCCATTGTCATCTTTATAGTCTGGGGCTATACCCAAGTTGTGATGGTATTGCTTCACAAAAGCAACAACTAAGTCTTCCCAAGACTGAATGTGGTTACTTTGCAGCTTCATGTACCATATCAAGGATGTCCCACATAAACTTTCTTGAAAGCAGTGAATCATCAGCTTGTCGTTGTCAATATAAGCAGTCATCTTTCGACAAAACATTGTCAAGTGATATTTTGGACAGCTGACACCCTTGTAAACTTCGAAGACAGGCATCTTGAACTTTAGAGGAATAATTACGCCTGGAACTAAACATAGGTCATGAGCACCAAGCATTAGCTCCTCTCATCATCTTCACTTGTTCTTTGAGACCACGAACTTCTTTCTCCATTGCTATGAATCTAGGATCATCCACTTCTTTCTCAGTAGGAGTGTTCTGAGAGTCAACAAACAGGTTATCTTGCATACGCTGAAGTTGCATAGGAACATCCACCTATTGCACAAAGTCGTCGGAGGAATAGTCGAATGTCGAATCAGTCCTTACTCTGAAGCCAGTCATGCGATCCATATCTTTTGTTCTCTTCGCTATCCTTAAGTAGTACTTCGAGCTTGGTCAGATGGGCGAGATGTCAACTGACATACAAAGACAGAAGATTGAATGAGGACGCAGAGGAGGAGAGACACATGCACATGCTAAAAAAAATGCTAAATGCTAATGCAAAAAATGCAGATGAGTAGGACTTCATGGGATTCCTCTATTTATGGGCATTGCAGTAAAAAGAAAAGTTTTATTAAATCGAAACGGATTACATAAATATTCTTTTAAAGAGTCCCAAATAAAAGCTAAATAAAAGCTAAATAAAATCTAGTAAAGACACTAAAGAAGTTTTGAATTATGCTGCTTGAGCTGCTCCTCCAACTGAGCCTTCTCACGGGTGAGGTTTTCCACAATCATTTTCCAGACGATACACTGAGAGTCGGAGGAAAATAAATCCTCAAACACCTTCAAGTTCATTAATCTCTGCAACAACCACTTGATATTTGTTTTTCCATGCCTCAGACTCATGCTGCGATTTCCTTAAGGTAACTTCCAACTTCTCAATATCAGACATAAAAACATAAATAGGCTTTCTCTTTGGAGGTATAGGGTCCTGATGAGAATAAGGCATCCTCAGCTTGATTGCCCTGTCTCTTACCCACTGGAGGTATGGTTCTAAAGACACACAATTAGGCCTCCCTAGACTTCTCTTCCCCTTCTTGTACACACTACGCCATGCATCCAGAATCTTTCCTCGAAGCTCCACATCATTCCTGAAGAAAATACCCTCTACATGGGTGCTTTTAGGAGGTCCCTTCAACGGGTATCCCAACTGTCGACGAGCTAAGACGGGATTGTAGCTGATTCCTCCATCGAAACTGAGCAATGGTACATTAGCAAAGTTACCACATCTATCAATGATTAATACCCCATCATATACTCGGTTGTACCAATCAATGTCAGAATGGGTCAATGCCATAACCCTCGGAGACCAAAGCTCTTTGCCAACGTTTGTAAAAGACCTAGACTTTGGCAAGTGCGAAATAAACCACTTGTAAAGTAAGGGTACACAATAAGTAATCATCCCTCCACCATGAAGGTTTCGTAGATGTATAGAGTGATACATATTACCCAACAGAGTCGGTACTGGGTTGTTCTTCATAAAGATCTTGAATGCTTTGAGATCGATGAAACCTTCAAAACTTGGAAATAGAAACACCTCATAAACAAGTAAGGTGAAAATTGCCTCGAACGGAGCCTTATTCGAATAATCAGCATAAAATAAAGCCTTCTCGACTAGGAAACCTGTCTTTAAACCAAGAATTCCATCCTTAGTAACCATGTTGGCCTTGACGTCAGCTACCTTTAAACGGAGGGCCTTAGCAATATCTTTCTCATCGGGGTCCTTTTCCAAGAAAGGAAAAGGGGATTCTTCTAGGATAGGTAGACCAACCAAAAAGGAGTACTCTTCCAACGTAGGTAACAACTGAAAATCTGAGAAGGTGAAACAATGATAAAGAGGATCATAAAACTGTAGTAGAGTGGCAAGAAGTCCTTCATTCACTGAGCGACCCAATAGAGATATCAGCTTCCCATATTTGTTCTTGAATTCCTCTTGATCTTTGATAAAGCCCCACAACTTCTTTAGGTCATCCAATTTGGGACTCTTAAAAGTATATGTCACAGTACGTCTTTCCTTTGAAGTCATGATGACCTACAATGTTCATAAACGAAAGTAAATCTCATGAAGTCCAATGCAAGAATGATGCTATATGAATGCAGAAAACACAAGTATTCACGTAGATAAACAAGGATAAACAAAGGGGGACCCTAGGTTTGCAACGAGCATGGAGCCAAAGGTATACCCATTCCCAAAGGTTATGGACTAAAGGAAGTTTGTACCTGCAGAACAAGGTTCTAAGGAGACTCAAAATCATCAGCCCATCTTTCGGATATTATCAAAATTTCCCAATTACTCGAGGATTAATAATATTCTCAAGAGAACTTCTTTTGAGTGTAGCTTCGCATAGCACTATTTTGGGAGTACTCCCTCATAGTCCCGCACTATGTCCTAATAAAGGCCAAAGTTGGGTTAAGGTAACTACGGTCCTCAATATCATAGGCTCCAAGGTCGAAAATAGTGAGTGTCTTCACGATTACTCATTCAACAGTACTATCTCGAGAGGGCCTCAATTGAGCGGGATTCTCGATTTAACTTAGTCAAGATTCAACTCCCTATAAGCCTCCTCGAATATATCACCATCCTATCTTAATTTCTCTCAAGTTCGAGTGTAGAACTTTGTCTCACCACTCAAGGATAACAACCCAAAAAACACAAGAGAAAGTATACAAATAAATAATTAATCAAGTAAGCAGATATATAAAGCAGTAAACAAATAAAATAAGATAGGGAAACCCACTAAGGGCTCCCCAGTGAAGTCGCCATTTCTGTCACGGTGAAATTTGGATACCAAACTATTAATTAGTTTGAATCTTCAATTCAATTTACAACCGATCTTTGATTTGTCCAAAGGAAGGGATAAATATTGAAATTCCCAGGCGAGTGAGAGTGGCGAAGGTTCCACCCACCAAGTCAGAAGCATCCACCCTGTCTTTGCTAGCAAGTTCGCCAGGCGAATGAGAGTGGCGAAGGTTCGCCAGGCGAGTATGCTGGCGAGTGCTAGCGAGTAATTCCAGAATAAATCCCAGTGGTCTTCGCTGGCAAGTTCGCCAAGCGAACGAGTAGCGAAGGTTCGCCAGGCAAAGGTTAGCGAACACTGCAGCATATTTTCTTTTCTTGTGTTTTCCATTCGTGGATCGGTTGTGTGGTTTGGTTGCGATCACTCCTTGTCTGAGATGACTAATTATGTGTGGTCATATGTGTTGTGGGTAGCCGTATGGTGTGAATCCTAGTTTGTGAATTGTGAAGTGTGAAATGTGTCCGTTTGGCAATTTCGTGCATTATTTGAATTAAATAGAGATGCATGGCTAGATTGATTGTGAATGTGAACCTGTCGCGGTGAAATTTGGATACCAAACTATTAATTAGTTTGAATCTTCAATTCAATTTGCAACCGATCTTTGATTTGTCCAAAGGAAGGGATAAATATCGAAATTCCCACAATGCAATGCAAATGCAAGGATAGAGAGTTATAGGTTCGGGGGTTGGTTAAACTTAGGGAAGGTACTAGCATCCTATGTTTTTGTAGTACTCTACAAGAACCTCTTGTTTTATGTTTGTTTATTGCTATGTGTTATCTACTTAAGGTATAAAAGACCTAGGGGTTTATTTCTAAGTATACTCGATAAGATGTCACATCTTATGCCTACATATCCTTACGGGAGTGGAATCAGAGTATCTGTAGTTCCCCTAAAGGGTTAGAGGAGTTCTTTGACTATGGTCAAAGTTCCTACGGGTTTAGGGTAGTTGGTTGATTGATTTTAGGAGAAGAGATGCGTTATCATTTTAAGGGAGATTTAACCGCCACAAATTGTAGGAATGTAGTCTTTGCATCGTCTTAAGAGAAGGGCTCAAGTACTCGGATAGGGATCGAAGAGGTACGCCTTTATCTCTCTTAAGGCAAAGTTCCTACGGTATTGATTGTATTGTTGTGGGGTGGAGATTCTATCTCGCTTAAGATGATTTGACATCTTTCTCTAATGTGTTTGAATATTTTGAATTGAGTTGTATTTGTTTTATTTTCTATGTTGAAAGAACGGTCCTTCCTATGGGGTAGGATCTATCCTAGAGATCAACTTGAATGGGATCAAGGATCATGGGAAATATGATGCAAATGATGTGCATTGCACACGATTGTTGAATCATGTGTAGGTTTTTCCTTTGGACGGATGCGATGCGGAAAGTAAATTACGATAATATAAATGCGGAAATATAAAGTTGCGAATAAAGTAAAGGCGGATAAATAAACATACATGTACGCATGAAAGCGCTGAAGTGTGTGAGGGTGAATGTGTCGTGAATGTGAGTGTGTACGATTAGGTTGTATTTACGCTGTGAGTTGATTTTAGTTTAAATTAAGATTTTAGATGGGATTAATTTTAAGGTAAACTGATTTTATGAGGAAAAGTTGTAGTTTGATTATTAATAGTGAGATGGACTAATTTTAGTTTTATGAGAAAAATAATATGTTTGTAGCGAGAGCGGTTGTATCGGTTTATTACTTATCTGAATTGATCTATGAGAAAAAGTTATTAATTTAGATTATGAGTTTAAATTATAAGCTGATAGGTTTAATAAAAAAAGATTTATTTAGTTATTATCAAATAAAAGTTAAACTAAACAAAATGTTATTAGATTAAATAGATTATGAGATGGGCTTAAAAAAACAAAATAATTCTAATTAAAAAAAGGTATTGAATAAGATCGATATAAAATAAGTTTTTTTTAAAAAGGTTTACAAAAGGTTTACCAATTATTTTTAATAATAAAAAAAAGGTTGATTACAATAAAGATAAAATTGAGTTATTATTAATAATCCAAAAAAAGTTTACTAAATTTTAATTAATAAAAAAAAAGATTTAATTGGTTTATTTGTTTTTAGGTTTAAAATTAAATCAGACAGAAAATACTTAATTAAATTTTTTAATGAAAAGGTTATATTACTGACCTAGGATTAATTAGGTTTTTTAATCATCAATTAAAGGTTGGTTAGGGGATCTAAAATAATTAGTGGTGATTAAGGGGTGGTTAAGGGTGATTTACGTGTGGTGTGTGTAGGTGATGTGGATTACATTACGAACAAGATAACAAAATAACGAGGAAAGAAAGAACGGAACCCTAAATCCCTTTCCCCCCAAATCTCTCGATCGGCCAATGTTCTTAATATCTCCTTCCCAAATCGCGACCGGTTTCCTCCTCCTTCACCGTCTCTTTTGTTTCCTTCATCTCTTCACCTGAAACAAACAAAAAAACTATCAAAGAATCAATAATCTCGGTGTGAATCGTTGGCTTACCAGAAATTGGGGACAGTGGGATCGTGCTCGAGGTGACGGGATGGAAGCGTCGTCAGTTATGCTCGTGGTAGCTGGTGAGGGCTCCGACGAACTGAGAAGATAAGTTTCTCTTGCTCCGAAGTTTCAGTTTTTGCTTCTAGGGTCCTTCGCTTCAAATTCCTTCTCCTCTTATATAGGCCTCAGATTGAAAAAGGGTTCCTTGATGGAATTGATGGCTGTATTGAACACTGATTGGATTTTCCAATTTGGGGTTAATCAAATTTGAAAACTTTCTCCTTTCGTCGATTGTAATAATATGCGTGTTAATTGAAACCCCAATTTTTGATTTTGTGTATCAATTGTTTAATATTGTCCAGGTCTAATGCTTGATAGGATCTTTTCGAATCACGGGTATATTCCTCTAAGGGTTTACTAATTCAGAAATGCGTTTTGCAGGTGTGGATAACAATCTGTCTTGGGCCGGGGAAGGATCAACAACCCAGAAAAGAAATAAGCTTGCACCGCAGACATTTGCCGCTATCTGACTTTAACGTGGCTTATGTACGGTCTCACATACTTCCAACTGGTAGTGATGTCGTGAGGATTGGGAAAGCTACCAGGGTTCTTCTGAGGTGTAGCAGTTTTCATGAGTCAGGTGAGGTTCTTATAATGACTTTCAATTGTGCTTGCAATCTATTGGCAATCTCCAAATTCCTTTCGACTAACACATCAAGATTAATTTTGATTATCCAAATGGCATTTTCAGGTTCGGTTGAATGAATATAACAAAAGAATTTTGGAGCCACTAAAGTTTTGGAGGGAGGAAGGAATCAAGAAGACGATTAACTCTAACACGGAACAAGTCACAAGCCTCTAGTTTCAAAGAAGTCACACAGCAACATGCTCCAACAAAATATGGGATTAAACGCCTGATACCTTCATCTTCAATTGGATTGTCCCTTATATCTAGGTCCTCCAAGCTAGGCATGTATGCAAGAGCATATCCAAGACCTTCTGCATCATCTTTCCGTAAATTGTTCCTCCTCAGGCTGAATACGCGTAAGAGTTGTAAAGACTTTCCAACTCTAACGGACAAATGAGAACCACCTGATAGTCTCCTGTTAAGGTGAGAAAAACATCCTGCTATTCTGTTCTTTCAATTTATGTCAAATTATGTTACTGTTGTTTACGAGGTGTGTCTGCTTGTATGTATGCTACTGTGATTCTTTTGTATGTATACTGTGGATTTCTGTGTGAGTTCTGCTTTGTTGATATTCTACAACCGTGCCTGCGAGCTCTTGTGTCTATTACTTTTCGATTTCTCTCTGCAGATGTTGGTATATGTTATGAGATGTATTTTCACATATATCTCTCCACTGCAATGTGTGATATTGTTGTTGTTTCTATGTACTCTTGCATATCTGCTGCGTATTAATATGTGGTTTTGAAGTTATGCCTATTTTCACTATGCAATGCCTTTGAACATGTACCGCGATGCTGCAACTTCTAATGTCTTTCCTTCAACTATGTAATGCCAGTGATATGAATTGAATGTGATGCTGCTACTTTCTGCCATTGTTGTGTGAATCGTTTTTTTTTTCTGTTGATGAATGTGCATCGTGATGCTATAATATGTAATGCGTCTCCTTCCATTCTATAGGCAAGTGATAGGTGCTGCCGTACATGAGTTTCTTTGAGGCCACCGGCGTGAGTGCATCGTTTTGGTTTATGACATTGCCTTGAATGTTGCAGTTCAGTTCCTACTGTCAACTTGGACTTTCATAAAGATTTCCCTAAGAAAACGGAATCAACGATGACAGGTGATTGGCAACCAACCCGCCATTTCAAAACTTCTCTTTGTAACTCCTGCAGCCAGGGATGTCCTTAAGAAGCTTCTTACAGGTAATTTGTTTGCAATTCTCTCCATCTGGGTGAACCATAAATTTTAATGCCTTTACGTCATACGCGAAGTGTATTTTCCATGTTTTCACAACTTCGAATTTTGAAATACCGCATAATTTTTTTGCAGAAGCCAACACCAGTACGGACAGATCCTATTGGAGTAACAACCTGTTTTTGTAGTTGGAAGACGGTTTTAGATCATGCTCAGCAAACAGAATAAGGTACAAGGTCCTGCTTGGATATTCTAAGTTCTGTACACATTTGGATTATCAAAGTCACACGATCTCTTCTACTGCCATCATCGTCAATTCCCGACAACTGTAAGGTCCATGCTACGCACCGCAACGGGAGTCCTGAAAGTTTGCCTCTAGTTGGCCTTGTGATTTACTTGGAAGTGTTATTTAAAAGGGACCTTCTGTAGCCAATTTGCACTTTGTATTGAACCTTAAGTAGTGGTAGTATTAGTTATTACTTTTAAATTGGTCTCAGTACCAAAGGCATGTACATTGTATGAGTATGCTTTTAATCTTTGGAATTGCCTCGAAGTTGACGTTATCATGGTTCTCGGCTTGAGTAAAATAAGTCAAGAAAATAGATGCCTTGTATGGAATTGCTCCCTGTATGTATTTAGAAATGAATTCATGGCTTTTTTTGGTCCTTCCCTCTTCATATGGTTAAGACCTTGCTTATCACTCAAATTGGATTTAATGACAATACGTATGCATCACCATTTCGTATTTAATTCGATGAAACTTCTAATTTAGTGCTCCAAACACAAATGACCAGTATCCGAAAGAACAAAAGGAATCCACCCTCTTGCACTATGAACTCAAATTTCTAGCTATCTAATTCTCAAATTCAGTAGCTCGTATCGAGAGTAGATGTGCCAACTTTGATCACGACTCTATGTTCGTCATAATTTGCTTATTGCACTTGATTCCGAATATCCTCAATAATCAAACGTCATAGTATCCTGTTCTTGAAGTGCCTTTGATATATTAGAAACCAAAATCCTCCCTTGACTTTAAAGAGACGTAAACAAAGATTCAATCTGTGATGTCTTCATGAATGGCCCAAAGAAGGAGAAAGAGGTCTAGAAGTGAAATCTCCATTTAAGTGGAAAACTTAGGACGGACAGGTTAGGATCCACTGGTTATGCCTTGAAATTTTTGACTGAGGGAAAAAGTACTATCCATTTACCGCAAATTATGCCTGCACCAAACGGTTAGCCGTAAAAAAAGACAAACAAAAAACAAGGAGACGGGATCTTATGGTCAAAAATTAGGGTGTGACAGAACCATGTATGAAAATTGGTGTGAATGGATGATGAATATATATATATATATATATATATATATATATATATATATATATATATATATATATATATATATATATATATATATATATATATATATATATATATATATATATATATATATATATATATATATATATATATATATATATATATATATATATATATATATATATTCTTTGTGATACATATATCTGAATGCATAATGAATGTATGTGCCGAATGTGATGAATGCTTGAGTATGTTTGTAAACATGTATGCATTTCAAGAGTGTCATGAGTCATGTTGCATGTGAAGCATCATGGTATGCATTCTTGTGTCGATTGATCCCTCGGTGGATTTGCAGAACCTCGTGTGCCCTTGTGGGGTGTGAGCGATGGTTATTTATTGATACCTCGGTGGATTTGCAGAACCTCATGTGCCCTTGTGGGGTGTGAGCGATGGTTACATTTGATTCCTCGGTGAATCTGCAGAACCTCATATGTTGCGATGGTTATATTTGATTCCTCGGTGAATCTGCAGAACCTCGTATGCCCATGTGGGGTGTGAGCGATGGTTATTTGGTTCTTCAATTGAACCTGCTGAAATGAGTCGGTACCGCATTTGCATCTGCATAGAGTCGTGTGTCGGTCTCTGTGAGTTGCATGTAGACATTTGTGCATGATGTATGGTGAATAAACATGAATGTATATGTTTATGTAGATTATTGATAATTGGCATGAATGGAAGGTTTGAATATACATGTATGTGTGAATATATGTGTATATGTATGCATGTTTATGAATTGATATAAACATTGTTGATGCACATTGTATATGCTTGGTGCTCTACTTGTAAATAGTTAATTGTGAATACATTGCGGTGTACGGTGTAGTGAGATGAGTTGTGGTGAGAATGCGGAAGACGTTTTTGGGACGTTATGTATATATATATATATATATATATATATATATATATATATATATATATATATATATATATATATATATATATATATATATATATATATATATATATATATATATATATATATATATATATATATATATATATATATATATATATATATATATATATATATATATATATATATATGTGTGTGTGTGTGTGTGTGTGTGTGTGTGTGTGTGTGTGTGTGTGTTTATGTGCATTATGTATTATGATATTGTTTCTTACCCTTCTGCTGTTTTATAATGCTCTATGAGGCATTGCAGATTAGATTGCTAGAGTCTTTGTGAAGCAAGTCTTCACTTCTTTTGGTCATATGGCTCTGATATGTAACACTGGGTAGTTAGGAATTATTTTGATTCTTTTGTGATACATTTATGTATGTATCTACTGATGAACGTTTTGTAAACTCAACTGATGAATTGAATTAATCTGAACGATGTATATGATGCTTACGTTAATGAAGTGATTTCAATGTTTAGATGTTTCCGCTTTATTCTAAATGTTGATCTGTGGGTTTTAAGCGCTATGCTTTGTTTTTAGTTGAGATTTACCCCTTTTGTTACATATCTTCGTGAGCTGGTATTATTTATGTTTCGTTTCGATGATAATGTGATACGCCTCTTTTATACCATGTTATAATTATACTCTGATAGAATTTTATTCATTAAGTGCCTAAATGATTTAATTGTTTATTTGAGGGTATAGAAAGAGGGTGTTACAGGATACCACTCGCAAAATGTATATCTTGAATTAGTGAGGGGCTGACCCCTCACAAACTGTAAGCATTGCCAGCATTTTTGGCATTGTACCCTACCAAATGCAACTTTCAAAATTCAATTTTTTTTTGCAAGGGGTATCCCCTAGGTATTAGTTTATATATTTTTTGCTAATTCTTTTATACATTGTGAGGGGTTAAACCCCAAGCTACTCAGTTTTTTAGTGAGGGGCTTTACCCTTGACCAATTCCCCTAGCCAATACCAACTTTTCTTTTAGTGATAATCCTGCGCACACACGTGAGATTCATGAGGTATTTTGTGATGAGTTATTTAAATAATATTAATTAAATTATATAATTAAACAAAACACTACTATCTAATATTGAATTGAAACGTAAAAGATGTCATCCATTTTAATTTAACTTTTTATAAAACAAATTTAATTCAACAAAAATTAAATAAATCAGTGGTCAATAACACCAAAGACTGATAGAATATTATGATGCAAGATTTCTATCCTTATATTGACAATCGTGTAGGGATAACTGTGAAAGTAGTTAAGACTACGATCCAAAACCTCTCCTAGCAATGTTTTCAATTAAGTAGAGAAGATATAAGATTGACTATAAAAGGCTACACCTTTTGTGCTTAACATATGGTCGATTTTTCTACTACAAATAAAGGTGTACGGAAATAATCAAAAGAGATTAAAGAAGAGATGAAGAAGGGAATATGAATGGCAGTCAACTAGGGGTAGCAGTAGGCATATGATGAACTAGTATTGGAGGAGAAGAGAAGGCCCCCTAGAAAGTGGTACAGAAACAACACAAAGGAATAATGGTGGCTAACAACAGGAGAAAAAATTGGGCTAGAGAAAATTAATGACGAGAAAGCAATCAATGGCTTGCAATTTGTTTCCTTAAGTGATGAGATACTATAGGTTAACACATCAATTAGTCAGGATTTAGTCAATATTGCTGAAGTTAATGAGGTTGTGGCCGACTATAACGAAATTAACAAGGAGACAAGGAAGGATATTGGGGGAGAGTTACACAGCAGAAAAATGAGGAAGTAGTTATGAAGAATGTAAAATTAACATTTATGGGAAACACAAAAGACCTAAATAATATGAAAGTTGACATGGGAAAATCAAAAGGTTCAAAAAGTCAGGAAATGAACAAATGGAACAAGATGGCAACACGTGACAATATTCTTTTCAAAGGGAAAATAAATGCACACAACAAAAAAGAAATGAATTAATCGTGGAAAAGATGTCGAGTCAAAAAAGTGTGACGAGCATTCAAAAATAAAAAGTAAATTAAAAAGAAGATAATGAGTACTCGAGTGTCATACCCTAACTTTTAACCCTAAAACCCCACTTATCATTTGCATCTTTACACAAACAAGATGACACATTGGTTATCCCACCCTCTCATTCTTTAGGGTTTTGCTTTTTAGGTCACCAAACACTCTTTCGTGTGTATTTTATCTTTATGTTTATATGATTATTATTTAACTAACAATTAATAAAAATGCAAAAATACATGTCTTTTTTCTTTAAGATTTGTGCAAGAAATTAAGAACATTTTATCAAAAGGACCATGATTGGTTCCTCAGCTAGGATTTTAATCTCTCAAGTCAAAGTGTGAACATCCATTGATTTCAAAAGGATTATTTCTCAAGATATGGCTTATAATATCAAGGCCTATATTCTCAAGCATCATCCTATACTATTTTGAGAAAGAGTACCTCAAGGTTGTGTAACTTATTTCTCAAGAAACTCAAAGGTTCATGTATTTATTTTCATACCTTCTTCAACAAGTTATCTCAAGCCTTGGTAAATTTAATCAAAGGAAATTCAAGAACATCTTATTTTGGATTCATATGATCATCCATGTACCTTAAATTGCAAGAAAATCTCAAGTGTACAAGCTGGTTCAAGAAGGTTTGACCAAAAAGTCAACATTTTCAAGTCAAAGTTCCAAGGACTACAACTCCTTCAATTCTCTATATTTTTGCATACGAATCTTCTCAACTTCCTTACAATTTCTCTTTACATGACAAAAGTCAATTATACTTGGAGGATCATCACAATTTTGAAGACATTATAGGTCATTTGTGGACTTAGTGAAATTTAACTTATTTTCAAGTGACTTTTTCTCAACTTTCAAGGATCACAACTTCTTCTTCAATTTTTATCCTTTGAGGTTGATTATTTTTGCATAATATCATTTATAATTCTTTCTAAAAGTTTTCTTCAATGATCAAGATCAAATTATGCTTGGAAGACCTTGGAATTTGTTGGAACGTTATAGGTCATTTTCTGCCTCAAAGACTTGGAATTTTTCTAAGTATGATGACTAGTTTTTCATGTCAACTTCAATACATCATAAATTCTTCCTCAGGTGTCCAAATGAATACTTTCTTTGCATATTGTAAACTAGACCATGAGGACTACACATTGCAAGAAGAATGGTAGCAAAAAGCCTCTTGAGTAGGATGCCCCACTGATGCAAACATGGTACCATGAAACTGAAGAAAGCTCCATGATCAGATTTTTGACTCACTCTAATTCCAGTTAGAGGATAAATTAAAGTCAAATTTTGTGCCTAATCAACTTTAGCAAGTGTCCAGAAGTTGTTTAGTACTTGAAACACAAGATTTTGCTGAGTTTTGAGTGGATTCAAGTCACACTTTTGACATGATGAGGGTGCACACGATTACACTCAATTTCCACTAAATTCACCCTTCTCAGCATTCCATCATCTTCAGCTATACATAGAGGTTCATTTTACCTGCATTCCCATGCTTTTGAGAGCCATTGAACCCCTGTTTGAACTTAAAATTTTCTCCATAGTTTTCACCATCAGGTTTTTAATTCTAGCGAGTTTCACTCTCATTTCTTGATTCCATAAGCTTCATCGTGTTCCTATGAAACTTCTGCAACAAATTCCAAGCTCTAAAAGTCTCTGAATTGCTCCAACCAAATCCAGTTTCAGAGCTTCTCATATCATTTTTGGACAAGGTAGTTTGAAGCTCATTTTTCACTCAAACAAGTTACCACAATATAGTCCTTTGCTTACGTAATATTTCCCCTAACCTAGCTGGTGTTGAGTCTTCTTGTGCATCATTTAATTTTTGTTTTCGTGTTCTTCTGATTTTCTCCAAAATTCTCTATACTCCTTTTCAATAAATGAAAATGGAGAGTGAGGTTGAGTTCGCCTTGATGAGGCGGTAACAATGACATAGGTCTCATGATCTATTTTTACCATTTGTAGATTATCTGGTGAGAGCTCACCGGAGAATATGACCGGAGAGATGAAGGAGACGACATGAGGTGAAGACACACTGACTGTTTGAAATGTTTCTATTGGTCCAATTCAAATGTGATTTCATGTTATTTCTACAGTGTTTAACGCTTCTGGACTGTTAGATCTTCCACATCAGATTAATGAACCTTGATCCAATGCGCGACCTTTTTTATCTTTTTATTTTCTTTTTTGATTTTATTTTTAAATTGCACTTTCATTTAAAAATTCATAGTAATTTCATTTTTTATCCAAAAAATACCAAAATAATTTTTAAAATTTTCTTTTAATTTTCTCTTTCTGATGATATACTTTTCATATTTTTATTTTGTAATTTGATATTTTTCATGACTTTTTTCCATTTTTAATTGTTTAAAAATACTTTTATGCATTAAAAAATTCTCAAAAAAATTTCATAGCATTCTTGCATTATTTATGGCTTTATGAATTTTTCTTGGTCATTTGTGATCTTGTTTGTTGCATCATTTGCATTTTCATATTTATTTTCATTTTAAAATTCATTTTAAAAATCTTTTTTATGCATATTAATTCATATTATTGCTTTTTAATCTTTTTTGACCTTTGTTGACTTTTGTTTGACTTGAATCTTGATTGATTTGGTCAAGTTTCATCAAGCTCAATGGGTCTTGGGTGTTGATGGGGTAAAAACTCTAATCCACCAAAATGGAAGATTGATCTTGATGATAACTTGATCAATCCTTGGGTTCAATTTGATGTTTTGGTTTCCTTGTTGCCTCTCCTTCATCTCTCTTCTTCTTCTTTTTTTGGTTGATGAAAATATTTAACATCATGGATTGTTGATGGTCAGAGATGTTTGAATCTTCATTACTTCAAACATGTCATTGAAGTGATCATTTGGATCACTCACTTCACTTTGGAGTAGTGATAGGTTGCCTTTGATCATTGATGAAAGTCCTTGATTAAGATGAGACCACTCCTCTTTTTCTTTTTGGTGTGGCAAGCTTTAGGAGAATGACTTACATGTCATTTCTCTAGCTTGTATTAACACATAAATTATTATTGACCGACCTCCCATAGTATGACATTCCTTATAGGTTGTGCTACGATTGCTTAACATAGCACTAAATTTGTCCCGAATTGGAAACTAGGTCATTTTTGTAAGTGAGATTGTCAGCTTCCTATTCTCCACGGTTTTGTGTGAAATAATTTGGATCTTTTGTTACCAAAGGGAGCTAGTGGCATACTTGTTGATTTTATCCAAGTTTGAGTTCTTCTCTTAGTAATGTATACGACCATGTTTTCATGCTTGTGGATGTCTAGTTGAGTGTTCTTCAAAAAATGACAATCTAGTCTCTCTTTTCTAATCACTAACTTACTAACTTTTTGTTTTATTTCTTTACTTTAAAGTCATTTATTTATGCTCTTTACTTATTGCAATTTACTTTATGTTTTTATTTTAGCACTTCATATCATACTATTATATTTCTTTTTTCTTTGTCCACTTGGACTTGCGTTTATGCTCATGTTCTTTTTATTTTGTCTATTTGGACTTTCTCTTAAAACATTAATAAATATTAAAACTCTTAAAACGTTTTGGTTACTTTCATGGATTTTATGTTACTACCCTATGCATTATTGAGGAGTTATGGACTTAGAGTTAAGACCTTAACCTTGGATTGGAAGTGCATCTTAAGACCTATTTGGATTCATCTGGTACTTTTGGCTTAAGGATTCTCTTGAAGACTCATCTTGGTTATTATGATTTCATTTGATGCTTGGATTATTATTGCTTACTTAGTTTGCATGAAGCTTAGTTCAAATGAGAGAATTATTGATTGACTTATGTCATGGGAATCCTTAACTTTTATTTTATGCAATAAGATAGTCTCTTCATCTCTTCCCCATTCTTAAATTTTTAAAAATTTCTTCCTTTTTTTAAAATTTTCTTCTTTCAAACTAGAACCACTTTCATAATAAACCTCGACTTTGTCAAGTGTATTTTCAAAATATTTTCTTTAATAAATGCTAATATATCTTAAGCATATTAAACCATTTCAAAATACTTAAAAAGATACAAAAACTCATTCAATCATTTTGTGCCTTTGTGCACTTTTTCTTTTAAAAAATTTCATAAATTTTAGACATGAGTCATTTCCATAGTTGAGATGTAATTCTCCTATCCCCATAGTATTGATGGTAATTATTTTTCACTTATGAGAGTTAGTGGCATACTTGTTGATTTTATCCAAGTTGGAGCCCTTCTTCTTGTGATGCAAAGTTTTCATTACTTGTGGGTGATTAGTTGTAGTATTCTCCTTAAAATAAAAACTTCTTTTCATTTAAAATGAATCGTAACACACCATTTTTGTTATTTTTACCATGAACTACGAGGTTTTGACCCTCTATTGCACTTTGTGGGTACGTAGGCACGAGGCTCAGGAAGTCTTGTCAAACACAAAAGTTAATAAAAAAAAATACTTATTTTCTCACCTCCCCAATCTTTTACAAGCTAACTATTTTTAAACAAAAAAGCGTAGATATTTCAAAGAGGTTCCTATAGAGTACTATAGATGTTTTGGGTGTTAACACCTTCTCTTTGCGTAGCCAACCCCCTTACCCTGTCTCTGTTTATTTGTTCTTGTTTTTAGAACTTCTTTAGGTTTTGTTTGCTCTTTGTCTTTTTCTTTGGATGAAATAAAAGTGCGGTGGCGACTCTTATTTTATGAGTTAAGTTAATCAATAGCTTATACTCATAATTTTTACCGCTACAGGAAAGTGGCGACTCTGTTGCGGAGTAGTCCTAAGTGGGTTCAACCTACTTTGATTTATTTATTGCTTTTTTGTTTGATTTGCTTGTTATTGATTGTTCTGTTTGGGTGCTTGGTAATTCTCTGTGTGGTGAGATAAGTCTTATACCCGGACATGAGTGCACTTATGATAGAATGATTGGTATAATCAAGGAGATATTATTGTAGTAATCTTTAGCATGTTAAGTTGAGATCCACCGCTCAATGGAGGCCCCCTTTGGAATTACTGATTGTCATAACGAATAGTTATATATTGACATTACTTTTTCTGACTTGTGAGCCTGAGAAGCTAGGGACCTTAGAACCCTTTAACCCATCTTGGCCTTTTAGGATGTAGTGCAGTGACTATTCATGTGTAGACTCGAATAAGTTGTTATGCGATACTACACTCAGACGAGTTTCTCATGAGAATATTATTGGTTGGCGAGTATTCGTTTAAGTCGATATTATCCAAAAGATGGAATTATGACTCTTGGAACTTCTTAGAACCCTGTTCTAAAGGCGTTGATGTACCCTTAGTACATACCTTTGTGGGTTGGTTCTTGCCCTTGGCTCCATGCTCGTGACTCTGAACCCTTGGCCCTGTGTGCTTTGTGTGATCTTGTTTGCAGTTGTTGCATTGCATGCACTCATGCATTCCAGGGCATTTTCCAAGTTATCAAGGAACTTAGAGACTATTTTTGCAAACATCGCAGATACTGTGGTTATGGATCTCGGAAGAAGGAATACTAAGAAGTACAGTTTTAGAAGTCCTGAGGAGAGTTAAGAAAGCTAGGATTTTTGGTGTCTAGCCATGTGGATTTCAAAGACCGTTTTGGAAAGCTCTTGAATATTCCGGAGACTAATGTGGAAGAAGGGATTCTTAATATGATCCTTTGTACCATTGTTTCACTTTTCTCGATTATCAGCTTTTGCCAACTTTGGAGGAGTACTCTTATTGGGTGGGATTGCTTATTTTAGACAAGGTGCCTTTTAGTGGTTTAGAGGAAATTCCTACGACTCAAGCTATTGGAAAAACTCTTCATCTTAAGGAATCTGATGTTAAGGGAAACTTTGTTACTAAGGGAGGTATTCTTGGGATAACTTTCAAATTCTTGTTGCGGAAAGCTTCTACCTTTGCTAGTATGGGAAATATGGATACTTTTGAGGCTATTCTTGCCTTACTTATCTATGGCCTTGTACTTTTTCCTAACCTATAGGGCTTTGTTGATGTTGATGCCATTCAGATCTTTTTGATTGGGAATCCAGTGCCTACAATTATTGGAGACACTTATCATTTCATCCATCATATGACTTCTAAGGGATATGGAGTTATTACATGTTGTGCACCTTTAATGTACAAGTGGTTTATTTCGAACTTGTCGCAGTCCAGACTCTTCAGAGATAACAAGGATAAGCTTAGATGGTCTCAGAGGCTTATGTCCCTCACTCACGCAGATATGACTTGGTACAAATCAACGTATGATACTGGAGTGATTATTGATGGTTTTCAGAAGTTCCTAAATGTACCTCTTCTTGGTACATGAGGAGGAATCAACTATAACTCTATTCTTTCTAGACGTCAGTTTGGATATTCTTTGAAGGACAAAACTAATAATGTTATGTTATCAAGTTTCTTTTCCCTTGATGGAGTAGAGAGATTAGAGTTGAAGAAGAGGATTGTGCATTCTTGGCACAATGTCCATAGAAAAGGAAATGTTTAATTCGGAAGCCAAAATGACATGGTTATTGAACTTTAGATTCAGTTGGTCCGTGATAGAGCTGGTAAACTCAAGATGCCTTATCCTCTAGAAGAGCCATTATTCCCTGTTACTACACCATCATCTTCTCTTGTTCCCATTGATGATAGAGGAAGTCTTCAAGAAGCTTTGGCTAAGATGAAGCAAGAGAAAGAAGTGTGGGAAATCAAGTTTCATGCTTCCAATTTATAGAAGGAAGAGTTGAAGAAAAAGTTGGAAGAGAAGGATGCTTTGATTGATTTGTTGGAGCAGCGTGCTATGAAGAGATCAAGGGAGCCAGATGATTTATTTTCCTCTAGCATTTCATCATCTACTCATCTTCCTACTTCAGGTGCATAGAAGAGTATCATGGACTGACTCGTGATGGAGAAGGACACCATGAAGATCAACTATGTGAGAGAGATCAAGAGGCTTCATAAGAAGTATCAACTTCGAGTTGGATCATCTTATGACATGATTCCAGATTTAGCTTTTTCCTCTCATGTATCAACCACCTACATATAAATGGAACATACCCCCCCCCCCCCCCATTCTCCGTAAAATATCCTTTTCAATTAAAATTATTTACACTAACTCATGCTCTTTATTGTAATTGACTAAATGCAATTATATTGCCCAATCAAACTCATGCTTTTTGCCATGTGGCTTCCCCAATCCCTTTTCCACTTTTCTCTCTCAAACGTGTTCCTGTATGCTTTCTTTCCCCCTTTTCTCCCTCTTTTTTCAAAACCAAAGCCTCTCATCTCTCTCATCGGTGTTTTAAGCTTGAAGAAGAGTATGATTTCTTTCATCCAGATCCAATTCTTCTTCAACTATTCCCATTTCCTTTCATCCAAAAATTTCATCCGCTCTCTCATCTATTTCTTCCTGATAATCACGTTCCAGTCATCCAGTTCTGAGATCGACAAATTTTTTTTAAGGTCAGTTCATATCTATTTGTGAGTTCTAGTTTTGATGTGATTCTTTTCTACTTTTTTTATCGTTTGGGTAAAAAAAAAATTTTGTTTTGGTTTGGATGGAGGTTTTGAATTGATTGTGTTGTGAGATTTAGTTTTAGTTTATGTTTGTTTTTTTGTTTTTCTTCACTACCATGGAGTAATTTGATTTGAGTTTTTGAACAGAAAAATTTAGGATTTTTTAGAAATTGTAAATTTTTACTCTTTAAATCTCAATGATGCTAGTTTGATATATATTTTAGTTTTAAAGAAATGTGTTTATATGAATTTTTAGGATTTGTTTTCTTCACATATTCATGGAGTGATTTATTTTCAGATTTTGAACAAACAAATTTAGGGTTTACTGAGAAATAAAATAACATTTTTATATGGATTTTAATTTATGGTAATGGAGTCTGATGCATATTTCTTTAATACAAGTTATTTCTTTCCTACTTTGGCCAACTTTGTGAAAACAATGAAGAAGGGAGAAAATATTTTCTTGAATGTTAAGGCAGAGTGTTAGTGAAAATTTTGTTGTTATTAGAATTATGTAAACTAGCGTTCAGACGGGCACGCTGTCCGCTTTTTTTAATGCACACAACATAGGAAAATAAACGTGTGTATATTTTGTATGAAGTTTTTATCATACTTAAGATTAATTAAAAATAATTTTTTAGATATCCTCAAGCAGTCTTAAAATCAGGATGATAAATGTATATATACTAAAAATATTTTAGTGAATTAACTATATATTAATGCTATTATTATTTTAAACATACCGAATTAATCCCCCACAACACCTTGTAGCACCAACTCGAGACTGTCATTTTCGTGAAACATCCCTCCACAACTCAACAACCACGACAAAAGCTTGCAACCAAGCTCCCTCTCCTCACTATTTTTGTGTTTGAAGTTGTCGGTGAATAAATCCCCCATTATTCTATTGAGAACCACCACCGTGTAAACTTTCCTAACGCCACCACGACGTTAACATCTTCCGCATCGCATCTCCCTGCCGTGACAACTCCTCTGGTCAGCCATCTTGTCTCTAGTACATTCATCGACGGAATCCAAAGCTCTTTTCTTCGGTTTATTTCTCTTTCTCCTCTTTTGCCTTTTCTTAATATTGTTCTCTTGATTATGTTAATTAATGAAATATTATGTAACCTTTTGTTTATTCTCAAAAAACCATATTTATATCTCTACTTGTTTCAGTTTTTTAATTTAGATGTTTGCTTTCTAGTAATAATAACTCTTATTTTAAATTTTTTTTTTATTGTAGAAACTATTACTTTGTGTTTTAGTAGCAGTGTATACACACACACACACACACACACACACACACACACACACACACACACGCACACACACGCACACGCACAGCACACACACACACACACACACACACACACCACACACACACACACACACACACACACACATACACACACATACACAAACACACACACACACACACACACACACACACACACACACACACACACACACACATACACACATATATAACTTTTGTTAACTGTGAGTTTTAAAACTTTTTGTTGCTTTAATTTTAAATATGTACATGTGGTAAACTTTCCGTTTACCATAGTTTAAATTAATTATATATATATATATATATATATATATATATATATATATGTTTGATGTGTGTTGTGTGTGAGTGTGGTGTGTGTGTGTGTGTGTGTGTGTGTGTTGTGTGTGTGTGTGTGTGTGTGTGTGTGTGTGTGTGTGTGTGTGTGTGTGTATGTGTGTGTGTGTAAAATTATGGCCAGTTACATCTAATTGCATTCTACGACACAAAATTATATCTGTCCAAACTGTAACCCTTAAAACTTACTTCAGGATGGGCTGGTAAAAAAATCTTCCAGCTTTGAGTAACATAAAACCATACAACTTGGATGAAAATGTACCATATAACTATTTTCAATTGCAATTCTTCTATGCAAATAAAACTTGGACAAAAACAATATGAGAAGTTATATTTTCAGAGAACTTGATTAACCAAGCAGCACCTTATTAGTATTAATAGTACATATATAGAGAAAAATGAAGGTTAGCTGAACTGCTACAACAAAATGATGGTTAGCTAAGAGATTCCTGCATCAACCAACGCTGTTGTGTGATAGTAAGCTCTGAGGAGAAGGCATATACTGACTTTACTGGGAGTGATTACGAAAGAAGATGCTTTATATTAATTGGTTGCTACGATTCTGAGATCACAATGCTGAGACAATATTTACATACTGATGAAGGATAAGTTGTTTTCGTGAATGTACATGCTTGCTTTTATGTTGAAAGAAACTAAAATATGAAATGTGATTAGTGCCACTTCTATCTACGTTTCATTTAATTTCTTTATGCACTTGTGTTTTCTTTTTTTCATATTTCACTTAGTAGTGTTTCTGCATATCTTGTACATGATTTAAAAGGCACTTAGAGATAACATTCATTTGGGATTAATATGTTGTGTGTGCTTGAGATTAATATTTGTTCTAATAATGCAATAACTTTGAAGCCTATCTATAAGCTCATATGATCCATGCATATTATTTTACTCTGTTATGCATAGATTCTAATCTCACCAATTTGCATAAAATGGATGATATATCTAAATGTATATTTCTAAGCAAAAATGAAAAATAACCATACACTTTTTCACTATAACACCTATAATAAAAATTAACCTAACTAAATATTCATACAATTTTTTATTTTTTCATTATACACATATACATGTGCTAAGCCATATGTGATTATAATTAATTTTCTCAAATAATCACCTGTGTCAATACTTCATAGTTAATAAAAGCTAAGGTCTTGACAATATTGCAGATCCACAACTCGGGCGGTAGTCCCCACGACCAACATGTTTTTTGTGGCCTCTTTGAAGTGGCCTTGATAACCTAGCCCTCAATTTTTCCTGAAAGAAGATGAAAGCATTATAAACTGTCAAATTTCACTGTAAATATTATTTTAAAATGCCATACACACCTTCTTCTGCCCTTCACCCAACTCGGTACCAGTAATGCTTTCAGCGCATCTTATAGCCGCATCATGTGAGCCAAAGGTAACAAACCCAAAATCTTTCCTACGACCATTATCGTCAAATTTATTCATTCTTGATCAACAGAACAAATTTTTAAATCCTATCATTAAAAGTAACTTTAATTAATTTACATGCTAAAATAATGTGTAGAAAATCCAAAAGAAGATGGAGAATTGGAAGTCATACCTTAGTAATATCATTGTTAGCTCCTAAATTCGACGCCTCAGGTAGAAAGAAAGTGTCCAAAGAAAGAGGGTGGAGAATACCTTGAGTACAGGAAAATGGTCGAAAGGAGGAAGAAGCTAAGTCGAAGGACTCACCCTGAGGTCAAGGGTTCGACCGCCTGCCAATAACGAATGGTGCATCGAAGTATTTGAAATTTGAATGTTGGAGGGAACGGTTTTGCTTGTGGAAAATGGAGGGAGACACGTGTCACCTTATGAATAATGGATCCATGCATTTAAGACAATTGGCGGAAGGAGATTATGGTGGAAATTATTAGAGGTAATTTTTTATTACTATAAATAGAGTGTCTTAGACACATCCAAAGTGTGTTGTAATTTACCATTGTACAAGTTACTCTTGAAATTACTCCAAGTATCCGAGTGTAGAGAAAACGAGTATTGTAAGAGAATGTATGTGATGTAAACACACCATCTTTTAAACTTAATGCAATTTACTTGTTTTTACTTTAAGTTTTACAAAGTCTTTTATTGGCACTATTGTCTTTACCCTTTTACTCTTTACCTTTACTTATTTTCTTTTCTCTTCGCCCTCAATCCAAATTCACCTTTACCCACAAACTTTCTTCTCTTTTATCAGAAGTCTTATGTTACCTTCAAATTAACCCGTAGTCGAATAGATGTTCTTTTAGGATTCTGTTTATCCCAACCTTATTCGAGTGTGGAACTTGGATAAAGTCTTAAAACTAAAAAAATAAATCTTTTAGCACATGTCCTAGGATCAATCTGATCGATCCTGTGAGTCACCAAAGTTAGATTTGGAAGATCAGCGGTTGTTTTCCGATTTTCAAGAGAAACAATCATCGATAACATTGTTTTATGTTCCCCAATTATTATCCTATTTAATTTTGATTTTAATTTAAATTATTTGTATAGTAAACTTTATAATATGCATTCTTCTCTCTCCTCCCCCATCTCTCTCTCTTATAAATTTGATGAAAGTGTTTAGAGAGGAGTTTGTAGAGTAAACTGAACAACACGTACATCCCCTGCGAACATGTATGCTCGACACACGATTCTTCTCTTGCTTGTCTTTTTTTTAATGAGCATACACGTCAAATATAAACGAATATTTTTTTATTTAAGTATGATTTAAATTTAAATTATTTGAATACTAAATTTTCTGATATGCATCCTTATGTTTGTAAGAAATTTTAAAATGTCATTTATTTAATTAGTTAAAAGTTAAATTATTTTTCAAATTAAATTTGTAAGTAATATGACATTTATTGGGCATCTCTCTTTAACATCAAAAATAAAAATCGTAAATAAAAAATTAACAATAAAATTCAACTAATTTAAGAAAGTGAATGGTCAGTGTTTCAAATTTTCAATAATTCACAATAAATTTTTTTGTTAATATTTTTTTTCATACTTAAAGTGTTGTTCAATAGCAAGGTCACACATATAGACATAAAAGATAAAATATATAGAAGTTATATATTTTTGCAACTGTCATTGTATATTTGAATAGTATATTAGGTATTAATAAATATGACAATTTTTTAAAAATTGTTTTATCAAGATACATAATTTTTTGAGGAAATGTTTTTTTATTTCTATAGTACATATGAAAGTTAAAAATGTACAAAATATTAAAATTGTGTACCAATTAAATTTGTGAAAGATTTTCAAAAAGATTTTATTTTATACCGTTATATTACAACCTTCCATTAAAGTCATCCATAATATTTCAAAAAGAAATGAGATGATGGATATAAAAAACGAAATGTAGATCTAAAAATGAGATGATAATAATTTGTTGGATTTTTTATTCATTTATATTTTTATGTGTGTGCTCATTAAAAAATTCAAACAAAAAAAATGTTAATATGAGAAATTGATATGTAACACTCTTATATCTTATTCTCATCTCTCCTTTTATTCTATATGTCAAATAATGTTAACCGAATTAATAATTTTTTAATATGAAAAAAGCACAAACCATCTCCAAAATATAATTAAATTACCACACAAATAGATAGTTAAAATAGCAAATAACAAATCAAAAGTAAGATAGAAATAAAAATTTAAAACAAAAGAACTAACACCATTAAAAACCACGTCATTTCAAAAAATAATGCTGATGAAATAATTGTTTATATTATGAAAATCTAAATTACATATTTACATATTTTATGATGTGTTTATACTCACAAAATATAAATAACTATCATTAAAAAATAAAACATAATAACAACAAAAGTAAAAAGTTAAAACTATAGTATTAATGAATAATGTTTCGCAACAAAAGTAAAATATTATTTCTATAAGGAAAAAATAATGCAGTAGAAAACCACTCTTATCCATTGTGGTTGCATTAAATACTTGAATTTTACTGTATTATAGAGTATGAAATTTCTTCAAGTATCACATGATCTTTTTTTACTCCATAGTTAATAATGCTGCTTTGAAAAAAAAACAAAAGTTTCGTAAATGCTAAAATTCTAAAAACGACTCAATTACAAAAGTCATACAAAAACAATTACTACAAAAGCAATTACAAAAAAATCTACATACAACAATCAATTTTCAGCCATAATGAGAACGACTTCTTCTACCGGAGTGATGACGCGATCTTGACTGAAAATAAGTTTCATCTATTTTTCAAAAGTCAAAAGATCATTAATTAAAATTGAATAAATGAAAATATTATAGAATGAAAAAAGTTTAAAAAAAAAAATATTTTCATTGAGAAAGAGATGAAATTTACATAAAGAAATAGAAGAGAATTTTTAACTTCTATCACCACTTAGTAGTTAATGGAAGTTATAGGTGTGAGATTTTTTTTGTGAGAGATGAAAGTTGCTTTTTCAATTGGTAACCAACAAAAGTTATTAACCACTCAAGATTTTAAATTAAATTATTTTTTTGTTGATAAAAAAGATGAAGGGTAATTTTGGAACAAAAATAAGCCACTCCAAAAACTTGTATCCCCTTTATATATAGTTAAGATACATGTTTTGATTATTTGTGTAAGTTTATTAAGTTTTATAAATTTTGGAGATGCATTTGGTGGACTATGTTTTCATATTGACATGGTCATTTATGTGTTGTTTGATGTTTGCGACAATTTTATGATTGTAGACTGAGAGTTGTTTATGGGTTTGAGCCAATTGGGGAGCACTGAAAGAAGTTCATAGAGTTCACGAGGGAGTGAATGTAGTTATTGGTGCAACAACGTCAAGCTAAATGTTAACTTTTCAATAAGGTTTATGGCCCTTCAATTAAAGATTCTTGCTCCTAATCCTGACCATAGGAAACTTGCAAGGTAAATTACTAAATGTTAACTTTTCTTGTGCTTATATTTTCTTATGTATTCATAATTAAAACTCTTTGTAGTGTAATGGTGCTGAGAAAGCCATCGGTGTGACTTCAGAAGGAGAAATGGAAAAATGCAAGAAGGTCCAATATGATCCACCGTATCTGTTTGATAAGATAAGTCTGCTAGATGTTGAGAATTTGATTGAGGAATAAGTCACATGCTATGATGATGTGGCTCAAATTCTTATGAAGATAGAGAAACATATAAGCATATATTGTTGAAAAATCAGATTTCTGAATGCTATTTATAAGAAGCTGAATTATATTATCATTGCTGCAGAGAGATTTAGATTCAGGTGAAAGAATTATAGCTTCAATTAGTCTCATATTATCATATTATCAATTAGTCTCAAATTATAGAAACAAATTAGGATACTTATTGATCTGACCTGATCAGGAGGGGATCACGGGCTGACCACACACTGTTGGACTGCTATCTGTTCACCGATGATGAGGAGGAGAAGGGGGGTGTACCTGCAAGACACTCCGATGCCAAAGTAAGAATTTGGGCAGAGTGAGAGCAGAGTACAGAAAGTGGTTAAGAAGTGAATTACCTGGCCCTCTTGAGGAAGAGGGTATTTATAGAGAGACCCCAGCGCTGGGCCAACGGTCACTTGCGTTGGGCTGGATTGCCAGGCCCAACCCAGGTGACTGCTAGGGCTTACGTGGCGTAGTGAAGACCAGGACGTGGTTTTCGCCCTAGTCCAACTGCTTCTTGATCTCTGGAAAGTGGGTTTGACCTGCTCTTTCGGAGGTGGGCAGTTGGTTGCTGACGTGTCCCCACGGAGGGGAGCACGTGGAGAACGTGCACCGGGCACGTTGTTCTCCCTGCGGAGGGGAACTCGCGAGGTTCCCCAGAGGCGTAGTTCTCCCCGTGGAGGGGAGCACGCGAGGACGTGGAAGAACCAAGGGTTCCTGCCCGATGGCACGGGAAATGTCGCCCGCGGAGGGCGTTCTGTCCGACTAGGGGGGCGCCGAGGACGATTAGGAGCAGGCTGTCCGGCTTGGCAGGGAGCGTATCCTGCCCATCCTGTGGGGGATGTGCGCCCGGTCAAGCTGCTCCACTTATTGGGCCTTGTGCGTCATTGGGCTGGACCGCGAGGCTGGGCCCAGGCCAGAACAGGAGCCCCCCAAGTCGAAGCTCTGCGTCGAAAGAGCGAGGACTTAAGGTCGTTGCTTCGGAAAAAGAGGTGGCGAGGAGGGTGGCTCGTCGGTCTTGTGTCCGGTGGGACGCGGGCACGCGGGAAGGCCTTCTTGTCGTCGGGAGAGCGGGTCGGAGGCATATGAAGGGATGCGACCGTCAGGTTACCGCCACGTGTTGCACGTTGAGTGGGTAGTAGGGCGGCTACCCTAGGACACTCAAAAGCCTAGTGTCGCTTCGGGTTCCGTGCCGGGTTATAAATGTGGGGGTCCCCGCTCATTTTTTTTTTACTTTCCACCTTGTTGTCTTACCTGTGAAACTCTGAGATTCCTCCTCGTCCGTCGTTGTTGTGGATCGCCGCCATGCCGTTAGTTCTTTCTCCCGTTCGCCGCTGTCACAAGTGAGTTTCTCTCTTTTCGCCTTTTATTTCTGTCTTTTAATTGGGGTCTGTGGTCGGGGCATGATGAATGCCCCGAGGAGAGACGCGCGTTTCGCCGTATCTGGCGGTTTTCTGGGTTAGTTTGGATGAATGTTGTCGCGGTGAAATTTTGATACCAAACTATTGATTAGTTTGAATCGTTAATTCATTTTGCAACCGAACTTTGATTTGTCCAAAGGAAGGGATAAAGATCGAAATTCCCATAATGCAATGCAAATGCAAGCTAGAGAGTTTTAGGTTCGGGGGTTGGTTAAACTTAGGGAAGGTACTAGCATCCTAAGTTTCTGTAGTACTCTACAGGAACCTCTTGTTTTATATTGTTTATTGCTAAGTGCTTATCTGCTTAATGGTTAAAAGACCTAGGGGTTTGTTTCTAAGTATACTCGATAAGACGTCGCATCTTATGCCTACATATCCTTACGGGAGTGGAATCAGAGTATGTTGTAGTTCACCCTAAAGGGTTAGAGGAGTTCTTTGACTGTGGTCAAAGTTCCTTCGGGTTAGGGTAGTTGTTTTGATTGGGTTTAGGAGAAAAGACGAGTCTTCATGTTAAGGGAGATGTAACCACCACAAGTGTAAAAGGAGGTTGTAGGAAATGGTCTTTGCATCGTCTTAAGAAAAGGTCTTACATACTCGGATGGTCGCCAAGTATGCCTTTATCGCTCTTAAGGCAAAGTCCCTACATGTTTGCTTGTATTGTTGTGGAGGTGGAGATTATATCTCACTTAAGATGATTAACATCTATTCTCTATTGTGTTTGTAAGATTGTATTGTTGATTGTTTTTTATTGTGTTTATTTCTATGTTGTAGAGATAATGGTCCTTCCTAAGGGGTAGGATCTAAACTTAAGCGATCAACTTGAATGAAATCAAGGATCGAAGGGAATATGATGCAAATGATGTGCAACTACACACAACGTTGAATTATGTGTAGGTTTTTCCTTTGGACAGAATGCGATGTATGAATAGATAAATATGATAATGTGAATGCAATAGAATAAATTGCAGAAGAGTAAATTGCAGAAAGATAAACCATATACGAACGCATGAAAGCGCTAAGTGAGTGTGTGTGCATTGTGAATAAGATAAAGCAGATAAAGATAACTAGAAAATACGCATGAAAGCGCTAAGATGTATGTGAGTAGATGTGTCGTGAAGTGGTTATGCACGATTTGATTTGGATTTTACGCTATTTGATTGATTTTAATCGATTAAATTGATTTTGGTTTGAATTATAAGAAAAATGTTGATTTGATTTTAAAAGTTGGATTGATTAATTTTATTTGAATTATACTTATGAGAAAATATATTTTGGTGAGGTTGATTAATTGAGTTTTTTTTTGAGAGAAAAGTGGTATTTGATTTTTGTTTTAGCAAAAGTTATTTTATTTAATTAGATTTTGATAGAAAGGATTTTAATTAATATAGACTTGAGGAAAAAGTTTTATTGAATGGAATGAATTAGTTATCATAAAAGGATAAAATTAATTTGAATAAAAAGGTTGTTCTATTATCATTAAATAAAAGTTCTCTAAAAGATATTTTAATGAACAATTCCAATTATTTTAAATAGGACAATTATAAAAGGGGAAAGTGAATGGGATATATCAAATTACTTATGATTAAATAAAAACCAAATAAATAAATAAAAGGAGATTAGTTCAAATTAATAAAAAAAACAAATTTAATTGATTAATAAAAGGTTATTGTTGTTTTAATTTAAAATTAGGTTTATTAATATAATAATTATTTAATTAATTAAAAAGATTAATTATTAATTAGTAGTGATTAGCAGCAGTGGTGTTAGTGTGGTTAGTGATTGTGTGTAGGTGATTAAGCATTATTATACAAATAATAAAACGAAAAAAAACGGAAAACCTAATCCCCCCAAAATCCCCAAATCGATTTCCTTCGTTCATCTTCTCCTCGCCTCACTCTCCTCTTTCTCTCAGATTTCGGCCGATTCCTCTTCCTTCACCGTCTCTTTCCTCAATTTCTATTACCTTTTTTCGTTCTTTCATCTTCCATTGTTCCTACACAAATCAAATGAAAAGCATAAAATGGTGGTAACAAAAAAAAATAACAAAAGCTCACGATTGATGGTCAGCGAAAGCCTTGACGGAGGTTCGATGGCGATTTCCAGTGGATTTGCGGGGCTTCTGGGTGCGGACACGACGAATTGGCGAAAGCGGTTTCCGGCGAAGGCTTGAAGGTGATCTCGCGGCGATTTGATGACGACAACCTCCGAAGATAAGTTCTTCACTTTTTTTTCACGTCCCCCTTATTTGTCTCTCTCATTCTCCTTTTATAGGTCTCGTTTGAGAATCCTGGGTTGAATGCTTTAAAATCGTTTTAATACTGATTGAAACCTTCTGTTTTTGGTTATAACCTGATTTGAAAAGTTTCCTTTTCTGTTCCAATTTAGTTTAATGCTCTGATATGTGACTTAATTGAGAGGAACGAATCTTGGGAATATTCTTCAAATGATTTGCTAACTTTGGATTTGCATTCTTGGCAGGTGCGGATGGCAACTTTGTTTTGGGCCAAGAGAAAATTCAGCCCATAGTAGATACGGCTGGTAACTCTGTTTCTGGTGTTAGGATTGAGCAAACTTGGAGGGAGGTGTGGGATTGCTGCGTTTTCCAACTTCCAACAAGAACGTCGATACCTACTCGTGAGACTTTAAGGTTATGACTTAAACAAACTTCTGCTTTGTGTGGTGATGATTATCTTTAGGGAAAGGCTTTTGCTGTAATACTTGATTTGTCACCTAGATCTAACGGATTACCATTATGCAGGTTGTCACCAGATTCTGATACTGGAACCTCTGGCTTGGTATCACAAAGCAAACGTGACACATCAAACTGTGAGCTGTGTGTATCATCTGACTTTGAAGGCCGATTCAGGACTTCTACTTGCTCCCTCGAAGTTCTTTCTGAATAGTAAACTCTTTTAGGAATTGGAGGGGGATGAAGAGAACTCAAATCCATTGCATTGGAGTGGGAATAAATATAGTTAGGAGAAAATGTACTGCTAGGTGCAGAAGAAACCATCAATGGGCAAGGGAACGAAGGTAGATGCCCCTTCTGGCATGGTAACTACAGCTGATGCTTCAGGACCGTTATTCTTCAAGTAACCATCAATGGGTTGAAATAGAGAATGTCGCCATGGTCACTCCTTTGTTTACTTGAATTACCACTTACTGTTTTCACCTACAAGGTAGTCAATTCAGATTTTTTGTACTGGTATTCCACTAGGAGGATGGTATTCATTCAGAAGTCCTGATTGATTGTCCAAAAGATGAGAAACCAGAGAAAAGAGGGGTCTCTCCAACCGTAGGGTTATGAACTAGTTTCCGCAGTTTTGTGCCATTGGGTCACCAAAGGTCAGCTGATTGGTTTCATAAGCATTTGAAGATGTCAGTAATACTTGATGTGAAGACTGGGTAGGTAAATGAGCTTGCTATTATTGGGAAATAGGAAATGCTATCAAGTAGCTGGAGAGTAGACTACTGAGGTAAATAATCAATTTGGCTGCAGAAGTTATTTGATGATGCCACTTTTTATTGTGCAGGTTATAGGCTGGTAGGAGATGTCTTTGGGAAAACAAGTAGAGCCTTAATCAAATGTGTACGAGGAGCTGACGAGAAAAGTGGTAGCAAGCTTTACGGAAACATCTCTCAAAGTCAAATTTGTTGTGGTGTAGAACATAATTGATGGTGCTGCTGTCATAGTTAGAGAGTGCTCTAATTCTCTTAGCTCTTGTGTAGCAAATTAAATAACTGATTCTTTATCTTCCTTTATAGATTACGTGGGCTGCCGCAACCGGATGAGCTCTGGGAATCTCGACATCGACAATAACCATGAAGTTCTCTACGATACGGTAGTCGAAAACATCACTGAGTCTCATGCCCGATCTGATGTGCATCTGCTTACTTTACTTATGACTCTAATTTCAGTGAACGTGACTTTGGGCTTCAACACTTGATTTTGTGGAGGAAACCGAAACTGCAAAGCGAGATCTGTATTGAAACTCTTAATGACGTCGATGTTTGTTGCTTTCGAGATGCAGTTCTACGGCTTAGCGGAGAGCTAATTCAACAAGCGGTAACGGCTCGAGTAAGTGATGTTTTCATGTTATGGCAGGTAAGATGTTCTCTGTTAGCAAATTTAGAACTTCTGCAATGTACCTATAGCCTCTTAATGAAATCGGCTTTGGCTTGATACTCCTGATTGTATGATTCAAAACTTTCCATTTTCAATTCTCTTGGTGGGTAGCAGGTATACTTCTTTCCATCCAAACTTGATTCGTAAGGTCTTTGCTTAAACTGATGCATACTTGGTTTATGGAACTGATATTGGCGTTATCCTATTCATTAAGGCATCCGGTAATCATTTCAGGAAGCAAGTCGTCGGTACTCGAAGAGTCAAGTGTAAGAAAGTTCAAAATCTTCTTCTGCAATATCCACGTGCAGACATACACTAAAATGAGGTATCTTCTGTTGAAGACCATTCGATGTAGGGATTAATCTTGCCACATAATTTGTTTATCATCTCATTTAATTTCCTTCTGTTGTAGATTTCCTATGCAAGAAAACATTGCATTGCGTTGGCAGGAACGCGGAGAAAGGCTGGAGGTTCTTCACTTTGAATCTTACTTGTTCAACCAAAGTCGACGGGTATCTGAGCGAGATCACATTGACTCCTGTCCTGGCCAAATTTAACACTTATAAAGTTAAGGATTCCATCCTTCTTATGTTCTTGTTCAAACTTTGATGAATGTTGGCTTTATATTCATCCTTCTTATGCCCTTCATCTAAAACTTGCTAGGTTGGCAAAACCATCTTCTTTCCTCTCTTTACCGTAAGCAGTCAAAGACACTTTTGGTTTCTTTTGTCGTGCAGCCAGCGTCTTAAAGGTCTCGTTCTTGAGCATCCGTGCGGTTCACTGAATAATAGTGTTGAGGGTTTATGGGATTGAAGAATGGAGGCTTTGCAGGAGCCGTTCAACTTCCTAAAAGTTGTTGTTGCCCATCTCCGTACACCTTTGCTTCACAGATCATGATTGAAGGTAAGAAAAACTTGGAAACCGTAACGAGTGTTGTGAAATGATTGCGAGAATTCCCCTTCTGTTCTTAGTCGTGACATCACCGATTTTGTTGGGCAATGCAGGTGGGTTGCTTGTGTTTTGACCGATGCCGACGGTGGCGAAGCCAAAGCTTTGAGATGACAGAGCGATGTAGATGGTTACATCGGCGTGGCCTGGTGACGTGGTGCCGCTACTCTGTGTCAGACCTGGAGGGAGTTGCAAGTGTAGGTGGGAAGCTATCAAAACAAAAGCTTTAAGGCTTGCGGTTACAAATGAGTAGCAGTAGTCATATACTGTAGTCCTTCATTTTCAAAGTATTTTAGTTTTTGAGTGTATGATGATAAAACAATATTACGTAGTTATCCGAGTAATGTTTTGTTGCCTACTTCAATTTAATTCCATGAGTTCCTTTACATGAAGCAATTTGTAAATTATGGCCTGATAGTTATCCTTGTGTTAATTTAGTTCTTCACGTACTTAATAACAAGCCATGGCAATTGGTGGAAAGGAGTATTAGAACGATCCACAAATAATTGACAAAAGATCTGAAATAAAGCCCAGCGGCAAACCAATGGGGTCCTGAAGGAAAAACTTGAAAAGGCAACCTCCAAAATAAGCTCTTCAGTAACTTAACCACTAATAGCAAGGAGATACTTCTTTTATATCATGAAGATTTTCTGATGTGAATCAATCTTACTCAAAATAAAACTAACTCTTCATGAATGAAACTCGTGAGTGGAAGGCAACTTAGACGAATCTTGGTTTAGTCGGAAGCTTGAGCATTGAAATTCTACTTGCCCTTACTATGATCGATCCTCAAATGACTATGCTTAACCCCTAATCAAACTGAATTAGGCTCAACTGACCATATCCCTGATGCATTTAAATTGTGAGAAAGAAAAATTATCTCCAATCGACATTACTGCGTCTGCACAAATCGGTTAGTCGCATAAATATTAAATATTAAAATAATATAAAAAGCGCAGAAAGAGGTAGGATCCTACGGTCAAAAATTAGGGTGCAATAGATGCCCCTATTTAAGTTACTCCTGTTCGGAGATATGGAGATTGAAATCTCCGTCTCGACGAGATAGGAGGGACTTAAATATAAACATTGCTCGAATTTTTGGCCGTAAGAAACCACCGAATGCAAATGATATGCAATGATATGAGAATGCAAGACAGACGGGTCCTGTGAGGAAATGACGTCACAGGGGGGGAAAAAAAACTAGACACCACACACGGGAATAACAGGCTCAATAAAATGAAACTCCACAGGGGAAGATTGACAATCACAAAGTGTTTGTAAATATGTTGTGAAGAACTTGGAAGAGAAATTCTCTGGAGGAATCTACTGTACATGTCAAAATGTAATTGATTCAAGACATCATCTCTAGAAGTCTACTGCCGAGACTTGTAACTGTAATTGAGAATACTTTTGCCAAAATATTTACTGTTAAAGTCTGTAGGGAATCTACTGCCGAGATTCTATGTTGAAATTTGCTGGAGACATACTTCTGACGAAGTCCTCTGGAAATCTACTACCGAGAGATTAACCAGGAAATGAAATAGGACTACCTACTGCCGAGGTCTTCTGGGAATCTACTGCCGAGATTAACCAGGAAATGAAATAGGACTACCTACTGCCGAGGTCTACTGGTAATCTACTGTCAAGATTAACCAGGAACTGTAAGATGTTTGAATGATTGCCGTTGTAGACTGTAGATGTTGTTGTAGATGTTGTTGATGTAATCTGTAGATGTAATCTTGTAAATGTAGAATTTGTAGATGTAATCTTGTAAATGTAGAATTTGTAGATGTAATCTTGTAAACTTCACCGGGGATCTTAGGAAGAGATGTGAGCCGGTTGCACGTCTTCTCAAATAAAGAGAGACTATTGTGATAAACTTCTTCGACTTCTCTTGGGAGATGTCACTGCTGGAAGTAAACTCGTGTGATGAACTTGCCAGGGAAGAAATTCCTGAAGAGTATCTTGTTGTAGTTGTAAGTATGTGAACTTCTTGAGGTGAACGTTTCTCAAATAAAGAGAAAACATCTGTGAAGTTTTCGATAGAACAATCTTATGGATTTCCGGAGAGATGCCGTGAGTTGATGATCTTGATAAAACCCAATACGGATGTTCAACCTGTCTTGAGGAGACAGATGTAGATTGTTGGAAAGATGTCTTGTAATATTGTTGGAGAAATATCCATCTTCAATAATTATCTTCATGAAGACCTTTCCTGGGGAGAACAGTGCAAAATAAATGCACACTTGATCCATGTTCAAAAGTTGGAAAAATGTATGAAGAAAGTGTGATTGTCAAGGACCGAAGTTCAATTCAGAAAATAACTGAAGAGAAACTGTCAAGAAAGACTCGACCATTGAGGTATGAACTCGAATGAGAATATACTAAAGCAACCGTCTTCCACGAGGATCGAACTTTGTGGGGAAAATAGAAATATTGCGCTTTTTCTGTCTAAGGGTGACAACTCTATTTGGAAGGAGAAGACACGCCCAACCACTTGTGGATGAACACGACCAAAGCGACAGAATAACACACACACAAAGATGCACAAATGCAAATGTTATGTTATCTACTTATATGATATGTGTATGCTTATGCTGACAAAACAGACGAAAGCAACGAACGGAGATGGGATAAACATCTCGAAACAAACATCCGACCAATCTTCAAAGATAGAAGTATCACTGGGGATATACGGAGAACCAGATATAGGATCTTAATCCTGCTTCAAAGCTTCAAAAATTTCGACTGGGGGAGTAGAGAACACTCCATTCGGGGATATAGCAACTTGATCTTGCCGGATAACATGGTTGTTGAATATGTCGTAAAACTTCACGGGGATGAAATAAACATCCGCCTTGCTGTAGAAGATTAACATTGTAGAGATCCACTAGGGTGTACAGTAACAACCACTTCACTGGGGAGATGAAGTTCAAGAAGATCTATTGAGGAGTAAAATACGTCCACTTCACTGAGGAAGGTGGAGTTGGAGAAGATTCACTGAGGATTAAAATAGCATCTACTTCATTGAGGAAGTGAAGTTGAGCAAATCACTGGGAATTCTGCATTGAAAAGCTTCATCGGAGAACTGTCATGACCACCAGAATTAAAATTTATTGGGGACATGAAGAATGTTATAAGAACAAGGTAATTCTGGCTTGATGAATTGTGTAGTAGTCGCCCTTTTGAACAAAAATTGTTATGCGGGAAAGATAATCTTCGCGTCTCAATTGCCCCAAGTCATATGGATATGAGAAGAAGTTATTCCAAGAGGATTTTACAGAAAACAAGGCGTCCCGCTGCTTTCAAATTCTTAGAGATTCACTGAATCTCGACGTAACGGACCCTGATTGGCGGTATTATGACGAGTCTTCAATCTTGCTCTAAAGGTGAAGTCAAACCTGAGCAGACCATTTGGGAACAAACTTGCCTCAGTTTAGCAAAGTCTTCGAATTCCCATAGGATACACTTGATGATGACGTTTGTATGTAATTTTCTATGATATCAGGCCGAATTAACACGCGTGAAATGTTATTCCTGAAACTGTTAATGCAACATATGTGTCTGTCTTGAAGTTTTGAAAAAGAGATATCACGACCACTTATGACAAAGTCACTAGTTAGGACATGAATTAATTTATAAGCCAATATAAATAGTTGAGCATAGCTCATAGGAGTCAGGAAACGTTGTCTCATTGAGTATGCTTTCGAAGTAAACCTTACTTCAATTAGGACTTTCAAAGGTTATATCGAGGTTTAGTTTACGTTTTATAAAACAAAAGGTATAAGGGTCAAAAGCTTATTTGTGCCCACCCAAATTTTTTGAAATTTTAAGTATTCAATCGAGCTGACTGAAAATTTCCCTGCCCCAGGTTTAAAAATGAAGTTGGAAAGGGTTTGGGAGAAATAAAGCAGATCCTCAATCAAGGTTTGAAGGAGTTAAAAAATGGATTAACTTCCTTATGTCTTTGGTGTTTAGGAGGTTTGAAACAATGCCTTACATCATTAGTAGGGTTTTATTCAAAAGCATACATTGAGAGATCCTACGTTTTACTTCATCATCCTCCTCCCAATTCTCCACCGAAGTGAGAAAGAAATCGGGTGATTTTGGCATTATAAAAAATACATTTTTAAAGAGTGAAACGAATGGGTTTCCTCAAGACAAACATTTATTGCATCACTTATTCAAAATAAACAAGTTCTCACATGCTAATTATGCTTTTAACCAAAGAAAGTAACAAGAGCAAATAAGCAGACGAAATAAACAGCTGATCAACATAACGGTGTTCCATTCACGATTGGGATTCCTCCTTTGAAAGTTAACTCTTTGTTATCAATCATTTCTTGAACTTTTTCTTGGAAAACTTTACATTCTTCAATCGAATGCCCCAATGCTCCATCATGAAATTCGCAACTGGCGTTCGGGTCGAACCATGGTGGACGAGACTTCATAATTCTAGTCTTTCTGGGTGTCATTACCGAGTTTTTGGCAAAGTAAGACCATAGCTGACGGTAAGTCATTGGGATAAGATCAAACCAACGAGTTTCTTCTTTCGGAGTGTTCAAAGGTGTCTCCTGATTCTGAAACCGTCTTCGAACTTGTCGATTCTGATGTTGATTTGGAGGAGTCAATCTTCGTTTATGAGGTAGTCGCTGCTCGCGCTGAGCAGGCGCCACATACTGATGTTGAGGATAAGGTTCCGGAACCGGCGGGATTTGAGAGGAATCCCAAACTGCATTAACATCAATGCTTCTTTCCTCTAGGAAATCATCAACTGAAACCTCTTCATTAGCTTGGTTATTCAAATTATCTTGGATTCTTCCACTTTTGAGCGCATTCTCAATGTTTACTCCGACTTCTATAATCTTGGGGAAATCCAATGGTACAGCTCCTACCATTCTAACATAATAAGAGTCTGGCAGTGTTCTCAGAAACATCTTGTTTAAATCTTTCTCGGGAAGTGGTGGACGAACTTGAGATGCTAACTCTTTCCATCGTTGGGCATAGTCCTTGAAAGATTCATCGTCATTCTTACTCATTCTTTCTAGCTGGTCACTGTCTGGAGCCACGTCCAAATTATAATTGTACTGCTTTATAAAAGCATCAGCTAAATCTTTAAAGGACTCAATACGATTCCTTTGTAGCTTCGTATACCACATCAAGGATGCCCCAGATAAACTCTCTTGAAAGCAGTGAATCATCAACTCACTGTTGTCAATATAAGCAGCCATCTTCCGACAGAACATCGTCAAATGATCTCTTGGACAACTAGTGCCCTTGTACACTTCAAAGACAAGCATCTTAAACTTCGGAGGAATAATTACACCTGGAACCAGACATGAGTCACGAGCATTAAAATCACATGTATCAGCTCCTTTTGTCATCTTCAATTGTTCTTTGAAATCCCGAAGTTCTTTCTCCATTACATCCACCTTCATCTTAGTACGAACATTCTGAAGATTAGGTACATTTTCTAGGGGCTGGGAAGCTTGAACAACCAAGTTGTCTTGCACAGGAGGAGGTTGAGTAGGAACATCCACTTGTTGAACATTGTCGTCAGAGGGAAGATCAAATAACGGATTAGTCACAACTCTGAAACCAGCCGTGGAGTCCATATCTCTATTCTCTTTACTATCCTTCAATAATACTTCGAGCTTGGTCAGATGGTCGAGATGTCAACTGACAGACAAAGACGGAAAACTGAATTAGGACATAGAGGAGAAGAGACTCATGTACATGTAAATGCTGGATGCATGATGCGAGAATGCATAATGCTAATGCAAGAATGTAAGGATGAGAGGTTTCATGGAACTCAAGTTCTTATAAACATCATAGAATACCAAAGAAAATCATTTTAATATTTTTATGCATATATTTTTATTTTATCGGATTACAAATAAATATCCTCTTAAGAGTCCTAACATAATAGCTAAATAAAAGCTAAGAAAGCCCTAAGGAAGTCCTTCATCTTGTTTGTTGATTTGTTCCTCCACTTGGATCTCCTTGAAGGTAAGCTCGTCCATGATCAAAGTCTAAAGAGTAGTTTGATAGAGGAAATTAAATCCTCCATCCCTTCTTTTGCTCTTGTTGGAAAATGAGAAATGGATCCCTTATTTACTTGGATCTTTGATGATGATGAGAGTCTTTTGAACTTCTAATGATCCTCCATGTTAAGGAAAGCCTTCTATTGATCTTCAATGATAATGAAGTCTCTTGTATTTGTCCTTTGGAGTTTCTTGATTCTTCAATTGATGCCCCTAACTTCCTTAGGTCATCCAAGCTAGGACTCTTAAAAGAATATTTCAAAAATATTTTCTATTTGGAATCTATGTTGGTTTTGTAATGTTTATAAATAAACTAGGAATTCCATGAAACTTAATGTAATATGATGCTTAAATGATGCAACAAACACAGGTAAGCACATAAGGACACAAAGATAAACAAATAAGGGGAACCCTAGGTTTGCAACGAGCATGGAGCAAGGGTATACCCAATCCCAAAGGTTATGGACTAAAGGTTAATTGTACCTGCAGAACAAGGTTCTAAAGCGGTTCCCAAAGTCGTTAGCCCATCTTTCAGATATTATCAACTTCCCAAGTACTCGGGGGTTAATAATATTCTCAAGAGAACTTCTTTTGAGTGTAGTATCGCGTAGCACTATTTCGGGGGTACCCCCTCATAGCCCCGCACTACATCCTAATAAAGGTCAAAGTGGGGTTAAGGTAACTACGGTCCTCAATATTATAGGCTCCAACATCGAATATAGTGCATGTTTTCACGATTAAAGACTCGTTCAACAATACATCTTTCGAGAGGGCCTCAGTTGAGCGTGATTTTCAAGTCAGCTTGGTCGGGATTCCACTCCCTATAAGCCTCTTTGAACATATCACTATCCTATCTTAAGTTCACTCAAGTCCGGGTGTAGGACTTTGTCTCACCACTCAAAAGTATCATCCCAAAGGTAATAAACAAACAAGTAAACAATTATACAAATATATAAAGCAATAAAAAAAATAAAACAAGATAGGGAGACCCACTGAGGATCCCCAGTGAAGTCGCCATTTCTGTCGCGGTGAAATTTTGATACCAAACTATTGATTAGTTTGAATCGTTAATTCATTTTGCAACCGAACTTTGATTTGTCCAAAGGAAGGGATAAAGATCGAAATTCCCATAATGCAATGCAAATGCAAGCTAGAGAGTTTTAGGTTCGGGGGTTGGTTAAACTTAGGGAAGGTACTAGCATCCTAAGTTTCTGTAGTACTCTACAGGAACCTCTTGTTTTATATTGTTTATTGCTAAGTGCTTATCTGCTTAATGGTTAAAAGACCTAGGGGTTTGTTTCTAAGTATACTCGATAAGATGTCGCATCTTATGCCTACATATCCTTACGGGAGTGGAATCAGAGTATGTTGTAGTTCACCCTAAAGGGTTAGAGGAGTTCTTTGACTGTGGTCAAAGTTCCTTCGGGTTAGGGTAGTTGTTTTGATTGGGTTTAGGAGAAAAGACGAGTCTTCATGTTAAGGGAGATGTAACCACCACAAGTGTAAAAGGAGGTTGTAGGAAATGGTCTTTGCATCGTCTTAAGAAAAGGTCTTACATACTCGGATGGTCGCCAAGTATGCCTTTATCGCTCTTAAGGCAAAGTCCCTACATGTTTGATTGTATTGTTGTGGAGGTGGAGATTATATCTCACTTAAGATGATTAACATCTATTCTCTATTGTGTTTGTAAGATTGTATTGTTGATTGTTTTTTATTGTGTTTATTTCTATGTTGTAGAGATAATGGTCCTTCCTAAGGGGTAGGATCTAAACTTAAGCGATCAACTTGAATGGAATCAAGGATCGAAGGGAATATGATGCAAATGATGTGCAACTACACACAACGTTGAATTATGTGTAGGTTTTTTATTGGTGAGGTTGATTAATTGAGTTTTTTTTGAGAGAAAAGTGGTATTTGATTTTTGTTTTAGCAAAAGTTATTTTATTTAATTAGATTTTGATAGAAAGGATTTTAATTAATATAGACTTGAGGAAAAAGTTTTATTGAATGGAATGAATTAGTTATCATAAAAGGATAAAATTAATTTGAATAAAAAGGTTGTTCTATTATCATTAAATAAAAGTTCTCTAAAAGAGATTTTAATGAACAATTCAAATTATTTTAAATAGGACAATTATAAAAGGGGAAAGTGAATGGAATATATCAAATTACTTATGATTAAATAAAAACCAAATAAATAAATAAAAGGAGATTAGTTCAAATTAATAAAAAAACAAATTTAATTGATTAATAAAAGGTTATTGTTGTTTTAATTTAAAATTAGGTTTATTAATATAATAATTATTTAATTAATTAAAAAGATTAATTATTAATTAGTAGTGATTAGCAGCAGTGGTGTTAGTGTGGTTAGTGATTGTGTGTAGGTGATTAAGCATTATTATACAAATAATAAAACGAAAAAAAACGGAAAACCTAATCCCCCCAAAATCCCCAAATCGATTTCCTTCGTTCATCTTCTCCTCGCCTCACTCTCCTCTTTCTCTCAGATTTCGGCCGATTCCTCTTCCTTCACCGTCTCTTTCCTCAATTTCTATTACCTTCTTTCGTTCTTTCATCTTCCATTGTTCCTACACAAATCAAATGAAAAGCATAAAATGGTGGTAACAAAAAAAATAACAAAAGCTCACGATTGATGGTCAGCGGAAGTCTTGACGGAGGTTCGATGGCGATTTCCAGTGGATTTGCGGGGCTTCTGGGTGCGGACACGACGAATTGGCGAAAGCGGTTTCCGGCGAAGGCTTGAAGGTGATCTCGCGGCGATTTGATGACGACAACCTCCGAAGATAAGTTCTTCACTTTTTTTTCACGTCCCCCTTATTTGTCTATCTCATTCTCCTTTTATAGGTCTCGTTTGAGAATCCTGGGTTGAATGCTTTGAAATCGTTTTAATGCTGATTGAAACCTTCTGTTTTTGGTTATAACCTGATTTGAAAAGTTTCCTTTTCTGTTCCAATTTCGTTTAATGCTCTGATATGTGACTTAATTGAGAGGAACGAATCTTGGGAATATTCTTCAAATGATTTGCTAACTTTGGATTTGCATTCTTGGCAGGTGCGGATGGCAACTTTGTTTTGGGCCAAGAGAAAATTCAGCCTATAGTAGATACGGTTGGTAACTCTGTTTCTGGTGTTAGGATTGAGCAAACTTGGAGGGAGGTGTGGGATTGCTGCGTTTTCCAACTTCCAACAAGAACGTCGATACCTACTCGTGAGACTTTAAGGTTATGACTTAAACAAACTTCTGCTTTGTGTGGTGATGATTATCTTTAGGGAAAGGCTTTTGCTGTAATACTTGATTTGTCACCTAGATCTAACGGATTACCATTATGCAGGTTGTCACCAGATTCTGATACTGGAACCTCTGGCTTGGTATCACAAAGCAAACCTGACACATCAAACTGTGAGCTGTGTGTATCATCTGACTTTGAAGGCCGATTCAGGACTTCTACTTGCTCCCTCGAAGTTCTTTCTGAATAGTAAACTCTTTTAGGAATTGGAGGGGGATGAAGAGAACTCAAATCCATTGCATTGGAGTGGGAATAAACATAGTTAGGAGCAAACGTACTGCTAGGTGCAGAAGAAAACATCAATGGGCAAGGGAACGAAGGTAGATGCCCCTTCTGGCATGGTAACTACAGCTGATGCTTCAGGACCGTTATTCTTCAAGTAACCATCAATGGGTTGAAATAGAGAATGTCGCCATGGTCACTCCTTTGTTTACTTGAATTACCACTTACTGTTTTCACCTGCAAGGTAGTAAGTTCAGATTTTTTGTACTGGTATTCCACTAGGAGGATGGTATTCATTCAGAAGTCCTGATTGATTGTCCAAAAGATGAGAAACCAGAGAAAAGAGGGGTCTCTCCAACCGTAGGGTTATGAACTAATTTCCGCAGTTTTGTGCCATTGGGTCACCAAAGGTCAGCTGATTGGTTTCATAAGCATTTGAAGATGTCAGTAATACTTGATGTGAAGACTGGGTAGGTAAATGAGCTTGCTATTATTGGGAAACAGGAAATGCTATCAAGTAGCTGGAGAGTAGACTACTGAGGTAAATAATCAATTTGGCTGCAGAAGTTATTTGATGATGCCACTTTTTATTGTGCAGGTTATAGGCTGGTAGGAGATGTCTTTGGGAAAACAAGTAGAGCCTTAATCAAATGTGTACGAGGAGCTGACGAGAGAAGTGGTAGCAAGCTTTACGGAAACATCTCTCAAAGTCAAATTTGTTGTGGTGTAGAACATAATTGATGGTGCTGGTGTCATAGTTAGAGAGTGCTCTAATTCTCTTAGCTCTTGTGTAGCAAATTAAATAACTGATTCTTTATCTTCCTTTATAGATTACGTGGGCTGCCGCAACCGGATGAGCTCTGGGAATCTCGACATCGACAATAACCATGAAGTTCTCTACGATACGGTAGTCGAAAACATCACTGAGTCTCATGCCCGATCTGATGTGCATCTGCTTACTTTACTTATGACTCTAATTTCAGTGAACGTGACTTTGGGCTTCAACACTTGATTTTGTGGAGGAAACCGAAACTGCAAAGCGAGATCTGTATTGAAACTCTTAATGACGTCGATGTTTGTTGCTTTCGAGATGCAGTTCTACGGCTTAGCGGAGAGCTAATTCAACAAGCGGTAACGGCTCGAGTAAGTGATGTTTTCATGTTATGGCAGGTAAGATGTTCTCTGTTAGCAAATTTAGAACTTCTGCAATGTACCTATAACCTCTTAATGAAATCGGCTTTGGCTTGATACTCCTGATTGTATGATTCAAAACTTTCCATTTTCAATTCTCTTGGTGGGTAGCAGGTATACTTCTTTCCATCCAAACTTGATTCGTAAGGTCTTTGCTTAAACTGATGCATACTTGGTTTATGGAACTGATATTGGCGTTATCCTATTCATTAAGGCGTCCGGTAATCATTTCAGGAAGCAAGTCGTCGGTACTAGAAGAGTCAAGTGTAAGAAAGTTCAAAATCTTCTTCTGCAATATCCACGTGCAGACATACACTAAAATGAGGTATCTTCTGTTGAAGACCATTCGATGTAGGGATTAATCTTGCCACATAATTTGTTTATCATCTCATTTAATTTCCTTCTGTTATAGATTTCCTATGCAAGAAAACATTGCATTGCGTTGGCAAGAACGCGGAGAAAGGCTGGAGGTTCTTCACTTTGAATCTTACTTGTTCAACCAAAGTCGACGGGTATCTGAGCGAGATCACATTGACTCCTGTCCTGGCCAAATTTAACACCTATAAAGTTAAGGATTCCATCCTTCTTATCTTCTTGTTCAAACTTTGATGAATGTTGGCTTTATATTCATCCTTCTTATGCCCTTCATCTAAAACTTGCTAGGTTGGCAAAACCATCTTCTTTCCTCTCTTTACCGTAAGCAGTCAAAGACACTTTTGGTTTCTTTTGTCGTGCAGCCAGCGTCTTAAAGGTCTCGTTCTTGAGCATCCGTGCGGTTCACTGAATAATAGTGTTGAGGGTTTATGGGATTGAAGAATGGAGGCTTTGCAGGAGCCGTTCAACTTCCTAAAAGTTGTTGTTGCCCATCTCCGTACACCTTTGCTTCACAGATCATGATTGAAGGTAAGAAAAACTTGGAAACCGTAACGAGTGTTGTGAAATGATTGCGAGAATTCCCCTTCTGTTCTTAGTCGTGACATCACCGATTTTGTTGGGCAATGCAGGTGGGTTGCTTGTGTTTTGACCGATGCCGACGGTGGCGAAGCCAAAGCTTTGAGATGACAGAGCGATGTAGATGGTTACATCGGCGTGGCCTGGTGACGTGGTGCCGCTACTCTGTGTCAGACCTGGAGGGAGTTGCAAGTGTAGGTGGGAAGCTATCAAAACAAAAGCTTTAAGGCTTGCGGTTACAAATGAGTAGCAGTAGTCATATACTGTAGTCCTTCATTTTCAAAGTATTTTAGTTTTTGAGTGTATGATGATAAAACAATATTACGTAGTTATCCGAGTAATGTTTTGTTGCCTACTTCAATTTAATTCCATGAGTTCCTTTACATGAAGCAATTTGTAAATTATGGCCTGATAGTTATCCTTGTGTTAATTTAGTTCTTCACGTACTTAATAACAAGCCATGGCAATTGGTGGAAAGGAGTATTAGAACGATCCACAAATAATTGACAAAAGATCTGAAATAAAGCCCAGCGGCAAACCAATGGGGTCCTGAAGGAAAAACTTGAAAAGGCAACCTCCAAAATAAGCTCTTCAGTAACTTAACCACTAATAGCAAGGAGATACTTCTTTTATATCATGAAGATTTTCTGATGTGAATCAATCTTACTCAAAATAAAACTAACTCTTCATGAATGAAACTCGTGAGTGGAAGGCAACTTAGACGAATCTTGGTTTAGTCGGAAGCTTGAGCATTGAAATTCTACTTGCCCTTACTATGATCGATCCTCAAATGACTATGCTTAACCCCTAATCAAACTGAATTAGGCTCAACTGACCATATCCCTGATGCATTTAAATTGTGAGAAAGAAAAATTATCTCCAATCGACATTACTGCGTCTGCACAAATCGGTTAGTCGCATAAATATTAAATATTAAAATAATATAAAAAGCGCAGAAAGAGGTAGGATCCTACGGTCAAAAATTAGGGTGCAACAAATGCCCCGGAGAGGTTTGGCTGTTTCGATGAATGCCCCGAGGACGGGGGCTTTTCCGATGAATGCCTTGGGGACGCGTGCCTTTTCCAATGAGTACCCCGGGGAGGGGTGATAGGTTAGCCTTTGAACGCCCCGTGGAGGAGCGGCGGGGAGCGTCCCTCGGGGAGCGCCCGCGCGCTCGTCGTTCTCCCGTCGTTGTCGCCCTTTCACTTGACCTGCGGTGGAAGGGTGGATTTGATCTTGGCTATCGAATTCACCATTGTCCTCTGCTTTTCAGGTGTACATGTCGGCCTTGATACCGGGGACGATGGTCGAAGATAATGAACCCGAGGTCCCGGATTTCGACGAGCGGGTCCTCCCCATCGAAGAGTGGGTGGCCGAAGAGCCGTTGTCCACCCCCTCTTGCTCCGGGCTCGACGCGTCCGATGTCTACGCTACCATGGAGGATACACACGAAGGGGAGCCGCAACACAGGCAGGTGTATCTCCCGAAGGAGCATCATCGCATCTGCTCGAGATATGGGCGGCGGATGTTTCCCATGCACGAGTTCTACTTCAAAGAGGCCCGGCTCCGATTTTCGTTCTCCGCTTTCCATTTGGGCCTTTTCGATTGGTTATGTTTGACCCCGTCCTAGCTGCATCCTAACGCTCTGGCCTTTATCCGCGCGTTCGAGGTGTTGTGCTTTTATCTCGAGGTGGAGGCCACGGTGCCCTTGTTTTTTCGCATCTTCCACCTGCAACGCCAGTCGGTGAATGGCCGTCAGGGATGGGTCTCGTTTAAGCAGCCGACCAAGCTCTTCAAGACGTACAACGATTCTGTTCGAGATTTCAAGGGTCGGTTCTTCCTCGTGAAACCGATCACCCAGGAAGGCTCGGATATTCTTTTTACTGAGGGAGAGCTGATGGTAGACGGCCAGCGGTTCCTTGCGTGGCTCCCCAAGGTACATTTATTGTGGACCTCGGAGCACTTCAACCGTGGTACTGACCGGTACATCGTGCAGGCTGGGACTCTCGACGAGAGGGATATGGCCGCCTATATGAAAATAGTGGCCTTTGTGCGGGATCTTCCCCCGTCGAAACTGGTGACGCCCGACGGTCGGTACATCCTCGACGCGCAGGGGAACGTGCAGACGAAGAAAAGGCTGATTAACACGAAGACCCTGCTCGGTTGCGCCATGGGGGCGGACGCTCTGGAATATCTAGGTAGGGACGCTTCTTCTTTCTCGTGACCGTATGTTTTGTCCGTTGCTAACTCTTTCTGTTTGTTTTTGCAGCGAACATGTCTTCCGTCGAGGAGCGGGTGAAAAAGCTGCGCGCCTCAAGGGCCGCCGCGGTCCCGAAGACGCGGGTGAGTCAACTGGTTGGGCAGGAGGCCGTGACGCCGGGGGGCCAGAGTTCGTCTTCTTCTCCTCAGGAGAGCCAGTCTCCTACGTCTCAGGGAGCTGCGAAGAGGCCGAAATCCGAGGAGCCCAGTGGCTTGATTGATCTGACGACCGGCTCGGCCGAGGAGGGCTATGTCGTTCCGCCGTGCCATCAACATCCGGGCTATTTTCACGGGGTCCGGTCTCCTACCGTCTCTGCTGGGAAAGTGAAGGCTGTCCGTGAAGCCGATCGAGAGTCTCGTCGACATATCCTGGCGGAGGATTTGGCCGCGATGAGGCGGACGTTTACGACGGCCCTTGTCCTGAACGAGGAGGGTTGCTCTGCCGCCGAGCTGTCCAAATTGCAGGGGGACCTTACCTTCATGTAGTCGCGCCTGGCCAAGCTTACCGAGGAGCTGGAGAAGAGTCGGAAAGACGCTGCCGATCAGCGCAAGCGAGCGGAGGGTGATGAGGAGAAGGTGACCTCGGTGGAGGAGAAGCTGGGGGCGGCAGTGGCCGAGGTGCAGGCGTTGAAAGTTCGCATGGAAGTCCTGGACAACGCACTTCATCCGGCCGAGGACGAGACTGAGGAGGACCAGCGGATGATCACGCGTGCTGATTTTGTCGCCCGGATTTGGGTGTTGGAAGGCGATTGTTTGGATGCTGTCGAGGTCGGGTTCAAGAGCGTCGTTGCGCAGATCCAAGTTGTCAACCCCGGCGCCGCGTTGATCATGGAAGGGATTGGTCCGTATCATGAGATTGTCGACGGGAAGGTGGTTGACCCCGAGCTTGTCGTTTCCGACGATGGCCCCGTGGTTGCTGAGCAGGAGGGCGAAGTTGTATAGGTTTCCCGGGCCTGCGTGCTCGTAGTTTCTTGGCCTGTGTGCCGATATTTTGTAACTTGTTTTTCTTTGTTGGGCCTGTGTGCCCCTGTTCGTGTAGTATTGACTACTGGGTTGGTGCCCACTTTTGTTTAATATATCTTTTGAGAATTTTCTAAGTGTGCGCTCGGTATTTGCACGATGTTTATGCTCGTCTTATTTTCGCATTTATTTGTTTGCTTGAATTATGTTTGATATGGGCGTGTTGGTATGCTTTTCGGGCCCGTCCGGGTGTTAGCTCGACACACTTGTTACCGGCGGTGAAGGGAACTGGCCAGTTTGGCTGGCGGTGTGGCCTGACCGTTTCGGGGGTAGTTCTCCCCGTGGCGTGGACATCCCATCGCGAGCTGGGCGTCTTGCCGGTTTTGGTACAGCGGTGGGAAGTCTCGGTCGAGGTGTTCCCCACCGAGCAAGGCCTTTTGTCCGCGCACACAAGAGGCAGGGCCTGCTTTTCTCTGGTCGTTAGTGGACGCGTGGGAGTGCGGTGGTACCATGTCGCCCCCCAGTGGTCGGGACGATGGGTCATCGCGGGCAGTGTTTTAACTGTAGTACCGCTTAAGTTTCGCGGCGTTCCATGGTCGAGCTAGTTGTTCCCCGTGCAGGTTTTCGAGGTAATAGGCCCCGTGCTCCGTCTTGTCGCGGACACGGTAGGGGCCTTCCCAATTCGCAGCCAATTTGCCCTCGTGTGAGTCTTTCTGGTTTCTGCGCAGAACTAAGTCGCCGTTTTTAAAGTCGCGTTTTAGGACTTTGTTGTTGTGGCGAAGTGCTACTTGTTGTTTCAGCCGGGCTTCTCGGAGGGCTGCTCCTGAGCGAATTTCCTCGACGAGGTCGAGCTCTTCTCGTAGGGCGCCGTTGTTGTCGTCGGTGTCCAGGGGAGCTTCCGTTCGTTCTGGATGGTTCGCGTATTTCGACCGGTATCACGGCTTCGGTTCCATACGTGAGGCGAAATGGGGTTTCCCCCGTGGTTGAGTGGGGAGTGGTGCGGTATGCCCAGAGGACGCTGTGGAGCTCTTCGACCCATGCTCGCTTTGCGTTACCGAGTCGTCGTTTGAGTCCCCTGAGGATGACCCTGTTCGCGGATTCTGCCTGGCCGTTTATCTGAGGGTGCTCGACCGAGGTGAAGTGGTGTTTGGTTCCGAGCTTGGTGACGAAGTCGCAGAAGGTTTTGTCCGTGAATTGTGTGCCGTTGTCGGTGACGATGGCAAGTGGGACCCCGAATCTTGCGAGGATGTTTCGTTTATAGAATCAGAGTATGTTGTGGGCCGTGATTTTAGCCAGAGCTTCGGCTTCAATCCATTTGGTGAAGTAGTCGACGCCCACTATGAGGTACTTGTTCTGATAGGACCCTAGGGTGAAGGGCCCGAGGATGTCCAGCCCCCACCAAGCGAACGGCCACGGGGAGGAGAGGGATGTGAGTTCGGCTGGAGGGGCGAGGTGCATGTCCCCGTGTCTTTGGCATTTGTCGCATCGTTTGACGTGTTCCTTCGCGTCCGATTGTATCGAGGGCCAGTAGTAGCCTGCTCATAGAGCCTTGCGCGCTAGGGATCTTCCTCCGAGGTTCTGCATGTTGATGCCTTCGTGGATTTCCTCTAGGACGGCTGCGCTCTGGGACTTATCTATGCATTTGAGGAGTGGGATCGCGAAGCCCCGGCGATACAGCCTTCCTTCGAGGAGAACGTACGAGCAGGCTCGTCGTCTGGTTGTGCTAGCTTCTTTAGGGTCGGCCGGAAGGTGGCCGGTGCTGAGGTAGGCGTGGAGTGGGGTCATCCAGCAATCAGTATCCCCGATGGCGTTGATGTCGAGAAGGGTATTGGTCGCGTTGGTGCTTGGTTGCGACAAGACTTCTTGGATGACTGACTTGTGGCCTCTTTGCTTTTTGGTGCTTGCCAACTTGGAGAGGATGTCGGCGCGGGTGTTCTGCTCGCGCGGGACGTGCTGAATCTCCGCTGAGTCGAAACCTTGCAATTTTTCGATGATAAGTGCTAAGTACTCGGAGAGGTTGTCGTTCTTCGCTTGATATTCTCCTCGTACTTGTGAAGCGACTAGCTGGGAATCTGTGTAGATTCGGATGTCTCTGGCCCCGAGGTCAGATGCCAAGCGGAGTCCGGCTAGAAATGCTTCGTATTCGGCTTGGTTATTAGTTGTCGGGAAGGCCAGCGTGAGGGAGACTTCGATGAGGGTGCCCTCGTCGTTGTCGAGGACGACGTCGGCGCCGCTTCCCGTGGAGTTGGAGGAGCCGTCCACGAAAATGGTCCAGATGTGGCTCCTGGTGGTGGGATCGGTTGACAGGGTCATCTCGGCGACGAAGTTTGCCAGGGCTTGAGCTTTGATGGCGTGCCGGCCCTCGTAGGTGATGTCGAACTCAGATAGTTCTAATGACCATTTCAGCATGCGTCCGGCCATGTCGGAACGGTCGAGGAGCTGGCGGATGGGCTGATCGGTGCGGAGCACGATGGTGTGTGCGAGGAAGTAATGTCGGAGCCGTCGTGCTGCGGTGATGAGGGCTAGGGCGACCTTCTCGATCAGCTGGTATCGAAATTCGGGGCCGTGGAGGGCTTTGCTAGTAAAGTAGATGGGCTTTTGGCCCCTCCGGCTTCGCTGACGAGGACGACGCTGACGGCTTCGTTAGCCACGACCAGATATAGGTATAGGGTTTCGCCCGTCACGGGACGTGTTAGCACTGGTGGTTTGGACAAGACGCATTTAAGGTGGCAGAGGGCTTGCTCGCATTCGTCCGTCCATTCGAACATGGTTTCCTTCCTGAGCAGTTTGAAGAAGGGAGGGTGTGCTGGGCGGACTTGGCAATGAACCGGGAAAGGGAGGCGAGCACGCCGTTGAGGGATTGGATGGACTTCTTCATGGTGGGCGTGGTGATGTCTGAGAAGGCGTGGTATTTGTCCGGATTGGCCTCGATCCCCCGTTCGGTCAAGTAGTAGCTGAGTAACTTGCCGGCGCGGACACCGAAGGTGCATTTCTCCGGATTGAAGCGCATTCGACATGTCCTTGCCGTCTCGAAGACCTTCCTGAGGTGGGCCGTGTGGTCGTCCTCTGTGCAAGATTTGACGATTATGTCGTCCATGTATACTTCGAGCATGTCGCCGATTTCGTCTTGGAAGACACTGTTCATCATCCGTTGGTACGTGGCCAAGACGTTCTTTAGGTCGAAGGGCATTACATTGTAGTAGTAGTTGCCCGACGCCGTCATGAAGTCCGTGCTCTGTTTATCGTGCTCGGCCATTGGGATCTAGTTGTACCCCAAGTATGCGTCCATGAAGGACAAGAGCCTGAAGCCCGCGGAGTTGTCGACGAGCTTGTCGATGTTGGGGAGGGGGTAGGCGTCCTTAGGACATGCCCGATTGAGATCAGTATAGTCAACACACATGCGCCATTTTCCATTATTCTTTTTAACGAGTACAACATTGGACAGCCAGGTTGAATACCAGGCTTCCGAAATAAAATTTGCCTCTAGGAGGTCTTTTACAGCTTTCTCGGCTGCTGCCGATTTTTCGGGGGACTGTCGACGCCTACGTTGCACAACGGCCTTCGCGGTCGGGATGATGGACAACTGGTGGCAGGCGACCTCGGGGTCGAGTCCGGGCATTTCTGCAGCACTCTAGGCGAATAGGTCGGCGTTCTCGTGGAGGCAGGCTTGGAGCTGTCTTTTCGTGAGGTCTGGGAGTCTGGCGCCGATCTTCACGGTTCTGCTCGTGTCTTCCCCGAGTGTGATGATTTCGAGTTCTCCGTCCGGGATGGGTCGTGCCGGGTGGGTGGTCTGCCCGTTGTCCTTGCTGGTCTTTATTTCGGGATCGTGCTCTTCGGTGAAGCGACTGTCGAGGTCCACGGATCCGACCAGCTTCTTTGGTTTGCCTTTGGGCGCTACGATTGGAGTTGTCCTCTTGGTCGTTGGAGCGATGGAGTCTAAACCTTTCAGCACGACCTCAAAACACCTCCGGGCGGCCTCGATGTCTCCGTTAAGGGTCACCACGGCCCCCCGTTTTGTGTAGTATTTCATCTTCAGGTGGACGGTGGAAGGTACCGCGATGAGTTCTGCTATCGTTGTTCTTCCCAGGATACAGTTGTCGAGGGACGGGCACTCGATGACTAAGAAACGGATGCTGATTTCCCTGGCTGTTTCTTCTTCTCCGAAGGTGACTTTCAGCTCTACGTACCCCCAAGGTCTCGTCGTTGTCCCGTTGAACCCCTGAAGGTCAGAGCCTACGTAGGGGGAAAGGTTGGATTCGTCAAGTTTGAGGGTTGTGAACAGGTGCGTGTACATGATGTCAACCGAGCTTCCCCCGTCGACGAGGATGCGTCTGACATCGAAGTTCGCCATCCGTTCTCGTATGAGCAGGGGAATGTTGGAGTTAGGGGATCCCCCGGGGAGTTCCTTGAGGTAAAATGTGATCGGATTGGATCAACCTTGGAATCTTTCGAGCGTGCTCATTCTTCCGGAGTTGTTCGTGATAAGCTCGTCGAACTTTCTTTTCACTGATCCTACGGACAGGCTCCTCGTGGTTCCACCTGAGATGACCATGGCTCTGGAAAAGTATTCCTATCGGCTGGTTGGTCTGATTGGCCCGTCGACTAGGTCGGGTCCTTCGGGAAGGCCGAATTCTCTGTCCGTGAACCAATCCTCGGGGCGGTTGACACAAAGTGCGACCTGGAGCCTGCTGTTGTCCTCTGGAGAGGGGAGTTCCTCGACTTTCTTGGCCTCTGGGGCCTCTTGCCTCGGGGGTTCGCCTCCCCGGGTGTATCTCTTCAAGTGACCGTCTTTGATCAGAATTTCGATCGCGTCCTTGAGATGGATGCAGTCTTCAGTCACGTGCCCATGGCTCCTGCAGAATCAGCAGTATTTCGATTTGTCCACATTGGGTTTGGGGAGTGTCGGTCACGGAAAATGGACACCTCCCTGGACGAATTCGGTTTTGGCGCATTCGGCCAATATGCGCTCGCGGGAAGCGACCAAGGTCGTGTACTCCGTAAATCGACCTGCAGTCCGCGTTGTTCGCGGGGCTCGCGGGGGCGATATTCGCGACGACGGTCCCCTCCCCGGCGATGGCTCGAGGCTCCGTCGTCTCGGTGCCCGCGAGGGGCCTCCCTGTCTCGGGTGTCTCGAGCGGAGTTGGCCGCTTGTGTTTCTTCGAATCGGATATAATGCGCGGCTCTGTCGAGGAAATCCTGGAGGGAGGTTGGCCGGTGTATGCCTACGGCTTCATAGAATTTGGAGTCGTGGCGCAGACCCTGCTCCATTAGGTAGCGCTTCATCTCGTCTGACGTTGTTACCTGCACTGCTTCTCGGGTGAATCTTTCGATGTACTTTCGGAGAGGTTCATCGGGGCCTTGGATTATCGCCCCGAGGACGGCTTCGGTCTTCGGGTGCCGTCGGGACGCCGTAAAGTGTTTGGAGAACAGGTCCTTCAGGACTCTCCACGACGTGACTGATTCGGGCTCCAAACTTTTGTACCATGTCATGGCACCTTTCCTCAGGGTCGTCGGGAATAGTCTGCACTTGATAGCTCCCCGGACATTTCGGTAGTCGTGCATGGCTTCGATGTCCTCCATGTGATCGTCTGGGTCGGATGTGCCGTCGTACGTCGATAGTGTCGGGGGCTTCTCCATCCTGTGGGGGATGGGGGCATCCATGATTTCCCGGGACAGCGGAGTGCGATAATCGTCCTCGTCGCTAGGAGCCGGGGACTGATGAGGAGACGAGCCGTTTAGAATAGGCCCCTGGTTTCGGGTTCTCGACCTCCTGCCCGGGTTTTCACTGCGAGGATCCCTGGCCGGGATCACTGTAGTGTTCTGGCGCCTCTCGCGAACTTGTCTTGCTGGGGACCTGGTGCATTCTCGCACCACCTGCGTTCGGTGTCTCTCCAGCCGTGGTCGGCGATTTCTGGGTTGAGGTGAGGGACTCCTCGAGCCTCCGTTCTGGTCTTCCCGCGGGGGGACCTCGGAGGGCCGACCCGCTCCAATGCTCCAATCTGTGCGTTCTGCTGGAACAGTAGTTGGTTCGTCTGGTTGATGGCCGAAAAGAGGGCGGCCACCGTTGGGTCTGCTCCCGCTGGGATGGGAACGGGTTGGAATGCTGCCGGGCTCGGGGGCCGACGGTCGGCCTGGTGTAGCCGCTCTGCGGATGACGGTGAGGCAGTTTGGCCGTCTCTCTCGTCGGTCTCCGCTGGACGCGATGTTTCCATCTGCTTGTTCCCGTTGGTGGCGACGTTGAGCACAGAGTCGTGCGGAGTGTCGTCGCGGTGTGGGCTAGCCATGACCGTGGAGTGTTGGTGAAACTTTGGTTTTCTGCTCGGAGTAACGGGGAAGTTTCTGTTCCCACAGACGGCGCCACTGATTTGACCTGATCAGGAGGGGATCACGGGCTGGCCACACACTGTTGGACTGCTACCTATTCACCGATGATGAGGAGGAGAAGGGGGGTGTACCTGCAAGACACTCCGATGCCAAAGTAAGAATTTGGGCAGAGTGAGAGCAGAGTACAGAAAGTGGTTAAGAAGTGAATTACCTGGCCCTCTTGAGGAATAGGGTATTTATAGAGAGACCCCAGCGCTGGGCCAACGGTCACTTGCGTTGGGCTGGATTGCCAGGCCCAACCCAGGTGGCTGCTAGGGATTACATGGCGTAGTGAAGACCAGGACGTGATCTTCGCCCTAGTCCAACTGCTCCTTGATCTCCAGAAAGTGGGTTTGACCTGCTCTTTCGGAGGTGGGCAGTTGGTTGCTGACGTGTCCCCGCGGAGGGGAGCACGTGGAGAACATGCACCAGGCACGTTGTTCTCCCCGCGGAGGGGAACTCGCGAGGTTCCCCGGAGGGCGTAGTTCTCCCCGCGGAGGGGAGCACGCGAGGACGTGGAAGAAACAAGGGTTCCTGCCCGATGGCACGGGAAATGTCGCCCGCGGAGGGCGTTCTGTCCGACTAGGGGGGGCGCCGAGGACGATTAGGAGCAGGCTGTCCGGCTTGGCAGGGAGCGTATCCTGCCCGTCCTGTGGGGGCTGTGCACCCGGTCAAGCTGCTCCACTTATTGGGCCTTGTGCGTCATTGGGCTGGACCGCGAGGCTGGGCCCAAGCTAGAACACTTATTATCATTGTTATGATGTAGTCATCATATGCAACAGAATGATTTTTAGCTTCAATTACTCTCTCCACTACACTAAAGTTAAAACTTATTAACTTCATAGAACATTCACAATTTGATACGTCACACATAGTAACTCTCATATCCAGTGTCCTTGGATCTCTCTGATCGTGATCAGATGCATAAGCAAACTAGCTTCTTCCATAAGCGCTTTATGATACGTCACACATAGTAACTCTCATTTTGTATTAGCTGCACACGTTGATGTTGTTTGTTTGATCTTATATATTTAATTATCATGATCTACACATAACAAACATTAGAACATAAAATGGTTCTTTCACAAATACTTAATTGTTATCATCAAAACATAGAGATAATCCTGTAGAGACAAATCTTGCTCTTACATGTATGTTAGCTTCTTGAGTTTTAATTTTATTTAGAAAACATAAATTATGGCATCATGATGCTCGACCATCCATTGGACGATTATGATTGTGTCATGATGATGTATGGACAAGTTGATATTAAGTTCATGGTTGTAATCTGCTAGTATTGGTGTAATCTAAAAGTTGTCTTGAACTACAAATAAATGTTGGATCATAGAGAAATCAAGTGCAAGCAAAAAACTTTACAAACCGAGTTCCTTGTAAAATAAATAAAATTATCTAGACGGTCAGTTTGACGGGCCGACGACATTTGGACATTTTCTACGCATATGGCCTATTTCTCTGCAAATCCCAACCTCTTTTCCTTTTCAGCGCCGTCCATTTCAGTTATAATTCTACTACTGGTTGAACGTCTCTTCTTATTTCTTCTCATGGAATCGTCGTAGCATAGAGTAAAACCTTCATATTTTGGCCAGTTCTCCTCGTGCGGTAGTCCCGGGAAGCTTTCCTTATAGACTTTGAATACGTTAAGAGCTGTGAAGACCTCTGGAATGTGAATGATGTAGTCTTGACGTATGCTAGAACGTGTTGCATTACGTGGGAGAAAGGTAAGTGAAATGCTTGAAATTTTCCACAGTCACACCAACGATTCCTCAGGTCAACGCTGAAAGTACCCGTCGGACGACCATTATTCTGATTAATTTTTTCCTGCACCATGAAACATAATCTTTCACAATTAAATTGCATGACATTATGTGTGTTAGCCTTGGCTACCTCATCAGCCATTCTCTTGTTGCAACCATCTGTGAAAACTTTGTCGGTAGCTAGCATTTTGGTCCATTTGTGTCCTCATTTACCAAAGAGGGAAGCCATGCGGTAGTATGTAGACTGGACCAAAGTGGTGATTGGAAGGTTTCAGGTTGCCTTTAGTACAAAGTTCATGGCCTCTATTAAGTTAGATGTCATACGTCCCCAACGTTGCCCTCCGTCAAATGCTCTAACCCACTTCTCCCTAGGTATGTTGTCTATCCGATGTGAGGCCTCAATGTCTGTTCTTCGGATTTCTCCACGATAGTAGTTAAATGTAGCCTTTGTAATGCGTAACCTGTAATAGAAATGGTATGAAAAACATAGTAAAAGTATGATATAATAGTTAAAATAACTGAAATGTATTTTGTTACCCATGTTAATAAGTTTTTTGCATAGTTCCTTGTCCTTAATCTCGCGCATGAAGTTCTGCGCAATGTGTCTAATGCAGTAGACATGTGAAGATGGTGGATATTGTCATCCGTTTTCAGAATTGTTATATGGACTCTTTATCGATTCATGTTTATAAGAGATTATGAACATATTAGGTTGTGGTGTCACGTGTAACCTCAGGTTCCTTAGGAAAAAGCTCCATGCTTCCTTTGTTTCACCTTCGACCAATGCGAATGCTATTGGGAAAATGTATGCATTTCCATCCTGTGCCACCGCCATCAATAGAGTTCCTCTGTACTTGCCATACAACCACGTTCCTTCTACTTACACAATGGACTTACAGTAGGCGAAGCCACGTATACACGGTCGAAATGCCCAAAACAGACGATGGAAGATTTGTTTTCCAGAGATTTGAGAACCATCATTTGAAATTGCAGGCAGGGTTTGCAAATCTATAATGGTTCCAGGAAGATAGGTTTTCATTACCAATATCCACTATGGCAGGTCGTTGTAAGATGTTTCTCAATTTCCGTAGAGCGACTCTATGGCCTTACACTTAGCGATCCATGTTTTCCTGTAAGATATTATGTACCTGTATTTTTCAAGAATATGGGCAATCATCACCTTCACCTTAAGTGAAGCGTCTTGGTTGACAAGCTTTCTAATGTGGCTAATCATTTCTGAACTGAGCTATGGTCTTGTGTCATAGACGTGGTAGTGCATGTGTGAGGCCCAGACAACTTACCAATCACCCATTTTAAGTTCCTTTTTCTCAAGGAAGCTCTGCATTTGAAATTGCAGTCTTGTTTCTTACATTTAATTACGTATCGTTCATTGTCATATTGGTAAACCTAATAGTCAATATTGTGTGTTATATGCCAATGTTGCAGAGCAAAAATGCAAGCTTCCTTGTTTTCAAACTCCATCTCATTCTCTATTTCGTCACCCATATGGTTTGGTATGACACCTCCAAACACAAAGGTTGTTTCATCATCTTCCATACATATATTCTGCATATGTGCAGGTGGGTTGTACAAACTTATTGATTCAGCGTAAATTGGCTGTGTAGACGCGACTATTATATCTTCATCATCCTTGTCATTGATGTTACCAAAAATATCTTGCATCCTAACCTCTTGAAGATCGTCGTCGCTTGCTTCCCCAACCTCTTCATTTGGTATGAAAGGTTTGTTGTTTTGTGTTGGTTCGTCGTCAGATGCTTAGCTCATTCCATACTGGTGTGATTGCGTCTCTTGCGTTGGAAATGTTTCGGTATTGTCCAGTAGACAAACATACAACTCAATTGTGGGTAACTGACCAAACATCATGTGGCACCGAAACATTGCTTCCACATCTTCATCGTTCCTGATCGGCGTCATTACGTAAAAAATTATACTGTCGTCTTCATTAAGTAATGGATGACGGTAAATAATCTCCTCAACGCATCGTTCTAAATTTTTTCCATTCTATCTTTGAAATGAAAAAAATCAGAATTGACATGAATTTTGAATGTGTAAGTATCTGTGTTCCTGAATGAGAATCCAACAGTACTATTTGTCGAAACAACACCATTAAAGTGGTAGGTAACTATTATATTTCTTTGAGCCATATTTGATGTGAAAAATCTATGATTTTGTTAATGAAATATGGAGTGATGATACAAACAATATATAATACACACGTATATATAACACACACATATAATGAAAAGAAAATAAAGGTAATGTGAGCTCGTCCACTCAAAGGACGAGCATGCTTTTGGATAGTACCTGCTCGCCCAACTAGATGGCGAGCATGCTCTTGGATTCGCAGCAACTCGTCCACCCAAGTGGCGAGTACATGAAGGGTCCTGAAAAATGTCCTCCATGCAAGGTACATTGTGTAAGACCTACATAATAGTCTTGCATGCATTCCATGCAATTAACCATTACTAATGCCATGCAAAACTCAGTGTAATGTCACTTCTACTTGTCACATTTACACTTCAAACATTTTTACTTTATCTATAAATTCAGTTTTACTTCAAACATTTTTCTACAAACATTTTCACTTTTATCATAAAACACTCTAGCAACAACAAACACTCAAGCATTTCTCTAAAATTTTTTACACTCAATCAAAATGTCTTTTTTGTGGATGGGTGATGAACACCGTGGAACACAACTAAACATTCAAGTTAGTGTAAGTTTTCCTCTACTATTCTATGTAATAATGTTTATAATTTTTTGGTTCAATATTATTTCATTTCTTTTCAGACTAATGCAAGGTTTTGAGTGCATTCTCATGCTCTAATTCAAGCAAGTGCGGGAATAATCTCGTATTTAGAAATAGAAGGTTTTGCTAATATTGCAAAAATAAATAGTCTCAAAATCTACTCCAACCTAGTTAAACCTCTGTTAAAGAAATGGAGACCAGAAACACATACGTTTCATTTCCCAACAGGTGAATGCACAATAACGTTAGAAGATGTGAATATGTTACTTGGTCTCCGAGTTGATGGAAAAGCAATCAACGGTCCTACCGAAGTAGCAAATGATGTTTACATGGAGAACTTAGGGGTGAAACCTACAGAAGTGGATAAAAACAGATGTTCTGTTAGGATTACGTGGCTAGAGAATTTATACGAAAATTTAAAAAATAACTCTGCCCCAACCCAAGAATATACTATTTTATAAGCTAAAGTTTATATTTTACTTGTAATTTCTACTATTTTATTTCCCGACAAGAGTCAAAATCTTTTGCATTCTTCCTGGATTCCTTTCGTATGGAATCTAGAAAAATGCAACACCTTGGGGGTTCTACATGTCTTGCAAAACTGTACAGAGAAATGTGCAAGGCCGCAATCAAAGATGTTAGCAGTATGAGTGGTTGTGTTCTTCTACTCATTTCTTAGGCATTCACGCGTATACCATTGTTTGCTCCTGTTAGTACATTGCAACCGTCATATCTAAATGCTCAAAGGTATTACTAGATTAAAACACACACTTATAAAGACGAATGAATTATGATGCTAATCCTCGTTTCCATCTACAAGGGTATCGAAACACATTGAACCACATGCAAGAAAAAGATGTGAGTTTGAAACCATAGAACCTAGTTGTTGCATATACTCCTTAATTGTATTATAATTTTTTTAATATGTGACAGTTTATATGGAGGTCGTGCATTCAATACCTGGTGCCCAATCTTAGAGATAGCCAGATCTAGAGTGCTACAACTTCTCTTATATGTTTCTATACTATTGAAATGCATCAAACAGATAGGGAAAAACTCCAGTTCGGATTTGAACAACAAATCCCTTCCCCGCCAAGGTGTCTAAGGGAACACCACACAATGACGATGAGAAAAGCCCAAAAAGTTCATTGGCGAGACTTAAACAAAGAGGAGGTGAGAGAATGGAAACATAGAAGACATTTGATTTTGCAGGGGGGACACTGTAGTTGGTGAACGTAAGTCAAGCCAAGAGTATTTAAATTGGTTTCGTGTCATTCTATATATGCATATTGCTCCAGACCAATTTTTGATCGACCCTTGCATGCAAGGTTCGTCATCAACATAACCAAATGTCGCACCAATGCATCAGGATGTGCCACCAACGTACACATCTCAATTTGGGGGCACGCATCTTCATCAGCTCAACATACATACCAACGCACGTAGACCACCGAACAACACATATATTATGCATCTTCATCCCAACACCAAACTCCCTACAATCCACTCCCTCAACAAAACTACAACTACAACCAACATTATCAACCCAATCCAACCTTCGACCACCCTTACAGTTCACTCTAGTTCCACCGCCAAACTTTGATAAGTCAAACCCTCAATTCCAACATCAAACCTTCAACACTTCATTCTCTCAACCAACCTCCACCTTCATGCCTGATGATGTCTACTACCCAACCCTCCAACAAACCCAACCCGAAACCTACACCCAACCACCACAACCATCACATTCATTCCAACATTTTTTGCTGACGGAGGATCAACTGATGCAAATGCCAAATTTTAACATTGATGATCTTCTTGCTGAGCAACCTTCAACACAAGCAGAACCCCCTTCAAGGCAGGCAGACCCCCTACAACAGATCACAATCAAAATATGTCTTCTGACTCATCTCAATCATCTACAACGAATGCAAATGAACGTGTGGGCAGAGGATATCGACATAAAAAGGCCACTAGGTGTGAAACCGAGGGCCATTTTTGAAAAAATTTATATGTAAAATGTATTTTTGTTTAATATATTTTATTATTATATTTAATTAATATAATATAATATATTTTATTATTATAATATATTTTAATTAGTATTTAATTATTAAATTAATATAATATGTTTTATAATATGTTTTTTATTAAATAAATAATTTATATAAAATACAAATATGAAAGAAAAAAAAAAGCACACATGCTCGCCACTTGAGTGGACGAGCACCTTTATCAGAAAAAATAACTCATGAACTTGTCACTTGAGTGAACGGGCATGTAGAAAAACTAGGACACCTTTATGATTTTTTTTCAAACTAGAATAATATAATATTTATTATTTCAAACTATGATATTACAGTAAAAAAAAAGTCAGAATTTCTGATACAGTCAGTCACTACTACATAACAGGTTTTCTTGATCGATGGTTTTGAGTTGACATATTTATAGCATGGTCATAGTTGTACTACCTCTTTCAGCTAAGTTTTTGACCTATGTCATATAAAGACCCATTCTTATTATCCACATCTATAAAGGACATGTCTACATTGTTATATTTTGTCAAATGACTGTCTATTTTCCGGATTCTCTATCAACAAAAAAGTATATGTCAAACCATATAGTTGCATTTCAACTATGTCCAACAAAATACATTTGGAAATTCGACTTACTATTTATATGGTTAGTTACAAGGCCATTGAAGAAAATATTTTCTGATCCCTTATACATTGGTTGTTATGAAGGTAAATATTTCAAGCCAAGTTCAAGGCCATTGAAGAAAATATTTTCTACTCAATATGGTGTGCTGTAAGTACTAATTAAGGGATTATTTGATTTTAAAACTCATTTTAATCAATTTGTTTGCAATCATATTTTAAAGTGATGTAAGAGTAGAATCAGATGTAGTATTCCATGGTTCCTTTGTTTTAAGTTTTATATAAATGATTCGTTGAAACTAGTTACATGTAAAATGAACGGACATGTAGTTAAAGAATATGGTTTAGGCATGATGTCAGCATTAAATTATACATAAATTAATTATGTTCTTAAATGTTAATTTATAGTTGTATTAGACATAGGTAAATAGTCATTTTTTTAACCTAAGTCATTTATTTATGTGATAATGTACGTGTTATATGATGTGTAATCAATTAAAGCTTTTATTGTAATTGATAAGAAAAAAACAAAGGAGGGAATCAAAATGGTAAAATTTAAATGATTCATAAGTATAATGTATGCCTAAATGTTATGTGATTTTAGTGACTTCATTTGAGTTAATAACAATACATATGTCAAGTAAACTAAAAATTGATGTGTTTTTCTCGATAATTGAAAAAGCGTTGCAGTTTTCTTGATTGGATTATCTTGGTTGTGTCCTGTAGGGTTTCCATTGGACTGTCATGTTATGCCATTTTGACAGTTTGATTTCCTTTTTTCCTACACAACTGAACACTTACAATTGATTGTTGCATAATTCAAAAACAAATGTATCCTATATACTCTTGAGGAGAAAGGGACAAGTTGTGGTCTTAACCCGGGATAGAACATATGATGCACAAGCACTATGTGAGGTTAGTACAATATTTTTCATGTTTTTGAACTCAGTCGGTTATGTTTCTAATTTGAATAACTGTTATGATGCATCACGAGTCATGGTTGTACATGATGTCAAAGATGTTATTGCCACTGCCCTAGTTGTACCAAATGAAGTTCACTTTAAATTTTTATAATGAGTTTATCCTCTTCAATTTATTATTGATTTTTTTGTAGATTAGAACAGAAGAAATGGATTTGATAGCTGAGAGGGGCATTGTAGCTCATTATAGTGGGAAAGAATTTGTTCACTTATGAAGATATTAACTTATCTTTTTAATCTTACATTTAATTTTAAGTAATTACTCTCGATTGATCATATATCACATTGTTGAGATACTTGCTTATTGGTTGATTAATTTAACCTGTTGATTGTTGGAGGTATTATAAATGAATGCTACCTTGTATTTAACATATCTTATCCATAAGAATAAATTCATTCGAAGCCATTGAAAGAAATGTGTTCATGTTATGCATTTTAGAATGAATTCTAATATAGCATCACAAGCTCTATGATTTTTGGAAGTAAAGTTTGCAGAGAGAAGAAATTTTGACAAGATCACGATTTATTCCAAGCAGGTAATTTTACTATTTTTGAACCCACATAACAACTTCTTATGTAAATCGATTTTGGTCCCATTATGAATTTATTTCATGTTTTGATTTCTAATGCCCCATCTTAATTATTATTGAGTTCAAAAATGAATGATAAACTTGACCATCATTATTCAATAACCAGCAATGATATTTGAATTAAAGAAGCAATCATAACTTTCAACAAAAACTTTTAGATTTTCAAAGTAGAGAGAAGCCGAAGAATCAGAAACACCATTATAAAAAAGGTATTCCTCTTCCTAGCATTACACAAGCAGCATCATTGAAGAGGAATAATCAAAATGAGTTCCAACAATGTTGTCTAGGTCCAACAAACTATAGAGGTCCAACAACCTGTCCAGGTCCAAGTTTTGTTGAGAATAATTTTGTTGTGGTTAGGCTTTCCAAGTTTCTAAAACCGTATTATATGCAATTTTACATAATAGCTATTGCAAGTTTTTAATTTTTTTTCTACTTTTGACATGTTATTGTCAGTACACACAAACCTTTAGCATATAATCTGGATGTATGATGCACTCATACTGGAAATTTCACTGTCTGTCAAATAAAAACAAGTGGAAGAGCATATGCAGTATTGATGGTGTGACTGTCAAGTAAGGGTGGAAATAGGCTGGACCGAGCTAGACTTTGTTAAGCATAAGCCTGACATGTAAAAAAATATGAAGCCTAAGTTTGACCTGTAGCCTGTCATATGCTTATTTTTAGGCCTGAGGCAGACCTTTTCTAAGGCCTGGTTAGCCTGCACAAAAGTCTATTATTTTAAATAGACTAATAAACTAAAAAATCAATGAGACTAAAAGTTTGTTTACATTGACTTATTTTAACTTATCTATTACCATAAGTTTTGTGAGATTATTTGTTTAAGATAACTTACGAAAATAACTTATAACATTGTTCATAAGGTGTTTTCATCTTATTTTCATAAGCTCTCAAAGATAACCAATTTTTATTTATGTATTTTAATTTAAAGTACAAAATATAACATAATGATAATAAAAAAATATTCATATTTATTTAAATAGGCTGGTCTACTAGGCTTAAAAGACTTTTTTCGTAGCCTGAAGACTAGCCTTTTTAATTAAATAGGCTTATAAGAAAGCCTAGGTCTTTTCTATTAAAAAAACAGTTTGGCCTGACTTGAGCCTATGTAGGCTAGGCCCGTAGGCCCATGCTATCGGCCTGACCTATTTTCATCCATACTGTCAGGTCTAACTGTTTCCTTTTGTTTCATATTATTAGGTATCGTCCAAGAAAGCCAAACACTTCAAGTCTTTCCTACATAGAAGTATAACTGCTGTAATGTAATATGTGCTCAGTGGTCACTGTTTCAAGTTATCGATTCCTTTGGCAGTGATAGGATTCCTGATCTTCGGATCTTAGAGCATGTCAAACACTCTGCTAAGATTAAGAATGTGGTCCCAACCCACTACGCCAGAAATGAGTTTTAGCAGCGCACCCTTTAGCAGCGTTTCTTAAAAAAGCGCTGCTAAAGGGTGAGTAAAAAAAAAAGAAAAAAAATTTCCTACCAAAGACAGCGCTTTTGAAAAAGCGCTGCTAAAGGGGGGCCCTAAGAAAGCGCTTTTTAAAAAGCGTTACTAAAGGGGTACCCTAAGAAAGCGCTTTTAAAAAGCGCTGCTAAAGGGGGACCCTAAGAAAGCGCTTTTAAAAAGCGCTGCTAAAGGGGGCCCCTTTAGCAGCGCTTTTTCTATAAAGTGCTGCTATATGACATTGCTAAGGCACCCTAAGAAAGCGCTTTTAAAAGCGCTGCTAAAGGCCTTTAAAAGCGCTACTATAGGTATTAGTATTATAATTTTAAAATACCCTCTAGAATTTTAAGAGAAACAGAACAGTCGTGCAATATTTCTTTTCTTCTTTCTTTCTCCTCTGGCGAACGATCCATTCAAAGTTTCGTTTCTGTTGCCGTCATCCGCCGTCGACCGTCGCCCTCTTCCGTTGGATTGTGCCGCCGTCGCCGTTCACCGTCCGTTTTCGAGTCTGCATTGCATTGCATTTCCACCATTGTTAAGGTATGTGAAGTTTTACTATGGTTTTCTTGTTTATTTATCTTTTCACCATTGTTGGTATTTGAAGATATTAAAGGTTTTGAAGGTTTTTCTTAATAATGTTATCTAAATATTGATGGTTTTTCTTTTCACCATTGTTGGTATTTGAAGATATTAAAGGTTTTGAAGGTTTTTCTTAATAATTTTATCTAAATATTGATGGTTTCTGAGTTGTTGACTAAATAGGTAAGAAAAATTATTAATAACTCATAGTAAAATTATTAATGTTGTTTGATGGTTTTTTTTGCATAAAATTATTAATGTTGTTGACTAAATATTGATGGTTTCTGAGTTATTGATGGTTTCTGAGCTGTTGTTGTTTTTATTGAGTTATTGAAGGTTTAGTGAAGGTTTTTAGTGTTGTTTTGTATTGAAGGTTTGAGGACATGCAAGTAAATTTGAGTTCAAGTATGATACATATACTATTGTTTTTGTTGTTGTGTAGATATGTTACGTTTGAGGACATGCAAGTAAATTTTAGTGTCGATACGTATACTGTTGTTGAGTTATTGTTTTTGTTGTTGAGTTCAAGTATGATACGTATATTGTTGTTTTGTATTGAAGGTTTGAGGACATGCAAGTAAATTTTAGTATTGTTGTTGTGTAGAAATGAGTTATTGAAGGTTTAGTGAAGATTTTATATGTTGATATGTTATTATGTTATTATGATGGATTTCTCAATGTTTATATGATATATATGTTATTATGGTTTTATATGTTTAGTTAGGATTTCTCAATGTTTAGTAAGAGTGTCATTTTGGTTTAAGGATTATCTAGTAATTTTAATATGATTTGTTTTGGTGGATTATCTAGTATTTTTAATATGATTTGTCTTGGTTAATTATTAATATGATTTTAATAAAATTTATATTTTGTCTGCTATAGGGGTTACCTGTAAAGAGCAAAGTTGTGATCGTTTCCAAGCATCCTATTGCGTAGCATTCTTAGAAGTTAGTGATTTCCTTACAAGTATTCTCTGTTTTGTTTAACTTTTATAGTTTAGTGTAGATTACTCAATTAGTATGGATAAAAAATGGATGTCTGGTAATCGATTGTCAAAAGAGTACGAGAATGGGGTATCGAAGTTCGTTAAGTTTGCTGTTGAACACGCCAAAGACCCCAGTAGGATCACATGTCCTTGCTTAGGATGCTGTTATGGGCGCCGAGTTGACGCCATTCAGTTGGAATCTCATTTAATGAGACATGGAATTGATCGAAGTTACACATGTTGGACATTACATGGTGAGATAAGTAACGAGAATGTTGAACCCCAGAATAATACGACATGTGCTTCAAAGGACAATGGCAGAGATACATATGATTGTGATCGAGTCGAAGAGATTGCAGAAGCACTTGAAGAAGATCTTCAAGATTGTCCCAAGATGTTTGAGAGGTTGGTAAGCGATGCAGAGAAACTGTTGTATAAAGGTTGCACTACTTTGACAAGATTGTCCGCGGTATTAAAGTTGTACAATTTAAAGGCGGGTAATGGATGGTCGGATAAAAGTTTCACAGAGTTGTTAGCCTTACTTCAAGAGATGCTTCCGGAGGATAATGTTCTTCCCAATCGAACCTATGAAGCTAAAAAAATGTTATGCTCTATTGGCATGAGCTATGATAAGATACATGCTTGTCCAAATGATTGCATTTTGTTTCGAAATGAATATGCATCATTAAATGAGTGTCCTAAATGCGGTGTATCTCGGTATAAGAAAAAATTGTCACCAGCAAAAGTATTATGGTATTTTCCTATAATTCCGAGATTCAGACGCATGCTTCATAGTGAAACAGATGCAAAACACCTGACTTGGCATGCAGATGATAGAATTGTAGATGGGAAGTATCGACATCCGGCAGATTCACTACAGTGGATGAAAATTGATAATGATTATCCTGATTTTGGAGAAGAAGCTAGAAACCTTCGCTTGGCATTATCGACTGATGGAATGAATCCGCATGGTCTGCAGAGTATCTCACATTCTACCTGGCCTGTAATTATTATGATTTATAACCTACCTCCATGGCTATGTATGAAGTGTAAGTACATGATGTTATCTATGTTAATTTCTGGCCCTAAACAACCAGGGAATGACATAGACGTATACCTGACACCTCTAATCGAAGACTTAAAGAGTTTGTGAGAGAACGGTGTGGAGGTTTATGATGGATATAGGAAAGAAAGTTTCAATTTGAGGGCGATGTTGTTTGGCACAATTAATGATTTCCCAGCATACGGAAATCTATCGGGGTATAGCATTAAAGGTCAATGTGCGTGTCATATCTGTGAAGAAAACACAGATTGGACGCGGTTGGAATTTGGTCAGAAGAATGTCTTTCTTGGTCATCGTAGATTCTTAAATTCTAGTCATCACTACCGTGGGTGGAGAAAAGCATTCAATGGAGATTTAGAACAACGTAAAGCTCCACCTACATTGACCGACGAACAAATTTTTGAAAAGGTGAAAGATGTGAGTACTAAGTTTGGCAAGCCTTTTGCTCATACGCTTGTCACGCGTGGGTGGAAGAAGAGGTCAATTTTGTTTGAGTTGCCGTATTGGAATTCGTTGTATGTAAGACATTTTCTTGATGTTATGCATATTGAAAAAAATGTATTTGAAAGTGTTATTGGTACGTTACTCAATATACAAGGAAAGTCTAAGGATGGCCTTAAAGCAAGAAAGGACTTGGTAGCAATGGGAATAAGAAATGAATTAGGACCCTTGAAGAAAGGAAACCGCACATATCTACCACCTGCTGCTTATACTTTATCTAGAAAGGAGAAAAAGATACTGTGTAAGTTTCTGAGTGAAGTTAAAGTTCCAGAAGGATACTCTTCAGATATTAGAAGACTTGTTTCTATGAAAGACCTCAAGTTAAAAAGTTTAAAGACACATGATTGCCATGTTATAATGGAACACTTTCTACCAATAGGTATACGTTCTATTTTTCCAGAAAAAGTGAGAGGCGCAATAACTAAATTGTGTTTTTTCTTTAGGTCAATCTGTAGTAAGGTGATAGATCCTGCGATCTTACCAACATTGCAAAGAGAAATAGTTATTACTTTGTTCGAGCTTGAAATGTATTTTCCTCCATCATTTTTTGACATAATGGTACATCTAGTTGTTCATGTTGTGAAAGAGACACAACTGTGTGGACCTGCCTATATGAGATGGATGTACACTGTTGAACGTTATATGAAAATATTGAAAGGGTATGTGAAAAACCGAAGTCGACCAGAGGGATGTATTGTTGAACGATACATTGTTGAAGAAGCTATTGAGTTTTGTACTGAATATTTGTCCAACGTTCAATCCATTGGCCTCCCAAAATCTCATGTTGTTGAAAAAATAGATGGTAAACAGTTAATTGGAAATAAAGTTGTGACAGTTTCAAGGGATGAACGGGAGCAAGTGCATTTGTATGTTCTGCACAATGACATTGAGGTTGAGCCGTATGTTGAAATGCACAAGGACGTTCTCCGAGGTTTAAATCTGAATAGAAATGAAAAATGGATAGTACGTGAGCACAATCGAAGTTTTATAACATGGTTCAAGGAGCATATTTTTTCAAAGTTTTATTCTGATCCCGCTTCAATAACAGAAAGGTTGAGATGTTTAGCATATGGTCCAAGTTTGCATGTGTTTTCTTATAGCGCATACGCAATTAATGGATACACATTTTATACCAAGGAACAAGATGATAAAAGTACAATGCAAAATAGTGGTGTCATCATGCTTGCCGAAGCAATGCATATTTCGTCGTATTATGGGGTTATCGAGCGCATTTGGGTGTTTGATTATGAGAAGTTTCAGATTCCTATCTTTGGATGCAAGTGGGTTGAAAATAATAGTGGCATACAAATGGGATAAATCAGGTTTTTTGAAAGTGGATCTTAATAAGGTGGGGTACAAAGATGAGCCTTTTATTCTAGCCACGCAAGCTAAACAAGTGTTCTATGTCACTGATCCGACAAGTACGAAATGGTCTATAGTTCTTTTTTCCAACAAAGTAATCAATAATAACATTGGAGAAAAAGGGGATATTTATGTTGAGAATGAAACTTATATTATAGATGATCCAGATGAGAATATTAGAGCGGACAAATCATATATTAGAAATGATCATAACGAGGGAATTTGGATCAATCCATCTGTCCGTGTTGTTAAGAGACAAGTAAACCCCGTTAGAAAAAAAAAAAGAGATGTTAAAGGTACTTGTAACATGTTTTTCTTATTTACACATGTCTTATTTATACCATGTTTTTCTTATTTCTTATTTATACCATGTTTTTATTATTTACATATTTCTTATGTATATATTTGTTATTTACATATTTGCATGTCATTCATTTGATACTTTGGTTTTTCTGAATTACAGGTATATATATTATGGCCAGCAACGAGGAAACATCACATGATGGAAAACAAACAACAAAAGACGTGGAAGGCGATATTAAAAGAGGCATAACAATTATGAAAAAAATCATTCGTGCGAGAGATAAAGGAGTAAAGTATGATGTCCATTGGAATGAAAGAGATCAGTTAGTTGAGCCTAACGGTGCGTTGCTAACAAGTTACATTGGAGTACTTGTACGTTTGCAAGTTCCGATTACTTGCGATAATTGGAAAATTGTTTCATTACAACCGGCTAAAGATAAGATTTGGACCGAGATTCAGGTATAATATTGGAATTGTTTAATTATTGTTGACATTTTCGTCTTTAAATTAAATATACTAACATGTTATATGTATGTGTGTTTGTTTGCAGAGATCTTTCAATATTGAAGATCGTAGGAGAAAATATTGTATTCAATTGGCCGGAAAACGCTTGAGGGGATTTAGAGCGTTTTTAACAAACAAGTTTCTAAAATATTCTGAAGGAAACTTTGTTGACTCGGAGCGTCCGATGAAGTACGCGGATTTGATTTCGGAGGAAGAATGGGAGACGTTTGTTGCAAAGCGAAGATCAAAAGAATTTGAAGTAAGTACAACTTATCATGAACTATGTATAGTATATATACTTCTTCCATGTACAGGAGTTCTGATAAACTTGTTTTTTCAGGTTGTTAGTGGCATAAATCGTCAACGGGCATCAAATCCCGCATATCCATACAGAAAGGGCCGGTTGGGATATGCACGATTAGAACAAAAAATAGTAAGTACATATAAATGCTTTAATATGATATATTTACAAAAAATAGTAAGTATATATAATAGGATATAATGCTTTATTATCCGTCTTAATGCGTAGTTGGAAGAGGAGAAGAGTGATGCGACATCTCTTCCGGACCATGTTGTATGGAAGGCTGCCCGTGTGGGACGAGATGGAGTCGTTCAGGAAGGTTCAACAAGTCTTTGAACAATGTGTAAGTACAACGTTATCTTTGCCAGTAACTGATCAAAAGTGCGTAATATATTTATATATGTTTTTATCTATATTTCAGGAGACTCTGTCCCAGACCATAACTCCCGCCGAGGACGATGATTGCAGGAGCTTACTGAGCCGGGTGCTGAATATTCCTGAGTATTCTGGGCGTGTGAGGGGTAAGGGATTTGGTGTCACTCCATCCAAACTGTATAAGCAGCCAAAGAAAAAAAATCCAACCAATAAAGAAGTGATGGATACTTTGGAGGAATTGAAAGCGCAAATCCGTGAATTATAGAAGGATAAGGAGAGATACATGTCGGAAAGACGTGCTCCAGAGGGTAGAGCTACTAGTGACAAAGATAATATTGGTTGTCCGCAGAAGCTTCCAGAGGTAATTGTATATATTACATTGAAATTAATTTAGCACACTTTACTTAAATGACACATTAACTGATCATTATTTGTTTAGGGCATTTCACTTTGCCGGCTATATTTATCGTCACCTACTCATCGAATGGTTGGCAAGGGAAAGGTGCATAACTTTCTGGGAGAGTTACTTCACCACAAACCGCCCCCTTCTGGATTTTTGAAAGTATCTATTGATATTGCATTAGAGGGGAGTGCGTTGTTGCCTATACCAGATGATATTTCAGGCGCAACAGTGGTGGGAGACGCAATAGGAGCGTATGTGGCATGGCCGGCAAATCTGATTTGCATAGATGATGAGGTAGGTTGAACCTTTTAATACTCAAATGTTTTATGATCCATACATGAAAGTTATTCTTACATCTACATTTTCTTATTTACATGATGATCTTAGACTCCTACAAAATCCAAATCAAAAGATGATAGAATTATTGTGCGGGATACCGATTCAGCTGCATCAAAGAAACAGGTACTACTACAGTTACATGACTATCTTGTTATACATTAATTACTGAACTTATATATGACTTTTAGGTTCATGATCAGCAGTCGCAACAAGTCAGCAAGGGTAAGATGCCTGAAACTTCCAAGGTTCCCAGAAAAGCAATTGTTCCTCGATTTAGGATGTGCCTTGAAACATATGTCGGAACATCAGATGTGCCTGAGGGTGGCGTCCGTCAAATACACATGGAGGCAGGTATTTTCGGTTTTGAATATCTCGAAACAATTGCTAAGGAGGATTTTGATCAGGTTTTCAACCATTCTGAATTGGGCGTCGGTGTTATGCATTCATACATCAGGTACTTCGATCCATTTTAATTAAATAATTGAACATTTTAAAATTTGATCGTTTAACTGAATATTCTAATGTTGATTATGTTTTTTTAGGTTCTTGTATGACAAGTTATTGGTCCCGAATGAATTGACTTCAGTATTCGCATTCTTATCTGCTAGCTGTGTCAACTCACGTATAATAGACCAGTCACCAGATACAGTCAAAGAGTACACAGTGCAGAGCTTTATGCGCGCGACTACGGAGAAGTTGTTCTTTTTGCCATATAATACTGGTCATGGGTTAGATTTGATTCTAAATTCATTTATTATAATTGTTCGATTTTTCCCTTTTTATATATATAACATTTCCGTCTAAACTGTTGTCTTATTTTATAGTGGACATTGGTTGTTGATCGCAATTAATCCGACGAAAGAAATAGTGTATTATATAGATTCATTGGATGGCAATACAACAAAATATAAAAATCTGAGGAACTTTGTTGATACGTAAGTGATGAGATATATTGTTGTCTTTAATTATATATCTTTATTTATTATGTGACATTGTTCTAAATATGCGTTTATATTATGTTAGAGTTATACAAATATTCAGAGCACAAAGAGATGAAACAATGCCAAAAAGTAAGGCTAACAACATCAACTGGATCAGAGTGGAGGTATATTTTCGCATGTTTGACTGTTATAGTGGTTCTACTTGATAAAACTATTTAAACTATATATCCGGATAAATGTTCGTTTGTTTTTTCCATTTACAGTGTCCTCGGCAGCGCAATGGTATTGACTGTGGATATTTTGTATTGCGCTTTATGAGGGAAATTATTCTTTCTAGTCAACTTGAGATTCCAGTCATGGTATGGATCAATTCATTATATAAGTTATATGATTCATTTTGATAATTATCCGATACTTCATCTGAGTAATTAGTTTTAAAATTAAATCTTATTCGATCTGTTATATTATGTAGTATTTTGATGAATTCAAGTGCGCTACTTACACGAAAGCAAAATTGGAAGAAATTAAAGAGGAATGATGTCAATTTATTCTTGGGTTGAGAATTGTATAGAGTTATCGGATTGGAAGACTTGTAATTATATGTGAATTGAATGTATTTGTGTTGTTGTAATTCTGAGGATCGAATTTTGTTGTAACATATTTAAACAGGTTTATATGTATATTAAAATGTTTATGAACAAAGTCATGAGTTACAATGTATCCAAAGTTTTGAATTGTACATATAAGGCCAAAGTTTGAATTGTATATTTAAGGCCAAAGTTTGAATTGTATTTATAAGGCCAAAGTGTTGAAATAAAGGCCTGAATTATAAGCAGGTTTGTGTAATATAAGCAGGTTGTTGGTAAAATATACAAAACAGGGTGAATATTTTAAAAAAAGAAAATTTAAAATTTGGGACATTAGACAGCGCTTTTACACAAAAGCGCTGCTAAAGGTCACAAACATTACGCTACAAAAGCGCTGCTATAGGTTTGGAAGGGGGGGGGGGGGGGTCTAAGACAGCGCTTGTAAAAAGCGCTGCTAAAGGGTGGACTATGGCAGCGCTTTGTAAAAGCGCTGCTAAAGGGGGGGGGGGGGGTCTAAGACAGCGCTTTGTGAAAGCGCTGCTAAAGGGGGGATGGTTGGGGGAATTATGCAGCGCTTACAAAAGCGCTGCTAAAGGGCTAAAAAAGCGCTGCTAAAGGTGCTGCTGAAGGGAGCTTTTAGCAGCGCTTTTTCATTGAAAAAAAGCGCTGCCTTTACCTTTAGCAGCGCCACTTTTGGCAGCGCTGTTAAAGGCCAAAAAAAGCGCTGCTAAAGGTCTTTTTTGACATAGTGACCGTTGTTTGCTATTATCACTTTCTTTTCGTGTTATAACTATTATAAAAAAAATATTTTAAATATTTGGGAGATATAACCGTTGGATTGTAGGTTTATAAATCGTTGTTTGCGAACCTATTATGATTATCGGTGTTTTCTCAGTGTAAATTTATAAACTTATAATTTTTCAATTTTTAGTTTAATTCATGGTCGTTTAATTCATTTTGTGACCCTTTATTGGTTTGTACTTTTTACCTAACAAGTTGTTAATAGGATGATAATATTGAAAAGAGAAAGTTCCAATCTTCTTGGCTGTGTTTGTTTGTTTGTTTGGTTATATTCAACATTCATGATGTTTTGCTGCTTTTGTAACACATGTTACTTTCCATGGTTCAAAATTGTTAATTATTTTCTTATACATTATAACTGTTAATAAGTTTATAATTATAATGTATTTGACCGTGATTTCTATAATATCAAAGATTGCGACTACAACTGCAATATAGAATTTATAGGTCATATAACTTGTCTTTTGCTCTATGCACTTTGTCTTTATTTATTTAACGATTGTAAGTTTTTTTGTTTCTTTTAGGCCTTCTTCGTTGTGGTAAGATGGACGAACTACCTGAGACCTAATATTAAACGCGGTCCCTTTAGATCCGAGGAAGAAAAACTCGTCATACGCGTTCCTTTACTGTTTCTACTACTAATACTATTGTAGCCACATATTTGGCTTCATCAACTCCTGCAAGCAATGTGAAGGAAGATTTTGAATGGAGAGACTAAAAATTATTTGATCATGTCGGATGTGATGATTCATCAAGCTCTAATGATCTTGAAGACCCTTCTGATACTGCATTGTAGCTTTTGTTGGATTTTCCTTCTAACAATGACATGAGCTTCTTAGAATGAAGTTTTACTTAGCACCCTTTTGTATGATGCTTTGGCTCATTTTGTAGAACCAGGTAGTTTTTTCTTTGTAAGCAAGCCATTTGAGAAGTATAAGAGTATTCATTATATAGTAATTTGGTTAGATGAATATGATGATGGATATATTTTGTAGAACACTAATGGCATTGTGGAATTTTAGGTTATTAGGCTTATGTCTCACAATTATGTACCATGTCTACTATACTCTACATTTGATGGGACAGAAGAATTTATTGGATGCACAAGGGTATGTGTTGAAAAATGGAGAAACATTGAATCAAATAGAAATTCTAAACTCAAATATGTTAGGTAATAATATATTTAATTTATAACCGAGAAAATGCTGATAATCATAACAGTTGAATCAAATGAAGAATTTTTGAACTTAAATTTATAGTTTAATTCATTTTTACTTGAATGCATCTACTTATTTAATGCAGCCTACTTTACATGATCAGTTCATCATGTTGAGATTGTCCTTTCTTACTATTTTATTGCATGTCTTTTTTTGTTTTTGTTGGCACTAACAATTTCATTAAAGTTTAATATATATGTTGATATCATCACTTTGCACTGACATGTTGTTTTTGTTTCTATAAGTCATTTCTAATGATATCATCACTTTGCACTTTCCAATTTACCAAGGAGGGTTTATTATCTGTTGATGAGAATAAGGTTTACCAACTCTTGCAAATTTTGTTGATGAGAATAAGGTTTACCAACTCTTGCAAATTTTATCACCGAAACTCATTATTTTCACAACTCACTATCACCACAATACTATTTTTATTTTAATCAACAAAATATTTGTCAAGGTTTATAATTATTAAACATATTGGATTTATCATGTTGCTGATTTCCTACATATTTATCTTTTATATATTTTTAATTATTGGTGATTTTATAATAACAATTATATATAAGCAACAATAAAACCTTATCGAATGATCTAAGATATAAATGAACTTACCTGTGCGAATGCACAAGTCTTCTACTAGTTAGGATGTTGAAATTGTATTTCAATTTGTAATCCTTTTTCCATTAATAAAATGAGATTTTCATATATTTAAAAAGTGTTGTTATTCTTATGATGTTTGCAATTCACCTTATGTGTTAAAGTTCCTTGAAAGTTTTGCATTTGCATTTGCATATCAAGCATCATGTTGCATTTTGGACTTTCTTTCTAGGTGTCTTATTTTCTTCCTTTTTTTGCTCTTCGTTCAGACAAGTTGTCTTACTGGTATAATACTCGTGCAAATCAACTAAGAAAGATGAATCAACTACAACAAGAGAATCGTGACTTAGTGATGAGGTAACCACTTTGAAAGATAGTTTGGAAAGACTCTTTACTATGATGGAAGCTCTGGTGGCTGCTTAGAATCAGCCACCCCCTCCTCCTTCTTTGAATTTGCTTCAAAGAATAGTGATATCAGAGATTGTCTCAACGCCCGTTTCTGTGGCCTCAGTTGTTGTTTCTCAACATCAGATGCCTCCTAGTTTTCCTTGGGGCACGCCTCTTAATTTTGTGCTAGAAGGGTATCAACCTCCAATTACTGAAGTTGCTCCGGTTATTCCTACTGTTGTGTTTGTGCCACCTCCTGTGGTTCACATTATTCCTTATGCTGAAGATCAGGTTTTCTACACTGCTTCGAGCGAGAGTATTGGTGTCTACTAGAGAATGGATGGTTTTCAAGATCAGTTCCAAGAAATGCATAAGGAAATTAAGGCTCTGAGGGGTAAAGAGTTGTTTCGTAAGAATTCTTTTGATCTCTGTTTGGTTCCCAATATAAAAATTCCACATAAGTTTAAGGTGCTGGATTTTGAGAAGTATAAGGGAAACGTTTGTCCTATAAGTCATCTTGTGATGTATGCTCGGAAAATGTCCACCCAGAATGATAATCACCAGTTACTAGTTCACTATTTCCAAGACAGTCTTATAGGTGCAGCCTTAAAGTGGTACATTGGACTTGATAGTGCCCAAATCCGTATGTTCAATTACTTGGACGAGGCTTTTGTGAAGCAATACAAGTACAAAGCACACATGGTGCCGGACCGTGATCAAATCCGCGAGGCTTTTTATTATGAGAGAATGATTCCCAGTGCTCTTACTGATTTCACCGAAATTGTGACTATGGGAATGAGAAAAGAAGGTGTCTGTGAGGGACGATTAGTAAAAGATAATAGTTCATCAGGCAATACCAAGAAGTATGGGAACATTTTGTCGAAGAAGAAAGAGCATGATGTTAATGCCATCTTGCAAGAGAAGCATAGGAGATCCCACAGAACAAGTCAACATCATCAACAAGTAGCATCAATTACTGAAGTTGTTAACAATGCTCCAATTTCTCAGCCAACTTCCAACTATTAACCACACTTTTAACAGCGTGCTCCACAATAAAATAATCAAAAAATTCGTGTGTAAAATAAGATATACTTTAATCCGATTCTGATGTCTTACACGGAGTTGTATCCAGCTTTTATTCAGAAAAAATTGGTGCAAACTAGGGCTCCACCCGCTGTGCCAAAGGACATTCCATGGTGATACAAACCATAGGTTCATTGTTCTTTCCATTAGGGTGCCCCTGGAAATGATCTTGAAGATTGTTTTACGTCGAAATTAGAAGTGAAAAGATTAGTGATTAGAGATAATTTGACCTTTGAAGACACTAGTCCTAACGTACAAGTTAATCCGCTGCCAAAGCATGGAAATGTCACTATTAATATGGTGCAAGAGTGTCCTTACACATACCGTGTTTTTGATGTCCGCTTTATTAGAAAATATCTAGTTGAGATGCATGCCACCCTATGTGAACTAAGTTGCTATGAACATGATCATGTCGCTTGTCGTATCTGTTCAAGAAGTCCTCGATGATGTGTTGTAGTGAAAAGAGATTTACAAGAGATGTTGGATAAGAATCTTATTCAGGTTTGCAGTTATAGGAATGAAGATCATGGTGTGAACTTCATAGTCCCACATTTCAATATTCCAGAACAAGTTGTTATTCCCTACAACAATCAAAAGTCTGTTGTGACACCTTTGGTCATTTGTTTGCCTAGACCCGTGTCATGGTTTACGAGATATGATGAGTCAAAGTTTGGAAAAAGGATATCATGACATTTCTACACTTAGAAATTTTTTTAAGTATAGAAATTCAGTTTGAAATACGCACTTTCAAGCCCATTTTTGATGAAGATTCAAGCTTTAAATTATTTTTCCTTGAACATGAAAGTTGTAGAGAATCCACAAAGCTTTATTTTGAGTACTAGATCATCTCCATTGGATGTGTAGAGATCAAGTTATGAAGATCTCAAATTAGGGTTTCAAAGTTGTCAAAAGTGGACAAGTCTAAGGCAGATTTTTGGAGCCACTTTCCAAGACATTTTTCACTAAGTTATTGATCTCAAATGAATTTTCCCACAACATGAAAGTTGAATATCACTCTTCAAGATTTCCATTCGTTACAAGAACTTTCTCATTGGATCAAAACTCCTCAAGTTATAAGGATTCAAAGGTGAGGTTTCAATTATGATCAAAGTGCAATAACTTAGAATTTTTCTAAGTTACTTTGGACAGTTTTGAGGATACAATTTCCACCCATCTTTTCTCATTAATTCAAGATGCATCTCAAGTTACTTTGAACATGAAAGTTTTCCTATGATCTCCCATCTTTCCAACCATACCAGATTCACCATCATTGGCTTCTCACTCATCAAGTTGTGATAGTGTAAAGTGAGTGATATGAGATTGGTCAAAGGCATGATTCATGGAGAGTTTTGGCACTTTTTCTCATTGTGCTTATGCAGCAGCATTTCCTCTGATTTTACACGCATATCTCACTTTCTTTCATGCCAAGAAACCTTTCCAAATATGACCAAACATCCTCCTAATCACTCATGCACTATTGTCTTAAATATTACCAAGGATGGAATTGTTCCTTTTGGTACAAACTTTGCTCAGCATAGGCCCATTGTTTCCTTGCCTTTCTATTTCTTACTCACTTTCTTTTTCTAAGAAAACCACCCAAAATAAGTAGAGTCACACCATAACCCGTACCTCACCAAAAAAACCAAGTTTTGCCAAAAACTGCAACCAACATTTTTAACCATAGTCACTCACTTTTAACTCACTCAAACCCTCATATAAATACCTAAAAACCCTAGAATACAGGAGGAGAGGCTTCATTTTTCTCAGAATCATAACAAAAACTCTCTCACTTGCCTCAAATTTTTTTTCTTTGAATCTTATTATACAAGGCTCCTCATTCATTTTTCTTGCTCAAGATACCCTTCTGAGAGCTTTAGGAGATTAAAGGAGGGATTTGGAGGCTTGCTTGCACGTGGAAAAAACAATTTCAAAGCTTGCTCAGAGGTAATATTTTTGTTTCATTTTCTCCCTTTATAAGTAGCCATTAAGCATGTTGTGAGCTCCTCTGAAGTCCTACAAAGATGTAGGCATTATTTAGATTAATTTAGGTCATGTTTGAGAATGTTCAATTTGGCACCTTATTTTTTTGTTGGCTTCGATTCATCAATTTTTTGCATTTTAAAATTGTCTTTGATCACGGATTTGAAACCAACATGAGAAGCTCTTCATTTTGATGGTCATTTGGTATGGTTTTTAGCCTGCAACTCCGGCGACGTGGCGGGAGAAGATGACCGAAGTTAGGGCTCCAGCGTTTGAGGCCAAGTTCATAAGCTGATGTGGCTTGTTGGACTTTCACGTGTGTCTATTTGACTTGCTGAGGTGTATTAATGAAACGTTGCGTTTTATTTAGAATGCAGGTTTTTTTGTTTGGTCGTTGGGTTTAGTTGGTTAATGGGCCTAACCTGCTTTTCACACACCCCTGTTTTATGGCCCATATGCGATTAACTAATTTCCATTTCATTCTGGAATTCCTAATGCACCCCTTTCATGTTTTTTTTCTTTTTCTTTTTCTTTTATTTTCATGCTCTCATTTTATTTTATTTTTAATACATCCAACCATTTTAAAACTGTGTAAAATAATGTTTTTGATCATTTAAAGTCTTATGTTAATTTTTATAATTTTATCTTTATTTATTTATTTCCTATTTATTTTGAGTAGGTATTTCCATTGATACTCTTGCATTAGGGTTGAGAATTTGGGTGGCCTATACTCATTATTTGGGGCTAATTATTTAGCCACATTTAGACCATTGAATAAGGGTTATGTGACGCTGTTTGGGGCTTGGTTTGAGTTACCTAAAGTGACTTGCCATTTCTCATTTTTTGACCCTCGATTCACTCCCGATTTGATGCATGTCTTGCATATTTCAACCATTTTGGGCTTTTTCCTTAACCTATATTCTTCCCATATTTTGCAAGTGTTTAAATATGTCTTTGAACTTATGTTTTCTTTTTTTTGGGGGATTTTATTTGAGTGTCTTGATATTTTTGGTGGAAGCTCCATTAAGTGTTGTTGATAACTCTTCATGTTTGAGCCATAGGTTAAGCCTATTGATCCTTTGGCCTAGTTAAGTTTGATCATAGCTTGTGGCATTTTGGAAAATGATAAAATGCTGCCTTGAGGTCATTTTTGCTTTGGTCTCTTGGTCTTTGACCCTTTTTTTCTTTTTTTTTATTGATTTTACAAGTTTGGTATTATTGGAGTGTTTCATTTAGCCATCTTTTGAGCTAGTCTTGCTTTGACACTTCACTACATGTACTAATTGAAGCTTATTGATCTTCATATGTTTCATATTACATGTCTAACTTGTTGGTCAAGCTGTATGTGTCCTCATTTCATGATCATATTACCTCACACACTTCACATGACCCTTTGTTCACTATGAGATTACTTGACTTGTATTTTGTACATTTCTTGGAGATCATTTTCATGCCTTGTTTTGATTAATTTTTGGTTGAGTTGTGAATGGATGTGATTACTGCCCATGTGGTTTACATCTCATATGTTTCATGTCTTGATCATTTGCTTCATGTTTTACATGTTTTTGCACTCATGACTTTTTATTGCTTATTGACCTTTTGTCCTATTGCTGATGATTCTCTTTTAGTGCATCATTGTATATACCTCTTTCATGTTTCACATATCATTTCCCCCTAGGTGGGAATTATGTTTCCCTCTCCCCATTACAATGTAATAGCCTAGTTCTTTTAACTTCTTGATTGTGCTTGCTTGCTGTTTAAAAAAGATAAAATGAACTTAGGATTAGAACATAATTTCAATTAAATGAACAAACAAAGCTTGATCCAATATCAAGTCATTTTTCAAAACCCATTAAGTTGGTATACACTTTAGGGCTCCTCTCATCTCCTTCTCTTCTCATATCTCTTCCATCAACCCCATACTAACCTTGTATGTATTCTACCTTTGTAATTCGATTGCTTCATGCATCGCCATCAACCTACCTTGATCTATTCACCACCCATTTCTTTTCAAAATCTTTTCTTTATTTATTTTGTCTCTTTGAGTCTAAAACCCTTGGTCTTGCACCAAGTGCATTTTCAAAACTTCTTTTCCTAATAAACTTAGATGGTTGTGGAATGGTTAGGCGAAGTCCTTCTTCTATCCCGAGTACGTGACATTATCTTTAGGGTTCACAGTCATAAAGCACTTACCATTCAAAAGCAAAACATCTTTAATAAGAGAATAAGCTTCTCTTTGTATTGAGCTAAAGAGAGAGGATTGAGTGAAGACTTATTCCTCTCCGAGTATTAGGATACTAACTTTAGAGTGTGTGATACTTGTCTTTGAATACGAAGACGTGACTATACTCGCCACACCATTTTCATAATAAATCTTTTGAGATAAATATTTGGGTACTACCCGCAAGGGGTTACTATCTGAGGACTTATTTCATCCTTAAAAATCAACCTTCAAAAATTCAAATGTGACATCTTGCCTTGATGGAGAAAACTAATTCTTTTCAAAAAGGACATGTTACGTCCCTTCTATCGCAAACAGGTAACGCCTAAGACTCCACAAGCGAGCTACAATACACCTAACTGCTAGAATGCGCACGTTGACACCGTCCATAAAAACACCAACAAACCATATTCCGAACTACAAAACTCTGATTCTTTACTTCTTTTAAGTGAAGATACGTAGGCACAAGGGCCCCAATCCTTGGTGAGCACGCTTCCATCTTTTTATCCATAGTCCTCCGAACTACGTTGACTCTGACTTTCTGTCGCATCACTGTGAAGAGGGGCCGGCTAAAGACAGAAGAGTCGCCACCGTTCGTTATTTATCCCAACGAGAGGGAAAGGAAACGATAAGAGAAAACCTACGAAAAGGGAATAAGATAGGTCATCGCAACCATATCTCGGGTTCGGGAGTCGGTTACGTAAGGGGAAGGTATGAGCATCCCTCACGTCCGTCGTACTCGACGGGATCCACGCTTGTTGTCTAGTCTATGGGTGTAAAATAAACTATCTACGACTGCTAAAGCTAAAACGGAAAGAACTGACTCAATAGAGCATCACCGTTATATGCCTACGTATTTCCTCGTGCAATGGAAAAGTCAGAGTCAACGTAGTTTGGGAAACTACCGGGGGGGATTGGTTTCCAAGACATCGCGTCTTGTGCCTACATATCCTCGTCTGGTACGAGAAATCAGAGAAAAACGTAGTTCAGGCTAACTACGGGTAAACGGGGTGTTCTCGATCACACGAGGGTGAGAGAAAAGGTAGACGATACTAGCGCACACATTCTAGCAGTTAGGTGTATTGCTGCTTGACCATTGGAGACTTAGGTGTTACCTGTTTGTGGTAGTATGTCATGGGTTTAAAGGTACGAGTTACCTAAAGGGAAGAGGGAAAAGTGCTCGCTAGGATTACCGCAATCCTATGCCTACGTACTATCAACAAATATGAGAGATTAGAGTAGCCGTAGTTCGGACAACTACAGAAAACGGGAAAGGTTGCTTACCAAGACATCACCGTCTTGTGCCTACATATTCTCATCTAGCATGAGAAATCAGAGCAGCTGTAGTTCAACTAACTACGGGATAAACGGGGAAGGGTGCTCGCCAAGACATCGCCGTCTTATGCCTACATATTCTCATTGCATGAGAAATCAGAGCAGCTGTAGTTCAACTAACTACAGGAAAGGGGGAAAAGTGCTCGCCAGGATCATCACAATCTTGTACCTACGTACTCTCAACAGATATGAGAGATCAGAGCAGCTGTAGTTCGGCCAACTACGGAAAACAGTCTCGATCGCACGGTGGCGAGAAAAAAAGGGGGTCTCGATTGCACGGGGGCAAGATAGGGGATCTCAATCACCAGGACGCGAGAGAAAGGAGTCTTGATCGCACAGGGGCGAGAGAAAAGAGTTTCGATCGCACAGGGGTGAGAGAAAAGAGGAACTAGGCCAAGACACGCCTAAACGGGAAGGAACTCGGGACACACACGCTAGAACCTAAGGCGTAGGAGCGAATGCGTCACGTATTGCCCAAAGGGTATACACTAAACACTCTAGATGAATGAGAGGAGGCCCCCCACTCATCATTTCCCACGTACCTATTGCTTAGAACTCACAATGCTCGGCGGTTGATTAAAAGACTTGAATTAGAAAGATGTTACCGAACAGAGTGGTTCCGTTGACCCTTGACATTGTGCAAGCTCCATTCCAATCTTCTCCTCTTTTGATCCTTGATGATGCTTCGAATCGGGACCAATGTGACGCTAAACCTTCATAGCTCGACTTACAAGGGAAGTCAAACTTTAGAGGTCGCGTATTGATTTCTGTGTTATGGACAAGATAGAGAAACGATATTGAGGATCGTTCTCCAATTGAATCGTGTCGCACGGACCAAAGCAGAATGGGATTTCGTCTTACAGATACAAGACTTCATCGATCACCAAAAGCCAAAATAAAATTGAAAGATGAAAAAATGAGGAGAGAAAAAGAGGTGGTCTCGGATCCAACATTATTCATCAATAATTTGACTGGTAATGAATTACGGAAATGTCGTCATCGACCAAAACAAAATAAAAATGAGATGAAAAGTCCAATAACAAATGGAAATTGAAATGAACTTCTAAAAAGAAAACTAAATCCTAATAGAAATTTAAAAAGAAATTAAGTACAAAAATAGAATATAAAATTCTATGTAAAATATATGTAATATTCTAAAGAAAATAATACCATAATTTTCTAAAAAGACAATAGTAGAGAAATATTAACATATAATACAAAAGAAAATACTCAAAAGCATTTACATAAATAAAACCAAAAATAAAATGGAAACAAGGGGGTGCATCAGTCCAGTAGGGGGTGCAGAGCAAGAGCCACACGGTTGGGTCTTCAGCCCAACTCACAAACAGAAACAGCAAACCAAAGGGAGGGGGTGCAATGATGGATAACGGGTGTAGACCCAAAAATTAAACAAATGGGCCAAAGCCCACTAACCCAATCCAAGGAGTCTCACAGAGCACTTCATCTTCTTTACTCAGCCAACCCTAATTCCACCGTCAGCTTCTCTCAATCTCTCTCCTTCTCAACTTGCTTCTTCTTCCAAAACTTCCTCTAATTAACACGAATATCCCTCTCAGTTCAATCTTGTTTCCTTCAAACATCATCATCATCATCTGAGCATACAAAAATTTGGAGGCGAAAGTTTAACAGAGGGTTTCTGAAAACATATCTGGAGATGTTAGAAGAAGTTGATGTTGGATGTTGATTATTGTTGAAGTTGAAGTTGAAGAACACAGTATGAGTTTTGAATCGGAGATTGATGTTTGTAGTTTTTGTTGTTGTTGAATCCGAGCTTGGGAGTTCGCGGATGATGTGCGAAGATTGGTTTCATTGCGAATGGGTTTGGAGAAAAACAAAAGTGTTGCTGAGGGTTCTGATCCGAGATTGTTGTTGATGTGTTCATTCATGAAGATCTTTGAACAGATTTAGAAAACGGTTCATGAGGATGAAGATAATAGTTCAGATTTGGGTAAGCTTGGTGTATTTTGAGTTGTTTGATGAGGATTTGGGGTTGATCTATGAAGATCTATGAGTTTCGTACGAAGATCTGGAAAAAGTTTGGATCCAGATCGTGAAGATGGAATCTGGACGTGATGAAGAAGTTTGTGATAGAGATCGTAACGGTTGATAGATCTGTGGTGAAGGTTTGTAGTTTGTGGATCGTGTGAGGTTTGTGATATTGAAGGTTGAATCTGGATCTGAAGGTTCATGATGTCGATGATTATGGAGATTGATGAACATGTTTGAGGAAATGAATGTTTGAGTGTTTCTGGAAAAATATGGAAAAAGTTGGTATGAACATTGATGGAATCTGGAAAAATTATGGATGAAGATTTGAATAAGTTGATGAACATATGATGAACATGAAGAAGTTTCCGGTGAGGTGATGAAGTTTCTAGTAGGTTTTCCGGTGTGGATGGGCGGCGCTACTGTAGCTAGGTCTAGGGTTAGGGTTGTCCTCTGGTAGGGGACAATGAATAGTGACTTATATAGCAAAATCGTGACACGTGGCACAACTTAAGACAAAATGATTAAAGATTAATTCTGATTATGATGATTAAAGAAAACTAACTAATGATTAATTAAATAAAGTTGACTCTAAAAAAATCCTAATTAATTTCTAAACACTTAATTAATTTAAACTAAACAAAAATCTGACTATTAATTAATAAAAATAAATTAATCCTAATTAAATCCTAATAACCCCTAAATACATCTATTTCTATTTTCTATTTAAAAAAAGAAATAATCTAAACCAAATAAAATTCTAAATAAAACCAATTAAAAATATATTTTAAAAACAATAAAAGGTTAAATTCTAGAAAACATATAAAAACCTAATAAAATCAAATTCAACTATATTCTAAAAATAATAGAAAATCTAACCAATAAAATCTATATTAAAAATAAAACATCTATTCCTATTTGAAATATTTTCTACATAATTAAATATAAAACAAAAACTATTCTAAATAATTAAATAAGACAAAAATAGCAACAAAAATGCTATGAAAAACAGGCGAGCACCGAAATGCGCCGATATTATCGACATGGATTGAATTATCAAGAGGAGAGTGACTTTTTGCTCGATTTCGACACTGAACTTCTTGTTTGAATTGATTTGAATTGCCTGAAACGCGAGCAATGCGGATAAAATCCTGATGAATTCAACCCGGCTGATAACACGGGCAAAATGCGACCTAAATGATATGCAGATGAAAACGAAGCCGAAGCCAGTCAAATTCGGAAAACCGGTGGGCAAATTTTAGGGTGCAGCACTTTCTCATATCTGTTGAGAATACATAGGCATAGGATCGCGAGGTCCTACCGAGTCTCCTTCCTTCTTCTACCTTCTCTTTTCTCTCTATTCTTGCTTCATACTCTTATATATCCCTTTAGAACACTCTTAGAAAGAAATAATCTTGGCAAATATCTTTACACATATGACAAGCAAATGGTTCCCATCGAGTACGATGAATGTGAGGGGTGCTAATACCTTCCCCTTGCATAACCGGCTTCTAAACCCTTTCTCTTGGTTGCGAGACCATCATATCCATTTTCTTCTTAGGATTTTCTCGATGTTTTCCCTTCCTCTTTTGGGATAAATAAAGTTCGATATCGACTCTTCTGTTCTTCCATTTTCGCCTCCCCGTTGTTGCATTTTTTTTAGTAGCGACAACTTGGGGACTCTGCTGGGGAATACATAGCAAGCCAAACCTAATTTGTTTTTCGTATGCGTATTTTATTTTCTTTTATTGTTTTATTATGTTGTGTTCCTCTTATCTATTGGGTTCATTGGGGATGGGTTGTGAGGATAAAGGCTTTCTACCCGAGCTTTTTCAGTATACACTAAGCTAGGAGGTGGTTGCTTTCTGATTTGCGAGACTTAAGACTCGTTGAGTTGGTTTGACTTTCACCGCTCAGATGAGACCCCTTTGGGATGATTATGTATTACGAGTAGTCATAATGACGTCTTCATTTCTGACCTGGGAGTCTGTGATTTTGAGGACCTTTTAGAACCCTATTCCAACGGTTACTAAAACATAACTCTGTGCTCACCCTTTGAAGGGATTACCGTCTTAGGAATCGTCGTTATGATGGAAAACTTTTGAGGGTTAGTGCATGGGACATTGTTTAAAGCCCTTGGGATGTCCTGTTGTAAACTAATAGATTGCCTACCCGAGGTGAGAGATACCTTGTTGTATTGTCCTGCACGTTCTGTGACCTTGATCCCTGTGCTACGAGCCTGTTCTGTTGTGCATTCATGAGCATTGAATTGCATAACATTTTTTTCATATCAAGGGACTTAAGAGACTGTGATTATCTCAGGTATTTCTGAAAAATGAAGGATCAAAATAAAAGAAGCACCAACTCCTTGAAGTTTAGAGAGTCAAAATTAAGAGTCATCCAAGATCTTCTGATTGATGTACCAAAAACTATCAAAATCAACTTTCAAGGAGAACATGGGAAATTAATTGACCTCGTTTATTCTGGTGTGGACACTTGGGCTCTATTTTCTATGTCTTAATTCCATGACGCTCCGCTCAGATGCTTCACCTTCCAGAATTATCAATTGGCCCATACTCTTGAAGAATATTCCCACCTACTGAATAGTAAGATTAAGGACCAACCCATCTATACCGGTTTGGAGGAAGAACCAAAGTCTCCTATTATTGCTCTTACTCTCTGTGTGACTAAAGAAGAGGTGGATGCTGGTTTAAACAACAAAGGAGGTATTCATGGGTTCCCTATGAAGTTTCTGCTTGACAAGGCTTTCCATTATAAGGAGGTACTCTTGCTTTGATAATCTATGGGATTATTCTCTTTCCAAACATAGACAATTTTATAGATATTACTGCCATTACTCTCTTCGTTCAGAAGAACCCTATTCATACCCTTCTTGCTGACACTTACCACTCCATTCATTGGAGGAGTGAGAAGAAGACATGGATGGTTCAATGTTGTTCTCATTTGTTGTTCAAGTGGTATGTCTCCCATTTGCCAAAGGAAGGACCATTTGTAGAGAAAAAAGAGAAACTAAAGTGGTCTAGACACATTATGTCTTTGGTAGCATACGACATTGCTTGGTACTCCCATGAGTACTATGACGTGGATATTATTTTCAGTTGTGGGGAATTTTGTAATTTACCTCTAATTGGAAGAGCTGGCTGCATTAAATACAACCCAGTCATGGCATTGCGTCAATTAGGTTATGCTATGGAAGATGAGCCTGAGGCAGAGAAAATCTAAAGCTTTTTCTTGCTCAACAAAGCAGAAGATCCTAGATTTGTCAGGAAAGTTGCTAGGGCATGGACCAAGATCCATACAAAAGGAAGAAAGGAGTTGAAAGCGAAAAATTGTGTGGATAAAGAACCATACAATAGATGGTTGTTGGCTAGAGTGGCAGAAAGGTTGTTACCATTTCCTCCAGAACCTCCCATACAAGAGAAACCTCCTGTTCCCACTCATGTGTCCATGGAAGAATATGAGAAGCTGAAGCTGGTAGGGGAAAGGTTGACTAAATAAAACTAAGATCTTCAAACTGAAATCCACCAAGCTGGTGTGGAGAATGACCAATTCAAAAGAAAGATGGAATTTGAGCAAGATCAAGTAGTTGAAAGTAGCAAGAAGTTGAAGCTAGAAACATATTTAAGGATCATGTATCAAAATGGTTTTCAAGGGGCTGATGCGTTAGTGAAGACTCTTTGAGAGCTCTTGAAGAAGGCCAAAGAATCTTGTGAAAAGGCATGGCATTTTTGTGAGCTAGCTTCTGCTGAGAAGAAGAGGACTGGGGAAAAACTTGAGGCTGACATAGATGATCTCGAAGAACAACTAAGAGGTGCTTTGACTTTGGCTGAAAATGAGCGTCAACTCAAAGAATATGCAATGAGGGTTTCATATATCACCCCCAATATATGGAATAATAAGTGCTTAGAATTAGAAACTGCTCAGGAAACGGTCACTCTTTGGAAGGACCGCTTTGAAACTTTGAAGAGGGATAGTTCACATTGGCTGAAGAAAGAAGCTCAACTCAACAGGTTGTTGGACACTCATGTGGAGTTCCTCAGGCATTATCATCCAGCTCTAGACATGTACCGTGCTAGGTATAATGATTTGGTAGAACATTGCAATCTCATGATTCACAATATCCCATGGAGGTTGGAAAGTGAAATTCAGGATTTGGATGTAAACAATATTCCCCCTTCAGTTCACCATTTCATTCAGCTCTGCAATTAGATGGTTGGTAGATTCACGTTTAAGTCAAAGAAGCTTGAGGAACGCCTCCGAAAGAAGACCTTTTATTTGTCTAGTCCTCCTTTTGTTTCAAAAACATTTGTATTCAGCTTGTTGAATAATGACTAAATCATTTGTATTGGATATTTCCTTGAATTAATGAAAAGTTGACTTTAATTTCAAGGCTGTGTCTTTTACCATTTGTTCACATTTCTATAATACCTATGATAATCACAAAGTCTCGAGAGTCTTTTGAAAATTGATACATACGCATCATTTTGCATTCCCTGAAACCCGATCTCATAACCACTTGCCCTTCTGCAGTAGGACAAGCTGACTTCTCGATACTCCTATAACAAAAGAAATAATCAAAGAAGAATAATGGACCAGCTGGAACATAATCAAGCTTCCATGAGAGAGGAGATGCAGAACATGAGGACTCAAATCACCCAGCTGATGGAGGTGATTCAGAATATGGCTAGAGGTCAAGAAGAAATGAGACAAGCTGCGGAAAGAAATGTTGATAACCCTCATACTCCTGCTGGTGCAATCCCAACCCCATATGGTGAAATCTCGGTTCCTGCTGGCGCAATTTCGACCCCAGGTGGTGCAATCCCCATCCCTACTGGCGCAGTTCATCCACCAGTTGGCACAATTCATCCTTCTGGCGGTACGCTTCCACCTCCAATTCATTATGATGACCATGAGGACTTCTATAGTCTCCATGAGGATTCGATTGTGGATGCTTATAGGCCATAAAATATTGATTTGGAGAAGAATTTCAACGCTCTACAAGAAACTGTTAGAGCAATGCAAGGTCCTGATGTCTTAGGATTGGACGTTGCTGAGATATGCCTTGTACCCGAAGTCAAAAAACCTCCAAAGTTCAGCATTCCAACTTTTGAGAAGTATAAGGATAATAGCTGTCCCAAGACCCACATCAGGTCTTATTGTAGGAAAATGGCCGCTTACTCAGATGATGAGAAGCTCCTGATCCATTTCTTCTAAGACAGTTTGACAGAGGCTTCCTTAGAATGGTATATGCAGCTTGAACGCTCTCATGTTAAAAACTGGAAAGAGCTGGCAGACGCTTTTGTAAAGCACTACCAGTATAATACTGATATGGCTCCAAGCCGTACACAACTACAAAATCTAACTTAGAAGCCTAATGAATCATTCAAAGACTTCGCACAAAGATGGATAGGTTTAGCTGCAAGGGTGCAACCACCATTGCTTGAAAGAGAATTGACTGATATCTTCATGGGAACTTTGCAAGGTCTGATCCTTGAACGCTTAGCATCTACCATTTCTACAGTATTCTCCGAACTCATTATGGCCGGTGAAAGATTAGAGATCCTGATGAAGGATGGGAAAATTCAAAACGCTGTTGGATCCTCGAGCGGACCTAAAAAAACGTACCAAGGATTCATAAAGAAGAAGGAAGGAGAAGTTAGTGCCGCTTTTATGGAAAAAGGAAAAAATCATCAAGGTTACCAACATATTGCTGCTGTTACTCCTCAACAATCACTTTCTATCCCTGCTAGCCAACCTGTGGCTCAACAACAACTCCGACAACAACAACCATATCAACCACGTCAGAACCAGTACCAAGGCCAACAGAGACAATGAAGGCCAGAAAAAATATTTGATCCAATTCCGCCAACGTACTCTAGGTTACTTCCATACCTTTGGAAAGGTGAGTTAGTGTAATTAAGGGAAATGAGGGACCCTCAAGCTGTTCTTCCCCCTGGTTATGATGCCAATGCACGCTGTGAGTTTCATTCTGGCGCCCCAGGCTACAACATCAAAAATTGCAAAACCCTGAAGCAGGTTGTTCAAGACCTCATTGACTCGAAAGCGATTAATTTTACCAAAAGTACTCCCAACATCAAAACAAATCTGATGTCGTCTCATCATCATTCCACAAATTTTATTAAGGAATCTAGGGGGATTCAATTGATTTCAAGTATTGACAAAATGAAGACACTTTTCTCTATTGTTAAAGAGCAACTCTTGTTGAAAAAAATTCATTCTAGTTGTCCAACAGACTATTGCATTTGTGTGATTAATCCTCAAGACTGCACTGAGTTGAAGAAGGGTATCCAACGTTTGATTGATCAAGGTATGCTAGTGGTAGAACAGATCTCAAGAGCTGAAGAAGTTTCCACTCTTGATATTCCTTTTGATGCATTGGATATACCATATGATGATGAACCATGGAACCTCCCTAATAATTTGGCTTGTACTCCAGAGTCGGCTGATAATAACGAAGAGAATCCACATGGGTATCCAACAATTCATTAAGTTGAGCCTCCTTCTTGAGCCACTGTGCACTATCCCTTTGCAAGGCATCAAAACGATTCCTCCACAGAGTGGTTGTTTCTCGGGCGGTTTCCAACTCTAAACATTTGTTGTTCCACATGTCAGGAGTGACATATTAAGCTCTTAATGCCTCCTCCTTGAGTCATCGTTCATCTTCCACTAGGGTTAAAGCATTTCTCAACTGCTCTTCAAGATCCCCAATGTCAGCCTCGAGATTCTCCCTTGTCTCCTTCTTTTCAGCAGAAGCTAATTCAAAGAAATGCCATGCTCTATCACAAGAGGTCTTAGTTTCCTTTAGGCGTTGTCGAAGAGTTGTCAATGATGCATCAGCCCCTTCGAAACCATTATGGTACCTGACTCTCATATCCATTTCTAACTTCAACTTCTTGCTGCTCTCAATCGCTTGGTCTTGTTCAAACTCTACTTTCCTTTTGTACTGACCATTCTCCACACTTGCTTGGTGAATTTCAGCCTGAAGGTCTTGTTTCTCTTTAGTCAACTTTTCTACCACTAGCTTCAGCTTCTCATACTCTTCCAAGATACATGAGTGGGAGCAGGAAGTTCTTCTCGCATGGATGGTTCTGGAGGAAATGGCAGCAATCTTTCAGCCACACTAGCCAGTAACCATCGGTTGTATGGCTCTTTATCCACACAAATCTTTTCTTTTAACGATTTCCTCCATTTCGTATGGATCTTGGCCCATGCTTTAACAATTTTTCTGACAAACGCAGGATCTTCTATTGTAGCGAGCAAAAAGAAGCTTTGAACTTTCTCTGCTTCGGGCTCATCCTTCATAGCATAGCCCAACTGACGTAACACCGTGACTGGGTTGTAGTTGATGCAACCATCCCTACTAATCAGAGGCACATTTCCAAACTCCCCACACCTAAAAATGATCTCCACATCATAGTATTCATGAGAATACCAAGCAATACCATTGGCTTCTAGAGACATAATGCGCTGAGACCATTTTAGCTTCTCCTTGTTTTCCATAAACGGTCCTTTCTTTGGTAGATGGGAAGCATACCATTTGAACAGTAGATGAGAACAACATTGGACCGTTCCTGTCTTCTTTTCACTCCTTCAATGAATGGAGTGATAAACATCAGTGAGGAAAGTAGGAACATGATTCTTCTGCATGAAAAGAATGACGACAGTGATATCTATAAAGTTGTCTATGTTTGGAAAGAGAACAACCCCATAGATCTTTAGAGCAACAACAATACCAAACCTTTCCCAATCCCCAATGGTGTTGTACTGAGCGGCTTTGTCTAGTAGAAACTTCAAAGGAAAGCCTTGAGTACCTCCCTTATTGGCTAGACCATCTTTGACTTCTTCCTTGGTCATACGGAGAGCAAGAGCAATGACAGAAGACTTTGGTTCTTCTTTCAAGCCGGTGTAAATAAGTTGATCCTTAATCTTGATATTCAAAAGGTGAGAATATTCTTCAAGAGTAGGAGCCAACTGGTAGTTTTGAAAAGTGAAGCATTTGAGAGGCGCATCATAAAATTGAGCCATAGCGAACAAAGCCCAAGTATCGACCCTAGAATGGAGAAGATCAAGCAATTTCCCATACTTCCCTTGAAAGTTGATCTTGATAGCTTTTGGAACACCAATCAGAAGGTCTTGAATCAATTCCAACTTTGGTTCTCTGAACTTTATGGAATTTATGCTTCTCTTTCTTTGATCAGTCATTGTGTTCACCAATACCTGAGATAATCACAGTCTATTAACTCCCTTGATATCTAAAAATGCTATGCAATGCAATGCTTATGAATGCACATGATAACAGAACAACAGCAGGGTCAAGGTCACAAGTCCTGCGAGGTAATACACAAGATATCTCTCACCTCGGGTGGGCAATCTATTGGTTTAAAATAGGGTATCTCAAAAGGCCTTTAAACAAAGTCCCATGCACTAACCCTTGAAAGTTTTCCATCAGAATGAGGATTCGTAAGACGGTAATCCCTTCAAAAGATGAACACAGAGTCATGTTTTAGTAACCTTCGGGATAAGGTTCTAAAAGGTCCTCAGAGTCACGGACTCCCAAGTTGGAAATAAAGATGCCATTACGACTACACGTAAGACATAATCATCCCAAAGGGGTCTCATCTGAGCGGTGGATTTCAAACCAACTCAACGAGTCTTAAGTCTTGCAAATCAGAAAGAAACCACCTCCTAATCTTAATGTATACTAGAAAGCTCGGGTAGAAAGCTTTTATCCTCACAAACCAACCTAATGAACCCAACAGGTTAGAAAACACAACATAATAAATAATAAAAGCAAATAAATCACACATGCGACAAGCAAATTAGGTTCGGCTTGCTAGGTAGTCCCCAGCAGAGTTGCCAGTTGTTGCTACTCAAAAAATGCAACGACGAGGAGTCGAAAAGAAGACAGAAGATTCGCCACCGAACTTTATTTATCCCATGAGGGGAAAGGAAAATATCGAGAAAACCTTAAGAAAGAACGGATAAGATGGTCTCGCGACCAAAGAACGGGTTCGGTGGCCGGTTATGCGAAGGGAAGGTATTAGAACCCCTCGCATCCATTGAACTCGATGGGAACCATTTGTTTGTCGACGTGTGAAGTTATATGCTAAAATATATTGCTATAAAAGAGTGTTCCGATGGATAGAGAGAAAAGGTTAGAAATAGGGGAAAGAGAGGTAACGTGGAAGAAAGGAGACTCGGTAGGACTTCGCGGTCCTAGGCCTACGTATTCTAAACATGTATGAGAAATTCAGAGTCGACGTAGTTCAGACAACTACAAATATAGGGGGAATATGCTCGGCAAGGACTGTGGCCCTTGTGCCTACGTATCTTTACTCAAAAGAGATAAAGAATCAGGGCAGCCGTAGTTCGGCCTACAATTTGTTTTTGTTTTTGTGGATGATGCTATCGTGCGCATTCTAGCAGTTTAGGTGTATCATTGCTTGCTCGTTTGGAGACTTAGGCGTTGCTTGTTTGCGGTAGAACAGACGTAACATATCCTTTTTTGAAAGAGAGATTTTCGCCATGCGAGGCAAGAAGTCACGTTTGATTGGTGAGATTTTTTTTAGGGGTGAGATATATTTTCGGATAGTAACCCCTTGCGGGTAGTACCTAATTCTTTATCTCAAAGTTTTGTTATGAAAATGGTGTGGTGAACGTAGCGTCTTCATATTGAAAGACGAGTATCGAGACCACACACACTACAGTGAGTATCCTGACACTCGGAGAGGAAGAAGTCTACACCCAATCCTCTCTCTTTAATTCAATACAAAGAGAACTTCATTCTCTTATTAAAAGGTGTTTTTTGATCTTGAATGGTAAGTGCTTTGCGACAGAGAACCCTACGATAAATGTCAGCACTCGGGATAGGAGAAGGCCTACGCCTAACTACTCCATGACCATTCAAGTTTTGTTTTGAAAAAGAGTTGAAAATGCACTCGGTACGGGACCGAGGTTTTTAGGAGAGAAAGCTTCGAAAAGAAGTTTTGAAAAGAAAATACGTCTTCATATTGAAAGACGAGTCTCGAGACCACCCATACTACAGTGAGTATCCTACCACTCGAAGAGGAAGAAGTTTACACTCAATTCTCTCTCTTTAGTTCAATACAAAGAGAGCTCAATTCCTTTATTAAAAGTGTTTTTGACAACGCACTCGGTACGGGACCGAGGTTTTTAGGGGAGAAAGTGTGACGGATACAAGCGTCTTTGTATTGAAAGACGAGTATCGAGACCACCCACACTATAATGACCATCTCGACATTCGGAGAGGAAGAAGTCTACACTCAATCCTCTCTCTTTAGTTCAATACAAAAAGAGCTCGATTCCTTTATTGAAAATATTTTTGAGAACCTGCCAAAGAGATGAAAAATGGAGACAGATATATACAGGATACAGATTACCGACAGTCCACTAATTAGAATTTTAGGGTTTCGATATTTATTAAGTTTTTAAAAAATAATGTCCAAATAAAGGGGGGGGGGGTTAGATGACAATATGCACAATATGATAATATGAAGTATGAACGGTGATGATAATATGAACAAGATAAAGTCAATAGAAATATAAACAGAAAAATATGTGCGGAAATATAACAATGAAGTATTGATAGAAATTTAAAGTCGGGAGTTAGTAATCAGTGAAATGGAGGAGGTCAACAAATTCAAACCTCGTCTTAATCGCAAACTTCAAGCTAATTTAATCGAAGGGAACCTCTCGTGATCCCAAAGTAAGGAAAATGATCCAAATGGTTATTCTCCTTAGATTTGAAATAACGAAGGTTTCAACATCCTCGAAGATCAACGTCTGACGAATCGGAGACTTCATCGGTTTGAAAATAAAAGTTGTAATAAAAGATACGAGATGGAAAGTGGTGGGTCTCGGATCTATTGTTTCTCGCCAACAATTTGACGGATAAACGAAAGAAATCTCTTCATCGACCAAAAAGCGGGCAAAAGTGGAATAAAATGCCCAATAATAAATAAGAAATGAAATTCTAACTCTAAAAAAAAAAGAAAAAGAAATCTAATATCATAAACTAGAAAATAATATATGGTAAAGAACTCTAAGAAATTGAATATAAAATATATTATAAACTAAAACTATAATAAATATTAACAAATATATTTTGAAAAATAATATATAATTTAAAACTAACAAACTGCTTTTTAAAAATATATTTAAAAAAACATTACATATTTGTTTACAAAATAGGAAAGAAAAATAAGGGTTTAAAAATAAAATAGGGAGTATGATGACAAGAAACACGTCAATGGGCTTAAAAGCCCAACAGAAAATAGTCAAAAATGAAATAAATCAAACAACAAAAAGGGTGATGAATCTCTTATTCACTCTTAACCACTCGTTACCTTCCTCTTTCCTCAAATTGTTTCAAAATCTCAGACCCACTCTCCTCTCTGTTCACGTCTCTCTAAATCAGAAAAAAAATTTCAATCTTTGTCTTGTTTTGTTTCAGATTTCACTCAAACTTCTCCGATTTACCGACTCAGTCCCTCCATTTCAAACCTATTTGTGTTTATGAAATAAAATTGAAGGTGGTTGTGTGAATCTAGAGGTGACGATTAAGGAGGGTTCTACGGATTGTGAGTGGGTAGGTGATGATGGTTTCGGAGAGAGATGGTGAAGGTGAGATAAGTCTTGCGCTTTTGGGTTTGAAAGGGGTTTTGCGAATGGGTAGAAATGAAGATGGATTGGTTGTTTCTGGGTTTGCATTGAAGAACAAATTTGCGACTGAATATGGCGGCGGGTTGTGTGGTGTTTGAGGTGGAACGGTTTTGAAGTTGGGTTTATGAAAAGAAAATGGAGGAAAGTTTTGGGTTTATGTGGGTTAACAGGTTAATGGGTTAAGGAGGAGATTCACGGGTTTGGTTGAAGGTGAGTTGAGGGTTTACGAGTTTGTTTGTGGTTGTTGTTTTAGAAAAGAAGGAGGGTCGTGTGAAATAGGTTTTTGTGGCGGTCAACGAAGGAAGGAGGTGAAAGGAGGTGAGGGAGGCGGGTATTGAAGAGTAGAAGGGCGAAAAAATGGGTATGGGGGTTTGACGGTAGTTGAGAAGAAGGCGTTACAATTTTTGATGAAGAAGTTTGCTTGGCTGGGATTTTTTCAGGAATGATGGGAAGAGGGCGGCCGCTGTTGGTAGGGTTTTTTCAGTTGGGGAGACAATGAATAGGGACATACCCTATATAGTGCCGCCACGTGGCCGTTAGGACTCTTTTTTTTTTCTCTCAATTAATTAAGACTGTACTGAAAGAGGGCTTTAGTTAATGAAATTGAAGAAAACCTAATTTAATTGTTAAATTAATCTAAATCAGTCTAAACTTAATTAATACACCTATTTTTAAAAACTAATCCTAATTAACTAATAAAATATAAAAAAAAAACCTAACTATAATAAAAACTGCTAATTAATCCTAAATAAAATTTAATAATCTATTATAAAAGAGTTTAATAAAAAAACTAAATAAATAAAACTATTTCTAAGACTATTCTAAAATGAAAAATAATTCTAAAAAAGCTAAATTAAATATAAAATAAATCTATTTCTGAAATAATTTAAAAAAATCTATTTTCTAATAAACAATAATAATAAATGAAAAACTATTCTAAAATAAAATTCTAACTGAATATTAAAAAAAGAGCTATTATAAAAAAAATTGTTCTAAATAATTAAATAAAATAGAAAATAGCAATAAAATGCAAAATGCCATGGAAAAAGAAATGAAAAGCAGGCAAACACTGAAATGTGCCAAATTATCAGCACGGACTGAATCATCAAAAAGAGGGCAACTTTCGCTCGATTTCGACATGGAACTTCTCATTTGAAATGATTTGAATCATCTAAAATGCGAGTAAAGCGACCATAATCCCGATAAATTCAATCTGACTGATAACACTGACAGGATGTGACATAAATGATGTGCAGGTAAAAACGAAACAAAAGCTAGTCAAAGCTAAAAAGAGGTGGCCAAATTTAGGGTATGACAACCGTGAGCCCAAAGTAACATGCAGAAATACCATTGAGGTCGCGAGGTGACTTGGCCGAGACAAGAATCATCTAGCCCAGAGTAAATTGGCACCAAATTAGAGAGTCCCAGCATCTCCAAAACCTAATTGCATTATGAAGGAATGATGTCGAGAAGTCAAGCTGGTTCCCCATCCAGTCCAAAGCCCAATCATATTTGACACCTTTTGGTTGTAAAGTCGCTTTTGGATGGCATATCTCTGTAAAACCACCTCTGGCTAGTACCTTTCACCTTACATATCTCTTTTTCCCTAGCAAGCCCAACCACGTTTGGCATAACCGTCACTCCAAACTCTCATATCCCCAGCATTTTGCATACATTTTTGAATAATTTTGCACGCTTGTTTAGCTAGTTCCTATAGAAGGTAGGGCATCCCAGTGGACATTGTCTCTTCTGACTTTTACTTTTGTAATTCCTTCTGTGCCTTTCGGCATAGGAGTTACCTTACCTTTTGTAAGTTATTGCATTGCCTTTTGCGTGAAATCTTATCCCTTCGCTTTCCTTTTGTAAGCATTCCCGTTGTCTCTTACATGTCACCAAACTTTATTTTGGGCATCTTCGATCAATCTGAACGCTTGATGCCTATGTGACCAAGAACTGAATGGTCACTACACATAGAATTTCATTTTCGTTGAGGGTATTTTGATACCTTATACAGGGGTGGCTATCGCCCTTAACTTACCTTTTGTGATCTTTTGTTCACACCGTCGTCGTATGATTTTTGGCTTGTGTATTTGGCACCTTTCCATACCCAGTTGTGCCTTTTGCACATTATCCTCAACAATTCGTCTTTGCGTTATGTTTTTCTCCCCGCAGAATATCCTACCTTTTGTAGAAGAAATTTGCTTCCCCGAACCTTTTGTTTTGGTGTCTTTCTCTACCTTTCATAGAAGAAATTTGTTTTCTCCAAACCTTTTGTTCCGGAGTCCTCTCTACCTTTTATAGGAGGATTTTTCTCCTAGCCTTTGCTCAAGAGTTTTTTTTGCTCATTGCAGAAATTCCCACGATCGTTTCTTCCTCAACGAAATATCCAAACCTTTTGTTATAGGGTTCTTTCTACCTTTCATAGAAGGAAGTTGTCTCCGAACCTTTTGTTCTGGAGTCCTCACTACCTTTCGTAGGAGGAACTATCTACTAACCTTTAATTCAAGAGTCTTTTCTATTTTTGCAGAAATTGATTCGATCGTGTTACCCAGAAAGGGGTTCCTCTATATGATATAAAAGGAATTTATCTTTTCTCCAAGCCTTTTGTTTTGGAGTCCTTTTCGCCTTTCGCGTAAGGAACCTTTTCTCCAAACCTTTCGTTTTGGGATTCTCCCTACCTTTTGCGGGAGGAATATTTCACTCTTTGATTGATGGGATTTCTACCTTTGGTAAGAGTTATTTTATTATATCCCTTGAGTCGTTGCTACCTTTTGTGGAAGGAATATCTTACTATATACGGTTTGAGTTCTCCCTACCTTTTGTAGGAGGAATATTTCTTAAACCTTGATATCGTCTGTTACTGAAGAAATGCCACCACTTCCAGGACTGGCAAAGCACTTGGGTTCTTTTGCGTTGCATCTCGGGCATACCATCATATATCCCTCATAACCAACAAATTTATCAAACTACCTTTTATCTTTTGACAGATGCCTTTTCCAAAGTCATTCTGTTTTTCCATCCTGATACATTTCACCCCGGTTAGCTGAAAACTTTGGATATTCTTGTATTTAATTTCCTTGTACCTTGACCCTGAGAAGGCCTTTGTCATACTCACTTTCAAGTTCAAGGAGGTTAAATAGGGGCATCTGTCACACCCTCTTTTTCACCCTAACCTTTAACCTCCATATCTATATCATTTACATTAGCATTTGCACCTAGCCTAGGTCTTAGACAGGGTATCAAGGTATCTTATCCAACAATAAAGAGAAGGGCTTCATCTTTAAAGCCCAAACAAGAGCTCAAGCTCAAATTTATATCAATATCAAATCACAAAGTCTCCATAATCATCAAGTCACGTCACTCAACCACTTGAAACAAGAATGCAAGCATTGATTCTTCTCCTCGTATCTTGTTGGTAATAAGTTAAGATCTTGGTTAAAAGGAGATTTGTGGTTAGTTCTTTGGAAAATACATGACTCTAAATCCCATCACACACCTTGAGGGTCCTCTACATGGATTATGTGTCATCACAAGCCATCACAAGAGCCTCAGTCAATCACATTGGTCTTAGGTTTTCATCTGGTCAACAAAACTCAACTGTGATTCAATTAGGTCAAGATCTTGAATTTCAAGGCCAATCAAGGGCATGATACTTGTTTTCAAATGGTTTCATGATTTTGGAGCAAGAAGAATTAAGGAGAAACATAAAATCAAGAGTTTGACTAAATTAGGGTTTTGATAGAGATTTTTCTAAGTATGAAAAACCCTAATTCTAGCCATCTTGCAACTTCCATAAGTTTCTTATTTTTGATCCAATGAAGGCAAAATAAATATCAAATTGAAAAGGACATCATTAACTACAAGTTTGTGGTAGAAAGCATGTCCAAAAGATTCATGGTTTAAGAGATATGATGAGTCAAAGTTTGGAAAAAGGAGATCATGACATTTCTACACTTAGAAATATTTCTAAGTATAGAAATTCAGTTTGAAATACCCACTTTCAAACCCAATTTTCATGATGATTCAAGCTTCAAATGATTTTTCTTTGAACATGAAAGTTGTAGAGAATCCTCCAAGCTTTCTTTTGAGTACTAGATCATCTTCATTGAATGTGTAGAGCTCAAGTTATGAAGATCCCAAATTAGGGTTTTAAAGTTGTCAAAAGTGGACAAGTCTAAGGCAGATTTTTGGAGCCACTTTCCAAGACATTGTTCACTAAGTTATTGATCTCAAATGAATTTTCCTATAACATGAAAGTTGAATATAACTCTTCGAGCTATCCATCCATTACAATAACTTTCTCATTGGATCAAAACTCCTCAAGTTATAAGGATTCAAAGGTGAGGTTTCAATTATGTTCAAAATGCAATAACTTAGAATTTTTCTAAGTTACTTTGGACAGTTTCGAGGACATAATTTTCACCATCTTTTCTCATTGACTTAAGATGCATCTCAAGTTACTTTGAACATGAGAATTTTCCTATGATCTCCCATCTTTCCAACCATACCAGATTCACCATCATTGGCTTCTCACTCATCAAGTTGTGATACTGTAAAGTGAGTGATATGAGATTGGTCCAAGGCATGATTCATGGAGAGTTTTGGAACTTCTTCTCATTATGCTTATGCAGTAACATTTCCTCTAATTTTACACGCATATCTCACTCTCTTTCATGCCAAGAAACCTTTTCAAATATGACCAAACATCCTCCTATTCACTCATGCACTATTGTGTCAAATATTACCAAGGATGAAATTGTTCCTTTTGGCACAAACTTTGCTCAGCACTGACCCATTGTTTCCTTGCCTTTCTATTTCCTACTCACTCTCTTTTTATTAGCAAACCACCCAAAATAAGTAGAGTCACACCATAACCCGTACCTCACCAAAAAAAACAAGTTTTGCAAAAAAAATCCAACGAACATTTTTAACCACAGTCACTCACTTTTAACTCACTCAAACCCTCATATAAATACCTAAAAACCCTAGCACACAAGAGGAGAGGCTTCATTTTGCTCAGAATCATAACAAAAACTCTCTCACTTGCCTCAAAGTTTTTTTTTCTAATCTCATTATATAAGGTTCCTCATTCATTTTTCTTGCTCAAGATACTCTTCTGAGAGCTTTAGGAGATTAAAGGAGGGATCTGGAGGCTTGCTTGCACGTGGAAAAAGAAATTTTAAAGCTTGCTCAGAGGTAATCTTTTGGTTTCATTTTCTCCCTTTCTAAATATCCATTAAGAATGTTGTGAGATCCTTTAAAGTCCTACAGAGATAGATGTAGGCATTGTTTGAATTAATTTAGGTCATGTTTGAGCATGTTCAATATGGCACCTTGATTTTTTGTTGGCTTCGATTCATCAATTTTTTGCATTTTAAAATTGTCTTTGATCATGGATTTGAAACCAACATGAGAAGCTCTTCATTTTGATGGCCATTTGGTATTGTTTGGTGGTGGTTTTTGGTCTGCAACTCTGGCACCATGGTAGGAGAAGACAACCGGAGCTAGGGCTCCGGCGTTTGAGACCAAGGTCATAAGTTGATGTGGCTTGTTGGACTTTCACACGTGGCCATTTGACTTGCTGAGGTGTATTAATGAAACATTGCGTTTCATTTAGAATGCTGGCTTTTTTGTTTGGTCGTTGGGTTTAGTTGGTTAATGGGCCTAGCTTGCTTTTCACACACCCCTATTTTATGGCGCATATGCATTTTAACTAATTTCTAATTCATTCTGGAATTCCTAATGCACCCCCCTTCATGTTTTTTTCTTTTTATTTTTCTTTTGTTTTCATGCTCTTGTTTTATTTTATTTTTAATACTTCCAACCATTTTAAAATTGTGTAAAATAATGTTTTTGATCCTTTAATGTCTTGTGTTAATTTTCATAATTTTTTATTTTTTTATTTTTTTATTTCCTTTTTATTTTGGATTTATTTTGAGTAGGTATATTCATTGATACCCTTGCATTAGGGTTGAGGATTTGGGTGGCCTATACTCATTATTTGGGCATAGGTTTTTATCCACATTTAGACCATTGAATGAGGGTTATGTGATGCTATTTGGGGATTGGTTTGAGTTGCCTAAGGTGACTTGCCACTTCTCATGTTTTGACCCTCGATTCACTCCTAATTTGATGCATGCCTTGCATATTTCACCACAAGAAAATATGCAAATTGCGACGGTTCAATTTGATAGGTTACAACGGTTAGAACCGCCATAATTTGTATTTCACGGCAGTTGCATCTTCGTCCCATAATCATGCGTCGCGAGGTTATATTACGAAGGTTGTCAAAACAGTCACACCAACCGTTGTTGTCTTTCACAATGGTTAGGGAACTGACGTAACTTGAATATTGTAACGGTTACCAACTGTCGTGTAATTTCTTTTTTATTTTTGTTTTTATTGTTGATTGTGGCGGTTTGAACCTCAAATTGAGAATTGTTTTTAAAAAAAAATTCTACCCTCTATTTTTTGCATTGAAATAAAAAATACAATCTGATTATATCTATTAAAAATACTATTATTTCAAATGTAAATTATAGGGCATATGTATATTGATCATTAAAATATGAAGTAAACAAAAGCTAATTCTCATTTCAACAAAGAAGGATGAAATAAATTTAAAGGATAAGCATTTTATTCTACTGTACCACTATATGATGTATTCCTAATCACTTAAAAAGTAGAATTTAATGCTTCAAACTATTTCAAGACAAAACAGTAAGCAAGTCAGAAACAAATGATCTACCTACACCTCAAAATCCAACACAAGAATTACATCCTCTGATGAAACTAATTTGTTGGCTGCATTAAAAAAAATCCCACTCCTTGGTCCAACACAATAGCTTCCTTTAGCAATGTAGCAGTCTTTCTTTGAGTATAGCTGTGAAAACAATGTCTTTCCTTCACTAATAGATTTTGAGCCTCCAAGAACAATTCTAAGAATACCCTCATTTACATTCAATTTGCACTTGGATCCATAACCTTTATAGTTGACCTAGTGGTATGACATGGAAATGAAAAACACATTGTCACTGCAAATGCATATTTTTCTATAAACAATTATGAACCAACACGCATTTTAGTTACTTTTTGATACTCAAATGTATCCATAGTTGAAGTGGTAACCCGGTAAATATCCATCAAGGATGAAAAAAAAACACATCACATTGAGAAGTTATTTTTAACTTTTGTAGTAGAAAGTTATCACTAAAGACAATTCTTATGCTTGCTAATCAAATGGTGCCCCCTGATTGACTTTGCTAACTATCTACTTTTCTGGCTATGAAATACAGAGATATATCAACCCATCGACACATTCCTTACAGGTACGAAAATTCCATTGGTGTGCATTAAATAGAGTACTTATCTTTGTTATTCTTATTGTGAAGTCTTGTTAGCATAGTTATAGCATCTGGTCTAGTATAAACCTCATTTATTTGATGGCTATTGTAACTCATGTATCGTACATATCTGTTAAATGCAAAAAGAACAACGGTTAGGGAGGATGTGCTATTATAGTTTTATTGAGAATGTTCTATCAAATTGATATGCATCATCAGATCTTATAGTGGCAATCATAGCACCAAGTATATTCATATCAATAATCTCGTTGCTTCTTCTTTTACGAACATTCATTCTAGTAAACAAAAAATTTACATGTCAGTTTCTAATGATTCTGCATGTTGTATTCTATATGGAATTTTTGATTTCCAGGCAACTGCTAAACTGGGAAATTGACAAGGACTAGGGTTTTATGTGGAAACGACATTCTTATAGAAATAGGTTGAAGTTGTTTGAATTGATATTCATTGAGATAAATTTGAATTGATGCACATAACAAAGTCGAAGAGATGATTTAGAGTCTCTTGGTTAAGTTCTTATGTACTTCCTGAGTGAAAGGTGATTATTACTTTCTACTTATACTTCAATGTCTTCCAGCACCATGTACTTTATCTAATTTGTGTTCTTTTTATAGTCTTCCTTAACAAGGACATAAAGCAAGGACCAAGAAACAGAAGTATGAGAAAAGTAGTGAAAAAAAGGTTTCTACATCGATTGAAGTAAGTTATATTGTTATGCAGTCTCTTTAGTGCTTATATTATCTACTCCTTCATGACCTATATAAGATGCTAAACGCATATATAAGAGCAGGTTAAATCCACTTTGTTGCACCCCAAATTTTGACCCCTTAGATCCTCATCATAATTGTAGCATCATACTCACTTGATTAACTAACCTTAACCCATTTCAAGTTTATCTTTGTCAAGATGCAGATGAATCAGGGTTCCGTACCGTAAAAAATCGAGGCTTCAATGGTTTGATCAATCAATGTATTGGATTAATTCAACTATAAACAAGATCAAGAATACTACATTGGATCAAGTATGAATCTAATTCGAGGTTGTCACCCAGGAATTAAGAACAGTGCAGTTCAGGATACCCGATTAGGGTTTTCGATCAGGAAAAGTCAACTGTAGTTTGACTTTTAATTTAAAAGGTGTTCCAATGGTGGGATCATGGTCCATGAAGTTTCTATGCCTTAGTAAAGTCTACTCAAGAAGTTTCAAGGCCTCAAAATACCCGGAACATCAACAGTCGACTCGGTAGCCACCGATCGATCGTTCGGTTGACCGAAAAGTCAACTCTTCACTCATGAGGAATTTGACCTCAATATGGGAATAAAAAATGGTCCTAATGACATATTACACCTACCCATGAAGTTTCATGACCATTGGATCAAGGGTTAGGGAGTAATCGCAAAAGTTGGGAAATTAAGGTTTTGAAAAGGGCAAAGCCATAACTCCTTAACCACACAAGGGTTTTTGACCTAGTTTCAAGGGGAATGAGTTCCTAACACAAGCATAAATATTTTAGTACCTAATTGGGGCTTTCTAAAAAGTACAAGTGGGTTCCATAACTCTTCCTGGTTAGAGAGAACCGAGGTCCACAAGTTGGCAAAAACTCACATTGGCAAAACCAGGTCAACATGAGTTTTTTTGATTCCAAAACCTCTCCAAATTGATGCTAATCAAAGACTAAGCCTCATTTATGATGTTTACATTGTTAATAAACATGTTTAACATCAATTTCCACGAAAATGGACCAAATATCAAAGGAAATCATTATTTAATGCAATTTGTAAAAGTGAATAGTGAAGAAAGAGAAAAAAGGTGGCTACCCTTGTCAAATCATCAACTTTAATTCAACAAGTCACCTTCTATCCAATCAAGCATGATGAAAAAAATCTATGGGGCATGGAGAATATCTTATTAGAGTGTCTTAAAGACAAAGATGAAGATTGCATTGGAAAACTCAAAGATTTTCATGATGGAAGGTTAAAATTGGCAATTTGCTTCACTTTTGCCCATACCTTGATCCAAGGCCTTTGGCTATAAATAGAACTCACTTTTTACATCACAAACACACAAGTTCCATGCTAGAAACTAGCTATAACTTTCTTTCTTACACAATCACAAGTTCTTACAAAATCTCATTAAGTTTCCAAAATCCCTCAAAATTTGCTTTTGAAAAACACCTTTCAAAACCATTTCCAAACTTCTTCCAACTCAAGAAACACTTCAAACACATAAAGTATGATGTATTGAAGCTATCCAAGTCACTTCCACACTTATGTAACAAGATCTTGGAAGAGCTCTTAAGATCTCTGGTTTTCTTATTGCTTAAGCTTGCTTCAAGAGGTAAACCTAAAACTCATAAATATGAACTTTCCACTTGCATTCCACATGTTACCATGACTGTTTTTTTTACCATGATGATCTTGAAAATTTTCAACTTGTAACTTGATTTTTCTTGTGAGATTGATCTTGTATTATTCTTAAAATTTTGTTAACATGTTTAACTAATCAAATTTGTTTGATTCATTGTCTTACCATGTGCATTTTATTCCTTTTATCATTTAGATTTTCATGTTTTGTTCATCCAAACTTCAAAAAATCATAACTCATCCATTTTTCATCATTTTGAACCCATTCTTTTTGCATTGTGTTTGTATTGATGCCTACTTTCATGTGATATTTTTTAATTCCATGTTTGTTCATATTTTCATGCCTTTTGGTTGCTTGTAAGTTGCCTTTATATTGAGATCGTTATCTCGCGTATGCAGATGAATTTCTTTTTCACCGTGATCATTTGTGTTATGATATTCACTCATTCTCATTTATACTATGTTAGTTAACATGTTAGGGTACTCTCCCTTGGTTGTTACCATTATTTCATATTGCTTTCCTCCTAAATTATGAGGTTAAACTAATTTGCTTGTATTTGATTGTCAACGATACATGTGGTTGTTACCTTCAATCTTTGTTAAGATATACCTTTAATATTTGTTAATATATGCTTTCATCTTTGTTAAGATACATGATCTTTGGTTGTAACCATGCCCCTTTTGTTTAAAGTATTGATTACTTTGTTAATTATTTGTTCCCCAAGTGATGGAACTTTTTTAGTTCTCATCCAAGTTGCCTCATCTCCTCCCTTCCAAAGGAAAGTCTCTCTATTGACCCTTGGGTCATAGATAGCTCAATACCCTCATTGGCCTAGAAAGAGCCTTAACCCCCTTTTTGGTCTGGATAGAACCAATAGGATATAAACTCATAGGTCTGGATAGAACCTTCCCCTCTTTTGGTCTGGAAAGAACCAATTGATTCCTTAGTTTGAGCCCGAACTATGACCGCTCTAATTTCTCATTGGACAATGAGAATACGTAGGCACAAGATGCGATATCTTGACGAGCAACCTTCCCCCTCACTAGGAGTGTTTACAACTAGAACCCTAGGATAGAGTTGTTAACTCTATGTAAGGATCATGGATATGATCACTTACTTCCCCCTTTGAGTGTTACAACATAGACATAGAGAGTTTTGTGAAACTCTACACAAACATTATTATGTTTGTTCCCCTTTGAACCTTGATCGCAATCAAGCGTTCTTCAACCCTAGTGAGGTGAACTACGATTGCTCTGATTCTATCCTAGTTAGGATACGTAGGCAGAGGACGCGATGTCTTTGCGAGCAAACTTAGAAACAATCTTAGGTCTTCATCTATCATAACCTTCACCTTTTTACCCAATACCCAAACCTTAGCAAATATTCAACAAACTTAGCATACAAACAAACAAAAGGTTCCTGTAGAGTACTACAGATGTTTAGGATGTGAAATACCTACCCTATGCATAACCAACCCCTGATCCCCGAATCTCTTAGCGTTGTTGTAACATTGCGCAAAAGGTTCTTTCTTTCTTTAGACCTTTCCTTTGGATAAATTAAAGACCGGTTGTGAATTTAAGAATTAAAGATTCAAGTTAATCAATAGCTTGGTATCACGATTCTCACCGCAACAGAAATGGCGACTTCACTGGGGATACTATACTTAACTTGAGGGTTTAGCCTTTTTTTTTTAATTGCATGCTATATTTGTGAATATATTTTTAACATGTATATTTGTCAATATATTTGTTTAATTGTTGGGTATTGGGTGCTTTGAGTGGTGAGACGGTCCTATACCCGGACTTGAGCGCAATTATGATAGGATGGTGGTATATTCAAGGAGGCTTATAGGGAGTTGATTCCCAACCAAGCTAACTTGAGAAACCACCGCTCGGTGTAGGCCCTCTTGAAAGTTTAGTATCGTTGATCGAGTATTCGTGAAAACAATGCTACTTTCAACGAAGGAGCCCATGACACTGTGAACTTTTAGAATACATTCTACCCCACTTTGGCCTTATTAGGACGTAGTGCGATGGCTATAAGGAAGTATTTCCGAAGTAGTTGATACACGATACTACACTCAGACGAGATTCTCTTGAGAATATTATCGATTACCAAGTAATTTGGGAAATTGATAATATTTGAAAGATGGGTTGATGACTCTGGGAACTCTGTAGAACCCGTTCGGCAGGTACAAATTAACCCATAGCACAAATCCTTAGGGATGGGTAAACCTCTGACTCCTTGCTTTGATCTTGATCCTAGGATATCTTTGTATATGCATTGTATTTGTGAATACTTGCCTTTGTGTTATGTGTGCATCATCACATTATATCACCATAAGCATATCATGTCGCAACTAGTTTTGTAAAACTCAGTCGATCTCTAGTATTTTTAAAAGTTGTAACTTTTTCAACGATCAATGAAATGAGGGTTTTAACCTAATCAAACTTCTGGGTTTTGTAAAACCAGTTGCGTTTTTGCACTTGCATCAACATTTTACATATCATACTTCGTTGCATTGGTTTTTTTGGTTCATTCTGTGTTCCGTTGACATCATAAGGGGGATATCTAGCACAAATAGGCAACAATGGAAGGACTTTTGAAAGCTCAGGAAATGCTGAAAGAGGACATCAGAATTCTCAAGTGTCAGATGAATTGGGTACTTGAGACATTGCAGAATATGATGAAGAAAGAGGGTCACTCTGACCATGTTGCGTCCAGAGAAACGAGGGATGCATTATCTTTGATGGTTCCTCCAACTCAAGGACATCCTCGGCATCAACGAAGAAATAACCATCAATCGCGTCAGTACGCCCAACATTCAGTGTTTGTTCCTCCTCAAGCTTCTCAAAGCCGAAAATTGAACAAGAAGGATCATGTCAGGAAAGATAAGACTTGCGGTAGACAAACTCTAGTACCGTTAAGCAAACTTTACCCGCTACTGATTCAGAACTCACTAGTGACTCCACGATTATCCAATCCGGTGCCAGGACCATGGCATAATGCGAACCTAAACTGTGAATTTCACAAAGGAGCCAAAGGACACAACTTGGATGCATGTATAGCATTGAGTTATCTTGTGCAAGAGCTAATCATTGAAAAATGCTTGATCCTCTAGGAAGACCATCCAAGAGTGGATTGTGGATATCATACTGGAACAACAGGGCACCTAGTTGAAGAATGTGAAGGTTTTAAACTAAGATTGCAAGAGTTGCTGAAACCTCGGGAGGATAAATCAAAGGACAGTGCTGCGATTCCTGAATCTAAAGGCAAAGGACCCGTGAGACCCCTCATAATTCTATATCACAAGGAGCATGTGGTTGTTGAAGGTGTTTCCCCGCATGGGCCTAAAATTTGAAATTTGTTTTGTTAAACAATTTTAATTCCCTAAAGCTGGCAGTTGTAGACTGTTTCAGCATTTTGTTGTGTTTTCTTTGCATTTGTGTTGCTTGTAAACTGTTGTTTATTTGAATTTGGCAATATTTAATGAAACTTTTGTGCATCTTTTGATTAAGTCCATTCGTTTCACTCTTTCTTTTTCTTTCATTGTTATGAAATACCAAAAATGCAAGAAAATTTCTTTTGTTTACTAAACTGTTGTTTAAAACAAAGATTGAGGAGGATGATGAAAACTATATCCATAATTGCTGTTGATATGCTTTCAATTTAACTTTGCCGATGATGTAAGGAATTTTTTTCGATCCCTAAACACTGGAGAAATAAGGAAGATAATCCTTCGTTAACCCTTTCGAGCCTAGAAGTAGGAGTTTCTTTCTTTACAAAAACAAAACCTTACATCTCAAAGCTGGGGCGGGTAGTTCTCAGTTAACTCGGAGATATGTGCATACAAGACACTTTTCATATAAGAGTGGTGCATTCAGGTTTTTCTTCGCACACAACAAGAAAGTGTCGAAGATGCTTTTCAGCTTAAAGGACGATGATGGTTCACCGTAATCATTAAACAAGGTAGTCACCTCCTTTCAAAAAAAAAAAGAGAAGAAGAAAAAATGAAAAAAGAAAAGCCCGCTAAGTCAAAACCTATGAAAGGGACTTAGGCAAAAATGGGGCATCCCGCTGACTGTGTGTTCAAAAGAGACAAAAGTCAGGGATAAAAAGAAAGGAGTTTTGTAAGATTCTTCACTTTTAAAAATCCTCAAATAGCAAAAAGCTATCAAATGCTGTAAGGGAGTTATGACTACCCTAGGTTTGTAAACCATCACCAACTATCATCAATTCAAGTCTTAAGCCTGTAAGAACCTGAATGTATAGTTTGAGTTAACTAAGCGTAGGATTGAAGTTCATCATGGAGAGTGGGTGGGACCAAATAACCGTGAGCCTTTATCCTTTGTTTCATGAACCGTGAACCAAGCCACGTTACAACCCTTAAAAGACCTAATTGAGGTAAGGTTGTTTTGAAAGCATATTACAGCAAGGTTGGATAACCTGACTCCTAATGATCTTTGTTAATTGTGTGTGTTCATCACTTTATCCATCATTTGTAAAATGATTGGATCACTTTCACTTTGATCACTTGATCACTCCACCGTGTGTGTTTCATCAAATATGTTTTCAAAAGATTGCATGAATTTTACATTGAAAATTGCCAATTTTTAATGAACAACATTGCGTGCAAAACGATCCAATGTCAAAGGAATCCCAACAAACGCTGTTAGCTAGGGAATTTGACATGATAAAGGAAGCTCATCCTGGGGCGACCAATTTGAAGGATTTGTTAATCATTTGTCATAACATTCAGTTAATCAGAGCCAACCAGGTCAAGATCAGATGAAACTCTCGATGAACAGTTTAGTCTGGGGCAATACTTTTGCAGTTACCAGCTAGCAGGGGCAAGTTTGTTCCCCAGTCGTTACTTCCACAGTCCGAGACTTTGTTGTGCAAGCACCGTTAAACTGGGGCAATCACGTCGAGATTTGTAAATCTCTCTCTATAAGAGTTTAAAGACATTGAAGCATCTTTATGCTAGTTCTCTCGATGGTTTCTTCCCACAGACCATGTAATCTGGGGCAGAAAAGGTTAAAGACTGTTTGTCGCAATAGCCGTTGCTCACTGAAAGAGGATTGTTATACTATCAATGGGGCAGAAATATTTTGGTCTCATGATACCCTTTGTCAGCTCTCTGATTAAGTTGTTACTTCGGTTGATCTTGGAACTTCCCTTGGTGATTTTCCTTCAACAAAGAATTCAAACTCATGATGGCAATCCAAGTGAAGTCATGATGTTGTGTCCTAAGTAGATTACTCTCTCCCAGAGATGGTTGTAACTTTGAAGTGGAATTGTTGTTCTTCATGATCATCCCTTTGATGTCCAATTTTGGTTGGGTCTCCGTGTCGAGATGCTTATTTCATCTCCAGTTTTGTTTTGTCTAATTTGTCAGCATAAACATAAGCATGGCATAAAGCATATGCATAACATCCGTGCATTTTTTCTATCTCTGGTTGTCACTTGTTCCTGTTTCACTTTGATTCCCTCCTCGGTGAATGGGTATGTTGTCTCTCTCCAATAGAGTTGTCAGCCCTTAAGCATAAAATGTCCATCCTTTATCAATTCCCCACAGAGTTTAATCCTCGTGGATGATGGTTGCTTCAGTTATCTTTTTCCATGATTGGATAAGATGGGTCCCCATTCGAGTTCATTTCTCAATGGTTGGAGTCTTGTTTGAAAGTTTCTTTCTAGCTTGATCCTAGATTGAACTTCGGTCCCTGTCGGTCGCCGAACCTACCTAGATGTGCATTTATTTTGAACTATCTATCAAGAAGAACATCTTACATGGTAATACAGATAAGTGGCAATCTTTGACAAGAAGCTTATCGTCTTCAGCGATAAATGGCAGTCTCTTCGGAGAAGTTTAATCGTATTCACAGATAAGTGGCAATCTTTGACAAGAAGCTTATCGTCTTCAGCGATAGATGGCAGTCTCTTCGGAGAAGCTTAACCATATTCAGCGATAAATGGCAGTCTCTTCGGAGAAGTTTAATCGTCATCAACAGGTGAGTGGCAATCTCTTGGGAGAAGCTTAACCTTCTTCAACGATAAATGGCAGTCTCTTCGGAGAAGTTTAATCGTCATCAATAGGTGAGTGGCAATCTCTTGGGAGAAGCTTAACCATATTCAGCGATAAATGGCAGTCTCTTCGGAGAAGTTTAATCGTCATCAACAGGTGAGTGGCAATCTCTTGGGAGAAGCTTAACCTTCATCAACGATAAATGGCAGTCTCTTCGGAGAAGTTTAATCGTCATCAACAGGTGAGTGGCAATCTCTTGGGAGAAGCTTAACCTTCATCAACGATAAATGGCAGTCTCTTCGGAGAAGTTTAATCGTCTTCAACGGTGAGTGGCAATCTCTTGGGAGAAGCTTAACCTTCATCAACGATAAATGGCAGTCTCTTCGGAGAAGTTTAATCGTCTTCAGTGGTAAGTGGCAGTCTCTGTAGAGAAGCTTAACCTTCATCAACGATAAATGGCAGTCTCTTCGGAGAAGTTTAATCATCCTCAACGATAAATGGCAGTCTCTTCGGAGAAGTTTAATCGTCTTCAGTGGTAAGTGGCAGTCTCTGTAGAGAAGCTTAACCTTTCTCAACGATAAATGGCAGTCTCTTCGGAGAAGTTTAATCGTCTTCAATGGTAAGTGGTAGTCTCTGTAGAGAAGCTTAACCTTTCTCAATGATAAATGGCAGTCTCTTCGGAGAAGTTTAATCGTCCTCAACGATAAATGGCAGTCTCTTCGGAGAAGTTGAATCGTCTTCAGTGGTAAGTGGCAGTCTCTGTAGAGAAGCTTAACCTTTCTCAACGATAAATAGCAGTCTCTTCAGAGAAGTTTAATCGTCTTCAGTGGTAAGTGGCAGTCTCTGTAGAGAAGCTTAACCTTTCTCAACGACAAATGGCAGTCTCTTCGGAGAAGTTTAATCATCCTCAAAGATAAATGGCAGTCTCTTCGGAGAAGTTTAATCGTCTTCAACGGTGAGTGGCAATCTTAACCTTCATCTCAACAATAAATGGCAGTCTCATTTGAGAAGTTTATCTTAAGGATGTCGACGCACAGTTGTAACCAGAATTGTTTGAAAATCCAGTGGATACTGATATAAGTAATTTGGTGGTGACCAATCATATTTCAAGTAAGGCCCGTTGGTAACTGGCATTATGAAAATCCATGGACGACGAATACTAACAATTTGGTCATGTATCATTCCAAACTAAGTCACGGTGATTTCCATCCTAAGCTCAGGTTTCGTACCTTTGGAGATGTATTGTTTAATTCCAAGCACAGGTTTTGTACCTTTGGAAGAGGTTTGTTTCTATCCCGAGCACAGGTTGTGTACCTTTGGAGATAGATTGTTTGATCCCAAGCTCAGGTTTCGTACCTTTGGAAGATGTTTGTTGCCAGTCCAAGCACAGGTTTTGTACCTTTGGAAGATGTTTGTTGCCATCCCAAGCTCAGGTTGTGTACCTTTGGAGATGTATTGTTTGATCCCAAGCTCAGGGTTCGTACCTTTGGAGATGTATTGTTTAATTCCAAGCACAGGTTTTGTACCTTTGGAAGAGGTTTGTTTCTATCCCGAGCACAGGTTGTGTACCTTTGGAGATAGATTGTTTGATCCCAAGCTCAGGTTGTGTACCTTTGGAGATGTATTGTTTAATTCCAAGCACAGGTTTTGTACCTTTGGAAGAGGTTTGTTTCTATCCCGAGCACAGGTTGTGTACCTTTGGAGATAGATTGTTTGATCCCAAGCTCAGGTTGTGTACCTTTGGAGATGTATTGTTTAATTCCAAGCACAGGTTTCGTACCTTTGGAAGAGGTTTGTTTCTATCCCGAGCACAGGTTGTGTACCTTTGGAGATAGATTGTTTGATCCCAAGCTCAGGTTGTGTACCTTTGGAGATGTATTGTTTAATTCCAAGCACAAGTTTCGTACCTTTGGAAGAGGTTTGTTTCTATCCCGAGCACAGGTTGTGTACCTTTGGAGATAGATTGTTTGATCCCAAGCTCAGGTTGTGTACCTTTGGAGATGTATTGTTTAATTCCAAGCACAGGTTTTGTACCTTTGGAAGAGGTTTGTTTCTATCCCGAGCATAGGTTGTGTACCTTTGGAGATATATTGTTTGATCCCAAGCTCAGGTTTCGTACCTTTGGAAGATGTTTGTTGCCAGTCCAAGCACAGGTTTTGTACCTTTGGAAGATGTTTGTTGCCATCCCAAGCTCAGGTTGTGTACCTTTGGAGATGTATTGTTTGATCCCAAGCTCAGGGTTCGTACCTTTGGAGATGTATTGTTTAATTCCAAGCACAGGTTTTGTACCTTTGGAAGAGGTTTGTTTCTATCATGAGCACAGGTTGTGTACCTTTGGAGATAGATTGTTTGATCCCAAGCTCAGGTTGTGTACCTTTGGAGATGTATTGTTTAATTCCAAGCACAAGTTTTGTACCTTTGGAAGAGGTTTGTTTCTATCCCGAGCACAGGTTGTGTACCTTTGGAGATAGATTGTTTGATCCCAAGCTCAGGTTTCGTACCTTTGGAAGATGTTTGTTGCCAGTCCAAGCACAGGTTTTGTACCTTTGGAAGATGTTTGTTGCCATCCCGAGCACAGGTCGTGTACCTTTGGAGATGTATACTTTGGATCCCGAGTTCAGAAATTCCCAAAAGCTAAAGTGGTTACATTTGCATGAGTATTATATATCCTAATGTATTGAGGATGTATTTTGATCCTAAAGCAGTGAGGGTCTTCACCCAATCCTATTGTGTTGAGGGTTGTGTCTCTGCTGTATCCTAATGTATTGAGGGTATTAGTTTTTGTTCCTAAGGTATTCAGGGATATATTCAGTATCTTGATTTGGTCGTCACCAACAATTTTCCAAACCCAGTCGTCACTGACTATGTTATAAAGCCAACCAATCGCCATTGGAGTCCTTTTGATTCGGTTTTCACCAATCTTTGCTAAAAAATCTAGTGGTTACTAGTATTGCCTTCTAAAACCAATGGTCATTGGTACTTGAGTTGGTCGTCACCAAAATTCCCTAAAAAGTCCAATAATTATTGGCATCGCCTGGAATCCAATAGTTATTGGTACCTGTTTGATTTGGTTATTACCAGTCTTTTTGAATCTAGTAGTTACTAGTATTACCTTCAGATCCAATTGTTATTGGTGGCTTTTGATTTGGTTATTACCAATCTTTCTAAGTCTAGTGGTCACTAGCATTGCTTGGAAAATCTAGTTTTCACTAGCAGTATCCAGTACCAGTTGTTATTGGTATACCCATGGATTTGGCCATCACCAGTTACCATAAGTCCAATGATTATTGGCATCGCTTAAATCAGATTGTTATCACCACTTTGGTCAGGTCGTTACCAAACTCTGTGAAAATCCAATGGTCATTGGTCTCCTAGGACTCGGTCGTTACCAATTTCTCCATTTAAGTCTAGTGGTTACTGGCATTATCCAGAATTAGTTGTTATTGGTATATCCTGATTTGGTCATCACCAGTCTCCTCTAAGTCCAGTAGTTACTGGCATTGCTTGAAAGCTAATTGTTACAAGTTGATCGTTACCAACTTCCCCAACCGAAGTCCTGTGTTTTACCAATATTGTTTGGGAATTCCCAATTGAAATTGGAACTTTGATTTGGTTGTCACCATATCCCCAAGAAGTCTAGTAATATTTAGCACGTTTTGGAAACCGAACTTTGGATTGGTCATCACCATCCTGCCCAGTAAGTCTAGTGGAAACTAACACTGTTTGAAGCTATTTGTTATTCTGGTCGTCACCAGTTTCCCCGGTTGAAGCTTTTGCTTTTCCAGTCGAGTCTCGGAGAACTAGTGGGTACTAGTTTCCCCGGCACGTCCGGTCTTGTTTCTAACCTTTTCTTGAAGATCCCGTTTGAACTCTTCGTTATAGGAAATTTCTCATCTGGTTATCCCCAGTGAGACTAGTGTCTCCATTCTGTCTTTTCCCTGTTGAAGTTGTGCTTCCCCAGTGGATTTATTTCCCAATGAAGTTTTCCCCATTGGGTTTCTTCCCCAGTGTGGTTTGCGTTTCTTTTCTTTCGTTTCCCCAGTGAAGAATTGTTATCTTCCTCGGTGGACTTCCTCATCTGGTTATCCTCAGTGAGATTCGTTTCTCCTTTCCCCAATGAAGATGTGTCTTCCCTGGTGGAATTTGTGTCCCCTGTGTGAAATATTTCCTTGATAAGAATCTTTAGTCATGTCTGAACTATCTTGCTTACTTGGTCTTGAATCTTTCCCCAATGTGTTGGGTCCCTCGTGAGTGGTTACTCGTCTTATTGTCGTTCTTTTAAATTTGCTCGTGTGTCTGCATTTGTCTTGCATTCAAGCATCATAAAACACCATTTAGAACTCATTGCATTTCAGTATTGGTCCTTTTGCATACCATCGGATCTAAGGGACAAAATTTTTGGTTTGCTATATTTAAATACCTTTCACTACGATTCTATGAGGATTGTCATCTCTCATTGCCATCTAGTGAAGATATTTAAATAGGGGCAACTGTTGCACCCCAAATTTTGACCCCTTAGATCCTCATCATAATTGTAGCATCATACTCACTTGATTAACTAACCTTAACCCATTTCAAGTTTATCTTTGTCAAGATGCAGATGAATCAGGGTTCCGTACCGTCAAAAATCAAGGCTTCAATGGTTTGATCAATCAATGTATTGGATTGATTCAACTATAAACAAGATCAAGAATACTACATTGGATCAAGTATGAATCTAATTCGAGGTTGTCACCCAGGAATTAAGAACAGTGCAGTTCAGGATACCCGATTAGGGTTTTCGATCAGGAAAAGTCAACTGTAGTTTGACTTTTAATTTAAAAGGTGTTCCAATGGTGGGATCATGGTCCATGAAGTTTCTATGCCTTAGTAAAGTCTACTCAAGAAGTTTCAAGGCCTCAAAATACCCGGAACATCAACAGTCGACTCGGTAGCCACCGATCGATCGTTCGGTTGACCGAAAAGTCAACTCTTTACTCATGAGGAATTTGACCTCAAGATGGGAATAAAAAATGGTCCTAATGACATATTACACCTACCCATGAAGTTTCATGACCATTGGATCAAGGGTTAGGGAGTAATCGCAAAAGTTGGGAAATTAAGGTTTTGAAAAGGGCAAAGCCATAACTCCTTAACCACACAAGGGTTTTTGACCTAGTTTCAAGGGGAATGAGTTCCTAACACAGGCATAAACATTTTAGTACCTAATTGGGGCTTTCTAAAAAGTACAAGTGGGTTCCATAACTCTTCCTGGTTAGAGAGAACCGAGGTCCACAAGTTGGCAAAAACTCACATTGGCAAAACCAGGTCAACATGAGTTTTTTTGATTCCAAAACCTCTCCAAATTGATGCTAATCAAAGACTAAGCCTCATTTATGATGTTTACATTGTTAATAAACATGTTTAACATCAATTCCCACGAAAATGGACCAAAGATCAAAGGAAATCATTATTTAATGCAAGTTGTAAAAGTGAATAGTGAAGAAAGAGAAAAAAGGTGGCTACCCTTGTCAAATCATCAACTTTAATTCAACAAGTCACCTTCTATCCTATCAAGCATGATGAAAAAAATCTATGGGGCATGGAGAATATCTTATTAGAGTGTCTTAAAGACAAAGATGAAGATTGCATTGGAAAACTCAAAGATTTTCATGATGGAAGGTTAAAATTGGCAATTTGCTTCACTTTTGCCCATACCATGATCCAAGGCCTTTGGCTATAAATAGAACTCACTTCTTACATCACAAACACATAAGTTCCATGCTAGAAACCAGCTAGAACTTTCTTTCTTACTGTCGCTACTGCGAAAATCGGCGCCGGCTGAACAGAAGAGTCGCCACCGTGCGTTATTTATCCCACAGGAGGGAAATGAAACGCCCAGAGTAAACCTCGCACAACAGGGGAAAGGTATGGTCGTCGCAACCAAAACCTAGATTCGGGAGTCAGTTACGCAAGGGGAAGATATTAGCACCCCTTACGTCCGTCGTACTCGACGGGATCCACGCTTGTTTTCGGGTATGGATTGTTATTCTATCTAAACTAAGGGTTAAGGGTTAAAAGAAAATAAAATGACTCGGCAAAGTATCGCACTTTATGCCTACGTATTCCCGTCTGGAACGAGAAATTAGAGTCAACGTAGTTCGCCTACCTACGGGAAAGGAGGGGAAGGTTGCTCGCTAGGATATCGCATCCTATGCCTACGTACTTTCATACAGCATGAAAGATCAGAGCAAACGTAGTTCGGGCCACGTACGACACAAGTCTGTCTTGGTTGTTTTTATTCCTTCTGAAAAAAGGGTTTTTCTGATTAACAGTCCAAGCGTACAAAAATGACGTTTTGATGAGTTCACGTTCTTTTACGGAAGAAGTGTCTTTTATTGTGTTTGAAATTTTATTGTGTTTTTCTGTTAGTTTTGAGAAAGAAGAGACAGAACTCTAACCTATGGTTGCAAAGGGAATCAAACTAACCTAATGTTATCATGCCTGGGTTAAGACCTAGTGTCTATCATGCTCCTCTCTTGCGCAGAGAGAAACAGAGATCCTAAGGGAATAGACGGAAACAGAAACAATAGCAGATATATACAGTAAAGCAGTAAAATGCATGGATGCAACAATACAAGCGAGGCAAGGGAGTCCCACTCAACCTCAAACCTAGAAAACAATAGGCAAAAGTGAACAGGATTCACTTTCAACCCAACAGGGTAAACAGCAAACAATACAGTCCAGAAAACCAATCAATACATCAGAAATGAGCAGCAAAAATAAACAGCCACAACAGCTCTGCATCAACACCTATCTTAAAGTCATCTCTAAACAGCTACAAGCTTCTGGCAAGCCTCAGTCTCCATCTCCACAGCCTTCAGGCAAGGTCTGATTATCAGCCTTCCATTTTCAATGGTTTTTCTTCAAGTCTCAATCTCCAGGATGAACATCAGTCAACAGGATAAAAGTGAATGTTAAACAGAAGACTGCCTACCAAGGGTGGCTCATCAACTGTTAACATTATACAGACAATTTTCTCTCAAAAGTTCTATCTTTCAAATACATTCACTGATCCTTCCAAAGGAAGGAGGTGGATATTTGAAAGAGACTTTGAATCATAGAGAAAGGATGGATGCAGACAAGGCATTCCATGTTTGAGAAACAAGCTTTCTAATCTAGAGCCCTGCCTAGCCCCTAAACCCTAGGCTCCTCAACAGCTGCTAGCAAGAATCTCCTCATCAACTCTGGAAGTTGGACTTCAATCTTTAGATCTCCAATGGCTTCATCATCACAAGTCTTCAGCTCTCCCAATTCCCCGAGCAAACCCAATACCCCACACAGACAAAAGAAATCCCCAGAAAGGGCACACCATACCAGTCAAACAAATACAGTAGTATAATAATAGCAGTAGGGGAATCCTAATAATTTCTAAGGGATCTAATAACTACCCATAGTCCCTATAGTCCCATATACCAAAAACTCAATCTCTAACTCCTAAGGGAAATGAACTAATTCACCTATGTTGTCACCTAAACCCTAGTTTTGTTCATGTTATCCACACCTAAACTAATCACCTAAAATTAAGTCCTAAAAATATGAACTAAATTTTATATACAAGCTAACATTATCTACTAATCAATCTAAAAAGAATGGATTAAAAATATTAAAGCATCTATTCAAACTAAAACCACCAAATTCATGTATCAAACTAAACATTATTTACACCTATTTAAAAGAAAAATATGCCAAAAATATTAAAATAAAATGAAATGCCAAATTTTTTATGTGATATTTTTCTTGACAAAATTATGAAAAGAATGCAAAAACAACCAATGAAAAATAAGCATTTTCCAATTTGTTATGATTTTTTAAAGATTTAATATTTTTGAAAGAAAAATAAAATGAGAATTAATTGAAAGGGGTGCAGCAAGCAATGAAACTCAGTTAAAAAAAGAAACGGGCCCAGACTGGGGGGTGCGCCTAGCAAGGCGCGTCTGGGCCCAACGCATCAGAAAATATGACAAAAATAAAAATTTGGGCGCGGTGCAAATAGTAAGTATTCCAGTTCATTCACGCTTTGGGCCTAATTGGGAGGGTGTCAATAGTAACGAATTCAAAGCCCAGTCTGACGATAATAAGTGGAACGGTGCGTTTTGATGTTTGAATCTCCCTCTGTTTTTCTTTTGAATCGTGGCCGTAGGATTGAGAACCAAGTCAAATGTCAAAGCCAGATCGTGTGGCTCTCATGTTATCTTCAACCTCCAGCAAACCCTAGCTCTGAAACTCTTCTCCCATGCACGATTTTCCACTCCTCTGTTCTCCCTCATCTCTCCACGAAATCAAACAATTCCAAAAGCAAAATTGCTCTAGAACAATCCCTCTATACAGCCATAACAACCATTCCCTCTAAAGCTCAAACAATAAGCAAACCCGATAGGAATACCAGTCTGAATCCACCATTAACACCTGTCATCAACCTCTCCAATTCTCCCTAATTCTTGCCCTAACATGCTCTACACCTTGTGCTGATCACATCAAGCTAATAACCTAAGGTTTTCTTGCAATATCCTATGAGATACAAACCCCAACAGTTCTTGCACACCAATGGCAACCTTCATGGAATCTCTTCAAACTCACCAAAACCAGTCATCTAGCCTATCCTAACCTTTATATGCTAATAACTACCTATAATTCTAACTAAAACATGCAATTCGAAGGAGAAACATACCTGGTGTAAAGTGAAGAAAACAACTATGGAATGCTCTGATCAGATGCTTGTAATGATTGGAAATGGATCAGGGAACTTGTTCTTGAATTCTGTATGCAATGAATTTGACTCAAACCTCTTGGATCTTGTGATTTCAACTTCTTGCACCTTGGATGATGGAACTTGTATGGCACGATCCTTGCTCAATTCTAACCAATCTTGAGGTGAATTGTGATCTATGGATGATGATGATGAAGACCAGATCAAGAAATATGAAAATTGAAGGAGATTTGATGAAGTTTAGAAAGCTTTTGCAAAATGGAGAAATGGAGTATAACTTGTGTTTTGATCACTATGAATCACCAACCATGGCATGAACCTCTTCATATCAATATATAGGTGAGTTTAGAACCTCCTAGAACTTTGGAGAAACTTCCCATGCACTCTTTCCTTGCATTTTGGATTATGTAACTTCATGTGTAAGTAACCATGCATAACTTTCAAAACTTGAACCAAGCTCAAAATTCTACTTTAGCCAATGTTCTCAAAATGTTTTTTCCATTCAAAATGACCTATAATTTTGCCCCATTTGGCCAAAATATGAAAAATCTCATTTTTAGGTCCTTTTTTATTCATTAAATTCACCAATTTTGAAACCTTGTGCTATGAATCTTTCCAATCTCTCATGGTCACTTTTCTAGACTCAAAATGTCATTTGGAACAAGTTTGATGTTGTGAAGTTTTCCATTTGAATCTTCCTTGTATGAATTTTAGGCATAGGCCAAGAATGACCTGTAATCCTCAGATGACCAAAATACCCTTTGCTTGACAAGACCATAAGTAGAGTTCCACAAATCATATGAAGGCATACCATACCTTTATAGAAAGATAAGACAATGAGGAACAACTCTTATGTTGGCCAGAAATCCATTTGAAATCTCCTTGAGGGGTAAAAATTGCTTGGAAGTCAAGTCACTTTCACAAACAAAATTTCAGATACCTCAGATGACCTGTAACTTGTAAGGACCATAACTTGAGTTCTATAAATCTCCTTAGTGCCTTCCACCACTCAAATTAAAGTTCTTGAGATCCTATAAAAGTTTCATGTTGGCCAAGGATCCATTTGAAGCTTGCATTTTGACTTATCTTGCTTGGAAATTTGACCTAAACTAGGGGATTTTACACAGAAACCCTAATTTAGAAACTCCTCTTCTCCTTGATTCCTCTTGATTTCTTCTTAGCATAACAACATATCCTTCTTTACATGTCAAATGATGAACCCCACATCTCTCCAATAGCCCTTAATGCCTTTCAATCAGTCATTTGACCTAGAGTTGACCTAGAGTTGACCCCAGATGAAACCCTAGTTGGCTGTCTTCAACTGCAATTCTTGTGATCATACCAATGACTTGTCTCCTTCTTCAAATGACTTTCTAAGTCTCCCATGATGCCCACATACTCTCCGTGCTCAACCCACAACTCACTATTTCTTTGATGGTCCTCAGCTACCCTCAGATAGGAGATAGATGCACTGATTGATCCATTGACTTCTCAGCTTTCAAATTTTCTGATGACTTGAATGAGATTGAACTTGAAGAATAACCTCTTGATAGGCTCCTAAAGATGAGAATAATGATTGGTCCCTGCTGGATTGTTTGCTACATGACTCTATATGCAAATGCTAATGATATTGAAACATAAACCAAGTGAATAAGGTTGAGCAAATTTTAGGGTGCAACACTTACACAATCACAAGTTCTTACAAAATCTCATAAATTTCCAAAATCCCTCAAAATTTGATTTTGAAAAACACCTTTCAAAACCATTTCCAAACTTCTTCCAACTCAAGAAACACTTCAAACACATAAAGTATGATGTATTGAAGCTATCCAAGTCACTTCCACACTTATGTAACAAGATCTTGGAAGAGCTCTTAAGATCTCTGGTTTTCTTATTGCTTAAGCTTGCTTCAAGAGGTAAACCTAAAACTCATAAATGTGAACTTTCCACTTGCATTCCACATGTTACCATGACTGTTTTTTTTACCATGATGATCTTGAAAATTTTCAACTTTTAACTTGATTTTTCTTGTGAGATTGATCTTGTATTATTCTTAAAATTTTGTTAACATGTTTAACTAATCAAATTTGTTTGATTCATTGTCTTACCATGTGCATTTTATTCCTTTTATCATTTAGATTTTCATGTTTTGTTCATCCAAACTTCAAAAAATCATAACTCATCCATTTTCCATCATTTTGAACCCATTCTTTTTGCATTGTGTTTGTCTTGATGCCTACTTTCATGTGATATTTTTTAATTCCATGTTTGTTCATATTTTCATGCCTTTTGGTTGCTTGTAAGTTGCCTTTATATTGAGATCGTTATCTCGCGTATGCAGATGAATTTCTTTTTCACCGTGATCATTTGTGTTATGATATTCACTCATTCTCATTTATACTATGTTAGTTAACATGTTAGGGTACTCTCCCTTGGTTGTTACCATTATTTCATATTGCTTTCCTCCTAAATTATGAGGTTAAACTAATTTTCTTTTATTTGATTGTCATCGATACATGTGGTTGTTACCTTCAATCTTTGTTAAGATATACCTTTAATCTTTGTTAATATATGCTTTCATCTTTGTTAAGATACATGATCTTTGGTTGTAACCATGCCCCTTTTGTTTAAAGTATTGATTACTTTGTTAATTATTTCTTCCCCAAGTGATGGAACTTTTTTAGTTCTCATCCAAGTTGCCTCATCTCCTCCCTTCCAAAGGAAAGTCTCTCTATTGACCCTTGGGTCATAGATAGCTCAATACCCTCATTGGCCTCGAAAGAGCCTTAACCCCCTTTTTGGTCTGGATAGAACCAATAGGATATAAACTCATAGGTCTGGATAGAACCTTCCCCTCTTTTGGTCTGGAAAGAACCAATTGATTCCTTAGTTCGAGCCCGAACTATGACCGCTCTGATTTCTCATTGGACAATGAGAATACGTAGGCACAAGATGCGATATCTTGACGAGCAATCTTCCCCCTCACTAGGAGTGTTTACAACTAGAACCCTAGGATAGAGTTGTTAACTCTATGTAAGGATCATGGATATGATCACTTACTTCCCCCTTTGAGTGTTACAACATAGACATAGAGAGTTTTGTGAAACTCTACACAAACATTATTATGTTTGTTCCCCTTTGAACCTTGATCGCAATCAAGCGTTCTTCAACCCTAGTGAGGTGAACTACGATTGCTCTGATTCTATCCTAGTTAGGATACGTAGGCAGAGGACGCGATGTCTTTGCGAGCAAACTTAGAAACAATCTTAGGTCTTCATCTATCATAACCTTCACCTTTTTACCCAATACCCAAACCTTAGCAAATATTTAACAAACTTAGCATACAAACAAACAAAAGGTTCCTGTAGAGTACTACAGATGTTTAGGATGTGAAATACCTACCCTATGCATAACCAACCCCCGATCCCCGAATCTCTTAGCGTTGTTGTAACATTGCGCAAAAGGTTCTTTCTTTCTTTAGACATTTCCTTTGGATAAATTAAAGACCGGTTGTGAATTTAAGAATTAAAGATTCAAGTTAATCAATAGCTTGGTATCACGATTCTCACCGCAACACACTTAAAACTGAATTTGAAACTATCATTCAATTGCAAGTGTTACAATTGTCAATTTCAAATCTAGGAAAGTATAACTAAATCATCAAGCTCAGTTCCCATAAGACTAGAAATTTTAGTCTGCAAGTGAAACTAATAAGTTCATCACAAATTCCATAAAAAATAATCTATCTACTTTTGGATAGTAAATATTTATCATATTAATTATATGTGAACAAAAGGTTGAACTTGAGTTGTAGATACTGATTTTCTACTACCCCCATTTCAAATTTAAGTCCACCACAAGGTAATAAATTCTTTCACAAAACGTGTAAACGGGGAGTACCATTACCATAAAAAACAACACATAACAACATGTAATTAAAAAAATAAATAAAACAGAAGATAAAAGGATATAACCTGCAAAATGAGTGAACAAAAAAGGAAGATCCTGGTGGGTTCACGTGGCTGCACCCTGTGGAGGTCTTTGGTTTTCTCAGAGAGCCCAGCGGAATCACGTGGTTCAGAGAGCCCCCAATCTTGAATTTTGAAGAAGTTGTTACCAAGCTTTAGTTTTGAATTCATAATTTTCTTATATGACAACTTTATATCTATATGCTAATGTAATTGTATTTTCCTTCACTAATGTGGCCACCTCGTGCTAGTAGCTCCACCGTGCAAAAACAATGTTATGTAGTTGGTTTTATAAGTGCAGTCTTAGGATCTTTATGTGTGTCAAGAAACAAATTCCAACTCGCATAGATTAACATCGAACTATATGTATCCAAACTTCTTCACCAGGAATTTCGTTACGAATTATAACTAGCATATAAAAACCAGGAGGTGCATATAATAACATATTCACCCTGGATTAAATGTTACTCATAATCAATAGGAGCTCGACAAACGACGGGAGAATAATCAAAGAAAACCTATCTATTTTTAGGATCAATCACATGATAAGGCAGAAGATCAATTGAAAAAGCTTGGTGTAACACATACCCATCTTAGAATTAAACTTAATGTATTTGAATTAAAAACCTAGTTAAGAGGGAGTCTACATGAGCATGTCTATAATATTTTAGCAAAGGCCCTGTTAAACATTAAAATTCCAATTCACAAAGCTAGCATCGTCAGTGTTAAAGCTAAGATAGATGATAACCTCACCTCCAAACACAGGGAAATAAATCCTTGATTTACAAACTCACTCCTACAGCAACAACAAACCATAAAAAATGGAATAACAAGTCAATATTCCTCCCCACGTATTTTCATTCATTCATTTTTCATGATTATAAAATATATTAATTCAACTTTTATATCAATTTGCTTCATTTTGAATAACAGGTTATGTTTATTAACTACTCTTTTGAATATAAGTGGTTAATGAGTCTCCATTATTAACAGAGAATATGGGTTCAAATCTTGACTAAAACAACTTATTTATTATATTTTATTTCTTTCACTAATCCAACTCTAAGTTTTCACAACTTCTTTCCCTTTAAAGCTCTAAAACATAATTATCTCTAAATTAATGAAATTTCAGCCATGAAACAGAAGTATATAACACTATAAGAGTGAACATTCAAGTACAATAATTCAATTTAAAATTCCATCTTTGCAAACACCAGTCCCAATTACTATGTAGACAGGAATGTATCAAATCATATTGTGCTTTAAGAATATTTGGAAAAAAACTCTGATCGATTATTGCAAAGCAATAAAGTCACTTATCTTTTGATGTTGGTATTGATGATGCAATCATCTCATTTCTCGTGTTCGATTATGCATAAGGCGGGGAGGTTCGCTTAGATGGCAGAGGTGACTTCTAATCTCCATACAAAACCAGAATCATGTCTTTTCTTTGATTTTCAGCAAAGGCGGCGCCTTTCTCCTTCAAATCAGTAGTGCAGTCGCCCGAATTAAGACCTGAACCAGTTCCTTGTCACCATATACACAACTTCGTCACCACTTAAGTTTTCCATTTTCCAATGCATCATACCTCATTATCTCAACAACTGTATTAGAACCAATTCAAAATCTAATACAATTCAAGAAAAAAACCTAATAAATTAAAATTAAATACTAACGAGAACACAAAAGAGATTTATGGTTATAACCTTAAACCTATAATCACATATAATCTTTGCGTAAAATGAAAATTGTGGCTCATTACAATAGAACACATGACAAAAGAGTCAGATATCCATTCAGTATGCAACGAATCCATGCAGTTCATTTGTTCATTAAAGTGTTTATGGGAGAACAAAGTTTAGATCAAAGGATAAAATAAGGATGAAAGTTCTATATCAAAAGAGATAAGATAGGAATTTCAAATTAGGGTTCTTCTGTGTTTTTTAATTTGAGGAAAAGAGAGAAGAAAGTGAAACGAAAAAGAGAGAGGGAAATGAAAAAAAATGAGGCGCTCGATTGGCAGAGAGGGAAATTGAGTTCCGTTTTTTGTGTTCTGATGGCCTATACTGTCATTATAACTTTTGGTTGGTACATGACACTAATATCAACGAATTTTAAATGATGTTACTAAAGCTCTCTTTTGCTATATGGCAATTTTTTTTAGTTGTATATTCACGACGGTTGGTCAAAACTGTCGTCTGAATTGTCATAATTTGTAAGTTGTGACAGTTGCGTGACAATAGTCGCAACCCAAGTGTCGCAAATCAATAATTTTCTTGTAGTGTTTCAATCATTTTGGGCTTTGTCCTTAACCTATCTTCTTCCCATATTTTTCAAGTGTTTAAATATGTATTTGAACTTATGTTTTCTTTTTTTGGGGATTTTATTTGAGTGTCTTGCTATTTTTGGTGGAAGCCTCATTGAGTGTTGTTGATAACTCTTCATGTTTGAGCCATAGACCAAGCTTATTGATCCTTTAACCTAGTTAAGGTTGATCATAGCTTGTGGAATTTTGGAAAATGATAACATGCTGCCTTGAGGTAATTTTTTCTTTGGTCTCTTGGTCTTTGACCCTTTTCCTTTTTTTGATTGATTTTACAAGTTTGGAATTATTGGAGTGTTTCATTTAGCCATATTTTGAGCTAGTCTTACTTTGATAATTCTCTACATGTAATAATTGAAGCTTATTGATATTCATATGTTTCATATTAGATTTCTAACTTGTTGGTCAAGTTGTATGTGTCCTCATTTCATGATCACATTACCTCATACTTCAAATGACCCTTTGTTCACTATGAGATTACTTGACTTGTACTTTGTACATTGCTTGGAGATCATTCTCATGTCTTGTTTTGATTAATTTTTATTGAGTTGTGAATGGATGTGATTACTGCCCATGTGGTTTACATCTCATATGTTTCATTTCTTGATCATTTGCTTCATGTTTTACATGCTTTTGCACTCATGACTTTTTATTGCTTATTGACCTTTTGTCCTGTTGTTGATGATTCTCTTTTAGTGCATCATTGTAGATACCTCTTTCATGTTTCACGTATCATTTCCCCCTTGGTGGGTACTATGTTTCCCTCTCCCCCATTACAATGTAATAGTCTAGTTCTTTTAACTTCTTGACGGTGGTTGCTTGTTGTTTAAGAAAGATAAAGTGAACTTAGGATTAGAGCACATTTTCAATAAAAGGAACAAACAAGGCTTGATCCAATATCAATTCATTTTTCAAAACCCATTAATTTAGTATAAACTTTAAGGCTCCTCTCATCTCCTTCTCTTCTCATATCTCTTCCATCAACCCCACACTAACCTTGTATCTTTTCCACCTTTGTAAGTCAATTGCTTCGTGCATCATCATAAACTTACCTTGATCTATTCACCACCCATTTCTTTTCAAAATATTTTCTTTATTTCTTTTGTCTGTTTGAGTCTAAAAACCTTGGTCTTGTACCCAGTGAAGTTTTAAAACTTCTTTTCCTAATAAACTTGGATGGTTGTGGAATGGTTAGGCGAAGGCCTTCTTCTATCCTGAGTACTTGACATTACCTTTAGGGTTCACTGTTATAAAGTACTTACCATTCAAAAGCAAAACATCTTTAATAAGAGAATAAGGTTCTCTTTGTATTGAGCTAAAGAGAGAGGGTTGAGTGAAGACTTCTTCCTCTTCGAGTATTAGGCTACCCACTTTAGAGTGTGCGATACTCTTCTTTTAATACGAAGATGTGACTATACTCGCCACACCATTTTCACAATGAATCTTTTGAGATAAAGAATTAGGTACTACCCGCAAGGGGTTACTATCCAATGACTTATTTCATCCTTAAAAATAAACCTTCAATAAATCAAATATGACATCTTTCCTTGATGGTGAAAAATAATTCTTTTCAAAAAGGACACGTCATGTCTGTTCTATCGCAAACAGGTAACGCCTAAGAATCCACAAGCGTGTTGCAATACACCTAACTGCTAGAATGCGCACGTTGACATCGTCCATAAAAACACCAACAACCATAGTCCGAACTACAAATGCTCTGATTCTTTACTTCTTTTAAGTGAAGATACGTAGGCACAAGGGCCTCAATCCTTGGCGAGCACGCTTCCATCTTTTTATCCGTAGTCCTCCGAACTACGTTGACTCTGACTTTCTCATATTCTTTGAGAATACATAGGCATAGAACCACGAGGTCCTACCGAGTCTCCTTCCTTCTTCCACCTTCTCTTTTTCTCTCTATTCTTGCTTCATACTCTTATTTATCCCTTTAGAACACTCTTAGAAAGAAATACGCTTGGAAAATATCTTTACACATATGACTAACAAATGGTTCCCATCGAGTACGATGGATGTGAGGGGTGCTAATACCTCCCCTTTGCATAATCGGCTTCCAAACCCTTTCTCTTGGTTGCGAGACCATCTTATCCATTTCCTTCTTAGGGTTTTCTCGATGTTTTCCCTTCCCCTTTTGGCATAAATAAATTTCAATGGCGACTTTCTGTTCCACTTTCGCCTCCCCGTCGTTGCATTTTTTTTCCGAGTAGCGACACTTTGTATAATACATATTTGTGGATATCTCTTGAGCTATTTCACTTGACTTTGCAGTATGAATGCGATTCTTTGACACGTGGCGTATTGTATTCATGATGCATGTCCATGATTTATTTGCTTTGCATTTTTGATGTTGCATATTCATGATGCTTAATGTGGATACTAGTTCATGCGCATTTTCAATTGTTGAAATCCATGGTGTATGTTCACTTGCTTATTATTGATACATGTTCATCAATGTTGATTATTCCTTTGTCACATGTTCATATACTTTACTTGATCTTGTGCAACACATGTTCATGAATGCTTGAATTCTTGATGTGTGTTTATGATACTTGCTCAACCTTATGGAATGTATGGTGCATGTTCATGCTTGATCCTTGCAAATCCATGTGCATTTGTTTAATTTTTGATGTATACACTACTGTTGTGCTAAATGCATGCTATAAATGTTGTTTTGCTTGAATTGTTGCATATACACCTATTCTATTCTGAAAATGCATGTTGTTAAATGTTATCTTGCTTGTTTGTTGGGATTTACTGTTGTGCTAAGTTGAAGCGCTATTGTTGCTGCTGTTTTTGGTTTATTTTCTTGGTTTTTTGCTTGCCTTTGCATGTTCCCTTAGGGCTTCCTAGTCCAACTTAGTTTTTGATTAAGTTTGGAGTAGGATAGACATTAGGTGTTAATCATGCATGATAACATTAGGTTAGTCTCCCTAACCTCAATCATAGGTCCATCCTTGCATGCTAACATTAGGATAGAGATTCCTTTCGCATCCCAACCTTAGGACCACTTTGCATGATAACATGTAGAACCGAGTTTCCCTTAGACCTTCCACGTGTTTCTCTCTTCTCTCTCTTGAATCAAATCAAAACACGTAATAAATACAATGAGTATTATGCATCACAGGCCTTAAGTACATGGGAAATGATGAGTGGAAACCTCTCCTTACTTCTTCTAGAGTGCTTTGTATATGTCCCGTCTGGGGGCGATCTTGCAAAGTATTCGCTCCTATATCATAGACTTTAGTACAATATGCATCTCAAACAAATCCAACTCACTTCTCTAAAACACTTGAACAAATGCAAACCATTTTTTCCTTCGGGATTTTCTCGTCAAACCTATTTTCAGAAAGGACATGCTATTTCCGTTCTACCACAAACATGCCTCGTCCCTAACTGCTAGAATGCAAACTTATCATCGCTTATAAAATACACTAAGCAACCTATAGTCCCACGAGCTACGAACACTTTGATTTCTTCATTCTCGTCTGAATAAAGATATGTAGGCACAAGACGTCGAAGTCTTGACGAGCACCATCCCCCCTTTTTGCCTGTAGTCATCCAAACTACAATAACCCTGTAGTCCTATCGAGTCTCTTTTTGTTTTTCCCCTTTTGGTTTCCATTTCCCCTTAGCATATAAGCTTTAGATATAGACACCCTTTGATTAGAACAACAAGAACAGACGCGATGGGTGCTAGCACCTTCCTCTCTCGTAATTGACTTCCGAACCCTGGATATGGTTGCAAGACCATGTCTTCTCTCTTTTTGAGGTTTCTTTGATCATTTCCTTTCCCCCATCGGGATAAATAATGTTTGGTGACGACTCTGTTTTCCGCCGGTTATTTTTCGTGTTGCGACAGCTAGCGACTCTGCTAGGGACCCTGGTTCCCTATGTGAGTCAATTTTAGCGCTTGTCTGTTTCAATTTCATTAGGCGTTTGTCTGTATGCTTTTATTTGCTTTATTTACTACATTTATTGCATTTTACTGCATTTGATTATTATTGTCATATTATTCTGGATTTGCTGCTATGTTGTTGAGTAGGATTGTTCCATGAGAGATAACCCCATTACCCAAGCTTGAGTACATACACATGATTAGAGTGGATAGTCGTGTGGCTTGTGTAGCGTCTAGTTACGTTTAGTTGACACGAGACCCACATTAAGACGAGTTTTTCTTGGGAGATATTATGTCTTACGTGTCTGATGCAGATGACAGGATGTTCTCATAGAGAACTTACGACTTTGGAGACTGTTCATGGGAAATTAGTGGAGGCCCACTTGAGGGATAATAATGTCAAACCAGAAATGGTGAACATATTATCATTTTTCGACCTGAGATTTTGTGAGACCGAAGACCTGCTAGGATGTCCTTATTCAAGACTAGAACCCACATGTGAGGGGGGATGAGTTTTGCTGGAAACCTTGACCTCCTTTCTACCCGGTTTTCTTGTGAAGGCGAACTTTTGATCCTGTTATGTTCTGTTATCAGCACATCAATTATTCAGAATATATGTAGGCTTTGATCCCATGTCTCTGCATTCATATCATCATAACATGTTTGCATTCTAACATACATGCTCTTTTATTTCAAAGGATCTTAACTTTGGGTCTCGTAGTTGAGTTGTCCATCTATTTCTTGTGTTTCTTTTGTGAAAAACTTGAATCAAAGCAGGTAGATTCCTTGGAAATAATTAAACATGGCATTTGCATGCACCCATGCATTCATAACAGGTATTCAAGGAAGAGGATTCTTATTTTGGCCTGGTCTTCTTTGTAGTTGCAACTTGACTTTTCATCGCAGCCAAAGATTGATCATGGAACATGTACAAGCAGAATTGATGGAAGTCAGAAGCAAAATGGGACGGTTTACGATAGACATGCAAGCCTTGTCCCATGGTCAGAAACTGATGAGGGAGGAGGTTCATCAACTGAGAACTCAGGTGAGCCTGGTCATGGAAATCTTGAGGACAATGTTGAGAAAAAAAGTGAATCCTAGGCCCGTTGCTATAACATAAGGTGTTATTCCTCCCTTTCATGTGGGATCTCTTCCAGATCATGAATTACCTCGTAGATCACCTATAAAACTCTCGTGCCAGCAGCCACTTCCTGTTCCCTAAGAAAATCCTAGGGGCGGAGAATGTGAACCAAGACCAAGGAAGCATGAGAAGAAGTTTGATCTGATCCCAAAGATGTATGTGCAGTTACTCCAACACTTGCTCAAACTTTAGTTGATTGATCTCATTACTTTGAGACCTCCTCTCACAAAGCTTCCTCCGAGTTATAATGTCAATGCTAGGTGTAATTTCCATTCTGGCGCACCTAGTCACAACATCAAAGATTGTATGAGGTTCAAGTATAAGTTCCAATAGCTCATTGATTCAAAAGAAATCGAGTTCACTAGCACGAACATATGAGGTAATCCCATTCCAGCTGATGCAAAAGAGATGGATGCTCCTTTCCTTTCTCCAGGATCTGCCTCAGGATGGGGGCATATTCCATAGTCTTGGGTTTCATAGTTCCCACGCTAGCGACCTTTGCATGTTCCTCAGCCATATCTGAATAGGAAAGCTCCTAGACAGGTTGGGTGCCTAAATCAGAACTGTCCTCAGAAGAACGACAAAGGTCGAAAAAGCCTGAAAGACAGGTTGATTCCTTTCCCATGCCATAGACACAGTTATTGCCTGAGCTTCTCAAGCGTCATGTTGTTCAGTTAAGGACTCTCGCTTGTCCTTCCAAGCTGCCGCCAGGTTATGATGCAACTACAAAATGTGAGTTCCATTCAGGGGCATTTGGCCATTCAATCGAAGATTGCAGAGCTCTGAAGCACCATGTACATGATCTGATTGATTCAAAGATTATCACGATCACTGCAGACGGTCTGCACATAAATTGAAGCCTCATTTCCTAAGTGAGCACTCATACTACAAATACGTCGTTAGAAGCAATAACTCCAGACGGAGTTCGGCCTCCTCAATAATGGCAATCATTAGTTTTTGTATTTCATTTTCATTTGTAGCTTTATTGTTTGTTAAAACATTGTCTACATGTCAAACTTGTTTGTTTTTTTTAATGATAATAATAATATAATGAGTATGATTTTCTTGAAGTAATCCATTCTTGCTCACTCATAAAATATTTATCTACATTGCAATACCAACTTGCTTAAACTCTTTGAGGGAGGATGATGACATGAAAATGCAAAACATTTTGGTTGTGTGCTATTAAATAAAACTCTACTGATGATGTACAGGCATTGCTTCAGGTCCCCCAAACACCAGAGATATAAGGAAGATAGACCCTCGTCAACCCCTTTGAGCCTTGAAGTAGGAGTTTTTTTTATATGAATAAACCCTCACATTTAACCCAGCGGCTAGGTAGTTATCAGTTGATTTGATCAAGCATTAAAATTTCAAAAGGAGTGTGCATCTAAGGATCCATTACCTTTTATCCCTCACACATCAAGAGGTCAAGGGACGTGAAACCATAATGGTTATCCCTCATCAACTAAGGAATGAGACAGTCACAACCCTTTCAAACAAGTCGGACAAGTTAGTGTCACACGATTTTTTCATAATAAAAAAATATCAAAAGAGAAAGAAAAGAAAGAAAGCCCGCTAAGTCGAAAACTTGAAAACAAGTGACTTAGGCAAAAATTAGGGCATCCCGCTGGACATAAAAAATTCAAAAGAATTAGTCCAGAAAAAAATTAGGGTAAAAAAACAAACAAAACAAAAAAGCGAAAAGCGAAAAGGATTACAAAAGAAAAATCTTCGAGCAAGAACAAGTCGTGTGACCACAAACACCATAGACAAAAGGGGTGACTGCCACTCTAAAAACCTTGTGGACTCATTAATCATCACACATTCTATTCAATAACCTTTTGAAAGGTGAGCGCTTGTGCCAAATTAGCTGAATGTAGGACTGGAGAACATCACGAAGAACGGGTGGGTACAAATAAAATTTGATTTATAAATCTTTTTTTCTCAAACCCTGAACTAGGCCATATTACAACTCTCAAAGGTCCTAACTGAAGCAGGGTTTATTTAGAAGGCTTACTTCAATGAGATAGTGTTCTTGACTCCCATGAGTTGTGCTAAAATATTTTTGTTGGTATTGCATGTGCATGCTATCTTCCATTAAAAAAAAATTCAATGTCGTAACTAGTGATTCATTCACAGGGTTTGGCGACATCTTTTTAGTAAAAACTTTAAGATTAACATGTGTTGCATTAGAATTATCATTCTCAAAATTAACATTTTTTGCTTGCATACATGGGTTTAAACATCAATGAAGCTTACATAATGAACATTAGTCGAGAAGCTTGATCCTACCAAAATGAAATGCCTAAAAAATCCGAAGGACAATCATGTCAAGGGGCATGTTTCCAAGAGACTCTGTTAAGTCATGTTAAGACGTAGACAATCTAGGGCAGTCACGTTAAGAAATCTCTTCAAAGTTCAGCCAAACTGGGGAAACCATGGTGAGATTCAAAAAATCTCTCCAAGAGCAGTTAGTCTGGGGTAATCCCTCAAAGATCATAAAGACATAAGCAAAGTCACTTAAAGGCTCGTATCGAGACAAGACACCTCAAGAGCACGTGAAGTTATCCTCTCCAAAAGATGGTTAATCAAAAGCACCTCTCCAAGGTTCAAAATATTTGGAAAAATATCTCAAGTTATTATGAATCCTCTCGGGGTAAATTCCTGCATAGATCAGGCAGTATGGGGAAAATTAAGAATTAAAGGAACCGTTGTTCGCTCGTGATAATCAGTATGGCACTAATCAGCAGAAGCCTAAAGCGCAAAAGTTGTTCCCAACATGGGGTATCTCTTCCTCAACAAGGGGCCAGAAGGTATCTTTTCCTAGCAAGGTATTGGAAGTTCTATTCTTCCCCAAGTAGAGAAGGGTTCTTTATAAGGATTTTCTTATCCCCAGCAGTGTAGGAGGATTCCTCATTCCCAGCAGCATGAGATGATGGAATATTCCTAATCAATTTGAAGATGGTGAGAAGCCAGAGTGTTCTCTTCCATGAAAGTTAGATCTGATAATTCCCCGCAGGTCAAAGTCCAATAGTTATTGGCATTCTCAGCATTTCAAAGTCCAATCTTCATTGGAATCTCCCCTAACAGAGTTCGCAATTCAGTTTGTGGTTCCCCGATAGATTTTTCAGCGCCAGTGGTTATTGGTGGTACAGTTGGTTATCTCCCTGCAAGAGATCAAATATTGGTGATCCCTTCCTCAGTGAAGTTGCTTGTTTAGTTCTGTGCATTCTCGACAGAGTGTCCTCTCATTCTTGCATATAGCAATCATCATTACATGAAATCTACTAAAACACGTAGGATTTCCATTTGATATGGAGCATTACACCATAGAAAAATCAAACATGCTTCGAAGCATAAGCCAAATTTGGTACCTTGCACAAAAGCCCATATCAACCCTCAATGAAGAGAAAATCACCCATACAAATTCCCAGTTGATATTCCTCAACGAATTCTACAAACTCCAACCTTAGAGTTGATGCCTCTTCTTTCTCTCTTCAACCTCAGAGTTGATGCCTATCCTTTGATCCCCAACCTCAGAGTTGACACCTACCTTTTATCCCTAACCTCAAAGTTGATGCTTATCTTTTAATCCCCAACCTCAGAGAAGAAGCCTATTTTTTATCCCCAACCTCAGAGTTGAAGCATGTCTTTTCCCAACCTCAAAGTTGAAGCCTATCCTTTTGATACCTAACCTCAGAGTTGACATTTATCCTTTTGATCCCCGACCTCAGAGTTGACATCTATCTTTTCCTTAACCTCAGAGTTGAGCCTATCCTTTGATCCTCAACCTCAGAGTAGATGCCCACCTTTTATCCCCAGCCTCAGAATTGACGCCAACCTTAGAGTTGACGCATATCCTTCGATCCCCAACCTCAGAGTTGATGCCTATCCTTTGATCCCTAATCTCAGAGTTGACGTCTATCCTTTGATCCCATACCTTAGAGTTGATGCCTACCTTTGATTCCCAACCCCAGAGTTGACACCTGTCTTTTTCTCAACCTCAGAGTTGACGCCTTTTGTTTCTCGACCTTAGAGTTAATGTTTGCCTTTTTTTGTTTATCAATCTCGGAATGGATGTCCAATTTTTTCCTCAACCTCCGAGTTGACATTTACCCAAAAACATTTCCTCAACCTCAAAGTTGATGTTGTACTGTTGTTTCCAAACTCCCAGTTAACCAAACCGACGTTCCACTCACCTTCTTGATATCATACAATGTACTTTCCTAGCCGTAGTGCTAGCGACTGGCCTTTCCGTTATCATATTATTCTTTGCACAAGAAGATTCATTCCCAAACAAATCTTTCAATCAATTCCCAGGGTCGTAGATATGTTGGTTGTATTATATACCTTTATTTCCCCAGCGGAGTCACCTCTTTTGGCTTGTAGATCCTCGGATCCTACTTCTTGGCTATAGATCCATTGGGAGTCACCTCTTTTGGTATTCGGTTCACGACCTTCCCTTTGTTGTAATTTATCTTACGGTCGACATTCTTTTTAAAATCTAGTTCCCAAATGGTATTCGGTTCCTGACCATCCCTTTGTTGTAAGTCCGCCTTTGGCTGGCGTTCTTTTCAAAATCTAGTGACTGGCTAGTACCTGGTTCCCCACCATTTCTTTGTTGTAAGTCCTCCTTTGACCGATGTTCTTTTCAAAATCGAGTTCACGACTAGTACCCTGGTTCCCGACCATTTCGTTGTTGTAAGTCCGTATTTGACCGACGTTCTTTCCAAAATCTAGTTCTTGGCTAGTACCCTGGTTCCCGACCATTTCTTTGATGTAAGTCCGCCTTTGCCGGCGTTCTTTTCAAAATCTAGTTCCCGACTAGTACCTTGGTTCCCGACCATTTATTTTTCGTAAGTCCGCCTTTGGCCAGAGTTCTTTTCAAAATCTATTTCTCGACTAGTACCCGGTTCCCGACCAACCTTTTTTTGTAAATCCAGTTCCAGACTGATACTTGGTTCCCAACCAACCTTTTCCAAAATTCCAATTCCCGACTGGCCTCCGGTTGTTTCTTTCTTTCCCCATAGAGTGAAAAATTTGGGTTCTTTTGTATTCAATCCTCTTCTACCTTGAATGTCTGAATTTCATAGTCATACCATTAAGTCCAAGTTGATTGAATAGGGGCAGCTATAGCACCGCAAAATTTTCCCTCTCGTTTCTAACCCTAATTGGCTTTCGCTTCGTATTCGTCTGCATTTCCATTAGGTTATAACAATTAATCATGAATTGCATTGAATGCTTGAGATATGGGATCAAATTGTTTTTATGGCTCTAGACTTCTTTTTATTTCAAGTTTTTAAACAACAAGCATCAGAGGCTCAGACATTTATTTTTCTCGGTGATTTGGTATCAGACCATATTTTATTCCAGCAGGGTATCTTTAGTGCAAGAGAGAATTCACATCTTATTTCAAGCATTATTCAAGTGCATATCAAATAACAAGCTTCAGAGGCAGAGCCATGCTCAGAACAAGTGGCAACATTTGATTTTCCAAGTTTTCCTCCTTTTAGCGCCCAAAATTCAAAATTTTGAATGTTGTTAATCGATTAACCACTTTATAGGCAGAAATGGTTAATCGATTAACACATGTGATTTTGCCCAGAATTTCAGTTTTGCAGCATTGTAGCAGTTTTGATCACTTGGGTTCAGATTTGCATTAGTAGAAGGATCTAGAATGCTTCCAAATTTTAGTTCATTTCCAAATTAACTTCTCTCTCTCTCTCTCTATCTCTCTCTCTCTCTCTCTCTCTCTCTCTCTCTCTCTCTCTCTCTCTCTCTCTCTCTCTCTCTCTCTCTCTCTCTCTCTCTCTCTCTCTCTCTCTCTCTCTCTCTCTCTCTCTCTCTCTCTCTCTCTCTCTCTCTCTCTCTCTCTCTCTCTCTCTCTCTCTCTCCATAATTCAAATAATTTCCACTCTTGATTCCAAACCAAAAATCTAAACCCACACTGCAAACATCATTTACACTCCAAACCTAGAGCTTATTTAAGTGAATTTTCTCCAAACCTCACACAACTTCACTCACAATTTAATTTTCTTCTCAATTCTCTACAATTTTCTCTCACTTTTCTCTCATTTTTCTCTCATTCCAAAACCCTCACCAAAGTTCCATAACCAAAAAACTTCACAAATTGTACATCGCAATTTTTGAATTCTTGAGCTAAACCTCCATTGCATTATCTTCCATCATTCAATTCTAAAGTTGAAGTATTTTTGGATCTAGATTCAAGCTTTGGGTGTGCTTTCTTGAAGTGATTTTCTATGCAATTTTAGTTTCATTCGTTTTCGCGCGGCTCTTCATTTTTCTTGCTAGGAATTCGTTGGATCTTGGATTTTATTTGTTTGATTCATCAATTTTTATATGACAACATTGACCAAAGCAAATCTCAGCTGTGTAGGTTGGTATATCTCATTACTAGCTTTGATTTTTCTTAATTTGCATTTTCACAATGTAGATCCATTGAATTTTGATATGAATTGATCCATTGATTGATTTAACTATTGATTTTGATGTTTGATGGATTCAATTGGTGTTTAAATGTTTCTATTTGATGTAATTTTTGTGATCAATTGCATGCTCTAACATGTGGAGATTAAGTGATTAAGTTGCTGAAAAGTTCTTTTATGCTGAATTTTATGTTATTGTTTTTTACAGTGTTAACATATTAACCAAAATATAGGAAAAAGTGGTTAATCGATTAACAACTGTTGCTGCATGTTTTTTTTGTTGTTTTGAAGGTGTTAATCGATTAACCAACTTACAGGAGAAAGTGGTTAATTGATTAACATTGTTGCTGAAGCTGTCTTTTGTGCTTTTTCATACTTGTTTGGATTCCTTTCCATCTCTTAACCTCATGGCTTTGTATAATACATATTTGTGGATATCTCTTGAGCTACTTCACTTCACTTTGTAGTTTGAATGTGATTCTTCGATACGCGAGGCGTTGACTTCATGATGCATGTCCATGATTTTTCTACTTTGCATTCTAGATGCATTGTTGATGTTGCGTAATCATGATGCTTAATGTGGATACATGTTCACACACATTAACAATTGTTGAAATCCATGATGTAAGTTCACTTGATTATTGTTGATACATGTTTGTCATAGTTGATTATTCCTTTGTCACATGTTCATACACTTTGCTCGATATTGCGCAACACATGTTCATGATTGCTTGAATTCTCAATGCGTGCTTATGATACTTGTTCAACCTTATGGAATGCATGGTGTATGTTCATTCTTGATCCTTGCAAATACATGTGCATTTGTTTAATTGTTGATGTATCCACTGCTGTTATGCTGAATGCGTGTTGTAAATGTTGTTTTACTTGACTTGCTGCCTAAACACCTGTTCTGTTCTGAAAATGCATGATGTTAAATGTTGTCTTGATTGTTTGCCGGGATTTACTGATGTGTTGAGCTGAAGCGAAGTTGTTGCTGCTGTTTTTGGTTTATTTTCTTGGTTTTTGGCTTGGCTTTTCATGTTCCCTTATGGCTTCCTAGTCCAACTGAGTTTTTGATTAAGCTTGGAGTAGGATAGGATAGACATTTAGTGCTAACCCATGCATGATTAAATTATGATAGTCTCCCTAACCTCAATCATAGGTCTATCCTTGCATGCTAACATTAGGATAGATATTCCTTTTGCATCCTAACCTTAGGACCACTTTGCATCAGAACACGTAGGCCCGAGTTTTCCTTATATCTTCCGCGCGTCTCTCTATTCTCTCTCTCTCTGGAATCAAATAAAAAATGTAATAAATATGATGAGTATTGTGCATCACAAGTCTTAAGTACATGAGAAACGATGAGTGGAAGTATCTCCTTACTTCTTCTAGAGTGCTTTGCATATGTCTCATCTGGCGGCAATCTTGCAAAGTATTCGCTCCTATGTCATAGACTTTAGTGCAATACACTTCTCAAACAAAGTCAATACACTTCTCTAAAACACTTGAACAAATAAGAACCATTTTGTCCTTCAAAATTTTCTCCTCAAACCTATTTTCAGAAAGGACATGCTACTTCTGTTCTACCACAAACAGGCCTCGTCCCTAACTGCTAGAATGCAAACATAGCATCGCTCATAAAAGACACTAAGCAACCCATAGTCTCACAAACTACGAACGCTCTGATTTCTTCATTCTCGTCTGAGTGAAGATACGTAGGCACAAGACGGTGAAGTCTTGGCGAGCACCATCCCCCTTTTACGCCCATAGTCCTCCGAATTATGATGACTCTGACTTTCCCATTGCACAAGGGAATACGTAGGCATATGATGGCGAAGTTCTATCGAGTCTCTTTTTGTTTTTTCCTTTTTTGTTTCTGTTTCCCCTTAGCAGATAAGCTTAAGATATACACACCCTTTGATTAGAACAACAAGACTGGATCCCGTTGAGTACAACGGACACGAGGGGTTCTAACATCTTCTTCTCACTTAATCGACTCCTGAACCCAGGATCTGGTTGCAAGACTATGTCTTCTCCCTTTTTTAGGTTTCTTTAATCGTTTCCTTTCCCCTGCCAGGATAAATAACGTTTAGTGGCGACTCTGTTTTTCCGTTGGTTGTTTTTCGCGTTGTGACACGTTATGTTAAAGAGAAAATTTTCCATGCTGAGCCATGTGAGAGTTTGGATGTCCTTGATCGTATGGATGGTTTTTAAGACCAGTTTGCTGAGATGCAGAAAGAGATTAGAACTTTAAGAGGGAAAGATTTATTTAGAAAGAACGCTCATGAGTTGTGTCTTATCCCAAATGTGAAGATTCCTGCAAAGTTCAAGGTTCTAAATTTTGAGAAATATAAAAGGAACCTGCAAAGCCATCTGGTCATGTATGCCATTAAAATGTCCACACATACTGACAACCATTTTCGCTACTGCGAAAATAAGGTGCCGGTAAAACAGAAGAGTCGCCACCTTTCGTTATTTATCCCTCAGAACGGGAAAGGAAACGATCGGAAAACCTAACGAAAAGGTATAAGACAAGGTCATCGCAACCATGTCTGGGTTCGGGAGTCGGTTACGCAAGGGGAAGGTATTAGCACCCCTCACGTCTATTGTACTCGATGGGATCCATGCTTGTTGTGTTTATCTGACGGGTTGGTTATATCTATCTACGCTAAAAGGTCTGGTCTGAAAAGAAAAAGAAAATGACTCGACAGAACACAACAGTTCTATGCCTACGTATTCCTGTCTGGAACGGGAAATCAGAGTCTACGTAATTCGCCTAACTACGGGTGATGGGGGACGGTTGCTCGCCAAGGTATCGCATCTCGTGCCTACGTACTTTCACACGGCGTAAAAGATCAGAGCAAACGTAATTCGGGATAACGAGAGACACATGTTTGTCTTTTTTATCCGAGTAGGGTTAACAAACAGTTCCAGCAGTTTGGTGTACGCAGCTCGACCCTTGGAGACTTAGGCGTTACCGTTTGCGGTAGAACTGGGAGTTAACGACACTTTTTTCTTCAAAAAAGCTTCCTTTGAATTATGGGCTGACGGGGCAAAAAGGTTTGAAGTTTGTTTTCTGTCTTTTACGGAAGAACTATTTTTTATGGATGTTTGCAACCAATATCGCACTAGAGACTATGACCTGAGAGTGAATGCGTTGCATGTCACCCAAAGGGTACCATACTAAACACCCAAATTATTAGAAGGAAACCCTCTAACAACCCTTTCTCAAGTAGCTTAAGGCTCGTAACGTACGATGTCAGTTAACCTTTATTACTATATTTTAATTTATTTTGGGATGAGAAGAGAACAAACTCTATGGGGAGACTATCAAGTCCTAATGTTGTCATGCCAAGGATTCATCCTATGGTTGAGGTTCGAAACAGGGAACTCCTAGAAGTTATCATGCATAGGTTTCAACCTAAAGTTCTAATCATCACTTCCTTATCAAAGGAAGTGAGATTCCTAGGGGATCATGGCAATGGGATACAGAAACAGATAAAGCATCAGCTAAATGGTAAACAGATATACAGTAGAGATGCACATGCTATGCAGCAATATAAGCAGAGGGAGACCCACTCGACCTCTCGGCAATCAAACAAAGCCAATAAATAACAGACAAGCAGAGGGGGCTCAACTCAACCTCTTATGCAAACAAGCAAAGAGAGCTATTCTCAACCTTTAGGATGCTCTTAAGCCTAGATCACTATATGAGAAACCTAGTCTAATGCAACACACAGTCAGTCAGTCACACAAGCAGAGCAGAGCAACCAGAGAAACAGCAGACAAATAGCTCAACAGCAAAGCAGATAAACAACAAACAAACAGACAGTCTGCAAACAACTTCAAGCTCAAGCGACCCTCAAGAGAAGTCTTCACCTCCATGCTTCAACAAGCTCCAACACAAGGGAAGAGAATCAACGTCAAGAATATTGGATTGATGATGGGAAGCAGGAAGGAAACCAAAGGAATCCAACCTGAGACTCAACCAGTCATCAGAGAAAGGCATCCTCAAAGGTTCTACCTCTTGTGAAGTGCCACACATCCTTCCAAAGGAAAGATGAGACTTTCACATGGGGACCTTGAATCATGGGATGGAATGGAAAGCAATCAAAGCAATCCATGTTTATTTGAAGAAAGAGGAATCAACTAAAGCTCTTCCTAAACCCTAATCTTACAAGCTCAAAGAAAGCCATCTAAGGGGAAGCAAAACACCAATTCAAGTCTAGATAATAAATCTATAGAAACCTCAATATGTCAACTAAACCCTCAAAAGAGATTTAGGAACTTATTTTGCACTAAAAGCCACTTTTGAGATTCAACTAGAGGAAGTGCTACGCTAGTAACAACCTAAACACAACCTATATGTAAAATCTATCTAAAATAGTAAATCAACCTCAAAAAATTCTATAAAAATTTTTGGGATATCCTTAAGGTGTTAAAACCCTATGGTAAAAATTTCAGATCCAAAATATGAATTAAAGGGCACTAATCAATGGCTAAACCAAAAGGTATCACAGGAAAATCCACATGGGGTTGGACCTAAAGATTTAACTCAAAACTATACCTAAAGGTTTCAGAAAATCCTAAAAACCTTCCTACAAGTTATTCAATATGTCTGCAGCAATCATGCAAAAAATCAAGTCTTAAATCTATACCAAACTCGAGTACAAAATCTGGCAAGAAACTATGCAGTTTTTGGCATTTCGTTATCCAACTAGAGGAGAAAAACAAAATCAAATTGAAAATTAAACAAAACTAAAATCCAATTGCACACCAGAATTATATAAATGATAAGGATCATCCACGAATTTTCTCATATTTTTCTACGCATTTTTGCTATTTTTTAGGAATTAAAATCAAACAGCACACAAAACAGAATTTTAACGCAACAATCAAATGGTTAAATTAAATCAGAAAACCAACCTACGGATCGGTGATTTGATCCGGTGATCGTTGATCAAGTGAATTTGTGAAGATCCAAACCAGATTAAATGGAAAACTTCAAGATCCACAATAATTCTTGTAAGAAGATGAAGATCGAACACTTCGAATCCGAATTGCTCCGAATAAGTGCTTCCAACTTACGCTCCAATATCCAACTTCGATTTGCACGAAAATTGATTACTACACTTGATCCGATAATGATGAGGAGTGGAGATTTATGCTCAAAATTCCATTGATTTCAATGAAAAATCAATGGATCCGATGATGAGGAGCTATGGGTGAGGGTTTGGAGAATGAAGAAATTGAGAGAATTGAGAGTGAGAGAATTCTTGAGAATGAAAAATGGAATTGTGAGGATTCCCCCTTTTTGGTTTGGAGTAGATCAATTAATTACTCCTTAGGCTTGGATACCAAGATAAGGTTTGGACTTTGGCTTGTGAAAATTGGTTTGGAGCTTAATGGTATGATTTTGGGTATGTAACCTCCTTTTGAAGCAATCCATAAAATGACCATTAAATATGACTCAAATTGAAATTATAACAATTCCATTGTGTTTAGCATGTCATTTGCAATCAAAATATGTACCAATTTGCCATTTTTTGAACCATTGTGAATTATTTTGGATTTTCTCATTTTAATGCCTTTTAAAATGCCTTTTGTCGAATTTCCTCAAACCAACTTTTTCCCTAAGCCAAATCAATGCCTCATGGATACATGATTGACCTTAAAATCTCATTTTGAGAAAGTTTCATGTTGGACAAAACTTCATTTGAAAAGTGCAAGATGGTGAAAATGACCTATAATTCAAAATGACCTATAATCTCACTTTCCCAAAATACCCCTGGCTTGCAAAGCTCATAACTTGAGTTCTACAAATCAGAATGAGGACTTCCATAACTTTTTGGAAAGCTAATACCATAAGGAACAACTTTAATGTTCACTTGAAGTTGAGGAGAAACATCCTTCTTGGTCAAAAATGTCCTGGAAGTTGGTTGACTTTTGTTGACTAAAATCACATTCATCTGAGGACCTGTAACTCGTCTGCCTCATAACTTGAGTTCTAGAAATCCAATGAATGACTTCTAATACTCAAATTAAAGGTATGAACACACTCTACAAGTCTCATGTGGATATCAAGATGAGATGAGGCTCTTATCTTGAGTTATGTGGTCTTGAAGTTAGGCACTAAACTAGGGGATTTTACAGTATCAAGCATAGCAACCTTAGCCTAGCAACTTCTCACACTCTTGAATATTGATGAATTGATCTTGAAATGATCTTTGACATGTCTCAACATAACATCCCATGATCATAAAGACTTGGAATTGAGTCTTAATCTCCTTCAGTTCAACTGTCGACTTAGGGTTGACCAGGTGAAAACCCTAATTGCACCAATCTTGACTGTGGCTTCACACTCTTTATATAATGACTGACATAAGCTTCAAAATGAACCTCAAGGTCTCCCGTGAGTTCTCGCAATGTTCTAAACCCATAACCATGGATTTAAAACCACTTGATGACCTTCATAGACCCCCAAGATAGGAGGTACACCATTCTTAACCAATCAACTCCTTCTGATGAGCTTTGACATTCTTATGATAAGGATAAGCACTTGATAGCTTGAATACAACCTCTTGAGTAGGCTTAGACCTTTGATAGCCCTCTCTTGATAATCACACACCTCTCAATCCCCTGTTCATGGACTATGGTATGCAGATGCTAATGCTATGAATGCAATAATAAATGCAATGAAATTGACAGCCAGCTAAAGCAAAAAGTTGGGGAAAATTTTGGGGTGTAACAGCTGCCCCTATTCAAATGACTTGGACCGGACTGGCTGAGAGGTGAAGAACCTTCAGCCAATCGAAGTAAAAGGCGATTGAATATCGACAAACCTGAAATTTTGCAACTTGCATAAATACAAAACAGCGAATGCCAACCAAGGGTTGGAATATCGATATGCCAAGGATAATAATCCAATATAATCTGAAATTCATCCAAAAGATGCCAACCAAAAGTCGGGAAAATGCCCGGAGGACACCAACCAAGAGTTGGAACAACCAAAGGCCAACGGATACCAACCAAGAGTTAGGAGACAACAAAAGATACCAACCAAGAGTTGGGAAGCAACCAAAGATATCATCCAAGAGTTGGGACGCAACCAAAGATACCAACCAAGAGTTGGGAAGCAACCGAAGATACCAACCAAGAGTTGGGAAGCGACCAAAGATACCAACCAAGAGTTGGGATAGCGAACTCGGAATACCAACCAAGATTTAGAAAAACAAACAAATAGGGTACCAACCAAAAGTTAGGGTGACAAAACCTCGGATACCAACCAAGAGTCGGAACAAAGATCAATAGATACCAACCACGAGTCGGGATGAAACAACCAACAGATACCAACCAAGAGTCGGGAAACAACTGAAGGATACCAACCAAGAGTTGGAAAACAACTGAAGATACCAACCCAAAAGTTGGGATGAAATCGACAATAGATACCAACCAAGAGTTGGGAGACAACTGAAGGATACCAACCAAGAGTTGGAAAACAAACTCGGGAATACAAACCAAGAGTTGGAAAACCACTACAGATACCAACCAAGAGTTGGGAGACAACTGAAGGATGCCAACCAAGAGTTGGAAAACAAACTCAGGAATACCAACCAAGAGTTGGAAAACCACTACAGATACCAACCAAGAGTTGGGAAACAAAGGTACTAACCAATAGTTAGAATCACCATGGAACACCATTGATCAAAGATCGGAACACAAGCTGCTAACCCAGAGTTAGGATTGCTGGGGAAACAAGGAATACCAACAAGGAGTTGGGATAACATCCACTAAGGAACGCTAGTACTGCCGACCAAGAGTCGAAAAAACGTCCATCCTGAAACTATCAACTGAGAGTTGGAATAATGACGCTGCAGAGGATAAAGTCCGACAAGAAATCCGGAACTAAAACTGCTAACCAATAGTTAGAATCAACGGGACCTACTGACTGGAGATGAATTGACAACAGCTGAAAACTACCAACCAAGAGTTGGAAGCAAGCAACCCTATTGTGGAGGAACAGGACTACCACCCAATAATGGGAACAACGTCCAAAGGAAAACTACCAACCAATAGTTAGGAGCGTCAAATAAAGACCACCAACCAATAGTCGGAACTACGAGGAAAATCACCAACCAATAGTTAGAATCAAAGCGTCAACCAAAAGTTGAAACCGTAGAATAAAGCCACCAACCAATAGTCGGAACAACGAGGATACTGCCAACCAATAGTCGGAACAACGAGGAGACTACCAACCAATAGTCGGAACAACAAGGAGGACTACCAATCAAGAGTTGGAAGAACAAAAGAGAAACTATCAACCAATAGTCGAAACAACAAGGAGACTACCAACCAATAGTCGAAACCGCCACAAGACTACTATCAACCAATAGTTGAAAGAGTAAAAAGAAGGACTACCAACCAATAGTTGGGAGAGTCGAAAGAAGACCACCAACCAATAGTCGGAGCAATGAATAGAGACCGCCAACTAGTAGTCGGAACAATGAATAGAGATCGTCAACCAATAGTTGGAAGAGTAAATAGAGATCGTCAACCAATAGTTGGAAGAGTAAACAGAGAACTATCAACCAATTGTCGAAAAAACAACTGCGAGGGATAACATCTAACCAAGAGTTGGTAAACCAGGCTGCTAACCAAAAGTCAGAACACAATAGTCGGAAAGGGGGAAGACCGCCAAACAAGGGAAGACCGCCAACCAAGAAGAGTGAAAGGGGGACTACCAACCAATAGTCGAAAAAACAACTGTGAGGGATAACATCTAACCAAGAGTTGGTAAACCAGGTTGCTAACCAAAAGTCAGAACACAAGCCACTAACCAAGAGTTAGGATCGCCACGAAAATAAATCCTCATCGATCAAAAGTCGGAACAAAAACCACTAACCAAGAGTTAGGAAAAAAACTACTAACCAAGAGTTAGAATAAAAGTTGATAACCAAGAGTTAGGATAACCAAGATTGCCAACCAAGAGTTGGAAGAAAAGTTACTAACCAAGAGTTAGAATAAAAGCTGCTAACCAAGAGTTAGGATAACCAAGATTGCCAACCAAGAGTTGGAATAAAAGCTACTAACCAAGAGTTAGAATAAAAGCTGCTAACCGAGAGTTAGGATAACCAAGATTGCCAACCAAGAGTTGGAAGAAAAGCTACTAACCAAGAGTTAGAATAAAAGCTGCTAACCAAGAGTTAGGATAAAAGCTGCTAACCAAGAGTTAGGATAACTAGGAAAAATAGATCCTCTTCGACCAAAAGTCGGAACAAAAGCTACTAACCAAGAGTTAGGATAAAAGCTGCTAACCAAGAATTAGAATAAAAGCCGCTAACCAAGAGTTAGGATAAAAGTCGCTAACCAAGAATTAGGATAAAAGCTGCTAACCAAGAGTTAGGATTGCAAAGATTGCCAACCAAGAGTTGGAACAAAAGCTACTAACCAAGAGTTAGAATAAAAGCTGCTTACCAAGAGTTAGGATCGCAAAGATTACCAACCAAGAGTTGGAACAAAAGCTACTAACCAAGAGTTAGAATAGAAGCTGCTAACCAAGAGTTAGGATAACCCAGAAAAATGGATCTTCCTCGACCAAAAGTCGGAACAAAAGCTGCTAACCAAGAGTTAGGATTGCCGGGGGAAAGATCCTCATTGATCAAAAGCTACTAACCAAGAGTTAGGATAACTAGGGGACGCTACACAAAGCTGACTCCACCACAGGAGACTACCAACCAAAAGTTAAGATGATCACCTAAAAATTATCAACCAAGAGTTGAAATAAAAGGCCACTAACCAAGAGTTAGGATAACAGCTACTAACCAAGAGTTAGAATAACAGATTACCAACCAAAAGTTGGAACGAAGATTCTGCGAAGGGGAAATCAGAGATTACCAACTGAAAGCTGGGACAAGATACCTCGACTTACCAAAACACCAGTCACCATGAATTGGAATACATTGAGGAATGCCAACCAAGAGTTGGAATAAGAGAATCAACGGACTCACAAAGGGGTTTGAATCAGTAAGACTCCATTGGGAAGAAGACCAGACGACCAATGTCGGGAATGCTTCCAACCATATCCTGAATCAAACAATCTTCATTCTTAACGGTAATCGGTACCAAAACTGGATTATGTTTCCGATGCATATGTTTGAGAATGGCGTAATGCTCCATACGAAATGGAAATGCTACGCATTTGGGAGGATGCTATGCAATGATGCAAAATGCAAAGGGATCTCCCCTGGCAAAATAAATGCTAGAGAAAAGAGACCGGCTTCGCTGGGGAAAACCGGGTATCACAGAATTACTCCAGCAAAATAAATGCTGGAAAGGTGAAACCGACTCCGCTGAGGAATAACAGAAGGTGTTGTCGCTACTGCGAAAATCGGCGTCGGCTATGACAGAAGAGTCGCCACCGTGTGTTATTTATCCCAAACGATGGAAAGGAAACACTCAGAGTAAACCTAACGCAAAGAGGGAAAGGAATGATCATCGCAACCAAATCCTGGATTCAGGAGTCGGTTACGCAAGGGGAAGGTACTAGCACCCCTCACGTCCGTCGTACTCGATGGGATCCACGCTTGTTTTCTATCTAAGGGTATGTTATTCTATCTACTCTAAAGGTCTGGGTTAAAAGAAAATAAAATGACTCGGCAAAGTATCACACTTTATGCCTACGTATTCCCGTCTGGAACGAGAAATCAGAGTCAAAGTAGTTCTCCTAACTACGGGTTAAGGGGGGAAGGTTGCTCGCCAAGATATTGCATCTTATGCCTACGTACTTTCATACGGCATGAAAGATCAGAGCAAACGTAGTTCGGGCTACGGAAGACACAGGCTTGTCTGATATTTTTTTTTATCTCCTTTAGAAAAGGGTTTTCCTGATTAAAGGTCCAAGAGGACAAAAACAGAGTTTGAATGTTTGTTTGAGTTTTTTACGAAAGAAATGTTTTTTAGGATGTTTACAATCTCAGTCGCACTAGAGACTATGACCCAGGAGTGAACGCTTTGTATGTCACCCAAAGGGTACCACACTAATATCCAGATTACTGGAGAGAGACCCTCCACCAACCTTTTCCCAGATACCTTAAGGCTCGTAACGTACGACTTCAATTAACCTTATTACTGTGTTTTTGAATTATTTTGAGATGAAAAAAGAAAGACACCCTAAAACTATGGTTGAAAGGGAATCTACCTACAGTTATCATGCATGGGTCAAATCCTAATGTCTGTCATAATTCCCTCTTGCACAGAGGAAATCAGAGATCCTAGGGGAAACAGCAAAAGAAAGCAAGCAGTCAACAGTAAGCGGTAAACAGTAAAAATGCATGCTATGCAACAGTACCAGAGAGGCAAAGGGAGAAAACAACAAGCAAGAGGAGACAAGCTCCACCTCAAACCTAGAGGTAATCAACATAAGAAAACAGACAATACAGAGAAGAATAAAGGATACAGAGAAAACAGCCCAAGCAGCAGCAACAAACTCCTACAGCAGACAGCAACACCAAGCTCTAAACAGCACAGTTGAAAAGATAGCAAAGTCGACAGCAAGACTTCATCTTCAAGCTAACTTTTATCTCAAGCTTCATCAAACTTCATCTTTAAGCTCTAGCTAGCACACTCCAAGCAGAGGAACAATCACCGAGATCAAGGTTGAAATGTTGAAAACTTAATGAAAACCAAAGGAAATCATCAAGTACCAACATTGAAATGGAAAGGTATCCTCAAAGTTCTACTCAAGTATGGGCATACCACACATCCCTCCAAAGGAGAGATGGAGTTTCCCTAGGAGGAATTTACATCATTGGATGGAATAGAAGCACACAATGCATTCTATGTTTGATGAAAGAATCAAAACTAGCTCTAATGGCTCTTCCTAAAACCCTAATTTCCTAAGCTCCTAAAACAACCCCTAAAAGAAAAGGAAACTTCCACTCCAAGCTCCAATATTAAAGCCATAGCATCTATATTATGTCCATAAGACCTCTCCAAAAGGAATCCAAGCAAAACCAGCTCCAAAGTCACCAACAAAACCAAACAAGCAAAGGCACTCAAGAGAGAACAACACAAACATAAGCAACTTGCAAAATACATGAAAAATATGAAAATGCATCTAAAAATGCCAAATAAAATCTAAAAGGACCCCTAAGGTATCAGGGACCAGGGGTCAAAAGGGGAGATTAAGAATCAAAAGGGAAGTGCCCCAATAGAAGGCAAACACCAAGACTGTCCCAAACAAAGGCAGCAATGGAGAGGGAACAAAAGGCAATTCAAATCACAAGAAAAAAGCATTTGAAAAATATGAAAAAAATATCCAAAGATCAATTAACATGTTAATAAAATGTTCAAAAAAACTTATGCAAAAATAAGAAGTTTAAACATGGAAATAAAATCAAGAAAGAACAGAACTGCAATTTAAATCAAATAAAACAGCTCTAACATTTAATTTGTTTTAAAATAGAAAATGGAACGAAAAAAAAAATATCCAGAAAAAACTAGACATCTTAAGGTTTTTGAAAATTATTTTTGTGTATTTTTATGACTGTTGTAACTATTTTAAATGATTTAAATTAGAACAGCAACAAAACATAAAATAAAATCAACTAAAATTAAAACAGAAAATAAATGGTGTAAACAGCAATTAAATGCAGTGCAAAACGGACTGGGCCTCCCAGGAGGTGCAAACAGTAAAACGCTAGGCCCACAGAAAAATAAAAAAAACAGCAAACGAAATTGAAAGGAAAAAGAAGCAAAACGCGCACCAGCGGGATCGAACCCGCGCGCGCCTAGTCTTCTACCACAAGCCAAACGACGTCGTTTGGGCCCTGGGATGCGTGGCGTCTTCTCGTCCCTCCGATTGGGAGACTTTATCTCCCTCCCCTCATGATCCAACGGCTTCTGAAAAGCCTCACCACACCACCGAAACAGCTCCGGTCATCTTCCTCAAAAATCCAGCCACCATTGTAGTATGAAACAACACACATAAAATGCAAAACTCAACCTTTTTTAGAGTTTTTTATATCAAAATTCATCTACTTCTCGCGAGGATTCCAAATATCTCATCCAAAATTATTAATAATGCAAGATCAAAGAGAAACGAAGCAAACAAAGTTTGGTACCAAAAACTCAAGTTCATCAAAACCTCTCCAAATTAATTCTAAACTCAACCTTATATCATGGAGGTTATAGATCAAGCAAAAACTAGGCAAAATCATGCAAAAACAGTCCATACAAAATCTCACATGTTTGGAGCTCCCAATTTCGAATGTCATAAACATCAACAATTATTATCCAGAAATGATCTACATGCTTCAAGGAGTGCAAAGAAACGAATATGGCAAAGAATCATCAAGTATTAAGAGAGATATGTTGAAATTCAAGTACCTAGTGGAGAACTTCCACTGAGCCTTTAATCCTTGATGAAGCTTCGCAAAACTCTCCAGAATCACTCCATGATCATCATAGAAGCTTTTGCAATCTTTAATTTGGCTTGAAACGATCTAAATCTGAGAATTCACTTTTCTGATTTTCTTCACTTTTTCAAACTTGTTCTTGATCAATTTTGCTCCAATTTCGAAAACTTGTGATTTGTGAAGGTTGGAAATGTTATATACAATGGATATGGATCCAAAGAAAGCCCAATCTTTGCCTCTAGGCCCAAAATGAATTTTCAAAATTTCACCACTTTTTGCTCTTGAGTGTACACGAAAATGGCAATGTTTTGGCTCTAAAATGGTTCAATTCAACTAATAGCAGCATGTGGAGTGTGAATGGCTGGGAATTGATCCTTGTATTTGATCCAATGGCTATTTTTGATTATGTAACTTCATGGTGAAGTAATCTAAATTACAACTCCCAAAAATTGGCCTATGCTCAAAATTCTGCCAATGTGCTTAGAATGTGATTTCCATTCAAAAAATGTACTCACATGACATGTTTTGGTCCTCTAACTCAAAAAGTCAATTTTCCCTCCTTAATCCATTTGAAAAATTTCCTTTTTTAGGCCATTTTAAGTGACTTTTTGCTACACGTCAAACCAATTCCACATGACCACTTGGTTGCACTTAAAATCATGTTTTGAGCAAGTTCCATGTTGAACAAATCTCCATTTGAAGAGTGCAAGTTGGAGATTTTGACCTATGATTGAAAATGGCCTATAATCTCACTTTCCCAAAATACCCCTGACTTGTAAACCTCATAACTTGAGTTCTACAAATCCGATGGAAGACTTCTAGTACAATTTAGAAAGCTAAGATCATGAGGAACAACTTTCATATTGGCCACAAGTTCAGGTGAAACCTCCTTCTAGGTCAAAAATACCTTTGAAGTCAGATGATTTTCACAGACAAATTTCAGAAGCATCTGAGGACTTGTAACTTGTATGGACCATAACTTGAGTTCTATACATACCCTTGAGGACTTCTAGCACTCAAATTAAAGGTATTGAGATGATCTAAAAGTTTCATGTTGGCAAAAGATCCATTTGAAACTTGTATCTTGACTTAGGTGGTCTTGAAGTTAGGCACTAAACAGGGGATTTTACACTGAAACCCTAACTTAGCATCTTCCCACACTCTTGATTCTTCTTGATTTGATCTTGGCACAACACCACAAATGTCTCAACATATAATTCCATGAACTCAATGACCTAAAATTAGGCTTTGAACTTCTTCAATTGCACAGTTGACCTAGGATTGACCCAGATGAAACCCTAATTGCTTGCACCTCAACTGTGGCTCTTGCACTTGAATCAATGACTTGATTAAGCTCCAACATGGCCCTCTAGGCACTCCGTGAGCTATATACACATATTCTATTCACAATCCATGCTTCACATCTCAGTGATGGTCTTCAATTAATCCTCAAGTTAGGAGAAACTCCACATGGAGGCATTCAAACCTCTTAAGACCTCAAACCACCTCCTGATGACTTGGATGACTTCTCAAGCTTGGCTAAGACCTCTTTCTAGGCTTCTCTTGACAAAAACACACTTGATCCCCTGTTGGATGAATGATGTTATGATATGCAAATGATATAGCTATGCAAATGATTGGACTCTCTTGGGGATAGCTTGCACGTGCCAATCATGATTGGGCTTTGCTGGGGAAGAACAGTCGAAGTTTTCCTGCGTACCAATGGCAATTGGATTTTGGAATGATGCGTCAACGCAGATTGGGCTTCCTGACAACCACCAATAGGCCTTGAGCTGTAGATTATCCGTGATGGGTCATTTATGACTGACGCTGGAAAATACCCTGTCTAGATTCAAAGGTTTTTGGTTGAAGGGTCGGGGATAGTAGCACGACTTCCCGATATTCGTCTTGAACTTGAAGGTTGATCAAACCTGCTTGATTAGCTCTGACGATACGGAGAGGAATGATTCCTTTGTTTCCATACTTTGCCACAACCTATGGGATTTTTGCGGGGATGTTCCTCGAAGGGAAATCTGCAATCTCTGCACCCTGGTCTGCTTCAGCATCTTGAACCTCAAAGAGGTGCTTCATACAAGATACATAATTCATCTAGTTTAATTCATACAAGATATATATTATCTAGTTTAATTCACAACATAATTCATGTTTTCATAAACATTCCACAGCAAGATACATATACAACGTATCACAAAAGAATCTAATATCCTAGCTACCCAGTGCTACATATTAGAGCTGACCGACAAAAGAATGAAGACACGCTTCACAAAAAGACCTCCAGCATACCTACTCTGCAATGCCTCATAAAGCATCATAAAACAACAGAAGGGTAAGAAATATTATCATAATAATTAATGCATATAATTATATATGTCTACAATCTTAGAATACACATAATCAACATTCTCACCACAAGTCATCCATATACGTCACAATGTATATACAAATATATGGATAATCACCAAGCACATTCATCATGCATACATCCACAATTCTCTCATTTCCACATAAACATTTACAATTATGTTTATTCATCAATTCACAACTCTCAGTTCAACAATTCATACACATATGCATACATTCATACAACAATTATACGTATGCCATGTGACTCAATGCAACTCATGCCATGTGGTACCAACACTTGTTATTATTTTTCGGTTTTTATATTTAAACCGGGTCCGTTCCTTAGACCAATAACAAACAAAAGCCCATTCCCTAAGCTTTCAAACCCCACTCTAGGTTTGGGACAAGTCACTAGTCTCCACGAAACTAGCAAGTATTGCCTCTTGACAACAAATGATGCATATGCAATCAACAAACAAATACACTTAAGACCGTTTCCGCATCTTAATCCCATGCATTCTCAAATAATTCATCATACAAGAATTATAACCTGATTGCACACACCACACATTTCATAATCACTAAGGTACTCATACTTTCACACATCATCATTACATTTATCAAGTAATGTACAAGAATACACATCATGGTGCTTCACATACAATCGCATACAATCAATATGCATTCACAATATTGCGCCAAACGGCAACGAACTCCATTACAATCATCATGCACTTTTAATCAATTTAAACAATGCATATATTTGCCAACAAGGCCACATTTCACAATCTAGGATTCACACCATATGGCTACCTACAGCATATCATAATACATCACACAAGCTATGCGTTGAAGAATCAAAGTATCAACATCGCATGGGAACAACAGAAATAAAACAATGTTGTCATGCTCGCTGGCTCACTCGCCTAGCGAAGGCATAGTGATCATTCGCTACTGGCTCGCCTAGCGAAGCCTGCCTTTTTGCTACTTGAAGTGTTCCTACCCAACTCGCTTAGAGAAGGCTTAGCGAACACTCGCTATGTCACTCACTCCAGCGAACAAGGGTCATTTTGGTTCTGTCCAAGTCTAGGACCATTCGCTACTCGCTCGCTAGCAGCTCGCCTAGCGAACCACTCGCTACGATGCCCTTCTTCAAGAATACTCTTCTTCAGCTCAACAATATCTGGAACACAAACTCTATCACGACATCTCATAATACCATTCTCATCAATCCGAAAATCACCACCTTGACCTTGATTGATCAAAGTCAATCGATCAACTAAACTCAAATCAGATTTCTGTCATTCTCGAATCTCGTCAAGAATACCACTAGTAAGCTTCAACATACCAATCTTAACTCCGTAAGATGTCTCTTCACAAACCAAACTCAAATCACGAAATTGCTCGATCATTTCCAACTCTTTTACCATCATCATCGACATATGCAAAGATTTCCTACTCAATGCATCATATACAACATTTGCTTTACCCGGATGGTAATTCAAACCAAAATCATAATCTTTCAAAATTTCTAGCCATATCCTTTGACTCGCATTCAATTCTTTCTGATCAAAGAGATACTTCAAAGTCTTATGATCACTATACACTTCAAATCTCGTACCAAACAAATAATGCCTCCAAAGCTTCAACACAAATACAACGGCGGCCAACTCTAAGTCATGCGTCGGATAATTCCTCTCATGCACTTTAAGTTTCCTTGAAGCATAAGCTACAATTTGTTTATTTTGCATCAAGACACCTCATAAACCCATCAAAGAAGCATCACAATACACAACAAACAGTTCTGTCGGATTCGGTAAAATCAAAACAGGAGCTGTCGTCAAACTTCTCTTAAGCTCTTGAAAACTTTCTTCACACTTTACATCCCAAACAAAAGCTTGACCCTTCCTAGTCAACTGCGTTGACGACAACGATAACTTGGCAAATCCTCCAATGAATTTTCAATAATAACCTGCCAAACCAAGAAAACTTCTAATCTTAAAACTGATTTCGGAGCCTCCCAATGCGATACCGGTTCAACCTTTGACGGATCAACTGCAATACCTCTACTCGAAATCACATGACCAAGGAAACTCACTTCCTTCAACCAAAATTCACACTTAGAAAGTTTAGCATACAACTACTTCTCTACTAACACAGACAACACGATCCTCAAATGCTCGACATGTTCTCCTTCACTCTTTGAATAGATCAAAATATCGTCAATGAACACTACCACAAACTTATCCAAATAAGAATGGAAAATATTATTCATGTACTCCATAAATACACCTGGTGCATTAGTCACACCAAATGACATCACAGAATACTCATAATGTCCATACCTCGTTCTAAAGGTAGTTTTCTGAATATCTTCAGCTTTCACACGAATCTGATGATACCCAGATCTCAGATCTATCTTACTAAAGACGTTCGCACTAACCAACTGATCCATCAAATAATTAATCCTCGGAATTGGATACTTATTCTTGATGGTCATCTTGTTCAATTGTTTGTAGTCCACACAAAGTCTCATAGAACCTTCTTTCTTCTTAACCAACAAAACTGGTGCACCCCACGGTGACACATTCGAACAAATAAACCTCTTCTCAAGAAAAATATTCAAGTTGACTCTTCAACTCTTTCAATTCTGATACAGACATGCGATATGGAGCCATCGATATCAGACTAGTTCCAGGGACTAAGTCGATCGCAAACTCCACTTCTCGTTCCGGTGGTAAATCACTTATTTCATCAGGAAAAACTTTCGGAAAATCACGGACAATTGGCAACCACTAACTTCACCACTTTCATTAACACTCAAAGTTGCCACCAACATAAACATCCCAGCACCATCCTGCATCCACTCATCAAAGCAATCTATAAGAACTTGGCTTAACTCCAAACAATTCACTACACACACCATCTAAGCTCGCAAGACGCATTTATTCCATCCAACATGATCCCGTCCACTATCAAGAAGAGATTAAGGGTGATCAAATCCTCAATTTATTAATAGACAGCCGACAATCATAATGGGACATAAACCATCTTTACCAAACTATAATAGCGTTCAACGACATACTGAGCCACCACTCCACACTTGAAGCATCTTGGAGAAGCACAACTTTCTCCCCCACTTATTTCAATCCCACTCCTGAAGACAAAGGTTAGAAAAACAAACGTGTATCAATAGTGTTTTTACACACATGTCGCATACTAGGGAACAAACAACATTAGACAACTTGGCCGGATGGACCGACCTGCTCAGATACCACTAATGTAACACCCCTTTTCTATACCCCCAATAAATCAAATAAATCATTTAGGCACATATTAAAAATCCATCAGATTATAATTAAAACACGATATAAAAGAGGTGTGCCACATCATACTTGAATTTAAAACATACAACACCTGCTCAATAAAGATATGCAACATTGAGGTAACTTTCAACAGAGGAACTAAGTCCTCATACCCACATCTCAATATTTAGAATAAAAGCCGAAACATCTAAATATTGATAATCATCAAACATATATATATATATATATATATATATATATATATATATATATATATATATATATATATATATATATATATATATATATATATATATATATATATATATATATATATATATATATATATATATATATATATATATATATATATATATATATATATATATATATATATATATATATATATATATATATATCATCTAGTTTAATTCACAGCATAATTCATGTTTTCATAAACATTCCACAGCAAGATACATATACAACGTATCACAAAAGAATCATATATCTTAGCTACCCGGTGCTACATATCAGAGCTGACCGACAAAAGAATGAAGACACGCTTCAAAAAAAGACCTCTAGCATACCTACTTTACAATGTCTCATAGAGCATCATAAAACAACAGAAGGGTGAGAAATATTATCATAATAACCAATGCATATAATTATATATATCTACAATCTTAGAATACACATAATCAACATTCTCACCACAAGTCATCCATATATGTCACAATGTATATACAAATATATGGATAATCACCAAGCACATTTATCATGCATACATCCACAATTATCTCATTTCCACATAAACATTTATAATTATGTTTATTCATCAATTCACAACTCTCAGTTCAACAATTCATACACATATGCATACATTCATACAACAATTATACCTATGCCATGTGACTCAATGCAACTCATGCCATGTGGTACCAACACTTTTTATTATTTTTCGGTTTTTACATTTAAACCGGGTCCGTTCCCTAGACCAATAACGAACAAAAGCCCGTTCCTTAAGCTTTCAAACCCCACTCTAGGTTTGGGACAAGTCACTAGTCTCCACGAAAATAGCAAGTATTGCCTCTTGACAACAAATGATGTGTATGCAATCAACAAACAAATACACTTAAGACCGTTCCCGCATCTTAATCCCATGCATTCTCAAATAATTCATCATACAAGAATTATAACCTGATTGCACACACCACACATTTCATAATCACCAAGGTACTCATACTTTCACACATCATCATTACATTTATCAAGTAATGTACAAGAATACACATCATGGTGCTTCACATACAATCACATACAATCAACATGCATTCACAATATCGCTCCAAACGGCAACGAACTCCATTACAATCATCATGCACTTTTAATCAATTTAAACAATGCATATATTTTCCAACAAGGCCACATTTCACAATCTAGGATTCACGCCATATGGCTACCCACACCATATCATAATACAACACACAAGCTATGCATTGAAGAATCAAAGTATCAACATCGGATGGGAACAACAGAAATAAAACAATGCTGTCATGCTTGCTGGCTCACTCGCCTAGCGAAGGCATATCGATCATTCGCTACTGGCTCACCTAGCGAACGTGCTAGCGAAGCCTGCCTTTTTGCTACTAGAAGTGTTCGCTACCCAACTCGCTTAGCGAACACTCGCTACCTCACTCGCTCCAGCGAACAAGGGTTATTTTGGTTCTGTCCAATTCTGGGACCATTCGCTACTCGCTTGCTAGCAGCTCGCCTAGCGAACCACTTGCTAGCTGCTCGCTTCACGAACCTCTGCGATCTATCAAAAACCTCTACTGTCCGAAAATGTCACAAGTTCCAAAAGTCACCCGATTCAATTCCAACAAGTTTCCATAGTCTTAGCCTAACATTCCTCGACTAAACTACATCACTTATTCCAGATTCTAACCGTTAAAACATCGGTTTCTATCGATTAAACCATTTCGACCTAAAAATGGAAAATGAGTAAAAACTCTCCAACAATCCAAATCAATCCAACAAAAGCATACATAATCATACACATTGAGAAAATAATAAGATTTCACACCCTTACCCGATTAAATCGAATCCTAGATGTTGATCTTGAGCTATCCAAGTTTTTCCTCTATTTTCTCCTCTTCTCTCTTCTTCCTTCTTTCTTTCTCTTCCTTTTCTCTTCTTTTTCTTTTTTCCCCTTCTCTTACCAACTCCTCTTCTCTAAAACCCTAACAATTTAATCATTTCTATTGGGCTTTACCCAACTCCTCTCACTTTCTATTCACACACCCATCACTAGGCCCAACTAATCAGTCTAGTAATTCCACACTATTCTATCAAAATAGAATAAATCAATTAATTTAATTAATTCAATATATCACATATTTAGATTAAATCAATTAAATAGGTTAACTCATATAAATTAAATAAATTAAATAATTCATTTAAATCAAATAAATCCCATAAATCAATTAACTAGTACAAATAATTAATTATTAAAAATTGGACTGTTACAAAGGACGTCTGACAAAAGAAGGTAGTTTTGGAAATGCAAAGAAGCATGGTGCCGATTTTTCTAAGAAAAAAGATGAGGAAACCAATGCCATTTATCAAGAGAGGTCTAGAAGACACAAGGGAATAAATGGTAATGGTAATCATTGTCAGCAACATGTATCTTTTGTCACACCTGTCATCAATACTGCTCCTGTCGCCTAGGAAACTCTGAATTATCAACCACAGTTCGAACAGAGAACACATCAGAACAATCAACATAATCATCTTCAGAGGAAGAGTCAGTTTGATCCTATTCTGATGTCTTATGTTGAGCTATACCCTGGCTTGTTACAGAAGAAGCTTGTACAACCCAAAGACCCGTGAGTTGTTCCTACAGAGCTTACATGGTGGTATAGAGCTAATCAAACATGTGCTTTTCATCAAGGTTCCCCCAGACACGATATTAAAAACTATTATCCCTGGAAATACGAAGTTAAAAAACTCATTCAAAGTGGTATTTTGACTTTTAAAGACACCAATCCTAATGTGCAATCAAATCCATTACCCAAGCATAGTAACACATCTGTTTATATGGTGTATGGGTGTCCTGGTTCAACCCACAAAGAGCTGAATAGTATTGATGAGGTTTTCCGTAGTGCTGGGTTCATCCATGCCAAGGATCATTCTACTACTGCAATCATTAAAGATGATCAAGAGGATGGAGTTGAGTCTCAAGAATGGGAACCATACCTTGATGATCCTGGATACTTTTCTAAAACAGAAAATGCATATGTACCCTTTCATATCCCTCATCCGAGGCTTGAAGAATCTGAACATGAAGTCAGTGACATCATTGAAGATGATCAAGAGGAATCAATGCCCAACTTTGTGATGTGTGGGTCGACAAGGTAGAATTGGATAGCTCTTGACATTCCTATTGTTATTCATATTTCAAAGTAATTTTTTTTATTTCTTGTAAAAATCCTTTCACTCAGCTCAAGGTGAAAGCGAATTTGTGAGGGCTTTGATAATCACTTTTATCTGCATAATACTTGCACTTGTATTTATACTCTAAAATCAAACATAAAATTATTGTGCAGATTGAATTTCCTGTGTTTGAAGCAGAAGAAGAGGATGTTGAGGAAATTCTAAATGAAATTTCTCAGTTGCTTGAGCATGAGGAAAAATACATTCAGCCTCATGAAGAGCCGGTGGAATTGGTTAATTTGGGTTCTGAGGATGATAGAAAAGAAGTCAAAATTGGGGCACTACTTCAGACATATGTTAAGAAAAGGATGGTAAAGCTTCTTAGAGATTTCTTTGACGTATTTGCTTGGTCTTATCAAGATATGCCAAGTCTTGATACTGATATTGTGAAGCATAGACTATTGTTGAAGCCTGCATGTTCACTTGTGAAACAGGAGTTAAGAAGGACGCGTCCTGACATGGCTGTTAAGATTAAAGAGGAGGTTCAAAAGTAAATTGATGTTGGTTTTCTTGTGACTACTGAATATCCTCAATGGGTGGCCAATATTGTGCTAGTTCCAAAGAAAGACGGAAAAGTATGAATGTGCGTCGATTATAGAGATTTGAATAAAGCAAGTCCGAAAGATGATTTTCCACTACCACACATTGACATGCTGGTAGATAATACTGCTAAGTTCAATATTTTCTCCTTTATGGATGGATTTTCCGGTTATAATCAGATAAAGATGGCAGCTGGGGATATTGAAAAGACAACATTCATTACACCATAGAGAACATTCTGTTACAAAGTGATGCCCTTCGGTCTGAAAAATGTTGGTGTAACATACCATAGGGCCATGACCAATTTGTTCCATGATATGATGCATAAGGAAATTGAGGTCTATGTGGATGATATGGTTAAATATGAATAAATGCATTTTTGGTGTACGTTTTGGAAAATTGTTGGGCTTTATTGCCAGCTAGAAAGGCATTGAAGTTGATCCTGGTAAGGTTAAAGTTATTCAGGAAATGCCTGCGCCCAAAACAGAAAAACAAGTAAGAGGATTCCTGGGATGTTTGAATTATATCTTCCAAATTTATATCCAATATGAGCCGATCTTCAAGCTTCTCCGCAAAGATCAGAGTTGTATATGGACAAAGAATTGTCAGAAAGCTTTTGATAATATTAAAGAATATCTGCTTGAACCTCTAATTTTGTCTCCTCTCGTGGAAGGAAGACCATTGATTATGTATTTAACTGTGCTAGAAGAGTCTATGGGTTATGTTCTAGGTCAACAAGATGAATCTGGTCGAAAAGAATTTTCCATTTATTATTTGAGCAAAAAGTTTACTAATTATGAGTCTCGATACTCCATGCTTGAAAAGACGTGTTGTGCTCTAGCGTGGGCTGCCAAACGCCTTCGCCAGTACATGTTGAATCACACCACTTGGTTGATATCCAAAATGGATCCAATCAAGTACATTTTTGAAAAGCCTACTTTAACTGGGAGCATCGCCCGCTGGCAAATGTTATTGTCTGAATACGATATCGAGTACTAGACTCAAAAGGCGATAAAAGGAATTGTCTTGGCTGACCATCTGGAACACCAGCCAATTGATGACTATCAACCCATCGGATTTGATTTTCCTGTTGAAAATTTTATGTATTTGAAGGTTAAAGATTGTGAGGAACCATTACTTGAAGAATGGACAGAGCTTGAATCTCGTTGGGGTTTGATTTTCGACTGAGCTGTTAATGCATATGGAAATGGTATTGGGGAAATTATTATTATTCCCCATGGTTCTCATATTCCTTTCACTGCAAGGTTGATGGTCACTTTCATAAATAATGTGGTAGAGTATGAAGCATGTATTATGGGCTTGTAAGAAGCTATTGATTTAAGAATCAAGATTCTTGATGTATAGAGAGATTTAATCCTAATGATTAATCAGATTAAAGGGGAGTGGGAAACATGTCAACCTGATTTGATTCTTTATCGAGATTATGCAAGAAGGTTGTCGAATTTCTTCAATAAGGTTGAGTTTCACCATATACCCAGAGAAGATAATCGAATGGCAGATGCTTTAGCAACTTTATCATCCAAAATTGTGGTAAATTGATGTAATGATGTGCCAAAATTTGATGTTATGCGTCTTGATAGACCAACTCATATGTTTCCTGTAGATGAGGTTGTCGATGATAAACCATGGTATTATGATATTAAATTCTTTCTTCAAAATCAAGAGTACCCACTTGGGGCATCCAAGAAAGATAGACTTTGAGAAGATTGACTGGTAACATCTTCTTGAATGATGGCGTGATGTATAAAAGAAATTCATGAAGGATCCCTTGGTACCCATGTCAATGGACAGACAATGGAATCTGATTGTTTTAAATATATGAAAAAGTCCCATAAATTCTAGATTTATGCTGATAAAATTTATGTGCCTTCAAATCCTCTCAATGTTATCTCTTCTCCATGGCCTTTCTCCATGTGAGGAATTGATATGATTGGAATGATTGAGCCTAAAGCATCGAATGAACACCGTTTCAGTCTGATGGCTATTGACTATTTTACCAAGTGGGTTGAAGCAGCATTGTATGCCAACGTGACCATGAAAGTAGTGGTCCGGTTTATCAAGAACCAAATCATCTGCCGGTATGGCATTCCAAATAAGATTATCACTCATAACGGGTCAAATTTGAACAACAAGATGATGAAGGAATTATATGATGAGTTTAAGATTGAGCATCATAATTCTTATCCTTATATACCCAAGATGAATGGGGTTGTTGAAGCTGCCAATAAGAATATTAAGAAGATCATTCATAAGATAGTTGTTACATATAAGGACAGGCATGAGATGTTCCTTTTTGCTCTGCGTGGGTATCGTACACCTGTCCGCACTTCAACAGGGCTAACTCATTTTTCTCTTGTTTATGGTATGGAAGCAGTGCTCCCAATAAAGGTTGAAATCCCTTCTATAAGAGTCTTAATGGAAGTTGAATTATCTGAGGCTGAATGATGCCAGAATAGATACGATCAGTTGAGTTTGATTGAAAAAGAAGAATGACGGTCTTGTGTCATGGCCAATTGTATCAATATAGAATGAAGAAAGCATTTGATAAGAAGGTTAAACCTTGTGTATTCAGAGAAGGAGACATCATGCTAAAAACGATCTCGACTTTTACAACTAATTCAAGGGGCAAGTGGACTCCTAACTATGAAGGCCCATATGCTATTAAGAGAGCCTTCTATAGCAGTGCATTAATTCCCTTAACTATGGATGACGAAGAGTTCACTCATCCTGTGAATGCCAATGCAGTCAAGAAATACTTCGCCTAAAAAATAAAAAAGAACAACTCGCTAAGTTGAAAACCCAAAAGGGCGGCTTAGGAAAAAATGAGCGTCTCGATGGGCTGAAAACCCGAAAGGGCAGTCCAGGAAAAAATTAGAGACAAAAACAGAAATAATCATCCCGGTAGATTGAAAACCCGAAAGGGAATTCTAGGCAAAAGTTAGGGATTATGGCAAGTAACTACATTTGGCCAGTCTTGATCACTTGAAGCAACATTTCCTGTCAATGATTATCTTTCAACCATTTCCAATAGAAGTTTTAAGCACAATAGAGTTCAAAGTTATTAGGGAGAATACTAGATATTGTATTTCAATGTAACCCCTTCCATGTATTTACCATTTTCAAAATTTTTAATAATCCATGGAGTCACTCCATTTGCGGACTACCATTCTATCAATAAAATTTAGACCTTCGTCTTTTTGTTTGCAATCTTATTTATTTCTGTTTACAGAATTTCATTTATTGTTGATGATGATTTTTGAAATAAAATGTCAATAATTGATTGTTTTTTTTTAAATTATAAAAACCTTTTTCTTTGATTTATGAATATAAAAAGGAATGTCAACGGTTACTCTAAGAATGATAAAATCACGAAACACAAAGCTTAGTGTTTCCCTAAGCATGGTATGTTGATAATTCCTCAGCAGAATTTGTAATCATGTCTCCTCTATAGATGTTGACAAGATAATGGGTTTCCTCAAGATTTGTTATGATGCCAGTTCAGGCTTCCTCCAGATGGGTACTGAGCAGTTTTCCCCACCTAAGTGTTGATCAGTGTTCTCTAGCTGAGTAAGTTCCTTCTCTCCAACAAGGGCGTGATTAGGCAGTTGAGTGATCTTGAGTTTCACCTCTCCTTAATGTGAAATCCCCAAACATAGATTTGTCCTTGCTGATCCCTAGTGGAGGTTATGCATTATTATCTTGGATATCCCCAAGCAGAGAGCAAATGTTGTTGCCTTCTAAAAAGTGTTGATATAGCAATCACCTGTTGGGTTTTCTCTCACATACGCTGAGTATTGATCTAAAATTCCCCACAACTTGGCCTTTTGCTATGATGTTAGTCTCTTATTTTCCTTGGCAAGTCCAGGATACTTTTCTCAGAGCTGGCTAGTCCCGAGAGAACTTTCCTTGCATCCCCAGAAGAACGACATTGCTTCTCAGTGGAGTTTGTGTAATTGGTTACATGATTGCAATCCCTAGTGGATCTATTATTTTCCGCAACATATTTCTTCATTTTACTTGAAGCGGAGCTCATTGGTTTTCTTTCTTATCCCCATGATGATTCAAGAAGATTTGGGTTGATATTATTTCTCCAATAGTTTATCTTCTGTCCTTGAAGCAGAGTTCATGTTGTTATCCCCTTCATGGATTATTGATGTTACAAGATTGATCTTTGGGTTTTCCTCTAAGCAATATTTTTTCTGCCCAACGAGATATGATCATTGTAGCAGGATTTATTTTCTTTATTGGCTTTTGTTTATCTTCTGAAGGATCTTTTATTTGTCCCAAGCCAATTTTCCAGTGATATCTTCCTCTTGTTGAGATTAGTCGAGTACCTGGTGGTGTTGTGATGCTTAGTCATCCCTTGTTTATCTATATGTCTATTTTGTTAGCATATTCATACTCATATGCATTCCTGTTGCACCCCAAAATTTGCCCAACCTTTTATCACTTGGTTTATGTTTCATTGCATTAACATAGCATAGTTCTAGCATTTGCATATCATTACATTAGCATTTAGCAGGGGATCAAGGGTGATATATGTTAAGAGAAGCCTAACCGGAGGTATTATTCAAGCTTAAGAAGTTATCAGGGTCATTAGACAGATATTTGAGTTCTGGAGAAGTTTGAGTGCTTGTATGGAGTTCATCTCCTCACTTGGAGGATCAGTTGAAGGTCAGCAGTGAATTGTAAGGCCTTGATCATGGAGAGGATGTGTGAGTAGAGCTCATTGAAGTGCCTTGAAGGTCATGTTGGAGCTCAATCAAGTCATTTTATCAAATGCAAGAGCCACAGTTGAAGTAGAGGTCACTAGGGTTTTATCTGGTTAATTCTAGGTCAAAATGAGAAATTGAAGAATATCAAATCCTACTTCTAGGTCACTGAGATCATGAAATTATATGTTAAAGCATATGGGATATTGTTTCAAGATCAATTTGAGAAGAATCAAGAGTGGTTGGAGTTGCTAAGTCAGGGTTCCTAGGGTAAAATACCCTGTTTAGTGTCAAACTTCCAAGCCATGTAAGTCAAGATACAAGTCTCATACGAATTTGTCCTCCACATGAATGTTGTAGAGGATGCTCTTAGCTTTAATTTGAGTACTAGAAGTCCTCCATTGGATTTATAGAACTCAAGTTATGGTCCAGACAAGTTACAGGTCCTCAGATGCATCTGAAATTTGTCTGTGAAAATCATTTGACTTCCAAGCTATTTTTGACCTAGAAGGAGGTTTCACCTGAACTTTTGGTGAACATGAAAGTTGTTCCTCATGATCTTAGCTTTCAAAATTGTATTAGAAGTCTTCCATCTTATTTGTAGAACTCAAGTTATGAGGTTTACAAGTTAGGGGTATTTTGGGAAAGTGAGATTATAGGTCATTTTCAATCATAGGTCAAAATCTCCAACTTGCACTTGTCAAATGCAATTTTGTTCAACATGGAACTTGTTCAAAATTTCGTTTTTAGGCTAACCGAGAACTCATGGTGAATTGGTTTGGCTCATATCAAAGATTGGTTTGAAGTGGTTTTGAAAGAAGAGAAATTCAAAGGTATTTTTGGTGGGAAATTGAAATAAATGGTTATGGGTCCAAAACAAGTCAAATAACCACTCATTTTAATCAGAAATCATGTTTTAAAGACATTGGCAATTGTGGAATTTTCATTTGAAGGATGCTTCATGGACTTTCATAATATTTCTTCATATAAAAGTTACATTACACAATTCCTTCACAAAAGGCAATTTAAAGACTCCTTTTGGGCTGAATTCATTCTAAATGAGATATGCAAGTCATCCAAAGCTTCCAATGCAAGCTATGAAGCCAATTTCATGTATTTCTATAATCAAATTTTTGAAGGAAGTTGGATTTGGATCTTTGATTTTGGGCTTGGGCCTGAGCTCTAGAAGGTTCTAAACAATCCTATAAAGGTCTAGGATCTCATCAGAAACAAGGTTGGTGATTGATTGGGGTTGAGAGCAAAGATCACCATTGAATCTTGAAGAAGAAAAGTGAAAGAGTGAATTTCTGTTTGAGGACGTTTCAAGCACAATTGATGCTTCAATCATCTTCTAACATCATCACTAGTTAGATCTGGAAGGTTTTGGAGAAAAAATCAAGCCAGAAACGACTCCAATTGAAGCTTGAACTCAGGTTCTTACTTCTTGAAATTACACTCCATTCATGCGTTTTTGATGCATTAGAATCACGTGGTTAGGTTCACCTTAGGTTGTAGATGATTTCTGGGCAAAGAATTGAATGATTAGTGACATTTTAGGATTAGATGCGTTTTCGGTTAGGATATGTAATTTTTTATTCTTGGAGTTTTAGGCTTTTTAAGTGGTATATTTGGATTCCTCTCGAAATTTCATGCGATTCTCATTCAAGAATCATTGCGATTGGTGGATTATTGAGGGAGTTACGGTGGTTTGAAGTTGGCCAGAAAAATTTCGTCACCGTCCGCCATGGCTGTTGGCGCGCGAGCTTCATCTGTTTGCAGATTTTCAAAAAAGGTTGAATACGAAATCCTATCCCTCCGTGCATTTGAGAATGTGGACTTATTCCACGCATCAAATGGCTGATCATGCGCCACATATACGTCCCCCAAAACGCAGCCGTTTTGGTTAGTACCAATGCCAAGTGAATTCAGCGCTATGTGGTCCTGAAGAACATGAGTTCGATTCCCCTTGTGTGCATTTTCTTTGAATTCTGAGTAACTGAAATGATTTATTTCGCTTGGGCCTTGGATGTTGTTATGATACGCGCACCCCCTCCCTTCAGGCCCAAGCAGGATTTACAAGTGATTTAGTTGCTTACTACACCCTCCCTGAGCATGATATTTTGAGAATATTATTTTGCTGATTTTTTTCTCTCAGTTACTCCCAGCGCCCTATGCTTTTTGCACCCCATTTTTCTGGGCCCAAGCGCAAATAACCTTGTTTCTCTTACCAGATGCACCCCTCCCTGTTAATTTGTTTTAATTTCTTGTCTTTATTTTTAGTTTAATGCTTGTTAGAAATTAAATCATAAAAAATAGTAAAAGTTGGAAATTAATTCTGAAAAAATTGTGCAGTTAGATTTAGATGTTTAGAATTTCATCATGCTTTGTATTTTAATTTTTCATGCATTTTTGTATTTTATTTCATATTTTCTTTTGGTGGACTTTTTAATGTTGAAATAATATTGTTCTGAATTTGTGCATTTTATTTCTCTCTCATATTTTGGAGTTTGATCTTGATTTTTTTTGTGCTGGCTGTGTACATATTGATGTTGCTATGTGATTTTTGTTTGATTTTTTAGATCATTTTAAATAGAATTTTAGGGTAGTTGTTTAGGAGTATTCTTTAGTGATTCCTTTAGTACACCCTTGAGGCTTAGGATTTGATTTAGGCTTTTTGATGTAGATTTAGGTTCTAATTTTAATATCATAGAATATTGACACATATTAGATGATATAGTATTTTCTTTAAATTTTTTAGGATTGATTTTCCCTTATTTCCCTATTTTGCAAATTGACCCTAGAATAGGTAGTTATTAGGAGATAACACTTGATGTTCCTTTAGCAATTCAAGTAAGTGATGATATTTCTCTAGGATTAGTTCCCTTTCAAACATTCCTTTGCGTAATTAGGATCCTTCATTGTGGGTATAATTCCTCCTGTGGAGGAATTCCCTGCCTTACACATTGGAGTTGAGACTAAACAAGCTTTCTAGAGGAAATGGATTTGGTTGAGTGTCTGTGGTAGGTTCCTGTGGAACTTACCTTGCTTCTCATCTCCATTCTCCTAAAATATTTCATTCTTTCCTCTTTAGGAACCTTCTTGAGGTAGCTCAGTCCCTCCTGTGGGGGGAATATGGCATACCTCTTGAAGGAGCAAAACCCATAGGTTTCCCCAAAGATCTTTTTGTTGGTTGAGTGCCTGGGATAAGCTCCTGTGGAGTTTACCCTCGCCTCCCAACACCCAATTTTATTCCTTAGGGTAGAAGCTTGCTTGCTTGTCATGATTTCCTTCTCTTGAAGATGGTGGATTTGAAGAAGAGCTACAGACTTTGGATTGGATTGCTTCTAGAAGATGGCTCTGCTGTGGAGATTGCTGGCTTGTTTTCCCTGTCTTTTTAACTGTATTGATGTGTATTGATGTGACTTGATTGGTGTACTGCATTTAGATTAGGTCATGTAGTTGAATAGGCCTAATAGGATCATAAGGGTTGAGTTTCTCCCCTTGTTTGTAATGCATTAGAGGTTGAGTTTCTCCCTCTGCTTGTACTTTTACTGTATGGCTTTGCTTAATGGTATTTGGTAGAGCTCAGCTCCCTTGCCTGTGTGGTTTGTGGTTTGTTTGAGTGCATTTACTGTCTTGTATTATCTTTGTAGTTATTCATATCTGGCTTGAGGTTGAGATGAGCTTGTGGAGGCTTATGCTCCACACATATTTCCTCCCTCACTTGCATTGCATGCATCTTTACAGTAATTTCTTTACCATTTTTCTGTTTACTGTTTGATTTCCATTACCATGTTCCCTTGGGAGCTCTAACTTCTCTTATTCAAGAGAAGTTATGACAGACATTAGGATTCTAACCATGCATGATAACAGTAGTTAGTTTCCCCTTTTACCTCAACCGTAGGACGAATATTGCATGATAACTATAAGATCGAGTCAGCTTCACTGTAGAGAGTCTGTTTCTCTTCTTATCTCAAACAACAGTAAAAAACATAATAAAGGAAAGTTAGTACGAGCGCGTTACGAGCCTTAAGCTACTTGGGAAATGATGTTTGAGCGGTCTCCTCTCAATCGTCTAGGGTGTTTAGTATATGTCCTTTAGACAATATGCGACGCATTCGCTCCCAAGTCATAGTATTTGGTGCTGTACAAACTACAGACAACTAAAAAACACTTCTTTCCGTAAAAAAACAGAAAAACAAACATTCAAATCCTTTTTTTTTGTCCTTTTGGACCGTTAATCAGAAAAATTCTTTGCGTAAAGAGAGTTCTGTTAACTTTCAGTTCTACTGCAAACGGTAATGCCTAAGTCTCCAAGGATCGAGCTGCAAACACCAACTGCTAGAACTGTCTGTTAACTTTACTTGGATAAAAGATGTTGAACAAACCTGTGTTCTCCGTAGCCCGAACTACGTTTGCTCTGATCTTTCACGCTGTGTGAAAGTACGTAGGCACGAGATGCGATATCTCGGCGAGCAACCTTCCCCCATAACCCGTAGTTAGGCGAACTACGTTGACTCTGATTTCTCGTTCCAAACGGGAATACGTAGGCATAAAGTGCGATACTTTGCCGAGTCATTTTCTTTTCTTTTTAGACCAGACTTTTAGCATAGATAGATTTAACAAACCCGTCAGATAAATACAACAAGCGTGGATCCCATCGAGTACGATGGACGTGAGGGGTGCTAATACCTTCCCCTTGCGTAACCGACTCCTGAATCCAGACAATGGTTGCGATGACCTTGTCTTATACCTTTTCGTCAGGTTTTTCCGATCGTTTCCTTTCCCGTTCTAAGGGATAAATAACGAAAGGTGGCGACTCTTCTGTCTTGCCGGCACCTGATTTTCGCAGTAGCGACAGCTGCCGACTCTGCTGGGGACATGCGATGGTTCCCTATGCGAGTCTCGCCTTGGATTTTCTTCCTAGCTGTCTTGGTCATCCCCAGAAGCTGGCGACTTTGCTGGGGACTCCAACAGTTCCCTGTGCGAGTCATTCCTAGCGCTTGTGTGTTTACCTGTTGGGTTTTATTGCACTTTACTTTCCGCATTTTATTTTTAGTATATTATTATTGTGCTGTTGTGGGAAGGGACTTTGATGAGTGATAAGCCAGACCCAGGCCTGAGAGCTACATAGATTTAGATGCAGATTTATGGTGAACCTGTATGTTAGGCATGCACTAGTTCCCACGAATTCTGCACTCAGACGAGGTTCTTTGAGATGATTTCCATTTCCAGCCCAGTGGGCTGTTGAAAGGATTTCAGACCTTAGGATTGTCGACTCTGGGGACCGATCATTTGAGATTCAGCTAAGTGAGGCCACTTCAAGAGATGATGATGCCACACCTTCTGGGTATCGTATAATTGTTTCTTGAAAGTCTGTGACGCTGATGAACGCATAGGATGCCGTACCTTTGTCAGTGATTACGTCCATACCAGTGAGCAGGGTCGGGTTTATTGCAGGAAATCGTAACCTTCAGACAACCTGGTTTTTTTATCAGTGAATCAGTTTTGTGGGTTTCAGTATGTCGTTATCATCAGAGTGTGGTATTTTCTTGCTGAAGCTAAATTATGATCTGCCACTCTACTTCACAGCACAACACAACACAGCACCACACTTGATCCCCTGCTGCATTTTGCATCTGCATTTTCATTATCATAATGCATGGATACGTGTTTGCATTTGCATAAATCATTTGCATAGCAGGTGCCTCGTATTATGTCTCCTAACCCTATGTTGATGCAGGTTATCTCAGGATCCGATTGGGAAGATTACGTAAATCTCCATGAGGCTATGGAATAGGTACGAGTAGAATTGATTGAGGTTCGAAGCCAGCTAGGGCAAATGACGAGAGACATGCAAGAGTTGCGTATGGAGCAGAAGACGCTCAAAGAGGAAAACAATCAGCTGAAGACCCAGGTGGGCTTGATCATGGAGGTGTTAAAAAATATGCTCGGGAAAGGAGATGATCAGCTACCTGGAGACATAGCAAAGATGTTTGTTTCACCAGTGCCTGTGGAACCTGTGCCAAGGGTTAATGAGCCTCAGGTGTCTAATAGGAAACAAAAAGCTTTGAATTTTTCTCTTCAACGTGGCGCTTCTAGGGATAATCATGTGGCTAAGAGGGAGAACGCCTAGAAGGGAACGTCAGCTGAAAGAACTTTCGATCCGATCCCCATGACTTATGCTCAGTTGTTGCCAGTCTCACGTCAGCTTCGATTGGTCGAATTACGGAAATTACATCCACTAACTGGGACCCTACCGCGCGGCTATAATGCAAACGCCCGTTGTGATTTCCATGAGAGGGCACCCGGACACTACATTGAGAACTGCAAAGCTTTTAAGCACGTAGTTCAGGACTTGATCGACTCAAAGGCTATTAAGTTCGCATCGGGCGACACGAGCCTAACAGAGGGTCTCATTCCAGGCATTACAGAAAAGGTGGACACTCCTGCTTTTGTCCCCAAAACGGCATCGGACCCCAAGGAGGCCTTGCAATTTATGACGTCTAAATCTCTGTGCCCGCAGCTCTTGCCAATCCCAGGGCTAAACCTAAGGATGAGCGCCTCAGAGAAAAAGGAGTTCTTGGTATCTCAGGCTCAGTTTCCAGATGTCTTGACCATTCAAAGTCAACAACCCCTAGGGGCCGCGCATCAGACATCATCTCCCTACCGGAACCAATGGTCGTATCACCATCAGCAGGGACGACATGCCAAACCAAGACCAAAGATGCCCGAAAGGCAGTTTACGCAGCTACCGGTGTCGTATAGTCAATTGTTGACGGATTTGGTCAAAATGGGGCTGATAGTGCCGAAACAGACTGATCCAATGATCCTGCCTTACCCTCCAGGTTTTGATGCCAACGCTCGCTGTGAGTACCATGTTGGGACACATGGGAATTCAACAGATGACTGTAAGGTGCTGCGAAGCCAAATTCAGACCTTGTTGGACTCTAACAGGATATCTATCACGCCTCGGGGTGTCAACCTTCCTTCATCCAGCCAAGTGGGTGTGTCAGTCCAGATTATAAGAGAGTTCACCGAAAGCAAATGTTCAGAGGAGTATCAGGATGACTTCGACGATCAGCTCTGAAGATGGCTGGTGCAGCAGCAAGTCGAGTTCGAAAAGCCGGGTTCCCAGCAGTCGGCAATCTGCATTTTATCATGCCATTTCTTTACATTTGTAGTTTCTTTCCTGTAGAATTTCAAATTTCGTTTGTAAAGCATGATTGTTTTTCGATTGATATTGATAATGAAATAAATATGCATGTTTTGAATTAATCCAGTCGTGTTCACTTTATTGCTTTCATTTATTTCTAACGCTTATTTAAGTGGAATCCGGGGAGGATGACGAAAATCGAAGGACATGCGAGCTTCCGATATTGTATGCTTTTGAAATAAAACCTGTTGATGATGTACATGCATTGTTTCAAATCCCTAAACATCGGAGTTATAAGGAAGATAATCCCTTGTCAACCCCTTTGAGCCTAGTAGTAGGAGTTTCTTTCTGAAAACGGAAAAAACTCTCAATCTTAACCTGGGGCGGGGTAGGTGTTAGCTAATTTGACCGAGTGTCCAATTGCAGAAAGGAGTGTCCGTTCGAGGATCAATCACACCTCTAGAGGTCGTGCCTAAAAAACCACAGTGGTTAAGCGTAAGGAGTGAGATAGTCACATTATTCCTCAAAGAGTCAGACAAGCCGGTGTCACACGATTTGTTCGAACAAAAGAAAAAGAGAAAGAAGAAAGCCCGCTAAGTCGAATCTTGAAAACAAATGACTTAGGCAAAAATTAGGGCATCCCACTGGACTTAATGATCAGAAGAAGCTCAAAAGATCCAGTCCAGGAAAAAAATTAGGGAAAGCGAAAAAACTGAAAAGGTTTACAAAAGAAAAATCCTCAAAATACGAGTCGTGTGACCCCAAGTGTCAAGGACGAAAAGTGAGTGGCTGTCACTCCAGAAACTCATGGTTTCTCGAACTATCACTCCTATACAACCTTTGAAAGGTGAGCGCTAAAGTCGAATTAGCTGAACATAGGATCGGAGAACATCAAGGAGAATGGGTGGGTTAAAAAGAATTTTGAGCCTTTATTCTTTCCGTGTTAACCGTGAACCCGACCGCGTTACAACCTGAAAAAGTCCTAATTGAAACAGGTTCAGTTCGAGAGCATACTTCGGTAAAGACCGCATCAAAACTGACTCCTAAAAGGATTCCTCTTGCAGCGTTGTATTACTTTTGACAATTTGATAGTTGATTCGTTTATTATATGTCTTAAAAAATTTTCTCCAGTGAACAAACTTGGATTTCAAAACTGTCATATGCATTGCATTTAATATCGCTTATGCAGAACAGTTTGTTTTACTCGTGAGTAAGCGCTTGACAGCAGGAAAGTTTCCGAAGTAGAAAGTTTGATCGGGATAGAATGTAGAATGCCTGAATACTCCGTCAAGTTGTGGCCAGCTATAACCCCTAGTAAGAGCAGCCGTCCAAGAATGGTTAATCTGAGGCAATCAGGTCGAGATTCAGCGAATCTCTCGCAGCTAGAGGTACTGCTCCACGAATCGGCCAGTCAGGGGCAAAGTCGTTGCAAGACTGGGGCAGGCCACCCTAAGATCACAAAGGCCATAGTTTGATCAGAAGGCGATCAATCTGAAGCACCTCTTCGAGGTTCGAAACGTGAAAGTAGTTCGTGTCTAACCATCAGGGTATGGAGATTGCAGGGCCCTCTTAGGGGAAGATTTTACAAAGAGCCCATGAGTAGGGGGCAAAAGCGGAAGCGAAGGAAATATGCCTCTCTATTTTATCCAAGTTTATCAGAAATTGACGCGGGATTAGGGGCAAGCCATTTCAAAGTCTGCGGTTTGTGGCAAGTTTGTCCTTTCAAGTTGAAATATTTGGACTAGGGTTGTCACCTTTGCAGCAAATATCCAAGGGATGGGGTTCCCCCAGTCAGAGCAGGATTCATGTGAAACTTATTCCTCCCAGCAGGCGGAATTGGCTTTTCATTCCCGGCAGACGAAAGTTGAAGTTTTTATCCCCAGAAGAGTTGGGATTGCATCAGAGCAGGATCAGATTATCCTTAGCAATTCAAGATTGACTTATTCGGCAGGATAAAGTCATCCCTAGAGGGTCGAGATTGATATACCCAGCAGAGTGTGTGTTCCTGGTGGTTGGTTACGAATATGTTTACTCCCCAGAGAGAGTCCTCGCAGAGTATAATCAGAGTATGCAAATCGATTCCCAGTTGAGTATCTCCAACAACATGGTTAATCCCCACAGAGTAGGATCAGGTGATTAGTGGTTTGAAAGGATCATCCCCGAGCAGGATTTCCTTTTCTCCAGCAGGTTGTTTTTCCTCCGACAGGATGAACATCATCAGCAGAGTTCTCATCTCAGGGCTTGTGAGCTATTCTCCAGCAGGATGGTTATCCCATGCAGAGTTGATTTCACCCTTCCAGCATTTATTTTGTTGGAATATGTCTGTGATACCTGGTTATCCCCGACGGATTTGGCTTTGTCTTCAGCATTTATTTTGCTGGAGCGCCCCCTTTGCATTTGCATATATCATCATATTTGCATCTACACAAACGCGTAGCATTTCCATGCTGTATGGAGCATTACGCCATTGTCAAACATATGCATTTTGAAACATAAGCCAGGTTGATTACCTCTTTGTTTTTAGGTGGTTTTTCCCTGCAGGCAATTGAAATTATTGTTCAGGAAGGTGTCCAGATATTCAGATTTGTGGCGCGAGATACGTGATGATAGTGTTCGCCCTGTCATATACTCCCCTAGCAGAGCTACTTGTTTAAGTTTCTCTTCTCTCCCCTAGCAGAGTTCTTCTCAGATTGTTGTTACGTCAGCATTAAAAGATTTCATGGTTTAAACTTTCGGAGTTGTTGTGTGTGACTTCCCCAGTAGAGTTTTTCCCCACCAGAGTTGTTTGGTTAAGTTTTTCTTATTCCCCAGCAAAGTATTCTTCAGACTGTCGTACAACAATTTTGAGAACCTTGAAGTTGTTACATGTTGCCGAAATAGGTGTTTGACGGCTGTCATCAGAATTTCCCCGTAGAAGTTGTTTGTTCAAGTCTTCGGGTTCGCGATTTTATTTAGTGCTTTTTTCCACTTCTTAGGAATTGGAAGGTTGACGTGATGGCTCAATAGTCGACGTGATGGTTTAACATTTCACACTTTTATTTAGTGCTTTACCTGCTTCCTTGGGAACGAGGGGTTGACTTGATGGTTCAACGGTCAACGTGATAGTTCGACAGCTCTCGCTTTTATTTAGCGTATGAACGATCGACGTGATGATTTGACAGCTCTTGCTTTTATTTAGCGTACGCTTGCTTCCTTGGAAACGAGGGGTTGACGTGATGGTTCAACGGTCGACGTGATGGTTCGACAGCTCTCGCTTTTATTTAGCGTATGAACGGTCGACGTGATCGTTCGACAGCTCTCACTTTTATTTAGCGTATGAACGGTCGACATGATGGTTCGACAGTTCGCACTTTTATTTAGTGTTCTTCCCGCTTCCTTGTAAATGATTCGGTCGACGTGATGGCTCGATGGTTCGCTTTTTGAGTTCGTTCAATAGTTGACGTGATGGTTCAACAGTTGACGGTCGACGGGATGGCTCGACGGTTCGCTCTCTGAGTTTTGTTCAACAGTTGACGTGATGGTTCAATAGTTGACGGTCGACGTGATGGCTCGACGGTTCGCTCTTTGAGTTCGTTCAACAATTGACTTGATATTTCAATAGTTGACGGTCAACGTGATGGCTCGACGGTTCGCTCTTTGAGTTCGTTCAACAGTTGACGTGATGGTTCAACAGTTGACAGTCGACGTGATGGTTTGACATTTCGCACTTTGGTCGACGTGATAGTTCGCCAGTTCGCTCTTTGAGTTTTGTTTAACAGTTGACGTGATGGTTCAACAGTTGACGGTCGACGTGATGGCTCGACGGTTCGCTCTTTGAGTTCGTTCAACAGTTGACGTGATGGTTCAACAGTTGACAGTCGACGTGATGGTTCGACAGTTCGCGCTTCGGTCGACGTAATGGTTCGACAGTTCGCACTTTGATTTTGGATTTGGTTGACGTGATGGTTCAACGGCTCGCGCTTTTATTACTTTTATCCCACTTCTTCGGAAATAGAAGGTCGAGGATAATATTAGAATACGGTCTTTTGACGATGCCCGCTTATGGTGATATATTTTGGGAGGATTGATGGTGTTAATTCATTTTGTTGATTCAATGCTTGTGGCGTCACACAGGTGGTTGATGATGAAAATAAGTCAGCTTTTATCAGATGATTGATCAGTTGTCGCCGTGACAACCAGATTTAGTTTTCTTGATATTTGATTTCCAAGCAGTTTTTGCGCAGTTTATTTCTGCGGCTGGCAAATTTCCAGGTTCTCTGGTATTCAACCGTCTTCTACCTCGATTGTTCGAAAGTCGTTCGCCTTTCATCCAGTCGGGTCCAAGCCGCTTGAATAGGGGCAACTGTTGCACCCCAAAATTTGCCCAACCTTTTATCACTTGGTTTATGTTTCATTGCATTAGCATAGCATAGTTCTATCATTTGCATAGCATTTGCATATCATTATATTAGCATTTAGCAGGGGATCAAGGGTGATATATGTCAAGAGAAGCCTAACCGGAGGTATTATTCAAGCTTAAGAAGTTATCAGGGTCATCAGACAGATATTTGAGTTCTAGAGAAGTTTGAGTGCTAGTATGGAGTTCATCTCCTCACTTGGAGGATCAGTTTAAGGTCATCAGTGAATTGTAAGGCCTTGATCAGGGATAGGATGTGTGAGTAGAGCTCATTGAAGTGCCTTGAAGGTCATGTTGGAGCATAATCAAGTCATTTTATCAAATGCAAGAGCCACAGTTGAAGTGGAGGTCACTAGGGTTTTATCTGGTTAATCCTAGGTCAAAATGAGAAAAGAATATCAAAGCCTACTTCTAGGTCATTGAGATCATGAAATTATATGTTAAAGCATATGGGATATTTTTTCAAGATCAATTTGAGAATAATCAAGAGTGGTTGGAGTTTCTAAGTCAGGGTTCCTAGGGTAAAATCCCCTGTTTAGTGCCAAACTTCCAAGCCATGTAAGTCACGATAAAAGTCTCATATGACTTTGTCCTCCACATGAATGTTGTAGAGGATGCCCTTAGATTTAATTTGAGTACTATAAGTTCTCCATTGGATTTATAGAACTCATGTTATGGTCCAGACAAGTTACAGGTCCTCAGATGCATCTGAAATTTGTCTGTGAAAATCATCTGACTTCCAAGCTATTTTTGACCTAGAAGGAGGTTTCACCTGAACTTTTGGTGAACATTAAAGTTGTTCCTCATGTTCTTAGATTTCAAAATTGTATTAGAAGTCTTCCATATGATTTATAGAACTCAAGTTATGAGGTTTACAAGTTAGGGGTATTTTGGGAAAGTGAGATTATAGGCCATTTTCAATCATAGGTCAAAATCTCCATCTTACACTTGTCAAATGCAATTTTGTTCAACATGGAACTTGTTCAAAATGTGGTTTTTAGGCTAACCAATGACTCATGGTGAATTGGTTTGGCTCATATCAAAGATTGGTTTGAAGTGGTTTTAAAAGAAGAGAAATTCAAAGGTATTTTTGGTGTAAAATTGAAATAAATGGTTATGGGTCCAAAACAAGTCAAATAACCACTCATTTTAATCAGAAATCATGTTTTAAAGACATTGGCAATTGTGGAATTTTCATTTGAAGGATTCTTCATGGCCTTTCATAAGATTTCTTCACATAAAAGTTACATTACACAATTCCTTCACAAAAGGCAATTTAAAGACTCCTTTTGGGCTGAATTCATTCTAAATGAGATATGCAAGTCATCCAAAGCTTCCAATGGAAGTTATGAAGCCAATTTCATGTATTTCTATAATCAAATTTTTGAAGGAAGTTGGATTTGTATCTTTGATTTTAGGCTTGGGCCTGAGCTCTAGAAGGTTCTAAACAATCCTATAAAGGTCTAGGATCTCATCAGAAACAAGGTTGGTGATTGATTGGGGTTGAGAGCAAAGATCACCATTGAAGCTTGAAGAAGAAAAGTGAAAGATTCAATTTCTGTTTGAGGACGTTTGAAGCACAATTGAAGCTTCAATCATCTTCTAACATCATCACTGGTTGGATCTGGAAGGTTTTGGAGAAAAAATCAAGCCAGAAACGACTCCAATTGAAGCTTGAACTCAGGTTCTTACTTCTTGAAATTACACTCCATTCATGCATTTTTGATGCATTAGAATCATGTGGTTAGGTTCACCTTAGGTTGTAGATGATTTCTGGGCAAAGAATTGAATGATTAGTGACATTTTAGGATTAGATGCGTTTTCGGTTAGGATATGTAATTTTTGATTCTTGGAATTTTAGGCTTTTTAAGTGGTATATTTGGATTCCTCTCGAAATTTCATGCGATTTTCATTCAAGAATCATTGCGATTGGTGGATTATTGAGGGAGTTACGGTGGTTTGAAGTTGGCCGGAAAAATTTCGTCACCGTCCGCCATGACTGTTCGCGCGCGAGCTTCATCTGTTTGCAGATTTTCAAAAAAGGTTGAAGACGAAATCCTAGCCCTCTGTGCGTTTGAGAATGTGGACTTATTCCACGCATCCAATGGCTGATCATGCGCCACGTATACGTCCCCCAAAACGCAGCCGTTTTGGTTAGTATCAATGCCAAGTGAATTCAGCGCTATGTGGTCCTGAAGAACACGAGTTCGATTCCCCTTGTGTGCGTTTTCTTTGAATTCTGAGTAACTGAAATGATTTATTTCGCTTGGGCCTTGGATGTTGTTATGCTACGCGCACCCCCTCCCTTCAGGCCCAAGCAGGATTTACAAGTGATTTAGTTGCTTGCTACACCCTCCTTGAGCATGATATTTTGAGAATATTATTTTGCTGATTTTTTCCTCTCAGCTGGGCCCAGCTCCCTATGCTTTTTGCACCCCATTTTTCTGGGCCCAAGCGCAAATAACCTTGTTTCTCTTACCAGATGCACCCCTCCCTGTTAATTTGTTATAATTTCTTGTCTTATATTTAGTTTAATGCTTGTTAGAAATTAAATCATAAAAAATAGTAAAAGTTGGAAATTAATTCTGAAAAAATTGTGAAGTTAGATTTAGATGTTTAGAATTTCATCATGCTTTGTATTTTAATTTTTCATGCATTTTTGCATTTTATTTCATATTTTCTTTTGGTGCACTTTTTAATGTTGAAATAATATTGTTCTGAATTTGTGCATTTTATTTCTCTCTCATATTTTGGAGTTTGATCTTGATTTTTTTTGTGCTGGCTGTGTACATATTGATGTTGCTATATGATTTTTGTTTGATTTTTTAGATCATTTTAAATAGAATTTTAGGGTAGTTGTTTAGGAGTATTCTTTAGTGATTCCTTTAGTACACCCTTGAGGCTTAGGATTTGATTTAGGCTTTTTGATGTAGATTTAGGTTCTAATTTTAATATCATAGAATATTGACACATATTAGATGATATAGTATTTTCTTTAGATTTTTTAGGATTGATTTTCCCTTATTTCCCTATTTTGCAAATTGACCCTAGAATAGGTAGTTATTAGGAGATAACACTTGATGTTCCTTTAGCAATTCAAGTAAGTGATGATATTTCTCTAGGATTAGTTCCCTTTCAAACATTCCTTTGCTTAATTAGGATCTTTCATTGTGGGTATAATTCCTCCACAGGAGGAATTCCCTGCCTTACACATTGGAGTTGAGACAAAACAAGCTTTCTAGAGGAAATGGATTTGGTTGAGTGTCTGTGGTAGGTTCCTGTGGAACTTACCTTGCTTCTCATCTCCATTCTCCTAAAATCTTTCATTCTTTCCTCTTTAGGAACCTTCTTGGGGTAGCTCAGTCCCTCCTGTGGGGGGAATATGGCATACCTCTTGAAGGAGCAAAACCCCTAGGTTTCCCCAAAGATCTTTTTGTTGGTTGAGTGCTTGGGATAAGCTCCTGTGGAGTTTACCCTCGCCTCCCAACACCCAATTTTCTTCCTTAGGGTAGAAGCTTGCTTGCTTGTCATGATTTCCTTCTCTTGAATATGGTGGACTTGAAGAACAGCTACAGACTTTGGATTGGATTGCTTCCAGAAGATGGCTCTACTGTGGAGATTGCTGGCTTATTTTCTCTGTCTATTTAACTTTATTGATGTGTATTGATGTGACTTGATTGGTGTGATGCATTTAGATTAGGTCATGTATTTGAATAGGCCTAAGAGCATCCTAAGGGTTTAGTTTCTCCCCTTGCTTGTAATGCATTAGAGGTTGAGTTTCTCCCTCTGCTTGTACTTTTACTGTATGGCTTTGCTTGATGGTATTTGGTAGAGCTCAGCTCCCTTGCCTGTGTGGTTTGTGGTTTGTTTGAGTGCATTTACTGTCTTGTATTATCTTTGCAGTTATTCATATCTGGCTTGAGGTTGAGATGAGCTTGTGGAGGCTTATGCCCCACACATATTTACTTCCTCACTTGCATTGCATGCATCTTTACAGTAATTTCTTTACCGTTTTTCTGTTTGATTTCCATTACCATGTTCCCTTGGGAGCTCTGACTTCACTTATTCAAGAGAAGTTATGACAGACATTAGGATTCTAACCATGCATGATAACAGTAGTTAGTTTCCCCTTTTACCTCAACCGTAGGACGAATACTGCATGATAACTGTAGGATCGAGTCAGCTTCCCTGTAGAGAGTCTGTTTCTCTTCTTATCTCAAACAACAGTAAAAAACATAATAAAGGAAAGTTAGTACGAGCGCGTTACGAGCCTTAAGCTACTTGGGAAATAATGTTTGAGCGGTCTCCTCTCAATCGTCTAGGGTGTTTAGTATATGTCCTTTGGACGATATGCGACACATTCGCTCCCAAGTCATAGTCTCTGGTGCTGTACAAACTACATACAACTAAAAAACACTTCTTTCCGTAAAAAAACAGAAAAACAAACATTCAAATCCTTTTTTTTGTCCTCTAGGACCGTTAACCAGGAAAACTCTGCGTAAAGAGAGTTCTGTTAACTTTCAGTTCTACTGCAAACGGTAATGCCTAAGTCTCCAAGGATCGAGCTGCAAACACCAACTGCTGGAACTGTCTGTTAACTTTACTAGGATAAAAGATGTTGAATAAACCTGTGTTCTCTGTAGCCCGAACTACGTTTTCTCTGATCTTTCGCGCTGTGTGAAAGTACGTAGGCACGAGATGCGATATCTCGGCGAGCAACCTTCCCCCATAACCCGTAGTTAGGCGAACTACGTTAACTCTGATTTCTCGTTCCAGACGGGAATACGTAGGCATAAAGTGTGATACTTTGCCGAGTCATTTTCTTTTCTTTTTAGACCATACTTTTAGCGTAGATAGATTTAACAAACCCGTTAGATAAACACAACAAGCGTGGATCCCATCGAGTACGATGGACGTGAGGGGTGCTAATACCCTCCCCTTGCGTAACCGACTCCCGAATCCAGACAATGGTTGCGATGACCTTGTCTTATACCTTTTCGTCAGGTTTTTCCGATCGTATCCTTTCCCGTTCTAAGGGATAAATAACGAAAGGTGGCGACTCTTCTGTCTTTCTGGCACCTTATTTTCGCAGTAGCGACAATTCCATGCGCATTCATTTGTTGTGCATAACATGTTATTATTGCATTATGCATATTGCATTTTTTCGGTGCTTCCCCGCTCTCTAGTGTTGTTATTCCCGTAGAATGTGTGTGTCCTCTCTCCAATAGAGTGTTGACCCATAAGCAGAAAATGTATATCCTTTTTAATTCCCCACTGAGTTTATTCCTCGTGGAGGACTCTTGTTTTAGCTTTCCTCCCCAGTTTATTATCTGGATGGAATTAGTCCCCAACTGAGATATTTCCTCATCAGGTTGAGTATTATTTACCGTTTCTTTCTAGTTTTTCCCTGGACTGAACTTTGGTCTGTTGAGTTTATTACCTTCATTTTCCTACCCAGTGATAGGTAGCTGATGATTTATTTCTTGTCCTGCCCAGTGACAGGTAGTTGACCTTTATTTCTTTTTTCTACCTAGTGATTGGTTGTCGATTTTGTTTCGTCCTATCCAGTGACAAGTAGTTGGCGGTTCTATTTACCCTACCCAGTGATAGGTAGTTGGTGATTTTTCAATGTGAGTACATTGACTTCCTTTTTTCTACCCAATGACATGTAGGCAGTAATGTTTCTTCATCTTTTGAGTATATTTCCTTTGTTTTACCCAGTGACAGGTAGCAGGTAATATTTCTCATCCTTTCGGTTGGTTATCCTTGCTTTTTCCTAGTGACTGGTAAAAGGTAACCCTTCCTCCCGAGTTTGTTGCGTTTATTTTCTACCCAGTGACAGGTAGTAGGTAACATTCGTCATCTTTTTTGTTAGTTACCGTCATTTTCTACCTAGTAATTGGTAGTCGGTAATGTTTCCTTGTGAGTTCATTCCCTTCTCCTTCCCAGTGACAGATAGTCGAGTTTGTTTCGTCCCACCCAGTGACATGTAGTTGAACTTTATTTCCTTCTTCTACCAAGTGACATGTAGTTGATTTTGTCTCGTCCGACCTAGTGACAGGTAGTTGAACTTTACTTTATTCCCCTACCCAGTGATCGGTAGTTGGTAATCTTTCTTTTGAACTTATTGCTTTTGTTTTCTACCCTGTGACAGGTAGAAGATAATTTACCACTCTTCTGAAGTTGAGTATCTTCGTTATTTGCCCAAAGATCGGCAGTCGATAGCTCTTCCCCAGTTGAATTTGTTTCCTTTCCCTTTTTTGAAATATAATTATCTCTTTTGGTTTTTCCTTACGGAGTCTCTTTTTCTTTTGTTCTCCAGCATTTGTTTGTCTCTTGTGGCATAGTTTCCCCACAGAGGTCTTGTGTCTTGCATACCATTAGCATAATCATATCATTCTGTGATCTCTTAGGGCCAAAAATTGGGTTTATTTATGTATATAAGTCTCTTTATCTAGTCGAGACAAAGATGTCAATCTTTATATCTCCGGATAGAAGAAACTTAAATAGGGGCAGCTGTAATACCCTAACGTTTAACCCTAAGATCCCATTTATCATCTTTGCATCTCATATCGCAAACAAGATCACAAGCTTTGGTTCCTTTACCCTCTTCTGTAGGTTTACTCTCGAGGGAGATCACCAAGCACCCCTGTGTGTTTCTTATTTGATTTATTTGATTGTTTATTTTTACTAACCCTAATCAAAATCCAAAAAAAATGTTGGTTTTCCTTTTATTAACTTTTCAAGAGGAAGCTTGGATCAAGAACATCAAATACCAGTTCCTCAACTCGAATGAAACTCATATGAACAAAGTCAAAGTTGATCTGCAAACAATTCAAAATCATTTGATCAAGAATTTCTCAAGATTTTATTGTTTATTTCTCAAGAGACTCTAAGGTTCATGTGTTAATCGATTAACTAAAATCTGCCTAAATTGGGTTAATCGATTAGCACATGCATTTTTTGGCTAAAAACGTAAAATTCAAATTCTGCAGCATTTTGACACCAAAATTAACTTGTTTTATCATGAGAATATTCTAGATCACTTTCATTTAATTCCCCTACCTCATCATAATAAATTCCCATCATACACCCTTATTAATCACCATTTGGTCTTGATTTTTCCTTCAAATTCAATTTCCAAGCCTAGATTGAATTCCAATCCAAAATCCAAACCACCAAAATCCCCAAGCCTAAATTTTATAAATAGAGCTCTCATTTCATTCATTATTAAAGCTCTTGATATTTAAATTCACCTTGACAAAATTCTTCCTCATTCTCAATTTTCTTCATCTACTCAAATTCACCAAAGCTTTTTCTTCCATTAAAAGTTAGTAAACTTTTCATTGAAGCTTACTAATATTTGAGCTAAACCTCCATCAAAATACTTTTCCAACATCAAATTATGTAGATCAAGGCTATGGAGTGTGACGTTTGAAGTTGATTTGAAGCATTTTCAGATTTTGAAGTGGTAAACTCTTGTTCCACCATTGTTCGGCTTGATTCATCTTCCACAATATGATCTCTTATTGATTCTTGTTTCTTGATCTTTGGATCTTAAAAATCATGTTACATTGGTGTTATTTGCTGTTGTTTTACTTGAATTTTCATTCTAAATTGCATTCATGATCATTAGGTGTTTGAAGAAATGATTAAATCATGGAATGCTGTTTTTTTTCAAAATGTTTTGTTGTCCTGCTAGTGTTAATTAATTAACCAAAATATGCTTAAAATTTGTTAATCAATTAACACAAGTAAGAACGTGTTTTTTGGGTTGTTTTGGGACTGTTTTGAGTTCCTTTCTTCCTTCTTCCATTTCCTTTTGTTTTGCCTTGAATTGTGGTGTTTGTTGATTAAATTTCTCTTCAAATTCCATGGACTTTGGATGTTTGATGAGGTTGGATAAACCTTCATTAGTTCAAATCTATCTTTAAATGGATCATTGAATTCATTTTAGGTGCTTTGAACTAGTAAAAAGTTTAGTACCTTAATCCACCAAGAAGAGTGATGGAACTTAAAGATGGAATGATTCAAATATTGTAATTCAATTTGGCTTTTCTTCCCCTCTTGTTCATTTTTTTTCTTTTGGTCAATGAAAATCTTACATATCATTGGACTTCTCTTTAAAGTTATGATCAAGATGAAACCACTACCTCTTTTCTTTTAGTGTGGCAAGTTTTAGGAGAATGACCTACATTTTATTTCTCTAACTTGTATTAACACGAAATTTTTATTTACCAACCTCAGATAGTCATGACTTTACATAAGTCTGATTACGATTTCCTAACATAGCGCTAAATTGTCCATAAATCGAAATCGTGTTGTTTTTGTAAGCGAGTTATCAATATCCTATTCGCCATAGTATGGTGTGGGATAGATTGTTTCCTTGTCGCTAAGGGAGTTAGTTGGCATACTCGTCGATTTTATCTGAGTTGTAGCCCTTCCCTTAATGATGTATGGATTCATATTCTCACGCTTATGGTTGATTAGTCGAGTATTCTCCAAAAAAACAACCAATTGTTCTCCATCATTAACATTAACATACTAACTATAATTGCACTAACTTTTACTATTTGCCCTTTTAATTTTTTGCTTCTTACTTTCTTATCATTTATTTTTTTACATTTAGCATTTCATTTTTATCATCTTATTTTCTCTTTGTCCTTTTGGACCTTTATTTGTGCTTTTGCTCTTTTTCTCTTTATCCATATGGACCATACTCCTCTTAAGATATTAATAAATACTTAAACACTAAAAGACTTGGCTCTTCAAATCCAGACTGTTATGAACTTATGCCTGGACTTTGTGACTCGGACTTTGAACTTAGTTCTAGGATCCTTGCCCTTTGCTCTTGGAGATTTGAGACCTTGGACCTTGGTGTTGTTTTTGTCTATTTGTTTGGGAAATTTTCTGTATGCAGTTGTTGATATTTTGGCATTATAAAAATCATATGATATATGACTCTCTTATTTGGCTTTCAACCCATGGGAAGACCTTGCTTTGACTTGGATATGACTTAATTTAGGATCTCCTCGGATGCTTTATTTTATCTAGTTATTATGCTTGTGGTTTGAATTCAAAAGGAAGAGGATTTCTTATGTTGACTTCTTGTCAAAGTGTTACCTCCTTGTATGGTTAGATCTTCCCATCTCTAACTTTTATTTTGCTTTTTATGGTAGTCACTTCATCTTCTCCCCTTCTTTAATTTTCAAAATTTTCTCCCTTTTTAAAAACCTTCTTGTTTTCAAAATTAAACCTCTTTCATAAAAAAAACCTTGACTTTTGTCAAATTTTTCAAACTTTGTTTTCTTTAATAAATATCAATCGATATTAATCATACTTTGACTAATTTAAAGAAAAAAACTTTAAAAAATACAAAAACTTATTCAATCTTTTGTGTCTTTGTGCACTTTTTCATTTAAAACTTTTCAAAAAATTTAGACATGAGTCATTTTCATAGTTGAGATGTAATTGTCCTATTCCTCGTAGTATTTAAGACGTTGACATTTCCCATTTAGATGTTGAGTGATAGACTTGTTGCTCAGTATCCAAGCAAAATCCTTCATTTTAAGATGACGCAAATGTTGTTTTCTTATACTTGTGGGCGATTAATCATAATTTTCTTCTTAAAATGACGACTTGTCTTTACATTTAAAATCAATCATAACAAACCATATTTTTTATTTGTACCACGAACTAGGAGATTTTGATCCTATATTTCACTTTGTGGGTACGTAGGCATGAGGCTTAACAAGTCTCTTCAAACACAAAAATCTAATAAAATACTTCTCTTCTCATCTCCACAATATCTTTTCAAAAAAAAATTTTGAAACCAAAAAGCGCAAATATTTCAAAGGGTTCATATAGAGTACTATAGACGTTTTGGGTGCTAACATCTTCCCTTAGCGTAATCAACCCCATTACCCATTCTCTATTTGTTCTTGTTTTAGAACTCTTTAGGTTTTGCTCACTCTGTTTCCTTTCCTTTTAGATAAAATAAAAGTGCAATAGAGACTCTTGCATTTTGAGTTAAGTTAATCAATAGCTTACACTCACAAATTTCCCCACTACAAACATATTTGGAAACTTCCGTTGAAGCTAGTCAATCAAGTGGTGTAAACTAGAAATCAGACAGTGATGAAGTCTTGAACTTAATTGAAAGAAGTGAATATAATACGATGGACCAATTGTTACACATCCCGTCAAAGATATCCATTTTTCCTTTAATGATGAACTTGGAAGCTCACCGAGAGGCTTTGCAGAAAGTGTTGAACCAAGCATATATAGACCATGATGTAACAATTGAACAATTTGATGGGATCGTTGCCAATATAATTGCCTGTAATATTTTGAGTTTCAGTGAGGAGGAACTGACAGAATATGGAAGGAATCATAATTTGGCTCTCCACATTTCAATAAACTGCCAAGAGGATGCCTTATCTAATGTGTTAGTGGACACAAGTTATTCTTTGAACGTCTTGCCAAAGTCTACACTTTCCAGAATATCATATCAGGATGCTCCCATGAGGTTTAGTGGAGTGCTTGTGAAAGATTTTGATGGGTCAAGAAAGACTGTGATTGGAGAAGTTGATCTTCCTATTAAGATCGGTATGTGTTATAATTACTTTCAGTTGATCTTCCTATTAAGTTGATCCATCTTGCCTATAGTTGTCTTCTGGATCGCTCATGGATCCATGAAGTCAGTGTTGTAATGCCAACCTTTCACCAGAAGTTAAAGTTTATGAAGCATGGGAAGTTGGTTGCTGTTGGAGGAGAACATGCATTGCTGGTCAGTAGTGTTTAGAAGTGGTTAGAAGGCAACGAATCTAATAGTGAAGAATTTGAAAAGGAGAAGGATGAAAAGAATACAATAAAATTTGTGTCAGCACATGTGATAATACAATTGTAGCCACTAGATAATAAAGGTTTGGCATGGAAATAAATTAGTATAATTATGCAAATTGAAGATTAGGTTGAAAAAAGCAAAAGGAAAGAAATAGAGACCCATGAATTGTGAAGAACTGATATGTATGTACTATACATAAAAACATATATACCTGTGATTTAAATCTCTCTTTTAGTCACATATACTATTTCTGATTGAGACAATTAATACTTTCTAATATGGCTTTCCCATTGGTTTGCTTCCAACATCCCTTCTCTTGCATGTTTTAACTTTGACAGTCTCGTTTCATGATTAATATTTATGACAAATATTGTGTAATTGGTTGTTTTTATGTTAGAGATATAAATTTGTTAGGAGCTGATGTGTTTATGCAACTCCCTATGTTTACTGGCTAGTACATTTGGTTGCTACTACAGTACATGCTTATCTTTTATTATTATTAAATCTAAGTGCAAAGTTGTTATTAAATCTATGTGCAAAGTTTGGTTATTTATTGGTTTTTAGTTCTAATTTATATTCTTTGTTTTTTTATAGACGGAACTGAAAGGCACTCTCCCCACTCCTTTAGAATTTTTTGTTCACACGCACCAACATCGCAAGAATAAGACTTGGGTTGATCGAAGATCAAAACATATTTATGTAATGAGTTCTTAATTTTAAATAATTTTTTTTAACTTTTCATGTTGATTTTTACCTTGGCTAAATCTGGCAGGTCAAGGATGCATTATAACATTAGAAACTAGTGCATGATCTTTATTAAAATTAAGTAAATAAACAATTGTATTAAATCATGTAAGTCCTGCAGTTGGAAAAGGCTTTTGCCCTTTTTGTTTGTGTTATTTCTATTATAAGTATTGTAAATCCTGCCAATGTGGGTGCAAAAATGTGAAACATGAACTTTTTTAACAGAAGCTATCTATTGAATTATGGCCAAATGTAAAGCATGTGCTTCCTTATGGATTAAACGGGCTTGTATTTAATGTTTTGGTTTTCTTGTATATTAACGTGCTTGTGTCATTCGATTAGTTTCTAACTTTCTATTTTGTACTTCATTTTCAATTTGTTTAATTTAAAATATTAATTAACATTTTATTTGTTTCAATAGGGAAAATATAAACGTAGATGAGAAGAATTAACCCAACAAGAATCTTCGCAAGGAACTCCGCCGCCAAAGGAAATCGATGTGTGGACCGAAGTTGTATGAATAAGCAAAGAACATGTATATGGTCTTGGGATTGAATCTTCTTTATTTGCATGCAGGAGGAATTATCGCGGTGCAAGTTCCTCGTCAAATGAATGGGTGCAAAGACATGAATTTGAAGAACTGAAAATTGAAAGGAAAAGAAACGAGAATTGAAAGGAAAGAAATGAGAAAGAAAAGGGATGAACTTCGTGATATGCTAAAACAATTGATGGAAAGCTTAAATCTTCAGCCCAAGCCATATATTAGATATCAACTTCATAATGATGATGTGGATGATGATAATGATGATGTGTCTGATGATGGTGAAGAAATAGATCAACAATGATAAGTGTAATAGTGTAGCTTACTTTTGTATGTTGTGTAGTTGATTTTTGAGTTAAATATTTACTTTTTGTATGCAAGAATTGAAAGAGATTTATTCCCCCTTTTATATGTGTCTGATGATGGTGAAGACCAAATTCACTAATGATACTTGTAAGCATAGTAGTGATAACTTAGCTTGGTTATGTTTTGGATTGATTATGTACTTTTTTTTCTAAGTATTTTGTAATACTTAAAAATATTATGTTCAAATTATTGTGTGTCTATTTAATTGTTTGGAGTGTATGAAATAGTTTTAGAGATATTAAATTAGATATAAAAAATTATTTCCAGAAAATGTAAATTATTATTAAAAATACTATAGAAAAAATTCAAACTTCAGAGATAGAAGTAGAGACCGAATTTACTATACAACACTTCCTATTTGGTCGCAAATCGGTTGTTATCGGTGGAGAAATTAATTTCAAATCAGTCACAAAAATGGTCTCTGAAATCGGTCACTTAGATCGGTCTCTGAATACGGTCTTTAAATTCGGTCACCAAAAATCGGTATCAGATATGGTCACTACAAACTAGCGACTAGGGTTTTCTCCACAGGAAAAAATTGGTTGCGGATTTAGTCGTTAATGTATTTAGTGACCGATTTTGCATATTTTTAGTCGCTAAATCAGTCTCTAAAGGCGAGATTTCTAGAAGTGATCATTCGTCTTTCTCATACATTGATGCCAATGAAGCTGAAGGAACTTTGTTCCAAGCTCTTCTTGTTATTGATAATGTTGTTTAGAAGAATGGGCCACCCATGTCTTCTCTAAAAGATGCTCGTATTATTGTTGAGAGTGGTCAAACTGCTGGGTGGGTCCAGGTTGATGAACTCGCAGAGAACAAGAATATAGTTGGTCTAGGCTTCTCGTCTGGTTCAGTCACAAGAGATTTAAAGTTTATTCAATAAGTTTTCCACATTGTTGGGTTTATTTACGCCAGAGACCAGTCTGCTGTTGCAATTCTTTAGAATGGCCAAGAGGAAGAAGTCCCCAACTTTGTGACGCATAGATTGACATGCCAGAACTGGATTGTCGTTAATGTTCCCTTTGTTATTTATTTATTAAAGTAATATGTTTTTCATTTTCAAAAATATTTTCCCTCTTCCCAAGGGGAAAGTGAATTAATGTGGGCTTTGTTTCAGTTATTATCATCATCAATAGAATGCTATTTCGTTTATCCATATTGTGTTTTTTCTTTGTTTTTTATGAAAAATGGTAACATAAAAAACCATATAATATGATCACTTTTTATATCTGCATAATATTTGCACATTTATTTGTTCATATTCTAAAATTAAACATAAAATTATTGTGCAGATTGATTGTAAAACCCATTAAAAACTATGGGTATATGCCATCTCCTAACTTTGAATTCCCTATGTTTAAAGCAAAAGAAGAGGATGTTGAAAAGATTCCTGATGAAATTTCATGTTTTCTTGAGCACGAGAAAAAGACCATTCGTCTTTATCAAGAGCCGTTAGAAGTGGTTAATCTGGGTTTTGAAGAGATTAATAAAGAAGTCAAAATTAGAGCATTGCTTTGTCTAGAGGTTAAGAAGAGGGTGGTAGAACTTCTTAGAGAGTATGTGGACATATTTTCTTGGTCATATCAAGACTTGCCAGGTCTTGACACTAATATCATGGAGCACAGATTATCGTTGAAGCCAGAGTGTCCACCAATTAAACGGAAGTTGAGAATAACTCATCCCGACATGGCTGTGAAGATTAAATAGGAGGTCCAGAAACAAATTGATGTTGGTTTTCTTATGACATATGAGTATCCTCAATGGGTGGCTATTATTGTGCCTGTTTTGAAGAAAGACAGAAAAGTCCAAAAGATGATTTTTCGTTACCACACTGTCGCAACTGCGAAAAACACCCGACGGAAAACAGAAGAGTCGCCACCTTTCGTTATTTATCCCAAAGAGAGGGAAAGGAAACGATCGAAAAAACCTAAAGAAAAAGGGAAAAGACGAGGTCATCGCAACCAAGTCCTGGATTCGGGAGTCGGTTACGCAAGGGGAAGGTATTCACACCCCTCACAACCTAAAAGGGTGATCATCTATCTTGCTAAGGGTCAAGGGACAAAATAAAAATAAAGGAGACTCGGCAGAGCATCGCCGCTCTGTGCCTACGTATTCCCTCGTGCAATGGGAAAGTCAGAGTCAATGTAGTTCGGCTAACTACGGGTGAAGGAGGAAAGGTTGCTCGCCAAGACATCGCGTCTTGTGCCTACGTACTTTCATCTGGTATGAAAGATCAGAGCAAACGTAGTTCGGGCTAAAAAACCACAGGTTGGTTCAAAAGTTTTTTAGGCCCGAGTAGGGTTAACAAGTAGTTCTAGCAGTTGGTGTCTGCGGCTCGACCATTGGAGACTTAGGCGTTACCATTTGCGGTAGAACTAAAAGTTAACAACACTCTTTTATCTGAAAAGATTTTCCTGATTAATAACCCCAAAGGGTGAAAAAGATTTGAAGTGTTTTTGTGTTTTTTAGAGAAGAAGTGTTTTAATTATTGAGTGTTTATAATGTATATTGTACTAAAGTCTAAAACCTAGGATCGAATGCGTCGCATATCGTCCTAAGGACATGTACTAAACACTCTAGGCAATTGAGAGGTAACCGCTCAATCACCATTTCCCATGTACAAGGCTCATGGCACAACATCCATTATCTTTATTAAGTATGTTAAGTTGTATGAAGATGATATGAGAAGAGAGGACTCTAAAGGGGACTAACTCAAAAACCCTAAAGTTATCATGCAAAGTGGACTTAGAGTTGGGATACGAAAGGGAACTACCTAATGTTAGCATGCTTGGATTGAATACCTAATGTCTCTCCTACTCCCATCCTAAACGGAGGGACTAGGAACCTTATGGGGATCATGGCAAAAAAGCACAAGAAAGCACCAAGTAAATTCAATCACAAGTAAGAGAGGTATACATGAAAATGCAACACTTAGAATGGTGGGAGGGAGGAAAAATGTGTGGGGCAGCAGCCGCCACAAGCTCGTCTTGACCTCAACAGCGATGCAAGAATGATGCAAACATGAAAAGGAAAGCTAAGGATAGAAACAAACGAACATGCAAAGAGTCGTCACTTTGGACCACATCCATAAGTATGCATCCAAGTGGAAAATGAACACAAATATCGACAAAATCATGATCGACCAAACACAAACAGTGGCAAACACCAAAAACATTTCATTCCTAATGCATCATATCGACTTATGAAGATTCGAAATGAAACGGTATGCGAACAATCAAACAAAGTAGCAAAACAGGCCTGCCAGCATAGTGTTAATCGGTTAACCCTCAGGGTTAATCGGTTAACACACTGTTAACGTTTGAAAATTTTGAAAATTTGAACTGGTTAATCGGTTAACCATATGCGTTAACCGATTAACACTTTGAAAACTTTGAAAAATCTGAAAATTTGAACTGGTTAATCGGTTAACCATATGCGTTAACCAATTAACACTGTGTTGACAGCAGAAAACAGCAAAGCAGAATCACTTTTCAACAGCTTATCACTTCTCCAAACATGCCAATGATCACATAATCATTTAATCACGAAATTAAACCAGCAAATCATGATTCAAACAACATGTAAACAGATCCAAACAGCATCAACACAAATCATATGAATCAAAATGCAGCAAATCAATCAAAAATGAAAATCATCATGATGAACATGTAATTAAGCTAAAACAGAATTCTGATCAAGAATTTCCAACCTACGAAGCGGATATTTGTTTCGGTTAATGTTGATTCGTTGGAAATGAAGTAGATCGAAGCAAGAAACCCGTAATACTTCAAGATCCAAGCTAATCCTTGTAGTAGAGATGGAGATCCTTTAAGATTAAGCCAAATTGCTTCAAATAATCACTTTTAGCTTCACTTCAAATTTTAGATTTGAATTTGCACGAAAATTGAATGAAGAAACTGATCCAATGGAGATGATAAATGAAGGTTAACCTCAAGAATTAATGGATTCCAATGAAGAATCAATTAATTCAATGGATGAAGAGCTTTGGTGAGGGTTTTGGAAATGATGAAATTGAGAGTGAATTGAGAGAGAATTCTGAATTTGAAAATGGAAATTATGAGAGTTAGAATGCTTTGGTTTGGGGTAAATCACTTAAGTACTCTCTTGGTTTGGATCCAAAGCAAGGTTTGGAGAGTGGTTTGGAAACTTTGGAGTGGAATTAAGAGTGGGATTTTGGAGGGAGTTGAATTAATTTGAAAGCTAATCCAAATTTCAAAAATGGTTCTAGATCTTTCCCAAGTGTAAAAATGCATTTTCAAATGATCAAAAATGGACCCCAAATGGCTCTGCATTGAAAAATCACGTACAGAGGCAAAAATTACATTGGTTAATCGGTTAACCATATAGGTTAATCGATTAACCCCTTTAAATTTTTGAATCTGGGCTGATTTTTCAATGGTTAATCGATTAACCATATAGGTTAACCGATTAACACCTTCAAAAATTTGAATTTGGCGCCTTTTGGAGGGAAACCTGCCCGTTTGCTTGTTTCTTGCTGTTTTGAACCCTGTTAAGCTTTTGGAATGTGTTCTTGAACACTGTAACCATGAGACTGTTCACGATAGCCTGAACGCCACTTTTTGGCTGAAAATAACCTGCAAAACAAAATAAAATTGGTCGCCCGACCGCTGGGCAAAATGAATGTCGCCTGATACTCGCTGTTTTGATTGCTTGCACTGAGAGTGAATTCTGAGCCACAGGAAAACCTCGATCCCCTGTCAAATGAACAATGCTATGCAATGCAAATGCTAGAAGAAAATGAAGTGAAACATAAACCAAGTCAAGAAAAGGTTGGGCAAATTTTGGGGTGCAACAGCTGCCCCTATTCAAGCGACTTGGACCTGACTGAGTGAAAAGCGAACGAATTTCAAACGATCGAGGTAAAAGAGGGTTGAATACCAACGAACCCGGAAATTTGCCAACCGCAAAAATCTCCGGAGATAACTGAACTAAACACAAGAATACTCCGCTGGGGAAGTACACCGACCAAAAGTCAGTACTAACCACAAACTACCAACCAAAAGTTGGGATCACTGGAATACTGAACAAAGTCAAATCCACACTATCAACCAAAAGTTGAAATCACCAGAAAACCACAAGCTACCAACCAAAAGTTGGGATAACACTCCACAGGAGAAACCAAAAACTACCAACCAACAGTTGGAATCAACCAAAGCTACCAACCAAAACTTGGGATAACAACCCCAAGAACAAAGGACTACCAACCAAAAGTTGGAATACGCCAACAAAGCTTCGGACCCCGCTGGGGACTACCAACCAAAAGTTGGAATAACACCTACAGGGGATAAAATCCAACCAAAGGTTGGGAAGTAAGGCTACTAACCAAAAGTTAGGATCGCCGGGAAAAGACCGACATCGACCAAAAGTCGGAACGCAAGCTATTAACAAAAAGTTAGGATTGCTGGAGACACTTGAACAAAGCTGACTCCCCCACAGAAGACTACCAACCAAAAGTTGGATTGGTCATCCGACACTACCAACTAAAAGTTGGAATAACGGCCACAAAAGCAAACTACCAACCAAAAGTTGGAATGATCAACCACAAGGAAGATTACCAACCAAAAGTTGGAATAACATCAACAAATGGAGACTACCAACCAAAAGTTGGAAAAACATCCGGAACTACCAACCAAAAGTTGGAATAGAAAGACTATTAACCAAAAGTTAGGATTGCCAAAACCGCTGAATGAAAATGAACTGACTGCAACAAAGATTACCAACCAAAAGTTGGAATAATCAACTTTACTGAGGAAAACAAGGATTACCAACCAAAAGTTGGAACAACATCCAAACGCCAATAGATCACCAACCAAAAGTTGGATTGAAACCAACATTACCAACCAAAAGTTGGAATAAGGACTTTGCCGGGAAACCAAGGATTACCAACCAAAAGTTGAGATAACACACCTAAAATAGACTACGCTGGGAATTACCAACCAAAAGTTGACATAACATATCCAACATAGGCAAGCGACAGAATCAACCGACTCACGACTTGCGGGGACAGCTCCGATAGGAAAAGAGAGGTTTAAACAAACGACTCTGCCGAGGAGAAACCACCAATACGAAGACCCCAAAGATCCGCCCAACGGGAGATAACACAAAAGATCTCCTGAAATCAAAATCCTCAGCCCTCAAAGGCGACCTGCACCAGAGGTATCGAACCTGGCTTATGCTTCAGATGCATATGTTTGAAATGGCGTAATGCTCCATACGAAATGGAAATGCTACGCGTTTGGGTAAATGATATGCACGCATGCAGATGCAACGAAACTGAATCAGCAAAATAAACGCTAGAGATACAGAAACCACCCTGCTGGGGAAACAACCTACTCATGCCAATAACAATTGGACTTATGCCAAGGAAACGAGCCCTTGCTGGCCTCCTGCAACGAAAATTCCAGGGTAACGGAATTCCTCCACCCTGCTGGGGATTACTCAGCTGGGAGCGAATCTACCTAGGCTGTAGCTTACTCTGTGGGAAGAAAATCCAATCACAACTCACTGGGGAGTGCATACGAACATGCACCTTGTGGGGATTAAATATGCACCAACTGCCGAGGGAAAGCGCACACGCTACCTGCTCACTTAAACTGCATACAAACTCTACTGGGGATAGAGATGCAAACTCCGCTTGCTGGGGAAACAGACTCCGGCTAGAGATAAGACGAATTTCATCCACACCTCTTTGCCCCAAGGGTAACGACCCTGCAAAACTGAACAAACAGACAAGATATCCTACGCAAACGGAACTATCTCAGTCATCATTCGTGACGTTTTTCAATTAATTCAAAGTTTTAACAATTATTGGCCAAGGCCTACAAGGTTATGTATGTGCAAGTTTATGAAAACATTGGGCGTTTTTCACAAACAAAACAGTAAAAGTTAAAAAAAAAACGAAATATTGAATAGTATATGTTTATTGATAAATGTCCTATAAATAGGCAAAGTTTTACAACAGATGCAACCCCTGAAAAAAGGAAGCTGCGCAAAAACAATACAGATATGCACAGAAATATACAAAAGTGTACAAAAATGTCGGCAATGTGGCATAGACAAACACCATGAGCTGATCCCTCTATGACTCGCCTGACCTTGATGTTTTTTCGACGCTTCATCTTCAAAAGAGATTGATTCGGATAAATGGCCCTCAGGTCCTCCCAATCCATTAAGCAATGAGATTCCAACGCAGACCGTAATCATTTGCTTTTCAATCCCTAACTTTTGCCTGAACCGCCCTTTCGGGTTTTCGATTCACCGGGATACCCATTTTTGCCAAAGTCGCCTTTTTAGGTTTTCGACTTTGCGGGTTTACATCTTTTCATTTTTATCCCTAATTTTTGCCCGAACCCATTCTCTTTTTTATGGTTCACCGGGATGCCCCATTTTTGCCTGGATATTCTTTTTCTTTCCAGCGGGTCTCTTTAAGCAAAGTATTTTTTTTAACTGCGTCTGCGTTCACAGGGGATGTAAAATCCTCACCATCCATGGTGGATAACAACAAGGCTCCTCCAGAGAAGACCTTTCGAACTACATATGGACCTTCATAGTTGGGAGTCCATTTTCCCTTGTGATCTGATTATGGTGGGAGAATCTTTTTCAACACAAGATCGCCCGTCTGAAAGCTTCGAGGATGCACCTTCTTGTCGAAAGCTTTCTTCATTCGGCTCTGATATAACCGACCGTATGCAATAGACGCTAGCCTCTTCTCATCCATTAGGCTAAGCTAATTCAATCTATTCTTTATCCATTCTGCCTCATCGAGCTTGACGTCAACTAACACTCTTAAAGAAGGAATCTCGACCTCCAATGGTAGGACAACTTCCATACCATATGCTAGCGAGAAAGGAGTTACCCCTGTTGATGTGCATACCATTGTACGATAACCGTGTAAAGCAAAGGGCAACATCTCATGCCAATCCTTGTAAGTGAAAACCATCTTTTGCATTATCTTCTTAATATTCTTGTTGGTCGCATCAACAGTGCCATTCATCTTCAGACGATAGGGAGATGAGTTGTGATGCTCGATTTTGAAATTTTGGCACAATTTCTTCATCATCTTGCTGTTCAGATTCGAACCATTGTCAGTAATGATTCGCTCGAGTACTCCATATTTGCAGATGATGTCCTTTTTTATGAATCGGGATACGACTTGCTTTGTGATATTGGCATACGAGGCTGCTTTAACCCATTTAGTGAAGTAATCTATGGCGACCAAGATGAAACGATGACCATTGGATGCAGTTGGCTCAATCTTGCCAATCATGTCAATGCCCCACATGGAGAAAGGCCACGGGGACGCCATAACATTCAATGGGCACGGCGGTACATGAATTTTGTCTGCATAAATCTGGAATTTGTGGCGTTTCTTCTCAAATTTGAAACAATCTGACTCCATGGTTAGCCAGTAATACCCTGCTCGCAATAGTTTCCAAGACATAGCATGCCCGCCGGCATGTGTACCGAAAGTACCCTCGGGGACCTCTTCCATAAGCAATGTTGCTTCCTTTTAGTCCACGCATCATAATAACACCATGTCATGGTTCCTTTTGTAAAGCACACCATCTGGGTTCAGATAAAAGTTACTAGACAACCTCCTCAGAGTCTTCTTATCCTGAGCCGAAGCCCCTGGCGGATACTCCTGCTTCTTGAGGAAGTTTTGTATGTCATAAAACCACGGCTTGCCATCAGCAGCCTCCTCAATGGCGAATACGAAAGCGGGCCTATCTAGGCGAGAAATGACTATTCTTGGAGCATCATTTCAAAAATTCACTTTATACATCAAAGATAGCGTTGCCAAAGCGTCTGCCATCTGATTCTCTGCTCGCGGCACATGGTAGAACTCTACCCTGTCAAAGAAGGGTAACTAAAAGTTTCCCACTCTCCCATGATCTGATTAACCACTAGCACTGAATTGCCATATACATTCAAATTCTTGATTCTCAAATCAATAGCTTCTTCCAGACCCATGATGCACGTTTCGTACTCGGCTTCATTATTAGTGCAAGGGAACGTCAACCTGGCAGTGAACGGGATATGAGTACCAGAAGGAGTTGTAATGATTGCCCCGATTCCACTACCATAGGAGTTGACAGCATCGTCGAATATCATCTGCCATTGAGAACCTTTCTCTGGACCTTCGTCGGGTAATGGCTCTTCACAATCCTTCATCTTGAGGAACATGATGTATTCGTCAGGAAACTCAAACTTCATCGGTTAATAGTCTTCGATTGGCTGTTCAGCAAGGTACTCTGACAGAACACTTCCCTTAATGGCTTTCTGGGAAACATATTGTATATCGTACTCTGTCAGTACCATCTGCCACCTGACAAATCTTCCCGAGAGCGCTTGCTTCCCGAAGACATACTTGATCAGATCCATCTTCGAAACCAGCATGGTTATATGATTAAGCATATATTGTCTCAAACGTTTGGCAGCCCAAGCAAGTGCGCAACATGTTTTCTCGAGCATTGAGTAACGGGACTCATAATCTGTGAACTTTTTACTCAGATAATAGATCGCATGCTCTTTTCTTCCAGTCTCGTCATGTTGACCGAGAACACAACCCATATTATTCTCAAGAACCGTTAAGTACATGATTAAAGGCCTTCCATCTACTAGGGGTATCAATATCGGAGGCTCTTGCAAATATTATTTTATCTTATCAAATGCTTTTTGACAATTTTCATTCCAGAAGACCGCCTGATCTTTCTTTAGCAATTTAAACATTGGTTCACACGTGGCTGTGAGATGAGATATGAACCAAGCAATGTAGTTCAATCTCCCCAAGAAACCACGAACCTCCTTTTTTCTGTTTTCGGTGCTGGCATATCTTGTATAGCTTTTATTTTTGCAGGATCAACCTCGATTCCTTTTTCACTGACAATGAACCCCAATAAATTTCCGGACTGAACTCCAAAAGTGCATTTATTTGGATTCAACCTCAATCTGAACTTCCTGAGCCTCTCAAACAGCTTCAACAAGTTAACCAGATGCTCTTCCTCCGTTTGCGACTTTGCTATCATGTCATCAACATAGACCTCGATCTCATGATGAATCATATCATGAAACAAAGTGACCATAGCCCGCTGGTAGGTTGCCACTGCGTTTTTCAACCCAAAAGGCATTACCTTGTAACAGAAAGTTCCCCACGGTGTAATGAACGTCGTTTTCTCCATATCCTCTGGTGCCATACTTATCTGATTATAACCGGAAAAACCATCCATGAAGGAAAATACGGAGTATTGAGCAGTATTGTCAACCAATACGTCAATGTGAGGGAGCGGGAAGTCATCCTTTGGGCTCGCCTTATTCAAATCTCTGTAATCTATGCACATCCGTACCTTACCGTCCTTCTTAGGTACAGGTACGATGTTGGCGACCCACGGAGGGTAAGTTGTCACGGCTAAAAATCCTGCGTCCAACTGCTTATGGACTTCTTCTTTGATTTTTACAGCCATATCTGGTCTCGTCCTTCTAAGATTCTTCTTGACCGGCGGACATTCCTCACGCAACGGCAAGCGATGAACCACTATATCTTTGTACGACCAAGCAAAGATGTCACTATACGCTCAAAGCATCTTGATCAATCTTTAGTTGATGTCACTCTGCAGCGCATCCCTTATCCGAACATTTCTGACAACTTCTTCAGAACCCAGATTAATAACCTCGATTTCCTCCTGATGAGGAAGAATAATCTTCTCTTCTTATTTCAAAAGTCTAGCTAGCTCTTCAGGCAAGTCTTCATCTTCATCAATCTCTTCTTCAACTTGATATATCGGTTGATCGAAGTCGAAGCATAGGTTCTGAATCGGTGTCATCTGCAATAGGAATCCTGCAATAAAAATGGTTAAAATTTTCAAATGATATGCAAATGAGTACAAACCACATTGCCATTTTATTGTGAGAAACAAAAATAAGAAAGACAAAGATCACAAAATTTGAATGAGAAAAACGCCCTTTGATTAATTGATAAAGTCGTGTTCAAACATAAACAATAAGGCCCTGAAACAAAATACCGCTATGCTCCGGGTAGAACATAGGGTAGTACAATAATCGGAAAAAAAAAAGCATTATTGTTCTGTTGTCACTTGAACGAATTCTTCAATAGACCAGTTGCGCAGGCTCTGTCCTAGAGTGCAAGGCTTGACCCAAGCATCCATATCACAATCACTATCTCCCTCTTCGTCTAACACAGCGTTGATCCTTTCAAAGCTAACTCCTCCTTTAGTGAACTGCACAGGTCCTTTATAGCGCGGCGCGCTCTGCGAGGATGAAGGAGAAGAAAATGACGGGCGGTACCCTAAACCAAACTTGTCTTGCTTGTGGGGAATCTCCAATACCTGGCCCCAACCTTGCGCTGCCCCAGCCTGTACTGCTGCTTGGGCCTCTTTAAAAGAAGACATGGCCACTTCCGGCGCTTTGCTCACAACAGGAGATTTATCTTTAATCTTGACTATTTCAAAATCCTGATAAAGGGTTCCGTGTATCTCTCCATCCACCTCGACATACTTGAAGGATGATAAGTGACTGACCATTATATCCTCTTCCTTGCACACTATAACAACACTACCGCTAACCATATACTTTAGCTTTTGATGCAGCGTGGAGGTCACAGCTCCTGCTGAATGAATCCATGGACGGCATAATAAACAAGTGTAGGTAGGCTGGATGTCCATAATGTAGAACACTGTATCAAATACTTCCGGTCCCACCTGAATAGGAAATGTCATTTCTCTGAACACAGACCTTTGGGTACCATCAAAATCGCGCACCACCAAATCACTTGGTGTGCAAATCAGACCTTGCATGTCCAACTTCATTAGGGTTTTATTTGGAAGTACGTTCAAGGATGATCCTGTATCCACGAGTACATGAGACATAACAGCCCCACGACATTCTAATGATATGTGCAACTGATAACACAAAAACGTATATACTAAATGCCATGATTTTATGCTACTAATGTTTAACTTCACCCCGATTTCGGACTTCTCCGCATTGTTTGTTAAGTATTTTTGCAGGTATATGAAGTTCACACTCAAATGAAGCAAGACAAAGAAAACAAATGTTAGAAGACACAAAACAGAAGAAAAAGGACGAAAAAATAGCAGAAATGAGATTTTGCTGATATGACGGTTGTCACAGGTCCCTCACGACCGTCATTTGTGTGACGACCGTCACAAGTGTCACCATCGTCATGTGCGTCACGAACGTCTTATCTCCTTAATGATCGTCACACTTGCAAAAACAGAATAACATTCACTTTTGAAAACGTGTCAGTAGAAGCCCAGAAAATATAATCACGACTCTCTGGATTCTCTCACCCTCAACTGCACTTCCTGAGGTATTTCACATAAGAAACATCCACTATAAAAGGGGAGCTTGAGGACTGGAATTAGAGAGCCGCATTGAAGACCACGAAGTGCTACCCAATTTACTACAAAAAGCCAAACTTTGTTCCTGCTTTCTTTTTTCTTTATTTTCCGTTAAAATTCCAGTTGTACTGTCTGCTTTAACTTTCCGTATGTTAATCGTCACCGAAGTAATAATCTTGCCGACAATGTGGGGGATTATTCAAGTGCCGAAGCAGAATAATTTACAGGTTCATTACTATTAATTAAGTTTCCATTTGCCTTTATAATGTATGTTTACATATTCTGCTGTTTTCATTCAATTATGTCTGCTTTAAAATCCATGTCTAGCTAAACCGTATCGATCGGTATGTAATGAATTAGTAGGACGAGATTCGATAACATCCGGCGTTTTTCCACTTTTTCATACTTGTTTCTGGCCATAGTTTTTAATCTAAATTTACTAAACTAAACTTTGTCGCGAAAGCGAGAATTTGTTTATAGTAATCTCGCCACGATAGTGGGAGATTCAGTAAGGTATGAACCGACATGCGAAAGCTGAGGGTAGGACCAGATAGTAAAAACTAGGCATTTATTTTAAATACAACGAAAGCGCTTTAAAAGAAATTAGAACTCAATGGTTTTCAAAAAGCAATTTTAACCCCGAATGGGATAGCGAAAGCATACGTTCCGCCTTAGAGTTGCGACTAGCGTCAACAACCAACGTGAGACAAAAGTCTTTAAACCGTTATTTTCTTCTGAAAACTATTTTGAATTTATTAAACCACGCCGGTGACTTGTCGAAACCTCGAAGAACTAAGGCATTGCATAACGAAGACGTAATAATCCCCAACTTCTCGCTCACACTCCTAAATCTGAAGAAGAATCAACGATGGCTGAAGGACCTTAGTACAGACCTTTGAAGGATTACGCTACCCCATCTCAGCTAGAGCCTCATAGTAGCATTGCTGCCCCCGCTATCAATCGGAATGATTTCGAACTAAAACCATCATTATTCTCAGTTGTGCAACAACACCAATTCTCAGGAAATGAGACCGAGGATCCGAACGAACATTTAACGAAGTTTGTGCAATACGCAGACACAGTGAAGGAAAATGGAGTAACTCCAGATGCAATTAGACTTCGTCTTTTTCCTTTCTCTCTTAGAGATAGAGCTTGGGCTTGGTTACAATCCTTGCCATCCAACTCCGTTACGACGTGGGAACAGTTGAAGAACGTTTTCTTAGCGAGATACTTTCCGCCAAGCAAACCTGCTATGCTAAGAGCTCAAATTAACGGATTTCGACAGAAAGATACCGAATCTCTCTACGAAGCATGGGAAAGATTCAAAGATATGATGAGAGTATGTCCTCACCACGATTTAGAAAACTGGGTGACTATTCATACCTTCTACAATGGGCTTCTGTACAACACCAGATTAACAGTAGACGCTGCCGCGGGCAGTGCACTTATGGATAAGCCATATGATGAAGCCTATCAACTTATCGAAAACATGTCTTAGAACCATTGCCAATGGGAAGGTGAAAGAACTCCATCAGAGAAACCCGCAGCAAAAGATGGGATGTACGAGATCAGCAGTCTTGAAAAATTCAACCCTAAGGTAGATGCCTTGACGCAGAAGATCGACAGTTTAACTGTAAAGCCACCTGCAACTGTAATTGCTGTAGCTCCAAACTGTGAGTTATGTGGAATCACCACTCATAATGCGCCCGAATGCCCATTATTGGAAGGAATCCCACCAGACCAAGTAAACTACGCTCAAGGTAATCCTTACGCGAACACCTACAACCCAGGCTGGAGAAACCACCCAAACTTTTCCTACAAAAGCGATAACGCATTGCAAGCACCTGCTGCTCCACCAGGATATCAGAAACCAGTCGTAGCTGCTCCGAAAGCCCCTAGAAAATCAAATCTTGAATTGATGATGGAAAAATTCATAGCTACTCAAGCTCAAACGAACAAAGAATTCCTGAATCAAAACATACATACTAGCGAGCAGATTAAACAGCTAACCAGCAAAGTAGACGCTTTAGCCACCCACCACAAAATGCTTGAAACGTAGATATCACAAGTGGCTCAACAACAAGCTTCTGCAGCCGCACCCACTGGCACATTTCCTGGTCAGCCAGAACCTAATCCAAAAGGTCATGCAAACGCTGTCATATTAAGAAGTGGAAAAGATTTGGACGGACCAACCGATCCTAGGAGTGAAAACTCAGCCATGCATCAGAAAACTGATAAACAAGCAGAAAAGGAGTCTGAAACCGAAGAAAAGGAAGATAACGAGAAGGAGGCCGCCAAAAATGAAAACCAGTATGTGCCTCCACCGCCGTATAAGCCACCGATTCCTTATCCTCAAAGATTCATAAATTCCAAAACTATAGGACAATTTAAGAAATTCGTAGAACTTCTGAAGCAACTGAATATCACCATTCCTTTCACAGAAGCTATCACTCAAATGCCCTCATACGCTAAATTTCTCAAAGAAATCCTATCTAACAAAATAAAACTCGAGGATAATGAAACAGTTACACTTACTGCCGAGTGTAGCGCTATCATTCAAAATAACATGCCTCCTAAACTAAAAGACCCAGGTAGCTTCTCCATACCTTGTGTCATAGGAAAGTTCGTCATAAACAAAGCTTTATGCGACTTGGAAGCCAGTATAAGTGTTATGCCCTTATCTATATGCAAAAAGCTGAATATGGGAGAACTAAGACCAACCAAAATGTCTGTGCAATTGGCTGACCGATCAGTCAAGTATCCCGTCGGTATACTGGAAAACATTCCAGTACGCATAGATCAATTCTACATCCCAACCGAATTTATAATCATGGATATTAAGGAAGACTCTGTTACCCCTATTATCTTAGAAAGACCCTTCCTAGCAACATTCGGAGCTATTATAGACGTAAAGAAAGGTAGGCTAACATTCGAAGTAGGAGAAGAAAAGATAGAATTCATCCTCACCAAGTTCTTAAAAGCACCAGCCATAGACGACAAATGCTACTTATTAGATGTCATTGACGAATGCATAAGAGAACTGAAGAAGGAAGAAACTAAATACTCTGAAATCATGAAAATCCAAATCCCTGAAATTCATGAAGACGACAATTGGCGTGCGCCATACGAAGACGATAGTCTAAGCGAAATCTTAGCACTAACTCCTAATCACATGCCAAGTCTGAAGAACCCAGCTTTAGAGCTTAAAGAATTACCTAAGACCCTCAGGTACGAATTCTTAGATACCGAATTCAAAAGACCAGTGATAGTCAACGCTGATTTAGGACAGTTAGAAACCAAGAAACTATTAGAAGTCCTAAGGGAATACTAAACTGCGTTAGGCTATAGTATAACTGAACTCAAGGGTATAAGTCCTTCCATCTGTATGCATCGAATCATGCTAGAGGAAGACTGCAAAACTTCTGGAGAACATCAAAGAAGGATAAATCCTATCCAAAGCACTACAGTCAAAGACGAAGTGAAAAAGTTACTAGACACAGGAATCATATATCCGATCTCCGACAGCCAATGGGTTATCCCAGTGCATGTCGTACCCAAAAAAGGAGGCGTCACCGTGGTAAAGAACTCGAAAGGTGAATCGATAACCCAAAGAGTTGTAACTGGAAGCAAGATGTGTATCGATTACAGAAAACTGAATAAGGCCACTCGGAAAGATCATTTCCCTTTACCTTTCATAGACCAGATGTTGGAGAGATTGGTCAAACATTCGTATTTCTGCTATCTAGACGGTTATTCGGGATTTTTCCAAATTCCTATTCACCCCGATGACCAAGAAAAGACTACATTCACCTGTCCTTATGGCACTTTTGCTTATCGACGAATGTCGTTTGGACTCTGCAATGCTCCAGCAACGTTCTAAAGATGCATGATGGCAATCTTCGCGAATTTCATAGATGACATCATGGAAGTGTTTATGGATGACTTCTCTGTATGCGGACAAAGTTTTGAAGGATGTTTGTCGAACCTGGAGATGGTACTCGAAAGATGTGCAAAAGTGAACCTTGTTCTCAATTGGGAGAAATGCCACTTCATGGTCCGACAAGGCATAGTTTTAGGACACGTCATATCTGACAAAGGGATTGAGGTTGACAAAGCAAAAATAGAAATTATAAAGGAACTTCAACCTCCGAAAACCGTACGAGAAATACGAATCTTTTTAGGACACGCCAGATTCTACCGACGATTCATAAAAGATTTCTCGAAAATTACAAAACCTCTAACAGGTATGTTGATGAAAGATGTAGAATTCGTTTTTGACAAGGACTGCTTGGAAGCATTCGAAACTCTAAAAATAGCCCTCATTACCGCACCAATCATGCAACCACCAGACTGGCAACTACCATTCGGAATCATGTGCGATGCGAGTGATTACGCTGTAGGTGCAGTTCTAGGAAAAAGGAAAGACAAGAAGCTTCACGCAATCTACTATGCCAATAGAACTTTAGATCCTGCCCAAATGAACTACGCCACAATAGAATAGGAACTTCTAACAATTTTATTCGCCCTCGACAAATTCCGATCCTACTTGGTAGGAGCGAAAATAATCATCTACACAGACCACACTGCCATTAGGTACCTGATAAGCAAAAAGGATGCCAAGCCAAGATTATTGCGATGGATCCTATTGTTACAAGAGTTTGACTTAGAAATCAAAGACAAAAAAGGAACCGAGAACGTAGTGGCCGATCACCTATCCCGAATAGAAGGCATTAAGCCAGAATCAGTGCCTATCAACGACAATTTCCCTTATGAATGCCTGATAGCCAGATTGGAAAGCGATATGCCACACTTAACCTCGAAGGAACCAGAACTAGAAAAAGTCGTGGAAGCCGTCTACGCACAAGTCACCCTGCCTTGGTATGCTGATATTGTAAATTACTTAGCCGCAGGCGTGCTCCCATCGGACTTCAGTTATCAGCAAAAGAAGAAATTCTTCCAAAACTTAAAGCACTATTATTGGGGCAAACCTCTGCTTTTCAAGAGAGGAGCCGACAACATATTTCGTCGATGCGTCCCAGAGGAAGAAACAGATGACATCATCTCTCATTGTCACTCTGCCCCTTACGGTGGGCATACCAGTACCTCAAAGACATGTGTGAAAATCCTACAATTTGGCCTATTCTGGCCCAGCATTTGGAAAGATGTCCACGCTGCTATACTAAGGTGCGACCGGTGCCAACTGAAGGTGAGATATAACTTAGAAGGGGGGGGGGGGGGGGGTTGAATAAGTTTAGAAAATTAATACTTGAAATAAATCACACAATTATTTTTATCCTGGTTCGTTAAACAACTACTCCAGTCCACCCTTCCAGAGTGATTTGCCTTTCTCAACAAGGTCTTAATCCACTATTAAATCAAACTGATTACAATAGTATCACCTAAGAACTACAGTTCTTAGTCTTCTCAAGAGCTACTGATTCACACTGAATCCTCTTAAGGAAATTCCTTTACAAACAATGTAAATAAAATACAAGAGTTTTTAATGCTTCTATAAAGCTATAATCACAACAGTGATTTTTCTCTTAAGATTTAAGAACAAAGATTCTATGAAGAATTAGAATGAGAGCTAATGAATATTTGGTTTCTTTTCAGCAAGTGTATAGCTCAAGAGTGTGTAACTGAAGAATGAAGTGAGAGGCTCCTTTTATAGGCAACTGAATTTTCCACGTTGAAAAGAGAGTCCAAAAGGTCTGAGCCTTTTTGTCTTCACATGTACTGACCTTTCCTTGAAATAGATGGCACAGATAAATTTTTGTCTATGTAAGTGTGTCTAGCACAAATAAGGAAAGAGACGTTGAATGATTCCAACGGATACATTCTTGAAAACACTTCTTCAGTTTCAGCAAGTTCTTCAGAGATTGAATAGATCAGAGTCTTCTGATGAGATTCAGAACTATGCTGTATCAGAGTCTTCTGCAGCTGTGTGCTTCTAGCGTGTTGATTATCAGAGCATCTTGACACAGAACTTCAGTACTTGGCAGCGTAGGTACTTTCAGAAACTTCTGTAGATCAATGCTTTGAGAAACTCTTCAATCAATATTCTTCTATTCTTCTGATGCTTCATCTTCAGATGCTTCTGATTATCTTCAAATGCTTCTGACTATCTTCAGATGCTTCTAACTCAGAATGTTCTGGAGCTTCTTTCTTCAGATCCTTCTGGAGACTACGCTCAGGATCTTCTGTAAGGAGCAAGCAGATTCTTCTGTAAGATGCATCTGGCGCTTCAGATTCAGAATAGCTTCTTGTATTCAAAGGCAGATTTGCTTCTAGAGAGTCAATATAATTTTAATTAGCAGTAAAACTCTCAAACAAATTTTAGAGTATATAATTCTTAAATATAAATTTCCTAACAGTTATCATCAAAACAAAGAGTGATTATTAAGAACCAATCTGTGTTCTAACAATCTCCCCCTTTTTGATGATGACAAAAAGTATCAGAAATTTTATTTAATTGAACTTAAAGAATTATAACTCCCCCTGAGATGATGAATCTCCCTCTGAGTTAAATATGAAGGAGGAATAGAAACTTCCCTTTTTAACTTGAGTAATCTTCAGAGACAGATCTTGCCTGTCTTGTAATAATCAATGGTCAGAATATCTTGCAGATATAAGATTCAGATTTTGATAAAGGATAAATGATCTGAGAAACTCAGAGGTTCTTTATAGAGTGTTCTTATCAAAAGTTCTGAAATGGTCAATTAAGATATTAGAAGGAAAAGATATGTCTGAAGATTCATTCTAGTGAAATTATATTAAATAGTTCAGATCTTTATTTTCTCCCCCTTTTTTGTCATAAGCAAAAAGTAAAAACTTTTAATAAAGACAAGTAAAAGGAATAAAAGCAGATAATTCAATGGAGAATAACAGTCTGATTTAATTAAAGATAACAGATCACAAAGTACATCAGAAGATATTACAAAACATTCAGATGCAAAGATAACAGATGTACAAACATGAGAAAAAAAATTTAAGTGTGTTTAGACAAAAGCATCTTCAAAAGGTCTGTGATCTCAGATTGTGATTGCTCTTGTTTTGACATGAACTTAGTGATTGTCTCATTCTTCTCATCTTGTTTGGTCATCCATTCTGACATGTCCTCAGATTTCTTGTCTTGCTTTGCCATCCAAGATCTGATCTCAGATTGACCAGCTTCCAGAGCAGCAATCTTGTTTGCCAAATCTGGATTCTCTGTCTTGATTTCAGATGATGGAGGTTCTGTATCCTGAACAGAGTCAATTGCCATATGTTCTGGAGATCCTGAAGAGGGTTCTACCAGAGTCATAGTTAAGGTAGGGGCAATTTGTTCTGGTGGAGGAGGAGGTGGAGGAGCATCCAGACACAGCAGAGGCCCAGTCTTGTTATCAATCCAGAATTGATTCCTTTCAGCTCTGAGCTTTGCATCATCAGAACAGATGTTCTTCAGATTAGAAGCTACAGTGTTGAATCTATTCAGAAATCCTTTCCAGATCATTTCAGTCTCATTTACATCCATAGATTCAGAGCATCTTCTTTGAACAGTACCTAAAGACATCTGTAATTCTTGCAAAAACGTTTGAAATAAATGTTCAATATTAAGTCTGGGAGGAGGTTTAAGCAAGGTTTCCAGAGTCATCTGTTTAGGCTTTGGAGTTTGTGGTATCAATGATTTTGGAATGGAAATCAGAGGAGGAGGAACATATGGAAAGAATGGAATTTCTGGTTTCTGAGGAAGGGATCTGTTTAAAGCATTAATCAGATTGGGTTGAGGTCTGGTGCGTGGGTAAACATCATCAAAGACTGCATTAGAGTATGGTACAAAAGCAGATTTTGATGGTTTATCAGATGCAACTGTGTTGTCAGATGCAGAATGCAGAGCTGAAACAGCAGCTTTACCAGATTTATCAGATATGGTGGCTAAAGATCCTTCATTTTCCATAGATTTAATATATGAAAGGATCACAGATGGAAGAGTTGGTGTAAGTTTAGGTCTCAGAGGTGTCAAGGGTTCAGAGGGCTCAACTCTATCATAAAAATCTTTAAGTTTAAAACCATAAGATAAATTATGATACAGAGAGGACACTTGAGCACAAGAGATTCCAGATGATGATGGAATAGATGAAGGCACATTCATCTCAGATGAAGGTTCAGGTGGAGGCATAGGTTCTGGAATTGTAGTTTTGGTAGGTACAGATGATTCAGGTTCAGGGTCATGAACAGGATATTTGTCAGATGGATTAATCAGAAAGTCAGGGTGAATGTCTGATTCAGATGAATTTGAGGATGTTTCTGGTGTACAAGAGGTAGAAGAAACTTGAAACACTGTTTTTAAAGGAGTGATATCAAGAACTTCTGTCTCAGGGATATGAGATGGTTCTGAAGGAATTTCAGGTTGTTGAGTAGGTGGTTCAGATGAAACAGGAGCAGCAGTTACTTGAGTGGGTTCAGAAGTAACAGTTGCTACAGGTTCAGAAGATTGAATTGGTGAGGGTGGAATGACAGATTCATTTTGTGGTTGATCTTCTGAGGTTTGTTTTTCTGGGAGATTTTCTGTAGAGGGTGATGCAGATTTTTGTTTATCAGAATTTTGTGGTAGTTCTGATGGTTGTGTTGATTGTGGTTCTGTTTGTTGTGGAACAGTTGGTTGTGGTTCTGTTTGTTGTGGAACAGTTGGTTGTTTTTCTTGAGGTTGTGGTTCTGATGGTTTTGGAACAGATTTTGATGGTTTTGGAGTAAAGTGTTTGATGTGTAATTTTGGTTGAGGTGGTTTTGATATAGGAGCAGTGGGTTGTTTCTGAGGTGATACAGAACTGGGGGCAGCAACAGATGTAGTTTGAGTGATAGGGGGTTTGGGAACAGACTTAATAGAATCATTTATAACAGCAGTTTTAGAAGAGACAGAAGCTTTAGTACCTTTGAGTTTAATCCTCTTAGCAGAGACAGCTTCTCCAGAGTCCTTTCTCTTCAGAAGATCTTTGGGACTCTCAGCAATCTTAGCCTTCTTCTGGACAGGTTTAGATTCTGCTGCAGGTTGAGATCTTTTCCTCTGAAGTGGAACTTCGGCTTCTTCTTCTTCTTCTCCCGCATCTGGCAGGGGTTGCTTGACAAGTTGAAATACATTTGCAGGTACAGGCACTCCTTCTATTTTGCATTGCTCTATATACATCAGAACAATGTGTCTAGGTTCTTCAGCAAAAAATAGAGGGAAATCTGATACTGGAATTCTTTTATTCAGATCAGACATGTTCAACTTCTTTGGAGCAGTGGTAAGTTCATCTACAATCTTAAGTCTCAGAAGGCTCTTAGCGTTCAGAGGCTTTCCCATAATGAATTCAAGTTCCTCTGTTACTCCAGCATCATACAGAGCAGCCACTAAACCATTTTCAGTGAGAAGATCTGAGAGCAACCTTCCAAAAGGTATCCAATTCCTAATCTTCTGAGTCTTTTCCTTCACAGATTCTCTGGATGCATTTATGTGATTCCACAGATGCATGAACAATAAGTAAGGAAGATCTACCTTATTACTCTGACTGAGGCAGTACATAAAATAGATCTACTCATTGTTGACATAATCTGGGGAGTTTGTTGATTTTCTGTGATGAATGCATCCCATGAAGATCTTGGCCCAGATCTTGTATTCTGGTTTCAGATCTTTGAATTTGTTAGAGGCTTGTCCAGCAGTCATAACCTCATCATAGACTTCATCCATATCAACACGTCCAACTGGCAGATGTGAAACACCATCTGTTTCTTCATAACCAATCAGTTTTCTAATAAGATCCTCTGTGATGATGATCTCCTTTCCCAGCACAGATGACAGAATAAACTTTGGATACACAGATGCATGGATCCAGAATTCCTTAATAAGCAAAGGGTAAACTGGTCCAAACAGTCTATCAAAGTATTTTACCCAGCCTTGAGCTTTAACAATGGAGCGAAAATCAAACCCATTTTCAGCCAGTGAGTCAAACTCAACCATGGATTCACACAACACTTCTAACTTTTCAATAGGTGTGAGAAGAGTTCTCTGAGGAGGAATGTAAGGATTAGCACCAAGATTGTCTGAAGTTACAGCAGCCATTGTTGATTGAAACTGAGCAGTTGTTGAAGAAGAAGACGCCATTGAAGAATGCTTTTTAGAACACTTAGGTTTTGGGTTTTTGTGAAGAGAGAACAATAGATGAAAATGCATATAAATTCTGAGAGTGAAAAGTGTGAAAGTGAAAACACTTCAAGTATTTATAGTAAACACATAGGCACACCAAAAGACAGAATTAAAGCACGTTTGAGAGCATTAAATGAAAAGAATAAAATCATTTCAAATAATAAATGCTTCTGACAGATTTGGGGGGAAAATCAAGAATTTAACTATTCAAATTTCACCTCAAATGTCTTTTCAGTTGTCCACACGCCACCTCTTCAGATTTTGTGGGACACGTGTTTGCTTGCATGCTGTTCTGAATTCTCTCAAGAAATGAAACGTTAGCCACGTTCAGATCTTCTAAAGATGGTCAGTTCAGATTTTCACATCAGAAATAATAATCAGAATAGAATAAATGAACAGAAGAAATACTTCAGATCATTAAACATTTTGCATCTGAGAAGTTGCTTCTGATAAATATTACTCTGGACAAAAATCCATACAAATATTTTTCAGAATGAACTTAAATCTATCCTCAGCAAGGGGTTTTGTAAAAATATCTGTCCATTGATGATCTGTATCAACAAAGGCTAAATTTATGATTCCCTTTTGAACATAGTCTCTGATGAAATGATGTTTGATTTCTATATGTTTTGCCTTAGAATGCAAGATTGGATTTTTTGACAAACATATAGCAGAAGTATTATCACAGAAGATAGAAAGATTACTCTCATAGATTTGATAATCTTCTAATTGACTCTTCATCCAGAGCATCTGAGTACAACATCCAGCAGCAGCAATGTATTCTGCCTCTGCAGTTGATAGTGCTATGGTAGGTTGCTTCTTGCTGTACCATGAGATCAGATGACTTCCAAGAAACTGACAGCTTCCAGAAGTACTTTTACGTTCAACTCTGTCTCCAGCATAGTCAGCATCACAAAATCCAACTAATGAAAATTCATCAGATCTTCTGTAACACAAACCCATGTTAGCAGTACCTTTCAGGTACCTTAGAATCCTCTTAACAGCTGTTAAGTGTGATTCTCTAGGATCTGATTGGAATCTAGCACATAAGCAGACACTAAACAGAATATCTGGTCTAGAAGCAGTCAAGTATAGAAGAGATCCTATCATACCTCTGTAGAGTTTTTGATCTACCTTCTTACTTACCTCTTCCTTACCTAGAGTGCTTGTAGGATGCATTGGAGTCTTTGCCATTTTGCTATCAACCATGTTGAACTTCTTCAGAAGCTCTTTAACATACTTGGTTTGATGTATGTAGGTGCACTCTGGAGTCTGATTGACTTGGATCCCCAGGAAGAATCTCAATTCTCCCATCATGCTCATTTCAAATTCTTCCTGCATACATTTAGCAAACTCCTTTCCAAGCGTAATATTTGTTGATCCAAAAATAATGTCATCTACATAAATTTGACAAATCAACAGATCTTTCTTAACAGTTTTACAGAATAAAGTTGTATCCACTTTTCCTCTGATAAAATTTTTCTTTAGAAGGAAATTGCTCAACCTCTCATACCAAGCTCTGGGAGCTTGTTTTAATCCATAAAGGGATTTCTTTAATTTAAAAACATGATCTGGAAAGTTTTCACTTTCAAATCCAGGAGGTTGATGGACATATACTTCTTCTTCTATAATACCATTAAGAAAGGCACTTTTAACATCCATCTGATACAGAGTGATGTTATTCTGTGCAGCAAAAGAAATCAGAAGGCGTATAGATTCTAACCTTGCCACTGGAGCATATGTCTCAGTGTAATCAATACCTTCTTGCTGACTGTATCCCTGAGCAACCAGCCTTTCCTTATTCCTTTCTACTTCTCCCTTTTCATTCAGCTTATTTCTGAAAACCCATTTTGTTCCAATAATATTGAATCCTTTGGGTCTAGGAACCAGATCCCAAACTTCATTTCTGGTGAATTGATTCAGCTCTTCTTGCATAGCTATAATCCATTCATTATCTTCCAGAGCCTCATCTACAGATGTTGGTTCTATTATTGACACTAAGCCAAATAAAGAAGATTCAGAAGTTCTGAGAAATGATCTTGTCCTTATTGGATCATCTTTCTTTCCAATTATCACATCTTCTGGATGAGAAGATTTGATTCTGGAAGAAGATCCTCTGACAGTTGGTTTTTCAGAAATTTGCAAGTTGTTTAGTTGGGAAGTCAAAGGTGTAGCATCTGGAGTTGCTTCAGATTCTTTGATATTTGCCTTTTCTGCCTCTGATCCTTCAGAGTCTGTGAGAATCACTTCTCTATCTGCAGAACTTTCAAACTGCTTTGGCTTTTCAGAGCCAAGCTTATCATCAAATCTAACATGAATAGATTCTTCAACAATTTGTGTTTCAGTATTGAATACTCTGTAGCCTTTAGAGCGTTCAGAATAACCAAGCATGAAACACTTCTGTGCTTTGGAATCAAACTTGTTCAGATTATCTTTAGTATTAAGCATATAACAAATACATCCAAAAGGATGAAAATAAGAAATGTTAGGCTTTCTGTTTCTCCATAATTCATAAGGAGTCTTTTTCAGAAGAGGTCTTACAGACACTCTGTTATGAATATAGCAAGCTATGTTAATTGCTTCTGCCCAAAAATGTTTTGCCAGATTTGTCTCATTGATCATGGTTCTGGCCATCTCTTGCAATGTTCTATTTTTCCTTTCTACAACTCCATTTTGTTGTGGAGTTCTAAGGCAGGAGAAATCATGTGCAATGCCTTTTTCAGAAAAATATTTTTCAAAATGTTTATTTTCAAATTCTCCACCATGATCACTTCTGACTTTAATAATTTTGGAATCTTTTTCAATCTGAACTTGATTGCAGAAGTCAAAGAACACAGAATGAGACTCATCCTTGTGTTTTAGAAACTTTACCCATGTCCATCTACTGTAGTCATCTACAATGACTAATCCATACTTCTTGCCTCTGATGGATGCAGTTTTCACTGGTCCAAACAGATCAATGTGAAGTAATTCCAATGGTCTGGAGGTAGACACAACATTTTTTGATTTAAAATGAGATTTTGAAAATTTACCTCTTTGACATGCTTCACACAGAGCATCTGAGTTGAACTTCAATTTAGGAAGTCCTCTGACCAGATTGAGTTTATTAATCTGAGATATACGTCTCATATTAATATGCCCCAATCTTCTATGCCAGACCCATTGCTCATCATTCACAGATAAGAGGCATTTTACATTTTGAACTTTAAGTTCTGAAAGGTTAATTTTATAAATGTTGTGTTTCCTCTTTCCACTGAATAGGATAGAGCCATCCTTTTGACATACAGCTTTGCAACATTTTTGATTGAAGATTATATCATAACCATTATCACTTAATTGACTTATGGACAATAGATTATGTTTCAATCCTTCAACTAACAGAACATTAGTAATAGAGGGAAGCTTACCATTTCCAATAGTGCCAGATCCAATGATCTTGCCCTTCTGGTTCCCTCCAAACTTCACGTCCCCTCCAGATCTAAGTTCCAGGCTTTGGAACATAGACCTTTCTCCTGTCATGTGTCGTGAGCATCCAGAGTCCAGGTACCATGATTGGTGTCCTGACTTTGCTGCTAAGAACATCTGCAACAGGAATTATTTTGTCTTTAGGTACCCAGATCTTCTTGGGTCCTTTGGGGTTAGTTGGTTTGCAAGTTTGTCTAAACTTCTGTTTTGCAACATAATGTTTATTCTGACTTGCCTTTGGTTTAAACACATAGGTACTCTTCTCAGAGCTTGTGTGTTTAATGTCATTCAGATGACCAAATTTGAATTGAGAGTACAGAGGTGTCTTACTGATAAAAAGTTTGTCAACAGGTTTTGGATTGCTTCCAGATGAAGACTCATATCCAATGCCTCTTCTGTTGTTTCCACTAACACCATAGATCATGGAAGCCATCTTGCTTCTGTCTATGCTCTTAGTGAGAAACTTCTGAAAACTAGAGTCATATTTTTCTAAAATATTTTCACAAGACTTAGTGTCAGAATCATATTCTTGTTGAGTTATATCAAAGTCATTTTTGATTTTTAAATTTATTTCCTTCTGCTCAACAAGTTCTGTTTTCAAAAGATCAATCTCAGATTCAAGATTGCTTTTCAGCTTCTTGTATTTGAGTTTGATGTTGTTGTAACTTTTAAGAACTTCTGTTAAAACTTTAATGAGTTCTTCTTTGGTAAGTTTGGCCATTACCTCTTCTGCATCATCATCAGATTCAGATTCTGATTCATATCCAGAGGTACCTTCCTCTTGATCCTCTGTCCTGGCCATCAATGCAACGTTTGCACATTCTTCTTCAGATTCAGAAGATGACTCACACTCATCAGAGTCATCCCATGTTGCCATGAGAACCTTTTTCTTCTTGTTGAACTTCTTCTTAGGTTTTTCTTTCAGAAGTTTAGGGCAGTCATTCTTGTAGTGCCCAGGTTCTTTGCACTCATAGCACACTACATCTTTCTTGGCAGATCTTCTGTGACTAGAAGATTCTTTTCTGTTGTCAGATCTTCTGAAGTTGTTAAACTTCTTTCCCTTGTGCTTCCAGAGTTTGTTAATCCTTCTGGACAACATGGACAACTCATCTTCTTCTTCAGAAGAAGATTCTTCAGAGCTTTCTTGAATAACCTGCAAAGCTTTAGCAGTTTTGTTAGATTTTAAAGCTATGGATTTTCCTTTATCTTTCTTCTGGGGTTCATCTTCTTCCAGCTCAATTTCATGACTTCTCAAAGAACTGATAAGTTCTTCTAAGGAGATCTTGTTCAGATCTTTTGCCATTTTTAATGCAGTCACCATTGGTCTCCATCTGGTGGGAAGACTTCTGATGATTTTCTTGACATGATCTGACGTAGAGTAGCCCTTGTTCAGAACTTTCAGACCAGCTGTAAGAATCTGAAATCCAGAAAACATAGTTTCTACATTTTCAGAATCTTCCATTTTAAATGCCTCATACTTCTGTATGAGCGCCAGAGCCTTTGTCTCTTTAACCTGGGAGTTTCCCTCATGAGTCATTTTGAGTGATTCAAACATGTCATGAGCAGTATCTCTGTTAGTAATCTTCTCATACTCAGTATGAGAGATTGCATTAAGCAATATAGTTCTGGCTTTGTGATGATTCTTGAAGTCTCTTTTCTGCACTTCAGTCATTGATTTTCTATCAATCTTTTTGCCATCCTCTCCAGTAGGATGTACATATCCATCAATGACCAAATCCCAAAGATCAGCATCATACCCAAGAAAAAAACTTTCTATTCTATCTTTCCAATAGTCAAATTTTTCTCCATCAAACATTGGAGGTTTGGTACTGATCCTATCCTTCTCTTCATATTTATTGTTGATTGAATTATCAGCCATGATAACAAATAAATATATAGATCAAAGTATATCTCCTCTGGATCTTTACTGACACTGTTAAGTGATAGCACACTCAGAACCGGAGCTCTGATGCCAACTGAAGGTGAGATATAACTTAGAAGGGGGGGGGGTTGAATAAGTTTAGAAAATTAATACTTAAAATAAATCACACAATTATTTTTATCCTGGTTCGTTAAACAACTACTCCAGTCCACCCTTCCAGAGTGATTTGCCTTTCTCAACAAGGTCTTAATCCACTATTAAATCAAACTGATTACAATAGTATCACCTAAGAACTACAGTTCTTAGTCTTCTCAAGAGCTACTGATTCACACTGAATCCTCTTAAGGAAATTCCTTTACAAACAATGTAAATAAAATACAAGAGTTTTTAATGCTTCTATAAAGCTATAATCACAATAGTGATTTTTCTCTTAAGATTTAAGAACAAAGATTCTATGAAGAATAAGAATGAGAGCTAATGAATATTTGGTTTCTTTTCAGCAAGTGTATAGCTCAAGAGTGTGTAACTGAAGAATGAAGTGAGAGGCTCCTTTTATAGGCAACTGAATTTTCCACGTTGAAAAGAGAGTCCAAAAGGTCTGAGCCTTTTTGTCTTCACATGTACTGACCTTTCCTTGAAATAGATGGCACAGATAAATCCTTTTTGTCTGTGTAAGTGTGTCTAGCACAAATAAGGAAAGAGACGTTGAATGATTCCAACGGATACATTCTTGAAAACACTTCTTCAGTTTCAGCAAGTTCTTCAGAGATTGAATAGATCAGAGTCTTCTGATGAGATTCAGAACTATGTTGTATCAGAGTCTTCTGCAGCTGTGTGCTTCTAGCGTGTTGATTATCAGAGCATCTTGACACAAAACTTCAGTACTTGGCAGCGTAGGTACTTTCAGAAACTTCTGTAGATCAATGCTTTGAGAAACTCTTCAATCAATATTCTTCTATTCTTCTGATGCTTCATCTTCAGATGCTTCTGATTATCTTCAGATGCTTCTGACTATCTTCAGATGCTTCTGACTCAGAATGTTCTGGAGCTTCTTTCTTCAGATCCTTCTGGAGACTACGCTCAGGATCTTCTGTAAGGAGCAAGCAGATTCTTCTGTAAGATGCATCTGGCGCTTCAGATTCAGAATAGCTTCTTGTATTCAAAGGCAGATTTGCTTCTAGAGAGTCAATATAATTTTAATCTGCAGTAAAACTCTCAAACAAATTTTAGAGTATATAATTCTTAAATATAAATTTCCTAACAGTTATCATCAAAACAAAGAGTGATTATTAAGAACCAATCTGTGTTCTAACACCAACACGCTGGAAACATTTCAAGGCGCGACGAGATGCCCCAAAAAGGTATCTTGGAAGTGGAAGTCTTTGATGTATGGGGGATCGATTTCATGGGTCCATTCCCGTCTTCTTTTGGAAACAAATATATACTCGTCGTTGTCAACTATTTATCAAAATGGATTGAGGTCGTTGCCGCTCCAACTAACGACACACGAGTAGTTATCAAACTCTTTAAGAATACCATCTTTCCCAGATTCGGTGTACCCAGACTTGTCATCAGTGACGGTGGTTCACACTTCATAGCGTGAATCTTTGACAAACTGCTATCGAAATATGGAGTAAAACACCATGTTGTAACACCGTATCACCCGTAGACCGGCGGCCAAGTGGAGGTCTCCAACAGAGAAATAAAGCAAATCTTGGAAAAGACAGTTGCCACCTCCAGGAAAGATTGGTCATCAAAATTAAACGACGCTTTATGGGCCTATAGGACTGCTTACAAGACGCCGATAGGAACTACACCCTTTAAATTAGTCTATGGGAAATCGTGTCACCTGCCAGTGGAACTATAGCATAAAGCTTTTTGGGCTATTAAGACGCTAAACCTCAACTACACTGAAGCAGGAGAGAAACGAATCTTGAATCTGCATGAATTGGAAGAACTTAGATTGGACGTATATGAGAATGCCCGCATATACAAGGGAAGAACCAAAAAGTGGCACGATAAGCGTTTAGTCCGGAAACAGTTCAGTGCGGGAGACGTCATGCTCCTATTTAATTCAAGATTGAAACTCTTCCCAGGAAAACTAAAGTCAAGATGGTCAGGTCCTTTCGAGATAACTAAAATCCTTTATAGTGAGGCTGTTGAAATTAGCGATAAAACCAATGTGCCGTTCATAGTCAACGAACAACGTTTAAAGCACTACAATCAAAATGACCACAGTAACCACGTGAGCAGTTTGAAACTGCTAGAGCTTCCTGCTCAACATCCCGACTAGCTTGTGACCAAGCTATCATCAGGCTTTTGACGTTAAAAACAGCGTTGCATGGGAGGCAACCCATTTTCCCTCGTTTTTCCCTCTTAGTTTAATTACTTTATGTTTTTCATTTGACTTATACCTTTTATACTGTTTCTCTATTACTTATCAAATTTTCCTTTCTTTTCCCTTTCTTTATTTTATTCTATTTTATTTTCTTTATTTTTATCACCTTCTGTTTCTAAAAATTTAATTTGAGTAAAATTTGCTTTCAACTGTTTCTAGGATTTTAAAGTCTTCCTACTTATCTCCTTTTTATCTGACTAACTCTCGAGCATGGCTAACATCGACTACACGGTTACCGTTTTTAGAGGACCCGCTCAGCAAGCCAGATTTGAGGCCCTGACTCAGAGGCATCGCTTTGACCTTGTACTATGACAGATCCACTATGGATCAGTTTGGAATCCACGATAGCATCCTCTATTTGTTTAACCAAATAGACTGAGAGCGAACTACTCTAAAGACCCGTTTTGTCACCTATCGCGAACTCACGTTCGAATTCCTTAGCTCCCTAGGCTACAGACCCGAATACGGCTATGGATCCACCAAGAAGCTGATATGCTTTACACTGTTTGGGACAGAATTCACATACAACCGTAAATCACTGGCTGACCTCTTAGGCTTCCCTAGCGGACCCTTCGTGTATACTGATGCCCATGAAGCTGATATGGATATCGAGTTAGATTATTTCTGAGGTACCATTACAGGTAATTATTACCCTAAGCCGAACGACATGAATACTAACGAGATACATAACCCTGCACTCCGCTACTTCCATAGGATATTAGCCCATACCCTCTTTGGGAAGGAGGAAAATGTTACCGCAGTTTCTAAGGAAGAGCTGTTTATCCTGTACTGTGCATCACAAGGTCGTCCTGTTAATGTCGTACCATTTATAATGAGAACTTTCGAAAAGCTTACTCAGAAACCGAATTCACCTATCCTAATAAGAGGCCTCGTCACCATGATTGCACACGCAATTGGACTTAGGTACCAACTGAATAGAATCAAAGCTTTTGGCCACATCATACCTATGGACATACCATTTTGCTTTAACCGACATATTATAGCTAACTTAGGACCAGAAACTTACGAGTACCTTATTGCTGACCGACCAGTTCGACACTTCATATTGCCTAACCATGAGCTGACAAGTATCCATAACCGAAACAATTGGATGTATGAGTTGGATGAGCCTATGGGTCCTACCTCACCTTATTCTACACCTCGGGCTTACATGTACGACAATGATCATATATCAGAAGCACAAGACTTTATGTATTATGAAGACTATGTGTCAGAAACTGAGACAGACCCTGAGACTCCTCCGAATTACCATAATTTCCCTAACCCCATTCCTGACCAACAAACAGAAAAGCTGGACACCATTCTGAAAACAATGGATGACTTCAAGTTGGAAATCACAACAGTCAAAGATGAGCTAACAAAACTGCAAATGGATGTCACAACCTTCATGGACGTAGTTTGTGATCAGTTCGATTACATTACTCAACAGTTTGACAAACTAAAGCAGCAGAAGGATTGATAACTTTAGTTTTATTTTAGTTTTTACTGCATTCTGAACTATTTCCTGTTTTCTGTTTTTACTATTTGAACTCCATTTTAATCACTGTACTCCATTCAACATTCACTTTAATTAATGAAATTTCTTTTGCATTTTTAGTTTTAATCCAAAATTCTTCCTTTACAATTCATTATTTTGTTTGATATACTGGCATGCAATGTGAATCAATTATACTTCAGAACTCCAGTACGAACCACAAAGCACATTTTCTGCAGCTGCAGAATTTGCTTTTGTGACGATCGTCACACCCCCGTTACGCTCGTCACGAGGTTCACGATCGTGACGCCCCTCACGATCGTCACGCGATTAAAATTCTGCTCTATCAGCAGAATACGAACCACCCCCTCCTTTACTTCATAACTTCTCACTCTCTCGCGTTCAAATCCCTCTCCTCTACATTTTCAACTTCCCACTACCTCCACAATAACTTTCTCATTCATTACATTCAACCCCATCATTGCTCATACCACCCGTTCACCTACAAATCCTTCCATATAAACTCCCAGTTCTCGTCTAATCCATTCCACAGAAAAAAAAAAGAAACACTCTCCCTAATCACTCTCTCTTTTTTCACCCTCCTTCACACTAAACGACCGCAAAACAATGGCACGCCACGGTGAACTTCCTGACATGTCTACCATCGTTTTCAGAGACGACGAACGAGGCGAACAACAGCGAGCAAACTACATTACATTCTATCAACGCTCTGTTCAACCGACTCGGTACGCTGATGTTGCATGCTTAACTGAGTTGGGCATTTTGGAAGGCATCCAATGGATGCTGCAGAATGCCGGTCTTTGGTTTCTATGCACGACTCCGCAACCAACGTACGAAAGACTAACCTTGGAGTTCTTGAGTTCTTTCTCGTACATCACCCCTACAGGTGAAACTAACCAACTTACTGGTGTTGCATGTTTCCGAATGTTCGGCAACGAGTATCAGCTTACCCAAAGTCAACTTGCTCAAATGTTACAGTTCCGCCATGGTGCCGATGCTCACTGTAGAGTTCCTTCGGATAACTTCTTTCAAGAAGCCTTCACACTCTGGAATCAACTTACCGGCACCATCGCTGATGGATGGGACAGCCTCAACGCCACATACATCCACCACCCCGCCATCTGTTACTTTCACTGGGTGCTCGGAAACACCAATTTTGCTCGAGACAGTAACCATAAGGTCAACTCCAAGGAGCTCTTCTTTCTACAGTGCATTTTTTCTCCGAAAGCCGTCAATGCTACCCCGTTTCTCTTGGCCTACATCCAGGCCAACTGTGGTCGAGGTTCAAAGCCTTTCAACTTCAGAGGTATCATTTCTTCCATTGTCGTGTCCCTCGACCTCGATAACCGCCTCCAGGACCTCCCTTCCCTGCCTCCGGTCATTCCTCCCACCTCATCAAGGTCTGAGGCGACGGAAAATACCATCTGGTGGTTCGCAACCGCACTACCCGCAACATCATCCTACCATGCTGTGACCGCGCCCATCCTCAAAACAGAGCCAACTGGCTCTTTGATACAGCGGCACCAGAAGCTAATGCGGCAGCACCTCAAGAAAATGCCCAACTGCCCGTTGATGACGTACAGGAAGAAGTGGACAGAGCTGCTCAGGCTGATGCCCCACATCCACCACCTCCTGAAGGTCTTTCCTCTCGTCGTCGCCACCGACCTGAGACCGAAGCAACAAACGAAGAAATCCTTCGCAGCATTTGGCAACAAAATGAGACAGCAACCTGGCTTGAACGTCGTCACCAAGAACAACACCAGCAGGTGATGGATTTGTTGGTAGCCCAAGGGGAACGCCTCGACAACGTCATTGATGAGATGACCGCTCTAACCGTCCGTGTGGAGGGCCTACGCGAATCCATATTTCACACCTGCGCTCTGCACCCCACGACCCAAGGAGGACGACATCGCGGCAGAGGAAGAGACAGAGAGTAGTGTACTCCATAGCTATCTTGTTGTTGTTTTATTTATTGCATTTTCATTTTTGTTGTACACCTTCCATATTCGTTTCAAATCAGTGAGGACACTGCTTGAGATGGTGTGGAAGCGACACTTTATTTCCATTCACTTCTGTTATGTACTCTATTTCCATTTCAACTATTTTAATCCAGTCGTTTCAATTCAGTACAATAAAGCGCATTTTTATATTCTTTTCCGTTACGAGAACTTCCCCCGCTTTAATCTGTTTTACTCAAGCTATACAAATGTTTTTCCAAAAAACCAAATTTAACACCTGATGCGCCAAGATTAAGGCCGAGCCAAGGAACCTCGAGAACGATTGCTAACGATACCCATACCGCTTTGGCACCGTAGACCTCCGGTTTATGCGAGTCAGATCCACTACCTACTGTACCAAAGCCTCAGGTTCGAGCACTAAGCGAAGCCCCTAGTAGTTTATACAAGCAGTCAGCACCGCCTTAAGCACATACCACGTGGAAAGCCGATGCAAATAAGTGATCGGTAAGATCATAAAGAAAAGAATTGCTCCGCAGCCATGTAGTGATTATCTACCTCTGATCTCTCGGAATAACAAAAATAAGCTCATAAAGAAAAGAAGTTCTCTGTCAGTTGGTCCATAGGTCTCTGGTTATTGACTCGGTAGGGCGAATCACGGTTCGATCCCCCACAACTTACAAAGAGGACATATCAAAGGGTACCGCACCCGTGCACCAGACCCCGTACAAAGAAAAGACTGAAATCACTAACAGGTTATTTCACTATGTGTGTGCAAAGAGGTAAAGGGCTTAATTTGATTGCGCTGGAACGAAACTGGGCAAAACTTGATACGATGAACTTTACACTGAACTACAATAGCATGATTGGAATCGGCTCGTATAAGAAGGAAGGCCTTCGAGAGCATACTGCTTAGTGTCACTGTCGTATGCGTGTTGTTTTAAATCCTCTCCGACTTCCCGACTGAGCGCCTCTGAAGCTACTTTGAAAACGCAAAGGAACGCATCGTGTGACAGCATCGTCTCAGCTCTTATGCTTTTTGCTTAAGGATAAGCAAAGATTCAAGCTTAGGGGAGTTTGATAACGCGAAAACGTCTATACTAAATTCCATGATTTTATGCTACTAATGTTTAATTTCACCCCAATTTCGGACTTCTCCGCATTGTTTGTTAAGTATTTTTGCAGGTATATGAAGTTCACACTCAAATGAAGCAAGATAAGGAAAACAAATGTTAGAAGACACAAAACAGAAGAAAAAGGACGAAAAAATAGCAGAAATGAGATTTTGCTGATATGACGGTCGTCACAGGTCCCTCACGACCGTCACGTGTGTGACGACCGTCACAAGTGTCACGATCGTCATGTGCATCACGAACGTCTTATCTCCTTCATGATCGTCACACTTGCAAAAACAAAATAACGTTCACTTTTGAAAACGTGTAAGTAGAAGCCCAGAAAATATGATCACGACTCCCTGGATTCTCTCACCCTCAACTGCACTTCCTGAGGTATTTCACATAAGAAACATCCACTATAAAAGGGGAGCTTGAGGACTGGAATTAGAGAGCCGCATTGAAGACAACGAAGTGCTGCCCAATTTACTACAAAAAGCCAAACTTTGTTCTTGCTTTCTTTTTCCTTTATTTTCCTTTAAAATTCCAGTTGTACTGTCTGCTTTAACTTTCCGTACGTTAATCGTCACCGAAGTAATAATCTTGCCGACAATGTGGGGGATTATTCAAGTGCCAAAGCAGAATAATTTACAGGTTCGTTACTATTAATTAAGTTTCCATTTGCCTTTATAATGTATGTTTACATATTCTGCTGTTTTCATTCAATTATGTCTGCTTTAAAATCCATGTCTAGCTAAACCGTATCGATCGGTATGTAATGGATTAGTAGGACGAGATTCGATAACATCCGGCGTTTTTCCACTTTTTCATACTTGTTTCTGGCCATAGTTTTCAATCTAAATTTACTAAACTAAACTTCGTCGCGACAGCGAGAATTTGTTTATAGTAATCTCGCCAAGACAGTGGGAGATTCAGTAAGGTATGAACCGACATGCGAAAGCTGAGGGTAGGACCAGATAGTAAAAACTAGGCATTTATTTTAAATACAGCGAAAGCGCTTTAAAATAAATTAGAACTCAACGGTTTTCAAAAAGAAATTTTAACCCCGAATGGGATAGCGAAAGCATACGTTCCGCCTTAGAGTTGCGACTAGCGTCAACAACCAACGTGAGACAAAAGTCTTTAAGCCTTTGTTTTCTTTTGAAAACTATTTTGAATTTATTAAACCACGTCGGTGACTTGTCGAATCCTTGAAGAACTAAGGCATTGCATACCGATTTCCCGTATTAATATTCTAAGAAAACCTTTTAGCCTTTCTTTAATTTAGCCTTTACTTTTGCATCTTTCCCTTAAACCATATCCAACCTAGCTAAACATAGTAACGCCCGAGAATAGTAGTTTGATTATGATTCCTTGTGGGATCGATATCTTTTATTACTACGCGATAGAATGTGCACTTGCAGTTAGTTCGGTCAGACTCAAAAAGTCGCGATCAGCAACGCACATTTATGGTTTCTGCCCCTTGGCATCAAATCCAGGTCTGTAAATCCCAAACTGTTTCTTGCATTTACGTGTGCAACAACTCCTTCGAGTTGATTAATCGAAATTTCTTGCGGCACGTAAGCAGTATTCAGTATTCTCAACAGTGCATTCCTATGCGCTTCAGAACATAGTAATAAAGACAAGATATATATCTTAGAGGGAGTTTGCTGCAAATGATCGACTATCTTGTAGTCACTCTTTCGTATCAGCCTCATAAACTCTTCTGCATCCTTTAATAAAGATTCCTTCTCCCCAGCCTGAGAAGTTTCCTCTACCACTGGTCTCTTCCCCTTGTCAACCTTATCAATAACCACTTCAGGCGATGAAAATACCCGGCCACTACGGGTGATTCCTCCTGCTCCCACAAGATTATCTACTGAATCCGTAGGGGAGCCATTCAAATCTAGTTTCTGTCTGTTGCAATACACTTCAGCTCTGTAGTTCCACAGAATAGCCTTGGTGCTTTTAAACGGTACGGGACCTGCTTTAGTTATGGTTATTGTTGGTGGTTTTGGCGCATAAATGGTAACGGTTTTGTATGGAATGGAAATTGTTGCAATCTCATCCCTTTCCTCAGCCACCAACTCTTCAGAATTTCTTTCAACAGACCGGTCAAACTGCAAGACTCCACTATCTATCATATCTTGAATATAGCTCTTCAGCTTTCTACATCCCTCAGGATTACCCAGACACTCAGCACATTCTTCAGCACAACCTGGGAAAACATCCCCTTCAACAATCTAGCTTTCACAAAGCTCAATGGTGTCTTCAGCTCATTAACATCTGTTACCAAATCCAAAACATCCTCCTCAATAATTGCATTAACCCCAGCTTGCCCATGATTTGGCATGGGATTTTGTACGACATTAGGAACATCGTTGGAGAAGTTAATTGCTTTACTATTGATCATTTCCTGTAACTTAAGCTTAAAGGCCTTACAATTATCGATGTTATGCCCCGGGGCACCTGAATGAAACTCACAGCGAGCATTCGCGTCATACCCGGGTGGAGGCGTACCTGTCAATGGAGCTAAGGTCCTCTTCTGGATAAGCTGTAATTGCAACAAAGCTTGCAATAACTAGGAATACGGAATCGGCGGTGTATCGAATCGTCTATTTGGCGTCTGAGCCTGATCCGGATATCTTCTGTAGCCTTGTTGATTCTGGTGTGGTTGTTGTTGATGTTGTTTTTGTTGTGGTTGCTGAACTACGGGAATTGTAATACTGGCAATCTTCTGTTGCTGACGATTCTGACCTCTACCTCTCCCGCGAGAACTAGAAACTGAGTTGGTATCTCCTTCTCATTTCTTATTACCGAATACATTCCTACCTCCCCCTCCAACTGAGGGCATTTCACCAGCACTTATCTTTCCTAACTTGATACCATTTTCCACCCTCTATTCGGTGATGATTAAGTCAGAGAAACTACCCGACATGCTACTAATGAGCTTCTCATAATAAATGCCAGGCAAAGTGGCGACAAACATATCAACGAGCTCACGTTCCACCATAGGTGGCTGCACCCTGGCTGCTAACTCCCGCCATCTTTGGGCATATTCTTTGAAACATTCATTGTTCCTTTGTGAAAGATTCTGAAGTTGGACCCTGTTAGGAGCAAGGTCGTTGTTGTATTGATAATGTTTCATAAAAGCCTCGACTAAATCCCTCCAACTGCGGACATTTACAGGTTCCAGACTCTTGTACCATTCCAACGAAGGACTAGACAAACTATCCTGGAAGAAATGCATGAGCAATTTCTCATCGTCTGAGTAGGCAGATATCTTACAGTAGTAGGATCTCAAATGAACTCTCGGGCGGGTGGTACCCTTGTATTTGTTAAAGTCTGGGACTTTAAACTTCGGCGGTACTCTCAAGTCCGGGATCAGTCCCAGGTTAGCCATATCAAGGCCTATAGAGTTTTGACTTTCAAGGGACTTCATTTTTTATTCAATCATCTTGATCCTCTTATCAGCTTCGGAGGGTAACTCAGCAGCCACAACCCTCGGCGAGAACACATCCTCTTGCCTGTCTTCATTCCAGAGGTGATCCATATTACCATGTATAGCACAAGTGGTATCAGGACTATAACCATTCCCATTAGCATTACCACTTCCAACGTTACCAAGACCAGTATTGTTGAACCCTGCAGCATTACCACTCCCTCCAGCAGTAGGGATAACCAAAGTAGGCATGGAGTTATCAGCTCTAGGAGTCTCAACATATGGAGGATTAGCAGCGTTCCCACTATGCAACACACTGTTGCCATCAACACGTGCAATCAAGGGTTGCACTAGAGTACGGAGTTGCTCTTGTTCATTAGCCACTCCCTGCATTACCTCCATGAACTAGGTCATCTGGTCCCTCATTTCCTGCATCTCTGCTTGCATCTGCTCCATTACTCTCTTCTGATTTCTCCTAGTTGTGTATCGGTGAGTCGTTAGATCGGCAATCCTGAAACACTAGTGAACAACAGGAAAATAAGATTAACAGTTCTGATGCACTTGCAATGCAAATATGCAAAATGCAGACATGTATGTATGCAACAGGGAAATTTCCCCCTCGATTCTAGTTTCCGGGAGAAAAACACAACAATGAAGAGCCCTAAAAGCATATAACAGAACCTCCTTGTATATAATCACAGGCCAACAGGAAATGTACAAGCTACCACCGAGTATAAAAGAAAAGACCTCAACCAACAAGTGTAACACCCCAAATTTAATCGGAATATTATAATTAGTTTATTTAATCGAGAATATTCATATTTTTGGTGTTTTCGGTGTTTTCGGTGGTTTTCGGAATTATTGAAAAAATGTGCATTTTGGACTATTTATTTAATAAATAGTATACTATATGAGAATATTAGTATTATTATTGATTAAAATGAATATAAGTGAAATAAGGTTAAATTGGGCATTATGAAGATTAGTAAGGGTATTATGGGAAAAGCCCAATTGTGTGGCCCAAGTCTAAGTTTGACAAAATAGAATTCTGAAGGTGGAGGATTCATTTTGGTTAACCGTGAAAAGAATGAGGCTAGAGCTCTGAGAAGGGAGAAGTGGAGGCAAAAGCTTTGGAAGATCCCGAACTTAATCGTGAAAGCTTCGAATCGGCTAAGGTATGGGGAGTATCGCATTTCATGATTTTCTATGTATGTCTTTAGATGTGTTTATGGCTGGTTTATGTGGTTTATGATTTAAGGTATTTTGGGTTGATTGTGGGAAATAAAGGAAATTGACGATGAACTCTGAGATTATGGTTTGTGATATGTATCACGGAATATTGAATAGCTGGTATGAGGATTAGGAAACCTTAGGCCTTCGTGGCCAAAACTATGGGGTGATGCGTTCGACCTTGAAGGGATAGAGACAGGTGATATGAGAAATTATGATGCCTTTAGGGTAATTGCAGGGAAATAGTATTATAGGCAGTGCAAATATTGCCGGATTGGCCTAATAAACCATAGATTTGGTGTCGTGATCGTCGTATGACATTGGGGATGTTTTAATGATGTTTTGGGGACATTGGGTAAGTAAATCGCATGTGTATTTGGATAGGAATCAGTTCTGGTGCATAGCAGAAGTTGATGTCATCGCACTGCTAGCCTAGCGAGCAAGCCAGCGAGGATTTGCTAGAGGTTTGCCTAGCGAGCAAGCCAGCGAATGTAGCAGAGTTCGCGAATATTGATCATGTGCAGTACTGCCGTGATGTTTGATTATGGGATTCCTATGATGAGTAACTATGAGTATGGCAGTGGGGTTGCATGAGTAATAAGTGATAGTGTGAGGATTACCGCGAGTGGAATTATGATGAATTAATATGAGGCAATATGAGATGATATTAGGGATTAATGCAAATACTATGTGATGATATGACGAATTAACATTACTAGAACTGTGAAGTTTATGTGATTGATAGGCGATAGTGTCAGGATTACCGTGAGTATAATTTGATAAATTAATATGAGATGATATGGGGGTAGTATTATGAATTAATATGGGATAATATGACTATGAGCTAATATGTGATTTATACGTGATTATATGATGACATGATGTGTGAGAATGATTAATATGATGGATTATGATGATATGTTGTATGATGAGTAATATGATGAATTATGATGATATGTTGTATGATGAGTAATATGATGAATTATGATGATATGTTGTATGATGATTAATATGATGAATTATGATGATATGTTGCATGATGAGTAATATGATGAATTATGATGATATGTTGTATTCATGATTAATATGATGAGTTATGACGTATAACGAATATGATGAATATGATGAATGGTGATGCTCCATATGTTGTTATTATGAGGATTATTGTGACGTGTGCATCATGCATTAATGTAGAGGGTCTTGCTCTGATATGTAACATCGGGTTGGATTCTTTGAGTTGATTGTATGTCATTGGGTTATTTTACTGATGTTCCCTTATGAGGAAAACATTGAGTTATTTTTTGAGTTCCGCTGTATATGATGTTTTGATGCATTTTGAGAAAACCCGTGTGTTACGGAGTATTGACCAATTTTGTTGACATTGAGAAATGTACGCCCTTGTGTGGCTTTTTAATGAAAGTAATATTTTACTCTGAAATCCGTGTTATTTTGCCGTAATATCTGTGGGGTAGAATAAGGGTGTTACATTAGTGGTATCAGAGCAGGTCGGTTCGTTCGGCCAAGTTGTCTAATGTTGTTTGTTCCCTGGTATGTGACATGTGTGTGAAAACACTGTTGGTACATGTTTGTTGCCTAACCTTTGTCTGCAGAAGTGGGGGAGAAGTTGTGCTTCTCCAGGACGCTACAAGTGTGAAGTGGCAGCCTAGTGTATGGTTGAACACTCTTATAGTTTGGTAAGGATGGTTTATACCCCCATCATGGTTTTCGGCTGTCTATTGACAAATTGAGGAACTGATCAGCCTTAATTTGTTGTTGATAGTAGACAGGGTCATGTTGGATGGGATAGACGTGTCTTGCAAGCTTAGATGGCGTGAGCAGTGAATTGTCTTGAGTTAAGCTAAGTTCTTAAGAATTGTTTTGATGAGTCGGCGCAGGGCAGTGTTGAGATGTTTAATTTGATGGGAATTTTGAGTGTTAATGAAAGTGGGAAAGTTGGCGGTTTGCCGATTAATTGTGATTGTCTGGAAGTTATCCTGACAAGATAGTAAGATACAACCAGAACGTGAAGTGGAGTTGTGATCGACTTAGTTACGGAAACTAGTCTAAGTTTGAGAGCTCCATATTATATGTCTGTTTGGATGGTCAAGGAATTAAATGGATTGAGTAGTTTTGAGGCTTGTGTCTGGTGTGTATGTTAAGGCAACAGATTGTAAGGTCGAGTATATTAAAGGTGGACGATAACTTCTGGTGATTATTAGAGGAAGTCAGATGTGGAATGCAATATTGGTATAATTGAGTTTTAAAATATTTCAAAAATTGGAAATGTGTTGAATGACTTCCTAAGTGTGAAATTGTTGTTGTACGTCGAATTCCGAGATCGCAGTTTTTTACGGAAACGAAATCGGACACTCGGAAGTCAGGTAACGGTCGAAAATAGAATTTCGAACTGTCAGGTTCGCTAGGTCCTTCGCCTAGCGAACAGCCGCTCGCTGCTGTGTTCGCCTAGCGAGCATGTCCTGGGCAGGAGAATGTTGTTTGGTATTTTTGTCGCAACGGGAGAACCGTAACTCGGAATGACGCACGGTTCAAAGCGTTGGAAAGCTAGTCCAATGCTCTATGTGATGGTGAAAAAGTGGCATGAAATTAAGTTATTTATTGATGGAATATGTTTGGATGTTGTGGTAAGTGCGGAAGGTGCGGTTCGTGTTTCCGCCATAACTCGCAAATTGAGTGTCTGTTTGGCATGGGACTTTCCATACTTATTTGAGCGAATCAGTGGTTGTGTTAACCGATGATATTTTAATATATTCAAAGAGTATAGAGGATCATGTTGAGAATCGGGAACTTGAATTATCAGTGTTGGAGAGGAAGCAGGGATATGCCACTGTGAAGAAAGTTCAAAGAGTTTTTTGGAGAGCTGTCAACAGCTTGTGTGTTGATTTTTGCCGAATCCGACAGAACTATTCGTTGTGATTTGAGATTCTTTACTGATGTGATTGGGAGAGATGTTAAGTGCAACATCAGCGAGTTTTAGTTATGCTTTAAGGCAATTTAAAGTACATAAGAGGGATTACCTGACAAGTGATTTATAGTTGGTTGTTATGGTGTTTGTGCCAGAGTTGGAGGCTTCAATGGGTTAGTTTGAGGTTGGAAATGTTTGGTGATCTCAAGAGCTTGAGGTATTTTCTTGATTTGGAAGAGTGAATATGAGACAGAGAAAATAATTGGGACTCCTGAAGGATTATGGTTTTGGATTGAATTATCATTCAGGTGAAACAAACGTGGTAGCTTATGCATTGATTTGGAAATCTTTGCGTATACCGATGATGATGGCGAAAAGAGTTAGAACTGATTGAGCAATTTTTCGATATGAGTTTGGTGTGTGAAGAGACTCCTTATGGAGTTAAGCTTAGTATGTTGGACCTCACTAGTGGTATTCTTAATGAGATTCGATAGGGTCAAAACTCTGGTTTGAGTTGGTAGATTGGTTGAATTTGATGAATTAAAGTCGAAGAGTTGATTTGCGGATTTATGGCAATGGTATCATGAGAAGTCGTGATAGAGTTTGTGTCCCAGATATTGTTGAGTTAGAATAAGAGTATTATTGAAAAAGGACATTGAGGTAGATTGAGTATTCATCCCGGTGCTATGAAGATGTAACCTGATTTGAGGAAATTATTTTGATGGCCATAGATGAAGAGAGAAGTGGTTGAGTTTGTATATGCTGGTGAGACTTGTCGGAAGTCGAAGGTTAAACATCAGAGACCGTTGGGTCTGATGCAACCGTTGGATATTCCAGGGTGGAAATCGGGTAGTATTTCGATGGATTTTGTGTTAGGTTTCCGAAGAATTGGAGGGATATGATTTTAATTGGGTGATTTTGGATAGATTGACTAGATTGGCTCTTTTCTTACTAATGAGGATTAATCATTCTATATTGAAGCTAGCTGAGATGTATATCGATGAAGTTGTGAAGTTGTATGAGATGTAATCGAATATGGTTTCAGATGGGAATTTGAGTTTTCATCGAGATTTTGGGAGATTTTGCAGGCTCTTTGAGTACCATGTTGAAGTTGAACTCTGCCTATCATCCGTGGACGAATGGACGGACAGAGAGAACTATCCAGTCTTTAGAGGATTTATGGAGAGCTTGTGTGTTGGATCAAAGTGAATCGTGGGATAGTTGATTCTCGTTGGTTGAGTTTACCTACAATAACGGTTAGCATTCTAGTATAGGAATGACACCGTATGAGGATTTGTATGGTAGAAGGTGTAGGACTCCTTTGTGTTGATATGATTCAGGCGAGAGTGTTGTGCTCGGACCTGAGAATTATGTAAGAGACGACTGAATAGATTAAGGAGATCCAAGAAAAGACGTGTTTTGAGAGTTACGATGGTGACTGGTGTTGTTCGAGCTTTGAAGTCTCGGAAGCACACACTGTGTTTTGTTGATTTGTATCGGAAGTGGCGCAGCGGAAGCGTGGGAGAAGTAGCATGTTAGATTGTTTTATCGCTGTCGCTTGTGAACTTACATGATGTGTGTTGCACCCCAAATTTTTACCCCTTAGATTCTCATTATCATTTTAGGAGCATACTCATGAAAGTTCTAACCTTAACCCAGTGCAAGTCTGTTTTTGTCAAATTGCAGATGAATCAGGGTTTCGTGTAATCAAAATCGAAACTTCAGGGTTTGTGATTAGTCAATGTTTTGGGCTCATTCAAATAGGAAACAAGGTCAAGGATATTACATAATGTCAATTGAGAAGCCAATGTTAGGTTGTTACCCCAGAATTCAGAGCATTGTATTTCAGAGCACCCGATTAGGGTTTTGGACCCGTAAAAGTCAATTGTAGTTTGACTTTGATGTTGGAAGATGTTTAAATGGTGGGATTGTGATTCATGAAGTTCATATAGCTTAATAAAGTTCATACAAGAAGTTTCAAAGTCTCATGAGGCCCAGAATGTCAACAGGCGACTCAGTAATCACCGATCGGTCGTACGGTTGACCGAAATGTCAACTCTCCAAATTTTAGGAATTGGACTTCAAGTTGTGAAACAAAGTTGTTCCTTATGTCATATTGGACTTGCATATCAATTTTCATGACCATTGGGTCAAGGATGAAGGAGTAATCGAAAAATCGGGAAATTAGGGTTTTGAAAAGGGCTAAACCATAACTCCTTAACCACACATCCAATTGAGTTGGTTCAAAGCTCATTTGGAAGCTCTTGACAAGTCCTACAAAAGTCCATAAGTGGTCCATGATCAGAAAATGTATAGATTTTGAGTTATGATCAAATTCATTTTAAGAGGGGAAAAAGACTTGGGAAAATTTCATTTTTAAGCTCATATTTTAGCAACTTTGGAGGGATTTTTTGGCCAAGTTCCTTTGGGAAATTGAAACTCATGAAAACATGAATGTTTTATAGCTATGTGAGGGATTTCTAAAAAGTACTAGCACATTCCAAAATGATTTGTGAGCTGAAAGTTATGGTCATGGCAAGTTGGTAGTTTTTCACTTTAGTCCCACATTGTCCAAGTTTCAAAATGCATTCTTCCATCAAAGTTGGCCAATCTCAGCTTGTGAAACATGTTGTATCTGATATGTAGAATGTTTGTAGCATGAAAAAACCAAGGAAATGCAGAAGTTTGAGGATTTAGCCAAATTGCAAGTGGCTTCCAAGTTGCCTTGCAGCTTGCATTTTTAAAACATTAAAACAAGCATGATGTGGAAAGTGATTCTGAACCAGCCTCACTCCTACACTTCTAGCCTGCTATCAACCTCTGAAAATCATCATTTTGCTTGAACTTTGAAGCTTAGATCTTCAGCCAAGAGAAAACCCTCCAAGGGAGGTTTCTTCCAAAAATATCCAAACTTTTCTTCAAGGTGAAGAAAGCTCCAAACCAGCCCCTCAATCTCACTTGCCTATAAATAGGACTCTCCCTCACCTCATTTTCATCATCAACAACATTCTAAAAAACAAAAGAAAACCTCTGCCTTTTCTCTTGCACTCAAAATCACAAAATCACCAAATCTCACTTTTCACTAAAAGCTCAAAAATCTGTCTTGGCACAAGGGCTGCCAAAATCATTTATCTACATTCCAACACCCCAACAATCATCCATACACTCTCCAAATATGGTATAGAAGGTGTCTAGACCATTAAACCACCCAAAAACTTCACAAATCAAAAAGTCAATTTCATCACCACACTACTTTGACCAAAAGCTACAAAACTTGCCATATCTTGTTCCATATGTTTTCTTGGCATTTCAATCATCCTAACACCTCTCATATGATGTTTCTCAACTGTTCAAAGTGCTAGAAATCATTGGAGGGTCATATTTCTTCATTTGGCATCATAGTTGCATTTTGCTTAAAAGTGAAGAAAGGATTCAAGGCAAGGAAGAAGATTGAAGTTCTCTGGGTTTCTTGGCTATTCTAGCTTGTTCAACAAGGTCTACAAGAGGTATGTAGCTTGTACACATTGCCTCTTGCATTATTTTTTCATGTCTTTGCATTTTGAGCACTTTGGTGAAATTTGAAACTATGAACTTTTGGTGACTTTCATGATATTTGTTTTTTGTGAATAATGAGATTGTTATGAGTATTATCATGTATGTCTGGTTTGTCCTTGCCAAGTTTCAAACATTAGCATGATGAATTTGTGGATGTTGCTGTCAAAACAGTTTTGGAAGTAAATTGCTAGCTCGTGTTTTTGTTGTTTTCACATAAGTTTGGTGGATTTGTGTTGCAATTGATTTCTGGTTGTTTTGTTACATTTATGTTCATGAACACTATCTTTGTTTTGTCTCAATTTAGAACCTTAACATTAGGTAACACTAGATTTGTTCTTGGGGCTGTTTGATTTCTGTTTATGGTGAAGTTTGTTGAATAATCACAGGGCTGTTAGTAGAATTTCTGAGGTTTAGAGATGAATCCTTTAGTGAACATGAGATAGTTTATACCCTTGTTGTTCCTGCTGTACAAGTTAATTGGGTTGACTAACTTTGATTTTCACATCAGAACTTGGTTAAGTTTCTTGACTGCTGTTGGACTTGTTAGTGCTGACCTTTGTGGATAAATCGAACATCTGGTGATCTGCAGTTGTCTCTCAAATACCAAATGCCTTATGCCACTAAACATCTTTCCATATCAGCTAGGATTTCCTAGTCAACATTGGTAGTACTAATTCTGTGTTGGTGCCTGCAAATGGGCAGCTGTTAGTTTGGTAGTTTCAATATAATTGTTGTATCTTGTTTGTTAGATCTTGGTGCATTCTTGCTACTGACAGTCCTTTACCTTGCATCTCATTGTCATAAGAAAACCATTCCAAATCATCATATGTTGCCTTAATTTGCTCATTGTGACATTGCTGTCAAAAAGATCAAAACATATTGAAAAATCATTTTTGAGCATAGGCTGTGGAAAGTTGGTTTTCACTACTTGGACATGTTTGATTTCATATTTGAAAGATGTATGAATGCGTACTTTTGCCTCTTTGTGCATAAAGGTTGATTTACATATTTTTCATGTATGCATCAAATTTTCATTAAGCATCTCATATGTCATTTTTCCACATAAGCTTGTTTACATCAAAATCATTTTTGGAACACCTTACCTTGATCATTTATGAAGTGTTTGCATAATTATTTGGCATCAAAATTAGCTGTCATGAGCTACTCATTCAAAAATGCATTTTTCCAACAAACACTGCACTTGACATATCAATCTCACAATCTGTTTGTATCAAGCTTGTTTGAAGTGTGGAAATCATTCATCACCATTTATATGATCTGTGTATTGCTTTGATTTGGATTAAAAAGTTTTGGAATTGGAAATTCACTTCATCATGCATAATGTTCATAATAAGTGTAGCTAAAAAAAAAACCATTTTTCATAGCAGCTTTAATTTTGGCTTTAAAGGTGATCACACTCATTCAATATCATAAGTATGAGGTGTGTGTATAATTGTATTGGCTTGAAAACACTTTGGATTGAAACTAGACAGATTCATGCATATCATTCATGTTATCTTTGCAATTCATATGTGACTTTTCACTACAGTCTAATTCCAGCCACAAGTTTAATCTAGATTCATTCATTATCACCCATATGTGGTGTGTGCATAAATGTTTTGGTTTGGAACTAGCTGTCATGGGTAGTATACTCCAAAATGCATTCTTACCAAACATCATATTTGCATGATCATGTCATTTTTCATTCTGCTGCATTTTGATCCCTACCAGCTGATGGAACCTATCCAGTACATCATTTTTGAAATGCTTAAATCATCATTTGATTCTTACAACAATTGGTTCATGCCATAGGGATCAAAATGCATACCACTTGTTCAAAACACATCATTTCAAATAAAACTGCATCTTGACATGTCTTTTCCATATCTGTTTGTCTTGAGTCTGATTTAGAGGCTAGGATTGTTCATTACCATATATGTGAACTGTGTGTTGCTTTGGTGTGGTTTAAAAATCTTTGGAACAAGTTGTAATTTTCAAAATACACCAAAACTTCAAGAAACATACATGCTATCTTGTTTTTCAGTAGAGGAGGAATCTCAGAAAAATAATCACGCCATCATGCTCCTCATATTTTTCTAGGCCAGTTACATATAAAATTTGTCTCATTTGGATAAGAAACGAGAAAGTTACGCGTCAAAACGTAAATCACTTTTGAGTGCGTTATTTTTTGTCCTGCCTGGTTTGCAAGTTACCCTTATTAATTAAAGGGGTGTGTCGCTACTGCGAAAATCGGCGCCGACTGACAGAAGAGTCGCCACCGTGCGTTATTTATCCCAACGGAGGGAAAGGAAACGCTCGAAGTAAACCTCGCAAAAAACGGGGAAAGGTATGGTCATCGCAACCAAAACCTGGGTTCGGGAGTCGGTTACGCAAGGGGAAGGTATTAGCACCCCTCACGTCCATCGTACTCGATGGGATCCACGCTTGCTTGGTTTGTCTAAAGGATGCAAAAACAATCTATCTACGGCTGCTAAATCTAAACGGAAGGGAATTGACTCGATAGAGCGTCGCACTCTATGCCTACGTATTCTCAAGAGAGAAAGTCAAAGTCAACGTAGTTCGGGACTACGGGAAAATTGGCTCGCCAAGACCTCACGTCTTGTGCCTACGTACTTCCACACTGCATGGAAGATCAGAGCTTTACGTAGTTCAGGCTAACTACGGCTAAACAGGGTATTCTCACACAACAGTGAGAAAATCAAACTGGTTTCAAAGGTTCGGGGACCTACGGGCAAAACTACGGTCTGGTCTCAAATGCACTCGGGCAAGAGAGAAAAAGGGGTATCAATTAGTCGTCAGCGGGAAAGTCTCGATCGCACAGCAGCGAGAGAACAAAAAGTTAATTGTTAGCGTGCTCGCTAGGATATCGCATCCTATGCCTACATATTCTCGTCTGGCACGAGAAATCAGAGCAGCTGTAGTTCGGCTACTTCGGGACCACAGCTCAAATCTCGTTTTATTAACATTCTGAAAAATGATTACAATGAGTGAATACTGAAAAATAATCTCCTAAGAAATACTATCCTATTTATCCTGAAAAAATCAAATGAAAAAAAGCCCCCTAACAAGTGGACTTCTAAAATTACCTCTAAAAAATAAATCCTAAAAAATATTACATCTGATATTTTTTGCTATTTTCCAACTATTTTCTTCTTTTCTTTTTTCATGCTTCTTTTCCAAAGTCTTTTTTTCATATCTTCTTCATACATTTTTTTATTTTTTCCTATGTATTTTCCTCCATTATTTTTCTATATATTTTTTCACAATATTTTCTCTCCTTTTTCTTTTTTCAAATTCTTTTTTTTCAAATATTTCTTTATTTTTTCTAATATTTTTTCTATATTTTTTCTTCACTTTTTTTCAACTATTTCTCAACATTTTTTCTTTTCACTATACTTTTTCCTTTAATATTCTTTTTTTTCATGTATTTGCAAATATTTCTCCATGCACTATAATAAAGAAAAAACAAAAAGAAAATACTAAAGGGGAAGGGGGTATATTGGTACATGGGGGGAGTTAGCCAGTAAGACAAACAAAAACAACAAATTGGGCCCAGCCCAGTCACACAGAATACACACGGGGGGGGGGGGGGGGGGGGGGGGGGGTATGAGGAAAAAATGCAGGTGTGCAAGCCAAACATCTCGTTGGGCCTGAAGCCCAATGCCTACCCAAAAAAACACAGGATCTGAGGGTGGCTGCCAAAAAATTGAGGGTGTAAACTGCAAAAAAACATTGGGCTTCGAGGCCCAAACCCCCTGGGTCCACCATCCTCCTTCACTCTCATTCCAACTGAAACCCTAATCTTCCCCTACCCTTCTCCTTTGCACTGTTCACCTTCCGCCGTCCCCCACGATCGTCACAACCTCTCGTCTCTCTCAATCATTCTCAACCTCCAAAACTTGCTCCCATCCTCACCTTCTCAATCATCGTTCAATCCTCCTAATCTATCAACAACCTCAATCCCTTTTTTCGTTCTAACCAAACACAATTCTCACAAAACGAAAAGGAAGACGCATCGCTCCACCGGCTGAGCTTAGGCACATCTTGAATCTACGAAGATCTGTGGAAGAATGATACAATCTGATGACGCTTGGAGGATCACACGCAAGATCGTTGATGAAGACTGTTGTGAGGACATTCTTGAGGAAGATTTTCTGGAAAAAACGACGATGAAGAAGCATGTTCTTCAAGAACTTCTGGAAGATACCATGAGCTTAACGATCTGGAAAAATGGTTATGGTTGGTGAAGATCGGAAACTGGAGAAATTGTTATCGGTGATGTTGATGATTGATTGAATTTGGATGAAGATTGATGGTTGAGGTAGTTTCTGGAGAATTCTTTTTGGAAAAACGAGGATCGATGATGAAGATCCTGCGAAACGGTGAACACGACGGTGATCGAAGTTGATAATCGTGCTTCCTGTTGATGATATTGATCAGAAAGATGGATGATGTTATGGAGGTGAAGTTCTGATCGGAGGAGATGAAGAAGGTTGATCGAAGATGGAGGTTTCCGAGAAGGAGGATGAAGATTGTTGAAGATTCTGGGTTTTTTGTGTTTCTGGTGAAATTCACGGTGGTCGGAATAGGTTAAGGCTGCCGGAAGTTGTTCTGGTGCGGTGGCCGGCGAAGGAGGTTGGGCGGGGGTTGCATGGCCGCCGGCCATGCAACTGAGGGAGACTCAGGGGACGCCAAGTGGCACGGTGAGTGGGGGAGTTTGATGCATGGCCTCCACGTGGTACCTCGTGGCAGAGAGAGAGGGAACGTGAGTGAGGTGGCGTGGCAGTGTGGAATAACGTGGGGTCCTCTCTCCTCATACACGTGGCGCTGATCTGAATATATAGGACTTGCAATTTTGGATCTTTCTGGAAGATTCTGGACTGATGCTGGATTGAACTGGGCCTTGACTGCATTGGGCTTAACGTGAACAAAAATGGATGCAGGCCCAACGAATTAATCTGATAAACTGGACTAATTGGACTAATTAACATGGTTAAATGTTAATCAATTAATTGCTAATGACTCTGATTAAAACTCAATTAAAAAATCTAATACCCACTACTTAAACTTCTATTAAATTTCTAATAAAACTATATTATATTCTATGAAAAAAACTATATTATTTATATCTAAAATTAAAAAAACATTTAATTTCTATTAACCCTATTATTTATTATTCTAAAACATTATATCCTAAAAAAAACTATTTATTTAATAAGGAAAAATCTATATTAAAAAAGATTAAAAAGCTATTAAAACTATTTAAAAACCATTAATATTCTAAAAATTCTATATTATCCTAAAAAATATATTAACTCCTAAAATGATTAAAAATCTATTTAAAAAGAATTAAAACTATTAAAAATCCTATTAATATTCTAAAAATGATTTAACCTATTAAAAAAATCTAAAACTGGTCAATAAAATCCAGAAAAATCACAATAATTCCCAGAGGAACAAAATAAGCACCGAACGACACATAACACCACGAGAGCGCACCAAAATAACCGGTAAAAATAAACGGGCACCGAAATATCCCAAAAATACGATTCTACCTATCTAAACTGATTAAAAAACACCTGAGACGCGAGACGAGAGCTGTGATCCCGATAAAACCAAAATAAATGAAAGATGCACTGTATGCGATATGCAGATGCGAATGCGGTTATGCGTCGAAACATAGAGCCAGATACGGGACCCGGTTGGTCAAATTTTAGGGTGCATCAGCTGCCCCTATTCAAGCGGCTTCGACCGGAATGGGTGAAGAGGGCTCAGCCTTCAAACATTCAAGGTAGATGACGGTTGAATACAAATGGAACCCTGAAATTTGCCAACTGTGGGAATATACTGCAAAACTGCTTGAGGAATAGCTTCCAATAAACTGAAGTTTGGTTGTCACGGCAATAACTGGTAAAATTTCTGATAAAATTTCTTCTCCTTGCCAATCACCTGTGTGACGCCACAAGTATTGGAATAATGCTTCGCAAAGCAAACACCTTCCCATCTGTCATGGGATTTCTTTCTGTCGACTCATGTTCACGGCGAACCTGAGGAAACTCTCCTGGGGAATTCTGAATTGAACTGCCTGGCACCTATTCTGACGAAGGCGGCAGCTTCAGAAGTCTAATATATGTCAATCTTTGTTGTTGTTTTTTCGATGCTGATGTATCAACCAAATATGAAGAATCACTCCGCTGGGGAAGACGAGAAGCTGAACCATACAACTCTGCAGGTGAACAAATTCGAAATCCAATAGGTAACCATCCTGGTCCATGTTTCGACATGCGTATGCTTGAGAATGATGCAATGTCCTATATGACATGAATATGCTATGCGTTCTGTTTGAAAATGCGATGCCCAGACGGCATAGATAGACTATATGCTTGTATAAATGCTATGACTATATATGTATATGTAAATGCAGGCTCGAGCTGCCAGAGAACTCCAGGTCTGAAAACCACTTGGCAAAATAAATGCCGAAGGCGACGTCAACTCTACTGGGGATGAACCGAAGTCACAGAATTATCTCAGCAAAATAAATGCTGGAGAAGGGAAACCAAATCCGCTAGGAATAACCGTCCTGCTGGAGAAATGAAAAGCAACCCTGCTTGGCGACTTCACCGGGGAAAGAAAAAGCAACTCTGCTTGGGGATGCTTTCTTCAAACCATTGACAACTGATTGTGCTCTGCGGGGATTGACCCGAACTGAGGTTGATCGCGCGCAGCACGCTACTGGAAATGCCCCTACTATCACGGATATCAATCTTAATCTGCTGAGGATACTCCTGATCCTACTCTGATACGGGATAAAATACAATCTCGATTCTTCCGGGGATAATAAGCAACTTTCATCTGCTGAAGAGTCGCAATTCTGATTTAACAACATCCACGAGGAATTCAAACATGAATCGGAGCACAGGTATCCATCGAGCTTCGTATCGGGAAACATGACAACATGCGAGTCATTGGGAACTACTGAGTCAGATACCTTTAGGTTTTTTTGTTTTTCTGGTTTATGGTAAACATGGACTATGTACACAGCGGAAGATATGGAAAATACTAGACGAGAACTAGCATTCAAAGGTAGACGAGAACTGATAGGAAAATAGGTTATCGGACGAGAATTGATTTTGTTTGGACATCAGACGGGGCTGACTGGATAACAGACTGAGGCATTGACAACCAGGCGAGAACTGGCTGAAAGCTGACATACACCAGACGAGAACTGGTATAACACCTAGGTTAAAACACGCGATGATCAGACGAGAACTGATTACGCGACGACGTGTACCAGACGAGAACTGATACAACAATTGAAGAAACGGCGACCAGACGAGAACTGGTTGCAATAAACTGCACCAGACAGGAACTGATGCTTACGATAAACTGCACCAGACGGGAACTGATGCTTACGGAAGGTGGGCTAGACGAGAACTGGTTACCGGTTTGCCAGGCGAGAACTGGACTTTGGAAACGACAGGTTACTGACACGCAACAGGTTTAAACTGCAGGATAATGATCCAACGACAGCAAGGCCTTGATAAGGGTACAGACACGATTCCCTGATACTCAGCTTCGGCTGGGGATAAACAGACTGGCCTGAATGACTTTCCCCAGTACACTCAGCTGGGGATAACAAGACTGGCTTGAACAACTTGCCCCAGTACAATTCAACTTGCCCCAATCTAACTCTTGGGAGTGCTTGCTCTGAACAGCTTGCTACGAGACGACTCCGAGATTACTTGCCCCGGTATCTGTACGACAACAGAATTCAATCTCCATTAAACAGTTGATCAACCCAGTTGGTTTCAACATTCTCTGCGATGACTTGCCCCTGAATGAGCGTTCTAGCGACTTAACCCGATCTGATTATCCACCTGAAGTATCTGCTTTCAAATCTCCACGTTCTGCATAACTGCCCCTGATTGGGTCTCGAGAAGACTCACTTCTGATCAACTGCTTCTCAAATAAACTGCCCCTGATCCACTGATGCTTCGGGACTTGCCTTCAGACTAACTGATACTGAACTCACTGGAAGATAATGCCCCTGATTCACAGGTATCCACAACATACACCATTCTGGTTCAGACTGCTGAATTACTCAGTCCTGCTCGATTATTCCCTGGTGGAATTTCTTTCATGCCAACTACTAACCTGCAATTAAAAATCGTCTTTCTACGAATGGTAATCTTAATGCAGTGTTTATACAGATTTTGAAAAATTTGAGCTGTCACTCATTTACATGCTATGATTATGAGTGACGAATGAAACAAAGTTCAAACGTAGTGCTTACGTGGTTAGTGAAAAATACAGCAAGGATGTGACTAACAAGTCAAGAAGGAGTCAGGTTACTCAACCCTATCGTAATGCGTTTTCAGAATAACCCTACCTCAATTAGGTCTTTTAAGGGTTGTATCGTGGTCGGGTTCACGGTTCGCGAAACAAAGGATATTCGGCTCAAATTTTGATTTGTACCCACCCCTTCTACGTGATGATCTCCGATCCTAAGGTTCAGTTAACCTGGCACAAGCGCTCGCCTCTTCGAGAGGTATGTTGAATGGTAAGAACCACAATTAAGGAACTCACAAGAATTTTCGGAGTAACATTTACTCCTTCTTCGCTTTCGGTGTCTGTATGCACGACTTTGTGATTTGCTGGGGAAAATTTTCTATCCCTCTTCTTTTTATTCTTTTGATTCCCTAATTTTTGCCTGGACTGACTCCTTTTGAGTTCTTTTTAATTTTTTTCGTTTTCTTTTGAGGTCCAGCGGGATGCCCTGATTTTTGCCTAAGTATTAGCTTTCCAGCTTTTTCTTTCTTTTTACTTAGCGGGCTTTCTTATTCTTTCTTTTGGAACAAAGTCGTGTGACACTGGTTGTCTTGATCGCTCCGAAAGGATTGTAACTGTCTCACTCCTGATTAGTGAGGTTTGACCTCTTGAAAGGTGTAAACTGATTGGTCCTTGAAAGACAACACTCCTCTGTAAGACTTGAATGCTCGGTCAAGCTAACTGACAACTACCCTGCCCCGGGTTAAGATGTGAGGGTTTAAAAGTCCGAAAAAACTTCTACTTCCTGGCTCGAAGTGGTTAACAAGGGACTAACTCCTTATATCTCCAGTGTTTAGGGGATTTGGAACAATGCCTTGTACGTCATCGGTAAGGTCTTATCTGAAAGCATATGGTCATCGGTTATGAGTTTCAGTTTCGTCATCCTCCCTCCAATCTTTGCTAGTCACAGTGATAAAATGGAGTGAATAAAATGCAAGTGTCAGTGCAATGCAGTAAATGAGCGACAGCGACATGATTAATTCAGAAAAATGCATAGTCACTTTATTATTATCACCATTCGAAACATACAATGCCTAAAAGCAAGTAGTAACTAACAGAAAAGAAACTACAAATGCAAATGATATAAAGGTCTGAGGACTGCCAACGCTGAGGCGCCTGCCTGTCTGAATCACTGGCTTCTTTGCTGTGGAACACTTTCCGAGTCTACGAGCTTAGACAGCTGAGCGGTTGGGATGCACAAACAGAAATCCTTCTCGAAAGGAAATGCGATCCTGATCAATCAACTACTGTACTTTCGCCTGAAATGCTTTACAATCTTCAGTCGAATGCCCTGGAGAGCCACCATGATAACCACACTGAACATGGGGATTATACCCAGGGGGGTAAGGTTCTGGAACTGGCTTAAGAGCTTTAGGTTCCACCAAAGAACTCTGGATTAAAGATGGTAGCAGCTGGCTATACGGCATAGGCACTGGGTGAGAAGGAGCTTTCCTTCGTTCCAAGTTGCTACGAGGTCTGTTCTGATTCCGACGTTGAGTCTGATAACCTCGGCCACGAGTTCGCTGATTAGCAATGGAAGCGACATAAGATTCCTGATAGGGTGCCCCAGGTACGGCTGTCTGTTCAGTATAACGAGCCACAGGAGGTACTGATCTCTGATAAGATGAAGAACCGACAAAATTCACTGATTCGCTTCGAGGATATTCAACCTTTGGCATGACTGAGTTGATCACAACTTCTTCTTCATTCTGATAGTCACAAGGATATTCAGTTTCACCAGCTTGATCATTTGAAGTAACCTGAATTTTCCCAATTCTTATGGCATACTCAAGGCGTTCTCCTAATGCTACCACGTCAGAGAAACTTATTGGGAGTCCGAGCAATCTTTCGAAGTACGGATCTTGTAGGAAATCCACAAACATGCTTGCCAGCTCTTGGTCTAACATCGGTGGATGCACTCTAGCAGCAAATTCTCTCCATCTCTGAGCATACTTCCTGATAGGTTCATTGTCCTCTTGAGACAGTTCTTGCAAATGCATGCGATAGGGAGCTATGTCCATATTGTAATCGTACTGCTTCAGAAAAGCTCTGGCTAAATCCATCCATGATTGAATCTGATTTCTCTCTAACTGCATATACCACCTTAAAGATGCCCCAGTCAGACTATCTTGAAAGCAATGGATCATCAATTTGTCATCTCGCACAAACGCAGTCATTCTTCGACAGAACATCATCAAATGCAGCTTCGGACAGCTATTTCCCGTGTACTTCTCAAATTTCGGCACTTTGAACTTGTAAGGCAACACCAGGTCAGGAACCAAACACATGTCTACAGCATCCAGGTTAACAACATCTTTGACTTTCAAAGCTTCAATTCCTTCTTCCAACGCTCGGATTCTTCTATCCTTCTCGAGAGCTCTTGGATCTACCATCCTGGCTATTGGAATATCTCTTCGGTAATTCATCACAGGGAAAGCAACACCTTGATTGCTAACAGGAGGAGGACGTTCATTTCGGGCAACAACCTGCTCATGTCGACCTTGGTTCTCAACAGAAGGTTGCACAACTTGGTCTGCAGCAATGTTGTTCACTTGAGGGAAGTCTTCCATAGAATCATACAGAGGGTTGGACGTCATAGTGAACCCTGTCAAGGTGTTAGGAGACTGGAAATGGCCTTCAGACATAGCTACCAACAGTCTTCAGCTGACTTCGATGCTTGATTCTGCTCAAATCTACTCAACCCCTAGGTCGGTCTTCTGACAATCAACAGCTGCTCAATCCAAACTCCAGGTAATCACCTTCAGGAAACAAAGGCCGGATCAGAACTCTGGCTACCTGGTGGATGATATGCAATATGATGCAACACTGATATGCGCATGATATGCAAGATGCAGCAAACAACGGGATCACAGCCCCCACACAAATCTCTGAACACTACTGCACTGCTGACGGAGAACGGTTGCTCTGAAGAGAAGACCAAAATAACGGGTAGGTTGGAAGTCAAGTTTCCTGCAACCCCCCCCCCCCCCACTCACAGGTGTGGACCTATATCTGACAAGGTACGGCATCCTATGCGGTCGTTAGCGTCACAGACTTTCAAAACTGACGATACGATTCCCAGAAGGAGTGGCATCATCAAGTCCTGAAGAGGCCTCACTTAGCTAACTTCCAAATGATCGGTTCCCAGAGTCGACAATCCAACTAACCAGCAACCCAAGCCACCCAAAGGGTGGGTCAAGAGGCCAACCAGAAGAACCTCGTCTGAGTGTAGATTTCGCGGGACACCAAGGCAAGCAAAGCATGCGGGCGCCCACTAATTTCTACTCTAAGTCTAAGGTGCACTCAAGCCCAGGTCCGACTTCTCTCAATCATAGAACACCCGTAACACCCCAACAGCAATAGATAATATCAATAAATAAGCCCCAATAGCCAAGCAAACAAGCGCTAGGATTGACTCTCTCTTAGGGGACGTTGGATCCCACATGCATAAGGACTATCGCAGTCCTTAGCAGCCAGGGGACGTTGGATCCCCAGCAGACTCACATAGGGAACTATCGCAGTCCCCAGCAGAGTCGCCAGCTGTCGCTACTGCGAAAATCGGCGCCGGCTGACAGAAGAGTCGCCACCGTGCGTTATTTATCCCAACGGAGGGAAAGGAAACGCTCGAAGTAAACCTTGCAAAAAACGGGGAAAGGTATGGTCATCGCAACCAAAACCTGGGTTCGGGAGTCGGTTACGCAAGGGGAAGGTATTAGCACCCCTCACGTCCATCGTACTCGATGGGATCCACGCTTGCTTGGTTTGTCTAAAGGATGCAAAAACAATCTATCTACGGCTGCTAAATCTAAACGGAAGGGAATTGACTCGATAGAGCGTCGCACTCTATGCCTACGTATTCTCAAGAGAGAAAGTCAGAGTCAACGTAGTTCGGGACTACGGGAAAATTGGCTCGCCAAGACCTCGCGTCTTGTGCCTACGTACTTCCACACTGCATGGAAGATCAGAGCTTTACGTAGTTCAGGCTAACTACGGCTAAACAGGGTATTCTCACACAGCAGTGAGAAAATCAAACTGGTTTCAAAGGTTCGGGGACCTACGGGCAAAACTACGGTCTGGTCTCAAATGCACTCGGGCAAGAGAGAAAAAGGGGTATCAATTAGTCGTCAGCGGGAAAGTCTCGATCGCACAGCAGCGAGAGAACAAAAAGTTAATTGTTAGCGTGCTCGCTAGGATATCGCAGTTGTAGTTCGGCTACTTCGGGACCACAGCTCAAATCTCGTTTTATTAACATTCTGAAAAATGATTACAATGAGTGAATACTGAAAAATAATCTCCTAAGAAATACTATCCTATTTATCCTGAAAAAATCAAATGAAAAAAAGCCCCCTAACAAGTGGACTTCTAAAATTACCTCTAAAAAATAAATCCTAAAAAATATTACATCTAATATTTTTTGCTATTTTCCAACTATTTTCTTCTTTTCTTTTTTCATGCTTCTTTTCCAAAGTCTTTTTTTCATATCTTCTTCATACATTTTTTCATTTTTTCCTATGTATTTTCCTCCATTATTTTTCTATATATTTTTTCACAATATTTTCTCTCCTTTTTCTTTTTTCAAATTCTTTTTTTCGAAATATTTCTTTATTTTTTCTAATATTTTTTCTATATTTTTTCTTCACTTTTTTTCAACTATTTCTCAACATTTTTTCTTTTCACTATACTTTTTCCTTTAATATTCTTTTTTTTTCATGTATTTGCAAATATTTCTCCATGCACTATAATAAAGAAAAAACAAAAAGAAAATACTAAAGGGGAAGGGGGGTATATTGGTACATGGGGGGAGTTAGCCAGTAAGACAAACAAAAACAACAAATTGGGCCCAACCCAGTCACACAGAATACACACGGGGGGGAGGGGGGGTATGAGGAAAAAATGCAGGTGTGCAAGCCAAACATCTCGTTGGGCCTGAAGTCCAATGCCTACCCAAAAAAACACAGGATCTGAGGGTGGCTGCCAAAAAATTGGGGGTGTAAACTGCAAAAAAACATTGGGCTTCGAGGCCCAAACCCCCTGGGTCCACCATCCTCCTTCACTCTCATTCCAACTGAAACCCTAATCTTCCCCTACCCTTCTCCTTTGCACTGTTCACCTTCCGCCGTCCCCCACGATCGTCACAACCTCTCGTCTCTCTCAATCATTCTCAACCTCCAAAACTTGCTCCCATCCTCACCTTCTCAATCATCGTTCAATCCTCCTAATCTATCAACAACCTCAATCCCTTTTTTCGTTCTAACCAAACACAATTCTCACAAAACGAAAAGGAAGACGCATCGCTCCACCGGCTGAGCTTAGGCGCATCTTGAATCTACGAAGATCTGTGGAAGAATGATACAATCTGATGACGCTTGGAGGATCACACGCAAGATCGTTGATGAAGACTGTTGTGAGGACATTCTTGAGGAAGATTTTCTGGAAAAAACGACGATGAAGGAGCATGTTCTTCAAGAACTTCTGGAAGATACCATGAGCTTAACGATCTGGAAAAATGGTTATGGTTGGTGAAGATCGGAAACTGGAGAAATGTTATCGGTGATGTTGATGATTGGTTGAATCTGGATGAAGATTGATGGTTGAGGTAGTTTCTGGAGAATTCTTTCTGGAAAAACGAGGATCGATGATGAAGATCCTGCGAAACGGTGAACACGACGGTCATCGAAGTTGATAATCGTGCTTCCTGTTGATGATATTGATCAGAAAGATGGATGATGTTATGGAGGTGAAGTTCTGATCGGAGGAGATGAAGAAGGTTGATCGAAGATGGAGGTTTCCGAGAAGGAGGATGAAGATTGTTGAAGATTCTGGGTTTTTTGTGTTTCTGGTGAAATTCACGGTGGTCGGAATAGGTTAGGGCTGCCGGAAGTTGTTCTGGTGCGGTGGCCGGCGAAGGAGGTTGGGCGGGGGTTGCATGGCCGCCGGCCATGCAACTGAGGGAGACTCAGGGGACGCCAAGTGGCACGGTGAGTGGGGGAGTTTGATGCATGGCCTCCACGTGGTACCTCGTGGCAGAGAGAGAGGGAACGTGAGTGAGGTGGCGTGGCAGTGTGGAATAACGTGGGGTCCTCTCTCCTCATACACGTGGCGCTGATCTGAATATATAGGACTTGCAATTTTGGATCTTTCTGTAAGATTCTGGACTGATGCTGGATTGAACTGGGCCTTGACTGCATTGGGCTTAACGTGAACAAAAATGGATGCAGGCCCAACGAATTAATCTGATAAACTGGACTAATTGGACTAATTAACATGGTTAAATGCTAATGAATTAATTGCTAATGACTCTGATTAAAACTCAATTAACAAATCTAATACCCACTACTTAAACTTCTATTAAATTTCTAATAAAACTATATTATATTCTATGAAAAAAACTATATTATTTATATCTAAAATTAAAAAAAACATTTAATTTCTATTAACCCTATTATTTATTATTCTAAAACATTATATCCTAAAAAAAACTATTTATTTAATAAGGAAAAATCTATATTAAAAAAGATTAAAAAGCTATTAAAACTATTTAAAAACCATTAATATTCTAAAAATTCTATATTATCCTAAAAAATCTATTAACTCCTAAAATGATTAAAAATCTATTTAAAAAGAATTAAAACTATTAAAAATCCTATTAATATTCTAAAAATGATTTAAGCTATTAAAAAAATCTAAAACTGGTCAATAAAATCCAGAAAAATCACAATAATTCCCAGAGGAACAAAATAAGCACCGAACGACACATAACACCACGAGAGCGCACCAAAATAACCGGTAAAAATAAATGGGCACCGAAATATCCCAAAAATACGATTCTACCTATCTAAACTGATTAAAAAACACCTGAGACGCGAGACGAGAGCTGTGATCCCGATAAAACCAAAATAAATGAAAGATGCACTGTATGCGATATGCAGATGCGAATGCGGTTATGCGTCGAAACATAGAGCCAGATACGGGACCCGGTTGGTCAAATTTTAGGGTGCAACAGGGTGACATCAATCAACGGATGTATAGCAACCCCAGTGGTAAGCCCCTTATGCCAAGCGCCCCTTTCAAACCATGATCCTGAGTTCGACCCCTGAGGAGGGCAACTCTTTTGGCATTTTTTCCATTTTTTCGCTCAAACTTTGAAAATTCATAACTCTCTCGATTTTAATCGTTTATCACCTGTTCTTTTTTCATTGTGTTCCTCTTAATGTGTACTTTCATATCATATTTTTTATTTTCATGTTTGACAAGTTTTTCATCTCTTTTGATTGCGTACAAGTTGCGTACTTTCTGTATTCGTTCTGACAGATGCAGATGAATTTTCTCTTGATGTGCTTGTGATTTTTGTGATGTTTGTTTGCAGTCTCATCCTTAAATGTTTGTTAACATGTTAAAGATTCATTTTTGGTTGTTACCATGTCCATGTTACTTTATCTGTTAAACTTATTGATCTGTCATCACAGTTCCTGTTAATTCATCTGCTTTGATTGTCATCAATGCGCTTTCGTCTTTATCATTCCATATGTTTATTTAATGGTTGTCACCATGAATATGCCTTTATAATGTTATTAATTTTCTTGTTGTTTTCTTTCCTCAAGTAATGAAGCTTGTTAGCTTTCATCCAGTTGCCTCCCCTGTATACTTCAAAAGGAAAAGTCTGTCCCTTTGACCCTCATGTCACTGGAAACATCTCTTATCCCCCTTTACTTTTTAAGTCACTCTAACCCTAGATAAAAAAAACCCTTAGATTTTGCTTTAAGTCTAAGAGATCCACCTGTACTAGTAGTGTTCTTCAACTAGAACCCTAGGAAAGAGTTTGTCAACTCTGTGTAAGAATCATCGTCATGATTTCTTACTTCCCCTTTTGAATATTACAACTTAGATTAGGGAGTTTTGTCAAACTCCACACAAACATTGTCATGTTTGTTCCCCCTTGAACCTTGATCATAATCAAGTGTTCATTATCCCTTGTGAGGCGAACTACGATTGCTCTGATTCTATCCTAGTTAGGATACGTAGGCAGAAGATGCGACGTCTTTGCGAGCAAACTTAGTGTATATAACTTTAGGTTTCAACTCATATCTTTTCCCAATCCACAATACATTTTTCACAAACTTAGCAAGCAATCAAACAAAAGGTTCATGTAGAGTACTACAGATATTTAGGGTGCTAACACCTTCCCTAGGTATAACCAACCCCCGATCCCCGAATCTCTTAAAGCGTTGTCGTTACATAGCGAAAAAGGTTTTTCTTTCTTTAGACCTTTCCTTTAGATAAAATAAAGTTTGGTTGTAAAAGAATTAAGGTTCAAGTTAATTAATAGCTTGATATCCAATTTTCACCGCAACAGAAATGGCGACTTCACTGGGAAAACTTTATTTCTTTTAGGGTTTAGCCTATCTTGTTTGAATACTTGCTTATTTGTGAATACTTGTAAATATGTGTATATGTGCTCTGTTGGTTCTTGGGAACTTTGAATGGTGAGACAACACTATACCCGTGTTTGAGCTTACTTATGATAGGATGGTGGTATATTCAAGGAGACTTATAGGGAGTTGATTCCCGACCAAGTTGACTTGAGAAAACCACCACTCAGTAGAGGCCCTTCTGAGAGTTAGTATTGTTGATCGAGTATTCATGAAAACAATGCTACTTTCTACATGGGAGCCCGTGATACTGAGGACCTTTAGATTACCTTTTCCCCCACTATGGCTTTATTAGGATGTAGTGCGATGACTATAAGGAAGTAATTCCAAAGTAGTTGATACGCGATACTACACTTGGACGAGACTCTCTTGAGAATATTATGGACCACCAAGTATTTGGGAAATTGATAATATCCGAAAGATGCGTCGAGGACTCCGGGAACTCTTTTAGAACCTTATTCTGCAGTTGTGGAAACCTTAGTACATACCTTTGGGGTGGGTAGACCTTGACTCCTTACTCATGTTCTCCAAACCAAAACCTTTGTCTGTTTTTATCCATGTGTATATGTGAATTTGTGCTTACCTGTGTTTATGCATTCATGCATTCATGAACATCATATCATAAAGGTCTCATGCAACTCAGATCTCTTGTTTGTAAACAATAGGATCATCATGGACAGTGGAAAAAAGAAAACCATGAAGTACACTTACAAAAGTCCTAATTTGGATGACATAGAAAGGTTGAGCACTTTGATAACAGATCTAGAAGGATTCAAGAGAAGGTATGGGAACTTATTGTCATTGTTGAGGGTAAAAAGGAAGATGGATCTGGGACTTCTCTCCACACTCCTCCAGTTTTATGATCCACTCATCATTGTTTCACTTTCCCTGATTATCAGCTGGTACCTACACTTGAGGAATATTCTTGCTTGATCAGTTTACCTATTCTTGAAGACTCTCATTTTCCAATCATGGAGAAGGACCCTAAGAAGGAAGAAATTTCTAAAGCTACGTGTTTGGGATTGGTGGATATTCAGAAAAATATGGTTACTAAGGGAGGAGTCTTTGGTTTGACTGCAGAGTTCTTGGTTGGAAAAGCACAATACTATGCTGATCATTTATGGATGCATTCGGAGCTATTCTTCCCTTGCTCATTTATAGAATCTTCTTGTTTCCAGGCTTTGATAATTTTGTGGATCTCAACGCCATCAAGATCTTCTTGAAGAAAAACCCTGTGCCTACTTTACTAGCTGACGCATATTATTCTATTCACTTGAGAAATCTGCACAAAGGAGGAATGATTGTCTGTTGTGTCCCGTTGGTATATAAGTGGTTTATTTCTCACTTACCTAAGGCTCATGCTTTTTGGAAGGAAGGTTGGTGGTCTCAGAAGGTTATGGCTCTTACTCACTCTGATATTGATTGGTACAGCCGTAGTTACGATGGAATAAGAATCATTGACAGTTGTGGAAGCTTTGGTAACGTACCTCTTCTGGGTACAAGTGGAGGAATCAGTTATAACCCTGTTCTCGCTCGTCGTCAGCTTGGATATCCTCTGAAGGACAAACCAAACATCGCTCATGTGGAGAATATTTTCTTTAAGGGAAGTTCAGAATTGAAGGGGGAAATTTTAAAAGCTTGGGGACATTTACACAAGAAAGGGAAGGAGGACTTAGGGAAACCTAATTGCGTCTCTCTCGAGCCTTATCTCCAATGGGTCCGAAAGAGAGCTATTCAGCTGAAGATGCCTTATTCTCAGCAGAAACCCATGGATTTAGAGGAGGAACACACAATGATCTTTATGTCTGAAGAGGAGAAGTTAAAGATTGCTTTGAGGAAATCACAACAAACTGAAGTAGCTTGGAAGTACAAGTACCAAGTGGCCATGGAAGAGAATGATGAACTCCGTAGACAACTACAGGTGAAAGATGAAGAAATGAATGCTTATAAGAAGAGGAAGACACAGGATGGCTTACCTTCTTCCAGCTCTCAGCCAACTCCATGGAAGCTGGTCGTGGACAAACTCGTTCACGAGAAAAATCAGATGGAAGAAGAAATCAAGAAACTCAAAGCAAAAGAAGACTTTTATTTAGAATACTGTCAGCCTTATATTTAGGACTTTTGTAAAGTGTACTAGATATTTTGTAATTTAAATCTTGAAAATCAATGAAATGAAATGATGTTTTGATCTGAGTTCCATGAAACCTTTGCATTTGCATTTTCATTAATTAATCATTCAAGGAACTAAAGATTGTTTTGCAGATATTATAGGATGGATTCTGGAAAGAAAGCAGAGGTTGTGTTCCAAAGACCAAGGTTGGAGAACTTGAAGAAACTGGTAAGTTTAGTAGAAGACCCCAAGGCATTCAGAGAAAAGTATGGGAATATGCTGTCTTTGCTAGAAGTTCAAGTGTATGAAGAGATGTTATCCGCACTCGCGCAATTCTATGATTCAACCTATCATTGCTTCACATTTCCAGATTATCAGTTGCTACCAACTTTGGAAGAATATTCCACCCTGATGGGAGTAGGCGTCACTCCTAGCCCATTTTCTGGAAGAGAGGGGACTCCTAATGAAAGAGCAGTTGCAGAGGCCGCGTATTTGGAAGTGGACGAGGTACGATCTCATATGGGTGCTAAAGGAGGGTTGTATGGATTTCCAGCTATGTTCCTGTATGAAAAAGCTCAGAGCTATGCCTTGTCAAAGAATACTGAAGCATTTGAGGCCATCCTGGTTTTGCTAATCTACGGGTTGTTTCTATTCCCGACTGCTAGTGATTTTGTGGACGCAAATGCAATCAATCTTTTCTTGATCAAAAATTATGTACCCACCTTGCTGGCTGACACTTACTTTACCATTCACCGTATGAACCGTTATGGAGTTGGACGGATTGAGTGTTGTACCGTTCTCCTGCACAAGTGGTTTATTTCGCACTTGCCAAAAATTCCAGCCATCTGGGATAAGCAAAATGGGCTCTCATGGACAGAAAAGCTGCTATTGCTCAAACACTCAGATATTAAGTGGTATAACCCTATGTATGATCCAAAGTTGTGGAGATTTCCCGAATGTACCGCTTATTAGCGTCAATGGTTGCATCATCTATAATCATATTCTGGCTCGTCGACAATTGGGACACCCCATGGAAGATGAACCAGATCCAGACTTTTTGAGAAGATTTTACTTGGAAGAAGGGAAGAATCCCGCTTACAGGGCTCGAATTGTGTATGCTTGGCATTATGTCCACACGAGCGGAGTAACTGCCCTAGGTCCCCACGACACTACTGTTTCAGAATCTTACTTATCATGGGTAAGAGAAGCGGCATTGAAGATGTTCTATACTCGCTTTGAGCCTGACTCACCCAAACCTACTCTCGTAGAAGAATTGAAAGCTGCTTTGGCAAAAGCTGAAAAAGAAGGAAAGACTTGGAGAGATAAGTATTTCAAGGCTATGCAAGAAAACGAAGAACTTCAAGAATTGATCCATCAAGGTGGAAAGAGATGTCAGCCAGAAGACGAAGGGCCATCCAACCAGAAGATTTAGAATCCTTTTGTTTTCTGTTTCATTTCATCATGTATTTTGTATTAAAAACTTGTATTTCAGTTTCAGAATTGTTGTTGTAAAACTCTCAGTTGTTAATCTATGAAGACTTTGAATTTGCTTATTTCCCCATTGTTATAATTTTTGCAAATATTTCTTTGGATTCCTTGAATGATTAATTTTGCATTGTTGCATTTTACATTCATAAGCATTGCATGTGCATGTTCTTGTGTTGTGTCTCATCTCGCTGTCTTGTCTCCAGAAAGAATCACACTGAATCCACAACACCGATACAATACCCGAGCCCAAGCTCGCCTAAGAATGGAAGGACAGAATTTGGATGTGGACAGAATTGATAATGAACTTGGAGAGCTACGAGGAGGCAAGGGGTAGATCAGGGAAGCCTTACAAGTCATTCATGCAATGTTGGACACTCAAGCCACTGTTGTTTCTGAGATCACTAGCATAGCTGCATAGCCGATCCCAACGGCAGTCACTGTTGCAAATGTTCCACCATATGGGTTACCACCTGGTTTTGTACCGCCACCAATAGTCAATCAACAAGCAGTTCCTGTGGGGCCAAAAATTCCTCAAGCTATTCCTACTTACACTCAGCCTTCTGTTCAGGTTCAAGCGCGCCCTGTTTTTCATAATCCTCCACCAGTGTACGAAGGTCTTGATGGGTATGAAGAAGAAAGCGGACGACATGATAAGTTGAAAGAAAGTGTAGAGACTATCGGAAGGAAAGTCAGAGCAATGGAAAGAAATAACATCTTTGGTACTGACACCAGAGATATGTGTCTAGTATCCGGATTGGTGATTCCACCCAAGTTTAAAGTTCCAAATTTTGACCAATATTCTGGTGCAACCTGTCCTCGCACACATCTAATCATGTATTATCGAAGAATGGCTGCGCACGTTGAAGACGACAAGTTAATGATCCACTGTTTCCAAGATAGTTTTAAAGGGGCTCCGGCCAAGTGGTATTTAAGCTTAGACTAATCGAGGATTCACAATTTACAAGACCTGGCTGACGCTTTTATGAAGCACTATAAGTACAACATGGATATGGCCCCGGATAGAAGACAATTGTTAAGTATGTCACAGAGAAGTACAGAATCGTTTAAAGAGTACGCGCAACGGTGGAGAGAGACAGCATCTCAGGTAGAACCTCCTCTGAATGAAAAAGAATTAACAGACTGGTTTGTTGACACAGTAAGACCAGAGTTTTATGAAAAGATGATCAGTAGTGTGTCCGCATGTTTTTCTGATATCATAGCCGTGGGAGTAATAGTAGAGTTGGGAATGAAGAACGGGAAGGTGGCCAGCAGCACCAGCAGTTCCAGTAACAGCAATGTCAAGAAGGTTAGTAGTGGTTTTCACAAAAAAAGAGAAGGTGAGACAAATCCAATAATGAGAAGAAGGAATCGTATTTTGACACCACCGTATCAGCATTACCAGCAGCCTCAACAAGGTTTTTTCCAGCAAGTTCAACCAAATTATGCTCAGCAAAATCAGCAACAGCGACCAGTATATCCGGTACAGTATGCCCAACAATAATATGTGGCAGCTGTAGCCCCAGTATTTAACCATCCTGTCCCAAGTTATCAGTCAGGGCAGCCATCGCTCGCATATCAACCAAATCAACAAGGGTATCAACGAGCACCCAACGCTCCGCCCTATCCACAAAACCATCAGCAGAGAGTTCAACAACCCAGACAGAATTATCAAAACCAGAGGCCAACCACAAAACCTCCACTTCCACAAATACCAATGACATACACAGAATTATACCCTTCTTTAGTTCACCAAGGTTTGATAACAACAAGGCCACTAAATCCAGATACAACATCTCCCCATTACAACCCAAATGCTCATTGTGCTTTTCACGAGGGTGCCGCTGGCCAAACCTGGAGGGGTGCTTTGCTTTGAAACATCTTGTGAGAGAGTTGATGGAGAAGAAAATCTTGTCTTTTGATGATGTACCACTCAATGTTAAAAGTAATCCATTACCAAATCACGGAGGGGTCAATGCAATAGAAGGGTTAGATGAGAAGATAGTTGATGATGTGACGAAGGTCAGAACGCCGTTGAAAATGTTACACGAGAAGTTGTCAAAGGTAGGGCTGTTTGAAAGCATTCATAATAACTGTAAAGAATGTTCTATTGATTCTAGTGGGTGTGATGTGATACGAAAGGATATACAAAGATTGATGAATGAGGGGATATTGCAAGTATGTAATCCATTGAGGAAAGAAGAAGTTTCTGTGATTGAGCCCATTTTTGATCTGTCCAAGAGAAAAGAGAAAGTTCTGGTATTCAACAAAAGTGTGAAGCCTATCTTTAACAAAATTGCTATTGGTCAACCTCGACCAATTGTAATCCAAAAACCAAGACCATTTCCTTATGATAACACAAGGGTCGTTCCGTGGAAATACAACGTGACCGTGATAGACCAAGAATTAAGAAGGGTTGTTCAGACAGATGATCAGATGGACGTAACAAACATTGCAGGCACTAGCAAAATGACCCTTAGTGGTCGGGTCTATCAACCGAAAGTGGAAGTAGCTGTTCCCAAAGAAGTCACTCCCGCCATGATAACCAAAGAAAGAGAAACTCTGAGCACAGAAGAAGAAAATGATGAGGAATTTTTGAGAATTATTCGAAGAAGTGATTACAAAGTGATAGATCAGCTTCATCAGACGCCATCAAAAATATCAATCTTATCACTCTTGATAAATTCTCCGGCTCACAGGGAAGCATTACAAAAAGTGTTGAGACAGGCCCATGTAACGAAAGATATTTCTCTCGGTCAGTTTGATTCGGTAGTGGCCAACATCACAGCATGCAACACGTTGAGTTTCAGTGATGCTGAATTACCGAAAGAAAGACGTAATCATAACCGTGCGCTGCACATCTCTATCAAATGCCAAGAAGACACTCTAGCCCGAGTACTGGTCGACACAAGATCCTCATTAAATGTATTACCCACAAGGTCACTCGCCAGATTAGCATATGCAGGGGCAGAGATGAAGCTGACATCATTGATCGTAAAAGCTTTCGATGGTTCAAGAAGAACGGTTATTGGTGAGGTAGAGTTATCGATTTTGGTGGGACCCCATGAGTTCAACGTTGTATTTCAAGTAATGGACATCAATCTGGCTTACAGTTGTTTATTAGGACGTCCTTAGATCCATGAGGCTGGGGCAGTGACTTCCACCCTACATCAGAGAATAAAGTTTGTGGTAAATGATAAACTGGTAATTGTACATGGTGAAGAAGAACTAATGGTTAGCAATCTGTCATCATTTCGGTACATTGAAGCAGATGAAGGCGTGTTAGAAACCTCCTTTCAGGCACTCGAGATAGCTAATGCAGTAATGTTGGAAGAAACAGTGGCTAAGAGTGGTTCATCTTTTGCATCCGCTCAGAGCATTAAGTCTACGCTAGAGGAAGGCACTCCTGCAGGCTAGGGAGAGGTCATTGAGGTAAAACTGAAGATGGATCACCAAGGGTTGGGTTACAAACCAACTCATGATGAAGTACCGACACATGACAAAGGACGTCCAAAGACTATACAAGAAGTATTCATCAACGGAGGTTTCCAAGTCAGTGTTGTGGAAGAAGATTTTAAAGATGAAGACCTGGAGCAGCTAGTGTATCATTGCAACACTGCCTTGAGCAACTGGGAAGCTATTGAGATTCCTTTGGTTTTTCCTGAGTCAAAGTAATTTTGTTTGTCCTTCTTTTCTTGTTTTTGTTTTAAATCTCCATAGCCATGCCCAAGGCTATAGGAATGTTTTGTAAGGGCCCCGAGCTTTCAAGAAAATCAATGAAAATGAACTATTTTGTTAAATTCCTTGTGTTATTTCCTTTACTGCTTTTGCTTTCATTTTAAAAAAAGAAAAATGGCAATCTTAAAAAACCAAAACATTCTTTCTCTGTTATATGCTGCATTTGTCTTTGTGTGTTTTAATAAAATAAGCCATTCCAACGTGCAGTGATGTCCTAAAACCCATTGAATCCTGTGACTTTTCATTCCCTCCGGACTTTGATTCACCAATATACCAAGCGGAAGATGAGGATGAAGATTTTGAAATCCCTGATGAACTGGTAAAATTGGCACACCATGAGTATGCAGAGCTTCAACCCTACAAAGAACAAATAGAATTCATTAATCTTGGCACTGAAGAAAACAAGAAAGAAGTCAAGATTGGGGCAGCTCTAGGGGCAGAAGTCAAGCAGCAACTAGAGGAACTTTTGAAAGAATATGTGGATGTATTTGCTTTGTCATACCAGGATATGCCGAGTCTAGACACTGACATAGTGGTTCACAAATTACCGCTTCAACCAGAATGCCCACCGGTTAAGCAAGAGCTCCGAAGAACAAGACCTGACATGGCTCTCAAGATTCGAGATGAGGTGAAAAAACAGATTGATGCAGGTTTCTTAACAGTGTCCAAATACCCTGAATGGGTGGCCAACATTGTACCTGTACCGAAAAAAGATGGAAAAGTCAGAATGTGTGTGGATTACAGGGACCTAAACAAGGCCAGTCCGAAGGATGATTTCCCTTTTCCGCATATCGACACGTTGGTAGATAATACGGCTCGTTTTGCAGTTTTCTCATTTATGGATGGGTTCTCCGGTTACAATAAGATTAAGATGGATCCCGATGACATGGAAAAAACTACTTTCATTACTCCGTGGGGGACTTACTGTTACAAAGTTATGCCTTTCGGTCTGAAGAATGCAGGTGCTACGTATCAAAGGGCCATGGTAACTTTATTTCATGATATGATGCACAAGGAGATAGAGGTGTATGTTGATGACATGATAGCCAAATCTCAAAGTGAAGAGGACCATTTGGAACATCTTTTGAAATTGTTTAAGAGACTTAGAAAATATCAGTTGAGACTGAATCCAGCCAAGTGCACCTTTGGAGTAAGATCTGGGAAATTACTCGGTTTCATTGTCATCCATCGAGGGATTGAAGTAGATCCAGACAAAGTCTGAGCCATTCAAGACATGCCAGCTCTACAAACAGAAAAGCAAGTCAGAGGTTTTCTTGGAAGACTGAACTACATATCCAGATTTATTTCCAATATGACTCCCACTTGTGAGCCCATCTTCAAATTATTACGCAAGGACCAGACGGTTATTTGGAATTCAGATTATCAGCAAGCATTTGATAAGATCAAGGGTTACCTACAAGAGCCTCCGATCTTAATACCTCCGGTTCCAGGAAGACCTCTCTTCATGTATCTAACAGTGCTGGAAAATTCAATGGGCTGTGTGTTACGTCAGCAGGATGAGTCCGGACGAAAAGAACATGCGATCTATTATTTGAGTAAGAATTTTACTGATTGTGAAAGCCGATACTCACTTCTGGAGAAAACTTGTTGTGCTTTGGCTTGGGCTGCTAAACGTTTGAGGCAGTACATGATTTGTCATACCACTTTGTTGATTTCAAAAATGGATCCAACAAAGTATATTTTTGAGAAGCCTGCTCAGACTGGAAGGCTCGCCCGCTGGCACATGTTGTTATCCGAATATGACATCCAGTACGTAGCTCATAAGTCTATCAAGGGTAGTGTTTTGTTGGAATATCTTGTAGATCAACCAATGAAGGATTATGAGCCTCTCAAGTTTGATTTCCCAGACGAAGACATTATGTTGGTAAAAGATTGTGAAGAGCCAAGTCTTGATGAGATTCCGCCAGAAGGACTTTGGTGGAAAATGATGTTCGATGGTTCCTCCAACTACAGTGGGCATGGCGTAGGCGCCGTTTTAATGAATCTGGAAGGTGGTTACACTCCATTCACAGCCAGGTTGGATTTTGACTGTACAAACAATCTCGCTGAATATGAAGCTTGCATTCTCGGCCTCGAGGCGGCTGTTGACCTCAAAATCAAACTTCTTGAAGTCAGTGGGGATTCAGCTTTGGTTATTTATCAGGTTACTGGAGAATGGGAAACTAGACATGAAAACTTGATTCCTTATAGAGCCTATATTGTCAAAATGATGGAGTATTTTGATGAAATCACTTTCAAGCATGTTCCGAGATCTGAAAATCACATTGGCGATGCCTTAGCCATGTTAGCCTCAATGTGGAAAGTCAGGGATGTCAATGATGCCACTCTCATTCGAATCGAACGCAAGACCGAGCCCGCCTACTGTCAGATGGTTGAAGAAGAGACTGATGATAAGCCGTGGTTTTATGACATAAGGAATTACTTGTTGAAACAAGAGTTTCCAGCAGATGCTACGTCACTCGACAAGAAAACTCTGAGACGATTAGCATCCAAGTTCTTTCTCAACAATGATGTGCTTTACAAAAGAAATCATGATATGGTCCTACTTAGATGTGTTGACCGACAAGAAGCAGAGTTGTTAATGCAAGATGTTCACGAAGGAATGTTCGATACTCATGCAAATGGAAATGCTATGCCTAAAAAGATTTTGAGGGCTGGTTATTACTGGTTGACCTTGGAAACTGATTGTATTCAATATGCCAGAAAGTGTCACAAGTGTCAGATTTATGCAGACAAGATGCATGTACCTCCGACGTTGCTAAATGTGTTGTCATCACCGTGGCCTTTTTCTATGTGGGGGATTGATATGATTGGGGAAATTGAACCAAAAGCTTCTAACGGACACCGATTCATTCTAGTTGCCATTGACTATTTCACAAAATGGGTTGAAGTTGCATCCTACACTAATGTAACTCGGCAAGTAGTGGCTCGTTTTATCAAAAAGGAGATTATCTGTCGTTACGGAATTCCAAGCCGAATCATAACGGACAATGGTACCAATTTGAACAACAAAGTCATGAAAGAGTTGTGCGATGACTTCAAAATTGAACATCGCAATTCTTCTCCTTATCGTCCCAAAATGAATGGAGCTGTAGAAGCTGCAAATAAAAACATCAAAAAGATTCTGCAAAAGATGGTGAAAACTTACAAAGATTGGCATGAGATGCTGCCATTCGCCTTGCATGGATACAGAACGTCCGTCCGCACTTCAACAGGGGCAACCCCTTTTCTTTGGTATATGGAATGGATGTAGTGCTTCCTATTGAGGTCGAGATACCCTCCTTGAGAGTCATAATGGAAACTAAGCTTGAAGAAGCAGAATGGGTGAGAGAAAGGTTTGATCAGTTGAATTTTATCGACGAAAAACGCATGTCTGCAATGTGTCATGGTCAGTTATATCAGAAGAGGATCAAGAAAGCTTTTGACAAGAAAGTTTGTGTCCGAGAATTCCGCGAAGGGGAACTTGTACTCAAAAAGATTTTACCAGTTCATAAAGACACACGAGGAAAGTGGATGCCCAACTATGACGGCCCGTTTGTTGTAAAAACAGTCTTCTCAGGAGGCTCATTAATTCTCACGACCATGGATGGAGAGCAACTTACTCATCCAGTGAATTCTGATGCAGTACGAAAATATTACGCCTAAAAAAGAACCCGATAAGTCGAAAACTCAAAAGAACGGCTTATGCAAAAGTTAGGGTTAAAGAAAAAGAAGAAAAAGGAAAAAGGAGAAAAATAAAAGCTCGCTAAGTTGAAAACCGAAAGGGCGGCTTAGGCAAAAAAGAGCGTCCCGGTGGATTGAAAACCCGAAAGGACGATCCAGGCAAAAGTTAGGGACAAAGGCGTTTCACTGCATCAGAAGAGTTGTCACTACTTCAAAAGGTTGTCACTATTACGGAAGATTGTACAGGAGATCCACTTCCAACTGCTCTCGTCAGAAGCAAGAATTTGGGGGATTTTAGTCTTTAGGAATGGATGGTCATGGGATTCAATGTAACCTTATCCATGTTGCCATTTTTCACTTGTAAAAGTTTCTATAGAATTTTGTCATTTGCAAGATTTCATTAGTGAATAAAATCAGTTTTGGGCCATTCTTTCCTTTGCAAGTTGTCATTTCCTGAATTTTTCTTTGTTATGCAAAATATTGTTCGTTGATCAACGATAATTTTGAAAGCATTAGGGTCAAATTATTTGAATAAAACTTGAAAAGATTGACAAACGTAAAAACTCCAGCTCATGGAAAGTTGAGGAAAATCATACTTCCCCGAAACCTCACGGTAGCGAAAGCTTTGATATGCGATCCAATTACATTCCCCATTGAAATGTAAACAGGTCGAACTACCAATTCTCCTTTGGTCATGTGTAGGTGTCAAACCTGGAAGACTGTTTTCTCAAAGAACCTCTTATGATGATATAAGGACTGGTCCCTAGTAGAAGATTTCTGAGCATTGTGTTTTGAATTTACTTTGTCATCTCTGAATAGCTTGTTTAAAATTTCTGTTCCCCTATTGAGAGTGGATCTAGTTTGTCAAATATTGCATACACCTTTTCAGCCAGGGTTCAGTATGATTCATTCGGTCTCTCGAGTTCAGTGTGCCATCTTCTAATTCCCCGTGAATGTCTAATCACTGCTAGTGAATTTCTGTTTAAAGTCCAGTTGTAACGGGCATTGTTTTAAAAAGCCAATCGTCATTGGTATTCTTTTGGTCGTCACCATATTTTCCTTTAAAACCAGTCGTAATTGGCATTTGTCTTAAATTCCACTCGTCGGTATCCTTGTTTCGGTCGTTACCACCTTTTTTCTTTAATTCCCCAGTCGTAATTGGTAGTGTTAAAAATCCAATCGTCATTGGTATTCTTTTGGTCGTTACCATATTTTCCTTTGAACCAGTCGTAACTAGCGTTGTCTTAACTCCACCCGTTATTACCTTTTGGTTCGGTTGTTACCAACCTTTCCCTCTGAAGTCTAGTCGTCACTAGTAAATCCCCTGTGAAATCTAGTTGTTACTAATTGATTTCCGTTAAAGTCCGGTCGTAACTGGCAGATTTTCAAAATCCAATTGTCATTGGTATCTTGTTTGGTCATTACCAACCGTCCCCATGAAAGTCCAGTCGTAACTGGCATCACTTGGAATCCAATCGTTATTGTTACTTTTTTGGTTCGGTCGTTACCAACCTCCCCAGCTAAAGCCTAGTAGCTTGCTAGCATTCTCGTAACCACATGTGTTGGTATACCCTGATTTGGTCTTCACCATGTATTTCTTCCGAATTCCAGTCGTAACTGGCATTTCGTGAAATCCAATCATCATTGGTACCCTGATTGGTCGTTACCAATCTCCTTTAAGTCCAGTAGTTACTGGCATTGCTTGAAATTTGGTCGTCACCAATTTCCCCAGTCAAAGTCCTGCATTACCGATTGGATTTGAAATTGCATTTACTGTTATCTCAGGTTGGTCGTTACCATTACCTCCAGGAAGTCTAGTGGTTACTAGCACTACCTGAGCCATCTGTTAAAACTGGGTGACATCATTATCCCCAGTAAAACCTTTCCCCCAGACAAGTCTTGGACATCTAGTCGTCACTAGTATTTCCCATTGTGTTTTGTCTTTGTTTCCAGACCATTCCTGAAGATCTCGTTTGAACTCTTCACTATAGGAAATTCCTCATCTGATCATCCCCAGTGAGGTTCGAGTTTAATTCCCCCAGTAAAAAGTCACTTGTGTCCCTAGTGGAAATCTAACTTGTTCCCTGGTGAAGTGTTCGCTTTTCCCAGTAAGATTGTCATCTTCATTAGACTTTGCGCACCCTCATTTTTCTCTCCATTATCACTAGTCATGTTTGAACTATTGATTGTTATACCTCGGTATTCCCTAGTGACGGATCCACGATGCCAGGTCCCCGTGAGTAGTTACTCGTTGTTTGGTTTTTCTATTTGCTGCATACGTCTTGCATCCAAGCATCATAAAGCATCATTTAGAATTCATGACATATCATGACCTGTCCTTTTGCATATCATCGGATCTAAAGGACACAATTTTCGGTTTTCTATATTTAAATATCTTTCACTGCGATTCTACGAGGATCATCATCCCTCAGTTCCATCTAGTGAAGATATTTAAATAGGGGCAACTGTTGCACCCCAAATTTTGACCCCTTAGATTCTCATTATCATTTTAGGAGCATACTCATGAAATTTCTAACCTTAACCCAGTGCAAGTCTATTTTTGTCAAATTGCAGATGAATCAGGGTTTCGTGCAGTCAAAATTGAAACTTCAGGGTTTGTGATTAGTCAATGTTTTGGGCTTATTCAAATAGGAAACAAGGTCAAGGGTATTACATAATGTCAATTGAGAAGCCAATGTGAGGTTGTTACCCCAGAATTCAGAGCATTGCATTTCAGAGCACCCGATTAGGGTTTTGGACCCGTAAAAGTCAACTGTAGTTTGACTTTGATGTTGGAAGATGTTTAAATGGTGGGATTGTGATTCATGAAGTTCATATAGCTTAATAAAGTTCATCCAAGAAGTTTCAAAGTCTCAGGAGGCCCAGAATATCAACAGGCGACTCGGTAATCACCGATCGGTCGTACGGTTGACCGAAAAGTCAACTCTCCAAATTTTAGGAATTGGACTTCAAGTTTAGAAACAAAGTTGTTCCTTATGTCATATTGGACTTGAATATCAATTTTCATGACCATTGGATCAAGGATGAAGGAGTAATCGAAAAATCGGGAAATTAGGGTTTTGAAAAGGGCTAAACCATAACTCCTTAACCACACATCCAATTGATTTGGTTCAAAGCTCATTTGGAAGCTCATGACAAGTCCTACAATAGTCCCTAAGTGGTCCATGATCAGAAAATGCATAGATTTTGAGTTATGATCAAATTCATTTTAAGAGGGGAAAAAGACTTAGGAAAATTTCATTTTTAAGCTCATATTTTAGCAACTTTGGAGGGCTTTTTTGGCCAAGTTCCTTTGGGAAATTGAAACTCATGAAAACATGAATGTTTTACATCTATGTGAGGGCTTTCTAAAAAGTACTAGCACATCCCAAAATGATTTGTGAGCTGAAAGTTATGGTCATGGCAAGTTGGTAGTTTTTCACTTTAGTCCCACATTGTCCAAGTTTCAAAATACATTCTTCCATCAAAGTTGGCCAATCTCAGCTTGTGAAACATATTTTATCTGATATGTAGAATGTTTGTAGCATGAAAGAACCAAGGAAATGCAGAAGTTTGAGGATTTAGCCAAATTGCAAGTGGCTTGCAAGTTGCCTTGCAACTTGCATTTTTAAAACATTAAAACAAGCATGATGTGGAAAGTGATTCTGAACCAGCCTCACTCCTACACTTCTAGCCTGCTATCAACCTCTGAAAATCATCATTTTAGTTGACCTTTGAGGCTTAGATCTTCATCCAAGAGAAAACCCTCCAAGGGAGGTTTCTTCCAAAAATATCCAAACTTTTCTTCAAGGTGAAGAAAGCTCCAAACCAGCCCCTCAATCTCACTTGCCTATAAATAGGACTCTCCATCACCTTATTTTCATCATCAAAAACATTCTAAAAAATAGAAGAAAACCTCTGCCCTTGCTCTTGCACTCAAAATCACAAAATCACCAAATCTCACTTTTCACTAAAAGCTCAAAAATCTGTCTTGGCACAAGGGCTGCCAAAACCATTTCTCTACATTCCAACACCCCAACAATCATCCATACACTCTCCAAATATGGTATAGAAGGTGTCTAGACCATTAAACCACCCAAAAACTTCACAAATCAAAAAGTCAATTTCATCACCACACTACTTTGACCAAAAGCTACAAAACTTGCCATATCTTGTTCCATATGTTTTCTTGGCATTTCAATCATCCTAACACCTCTCATATGATGTTTCTCAACTATTCAAAGTGCTATAAATAATTGGAGGGTCATATTTCTTCATTTGGCATCATAGTTGCATTTTGCTTAAAATGAAGAAAGGATTCAAGGCAAGGAAGAAGATTGAAGTTCTCTGGGTTTCTTGGCTATTCTAGCTTGTTAAACAAGGTCTACAAGAGGTATGTAGCTTGTACACATTGCCTCTTGCATTATTTTTTCATGTCTTTGCATTTTGAGCACTTTGGTGAAATTTGAAACTATGAACTTTTGGTGACTTTCATGATATTTGTTTTTTGTGAATAATGAGATTGTTATGAGTATTATCATGTATGTCTGGTTTGTCCTTGCCAAGTTTCAAACATTAGCATGATGAATTTGTGGCTGTTGCTGTCAAAACAGTTTTGGAAGTAAATTGCTAGCTCATGTTTTTGCTGCTTTCACATAAGTTTGGTGGATTTGTGATGCAATTGATTTCTGGTTGTTTTGTTACATTTATGTTCATGAACACTATATTTGTTTTGTCTCAATTTAGAACCTTAACATTAGGTAACACTAGCTTTGTTCTTGGGGCTGTTTGATTTCTGTTTATGGTGAAGTTTGTTGAATAATCACAGGGTTGTTAGTAGAATTGGTGAGGTTTAGAGATGAATCCTTTAGTGAACATGAGATAGTTTGTACCCTTGTTGTTCCTGCTGTACAAGTTAATTGGGTTGACTAACTTTGATTTTCACATCAGAACTTGGTTAAGTTTCTTGACTGCTGTTGGACTTGTTAGTGGTTACCTTTGTGGATAAATCCAACATCTGGTGATCTGCAGTTGTCTCTCAAATACCAAATGCCTTATGCCACTAAACATCTTTCCATATCAGCTAGGATTTGCTAGTCAGCATTGGTAGTACTAATTCTGTGTTGGTGCCTGCAAAGGGGCAGCTGTTAGTTTGGTATTTTCAATATAATTGTTGTATCTTGTTTGTTAGATCTTGGTGCATTCTTGCTACTGACAGTCCTTTACCTTGCATCTCATTGTCATAAGAAAACCATTCCAAATCATCATATGTTGCCTTAATTTGCTCATTGTAACATTGTTGTCAAAAAGATCAAAACATATTGAAAAATCATTTTTGAGCATAGGCTGTGGAAAGTTGGTTTTCACTACTTGGACATGTTTGATTTCATATTTGAAAGATGTATGAATGCTTACTTTTGCCTCTTTGTGCATAAAGGTTGATTTACATATTTTTCATGTATGCATCAAAATTTCATTAAGCATCTCATATGTCATTTTTCCACATAAGCTTGTTTACATCAAAATCATTTTTGGAACACCTTACCTTGATCATTTATGAAGTGTTTGCATAATTATTTGGCATCAAAATTAGCTGTCATGAGCTACTCATTCAAAAATGCATTTTTCCAACAAACACTGCACTTGACATATCAATCTCACAATTTGTTTGTATCAAGCTTGTTTGAAGTGTAGAAATCATTCATCGCCATTTATATGATCTGTGTATTGCTTTGATTTGGATTAAAAAGTTTTGGAATTGGAAATTCACCTCATCATGCATAATGTTCATAATAAGTGTAGCTAAAAAAAACCATTTCTCATACCAGCTTTAATTTTGGCTTTAAAGGTGATCACACTCATTCAATATCATAAGTATGAGGTGTGTGTATAATTGTATTTGCTTGAAAACACTTTGGATTGAAACTAGACAGATTCATGTTATCTTTGCAATTCATATGTGACTTTTCACTACAGTCTAATTCCAGCCACAAGTTTAATCTAGATTCATTCATTATCACCCATATGTGGTGTGTGCATAATTGTTTTGGTTTGGAGCTAGCTGTCATGGGTAGTATACTCCAAAATGCATTCTTACCAAACATCATATTTGCATGATCATGTCATTTTTCATTCTGCTGCATTTTGATCCCTACCAGCTGATGGAACCTATCCAGTACATCATTTTTGAAATGCTCAAATCATCATTTGATTCTTACAACAATTGGTTCATGCCATAGGGATCAAAATGCATACCACTTGTTCAAAACAAATCATTTCAAATAAAACTGCATCTTGACATGTCTTTTCCATATCTGTTTGTCTTGAGTCTGATTTAGGGGCTAGGATTGTTCATTACCATATATGTGAACTGTGTGTTGCTTTGGTGTGGTTTAAAAATGTTTGGAACAAGTTGTAATTTTCAAAATGCACCAAAACTTCAAGAAACATACATGCTATCGTGTTTTTCAGTAGATGAGGAATCTCAGAAAAATAATCACACCATCATGCTCCTCATGTTTTTCTAGGCCAGTTACAGATAAAGTTTGTCTCATTTGGATAAGAAACGAGAAAGTTACGCGTCAAAACGTAAATCACTTTTGAGTGTGTTATTTTTTGCCCAGCCTGGTTTGTAAGTTACCCTTATTAATTAAAGGGGTGACATCAATCAATGGATGTATAGCCACCCCATTGGTAAGCCCCTTATGCCAAGCGCCCCTTTCAAACCATGATCCTGAGTTCGACCCCTGAGGAGGGCAACTCTTTTGGCATTTTTTCCATTTTTCACTCAAACTTTGAAAATTCATAACTCTCTCGATTTTAATCGTTTATCACCCGTTCTTTTTTCATTGTGTTCCTCTTAATGTGTACTTTCATATCATATTTTTTATTTTCATGTTTGACAAGTTTTTCATCTCTTTTGATTGTGTACAAGTTGCGTACTTTCTGTATTCGTTCTGACAGATGCAGATGAATTTTCTCTTGATGTGCTTGTGATTTTTATGATGTTTGTTTGCATTCTCATCCTTAAATGTTTGTTAACATGTTAAATATTCATTTTTGGTTGTTACCATGTCCATGTTACTTTATCTGTTATACTTATTGATCTGTCGTCACAGTTCCTGTTAATTCATCTGCTTTGATTGTCATCAATGCGCTTTCGCCTTTATCATTCCATATGTTTATTTAATGGTTGTCACCATGAATATGCCTTTATCATGTTATTAATTTTCTTGTTGTTTTCTTTCCCCAAGTAATGAAGCTTGTTAGCTTTCATCCAGTTGCCTCCCCTGTATACTTCCAAAGGAAAAGTTTGTCCCTTTGACCCTCATGTCATTGGAAACATCTCTTATCCCCCTTGACTTTGTTAAGTCACTCTAACCCTAGATATAAAAAAAACCCTTAGACTTTGCTTTAAGTCTAAAAGACCCACCTATACTAGGAGTGTTCTTCAACTAGAACCCTAGGAAAGAGTTTGTCAACTCTGTGTAAGAATCATCGTCATGATTTCTTACTTCCCCTTTTGAATATTACAACTTAGATTAGGGAGTTTTGTCAAACTACACACAAACATTGTCATGTTTGTTCCGCCTTAAACCTTGATCATAATCAAGTGTTCATTATCCCTTGTGAGGCGAACTACGATTGCTCTGATTCTATCCTAGTTAGGATACGTAGGCAGAAGATGCGACGTCTTTGCGAGCAAACTTAATGTATATAAATTTAGGTTTCAACTCATATCTTTTCCCAATCCACAGTACATTTTTCACAAACTTAGAAAGCAATCAAACAAAAGGTTCCTGTAGAGTACTACAGATATTTAGGGTGCTAACAGCTTCCCTAGGTATAACCAACCCCCGATCCCCGAATCTCTTAAAGTGTTGTCGTTACATCGCGAAAAAGGTTTTTCTTTCTTTAGACCTTTCCTTTGGATAAAATAAAGTTCGGTTGTAAAAGAATTAAGGTTCAAGTTAATTAATAGCTTGATATCCAATTTTCACCGCAACAATGTGGCATGTGCCTAAGTTGAGGAAATGCATTTATTCGGATGGATGGTGTACAAGTGAGAGATAATTTGACTGTTGAGGTGTTGCTTGTTCGGATTGATGAACGAGAAACAACTTTGAGGTTAAGAGATTGCCTTGGAAGAGGTGGTTTTGGGAGGACCAACTAGAGAAAGTTGGAATTGGGAACTTGGAGATCAATTGACGGAGTCGTATCCGACTCTGTTCCTTGAGGTAATTTTCGAGGGCAAAAATTCTTTTAAGTGGGGGAGAGTTGTAACACCCCGAATTTAATCGGAATATTTTAATTAATTTATTTAATCGAGAATATTCGTATTTTTGGTGTTTTGGGTGTTTTTGGTGGTTTTGGGAATTATTTAGAAAATGTGCATTTTGGACTATTTATTTAATTAATAGTATACTATATGAGAATATTAGTATTATTATTGATTAAAATGAATATAAGTGAAATAAGGGTAAATTGGGCATTATGAAGAGTAGTAAGGGTATTATGGGAAAAGCCCAATTGTGTGGCCCAAGTCTAAGTTTGACAAAATAGAATTCTGAAGGTGGAGGATTCATTTTGGTTAACCATGAAAAGAATGAGGCCAGAGCTCTGAGGAGGGAGAAGTGAAGGCAAAAGCTTAGGAAGATCCCGAAGTTAATCGTGAAAGCTTCAAATCGGCTAAGGTATGGGGAGTATCGCATTTCATGATTTATTATGTATGCCTTTAGATGTGTTTATGGCTGGTTTATGTGGTTTATCGTTTAAGGTATTTTGGGTTGATTGTGGGAAATAAAGGAAATTGACGATGAACTCTAAGATTATGGTTTGTGATATGTATCACTGGATATTGAATAGCTGATATGAGGATTAGGAAACCTTAGGACTTCGTGGCCAAAACTATGGGGTGACATGTGTCCGACCTTGAAGGGATAGAGACAGGTGATATGAGAAATTATGATGCCTTTAGGGTAATTGCAGGGAAATAGTGTTTTAGGCATTGCAAATGTTATCGGATTGGCCTAATAAACCATAGATTTGGTGTCGTGATCGTCGTATGACATTGGGGATGTTTTAATGATGTTTTGGGGGAATTGGGCAAGTAAATCGCATGAGTATTTGGATAGGAATTAGTTCTGGTGCCTAGCAGAAGTTGCTGCCATCACACTGCTCTCCTAGCGAGCAAGCCATCAAGGATTCTCTAGAAGTTAGCCTAGCGAGTGTCGCTACCGCGAAAATAAGGTGCCGGCAAAATAGAAGAGTCGCCACCTTTCGTTATTTATCCCTCAGAATGGGAAAGGAAACGATCGGAAAAACCTGACGAAAAGGTATAAGACAAGGTCATCGCAACCATTGTCTGGGTTCGGGAGTCAGTTACGCAAGGGGAAGGTATTAGCACCCCTCACGTCCATCGTACTCGATGGGATCCACGCTTGTTTGTGTTTATCTGACGGGTTGATTTTATCTATCTACCTATCAAGGCTGGGTCTAGAAAGAAAAGAAAATGACTCGGCAAAGCGTCGCACTTTATGCCTACGTATTCTCATCAGAGAATGAGAAATCAGAGTCAACGTAGTTCGACTAACTACGGGTTACGGGGGAAGGTGGCTCGCCAATACATCAGTATTGTGCCTACGTACTCTCAACGGATATGAGAGATCAGAGCTTACGTAGTTCGGGATAATACGGATTACGGGAATTCAGATTCATCTGTTTTTTCGAGTAGGGTTAACAAACAATTCCAGCAGTTTGGTGTACGCAGCTCGACCCTTGGAGACTTAGGCGTTACCGTTTGCGGTAGAACTGGGAGTTAACGACACTCTTTTCTTCAGAAAATCTTCCTTTGACTTATGGGCCCACGGGGAAAAAAGGTTTGAATTTTTTTTTCTGTCTTTTACGGAAGAACTATTTTTTATGGCTTGTTTGCAACCAATATCGCACTAGAGACTATGACCTGAGAGCGAATGCGTCGCATGTCACCCAAAGGGTACCATACTAAACATCCAGACTGTTGAAAAGAAACTCTCCAACAATCCTTTCTCAGATAGCTTAAGGCTCGTAACGTACGACGTCAGTTAACCTTTATTACTGTATTTTAATTTGTTTCAAGATGAGAAGAGAGAACGGGCTCAACTAAGGGGAGACTATCAAGTCCTAATGTTGTCATGCCAAGGATTCATCCTATGGTTGAGGTTTGAAACAGGGAATTCCTAGAAGTTATCATGCATAGGTTTCAACCTAAAGTTCTAATCATCACTTCCTTATCAAAGGAAGTGAGATTCCTAGGGGATCATGTCAATGATAAACAGAAACAGATAAAGCATCAGCTTAAACAGTAAACAGTAAAATGCATGCAATGCAAGTGAGGGAGGAAATGTGTGTGGGACATCAGCCTCCACAAGCTAGTCTCGACCTCAAGACATATATGAATAACTGTAATCATACAGAAGAAATGAAATAAAATGCCATCAAGCAAATCACAACCCACATAGGCAGGGGAGCATGGCTCTACCGAATACCCGCAAGCAAAGCCATACAGTAAAAATACAAGCAGAGGGAGCAACTCAACCTCTAGTGCAATCATGCTCCTAGCTTAAATAAATCTAAATATGAACTTATTCTAATGCATCAAGCAAATCAAATAAGTCACATCAATACAGTTGCACAGAAAGCAAACAGACAGAAAAGAAAGCAAATCAACAGCTTCCCCAGCTTCACAGCAAAGCTCCCCTTTGACAGTAGTTCAATCCTCAGTCTTCAACTGCTCTTCAAGGCTATCATCTTCAATAGCAAGTGTCAACTTGCTTCTTCAATCTTTCAATGCATCAAACACAAGTATCAACTTGTTCTCCAACTTCAAGCTTCAGCTCTTCATTTGATCACCTTCACAAGTATCAACTTGCTCTTCTTGGTCTTCAAGCTTCAGCTCCAATGGCAGTCTTCAAATACAGAGAAATATCAACTTCTAGCATCTTCAATCTTCTAACAAGGACCTCCTCCTTTAGCAAGGGAGAAATATTCATCTAACAAGATCAAGGTTTGGATAGTGGAAAGCAAAGTGAAGACCAAAGGTCACCACTAAACACTCCACCATCAAAGAAAGGAACCCTCAAAGGTTCTAACAACTTGGGAAGAGCCACACATCCTACCAAAGGAGGGATGAGGCCTTCACAAGGGGACCTTACATCATATGGAAGAATGGAAGTGATCAACACCTTCCATGTTTATGAAAGAAGAGAATCTATCTAGGAGCTCTACTTACAAACCCTAATCTTAACACCTAAACAGAACTACTCCAAAAGAAGGGAAATCTTCACATCCAAGCTTCTTCATGCATTCCTCAGCAGCCCACACATGCCTTCATCATCATCCAAGAGCAAGAGAGGCAAAAACCCTAATCTAAGGGAACTAAAGAAATCATTCTAGTTGAATTAGCAAGTTAGGATCACCTAAAACCTAGTACTAAAGGTAATCCTAACTAAAATACTAAAACCAATTGTAAAACCCTACAAAAATAACTATGGGAACCTAAGTCAATCATGAATCTACCATACAAAATCCAGGGGTTGAATCATCCAAAAAGTCCTAGAAATAAATCCTAAATCACAAGGTACTAAGCTTAAACCCTAAAACTAGAGCACCTAAAGTTTCAACTTGAAACCACTACCTAATTTCATCACAAAAATGTGAGAAAATTACTATAGGAGCATACATATCTAAACTAATCACACACACAAGATTAGCTCAAGAATCATCACCAATTGATCACAAAAAATTCAGCAAAACAAGGTATCAACCATAATGGATTTAATATCAATTAAAATACAAAAAATGGACATAAAATGGAAATGCATGATTTTCCTAATCTTTCAATCTCTTAAAATTCTAGACTCATTCATGAGTCAGTGGGAAAAAAAACTTGGAATTAATTGAGTTAATTTCCTATTTTTTATGAATTATTTACAAAACTATATGAAATGATGAAAATAAAAGAAATAATAAGAAAATAATAAAAGGTGCGTATCAAATAGCAATTCATTGCAGTTCATTTCTGGAATTGGGCCAGGAGGGGTGTGGATATCACTCAGTGCACTAAGCCCAAACCATTTCAAGTAATGAAATGGTGCGTTTCATTCCAAAGTCTCTCTTCAGAGTTCAACATCAAATCGTGGCCATCCATTCTTGGATTAAGTCAATTGTCAAACCTCCATCTGATGGTCCATGTTCATCGTTCCCAATTCAAACTGAGATGGAGGGAGTTCTCAGACGGTGGCCTGAGCTGCAGCGCCACTGTCTTCTCCGGTGAGGTTCTCTTCTCAGGTCATCAAAAATGACAAAACAAATCATCATCTTGCTCAATTTTCCATCCTGATCACGAATCCATCATCTAAATTTCCTAATTCTTTCTCTATCTCCAAAAACGATAGCAATTTCAGAAGTCTACCAAATCTTGATCATCATGATTCTTAAAATCAATGACACTAATGTAATCCTCACTCTTCACTGATCAATTTCCACTATCCAATCATGAATAAAACTCCAAGAATCATGAGAAATCCATCTCAACAGAAGTTGCACAACACCTAGCATTGTCTCTAAAGTTGAAATTGATCATCCAAAATCCATCTATATCAATAGGGGAACCTAATCACATGCTTCTAGTTCACTGAAAACACATAATTAGAGAAAAATTTCAAGAAGTTAAAACCTGTATTTGAGCTTGTACCAGATGCACTTCTTGCTCGATTCAACCTTCAAGATGATGCAGATTCACTCTAAATCACCTTCCAAAGCTAATGCACACCTCAGTTTCTCTTGGATTGGCCTTGAACTCAGAATACGAATTCCAATTGTAGTTGTGAAACTTCAACCTCACTCTCTGCTTCAGGGATCAATCTTCACCAAAAAAATGGCTGAACACACTCTAATGTTTATATAGAACTCATTGGAAATGTCTAGAAAGTTCTGTAACCTTCCATAGGAGATTTTGCAATTTCAATTTCTCCTTCAAAGTATCATGTGCACAGTCATGATTATGGCTCTCTTTGGGCATGAAAAATGCTTGCAATCATCATCTCATGAGATATTGAACTAGTTGGTTATGTTAATTTCCTTGCTTGCAAGCCAATGGTATGAGTTTGATATGTTCCTTCATCATGAAGAAACAACATGGTTTGGTATGAAAATGGCCTCAAACCAAAATTCCAATATTGACAAAGTCTCTAAAACTATTTTTCCAATCAAAATGACCTATAATTTTGCCTTGTTTGGACACAAAATGAATTATTTCAATTTTTGGTCATTAATTCTCTTTAATTCTTCTTTTTTTCAAAATTCCTTGAACCAAGTCTCTTCTTGAGCCATTTTAATGCCTCCTTGATGCATGGTCAAGGTTAAAACCCCATTTTGAGAAACTTTCTAGTTGAACAAAATTTCATTTGAGGTCTCTAAGTTGGTGAAAATGGCCTATGATCATAAATGACCTATAATCATAAATACCCAAAATACCCTTGACTTGTCAAAGCCATAACTTGAGTTCTACAAATCCTATCAAGGACTTCTAGTACTCTATGGAAAGCTAAGAGGATATGGAACAACATTCATGTTGACCAAAAGTTTATAGGAATCATCCTTCTTGGGAAAATGTTTCATGCAAGTTGGGTAACTTTCAAGCCCCAAATTCACATACCTCAGATGACTTGTAACTTGTCAAAGCCATAACTTGAGTTCTACAAATCCTATCAAAAACTTCTAGCACTCAAATTAAAGATAAGACCAGGCTCTACAACAATCATGTTGGGGGAAAGATTAGATGACAATCACATCTTAAGCTAAATTGCCTTGAAGATAGGGGTCAAACTAGGGGATTTTACACTGTCAAGCCTTGGAAACCCTAGCTTGAAACTTCTCAAACTCTTCAATCATGATGAGTTAACCTTGGAATCATCCTTATAACATCTCAATGCATCAATACATGATCACATGTATCTTGAATTAGGTCTCAACCTTCTTCAAATCCTCAGTTGACTTAGGGTTGACCCAGTCAAACCCTAGCTGCACCAATCATGGTTGAGGCTCCTTATTCTTGCACAATGACCTGTCTAGGCCTCAAAGTGATCTTCAACACTTTCTCATGAGCTCTCTCAAGACCTCAAGTCCATCTCCATGACCTCAGAATCATCTGATGGTGTTCCCCATAACTCTCAAGTTAGGAGACACACACTCTTGGTTTCAACCATTCTCTCTGAGGATCTTTTCACTTCTCTGACAAGGATATCCACCTTTGAATACTTGAATAAGCTTCTTAGATAGCCTTGTATAGCTCTTGATTGGTACCCATACCTCTTGATCTCCTGCACACATGTCAATGAAATGCAAATGGTAATGCTAATGTGAATGAAATGAAACACAAGCTAGGTGAAGAAATGTTGGGCAAATTTTGGGGTGCAACAGCTGCCCCTATTCAAACGGCTTGGACCTGACTGGGTGAGAAGCGAACGGCTCTCAAACAATCAAGGTACGAGACGGTTGAATACCAACAAACCCAGAAATTTACCAACTGCACAAGTACACGGTACTTTGATGGGGACAAATCTCCGGAAACTGAAATAATAGCTGCACGGCAACTAGCTGGAGAAATACTGATCTGAATTTCCGTCAGGATGATTCTCTGATTTATCTGATATCATTACATCCTCAACTCATCAAGGGATCACCGATCACACGGTAACTGGTGATTTGCCAACCGCACAGGTAAACGATACTCTGATTGGTAGGCACGTCTTCAAAACTGAGCATGCCAAATGCACGGCAACTCTGCTGGGGGATTGGTCACACGGTAACCAGTGAAAAGTCTAATCTCAAATCTCCGTCAGGATGATCATCTGATTTTGCTGTAGATCTTCGTCCTCAAGTCATCAAGGGTCACCGGTTGCACGGTAGCTGGTACTGGATGGTTGATCATAGCGGAAGAATTCCTCGGGACTCATCAGGTCGTTAGGAACTTTCTAACAATCAAGTTAATCATGCCATCGAGCATTCAAAGAAATTCTCGGGTGTCATCCGGACTTCGTCAGTAAATCGGGAATAGAATTCTCGGTCAATCATGAACCAGATAGAGATATCCAAACTTCTACCATCAGGCGCTCCGCATCAGCTGAGAGAACTGCTTCGGCATCACAGTTGGACTTCGTCAGTAAGTCTGGGGCTTCGGCACCGCGGCCGGACTTCAATCATCAAGTCTTCAAGGGAAGTTTCAACTTCTCGGTTTAGAACCTGCTGGGGATGACACATCTCCGCTGGGGATTCTAGAGAACTATCAAGTAACTCTGCTTCGGGGATTCGGAAATCATTCTGAGTGAATCAACTCTGCTGAGTACTGCAAGAATCATCTTGGACAAATAACTCCGCCGGGGACTTCAAGAATCATCCTGAACCAATAACTCTGTTGGAGATTTCATGAATCATCCTACGCAAACACTATGCCGGGAACTCTACGCATCAACTTGAGCAACCCTCTCTGGCAACTTCACTGGGGATTTTAAGAATCATCTTAAGCAAACACCTTCACTGGAGAATTCAAGAATCATCTTGGGCAAGCGACTTTGCTGAGGAATACTTGCAAAACAAGAACGGTAACGACCTAGCTCATGTTTCATATGCATATGTTTAACAATGACGCCATGCTCCACACTGTTGCACCCCAAATTTTTACCCCTTAGATCCTCATCATCATTGTAGGATCATATTCATTTGATTAACTAACCTTAATCCAGTTCAAGTTTATCTTTCTCAAGATGCAGATAAATTAGGGTTTCGTACCATCAAAATCGAAACTTCAGTGGTCTGACCAATGAATGTTTTGGATTGATTCAACTCCAAACAAGATCAAGAATACAACTTTAGGTCAAGTATGAATCCAATTTGAGATGGTCACCCGGGGTTCGAGAACAGTGCAATTTGAGATACCCGATTAGGGTTTTTGACTGGAAAAAGTCAATTGTAGTTTGACTTTTGATTCAAAGAGTATTTAAATGATGGGATCAAGGTCCATTAAGCTCCTATGGCTAATAAAGTCCATCCAAAGAGTTTCAAGTCCTCAGGATGTCCGGATCACCAACGGGCGACTCGGTAGACACCGATCATTCGAAAAGTTGACCAAAAAGTCAACTCTCCAACAATAAGGAATTTGACTTCAAGGTGTGAATGAAAAATGTTCCTTATATCATATTACACCTCCACATAAAATTTCATGACCATTGGATCAAGGGTTAGGAAGTAATTGCAAAAATCGGGAATTAGGGTTTCGAAAGGGGTAAAACCATAACTCCTCAACCACACATCCAATTGAGGTGGTTCTAAGCTTGTTTGAAAGTTCTTGACAAACCCTACAAAAGTCCCACAGTGGTCCATATTCAAAAAATGCATGGAATTGGAGTTATGGCAAAAATCATTTTTCAAGGGTAAAGGACTTAGTGAAATTTCCCAAATTCTGGCCATACAAACCACTTTTTTTTTCAGAACTTTGAAAGGTTTTTCAACCTAGTTCCATCAAGAATTTGGAAATTCCCAAAACATGAAATTTGTAGAGCTACACAAGGGCTTTCTAAAAAGTGCAATAACTCCCCAAGGGGATTTATGAGCTAGGAGTTATGGTGCCTTGAAGTTGGGTCTGTAACACCTAAAAATCCACTTGAACCAACTTCTCAAAATCAGAATTTTTCATCTCTAACCACTCTCCACCCTTGGATCATGATGCATTATGATATTTATATGTGTAGAGAAAGAGAATGACAAAAAAAATGAGATGTGAAGAGAGAGAGGCAAGAGTTGCAAGGATTATGCAATATAATATTGAAATGTGTAAGAAGGAGAGAGAAACTTTTTCACTCTAAACTGTTGAAGCAAGCATTCTACACACTCTAAGCTCACCTCAGTCATTTCATGCCCATATCCACTTGAGTTTTCTGATCTTCATTGAACCATGGAGTTGATATGAGAAGATTTTGCAAGATTTTTCAAAGAAAACTCATGAAACTCCCTCCAAAAGTGGAAAAGCCAAATCTGCCCCAACCTTTTCTTATCCTATAAATAGAGGCTTCTCCCCCTCACTAAGACACACCAGAGCTATTGAGAACATCCAAGTATCATAGCTCTCCTCCCCTTTCTCTCTTTGCTTGTAAGTGAATTCCAAAAAAAACAACAAAGTTGGTCATTTTGCAACTTTCACACCATTTTCATTTCTAACCTTTCCAACACTCCCACAACCATCCATACACTTTCTAAATAACATATAGAAGGTGTGTAATCCATTAAACCATCAAAAACCTCAAAAAATCAAAAAGTCAAACTTCTACCTTTCATACTTTGACCAAAACCACAAAACTTGCTAAAATCCATTCCACATAGATTCTTACCATTCTAATCCCTCTAACACCTCATAAATAACATATCTCAACTGTCCAAGCACTTACCAATCATTAGAAGCTCACATATCTTCATTTGGCATTGAAAGTACACTGTTTCTTAAAGTTGAAGAAAGGTTCAAAAGCAAGAAAGTGAAATAAGGAATCTCTGGTTTTCTCAACTATTTTGGCATATTCAAAGGGTCATCAAGAGGTATGTATATGTTTCTCATTGGTTTTTACATCATGTTTCATAAAATCACATTTTGAGTGTTTTATAGAATTTTGAGCTATGTATACCTTGTTGTTTTTCACAGTGAATGTTTTAATGAATGATAGAGTTTCTCATAAGCATTAGCATAAATGTTTGAATCTTTGTCATGATGGTATGCTAACTCAAATCATTATCCTGCCCTCACAAGTTGGAGTAAGTAATTAATGCTAGTTGTTTGCTAGGACTTGAGTTTTCATGAACTTTGTTAAGAGTTGTTTGGATTGCTTTATTATGATGCACTTTAGGTTCACAAAACAAACCTTTGATTGACCCCTACCAAAGGTGTTGTCATTTGATCTTCTATTTTCCTTTTCTTTCTTACTGTTGTGATCTTTAATGAGGTGGTCAAGTGAACATAAGGTTGTTAATGGATTTTGGTGAAGAATGAAGTAGGGTTTGAACTATTCCTAGTTCTAACCTTTAAGGGTGGAGCTGATATCATGGAGCTGCAGTTAAGTTTTAGAGTAGCTGAAGCCTTGCTTTTGAGTTCTAACTGCCTGAGGGAAGGAGGAAAGGCAGTTTGAGGGAGGATGTTGCTATGTGACAGGTTTATCAGTATTAATTATAGGTTAGTCAAAATTGAGAGCTATGGTAAGGCATTCTGAGGGTAAGTGCAGAACAGTACACAGTCACCAAGCTTGAAGAGGTATAGTTAGCAAAACCTTTGAAGTTTGTAGCTGCTGTCAGTTTTGATGGACAAGGAGAAATTAATGACATTTTGAGTTTGGTTAGCAAGGTACTTTCAACCCTGGTACTAACAGTTTTAGAGGTTGTGACCTGATTTAGAAGTTGCAGCAAGGGGTCATGTTTGGAGATTTTGGTCTGATGACAGGTTTTGAGCTTCACAAGAAAAGCATGTTGCTGCTGTTCCATTCATTTGCAGCCAGGTCATTTAGTAAGTAGACAATACTTAGCATTGTGGCTACAGCTTGATTTTTACTTAACTCCAAGTGTGCCCTAAGTCTGGTATTAGGTGAGTCATGTGTGTGTGCCTTCAGTCTTGTTTTAACAGGTTTGTGAATAAACTGATTCCCTCCACATACCATAAGAGGCCCAAACCTGCAACTTACATGTTTGCCTTGTTTTTGATGAATCCCTTGCATAATGCCTTCTGCTGAACTTTGTTTCAACTATATCATGTATGGAGTGTCCATGTTCCTACTTAAAGAGCTAAAATCATCAAACATTATGTTCCTTGTTTTAATAATGTGCTGCCAAAAACATGCCATGACAGTGGAAACATCACTTTTTGCATAAGACATCAAAGTTTAATTTTTAGCATCTAGACATGTTTCAATAGGCATTAGGAGTATGTTTGTGTATTTACTTGCTCTGTTTGCACACAAATTCATGATTCACATATTGTACACAAATGTATCAAACTCACACAAATGCCAATTTTTGCCACAATTTGGTTTTTGCATCAAGAATACATTGAAACATCTCATGAATACCATTTGAAATATGCTAGTCTCATTGCTTTACATCAAAAATAATCTGTTGTGAATTTCATATTTCAAAAATCCATTTCTCATACACATTTATGCAACTCACAATGCTACTTTTGCATAGAACTTGTTTCTCACCAAAACTACTTCACATACACTTAACAATAGTCATTTCTAGGATGTATGCATAAACACTTTGCACTAAAACACTTTGCATCAAAAATTCACTCTTCAAAATGATCACTTCTTCACAAAATGACACTCCACACACCATTTTTGCATCAACCTGGTTTTTGATTGAAATATATGATCTTACACCTCACATTGGTCATTTATGACATGTTGGTATGCTTACTTGACACAAAAACTCACTGCATCAAAACTCACCTTTTCAAATGCATTTTTTCTTCACAAATTGGCATATCATATACCTTTTCCTACAGCAGTTGATTTTGATGTGAAACACTTGATCTAGCATTACATGTTTATCATTTGTAAGGTGTTTGAATAGCCATTGGAACTTGAAACTGACTGAAACACACATTTCATACCAAAATGCATGATCACACACCAAAATGCACTTTGAATCACCAAACTTCAAAACAGTCATCACAGTCCCTTGTTTTTCATTTGAACTCTTTTCCTAACTTATATTGGAGGTGTGTGTAAGGTTAGAATGATCAATGCTTGCCTAAAACTGATTGCTTAAATGTTCATGCATAATTTATGTTGTCTTTGCATTTTGTGTGTAAACTTCCATAGCAGACCACTTTCAGCCCCAAAGATGAGTTGCATTCATCCATTTACCATTTATCCATAATGTGTGTATGATCATTAGGCTTAGAATTTGAGTGTATGAGGCTGTTCATTTGAAGTTGCATTTTTGAGCCTAAAACAAGGGTACTATCGGGTTTTTCATAGGGATGAGATTTTGAGGAAACTGAAACCACCATTGGATTCCTTGTTCAATTCTACCCCAAATACATATAAAGTTTGTCAAATTCCATAAAGAAATGAGAAAGTTACAGATGAATTTGCAAACCTTGGTTTTTGCTCTTAACTCTTGCCCAGCTTGCCTTGAAAGCATACTACATGTATTTATGGGGTGGCTTTACATAACGGGTGTATCGCCACCCCAGTGGTTATTGCCTTGCCATAAAAATTGCCTATCTTGCCTTGTGTCCTGGGTTCGAGCCCCAGCGAGACATTTTTTTCACTTCAATGATATTTCTCTCATGTTTTATTTTTTATTCACTTTTATCCATTTCCATTCAGCACGCGCATAGTGCTCCAGTGGTAGAGTTTGTGTGTTTGTCAACATAAGGGCATGGGTTCAACTCCCAGCTTGGCCCTTTTCTCCTTTTTATTATTTTTGTCTATTTTATTTTATTGTCATAAATCATCTCAACTTCAAATATTCATAACTTGTTCATCTTTCATCTTTTTTGACTCATTCTTTTTGCAAACTCTTCATTGTGATGTCTAGTTTTGTTTGGTGGATTGAGATCTCATGATTAATTATTTTAAAAATGCTTTTGGTTTGCTTGTTAGTAAACTCACTCTTAGGTCGTCACCTTATGTCTCGATTAAATTTCCCTTATGCCATATCTACTTTTATCTTGTAAGATTTATTGGTATTTGCTTTCTTCATGTTTGTTAGCATGATGAGATTTCATCTTTTGTTGGTTATTTCTATGAATATTTATACCTCCTAAATTACGAGGCTAAACTAATTTAATTGTGTGGGATTGTTATCTATGCATAGTTTTTATTTTTAATTTGTTATTTGTTTACATGGTTGTTACCTTCATCATGCTTTCAATCTTTTTCAAAATGTACCTACATCTTTGTCAAGACATGCTTATTGTAATATGCTTACCATGCTTGGTTGTAACCATTCATCTTACTTAAAGTACTTGTTCATTGTAATGTGTTTATTCATCCTTGATTATAATCATGTCTTCTATATTCCTCATGCTTGAATGTGCTTATGCTTTGATAAGTATTTTCCTCCCCAAGTGATGAAACTTGTTTAGTTCTCATACAAGTTGCCTCCTCCCTTCCAAAGGAAAAGTCTCTCCATTGACCTTTGTGTCATGGATAGCTCATTCCCCCTCCCTTGACTTTGTAAAGTCATCTTGAACCCTAGCTTAGTTAAGTTAGAACACATAAGCCATTTGACTTTGCTGCAAGTCTAAAAGACCCACCTTTACTAGGATTACTCTTCAATTAGAACCCTAGGATAGAGTTTGTTAACTCTATATAAGAATCATAGTAATGATTACTTATTTCCCCTTTGAGTGTTACAACTTAGATCTAGAGAGTTTTGTGAAACTCTACACAAGTATTGTTATGCTTGTTTCCCCTCTGAACCTTGGTCATAATCAAGTGTTCTTTACCCTTGTGAGGTGAACTATGATTGCTCTGATTCTATCCTAGTTAGGATACGTAGGCAGAGGACGCGATGTCTTTGCGAGCAAACTTAGAAACAAGTCATTGGGTCTTTACCTATCAATCTACACTCTTTATCCAATTCCAACCTTAGCAAACATTTAACAAACTTAGCATGCAAACAAACAAAAGGTTCTTGTAGAGTACTACAGATGTTTAGGATGTGAAATACCTACCCTATGCATAACCAACCCCCGATCCCCGAATCTCTTATCGTTGTTGTTACATCGCGCAAAAGGTTCTTTCTTTCTTTAGACCTTTCCTTTGGATAAATTAAAGTCCGGTTGTGAATTTAAGAATTAAGATTCAAGTTAATCAATAGCTTGGTATCACGATTCTCACCGCAACACACACGGTGGAAATGCTACGCATTTTTAGGGTAAATGCTATGCAATCATGCAAAATGCTACGACCCCATCAGCAAAATAAATGTTGAAGGGAGAATCCTCCTGTCAAGGAGAAAAAACCACTCTAGTGGAGAAGGAATCATCTTGCCGAGGAGAAGAAATCACACCAATTTCAATTGGATTCCGCCTGGGGAAACGAACTTCAGTCGACTGCTGCAGGGGAACAAGGTTCAACGAGAACCTAAACCTGCTCAACAAGGTGTACAAACCACAACTGCTAAGGAAACGATATCAATCGCAGAAATAAACTGCATGGCATTCGCAGCAAAACTTTCCCGGAGATACCGACTCCGGTGGGGAAATACAGCATCAGCTATTCAACACTCTACTGGGGAAAACCAATCATGGCCCGCACGGTTTCCAAGAACTCGGCTCTCTTGGGGATCTGCAAATTCGGCTAGGGAAGAAAGAATCATCTTACTTACTGGGGAGAGTACGACTCTGTGGGGAATCTCAATTCTCCTGGAGACTTCAGTCTTCATTATTGAATGCTTCACACTTGCGAATAATCTTCTACGAAAACTGCACTATGACTCAGTGCTGGGGATGAACATACGCTTCAGCGCATGACTCAGTTGGGAAAATGATGATCCTTCAGGATACATCTGATTGGGGGGAGAATCTTCTCTGCCTGGGGGAGACATATCAATGCTTACGGTCTCATGTTCAGACTCCGCGGGGAGATGCTGCTACACGGGCTGGAGAAGAAGGAATCATCTTGCTTGGGAACGCATACGGCGTACTTCCTGGAATACGTTGTACCTGCAACAACACAAACAAACAGACAAGATACCCTTCTCAAAGGGACCTATCAAGGTTATCATCTTGTGACAATGTTCACGTAATTCATTGTTTCAACAATCAGTGGCCTAGGCCAGTAAGTTTATGTATGCACATTTTATCAAAAACATTGGCATTCTTTGTCACAAACAAAACAGATAAATGCTAAACAAGCAAACAGAATTACTAAATAGTATACATTTTATTGATAACGAACCCCTGAATGGGTGAAAATGTTTTACAACGGATGCAAACTCCTGGAATGAGGAAGCCGCGCAAATATAAAAACATAAATATACATCAGTATATACACAAATGTTGGCAATGAGGCCTAGATAAACACAATGAGTTGATCCCTCTATGACCCACTCGACTTCGATACTTCTCTGATGCTTCAGCTTCAGAAGAGATTGATTCAGATAAACGGCCCTCAGGTCCTCCAAACCACTAAACAATGAAAGTTCACACGCGAAATGCAGTCATTTGCTTTTTCAAATCCCTAACTTTTGCCTGAATCGCCCTTTCGGGTTTTCGATTCACCGGGATACCCCTTTTTGCCAAAGTCGCCCTTCCAGGTTTTCGACTTTGCGGGTGTACATTCTTTTCTTTTATATCCCTAATTTTTGCCCGAACCTTTTTCCTTTTTTATGGTTCGCCGGGATGCCCTATTTTTGCCTGGATATTCTTTTTTCTTTCCAGCAGGTCATTTTTTAAGCAAAGTATTTTTTAACTGTGTCTGCGTTCACCGGGGATGCAAAATCTTCGCCATCCATCGTGGATAACAACAAGGCTCCTCCCGAGAAGACCTTGTTGATGATGTACGGACCTTCGTAATTGGGAGTCCACTTGCCCCGGTGATCGGAGTGTGGAGGAAGAATCTTCTTCAGGACGAGATCACCCGTCTGAAAGCTTCTAGGACGCACCTTCTTATCGTAAGCTTTCTTCATTCGGCTTTGGTACAGACGACCATATGCAATCGATGCTAACCTCTTCCCGTCCATCAGGCTGAGTTGGTTTAGTGGGTTTTCAATCCATTATGCCTCATCGAGTTTCACGTCAACCAAAACTCGTAAAGAAGGGATCTCCACTTCTAACGGTAGGACAGCTTCCATACCGTACACCAGTGAGAAAGGAGTTGCCCCGGTTGATGTACGTACCGTTGTACGATAACCGTGCAGTGCAAATGGCAACATATCGTGCCAATCCTTGTAGGTCACAACCATCTTCTGTACAATCTTGAAACTCTGGCACAACTCCTTCATCATCTTGTTATTCAAATTCGAACCATTATCAGTAATGATCCGCTCGGGAATTCCGTAACGACAGATGATGTCCCTCTTTATGAATCTAGCCACCACCTGCTTGGTCACATTAGCATATGAGGCTACCTCCACCCACTTGGTGAAGTAGTCGATGGCTACTAGAATGAAGCAGTGACCGTTAGATGCAGTGGGCTCGATCTTGCCTATCCTGTCGATGCCCCACATGGAGAACGGCCACTGGGAGGACATGACATTCAACGGGCACGGCGGCACATGAATCTTATCAGCATAAATCTGGCATTTATGATATCTCTTCACGAATTTAAAGCAATCCGACTCCATCATCAGCCAGTAATATCCTGCTCTCAGGATCTTTCTTGTCATAGCATGCCCGCCGGCGTGCGTACCAAATGTGCCTTCATGGACTTCTTCCATGAGCATACTCGCTTCTTTCTCATCTACACATCTGAGTAGCACGAGATTATGGTTTCTTTTATACAAAACTCCATCAGGATTGAGATAGAAATTTCCAGAAAGCCTCCTCAGAGTCTTCTTATCCTGGGTTGACGCTCCCGCAGGATATTCCTTAGTCATAAGGAAAGTCTGGATGTCATGGAACCATGGCTTGCCGTCGGAGGCTTCCTCGATCGCAAAGACGAATGCAGGTCTATTAAGACGAGAAAGGACAATCCTTGGAGCTTCATTCCAAAAATTGACTTTATACATCGAAGCCAACGTGGCTAAGGCATCAGCCATCTGGTTTTCAGCCCTGGGCACATGATGGAGTTCCACTCGATCAAAGAACGGAAGCAGCCTTCTGGCATAGTTCATGCACGGCACCAAATTCGATTGACGAGTCTCCCACTCCCCTTTAATCTGGTTGATCATAAGTTCCGAGTCACCATACATATCTAGGTTCTTGATTCTCAAATCAATTGCCTCTTCTAGACCCATGATGCATGCTTCATATTCTGCTTCGTTATTGGTGACCGGAAACGTCAGTCTAGCAGTGAACGGGATGTGGGATCCATGGGGAGTTGTGATGATTGCCCCAATGCCACTTCCATAAGAATTGACTGCCCCGTCAAATATCAATTTCCATTGGGATTTCCTATCTGGACCCTCGTCGGGCAACGGTTCATTGCAATCCTTTGCCTTGAGAAACATGATATCCTCATCAGGGAATTCAAATTTCATCGGTTGGTAATCCTCGATCGGCTGTTCGGCAAGGTATTCAGACAACACGCTTCCCTTGATGGCCTTCTGGGAAACATACTGAATGTCATATTCCGTCAACACCATTTGCCATCTGGCAATCCTGCCCGAAAGCGCTTGCTTCTCGAAGACGTACTTGATCGGATCCATCTTTGAAATTAGCAGGGTTGTGTGGTTGAGCATGTACTGTCGTAAACGTTTCGCAGCCCAGGCTAGTGCACAACACGTCTTCTCCAGCATCGAGTAACGGGATTCACTGTCTGTGAATTTTTTACTCAAGTAGTAAATGGCATGCTCCTTTCTGCCCATCTCGTCGTGCTGACCGAGAACACATCCCATATTATTCTCAAGAACTGTCAAGTACATGATTAAGGGTCTTCCGGCCACTGGGGGTATCAAGATCGGAGGTTCCTGCAGATACTGTTTTATCTTATCAAATGCCTTCTGGCAATCCTCGTTCCAGATAATCACCTGATCTTTCTTTAGCAGTTTGAACATCGGTTCACACGTGGTCGTGAGCTGAGAGATAAACCTTGCAATGTAGTTTATTCTGTCCAAGAAACCACGAACTTCTTTTTCGGTTTTTGGCGCTGACATTTCTTGTATTGCTTTAATCTTCGCAGGATCAACCTCAATGCCTCTTTCACTCACGATAAACCCCAGTAGTTTTCCCGACCGTACTCCGAAAGTACACTTGTTAGGATTCAGCCTCAACCTGAACTTCCTAAGCCTCTCAAAAAGCTTCAGCAAATTGACTAGGTGTCCCTCCTCCGTTTGGGACTTCGCGATCATGTCATCAACATAGACTTCAATCCCATGATTAATCATGTCATGAAACAAAGTAACCATTGCTCGTTGGTAAGTGGCCCCTGCGTTCTTCAGACTGAAAGGCATTACCTTGTAGCAAAATGTTCCCCAAGGTGTAATAAACGTAGTTTTCTCCATGTCCTCCGGCGCCATCTTGATCTGATTGTAGCCGGAGAAGCCATCCATGAATAAAAATACGGAGAACTGAGCTGTATTGTCGACCAACACATCAATATGAGGGAGCGGGAAATCATCCTTAGGGCTCGCCCTATTCAAATCCCGATAATCGACACACATTCGCACCTTACCGTCTTTCTTTGGTACAGGCACTATGTTGGCGACCCACGGAGGGTAAGTGGTGATCGCTAAGAAGCCAACATCAAGCTGTTTCTGCACTTCTTCCTTGATCTTAACGGCCATATCTAGTCGTGTCCTCCTAAGCTTCTGCTTAACGGGAGGACAATATTCTCGCAGCGGCAAGTGATGGACCACGATGTCAGTATCAAGTCCGGGCATATCTTCGTATGACTAAGAAAAAATGTCACTATACTCTCTTAGCATCTCGACCAATCTCTGCTTGACATCACTCTGCAATGCGGCCCCTATCCTGACGTTCCTGACTAGTTCTTCAGAACCCAAATTCACAATCTCAATCTCTTCCTCGTGAGGCAGAATAACTTTCTCTTCTTGTTTCCACAAGCGGGCCAACTCTTCGGGAAGGTCTTCGTCTTCATCAATCTCTTCTTCGGCTTGATAGATCGGGCAATCGAAGTCGAAGTGAGTCGTAGAAGGTCCAGAGTCGATGTCATCTGCTATGTGGATCCTGTAATAACAAGGGTTAAGCTTAAAACAAGGATATGCAGGTTAGCACAAACCCCATTGCCATTTAATTGTTTTTCAAAACAAATATAAAACAGGAATAACAGAGATCACAACATTTGAATGCGAAGGAAAAACGCCTTTTGATTTATTGGTAAAATGCATGTACATAATCAAACAAGGCCCTGACAATAAAACCATTATGCCTCGGGTAGGATATAGGGTTGTACAACGATTGGAGAAAGTAAATCATTACTCTTTGCCAGTCACTTGGATGGTATCCCTGATGGACCAGTTGATGTGGATCTGGCCTGGTTTGCTTGGCTGGATCCAAGAGTCTAGGTCGCAATCGCTGTCCTCGCCGTCTTCAGATGCTGCGTTGACACTTTCGAATATAACCCTGCCACTGGTAAATTGGATCGGCCCTTTACCCCGGGACACACTGTGAGAAGAGGAGGCTTCAGCCGCAGGAGAGTATCCTAACCCAAACTTGTCCTGTTTGTTAGGTATTTCTAGAACCTGCCCCCAGCCTGGGGTAGATCCGGCTTGAACAACGGCCTGGGCTTCCTTGAAGGAAGAGAGACTCATCTCTGGTTTCTCGGTCATTACTGGAGCCACGTCCTTGACTTTAACAGCTTCGAACGCCTGACATAGGGTTTCGTGGATTTCCCCATCCATCTCAACATATTTGAAGGACGACAAATGGCTCACCATTATGTCTTCCTCACCACAAACGGTTACAATGCTGCCTCCAACGGCATACTTGAGCTACTGGTGTAACGTGGAAGTCACGACACCAGCAGAGTGGATCCATGGCCGGCCTAAGAGACAGCTGTAGGCAGGCATGATGTCCATAATGTAGAAGACTGCGTCGAAAGTTTCCGGCCCAACTTGGATCAACAAAGTCACCTCTCCAAAGACATGACGCTTGGTTCCATCGAAAGCCTTCACAACCAGATCACTGGGCGTGCAAATCAATCCCCGAGTATCTAACTTCATCAACACCTTCGTCGGAAGAACATTGAGCGACAACCCTGTGTCCACCAACACATGAGACATAATCGTTCCCCTACACTCTATCGAGATGTGCAGGGCACTGTTGTGGTTCCTTCCCTTCGGCGTCAGCTCCAGGTCAGTGAACCCTAACCCATTTCCAGCATTCACGTGGGCTACGACCCCTTCCAACTGGTTGACCGAGATTTCCTGCGGTACATACGTGGCATTCAACACCTTCAACAGCGAGTTGCGATGTGACTCCGAACACAGCAACAAATTCAGGATGGAAATTTTCGAGGGTGTTTGATGGAGATGGTCAATGATCTTGTAATCACTCTTTTTGATCAACCTCATGAACTCTTCAGCGTCCTTAACAAGTAAGTCTTTCTCTACCTCATGAGGGGTTTCCTCAACGACTTTACTCTTTCCCTTATCGGTTTCTCCAGTTTTGTCTGCTTTGTCCGCCACAATCTCAGGTGGAGCAAACACTCTTCCGCTGCGAGTGATTCCGCCAATTCCCACTAGGTTACCCACAGACTGCCCAGATGGTTCCAATTCTAACTTATGTCTGTTACAGTAGACGTCTGCCCCATAGTGCCACGGGACAACATTGGTGCTTTCAAAAGGTATCGGCCCAGCTTTCGTGATGGTAATGGTGGGCAGCCTAGGCGCAGAAATGGTTATCGTCTGGCGAGGGATGGTGATGGTGGCAACCTCATCATCTTGCTTCAGCATTACCTCTCCAGATCCACATTCGGCCCTTCGGCTAAACTGCAAGATTCCTTCGGTCATCAGACTCTGAATCCCCTCTATCAACTGTTCACATCCATCAGGACGAGTCGCACAGCCCATACACAATTCTCCACAGCCTGGAAAGAAGCCTCTCTTCATCAGCTTGGCTTTAACGAAGCTAAGCGGTGTCTTCAGATCCTTGACGTCAGTAAATAAATCCAAACTCTCGTCTTCAATAATGGCATTAACCCCACCTCCCCTATGATTCGGCATAGGGTTCTTTGTGACATTCGACACATTATCTGAGAAATTGATGATCTTAGCATCCATCATATCTTGCACCTTGTGCTTGAAGGATTTGCAGTTTTCTATTGTATGGCCAGGTGCCCCTGAGTGAAAATCACATGTAGCGTTCGTATCATAACCCTGCGGAGGTGCCCCTGTCAAGGGAGCCAGGGTTCGCTTCTGGACTAGCTGTAACTGAAGTAGAGTTTATAATAGCTGAGCATAAGACATGGGCGGTGTCTCAAGGTGACGGCTCGACAGAGGTGCCCTGTTCTGATACTTTCTGTACCCTTGCTGATTCGGCTGCTGCTGTTGCGACTGCTGCTGTGGCTGGGGTTGCTGGACAGCAGGGATGGTTATGCTAGCCACCTGTTGGCGCTGGCCCTTACCTTTCCTTCGAGCGTTAGACACGGCTCTCGTCTCCCCTTCACGCCTTTTACCACCATATGGTTTCTTTCCTCCTCCAGCTGAGGATAAATCAACACCTTGAATTTTCCCCAGTTTGATCCCATTTTCAACGTGCTAGCCAGTGATGATGAGATCTGAGAAGCTTCCAGACATACCGCTGACCAATTTTTCGTAATAAACCCCTGGGAGGGTGGCCACAAACATTTCAACAAGCTCCCGTTCAACCATCGGCGGTTGAACTCTAGCTGCTAATTCACGCCACCGCTGGGCGTATTCTTTGAACCCTTCGTTGTTCCTCTGTGAACCCTTCGTTGTTCCTCTGTGACAAGTTCTGCAGTTGAACTCGGTTCGGAGCCAAGTCACTGTTATACTGATAATGATGCACGAATGCCTCAGCAAGTTCCTTCCATGTGTGCACACTGGTAGGTTCCAAACTCATGTACCATTCCAAGGATGGCCCGGACAAGCTATCCTGAAAGAAGTGCATCAGCAACTTCTCGTCCTCAGAGTGAGCGGACATCTTTCGGTAGTATGACCTTAAGTGGACACGATGGCAGGTGGTGCCCTTGTACTTCTCAAAGTCGGGTACCTTGAATTTAAGAGGCACCTTGAAATCAGAAATCAATCCCAATTTAGACATGTTGACACCCATAGTGTTCAGGTTCTCGAAACTCCTCATTTTGTCCTCGAGTGCCTTAAACCTCAGACGTGCTTCAGCAGTCAGCTCTCCTTCAGCACTCCTTTGTGAGAACAAATCTTCTTGTCAATCTTCTAGCCATGGCTGAGGCCCATACAGATTTCCAGCACCTACGTTGCCGTTGCCCAGTCCGGCATTGCCATTAGCTTCAAAATTTCCGTTTCCGGCGCCAATCGTATTACCATTGAGCCCCATGTTAGCGATCACATTCCCGTTACCACTGCCATTCCCCCCGGTCACGGGGATGCCACCCTGAGGAGTTTCAACAGGTGGAGGGGTTGGAACATTCCCACCATGGAGTACACCGTTATTGTCAACCCTTGAGATCAGAGGCTGGACCAATGTTCTGAGCTGGTCTTGGCCGTTGGCAACCACTTGCATGAGCTCCATGAAGCGGCCATCTCTCTCGGAGTTCCTGAACGTCAGTCTGCATTTGCTCCATTGCTCTAGCTTGATTTGCTCTGGTCGGATAGCGGTGAATTGGCCTTCGATCAATCCTGGGACAACCTGCATACACAAAGGGTTAGAAAAACGACAAAGTGATCGTCATGCAAATGCTTCATGCAAATGTAAACATGTGTCTGTGTGTTAGGGAGATCCCCCTCGATCCTAGTGCCTGAGTGCCAGTGCTGATAATAAGAAGTCCGAGTCTAGTCGTGGAAATAACATCTCATATATATAAAGAAAGTACATCAAGGCGGTACACAACGTCACTGAGTACAAGCAGAATCAATAGCATGACCTCGACCAACAAGCTTGGTGATGGTCAGCATGCAACAATGATCAAAACAAAAGGATTACAAATATAGTCAAGCACGGCCACGGGCGCGGAACTCTTCTAACAGATCCCTCGTTTCTGGATGATCAGGCCGAGTGAGCAACCCTTCGACGAGTAACTCCCTCTGCCTAATAGTTTATTGGAGACCTTCAACTGAGTCTTCCCATGCTCCTTCGCCGAAACAATCTTCTAACTTCCGCTTCTTGGATTCAAACGTCAGTTTACGCTCCTTCAGGTTAGCAAGAGCCTTGTTCAGCAGGCCTTTAGCGGCATATCTACGAGCGGTTTCTTCATCAAACCTCTTCTCACTAGCCTTCACCTGGGCTTTCAATTTGGAGATCTGCTTCTTCAGTTTATCCTCCTGTTCCTTGCCGTTGGCGAGGGTGGCCTTCCAATGCTGATTAAACTTGGATATTCTCTGGTACGCTTCATCCAAGTGCTGCTTCTTAGTGGCCAATACGTCGTTGACAGATTTGAAGTCCCGACCCAAGCGCTCACGCTCAGCCAACTGCTTAGTCAGATTCATACCTAACTTGTTTACCAGCTCTGTTTGCCTCTTGAAGGAATGGACAGCTTCGCTTCTCTCGCTTTTGAGCTGAGCCAATTCTTTCTCCAGTTCTTCGTTTGCCTGCTTCAGCTCCTCTCGCTCAGCTAACACCTGATTGTACTGCTGAATAGGCACATTGGTAGGCTCTTCAATCACTGGAGGGATTTCTAGCTTGGCAGGAGGAAACGGCATCCCTATGATCTCTGCTCTAGCTCTGATCCAGGTCACATACGGAGCGTAGGCTTGGCTATTACTTTTTCCCAGCAATGGTTTTCCCCGCCTACTGATACCATTCCAAGCGTGTTGAAGCTTAGATAACATATCCCCCTCTAGAAGACCAGTGAGGTACAGAGATTCCTGCACCTCTTCATCCTTCGGCGGAGCTCTCAAAGCATAAGCAAACTGTCGGACCAGCAGAGATGGATTATAGTTTATACAGCCCTTTATGCCTATCAAAGGCACATTCGGAAACCCGCTGCAGCTGAAGATAATTTCAGTACCCAACCTATCTCTATCAAACCAGGCGACATCCTCCGCTGATAGACTCATCAAACGCTCAGACCACTCAGTTGTGGCTGCAGACGAAGCAAAGGGACCCTTCTTGGGTAGGTGACTATCCAGCCATCTATAGAATAGGGGCACACAGCACGAGACATTCTTGCCCCTTCGGTTCTCGTTTTTGTAGTGGATGGAATGATATACATCTCCAATCAAGGTAGGGACTGGATTCCCTGCTGCAAAGATGTGAAAGGCGTCGAAGTCTACAAAGTCAGGCATATTAGGGAACAGAATGATGTCGTATATGCAAAGAGCAAGAATAGCGTTGAACACGATCCAACAACCGTCTTTGGCACACTGCTGGGCCTTTCCCACTAAGAACTGCAAGGAAAAACCGGGAACCCTGTTCCAACTAGACAAGACTAACTCGGAGGCATCCAGATGAAGCGAAAAAGCTAGACTAGCCAGATTAGGCTCAGCATCCATATGAACAAATGGCATCTGACTTTTGATAGGCACACCTAACAAATCAGCATACTCCTCTAGTGTGGGTGTGAGAATAAAGTCCGGGAAAGTAAAGCATCTCAAAGGAGGATCGTAGAACTGCAGCAAGGCGTGCAACCCATTCAACTCAAACACAGAAGGTTTACGAACCAAGCTGAGCAGTTTCCCATAAGACTTTTTGAATTCACCTCTCACAGAATCATCTGCCAAAGCAATCAAACTAGATAGCTGAAAAACATCAGAAGTGGGGAGCTTGTAGGCTACTGTCTTCCTTAGAGAACCCATGATAGCACAATAGAAGGCAAGAAAACCTGAACCGGGGGGAGCGGTACCTGCAACACAGAAACACGTTAATGAAATGCAAACGAGTATGCAAAACAATGTAAAATGCAATCATGCAGCAGGAGATCAAGACGAATGTGTTGTTGAGGAGATGAAGGTGAAGATTCTGTATCAACAAAACCACAATACTGCTCTGTCAAGAACAACCCTATCTCTGATGCAAAGAAAACCCTGATATCGGACCATGAATCTGCTCTGTCAAGAATGATCATATCTGATGATGAGGACCTCTGATACAAGACCATAAATCTGCTCTGTCAAGAAAAAGCACATATCTGGTGATGAGATCCTCTGATATCAACAAAACTGATTCACTATCAAGAAAACCAGGTAGTCTGAAGGTTAAGGTTTCCTACAACAAACCCGACCCTGCTCACAGGTATGGACCTAAACTGACACAAGCTCGGCATCCTATGCGGTCATCAACGTCACAGACATTCAAGAGGGATGATACGATACCCAGAAGGTGTGGCATCACCGTCTCCTGAAGCGGCCTCACTCAGCTGAATCCCAAATGATCGGTCCCCAGAGTCGACAATCCTCCCAACCAACAACCCCTCAGGCCCAAAGGGCCGGAAAAGAAGTCAACCGGGAGAACCTCGTCTGAGCATGGATTTCATGAGACACTAGTACCTGCAAAGCAAGCACGCGCCCACTAATTTCCACAACTAATGCTAAGTACACTCAAGCCTGGGTCTGGCTTCTCACTCATCAAAATGCCCCTCCCACAACAGTACAAATAATCATATCATACTGAAAATAAAGTGCGATAAATAAACATAACCCAACAAGTAATCATACAAGCGCTAGGATTGACTCTCGCAGGGGACGTTGGATCCCCAAACTGACTCGCATAAGGGACGTTGGATCCCAAGAAACTATCAAGTCCCCGGCAGAGTCGCCAGTTGTCGCTACCGCGAAAATAAGGTGCCGGAAAAACAGAAGAGTCGCCACCTTTCGTTATTTATCCCTCAGAACGGGAAAGGAAACGATCGGAAAAACTTGACAAAAAGGTATAAGACAAGGTCATCGCAACCATTGTCTGGGTTCGGGAGTCGGTTACGCAAGGGGAAGGTATTAGCACCCCTCACGTCCATCGTACTTGATGGGATCCACGCTTGTTTGTGTTTATCTGACGGGTTGGTTTTATCTATCTACCTATCAAGGCTGGGTCTAGAAAGAAAAGAAAATGACTCGGCAAAGCGTCGCACTTTATGCCTACGTGTTCTCATCAGGGAATGAGAAATCAGAGTCAACGTAGTTCGACTAACTCCGGGTTACGGGGGAAGGTGGCTCGCCAATACATCAGTATTGTGCCTAGGTACTCTCAACGGATATGAGAGATCAGAGCTTACGTAGTTCAGGATAATACGGATTACGGGAATTCAGATTCATCTATTTTTTCGAGTAGGGTTAACAAACAGTTCCAGCAGTTTGGTGTATGCAGCTCGACCCTTGGAGACTTAGGCGTTACCGTTTGCGGTAGAACTGGGAGTTAACGACACTTTTTTCTTCAGAAAAGCTTCCTTTGACTTATGGACCCACGGGGAAAAAAGGTTTGAAGTTTGTTTTCTGTCTTTTACGGAAGAACTGTTTTTTATGGCTTGTTTGCAACCAATATCGCACTAGAGACTATGACCTGAGAGCGAATGCGTCGCATGTCACCCAAAGGGTACCATACTAAACATCCAGACTGTTGAAAAGAAACTCTCCAACAATCCTTTCTCAGATAGCTTAAGGCTTATAACGTACGATGTCAGTTAAACTTTGTTACTGTATTTTAATTTGTTTCAAGATGAGAAGAGAGAACGGGCTCAACTAAGGGGAAACTATCAAGTCCTAATGTTGTCATGCCAAGGATTCATCCTATGGTTGAGGTTTGAAACAGGGAATTCCTAGAAGTTATCATGCATAGGTTTCAACCTAAAGTTCTAACCATCACTTTCTTATCAAAGGAAGTGAGATTCCTAGGGGATCATGTCAATGATAAACAGAAACAGATAAAGCATCAGCTTAAACAGTAAACAGTAAACAGTAAAATGCATGCAATGCAAGTGAGAGAGGAAATGTGTGTGGGACATCAGCCTCCACAAGCTCGTCTCGACCTCAATACATATATGAATAACTGTAATCATATAGAAGAAATGAAATAAAATTCCATCAAGCAAATCACAACCCACATAGGCAGGGGAGCAGGGCTCTACCGAATACCCGCAAGCAAAGCCATACAGTAAAAATACAAGCAGAGGGAGCAACTCAACCTCTAGTGCAATCATGCTCCTAGCTTAAATAAATCTAAATATGAACTTATTCTAATGCATCAAGCAAATCAAATAAGTCACATCAATACAGTTGCACAGAAAGCAAACAGACAGAAAAGAAAGCAAATCAACAGCTTCCCCAGCTTCACAGCAAAGCTCTCCTTTGACAGCAGTTCAATCCTCAGTCTTCAACTGCTCTTCAAGGCTATCATCTTCAATAGCAAGTGTCAACTTGCTTCTTCAAGCTTTCAATGCATCAAACACAAGTATCAACTTGTTCTCCAACTTCAAGCTTCAGCTCTTCATTTGATCTCCTTCACAAGTATCAACTTGCTCTTCTTGCTCTTCTTGCTCTTCTTGCTCTTCAAGCTTCAGCTCCAATGGCAGTCTTCAAATACAGAGAAGTAGCAACTTCTAGCATCTTCAATCTTATAACAAGGACCTCCATCCTCTAGCAAGGGAGAAAGATTCATCTAACAAGATCAAGGTTTGGATAGTGGAAAGCAAAGTGAAGACCAAAGGTCACCACTAAACACTCCACCATCAAAGAAAGGAACCCTCAAAGGTTCTAACAACTTGGGAAGAGCCACACATCCTACCAAAGGAGGGATGGGGCCTTCACAAGGGGACCTTACATCATATGGAAGAATGGAAGTAATCAACACCTTCCATGTTTATGAAAGAAGAGAATCTATCTAGGAGCTCTACTTACAAACCCTAATCTTAACACCTAAACAGAACTACTCCAAAAGAAGGGAAATCTTCACATCCAAGCTTCTTCATGCATTCCTCAGCAGCCCACACATGCCGTCATCATCGTCCAAGAGCAAGAGAGGCAAAAACCCTAATCTAAGGGAACTAAAGAAATCATTCTAGTTGAATTAGCAAGTTAGGATCACCTAAAACCTAGTACTAAAGTTAATCCTAACTAAAATACTAAAACCAATTATAAAACCCTACAAAAATAACTATGGGAACCTAAGTCAATCATGAATCTACCATACAAAATCCAGGGGTTGAATCATCCAAAAAGTCCTATAAATAAATCCTAAATCACAAGGTACTAAGCTTAAACCCTAAAACTAGAGCACCTAAAGTTTCAACTTGAAACCACTACCTAATTTCATCACAAAAATGTGATAAAATTACTAGAGGAGCATGCATATCTAAACTAATCACACACACAAAATTAGCTCAAGAATCATCACCAATTGATCACACAAAATTCAGCAAAACAAGGTATCAACCATAATGGATTTAATATCAATTAAAATACAAAAAATGCACATAAAATGGAAATGCATGATTTTCCTAATCTTTCAATCTCTTAAAATTCTATACTCATTCATGAGTCAGTGGAAAAAAACTTGGAATTAATTGAGTTAATTTCCTATTTTTTATGAATTACTTACAAAACTATATGAAATGATGAAAATAAAAGAAATAATAAGAAAATAATAAAAGGTGCGTATCAAATAGCAATTCATTGCAGTTCATTTCTGGAATTGGGCCAGGAGGGGGTGTGGGTATCACTCAGTGCACTAAGCCTAAACCATTTCAATTAATGAAATGGTGCATTTCATTCCAAAGTCTCTCTTCAGAGTTCAACATCAAATCGTGGCCATCCATTCTTGGATTAAGTCAATTGTCAAACCTCCATCTGATGGTCCATGTTCATCGTTCCCAATTCAAACTGAGATGGAGGGAGTTCTCAGACGGTGGCCTGAGCTGCAGCGCCACCGTCTTCTCCAGTGAGGTGTTCTTCTCAGGTCATCAAAAATGACAAAACAAATCATCATCTTGCTCAATTTTCCATCCTGATCACGAATTCATCATCTAAATTTCCTAATTCTTTCTCTATCTCCAAACACGATAGCAATTTCAGAAATCTACCAAATCTTGATCATCATGATTCTTAAAATCAATGACACTAATGTAATCCTCACTCTTCACTGATCAATTTCCACTATCCAATCATGAATAAAACTCCAAGAATCATGAGAAATCCATCTCAACAGAAGTTGCATAACACCTAGCATTGTCTCTAAAGTTGAAATTGATCATCCAAAATCCATCTATATCAATAGGGGAACCTAACCACATGCTTCTAGTTCACTGAAAACACATAATTAGAGAGAAATTTCAAGAAGTTAAAACCTGTATTTGAGCTTGTACCAGATGCACTTCTTGCTCGATTCAACCTTCAAGATGATGCAAATTCACTCTAAATCACCTTCCAAAGCTAATGCACACCTCAGTTTCTCTTGGATTGGCCTTGAACTCAGAATACGATTTCCAATTGCAGCTGTGAAACTTCAACCTCACTCTCTGCTTCAGGGATCAATCTTCACCAAAAAAAATGGCTGAACACACTCTAATGTTTATATAGAACTCATTGGAAATGTCTAGAAAGTTCTGTAACCTTCCATAGGAGATTTTGCAATTTCAATTTCTCCTTCAAAGTCTCATGTGCACAGTCACGATTCTGGCTCTCTTTGGGCATGAAAAATGCTTGCAATCATCATCTCATGAGATATTGAACTAGTTGGTTATGTTAATTTCCTTGCTTGCAAGCCAATGGTGTGAGTTTGATATGTTGCTTCATCATGAAGTAACAACATGGAATGGTATGAAAATGGCCTCAAACCAAAATTCCAATATTGCCAAAGTCTCTAAAACTATTTTTCCAATCAAAATGACCTATAATTTTGCCTTGTTTGGACACAAAATGAATTATTTCAATTTTTGGTCATTAATTCTCTTTAATTCTTCTTTTTTTCAAAATTCCTTGAACTAAGTCTCTTCTTGAGCCATTTTAATGCCTCCTTGATGCATGGTCAAGGTTAAAATCCCATTTTGAGCAACTGTTTAGTTGAACAAAATTTCATTTGAGGTCTCTAAGTTGGTGAAAATGGCCTATGATCATAAATGACCTATAATCACAAATACCCAAAATACCCTTGACTTGTCAAAGCCATAACTTGAGTTCTACAAATCCTATCAATGACTTCTAGTACTATATGGAAATCTAAGAGGATAAGGAACAACATTCATGTTGGCCAAAAGTTCATAGGAATCATCCTTCTTGGGCAAAAGTTTCATGCAAGTTGGGTAACTTTCAAGCCCCAAATTCACATACCTCAGATGACTTGTAACTTGTCAAAGCCATAACTTGAGTTCTACAAATCCTATCAAGGACTTCTAGCACTAAAATTAAAGCTAATACCATGCTCTACAACAATAATGTTGGGGGAAAGATGAGATGACAATCACATCTTGAGCTAAATTGCCTTGAAGATAGGGGTCAAACTAGGGGATTTTACACTGTCAAGCCTTGGAAACCCTAGCTTGAAACTTCTCAAACTCTTCAATCATGATGAGTTAACCTTGGAATCATCCTTATAACATCTCAATGCATCAATCCATGATCACATGGCTCTTGAATTAGGTCTCAACCTTCTTCAAATCCTCAGTTGACTTAGGGTTGACCCAGTCAAACCCTAGCTGCACCAATCATGGCTGAGGCTCCTTATTCTTGCACAATGACCTGTCTAGGCCTCAAAGTGATCTTCAAAACTTTCTCATGAGATCTCTCAAGACCTCAAGTCCATCTCCATGACCTCAGAATCATCTGATGGTTTTCCCCATAACTCTCATGTTACGAGACACACACTCTTGGTTTCAACCACTCTCTCTGAGGATCTTTTAACTTCTCTGACAAGGATATCCACCTTTGAATACTTGAATAAGCTTCTTAGCTAGACATGTATAGCTCTTGATTGGTACCCATACCTCTTTATCTCCTGCACACATGTCAATGAAATGCAAATGGTAATGCTAATGTGAATGAAATAAAACACAAGCTAGGTGAAGAAATGTTGGGCAAATTTTGGGGTGTAACAGCTGCCCCTATTCAAACGGCATGAATCCAAGTCAGGTAAGGGTCATATGCTCGACTGTTACTCTTCCCCAAGGCTACTTTCCATCTCCGATGAATACTACTCCAAGCATGCTCTAATCTGGCTAAGGCATCACCCTCCAATAAACCGGTGAGATACAGAGATTCCTGTATCTCCTCTTCTTTAGGAGGATCCTTCAGTGCATATCTAAACTGTCTGACCAATAAAGAAGGGTTATAGTTGATGCAACCTTTCCTTCCGACCAAAGGGACGTTAAGAAATCTGCCACAAATATAAATAACCTCCTTACCAAGCATGTCTCGGTCAAACCAAGTAATGTTCTCTGCAGATAGACCCATCAACCTCTTCGACCACTTTGAAGTACCAGTGGTAGCAACAAACGGACGTGTCTTGGGCATGTGACTAAAAAACCATTTGTATAATAAAGGGACATAACAAGATACATTCTTTCCCCTTCGATTCTCATTCTTATGATGCACATAATGATAAACATCTCCGAGAAGTGTGGGGACCGGATTCCCTGAAGCTAGCAAGTAGAAAGGATCCACATCAACAAAGTCTGGCAGATTAGGAAACAATGCAATGTCGTATATACAAAGAGCTAGAATGGCGCCAAACACAATCCAACACCCATCCTTGGAGAACTGCTGAGCTTTCTCCACCAGAAAAGGCAAAAGAAAACCATATGTCTCACTCTTCTTAACCAGCTTCCCCTTCAACTTTAAAGCATCCAAGTGCAATATAGCAGCGAGCTTAGCCAGATCAGGCTCAGCATTAATATGAACAAACGGCATCTGATCAATAATAGATACCCCTAACAGCTCAGAATACTCCTCTATGGTAGGAGCCAGGACATAGTCAGGAAAGACAAAGCATCTCAGCTGGGCATCATAGAACTGTAGAAGAGTATAGACACCACTAATCTAATATGCTAAAGGCTTGCAGACAAACCTCACCAACCTCCCATAAGACTGCCTAAAATCCTCCATCACCTCCCTGTCGGCCATAGCAATCAAACTCCGCAAAAAACTGATATTTGGGGTAGGGAACCTGTAAGCTATTGTTCTCTTCAAGGGCTCCATAACAAGATCACTAGAATCGCGGAGGAAATATGCACCTGCAACATAAATACATGTTAATGAAATGCAGATGAAAATGCAAATGCAAATGCAAACAGGGGATCGAGATTGATGTGTTGTTGATCGAAAAGAACCAGCGCTCCGCTTTAGCAAGAACAAAATACCGACAATAGGACCCACTGATACCAGGGACACAGATTCACACTGTAAAGAATCGGGTAATCTGAAAGCTAAGGTTTCCTGCATAACCCAATCCCTCTCACAGGTATGGACCTATCCACTAACAAGGTTCGACATCCTATGCGTTCATCAACGTCACAGACTTTCGAGTAATGATGATACGTTCACCATTTCTGGTTTGGCATTATCATTTCTCGAAGAGGCCTCACTTAGCTGAATCACAAATGATCGATTCCCAGAGCCGACAACCCTCAGATCCAACATCTCGTCGAGCCCTAAGGGCCAGAGGAGAAGTCATCAAAGAGAATCTCGTCTGAGCGTGAATTTCATGAGAAATTGTACCTGCTAAGCAAGCAATCCCCCCACTAATCTCCATTACTAATGATAGGTTTGTACTCAAGCCCGGGTCCGGCTTATCACTCATCAGAACTTCCCTCCCCATAGCACAGCAGTAATGATATATGATGCTAAAAATAAATGTGGGAAAGTAAATGAAGTACATATATACAACACCCAAAAAATAAACAAACAAGCGCTAGGATTGACTCGCATAGGGAACCAGAGTCCCCAGCAGAGTCGCCAGCTGTCGCAACTGCGAAAAACACCCGGTGGAAAATAGAAGAGTCGCCACCTTTCATTATTTATCCCAAAGAGAGGGAAAGGAAACGATCAGAAAAACCTAACGAAAAAGGGAAAAGACGAGGTCATCGCAACCAAGTCTTGGATTCGAGAGTCAGTTACGCAAGGGGAAGGTATTAGCACCCCTCACGTCCGTCGTACTCGACGGGATCCATGCTTTATTGTCTATCTAAAAGGGTGATCATCTATCTATCTAAAGGTCAAGGGACAAAAGAAAAAGAAAGGAGACTCGGCAGAGCATCGCCGCTTTGTGCCTACGTATTCCCTCGTGCAATGGGAAAGTCAGAGTTAACATAGTTCGGCTAACTACGGGTGAAGGAGGAAAGGTTGCTCGCCAAGGCATCACGTCTTGTGCCTACGTACTTTCATCTGGTATGAAAGATCAGAGCAAACGTAGTTCAGGCTAAAAGACCACAGGTTGGTTCAAAAGGTTTTTAGGCCCGAGTGAGTTAACAAGTAGTTCTAGCAGTTGGTGTATGCGGTTCAACCATTGGAGACTTAGGCGTTACCGTTTGCGATAGAACTAAAAGTTACCAACACTCTTTTATCTGAAAAGATTTTCCTGCTTAATAACCCCAAAGGGTGAAAAAGATTTGAAGTGTTTTTGTGTTTTTTAGAGAAGAAGTGTTTTAATTATTGAGTGTTTATAATGTATGTTGTACTAAAGTCTAAAACCTAGGATTGAATGCGTCGCATATCGTCCTAAGGACGTATACTAAACACTCTAGGAAATTGAGAGGTAACCGCTCAATCACCATTTCCCAAGTACAAGGCTCATGGCACAACATCCATTATCTTTATTAAGTATGTTAAGATTGTATGAAGATGAGAAGAGAAGAGAATAGAGGACTCTAAAGGGGACTAACTCAAAAACCCTAAAGTTATCATGCAAAGTGGACTTAGAGTTGGGATACGAAAGGGAACTACCTAATGTTAGCTTGCTTGGATTGAACACCTAATATCTCTCCTACTCCTATCCTAAACGGAGGGACTAGGAACCTTATAGGGATCATGGCAAAAAAGCACAAGAAAGCACCAAGTAAATTCAATCAGAAGTAAGAGAGGCATACATGAAAATGCAACACTTAGAATGGTGGTAGGGAGGAAAAATGTGTGGGGCAGCAGCCGCCACAAGCTCGTCTCGACCTCAACAGCGATGCAAGAATGATGCAAACATGAAAAGGAAAGCCAAGGATAGAAACAAACGAACATGCAAAGAGTCGTCACTTTGGACCACATCCATAAGTATGCATCCAGTTGGAAAATGAAGACAAATATCGACAAAATCATGATCGACCAAACACAAACAGTGGCAAACACCAAAAACATTTCATTCCTAATGCATCATATCGACTTATGAAGATTCGAAATGAAACGGTATGCGAACAATCAAACAAAGTAGCAAAACAGGCCTGCCAGCACAGTGTTAATCGGTTAACCCTCAGGGTTAATCGGTTAACACACTGTTAACGTTTGAAAATTTTGAAAATTTGAACTGGTTAATCGGTTAACCATATGCGTTAACTGATTAACGCTTTGAAAACTTTGAAAATCTGAAAATTTGAACTGGTTAATCGGTTAACCATATGCGTTAATCAATTAACACTGTGTTGACAGCAGAAAATAGCAAAGCAGAATCACTTTTCAACAGCTTATCACTTCTCCAAACATGTCAATGATCACATAATCATTTAATCACAAAATTAAACCAGCAAATCATGATTCAAACAACATGTACACAGATCCAAACAGCATCAACACAAATCATATGAATCAAAATGCAGCAAGTCAATCAAAAATGAAAATCATCATGTTGAACATGTAATTAAGCTAAAACAGAATTCAGATCAAGAATTTCCAACCTACGAAGCGGAGATTTTCTTCGGTTGATGCTGATTTGTTGGAAATGAAGTAGATCAAAGCAAGAAACCCGGAATACTTTAAGATCCAATCTAATCCTTGTGGTAGAGATGGAGATCCTTCAAGATTAAGCCAAATTGCTTCAAATAATCACTTTTATCTTCACTTCAAATTTCAGATCTGAATTTGCACGAAACTTGAATGAAGAAACTGATCCAATGGAGATGATAGATGAAGGTTTAAGCTCAAGAATTAATGGATTCCAATGAAGAATAAATTAATTAAATGGATGAAGAGCTTTGGTGAGGGTTTTGGAAATGATGAAATTGAGAGAGAATTCTGAATTTGAAAATGGAAATTATGAGAGTTAGAATGCTTTGGTTTGGAGTAAATCACTTAAGTACTCTCTTGGTTTGGATCCAAAGTAAGGTTTGGAGAGTGGTTTGGAAACTTTGGAGTGGAATTAGGAGTGGGATTTTGGAGGGAGTTAAATTAATTTGAAAGCTAATCCAAATTTCAAAAATGGATCTAGATCCTTCCCAAGTGTAAAATGCATTTCCAAATGATCAAAAATGGACCCCAAATGGCTCTGCATTGAAAAATCACGTATAGAGGCAAAACTTACATTGGTTAATCGGTTAACCATATAGGTTAATCGATTAACCATATAGGTTAACCGATTAACACCTTCAAAATTTTGAATTTGGCGCCTTTTGGAGGGAAACATGCACGTTTGCTCGTTTCTTGTTGTTTCGAACCCTGTTAAGCTTCTGGAATGTGTTCTTGAACGCTGTAACGATGAGACTGTTCACGATAGCCTGAACGCCATTTTCTTGGCTGAAAATAACCTTCAAAACTAAATAAAATTGGTCGCCCAATCACTGGACAAAATGAATGTCGCCTGATACTCATTGTTTTGATTACTTGCACTGAGAGTGAATTCTGAGCCACATGAAAACCTCGATCCCCTGTCAAATGAACAATGCAAATGCTAGAAGAAAATGAAGTGAAACATAAACCAAGTCAAGGTTGGGCAAATTTTGGGGTGCAACACACACATTGATATGTTGGTAGACAACACGACTAAATTCAATGTCTTCTCCTTTATGGATGGATTTTTTGGATATAATTAGATGAAGATGGCACCTGAGGATATTGAAAAGACAACATTTATTACACCCTGGGGAACATTCTGTTACAGAGTGATACCTTTTAGGTTGAAGAATGATGGTGCAACGTACTAGAGAGCCATGACTACTTCTTTCCATGACATGATACACAAGGAAATTGAAGTTTATGTTGATGATATGATTGCTAAATCAAAGTCTAGAGAAGATCATGTTAAACATTTTGTTGAAGTTGTTTCAACGCTTGAGGAAGTTTAAACTCCATCTCAATCTTAACAAATGCACTTTTGGTGTCTGTTCTGGAAAATTGTTAGGTTTCATTGTTAGGAAAAGAGGCATTGAAGTAGATCCTGACAAAGTAAAAGCTATTCAGGAAATGTTTGTGCCCAAAACTGAAAAACAAGTAAAAGGATTCTTGGGGAGTTTGAATTATACATCAAGATTTATATGCCACATGACTGCCACATGTGCGCCAATCTTCAAGCTTCTCCAAAACGATCAGGGTTGTGTTTTGACGAATGATTGTCAGAAGTCTTTTGATAGCATCAAAAAGTATCTGTTGGAACCTCCTATTTTGTCTCCTCCAGTGGAAAGAAGACCTCTGGTTATGTATTTGACTGTCCTGGAAGATTCCATGGATTGTGTTATGGGTCAACAAGATGAATCTGGAAAGAAAGAATATGCCACTTATTATCTAAGCAAAAATTTCACTGATTATGAGTCTTGGCACTCTTCTCTTGAAAAGACTTGTTGTGCTCTAGCTTGGGCTGCTAAGTGTAACACCCCAAAATTTTCCCTCTCATTTCAACCCTAACTAGATCATGCTTCATTCATTTGCATCATGATTAATCATACCTTTACATTGGTGCTTGAGACATGGTATTAAGTTATTTCCGTATATTAGAACTTATTTTTATTCCAAGTTTTTTAGCCGCAAGCATCAGAGGCTCCGACATTTATTTTGCTCGGTGATTTAGTACCAGACTGTATTTTACAGTAGGATGTTTTGAGTGTAAGAGTTAATGCATGATTTATTTCAGACATTATTTAGATGCAACATCATATGACAAATTCTAGAGGCAAAAGTATGCCCAGAATAGGTGGCAACGGTCAATTCTCCAAGTTTCCCCCCAAAAGGCGCAAAAATTCAAATTTTGGGTGTGTTAATCGATTAACATTTTTTTCCTTGCAAATGATTAATCGATTAACCAGTGTATATTTGATGCGTCCGCAAGTGCACGGAAATATCGAAGTAATATAAAAGATTGTCGAACCCACAGAGACCAATGTCAATCTACCGTTATCTATCGCTATGGCGTAAATCTAAAGCTAATGGAATTTGGAAAGTTAAATGCGGATGAAATTAAATGCACAAGAAATAAAGATTTTTGGTTTAAAGAAACGCGGTAAAGGGATATCGGTATGTAATGCTTTAGCTATCGGGAATTCGGTAGGTTACCGGTGTCTTTTTGTCTATTGCAAACACTTTTCAGGAGAACTTACTCGTTTAAAGACCTTCGTCTCATGATGGTTGTTGACTCGGGTCATAATTCTAAGGGCCGAATGTACGCTTTCACTGTCTCATTCGGGGTTAAAACTACTTTTTGTAAACAAATAGATTCTAATTTCTTTTAAAGCGCTTTTGCTGTGTCTAAAATCAATGCCTAGTTTTTACCATCTGGTTCTAGCCTCAGCTGTCGCTTGTTGGTTCGTACCTTAATATGGTTTCCCACTGTCGTGGCAAAACCACCGTAAATAGCTTCTCACTGTCGTGACAAAGGTTTATTTAGAATTTTGATTAAAAACTACGGCCAGAAAGGTTGTTTGTAAAAAGGGAAGATTCCAGTTACTATCGAATCCTGTCCTACTAATTCGGTTACATACCGATAAAACTAATTTAGCTAGACATGATAATTAATGCAAACATAAATAAACAATGGCAGCAGAATAATATAACATGCATACTGACATAAATAAAATAATAATTCAATTAATAAAAATCTGTAAATCGTACTGATCTCGAATCCTTGAGTAGTCCTCCACAATGTCGGTAGGATTCTACTTTGGCGAGAATTTAAAGGTACAGGAACAAATAAAGCGATACAAATGAAATAAAAGGAAAAGAAATGGAAAATAATGCAGGAAAGTAAAATTGGCTTCAATGGGAATTTTGGCAGCACTTTGATACATCGAAGGTTCCCCCTTAAAATTGTGAATCTAAGGCCTATTTATAGGAGATAATTCACTCTTCAACTTCCAGAGATCATGGGTGAGTTATGGAGGGAGTGGGAGTAACTTCCAGTTAGTGGGCAGTGAGTGGAGAAAGTGTAGGAAGAAATTAAGTTGAGATTGATCGTGGCTTCTTCTGATTTGAACGTACTGATATTTTGCCTGCGTGACAGTCGTCATGAAATGTGACGGTCGTCACACGCATGACGGTCGTAATGGACCTGTGACGACCGTCATATCAGCAGAATCCGTATCTGCTATTTTTCATCTCTTTTCCTTCCATTTCTTCTCCTTTTCTTTCTTTAGTCTAAATTCTCCCAAATCTGCTAAACGGAGTAAATTAATCATATAATAGAGCATAAATCAAGATAAATTAATAATAGTCACAAATAAATACATGTAAATCAAGCCAAATAAACGATATGATTTCGCGTTATCAAACACCCCCACACTTAAACCATTGCTTGTCCTCAAGCAATCAACCAACACGGTAAAAAGAAATAAGCATAGTTCGAAACAAAAACATGATGAGACTCTAATCATACGTGGCTGCTAGGTTAATGTCAGATCGATAGGTACTAAATATCAATACCAAGGATACCGTAACGACACAATTTCAAAAACTCCTTACTTATGCAAACCAATCGGAATCATGCCATTATAACTCAACCTATATCTCATGCTCTCTTTCACCCCGTTTCATTATAGTGCAATCACATTAAGCCCGTTATCCATACACATTCATGGCAAGTAAACCTGTTAGTGACTATGATCTCGATGCTATTTCATTTTTTTCTCTGCAAATATGCTTAAGCATCAATTGAACTTAAAGAGTTTGTACCGTTAGGCTAAGTGCTCGGGTGAGGAGCACCTAACTTAGAAGGAACATGTCTTTTTCTTCATAATTTATTTTCTTTCTTAATTTCTCATTTTGCGCTAGAGATCATACACTTATTTGCATCGGTTTCTTACTTAGTGTGTTTAGGATGGTGCTGACTGCTTAAATAAACTACTTAGGGATTACTACAAGAACCTGGAGCTTTAAGGTTTCGGCATAATGGGTACTCAAATTGATTTTGCATATTTAGGGGGTTAAGGGTGTCAGGGCGGTATCAATTTTATCAAAACTTTCCCACGTTTTTCTAACATAGCCTGGACAGCCTATATACTTTCAGAGAACCATGACATGAATCGAAGCAAAAATTTGTTGGAGGCTAGAATTTTGAAATTTTGAAATTTTTGGGGAAATTGAATAACAAGCGAAAACCACGCATAAAGACTCGACAACACATGCAAAGACTTTGACATAATGTTAAAAATAGATAAAAATTCCTAGAAGCATGAAATAAAATGTAAAACAATAGAGTTCCTCCCCCACACTTAAACCAAACATTGTCCTCAATGTTTTAGTAAAAGGTGGAAAAGGAAAGATAGAACCTGTATGAATGCTACTGCTCTTGCTATCCTTGTCTTTGTTGATCACTTCTACTTCAGCGGCGGGCATTTTGAGATACCTTTGTTTGTGTAATTCTCGAACTAGCTCATCATGTTGCTCGCGTCAAGAGGAAGTACTCATCATCAGTGTTCCCACCAGCAGCGACACTCGTAGGAATGTCCGTGAGCATAGCTCATCTTCTCAGATCGTCATCTAGAGAGTTTTCGCTTAGATATAGCTAAAGAGTAACAAGTGATACATTTCTTTATTTTCTGCAAATTTAAACAAACAAATTAAAATAAAGACTTTATGAGTTGCCTCCCACACAGCGCTTTGTTTAACGTCGATAGCTCGACGGCCAAGGAGTGCAAGTACTCATGGTGGCTCTTTCGAGAATGGTTCATCGCTCGAACTTTGAATGGTCTTCGGTTTCCATGGCCACTTATCAAGCCATTTCTCATGTCCCTCACCTTTTCTTTTCTTTCTTCTATAGGGTGGTTCATTGTTTTGAACTTGTGGTGGTGGTTCTGGATCTATCCTAAGTATCAGTTTTTCAAATTTGGGCTTAGCTATTTCATCCACCACCTCAAAATTTAATCTTACCCTTGTAACAGTAATGATGACCCTAGTTTCATGGTCCTTGAATTTTCTTTTGTTATGAAGGACCTTAGACAAAGGTGCATTAGTGTGGATATTTTCCAATACCTCCACATATGTTTTGGATTTGGAGTTTACCTTAGCTTCCACAGCCCTTTGTGGGAGTGAAATAGGTGGGGTATAGGGAGGAGGGGCAACAATAGGTGCTTCCTTCTCTACCTCTTCGACAACCTCCCTTTCGGGTGGTGTCGGTGGATTTTTCTCAATAATTATGCTTGTCTCACCAAAACTCTCCTCAGACTCATCATCACTCTCCCTAGGATCTTTTATTTGTTCTTCATTACTAGTGGTTACAACATTCACATGGCTCTCAAGGAAGGGTCCTGGAGATGTTTGTGTAAGCAAATAGGTTTGAGTCTCCAAAGCCTTGCTGTGAGTCGCGAGGGAATCGACTATAATGCTCATCTGCTTAAGGTCTTCATCAATTTGGAGATGTTGTTTTCTAAAATCTTCATTTTGGAGAGTTTGTGTCTCCACAAAGCGCTTCATCATAGATTCTATCCTAGAATGAGTAAACGTCTCTTCGAATTCTTCTAGTAATAGTTCAAGGTTGGATGTATTGGAATCTTGCGTTTCCTCAAAACATTGGGAGTCATCATCGTAGAGGGAATTTGGGTGAGAATGCGTCGTATTGAAATCTTCTAATAATATTTCGAGGTCCGATTTAAACGGATCTTGTGGTTCCTCGAAATATTGGGGGTGGTAGTTATAAGGGAAATATGGGTTATACATAATGATTTAGATAAGAGTGCCTTAGTCTGTACTATGCAGCAACAGAATCACAATATTGACTGTTGGTCCCCGGCAACGGCGCCAAAAACTTGATGCGTCCGCAAGTGCACGGAAATATCGAAGTAATATAAAAGATTGTCGAACCCACAGAGACCAATGTCAATCTACCGTTATCTATCGCTACGGCGTAAATCTAAAGCTAATGGAATTTGGAAAGTTAAATGCGGATGAAATTAAATGCACAAGAAATAAAGATTTTTGGTTTAAAGAAACGCGGTAAAGGGATATCGGTATGTAATGCTTTAGCTATCGGGAATTCGATAGGTTACCGGTGTCTTTTTGTCTATTGCAAACACTTTTCAGGAGAACTTACTCGTTTAAAGACCTTCGTCTCACGATGGTTGTTGACTCGGGTCATAATTCTAAGGGCCGAATGTACGCTTTCACTGTCCCATTCGGGGTTAAAACTACTTTTTGTAAACAAATAGATTCTAATTTCTTTTAAAGCGCTTTCGCTGTGTCTAAAATCAATGCCTAGTTTTTACCATCTGGTTTTAGCCTCATTTGTCGCTTGTTGGTTCGTACCTTAATATGGTTTCCCACTGTCGTGGCAAAACCACCGTAAATAGCTTCTCACTGTCGTGACAAAGGTTTATTTAGAATTTTGATTAAAAACTACGGCCAGAAAGGTTGTTTGTAAAAAGGGAAGATTCCAGTTACTATCGAATCCTGTCCTACTAATTCGGTTACATACCGATAAAACTAATTTAGCTAGACATGATAATTAATGCAAACATAAATAAAAAATGGCAGCAGAATAATATAACATGCATACTGACATAAATAAAATAATAATTCAATTAATAAAAACCTGTAAATCGTACTGATCTCGAATCCTTGAGTAGTCCTCCACAATGTCGGTAGGATTCTACTTTGGCGAGAATTTAAAGGTACAGGAACAAATAAAGCGATACAAATGAAATAAAAGGAAAAGAAATGGAAAATAATGCAGGAAAGTAAAATTGGCTTCAATGGGAATTTTGGCAGCACTTCGATACATCGAAGGTTCCCCCTTAAAATTGTGAATCTAAGGCCTATTTATAGGAGATAATTCACTCTTCAACTTCCAGAGATCATGGGTGAGTTATGGAGGGAGTGGGAGTAACTTCCAGTTAGTGGGCAGTGAGTGGAGAAAGTGTAGGAAGAAATTAAGTTGAGATTGATCGTGGCTTCTTCTGATTTGAACGTACTGATATTTTGCCTGCGTGACAGTCGTCATGAAATGTGACGGTCGTCACACGCATGACGGTCGTAATGGACCTGTGACGACCGTCATATCAGCAGAATCCGTATCTGCTGTTTTTCATCTGTTTTTCATCTCTTTTCCTTCCATTTCTTCTCCTTTTCTTTCTTTAGTCTAAATTCTCCCAAATCTGCTAAACGGAGTAAATTAATCATATAATAGAGCATAAATCAAGATAAATTAATAATAGTCACAAATAAATACATGTAAATCAAGCCAAATAAACGATATGATTTCGCGTTATCAATATTTTACCTAGAAATTTCAAATTTCAGCGCTACAACAGTTGTTATCTCATTGCAATCACTTGAATCCACTTTTGCATTAGTTGGAAGGATCTAGAATTGATCCAAAATTTGGTCCATTTTCAAAATTAATTTCACTTCCCTCCAAAAATTCAAATAATTTCATTCCTAATCCCAAACCAAAATTATAACTCACACCCCAAACCTCATTTACACTTCTAACCTAGAGCTTCTTTAAGTTAATTTGCTCCAAATCTCACAGAACTTCACTCTTTTTTTTTTATTTCACTACACTTCTCATTCCAATTCTCTCAATTTTCTCTCATTCCAAAACTCGCACCAAAGCTCCATAACTAAAAAAACTTCACGAATTGTACATTGGATATTTTGAATCCTTGAGCTAAACCTCCACTACATCATCAATTCTGAAGTTGCAACTTATTTGGATCTTGATCAAGTTTTGGAATCATTTCTTGAAGAGCTCTTTGCTTATTTTTAGATTATTTCTTGGGTCTTCAACTTTTCTTTTTAAATCTTTATAGATATCTGGTTTTCTTGCTTTGATTCATCAATTTTATTTTGACAACATTCACCAAAGCAAATTTCAGCTTTGTAGGTTGGTAATTTTCAGATCTAGCTTTGATTTGATTTAATTTTGCATTTCACAATGTAGATCCATGGTTTTTTTTATGTGAATTGGTTCATTGATTGATTTAATTGTTGATATTATTGTTGATGGATTCAATTAGTGTTTGATTACGGATATTTGATATGATTTTTGTGTACAATCGCATGCCTATTCATGTGGATGATTGGATAATTGATTTGCTGCTGAAAGTGCTTTTGAAATGCTGATTTTCTACTTCTAGTACAGTGTTAATTGATTAACCAGTTGCAAGGCAAAACTGGTTAATCAATTAACCAGCCTATTTTAGGTGTTTTTTTGCTGATTTTCAAAGGGTTAATTGATTAACCACTTTTACCTTGCAAATGGTTAATTGATTAACATTGTTGCAGAATATGATTTTTGTGCATTTTCAAGCTCGTTTTAGTTTCTTTCCACTTTTAAACTTTATGGATTAATATGATGCATAATTGTGGATTATTTTGGATCTGTTTCACCTCACACTACAGTATGAATGTGATTCTTCAACACACGACTCTTGGTTTTCACGATGCATGTCCATGACTTTTATTTTGCATTCTTGATGCGATAATCATGTTGCATAATCATTTGCACAATGGTGTTGGCTTGTTATGGTTGCTTACCTTGCTGGATTTATGAAACATTTTCATGCTTGATTTTGATTCCACAAATGCATGTTCATTTGAGATGATTAATTGTCGATAAATATGCATGTTATTCTTGTCAAATGCTTAAGTATGCAATATTGTGGAAATTTGTTCACTCTTAGTTGTTGATACATGTTCACCAATCGACCTCACTTACTGCATGTTATTCTTGCATGTTATTCTATTAAATTTGCTCATTCTGCTTGCTATATTTTATACCTATTATGTCCTGAGCACATGAGTTGTTAAATTTTGTATCTTGCTATTGCTGGTTTTTTACTGTTGTACTGAGCTAAAGCATTGTCGTAGTGGCTATTTTTGGTTTATTTTCTTGGTTTTGGCTTGCCTTTGCATGTTCCCTTAAGGCCTCCTAGTCCAATTTAATTTTTTTATTAAGATTGGAGTAAGATATACATTAGGAGTTGATCCATGCATGATGACATTAGGTTAGTCCCTTTCACATGCCAACTTTAGGTCCATCTTTGCGTGCTAATATTAGGATAGAGATCCCTTTCGCATCCCAACCTTAGGACCACTTTGTATTATAACATGTAGGACCGAGTTCCCTTTAGGCCTTCTATGCGTCTTTCTCTTATCTTTCTCAAAATAAAATCAAAACATGTAATAAATATGATGTGCATTGTGTGCCACGAGTCTTAAGCACATGGGAAAAGATGAGAGGGTGAATTTCTAACCTCATCTTAGGGTACTTTGTGCGTGAGATGCTTGGATCGTTAACGCGAAGTATTCAATCCTATGTCATTAACTTTAGTGTAATATGCATCCCAAATAAAATCAATTCACTTTTGTTAAAACTCGCAAACAAATTTAAACCATTTTATCCTTCGAGATTGTTTGTCAAACCATTTTTCAAAAGGGGCATGTTATTTCCGTTCTACCACGAACATGCATCGACCCTAACTTCTGAAACACAAACTTAGCATCACTCTAAAAAAAATTAACCGATTGGTGGTCGTATCCACGAACTACGAATGCTCTTACTTCTTCATTCTCGTCCAAATAAGGATACGTAGGCACAAGACAGCGAAGTCTTGGTGAAAAACCTTCCCCCTTTCACCCGTAGTCTTTTGAACTACGTTGACTCTGACTTTCCCATTGCACGAGGGAATACGTAGGCCTAGAACGGTGAATTCCTATCGAGTCTCCTTTTTTACTTTTCCCCTTTTCGCTTCTGTTAGCATTAGGCTTTAAATAAACATACCATTTAATTAGAACAGCAAGAGAGGATCCCATTGAGTAAAACGAACGCGAGAGGGTGCTAACACCTTTCTCTCATGTAATCGACTCCCTAACCCGTTATTTGGTTGCGAGACCATGTCTTCTCCTTTTTGAGCTTTTCTTCAATTGTTTCCTTTACCCCGTCGGGATAAATAATGTTTGGTGGCGACTCTTTTTTTTCCCGCCGGTTGTTTTTCGCAGTTGCGACAGCTGGAGACTCTGCTGGGGACCGAACCCAGAATCTCCAGTTCCCTACGCGAGTCAATCCTAGTGCTTGTTTGTTTCTGTTACATTGTGTGTTTATCTTTACGCTTTTCCATGCTTTATTTGTTGTATATTATTACATTTTTCTCGCATTATTTGTATTTTCTTATTGCTTCCATATTGTTTTGTTGCTGCTGTGATGTTGGGTGGGATTGTTCCATGAGAGAAAAGCCCAGTACCCAGGTTTAAGTACACACATAGAATTAGAGAGGACTTCTGTTGGTTATGCGTAGCACTCGATACGTATTGTTAACATGAGATCCGCATTCAGACGAGGCTTTCTTGGGAGATACTCTGACCAGTATGCCTATACAGTAACTAGGGTGTTCCTTTGGGAGCTTATGACTCTGGAGACCATTCATGGGCAGTCAGTTGAGGCCTCCTTGATTGATGATAATGACAAACTAGAAATGGTAAATGTATTATCATTTCTCGACCTGAGAGCTCGTGATGTAGAGGACCTACTAGGATGCCCTATCCAAGACTAGAAACCACATGCAAGAGGGGATGGGTTTTGTAGGAAACCTTAACGTTCAACCTATCTAGTTTTTTGGTTTTCTTATCAGTGTGGACTTATGAACCTAGTATTCTGGTTATTCTAGTATTCTGGTTTTCTCGTTGGAGCAAAATTTTAAACTTATTCAGTCGACTATATAGAAGTTATTCAGAGCATATGGAAACCTTGATCCCATGTCTTCCTTTGCATAACATCATTATTGCATCCTAACATTCATGTTTGTTTATTTATAGGGTTTGAATCTTATCCTTAATTCTTATTGCTAAAGGTCTGTAGAGATGGACACCAGTAAGAAGGGTACTATCAGTTATAAATTTCAATTGCCAGAGTTGAGTCCGTTCTGTAGTCTGCTTGCCAAGACTACTCAAAGTAATTTGGAATCGTTCAAAGATTATTTGGCAAGATCCTAGTTATGTTGTATATAATCACATAGTATGAGAGGATGGTTATTCACACATTGTTACGGTTCTATGATCATTCATTAAGATGCTTCACATTCAGAGATTATCAGTTAACTCCTACTTTGGAGGATTTTTCCCTCATCTTGGATATTCTGGTCAAAGATCAGGTGCCCTTTCATGAATCTATGGAAGTCCTTGCTCCCGAAGATATGTTGAGGCTCTTTATTTGAGTACATATGTGGTGAAGGATAATCTACGATCCAAGGGTGGTTTATTTGGCTTTCCGTTAAGTTCCCTGATAAGTGAAGCTTTGATTTATGCTGAGGCATGTAGCTGGACTACTTTCAACGCCATCTTTGCTTTGTGCGTCTATGGGATTGCTCTCTTCCCTAATATGGCAGGTTTTTTAGATATGAACCCATCAAAGTCTTCTTGATGAGAAATTTCGTTCCGACCCTTCTTGGTGATGTGTATCATTTTGTGCACTTCAGAAGTTACAAGAAGAAAGGTGACTAGTTTATTGTTGTGTTCCTCTTCTCTGTAAATGGTTCATGAGCCATCTATCATGTGAGGGTGCTTTTATGGACATATCTTCTAAAGATATTCACTAGTTTGACAAGAGATTGTTAGGTGCCGAAATGATATATAGTTGCGGTGAGTTTCCTAACGTGCCTCTTATGGCGATAAGGGGTGGAAATAAATACAATCCATCTCTTGCTAAGAGATAATTGGGGTACGCGTTGAGAGATCCTCCAACACACGAAGAAGTGGAGGAATCCTTGTTCTACAGTGGGACAGAAGATTCTGAAATAAAAAGAAGGGTTGTAAAAGCTTGGGGTACCATTCAAAGGAAGGGGAAGTCATCCCTAGGAAAGAGCAATTCTAGAGCTTATCCTCCCTATATAGAGTGGGTGTAGAGCAAAGTTAAGATTGTTTGGTTGCCTTTTCTCGTAGAAGCACTTATGTACCCTCTAGAGATCGGGTAGCCTATGATAGTGGATATTGAAAGGTGTAACAAGCTTTGGGCCGAGAAGGAAGAACTTCGCAGAGAGAACGAAGAAGTAAAGATGGAAGTCTACCAGCTGGGTCATGACAAGAATGAGTCAGTACATGTCGCCAAGATGAAGATAGAGTTGCTGACCAGGAAAGAGTAAGAGATGGAAGAAGAAGTCAATAGCATGGAAAGGATAGGCAAAGATCTAAGGAGAACCAATAGTATTCTCCAACAGAGAAAGAAAGATCTAGACAGAGCCTGTCTTGAGATTTCCAAGTTCAATAGTCAATGGAACGCCATTGTGACTGCTCATAGGATGAAAGAAGATGAACTCCATGACCAAATTGAAAAGTTGAAGATATAGCTCGAGGACAAAGAGAGAGAGAGAGAGAGAGAGAGAGAGAGAGAGAGAGAGAGAGAGAGAGAGAGAGAGAGAGAGAGAGAGAGAGAGAGAGAGAGAGAGAGAGAGAGAGAGAGAGAGAGAGAGAGAGAGAGAGAGAGAGAGAGAGAGAGAGAGAGAGAGAGAGAGAGAGAGGTTAGAGCATAATCATCTCACAGGTTCAGAAGCGAGAAGCAACTTAAGGAGACTTTGGCAGCCTTGGAAGAGCTTAAAGTTCAAGTTGAGATGAAGAAGCCCAAACTTGAAGATGCTTTTGGAGAAGATGCTTAGGAGCTACACTGTCTCTACTTGGAGGGGATCATGCATAGGCGGGATGTTCTTATTTAGGAGTTAATTCAGAGACAAAAGTATCTTGATACCAAGTTATTCAAGGAGGTTCAAGCCTGGTGTAAAGAGCATAATGGTTGAAGAGGGTTCTCTGTAGTGGATATTGATGATATGCCTTAATTATTTTTCTTCTTTTGTATCTGATCACTGTCAGGCTTGTTGACTGGGGTCATTAGTTGTTATATTTAATTATATATCTTCTATTTGGGTTGTATGTATTGACTCGTTATTGTTCTCCTATTCAATTAATCTATGAGCGGCTTTTACGAGTCTTATATCCATCTCTTGTGTTTATTGTTGTTAAACTTGAATCAAGGTGTAGATCACCCTGGGAATACTCAAACATGAATTTGCATTGCATTCTCATACCCATACGTATAACAGATGTTCTTGGCCAGTTTTTCTTATCTCTGCCTAGCTTTCTTCAGCAGGATATCAGACTCTTATATTCATAGGTATGGTACGTGAGGAAATCAAAGACGAGTAGTAGAGAAGATTCAGGAAGAAATACTTGAAGTACATACCCATACGACTCAGTTCATGGAACTGATGCAAAACATGGCTCAGGGTCAGGAACAGCTGAGAACTTTGATCCAACCACTCATTGACATTCCAGAGTTGATGACAGTGGTGTTGTCCATCCTTGTGGTATTGGTACCATTCCTCCTGGCGGAGGTGCTGGTGTTGTCGTTCCTCTTGGCGGAGGGGCTGAAATTGTTTTTACTCCTAGCAGGGGTGTTACTAGTGGTGATAATCCTACTAGTGGAGGCGGTGTAGGCGAAGGAAGTGTTTGTGTTGTTCATGGAGCTGGTGGAGGTCACAACAATCATTAGGAGGAAGACCGACAAGAATATGCATTTTCTATGCACGACTTGGATGTTGGTCTCCATCAGAAGCTGATAAGAAGTTTAAAATGATTGAGGAGAGGATGCGGGCTTATGAAAAATCAAAATGCTTTTGGACATGATATGACTGATCTTGGTTTGGTTATGGGTGTGAAAATTCCACATAAGTTCAAGGTCCCAGACTTTGACAAATATAAGGGGACAACCTGTCCCAAAACCCACATCAGATCCTATTACCGGAAGATGTCCGCCTATTCTGATGATGAGAAGTTGCTCATGCACTTCTTCCAAGATAGCCTAGCTGGAGGGATTTGGTACATAGGACCTTAGAATGGTACATGAGATTGGAAAGGACTTATATTAGAAGTTGGAGAGATTTGGCAGAGGCCTTCGTCAAACACTACCAATATAAAAGCGATATAGCTCCCAATAGAACGCAGTTACAGAATCTTGCTCAAAAGGGGAATGAAAGTTTTAAGGAGTACACCCAGAGGTGGCGCGAATTGGCTTCACGATTTCAACCTCCTATGATGGAGAGAGAACTGGTGGATATGTTTATGGGCACACTTCAGGGTTCATACTATAACAGGCTGGTTGGTTGTACTTCCGCAGGATTTTCAGACTTGGTTATGGCGGGTGAACATGTGGAAAGTACGATAAAGATGGGGAAAATTTTAGAATGGTAACGGCTCCTCATCTGGAGGAGGAAAGAAACCGTATGCAAGGGCCCCCAAGAAGAGGGAGGGGGACACCAATTCTATTTCATCCTATAGGGGTAAGAGCAGAACAGGTCAGGGCTCTTCACACCAGGTTGCTACTGTAGCCATCCCAGCTGCACCTCCAAAGCAACCTTATGCTCCCCGTCAGTATCAAAACAGACAAAGGAAGTCTGAAAGGAATTTTGATCATCCATTTATGCCTTATTCCCAATTGTTACAACACTTGCTGCAATTGCGTTTAATTGAGTTTGGAACTTTAGCTCCACCTACAGGGAAGCTACCACTGGGCTATGATGCTAACGCCCGCTGTGATTTTCATTCTAGCGCCCCAGAGCACAGTAATGACAGATGTAGAGCCTTCCAGCATAAGGTTCAGGACCTTCTTGACTCAAAATCCATTGATTTCCCCAATAATGGGCCTAACATGATACAAACCCCTATGCCACAGCATGGCACGACAAAGGTAAATGTTATTGAAGTTGGGGAGAGGTTGAATCTGGTGATTGACGTCAATAAGTTGAAGACTCCATTATTGTTGGTCAAAGAATGTTTACTGAAGAGGGTGTGTTCCCAGGATGTGCATTTGATTGTCAAGGATGTGTATTACGTCCAGATGGCTTTGATTTGTTAAAAGAAGGTATACAGAGGTTGATAGATAAATGACAGCTTTAGTTTGATAGAACTTTTGTCGTGGATATTGGTAATGATGATAAAGATGTTGCAACCATTTCCATCTCGTACAATACTATTCATATATCGACAACAGTGCGACAAGCACCCGTCATTATCACCACACCGGGGCCAGTACCATATGAAAGTACCAAGGCAATTTTGTGGAGTTATGGAGTTGAGGTCTTCTATAATGGTCAAAAACAAGAATTGGTGGGTTCCTCAGATGCTGGATCTAATGCGGGTAACATTGTTGGGGTTGGAGGTATCACACGCAGTGTCAGAGTTTTCTCTCCGCTTGCTACTCAAGATGTTAATGTTGATAATTCTGATAAAGGTAAAGGCAAACAGGTTGTGGAAGAGTCCGCACAAAAAAGTCTAGTGATGCTTCCTTTTCAAAGGATGTAGAGGAGTTTATGAGAATAAAATGGAAGAGTGATTATAAAATTGTTGACCAATTGAATCAAACTCCATCTAAAATCTCCATTCTGTCTCTGCTACTGTGTCTAGAGGCACATAGAAATGCATTGTTGAAAGTGTTAAATGATGCATATGTGCCGTAGGAAATTTCTGTAAATCAGCTCAAGGGAGTGGTAGCCCATGTCAATGCAGGAAATGGTTTGGGGTTTACTGATTTGGACTTGACTCTAGCTGAGAGGAACCACAACAATGCCCTACATATCTCCATGGAATGTAGGGGTTCTTTATTGTCCCATTTTTTGGTGGAGACTGGGTCGTCATTCAATGTCTTTCCAAAGAAATCCCTCATGAAGCTGGATACACAGGGGTTAATTTGTAGACCTTACGATTTGGTGGTACAAGTTTTTGATAGATCAAAGAGGTCTATGTTCGATGAAGTGGTATTGCGCATTAAAGTTGGACCTGAGGTCTTTGATACGACCTTTTATATCATGGATATCCAGTCGGCCTATAGTTGCCTGTTGGGCTGTCCTTGGATTCATTCTGCTGGAGAAGTAACTTCGACCTTACATCAGAAGCTCAAATATATGGTCGAAGGGAAGGTGGTTACTGTTTGTAGGGAGGAGGACATTATGGTCGGTCATTTGTCATCATTTGAATATGTGGAGGTTGATGGTGAAATACATGAGACTCTTTGTCAGGCTTTTGAAGCAGTTCAAATTTAGAAAAAGCCTCCAGTGAAGGATAAAAACCCTGAGGTTTCTATGTCTTCATTGAAGGAAGCTCATGTTTTAGTTGAAGTCGGTAGTTCTTAGGGTTGGGGACAAGTTATCGAGGTGCCAGTGAAGCAAGACCGGTTCGGTTTGGGATAGAAGCCCTCAGAATCTCCTCCAAGGTTCAGAGGTCCTGTCAAGTTTTCAAGTGCTGGGGTCATTTTTGATCGGATTAATGCAATAGGGGAAGATGAATCACCTCAGATCCCATCAATAATGATTGTTATATGGCTCAGTATGATTTCGAAAATCCAATATACCAAGTCGAAGAAGATATTGATGAGGACTGTGAACTCCTAGAAGAATTGGCCAGACTTCTGAAACAGGAGGAAAGGGTCATTCAACCTTACAGAAACAAAGCCCGAAGTTATGATAGTGGCTGGAATTCCACCAGCAGAGAAACTTCTGGGTGATTATGGAGGAGCAAATGCTTCAGCAGGTCGGTTGAACATCGTGAATCAACCGGTTAATGTAGCAAACTTCCAACTGCACCCTACAACCATTCGTCAGCTCGAAAAGAGACCTTTTACTGGAAAAATCAATGAAGATGAAAATAAGCATTTACAGAGGTTTCTTACGATGAGTACAACATTGAAGATTGAGGGGCATTCTGAAGAAGCTAAAAAGTTAAGAATGTTTCCATTCACTCTTTTCGAAGATGCCGAATAGTGGTTCTACTCTTTACTTGTCGGGAGTATTACTACTTGGGAGGAGATGGAGACGACTTTCTTGAATGAGTACTTTCTAGATTTTGTTTATATTCGCAAAAGATATGATATTGTGAATTTTAAATAGAAGGAAGGAGAGTCACTTGGTGATGCATGCAAGAGGTTGAAGAGGTTAATGGTTGCTTGTCCCACTTATAACATGGAACAAACGGAACAAATTCAGATGTTTGTAAATGGCCTCAGGATGAAGACAAAACAACTTATTGATACAGCTGTTGGTGGCTCTTCCAACTTTACAACAACCACTGGTATCAAAAAGATCATTGAAGCCATTGCTGTAAATGAACACCTAGAATTATATACTGAAGTGTGAGAAAACTTGAAGGAGTGATCAATTTGAAACTGGCTAATCAAGTGGTGAAGATGGAAGATCAGATCGCTGCTGAAGTTGAGAGGATACTAAAAGCTATAAATATAAGTACCTAAATTGTAGCACAAGTTCAACTGGTACAAGCTATTAGTTGTGAGATTTGTGAGGGTCCTCATTTTGCTATGCATTGTGTAGCCACTACTCAATAAATTGAAGCGATTAATTTTCTGAAGCAGAACAACCCTTATTTGAATACATACAATCCGGGCTGGAAGAATAATCCAAATTTTTCCTGGAAAGACCAACAAGGGAATGCACAGAAACAAGGACCTACTCAGTACCAAAATCAACCGTAACAACCATAGCAACAACAGTATCGACCTTAATAACAACAATAACAACCGTATCAACAACAATATCAACAACCTCAACAATAGTATCAACAACAAGCACCAAAGAAGGCATATTGGGAAATTTCCATTTGAAATTTTAGTAACAGACAGTCGATGTTATATCGGATGTTATGACATCCGCTTCTGAACAGATTATTAAACTTAGCAGTAAAAAAGTAACGAAAGAAGTAAAGAACACAGGAAATTGTTTACCCAGTTCGATGCAAATCACACCTACTCTAGGGGCTACCAAGCCAGGGAGGAAATCCACTATAAGCAGTGTTAATTCAGATCTAAACAACCAGTTTGCACTCTTCACTTAATACCTACCAAATGCAATTTCAATCTAACTCTAGACCTGAGTTCTTACTCACCCCCCCCCCCCTTCAATCACAGCAGTGATATCAATCAAATAAAAAACAGATTCAAAAGGAAGACACACTTCAAACAAATCTTGATCTTGCTTAAAAGCTTCAATCAAGAGACATAGCACTCTTGCTTAAAAGCTTAGAGTGACACAACGAAAACACCACTCAAAAACCACATTAGTCCAATACAATCATGAAGGTGATAATTGCTTGACTCACAAGAAAACCTAAGGCAAAAACACACGTGAAGATATAAACACCCAAACAGAATTATTCACACCAAAATCTCTGAGTCTTTAGTAAGGATTGTCACTCTTCTTTATATGCGGCACATGGGCCTTGGGCCTAGGTAGCATAAATTAGGTTTAACCAAGTTAATCCAATCTCCACAATTCAAGGTGCTAAAAAATAGGCCATAGGAGTTTCCTAAAATATAGCCTGAGATAAAGTAGGAACCTAACAAAAAACAAAATAGCGCCCATGCTGGAAGATACCTGATGTCACAACATTCAGCTTGACATTCAATAAACTCTGTATTAGCTAACCAAACATATCCTACAGAACACTACACAAGTATGTCATGACATCGGTCAAGACATCTACACACATAACAATGTTTTACCATAAAATGCAGCCAATCAAGAACCTCTACACCATTGAAAAGATGGCCGCTCAAAGTTCTCAATTCCAAGAAGAGACGAGAAGTAATCAAAGGAGCACAATTGCTTCTATAAAGAATCTTGAAGTGCAGATGAGTCAAATAGCACAACAAATAGAAATTTCTCAAGCACAAGGCACCCTTCCAAGTTCAACAGTTACGAATCCTAGGGATCATAATAACGTTAGCGGTATGACAACAAGAAGTGGAAAATCTCTTGAAAGTCTAGAAAAAGAAGTCGAAAAAGAAGACCAACTGCTCGAAGTGGATCTTGAGATTAAAGAGAATGAGATAATACATGAAAAAGTTATTGAACCTAAGCAGGTAGTGAAAGAGAAAGTCGGTGAGCCAAAACCGATCATAAAGCTCCCATTCCTTACAAGAAACAAGAAAAATGGGCAGCATGAGAACAACTTTGAGAAATTCCTAGAGATGTTCAAGAAGATAGAACTTAATATCCCATTCTTGGAGGCACTCGAACAAATGCCCACTTATGCCAAGTTCATGAAGGACATCATATCAAAGAAGTGGACTATTAATACTAACCTGATTATTCTAATTGGAACTTGTAGTGCTATTTTGCAGGGCTTGAAGATTCCGGTGAAGAAAAAGGATCGAGGTTTAGTCACTATTCCATGCACTATTGGCAACAGGTCTTTTAAAAAGGCGCTTATTGATTTGGGAGCAAGTGTGAGTCTCATGCCTTTATCCATCTACAAAAAATTGGGTATAGGTACTGCGCAAGATACTAGGATTGCACTTCAGTTCAATGATCATTCGGTAATGAGACCATATGGGGTAGTGGAAGATGTTCTAGTGAAGATTGATAAGTTTATGTTTCCTGTAGACTTTATTATTTTAGCGATTCCGGAAGACGAAGAGATACCTCTCATTCTCAGAAAACCATTTCTAGAAACTGGAAGATGCTTAATAGACATAGAGGAGGGTACCACAACTCTGAAAGTCTATGATAAGGAATTAAAAATTGATGTTCGAAGCACTATGAAGTACAAGGATGTTCTAGTGAAGATTGATAAGTTTATGTTTCCTGTAGACTTTATTATTTTAGCGATGCCGGAAAACGAAGAGATACCTCTCATTCTCGGAAAACCATTTCTAGAAACTGGAAGATGCTTAATAGACATAGAGGAGGGTACCATAACTCTGAAAGTCTATGATGAGGAATTAAAAATTGATGTTCAAATCACTATGAAGTACAAGGATGATGTGGGCACTAGTCATACAATGGAGGTGATAGATCAAGTGATTGCTTATGAGAGTTCTCTAAATGCACTACAGTTACCGTTAGAAAGAGTATTAAGTTTGTCTATTTTTGAAGGAGATCATGAAGTTGACAGCAAAGAGGCAGAAGTGCTAGCCATGTCGAAGGCACAACCTCCGTGGAAAGGATCTCGACCACACCGGTGGGAAGATATTAGGCAAACTCAGTCGTTAGAAGAGAGTAAAGAGATGAAAAAGGGGACAAAGTTAAAACAACTATTGGAGAACCTCAAATATGTCTTCCTCGAGCCTAAAGGAAAATGCCCAGCCATTATAAACTCAAACCTCAAGAGAGTCCAAGAGGACAAATTTATCCATGTGCTAAAAAAATACAAAAATGCTATTGGATGGGAAATTGAGGATTTGAAAGGCATTAGTCCTACTGTTTGCATGCACAAGATTCTCATGGAAGATGATTATAAGCCGGTTGTGCAACCATAAAGGAGACTTAACCATGTTATGAAAGAGGTGGTTCGAAAAGAAGTGGTGAAGCTGTTAGATGCAGGCCTTATATATCATATATCTGATAGCTCATGGGTTAGTCCAATACATGTGGTACCAAAGAAAGGGGGAACCACAGTGGTCAGAAATGAGAAGAATAAGTTGATTCCTACAAGAATAGTTACTGGTTGGCGTGTATGTATTGACTTTGGAAGGATGAATCTTGCAACAAGAAAAGCCCATTTTCCTTTTCCATTCATTGACCAAATGTTGGAAAGATTAGCTGGTCATGAATACTACTGTTTTCTTGACGGATATTCTGGGTATAATCAAATTGCGGTTGCTCCTGAAGATCAAGAGAAGACAGCATTCACATGCCCTTATGGAATTTTTTCTTACAGAAGAATGACATTCGGGTTGTGTAATGCACCGGCCATATTTCAGAGATGCATGACGTCCATTTTCGTGGACATGTTAGAAAAGCATATAAAAGTGTTCATGGATGATTTTTCTGTTTTTGGATCTTCTTTTGATAATTGCTTGACTAATCTTTCTCTTATTTTAGAAAGATGCTAGAAAACCAATTTGATTCTCAACTGGGAAAAATGCCACTTCATGGTGCGAGAAGGAATAGTCTTGGGTCACAAGATTTCCCACAAGGGAATCGAAGTGGACCAAGCCAAAGTTGAAGTGATATCCAAGCTTCCTCCTCCAACTAATGAAAAAGGTATAAGGAGTTTCTTAGGTCATGTGGGGTTTTACCATAGGTTTATAAGAGACTTCTCTAAGATAGCCAAACCTTTAAGCACTCTTTTGGTTAAAGATATGGCTTTTATTTTTTATAAAGAGTGTGTTGATGCGTTTGAGACATTGAAACAAAGATTAGTGTTGGCACCAATTATGATCGTCCTCGATTGGTCTCTTCCTTTTTAGATCATGTGTGATGCTAGTGATATTGCAGTGGGGGCAGTTTTAGGACAGCGTAGAGAAAAACTTTTACATGTTATTTACTACGCTAGTCATGTGTTGAGCCCTGCTCAGATGAATTACACAACTACCGAAAATGAGTTGTTAGCAGTGATTTATGCTTTTGATAAGTTCCAGCAATATATGTTAGGATCCAAAGTAGTTATTTGTATTGACTATGCTGCTTTTAAGTATTTATTTTTTAAACATGATTCTAAGCCAAGACTTCTGAGAAGGTCTGTTCCAGAGGATGAACTGAGGGATGTTTGAAAGCTTTCCATGACTCAGACTATGGAGGACACTTTAATGGTGATAGGACCGCAGCAAAAGTCCTCCAATCGGGATTATATTGGCCCAACTTATTCAAGGATACCCAGGACATAGTTAAGGAGTGTGACAGATGTCAGAGAACAGGAAATATTTCAAAAAGGAATTAGATGCCTCAGAATTCCATGCTAGAGGTTGAGCTGTTTGATGTTTGGGGGATAGACTTTATGGGTACATTTCCACCATCATTTGGAAAGAACTACATTCTAATGACAGTGGACTATGTATCAAAATGGGTCGAAGTAGTGGCCTTACTGACTAATGACAGAAAGGTGGTAGTTAAATTTCTGAAGGAAAACATTTTTGTTAGGTTTGGAGTTCCGAGAGCGCTCCGTAGTGATGAGGGAACTCACTTCCTGAATCATCTTATGGAAAGGTTACTGAAGAAATACAATGTGAAGCACATAATTGCCACTCCATACCATCCCCAAATGAGTGGCCAAGTTGAATTTTCCAATCGACAGCTCAAGCAAATCCTAGAGAAGACAGTTAGTGCATATCGAAAGGATTGGGCAACCAAGTTGGACGATGCATTATGGGCATATAGAACTGCATTCAAGACACCCATAGGTATGTCTCTATACCAACTTGTTTATGGAAAAGCTTGTCATTTTCCCTTGGAGCTGGAACACACAACTTCGTGGGTCTCAAAACTCCTTAGTTTAGATCTTACAAAAGCGGGAGATTCCCGAATCCTTCAGCTCCATGAGCTCAAAGAATTTCGGACTCAAGCGTATGAGAATGCCAAAGTTTATATCAAACAAAAAAATGGCATGATCGTAGGATCCAAAAAAATGAATTTTGGGAAGGACAAATGGTCCTCTTATTCAATTCCAGGTTGAAGTTGTTCCTCGGGTTGAGGTCTAGATGGTCAGGACTATTTATTGTGAATAACGTGTTTCCGCATGGAGCTATAGAACTCAAAAATCAAGCAAACAGAGACACCTTTAAGGTTAACGTACAGAGGCTTAAGCCTTATTACCAAGGCCAAGAGGGTGGTCGGATAGAAGATGTTTGTCCTACAGGATAAGATGAACGACCGTCGAGCCATGCGATGTTAAACGAAACACTTCCTGGGAGGCAACCCTTTGTTTTCTTTTATTTTTGTTAGTATTGTTAGGTTTGTGCAGAGCCCTCACAAAAGAGCGAAGACGCCCCAAGGAACAAGATTCTTGAGCATACATATGAAAAATCCAGCACACCTGAGAAAAAATGGAAAACGATTGAAAAAAATTTGCGAAGTTGTGGAAAAGCAGGGGCCTGACACGGCCGCCCGTGTCAGGATGGGCACATTGGTAGAAGAAAAATTGAATTTTGATGACTTTCAGTAGGCTAACACGGCCGCCCGTGTCAGAACTACTGGGAACAAGTGGATTTCTTTTGCGCAGGATTATGGAAAAAAGAATACTGACACGGTCACCTGTGTCAGCTGACACGGCCTGTGTCAAGCTATGCTGAACCAAAATTTTGAAAGTTTTTTTAAAACGTGTGGTGGACCTCACACGACCCCCCACCTCTTAATCACCCAATTACACCCATTTAAACCTCTTTGCATCAGATTCTCTCACCACCTTTCTATTACTTTTCATCTTCAACCTTCATTTTTCCCCATTTTTCTCTAAAACTCCATAACCACCATACATAAAAGCTTTCATCTTTCAACTTTCCATTCACCCAAACATTAGTCCACCTTCACAAAAAGTGTTCCATTTTCCACCCTCTATCCCGTTTCGCAAACTTTTTCCACTAACCCTCCATTTTCCACGAAAAAATGCCTCCCAGACGTTTGGTAAAAGGAAAGCAACCGGATACATAACCATCGAGGTCGAGAAAGACAGCTAGTCACACGCCTAATACGCACGACATCATCTTCGATAACCCGAAACATGAGAAATGTTACTCCTACTACGTCAAGCGTAAGATAACATCGACCAGGTATATTTGTAACAAAACTATGTCTGATTTAGGCCTAAGCGTTGAAATCGATAGAATGTTTCATGTCCTAGGAATGTTAGAATTTATGCATTTAAAAGCTCCCACTTTTGAACGCGTAACTTTGGAATTTTTAAGTACTATTGAATTTCATTTAAAGAAAGTATGGACAGGGACGATGAGGTATTTCTATGGCTCGATGAAGTTCCGGTTGTTTAACACTAATCATGAATTAAGTGTCGAGGAGTTATGAGGCATCCTCCGACTCCCATTATATGGCCCCAAAGTTGTTCCGGATAGTTTTGATGCTAAGGCATTTTGGACGGCCATAACAGGTAAAACTGATTATATCACAAAAGGTGCCAAAGCGTCGAGGATCCAAAATCGATGTTTCAAGTATGCTCAGAAAGGTTTAGCATACATTTTGTTTAGCATGGGGGATATCATAGGGGTTGCTACTCAGAGAGAGCTATTTTTCCTTTATGCTATGGCTAATTCTGAAATGGTGAGTATAACTGCCTTTGCAGCAGATTATTTAGGAAGTGTAGGAAGGGTGACGCAAGGAGGTATATCTGTTGGAGGGATGATAACTCAAATAGCTGAACACTTCGGCTATGACGTTGCCTCACTGGGTGATACACTAGTGGCAGGTAAGAACATATTGGATATGGTTGTTGTAGTCCAACAGGGTATGATTTCTATTACTCCTTCTTATCATGTTGTGATGAGCTTAAACAGGGTTGTTATTGCTCTCCCTGACCTTAACAGAGTTAGTATTGCTGAACAAAATAATTGGATTTATGATAGAACCGTACCAGATAAGGACGGGTACAATGTTGAGCCTATGACTACAGGTGAGCAGGAGCAGATTGTTCCTTCCCATGAGGTGCCTACCTATGCAGGTGTTGGATTATCATCCACAACTGAAGACAATTGGTCGTGGGTGCACAATGAGATCGGGTACCTCTGGGCGGAGCAAACCCGACAGGGCAAAAAACAAGCTCGCCAAGGGGCGGTCATGGATGAGATGCATGCCATGATGCAATAGTTGATGTTGTAATTCCCTCCTCCGCAGTGAGGCCTTATACGTTCTTCTCTCTCGCTTGTACTGAAACATTAGGGCCAATGTTTAGTTCAAGTGTGGGGGGTTTTATTATTTTTTAGTATTGTAATTATTCCGTTAATTGAGTATTTTCTATTCATCTTTACTTTGATTTTGGTATGTTTATGTTGTGTTTGTTACAAATTTGTGGGTTGATGTTGTTTGAGTGATGGAACATGTATTAGTGGATGAGAAGATTCAACCTCTATTGGCTCTCTAAGAAGCCCCAAAATGTTGACATTGCTGAGTATAATGATTGGGCGCGACTCTGTGATACTAGACTATTTTTGTAGTATTGTGCACCCGAGCCAGATAGGAAACTGCACCATACTAGAAGCACTTTGGAACTTGTCGAGCTAAACCAAACATGGTGAGGGAAAAAAAATCCAAACACATTAGTCATCATGAGAGAGATTCGGGTATGTCTTTGTCACTCTGAGCTTGCATACTGACTGTTTAAATTTCACTACACCTATACACACTGAGGCATTTATTTTTGTGAACCCATATTCGTTCTAGTCACCCTTTGTATGTTACCCTTTGTTAACCCAGTTTGAGCCTTTTTCCGTTTGTTTGTTATAACCACGTTATATGAACCATTAGCCTAAACAGTTCCCTACCTTGCTCAGATAGGTGTTGTCAGAATAACCTGTGGAAAAAATTCTAAGTTTGGGGTGGAGATACCAAAAAGAACTAGGTAAGTGCAAGAAAAAAATGTATAGAAAAGAGATTGTGAAAAAAAATAAAAACAAATAAAGCACTTACCTAGAAAAAGAAGTTAGTTTGAAAATAAAGAATACATGCTCAAGAAGATCATTTGAGTAGAAACTAATGAATTTCGATGAAAAGATATCGATTACCTCTAATCGGTGCAAAGAACACAGAGAAAATGACGACACCGACTCTGAGCCATAACCACTTGCTTTCCCATTTTGTTTGTTTACCCCACTATGACCTTAATCCCCATTACAACCGTAAAAGACCTCAATAGGTGTGTGTTGTGTGTGTGTGTGTGTGTGTGTGTGTGTGTGTGTGTGTGTGTGTGTGTGTGTGTGTGTGTGTGTGTGTGTGTGTGTGTGTGTGTGTGTGTGTGTGTGTGTGTGTGTGTGTGTGAGAGAGAGAGAGAGAGAGAGAGAGAGAGAGAGAGAGAGATAAAGATAGATGGTATTCAAGTTTATGAGTTGACTTTGCATGCTATGACTTGAGTATAAACACTTTAGCCCGGAGAGATTTTGGTGAGAGTGTGAAAAAGCTGATAAGTAAAGAAGTATTTTGATATGGAAGTGTAGCAGAAAGCTCAGACTAGGGAAGCAGGAAACCTGACGGAAAAGTGAAACGAGAGTTGCAAAAGACATCAGCAGTGTTGTGGTAAGTAAACTTTAAAATTTGGGGGAGACCTGGAAGCTGTCTCGAGCATTGCTTGAGGACAAGCAATGAGCTAAGTTTGGGATTGTAATCAGTCACCATTTCTATTGTGTTCTCGTCACTTGTTCGACATTTCATCCACGAATTGGTAATGTTTATTTTAGTTTTTTTTAATTATTTCTGAGTATCTATGATTTTTATGTTTTACTCGAATTTTATGTTTTCTGGTGATTATATCATGTTTTGTTACATTTTACGCGTTTGGTGGTAGTTCTGATGATTTTAGGTCCATACAGAAAAGGGCACAAGACTCGGGTGAAGAAATTGGAGATTCTGGAAAGTCGAAGGAGATTTTAGAGGCAAACTAGTGGCCTGACACGGCCACCAGTGTCACCTGACACGGGCCGTGTCAGGAGGAAGCCTGTGCAGATGAAGTGTAAGTGTTGTCAGGGGGCTGACACAGGTGCCCGTGTCAGCTGACACGGCCCATATCAGCAAGTCGGGGCAAAACATTGATTTTATGTTGAGAATAGGGAGCCAACACGACTGCCTGTGTCGCCTGACATGGCCTGTGTTGGCATGGACGTGTCAGCCCCTATTTTTCCTGATTTTTTAACTGTTTTGACTCCTGAGGATATTTTTGGAAATTCCTTACTGATGTATTGGACCTGGGGGTATTTTAGACACATTCTGAGAAAGAAAAGAGGATTTTGGACAGAGGAAGAAAATCACGATCAAGAGAAAAGGGAGAACTGAAGATTTTCATGCGCATGAGTAATTGAAGATCAAAGTAATCCAAAATTCTTGTAATGTTTAATCTAATTGTTGAATTTACTTTGAATATTATGAGTAGCTAACCCCCCCCCCCAATGTTAGGGGGTGTCCCTGAATTGCTTATGTATTGATATTGTTTCCTTTGTTTGAATGACATAAGTGCTTATTTTATTAATCAAGTTTTATCGTTCATTGTTCTTACAGCTTTTTCAATCTGACAAATTGATTTAGATTTACGGTTAACCTTAGGTCGAATAAACCATCATTAACATAATCTGATCGATAATGCTTCAGTAGATATTTCCTAGGACTATGAATACCCTATTGCACTTGGACACTGTTGACACTATTTTCAATGCTTGATTTCAAACTAATTATCTATGGACATAGTAATTAGGTTATGATATTAAGAGATTTTCTCCCTAAGGATTTAGGAGTAAAACAAATTTCCATTCAAGAATTTGATAAAATTTGAGTTGTCTTTGAAATAAGGATTGATATTGTTACAAGGAAATTGATACACTACCCCTAGTCTGCTCTCATATCTGTTAGAATCTTATTCTATATTTTGCCTTATTTTTAGTATTGAAATTTTTAATAGTAAAACCATTTTCAAAACCCCAATTGATTTTGTTTGATTGAATTACCATAAAGCTTGCATTGTCTGACGCAATCCTCGAGATCGATACTGAGGATAAAACCCCTATTTTAACTACAATCAGCATAATAGACCACTTACTATTTTACCGATCATTCCCTTACGGGATTAGTAAGGGAATAAGCAAAAGGGGAGGAAGTAGTTTCCTCAGTTCTCTTTCGGGCTTTCTCTCTACCAAAGAGATTCCTCATTGTAACCCTACCTTTTGAATCCATTGTACCTACAAAGGGAAAATAAAAAGGGTCAATATAACTTAATTAAATAATTCCAAAAATAAAAACATAGTAATGTTAATTTTCTATCCTCAACGAAACGCCCCTTCATCTCATTAGTGTCAATGACACCTATAGTAACCCGAGTTTCAATGGACTGCTTCTTCTGCATTGAGGTACCATATTCTTAAGGGTTATTCGTAGCCTAGGCTCTCCTAGAAATCCCTCAAGTCTTCTTTCATTAATATCTTCTATGGGGTCAGAGAGTCTAGAGGAACAACATATGTGTGTGATCCTCGATTGAAGTGGGACCATAACTAACTTTTGTGAATCTGGTCACCAAGAAAATCATTTCCACTCAGGAAAAATCAGACACCAAAGACTCTCATTCGAGGATCCTATAGAAGACATGATGAGTGTCTGTGGTTCAAGGACGTACCAAGAAAAAACGATCCTTGAAATTTGACCAATTTTGTAAATAAAAAAGTCAATAAAATGATTAACCTCTTACTGCAGTAAAACTAATCCTTGATTATGAAGTTTGTCTAGGGAATTGCATCATATGGAAAATAGATGGAAGAAAAGGTTCAGAGATAGCTTTTGGCCTAGATACTCACACCAGAACTAGAGCACTTACACGTAAGCAAAGCACTCTGATGCAATAATGAAGGTGTGATCTTCAAATGCTTTAATACCCTCATATCAAATTCATTAAAAGGAAATCTAAAGTTTAATTAAGTAAACATACACTCACATAAAAGGATGGAACATCCATTGAAAATGACGTAAATCCTCTTATCCGATTTCACAAGGACAATTGCCCATTCGAGAGGAAAACTTACCTCTATAAGAATACTTTATAGCATAGACGTGCCATCAAAAACAGATAGATACCTAGTTGCATCAGTCGACTCTCAAAGTGTAGGATCGGTCAAAGTGTCAGTCGGAAAGAGACGCCAACCAACCGCGCTTGACACTTTAAAAATTTTCATTTAGCACCTAACCTCGACTTTGTTAGGATCACAACAATGTGTAATACTATGTTTTTTACACTATTACAAAAATATCTTTCGTAACATAATATTACCTCAGTTATTCAATCAACCGAAGTAATAGGGGATATTTAGGCGGCTACATTTTTTTGTATTTTATTAAAATACTTTCCACTATGGTCCTTAATAGAGACCATGGTGAAAAGTAGGAAGACGTCACTTTAAACCACAGTTGAAATTCCAACCGTGGTGAAAAGTGGCATATGGTCATGGTTTCAAATACCAAGTATTTTTGGTTTTTTAACTTATTTTTAAGCCACTTTTCACCACGGTTGGAATTCTAACCATGGTGAAAAGTCGTGTCGGGTCATGGTTCGAATCTCAACACCAAAATTTTTTATTTATTACTTATTTTTAAGCCATTTTTCACCACGGTTGAAATTCCAACCGTGATAAAATGTGGCGCCTTCTTATTTTTTTTAAAGATATATAACGCTCTTAGTTCATTCATTTTTGCCTTAGACGTACGTACTTAGACAAACTTCATCTTCTGTCTCCAAACTTCTTCCATTTATGAAACATTATTTCTCCACTAACCCAATCTTGAAAACATCATTTCTTCCATAAATGAAACTCAAAAAAAATTCTTGCATTAATGTTAGTTGTTTTTGTTGTAATTCTTGTTGTTTTTGTTTTTGTTTTTGTTGTTGTTATCGTTGTTGTTGTTGTTCTTGATATTTTTATTGCTGTTGTTATTATTGTTCTTGTTGTTCTTGTTATTCTTGTTGTTGTTCTTGTTATTATTCTTATTAATGTTGTTGTTGTTGTTGTTGTTATTTTTCTTGTTGTTCTTGATATTGTTCTTGTTGTTCTTATTGTTGTTCTTATTATTCTTATTGTTCTTATTGTTGTTATTATTATTGTTATTGTTGTTGTTCTTGTTCTTGTTCTTGTTCTTGTTGTGTTAAAAATATTTAATGTTATATATTTTGATGAAAGTTATCAATGTAGTCATGTAAAACATGTGGAAAAAAATAAAAAAAAAGTTGGCATACCTTTCACCATAAGTATTTAAGACAATTATGGTTATAAGTAGCACGTTTTCCAGTTTTCTACCACGGGCATTGGACTGTGGTTGTAAATAACCCATATACAATCTCACTCTACCTAACAACGGTTGTTCAACTATTATTATAGGTCTTTCGTAACCTTGAGTATATGTACTTTTTGTAGTAGTGTTAGTAAATTGTTAAAGTATCCTCTCGTCTCGAGCAGAAATTCCAACATAAGCCGAAAGGATAACAGATAGGGGCGGTGTCACCGGTGATCCGCGGAGGGACAATAGTAATGTTACCTAATTGACCTCATGAGCAGACTTCCCAACATCGCTATCGAAAAAATATCCAAATGATTCATTGAAAATGTCCTATCTAAAAACAATTATGTTAGAGGTACAATCATATTCAAAACTATCGAAAATTATCAATATGTACGAATCAGGGTGAACGTGCACCCAAGAGTTATTATTTGGGTCATTTAGGGCTTCTACCTCCATCAACTACGAAAATTCTCTATCGAACGAGTCACTTCCCGAGTTAGCTGATGAATTTCATATGTCAACCGTAACAAAGATAAAGGAATGGGAATTATGCTACAAAGGTCAGGGTTTGAAATGGTACCTAGAGTATAGATGGATTAAGGAGGGAAGAAAGTAAAAGGAGCGAAATTCAAAGATAACTCAAAGAATGGATTGTTCTAGTGAGAAAGGAGGATGCATTGCAACCAAAGGTTTCCAAAAATGAAAAAAAAACAACAAATAATTTCTCAAGAGACTAAGTATGATCCAATTAGTAATGAGAGTAGAAACCCACTTTCGATAAATCGTGCGACCTTTATATAGGAAGCAAATTAAGTAAGCGATGACCCGAATGCAAGGGAATGAGAAGATGAAAAGCAACAGTCAGATCTAGCCACAGGAATACCATAACATTCTAGTGTACTCAAGAACCTAGTGGAAACACCATAACTTAACCTGCCAATTTAGGGGCACGCGTTGAATATTCACATGAAACACCTCAATAATAGGAAAGTAATGTAATGGGAATGTTCTTCTCTTTGTCTCTCCATCATACTTATGTAGCCAATCTCACCTAAGGGCGGCTTAAAAAATTAGGCCCGCATAGAACCTAGAATACTTTTCATACAACCTTCCATGTTAAGCTTTAGGGAAAACTATTATGGGTCGGTCGAAAACCCAACAAGAGGAGACCCATTAATATTTCTAAAGAAGGCACAATAACCAAATCGGTCTGAGGATAAATACCTCTGCATGCATGATACATAAGGTACATTGATATTTTCCATATTTTCACTCTATCCATTTTTCGGACTCCTATTAACTTGGATTTTAGAGTTTTAACTTTTCAGGTCCACCCTCATGATCTACTGCATCGGAGATTTGCAACACCACATCGGAACTTCAACATTTCAATTCTAGTTTAATTATGGTTCTGATCCGAAACAACTTTCTTATTCAATGAGAATTACCAATTGCACATAAGAATATGGAATATATGTAAATCATTCAATTGAAGGGAGAACTCTTTATAATTGACTTGTATGTTTATGATGTTTTAGTGACACAAACAAATGCATGAAGGCAATTAAAGTTGGATAAAAACAAAATACACATTGTACTTGTAAAAAGTATAAATGCGACAACCTCTTGCGATGCAAGACTTTTAAAGGTTTTTATGATTGTTGTGGTGTCAAAGTAAATTTCCACAAAGATAGTGAGAAGTTCTAAATGTGGTGTTTTGTGTAATAAGTTCTCTTTTTCTAATCTCAGAGTTTATATATATATATATATATATATATATATATATATATATATATATATATATATATATATATATATATATATATATATATATATATATATATATATATATATATATATATATATATATATATATATATATATATATATATATATATATATATATATATATATATATATATATATATATATATATATATATATATATATATATATATATATATATATATATCGTGAACTTGGGTCTCAGATCTCAAAAGGATAAATTATATATCTATCATTCTTAAGAGTAGGAAAAGAGGTAGGTATTTCTCCTCTTTTTTTGGAAAATATGTTCTACCTCTATTTGAGTCCCTCTCTTATAATATTATGAATTAGAAAACGTCACCTCCACATTTTCAGAGGAGGGCGGACAACTTGAGAAAGTTGGTGTGTGTGACATGTTACGCTGCCTCCCTTCACACGGCCTCTTATTGCCTTTATATATATACTAGCGTCCAGACGGGCACTCGCGTGCCCGTCTGTATGCTTTTTTATTACACACATATAAATATAAATGATATACTTTTATTCAATATTAATTTTACATGGAAGTTATGTGGGAAGTTATTAGTAGGGAGTTATATGAAAGATGATAGTAGTAGTTCAATGGAAGTTATTGTGTAAGTTATATATTTTTAAATAAGGGTAAATTTGGTATAAAAAAAAGCTACACCAAAAACCAAGTATTGCCTTTATATATACTAGCGTTCAGACGGGCACTCTCATGCCCGTCTGTCCGCTTTTTTTAATGCGCACAGCAGAAAAATAGCCGTGTGTATATCTTTTTATGAGGTATTTATTGTACGTCGCATTAGAAATAATATTATCTATACTATGTAATCAATGACCTTCTTTAATAGAAAGACCGGACATGAAATCTTTATCATAGAAGTTTCTTTTTTCTTCCATTGTTTTGTGTATTAAATAAGAAATGTAAGACTATCATAATAGAATATTTTTTAGAGAAAAAAGATAGTGAAATTAATAATAATTAGTGTAATATAGTATTTTTTATCTTGTAAAGATTCGAATTAATTATTCATAGATCCTTTTATCAATGCGCTATTAAGCTTTAAAAAACTACAAATAATGACGAAATATATCTCTATAAAATACTTTTTTCTATTTTAAATGAAATGTTTAATATCTTTTTAATCATACATTTACTTTAAAATTTTATTTTGGTTCACTAACTTTAAAAAAAAATCCTTATTGATCTATTAGTTCATCAAAAAGTATTATGTTATTATTTTTCGTTTAATTAAAGACGAATTTAGAAATCAATTTTTAAATTTTTGTGTGGCTATTAGATGAAAATGATATATCATTTCACCTAAAGTGAGAGTATTTATAATTTGGTCATGACATAAAACATAGATGTTAATATATATTTTTAGGGTGAGGAATTGGGATGTTATGCCTAACAGTTATGGGCGTTGTGACTTTCTACTCTTATTGCCTCATGTATATCTGGAAAAAAAATCGCATGTAATTTATTTAAAATAAAATTATTACACTAATGAGGTTGAAAAACAATAACAACCAATTACACTAAACTTAAACAAATTATACTGACACCAAATTAAGGCTAAATGAGAATTATACCTAAGGCTAAATCACAAAGCATATGATATATAGTTTCTGAGATATATAATTAAGGCTATTCATTTATAAATAATTAGGGAATATTTTCCCAAGAATAAATATACTGAACTATATACTTCAAGCTTAAATATCAGTTAATTACCTAATTTATTATACCTAAGTATTTCCATCTGCTTTCTATTACGGTAGTCCTGATATATAGGTATACCTAAAATCATGATAATTGACACAAACCACAAAGCATATAATACTACTTCAAACTTTTATGTGTATGATGATGACAATCTGATACTACAATGAATTATACATGCGGTTATGAATATTGTGCCGGAAACATTTCATGGCAGTTTATGGATTTTGTATTTTAATAGAGACTTCCAATGTAATGAAATAATAATTACGTGTAGTGTCATATTTCGTCAACAATTACACCAAATATATCAAACACCCATTGAAAACTTCCAAACAATTTCTTAGTATAATCTACAAAACATCCATGTACCATATAATTTTCAATTTATACTAGAAATGCGCGTCAAAAGTTATGCAATATTCCAATTGTTACGACAATTTCTTAGCAAATATTTCATAGTTACAGTAATTATCAAGTACAAAAAAAACTTCCACGTATCAATTAAAAACAAAACAAAAAACGCAGGTAAGTGTAACGGTTGGTTTCCATTAATATCTAGAAACGATGTCCATAAAAGAATGTAAATCAATAGAAATGTAAATAGGAAGAGATGTGACCAATGTTTAATAAATTCATTCAATTATATTTTAAAAAGAATATCCGACAAAAATAATGTCAGAATGAGTTTGTTGAGAGCCTTGATCTACACTACTTTATACATTCATTCCATTGTATTTCAAACAAAGGTACCAGTGAAGATTGAATTCTCTTGATAAATTATAGATGAAGTAATAGATCAATTATTTGCGCTCCAATAATGGAAGTATGCACAGTTTGACAAAGAAAGTGAGAGAGGGATACGATTAATTTGCAAATAGCTTGACAAATTGAGAGAAATAATTTGTAAATGGCTTGGAGAGAGACTCACTTTGTATTGAGGAGTTAGTATGAACCTTAATAATAGGAATGACTATTAGAAATAGTGGGAAGTTATTTTTTACAGTTATTATTTAGTATTATTATTAAATAAATCATGTGAGAAATTAACCATTAAGGTAAAGGGTAAATATGAATAAAAATATGAAATTAAGCATTAATGACGGATAATTGTGGAACAAAAATAGGCCACACCAAAAAGTTGTATCTCCTTTATATATATATATATATATATATATATATATATATATATATATATATATATATATATATATATATATATATATATATATATATATATATATATATATATATATATATATATATATATATATATATATATATATATATATATATATATATATATATATATATATATATATATATATATATATATATATATATATATATATATATATATATATATATATATATATATATATATATATATATATATATATATATATATATATATATATATATATATATATATATATATATATATATATATATATATATATATATATATATATATATATATATATATATATATATATATATATATATATATATATATATATATATATATATATATATATATATATATATATATATATATATATATATATATATATATATATATATATATATATATATATATATATATATATATATATATATATATATATATATATATATATATATATATATATATATATATATATATATATATATATATATATATATATATATATATATATATATATATATATATATATATATATATATATATATATATATATATATATATATATATATATATACTTATTTATTTATTTAATTTTATATCTTAAAACATTTAACTTTAAATTTAAATCATACAAAGTTAATATCTCAAATGGATAGGAGGCTGGATCTTTATAAACGTCGATACTTAACTTTCTTAAGATTAGACGTATATGTCTTGTTAAGGTTTATCTTATAATAATACAAATATGTAGTTCCCTTTACCCTAAGACTATGTTGGTCCACTCCTTGTTCCTTGTTTTACTGCTACTTTATTTTTCTTTTCCTTGGTGACATTCCAATTCCATTTGTTGAATGTTGGTAGTTTGAAACCTTACGGGTCACCACCCCCGTCAAAATCACTAGACCAATCCCAATCCACCTAATAGCCATAAAGCTTTCTCTTTGGTCTCAATGAATCTTTGAACCACAAAGAGAAAAATGTCCCTAGCCCCAAGTGAGAATGTGAGATAAAGACAGACATTCCAGTTGTATCTTGTTGCTTTTGAGGAATATAATTTTATGTGTTCCCGAAGTTTATCATAATGCTTTATTTTTATTTAATCAATACTATTACTACTACTATGGTATAACTATATATTTGCATGCATGCAAGTAAATCCCTTCACAATACCCACGTGGATTTTGGTGGACGATATGATTAATAGTAGTAAATCAATTTTGATTTGCTTCAAATTATTTACTTGCACAATTGTTACCAGTAGTATTTTCTTTTTACACATGGCATTGGGAAAGTGAAAAACTGAGATAGATGGGTCCCACAAAATCCAATGAGCCACGTAACATTATGATTAGCAAGAGCATTACATATAAGACCGTGCAGAAGTGGTGTTGTGAAGAGCATATTTCTCCTATATTTAAGAGGTGAGGTTGCGTGAGAATATAGAAAAATGAGAGAAGAAAAAACGGTTTAGTTGCTTTGCTTGTTTCTTGGGGTAAACGTAGTTTATTTAGTGACACACAAATCGAATATAGGGAGCATCTTTTGAAAAGTGGTGTTAATTCCCGTTTGTCGAACTGTTGTTCATCAATCTCAAGACGATCTGATTCTCTCTCTCTTTCTCTCACTGTGAATATGAATGAATGTTTTTTTGAATCTTTTGGTCGATATTCTATATGATGAAAGTGGGGTCATTGGTTTGCCTTTAAAATGTACTCATTTGAACTTGATTTTGATGAAACTATATACTAGCCTTTTTCTTTTTGGTGTAGTTTCTATCTTTGACCCATTGAAATGTGTTGTTGTCTAGTGGACTAGACGCATAACAAGCCAAGTAAGAAACCAAGAGAGTGTTTGTTGCTTTGATCATTGCAGCAACTTACTTTAACTTTTTTATTCTTAATCCATTTTTCAGGATCATCTTGTTTCTTATACGGCTAATACTGTTTCTACCGTCATCTACTCAGATTCAGGTTGGATTTTTGGACCATCACCAATTGCTGCCATTTCTTTTAGATATCACGTCACGTGATTCCCTCAACGACTTCATCAATCCTATGTTTCAATTCTACACTATCACTGTTATGAATAAAATTAATATTTTTATTCATTTAATATATATAATATATATGATATATACTATTCTATCCGTTTTAAAATGAACTGTCGTTTTAGGATAAAAAATTTGATCTAAAATAAATGTTATTCTTATTTCTTAATGTAGTAATAATTGTTATTTTTTCAATTATGTCATTTAATTGGAGTATTAATCTATAAACTATTTTTAATACATTAATTAACAAAATTAATTTAATAAAAATACAATATTTTAAGACAATATCATTGTATTCTTTAATTTGTCTGCAAAAAGTTTAAAAGACAATTATTTTGAAACAGAAATAGTCTCTATTAGATATATTAGTTGTTTTAATTTTAAAAAGTCAATTCTATTTTATCATAATAATCACAATTAATAATCAAGGTTAAAATCCTTTTCATCATTTCTAAGAAAAAAATATATATTTTCATTACTATATTTTTTCTTTCATAAAACTCAAATTGTGTAAATTGATTTCACCAATTTTAAAATTATATGCTTTAATTTTTTTTTTAAATTAACTTTTTTTTTCTTTTGAGAAATTAAGAAAATCCTAGCTTAATGATAAAAGGGTAATATTTACTGCATCTGATTTTTAATAATAAAAAAAAAAAAAAAATTTTAAGTTCATTCGAAAAAAATGTATTTAGACTATATGTAATCCAGATATATTAATTAATTAGTCAATGAATTTAAGAAATATATATATTTTCTTATATTAAAGACTAAAAGGAGTACTAAAATATTTTTTTTTATTCATGATAATCATTTTTTTATAAGTAAATAAAATTAAAATTGAAATTAAACTTGAGTATAAGGGATATTCAACAACAACAAAAAAGCCCACACAACAACATCAAGGGTCAACAAACAACAAAAATCACAGAAAAACAAAGTTAACTAACAAACAAGAATAACAACGACTTGGAATCCCAATCCCCTAACACAAAATTGTGCTTCTTTTATTCCTAGTAAGAAGTCAACTAAGTATACTTTACCAACAACATAATTTTCTTCACTCCTTTTCTGCCACCTTTGAAGAGAATATCGTTACGACATATCCTTCAGAGTTTAGACAACAGTAGGGAAAAGCAAGAACAAATGAATCATTGATTCTTCCGAGCCTAGGCAAATATGACAAACTAAGTTTGGGCGCCACTTAGGATCCCTCTATGAGTTAATTCCTCGCTAGTTGGAATTATATGTTGCAATAATCTCCAACCAAAGACTTGCACCTTATTTGAAATAAATGACTTTCAAATAATATCCAATTCTCTTTGAAGCCTCTCCTCCTAAAACCAATTTGAATTGCACAAAGACCATAGTCTGCTATAGCAACCTTTAACAGAATAGCCATCAGGAATATGCCACCAAACAAAGGTATCTTGCATCTCCTGAATCAGATGAATACCCAACAACAAACACAACAATTGATCAAAATCAAAACTTACAGAAGCAGGAAATAAGTTGACATTCACATCCAAATCCCAGGTCCAAGATCCATCCAGCCATTTGCCACAACCCGCCACCTTTGAATTAGCTTGTTTCACACATGAAGACAAACCAGGGAGCAAACTAGGCAAAAAAATGTGGCCCTAACCACTTATCTCTCCAAAGTTCAATGGAATGACTGTTGGAGAACTTACAAGAAATGCAATCCCCAAACCAACTAGAATCCTCCTGAAAAGCCTTACAAATTTTCCTCAAATCTCTCCACCAAATTAGGCCTTACTCGAATTTTCCAACCTGCCACCATGTAAAATATTCTCCTTAATCTCCCCATAGCTAAAGGAAAAAAAGGTATGGTCACACATTCTTTGGTTCGTTTGCAACTTTCTAGAACCACTTACTCAATAACGCAACATTGATGTTCTCATAATTTCTAACATCAAGCTCTCCAATAGCCCTAATTTTACACACCTAAGGCTAACTAATCCAGTTAATTCTCCTCTTAGCTACTGTCCCTCCACATAAAAAAGTATGTTGATCTTTTTAGTTTCCAAAATTACAATCTTAGGGGCTTTATAGACGGAAAAAAAAAAGATCAGGATTTCACTTAACACTTCATTCAGAAGCACTACATGAGCCCCTATAGACATAAGATTTCCCTTCCAGCCTGACAAACAATAATGCAACTTAAACAACAGAGGAGACTATTGACCGGTAAATTAGCAAGTGTACTAATTGTACCGATGTAGTAATAAGGGGAAATTCCCCGAATGTCAATCTCAAGGACTGCTTGACGATATAGAATTCTGGTTTTATGTTAGTTAAACAAAAGCCTTGGGGTTTCAAAGGTTTTAATTTGTAAAAATAAAATGCAAAAGGCAAAAAGAGTAAAATAAAGGTTTTGAACAGAAGGAGAAGCAATGCTAGGGTAGGGTGTATGAACTTTCTTGTAATAACACTAATTCTAAGTCGCAAAACCACCGCTCAATTTAATCATTACCGGTTTTAAAGATTAGTTGACTCTAATTCCTTAGCAGAAAACCCTTTGGTATTCTTCCTATGCCCTAATTCCTTGGCGATATAGGAACAACACCAAGCAATTTGTTTGATCTAAAACATTACGGTTACTATAGGGTATCCCCATTCCTAGGCAATATCTACTATAGTATTATCGTATAAAAGCATTAACAATCGTTTTTCCAAACCTAAAGTTAACCGTAAATCGAATCTTATTTGTCATATAAGAAAAGCCTTAAGAACATTATACGATAACAACGATGATTAGAAAGCAGTGAAAACACTAATTCAAAGGAAACAAGGTCATTACAGAGTCAATTCAGGGACACCCTCAAACGGATTCCCGGAACTCTAGTTATGATCATTTTCGTGCAGACTGCTAAAGATTTTTACTTTCAGTAGCCCTGACACGGGCAGTGTCACACGACACGGGTGCCCGTGTCAGGCTGCTGGTTCTACATCAAAACTCTTCCGAAATCTTGCCATTTTCCACGGTTTTCGCTCTGCTTCTCCTTTATTGTTTACCTGGACCTAGAAACAATGAAAACACCAAACCGACGCGTAAAATGCAATAAAAACACATAAAATGTGACAAGATAGAACAAATGATTAACAGAAACAAATGGTAAAATAACGTGTAAAAACCACCGATCAACCATATTTCCTTCTTGCGCGAATTAGCACCAACAGGGATACAAAAAAAAATTATCATTCAAATTAACTCTAATAATTTTTCTTTTAAAGAAGTTAATACATAAACCTGATGAAAACTCAAAATCACACAATATCGCTTGAATGCTCCATAAATTATGCAATGAACCTTCCTTTAACAAAATTGTATCATCCAGGAATTGAAGGAGAACAAAGGAAACATGATCTACAAATTTTAAAGGAATAAACTCGCCTAACCAAACATTATTGCGCAGCAATTCTGCGAGGCCTTCAACAACAATGGTGAACAAAATAGGAGACAAAGAGTTGCCTTGGCATAGGTCCCTTCGAGCTAGAAAATCCTTAGTAGGACTTTCATTCACTAGAACTGATAAATAACTTCAAAAAATGCAAGCATTCATCCAATTCATCCACCTACACCCAAAGCCCCATCGTTTCCATTATATAATGCTGATAACCCCAAAAGACAAAGTCATGCACTTTTTCAAAGTCAACCTTGAAGATAAGGAATTTTTTTCTTATTCCTTCTCGCGTAATCAACTAGCTCATTAAGAATAAAAACACCATCAAGTAATTTCCTTTTAAGGATGAAAGTTGGTTGGCAAGAAGAAATAAAACCATAAATCCCTTTTTTCAGGTGCTCTACCAATAACTTAGACAAAAAATTTGTACGTACTCCCCACAAGGCATATGGACCTAAGTTCATTAATATGTCAAGGATTCTTGACTTTTGGGATTAAATCCATATAAGCCATGGGGAAGACGTTGGGCAGAGAAGCATAAACATAAAATTTTTTAAAGCAAGAAAATAAATCATTTTTGATAATATCCCAACATATTTTGAAGAAGCTCAAGTTAAAGTCATCTAGCTTTAGCTCTTCTCACCACCACACAACCATACCACCTCCTTAATTTCTTCATCAGAGAATGATTCCTCTAGACTATGAAAATCAACAACTAAAAGATGCTTAAATTATACCCCTCCAAATTTGGCCTGAGAGCCTTAGGTTCTTGGAACCTACATCTGAAATGACTCAAAACTTTCAGCTTGACTTCCTCAACTCGCTCAAGAAAAACCCTTTCTGACTTAAGATCCGAAATACAATTTCTTCAATACCTCCTCTTCAGGCTTGCATGAAAAAAATTAAATTAGAATTTCCCACATTCAACCACTTAAATATAAATTAAATTAGACTTTGCCACACTTTAGAAGAAGTGTCTTTCTTTTTACCCGATATATCATAAAACTCCACATCCCCTTTACTGGCCACTATAAGATTCAATTCGTTTAACTCCTTAATGGTTTCCTTGACTACCGACTCAATTTTCCCAAACACTTCATGATTCAACACTTTCAGTTTGTATTTTAAGAAATTAAGCTTTTATTTAAACATAAACCCAGAATTCCCCTGACCTTTATAAGAATGCCAGGCCTCTTCCACAACAGATAAGAACTCTTGATGATTAAACTAACAGTTAAAAACCTTAAAAGGTTTGGGACCCTAGTTTGAAAGGTTAGCCTTGATCCAAACTGGATTGTGATCATAGATTTCTCTACAACCCACATGTTTCCCATCAATAGACCAAGATTGCAAAATACCTTCAGATAAAAGGAACCTATCTAAGCTACTCATAGCAAGCCCCTCAACATTGAACAAAGTAAACTTGTTCCTAATAACAGGAATATCAATCAACTTCATTCTTTCAATAAACTCAAAAAATTATATCATTTCACTTATATTAACAAAGGAACTATATCTTTTCCTCTCACTCTCCCTCTTGATAGCATTGAAATCTCCACCCAAGCACCATTCACCTTTAGAAAAACTATATATAAGATGAACCATATCCTTCAAAAGCTTCCTTTTTTATTTTGTAAGAAAATAGAATAATAAATTTTGACCAAGTACATAGCCATTCCATTCCAATCCAGATTAATCCCCACAAAACCAACCCCTGAGAAACTGAGGTTGACACTTGATCACTCCTAATCTCCACAAGATGATAAGGCCACCTGACCTCCCTTGATCTGGATTCATCGAACATTCCATGTCTTTACTTCCTCATAAATATTTAAAACCTTTTTCCAAATTCTACAAGCAACATTTGCATCCCTCTTGCCTTATAAACTCCTATTACCTTGAACAACATCAGAATCGGAGGTTGGATCATAGCACAATGCGACCCCCTTGTAAATCTACCTGAATTGAATTGTCAAGTTAAGTAAAATTTGATAAACTAAAATATTATCCAAAATAATAATAAACTTTTCATTATTGTTCTAAAGTGTTAATGATTTTGAGACAGAAAAAAATACAAGTAATACATCTTTTTAGGATGGATGGAATAATACTAGTACTCGTATTATACCTATTTATAAAATTTTATTTTGAAGAAAAAAAGAGATAAAAGGAATATTTCTTGTGAGTATTTATTGATATTGAAAGTATATTACAAATTGCATTATGTAAGATGACCCCATTGATTATATATACAAAGGAAATTTAAGGAAAACTCAATTTACTTTCTTAAATAAATGTGTAAGGATTAACTACATAACTAACGAACCTAACCTAACAATAAGTTAAAAATACAACAATAAAATGGTGTTTGTCGCTGTGAGAATTGGATATCAAGCTATTGATTAACTTGAATCACAAATTATTATTCACCACCAGTCTTTAATTTGTCCAAGGGAAGGGAAAAAAATCGAAATAACCCATGAGTATGCAATGGAATGCAAAGTTATAGAATCTAAGGTTCGGGGGTTGGTTAAACTTAGGGAAGGTGTTAGCATCCTAAGCATTTGTAGTACTCTACATGAATCTCTTGTTCTATTGTATTATTGTTGTTTGCTAAGAGTAAGAGACCTAGGGGGTTTATTTTTAAGTATACTCGCCAAGAAATCCCATCTTGTGCCTACGTATCCTGACGGGAATGGAATTAGAGTATTCGTAGTTCTCCTAAAGGGATTGAGGAACCATTGACTATGGTCAAAGTTCCAGGGGGAGAAGGCTTGTTGATTGATTCTAGGAGAAGAGACATGCCTTCATCTTAGGGAGAATACTCGACTTAACCTCCACAAATGTATCGAAGACGGTCTTTGTGTCGCATTGAGAGAAGGGCTCCAATTCGGATTTTTATCGACGAATATGCCACGTACCTCTCTCAAGCGAAAAAGATTATATTATGGGGTAGGAGAATTATATCTCGACTACGTAGATGAATCATGTCTAGTTCTCTTCATTGGATAATTGAGTGTTTAGATTGTAAGTTATCTAAGTTGAAGTCTTAAGGGAAACTATCCTAATATATAAGGATGACCTAAACTGATCGACCTGAAAGATCAAGGATCAAGCGGGGGAAAATAATGTGAATGAAGATGCAGTGTGTACGACTTATGAAGTTATACATAGGTTCCTCCCTTGGACATAGACATATGCAATTATATCATTACGAGAAAACGGATATGAGTACCAAGCATTACAACTATGAATTATGATTGAATATTCAACCTATAAGGCATGCAGCATAATCGACTTTATAAAATGAGATACCATAAGATAAAAAGTCAAGCATAAATAAAAGCTAAGAGTGCATAAGAACACAAAGGTATAGAAATGGTTGATATAAATCAAGAATGAGGCCCTCCATCCCTATTGGTCAACTATCCACCTTAGACTAGCACAGATACTTGATTACATAAAATCAGTATAATTGCTAAAAAATGGGGTATAATTGATAATTATAAGTAATGATCATATTTTCATAAAGTGATTATAAAAGAAAGCAAAAATCTAAATATGATTAATATTTAAAAGTATTTTCTAAAAGGAAAACCAAATTATTTGATTATAAAACAAATGAACTAATTAAGTTATAAAATTTAAATAATAGAAAATTATCTCAAATAATTAAAAGCTATTATATTATATTTTTATTTGATAAATAAAAAAAATTGTATTTGATGAAAAGAGAATTAAAACTAAAAAGGAAAAAAAGAAAGGTTTCGTCGCTGCAGGTGTGATTTGAGGGATCTACTACGGACCTCCGGTCCGTCTTCAATAAGGTCGTCTGATTAAGGGTGAGTCAAAGAATGACTCAAATCTACAGTCTTCCTATGAAGATGTGTGGTAAGGTTCACGAACATGCACATACTGGATCCACCTGCATCATAAACAAAGAAACAACGCCCAAAGAGCTCCCATTTACTCATCCCGCTCTCTCTCCTTGAAACTCTCCTCTTTACTCTCTTTCTCAAACAACAACCAGCAAGCACTAACACCCAGCAAAAATATGAGATCAAACATGGTGGTCTACACAAACGCCCATGGTGGTGTCGAAGAACTTTGCGACGGTGAACTGTGGATTAAGTGACTTTGTATGTAATATTGGTGTGCTTACATATAATAATGCAATTCTTTATATGTTTGTGGTTTCTCACCCCTTCTGTTTGAATGATATCTTTACATGACACCGTGCATGTAATATTATGTCATATATTGTTGCAAAATCAAAGTCTAATTTTAATAAAAATTTGTTGAAGTGTTGATTTTGCAACAATATATGACACAAAAAGTCAAATTGACAAGTCTTTAAGACTTCGATTCAAAGTGGAACTCAAAGTAAGTCATATAATTTGACTTGTTTTGATTTTAACATAATAGATATTCCTTTAAATTCATGGTGGTTAGATTCAGGGGTGTCAATTCATATTTTTAAATCTTTACAAAGGTTCAAAACAAAGAGAAAACCAAGTGAAGCTAAAGTGAACCTAATTGAAAAAAATGGAAACAAAGCTAATGTGCAATTTATAAGATTAGAATAGTTAAGATTAGATTTTGGTTTTATTTTGAAATTAAGAGATACTTTGAATGTTTCCTTTATGAGGCGTAATTTAGTTTACGTGTTAAGATTCGATGATGATTGTAGATTTTATTTTAATTTCAATAAAAGAATGTGTTTGTTACTTTATAACGCCATAGTTATTGGAAAAACTTATAAACATGATCATTTATATAGTTTGGAAATAGATTCTAATATTTATAATAGTCTACAAGAAACTATTGGATATAAGAGACCTTTATTAAAGGATACTTCGCTCTTTTTATGACATGAACATCTATGACACATCTTGTTAAGAAATGTGGTTGGGCCTAACTCAACCTTACAAAATCAGTTTTGTAGAATTGAGTTAGGCCCAACCACAATTTCTTAACATGGTATCAGAGCCTGGTTTAAGATCTGGTGGGCCACCTTCTATGGTTTCCGCTATCGGGCCACCCACCATTTATTTCCACGCTTCAGTTGTCCAGTCCTGAGCGTGAGGGGGTGTGTTAAGAGTCTCACATCGAACAATATATGGCATGAACATGTGTTTATAAGTGGGGGCAATCCTCACTCTACCAACCGGTTTTGTAGGGTTGAGTTAGGTACAACCACATTTATTAACACATCTCAAAGAATATGATTAATAGATAAATTAAGGTGTCCTCTTACCACCACTTGATTGTAATGACTTTGATGATTGTATACACTACATAAGAGGAAAATTCACAAGAAAAATTAGGAAGGGTTCTAATAGAAGTTAGAGAGTTTTCAGAGATAATCCACTCTTATATATTGGGTCCTTTAAGAACGATCATGTGTTGAAATAAGTACTTTATAATATTTATATATGACTATTCTCATTTTGGTTATACTTACTCAATGAATGATAAGTCTACATTCCTTAAAAAGTTTAATATTTTTAAGACTGGGGTGAAAAATCAATGTGGTAGAAAGATTATGATAATAGATCAGATAGAGGTGATGAATTTTTATGTTAGACATGGTGAGAATGGACATATGTGGGACATTTTGCCAAATACATTGAGAAATATAAAACTATTTCTCATTATACTATGTTTGGTATTTCTGAATAAAATGATGTGGCTGAAAGGCATAGCCATACCTTGTTGGATATGGTAAAATCTTTGACGAGTCAAACTAAGTTACTTAATTTCCTTTAGCGATAAGCTATTATGGCGACTATGTACATATTGAATAGGTTGCGATACAAGGTTGTATCCAAGACACCTTTTAAGTTGTTTAAAGGTTGGAATTTTGGTCTAAATCACCTTCATATATGGGAGAGTGTACCTAAAGTTAAAATTTATGACTTGATTGTGTCAAAGTTAATCCCTAAAACCAATCAATATTATTTCATCGATTATCCTAATAAGGCTAAGTGGTGTGGATTTAATGTCCTGCTCAAAGAACGAAAATAACAAAATATATTAATGTAAATTTTCTTAAGAATGTTGTTGGTGTTTCAATTAGTTGCTCTTGAGAAAAGAAAAGTCCAGTACATTTACCTATTATACAATAAAGGGTTGAAATTCCTTAACTTGACCAAACATTATCATGGATTATTCCATTGAAGTTTTGCTTGCTAACGAAAAAATAGAATATTTAAAAAATAATATTTTTTTTACATGTGGTTAGGAAATCATAGAATTGTATATCACTAATGCGTCTTGGATACTACCACACATATAATCTTAGAAGTGTTTATGCTTAGACATGACTGTTGCACCCCAAAATTTGTCCAACATTTTTCTTCTATCTTGGCTTATGTTTCATAGCATTTTACATTTGCATTTGTGTATGGCATTGGTTCTAGACAGGGGATCAAGATGTCGTCTTTGTCACTCAAGAGATATGCTTCATGTTCAAAGTTCAAGCAAGGGTACATTTTCAAATCATCAGGTCTTCATTGGTCCTAAGGCTTCTTAAGAAGTGAAAGTATGTATGTGGGTATCACCTCTTATCTTGAGGGTGATTAGAGCCACATGAGATCTTTTCTTGGTTGAGACATGATTCAAGAGCTCAATGTGCACTTTGAGGGTTCTTTATGGAGGTCCCATGATAACACAAATCATCTTCAAGAGTCTCAATCATTGGAAAAGGTGTCAGGGTTTCATCTGGTCAACAAAAAGTCAACTGTGGATTTGAATTAGCTCAAAGCTTGACTCTTGATCTTTGGATCCATGATAAGTCATCTTAAATCATCTCAAATATCATGTGGAAGCTAGGATAAGAAAATTCAAGAGTTCAAGAAGTTTCTAAATTAGGGTTTTATATGACTTTAAGTGTAAAATCCCCTCTTTTGGTATGTAACTTCAATGACAATTCTCACTATGATGCAAGCCCCATCTCATCTTTCATCAAGCATGAGACTTGTTCCTCATCTTTTAAGCTTTATTTTGAGTACAAGAACTCATCCATTAGATTCATACATCTCAAGTTATGATTGGTACAAGTTAGTGTCACAAGATGAAGAGAATGTAGAGGTACTAAAGGTTAAGTCACTTCCAAGGCATTTTTCACATGAAACCAAGCTCTTCCTCATCTTCCATCAAAAATGGGAGTTGTTCCTTATTGTCTTAGAATTCCAAAAATTTCTAGAACTCATCATTATCATGTGTGAAGCTCTAGTTATAATCATCCCAAGTCAAGGTCATTTTTGGAAACCTAGTTTTAGGTCATTCACTTCAAAGACCAAATTCATGGATTTCAAGACCCCAAATCCAAATTCTTTCCACATGAAAGTTGTGTCTTATGATCTTAACTTCATCTTAATCTCAAATTCCATGGCCTTTGATGAGTTATGAGACCATTAAGCCTTGATGAGCATGAAAACATGATTTTTGGACCTAATATGAGTTCCTTCCATTTCAAGTCACCAAATGTTTCCATTTTTGATTCTTGGATGCCATATTATCATCATGTCATGGTCATGCCTAGGCTTACCCAAAGTGAACAGACATAAACCCTTATTTTCAAGGCATTTTCAAATTTTGTACCATATGAGGTAACCACTCAAAACACATGACCAACTCATTCTCAATTCCCCAAACCTTCACCATTCCTTTTCACACACCCTATAGTGACAATTGTTGACCATGAATGATAAGCAACATCCTCCAAACTCGTGTGCACTCATATTTGGAAAGTTTTGGAAATGAAGCAAATAACACAACATAGGCCTGCATGAATCTCCCTAAGCCCTCATATATAAGTCAAGGAAAAACCCTAACATGGTCAGAGGAGGAGCAGCTGCATGAAAGAGTGATTTTCATCCAAAATTACACAAGAATTCTCTCTCTTAGAATTTCATTTCTCACTGAGTTTTCCTTCCATCTCTTGCATATTTCTCAACCACTGAAGTATAAGGAGGAGATTAGAAGCTTTATAGTGAAGCTTGCACAAGGTTTGAAGGACCAATGGAGTTGCTCCGTTAGGTAAATTTCCACCCTCTAAAACTTCCATTCCAGGCATGCATTTAGGCTTGTTTTGGTTGCATATGAAGTTCTACCTTGTGTAGGCCATGTTTTAATCCTTGTTGTGTTTGTTTGAGCTCTTTTCAGTTTGAGTGTTGGATTTTCGTGGCCTGATTTCACCATGTTTAAGGAATTTTTTGAAAAACTAATGTTGGATTCGTAACCTACGTGGAAAATCCTTTAAAATGATGTCAAGGGTTTTCATTTTTATGGTGTTTTTTAGTTGCCACCGGTGATACTCGTCGGAAAAGACGACCGGAGCTAGGCTCTAGTGTCTGAGGTCAATAGATGAGGTGACATTGACCTGGGTTTTGACTTGCATGCGTGTCTGGGTTGACTCTGAGGTGGTTGGCCACTTGGATTAATGAAATAGTGCGTTTCACTTAGATGAGTGTGAATTGTGGTTTGGGCCTTGCCATTTTGATATTCACACCTCCCTTGTTGAGCCTAAATGCATGTGAACATGATTCCAGTTCAATCAGAATTTCTACCACACCCCTCTTGTTCTTTTTCTTCTTTTTATTTTATTTTTTCTTGCATTTTCAAATTAATTCTTTTAAAAATAGTTTTGATCATTGTAAAAATCACCAAAAATATGTTTCTGACATTTTGATATGTTGAGATATGCGATGTATTCGTTCTTATGTCATAGTCTTTAGTGCAACATGAGTCTCAAATCAATTCAAATCACTTCTTTTAAAACTCACAAACAAATTTCAAACCTTTTCATCCTTCGGGATTGTTTCAAACCTCGTTTTCAAAAAGAGTACGTTACTTTTCCGTTCTACCGCAAACAGACATCGTCCCTAACTACTGGAATGGAAGCTTAGTGTCACTCATAAAAAATACCTAACCAACCTTGTCCCGTAGTTACCCGAACTACGTTTGTTCTGATTTCTCATACCAGATGAGGATAGGTAGGCACAAGACAGTGATGTCTTGGCAAGCAACATTCCCCCCATCACCCGTAGTTTTCCGAACTACGTTGACTCTGACTTTCCCATTGCACGAGAGAATACGTAGGCATAGGGCGACGATGTCCTATCGAGTCTGTTTTTTCTCTTCACCCCCTTTGTTTAGCAGTAGCTTTTAGATAGTTTTCACCCATAGATTTAGACAACAAGTGTGGATTCTGTTGAGTACAACGGACGTGAGAGGTGCTCATACCTTCCCCTTGCGTAACCGACTATCGAACCCAAGATTTGGTTGCGATGACACTACTAGAAATTCAGTATTTAGCCTCGGCCAATTTCCGACACTATAAGGCAAAAAACCGTCGCTACTAGCCAATTAGCATCGGCGTAGCGTCGGTGTCAGGGATAGGCTAAAACGATCGAAGCTAACATTTAGCTTTGGCAAAAAAGAGTCGTGTCTACAGTAGCCTCGGTTTAGCTGTGTCTACATTAGCCTCGGTTTAGCCGGGTCTACATTAGCCTCGGTGAAGCCGTGTCAAAATACAAAAAATAGCCTGGGCCTGACCGAGGCTAAAGTCAAACTCCATAAGCCAACATAATATTTAGCCTTGGTCCTGGTCGAGGCTAAAGAAACATTTTGCCTCGATTTATTCAAGGCTAAGTTCAAACTTTATAAGTCAACAAAATATTTAACTTTGGCCTAACCGAGGCTAAAGTCAAATTGTAAAAGTCAACAAAATTATGCCTGCTTTCCAATTGTATAATCTATACATGCTAAAGAAAATGGCTATGAAAAGTACAGTCAACAAAAACAAAGGCATTCAAACATTATTTAGTGACCAAATGTCGTGGCAGTACACTACTATCTTTCTGCATTAAAACTTAACCAAAACCCAAATCATCGCCCACCCATGAGGTAAAAGGAAATCATATTTATTCAGAGTACTAAACACAAGTTCAAAGCATTGGTTACAAAATACAGAATCATAACTCAAATCATAAATTTCTGAAGCTGCTTCCAAAGCGGCATATCAATTCCTACTTACAAATTTCAGTTCTTCTTCACAATGACTACAAATAAACAGAGATTAGAAAATATAATGTTTGGTGAATAATATGGAATTGTTTTTTGATTAAAAACAATTTGACTTATTGTTTGCCACCGAGATCCCAAAACATTGTTCCAAACATCAAGGCTATGATTGAATGTGGTGAAGAAAAACCTCACAGTAGTGTATGGTGGATTACGCCAATATGACCAACGTTGTTTCCATAAGCAAGCCTGGCATTGGACTAAGAACGACTACGAGAATTGTGTAGGGAAATGAAGATCATTTGAACTAGGAGCAGGTTGGCCAAGTTCTTGTATAAGTTGTTTATTTCTCCTGAAGAGCCATACAGAACAGTTTAAGCATGTTACAAACATGATAGGAATAGCAACTATAGTTAATAGATTCATATCCATATGCACTAATGTACCTGTATAGATCTGAATTTTTGTACAAGTCAGTAAAATTAACACCCAAATTAAATTCTTATGCTATAGTTGTAACTTCCAACATCCATGTTGTTGGATTATATTCGTCCTTGATCTTACTCACCCCTTCAATACTCTGGGCAAAGAAACTTATTTGAAAACTTTAGTAATTAATTACAATCAAGAAATGGAGACATTCACTTGAGTAAATTTTATAGTAAAGTGGGATCCTACCTCGAAATACTTGACCAAATGAACAGAATGACGACAAAGTGGTCCAACGTATATTTCTTGCCCTCCACGCTTCATAAGGAATAGCTAGAATTTCATATGAATAATATGCCAGATTCAAGTATAATAGAGATGAAAACAACTATAAAAGGTAACTTCATTTGTCATTAGTATTTATTTGTTATCATTGTTCACTACATACCTCATCAAATGCTTCAAATATGTCAGTACTAGGCTGATGGATGGTACACACGACTGTTCTTCCTGTGTCCACTGTATTCCTTACAGTTCTCATAACAATTGCAGCAGCTCTAGCATCTAAACCAGAAGTAGGCTCATCCATGAAAATTATAGATGGATTAGCCACTAGTTTGACTGCAATAGTAAGTCTCTTGCGCTGTTCAGTTGAGAGACCACTCACGCCAGGAAAACCAACCAGGGAGTTCCTCAACGGGTTCAGCTCCACGAGGTCCATGACTTCATCAATAAACATCTGCATTCATTTGTAATGTCCTTAAAGTCAGAACAATCAACCTCAAATAGATTAGGAGAAATGAAACCTAAAATGGCATAGTTCGTATTAACTGACCTTTCTGGTCTTGGAATCAACTCCAGAAGGTAAACGAAGCCATGCTGAGTAAAGTAGGGATTCATAAACTGTTACATGAGGTGAATGGATATCGTTCTGCTCACAGTAGCCAGAGATTCTAGCAAATGTTTCCTGCTTTTTCGGGTAACCAGAAACCTTGATGTCCCCATCAATATGTCCACCTATTTTCCTACCAGCAAGAACATCCATCAGAGTTGTCTTTCTGGCTCCACTTACACCCATCAAAGTTGTGAGAACACCAGGCCTGAATGCGCCACTAACACCCTTCAAAAGTACTAATTTATCCTCTGTAACACCTTGTTCCTTCATTTCCTGTCAGATGAAATTGGAGTTAAGTTAGAAAAATTCTTTTGGTCTCACTAAACATAAGTCTAGTTAAATATCTAAATGCTGAATATATCACTTTGTGTGAATCTTACTGCTGGCATATCAACAGAGTATACAATGTCATCAAAAGTGATAGAATGTGGTTCAAATGGAAGAACCATGCCTTTCTTCTTTCCATGGCTGGACTCTGTAACAGAATCTCCTCTTCTTGAACTTTCTGAAAGACAATAGAAAAAATATTCAGGAACTAAACTATATGACAGACTAACATATGTTTGTTTCATAAGGGATATGCATATAATCAAGAAAGCTCACCTCTGCGTGGTAATTCAACTTCTTGTACGGTTCTATCATTAGAAGAATCATCTTCTGAATCATCAGGTATTGTTGCTTGAGGCTTATCAAATGGGCCTAGTACAACGAGAGCCACACCAAACATCAAGTTGAAAAGGAACACAAATCCAGCCAATCCCGCAATGGTATCAATCAAAATGCAATCAAAAACTAATGACAAAATCAAATTAAAACTAAAGGGCAAATATTGAAGACAAGTCCATATCCTTCCAAAACAAGTTCCAAACAACATTGAAGCAGGATAATCTGAAAAAGGAAAATCTCACCAACAACGTTTTGACTTGTCTTGAATCGTAGAATATTACCAAACATTTTTTCGTTAATCGCGTAAGGACAGCTTCAAGAGCAGTCCAACTTCCTACATAACAAACAACCATTATAGCAGGACCTTTAGAAGGATTTAATTTGAATACTTGCTTTGAGGATTAGGAGATAATCGCGTAAGGACAACTTCAGGCTCTCTTCCAAAACCTGCGGCAGGGGGGAAAATTTCGGTCTCAACTTTTCGAACTAAGTCAAAAAAGAACAGATAATACGAAAGCGATTACAACATTGCGTATCTGTCAAAGACACCCAGTTTTCACCATGAATGATGGAAGAAAGTAGATGCTGAGGTTCGACACGCTTCCTTTTGACGGCCTTTCAAAGCAGCAACCCTGTCGTCTTCGCACACTATCGCGGGAGTATCAGCATCCGATTTTGTTTCCAAAAGCATGCCGCATCTCCAGCACACCTAACTGTCATCTAACCAATGAATTTGAGCTGAACAAAACCTACAAATAGCAGTCATTAGCACACGACGGAAGTTTAGAACAGGCAACAAATTTTCAAAAGAATTGTGGAATATGAAGGTCTATATACCTTGTCAGTTTTTCCAGTTTCATCGTAGAAAGAATTATGTACCTCATGGAAGCAAGGCAAAGGCTGAGTGCAAAAGCAACATTAGCTCATCCCTACTTTGACAAAGAAGGTTTGTTGGCGCTATCTTTTATGCAAAATTTGAGGCTACAGTTCTTTCGAGCTACCCAACAGGATTATGGAGAAGCTGCCAAGTGGATTGCCTCTCAGAAATGCATATAAACACTAAATATAAATATTTGTGTTTCTCAATTAGGAAACAGACCACTCAATTAGAGCAGTAACACTTATAAAAATGGTTTGATCAGTTAGCAAACAGACCACTCACAAGCTCATGACAGTAGGAACTTGGCCATCACAATGCCAATTAATCAAGCACTAAATCCTTATATTGTTTTAATGATAGTTTACTAACTTGTCAAACAATTACAAACCAAACATTAGCATGAGCAAAAAAACTAAATAGCCAGCAACTAGGAGTTGATAAACTCATACTTCTAAGACACTAAAGTGAATTCAACCAGTGATAAAGGACCTGTCATGACAACACCCTTTCAAGTATGGAACACTTGATGCACAATGTGCCCTCCAAGTATGGAACACTTGATGACAATATTCAATACACAAAAATCCATGACGATGAGAGTTGGTCATTACAATGCCAATTACTAAACACATATGGTTTTAAAGATAGAGCTCAATGGTACTAGAAGTTGACAAACCTTAAAGCAAATGTTGACATAATTCTTGGTGTTTCAATTAACATTCATTGATGAATTACAACTATCATAGCTTCAACAACAAGTTGTAAAAACAAGATGAAAGCACCAGTCAAGCAAAAATGTTTTGAAAGTTAACAAACTCATGAGTAAAATCTGAACAGAAGCAGTAACAAACTTGGTTTTTACAAATGTCAACACTCACATTAATTAAAACATTGTTTTCAAAATCAATTACCAATTTGTCAAACCAACACAGTTCTAACATGAAGATCAAGAGTTCAAAATATTGCCAAGTTCAAATCCTCCTACAACTAGTTTATTATCCATTTTAAAATGACAAATGCTAAATCCAAACAATTTGACAGCATGTTAGGGAATTTGACAAAAAGCAACAAACTACCTACATTACCCTAGAGATAATCTAAAAGCAACTGTCATGAGTTGAACAAACTCACAATTCAGAAATCAAATGCCAAAAGAAAAGTAGTTGAACCCACAAAATTGACAAAAACAAACATGGTTGGCTATACTAAATAGGTAGTGACTCTTAGGATGAATCAAGTTCATCATAATGAAACTGGATTCATCATAGTGAATCGGTGTACAAGATGAGATTCATGTTACAAAAAATACAGACTATAGATTCACATTGATTGAGTTCCATGTTATATTGAATTGAGACACAACCCACATGTATCGTAACATACTTATACGAGATATATTTTATACATGCAAACATTTTCATTAACAAAGAAACTATGCCTGTTAAAAACATATTGTATCATTCTCAAACCAAAGAAATATAGAAGGTGTGAACTGGAAATTGTTAGCTACGTACATGTGAATAAACTCGCACATCAATATTGTCATTGTCATTGCAACATCTTCAACATTGGTTAAAGCAATCTATTAATCTTTTGATACCATATAAATTACAGTAAAAACGTCGTATGAAGTGACTAACCACAAATAAGAACAGAAGCCTACCAGTGTCTTTGTAGTTCTAGCAGCATTCCAAGCCACTGAATTTTCAGCCCCATGTTCAGCAAATCGAGATAATTGTGAACTACCAGGTCTTGTTTCAGCACTGCGAGGACGCAATGATGCTTGCAAAGTCTGATTTGATGCTGGTGGCCCTGATGTTGATGAAGGCCGGGAGCTTGATCCCCATGCACCAATAGTTAGTTCAGAAGTCCTATCACTATTAGTTCCATGGTTCTACGATATAAAATTGTCCATGGTTCTATGATTGGCTAAATTATGGTAAAACATGACTCTGCACTAATGTTAAGCAGGATTTCCTTACCATAGTTATGAAATCGCTAAAGGAGCAAGCAGGAGCTGGTGAAAGAACTGTTGTGGAGTGGTTTAATGTGAATGTCGTGACATCCATCATGACTGTCAATCTGCTGTCATGACAGAAGTACTGTCATGTGTGAGAAACAACAGGAGTAGTGGTACAGCAGAAGCTGATAACAGAACTGCTGTCATGTATTGGCATCTGGTGCAGCAAGAGCTATGTGCAGCAGGAGCTTGCAGCAGAAGCTAACAAGAACAGATGACAGAACTGCTGTCATGGATGTCATTACCAAAGTAATGACATAGCTGTCTAGCACAGCAGGTGCTGCTATGTGTTAGCAGTAGCCACAACAGGTTGAACTATGGTGAAGTTCCTCACAGGTAGTGAGTGAGGTGTGCAGCCACAACTGTTGGAGTTATGATGAAGCTCCTCACAGGCAGTGTGAGATTTGCAGCCACAACAGTGTGAGTTGTTGTGAGTGAGGGGTGTTGTCATGTGTTTTAAGCAAGACATAATTGTCAGACATAGTTGCATGACAACAGAAGGAGCTGCTAGTGTATATCTCTTGACAGAATTGGTTAGGAGTGATGAGACCATGTTGAAAATACCTCATCAGTAAATATGTCAAGGAGATGGATTAGGAACAAGAACATAGTGTATTGGTAGTCATAAAAGGATCTTGGAGACTTTTTAGGAAACTTGAATATACTTGTTTCTAATATTATTCTTTAGAAGATTGGGAGAAACCATGACTGTCATGATGAAGATTTTTCAGAAGTTTTCAGCAGGGAAAGCTGGTCAGCTAAGAGGAAGTGAAGCTGAATGTCATGACCAATGTTATGACATTGATCGTATGACATCAGACGGGCTGAGTTTGTTTTTCTGTTATGATACCTGATATATCTCAGGCTAAATATCAGGAAACATGTAATGACTCCTGAGTTATCTCAGGAGAGATTCAAGGCAATGTTGACCATGCCATGACCTAATTGGACAGCACCTTGAATTGTGGAAATTAGTTTTATTTTGTTAAAACTAATATTTGTTACTTCTGCACAGCCCAAGCCCAGTCTGCACGACTATAAAAGGAGAAGCAGAAGCAGAAGAAAAGCAAACACTCACATCTAGAAAAATCAAAGTGTAAAATAAAGCTCTAGGGTTTGAGAGTCCCTTGTGTGTAAGTCATCCTTTGTATCTTTTGATACATTGAGGTAGACATATTTGTAAGTGAAGAAGGCTAGTCTTCACTTGTAAAGTCTGTTTAGGAATACTTGTAATCCAAGCAATTGTCTGGAGGATGATATTTTTGGTTAGGTAGATTCTAGGTTGTGTCTCACTCGAAGCTGTGAAGCAAGAGTGTGTGAGTTCCTTGATCAAAGTTGTGAAGCAAGATCAAGGTGTGTATGAAGTGTCTCTTCATACTGTTTTTGTAATTATTTGATATCACTGTTGTGTGATTGATGGGGAGTGAGTGGGTATACTCAGGTACTAGAGTGTCTCTAGGCTGAAGTGTCATTGGGTAGAGATTAAGTGAGAAGTGCAAACTGGAGGTTTGACTTTGAATTGATTCTATTAATAGTGAATTTCCTCCTTGGCTTGGTAGCCCCCAGATGTAGGTGTTGTTGATACCGAACTGGGTGAACAATTACTGTGTTATTTATCTTTCTGCATTTACAATTTTGTACTTTAAATGGTTAGATAGATAGTATGACAGACTGCAGATGTCACGACAGAGGTCGTGACATTGGTCATGACATTGGGACAATTTAAAGAAATTTAAATTGGTCATGGTCTGTCCTCATCCTTGTTGAGCAGAGATCAACGTTCTTGGAACACATGTGATCTGCATACCAGAATTTCAATTGGTATCAGAGCAGGCATCCTTTCTGTTCTGGATGAGATCTTGGGAGATACTTTCTGGTGTTTTGAACAAGGAGAAGCTGTAGCTGAGTTGCTGATCTTGCTGAATGGTTGAGCTACTGCTTATGGAGCTAAAGAGAAGCCTGTAATTGTTGTTGTGCCCTCTGATATAGGAGCTTTATGACCAACTGTAGGTTATGCCAAAGGAAGAGTGACTACTTCTATCCAATGGCCTGTTGGATGATCAGACATCTTGTGTAGGGCATGTTCTTTTGGTGGTTCCGCTGCATATTTCTCTGATAAAAGAATTCTGATGCCCCTGGAAGAAGATTGGCCTATATTCAGTTTGATGCATGACTGTGGCAGTTGTGTAGATGATTGGAAGATGGTACTTGCAGCTGTGTTTGGTTGTGTGCATGGACTGTTCTGTTGTGTTCTACAGTTTGCTGGAAGCTATGTAGATAAGATAGTGAGAGGTGATTTATTTTCACCACTCATGACTTGCAAGGATTCTATCAGAAGAAGAAGACATAGGCAGTTGTTGCACAAGCATTAGGCCCATATATGCTTGGTTTATTCAAGGATCTGATGTTCAACCAGATGTTGAGACATTCCATCAGTAGAGATTGTGCAGAATCTTGTTGATTCAAGGAGTGAATCAATAAAAATAAAGCTGGATCTGTCTTTATTCTAGTATGGTTCTTGGCAATAATCTAAGGCTAGAATGAAGTGTTGATGGAAGTGAAGATGAAGACAGTCTCTTGAATCAGCCTATTAGAGTGCAACAGGTGTGAAAGTTTCCTGGCAAGAAACTAAGGCTAGAATGAAGTACTTATGAGAATGAAGATAAAGACAATCTGCTCTATAAGAGTATTGGAGTGCAACAGTTGTGTTCTAGTTTCTACTAGAAGCACCTGATCTATTAGCTAGAAAGTTTCCTGGCAAGAAACTTGTCTAGAAGATGGTGTTGGTGATAGCACTACTTAGGTCAGTTTATTTCTGATCTAAGTGCATAGGAGCATATGACCTTGCTCAGCTTGGAGGTCAAGGATAAGTGGCAGTTATCTTTGATTTCCTGAAGAAGTCTATACTTAAGGAAAGCGGGAATCCTTTTATAAAGACTTGTGTGATCCTTCCTCCCTAAAAGAATCAAGCTTTGGCATGGTTGGTCTCTCTTAAGAGGAGTTCATGAAGCAAATGCACTTCAAGGTAATTGTTGTGGTACAACAAAGCAGGATTGAGGTTGTCTACTCCATCTGGATGTCAAGCCTATGTTCTCTGGTTCTGACTAAGTGAAGAGAATCTTCTAAGTAGCAGAAGGAAAACCTGACCTCTCCAACAAAATGTCTTAACCAAAGTTGTGACATCAAGTAGAAACTTCAAGGCCTCAAGTGATGGTGTGGCACATCATTTGAAGATAAGTTGATCTTTTCAGGTGTGAATGGAATTAATGCTTCACATCAAGCAGTTTGCGAGAGCTGTGTGAAGGAGTAGATACCTTGCTTTGGAGCAAGAAGAATGTGAAGATCAACGTGGCCTGGTGGATTAGCAGACTTTTTAAGAGCTTTGAAAAATGCTGAATAACCAAACAGTGGCATTTGGTTATTTAAGCAGTGGGCCTTTAGAGAACTATTCTTGTGTAAAAGGGTAGTTATTTGAAGACCACAGAAGGTTCTGGGACTGTTCATGCTTGGAACTAATTACTCATGTACAAAAGGGTAATTGGTTGAAGGAGGATCTATTTCTGTTCACATATTGGAGCTTGTGGTAGAAGCCCTAAGCTGTGTATAGAAGATTACCTTCTTGTGGAGATGGAGTTGATCAAGCCGGTGGAGCTGTGAAGATCTTCAGTTGGACTACTAGGCAGCAGTAAGTCCAGTATGGGCACATAATGAACCATGGGATGGTGTGTCTGTTATAAGAATCATCTGATATGTGAAGTTCTCTTGTGAAACTTGTGATTCACTTCTTGGCTAAGAAAGTACTCTATCTTGTCATACGGGAGAATGATGAGGTAAAAGGACTGTCTTGGAGTATGATGTGAAGGTATTAAATGCATTCTGATGTGATAAAGTCCCTATGCGGTGTCTATCTTGTACTCAACCTAAGGCCAGAATACTTGTGGAGAAGTGGTCTCTTCTGCTACAAGTAACTCTAGGATGAGGTGAATCAGTTTGGTTCCTTCTCTCTGTATGAGCATAGAGTTGGTCATGAGAGGTAATGTGGTGATCTTGGAGCAGCTGTTATCAAAGATAGGGGAGAGCTTCTATTTGATGGGTGTACTACTTGCTTGTGGTTCAAGCAGTAAGTGAATGCGTTCAACATGTGTGTTGAACAAAGAATGAGTTCTTGAAGACATGAAGATGCGTCTTGTGTTTTCCATTCATGTGCACTGGTTACCATTGATATGGGAGAGTTATACTTCTATCCAGGATCTGGTGTTGCAAGAGTGCAGTTATGTGTCAAGATTGTTTGTGGCTTCAAACAAATCTGGAAATTGATGAAGGCAGAATGTCAGACAAGATGTTGTGACATTGGGTTACTGCTCCAAGCTCATGGTGAAGATGACAGGGTAGTCTTGTTGGGTCTGTCATTAGGTGACAAGGGATCAAGTCAGATATTTGGGCCTCTATCCAAGTACTATATGACTGGTGAAGATGAAGATCAAGACACCATCAGCCTTGATCTTGTGCATATGGAAGGATTCTCACTCTGACATCTTGAAGGAGTTTCTAAGATAAATCTGAGTAAACTCACAGATAGTTGTCTATCCTACAACTACCTCTCCTATAAGGGGGAGTACTGAGTATGCATGATAGGGGGAGCTGTGCTAATATGGAGCTGTATGAAAAGGGTGTTGATTCTCAGGCAAGCGTGTGAGGTTGTAATATTAGACAAGATGTCTTGATATTATGTTGGCTGGTGTATTGTTGTGCTTTGGCAACATGTTTATGGGTTACTATCTGGGAGAATTTATTTTCTCTATAGAAGGTTTGTGGGTCACAAATTGGGGATTTAAGATCAATTGTTACATGTGGCAAGTAATTAAGTGATTATCCTTTAATTGGTAAGGACAAAAGTGTCATTCCTGAAGGTGCAGCTTCAGACAAGACAAGAACCCAAGATTCAAGCCTGATTCAAGAGATTAAGAAATGGCAGACTTGGACACCATGTGCAGTTTGTACACTTACTCCAATTTTTGTCAATTTTTGACTAAACCAAGGGGGAGTTAAGTGCTGTTAAAGGGCTGTTATCTGTTGCAACTATTAAAGGGGAGCATGATAGTAAGGCTGGGAAAAAATACTGCTGCTGATGAGGAAAAGCATTGTTGCTGCCATGCTGGATGCAACTATCAAGGGGGAGAATGATAGTTGGTGTAAACTACTGTTGAATGCCCTGATAAGTTGTTTTAGCCAAAATTTGCCAAAGGGGGAGTTTGTTAGTTCCATGGTTCTATGATATAGAATTATCCATGGTTCTATGATTGGCTAAATTGTGGTAAAACATGACTCTGCACTAATGTTAAGCAGGATGTCATTACCATAGTTATGACATCGCTAAAGGAGCAAGCAGGAGCTGGTGAAAGAACTACTGTGGAGTGGTTTAATGTGAATGTCATGCTGAATGTCGTGACATCCATCATGACTGTCCATATGCTGTCATGACAGAACTACTGTCATGTGTGAGAAACAGCAGGAGTAGTGGTGCAGCAGGAGCTAGCAGGAGCTGATAACAGAACTGTTGTCATGTATTGCATCTGGTGCAGCAGGAGCTTGCAGTAGAAGCTAACAAGAACAGATGACAGAACTGTTGTCATGGATGTCATTACCAAAGTAATGACATAGCTGTCTAGCACAGCAGGTGCTGCTATGTGTTAGCAGTAGCCACAACAGGTTGAATTATGGTGAAGTTCCTCACATGTAGTGAGTGAGGTGTGCAGCCACAACTGTTGGAGTTGTGATGAAGCTCCTCACAGGCAGTGTGACGTTTGCAGCCACAACAGTGTGAGTTGTGGTGAGTGAGGGGTGTTATCATGTGTTTTAAGCAAGACATAATTGCATGACAACAGAAGGAACTGGTAGTGTATATCTCTTGACAGAATCGGTTTGGAGTGATGAGACCATGTTGAAAATACCTCATCAGTAAATATGTCAAGGAGATGGATTAGGAATAAGAACAAAGTGTATTGGTAGTCATAAAAGGATCTTGAAGACCTTTTAGGAAACTTGAATATACTTGTTTCTAATATTATTCTGCAGAAGATTGGGAGAAACCATGACTGTCATGATGAAGATTCTGCAGGGCAAGCTGGTCAGCTAAGAGGAAGTGAAGCTGAATGTCATGACCAACATTATGACATTGATCGTATGACATCAGACGGGCTGAGTTTGTCTTTCTGTTATGATACCTGATATATCTCAGGCTAAATATCAGGAAACATGTTATGACTCCTGAGTTATCTCAGGAGAGATTCAAGGTAATGTTGACCATGCCATGACCTAATTGGACATCACCTTGAATTGTGGAAATTAGTTTTATTTTGTTAAAACTAATATTTGTATTTTCTACACAGCCCAAGCCCAGTCTACACGACTATAAAAGGAGGAGCAAAAGCAGAAGAAAAGCAAGCACTCACATCAAGAAAAATCAGAGTGTAAAATAAAGGTCTAGAGTTTGAGAGTCCCTTGTGTGTAAGTCACCCTTTGTATCTTTTGATACATTGAGGTAGACATATTTGTAAGTGAAGAAGGCTAGTCTTCACTTGTAAAGTCTGTTTAGGAATACTTGTAATCCAAGCAATTTCCTGGAGGATGATTGTTTTGGTTATATAGATTCTAGGTTGTGTCTCACTCGAAGCTGTGAAGCAAGAGTGTGTGAGTTCCTTGATCAAAGCTGTGAAGCAAGATCAAGGTGTGTATGAAGTGTCTCTTCATACTGTTTTTGTAATTGTTTGATATCACTGTTGTGTGATTGATGGGGAGTGAGTGGATATACTCAGGTACTAGAGTGTCTCTAGGATGAAGTGTCATTGGGTAGAGATTAAGTTAGAAGTGCAAACTGGAGGTTTGACTTTGAATTGATTCTACTAATAGTGAATTTCCTCTCTGGCTTGGTAGCCCCCAGATGTAGGTGTTGTTGATACCGAACTGGGTGAACAATTACTCTGTTATTTATCTTTCTGCATTTACAATTTTGTACTTTAAATGGTTAGATAAATAGTATGACAAACTGCAGATGTCACAACAAAGGTCGTGACATTGGTCATGACATTGGGACAATTTAAAGAAATTTAAATTGGCCATGGTCTGTCCTCATCCTTGTTGAGCAGAGATCAATGTTCTTGGAACACATGTGATCTGCATACCAGAATTTCACCTATCACTACCAGAAGTTGAAGGCCGTGTGCCACTTCCACCAGATGAAGGGCAAGTACTGAGATGACTGGGTGAACTAGGCCCAACATTGGCATTTGGAGACACAGAAGAACCCCAGGCATTTGATGCAGAAGATGATGATTTACTGCCCCAGCCAAGGGTACCCCTAATAAATATAAGAAAACACAAGAACCAATTATCTAGTCTACAGGAACAAAAGCAGCTAAAAAAATACATATTAGTCAAATTAACAGAATATTTACTCACTTCGGTACAATCTACACATTTGGGTCCAAACCATAATTTTCTAACCTTAAAACAAAAGGAAATAAGCAAGTTTAGATCATGGACCAACAACACTAGATAACTGTGAAGGTAAATAATTCAGCCAGAAATCAAATACCTCTGACTGGGTAAGTTTATAGGTTTTGGAACTGCAACTTTCCCTAACACAGTCATATCACAATAATGCAAATCAATAAAATACGAGAACATTAAGACTTAATATACCATAACCAAAATGATAATTCCATAAACTCACATGTTCAGAAATACGTTCAATATACTTTCTTCTCTCCGATTGCCTCGCCGTAGTCTCTAACCAACACCGTCGCTCCGGAGTTTAGGCTCTGTTGAATCTCAGTTAGGGTTGGAATTAGAAATTCATGAGTTGAATGAAAAACATAACAAAATCTTAACCTTAAAATGGCAAATAACACAAACAAATTGTTCTACCTTATCAGACTTAGGAATAAGTTTTCTGAGATTAGCAAGCTGAGTATTGATTCTATCTCTGCGTCTTTTCTCTGCTTGACTATGACTCTTGGAAGCACTTGCAACTCTATCTTCTAAGCTTCCTTCAACAGGTAAAGGCCAAGACTGAAACTCACTACATTGAAAAGAAGCAGAAGAAGAATCGGAGATAGTTTGAGGTTGAATTTGAGCAGGAAAGTGTGAATGAAGAGATGATCTTGAACGAAGAGATGATTTTGAAGAAAAGAAGCAGAAGAAGAATCAGAGATAGTTGAGGTTGATTTTAGGGGTTTTTTTTTCTTCTAAATGTTTAATTTTAGGGTTCTTCATTCTGAAAGGAATTAAGAGGGAAACATGAAAAACAAGAGTGAGAAATAATTAGCCTCGGCTCATCCGTGTCTATCAAATAAAATAAATATATTCGAAAAAAATAAAAATAATTAGCCTCGGCTAATCCGTGTCTAATATTTAAAAATAATAATTCAAAAATTAAAAAATATCTAGCCTCGGCCTAGCCATGTCTAATGAATTAAATAAAAATAATTGTAAAAAAGAAAAACTTTAAAATGACTTTTTTTGCGTTTAAATAGCCTCGGTTTTGTCAAGGCTAGTTAGCCTCGGTGTTGGTGGCCGAGGCTAAATTCACAGCTAAAAATAGTTAGCCTCGGTTCATCCGTGTCTAATATTTAAAAAAAATAATTCAAAAATTAAAAAATATCTAGCCTCGTCCTAGCCATGTCTAATAAATTAAATAAAAATAATTGTAAAAGAAAACCTTTAAAATGGTTTTTTTTTGCGTTTAAATAACCTCGGTTTTGTCGAGGTTAGTTAGCCTCGGTGTCGGTGGCCGATGCTAAATTCGCAGCTAAAATGAAGTTTTCTAGTAGTGTGACCTTGTCTTTCCCGTTCTTTTAGGTTTTCTTCGATCGTTTATTTTCCCTCTATTTGGGATAAATAACGTTCGGTGGCGACTCTTCTGTTTGTTTCTGTCAGCCCTTTTCACAGTTGCGACAATGACAACATAACTCGCACACGTGGAGACACACCTGAACCCATCTTGAGTTTGACGCAAAAAACTCGATTTGATTGGATTTGAGTTTTCCTTGATTATAAAATATGAAGATGGGTCACAAAACGGAGATACTTATACTCACTCCAAATCCGTTCTGTTCATTTCATTATGTATTTTATTATTTAGTTTTGATAACTTAAAATATTAAATGTATAGACAACACTTTAGTATTTTGCTTTGTATTTTATTATTTAAAATATTTAAAATATATGTATAGAATTTTTAAAAATTGTTTTATTTTAATTATTATTTACGATTAATTTGATGTTGTGAAAATGAAATATTTCTATTGATAAAATTGATTTCATTACATGAATTGTGTGTGGGCTTAAGATATTTATTTTAATTTTTCGTCATTGAAAAATGCAGCAGAAAATAGAAATTGTTTAAATATTCAAATTTGGATATAGAGAGGTAAATCCATCCCACCCCGCCCATTTGACATGTCTAATTGAAGAAAATAAACACAATACAATAAAGTCATGTTAGTTAAATAAATGACCAATAAATTGAAATTTTTGAAAGAGAATCCATTACTAATGTTAAGACCATTATCCTCCATTCAAATCCATGGTTCGGAAGACTAAGGTTTAGGCAAATAATGAATGCATTGGATTACCAAGATTGCGATGAGAGGAATGTAACAAAATTGGGATTAGAGCAGGGTTAATTAAGGAGGGAAGAGAAGGGGGCGAGAGAATAATATGAATGACAAAAAGAGACTGAGAAGGGAAAAGGAAGTTAGTACTAGTACACCAGTAGCACTAGTATTCCATTTTCCTTGGGGCAGAGCAGAGAGATACGGATATACAGAGAGAGACGTTTTCATTCATTTAGTAAAGCTAAAAGCCTCGTGATCGTAGAATGCAGATAGATCCTGGAAGACTGTTCCACCCTGTCACGTGCTCACTTTTGACTACCCAATCAATCAATCTCACTCTTCCCCTCTTCTTTTCTTTTCCTATGTTACTCTCTCACTCTTCCTCTCTTTCTCTTCTCCTATAAATTCAAACCATTCCACCCAAATTATTATACTCAGTCACAAACAGTGCTGCACTCTCTCACTCACTGCAAACTGCATCATCATCATCATCACTCACTAACTTTCTCTTTTCAATGATGCATCATTGTTGTAGCAGCTCTCAGCAAGGTCACATAATGGGAGGAGGAGGAACATGCACATGCGGTATGTTTCATCCACAAACCAACTCTAACTACTCCATGATTTTCTCTAACTACCAAAACCATGATCATTACGATCACTACGACTCCTACTCCTACACTTCTCCATCTTCTTCTGTTGACTGTACACTCTCCCTTGCCACCCCTTCCACGCGTTTATCTGAAGACCAAGAGAAACGAAACCGTCGCTCTTCTCTTACCAACTTCTGGAACAATAATACTAGCCATTCAAACTCAAACTCAAACTCAAGCTCAAAACACAATTCTCAATCTCAAAACAAATCAAACAGAGGAAACAACATTGGCAATAACTCCAACAATGATTCTCTTCTCGCTCGTCGATGTGCTAGCTGTGACACCACTTCTACACCTCTTTGGAGGAATGGTCCTCGTGGCCCAAAGGTAAATATAATTTGTGTTCAAACTTCAAAATCTTTGGTTTTTTTTAAAAAATGTGTTGTAATAATGGATGTGGATTGAACTTGCAGTCACTATGCAATGCTTGTGGGATTAGATACAAGAAGGAAGAACGAAGAGCGAATGCTGCCACGTCAGCCGCGACAAACGGTGTAATGGATACAAGCAGCATCTACAGCAACAACAACAACGGTTCATGGTACGGACAACCGCAGAGTCAAATGTATGGGAACGAGTTACGGTTCATGGAAGATTCAGATGTAGAATCAGAAAATGGGATTCCTGATTTTCTTTCTTGGAGACTCAACACGAGCCTTGTTCATGATTACACCAGATGAATGAAGCGTTAATGGAACGAATACGTTAATATGAGTATAACAGAAAGAAGAAAAAGTATGATGTAGATGTAGTTTACGTCAATGTTTTACGATGATGATGTAGATGTTTTTGATTGCGATGGTTAAGTTATGATGGTCTGGTCAACGTTATTTTACTTTTTTGACATTTTTCTTTTTCATTTAGTTCTTTTCTTTTCTCTGTCTTCTTGCTTAAGAATATGGAGATAGAGAATCGGATAAATTCTATAGAGTAATGTTGTTAACTTGTTTGTTTTTGTTTTAATTATTTATTTATTAATGTATTCTTTTTTTGTGACTTTATCTTTTGAGCTATTAGTACTTCGAAATCTCAACCTTTCTGTTCCTTCACTTTCGCTGTTGAAAACCATATATGATTATCACACATGTGGCCCACTCATTCATTTGGGTCAAATGCAGAGGACACTATATTATGGAGATAGTTTGCTTTCTGCCTTGTAGTGTATCTTTTTGAGATCATGTTAATCAGTAGTACTACAATATACTACAATGATAACAATAGTTTTTTCAATTAATGATAGTAATACTAATCCAAATAGGGTCACATTCCAGAAATATGAAGAGAAACATAGAGAGAAATAATGGTTATTTTTCATTGATGAATATTGAATTTGAAGTTACAAACTTTGTATTGGTAATGCTTTGATGCACGCACTGCGTGACCCCATTATAAGCAACCAGTAATAAAGATCTAATAAATTGACAATGTAGATTCCCTTGAGGCACTAGTAATCATCTACCATTCTATTAAAGTTAAAAGATATAAATGAATATTCATTAGAGCGGATACTATGATATGTGTATATGTTCCGTTAAATAAATACGATATCTATATCTATCTTATAGATAAAAATCTTTTTATAAAAATTATTTTTTGAAAAAAGATATTTGTAAAGACAATAAAAATCATTATCACATAGCATCCATACAATTTGCTCTTAATTTAATAATAAGATTCTTTCACATTAATTTTATTTTTTCACAAAAATATAATTAGATCCAAACATAATATTCATACATTTCATTTTTAATCAAACAAATAAAAGATATTGTGATTGTGAGTTATGATAGAAGATTGAACGACTGAGGAGTAGGAAGAGAGACACTGGTTCAACAGAGGAATGACGATATTAGTTTTTTGGACGGTGAAATAGATGAAGTGAGGTATGAAGTATCAAAGAGTTTAAATATGAAATGACTAATAGAATTTGAATGAAAAGTGAAATGTTTTCTTCAAAGAAAATTAAAAAAAAAAGTACAAGAAGACTAGTTTTTTTAAGAGATGAAAAAATAAGTTATAATAAACTAATGATATTTAAATAATTTTATTAATTTATAAACGGATATGGATATCATTAAACACATATCCATATCCATTTACAAACGAGTATTTAAATAGCCATTTATTTTGTCTGTAGATATCCATTAAGCTATCCGCCTCATATTCATGACGAATTTTATCTACGAATATTCTCGAATACATATTTTTTGTCATCCCGAAGTAAAGTAGATGAAGATTTAACATGTTACTCTCTATTAAACCTCACACCATATTTTTTAAGCTAATCATATATAAATAGATAAATTTGAATTAAAATTGCGAATAAAAATTTTGATAGTTTATTTAAAATGGTCAGTAACAGATCAAATTTTCTGATATGAATATTTTATCAATTTTTTTTTTTTAAATTAACATATTGATTTTTTTTAATAAATTTGGTATGTGCCTTATTTTTTTAAAATTTCAATAGTTTTAATTTTTTTTAAATACTATTGTAAATTTTAAAAAGTGTTGTAATTTACTGAAATTTTTGATAATATAAAAAAAAAAAATTTTTTTTAAAAATTCCGATACTTTTTTCAATTTTTTTTGAAAATCATTCGTTTTTCATCAGATATTTAAAAAAAAAATTCTAATTAACGCAATAAAAAATCCCAAAAAAAATTAGTAAGTGCATAAAGATAATAGCAACCACTATGTGGGGGTGCCTTGTTTAATTTGTTGGAAATTCATCAATTCCCATTCAAGAATTTCACCAATACTTGATGAATTCTGAACAAAATCTTGATGAATAAGAATCGATCTTTCTGATTGATTATCTCTCTTGTTCTACACTCTTCACTCGAGTCAATCAACTAACCTTGGTTGCAAGATAATTCTCGCTACACAATTGTTAATGGAAGAGGAAAGAAAAATTGAATTGAGAAATAAAGGGAATTAGAATTTCAACGTGAAAAGGAAGAAGTTTTTGCAGCGTTTCTCTCTGCTCTCAAACTAAGAATTTTATTCTTTGCAACTTCAAGTTCTTGTACAATAATATGCGTTACTACCTATTTATAGATTTAAGTTTGCTTGCTCCTTAAACAAAGCCCAAAATATCTAATTGTGCTAACACTATAAAGTTAGACCTAAGTCAAAATTTATGTCGAGGTACACTACTTCGACGTTTTGACACTCATACAATTTCGACACTTTCTTGCATCTATCAAACAACATGCTTCGACAAAAGGAATTACAATTCAACACACCACCTAATTCATTGTGTCTAAGCTATGTATATTAATCACAAACCTTAGTCTTTTAAACACTACGACCTGCATTCCTTTCGTCATGATGTTTGCAATCTGATTCTTAGTTCTGCGGTGTTCCAAGTTCAGCTTCACTTTTGCCACTTGCTCTCAAAGATAATGGAACCTCATTTAGACGTACTTGCTTCATCCATGCACTAGCGAGTTCTTTTCCCGATAGATAACATAGACGCTGCTTGACATGCACATAGGGAAGCAACTATGTATTCTGCTTCACATGACGATAATGTCACTAGTGGTTCTTTTCTTGAACTCCAAGCAAGTGGTGCACCACCTAGCATAAATACATAACCAGTTGTAGATTTTCTATCCTCAACATCACTACACCAACTTGAGTCGGTGTAACCCACTATCTTGCATTCTTTTCCTTCACCAACAGCAAGAAACAAAATGCCATAGTAGAGAGTTCCTTTCAGATACCTTAGTATCTTCTTCTTTGTTGCTATGAGTGATACCTTTGGCTTCTACGTGAATGTGCTCACCATGCCTACACTTTATGCTAGATCATACCTTGTGTGACAAAGGTATCAAAGTAATATATTGAGTCTTCTATATTGCTTTGGATCAACATCATCTTCCTCTGATTCTTTCAATAGTTACAATCTGGGATCAGTTGGAGTCGAAGTTGGGTTACAATCTTACATCTCAAATCTCTTGAGTATTTCGTCTGCATATCTTCTTTGGTGCATCATCAAGCCTCTACTACTCTTGTAGAATTTGATGCCAAGGAAGTATGAGATATTTCCCAAGTCTAACATTTCAAACTCTTCACTTAAGTCATGTTTGAAGTTGTTGCGGTGAGAATAGGATATCAAATTATTGATTAATTTGAATCACAATCTTGATTTATCCGAAGAAAAGGTTAAAGAAAGGAAAAACTTATTTTGCATCGTAAACACAATGCAGGGAGAGATCTAGGGTTCGGGGGTTGGTTAAGCTTAGGGAATATATTAACATCCTAAACTTTTGTAGTACTCTACAGGAACCTCTTGTTTAAATGTGCTATTGCTAATGGTTATCTTTTAAAAGGTATGCTAAAGGTTAAAGGGTAAAAAGAAGGACCTAAGGGGTTAGTCCTAATTATACTCTTCGAGACTCTCATCTTGTGCCTACGTATCCTGGGTAGGGGATGGAATCAGAGTAATCGTAGTTCCCCTTAAAGAGGGAGAAAGAAGAACTTCTTGGCCGCGGTCAAGGTTCCAATGGGAAGTAAACATTCATATGGAAGCGCTTACATGGAGTGCGGCGACTCCTATTCTATGTTGAAAGTTGAATTGAAAAAACGTGTAAGTAAGTATTCCACGGTGGGAACTTACATGGAGTGCGGCGACTCCTAATCCTAAGGCTAGGATAAAGGGATGAATGTCCATGGCGGGATGCCTAAGCACGAGTACGGCGACTCAGATCCTAAGGCTAGGATGGGTGAAGGTATGTCCACGGCGGGACGCCTAAGCACGAGTACGGTGACTCGGATCCTAAGGCTAGGATGGGGTGAGGGTAAAGGCATTGACACGACGGTCAAACGAAAAACATTTTCTTCAAAAACAGGACGGTTAAAAATAAAGCATAGAATATAATTGATATGGAGTGAGATATTGAAAATGCAAATATTATACAAATAAGCATGGTTAAGAGATTAAATTTGAATGGTAATTGAGAAATAGAGTTGGATGGTGAAATGTGATTTGATTATGTGGTAAATGGTGAATTGTTAAAAGAGAAAATGTTTTTGTTATTTTTTTTTTATAGAAAATTAAGTTAAGTGGAAATTAAGAGAAAATTAATTAATAGAGTAATTAACTTAAAGTTCTAAAAAAAGTTAATTAAAAGTTAAATTAATTTTGAATTTTTGTTGGTTAGATTTGAGATATATTTTTTATGATTTTTTTAATTTATTATGAAAATTTTGAAATTAAAAATAAAACCTAATCTAACATTTTTTTTATTATTTTTCATGATTTTATTTTAGTGTTAGTTGTTAGTATGTTATTATTTATTTATATATATTACAAAACAAAATAAAAAATAAAGACTAAAAAAAGTTAAAAAATATTGGGTGGGTTGGGGCGATGAAACCCCCAGACCCAAACCCAGTTTGTTAAACAAAGAAAAAAGGGTGGGGAAACCCTAGTTCCCCAAAGAACCCCAAATGTGGCACCGTTAACCTCTTCTTCTCTCTACTTCTCACAATTACTCTCTTCTCCTCTTTCCATCTGACTTCTCTCTACTTTTTCTTCTTCGTTTTGACGAAATCTCTTCTTCTTCTTCTTCTCTTCTGTCTGCTTGCTACATAAACACAAAAACAAACAAAAAATGTTAAAAGGGAGGCTTACTGTTGGATTTTGTGTTTCGTGGTTTTGTTGACGTGGGGTTTGCAATTTGGGGACTTCTGATGGTTTTTGATATTCTTAATGGTTTTGTGACGTTCTGGATCTTGCAATTCCTTTGGGCTTCTAGGCAATGATGAGGTTTCTCTGAGCCCTTTGAGGACTTGGCGGTTTTGTTGATGTTGTGTTTTTCTGGGTTTGTTGTGAAGGTTGATGTTGTTCGTTGTTTTTCGTTGACAGTTTGCGATGTTTTCTGGGTTTTAGTTGAGATTTTCGGTGAAGCTGTTTTTATCCTTGGCCTGTGATGATATTATTCTGAGGCCTTTTGGTTATTTTCGATTTCTTCCCCCCTTTTGATGTTCTGCCAACTTCTTCTTTTATAACTGTATTTTTTTAAAATCGATTTGAAGAACAATTAAAAACCTTCCTTTTTGTTTTATTCTGTCTGAGATATGTTTATGATTTTCCAATTTTGTTTTTGGTTATGATGATTAAGGTTTCCATTTTAAATTTGAGGCTGTTTTTGTTTGTTTTAGAAATCCTTTAAACATGTTTTGGGAATCTCCATTTTCGGACTATGGCTATTGATGGTGATATTTTCCATTTTCAGTTTTGAACCGTTGGAGCTCGTTTTGGAAAGTGAAGAACCGTGTTTTGTGAAGAACTTCATTTTTTACTATCTTCAAATTCCTCTTCTTTTTTCGTGTGAACTGATGTTGCCTTGGTTTTCTTTGTGGAAGGTTGAGAACGTTTTTTTAAACGATGATGATGTTATTTCTAAACCATGTTGTTGGCTTGTCTGAAATTGTTGTTGTTGCTTTTCATGTTCTGAGGATAACGATGCCTTCTGAAAAGTTTGTTGTTGGTTTGCAATGTTCTGTTTGTTTTTAGAAATGGAAGTTGGTGGCGGTTTACCGTTGCCTTTTTGGATTGCCCAGTGATAATTCCTTGAATCTGAGGGTTGTATGAAAAAAATAATGTCCTTTTCTTATTTTGTTGATTCTGCTTACTGTTGTTTTTGGTGTTTACAGGTTCCATGAAGATAGCAAGAAGAACTTGAATGTCTTGGAGCTTTTTAGGATAGTCTTAGGATTAGAATCTTTACTTGTAAATCTCCTTAACCTTGTATTCCGTCAACTTGAATGAATTGTAAAAAAAATCCAATGTGCGCCTTGAGCTTTCCGATATAAAATGAACTTCATTTTCTTTAAACATGATTTCAAGATTTCATATCAAAAGAAACAAAGTAAATCTTAAATACACTTAATCCTTATGAATTAGAATGTGATGTTCTTGACATGATCTTTAGGCTTTGGGATGAGTTTGACCAAGATTTAGAAACAACATTTGAAACCACATTGAAACATGGTACAAAGTCCCACTTGAAATAACTTAAATCCCTCTTAATGGCAAGAATTAGCTAGAGCATTCCTTGAGGCATGACCACAATTCAAATCCTTCCACTTGACAACTAGTAATTCAAATCCTAAAATAAAACCAAATTATTCCTTGAGACCTTTTGAAAATTGAATGACCAAACCTGTGATGTAGCTTATCATAAACTTTGACCTTGCTAAACATAGAAAAGGGAACATCCCGATCTTCTTTGGGGAACCTCTGAGAAAATCCAATGACTTGTAGGGACTGAAGAATGCACATAAAGTCTCCATAATTCTTGAATACCTTAACTTCATTAAACAAAACAAACTGGTTAAACGGTTAGATAAAACGAAAGATAGGAAAAAATGAAATGATCAGTGAATCTAAGGGTAAAATTTAGGGTGCGAAGAAGTATTCGATCTTCTTCTTACAACTTCCTGTTATCAACAGGTCATCGACATAGAGACATAGTATTAGAAATTCACTATTGCTTCTTCTTACATATACTCCATGCTCAATTGTACACTTCACAAATTCCTTATCTCTTAAAAAGCTATATATCTTCTTATTTCAAGCTCTTAGAGCTTGCTTAAGTCCATACAAGGCTATATGTAGCCTGTATACCTTGCTTTCTTCACCTTACTTTACAAACCCAACTGGCTGTGCAACACAAACTTCTTCATCTAAGGGGCCATTCATGAATTCATATTTCACATCCATCTAACATGTGTGCCAATTTCTCATGTTTGCTAGACCAATAACCAACCTGATTGTTTTGATCCTAGCAACAGGTGCATAGACTTTGCCGAAGTCGATTCCTTCTTTCTGAAGAAATCCTTTTTGCACAAGCCATGAATTGTATTGAGTTACTTCTCATTTAGGATTAAAATTCACCTTGTATATCCACTTCACATTGATTTCCTTCTTGCCTTGAGGCAATTCAAAAAATGGCCAAGTGTTGTTGACTTCAATGGACTTCAGTTCCTCATTAATTTCTTTCATCTAATTGGAATCCTTCAATGCCATAACTGCATTTACTGGTTCAACATCTGCATAGAAAGCATAGTGTACCAGCTCACCTTCATCATTGACCACATCATCTAATGTAATCACACATTCTTATAACCTTGCAGGCATTTGTCTTGTTCTTTGAGGTTTGCTTGTGCTTGCTTTAGCTCTGACTTCTTAACTTCTCTTTCGAATTCACTTGTTGGTTCTTCACATAAGATTTTCACTGGATCCTTCTTGATATTTTCAGTCCAATCCCAATCCTTAAGCTTGTCTATGATCACATACCTGCTGATCACTACTTACTTCTTCAGTGGGCCAAACAAATTGTATCCACCAGTTGAATGATATCCTATTAGGATCATCTGACTCAAATTAACATCCAGTTTTCTCCTCAATTGATCTGGCACATGTTTATGTGTTATAGATCCAAATACCTTTAGATGACTTAAATCCAGGTTTGACACTAGACCAACATTCTTCGAGCGTGATTCCTTCAAGATTTTTTTGTCAGACATTTGCTCAGTATGTACGTTGCAGTCAACACAGCTTCTCCCCATAGTTCTTTGGGTAGGTGCTTGCCTTCCAACATACTTGTTCGCACGTAGCTTTTGCGCAAACAACTTCTGACCTCCTAACGCAGGTTTACTTGCGGGACCGACCAAACAAGTCCCAGAACTATCTGGTCGAGTCTATGCGACAGTGGTAGAATGGTTTTGTTTAGAATAAATTGGAAACAAATTCTTATAAAAATGTGTATACCAAATGAAGGACAAATAAAATAAACGAGCAAAAAATCAAGATATCTTAAAATTTAGTAATGTAAATTGCTTTTAAAAGGAAATGTGGATGCTGCCATACATTTTGCAGGAACAAACTCTTTTCTCTTAACGCTTGGCACATAGAGTTTTTTTTCCTTACAATGTTACAAAACACGCCCCCAAAGTGAAAATGAGCATTGCCTTAAATAGGAAAAGAAAATAAAAGCTATGTTGGTATTGGTGGCGCCACGTGTCCCTCCACCACTTTTGTAACTTCCCCACGTTCTTAGCTTTTCAAATTTTCTTCCTGCTCAAAAGTTCTCATACTTCATGTCGGTTTCCTTGGCCATCAGTCGAAACTTTTGACAGAATAACCTTGAGTCAACTTACAAACTTCTTCTGCTGGCATCGACTTACCTTGTTTCCCTCACCACCTTTCCTATCCTGTCGACCCACAATTCAGCTTCTATGTCAACTTTTCCCAGTCTAAATCTTTTAGCCAATAAGATGCCCCCTCAAAAACCCAATTTCGACTTAGCATCGTGTCAATTGAGAAACTTAGCGTTTTAGTTTCCTATGAGGTTTCGACTGCACCTTGGTTATGACCCAGCAACACCATCATTTTCCTGTCGAGGCAGCCACGCGTCACCCACAGTTTGACGTGATAATGGCGCCTTTCTGCACCATGATTTTCAAGAAAACTAATCATGCCTAGTCGTGTCCTACGTTATGGGCTTTAACCCACTCCCACTCAGTCTAGAATCGGAACAACCCATTGCCTTTTCAACTACATGTAACTTGTCTATAAATAGCTCTTGCCCATATTTGGTTTTCTTTTCCAACTTCTCTCACACTTTCCTTTCCTTCAAGCTTTCGCTCCCAGAATTCCTTTAATTTTCGCTTTCAATAGCTTCCTTAACCCTTCTGCTACTCACACCACTAGGAACAACCCCATCACTTTTGTTCTCTCTGAAGCCGAATCCCTCGGGCCTCTTCTGAATCCAACGTTCGCTGATGATGCGGTGATAGCAACCTGGCAACGCCAAATGATTATACCCTTCACAGTGGCTGGAAAGTTGCATGCTTTCCATGGGCCATACTGTGATACGAAGCCCATCCATGAGGAACTTCAAGCATTTTTCCCTTGCTAACTTCCCACAATTCCCCCAGCTTTTTAAAAAGGTGGAACCCTCAACCTCAATTTTATGGCGCCAAAAGCTCGCGTTTTCAGGTCGGTGCCTACTCCAGGAAACAAAGATTACATCTCTTGGCTTAACAAGGTCCAATGCAAGCGTCAAGAGCAATGAGAGACAACTGGCATCTTCAACTCCATTCAACTCTCCAGGAATGCTCATAGGGTTAACCCTTGCCTACTACTGGAGTCAATGTATTTTTGGGAGGGGTCGACTAACACATTCCATTTCCCCAGTGGTATGTTGAGGCTGACACTTTTCGATGTGGCGACCATCGGAGGTCTTTCTCCTCTGGGCGAAACCTTTAATCTGAACCTGGAAATGGATGCCACTTTCGACTTCGAACATCCCGGTTTTCAGAACTATATAGAGGACTATCACGATAAAGATTTCGATGAAGTGTCGGATGAAGAACATATCGCCTTCCTTACTCTTTGGTTGTCCTACTACCTTTTGTGTTCTAGATCTCTACAAATAGCCAAAAGTTATATCAACCTGGAAATCCAAATACATGAGGGTCGATAGGTATCATTGGGTAAACTTCTACTATCCTCTCTATATCGTTTTCTTGTTCTATCAACCTTGAGAATAAAACTCCTTCACGAGACCACCAAAGCCTTGAATGTTTTATGGCCTATGTGGTTGTTACAACATTGACTCAACACCACATTTGAGCACCAGTTGGGTTACCCCGTGTCTGCAATAATGCAGCGTCTGAATGAAGAACGTCCCATAGAAGGCATTCGACTCACCTTGATGACCACTCAGGAAACTCCCAACAAAACCCTTTTCATGAAACATCTCAACATATTTGCAGAAGCAACTTCCTTTGTCTATGGCATGGCTCCCTTTGTGCATTGACGATTTGGCCCGTCATGGTTCAAAAACCATTCCTCGACGTTTCTCGAAAAATGACAGCAGTGTCAAATTCTATATGGAGGACGTTTCTAACTCCCACCATGTTATCATTTCAAATTGATACGGGGAATATAGGCTATAGTTTTAAGAACTGCCAGCCCAACATGGTGGCCATTCAATTTGGTTTAAGCCAGTTGCTGCCAAAGTCCTTGGTGCGACATTCCTCTGGCATTGTGTGGGTTGGTCGATGACTAAACCTGACAGGCCATGAAGAACTGCCTCAAGTTTTCTAGGTCGACTCAACGCCTTGAGTTACCTATCTTTGCTTTTCAACCATACTTCTTTACAACAAAAGGTTTTAATGTCTGGTGGTTAGAGTACCAAACCCGATGCTTCAAATGTGAGCTTTTCTTGGAGAACATAGTCGATGCGTTTGTTGCCCTTGCTGGTGAAGTCCCTACTTCGACGGTTGCTATATCTGTCGAGAATCTCCAAGGAGATGAAGCCATAGAGGACACCTCAAAGAAGGTACCTTCTTTGTTCTTCTCCTGCATTTTATTAATTGCCAATAGAAAATCATTTGTGCTTATTCCCTATGGTTGAAAAAGGGAACCGGCTGCTGCATCAACCTCGATCAGGCTAGCAAAGAAACAGAAAGTCCTAAATCCCCAGGTACCACATGATTTGATGATTCTTTGCACTCATCTTCTATTGTCAACTTACCTGTTGTTTGTTAGGTTCTTGAAAAGGCGTCAAATCCTGAAGGTGGCACATCGGATGAAAGCACCCAATCTCGGGTCTTTCCTTCTGAAACATCAAACTCCCCTCCTACTACCCCGATGGCCAAGAAGAAAAGAGTTCCTACCAAAAATACACCCCCTAAAGCTGTCATTTGATCGTGAAACCTATTGTTCTTGATAATCTGGCTAAGGTTTTCCCAACTGTCACCATTGAAATCGCCCCTCTAGGACATACTGCTGAGGTATTTATTGTCTTTGTTCTTTTGGTTCATATATTACTTGGGTGTTTTCTTACTTATGCTTCCTTCTACAAGATACCGCAGTCGATTCCATTATTGCTACAAATGCTGATAATGCCACAACTGCTGTTGGAAATCCGTCTGAGATTGTGCCCCATTTTATTCCTCAGAAAGTTGAAGAATTCCAAGGGGCATCGACAAAAAAAGACCCCGTGGCAAAGACACCCTCTATTGATAATACCAACAATGAGACTAGTAAGGATGGTGCAGCTACCAGCGGCAAGGAAACCCCTTTGATTATCCTAACTACTGCCAAGGGCACTCCGACTCCCATAGGTTCTGCTGAAGGTGGCTCTGCTGTCGAAAGGACACTTACTCCAGAGGAAATTCTGGCGATGAAGCAGTCAAACCCAACAGAGACTTTGAAAGCCTTGCTTAAGCTTCGTAAGTTGTATGTGGATGCACCCATTACTGGTTCGACAACCACTTTTAACCCAGAAATGGATGACTCTTTTGCCCTCAACCTCCAACAACTGAGGACATACCTATTCGAGGATGAGTTTCTGGCTGCCGTCGTGGAAGAATCATCTATAGCCTGTGATGTCTTAAAAATACTGGACGAACTTTCCCAGTTTCAAGTGCCTACTCCCATGGCCAAATACTTCATTAAATTTGAGGCTTTCTTCACCCAGCTGGAAAAGGACCTCTCTGTTTGTAAACAGGTTGATGCTCAAATTAGGGAGAAGATTAATGAGATGAAGTGTGAGTGGTATCTCAGCTCCCTCTGTGAGAAGAAACTTGAGGACTTTGAAACCAAAAAGAAAGAGCGTTCTGACAAGCGTCACATTTTCGACCAGCAAATATTTTACTATCAGGCCCAAATGGCTGAACTTACAAGAAACATTGCTGTGGTCGAACTTCTACCTGCTCAAGAGGTCATCGACCAAGAAGTGTCCCAAGGGATTGCTCATGTTGAAACGGCCCTTGCCCTAAAAGGTACTATTGACCAAATGCGACAGAACATGTCTCTCCTTAAAAGTAAAATGGTTTACAAGAAGAACCTTTTCAAAGACTTTAAATCAAGATTACCAGCATAATTGTATTTTACATTTAGTCAGACTTTTGTAACTCTGCTCTAGAGATTTTATAAACTGTCTTGGTCCTCTACCATGTGAGCCAATTATTAATGAAAAGTTATTTTTGGATTTGAACCTTTTGTAACATAAGCTTATATTTTTTCAAATATTTCCCATTTACTCTTATGATTCGTTGATCCATACCTATATCTTGGACCTTGTATGCGTTGTTACTAAATGCTTGGGTTACTTGGAATGGTCCCTTCCAATTTGGTGCCCATTTTCCTAACGTTCAATCCCTTCTATCCACAGGCAACACTGCCTTCAACACATAATCATTGACTGCAAAGGTCTTCTTTTTTACCTTCTTATAATATGCTTTGGGCACCTGTGCCTTTTGGCATAATAGCATATCTAACGCTGCCATCCTTTCTTCGTGTCCACGATTTCGTCTAGCATCATGATCTAGTATTGCTCCGACAAAATGTCATGCTGATGCTACACTCTAAATGACTGTAAACAAATCTCTGCTGGTAAAACAATGTCATGACCAAACATTAAATAAAACATAATCGAATTGGTCGACTCCTTAGAGGATGTTCGACTAGCCCATAAAATTTTATCTAACGTTTTGTGCCAATTCCCGGGTTTCTTAGCAACGTGTTTCTTGATGCATCCAACTACTACCTTGTTAGCAACTTCGACTTAACTGTTTGCCTGAGCATAATACGGTGTTGAAGTGATCAACTTAAAACCTGTTTCTACTACAAATTCTTGCATCTTCTAGCCAACAAATACGGAACCTTGGTTCGTAGTGATGGTTTCAGGGATCCCGAATCTATAGAAAATATGATTCTGGATAAATTCGATCATAATCTCCTGGTATAATTTTACCAGAGGTACAACCTCTATCCATTTTGTGAAATAGTCTATACCCACAAGAATGAATCTTTATTATTTCGACGAGGCTAGTCGAATTTCACCTATGATATCCAACGTCCGTCCACGAAAGGGCCATGGCTTGACGTTTATGTGTAACTCGCTGGCCAGTACATGCTGAACATTCGCATGTCTTTGACAATCCTGACACCCCTTTGCAAAGTCCATGCAATCCTTGAGCATGCTTGGCCAATATATACCTTGTTAAAACAACAACCATTTCATCTTATGTCCAACTTGGTGAGCCCCGCATGTCCCACTTGTGAGGGAAAATCCTCATATACCATACATATGTGTGTTTCGATGATGTCAAAACGCAATCACATGGAAGAATCGGTATTTAGCACTATCACCACAACGCAAATGCATGTCACATCTCTCATATCTCTCTTGTGTGCATGTCATGTCAATCTAACTAGCTATATTAAGTCCAACATATTTGGTAGATCATGGGTTGTGTCTAGAAGGGTAGAAATCACAAAAATAAGCATTTTTGCAAAATAACAGGGTTTGAATCGACCACTCCAGGGTTCCGGTCGACTCATAGAAGGTGCCTAGAAAGTGAAATTTCCACTGGTTGGCGCACGCCGACCTATGGTAGATGCATACTGATGATATTTTCTATTTGTCTAAAACTGCAGACTATGCATCGACGTATAGTCCTAGTATGGTCGACTGTTCGCTTCGTTTTCTGCATAATTTGAAGTCTTTCCACTTATTTTGAAAAGTGGTTGTGTCTGTTATGTTAGGCTTACTATAAATAGATTCTTGCTCATTCTTCAAAAATAACAATTGAAACATTGAGTCAAATGCAAAAACAAGAAAAGTGAAATAGGTGCCACTAGTTCACATCATCTTCATCTTCAACATTTCATAACACATCAACTACACACAATAATTCTTACTGTGCATTATGGATTGTTCAAGGTGATAACGTTCGAAGCCGTTAATTGGGAATCCGGTTCGGGTTGAGTTTTGGCAGGTTTTTCTTGAATAACACCTTGAAGGTTTTGTCCTCCAAGATTCTTCGAATTTGGGGGTTTTTGGAACGATTCTTCTCTACATACATTCAGCTGAGTGAAGGTGATTAAGGAGCGGTGGGTTCCGTCAATCTAGTAGCGGTAATCGGTGAATTGTGTAGGAGAGGTTCGGGTTCGATTAGTTTGTGTTTGAGATCAGTCGGGCTAGGGTTTGAAGAACGCAAGGTTGTTCAACAAAGGGGCTGTAATCGGAGTTCTATCCACAACAATCGAAGAACTTGATTCGACTCGAATCAAGGGACAAGAAGAGAAAGCATCTTCAACAACAAGAGAGTTTGTTTGTATATTTTCTTGTCTATTCTTGTATAAACATTTCAACTACAACAGGTGATATCTATATTATATCGAGCTCAATTCTATTGTTAGAATTGAGGGTAGACGTACCCCGAAGCGAGGACGGCAGGGGAACTGCCTCAACAAATCTTTGTGCCTTTTATTTTCTGCACTTTTATTTTTGCTTAATAATTGAGTAATTTTTGTATAAGCAATTTTATCAAAGTTAGCATTGGTTTGAGTAAGTGCTTTACGTTGTTTTTAACTCTAGTGTAATAGTTTATTTTATAAGGAAACTAGAGTTACTTACTCAAGGCAAAATTCACTTGGAGTGCAACGCACGTCAAGTGTTTGATAAATTGTCTACACCAAAATTCACTTGTATTGTTTACATAATTGGTTGGTATTTTAAGGCATTGGAACTGGTCATACCAATTAGTGATTTAAGTCAATTGATAGTGTGACTAGCATGGTGATTCTCTTTGCTCATTATCATATCCATAGGCTAGACGTATATCTGGTCTTCTAATAACGGTTCGTTATAGACGATAATTTTTCCATGGCCGCTTCCGCATATAAAACATTTTCAAAACCAAATTTTAATTGGTAGTGCCGACTGAAATTTTAATTAGGGATCTATGCAACCCCCCTTCTAGATCTACGCCATCGTCTAACAAATGGTATCAGAAGCACCGGTTCACTTCGTTCTTGAAATATAACTTTGATAGAAAATGGCTAACGAACCTAAAAGGGCCTATAATAGAGCTCCCGTTTTTAATCGAGAAAATTACAGTTATTAGAAGGACTGTATGCGGGTGCACATAAATTCCATAGATAGAAAAGTATGGAATATTATTCTCAATGGTCCAATAGAAATAACTATGACCAATGCGAATAATGAGATTGTGCCTAAGCCCGAAGCACAATGGACTGATGATGATGAAAAGAAATAAAATTATGGTTGGAAAGCCAAGAATATTTTGATCTCCTCATTAGGAGTTGATGAATATTATTGGGTTTCTCATTGTTTAACGGAAAAAGCTATGTGGGACTCATTGCAAGTTTCCCATGAGGGAACTAATGACATTAAACTAGTGAGAATCAATACGCTAACACAATATTTTGATCTCTTTTACATGGAGCAAGGGGAAACCATTATGGACATGCAAAAGAGATTCACTCATTTCATCAATAGATTGCATTCACTAGGTAGGCCCGTGGCCAATGATGTTGCTACTAACAAAGTTTTGAGATGTCTTAATAGGGAACGGCAGCCGAAGGTAACCACCATCAAAGAAGCTAACGACCTCAAAATTTTGGATCTAACAACATGGTTTGGAAAGCTGCAAGAGCACGAACAAGTGCTCCTAAGCCTAGAGCAACATGAAAAGAAAGAAAAGAAAGACAAAACAAAGATAACTGAAAAGAAATCCATTGCTCTTAAGACTTCTTCCTCAAAGTCTTAATCCAAGGGGCATGGTGATTATACATCGAGTGACGATGAAGAAGATAGCAAGAGTGAGGACATGAGGCTGTTTGTAAAGCGCTACAATCGCTATGTTAGAAAGAACACCATCTAACACTCAGAGAAGAACCTTGTCAACTTCTGAAAGCAATCTAGGTACTCTAGAAATGATGACACCAAGGGGAATAAAACAAGAGGGTCATGTTATACCTGCGGGAAGACCGGTCATTATAAACCGGATTGTTCCTGTTGCACCCCAAAATTTGACCAACCGGTTCCCACCTCTGGTTTATGTTTCGACGCATTTTACATTTGCATTCGCATACCGCATATGTTGCATTTTCTCAATCATATTGATTTTCTCGGGATTACAGCCATGTTTTCACATTTCGGAGGTTTTAGACCGGTTCGGACGATCGGAGTTTCGGTTCTTGCCGCTTGTTTCAATCTGGTCTCGCGGTCTCTTTTATTTTGGTTAACTGCCTTTATTTGCATTTTTAGGATTTAATAGCCTTTTCCTAGATTTTTAAATAGATTTTAGAATTAAATAGATTTTTTAATAGATTTTAGAATATTAGAATTTTATTCTATTATTAAATAGAATAGTTTAGATATTAAATAGGTTTTAATATAGTATTTTTAGATATAGATTTAATCGATTTTTTTAATTGAATAGAATTTAAATAGACATTTTTAGATATTTGAATAGATTTTAATATAGTTTTTAGGATTTAATTCTGTTTAGGAGTTATTTCTAGGATGTTAATCAGATTTTAATGTTAGATGTTAATTAGTCTTAATTACGCATTATCAGGGGTTAATTAGTTAGCTCATTAATTGGATTAATCATTTCATTAGCATTAATTTTCGTTTTATAATAATTAAGTCCATTTTCAGTATTAAGTCCATTGAGTCCAACTTTCGTGTGGGCCAGATGTCCAAGTTTGGGGGCCCAATTCTCGCCACATGTCCTATTTAAGGCACTGCCACGCGTTTTCGTCTGTCTCCGCCACCTCACTTTTCCACTTCATGCTTCCCTGACACCTCATTTTTCCACTCACCCTCAGTCTCACTCTCTCTCTGCCACGTTCCACTCAGCCCATGCATGCCTTCCACGTATCACTCACTCTTTCTCTCACCTGTCCCACTATCTCCCCACTCCATGCATGTGCGACACCTCACTACAGGACCCCACCACTCACCAGCTCACCGGCCGGCCATGCAGCCGCCGCAGAGCCACCGTAACCTCCCGCCGGAGCAGTCGTAACCATCGCCGAAGTTCTTAAACTCGCCGGAAAACTGCATAATCCACCGGAAAATGCAAGAAACTTCATCATCTCTACAGAAATCTTCTAATCTTCATCAATCTCATCACGAATCCGTCCAAGATTCATCACCAGTTCGCCAGAGTTTCCAGATTACTTCAAGAAGATCCTTCAACGTGTTCATCATGTTTCCAGAAAATCCCTCAACGGTTCATGCATTTTCCAAATCCGTTCAGGAAGATCCATCCGTATTCGTCCTCGTTCATCCAGATTCAATGACATTCATCAATGTCGTAGCCGTTTTTCAATATTTCCTCGATGATTCTCAAGATCTTCATCCTCTTCGTGAGGACTTTCAAGATGTGCATCTGGAATTTCCAGATCTCTTCAACGAACATCACAAACCTTCAAGATCTTCATGCATTTTCCAGAACGTTCAACATCATTCATCGTCCAATAGATCCTCCAAGTCCTACATCATCAGATCTTCATCAGAAGCGTAAGCACCTTCAACATCATTCATTAAATCCATTCGATCTTGTAAGTTCATCAAACTACTTCGTGCATATAGATCCTTCCAGATCCGTTCATCCGTCATCAAAGTGTTTTCCGGAATGAATCTTCAACCACTTCACAGATCTTCAAGAACATACGAGCCACGAATCCAATTTTTGTTTTCCTGAGATTTGCGTTATGTTTGTAATCGTTTTGATTCAGTTGTTTGTTTTGTAAAAGTTGAAACGAGTTGTTTGGATTTGGATAGAAAGATTGAACGAAAGCGGTTCGTGAGAGATTTGAGTGAGGGAGTGTGAGAGAGTGAAGAGAAACGGCGGAGGCAAGCTGTGAACAGTGCATTGAGAAGTTGAGAGAGGGATTAGGTTTTCTTTTTTCTGAAAGAAGCAAGAGTTGGCATGTTGGGTTGGTTGTTGGGCTCTCAGGCCCACTTGCATTTCTGGCATACACCTTCGTTTCTACTCTTTTCCCCCCCTCCCCGTGTGTGTGTTCTTTGTTGGGCTAATCCCATTGTCTTTTTTTTGCAGCACCCCCGTTTTTTCGTTACACACCCCTCCCCGTTTTTTTGTTGCCAGTTGTTGGGCTGGGCCCAACTCCCTTTTGTTTTTTTCTGCCTGTACCCCTGTACTGGGCTAATGTACCCCCCTGCTGCATCTTTATTTCTTTTATATTAAATGCAATAGTATAGATTTTAAATTCTATTTTCTTATAGGGTATTATAGAGACTTTAATATAGAATTCATATTCCATTATTTTTAGCATATTATAGGATATATAGATTTAATATAGTTTTTTCCTATTTTTCTCTATAGAATATTATAGTATTTTCTATGTTATTTTCCATTATGCATTTTCTTTTAATATTTCTTTCGAATATTTTCTATTGGACTTTAATTGCCGTATTTTAGGAGTAGACTTTCAGTTCCATTTGGTGTTGGATTTCTCTCCTATTTTCTTTTCTATCCGATTTTATTCTCGATTTTATTTCTGGCTGGCCGTGTGACACGATTCAATTGGAGAATGATTTTCGATATCATTTCTCTATCTTGTCTTTGACACGGACATCAATACGCTACCTCTGAGAGTTCGACTTCTCGTATAAGTCGAACCATGACGGTCTAAGCGTTACATTAGTTCTGATTCGTGTGTGTCCCGAGTTCCTTCCCGTTTAGGCGTAGGCCTGCTTCCTCTTTGTTATCGCCCCCGTGCGATCGAAACCCCTTTTCTCTCGCGTTCAGGCGATCGAGACCCCTTCTCTTGCCCCCGTGCAATCGAGACTCGTTTTCCCGTCGAACTATGTTTGCTCTGATCTCTCGTGCCAGACGAGAGTACGTAGGCATAGGATGCGATATCCTAGCGAGCTACCTTTCCACTTTTTCCTTTTTCCCGTTCCCCGTTTAGCTGTAGTAGGCTGAACTACAACTGCTCTGATTTCTCATAGCGAATGAGAATATGTAGGCATAGGATGCGATATCCTAGCGAGCACACTAACAACTAACCTTTCTGTTCTCTCGCTGTCGTGCGATCGAGACTTTCCCGCTGACGACTGATGTTATCCTTTTCTCTTGCCCTTGCGCAATCGAGACCAGACCGTAGTTTTAGTTCCCGTACCTTCCAGACCAGCTTAATCTCTCACCCCTGTGTGATCGAGAATACCCTGTCTAGCCGTAGTTAGCCTGAACTACGGAAGCTCTGATCTTTCACGCTGTGTGGAAGTACGTAGGCACAAGACGCGAAGTCTTGGCGAGCCAATTTCCTGTAGTTTCCCGAACTACGATGACTCTGACTTTCTCTCTCGAGAATACGTAGGCATAGAGTGCGACGCTCTATCGAGTCAGTTTCCTTCCGTTTAGATTTAGCAACCGTAGATAGATTGTTTTGCATCCTTTAGACAAACCAACAAGCGTGGATCCCGTCGAGTACGACGGACGTGAGGGGTGCTAATACCTTCCCCTTACGTAACTGAATCCTGAATCCAGGATTTGGTTGCGATGGCCATTCCTTTCCCGTCTTTGCGGTAGGTTTACTTCGAGCGTTTCCTTTCCCTCCTTTGGGATAAATAACACACGGTGGCGACTCTTCTGTTTAGCCAGTGCCAATTTTCGCAGTAGCGACAACTGGCGACTCTGCTGGGGACTGCGATGATTCCTTATGCATTTGGGATCCAACGTCCCTTAAGAGAGTCAATCATAGCGCTTGTTTGCTTGTCTTTGGGTGTTTACCTTTTGGGTGTTGTATTTTGCTGTATTTACGATTTCTGCACCTTTGCTATTATCTGTTGCTGTTGTGCTGTTGGGTAGGGTGTTCCTTTGAGTGAGAAGCCAGACCCAGGCTTGAGTGCACCTTAGAATTAGTTTTGGAAATTAGTGGGCGCGTGCATGCTTTGCATGTACTAGTGTCTCATGAAATCCATGCTCAGACGAGGTTCTTCTGGTTGACTTCTTTTTCAACCCTTTGGGTTGAGGGGTTATTGGTTAGTTGGATTGTCGACTTTGGGGACCGATCATTTGGAAGTCAGCTAAGTGAGGCCTCTTCAGGATATGATGATGCCACACCTTCTGGGTATCGTATCATCAGTCTTGAAAGTCTGTGACGCTGATGACCGCATAGGATGCCGTACCTTGTGTCAGTTTAGGGCCATACCCGTGAGTGGGAGGGTTTTGCAGGAAACTGGACTTCCAGCCTACCTGGTATTTCGGTCTTCTCTTCAGAGCGAACGTACTCAGTCAGCAGCGCATCAATATTCAGAGATTTGTGGGGGCTGTGATCCCGTGTTTGCTGCATAGTGCATCGCATTTGCATGAACATTGTTTGCATCATATTGCATATCATCCTCCAGCTAGCCAGAGTCTGATCCAGCCGTTGTTTTGATTCTGAAGGTGATTATCCGGCGTTTGGCCTGAGCGACTGTTGATTGTTAGAAGACGACCAAGGGGTTGAAGCATATTTGAGCAGAATTGAGCAGTGAATCCAGTTGAAGGTTATTGGTAGTTATGTCTGAGAGCAACTTCCAGTCTCGTAACACCTTGACGGGTTTCACCATGACGACCAATCCTCTGTATGGCTCTATGTCTGAGAAAGACCTTCTGCAAGTGAACAACGTTACTGCAGACCAGTTTGTGCGACCTCCAGTTAGGGACCGAGATCAACGTGAGCAGTTTGTTGTCCGAAATGAACGCCCTCCTCTTATCAACAGTCAAGGTGTTGTTTTCCCTGTGGCGAATATCCGAAGAGAGATCCCGGTAGCTAGGACTGAAGACCCAAGAGCTCTTGAGTATGCTAGAAGGCTCCGAGTGTTGGAAGAAGGAGTCAAAGCCTTGAAAGTTAAAGATGCTGTCAACCTCAATGCTGCAGACATGTGTTTAGTTCTTGGCCTGGTATTGCCTCCTAAGTTCAGAGCGCCGAGATTTGAGAAGTACAAAGGAGATAGTTGTCCGAAGCAACATTTGGTGATGTTCTGCCGAAGAATGACTTCGTTTGTGCAAAACGACAAGTTGATGATTCACTGCTTTCAGGATAGTCTGACTGGGGCATCTCTGAGTTGGTATATACAGTTGGAGAGTAATCAGATTCGATCATGGGTGGATTTAGCCAGAGCTTTTCTAAAACAGTATGATTATAACCTAGACATGGCTCCTAATCGCATGCAGTTGCAAGAATTGTCTCAAGAGAACAATGAACCCTTCAGGAAGTATGTTCAGAGGTGGAGAGAATTTGCTGCCAGAATGCATCCACCGCTCCTAGACCGAGAGTTAATGAGCATGTTTGTAAACTCCCTGGAGAGCTCGTACTTCGAAAGAATGCTCGTAAATGCACCAAATTTCTCTGCATTGGTAGGATTGGGTGAACACATTGAGCATGCCGTAAAAATTGGGAAAATTCAGATTACTTCGGGTAGTCAGGCTAGTGAAACTGAGTCTCTTGGTAGCTACCGAACTGAAGAAGGAGTTGTGATCAATGCAATCATGCCCGATGTTGAGTATCCTCGAGATGAATTGGTGAAATCTGTTGGTTCTTCATCTTCTGTGTCTTGTTATGCGGGACAGACAATTGTGCCTAGGGCACCATATCCAGAACTTTATGTCGCTCCTTTGGCAAATCAGCGAACTCGTGGCCGAGGTTATTAGAATCAGCGCCCAAATCAGAACAGGCCTCATAACAACTTGGAACGAAGGAGTGCTCCTTCTCATCCAGTGCCTGTGCCTTATAGCCATATTCTACCATCTTTGATTCAGAATTCTTTGGTGGAACCTAAAGCTCTTAAGCTTGTGCCAGAACCTTACTCTCCTGGGTACAATCCCCACGCTCAGTGTGGATACCATGGCGGATCCCTAGGACATTCAACTGAAGATTGTAAAGCTTTTCAGGCAAAAGTACAACAGTTGATCGACAAAGGGTGTATTTCCTTTCCAGGAGGAGTTGTGGTTGTTCATGACAATTTCTCAGCTGCCTAAGCTCGTAGATGCAGAGGATTATTTGTAAGAAGCCAGTGGTCTAGACAGGCAGGCGTCCTCAGCATTGGCAGTCCTCAGGCTTTTATCATTTGCATTTGTAGTTTCTTTTCTGTTAGTTACTACTTGCTGTTAAACATTGTTTGTTTTGAATGGTGATATTGATAAAGTGACTATGCATTTTTCTGAATTAATCATGTCGCTGTCGCTCATTTATTGCATTGCATCGACACTTGCATTTTATTTACTCCACTTTGTCACTATGATTAGCAAAGATTGGAGGGAGGATGACGAAACTGAATACTCATAACCGATGATCGTCTGCTTTCAAATCAAACCTTGCCGATGACGTACAAGGCATTGTTTCAAAACCCCTAAACAATGGAGATATAAGGAGTTAGTCCCTTGTTAACCACTTCCAGCCAAGAAGTAGAAGTTTTTTTCGGACTTTTAAACCCTCACATCTTAGCCCGGGGCAGGGTAGTTGTCAGTTAGCTTGATCGAGCGTTCAAGTCTTATAGAGGAGTGTTGCCTTTCGAGGACCAATCACATCTTGTTTTTCCCCAGAGGTCATACCTCGTCCACCACAATGGTTAAACCTCACCAATCAGGAGTGAGACAGTTGCAATCCTTTCAGAGCAATTAAAACAACCAGTGTCGCACGACTTGTTCCAAGCAAAAGAAAAAGGAAAAAAGAGAGCCCGCTAAGTAAAAAGAAAAAGAAAAAAGCTGGAAAGCTAATACTTAGGAAAAAATCAGGGCATCCCGCTGGACTTCAAAAGAAAAAATTGAAAAAAACTCAAAAGGAGTCAGTCCAGGCAAAAATTAGGGAATCAAAAGAATGAAAAAAAAGGATATAAAAAAAAAATCCTCGAACAAGGACAAAGTCGTGTATGTACAGACACCGAAAACGAAAAAGGAGTAACTGTCACTCCGAAAACCTTGTGAGTCCTACTATTTAACATATCTCTCGAAGAGGCGAGTGCTTGTGCCAAGTTAACTGAACTTTAGAATCGGAGATCATCACGTAGAAGGGGTGGGTACAAATCATAATTTGAGCCAAATATCCTTTGTTTCACGAACCGTGAACCCGACCACGATACAACCCTTAAAAGACCTAATTGAGGCAGGGTTTATTCTGAAAGCGCATTACGATAAGGTTGAGTAACCTGACTCCTTCTTGATTTGCTAGTCATATCCTTGTAGTTTTTTCACGGATCAAATTAGCACTACGTTTGAACTCTGGTTCATTCGTCACTCACTCATAATCATGACACGTAAATGAGTGACAACACAATTTTTTCAAAATCTGCATGAACACTGCATTAAAATTACCATTCGGGAATAAACAATTTTATTTGCAGGTCAGTAGTTGACAGGAAGGACATTTCAACAGGGGATAATCGAACAGGACTGAATAATTTAGCAGTCTGGATCAGAATGGTGTATGTTGTGAAACCCTGTGAATCTGGGGCATTGACTTCCAGTGAGTGCAGAATCAGTTGGTCTAAGGACAAGTCCCGAAGCATCAGTTGATTATGGAGCAGTTTACTTGAGAAGCAGTTGATCAGAAGTGAATCTTCTCGAGAGCCAATCAGAGGAAATTATCCAAAATGCTGTGATTTGAGGATAGATCCTTCCAGTGTGTGATCAGAGCACGTTAAGTCGCTCAACGCTCGTTCAGGGGCAAGTTGCTTCAGAGATAGTGAAACCATGCGGTGATAGTTGTTTAATTGAGGATGAATCTTTCGTCGTATAGATACCGGGGCAAAGCCATCTCAAGGGCGTATTGTAGCAAGTTGCTTTCTATTCAGAGTGAGTTTCCCAAGAGTTGGATTGGAGCAAGTTGAGTTGCACTGGGGCAAGTTGTTCAAGCATGTTTGTTCACCCTAGCAGGAGTTGAGTATCGGGGAATCGTGTCATTACCCTCGTAAAAAAAAACCTGAACCTTTGAAAAGGACCTTGTCGACATTGGATCTTTATCCTACAGTTTAAACCTGTTACTTGTCAGAACCTTGTAACCTTGGCATTTCCAAAGCCCAGTTATCGCCTGGCAAACCGGAAACCAGTTCTCGTCTGGTCCACCTTTCCGTAAATACCAGTTCTCGTCTGGTACCTGTTATTTTTCAACCAGTTGTTGTCTGGCCAACCTTTCTGCAAACATCAGTTCTCGTCTGATGTATGTTAGCTTTCAACCAGCCCCGTCTGGTCACCGTCTCTTTAACCTATTTGTTGCATTAGTTCTCGTCTGGTGCATGTCAGCTTCCAAACCAGCCCCGTCTGGTCATCCTTTCCTTAACCTATCATCCGGTCAGCCTCGTCTGATGCTCCAACCGTAAATCCATTCTCGTCCGATAACCTAACCTATTTTTGCTATCAGTTCTCGCCTGGTAGTCCATCTTTGAATGCTAGCCCCGTCTAGTATTTTCCCTTTAAAACCATTTTGTTAATAACCTATTTTCATCCGTAAACTAGAAAAAGCCTAAAAATACCCGACACGATAATTCCTAGTGACTCACATGGTGTCGCGTTCCCCGATACAAAGCTCGATTGATACCGGTTTCCCTATTAATGTTAAATATGGACTACTCGCCTCTACAGGTAGAAGCCACGTGTTGTCCCCAGAAGAGCTGAAATTGCATTGTATTCCTCCTCAGAATAGGATCAGGAGTATCTTCAGCAGGCCAGAATGGATATCCCTGACGGCAGGGACATTCTCAGCAGTGAGTTGTGCACAGTTAACCCCGGTTTGGTTCATCGCCAGAGTACAATCAGGTTGTCAAGGGTTTAGAAGGAGCGTCCCCGTGTAGGGTCGTCCTTCCCTCCTCCAGCAGGTTGTCATTCCTCCGGCAGGTTGATCATCCTCTACAGAGTTCGTAACGATGAATTTGTGAGCCATCCCTCAGCAGGATTGTTTCTTCCCCATGGCAGTTGGTCTCACTTTTCCAGCATTTATTTTGCTGGGATGATTCTATGATACCCGGTACCCCTCAGTGGAGTTGACGTTGCCCTCGACATTTATTTTGCCAAGAGGTTTTAGACCCAGTGTTCTCTGGCAGCTTGAGCTTACATTTGCACTTGCATATATCGTCCTATTTTCATCTATACAAATGCATAGCATCTACATGTCGTATGGGGCATTGCATCATTTTCAAACATATGCATTTCGAAACATAGATCAGATCGGTTAACCTTTTGCTTTCAGGCGTGTTTTCTCAGCAGGAGTATGGAGTTCTAGCTCAGATTTACTACCAGGTATTCGAGGTCTCGCTGTGAGGCATGTGATGATACAATTCTTGTTATTATTCCCCACAAAGTTACTGGGTGAAGTTTCTCTTATCCGACCAGCGGAGTGTTTTTCTTTAAGATTGATGTTCCGTCAGCGTCACAGGGTTTCATAAATCAAAATTTCAGAAGTGGTCACTTGGTGTCGAAACGGGTGTCAGGCAGTTATTTTCAGAATATCCCCAATGGAGGTAGCTACTACCAAGAATAGGCAAGGAAGCTATATCTAAGATGACTTTTCCCGTATGGAGCAGGCGGATGGACTTTCCTGTAACCAGGCAGATGTGTTTTCCCGTATGAAGCAGGCAGATGAACTTTCCTGTAAGAATCAGGCAGATGTATTTTCCCGTATGAAACAGACGGATGAACTTTCCTGCATGAATCAGGCAGATGGATTTTCCCGTATGAAACAGGCGGATGAACTTTCTTGCATGAATCAGGCAGATGGATTTTCCCGTATGAAGCAGGCGGATGAACTTTTCCTGTAAGAATCAGGCAGATGGATTTTCCCGTATGGAGCAGGCGGATGAACTTTCCTATAAGAATCAGGCAGGTGGATTTTCCCGTATGAAGCAAGCGGATGACCTTTTCCTGTAATCAGGCCGATGCGTTTTCCCGTATGAAGCAGACAAATGAACTTTCCGGTATCCAGATAGATGATTCTCCCGTGATAGACAGAGTATGTGAGTTGTGTTCCGATATTTGACAAAGTATTTTCCCCAATGAAGTCGCCGTGATTTCCTCGTGTTGACGAAATATTACTGTCCCCAGTAGAGTCCTCCTCAAATTCGTTTGTGGGTTGGGATCAACGGAGTTAGCTACTGCAGAGATAAGCAGAGTTTCCTGTGTTTAGACAGATGATCTGCCCGTATAGATAGGCGGATGGAGTTTCCTATGACTAGACAGAAATGTTTCCCCAGCGAAGTCACCGGGATTTCTCCGTGTTGACGGAATATGAGTCCTAACATGGACAAGGTTCTATTCCTGTGTTGTCGAAATGTGAAGTCCTGACGTGGACAGATTTGCATTTATTCACGATTTGACGAAATTTGGGTCCAAATGTGGACAAGGTTACTCCTGTGACGACAGAATCTCTATTCGTGTTGACGAATTGGTTCCTCTTCTGTTGTTGACAAGGTTAGCCCAATGGTGGACGAAGGTGTTTTGCGAAGATAGTTCAATACCTGTGGTGTCACGCAGGTGATTGAAGTTGAAATAAAAATTGAATCAGATAATTGACCAGTTGTTGCCGTGACAACCAGACTCCATTCATTGGACGTTGCTTCTCAAGCAGTTATGCAGTTTATCCCCACGTTTGACAAATTTCAGGGTTTCTTTGGTATTCAATCGTCTCGTACCTCGAATGTTTGAAGGCCGTTCGCTCTTCACCCAATCGGGTCCAAGCCGTTTGAATAGGGGCAGCTGTTGCACCCCAAAATTTAACCAACCGGTTCCCACCTCTGGTTTATGTTTCGACGCATTTTACATTTGCATTCGCATACCGCATATGTTGCATTTTCTCAATCATATTGATTTTCTCGGGATTACAGCCCTGTTTTCACATTTCGGAGGTTTTAGACCGGTTCGGACGATCGGAGTTTCGGTTCTTGCCGCTTGTTTCAATCTGGTCTCGCGGTCTCTTTTATTTTGGTTAACTGCCTTTATTTGCATTTTTAGGATTTAATAGCCTTTTTCTAGATTTTTAAATAGATTTTAGAATTAAATAGATTTTTTAATAGATTTTAGAATATTAGAATTTTATTCTATTATTAAATAAAATAGTTTAGATATTAAATAAGTTTTAATATAGTATTTTTAGATATAGATTTAATGGATTTTTTTAATTGAATAGAATTTAAATAGATATTTTTAGATATTTGAATAGATTTTAATATAGTTTTTAGGATTTAATTCTGTTTAGGAGTTATTTCTAGGATGTTAATCAGATTTTAATGTTAGATGTTAATTAGTCTTAATTAGGCATTATCAGGGGTTAATTAGTTAGCTCATTAATTGGATTAATCATTTCATTAGCATTAATTTTCGTTTTATAATAATTAAGTCCATTTTCAGTATTAAGTCCATTGAGTCCAATTTTCGTGTGGGCCAGATGTTCAAGTTTGGGGGCCCAATTCTCGCCACATGTCCTATTTAAGGCACTGCCACGCGTTTTCGTCTCTCTCCGCCACCTCACTTTTCCACTTCATGCTTCCCTGACACTTCATTTTTCCACTCACCCTCAGTCTCACTCTCTCTCTGCCACGTTCCACTCAGCCCATGCATGCCTTCCACGTATCACTCACTCTCTCTCCCACTTGTCCCACTATCTCCCCACTCCATGCATGTGCGACACCTCACCACAGGACCCCACCACTCACCAGCTCACCGGCCGGCCATGCAGCCGCCGCAGAGCCACCGTAACCTCCTGCCGGAGCAGTCGTAACCATCGCCGGAGTTTTTAAACTCGCCGGAAAACTGCACAATCCACCAGAAAATGCAAGAAACTTCATCATCTCTCTAGAAATCTTCTAATCTTCATCAATCTCATCACGAATCCGTCCAAGATTCATCACCAGTTCGCCAGAGTTTCCAGATCGTTTCAAGAAGATCCTTCAACGTGTTCATCATGTTTCCAGAAAATCCTTCAACGATTCATGCATTTTCCAAATCCGTTCAGGAAGATCCATCCGTATTCGTCCTCGTTCATCCAGATTCAATTACATTCATCAATATCGTAGCCGTTTTTCCAGATTTCCTCGATGATTCTCAAGATTTTCATCCTCTTCGTGAGGACTTTCAAGATGTGCATCTGGAATTTCCAGATCTCTTCAACGAACATCACAAACCTTCAAGATCTTCATGCATTTTCCAGAACGTTCAACATCATTCATCGTCCAATAGATCCTCCAAGTCCTACATCATCAAATCTTCATCAGAAGCGTAAGCACCTTCAACATCATTCATTAAATCCATCCGATCTTGTAAGTTCATCAAACTACTTCGTGCATATAGATCCTTCGAGATCCGTTCATCCGTCATCAAAGTGTTTTCCGGAATGAATCTTCAACCACTTCACAGATCTTCAAGAACATACGAGCCACAGATCCAATTTTTGTTTTCCTGAGATTTGCGTTATGTTTGTAATCGTTTTGATTCAGTTGTTTGTTTTGTAAAAGTTGAAACGAGTTGTTTGGATTTGGATAGAAAGATTGAACGAAAGCAGTTTGTGAGAGATTTAAGTGAAGAAGGTCGAAGACGGAGGCGAGTAGGAGGTTGCGAGAGAGAGAGAGAGAGTGTGAGAGAGTGAAGAGAAACGACGGAGGCAAGCTGTGAACAGTGCATTGAGAAGTTGAGAGAGGGATTAGGTTTTCTTTTTTCTGAAAGAAGCAAGAGTTGGCACGTTGGGTTGGTTGTTGGGCTCTCAGGCCCACTTGCATTTCTGGCATACACCTTCGTTTCTACTCTTTTCCCCCCCTCCCCGTGTGTGTGTTCTTTGTTGGGCTAAGTCCATTGTCTTTTTTCTGCAGCACCCCCGTTTTATTGTTACACACCCCCTCCCCGTTTTTTTGTTGCCAGTTGTTGGGCTGGGCCCAACTCTCTTTTGTTTTTTTTCTGCCTGTACCCCTGTACTGGGCTAATGCACCCCCTGCTGCATCTTTATTTCTTTTATATTAAATGCAATAGTATAGATTTTAAATTCTATTTTCTTATAGGGTATTATAAAGACTTTAATATAGAATTCATATTCCATTATTTTTAGCATATTATAGGATATATAGATTTAATATAGTTTTTTCCTATTTTTCTCTATAGAATATTATAGTATTTTCTATGCTATTTTCCATTATGCATTTTCTTTTAATATTTCTTTCGAATATTTTCTATTGGACTTTAATTGCCGTATTTTAGGAGTAGACTTTCAGTTCCATTTTGTGTTGGATTTCTCTCCTATTTTCTTTTCTATCCGATTTTATTCTCGATTTTATTTCTGGCTGGCCGTGTGACACGATTCAATTGGAGAATGATTTTTGATATCATTTCTCTATCTTGTCTTTGACACGGACATCAATACGCTACCTCTGAGAGTTCGTTTTCTCGTATAAGTCGAACCATGACGGTCTAAGCGTTACATTGGTTCTGATTCGAGCGTCATCATCAAAGATCCAGAGAGGAGAAGATTGGAATGGAGCTTGCGCGCATGTTAGGAGCCAACGAAGTTGCTTCGTTCACCATCATCATCTTATTCAAGTCTTCAGGAAACCGTCGAGCGTTGTGAGCTGCATCGTTAGATACGAAGGAAGTGGCAGCTGAGGAGTTTCTTCTTAGGTCCTTGCGTGTGTGTCCCGAGTTCCTTCCCGTTTAGGCGTAGGCCTGCTTCCTCTTTTTTATCGCCCCTGTGCGATCGAAACCCCTTTTCTCTCGCGTTCAGGCGATCGAGACCCCTTCTCTTGCCCCCGTGCAATCGAGACTCGTTTTCCCGTCGAACTACGTTTGCTCTGATCTCTCGTGCCAGACGAGAGTACGTAGGCATAGGATGCGATATCCTAGCGAGCTCCCTTTCCTCTTTTTCCTTTTTCCCGTTCCCCGTTTAGCTGTAGTAGGCTGAACTACAGCTGCTCTGATTTCTCATAGCGAATGAGAATATGTAGGCATAGGATGCGATATCCTAGCGAGCACACTAACAACTAACCTTTCTGTTCTCTCACTGTCGTGCGATCGAGACTTTCCCACTGACGACTGATGTTATCCTTTTCTCTTGCCCTTGTGCAATCGAGACCAGACCATAGTTTTAGTTCCCGTAGGTTCCCGTACCTTCCAGACCAGCTTAATCTCTCACCCCTGTGTGATCGAGAATACCCTGTCTAGCCGTAGTTAGCCTGAACTACGGAAGCTCTGATCTTTCACGCTGTGTGGAAGTACGTAGGCACAAGACGCGAAGTCTTGGCGAGCCAATTTCCTATAGTTTCCCGAACTACGATGACTCTGACTTTCTCTCTCGAGAATACGTAGGCATAGAGTGCGACGCTCTATCGAGTCAGTTTCCTTCCGTTTAGATTTAGTAGCCGTAGACAGATTGTTTTGCATCCTTTAGACAAACCAACAAGCGTGGATCCCGTCGAGTACGACGGACGTGAGGGGTGCTAATACCTTCCCCTTGCGTAACCGACTCCCGAATCCAGGATTTGGTTGCGATGACCATTCCTTTCCCGTCTTTGCGGTAGGTTTACTTCGAGCGTTTCCTTTCCCTCCTTTGGGATAAATAACGCACGGTGGCGACTCTTCTGTTTAGCCGGCGCCGATTTTCGCAGTAGCGACAGTTCCTTGAACAAAAAGGGCAAAGAAAAAGAATCAAATATATCACATAAGAAGTAATCAAAGCCGAGGATATCATATATAGCTTGGGAAAGCGATAGTGATTCCTCCGAATATGAAAGCTCAAGTGATGAAGATGAATCTGTAAATTTGTGTCTTTCCGCTCACCAAAAGAACAAGAAAAAACAGGTACGACATGCTAAATATGAAAACTCCTCTAACATGTCTCATTTTGAATTACAAACTGTGTTTAATACTTTGCACCGTGAAGCAAAAGAAGCCTTTCAAAGGCTTGCCTAAAATAATCAAATCTTTGCTCACCTAGAGCACAAGATACGTGAGTCCGAAAAGAAACTTGAGGCACTTAAGGCTTCCATGGGGGAAAGTACTAAAGCGAGTTGTGAGGATCTTAGAAGTAGAGTGGTTAAGTATGGGTGTGACACTTGTTATATTTGGCAAAATGAAGTTAGAAACCTAAATGCCAAACTTAACAAGGCTCTAGAACCCAAAATTACCTTTGCCATCGATAAATCAAATTTTCGAAAAAGTATGGTTAACCCATATCAAAAATACAAATATGTTGTAAGAAATAACGATAGCAATGGTAATCCAAAAGTTGACTTCTCTTGTTTGTTTTGTTGCAAGAAAGGCCATTCCGTTGCTAAATGCCGTTTTAGGAGATTCTTAGTTCCTAAAGGCATCTATCAATGGCTGCCCAAATGCGACCATTTTGTCACTCATAACTTAGGACCCAATAAGCCATTGGGTACCTTCTCCTGTTAATTTTTTTCATAGGTACAATGTCTTGAGACCATCAAGAGAAGATGGGTTCTCTATAGTGGATGCTCAAGACACATGACATGAGACATATCTCTCTTCATCGACTTCGTGGCAAAGAAGATGGGGTATGTAACCTATGGAGATAACAATCGTGGTGCAATACTTGGTAAAGGTAGTGTATGTAACCCTTCTTCCACTAATATATCTGATGTATTGCTTGTTGAGGGTCTTAAACATAACCTCATTAGCATTAGCTAATTATGCGAAAAAGGATACAATGTATCATTTTCAAAAGAATGTTGCAAAATTATGCATAATGATGAAATGAAGAGTATGTTTAATGGCCTAAGAGTGAACAATGTCTATATGCTAGACTTAAATAAAGTATCGTTGACAAGTGACAAATGTCTCATGACAATGAGTGAGGACTCATGGTTATGACATAGACGTTTAGCACATGTCAACTTTGACTTGCTTAACAAGGTAGTATCAAAAGATCTAGTCCTAGGTCTCCCTAAAATAAAGTTTACCAAGGATCACCTTTGTGATGCTTGCCAAATGGGAAAGCAAACGATGATCTCTTTTAAATCCAAAAATATCGTTTCAACTACGAGATCTCTCGAGCTTCTCCATATGGACTTATTTGGTCCATATAGAATTAAAAGCCTAGGTGGAAACTATTACGGTTTTGTAATAGTGGATGAATTCTCTAGATTCTGTTGGACTATCTTTTTGGCTAGCAAGAGCGACACATTCGCCACCTTTGAAAGATTTGCTAAGCTTTCTCAAAATAAATTAAACACAAACATTGTCTCAATTAGAAGTGACGATGGAGGTGAGTTAAAAACCATTTGTTTGAAGAATATTGCGGTAAACATGGAATTGATCACAACTTCTCCGCTCCACGTACTCCTCAACAAAATAGGGTTGTGGAGCGCAAAAATCGCATTTTAGAAGAGTTGGGGAGAACAATGATCAATGAAAGTGGATTACCTAAATATTTTTGGGCCGACGCCATAAGTACGGCTTGTTATGTTTTGAATAGGGTGCTCATCCGCCCCATTCTAAACAGAACACTGTATGAGCTTTTAAAAGGGCGCAAGCCAAATGTATCTCATTTGCATGTTTTCGGTTGTGAATTTTTTGTGTTGAATAATGGAAAGGAAAACTTAGGCAAATTTGACTCCAAGGCTGACGAAGGTATCTTCCTCGGATACTCTCAGTCAAGTAAGGCTTATAGAATTTATAATAAGAGATTACTTACCGTTGAAGAATCTGTACACGTAACATTTGATGAATCTTATCCGAGAAATGTCGGAAAAGGTAGTGTTGTTCATGGTGCAGGTACAACTACGGAAGACATACTCAAAGGTGCAGAGCCGGGAATTGATCAACCCGACCAAGCCAATGTTGAGGAGGAGAAAGATGTGCGCCATGAGGAAACCGAGGAAGTTCATCCGTATACAATAGATGATCTCCCTCTAGCTTGGAAGTCTTCCAATGACCATCCAATTGACAATATCCTCGGAGATATATCAAAGGGTGTTACAACTCGTTCTAAGATAAGTTATTTTTGTTATCACTTTGCTTTCATTTCACAAATGGAACCTAATAACCCTAAAGAAGCCTTACTCGATGAGAACTGGTTTTTGTAAATGCAAGAGGAACATAATCAGTTCAAGAGAAATGAAGTTTGGGACCTTGTCCCTCCTCCGCGAGGTCATCGAGTAATCGGCACCCGATGGGTGTTTAGGAATAAGTTGGATGAAAACAGGGTAATAACCCGCAATAAGGCGCGTTTAGTCGCACAAGGGTATAACCAAGAGGAAGGCATCGACTATGAGGAAACTTATGCATCGGTTTCCCGACTCGAGGTTATACACCTTTTACTTGCCTTCGCTTGTACGAAAAACTTTAAGCTATTTCAAATGGATGTAAAGAGTGTATTCCTTAACGGTTATATTAATGAAGAAGTGTATGTTGTACAACCTCCGGGTTTTGAGTCTCATGAATATCCTAATCATGTATACAAGTTAAAACAAGCCTTATATGGACTCAAACAAGCTCCTAGGGCTTGGTATGAGCAGCTAAGAAAATTTCTACTCGATCAAGGATATTCAAGAGGCAAGGTCGACACAACCCTCTTCATTAAGCGTCAAGGAAAACACTTAATCTTAATGCAAATATATGTTGATGATATTATATTTGGGTCAACTAACATGAATCTCATGAGAAAATTTTCTAACCTAATGCAGGGTGACTTCGAGATGAGTATGATGGGGGAGCTCACATACTTCCTCAGACTACAAATCAAACAGCTTGAGAAAGGAACGCTTGTAAGTCAAACGAAGTATTGCCTTGAACTTATCAAGAGATTTGACATGGCAAAATCCAAAGCCATTGACACACCAATGCCGACGTGCACAAATTTAAATAAAGATGAAAGCGGTAAGGACATAGAGGGAAAGATATATCGAGGTATGATTGACTCTCTTCTTTATCTTACTGCCTCTAGACCCGATATTATGTTTAGTGTTTGCATGTGCGCTCGATATCAATCTTGTCCCAAGGAATCTCATTTAAAAGCTGTTAAGCGTATACTTCGATACCTATCGGGTACTCCAAAGTATGGGCTATGATATTCCAAAGGAAATGATTGTTCGTTGGTAGGCTTCCCCGATTCCAATTTTGCCGGGTGCAAATCGGATAGGAAAAGTACTAGTGGTACTTGTCACCTATTTTCAAACTCTTTGGTTAGTTGGCATAGTAAGAAACAGGTTTCTGTTGCCTTGTCAACCGCCGAAGCGGAATATGTTGCTGCCGACAGTTGTTGCGCTCAAGTCTTATGGCTTAAGCAACAATTGTTGGATTTTAACCTTAAACTTGAACGTGTTCCTATTTTTTGTGATAATACAAGTGCCTTTAATCTTACCAAAAATCCCGTGCTGCATTCACGCACTAAGCATATCAAAATTCAACACCATTTTCTTAGGGATCATGTGGAGGAAGGCGATGTTGTTTTTGAACATGTTGACAGTACAAATCAACTAGCGGATATTTTCACAAAACTGCTAGCTACTGAACCTTTCTTTCATATCTGACGAGAACTTGGTATTCTCGATATTTCGGATCGTGTTTCATAATATTGCTTGCCCATCTTTTATTCATCTATGATTATACATAATTTGATTATCATATATCTAACAAATTAAAGTTGTTGTAAGTATACATGTATAATTCATCGAGCTATCTTTGGCATGAAGGTGGTGTTCTTCCTTCACTCTCTCTCTCTCTCTATCTCTCTCTAATTTCTCATGTTCACAAGTTGCATCGTATTATGTGTTAAAATTGTCATATATGACCTATTTATACGTGTCATGTCTGTTTGATTGCTTGATAGTTGTTGTGGCTAAGTATTTATGTATCAATTGTTGCTTATATGTGCATAAACATGAAAATATGCTGATTTTGTCTGCATGAGTCGACCAAAACATGGCACGGACGACGCACACATATAAACTTTTGAAATTCTCAATTTTCACACAATATGCATCGACGCATCGCACGAAAATTCTGATTTTTTTCAAAACGTTCAACATTCTCATGATTTTAAATTCTTGATACCTCATCAATTGTGCATTATTCCATCTTCATTGCTACTTGCATCATCTAATACCTAGAACCTAGTCCTCTCCCCTTCCTAAAACCTATTTTGCTTCTATAAAAAGGGGTAAACCTCTTATTCTCTCTACACATTCAAAATCCTCTCAAATTCTTGCACCTTATCATCAACACATTCCGCCTATTATCTCTTTCAACTCATCAACCATGGTTGCTAGAAGAGTAACAGGAAAAAGAACCTCAAGGGCATCCTCATCTTCTTCCATTCCGGTTACCGCAGTGTCTTTAGTTCCTCCGACATTCATTCAAAGCTTCACCAAGAACTTGAGTAAAAGGGCTGTGGTCAAGCAACACGCATACTATATGCTCTTAGTGGAACGCATGCCTCTCTATCATATCATCTCTCTTCTGGATTTTCAAGGTATAAATAACTTCTTGGAATGCAATGCGAAATATAATGAAGATCTGGTTCGTATCTTCTGCACATGTCTTCACAATAAATTTCGGGGTTCTTAATTTCACTCTCAGATTGGTACCACAAAGGTTAGTATTACTCCTGCTGTTTGGAGAAAGTATTTTAATTTGGCTCTTGATTCGGACAAACCTCTTTATGAGGTCACTGATGCACGAACAATGGAAGGCTATGACTTTAAGACAACATTGAACTCTATGCTGAAAAATCCGTATCCGCCTCATATTGTGGCAATCGACGTGTTTCCAAAAACCGTCACCACGGGAAAGTTGAAAGCACAAGATAAAATACTGCAGTGGATAGTGGCACGCATTCTGTGGCCTAAGAAAGGAGGATTTTCTCGTGTAGATCAAGCGGAAGTTCATTTGATGTATATTTTGCAGAACAAAATTAAGATTAGCTGGCCCTACTATATTCCTAGTAGGATGTATGCTCTAAGAGACTCCGGTCGGGGTACAACTCTCACGTATGGTTCATTCATTCAAGAGATCCTAACAAGTGTTGAGGTTGTGTTTCCATATTTTCCATATAAATCAATCACTTCAGATCAAGAGTACCGTCAGAAAACTCTTTCCATGATGGGCTACTTCTGGTCTCAGGATGAAATGCGGTACAAATTCTTTGTCAAAGCCACTGCCTGTCGGGATGAAGAAAAGTCCGATGAGAGTGAGGAGGCAAGTGACGAAGATGCAGAAGAAGAAGAAGACGAAGAGGAAGAATAAGAGGACCAAGATAATCGTCAACAAATGGAAACTGATGATCATGTAAATGAAGATTGGATTCAACATACAACTTCAACATATGATGAAAATGATCAAGGTTGGGGTCAGTGGCAACACACCGGGTGGACTACACTGCATCAATATTACCAGCCTTCACAATGGGGCTATGAAGCGCCTCCGTCTCCTCCACAACCACAATCTTCAGAGATTATCGATATGATGAGGTCTATGCAACTAGAACAACATACCTTTATGAATGCTCAGGATAAGCGGTTCGCCTAAATTCAAAACCAACTCGAGACACATACTAAAAGGTTCAATACTTTTTCCTCGCGTATTAATACATGGTTAGACGCTCTAGCCGCATCCACTGAAAGCCAGAAGGGGGCCATCTCCCGAAGTCTAAACATATTGAATATTGTTGTCTTGGAATTCACTGATATGGAAGATCCATTCCGTAACCCACACTTCTGGGGGAGGGGACGGGGACATTGAAGCATGCTTGCATTTTATCATTTATGTTGTTTTGTTATTTTTCATTGTATTCCCTAGTTTCGACTTGTGACAATGTTTTGCATTTTAATTGCTTTATGACATTTTGAGCTCTTATTGTACTTTGTTTTATTAATATATGGTGTGTTTATCTTTTCATATCTTATTCATTGACGGTATCATGTGTGGATATTTGTTAATGATAGTTATTACCTGTTGAAAATCTCTTTGATTTAAGCATCTATTTTTTAACCTACTCTCTTTCTTTTTGATATTGTCAAAGGGGGAGAAGAGTGTGCCATGCTAAGACAATAGTAGATACTATGAAGAATTATAGAATTGCAAATGGAAGACATTGTGAATAGGGTATCAAGCAAGGGGGAGGTTGCTAACAATTGCAAATGGAAGACACTGTGAATAGGGCATTAAGCAAGGGGGAGGTTGCTAATATTGCACATCGCACATGTTGGTTTTGCATGTTTTGCCATCATCAAAAAGGGGGAGTATGTGAGGGAAAATCCTCATATACCATACATATGTGTGTTTCGATGATGTCAAAACGCAATCACATGGACGAATCGATATTTGGCACTATCACCACAAGGCAAATGCATATCACATCTCTCATATCTCTCTTGTGTGCATGTCATGTCAATATAACTATCTATATTGAGTCCAACATATTTGGTAGATCATGGGTTGTGTCTAGAAGGGTAGAAATCACAAAAATAAGCATTTTTGCAAAATAACAGGGTTTGAATCGACCACTCCAGGGTTCCGGTTGACTCATAGAAGGTGCCTAGAAAGTGAAATTTCCACTGGTTGGCGCACGCCGACCTATGGTCGACGCATACTGATGATATTTTTTGTTTGTCTAAAACTGCAGACTATGCGTCGACGCATAGTCCTGGTATGGTCGACCGTTCACTTTGTTTTCTGCATAATTTGAAGTTTTTCCACTTATTTTGAAAAGTGGTTGTGTATTTTATGTTTGGATAAGTATAAATAGATTCTTGTTCATTCTTCAAAAATAACAATTGAAACATTGAGTCAATTGCAAAAACAAGAAAAGTGAAATAGGTTCCACTAGTTTTCATCATCTTCATCTTCAGCATTTCATACTACATCAACTACACACAATAATTCTTGCTGTGCAATATGGATTGTTCAAGGTGATAACGTCTAAAGCCGTTAGTTGGGAATCCGGTTCGGGTTGAGTTTTTGGCAGGTTTTTCTTGAATAACACCTTGAAGGATTTGTCCTCCAAGATTTGTCGAATTTGGGGGTTTTTGGAACGATTCTTCTCTACATACATTCAGCTGAGTGAAGGTGATTGAGGAGCGGTGGGTTCCGTCAATCTAGTAGCGGTAATCGGTGAATTGTGTAGAAGAGGTTCGGGTTTGATTAGTTTGTGTTTGAGATCAGCCGGGCTGGGGTTTAAAGAACGCAATATTGTTCAACAAAGGGGCTGTAATCGGAGGTCTGTCCACAACAATCGAAGAACTTGATTCGACTTGAATCAAGGGACAAGAAGAGAAAGCATCTTCAACAACAAAAGAGTTTATTTGTATATTTGCTTATCTATTCTTGTATAAATGTTTCAACTACAACATGTGATATCTATATTATATCGAGCTCAATTATATTGTTAGAATTGAGGGCAGATGTACCCCGAAGCGAGGACGGCGAGGGAACTGCCTCAACAAATCTTTGTGCCTTTTATTTTCTGCACTTTCATTTTTGCTTAATAATTGAGTAATTTTCATATAAGCAATTTTATCAAAGTTATCATTGGTTTGAGTAAGTGCTTTACATTGTTTTTAACTCTAGTACAATAGTTTATTGTACAAGGAAGCTAGAGTTACTTGCTCAAGGTAAAATTCACTTGGAGTGCTACGCACGCCAAGTGTTTGATAAATTGTCTACACCAAAATTCACTTGTATTGTTTACATAATTGGTTGGTATTTTGAGGCATTGGAACTAGTCATACCAATTAGTGATTTAAGTCAATCGATAGTGCAACTAGAGTGGTGATTCTCTTTGCTCATTATCGTATCCATAGGCTAGACGCATATCCGGTCTTCTAATAATGGTTCGTTATAGACGGTAATTTTTCCACGACAGCTTCTGCATATAAAACATTTTCAAAACCAATTTTTAATTGGTAGCGCCGACTGAAATTTTAGTTAGGGATCTATTCAACCCCCCTTTTAGATCCGCACCATTGTCTAACACCACTATGTACTTCTAAAATTTCTAGGTATGCATATGTGTCTCCCAACCATTTAAGCAACACCCCTTGTGGAGTCTTTTTCAGCAACTCATTCCCCATTAGGACATAACTTAAAGCTCTGTACTTAATCTTCCTATCAGCACTTCCTACCGGATTTTCCAAATACTCGATGATTGGTCTTTTCCAATCTAACGGTGATAGATTGATGACAATGAAGATTTCACAGTTTCCTAAGCTTTCAATTAAGCTTTTTGTCGAGACGCTTGCCCCTCCGTCTTTTGATAAGCCTGATGATGGTAGCGCGTTCGACACCATATTTTCCCTAATTTCAATGAGGTCTCTCAGCTTCCCTTCTGACACTTTGTACCCAGAGGAAATTTGTGCTAAATCATTTTCCTCTTGATTTTCTATCCTGGGTACGTGTGTAATGCTGACAACCTCGAAGCGTTCCAAAAATCGCTTATCCATCTTGAAGTATACCACAAGGTGTTCTTTGACGCATTTATATTCTCTTGTGATTTGTTTAATCACTAGTTTAGAGTCGCCTCTTATGTCAACTCTCTTAGCACCTAGATCTTTAAGAATTTTGAGGACAGTGATTAAGGCTTCATATTCTGCCCCAATTCGACTATGCATAATGGGTTTAGGCAACATATGCTTAATAACATCAAAATGAGTTGAAACATAAACCTCAACTGGTTTAATATATTGTTTTAATTTCATACATGAGAAGTACAAGCATAGGCACAATTTTTCAATCATTATGTACCTAGTTTCAGCATCTATTAACATTTGACTAAGGTAATAAATGAGTATTTCGATGCGAAAATCATCCTCTTGTGCTAACATGCTTCTTATGGTTGCGCCCGACGCAGTAATGTACAACTTCATGCTTTTATCCATACTAGGTGGCAATAAAATGGGGGGCCTTGTGAGGTACTCTTTAATGGGATCGAAAGCCTCTTGTTGCTCCCATCCCCAGTGAAAATCACTTTCTTTATTGTCCTTGAGCAATGGCGAGAACACCTTCGTCTTTCCACTTAGATTTGATATAAACCTTCTCAAGAAGTTTATCTTCCCCAACAAAGACTGGAGTTGTTTCTTCGTCGAAGGAGGCTTGAGATCCAAAATTGCCTTGGTCTTATTTTGATTGATCTCGATGCCTGTTTTATGGACTACGAATCCCATAAATTCTCCTGCATGTACACAAAAAGCACATTTTAGTGGATTCATTTTTAATCCATATTTTCTCATTCTTTCAAATGAACGTCAAAGGTGGTCCAAGTGATAATTCTCCGATGAGGATTTTATGACAATGTCATCAATGTACACCTGCATGAATTTCTCAATAAAATCATAAAATATAGCATTCATGGCTCTTTGATAAGTTGCACCGACATTTTTTTAAACCAAATAACATTACAACCCATTTGTATGTTCCCAAGGCCCTAGGGCACCAGAACGCTGTTTGGGAATATCATCTTCGGTTATGAGAATTTGATTATAGTTGGAGTACCCATCAATCATACTCAAATATTCAAAACCTGCGGCCGAATCAACCAGTATTTATGCTACAGGCATTGAATTCTCATATTCGGGGGTGGCGTTGTTCAAGTCCCTGAAATCTATACAGACTCGTAGAGTCCCATTCTTCTTGATAACAGGAACTATGTGTGCTATCCATTCGACGTACCTTGCAGTTCTGATGAACTGGCTTTTGAGCAGTCTCTCAATCTCTTGCTTGATCTCTAGAGTGATTTCTGGAGCGAATCATCACGACTACTATTTTAATGGCCTTTTTTCTGGCTGGATTGGTAGTTCGTGTTCCACTATACTCTGACTAAAACCAGGCATTTCGCCATAATCCCATGCAAAATAATCTTTGTATTCTTTCAATACCTGGATCAACTTGGCCTTCATCTTCGACCCAATCTTTGTACTCCATAGGTAGGTCTTTTTGTTACCCCATCTTCTAAGTCAATCTCTTCGAGTGGATCTTTCCTCTGTATTCTCTGTAGCTTAATGGTTGGGTCTTTATCAAACCCCAAAGGCTCATTGTCATAGATGCAATCAATCCTCCGGATTTCCGAAGCTATTGTCTCGCCTTGTTGGCTAAATAACTGTGCATTATTGTTGGTCTCATCAACTACATTTTGTCAATTTTATGCTTCGAGTGCCGACTTTCGCTTATTTTCAGCCGAATAGGCCAAAATTCGAGTCAAGCTCTCTGACTCAGGAGTCATTTTCATCAATTATTGGCCACCTTGTGAGTGGAAGTCCTTCTGTGGGCTCCATTATTTCGTCAGCAGCATCCCAAATGAATCCATAATCAGGATCCAAATTTAGGACGCGACCTGTATCATTAGAAGTATAAGACTCTGATCCATCGTCATAAGGTGCCACATTTGCTAGGTGCTGGTCGAAAGATTTCTTCGTACCTTTTGCTTCATCGATCTTATAATAGCTCTGATCGGCTTCGATATTTTTGACGATGCCATCTTTCCTCCAAATTCTTAATCTCTGATGTAGAGTTGATGATACTGCCCCTATCCCATGGATCCACTCTCGATCCAACAATAGGTTGAAATTGGCCTTTGAGTTTATGACCATGAAAAGTGTTGATCGAGTAGTTGTACTTACAGCTAAATCGACTTGGACAACCCCAAGAATGTTGCTGGTTTTTTCTTCATAATTAGATAAAACCATGTTATGTTGTCGGATATCAGCTTCAGTCTTCCCAATCTTCTTGAACAACGTATGAGGCATTAGATTGACAGCTTCCCCCCCGTCTATGAACACTTTGATGACTGTCACTCCGTCGACCTTTGCTTTTATGAACAACGACTTTAAATGGTACATCATTCCAGGACTAGGTCTTTCAAACATGGTCGTCTATTTTTCCACCATGCCACTGTTCATCACATAGTAACATAATGGATTGTCTTCTGTAGTCTCTTCTGGCCCGAAATCTTCTTCTGCTTCAGAGACTTCCGATACCCTATCAAATTCCGCCAACAGTATTGACATGATGCCACAGTTTACAATGAAATCCTCACCGCATGTGTAACACCCCAATTTTAGTATTTATTTATTTAGTTAAATTAGTTGATTAATTGTGTGATTTTGTGCTTAATTGAATAACCTAATTTATGTGATTTATTTGAATTAATTAATTTAATTAATTTACTTGATATATTTGAATTAGTTGATTTATTGAATTTATATGAAATATTTGATTTATATGAATTAATTGATTTATTAGATTTATATAAATTATTTGATTTATTTGAGTTGTTTGGATTAATTGATTTATTGGACATATTTGAAATAATTGATTTAATTTGATTATTTAATTTATTTGATATATTCTATTTGGTAGAATAATATAGAATTGTAAGATTAATTAATTGAGCCTAATTGGGAGTGTGAATAGAAATGGGTTAGTAAGCCCCCATTAGAAATTATTAGGTTTTGAGAAATTGTGAGAGTTTAAGAAAAAGAGAAAGAGTTAGAATAGAAAGTTGGTAAAGGAGGCTAGAGAGAAAGAAAAGTGGATAAGAAGAACCAAGAGAGGGAGCTCCAGAAATCATCAAAAACCAAGATAAGAGTGGGTCTTTACATGGTTGTGGGATGGCATGATATAATATGATGAATGGTGGGTAGATCATAACATGTAGGGTTTGTATTTTCTTTTCTATTTATGTTCTTGATGAATGAATGATTGTGTAAATTATGAAATTATGATTGAATTGCATGTTAGGTGTTGAAGTTGTTGTTGTAATTGTTGTTAGAATGATACATAGATGCAATCGTTGTTGTTGAAATCATATGATTGATTATCCGTATGATGTTATAGAAGTTGTGGTCGTGTGTGATCACGAGTCAGAGTCGGGACAAGGTTATGAATAATTTTTTTGAAAATGATTTGGGTTTTGAGAGTTTAGAAAAGTGCTTTTTCGTGTCAAAATGTGTTCCAAATGATTTATATGAAAAATTGAGTTTTGGGAGGGTTCAAAAGTGATTTTCGTGTAAAACGTTGTAGAAAAAGTGATTATATAGCAGGGGTAATCGGTTACGCTAAATATGGTAACCGGTTACCACTGAAAACATGAAAAATTGGATTTTTGGGGGGTGTAATCGGTTACCGGTTTGTGGTAATCGATTACACTAGGACCGATTATTTGGAAAACTTCAAAAATTCATAACTTGAGTTCCGGGTGTTCGATTTGTGCATCGTTCAAAGCGTCAAAAATCTAATGAATAGAGCTATAACATAGTATAGATAAGATAGTTGGTTGCCCACTATTTTTATATCTAAAATGTTTGGGAAACCAATTGTGTATATGTTCTATTAATGAATTGTTGCACTGTTTGCTGCTGGTTGTGAAATCATTTGTGGATAATTTATCGAATACTTGTGTATGTGTGCGCTTGTATAAGTATATTTTAGGCGTGAACACATAAAATTTATGATAGTTATTGTTTGTTGTAATAATAATACAGTTGTGATTGTATTGTAAAACGTGTTGTATACCATTTGAATAGTGAATTTAATTATTGATGATGGATTAATTATTTTATGATTAATCGGTAATGTGTGTGTTGTGGTGAGAATACGATATCAAATTATTAATTAGCTTGAATCACATCTTTAGTTCACAACCGATCTTTGATTTATCCGAATGAAAAAGGTCAAATGAAGAAAAATCTAATTTTTGCATCGTAAACAATGCGGGAAGAGACCTAGGTAAGGGGTTGGTTACGCTTAGGAAGGTACTAGCACCCTAAACTTCTTTAGTACTCTACAGGAACCTTTTGTTTAAAGTTTTATATTTACTTTATTATTTGCTTAAGGTATATACTGAGCTAAGGGTTAAGAGTGACAAAGAGACCTAAGGGTTAGTCCGAAGTTTACTCGCCAAGATTCGCATCTTGTGCCTACGTATCCGAGGTAGGGGATGGAATCAGAGTAATCATAGTTCCTCTCGAGAGGGAAGTTAGAAACTTCTTGACTGTGGTCAAGGTTTCAATGGGGAGTAAGCATTTATTAAGGAAGCCCTTACAAGGAGTGCAGCGACTCCTATTTCTACGTTGAAATAGATGAATTGAATTAAAGGGGTAAGATAGGCATTCCACGACGAGAAAATCTAAAACGGAGTGCGACGAATCCTTGACCTAATGCTAGGGTAAAGGGTATTTTCGTCCACAGCGGGACACCTAGTCAATTAGGATTTTGAAACAGTCAAAGGTTAGGGTTATCGACTCAGCGGTCGAATTGTTAGGCCTAATCCTTCGGAAGGCTTAAAGGTAAATGACGTAAACGACAAATTATTACAACGATGATAATTGAAATACGGGGAAATAATGAAAGCAGTAAAAAAAGGTGCAAAGCGACGATCACTCGCATAAATTACAACCATGAAAAATGCAAAAATAATGACGGAATAACAGGCGACGATGTACTCGCATGATTTACAACTGGAAGAACGAAAATATAGCCAAACATGAAATTAGTAACCACGTGCAAACAAAAGAGAGAAAATTCATATGATAATTAGCGGGAATGTTGATCATTTTTATTTTAGCATTTTTAGGTTATAAATTTAGTTTTAAGAAAGAAAAATTTAGGATTAAAGGAAAATTAATTTTAATTTTTATGTTTTAAAAGGTTAGTAATTTTTTAAAAACTTTAATTTATTTAAAAAGATTTTTAATTTTGGGAGAAAAAGTTCATTTAGTTAATATTTTTAAAGAAATGTTCTAATCAACTTTTAAAAAAAAGTTTCTAGTTACCTTTAAGAAATTTTTTTTAAAAAAAAAAAGAGTTCTAATTTAACAAAGGGTTTTGATTTTTGAAACACAAAGGCTTTTATCCTGAAAAAAGGAGTTTTAGTTTAAGAAAGCTTTTAGTTTTAAAAAAGGTTTTAATAAAAAAAAAAGGTTTTAATAAAAAAAGGTTTTAATTTAACCTAATTAAACTAAATTGCATCATTAGAAAGAAAAAAAAAGGAAAAGGTTTGACCAATTCTTTCCCTTCCACACGCGGTGCCGCTGACCTCCATTGTTGCATTATTTGAAGTTTTTGCTTCTTCTCCTCCACCATTCTTACTCTTCTCGGTAGGGTTATGAAAACACAAAGTGAAAAAAATAATAAAAAAAAAGGTTAGTATCAAAATTGTTCACCTTTTTCGCGAGGTTTGAAGCGATTTGAGTTGGTTCTTTTTCGCCTCCTTTTCCTTATTTTTCTACTGATTGAACTTCCCTTTTTCTTCCCCCTTCTGGATTTTCTTCTTTTTCTTTTTTCTTTTTTCTTTTTCTTTTTTATGATGAACTGATGGAGAGTGTATTGTTTATATAATACTTGTTTGCTTGGGCCTGGGCATGATGGTTGTTGCAATTTTCATGGCTAATTTGTTGATTTCTTTTACCTTGTTTTGCTGAAATTTTGGAAAAGTGGTTGTTGTTGTTGAACTAGACTTGGATATCCATTTTCCTTGATGGATTTGGATATCCACTTTGGTTCTATGGATGTGGAGACAAACTTAGACAAAATATAATTTTAGAGCTTAGGAATTAATTTTGTAATTGTCATTATCCTTGTAATAAAAAAATAGAATTTAAATAAATAAATTCAATTCTTTCTTAATACTCCGAATTTATTTTTCCGATCAAATTTCTCCACTTAAAAATTATCCAACTAATTCATCCGATTGAACTTAAACAAATAAATTCTGTTAATTAAAATTTATCCGACTAAATTTATTGGATTAATTCACCAGACAATCCATCAGATTAAGCTCAAACAAATAAATCCAAATAATTGAATTTACTTGATTAAATTCCTCCAGATACATTCATACGAATAAATTCGTCCCACTCAGTTCATCTGCTTAAATCCATACCAATAAATTCATCTGATTCCAACTTGCCCGATTAAATTCAAATGACTAACTTCTTCTGATTAAATCTATCCAAGCAAATCAAACTGATTAAATTCTTCCAATGAGATTTATTCGATTAAACCGTGACGTTCCAATTCCTAACTCAACAATCAATCATTTTTCCCGATTTAAATTCGACATAACTGAGTTCAAACGAATCATCTTGCAAATTAGTTCGCGCCTGATATTAACGGTGAATATGGCCTTGAACGGATAAGCAGTGAAATTCAGTTAAACGGCAAAATAAACTGCCTTCCGTATTGAAAATTCAAATCACGTCTTGACCTGAATCAACTCGAATAACAATCATGATCAAAACAACAAATGTTCATTATAAATTCAACGCTCACCAAATTTCCACTCTTCCCTTAAAATTGACCGTTGACCAGTGGAAAGCAGAAAAACGTGTGTTTGTCAAAATAAATTCCTCAAAGCACATTCTCGCACCGATTTATCCCGAAACCACTTATATCTCAACATATTCAAATCCATATGGTTTAGGAATCAAACAACATTTTTTTGAAATCCAACCGACGACTGAAACTTAGCTCTTAAATAAACTGTGTTGTGTCATGAGAAACCTGACGTCCAAACTGCCATAAACTTCAGCTCATCATTAAATAAGTCACATAACTCGAAGACAGAAACCCTAATCCCTTGAAGAGCTCATGATGACAACCCCGTTTCATCAATCTTCAGCAAAACTGCAAATTAACGACCATTTTTCCCTTCACCAATTAAACTGCACACAGGGTGATTTTTCCTGCAAAACCAACGGACTGTGCAAACTGGTTAGCGGTTAGTTATAATGCAAATGCAAAATGAGATGGAACACGAAATGAAACAACCAATCTAAGCGTAAAATTTGGGGTATTACAGTGTATTATGTGTATTGAGATTGGATTGTGTTGATATTTTGTGTATTATTTACTAAGTGTGGTGTTGATGTTTGAAGTAAGAATGTTATGATTATGAAAATATGATTATTGATGATGGCCTTTATAGCGTGAAAACATTATATAAATGAATATCAATGTATGTGGTAAGTAATTCATTGTGTTGAACTATGTGTGTATGCATATGTTTATAATGAGTCAGTTATCATGGTTTGCATTGCATAAGACTCGGACAAGACTCGTACTCATTAGGTAGAATGACTGAGATGTCGTTCCTAGTGAGGTATAAGTGATATAGTCGTAGGGTAGAATGACTAAGATGTCGTTCCTAGTGGGGTACTCACTGGGGTAGAATGACCGAGATATCGTTCCTACTGGGATATAAGGGATGTATCCATAATTCCGAATGGAAATTGATGAGAAATGATTGGTTCTATATAAACCAAATGACTAGTTGCATTGTGGTTGAAATATGAGATTATGCGAAATATGTAAAATTGATGAATTAATGAATTATGGAATTGTGAGTATGTAGTTGTAAATAGTATGGTAACTTGAGTGATAATATATTGCTGAAACTTTTAAAGCATGAGAATAATTGTGATTATGCTTCTATGCCTTAAAATATATATTATCTTATAATTTCAATAATCATGTGAATTCTCACCCTTCTGTTGGAATGATGCTTTGTACGATATTACTCAGGTACCGAGGATTAGAGTTGCTTCTAGCGCGAGGTAGCCATTAGAGTAAATTGTTTTAGTTTCTCTATTTATTTTAGGTTGAGTCGTGCTCTGATCATGTAACACTGGGATCTTTTCGATGTATGTTTGAGAGATACTTTATGTACTCTACTTTATTTTGTTATTGTTATTTGAATTATGTAGAGTATTGCCTTTTATGCCTAAGTGATGATTATGAATTAGTTGATCATAGGACTTTCATTATGTTAATTTATGATTGAAGTAATTCCGCTGCTACATGCTATGTAAAAGTATATGAAAAACATGAATTTATTTTAAGTGTTATTGATCATGACAAGTATATCTGTTATGTTTTGAATTATATGTGACACCCTTATTTGAGATGCATGATAATTTACTCTGATTATTTATATATATTCCGTGGGGTTTAGAAGGGTGTTATATTAGTGGTATCAGAGCAGGTCGGTCCATCTGACCAGGTTGTCTAATATTGTTTGTTCCCTAGTACGCGACATGTGTGTAAAACACTGCCGGTACATGTTTGTTTTTCTAACCTTTGTCTGCAAGAGTGGGATTGAAACAAGTGGGGGAGAAGCTTATGCTTTTCAAATATGCTTCAAGTGTGGAATGGTGGTTCAATATGGCGTTGAACGCTATTATAGTTTAGTAAAGATGGTTTATGCCCCATCATGATTGTTGGTTGTCTATTGACAAATTGAGGAACTGGTCACCCTTAATCTCATGTTGATAGTAGACGGGATCATGTTGGATGGAATAGACGTGTCTTGCGATCTTAGATGGTGTGTGCAGTGAATTGTTTTGAGTTAAGCCAAGTGTTTATAGATTGTTTTGATGAGTAGGTGCAGGATGGTGTTGAGATGTTTATGTTGATGGAAACTTTCAGTATTAGTAAAGTTGGAGCAGTTAGTGTTTTGCAAATTGTTTGTGATTTTCTAAAAGTTTTTCCTGATAAGATAAGTAATTTACTGCCGAAACATGAGGTGGAGTTCACGATCGACTTAGTTCCTAGAACTAGTCCGATATCGATGGCTCCATATCGTATGTCTGCATCAGAATAAAAGAGTTGAAGAGTTAACTTGATGACCTTCTTGAGAAGAGATTCATTCGTCCGAGTGTGTCACCATGGGGTGCACAAATTTTGTTGGTCAAGAAGAAAGAAGGTTCTAAGATACTTTGTATGGATTACAGACAATTGAACAAGGTGACTATCAATAATAAGTATCCACTTCTGACGATTGATGATTTGATGGATAAGTTGGTTGTTACAAGTGTGTTCAGTAAGAAAGATTTGAGATCTAGGTATTATCAGATTCGTGTAAAGGCTGCTTTTAAAACGAGGTATGTACATTATGAATATTTCGTGATGCCATTTTATGTGACTAATGGGCTAAGTGTATTTATGGAGTACACGAACAGGATTTTCCATCCGTATTTGGACAAGTTTGTGATTGTGTTCATTTATGATATTTTGATTTATTCGAAGAGTGAAGAGGATCATGCTGAGCACTTGAGGATTGTGTTATCTGTGTTGAAAGAGAAGCAATTGTATGCTAAACTTTCTAAGTGTGAGTTTTGGTTGAAGGATGTGAGTTTCCTTGGCCATGTGATTTCAAGTAGAGGCATTGTAGTTGATTTGTTAAATGTTAAAGCGGTATCACAATGGGAAGCTCTGAAATCGGTTTTTGAGATTAGAAGTTTTCCTGATTTAGCAGGTTATTATTGGGAACTCATTGAAGGATTTGCCAAGTTATCTTTGCTGTTGACACAATTGACTAGGAAGGGACATGCTTTAGTTTGGGATGCAAAATGTGAAGAAAGTTTTCAAGAGCTTAAGAGAAGATTGATGCCAACTCCTGTTTTGATTTTTCCGAATCCAAAAGAACCATTTGTTGTGTATTATAATGCTTCTTTGATGGGTTTGGGAGGTGTGTTGATTCAACATTAGCAAGTTGTAGCTTATGCTTCAAGGAAACTTAAAGTGCATGAGAGGAATTATCCAACGAATGACTTAGAGTTGGCCGCTGTTGTATTTGTGTTGAAGTTTGGAGGCATTATTTGTTTGGTGAGAGACTTGAGGTATTTAGTGATCATAAGAGTTTGGAGTATCTCTTTGATTAGAAATAATTGAATGCAAGGCAAAGGAGAAGGTTGGAACTTCTGAAGGATTATGATTTTGGTTTGAATTACCATCTGGGTAAAGCAAACATGGTAGTTGATGCATTGAGTAGGAAATCTTTACATATGTCGATGATGATGGTAAAAGAGTTAGAAATGATTAAGCAATTTTGAGATATGAGTTTGGTTTGTGAAGAGACATCTTATAGAATTAAGCTGGATATGTTAAAGCTTACTAGTGGCATTCTTGATGAGATAAGAGAAGGTCAGAAATATGATTTGAGTCTAGTTGATCGGTTAACTTTGATCAATCAAGGTCAAGGTGGTGACTTTCAGATTGATGAGAATGGTATTATGAGATTTCGTGGTAGAGTTTGTGTTCTGGATATTATTGAGCTGAAGAAGAGTATTCTTGGGGAAGGGTATTGTAGTGGATTGAGTATTCATCCCAGTGCTACTAAGATGTATTAAGATTTGAGGAAAGTATTTTGGTGGCCTTGTATGAAGAAAGACATTGCCGAGTTTGTGTATTCTTGTTTGACTTGTCAGAAGTCGAAGAATGAGCATCAGAAATCGTCGGGTTTGGTGCAACTGTTATCTATTCCTGAGTGGAAATAAGATAGCATATCGATCGATTTTGTGTCTGGTCTACCTAGAAAACCGAGTAATTGTGAAGCTATTTGAGTTATTATGGATAAATTAATGAAATATGCTCACTTTATTCCATTGCGAATGGATTACCCATTGAAGAAGTTAGTGAAGCTGTAAATTGAGAGGATTGTCAGATTGCATGGTATTCTGTCTAGCATTGTATCAGATAGAGATCCGAGGTTTACTTCGATATTTTGGGAAAGTTTGTAAAGTGCTTTGGGTATGAAGTTACGTTTGAGTTCTGCTTATCATCCGAAGACAGATGGTCAACCATTGGAGTAAATTGTTTTAGTTTCTCTATTTATTTTAGTTGGCTCTCATTTTCGATGCCAGCAAAATCAGGGTCATCTCAAGTCAAACAAATTATTGTTAAGCATAAGAAGGCTTCGACCCAGTTTTGGTGAAGCCTGAGTTGAAGAGAGGTTGTGAAAACTTCTGGAAAAATTGCTAAGTGTTGGAAAGGCCTTCGACCATAAGCACACTGAAAGAAGCGCGCTGCAGTGACCACTAAGGCTGGAGGGAAAATCCTAATATTTGAATTTCAAAGAAGCAGTTGGCGAACGTGGGAGCGGTTGAAGTCAGGAAAAGCGCCAAAATACACATTTTGAAGCAACAACCGTCACTTAATAGTTATTTTCTAGTATTATAAATAGGGGTTAGTTCCATAGAATAAAGGTGTTCATTTTTTGTGTACAAGTTACTCCAAATTACTCAAAGTACCCGCGTGTAGAGAAACGAGTGTCGAGAGAATGTACGTGATGAAACACCATTTCTTTTCATTAGTGCAATTTATGTACCTTTATCATTTTTTATTGCATGTTCTCCTTTAAACTTTATCTTACATATTTTCATGTTCTTCCTTGAAACTTTATTTTTAATCTTTACTTTCTGCTATTTAACCTTTTGCACTTTATTTTAACTTGCTATTTAACCTTTTGCACTTTATTTTAACTTGCTATTTAACCTTCTGCACTTTATTTTAGCTTGCTATTTAAAATCCTTTTTAATTGCTTTCGACTGTTACTTTCCTGCACTTTTACATTATTACTTTTTACTTTCGACGTTACTTACTTTCTTGGACTTTTATCAAAATTTTAGCCTTTACATCATTGCCTTTATTTTTGAAGTCTTTTACATCTTGTCTTTTACTTTCGACGCTTTAAGAATTACACTCTTTATTTTACAGTCTTGTAAATTTCCAAGTCGTTGTTCACTTTACTAAGATTTTATAGTCGAACGTGTAGTTCAATTTAGATTTTCTTTTAAACTTAGCACATGTCCTAGGATTTGTGTGGTCGATCCTGCAAGTTACTCAATTTCACCCAAAGTTGATAGACCAGAGGTTGTTTACCAAATTTCATAGTAAACAAATTGGGACATCTGGTGGGACTCAATTCTAAGTATTCCAACTTTTATGTTAATCATATCCACCTTGTTGAGAAACACTTCGTTATATGTTATTGAGAAGTAGGAAGTTAGCTATAGCAAATAAAAGAGTACCAAAGGGAAGATATACTGAGAAAATCACAACCAATTCTAGTCAACAAGTTGGTCCTCAAGGAAGTATTTCAAACACTCAGTCAAGTAGCATGGGGCCTCAAAGTACACCATCTCCAGTATCTTCAACGGAAGGACAAACGTCACCACCAACAGTTGTGTCTGAACCGATGCAGTCGATGGCAAGTCCAGGATCAACATGTGTAAGAATGTATGCTCAACCTGTGTTGAAATATATAAGACCACAAAGTCCTAACCCACCAACACCCCCAGGAGGAAGTTCAATGTATAGGCATTTTCCTCCTCCAGGTTTCTCACAGCCATTGCTAAGGAATCTCTAGTTATAAGCAACTTGCAACATTCAAATAAAAATGGAAAGCTCTAGTTATAAGCAACTTGCAACAAAAACCAACCAAGTGTAGGACCTATAAAACTGAAACCAGCAACCTAACCATGTCAATAATATGATTCAAGAGGCATAGGAGGAAAATGGGATCCACAAGGGTCATCTCCTAAGAGAATTAGGTCAACTAGTATATGTGAACCATCATTAGGGTGGCTTGACTTGCAAGGTACACCAAAAATAGGAAAATGGTTCAATAAAATCCAAATAAAATGCTCAAAGCTCATAATCATGTTGGCAACCAGAGGCCAAAACAACAAAACCAAAATCCAATCAAAGCATCACCAAAGGAATTGATCCACTAGGGTGCTCCACTTTGAAGGATGTTTATCGAGGGTCAACTAAATGCACAACAAAGTCAAACAAAAATAGGTCAAACCTTGAACAAAACCAGCCTCAAAGGCACCTCAACTCATCATACAAATGAGGAGGAAGCCTCACTCTTTGGTGGTTACAAATAGTCCATGAATAAAGCAAGATCAAATGGAAATCATGTTAAAAATCCCTCCAATCATTAAATCCAAATTAAATCGAAAAATAAATGGAAATTCAAAATAAAAATTATGAAAAATTTGTTAACATTCCAAAGAATTAGAAAATATTTTTATTTGAATTTTATGACATTTGGAGGTATTTTTAACAATTAAAAAACAAAACAGAAATAAAAGAAATAAAATAAAAACAAATAAATGCAAGGAGGTGCAAATAGCAAGGAAACCACGTTGAAATTACTTGGGCTCAACAAACAGGGGGTGGGGATATCAAAATAAGCCCAATTGAGCTAGGCTGAACTCTAAACGCACCGTTTCACTAAATGACGTGGGGTCAAACATGCCACATCACACAGTCAAGCAATCATGAACACACACGTGCATGGTCAACATTTCAAACCCTTGCCAACTCTGATCTGACTGAGTAAAGACCAGACGCCGGAGCCCTAGCTCCGATCGTCTTCTCCGGCGAGGTGGCCGGAGTTCAGGTCAACAAACCACCACCAAACCTAGAAAATTGCATATCAACATGAAGCTCAGCTTACGAGGATCTCAAATCCATGGTCCATTGGTCTTAAACATGTGTAAATTAGGAGAATCGAACAGATCAAAGTTGAGATGCACAACTGAAAACTTGAGAAAACATGACAACTAAGCAATCAAACATGGCCTGCATAAGATATGGCTTTAGATGCAGCCAACGTGGACCTAGATCATGCTCTAGAATGAGAGAAAAGTGAAGAGGAAGCTTACTGAACGGAGACACTCCGTTGGTGCTTCAACTGCTTGCTAGCTTGCTTCAAAATGTCTAGATCCATCCAATTTGCCTAAGGAAGAAGAATCTCACTTAAATTGGCTTTGATTTGCAGTGAAAATTGATTCACGATTTTGAATTTTCTTCAAGAGTTTGAAAATGGAAGTTTCTCTCTCTAGCTCCAAAATGCACTTCTCAGCTCTCCTTTCACAATTACAGTTTATATACATTGGATATCTGAGAAATTTGGAGGCCCATGAAGCCTTGTTGTGATGAATTTGCAAAATTGCCCAATATGGAGTTTTCTCATGCACACGTGAAAATGATTCCATACACTCATGAAAACCATCCCAATCTTCAGCTAGTAAGTGGAATTTCACAATGGAATTGGATTGGGCTTGTTTGTAATCCAATTTTGAAGTTTGAATGAGAAACGTATTTGTGAAGTAAGCTTCAATTACACGTGTAATTTCCTTCATGAACCAAAATGAAAATGTGCATTTCACTTGTTGATGTATTATGAATAAAATTGGATCAAAATGAGACATGAAAAGACCTATAATGAGTTCAAATGAAACCGCACTTAAAAGTCCATTTTCCACTTGAATTTTCACCCCCATGTCCATAACCAAACACAATTCATTCAATCCTTGAGTTTCATGGTGTAAAAGAGGTCTTTTGGAGCAACTTTCATGTTGGTTGAAAGTCCATTTGAAATGCACAAGTACATCAAAATGACCTATAATTCAACTGGCCTATAATCAAAGATTCCCAAAATACCCTTCCCTTGTAAGCTCCATAACTTGAGTTTCACAAATGATATCAAGGACTTCTAGGACTTTTTGGATAGATAAGATCACGAGGAAAAACTTTCATGTTCACTCCAAGTTGAGGAATAACTTGATTCTAGGTCAAAAGTGCCTTGGAAATTAGTTGACTTTTGTTGACCAGAAAATATGTTCATCTGAGACCTCTAACTTGATGACATCATAACTTGAGTTCCACAAACCCAATGGATGAGTTATAGTAATCAAAATAAAGCTTAGAACATGCTCTAAAAGTCTCATGTTTGCATCAAAGTGAGATGAACCTTGTATCATGAGGTAAGTTGTCCTTGAAGTTTGGCACTAAAGAAGGGGATTTTACACTAAGATCCTTTGAACCCTAATTTAATAACTTCTTGAACTCTTGATTCTTCTTCATTTGAACATATCATGACATCCTAGATGTCTCACAATAACTTCCCATGACTCTGATGACTTAGAAAAAAGTCTCAAACTCTCTCAAGTCCACAGTTGACCTTGAGCTAACCAGATGAAACCCTAGGTGCACAACCTTTGACTGTGACCTCTTGCAAGTGATATGACCACTCAGATAAACTCCTCAATGGCTTCCAAAGCACTCCATGAGCTTCTCATATATCTCTTATCCCTAACAATGAATAGGTGAACCCCTGATGATCCTCTGTCGACCTCCAAGATAGGAGGCAAGCCGCATGCAACAATTCTCTCTCAAAGAGCCTTGACCACTTCCTGATGATTGTAGGCCCTTGATAACTTGAATTAGAACCCTTGCTTGAGCTTGAAACCCTTGTAAACATTCTCTTTTAATGCGCACCTCTCTTGATCCCCTGAAAAGGACAATGCTATGCAAATGCAAAATGCTAAAAATGAAATGAAACATAAGCCAAGTAAAGAAAAAAGGTTGGTCAAATTTTGGGGTACAACACATGGTCTCATGTCAAAGGTATCCTAGAGAGGGTTATCTTGGAGTTCAAAAGAAAATAATACACTATTAGGGAAATAAAATTACTATGCATTAGTATAATTAAGATATAGATACTAATAATAAAGTAATAATAACGACAACATTGGAATGCATAAGAGATAAACTTTTATACCAATCATGCATACGATGTCCTAAGACTAACAAAAATAAAAGCAAAAACTAAAGATTATGGTTTAGCTCCCACAAAGAGCTCTGTTTAATTTCAGAAGCTCGACATTAGATTTGAAAAAGGTGCCTTTAGTCAGGAAGAGTGGGAGGTCTTCCAACTTGCAGTATGTGCAAAATTCTTTGTTTTCTATCGAGTGGCATTGCTTGAGTCTTTGGCCGTTCACGATGAATGTCTCATTTAACTTTCCTTTAATCTTAACTGCTTCACTCTGTAGGAATTTTGTAACTTCAAAAGGACCGAACCACCTAGAATGCGGTTTTCCAAGAAAAAGTTTAAGTCTAGAGTTAAATAGAAGAGCTATATCTCCTTCATTAAACTGCTTCTTCGCTATTCTTTTATCATACCATTTCTTGGATCTTTCTTTGTATATTCGAGCATTTTCACATGCGTCTAGTCTTAGTTCCTCCAATTCATGGATATCCAAAATCTTTTTCTCGCCGGCTCCCTTATAGTTCATATTCAAGGTCTAAATGGCCCAATAAGCTTTGTGCTCAAGTTCTACAGGCAGATGTCATGATTTTTCATAAACCAGGTTGTATGGTGTGGTTCCTATAGGGGTCTTGTAAGCTATTGTTAAGCCCACAAAGCTTCATGAAGTTTAGTAGACCAATCTATCCTACAGATTGCAACTATTTTTTCTAAAATTTGCTTGATCTCCCTATTCGATACCTCCACTTGTCCGCTTGTTTGGGGGTGATAGGGTGTCGCTACTAGGTGTCTTACTCCGTATTTAATGTCGCACCTCGAAAAAATTACAAATTGAGAATGTACGACCCTCGCGCGAAAGGCGCGGAAATGCTGTTCGACAAAGTCGCCACCAAACTTTATTATCCCGAATAACGGGAGAGGAAAATATCGATGTCATACCCCAAATTTGTCCTACTTCAGTATTTAGTGATTATTTTACTGCTTCACGAGTTCTGGCTATGATTCTCTAAGACTCCGTTTATAAAGACCATGTGTGTGCTCATCATGGTTATAATCCCTAGCAATTTATGTTGAATTCTTGTGGGAAGAGCGTGCTTCCACCCCTTATACTCAAACTCATGTGTGTCCTCGTTCTCACGATCAGACAGATATGATATGGTTAATTGCATCAAATACATTGTTTAAGCCTCACTACAAGTTGCTTGTTACGATATGCACTTAATTCAAGATACTTCACATGATGCTTCTAGACATGACCGATTTTGTCTCAAGATTGGTTCAATGGCAAGCGTCAAGCTATATTTGGATTCTAAATCAGTTTGTGACAAACTTAGATTTAGCTTGCAAATTTCAAGTCTTAATGGAATTAGAAAATCAGTTTGTGACAAACTTAAATTTAATGGATGATTTTGGGTTTAAAGAGTTATGATATATTGAATTCATGCTTAAGGAATATGTTCAATTTGTAATGGAAGGATGGAATGGTAAAACATGGATTGAGCTGCAGGTATGCTATATGAGGATGTGATCCTGGCTATTATTTCAATATCTTTAAATCCAGAGCTTTCTTCTAAAGATATAACGGTACTAGCTTTGGAAGCTCAAGGCGTCACACACGAATACTCAAGTGTGCTGAAATCCAACTTTGATAAGATAATTAAGGAAGATAATCTCAAAAAAAGAAGATTGCTCATTAAATTCCAAATGTTTTTGTTCTACGAGGATAATTTATAATTCAAAGTGTACATTTCAATAAAGGCCTATTAAGTTCCAAAATGAAATTACAACAAGTTGGATTCAAGGCTACAGGACGGTGATTGAAAAAAATCATGTGACAGTACATCCGAATTCTTTCGCCTCTTGTTTTCCGGCTAGAAGCTTCACGTCTCAAGCTCTCCCTACTACTCCAAAAGTAAAACTCTCCCTAGATGTTGTTTTGGTGTCAGGACACAAATTCCAAATGTCGTGTCTGTTATTGAGATGGCTGGTGCAACAAAAGAAGGTCACAATCAGAGAGGACCATAGTTATTGGTAAAGTCCAAGCTATTGCATCCATTGGAAATGATCCACATCAAGCTGTAGTCGGTAATAGTGAACCTGTACAAACAATGACAGCGGGATCAATATAACAAAATTGCAACCAATATCACTTGATGTATAACACGACACAAACTTGAAACCTGCACCTCAAAAATTCATTGTTGAGCTTCCTAAGTCAGTCTCTCAAAACCGCAATTATGTACTGCTGTTAAGCTTGTAAATCATCTGGTGAATCAGCACGCGACCCGTGAAGCTCATTTGCAAAACCATGAATAAAACTTAAGTAAAAGGAGCAGTTGACGTCGATCTTTACGGGAAGTGTTTTGTTGATTCAAGGAGTTTCATGCAGTTCCAATAGCATTCTGTCAAAGGCCATGGAAATCACCGGCTTGGGCTTTGTGGTGTACGTTTTTCACCGAACAGACTGAACCTGTCAAAAAGAAAGAAGGTGAATCTCTAAAGATAGGAAACCAGAAATAGAGGATTTGAACCATAAAAGTTTATAAATCCAAGAGAGCTACTACCGAGAGTGCAGCAATTGTCGAGGTTAATCCATCTATCCATGACTCGTCCAAGCTCCACTCTCTTTTTCACCACAGTGCAGACATCAAGCCCGAGCCATTCGCATGAAAAAGAAACAAGAAACGGTTAACGCAATTCATAGTGAACCCGACCTGCACTAAATACTCCAAAGGCGCAAGACCACGAAGGAAGTGCCAAAGAATACAAACCAGCCAACATCTTGATGCCAGAGTTTGAATAAGATATAAATAGAAACATTGAGAAGTGTTTTTTGGACAATTGAGTTTTTGACATGGCTTTGTTACATTGGGGTTGAAAATGTGCAGCAACATTTGATGAAGTCGACGAGAACTTCGATCCTTCGCCTTGAAGCTTCAAATTTATTTTGCTGCTGTTGCGGACTACTCCAACAGTATCAATTTAAAATTCCGGGTTGTGACATTTTTTCCCAAGATCATACCTGAAACAAGAGTGGAATTGTAATGTTAATAACAGAAGCTAAGCAGCATGTCGCACTACTTTTGGTCGACTTCAAGTTCAAAATGGCGCACCCAAAAGCTGTAGGAGGTTACTATGAAACATCTCCTGATTCCTCAGAACCAACACCATGCTATTAATTCTTTTGCTTCTACAAACTATCCATTCAGGCTTCATCATTAGAGTACCTCAAGGTCCTGCATTATTTTCAACAAAACAACCAGAAAATCAAACAGAAGAAAGCGACAACAAAAGAAAATATGGGAAAGCTGGAAGATTTTGTTACAAGGGAGACTTGATTCAACTCCACGAAGGGGCACATAAAATGTTAGTTGCAACCGCTGCAGTTGCAAAAGTTGCTGCAGCCACTGCAGCATCTTCTCTTTATTCTTCGTATATGCCCACTGCAGCAGTTACGCCAATGGCTCAACCGCACCTGATACAAGAAAACAGAATAATCATTAGCCCATAGAAAAATCACCACTCACTCTTACCACCAGCAACAACCGCTCAAAAATCATAAACCCTAACGGAGAATATGCTAGCATGCACTAACAGCATCTTCCATGGCCCTGCCACATTCCACCGCCAATCCCAGCCTTCTAAATTCCTACTCTCCAAGCCTCTTCTCTTCCCTCGCCTCCCTCGCGTAGTCAATTTCGGGAAATTAAAGTTCAATTCGCCCTTTTCCGTTAAGAATAGCTTCCGCCGTTTCGATGTCAAATCTTCCGTCAATTCATCATCAGAAGTTTTGGAGTCCATTGATGTTGGTGTCCCGCACAGTTCTCTGCAAAAGCATTCGGTGAAGATTCCCGTTGGTGATAGACATATTTTGGTTGAGACTGGTCACATAGGAAGGCAAGCAAGTGGTTCTGTTACAGTTACGGATGGGGAGACCATTCTGTACACCACTGTTTGTTTGAATGATACTCCTAGTGAGCCATCCGATTTCCCCCCCTTTCTGTGAATTATCAAGAGCGCTTTTCAGCTGCTGGTCGTACTAGTGGAGGTTTCTTCAAACGAGAAGGAAAAACCAAGGATCACGAGGTTCTTATTTGTAGATTGATTGATAGGCCTCTACGTCCTACTATGCCTAAGGGCTTCTACCATGAAACTCAAATATTATCTTGGGTTTTAAGCTATGGTGGATCACATGCCCCTGATTCCTTGGCCATCACAGCTGCTGGTATAGCACTTGCACTTTCAGAAGTGCCTATGTCAAAAGCAGTTGCTGGAGTTCGAGTTGGCCTCATTGGTGATAAGTATATAGTAAATCCTACAACTGAGGAGATGGAAAACTCTGAGTTGGACCTCATGCTGGCGGGCACAGATAGCGCAATATTGATGATAGAGGGTTATGGCAATTTTCTTCCTGAAGAGAAGCTACTTAAAGCTGTAGAAGTTGGTCAGGATGTCGTGCGGGCAATCTGTAATGAGGTAGAAGTCTTGGTCAAGAAATGTGGGAAGCCAAATATGATTGATGCCATCAAGTTACCTCCTCCCGAGCTTCATAAACATGAAGAGGAAGCTCTAAACCCATCAACCTCAGATTCACATCCAACAAATCCACACTCCCATGATGCAACACACTGCCATTGTCTAACAACAGTATTGAATTAAACAACTTCACAACAGTATTATAATTCTTCCCCTAGATTCAGCCATGACTTTCAGCACATCAATTATTTGAAAAGTCGAGGTACTGTCAAGACCTGAAGTTGCTTCATCAAGAATCAACACTTTTGGATCATGTATGACTTCAACACCAATGGAAACTCAACAACCATTGTACCACCTGAAAATTCCTTTCAATCTTCATGTGACATTTCTTTTCAGTTCGGTATAAACAGTGCCTGAGAGTATCGTTCCAAAACTCGTTCAAATGGACAGCATCATATCTGCAAAATAATGTTCACGCAGGATTATGAATTCTTAAGTGTCACACCAAAATACACATGAAATTCACAGAAGCACTTTAAAGAAGCCAGCATTAATTTTGCAATGATTGTTAGGTTTATCAAAACAACATCCCAATATCATTGCAGTCTTTTTTTTAGCAAAACTCAGAGACATCTCAGGTTGAATCTCATGGGTCACAGACCTGAAAATGTTGGATCATTGGGGGATGATGACATGGATGGTGGCAGGAGTGACACAAATATTGCCTGTATCGTAGAGACAAGTTCAGCGCTATCAACTTTTTAATCTCGGTATTTCATTGGACCCTGTTGAGGCTGTCCATCAATGTTATAATGTGCAAATGCATTCGAAGAAGGAAATAAATATGAATATGAGCTGCAGCAGTCCAACAACTGAGTTGCCACTTTTGTCCTGAAAGATTGAATAACATGAGCATTACAAAAGCGTATTCAGAAGAAGCATTCAGAAATGATGTAAAAATACTCGAGAAGATACTGACATTCTTCCATCTCATCACCAAAGCCTACCGAAATTTAGAGTGACCGAGCCATGAGAAAAAATGTGATGCAAGGAGGCACGAATGATCCAATAACCGTTTTTACGCATAGAAGACTATACCTACCTCCTGAGTTGCTGCATAAGAATAGAAGAAGTCAGACAGTATGATCACATTAGCCAAGAATTTTCAGCAAAAGTTTGATGAGTTTAAAACATTGACTAAAGCAAGAACAATGTACTGGAGCAAAAATAATGAAACCAAGGATACATGGCCAAGTTCATAAGTTTCAAATAATCCATATTCAAAAGAAATTAATTCAAATACAATGTTAAAGCAAAAGTTATGTTTTTACGCAGTAAAATCCCAAGAGTTTACACAACACAAAATAGGTGGGACCACAAAAAGCTAAATTTGCAAAAAGACAAACGAGGCAAATACACAGCAAATACATAGCAGAGATAGTGGTTGCAGACACAGTACAATCCCTAACGGATTTGTACCACAAAATTTCACCTCACCGCCACACGTATTACTCAAAAAACCCTAACCTCACACGTATGAGATTTTTGGTATAAAAAGTGCACTATTCATTCTGAAGAGGAGGCGGTAGCGGAGAAGAGAAAAAACCCTAAAATTTTTCTACACAGAGAAAGATACCAGCGAGGTTCTGCGAAACATAAATCCTCAAAATACCAGAACCATTCAAGAGTTCGCTTTAAGAGTTGATAAAGCTTCACACTGAAGCTCTAGACAACTTGAACTAAGCCGCATCACCATAACCAACGGAAACGGGGGCGAGCTGAAGCGAGCTTAAATTTAAAGTGCACGAGCAGAGAAGAAGAAAAGCGGAAAAGAATAAAGCACGAGCCAGTTACCTCACAGATTCACCATCGGATTAGCTCTGAGCTGGTGAGTCCCCTTTTTACTTGATTTTCGCTTGCTGTCGTATGAACACCATGACTTATTTGCTTGAATACATTACTCTATGTATTGTTCAAACTCTGATTTTCGATTTGGGTATTTTTCTCTTTACTATGGGTTATTAGTTTGATTTAGGGTTTATTTGTTAAGATTAAGTTGAAGTTAAGGATTTGTGGGTAATTTGGGGATAAGTTTCAGAAAAAAGACGAGGGAATGTTTAGAGAAAAAGGATAGGATGAAGAAACATTGCGAGAGGAGAGAGGTATTCAGCGTGAAGGGAGATGTGGAGATTTTTGGTTTAACGTTTTAATAAAATAGGTTTTCCCTTTTTTTTCCTAGATTTATTTTTCAACATTTGAATGTGGCCTTCCCTAGATAGTCAGGTTTTTATCAAATTGGTTGAAGTGCCTATTTAACTTTGAGTACTTTGGAATTTGTTTTTATTCATTATCTGTTTTGGGGAAGAATTTGAAGAGTTCACGGCAATTATGGTAAAGGCAGGGGTCAAGAGGCGCATTAGGGATTGATTAAGTTAATACTTGTTATTATCTTTGTTTCAACCCATGTTTTTAGGGCATAATATTAGTAGATAGTTGTTTGTTTGTTTTTTTAATGATTTCTAAATTAAATTAATAGGGAATTACTTATCCGATTGAATAATTTTAATTAATTATTTAATATAGTTAATCCTAAAAATGCTATCTTTATATTTAAAATCATAATCTTTTTAAATTAAGCCATTTTCCTAAATGAATTCAATGAAAATGGTGGGTCCTTGGAGTCTAGCACTCCTTGGATCCTTAAGTGATCGCTCTTAAGGTGCACACCTTGGGTTGTGGTCACTTCGTCTTTCATCCTTAAAATATCCAATCTCGTTGTTAAACCTCTCAAAATTAGCAAACCCTAATTCAAGCAATATGTCAACCTTAGTTTTAACCCCTACGTTAGTTATTTTCAAATTATTTTCATAATTAAAATCACGAAAGTATCGAGTTCTTGGAGTCGTGCATTCCTTGAATTCGAGAATGGTTACTATCAAGGTGTACACTTTGAATATTATATCATTCGAACTTTCGTTCCTAAAACACTTCTTAATTATTTGGACCAATACTTTCACTGTCCAACAAACATATTTCATAATTAATGGAATGAAAAAGATGTCGTTGGGATCTAGCATTCCAATGATATCCCGATTAATTGGTTGCGAGGCCGACGTCTCGTTTATCGATTAGTCGTCATTCCTCCTAAAGTTTTCAACCCATCTAACCTCGTTCCTCACCCTCGTGCGATCGAGTCTAAACCCTAATACGCGTCTAAACGACCGTCAAACACAGTTTTCGAAAATGAATGAAAAAGGTATCGTTGGAATCTAGCATTCCAGTAATATCCCGATTAATTGGTTGCGAGGCCGACGTCTCGTTTATCGATTAGTCGTCATTCCTCCTAAAGTTTTCAACCCATCTAACCTCGTTCCTCACTCACGTGTGATCGAGTCTAAACACTAGTATGTTTCTAAACCATACGTCAAATTCAAATCATTTTTCTTAATCAAATTACGAAAGAACTGAGTTCTTGGAGTCTCGCACTCCTTGAATTCTTGAATGACAACTATTGAGGCGTACGCCTTAGGTAGCGTGTCATTCGACCTTTCGTCTAAAACACGCGCCTTAACTATTTGGACAAGTATTCATTGTCCATTCAAATACAATTTCCTAATTAATTGAATGAAAAAGGTGTCGTTGGGATCTAGCATTCCAACGATATCCCGACTAATTGGTTGCGAGACTGACGTCTCGTTTATCGAGTAGTCGTCATTCTCCCTCAAAATATCTAACCGACCTTATCTTCTTCGCCTCCGTGCAATCGAAACCCTAACTACCTATTCAACCTAACTCTCTCTTTCTCGTCCCCGTGCGATTGAACTATCCTTTAAACACAATTCTCTTTCCTCGCCCTCGTGCGATTTCCAACTCAAACACCTTACCTAGAACATTGTTTAGTCCCTTCTTCCGCGCATAACAAACTCGCGCTTCAGCCTCCCCTAGCGAGCAGACAAGCCAATGTTTAGCAGTTAGAATGCGACCTAAACACTCGTTCGTTCCCATACCAAACCTTTTTACCGTAGTTAGCCGAACTACGGCTGCTCTGATTCTTCATTCTCTTCTGAATGCAAGATACGTAGGCACGAGGTTGCGATGATCTTGGCGAGCACAACCCCCTCTTTTTCCCGTAGTCCCACGAACTACGAATGCTCTGATTTTCCACTTCTTACAAGTGAAGATACGTAGGCACAAGGGCCCCAATCCTTGGCGAGCACCCTATCTTAAAACCACCTTTCCCCCCTATAGGAGAAACCTTAGAAGAAAACAATTAAGCATAGTTAACTTTACTCTCGAATCGATCAAGAGGTTCCCGTTGAGTACAACGGACGTAGAGGGTGCTAATACCTTCCCTCTGCGTAATCGACTCCCGAACCTAGAATATTGGTTGCGATGACCATGTTCTTATCTCCTTAAAGGTTTTATCGATATTTTCCTATTCCATCCTTGGAATGAATAAAGTTCGGTGGCGACTCTGTTTCGAACAGTATTTTTCCGCGGTCATCGCGAGGATCGTATTTTTCGAGGTACGACAGATGGCGACTCTGCTGGGGAATACGCATTGCCCTATGCAAGAGAGAGTCAAGCCTAACTTGACTCGATTCGAGAATACTAATCTTTTCTTAATTGTTTTCTTATGTTTATTTTCTCTTATTGCTTTCTCTTTCTATTATATGCTCTGTATTATATTTACTTGTCGGATTCTGGGAAAATATCACAAGTAAAGCTCTACACCCGAGCTTTGGAAAAAGAAGAGAGAAAACCTAGTTTAGAATTGGTAGTAATTAGTGTTAGTCCCCAAGGACTCGCTCCTTGTGGGCCTAGCATGAAAGCTCCTCCAGAATAGATCTTTTCGTAGATCCTATCGTAACGCAGCTAGCCTGTTGCACGATTTGATTCATGAAGGGTCCGTGACTCTGGGAACCGCTCTTAGAACCAGTTTCTATATTGGTAGTCGCGTAGTGTTAGTCTCCGAGGACTCGCTTCTCGTGGGCCTAGCATGAAGACTCCTCTCGAGAGAGATCCTTTGGTATTACCATCGTAATGCAGCTCGCCTGTTGCGTGATGGTGGTATCATTGGTATCTATGACCTTGAGAACCCCATCCGTCAACGTAGAAACTATCCCGTGAGTGGGTCATTTTGGGTAAAGAATCTAGAGCTATCTTTGTACCTATTAGGAGGGTGGGAGATACTTGTGATAACCTGGATCCTGCACTGTTGCATTCATAAGCATTTACATATGCATCATAACTTACACTAGTTTTATTTTCAGGGAAGCATTTATATTGACAGGTTGACATACATTCACAATGGCCACGAGTTCAGAAAAAAGAAAGACTATTCAGCTTAAAGCACTCAAACCCGATGTCAGTGCAGTCATGAATTGTTTGAAAGAAATGCCTTCGGTCTTCAAGAAGACTTTGATAGGAAGGTTTGGTCAAGTAATTGATCTGCTAACAATGGAAGTGCAGATTCCCGCTATTACAGCCTTAGCACAGTTCTATGATCCGCAAATGAGAAGCTTCTTGTTCCAAGATTTCTACTTAACACCCGCTATTGAAGAGTTTGAGGGATTTCTAGGCTTCCCGGTCAAAGGTAGGACACCCTATACCATGATAGGTCAGACTCCAGAAGTGGAGGAGTTGGCAGACGCTCTCCAAATCTCAATTTCAATAGCCAAAGCTGGATGGAAGAAAAGAGAAGAATTCTTTGGATTTAGAAGTATTATGCTAGAAAAGGAGGCAATTAAGATGTTGAAGAATAAACAATGGGATGCCTTGGTAAATATATTGGCTCTTATCATATACGGGCTAATATTATTCCCTACTTTCGAAGATTTTGTCGATTCTGCGGCTATCAGTGTTTTTTGGGCTGTTTGGAAGAAAGAGCAAAGCCCAGTATATCCTCTCTTGGCCGACGTTTTTTACACCTTGCACCTTCGTCATGAAAGAAAGGGTTCGGTGTTGACATTCTGCCTCCCTATTCTCTACAAATGGCTTACTTCTCATGTATTTAAGCGTCATGCTACTATCCCTAATTTGAACAGTGGGGAATGGGCTCAATTGCTAATATCTATTTCTGAGAGAGACATCACTTGGTACCCTAACAAGTTGGGAGTGGGTGAAATTATCATGAGTTGTGGTAGCTTCTGCAATGTGCCATTGATTGGGTCTAAGGGTTGTATAAGCTATAATCCTATACTAGCGATACGACAATTTGAATATCCAATGTTGAGGAAACCTGAAGATAAAGAGCTAGGAGAAATGATCCTTCATGAGAGTGGTGTTGAAGATCCCTCACTTCTCTGCCAGATTGTACGATCTTGGCAGAAAGTTCATACCAAAGGATCTGAGTTGAGAAAAAGGGATGGGGTGGCGAGAATGCCTTATCGACAATGGGTTCTGGAAAGGGTCAAAGTGGTTAAGCTACCCTTTTCTGTTGAGGCACCTCCTAGACCCACCACTCCGCAGCCCGTGCCCATATCAGTTGAAGAAGTGGAAGAGATGAGGCTCAAAATAGCCCGGCTAGGGAAAGAAAATGAAGACTTGCAAGTAAGACTTCAGGATGTGGTTAATGAAAAGAATCATATGAAGTATGAGATCGCAAGAAAGGATAAGCAAATTGAAGAAATGGGAAGCAAGATTGATGAAGAGGAGGGAAAGAGGAAAAGGACCAAAGTATGTATCAATCAAGCTGACAGTTGCTTAGATTCTCTCAAGGAGCAGCTAGAGTATGCTCATGCAAAATGGCGAGAAAATGAGCAATGGTACATTTTAGCCACTAAGAAGAGCAAGGAGCTCAGAGATACGTTAGGAGCTGAAGTTAAGACACTGAGTGCTGCGCTACGCCTTTCAAGAGCTGGCGAGGATAGAGAACGTCAACTCAAGGAAGAAGCCTTAAACGCATCTCGGATAACACCGGAGAATTGGCATAAGACTTGTGCTAAAATAGATGAGCTCGAAAGATTCATAAAATATCAAGAGAACAAGATAGGAGCTGTTATGGAAGACAAAGCCATTTGGTCTGCTGCAAGGGACCAGCTAGCTCAAGATATTGCCACATATGAGCAATCCATTCACATCATGAGGAACAACCGAGACATATACCGCAACAAGCTAAATGGATTGATAGAATTTTGCAATTGGTTGACCAAGGATCTAGTTTGGAAACATAGAGATGCTATGGAGGCCATCGATGACTCCACCGCTCCGGCCATTTGCAAGTTCATATATGTGTGCCAGGAAATGTTAGCAAGGTTCAAAGAAGAGCTCAAGGAGCGAGAAGCAAAAAGAAATGAAGTTTGAAGTTTTCTTTGTCTTATTTTCCTGTTGTTTGTTTGGAATGCTAACTTGTTTTCCTTGTTAGCTTCTACTCTTGTTATGTTGGAACAATTCGAATGAATGAAGAGTAGTTATTTTGTTTTATTTGTTCTCGTGTTGTTTGAATGTCTGATAAATAACTAATCGTTATAAATGCTTCCCTAAAAAGAATAAAAATGCAATCATACTCATAAGCATAAGCATTTTTGCACCTTCACCCGACATTGCAGCTCATGGGACTTTTTTCTCTCAAAATTCAGAAAACTGAAAGCTGACTATTCGACATCGTTACGAGACTCGACACAATTACCAAATGACGTTGGAACAGATGGAAGAAACTCAGAACGTCATGAGAGGTGACATTGACGCCCTCCGGGCGAAGATGGACCAGCTGCTGGAGACGATGATGACGTTGGCCCAAAAGGAAGACAATGCTGCGATTCTGGCTGATGCTAGGAAGGCGGCTGACAATGTAGGAATTTCTGGGGTTGTTAAGACCCCACCTCCTGTTCATGTGGACCTTACTAATCATTCTACGTCCACACATCATGGCTCAGAAGTGGAAATTGATGAACAATATGATGCTTTCTTCCAACCTCCTCCGCCACCTCATCCCCAACATAATGCGGGAGCTGCAATTGATCATTCTGCTGATAGACTGCGAACTGTTGAAGAGAGGATTAGGTCCTTGGAGGTCCAGAAGACTCCAGGCTTAGATGCTGTTGATATGTGCTTAGTTCCCGGGCTGGTAATACCAAATAAGTTCAAAGTCCCAGACTTTGAAAAGTATAAGGGGGTCAGCTGTCCAAAAACCCATCTGAGAGCATACTGTCGCAAGATGGCTGCTCACATTGACAATGACTTGCTCTTAATACATTACTTCCAAGATAGCCTCAGTGGGGCATCGTTGGAATGGTATATGCAGTTAGAGAAGGGGCAAATCAGTACGTGGAGAGACCTGGCGGACGCGTTTTCACAGCATTATCAGTATAATACTAACTTGGCACCAAATCGTACACAGCTGCAAGATATGACTCAGCGTAGCAATGAGTCGTTTAAAGAATACGCCCAAAGGTGGAGGGAGTTGGCTGCCCGTGTTCAACCACCATTGCTGACTAAGGAGTTAACTGACATGTTTATGGGAACTCTACAACCCCAATACTTGGACCGCATGCTCGGATCCAGTTTCCCTAACTTTGCTGAGGTGGTGTCAGTGGGTGAGAGAATCGAGAGTACTTTGAAGAAAAACAAGGTTGCGGTCCCGACGAATGGGGGGAGGAAGCCTTTTGTGAAGAAAAGGGAAGATGAAACTAATGCCGTGATAAGAGGACGAGGAGATAGGGCTCCAGTGAACATCCAGTATCCACAGGTAGCCGCAGTAGCCCATGCTCCTTATCAACAATCAGCTCAACCACAGAATCAGCACCAGAATTATCAGAGAGTTCCTCCACCGCAATATCATAATACCCCGGCTCAAAGACAACAAAGGCCAAGACAGCCAAGAAGACAACTTGACCCGCTGCCTATGTCATATGGGCAGATCTTTGCTCAGCTAAATCAGAGCGGACACTTAACGTTGCGAGATTTACGTCCAGCAACCTTTCCATACCCCCCCGGGTACGATGCGAACGCCCATTGTGAGTTTCATAAGGGAGCCCCTGGACACTCCATAGACAACTGCTATGCGTTTCAAAACAGGGTGCAGGACTTAATAGAATCCAAAGATCTCACTTTTACACCTAGAGGGGCCAACATTACGAAGGATCCGTTGCATAAACATGGGGGTCCTTCCGTCAATGCTGTGGAAGAAAACAGTGGTTTGAGGCTAATTACGAGTGTTGAAGATGTCCGTACTCCGATGGCCGTTATCGGAGAGCAATTGAAGAAAAGTGGGATGATTCCCCAAGAGGAAGAGGAGAATTTGACTGACGACGTGGTAAAGAAACATCTACAAAGGTTCTTAGAGCAGGGGATAATACAAATAGAGCGAAGAGATTCGAACGTATCTGCTATTGATATCCAGTATGATGAAACAAGTGCTTATCCGACAAGGCGACTTCGACCAGCGCCAGTAGTCTTACAGTACGATCCTTCGGAAGCCTTTCAACGGAGGCCCGCCCGACCAGCACCCGTAGTTATGCAGTATGATGAAGATGACGTCAACAGACAAAGAGTAGCGCGACCAGCCCCGGTGGTAATAGAATATTCTGTCAATGAATCTGAGCCCAAAGTTTTTAAACAGGGGCCAGAGAGACTAGTGATTGAGAATGACGCTGCCAAATGCGATGCAGTAGTGGGGCCTAGTGGAATGACCCGTAGCGGTCGTTTATTTGCCGCCAAGCCAGTGGAAGTGCCAGCCAGAAATAAAGAAAAAGCTACGATTGAACCACCAAGTGTTGAGCCACCTGTTGAGGTGTCATCACCAAAAGCAGCAGTAACACCAAAATAAGCTGAGGAGTTTTTGAAGATCATCAGAAAAAGTGATTACAAAGTGATTGATCAACTAAACCAGACCCCTGCCAGAATTTCCATGCTCTCGTTGTTACTGAATTCAGAGGCCCACAGGTTGTCTTTGATGAAGGTGTTGAGCGTTGCGCATATTACTAAAGACATCACCGTAGCCCAGTTCGATGATGTGATAGCTAGCGTAACTACCGGAAACTTTCTTGGATTTAATGATGATGACTTGACTGCAGAGAAAAGAAACCACAATAAAGCTCTCCATATTTCTATCAAGTGCCAAGACACATTGATATCCCGAGTCTTAGTGGATACAGGGTCTTCTTTGAATGTGCTTCCCAAGGTCACCCTGGAGAGAATACCGGTAAAAGGAGTAAGCATGAAGCCAAGTGCTCTAGTGGTCAAAGCTTTTGATGGTTCTAGGCGTGCTGTGATTGGCGATGTAGACTTGCCAATAAAAATCGGGCCAACTGTCTTCACTATCACTTTTCAAGTAATGGATATTTATCCAGGGTACAGCTGTCTGTTAGGGAGACCTTGGATACATTATGCAGGAGCTGTTACCTCTACCCTTCACCAGAAGCTAAAATTTGTCAGTAATGACAAAGTAGTTCAGATTGGAGGAGAGGAGGATATCTTGGTTAGCCACTTAACATCCTTCAGGTACATTGAAGTTGAAGGGGAAATGGTGGAAACGCCTTTTCAATCTTTCAAAATGGTGAATACATTAGCGGTGCAACGAATTTCAGAGGGTCAGAGTTCAAGATCAGCAATGGCCTCTTATGAAGAAGCTAAGATGGTTGTAGATAAGGGAAACGCCCAAGGCTGGGGCAAAATGGTGGAAATGGCTGAAAAGTTCGACAAATTTGGGCTAGGATACCATCCTTCATCCAACACTGTGACGATTGCATATGGCAAGAAGCAGGTTCCTTCTGTGGCAGAAGTCTTCAAAAGCGCTGGGCATATCTTCGATCATACCTCCGCCATGGTAATTGAAGATGGGATGGGTGACAAAGAAGCCTCTGCAAGCTGGATCCGACAGGCTGAACCTGGTGAAGAATTGAAGAATTGGAAGACCATCGAAATACCCCAGTTTTTCCCCCTTCAAAAGTAATGTTTTAATTGATTTTCAAAAACCCTACGCTCTGCCCAAGGCGTAGTGGAGCTTTGTATTGGGCCCCCTGATGTTTCGAAACATGTTTGACATGAATAAAATTTTGATTTGCATTCAATTTTTGATCATTTTCTTTTCTACTCTTTCATAATTAATGGCATTTCTTTCGCACACTCACTTTCCTAAATAAGCTGCATAAATCATAAACATGCAGAGACACTACCGAGGTCCTTGATATCGACACTGCTATAGGCCTTTATGATTTTGATTGTCCAATATACCGAGCGGATGAGGAAGACGAGAATGAGCTCCCCGATGAATTGGCTAGGTTGCTGCAGCAAGAAGAGAAGGTCATTATGCCGCATAAAGAGGATGCCGAAGTTATCAACCTAGGTTCAGAAGAAAATAAAAGGGAGATAAAGGTTGGAGCGTCTCTTCAAGATGCTGTCAAGGTAAAGTTGGTAGGGCTCCTCCGAGAATATGCTGATGTATTTGCATGGTCGTACCAGGACATGCCTGGTCTAGATACGAACATTGTTGTACACAAGCTACCACTCAAAGAAGGGTGTCATGCCGTCAAGCAGAAGTTGAGAAGAACTCGCCCTGATATGGCTCTGAAAATCCGTGATGAGGTCCAAAAACAATTCGATGCAGGGTTCTTAGCAGTGGCCAAATACCCACAGTGGGTTGCAAATATTGTTCCCGTACCAAAAAAAGATGGAAAGGTCCGTATGTGTGTGGATTACCGCGACTTAAACAGAGCAAGTCCTAAAGACGATTTTCCATTGCCTCACATTGATGTGTTAGTAGATAATACGGCACAGTTCTCTGTCTTTTTCTTCATGGATGGGTTCTCTGGTTACAATCAAATTAAGATGGATCCAGATGACATGGAAAAAACCACGTTCATTACACCATGGGGCACATTCTGTTACAAGGTAATGCCATTTGGGTTAAAGAACGCTGGGGCAACATACCAACGTGCAATGGTAACACTCTTTCACGATATGATTCACAAAGAGATCGAAGTGTACGTTGATGACATGATTGCTAAGTCCCAGACTGAAGAGGAGCATGTGGGTAATCTGGAAAAGTTGTTCGCCAGGCTGAGGAAGTTCAAGTTGAGACTTAATCCCAACAAATGTACATTCGGGGTGCGGTCCGGAAAGTTGTTGGGCTTTATCGTAAGCCAGAAAGGGATTGAGGTGGATCCTGATAAAGTAAGGGCGATTCAAGACATGCCTGCGCCAAAGACTGAAAAAGAGGTCCGTGGATTTCTAGGGAGGTTGAATTATATCGCAAGATTTATTTCACATCTCACAGCCACTTGCAAGCCAATTTTTAAATTACTCACGAAGGACCAGCCGGTTGTGTGGAATGATGAATGCCAAGGGGCATTTGATGCAATCAAAGAATATTTGCAAGAACCATCGATCTTGATACCACCAGTTCCTGGAAGGCCGCTCATTATGTACTTAACCGTGCTAGAAGAGTCCATGGGTTGCGTGTTGGGACAACAAGATGATACGCGCAAGAAAGAGCATGCTATATACTATCTCAGCAAAAAGTTAAACGACTGTGAGACAAGATACTCTTTGCTTGAAAAGACTTGTTGTGCACTTGCATGGGCTGCTAGACGACTCAGACAATATATGCTGACGCACACCACATACTTAATCTCCAAGATGGATCCAATCAAATACATCTTCGAGAAACCTGCTCTTACCGGTAGGATAGCCCGATGGCAAATGCTTCTATCTGAATACGACATCCAATACACCACTCAGAAAGCTATAAAGGGCAGTGTGTTAGCAGATCATTTGGCCCATCAGCCAGTGGAAGAATACCAACCTTTAAGATTTGACTTTCCGGATGAGGATATCATGATGGCAATAGATTGCGAAGAGCCAGGACCAGATGAAGGGCCAGAACCAGGGGAGCGTTGGACTCTTATGTTCGACGGCGCTTCTAACTCTTATGGACATGGAATTGGGGCAGTGATTACATCTCCCAAAAATTTTCACTTACCATTTACGGCCAAGCTTTGCTTCCCGTGCACTAACAATATAGCGGAGTACGAGGCATGTATATTAGGGCTAGAAGAAGCCATTGACTTGAGAATCAAAACTCTCGATGTGTTTGGGGATTCTGCTTTAGTAATTTACCAGATAAGAGGCGATTGGGATACCAAGCATGAAAACTTAATTCCATACCGGGATTATGTGGCCAAATTGCTTCCCCGATTTGATGATATCACTTTTGCTCACATACCTCGAGAAGAGAATCAAATGGCCGACGCTTTGGCAACTCTGGCATCCATGTACAAGTTGATACGGCCAAATCATAGGCCATCTATTGATTTGCGACGCTTTGAAGAGCCCGCGCATTGCCTGACGGTTGATAAAGACGCAGATGAAAAGCCGTGGTTTTATGATATAAAGCGATACCTTGAAAAGCACGAATATCCTGAAGGAGCCCTAGGTATCGACAAAAGGACTTTGCGAAGATTGGCATCCAACTTCTTCCTCAGCGGAAATGTGTTGTACAAGCGCAACCATGACACTGTTTTGCTTAGGTGTGTGGAGAAACGTGAAGCTGAACAGATTATAAAGGACATTCATGAGGTCTGCTTTGGAACTCATGCGAATGGACACACCATGGCAAAGAAAATATTAAGGGCGGGCTATTATTGGCTTACCATGGAAGCAGATTGTTACCATCATGCCCAAACTTGTCACAAGTGCCAAATATACTCTGATAAGATCCATGTACCCACCACTCCATTGAGCGTCTTAACCTCACCATGGCCCTTCTCCATGTGGGGAATAGACATGATTGGGATGATTGAACCAAAAGCTTCGAACGGACATCGCTTCATACTGGTGGCTATAGACTATTTCACCAAGTGGGTTGAAGCTGCTTCGTATACCAACGTTACTAAGCAAGTGGTCGCCCGTTTCTTGAAACACAACATCATATGCAGGTATGGAGTGCCCAGTCGCATCATCACTGACAATGGGTCGAATCTCAACAACAAAATGATGGACGAGTTGTGCACCAGTTTTAAAATAGAACACCATAACTCGACACCATATAGACCAAAAATGAATGGAGCCGTAGAAGCAGCCAATAAAAATATCAAGAAAATCATCCAGAAGATGGTGGTCACATACAAAGATTGGCACGAGATGTTACCCTTTGCATTACATGGCTACCGTACTTCCGTACGAACTTCAATAGGGGCAACTCCCTACTCGTTGGTTTATGGCATGGAGGCAGTTCTCCCAATAGAGGTCGAAATCCCTTCTCTGAGGGTTTTAATGGAAGCTCAACTTGACGAAGCCGAGTGGGTAAAAACGAGGTTTGAAGAACTTAATCTCATTGAGGAAAAACGCTTGACAGCCATATGCCACGGCCAACTTTACCAGAGAAGAATGAAGAGAGCCTTCGACAAAAAAGTACATCCCAGGACATTCGCGCAAGGAGACTTAGTACTCAAGAGGATCATGGCTATGTATAATGAATCAAGGGGCACTGACATCCATCAAAGAGCAAAATAAGGTGACTGCCATCTCGAGCGAACCTTGAACCATCTAGCTTACACCGTCAAGGTAAACTTTTGCAGAATTAACTGAACGTAGGTATGGAGATTATCACGAAGAAGGGGTGGGTACAAATAAAACTTTGAGCCTAATATCCTTTGTTTTCATAACCGTGAACCATACCACGATACAACCCTTAAAAGACCTAATTGAGGCAGAGTTTTATTCTGAAAGCATAATTACAGCAAGGTTGCGTAAACTGACTCCTACATATTTGCTAATCTTATGCATTGGTGTCATATTCTTGCTATATCTTTCACACCAATTAAATCAGCATTGCGTTTGGATTAACGGTCCAATCGTCACACATTTTCACATCATTCCCAATAAATGATATTTTCAAAACTTGCACGAATGTCGCATTAAAATTACCATTTTTGAATAAACACTTTTAACTGCAAGTCAGTACTTAGCATTATGGAAATTTCAACAAAAGAACAGTCAAAGAGGAACTTGATCACTCATTGGTGTTGACCTGAATCAAGAATTCCTCCTAACCCTACGAATCTGGGGGCAAGTCCTTCTGAGGTTTAAACCGGGGCAGACCACTGCAAGGCTCAGACATTGGGGCAAATGGGTTCAAACCATATCCTGGTATAATCACCGCCAAGGTTCTCATCGCAGAAGAAAGTCCTTCAAACACCTGCTAGACTGGGGCACACTGTTTGAACTTGGGGCAGACTAGCTGATGGTTGAGGTCAACAAACGTCAAAGGCCTTGGGACAGAGCAAAAGCACGACTAATACGTATTGGTTAAGTCACTACGCTTGCGCAACCCAAACATATTGGTTAAGTCGCTACGCTCACGCAATCCATATGCATTGGTTAAATTGCTACGCTCGTACGACTAACACGCGTTAGTTAAGTCGCTACGCTCGCACAATCAGAATGCTTTGGATAAATCGCTACGCTCAATGTTTGTAAGCTGTCATGATATATCAACTAGAAGCTAGGTTCTTACCAGAACGAGTATACCACTTCTGCAAAGGATCCGACAAGGGGCAGGCTACCCAGAGTTTCGGGAGAGTCTCTCCAACGCTCAATCAACACAAGTCATGTTGCTTCAACGCTCATTCTGAAGCAGACTACCTCAAGAATAATTTGAAGCCAATTACCCAAGGGTCAGTTAATCAAGGTCAAAACCCTTTCCTGACTAAAATTTACAACAAACCATCTCGGGATCATCTCGTGGTATATCTGCGTCCGAACTCCTTTCATGACTTGGAGTTTTGGAGCAAGCCATCTCGAGTTCATCTCATGGTACAACTGTTTCCAACTTCCTTTCATGATGTGGAATGCTGGGGCAAGCCATCTCGAGTTCATCTCATGGTACAACTGTTTCCAACTTCCTTTCACGACTTGGAATGATGGGGCAAGCCATCTCGAGCTCGTCTCATGGTATGATTGCTTCCAATTTTCGTCCAATGAAAATTCCTTCATAGACCCAAATTGGGGGAAGTTGAACAACATTGGGATAGTTACTCAAGCAAGCTTATTCTCGTCAGCAAAAGTTGAGTGTCGGGGAATCATGCCATCACCCCACCAAATAACCTTAAAAAGCCTCTCTGTCATTGGGTTTCACCCCCACGGCCTGGACCTGATACCTGTCAGAGCTTTGTAACCGAAACAAATCCTTTAAAGTCCAGTTCTCGTCTGGCAAATCATTCTAAAGTCCAATCTTTTATTGGTAACCACAAAAGGCCACTCCAATCGGCGCCTTAAATTCACCCCAAAGTCCAATCCATTTGGAAACCACTAAAAGTCCACCCTCGTTGTCATCCTCAATAAAGTCCAAATCCATTTGGCAACTACCGAATCCAGTCCCTGGTGATGTCCCCGACAGGGTTTTATCCCCAGCATACCTGATCATTTGCATTATCATAAGCACGACATACAACTTCATATCATAATTATATCAAGCATTAACATATCCTTCGCATTCGCATCGTGCACTTCCTAGCAGTTTCACCTTAGTTGCATGTTTGGGCATCATAAAACATTGCATGGCATAACAACATAGCAGGATCCAGGATCAGTTCGCGAGCATCTTGGTCAGTCCTCCATTGAAGTTGGCAGTATGACTCTGAAAAGATTTAATACCCCACGAGTTCAGGGAATTCTACTCCTCAGCAAGTCAGTCTTCAACCATGCAGTTGATGATGATGATCCCCAGCAACTATTGCTCTAGTGGCTCCCCAAGCAGAGGTTATCTTAGAAAGTTTATTGAAGATTTCTCCCCTGCAGAGATTGGACAACGTTGTTCCTTTAAATAGGAATTTTAGCTCAACTATTCCTCAGCAAAATTATCACTCGAGATGCTGCTTTGGTATCATCGAAGAACCTTATGGGATAAGGGACTGCTTTGACCACCCGAAGAATCTCAAGTTTTCAGAGATACTGCTTTGGTATCATCGGGGAACCTTAACGAATAAGGTACTGCTTCGACCACTCGAAGAATCTCATGTTTTGTTCGAGATACTGCTTTGGTATCATCGAAGAACCTTAATGGATAAGGTACTGCTTCGACCACCCGAAGAATCTCCAGTTTTGTTCGAGATACTGCTTTGGTATCATCGAAGAACCTTATGGGATAAGGGACTGCTTCGACCACCCGAAGAATCTCCAGTTTTGTTCGAGATACTGCTTTGGTATCATCGAAGAGCCTTATTGGAAAAGGTACTGCTTCGACCACCCGAAGAATCTCAAGCTTTGTTCGAGATACTGCTTTGGTATCATCGAAGAATCTTATTGAATAAGAGGCTGCTTCGATCACCCGAAGAATCTCAAGTTTTGTTCGAGATACTGCTTTGGTATCATCGAAGAGCCTTAATGGATAAGAGGCTGCTTCGATCACCCGAAGAATCTCAAGTTTTGTTCGAGATACTGCTTTGGTATCATCGAAGAGCCTTAATGGATAAGGTACTGCTTCGACCACCCGAAGAATCTCAAGTTTTGATCAGAGATACTGCTTTGGTATCATCGAAGAACCTTATAGGATAAGGGACTGCTTCGATCACCCGAAGAATCTCAAGTTTTGATCAGGGGTACTGCTTTGGTATCATCGAAGAATCTTATTGGATAAGATGCTGCTTCGATCACCCGAAGAATCTCAAGTATTGATCAGGGGTACTGCTTTGGTATCATCGAAGAATCTTATTGGATAAGATGCTGCCTCGATCACCCGAAGAATCTCAAGTTTTGATCAAGGATACTGCTTTGGTATCATCGAAGAACCTTATAGGATAAGGGACTGCTTCGATCACCCGAAGAATCTCAAGTTTTGATCAGGGGTACTGCTTTGGTATCATCGAAGAATCTTATTGGATAAGATGCTGCTTCGATCACCCGAAGAATCTCAAGTATTGATCAGGGGTACTGCTTTGGTATCATCGAAGAATCTTATTGGATAAGATGCTGCTTCGATCACCCGAAGAATCTCAATTATTGATCAAGGATACTGCTTTGGTATCATCGAAGAATCTTATTGGATAAGATGCTGCTTCGACCACCCGAAGAATCTCAAGTTTTGATCAGAGATACTGCTTTGGTATCATCGAAGAATCTTATTGGATAAGATGCTGCTTCGATGAATCGAAGAATCTCAAATTTTTGATCAGAGATACTGCTTTGGTATCATCGAAGAATCTTATTGGATAAGATGCTGCTTCGATCACCCGAAGAATCTCAAATTTTTTATTAGAGATACTGCTTCGGTATCATCGAAGAATCTTATTGGATAAGGGACTGCTTCGATCACCCAAAGGGGCTCGTTTATACCACTCTGGTATCGCGAAGGACCTTATCGAATGAGGGACTGCTTCGACCACCCAGAGAATGTCGAATTATTTTGTTCATCTTTCGCATCCTGTTATCCCGTTCTAGCATATCTCACTGCAGTTTACTTTCTTATCGGACAAATTTCGGGGTCTTTTTGTATCTAATTGACTTCCACCTTAAAATGAACGCCATACAACAGTTCATTCTCTCAGGTTGAAGGCAATTAGATAGGGGCATCTGTCATACCCCAAATTTGTCCTACTTCAGTATTTAGTGATTATTTTACTGCTTCACGAGTTCTGGCTATGATTCTCTAAGACTCCGTTTATAAAGACCATGTGTGTGCTCATCATGGTTATAATCCCTAGCAATTTATGTTGAATTCTTGTGGGAAGAGCGTGCTTCCACCCCTTATACTCAAACTCATGTGTGTCCTCGTTCTCACGATCAGACAGATATGATATGGTTAATTGCATCAAATACATTGTTTAAGCCTCACTACAAGTTGCTTGTTACGATATGCACTTAATTCAAGATACTTCACATGATGCTTCTAGACATGACCGATTTTGTCTCAAGATTGGTTCAATGGCAAGCGTCAAGCTATATTTGGATTCTAAATCAGTTTGTGACAAACTTAGATTTAGCTTGCAAATTTCAAGTCTTAATGGAATTAGAAAATCAGTTTGTGACAAACTTAAATTTAATGGATGATTTTGGGTTTAAAGAGTTATGATATATTGAATTCATGCTTAAGGAATATGTTCAATTTGTAATGGAAGGATGGAATGGTAAAACATGGATTGAGCTGCAGGTATGCTATATGAGGATGTGATCCTGGCTATTATTTCAATATCTTTAAATCCAGAGCTTTCTTCTAAAGATATAACGGTACTAGCTTTGGAAGCTCAAGGCGTCACACACGAATACTCAAGTGTGCTGAAATCCAACTTTGATAAGATAATTAAGGAAGATAATCTCAAAAAAAGAAGATTGCTCATTAAATTCCAAATGTTTTTGTTCTACGAGGATAATTTATAATTCAAAGTGTACATTTCAATAAAGGCCTATTAAGTTCCAAAATGAAATTACAACAAGTTGGATTCAAGGCTACAGGACGGTGATTGAAAAAAATCATGTGACAGTACATCCGAATTCTTTCGCCTCTTGTTTTCCGGCTAGAAGCTTCACGTCTCAAGCTCTCCCTACTACTCCAAAAGTAAAACTCTCCCTAGATGTTGTTTTGGTGTCAGGACACAAATTCCAAATGTCGTGTCTGTTATTGAGATGGCTGGTGCAACAAAAGAAGGTCACAATCAGAGAGGACCATAGTTATTGGTAAAGTCCAAGCTATTGCATCCATTGGAAATGATCCACATCAAGCTGTAGTCGGTAATAGTGAACCTGTACAAACAATGACAGCGGGATCAATATAACAAAATTGCAACCAATATCACTTGATGTATAACACGACACAAACTTGAAACCTGCACCTCAAAAATTCATTGTTGAGCTTCCTAAGTCAGTCTCTCAAAACCGCAATTATGTACTGCTGTTAAGCTTGTAAATCATCTGGTGAATCAGCACGCGACCCGTGAAGCTCATTTGCAAAACCATGAATAAAACTTAAGTAAAAGGAGCAGTTGACGTCGATCTTTACGGGAAGTGTTTTGTTGATTCAAGGAGTTTCATGCAGTTCCAATAGCATTCTGTCAAAGGCCATGGAAATCACCGGCTTGGGCTTTGTGGTGTACGTTTTTCACCGAACAGACTGAACCTGTCAAAAAGAAAGAAGGTGAATCTCTAAAGATAGGAAACCAGAAATAGAGGATTTGAACCATAAAAGTTTATAAAGCCAAGAGAGCTACTACCGAGAGTGCAGCAATTGTCGAGGTTAATCCATCTATCCATGACTCGTCCAAGCTCCACTCTCTTTTTCACCACAGTGCAGACATCAAGCCCGAGCCATTCGCATGAAAAAGAAACAAGAAACGGTTAACGCAATTCATAGTGAACCCGACCTGCACTAAATACTCCAAAGGCGCAAGACCACGAAGGAAGTGCCAAAGAATACAAACCAGCCAACATCTTGATGCCAGAGTTTGAATAAGATATAAATAGAAACATTGAGAAGTGTTTTTTGGACAATTGAGTTTTTGACATGGCTTTGTTACATTGGGGTTGAAAATGTGCAGCAACATTTGATGAAGTCGACGAGAACTTCGATCCTTCGCCTTGAAGCTTCAAATTTATTTTGCTGCTGTTGCGGACTACTCCAACAGTATCAATTTAAAATTCCGGGTTGTGACATTTTTTCCCAAGATCATACCTGAAACAAGAGTGGAATTGTAATGTTAATAACAGAAGCTAAGCAGCATGTCGCACTACTTTTGGTCGACTTCAAGTTCAAAATGGCGCACCCAAAAGCTGTAGGAGGTTACTATGAAACATCTCCTGATTCCTCAGAACCAACACCATGCTATTAATTCTTTTGCTTCTACAAACTATCCATTCAGGCTTCATCATTAGAGTACCTCAAGGTCCTGCATTATTTTCAACAAAACAACCAGAAAATCAAACAGAAGAAAGCGACAACAAAAGAAAATATGGGAAAGCTGGAAGATTTTGTTACAAGGGAGACTTGATTCAACTCCACGAAGGGGCACATAAAATGTTAGTTGCAACCGCTGCAGTTGCAAAAGTTGCTGCAGCCGCTGCAGCATCTTCTCTTTATTCTTCGTATATGCCCACTGCAGCAGTTACGCCAATGGCTCAACCGCACCTGATACAAAAAAACAGAATAATCATTAGCCCATAGAAAAATCACCACTCACTCTTACCACCAGCAACAACCGCTCAAAAATCATAAACCCTAACGGAGAATATGCTAGCATGCACTAACAGCATCTTCCATGGCCCTGCCACATTCCACCGCCAATCCCAGCCTTCTAAATTCCTACTCTCCAAGCCTCTTCTCTTCCCTCGCCTCCCTCGCGTAGTCAATTTCGGGAAATTAAAGTTCAATTCGCCCTTTTCCGTTAAGAATAGCTTCCGCCGTTTCGATGTCAAATCTTCCGTCAATTCATCATCAGAAGTTTTGGAGTCCATTGATGTTGGTGTCCCGCACAGTTCTCTGCAAAAGCATTCGGTGAAGATTCCCGTTGGTGATAGACATATTTTGGTTGAGACTGGTCACATAGGAAGGCAAGCAAGTGGTTCTGTTACAGTTACGGATGGGGAGACCATTCTGTACACCACTGTTTGTTTGAATGATACTCCTAGTGAGCCATCCGATTTTCCCCCCTTTCTGTGAATTATCAAGAGCGCTTTTCAGCTGCTGGTCGTACTAGTGGAGGTTTCTTCAAACGAGAAGGAAAAACCAAGGATCACGAGGTTCTTATTTGTAGATTGATTGATAGGCCTCTACGTCCTACTATGCCTAAGGGCTTCTACCATGAAACTCAAATATTATCTTGGGTTTTAAGCTATGGTGGATCACATGCCCCTGATTCCTTGGCCATCACAGCTGCTGGTATAGCACTTGCACTTTCAGAAGTGCCTATGTCAAAAGCAGTTGCTGGAGTTCGAGTTGGCCTCATTGGTGATAAGTATATAGTAAATCCTACAACTGAGGAGATGGAAAACTCTGAGTTGGACCTCATGCTGGCGGGCACAGATAGCGCAATATTGATGATAGAGGGTTATGTCAATTTTCTTCCTGAAGAGAAGCTACTTAAAGCTGTAGAAGTTGGTCAGGATGTCGTGCGGGCAATCTGTAATGAGGTAGAAGTCTTGGTCAAGAAATATGGGAAGCCAAATATGATTGATGCCATCAAGTTACCTCCTCCCGAGCTTCATAAACATGAAGAGGAAGCTCTAAACCCATCAACCTCAGATTCACATCCAACAAATCCACACTCCCATGATGCAACACACTGCCATTGTCTAACAACAGTATTGAATTGAACAACTTCACAACAGTATTATAATTCTTCCCCTAGATTCAGCCATGACTTTCAGCACATCAATTATTTGAAAAGTCGAGGTACTGTCAAGACCTGAAGTTGCTTCATCAAGAATCAACACTTTTGGATCATGTATGACTTCAACACCAATGGAAACTCAACAACCATTGTACCACCTGAAAATTCCTTTCAATCTTCATGTGACATTTCTTTTCAGTTCGGTATAAACAGTGCCTGAGAGTATCGTTCCAAAACTCGTTCAAATGGACAACATCATATCTGCAAAATAATGTTCACGCAGGATTATGAATTCTTAAGTGTCGCACCAAAATACACATGAAATTCACAGAAGCACTTTAAAGAAGCCAGCATTAATTTTGCAATGATTGTTAGGTTTATCAAAACAACATCCCAATATCATTGCAGTCTTTTTTTTAGCAAAACTCAGAGACATCTCAGGTTGAATCTCATGGGTCACAGACCTGAAAATGTTGGATCATTGGGGGATGATGACATGGATGGTGGCAGGAGTGACACAAATATTGCCTGTATCATAGAGACAAGTTCAGCGCTATCAACTTTTTAATCTCGGTATTTCATTGGACCCTGTTGAGGCTGTCCATCAATGTTATAATGTGCAAATGCATTCGAAGAAGGAAATAAATATGAATATGAGCTGCAGCAGTCCAACAACTGAGTTGCCACTTTTGTCCTGAAAGATTGAATAACATGAGCATTACAAAAGCGTATTCAGAAGAAGCATTCAGAAATGATGTAAAAATACTCGAGAAGATACTGACATTCTTCCATCTCATCACCAAAGCCTACCGAAATTTAGAGTGACCGAGCCATGAGAACAAATGTGATGCAAGGAGGCACGAATGATCCAATAACCATTTTTACGCATAGAAGACTATACCTACCTCCTGAGTTGCTGCATAAGAATAGAAGAAGTCAGACAGTATGATCACATTAGCCAAGAATTTTCAGCAAAAGTTTGATGAGTTTAAAACATTGACTAAAGCAAGAACAATGTACTGGAGCAAAAATAATGAAACCAAGGATACATGGCCAAGTTCATAAGTTTCAAATAATCCATATTCAAAAGAAATTAATTCAAATACAATGTTAAAGCAAAAGTTATGTTTTTACGCAGTAAAATCCCAAGAGTTTACACAACACAAAATAGGTGGGACCACAAAAAGCTAAATTTGCAAAAAGACAAACGAGGCAAATACACAGCAAATACATAGCAGAGATAGTGGTTGCAGACACAGTACAATCCCTAACGGATTTGTACCACAAAATTGCACCTCACCGCCACACGTATTACTCAAAAAACCCTAACCTCACACGTATGAGATTTTTGGTATAAAAAGTGCACTATTCATTCTGAAGAGGAGGCGGTAGCGGAGAAGAGAAAAAACCCTAAAATTTTTCTACACAGAGAAAGATACCAGCGAGGTTCTGCGAAACATAAATCCTCAAAATACCAGAACCATTCAAGAGTTCGCTTTAAGAGTTGATAGAGCTTCACACTGAAGCTCTAGACAACTTGAACTAAGCCGCATCACCATAACCAACGGAAACGGGGGCGAGCTGAAGCGAGCTTAAATTTAAAGTGCACGAGCAGAGAAGAAGAAAAGCGGAAAAGAATAAAGCACGAGCCAGTTACCTCACAGATTCACCATCGGATTAGCTCTGAGCTGGTGAGTCCCCTTTTTACTTGATTTTCGCTTGCTGTCGTATGAACACCATGACTTATTTGCTTGAATACATTACTCTATGTATTGTTCAAACTCTGATTTTCGATTTGGGTATTTTTCTCTTTACTATGGGTTATTAGTTTGATTTAGGGTTTATTTGTTAAGATTAAGTTGAAGTTAAGGATTTGTGGGTAATTTGGGGATAAGTTTCAGAAAAAAGACGAGGGAATGTGTAGAGAAAAAGGATAGGATGAAGAAACATTGCGAGAGGAGAGAGGTATTCAGCGTGAAGGGAGATGTGGAGATTTTTGGTTTAACGTTTTAATAAAATAGGTTTTCCCTTTTTTTTCCTAGATTTATTTTTCAACATTTGAATGTGGCCTTCCCTAGATAGTCAGGTTTTTATCAAATTGGTTGAAGTGCCTATTTAACTTTGAGTACTTTGGAATTTGTTTTTATTCATTATCTGTTTAGGGGAAGAATTTGAAGAGTTCACGGCAATTATGGTAAAGGCAGGGGTCAAGAGGCGCATTAGGGATTGATTAAGTTAATACTTGTTATTATCTTTGTTTCAACCCATGTTTTTAGGGCATAATATTAGTAGATAGTTGTTTGTTTGTTTTTTTTAATGATTTCTAAATTAAATTAATAGGGAATTACTTATCCGATTGAATAATTTTAATTAATTATTTAATATAGTTAATCCTAAAAATGCTATCTTTATATTTAAAATCATAATCTTTTTAAATTAAGCCATTTTCCTAAATGAATTCAATGAAAATGGTGGGTCCTTGGAGTCTAGCACTCCTTGGATCCTTAAGTGATCGCTCTTGAGGTGCACACCTTGGGTTGTGGTCACTTCGTCTTTCATCCTTAAAATATCCAATCTCGTTGTTAAACCTCTCAAAATTAGCAAACCCTAATTCAAGCAATATGTCAACCTTAGTTTTAACCCCTACGTTAGTTATTTTCAAATTATTTTCATAATTAAAATCACGAAAGTATCGAGTTCTTGGAGTCGTGCATTCCTTGAATTCAAGAATGGTTACTATCAAGGTGTACACTTTGAATAGTATATCATTCGAACTTTCGTTCCTAAAACACTTCTTAATTATTTGGACCAATACTTTCACTGTCCAACAAACATATTTCATAATTAATGGAATGAAAAAGATGTCGTTGGGATCTAGCATTCCAATGATATCCCGATTAATTGGTTGCGAGGCCGACGTCTCGTTTATCGATTAGTCGTCATTCCTCCTAAAGTTTTCAACCCATCTAACCTCGTTCCTCACCCTCGTGCGATCGAGTCTAAACCCTAATACGCGTCTAAACGACCGTCAAACACAGTTTTCGAAAATGAATGAAAAAGGTATCGTTGGAATCTAGCATTCCAGTAATATCCCGATTAATTGGTTGCGAGGCCGACGTCTCGTTTATCGATTAGTCGTCATTCCTCCTAAAGTTTTCAACCCATCTAACCTCGTTCCTCACTCACGTGTGATCGAGTCTAAACACTAGTATGTTTCTAAACCATACGTCAAATTCAAATCATTTTTCTTAATCAAATTACGAAAGAACTGAGTTCTTGGAGTCTCGCACTCCTTGAATTCTTGAATGACAACTATTGAGGCGTACGCCTTAGGTAGCGTGTCATTCGACCTTTCGTCTAAAACACGCGCCTTAACTATTTGGACAAGTATTCATTGTCCATTCAAATACAATTTCCTAATTAATCGAATGAAAAAGGTGTCGTTGGGATCTAGCATTCCAACGATATCCCGACTAATTGGTTGCGAGACTGACGTCTCGTTTATCGAGTAGTCGTCATTCTCCCTCAAAATATCTAACCGACCTTATCTTCTTCGCCTCCGTGCAATCGAAACCCTTACTACCTATTCAACCTAACTCTCTCTTTCTCGTCCCCGTGCGATTGAACTATCCTTTAAACACAATTCTCTTTCCTCGCCCTCGTGCGATTTCCAACTCAAACACCTTACCTAGAACATTGTTTAGTCCCTTCTTCCGCGCATAACAAACTCGCGCTTCAGCCTCCCCTAGCGAGCAGACAAGCCAATGTTTAGCAGTTAGAATGCGACCTAAACACTCGTTCGTTCCCATACCAAACCTTTTTACCGTAGTTAGCCGAACTACGGCTGCTCTGATTCTTCATTCTCTTCTGAATGCAAGATACGTAGGCACGAGGTTGCGATGATCTTGGCGAGCACAACCCCCTCTTTTTCCCGTAGTCCCACGAACTACGAATGCTCTGATTTTCCACTTCTTACAAGTGAAGATACGTAGGCACAAGGGCCCCAATCCTTGGCGAGCACCCTATCTTAAAACCACCTTTCCCCCCTATAGGAGAAACCTTAGAAGAAAACAATTAAGCATAGTTAACTTTACTCTCGAATCGATCAAGAGGTTCCCGTTGAGTACAACGGACGTAGAGGGTGCTAATACCTTCCCTCTGCGTAATCGACTCCCGAACCTAGAATATTGGTTGCGATGACCATGTTCTTATCTCCTTAAAGGTTTTATCGATATTTTCCTATTCCATCCTTGGAATGAATAAAGTTCGGTGGCGACTCTGTTTCGAACAGTATTTTTCCGCGGCCATCGCGAGGATCGTATTTTTCGAGGTACGACAATCGAGAAAACCTTTTAAAACGAAAGGAACACGGCCGTCGCAACCTGATGTTCCAGGTTTGGGAGTCGGTTACGCAATGGGAAGGTATTAGCACCCCTCACGTCCGTTGTACTCAACGGGAACATCTTAATTCGAATTGTAACGAGCGTTAGCAAAGCTTAGTTGTTTTCTTCTCAATACTAAATGTGAAATGATACAATAAAAGGATTGAGACTATAAAGGGAAATGTGTGGTAATAAAATAGGATGCTCGCCAAGGTTAGGGCCCTTGTGCCTATGTATGCTCATTCAGACGAGAATGAGAAATCAGAGCGTCGTAGTTCGACTATGGAAAAGGATGGGGAAACAGAAGATGGAGGGTGTCGCTACTGCGAAAATAAGGTGGCAACAAAATAGAAGAGTCGCCACCTTTCGTTATTTATCCCTCAGAACGGGAAAGGAAACGATCTGAAAAACCTGACGAAAAGGTATAAGACAAGGTCATCGCAACCAATGTCTGGGTTCGGGAGTCGGTTACGCAAGGGGAAGGTATTAACACCCCACACTTGTTATGTTTATCTGACGGGTTGATTAATCTATCTAGCTAAAGGTCTGGTCTGAAAAAGAAAATAAAGTGACTCGGCAGAACACAACAGTTCTATGCCTACGTACTCCCGTATGGAACGAGAAATCAGAGTCTACGTAGTTCGCCTATCTACGGGTTACGGGGAAGGTTGCTCGCCAAGATATCGCATCTCGTGCCTACGTACTTTCACACAGCGTGAAAGATCAGAGGAAACGTAGTTCGGGCTAACAAGACCATAGGTTTGGTTCAAAAGGTTTTACCCGAGTAGGGTTAACAAATGGTTCCAACAGTTTGGTGTATGCAGCTCGACCTTTGGAGACTTAGGCATTTACTGTTTGCGGTAGAACCGAGAGTTAACAAAACTCTCCTTAAGAAAAGGGTTTCCAAGGGATTAAAGGTCCAAGAGGACAAAAAGAGTTTGATCTCTGTTTTCTGTTTTTTTTAAAAGTGTCTTTTTATGGATGTTTGCAACTAATATCGCACTAGAGACTATGACCTGAGAGTGAATGCGTCGCATGTCACCCAAAGGGTGCCATACTAAACATCCAGACTGTTAGAAAGAAACTCTCCAACAACCCTTTCTCAATTAACTTAAGGCTCGTAACGTACGACGTCAATTAACTTTTATTACCGTATTTTGATTTGTTTGAAGATGAGAAGAGAAAAGACGCACTAAAGGGAAAACTAGTCCAATCCTAAAGTTGTCATGCAAAGTTCATCCTATAGTCAAGGTTAGGAGGGAAATACTTATTGTTGTCATGCATGGTTAAAGGCCTAATGTTTATCACGTTCTATCTTGAACAAGAAAGAACGAAAATCCTAAGGGGAGGAAGACAAAAGAAGAAGAAGAAAACAATTATACAAATGCATACATAAAATGCAAATATAGGAAGTAAAGATGCAATGCAAGTGAGGGAGGAAAATAGTGTGGGGCAGGAGCCTCCACAAGCCCATCTCAAACTCAAGCCAAGCATGAAATAATTCAAGAGAATAGGAGAAGGAAATGCAACAAGGGCAAGCCATAAAAATCAATACAATGGAAGTCCTCAAGGATTCACCACTTTAGGCATGCCTTAGAGACCTCCAAAGGAGATACCCAAAACTTCCTTAAGTGGCACACCAAGGTCATTGAACATAGGGTAGTATATTCTAATCATACAACCTATTCCACAAATGAATATCAAGGATACAATGGTAAGGTATCAAGGGAAACCTATAATGAAAGGTACATAAACCACTATTTGGAATCACAATGTACAAGCATGAAAGTATAACATCAAATGGGCAAGATATATACAATATAAATAGCCACCAAATGGTCCACATGACCTATAATATGTCCACAATAATAATAAATCACTATAATATCCATCACATAAGCAATACAAGGCTTTTGGAGCCAAAACAATACAAGTGCCCAATTGAAAATGCCAAATTATGAGTCCAATTGCAAAATAAGGCAAAAATAGTAAAATGCATCTAAAAATTACAAATAAAATCTCCAAGGACCTATAAAGTGTTAGGAATTAGTGGTTAAAATATTAGGAAAAGAATCCCAGAGGAAGAGTTCAAACAGAGGGTAAACATCCAAAGGTATCTCAAAACAAGATAATCTAAAGCATGCCCAAAGATGGTGTTCAAAACCTATACAAATGGTAGTATAAAATCCAGAGAAAAATATTTTTGGAACCCTCAAGATGTATTCAATGATGCCACAAAAAATTAGGCAAAAATATTTGGTTTTCATACCTCAACAAAATTCTACAAGAATAGAGGTATAAATTCATGATCTTAATGGCTACTGAGCTAAGAAAACTCATAACTAAATGAAAATAAATCCTAAAAATACCATTCCAATTTCTGGAATCTCCTAAAATGTTCAAGAATAACAGGAAAAAATCTCAAGAAAAAATAAGCAATATTACTATTTTTCACGTAATTAAAGAAAACGAGCAAGAAATAAGAAAAACAAGGAAAAACATGGAAAATAGACACATCTGCGTGGTAAATAGCAAGAATACTCAGTCTAATCCATTGGGCCTGGCATAATGGGGGTGTGAGTAGTAGTTCACTTAATCCCATGTTGAGTCACTTAAGTGAATGGTGAGGTGGCGCGTTGGTGAGTGTTGGATGTGAGTACAAAGTCATGATTTTCCATCTAATCCAACGGTGAATGGATCATCTTCTTCGCTTTGAAAATTGGAAGAGGGAAACGCAACATCGACCGTGAATGGTGGCCGGAAGTGCGCCAAAATTCTTCTCTACCACCTATCTCTCTCAAAACTCCATGAAATCGAACGTTTCTTGAACCGAAATTGAAGCATTTTTCGCAAGGAATAAGAATATCCCATTGAAATGAAGTGAAAGCTTCTCAAACTCAAAACCCGTGACTCTCTCAAGAAATATCAAGAACATAATTTCTTCATGAAACTTCCCCAAACATTACCAGAAATGTGATTCATACCAAGGGTGATGTAGTGGTGTAAAAATGGTGCAAGAAAGATGCATAATTAATGAGTAATCTTGATTTTCCGATACCTTTGAAAATGGAGTTGTGGAGCTTCAATGGGACATGAATTCTTCTGGAAAATTGTGTAGAATCACTCAATGATAGTTGTTGAAGAAGTTTGGATAGGTGAGAAGGCTTGAATTGATGAAAAATGAAGAACTCAAAAATCACTTGGAGCTCACTTTTTTCAATTACTATATCACTCTCTCTACACCAAAATCATCCAAAACAATTATGGAATTGCTCTATAATACTTATAGAACAAGTTTACAATGAATTGGGGGCCCAAATGTGGCTTGAATGTAAAATTGATTTTTGGATTTTTCCAAGTTGGAAGCCCATGAATATCAATGAAACCATGATCAATTCTCCTTGTTTTTGAGTGCATTCCATTCCTTGCATTGTAAGAAAGATCAAAGGCCCAAAATCCCTCCTTGTTTGGATCTTAATGGTCATGATTCAAAATGTTGCTTAAAGATGAGGAAAGCTTGAAATAGTCCATGAACCATGCCTCAAATGCACTTGATTTTGTCACCAATGTTCTTAGAACATGTTTTCCCTTCAAAATGAGTACAAATATGACCATATTTGATTTAATTTTGGCAAGATCACAAACTTGGCTTTTTCACATGCTTTTACCAAAATTCCTTTCACCAATCTTCAACTATGAGCTAGCCCATTGATAACTTAAGGTTTGGTTGACCAAATGACCCCATTTGGGGCAACGTTCCTGTTGGAAAAAGTTCATTTGAGTTATGCAAAGTGGTGAACTTGACCTGTAATTTTATGACCTGTAATCTTACTTTCCCAAAATACCCCTGACTTGTAAACCTCATAACTTGAGTTCTACAAATCAGATGAAAGACTTCTAGTACAATTTGGAAAGCTAAGATCAAGACCTAGGAATTTCACGTTGGTCAAAAGTTGATGAGAAACACCCTTCTAGGTCAAAAGTTCCTTGGAATTTGGTTGACTTTTGCAGACAAATTTCACATTCATCTGACGACCTGTAACGTGTCTGGACCATAACTTGAGTTCTATAAATCCAATGGAAGACTTCTAGTACTAAAATTAAAGTTATGAAGATGCTCTAAAACATTCATATGGATATAAAGATGAGATGAGACTTGTATCCTGAGATAAGTGGTCTTGAAGTTAGGCACTAAATATGAGATTTTACCCTGAGAACCCTAGTTTAGCAACTCCTCACACTTTGAATTCTTCTTGGATTGAGCTTGGAATATCACCTCATGTATCTCAACACAACATCCCGTGGTCACCATGACTTAGAAATAAGCTTTGAACTCTTTCAATTGCACAGTCGACTTAGGGTTGACCAGATGAAAACCCTAACTGCAATACCTTCAACTGTGGCTGCTTGCACTTGGCAAAATGACTTGGCTGAGCTCCACCATGACCCTCAAGGCACTCCATGAGCTCTATCCACATACCCTATCCATAATTAAGGCTTCACAACCCACTGATGCTCTTCAATTGGCCTCCCAAGTTAGGAGATGAACCACATACAAGCATCCAAACTTCTCAAGAACATGAATCACTTCCTGATGACTTTGGTGACTTCTCAAGCTTGAATAAAACCTTTAGATAGGCTCCTCTTAATATAAACAACTTGATCCCCTACATAAATGCTAATGCAATGCTATGATAATTCTATGATGATGATACGCTAATGCTATGAAACATAAGCCAAGTAAGAAAAAGGTTAGGCAAATTTTGGGGTGCAACAGAGGGAATTGTGCTCGCCAAGATCACTGCAATCGTGTGACTATGTATCTCTCATTCAGAGAAGAATAAAGAATTAAAGCGTATGTAGTTCGTGGTAACGACCACAAAAAGAGACAAGGTTAAATTGGTTTGAAGTGGGTACGAATGAGGATTACTTGAAGCTTAAGAAAGGATCCTCGGGCCCAAGTAATCGGGGGAAAGAGTCAAAGACTTGGCTCTTTTTTTTTCATCTTAAAAAGAAAGTTGCGCTTGAATGGTGTTTGAATAATGACTGGTTGGAAGATGGTTGAACTATGTTGAGTTGGAAATGTTATTTAGAGGCGTCAATTACTCACACATGAGTAAGACAACTCACATCCAAACAATTGAAGGTACATCAAAGGCTCAATCCCCCTCTTTTCACCTTGAAATAGTTTAAGTTGTTGCTAATTGATTTAATAGTTTATTGAGAAAATCCAATTGACGTTGGATCAAGGGTTTGACTTATATTTGCATGCAAAATCGTGGTGGAATGGAAATGGGTTTGAAAGTGGCTCGACGACGAGTCGAGGGTTTGGATCGAAAATGGAACCGACTTGACGACGAGTCAAGGGTTAAGTTATGAGAAAAGATACTAGTCCCTGAGGGTGCTCCCAATATCAAAACCTCAATCTACAAGGTAAACTATTGGAATGATGCTCCGAGAATCGTTATCTCGCGCCTTGATAGGCCAACATTCGTATTTGCAATAGAGAAAGCTTCAGACGGGAGGCCATGGTATTACGATATCCAGAACTTTCTCAAAAATCAAGAATATTCGCCTGGGGCATCGAGCCTGGATAAGAAGACCTTGAGGAGGTTGTCTGGAAATTTCAGTCTGAACAAAGATGATGTACTCTACCGAAGGAATTTTGATTTAGTTCTGTTGAGATGCGTGGACGAAAAAGAAGCAGGTTTGCTTATGGAAGAGGTCCAAGAAGGTGCTTTTGGAGCGCATGCAGGCGGACATGCCATGTCTTAGAAATTGTTGAGGGCAGGTTACTATTGGCTAACTATGGAGTCTGATTGTTTCAAATATGCTAAAAAGTGCCATAAATACCAGATTTATACGGATAAGGTGCATGTGTCGCCAAGCCCTTTGAACGTCATGTCATCTCCTTGGCCCTTTTCCATGTGGGGCATTGATATGATTGGAAAGATCGAGTCGACCGTATCTAACGGAAATCGCTTCATCTTAGTGGCAATTGACTATTTCACTAAGTGGGTTGAAGCGGCCTCCTATGCCAATGTCACCAGGAAAGTCGTAGCCCGGTTTATAAAAAAGGACATCATTTGTCATTATGGAATACCTGAGAGAATCATTACTGATAATGGTTTAAATTTGAACAACAAGATGATGAAGGAGTTGTGCCAAAGTTTCAAGATCGAGCATCACAACTCTTCTCCCTATCGTCCGAAGATGAATGGCGTTATTGAAGTGGCCAATAAGAACATAAAGAAGATTGTGCAGAAGATGATTGTAACCTATAAAGATTGGCACGAAATGTTGCCCTTTGCTTTACATGGATATCGTACTTCGGTACGCACTTCAACTGGGGAAACTTCTTTCTCGCTGGTGTATGGTATGGAAGCTGTCCTACCATTGGAAGTCGAGATTCCTTCCTTGTTGGTTCTGGTTGACGTCAAACTTGATAAGGTAGAATGAGTGAAGAACATATTGAATCAGCTCAGTTTGATGGACGAAAAGAGATTGACATCCATCGCTTACGGTCGGATATACCAGAGCAGGATGAAGAAAGATTTTGATAAGAAGGTGCGCCCATGGAGCTTTCAGGAAGGTGACCTAGTGTTGAAGCGGATTCTCCCTCCACAGACATATCATAGGGGCAAATGGACTCCCAATTACGAAGGTCCATATGTTGTAAGGAAAGTCTTTTTAGGAGGAGCCTTACTACTGTCAACCATGGATGGAGAAGACTTCACATCCCCTGTGAATGCATACGCAATTAAAAAATACTTTACTTAAAATAGACCCGCTGGAAATAAAAAGAAAAATCCAGGCAAAAATGGGGTATCCTGGGGAACCATAAAAAGAACGGGTTCGGGAAAAAATTAGGGATAAAAGGAAAAATGTAAACCCGCAAAGTTGAAAACATGAAAAGGCGACTTTGGCAAAAATGGGTATCCCGGTGAATCGAAAACCCGAAAGGGCGGTTCAGGAAAAAGTTAGGGATTTGAAAAGAAATTGATTGCAGTCTGCGTGAGATATCATGGGTATAATGGATTTTGGGAAAGCCTGAGGGTCATTCATTCAAATCAATCTCTTCAGAAGATGAGGCGTTGGAGAAGCATCGAAGTCATGCGAGTCATAGTCGGATGGACACATGGTGGTTGTCTGTACCACATTGTTGACATTTTGTATATTTTTTGTGCATTTTCTATACTTTTAGCGCAACTTTCTCTTTGCAGGGGTTGCATCTGTTGTAAACTTTCCTATTTACAGGCCCTTCATTCAATGAAGTATATTATTCAGGAAAATCTTGTTCGTGTTTTAATTTTTACTATTTTGTTTGCAAAAGACACTCGATATTTTTGATAAAATTTTGCATACATAAACTTGTGGGCCTTACTAACCCCAATTGGAACAATGATTTACTTGAACGATATCGTGGATGATAACTCAGATAGTTCATTGCATACATGATACTTCGTTTGTTTGTTCATTTGCAGGGATCTCGTTCTTAATGACGTGTATCTGATAAGGTTATCACATCCTTGTCCCCCGAAAGGAAGATATGCAGTGTGAGATTTGTTTCTCCCTAGTAGGTAGAGACCCCTTGAAGTCAAGATTTTCCTCAGCAGGTCAAGAGTGACATCCCTGGCAGAGCGTAGCCATCCTCAGCAGTTTGAATGTATGCGCTTATCCCCAGTAGGTTGAGATTGAGGTTCTCCCTGACAGGCAGATTTGGGATTATTCCCCCAGCAGTGGGACGAGTGCAGTGTTGTTGCCCCCATAGAGTCCAAGTATTTGACTCCTTTCCCCTCAGAGTCTAGATCATTGACTCATCCCCAATAAGAGGTTGATATTGTTGAGTTTTATTTTCCACAAGCAGAGGTCGTTGTTGATTCCCTCACTGAGTAATCCCCAGCGAAGTGGATTTTTATTTTCGGCAGAGTGGAGAAATTTTTCAACAGTTTGCTTTATATCCTAGAAAAGTTTCTGTCATTCTAGGAGACCATCCAGGGTTGAGTTCCCCAGTAGAGCGGATATGTTTCCCCCAGTCAAGACATTTGTTCCCCCGAAGAGTCGTTTTCTGATGGGCCATCCAGGTGTTTTCCTCAGCAGGGTTTTGATTTGATCCCCAGCGGAATCGGCTTCGTCTCTTCGGCATTTATTTTGCTGGAGTGATTCCTTTGCATTTGGCATTGTGCATATCATCCTCCCCAAACGCGTAGCATTTCCATTTCGTATGGAGCATTACGCCATATTCAAACATATGCATTTGAAGTGTAAGCTAGGTTGTTACCTTTTTGTGTCCAGTTGCATCTCCAGCAGACAACGATATATTCTCTCAGGCATGTGTGGTATCCAAACCTCCAGCAAAATCATTGACAGGTGTTTATTCTATCATTTCTCTCCAATAGAGTTTACTTATTCCCTCAGTGGATTTCTTCTTTTAGATTATGAAATGACAAATTCTCTTATCAACTTAGTGTTGAGCTGGCCTTCGGGTTCGATTCTCGCTTTTATTTAGCGAATGCCTGCTTGTTAGAAGATGATCTCAACTTCGTGTTGAGCCGGCCTTCGGGTTCAATGCCTGCTTGTTAGCAGATGATCTCAACTTCGTGTTGAGCCGACCTTCGGGTTCGATGCCTGCTTGTTAGCAAATGATCTCAACTTCGTGTTGAACCGACCTTTAGGTTCGATGCTCGCTTTTATTTAGAGAATGCCTGCTGGTTAGTAGATGTTCTCAACTTTGTGTTGAGCCGGCCTTCGGGTTCGATGCTCACTTTTATTTAGCGAATGCCTGCTGGTTAGTAGATGTTCTCAACTTTGTGTTGAGCCGGCCTTCGGGTTCGATGCCTGCTTTTTAGCAGATGATCACAACTTCGTGTTGATCCGCCTTCGGGTTTGATGCCTACTTGTTAGCAGATGATCTCAACTTCATGTTGAGCCGGCCTTCAGGTTCGATGCCTGCTTGTTAGCAGATGATCTCAACTTCGTGTTGAGCCGTCCTTCGGGTTCGATGCTCGCTTTTATTTAGCGAATTCCTGCTGGTTAGCAGATGTTCTCAACTTCGTGTTGAGCCGGCCTTTAGGTTCGATGCCTGCTTGTTAGTAAATGATCTCAACTTCATGTTGAACTAACCTTCGGGTTCGATGCTCTCTTTTATTTAGCGAATGCCTGCTGGTTAGCAGATGTTCTCAACTTCGTGTTGAGTCGACCTTTGGGTTCGCTGCCTAGTTTGTTTAACAGATGCCTGATGGTGAAATCAGATGTTCTTACCGACCTGATGTCGTTGCCTGCGTGTTAGCAGATGTTCTTCCGACTGCGCGTTGATGCTTTCTAATTGGTAATCATTCAGCTTATTGTCGTTGCAATTATCAGATACATCTTTCGGTGATCTTATTCTAATAGCAGTTGTTGTACAGTTTCTTGTTCGCGATTGACAAATTTTCGGGTTCTTTGGTATTCAACCGTCTTTTACCTTGAATGTTTGAAAGTCATTCGCTTTTTCATCCTTTCAGGTCCAATTCGTTTGAATAGGGGCAGCTGTTGTACCCCAAAATTTGACCAACCTTTTTCTTGTACTTGGCTTATGTTTCATTTCATTTCAGCATTTGCATTTGCATAACATTGTTCTTAATAGGGGATCAAGAGTTATATGCCATTCAAGAGGAGAGTATTGTTGGTTTCAAGCTCAAGCAAGAGTGATTATTCAGATCATCAAGTGTTTGTAATCATCATGAGGTTGTTAAAGCTCCTTGAAAGAAAGGTTTGATCTGTGTTGGTTGTCTCCTATCTTGGGAATCAACAGAAGATCATCAGGGGTTCATGAGGTCTTTGTTTTGGATAAGGTATGGTTGAGAAGCTCATTGAGTACTTTGGAGGTCATTGTGGAGCTTATATAGACATTCATTTCATCTTCATGAGGTCATAGTCTAAGGATATGGATCTAGGGTTTCATCTGGTCAACTCAAGGTCAACTGTGGATTTGAGAGAGTTCAAGACTTGGTTCTAAGTCATTGAGGTTGTGGGTAGTTATTTTAAGGCATCTAGGATGTCATGTTAAGATCAAATCAAGAAGAACCAAGATTTCAAGAAGTTACTAAATTAGGGTTTCAGAGGATCTCAATGTAAAATCCCCTCCTTTAGTGCCCAACTTCAAGGACAATTTACCATATGATACAAGTTCAAACTCACTTTCATGTAAACATGAGACTTGTAGGGAATGTTCCAAGCTTTCTTTTGAGTATTAGAAATCATCCATTGAGTTTGTACATTTCAATTTATGATGCCAACAAGTTAGGGTCCTCATATGAAGTTATTTTTGGTGAACTAAAGGTCAACTCACTTCCAAGGCACTTTTGACCTAGAATCAAGTTTCTCCTCAACTTAAAATGAACATGAAAGTTGTTCCTCATGGTCTTAGCTTTCCAAAAAGTCATGGAAGTCCTTGATATCATTTGTGCATCTCAATTTATGGAGCTCACGAGACAAGGGTATTTTGGGAAAGTTTCATTATAGGTCATTTATTTCAATGGTTATTTTCATGAACTTATGTACCTCAAATGCATTTCCAACCAACATGAAAAGTGTACCTAAGAACCTCATTTACATCTTTGAACTTAAAATTCATTTGAATTATGGAATTACATGGCCATGTGGGAGGATTTTTAAGTGAAATTTGGACTTTTGGTCATGATATGAACTTGGTACATTATAGGTCATATTTGTCACTTATTTTGAAGCATTCTACACCAAAATATGATCATAAGGAAGTTTGACACAATTGGACAAACACAAAATGCATTGAGATGCCACTTTTTCAAGTTTCTTCCTTAAAAAATTTTCAATTCAAACTTGAAGTATGGATTAAATACAAAGCCTAAACCAATTCAAATCAGTTGTACATTCCACACAATTCAAATTGATGAGTTCATGTGGTGTGAAGCAAGCAAAAATGCGTGTGCATGAGGATGGCATCATTTTTGGGCATTTCTTCAAATCTCACCAAACAGCCAACATGGGTCTGCATGGTGATCAGAAACCCATCATATATAAGCATTTAGGGTTGCCCTAACGCTCAGAAGGTAGAATTGGAGCTGGAGAAAGCAGAGAGAAATTCAAACTTTCCAAACATTCTTCATCTTTGAATCTGAGTTTTCACCTCAAATCAACTGAAATTGAAGCTTGCATTCTCTTCCTGAAGCAATTGGAGTGTGTTTGAAGCAAGAAAGTAGAGGTTGCGCGCATCTGAAGAACCAAAGGAGTTGCTCTGTTCAGTAAGCTTCTCTTCCTTAATTCTCTCATTCTAGGCACATATCTAAGCTCATGTTGGTTGCATCTGAAGCCCTACGTTGAGTAGGCCATGTTTGATCCATGGTTGTTCTTGTTCGATCACATTTTCAGATGTGCATCTTGATTTTCAAGCCTTCGATTCTCTCTGATTTGGAACTTTTTAATGTTTGGATTATAGATTTGAGATCCTTGTTGTGTAAGCTTTCGAATGGTCTGGAAAATTTCTGTTGAGTTTTTTTCCCTGAGCTCCGGCGTCTGGTTTATTCTCAAGTTAGATCTGACTTGGCTCCCTTTGAATGTTTGACTTGCTCGCGCGTGTGTGTGTGTGTGTTATTGGTGTGACCATGCTGATGTGTTTTATTGACCCCACGTCACTTAAGTGAAACACATAGTTTCACTTAAGTCTGATCCTTAGATCAGTTTGGGCTAGAAGTGCTATCCACACCTCCTTGTTTTGCAGCCCAGGCGTGTTTTGCCTTGCTTCCAGTTCACTTGTGTTTCACTACTACACCTCCCATGGTTTGTTCACTTATTTCATTTTATTTTCACTTGCTGTTTTGATTTTCAATTATTAAAAATAGCTCCAATTATCCAAAAATTAAATAAAAATTGTTTTCAATCATTTCAAAACCTTAATTAATTTTTCAAAATTTTTGTTTCTGATTTTATTTTACTTTGCAATTTTATTTTAATTTTGAAATTGGAGGTGTTTTTAATGTTGCCTTTGCATGATCACATACATTTGAACTACCAACTCACATCACCTATGAATGAGGTTTCTTCTCCATTTAGATGATGGATTAAGGTACCTTTTAGGCTGATTTTGGTTCATGTTTGATCATTTTTTTCTTGACTTTGGTTTGACTTTTCTTGACCCTCGATTTAAACTCAATAAGGTGGAGCACCCTAGTTAATCAAGTTATTTGGTGATGCCTAAGATTGATTTTGGCTTTGAAACTTTGGCTTCTGTTTGCCATTGGACTTGGTTGCTTTGTGCATTTTATTTGGAATTTATTGAACATTTCTTCTATTTTTGATGAAGCTTGCAGTTCAAGTTATCTTAGAGGAAGTTCATACAAACTAGTTTGACCTAGTTCCTTTGGGAAATGACTTTGATGGATCCCATATGCACCCTATGAGTCTTGATGCTCATTCATGACATGATTAAGGTGCTGGTCTTGAATATTTAGGTCATACACTTGTGTAACTTGTGTTACAAGTTACTTTGAAGTTAAGATATTCCACTTGATTTTAAGTGTTGAACATGGATTGAACTTTGGTTCTTCCTCTTGCCTTGACTTGATTCTTCTTTGTTCCTTGATTTCCATCTTTATTTGAACCTTTTCTATTTTGGTTTCACTTTTATCCCTTGGTTTTTGATCCTCATTTAATACAATTTGGTATCCATGTGCTTACTTTGAGCTTGTCTTAAATGATGGGTCCCTTTTAGCACTTGTTTGCTATTTATTTTTGCATGCTGAATGTGATGTGATTGGTTGAGACATTTTTCATGTGCTTGCTTTCCAAGCCTCTTTATCGCATCTACACTTTGATCATGATCATTGTTTGTGCATTTTTGTTTATCTTTTGATGTAAGTGATTGTCGCTTCCGCGAAAATAAGGTGCCGGCAAAACAGAAGAGTCGCCACCTTTCGTTATTTATCCCTCGGAGCGGGAAAGGAAACGATCGAAAAAACCTGACGAAAAAGGTATAAGACAAGGTCATCGCAACCATTGTCTGGGTTCGGGAGTCGGTTACGCAAGGGGAAGGTATTAGCACCCCTCACGTTCGTCGTACTCGACGGGATCCACGCTTGTTGTGTTTACTGGACGAGTTGGTTTTATCTATCTACCTATCAAGGCTGGCTTGAAAAGGAAAGAAAATGACTCGGCAAAGCGTCGTGCCTTATGCCTACGTATTCTCATCAGAGAATGAGAAATCAGAGTCAATGTAGTTCGGCCTACAACGGGTTACGGGGAAGGTGGCTCGCCAATACGTCAGTATTGTGCCTACGTACTCTCAACAGACATGAGAGATCAGAGCTTACGTAGTTCGGGATAATACAGATTACGGGGATTCAGATTCATCTGTTTTATCAAGTAGGGTTAACAAACAGTTCCAGCAGTTGGATGTACGCAGCTCGACCCTTGGAGACTTAGGCATTACCGTTTGCGGTAGAACTGGGAGTTAACGACACTCTTTTCTTCAGAAAAGCTTTCCATTGAATTATGGGCCCACGGGGCAAAAAGGTTTGAAGTTTGTTTTCTGTCTTTTACGAAAGAACTGTTTTTTATTGTGTTTGCAACTTTAATCGAACTAAAGACTATGACCTGAGAGTGAATGCGTCGCATGTCACCCAAAGGGTGCCATACTAAACATCCAGACTGTTGAAAAGAAGCTCTCCAACAATCCTTTCTCAGATAGCTTAAGGCTCGTAACGTACGAAAGAAATCATTCATGATTACTGTATCTTAGGCTGTTGGAGATGAGAAGAGAGAACAGGCTCAACTTCGGGAGACTATCAAGTCCTACTGTTGTCATGCCAAGGATTCATCCTATAGTTGAAGTTTGGAAACAGGGAACTCCTAGAAGTTATCATGCATAGGTTTCAACCTAAAGTTCTATCATCACTTCCTTATCAAAGGAAGTGAGATTCCTAAGGGATCATGTCAATGGTAAGCAGAAACAGATAAAGCATCAGCTTAAACAGTAACAATAAACGACTGTAAAATACATGCAATGCAAGTGAGGGAGGAAATGTGTGTGGGGCAGCAGCCTCCACAAGCTCATCTCAACCTCAAGCCAGATATGAATAACTGCAATCATACAGAGGAAACATGCTATCAAGCAAAATATAATAACAACTGCAATCATACAGAAAGAAAATCATGCTATCAAGCAAACACAAACCACATGGGCAAGGGAGCAGGGCTCTACCGAATACCCGCAAGCAAAGCCATACAGTAAAAATACAAGCAGAGGGAGCAACTCAACCTCTAGTGCAATCATGCTCCTGGATTAAAGTCAGTCTAGTTATGAACTTATTCTAATGCATCAAGCAAATCACACAAGGCACATCAGCACAGAAAAGAAACAGACAAGAAAGAAAGCAGGTCAACAACTCCCTCTATCCCTTTCAAGCTTCAGCTCTTCTGACAGCAATCCAGTCTTTAGACTTCAACCATCCTTCATGACAAGTATCAACTTGCTTCTCCAAGGTTTCAACCCATCAAACATAAGTATCAACTTGTTCTCTCTTCTCTAAGCCTCAGCTTTTCAGTCAATTCCACCTTCAGGCTTCACTCCTAACTACAAGTATTAACTTGATTCCCTTAGGCTCTTAATGCATCAATGCAAATGTCAACTTATCCTTTGTTCCTTAAGCCTCAGCTCTACACTCAATCTCAATTGAATCCTCTTCATAAGTGTCAACTTAGTCTTCAAGCTCTTCAGCTCTCTTTGCTTTACCAGTATCAGCTTGGTCTTCTTCTCCTGCAAGCTTCAGCTTCTCAGAGTAGTCTTCAATCACTTGGAAGTGTCAACTTCATCCTTCAATTCTCTAAGCCTCAGCTCTTCACTCAATCTCTATTGGGTCTTCAAGCATCAACTTGCTCTTCTTGCTCTTTAAGCTTCAGCTGCAATGGCAATGCTCAAGGAATCATCCTCTTCCACACTCTTCAGTGAAGTCCTCATCTTCAAGCTCAAATCCAACATCTTTCAAGATACCCAAACCAGAAGATAATTGATTTAACAGAATGAGTGGAAATGATAAACAGCTTATTGACAACCAAAGGAAGCCTGTAAGGGTTCATCATTATGAGAGACTGGTTCCCTCAAAGTTCTACTTCCCAGATAAAGCCACTCATCCCTCCAAAGGAGAGATGTGAATATCTTAGAAGGACTTTTAGTCATTGGGAGGAATGGAAGCACAAGATGCTTTCCATATTTGTGAAAGAAATCATTCTAGTTCTAAGGCTCTCCCTAGGTCTCCTACCTTCTAAATCTTCATCAGACACCTTCAGGCACAAGCAAATCCAAGCTCCAAGCAACTTCAAGCATACTCACCTTGTCTTTAAATTATCTTCAATCTCAACCAAAGGCAAACAAAGCAAAACCCTAATCTAAAGGAACTTAAAGAAGTTAGTCTAGTTGAGTTAGTGCCTTAGAATCATCTAAAACTAGCACCTAAACTAAAATCAAACAAAAATAGGAAACTATCCTATAAATATCTACAAAAATTCCTAAGGGATCCTAATTCAATTAAGAATGCCTCATACAAAAACCATGGACTAAATCATCTATTAAGTCCTAAAATTAAAATCTAAACCATAAGGTATCAACCATAAACCCTAAAAATGGAGCTTCTAAAGGCTTCAACCTAAACTACCACCTATGTTCATCAAAAAAATGTGAGAAAAATGCTATGGGAGCATACATGTCTAACATAATCACTCACAAAAAATCAGGATCAAAGTCATCACCACATGATCACACAAAATTCCACAAAATTAGGTATCAAACATAACTATTTTAATATCAATTAAAATATAAAATTCTCATAAAATCAGAAAATACATGAAATAAAAATATTTTCTTCTAAAAAATACTAGACTCAGTCATGAATATAATGCAAAAAGAATGGGATTAATTGGATTATTTTTCAATTTATTATGAATTAATCAATAACCATGAATAAAGATGAAAAAAACAATGAAAATCAAAATAAATGGACAAGCACACGGTGCAGATAGAAACTAAAATCAGTTCACAACATGGATTAGGCTCGCTGGGGGGTATGGATAACAATTTGAACTTAAGCCCAAAACGACCTAGTAAGTGAAACGCACCGTTTCACTTACTCAGACTCTCTCACAAATTCAAATTAATCCTGGCCGTGGGATGCATGATTTAGTCAAAGTCCTCATGTTGATCCAATGGTGCTAACATCATCTTCTTCGTTTGAACCAAGAATGGAGGGAGAACGCCATTGAAACAGAGCTCAAACATCAACCTCCTCCTCACTCGGGCTCCCTCAAATCTCCATCAAAATTCATGATCTAAAACACTAAATCACTCTAAAATGAACACTGAATCTAACCCTGGCCTCATAATTCATTGAATCAACCTCTAACCTAAAACACGATCAAGAATCAAAACTATGCTCTGACCTCAATTGTCACCATTCTTCAAATTGAAAGGTTCAAAATGTTCACCACATTACCCTGATCAGTTCTTGCTATAATACTCATATTATCTCTCAATATCCAGCATGTTCTTGATCCAAACAGAAATTGCGTCACCTCATTGATCATCACGAAATCCTCTCTAAGTTTCCAGAAGCGATCTCCTAACCACATACTATCAATCTAACCTAACAAATTAACCTAATTCTTCTTAAATTAACGTGAGGAATGAAAGTTACCAACCTGTGAATTCTTGAGTAACAGATGTAGCAATTCTTCATTTCAACCCTTCTACAGCTCCAAAATCATTCAAGGTACCAAGTTCTTGCTTCTGTATGCAAGAGAATCGATGGAAAACGCCTGGAACTCCAAATTCGATAATGACTTGCAGGTGCTAAAATTCAATTGCTCATACACGATTCTTCAAGGCTTTGGCTATGGAATTGATCTGGAATCATTCAGTATCCTCCATAGAAGTTGTTGAGATCAAAAGAAAGATAAAAAATGGTGTAGAATGTAGAAACCGATTTCAATTTGCAATGAACAAAGTGAAGTTGCAAACTCTCTCCTCTCGATCAAATCTCACCAACCTTTCACTCAAGCCCCTTCTAATCAATATATAGATGATGTTGGACCTCTCTAGAATCTTCTGGATTCATCCAAGGAGAGGTTGAACTTCTCATATCATCCAAAATCTCATCTCATGCCATACTCACCCCAATTCTGGTTTCCCTTGTTGCAGCAGCTTGTCATGATCCCAAAATCTCCCCAAGTGAGATATTTGAGGTGTTACAAGGCCTTGGAAGCTTGTGTATTGATCTCTCATGTGTTTTGCAAATGTTACTTAATATGCAAGCAACTACTTTTCAAAGCAAGTCCACAAATTAGACCTCAAATCAAAATTGTGGCTAAACCAATGTTCTTAGAATGTTTCTTAGAGTCAAAATGATATATTACATGCCTTGGTTTGGATGTGTAGATTGAAAATATCAATTTCCAACTTTGGTTTATTTAACTTATACCCTTATTTTAGGTCATTTTTGCAACTTTGAGCTACAAGCATTTCCATCATCTCATGACCTCTTTAATAGCCTTAAAACATCATTTTGAACAAGTTTTATGTTGAACATTTTTCCATTTGAAGCTTGGAAATGGGAGTTATGGCCTTATGCTTGAAATGACATGTAACCTCCAAATGACCAAAATGCCCTTGACTTGTCAAAGCCATAACTTGAGTTCTACAAATCCTATCAAGGACTTCTAGTACTCTCTAGAAAGATAAGAGAATAAGGAACAACATTAATGTTGACCAAAAGTTCATAGGAATCATCCTTCTAGAGAAAACGTTTGATGCAAGTTGGGTAACTTTCAAGCCCCCAAACTCACATACCTCAGATGACCTGTAACTTGTCAAAGTCATAACTTGAGTTCTACAAATCCTATCAAGGACTTCTAGCACTCAAATTAAAGCTAAGATCAAGCTCTACATCATTCATGTTGGGGGTAAGATGAGATGGCAATCACATCTTGAGCTAAACTGCCTTGAAGATAGGGATCAAACTAGGGGATTTTACACTGTCAAGCCTTAGAAACCCTAGCTTGAAACTTCTCAAACTCTTCAATCATGATGAGTTAACCTTGGAATCATCCTTATAGCATCTCAATGCATCAATAAATGATCACATGGCTCTTGGATTAGGTCTCAACCCTCTCCAAATCATCAGTTGACCTAGGGTTGACCCAGTCAAACCCTAACTGCACCACTCATGGCTGAGTCTTTTTAATCTTGCACAATGACCTGTCTAGGCCTCAAAGTGATCTTCAACAATTCTCATGAGCTCTCTAAAGGCTTCAAGTCCACATTCTTGGCTTCAGAATCATCTGAGGAGTTCCCATAACTCTCAAGTTAGGAGGCACACACTCTTGGTTTCAACCACTCTTTCCGAGGATCTTTTGACTTCTCTGACAAGAATATCAACCCTTGAACACTTGAGTAAGCTTCTTATCTAGCTTCATAGTCTTGTGTAGCCATTGATTGGTAATCATACCTCTTGATCTCCTACATACATGTCAATGAAATGCAAATGATAATGCTAATGTGAATGAAATGAAACATAAGCTAGGCAAAGAAATGTTGGACAAATTTTGGGGTGCAACAGCTGCCCCTATTCAAACGGCTTGAACCTGACTGGGTGAGAAGAGAACGACTCTCAACCGATCAAGGTAAAAGACGTTTGGATACCAACAAACCCGGAAATTTGCCAAATGCACAAGTATACGGTACTCTGATGGGAACAAATCTTCGGAAACGAAAATATTAGCTGCACGACAACTAGCTGGGGAGTTGGTCACACGGTAACCGGTGAAACATGGTCGATCATGCCGTCAGGAATCAAGATTGCTCGAGACTCATCAGGTCAACAATCAAGTTGGTCATGCCATCGGGCGTTCAAAGAAACTTTTGAGCATCAGTCGGACTTCGTCAGCAAGTCGGGAATAGAATTCTCGGTCAATCATGAACCAATTGGGGATATCCGAACTTCTGCTATCAGGAACTCCGCATCAGTTGAGAGAACTGCTTTGTCAATACGGTTGGACTTCAATCGTCAAGTCTTCGAGGGAAGTTTCAACTTTGCTATTCAGAAACCTGCTGGGGATGACACATCTCCTCTGGGGATTCTGGAGAACTACCAAGTAACTCTGCTTCGGGGATCCAGGAATCATTCTGGGTGAGTCATCTCTGCTGAGGACTTCAAGAATCATCTTGAACAAATAACTTCGAGGGGACTTCGAGAATCATCCTGGACTAATAACTCTGCAGGAGATTTCAGGAATCATCCTGAGCAAACACTCTGCAGGGGACTCTAAGCGTCAACTTGAGCAACCAACTCTGGCGACTTCACTGGGGCTTTTAAGAATCATCTTAAACAATCAACTTTGCTGGGGAATTCAAGAATCATCTTGAGCAAACCATTCTGCGGAGGAACATCTACAAAACAAGAACGGTAACGACCTAGCTCATGTTTCGTATGCATATGCTTTGACAACGACGCAATACTCCACACGGTGGAAATGCTACGCGTTTATCTGATAAATGCTGTGCAATCATGCAAAATGCTGCGACCCTGCCACAAAATAAATGCTGAGGGGGGAATACTCCTGTCAAGGAGAAAGAACCACTCTGGTGGGGGAAGGAATCATCCTGCCAAGAAGAAGTCACACCAATCTCAATCGGACTCCGCATGGGGAAATGAACTTCAGTCGACTGCTGCAGGGTAACGAAGCTCTACGAGACCCTGGACCTGCTGCGGAAAGCGATGTCAATCGCAGAAATAAACTGCACGGTATTCGCAGCCGAAGCTTTCCTGGGGATAACGACTCCGGCGGGGAAATACAGCATCAGCTATTCAACTCTCTACTGGGGAAAACCAATCATGGCCCGAACTGATTTCCAAGGACTCGGCTCCCTTGGGGATTTGCAAACTCGGCTGGAGAAGAAGGAATCGTCCTGCTTACAGGGGAGAGTACAACTCTGCGGAGAATTTCAATTCTGCCGGAGACTTCGGTCTGGAACTACCAATTGCTACACACTCCAGTGTATGACTCAGCTGGGGATAGGACGTTCCTTCAGGATGCATCTGATTGGGGAGAGAATCCTCTCTGCCTGGGGAAACATATCAATGCCTACTGTCTCACGTTCGAACTCTGCGGGGGAGGCTGCTGAACTTTGCTGGAGAAGAAGGAATCATCCTGCTTGGGGACGCATACGGCGTACTACCTGGTACATGCTACACCTGCACCAACACAAACAAACAGACAAGATACCCTTCTCAAAGGGACCTATCAAGGTTATCATCTTGTGACAATGTTCGAGTAATTCATTATTTCAACAATCAGTGGCCTAGGCCAGTAAGTTTATGTATGCGCATTTTGTCAAAAACATCGGCGTTTTTTTTCCGCAAACAAAACAGATAAATGCTAAACAGACAAACAAAATTACTGAATAGTATACATTTTATTGATAACGAACCCCTGAATGGGCAAAAATGTTTTACAACAGACGCAAGCCCCTGGAATGAGGAAGCCGCGCAAAAATAAAACATCAATATACATCAGTATATACAAATGTCGGCAACGAGGCGTAGACGAACACCATGAGTTGATCCCTCTATGACCCACTCGACTTCGATACTTCTCCGACGCTTCAGCTTCAGAAGAGATTGATTCAGATAAACGGCCCTCAGGTCTTCCAAACCACTAAACAATGAAAGTCCACACGCAGAACGCAGTCATTTGCTTTTTCAAATCCCTAACTTTTGCCTGAATCGCCCTTCCGGGTTTTCGATTCACCGGGATACCCTTTTTGCCAAAGTCGCCTTTCCAGGTTTTCGACTTTGCGGGTGTACATTTTTTCAATTTATATCCCTAATTTTTTCCCGAACCTTTTTCCTTTTTTATGGTTCGCCGGGATGCCCCATTTTTGCCTGGATATTCTTTTTCTTTCCAGCGGGTCATTTTTTAAGCAAAGTATTTTTTAACTGCGTCCGCGTTCACCGGGGATGCAAAATCTTCGCCATCCATCGTGGATAACAACAAAGCTCCTCCCGAGAAAACCTTGCTGAAGACGTACGGACCTTTGTAATTGGGAGTCCACTTGCCCTAGTGATCGGAGTGTGGAGGGAGAATCTTCTTCAGGACGAGATCACCCGTCTGAAAGCTTTTAGGACGCACCTTCTTATCATAACCTTTCTTCATTCGGCTTTGGTACAGACGACCATGTGCAATCGATGCTAACCTTTTCTCGTCCATCAGGCTGAGTTGGTTTAGTCGGTTCTTAATCCATTCTGCCTCATCGAGTTTCACGTCAACCAAAACTCGTAAAGAAGGGATCTCCACTTCTAACGGCAGGACAGCTTCCATACAGTACACCAAGGAGAAAGGAGTTGCCCCAGTTGATGTACGTACCGTCGTACGATAACCGTGCAGTGCAAATGGCAGCATCTCGTGCCAATCTTTGTAGGTCACAACCATCTTCTGAACAATCTTCTTGATGTTCTTGTTGGCCGCTTCAACGATGCCATTCATCTTCGGCTGGTAAGGAGACGAGTTGTGATGTTCAATCTTGAAACTCTGGCACAGCTCCTTCATCCTCTTGTTATTCAGATTCGAACCATTATCAGTAATGATCCGCTCGGGAATTCCGTAACGACAGATGACATCCCTCTTTATGAATTTAGCCACCACCTGCTTGGTCACATTAGCATATGAGGCTGCCTCCACCCACTTGGTGAAGTAGTCGATAGCTACTAGAATGAAGCGATGACCGTTAGATGCAGTGGGCTCGATCTTGCCTATCATGTCGATGCCCCACATGGAGAACGGCCACGGGGAGGACATGACATTTAACGGGCACGGCGGTACATGAATCTTATCAGCATAGATCTGGCATTTATGGCATCTCTTCGCGAATTTAAAGCAATCCGACTCCATAGTCAGTCAGTAGTATCCTGCTCTCAGGATCTTTCTTGTCATAGCATGCTCGCCGGCGTGCGTACCAAATGTGCCTTCATGGACTTCTTCCATGAGCATACTCACTTCTTTCTCATCTACACATCTAAGTAGCACGAGATCATGATTTCTTTTATACAAAACTCCATCAGGATTGAGATAAAAATTTCCAGACAGCCTCCTCAGAGTCTTCTTATCCTGGGTTGACGCTCCTGCAGGATACTCCTTAGTCATAAGGAAGGTCTGGATGTCATGGAACCATGGCTTGCCATCGGAGGCTTCCTCGATTGCAAAGACGAATGCAGGTCTATCAAGACGAGAAAGGACAATTCTTGGAGCTTCATTCCAAAAATTGACTTTATATATCGAAGCCAACGTGGCTAAGGCATCAGCCATCTGATTTTCGGCCCTGGGCACATGATGGAGTTCCACTCAATCAAAGAACGGAAGCAGCCTTCTGGCATAGTTAATGTACGACACCAAATTCGATTGACGAGTCTCCCACTCCCCTTTTATCTGGTTAATCACAAGTGTCGAGTCACCATATACATGTAGGTTCTTGATTCTCAAATCAATTGCCTCTTCTAGACCCATAATGCATGCTTCGTACTCCGCTTCATTATTGGTGACTAGAAAGGTCAGTCTCGCAGTAAATGGGATGTGGGATCCGTGGGGAGTCGTGATGATCGCCCTAATGCCACTTCCGTAAGAATTAACCGCCCCGTCGAATATCAATTTCCACTGGGATTTCCTATCTGGCCCCTCGTCGGGCAACGGTTCATCGTAATCTTTCGCTTTGAGAAACATGATATCCTCATCAGGGAATTCAAATTTCATCGGCTGGTAGTCCTCGATCGGCTGTTCGGCAAGGTAATCAGACAATACGCTTCCCTTAATAGCCTTCTGGGAAACATACTGAATATCATATTCCGTCAACACCATCTGCCATCTGGCAATCCTGCCCGACAGCGCTTGCTTCTCGAAGACGTACTTGATCGGATCCATCTTCGAAATTAGCATGGTGGTGTGATTGAGCATGTATTGTCGTAAACATTTGGCAGCCCAGGCTAGTGCACAACACGTTTTCTCTAGCATCGAGTAACGAGATTCACAGTCTGTGAACTTTTTACTCAAGTAGTAAATTGCATGCTCCTTTCTGCCCGTCTCGTCGTGCTGACTGAGAACACACCCCATACTATTCTCAAGAACTGTCAAGTACATGATTAATGGCCGTCCAGCCACTGGGGGTATCAAGATCGGAGGTTCCTGCAGATACTGTTTTATCTTATCGAATGCCTTATGGCAATCCTCGTTCCAGATAATCGCCTGATCTTTCTTTAGTAGCCTGAACATCGGTTCACACGTGGCCGTGAGCTGAGAAATAAACCCTGCAATATAGTTTATTCTACCCAGGAAACCACGAACTTCTTTTTCTGTTTTGGGCGCTAGCATTTCTTGTATCGCTTTAATCTTCACAGGATCAACCTCAATGCCTCTTTCACTCACGATAAACCCCAGTAGCTTTCCGGACCGTACTCCGAAAGTACACTTGTTAAGATTCAGCCTCAACCTGAATTTCCTAAGCCTCTCAAAAAGCTTCAGCAAATTGACCAGATGTCCCTCCTCCGTTTGGGACTTCACAATCATGTCATCAACATAGACTTCAATCTCATGATGAATCATATCATGGAACAAAGCTACCATTGCTCGTTGGTAAGTGGCCCCTGCGTTCTTCAGACCGAAAGGCATTACCTTGTAGCAAAATGTTCCCCAAGGTGTGATAAACGTAGTTTTCTCCATGTCCTCTGGCGCCATCTTGATCTGATTGTAACCGGAGAAGCCATCCATGAACGAAAACACGGAGAACTGAGTTGTATTGTCGACCAACACATCGATATGAGGCAGCGGGAAATCATCTTTAGGGCTCGCCCTATTCAAATCCCGATAATCGACGCACATTCGCACCTTACCGTCTTTCTTCGGTACAGGTACTATGTTGGCGACCCACGGATGGTAAGTAGTGACCGCTAAGAAGCCAGCATCAAGCTGCTTTTGCACTTCTTCTTTGATCTTAACGGCCATATCTGGTCTCGTCCTTCTAAGCTTCTGCTTAACGAGAGGACAATCTTCTCGCAGCGGCAAGTGATGGACCATGATGTCAGTATCAAGTCCGGGCATATCCTCGTATGACCAAGCAAAGACGTCACTATACTCTCTCAGCATCTCGACCAATCTCTGCTTGACATCATTCTACAGTGCAGTCCCTATCCTGACATTCCTGACAAGTTCTTCAGAACCCAGATTCACAATCTCGATCTCCTCTTCATGAGGCAGAATAACTTTCTCTTCTTGTTTTAACAAGTGGGCCAACTCTTCAGGAAGGTCTTCGTCTTCATCAATCTCTTCTTCGGCTTGATAGATCGGGCAATCGAAGTCGAAGTGAGTCGTAGAAGGTCCAGAGTCGATGTCGTCTGCTATGTGGATCCTGCAATAACAAGGGTTAAGCTTAAAACGAGGATATGCAGGTTAGCACAAACCCCATTGCCATTTTGTTGTTTTTCAAAACAAATATAAAACAGGAATAACAGAGATCACAATATTTGAATACGAAGAAAAACGCCTTTTGATTTATTGATAAAATGCATGTACATAATCAGACGAGGCCTTGACAATAAAACCGCTATGCCCCGGGTAGGACATAGGGTTGTACAATGATTGGAAAAAGTAAATCATTACTCTTCGCTTGTCATCTGGATGATATCCTTGACGGACCAGTTGTTGAGGCTCTCGCCTGGCTTGCTTGGCTGGATCCAAGAGTCTAAGTCACAGTCGCTATCTCCGCTGTCTTCAGACACCGCGCTGATGCTTTCAAATATCACCCCGCCACTGGTAAACTGGATCAACCCTTTACCTCGCGACGCACTGCTAGAAGAAGAGGCTTCAGCCGCAGGAGAATATCCCAACCCAAACTTGTCTTGCTTGTTAGGTATCTCCAAAATTCGCCCCCAGCCTGGGGTAAATCCGGCTTGAACAACGGCCCGAGCTTCCTTGAAGGAGGAGAGAGTCATCTTTGGCTTCTCAGTGACTACAGGCTTCGAACGCTTGGCATAGGGTTTCGTGGATTTCCCCATCCATCTCAACATACTGGAAGGACGACAAATGGCTCACCATTATGTCTTCCTCGCCACATACGGTCACGATGCTACCTCCGACGGTGTACTTGAGTTTCTGGTGCAACGTGGAGGTCACGACACCAGCAGAATGGATCCATGGCCGTCCTAAGAGACAACTGTAGGTAAGCATGATGTCCATAATGTAAAAGACCGCATCGAATGTTTCCGGCCCGACTTGGATTGGCAACGTCACCTCCCCGAAAACATGGCGTTTGGTTCCGTCGAACGCTTTCACAACCAGATCACTGGGTGTGCAAATCACTCCACGAGTATCCAACTTCATTAATGCCTTCTTCGGAAGAACATTGAGTGATGACCCTGTATCCACTAACACATGAGACATAATCGTTCCCCTACACTCTATCGAGATGTGCAGGGCGCTATTGTGGTTCCTCCCCTTTGGCGTCAGCTCTAGGTCGGTGAAACCTAGCCCATTTCCAGCATTTACGTGGGCTACGACCTCTTCCATCTGGTTTACCGATATTTCCTGCGGTACATACGCGGCGTTCAACACCTTCAGCAGCGCGTTGCGGTGTGCTTCAGAACACAGCAACAAATTCAGGATGGAAATCTTCGAGGGCGTTTGATGGAGATGATCCACGATCTTGTAGTCACTCTTTTTAATCAACCTCATAAATTCCTCAGCGTCTTTAACAAGTAAGTCTTTATCTACCCCACGAAGGATCTCTTCAATGACTTTACTTTTACCTTTGTCAGTTGCATCAGCTTTGTCCGCTTTGTCCGCCACGACCTCAGGTGGTGCAAACACTCTTCCGCTGCGAGTAATTCTGCTAACGCCCGCTAGGTTCTCCACAGACGACCCAAACGGCTCTAGTTCCAACCTCGGTCTGTTGCAGTAGACCTCTGCCCCATAATGCCATGGGACAACATTAGTGCTTTCGAAGGGTATCAGCCCAGCTTTGGTGATAGTAATCGTGGGCGGTCTGGGTGCAGAAATAGTTATCGTCTGGCGAGGGATGGTGATGGTGGAAACCTCATCACCTTGCTTCAGCATTACCTCTCCCGATCTACTTTCGGCCCTCCGGCTAAACTGCAGGATTCCCTTAGTCATCAGACTTTGAATCCCCTCTATCAACTGTTCACATCCATCAGGACTTGTCACACAACCCATGCACAGTTCTCCACAACCTGGAAAGAAACCTCTTTTCATCAACTTAGCCTTAACGAAGCTAAGCGGCGTCTTCAGATCTCTGACGTCAGTCAACAAATCCAAACCCTCGTCTTCAATAATGGCGTTGACTCCACCTCCCCTATGATTCGACATAGGGTTCTTCGTGACGTTTGGCACATTATCTGAGAAGTTGATGATCTTGGCATCCACCATGTCCTGCACCCTGTGCTTGAAGGCTTTGGAATTCTCTATTGTGTGGCCTGGTGCCCCTGAGTGAAACTCACAAGTCGCATTCGCGTCATAACCTGGCGGAGGTGCCCCTGTCAAGGGAGCCAAGGTTCTTTTCTGGATCAACTGTAACTGGAGCAAAGTCTGCAGTAGTTGAGCGTACGACATGGGCGGTGTCTCGAGGTGACGGCTCGACAGAGGTGCCCGGTTCTGATACTTTCTGTACCCTTGTTGATTCGGTTGCTGCTGCTGCTGCGGCTGCTGCTGCTGTGGCTGTTGAACTGCCGGGATAGTTATGCTGGCCACCTGTTGGTGAGGGCCTTTACCCTTCCTTCGAGCGTTGGTCACGGCGCTCGTTTCTCCTTCCCGTCTTTTGCCACCATAAGGTTTCTTGCCTCCTCCAGCCGAGGATGAATCACCTTGAATTTTCCCCAGTTTGATCCCATTTTCAATGTGCTCACCCGTGATAATGAGATCTGAGAATGTTCCAGACATACCGCTGACCAATTTCTCATAGTAAACCCCCGGAAGGGTGGCTACGAACATTTGCACAAGCTCACGCTCAACCATCGGCGGCTGAACCCTGGCTGCCAATTCACGCCACCGCTGGGCGTATTCCTTGAACCCTTCATTGTTCCTTTGCGACAGATTCTGCAGTTGGACTCGGTTCGGGGCCAAATCACTATTGTATTGGTAGTGGTGCACAAATGCTTCAGCAAGGTCCTTCCACGTGCGCACACTGGTAGGTTCCAAACTCATGTACCATTCGAGGGATGGCCCGGACAGACTGTCTTGAAAGAAGTGCATCAGCAACTTCTCGTCCTCAGAATGAGCTGACATTTTTCTGTAGTATGATCTCAGGTGGACGCGAGGGCAAGTGGTGCCCTTGTACTTTTCAAATTCAGGTACCTTGAACTTGGGAGGCACCTTGAAATCAGCAATCAGTCCCAACTTGGACATATCAACGCCCAAGGTGTTCTGGTTCTCGATATTTCTCATCTTATCCTCGAGTGCCTTGAACCTTAGACGTGCTTCAGCAGTCAGCTCACCTTCGGCACCTCTCTGAGATAACACATCGTCTTGGCGATCTTCTAACCACGGCTGAGGCCCGAACAGATTCCCAACACCTGCATTGCCGTTGCCCAGCCCAACATTGACGTTAGCTTCAAAATTCCCATTACCGACGCCCGTCGTGTTACCATTGAGTCCCATGTTAGCTATCACATTTCCGTTGGCACTGCCATTCCCCCCGGTCACGGGGACGCCATTCTGAGGAGTTTCAACTGGTGGAGGGGTAGGCACGGTTCCACCATGAAGTACGCCATTACTATCGACCCTTGAAATCAGAGGTTGAACCAAGGTTCTGAGCTGATCCTGGCCATTGGCGACCGCTTGCATAAGCTCCATGAAGCGATCCATTCTTTCGCGGAGCTCTTGAACATCAGTTTGCACTTGCTCCATGATTCTGGTTTGATTTGCTCTGGTCGGATAGCGGTGGATAGGTCTCTGATCAATCCTGGAACAACCTGAAACAACCTGAAAACACAAAAGGGTTAGGAAAAACGACAAAGTGCTCGTTATGCAAATGCTTCATGCAAATGCAACCGTGTGTCTGTGCGTTAGGGAGGTATCCCCCGATCCTAGTGCCTGAGTGCCAGTGCTGATAATAAGAAGTCTGAGTCCAGTCATGGAAATAACATCTCATATATATGAAGAAAGCCCATCAAGGCAGTACACAACATCAGTGAGTACAAGATGAATCAACAACATGACCTCAGCCAACAAGCCTGGTGATGGTCAGCATACAACAACGATCACAACAAAAGGAATACAAATAGACAAGCACGACCACGACCGCGAAACTCTTCTAACAACCCCTTCGTTTCTGGATGATCAGGCCGAGCGAGCAACCCTTCGACGAGTAACTCTCTCTGCATAATGGTGTATTGAAGACCTTCGACCAAATCTTCCCATGCTCCTTCGCCGAAACAATCTTATAGCTTCCGCTTCTTGGACTCAAACGTCAGTTTGCGCTCCTTCAGGTTAGCAAGAACCCTGTTGAGCCGGCCTTCCGCGGCATATCTACGAGCGGTTTCTTCATCAAACTTCTTCTCACTAGCCTTCGCCTGGGCTTTCAGCTTGGAGATCTGTTGCATCAGCTTATCCTCCCGCTTTTTCCTGTTGGCTAGGGTGGCCTTCCAGTGCTGGTTAAACTTGGATATCCTCCGATACGCTTCGTCCAAGTGCTGCTTCTTCGTGGCCAGTACATCGTTGACAGCTTTGAAGTCTTGACCCATGCGCTCACGCTCAGCTATCTGCTTAGTCAAATCTGTCCCCAGCTGGTTCACCAGCTCTGTCTGCCTCTCGAAGGAATGAACAGCTTCGTTTCTCTCGCTCCTGAGTTGAACCAATTCTTTCTCCAGTTCCTCATTTTCCTGCTTCAGCTTATCTCTCTCAGCTAACACCTGATTATGCTGCTGAATGGGCACGGTGGTAGGCTCTTCAATCATTGGAGGGCTTTTTGGCTTGGCAGGAAGAAACGGCATCCCTATAGCATCTGCTCGGGCTCTGATCCACGTCACATATGGAGCGTAGGCTTGACTATTGCTTTTCCCCAGCAGTGGTTTCCCCCTCTTACTGATACAATTCCAAGCGCGCTGAAGCTTGGATAACATATCCCCTTCTAGAAGACCAGTGAGGTACAGAGATTCCTGTACCTCTTCATCCTTCGGTGGAGCTCTCAAAGCGTAAGCAAACTGTCGGACCAGCAAAGACGGATTGTAGTTTATACAGCCCTTCCTGCCTATCAAAGGCACGTTTGGAAACCCGCTGCAGCTGAAGATGATCTCAGTGCCCAACCTATCTCTGTCAAACCAGTCAATATCCTCTGCAGATAGACTCATCAAACGCTCGGACCACTCAGCTGTGGCTGCAGACGAAGTAAAGGGACCCCTCTTGGGCAGATGACTATCAAGCCATTTATAAAGCAGGGGTACACAGCACGAGACATTCTTGCCCCTTCTGTTCTCGTTTTTGTAGTGGATGGAATGGTAGACATCTCCTATCAAGGTAGGGACTGGATTCCCTGAAGCAAAGACGTGGAAGGCATCGAAGTCCATAAAGTCGGGCATATTGGGGAACAGAATGATGCCATATATGCACAGAGCGAGAATGGCATTGAACACGACCCAACACCCGTTTTTGGCGCACTGCTGAGCCTTTTCCACTAAGAACTGCAAGGAGAAACCGGGAACCTTGTTCCAACTAGACAAGACCAACTCGGAGGCATCTAGATGAAGTGAAGGAGCTAGACTAGCAAGATTAGGCTCAGCATCCATATGAACAAAGGGCATCTGACTCTTGATAGGGACACCTAACAAATCAACATACTCCTCTAGTGTGGGTGCAAGAACGAAGTCCTGGAAAGTAAAGCATCTCAACAGAGGATCATAGAACTGCAGCAAGGCGTGCAACCCATTCAACTCAAACGCAAAAGGTTTACGAACCAAACTGAGCAATATGCCGTAAGACTTTCTGAACTCATCTCTCACAGAATCATCTGCTAAAGCAATCAAACCAGTCAGCTAAACAACATCAGGAGTGGGGAGTTTGTAAGCCACAGTCTTCCTCAGAGAACCCATAGTAGCACAATAGAAGGCAAGAAATCCTGAATCGGGGGAAACGGTACCTGCAACATAGACACACGTTAATGAAATGCAAATGGGTATGCAAAGCAATGTAAAATGCAATCATGCAGCAGGAGATCAAGGCAACTATGCTGTAGAGATTCTGTATCGACAAAACCATAATCATGCTCTATCAAGAACAACCACTATCTCTGATAAGAAGAAAACCCCAGTATCAGACCACAAATTTGCTCTGTCAAGAACACACACACATAGGACCATAAATTTGCTCTGTCAAGAACAAACATCTGATAATAAGGACCTCTGATGCAGGACCATAACTTTGCTCTGTCAAGAACACACATACATCTGCTGGTGAGATCCTCTGATCCCAACCATAAACCTGCTCTGTCAAGAACAAACATATCTCTGGAAATAAGACCCTCTGATACAGGACCATAACTCTGCTTTGTCAAGAACAATCATATATTTGGTGATGAGAACCTCTGATACCAACAAAACTGATTCACTATCAAGAAAACCAGGAAGTCTGAAGGTTAAGGTATCCTGCAACAAACCCAACCCTGCTCACAGGTATGGACCTAAACTGACACAAGTTCGGCATCCTATGCGGTCATCAGCGTCACAGACATTCAAGAGGGGTGATACGATACCCAGAAGGTGTGGCATCACCAGCTCATGAAGCGGCCTCACTCGGCTGAATCCCAAATGATCGGTCCCCAGAGTCGACAATCCTCCAAACCAACAACCCCCTCAACCCAAAGGGTTGAAAAAGAAGTCAGCCGGGAGAACCTCGTATGAGCGTGGATTTCATGAGACACTAGTGCCTTCCAAGCAAGCACGCGCTCACTAATTTCCACAACTAATGCTAACTACACTCAAGCCTGGGTCTGGCTTCTCACTCATCAGAATGCCCCCTCCCACAACAGCACAAATAATCATATCATACTGAAAATAAAGTGCGGGAAATAAAGTGCGATAAATAAAAACAACCCAACAAGTAATCATACAAGCGCTAGGATTGACTCGCATAGGGAACCGGAGAACCGGAGATTCTGGGTTCGGTCCCCAGCAGAGTCGCCAGCTGTCGCTTCCGTGAAAATAAGGTGCCGACAAAACAGAAGAGTTGCCACCTTTCGTTATTTATCCCTCGGAGCGGGAAAGGAAACGATCGAAAAACCTAGCGAAAAAGGTATAAGACAAGGTCATCGCAACCATTGTCTGGGTTCGGGAGTCGGTTACGCAAGAGGAAGGTATTAACACTCCTCACGTCCGTCATACTCGACGGGATCCACGCTTGTTGTGTTTACTGGACGAGTTGGTTTTATCTATCTACCTATCAAGGCTGGCTTGAAAAGGAAAGAAAATGACTCGGCAAAGCGTCGCGCCTTATGCCTACGTATTCTCATCAGAGAATGAGAAATCAGAGTCAACGTAGTTCGGCCTACGACGGGTTACGGGGAAGGTGGCTCGCTAATACGTCAGTATTGTGCCTACGTACTCTCAACAGACATGAGAGATCAGAGCTTACGTAGTTCGGGATAATACGGATTACGGGGATTCAGATTCATCTGTTTTATCAAGTAGGGTTAACAAACAGTTCCAGTAGTTGGATGTACGCAGCTCGACCCTTGGAGACTTAGGCGTTACCGTTTGCGGTAGAACTAGGAGTTAACGACACTCTTTTCTTCAGAAAAGCTTTCCATTGAATTATGGGCCCACGGGGCAAAAAGGTTTGAAGTTTGTTTTCTGTCTTTTACGAAAGAACTTTTTTTTATTGTGTTTGCAACTTCAATCGCACTAAAGACTATGACCTGAGAGTGAATGCGTCGCATGTCACCCAAAGGGTGCCATACTAAACATCCAGACTGTTGAAAAGAAGCTCTCCAACAATCCTTTCTCAGATAGCTTAAGGCTCGTAATGTACGAAAGAAATCATTCATGATTACTGTATCTTAGGCTGTTGGAGATGAGAAGAGAGAACAGGCTCAACTACGGGAGACTATCAAGTCCTACTGTTGTCATGCCAAGGATTCATCCTATAGTTGAAGTTTGGAAACAGGGAACTCCTAGAAGTTATCATGCATAGGTTTCAACCTAAAGTTCTATCATCACTTCCTTATCAAAGGAAGTGAGATTCCTAAGGGATCATGTCAATGGTAAGTAGAAACAGATAAAGCATTAGCTTAAACAGTAACAATAAACGACTGTAAAATGCATGCAATGCAAGTGAGGGAGGAAATGTGTGTGGGGCAGCAGCCTCCACAAGCTCATCTCAACCTCAAGCCAGATATGAATAACTGCAATCATACAGAGGAAACATGCTATCAAGCAAAATATAATAACAACTGCAATCATACAGAAAGAAAATCATGCTATCAAGCAAACACAAACCACATGGGCAAGGGAGCAGGGCTCTACCGAATACCCGCAAGCAAAGCCATACAGTAAAAATACAAGCAGAGGGAGCAACTCAACCTCTAGTGCAATCATGCTCCTGGATTAAAGTCAGTCTAGTTATGAACTTATTCTAATGCATCAAGCAAATCACACAAGGCACATCAGCACAGAAAAGAAACAGACAAGAAAGAAAGCAGGTCAACAACTCCCTCTTTCCCTTTCAAGCTTCAGCTCTTCTGACAGCAATCCAGTCTTCAGACTTCAACCATCCTTCATGACAAGTATCAACTTGCTTCTCCAAGGTTTCAACCCATCAAACATAAGTATCAACTTGTTCTCTCTTCTCCAAGCCTCAGCTTTTCAGTCAATTCCACCTTCAGGCTTCACTTCTAACTACAAGTATCAACTTGATTCCCTTAGGCTCTTAATGCATCAATGCAAATGTCAACTTATCCTTTGTTCCTTAAGCCTCAGCTCTACACTCAATCTCAATTGAATCCTCTTCATAAGTGTCAACTTAGTCTTCAAGCTCTTCAGCTCTCTTTGCTTTACCAGTATCAGCTTGGTCTTCTTCTCCTACAAGCTTCAGCTTCCCAGAGTAGTCTTCAATCACTTGGAAGTGTCAACTTCATCCTTCAATTCTCTAAGCCTCAGCTCTTCACTCAATCTCTATTGGGTCTTCAAGCATCAAATTGCTCTTCTTGCTCTTTAAGCTTCAGTTGCAATGGCAATGCTCAAGGAACCATCCTCTTCCACACTCTTCAGTGAAGTCCTCATCTTCAAGCTCAAATCCAACATCTTTCAAGATACCCAAACCAGAAGATAATTGATTTAACAGAATAAGTGGAAATGATAAACAACTTATTGACAACCAAAGGAAGCCTGTAAGGGTTCATCATTATGAGAGACTGGTTCCCTCAAAGTTCTACTTCCCAGATAAAGCCACTCATCCCTCCAAAGGAGAGATGTGAATATCTTAGAAGGACTTTTAGTCATTGGGAGGAATGGAAGCACAAGATGCTTTCCATATTTGTGAAAGAAATCATTCTAGTTCTAAGGCTCTCCCTAGGTCTCCTACCTTCTAAATCTTCATCAGACACCTTCAGGCACAAGCAAATCCGAGCTCCAAGCAACTTCAAGCAACTTCAAGCATCCTCACCTGGTCTTCAACTTGTCTTCAATCTCAACCAAAGGCAAACAAAGCAAAACCCTAATCTAAAGGAACTTAAAGAAGTTAGTCTAGTTGAGTTAGTGCCTTAGAATCATCTAAAACTAGCACCTAAACTAAAATCAAACAAAAATAGGAAACTATCCTATAAATATCTACAAAAATTCCTAAGGGATCCTAATTCAATTAAGAATGCCTCATACAAAAACCAGGGACTAAATCATCTATTAAGTCCTAAAATTAAAATCTAAACCATAAGGTATCAACCATAAACCCTAAAATTGGAGCTTCTAAAGGCTTCAACCTAAACTACCACCTATGTTCATCACAAAAATGTGAGAAAAATGCTATCGGAGCATACATGTCTAACATAATCACTCACAAAAAATCAGGATCAAAGTCATCACCACATGATCACACAAAATTCCACAAAATTAGGTATCAAACATAACTATTTTAATATCAATTAAAATATAAAATTCCCATAAAATCAGAAAATACATGAAATAAAAATATTTTCTTCTAAAAACTACTAGACTCAGTCATGAATATAATGCAAAAAGAATGGGATTAATTGGATTATTTTTCAATTTATTATGAATTAATCAATAACCATGAATAAAGATGAAAAAAACAATGAAAATCAAAATAAATGGACAAGCACACGGTGCAGATAGAAACTAAAATCAGTTCACAACATGGATTGGGCTCGCTGGGGGTGTGGATATCAATTTGAACTTAAGCCCAAAACGACCTAGTAAGTGAAACGCACCGTTTCACTTACTCAGACTCTCTCACAAATTCAAATTAATCCTGGCCGTGGGATGCATGATTTAGTCAAAGTCCTCATGTTGATCCAATGGTGCTAACATCATCTTCTTCGTTTGAACCAACAATGGAGGGAGAACGCCATTGAAACAGAGCTCAAACATCAACCTCCTCCTCACTCGGGCTCCCTCAAATCTCCATCAAAATTCATGATCTAAAACACTAAATCACTCTAAAATGAACACTGAATCTAACCCTGGCCTCATAATTCATTGAATCAACCTCTAACCTAAAACACGATCAAGAATCAAAACTATGCTCTGACCTCAATTGTCACCATTCTTCAAATTGAAAGGTTCAAAATGTTCACCACATTACCCTGATCAGTTCTTGCTATAATACTTATATTATCTCTTAATATCCAGCATGTTCTTGATCCAAACAGAAATTGCGTCACCTCATTGATCATCACGAAATCCTCTCTAAGTTTCCAGAAGCGATCTCCTAACCACATACTATCAATCTAACCTAACAAATTAACCTAATTCTTCTTAAATTAACGTGAGGAATGAAAGTTACCAACCTGTGAATTCTTGAGTAACAGATGTAGCAATTCTTCACTTCAACCCTTCTACAGCTCCAAAATCATTCAAGGTACCAAGTTCTTGCTTCTGTATGCAAGAGAATCGATGGAAAACGCCTGGAACTCCAAATCCGATAATGACTTGCAGGTGCTAAAATTCAATTGCTCATACACGATTCTTCAAGGCTTTGGCTATGGAATTGATCTGGAATCATTCAGTATCCTCCATAGAAGTTGTTGAGATCAAAAGAAAGATAAAAAATGGTGTAGAATGTAGAAACCGATTTCAATTTGCAATGAACAAAGTGAAGTTGCAAACTCTCTCCTCTTGATCAATTCTCACCAACCTTTCACTCAAGCCCCTTCTAATCAATATATAGATGATGTTGGACCTCTCTAGAATCTTCTGGATTCATCCAAGGAGAGGTTGAAATTCTCATATCATCCAAAATCTCATCTCATGCCATACTCACCCCAATTCTGGTTTCCCTTGTTGCAGCAGCTTGTCATGATCCCAAAATCTCCCCAAGTGAGATATTTGAGGTGTTACAAGGCCTTGGAAGCTTGTGTATTGATCTCTCATGTGTTTTGCAAATGTTACTTAATATGCAAGCAACTACTTTTCAAAGCAAGTCCACAAATTAGACCTCAAATCAAAATTGTGGCTAAACCAATGTTCTTAGAATGTTTCTTAGAGTCAAAATGATATATTACATGCCTTGGTTTGGATGTGTAGATTGAAAATATCAATTTCCAACTTTGGTTTATTTAACTTATACCCTTATTTTAGGTTATTTTTGCAAATTTGAGCTACAAGCATTTCCATCATCTCATGACCTCTTTACCAGCCTTATAATATCATTTTGAACAAGTTTGATGTTGAACATTTTTCCATTTGAAGCTTGGAAATGGGAGTTATGGCCTTATGCTTTAAATGACCTGTAACCTCCAAATGACCAAAATGCCCTTGACTTGTCAAAGCCATAACTTGAGTTCTACAAATCCTATCAAGGACTTCTAGTACTCTATAGAAAGCTAAGAGAATAAGGAACAACATTCATGTTGACCAAAAGTTCATAGGAATCATCCTTCTAGGGAAAAAGTTTGATGCAAGTTGGGTAACTTTTAAGCCCCCAAACTCACATACCTCAGATGACCTGTAACTTGTCAAAGTCATAACTTGAGTTATACAAATCCTATAAAGGACTTCTAGCACTCAAATTAAATCTAAGATCAAGCTATACAACATTCATGTTTGGGGTAAGATGAGATGGCAATCACATCTTGAGCTAAACTGCCTTGAAGATAGGGATCAAACTAGGGGATTTTACACTGTCAAGCCTTAGAAACCCTAGCTTGAAACTTCTCAAACTCTTCAATCATGATGAGTTTACCTTGGAATCATCCTTATAGCATCTCAATTGCATCAATCCATGATCACATGGCTCTTGGATTAGGTTTCAACCCTCTCCAAATCATCAGTTGACCTAGGGTTGACCCAGTCAAACCCTAACTGCACCACTCATGGCTGAGTCTTTTTAATCTTGCACAATGACCTGTCTAGGCCTCAAAGTGATCTTCAACATTTCTCATGAGCTCTCTCAAGGCTTCAAGTCCACATTCTTGGCTTCAGAATCATCTGAGGAGTTCCCATAACTCTCAAGTTAGGAGGCACACACTCTTAGGGTATCCTATAATCAACCCTTTTTGTCCCATGTCCATATTTTTTAACATTTTCAAATTATGGGCTTTGGAAAAAGTTGACTTTTTGTTGACTTTCAAAAGGACCTATAATGTCTTGGCTCATATCCTTCAAACGAAGAATTTTTAGGCTTGTCTTGTGAGACACAAAGTTGTATAGAATTAAACTTCCTTCAAAATGTGCTTTAGATGGGAAATTTTGATGAAACATGTGAAAGTTATGGCTGGTCAAAGTTTAGTTGACTTTTCCTACACAAAACCCTAATTTAGCAACTTTCAATTCTTGATGATCTGAGGTTTCCCTGATGAATCATGATCGACCCTTGATCAAATGATGAATTTCACCTTGTAATCTTGATGTTGACCAAAAATCTTGAAGTTTGACTTTGAGTTGACCACAGTTGTCCTCAGTTGACTTTTTGACCAAGTTAACTGATTTTCAGGTATCTGAGCATCTGACTGGCCAAACTTGTGAGGAAAGCTCTGAAACTTGACATGGGGATTCTTTGATGTATGTGGGATGTTATGAAGTCCACTTTAAGTTTTAGAAGTACATTTTGCTCGGGGAGACTCAAAACCCTAGTTCTAAGATCCACTGTTCAGGAGGAGGCTTTGATGAAACCTTCAATCCCTTTGACCAATTGCGAATCTTGTGACTATTAAGTAACCTCTTGGGACACATTGTCTTGAATAGAGGAGGGTTAATTTTGGGGTACAACAGCTGCCCCTGTTCAATTTTCTGAAACCTGAGGAGTTAGATTGACATGTCCTTCTTTCGTGACTTGAAGGTTGAAGAGGATTGAACATTGAAGCCCAAAAATTTTCACTCGCCGGTGTGTGAAGTAGTGCTGTTGGTTGGTTGTATTGCTTGAATGGGCTTAAAGATGCCATTCGGGGTAAAATGTTCTTCAGATATACCTTTTGGAGGATAAAGCAGTCCAAAACGTAGATTGATGTAATCTTGGGGGATGTAGCAGCCCAAGATGTTATTTGACGTGGTCCTGGAGGATAGAGCAGTCCAAGACGTTGTTATGTGTAATCCTAGAGGATAGATCGGTCCAAGACATTGTTTGAGGTAGCCCTTGGGGGAATATAGCAGCCCAAGATAGATACAGATGTAATCTGAGGGGATGTGGCAGCCCAAGACATTGATGGATGTAATCTTGAGGGTTGTAGCAGCTCAAGATATTGTTATATGTACTCCTAGAGGATAAAGAAAACTAAGATATTGTTATATACGTTCCTGGAGGATAAAGCAATCCAAGACATTGTCCCGGGGGTTTAAAGCAGCCCGAGAATAAGTTGTTGATGACGTGCGTCTGCTGGGGAATTAACCTGAAAAACAAGGTTAGTTCTATGCAATGTCATGATGTATATACGCTTTGCAAGACGATATTATTATCATAAATGAGAATGTTATATGCGTATGATATGAAATGATGTATGTATGAATTATGTAGTTGAAGCTTGTCAATAGCTTCATGTGACTACTGCCAGCTGGGGAAAATGAATCTCGATTCGTTATTGAAGACATTGTTCCCATCTTGATTCAGCATGTAGTATTTAGGACCCTTTTTGATTTCTGTTCATTGTACTTTTTATTGGAAGAATAGATTCCTGAATATCCTGACTGGGGATAAAAGAGATGGATATACCTCCGATGTATTATTTGACTATGTATTAACTCTTTTGGGGACACCATATTTAAGAGGAATCTGTCTGGGATTTTGTAGAACTGGAAGTAAAAGAGATTATTTGTAATGCTTTGTTGAAATAAATTCGTGAAGATTACTTTGTGGGGATGACCCTGCGAAGATCTGCTGGATATAGACTCTAGTGGGGATTCTTACCTCTGATAGTCCTTCGTAAATGCTGTTATTGTAATTTCATATGTATTTTATTTTTTGGTAAACATCAATCATATTCAAAAGAATATATTCATTCAATATAATCAATGGACATTTAAGCTTAAGTAAAACAGGAAAAGAAAACTGAATTGTATTAATTTTGAAAAATGGCCTATAAACAGGCAAGTTTTTGAACAATAAGACAGAAATCCTAGAGGAGTTCGTCGTAGAAAATTTGAAAAGAGTACAAGGGAAACAACTATGTGTAAATGATTCTATCAAGTTTCAAATTTGCTATTGCTATTATCTTCAAGCATCTCATCTCTTTGTTGTTGGAGAAGAAACAACTGGACTGATCTGCACCTTTTGAAGTTGATATTGGTAGTACAACTAGTTAAGGTTACATGGGTGATCCAACGAGACATAGTCGTACGCTTTAACCCCTAACTTTTTCCTGGATCTCCCTTTCGAGTTTTCACTCCACCGGGATACCCTTTTTTTCGCAAGCCGCTTTTTCAGGTTTTCGACTTGCCGGGTGTACAATTATATATATATATATATATATATATATATATATATATATATATATATATATATATATATATATATATATATATATATATATATATATATATATATATATATATATATATATATATATATATATATATATATATATATATATATATATATATATATATATATATATATATATATATATATATATATATATATATATATATATATATATATATATATATATATATATATATATATATATATATATATATATATATATATATATATATATATATATATATATATATATATATATATATATATATATATATATATATATATATATATATATATATATATATATATATATATATATATATATATATATATATATATATATATATATATATATATATATATATATATATATATATATATATCCCTAATTTTTGCCTGAACCTTTTTGGTTCGCCGGGATGCCCTTATTTTTGCCTAGGCCAGTCAACCTAGCGAGTTCTTTTTTCTATGCGTAGTATTTTTTGACTATGTCCGTGTTCACGGGTTGCGGGAAATCTTCACCATCCATGGTGGCATGTATCATGGCACCTCCAGAAAAAACCCTCTTGACTACAAATGGCCCTTCATAAGTGGGAGTCTATTTTCCCCTAAGATCACCTTGTGGTAATATGATACACTTAATTATCAAATCTCCAGCCTGGTAGACCTGATGTTTGACTTTCTTATTAAAGGCTTTGATCATACGCTTCTGATACATCTGACCATGACAAACTACTGCAAGCCTCTTCTCATCAATCAAATTTATCTGGTCAGGTCGAGTCTGAATCCATTCATCTTCCACTAAGTCTGCATCTCTCATAATTCTCAAAGAAGGAATCTGAACCTCAACAGGTAAAACTGCTTCCATACCATAAACAAGAGAGAACGGGGTTACCCCAGTTGAAGTGCGTATTGTGGTACGGTAACCATGAAGAGAAAATGGTAACATCTCGTTCCAATCTTTGTATGTCACTGTTATCTTTTGCAAAATCTTCTTAATATTCTTGTTGGCGGCTTCCACTGCGCCATTCATATTTGTTCGATATGGAGAAGAATTGTGATGTTTGATCTTGAACCGCGTGCAAAGTTCAGTAATCATAGTATTGTTCATATTAGTACCATTGTCCGTGATAATCCTTTCGGGGATGCCATATCTACATATAAGATTATGCTTGATAAACCGAGCCACAACATTCTTGGTAACAGAAGCGAACGAAGTTACCTCTACCCATTTCGTAAAGTAATAAATAGCAACAAGAATGAAACAATGTTCATTGGAAGCTGTAGGTTTGATCTCACCGATCATATCAATGCCTCACATTGCAAAAGGCCAAGGAGCAGTCAGAATATTCAATGAAACTGGAGGAACATGTACTTTATCAGCATATATCTAGCATTTATGACTAGTCTTGTGAGACACAAAGTTGTAAAGAATTAAACTTCCTTCAAAATGAGCTTTTGATGGGAAATTTTTGATGAAACATGTGAAAGTTATGGCTGGTCAAAGTTCAGTTGACTTTTCCTACACAAAACCCTAATTTAGCAACTTCCGATTCTTGATGATCTGAGGTTTCCCTGATGAATCATGATCGACCCTTGATCAAATGATGAATTTCACCTCGTAATATTGATGTTGACCAAAAATCTTGAAGTTTGACTTTGAGTTGACCACAGTTGTCCTCAGTTGACTTTTAGACCAAGTTAACTGATTTTTAGGTATCTGAGCATCTGACTAGCCAAACTTGTGAGGAAAGCTCTGAAACTTGACATGGGGATTCTTTAAAGTATGTGGGTTGTTATGAAGTCCACATTAAATTTTAGAAACCCATTTTACTCTGGGAGACTCAAAACCCTAGTTCTAAGATCCACTGTTCAGGAGGAGGCTTTGATGAAACCTTCAATCTCTTTGACCAATTGTGAATCTTGTGACTATTAAATAACCTCTTGGGACACATTATCTTGAATATGGGAGGGTAAATTTTAGGGTACAACACCACCACAAGCACATCTCAACCAAGCATTTCTTCAAACTCAGGCAATGCAAAATGATCATCACTTGAACAACATCCACCAACTATGTATCCAAGTGGAAACCGAACAACGCGTGTAGAATAATCAAGATTAAATGAACACGAACATCAATACATATCCAAAACAACTCACTCAAATGCATCATATTGATCCATGAAGATTCAAAGTGAGAAGCAACTAAAACATGCTTGAAAATAAGCAAATTTGGCATTCTGGTTCAGTGTTAATCGGTTAACACTATTGGTTAACCGATTAACCATTAAAATTTTTTGAAAATTCGCATTGATTAATCGATTAAGCAGTTTTTACTGCAACTGGTTAACCGATTAACACTGTACCAGAAGCAGAAAACAGCAGCTCAAAATCAGTTTTGGCAATTAATCAATTGTGCAACAATCCACATGATCATATAATCACTTATGCATGAATTTAAACCAGAATACTGTGATCCAATAGCATGTAAACACATTCAACATCAAGATCACAAATCATACGAATCGAAATCCCTAAAATCAAACAAAAATTCAAGATCTACATCGATTATGCAAAATAAGCTCAAAATAGCAACGAATCTAGAATTTCCAACCTACAAAGCTGAGATTTGCTTTGGTTAATGTTGATTCAACTTCAATTGAGCAGATCTGAGCAAGAAAACCAGAGATCCTTTGAGATTCACGCGATTTCTTGTAGTATAAGTGAAAATCAAGCACAATTAAGCAAAATCGATCAGAATAAGCTCCTTCAAATCATCTTCGAAGTTCAGATCCATACTAGCACAAAAATTGGATGGAGAAATAAAGATAATAAGGATGAAGGATGAATGTTTTAGCTCTAGAATTCAATGATTCTAATGGAGAATAAAAGAATTCAAGGTGTGAGCTCTAATGGAGGTTGTGGAGTGAAAAGTTGAGAGCAAAATTCAAGAGTGTGTGAATTCTGAAAATGAGAATGAAATTATGAGGATTCTCCCTTGAGGTTTGGAGCAAAATCATTTAAATACCCCCTAGGTTAGGAGTAGAATGATGGTTTGGAGTGTGGTTATGAAAAATGGAATGGAATTAGGAATGGGATATTAGAGGGAATTTGAAATGATTTTGAAAATTAACCAAAATTCAAAGTGGTTCTAGATCCTTCCTCTTATATAAAATCAAATTCACATGTGATCAAAATGGACCCAAAGTGGCTACCCTGGAAAATTGCACGTGGAAAGGCAAATTTTGCCTTGGTTAATCGGTTAACCATCTGGGTTAATCGATTAACACCCTTGAAAATTTGAATTTGGCCTGATTTTGCCATGGTTAATCGGTTAACCATATTGGTTAATCGGTTAACACCTTAAAGATTTGAATTTTGGCGCTTTTTGCAGGGAAATGTGCACAACTGTCCGTTTTCTTTCATTTTGAGCCTCCGAAACTTGCCCTTGAATACCATAGTTGTGAGAATGCTTGAGATAGCCTGAGCGTTGTTCCTGAGCCGAGAATTAACCTGCAAAATAAAATAAAATCGGCCGCTTGATCACTGGGAAAAATAAATGCCGGAACCCCTGATGTTCGTTGTTCAGTCTCTTACGCTAAAAAGAAACCTGAGCCACAGAAATATCCTTGATCCCATGCCTTGAGAACAAACGCTATGATATGCAAAATGAGAAAACGAAAATAAAACATAAGCCAAGTACGAAAAGTGTTGGTCAAATTTTGGGGTTCAACAGCTGCCCCTATTCAAATGACTTTGACCTGAAGGGATGAAAAGCGAACGACTTTCAAACATTTAAGGTAAAAGACAGTTGAATACCAAAGAACCCAGAAATTTTCCAGCCGCAACAAGAAATTGTAGAACTGATTCCCCGAAGTAGAATCACCAGAGAAAACTGTATCTGATAGTTGCAATGGTAACGAACTAACTGATTACCAATTAGAAAACATTGACACGCAATCGGAAGAAACATCTATTAACACGTAGACAACGCCACTAAGTCGGTAGAAAAACATCTGATTTCACCATCAAGCATCTGTTAAACAAACCAGGCAGCGAACCCGAAGGCCGGCTCAATACGAAGTTGAAAACATCTGCTATCAGGCATCGAACCCGAAGGCCGGCTCAACACGAAGTTGAAACATCTGCTAAACAGCAAGCATCCGCTAAATAAAAGCAAGCATCGAACCCGAAGGCCGGCTCAACACGAAGTTGAGAACATCTGCTAACTAGCAGGCATTCGCTAAATAAAAGCGAGCATCGAACCCGAAGGTCGGCTCAACACGAAGTTGAGGACATCTGCTAACCATCAGGAATTCGCTAAATAAAAGCGAGCATCGAACCCGAAGGCCGGCTCAACACAAAGTTGAGAACGTCTATTAACCAGCAGGCAACGAACCCGAAGGCTGGCTCAACACGAAGTTGAGAACATCTGCTAATCTAAGAAGGAATCAAACCCGAAGGCAGGCTCAACACGAAGTTGAGAACATCTGCTAATCCAAGCAGGCATCGAACCCGAAGGTGACTCAACATGAAGTTGAGAACATCTGCTAATCCAAGCAGGCATCGAACTGGAAGGCCGACTCAACACGAAGTTGAGAATATCTGCTAATCCAAGCAGGCATCGAACGTGAAGTCCGGCTCAACACGAAGTTGAGAACATCTACTAATCCAAGCAGGCATCAAACTCGAAGTCCGACTCAATACGAAGTTCAGAAGAGAATCCATCAATTCCCAATCTGAAAGGAGAAATCCACTGGGAAAATAATGAATTTGAATTAGTAAAATCTGTTGGGGAGATAAGATGGACACATCCATCAAAGATTTTGCTGGGGTCTGGATGCCGCACAGGAAAAATAAATCATCAACATACTTACTGGGGTCTTGATACCGCACGGGCTTAAAGAATAAACTAGTAGTAGCCGGGGTATGGATACCGCACGGGCTAAAGAATAAATTGTATGCTGGAGATACACCTGAAGATAAAGAGGTAACAACCTGGCTTATGTTTCAAATGCATATGTTTGAAAATGGTGTAATGCTCCATACAAGATGGAAATGCTACGCGTCTGGGAGGATGCTATGCACAATGTAGATGCAAATGAAACCAAGTCAGCAAAATAAATGCTGAAGAGACGAAAGCGATCCTGCCGGGGAAAGATAAAACATTTCCAAGTACAATTGGACTTATGTTGGGTAAATAAGCCCTGGATGGCCTCCTAGAAAAGAACTCTCTCGGGTAACACTGCTCTGACAAGAACAAAAATCCACTTCACTGAGGATCAACTCTAGATTCCGTTGAGGAAAACGCCCTAGATGGCTTACCAGAATACAAATTTTTTGGGGAACAAATGACTCGGCTGGAGAAATGCCCTGGATGGCCTTTCAGAATACAACATTCTGGAGAATAGACGACCCTACTAGAGAAGAAAAGCCAATTGCTGAGATCAACTCAACTCTACTGGGGACTAAACAACTTTATAGGGGAAGTACAACCAACTACTGAGGTCGACCCTGCTCTACCGAGGAAATCATCTCTGAATGACCTCCTAGAACACCGCAAATTATCTAGGGTACGAAGCAAACTGCTAGAAATAAATCTTCTCTGCCAGAGACTCCGCTCTGCTGGAGATTAACTCGATCTGCCAGGGATTAAGGATACACAAACAAGATTTACTGGGATGATATCCCACACTCTCTCTACTAAGGATGGGAAATAACCTTCTCGGGAAACGAATCCACTCTGCGGGGAAGAAAACTACTCTGTTAGGGGAGAGCACAGTTCGCTGAGGGATTAAGCAATGAGGGAATCAACATCAACCTTTGCTTGGGGAAAACTCTGCTTGGCGAATGGTTCAATGACCTAGACTCTGAGGAGATAGGGGTCAAGGACCTAGACTCTGCGGGGAAACAGAATTCTGAATTTGCTCCGCTACTAGGGATATAATCCTGAATTTTCCTGATGGAGAGTACTTCAATCTTGACCTGCCGAGCGTTGCAGTGAGAATCGTGATACCAAGCTATTGAATTAACTTGAATCTTGAATTCTTAAATTCACAACCGGACTTTAATTTATCCAAAGGAAAGGCCTAAAGAAAGAAAAACCTTTTGCGCGATGTAACAACAATGCTAAGAGATTCGGGGATCGGGGGTTGGTTATGCATAGGGTAGGTATTTCACATCCTAAACATCCGTAGTACCCTACGGGAACCTTTTGTTTGTTTGCATGCTAGGTTTGGTGGATATTTGCTAAGGTTTGGAATTGGATAAAGAGTGTAGATTGATAGGTAAAGACCTAATGACTTGTTTCTAAGTTTGCTCGCAAAGACATCGCGTCCTCTGCCTACGTATCCTAACTAGGATAGAATCAGAGCAATCGTAGTTCACCTCACAAGGGTTAAAGAACACTTGATTATGACCAAGGTTTAGGGGGGGAACAAGCATAACAATACTTGTGTAGAGTTTCACAAAACTCTCTAGATCTATGTTGTAACATTCAAAGGGGAAATAAGTAATCATTACTATGATTCTTATATAGAGTTAACAAACTCTATCCTAGGGTTCTAATTGAAGAGTAATCCTAGTAAAGGTGGGTCTTTTAGACTTGCAGCAAAGTCAAATGGCTTATGTGTTCTAACTTAACTAAGCTAGGGTCCAAGATGACTTTACAAAGTCAAGGGAGGGGGTAATGAGCTATCCATGACACAAGGGTCAATGGAGAGACTTTTCCTTTGGAAGGAGAGAGAAGGGAGGCAACTGGGATGAGAACTAGAGAGTTCCATCACTTGGGGAAGAAATAAATTGACAAAGAAGTAAGCATGATAAACATAATGAATATAAGAGATATGATTTCAATCAAAGATGAGCAAGCATATTACTATGAGCAAGTATTTCAAGTGAGATTGATGGTAACTACCATGGTATATAAGCATGTTACAACAAGCATATCTTGACAAAGATGAAGGCATGTCTTAAAAAATGGAAAGCATAATCTTGACAAGGATTGGGGACATGATAAAGGTGACAACCATGTAAACAAATAACACTTTGAAAATAATCATGTCATAACCTCAAAGCGTAACAACAATATGCATAGATAACAATCTCACACAATTAAATTAGTTTAAACCTCGTAATTTAGGAGGTATAAATATTCATAGCAATAACCAACAAAAGATGAAATCTCATCATGCTAACAAACATGAAGAAAGCAAATACCAATAAATCTTACAAGATAAAAGTAGACATGGCATAAGGGAAATTTAATCGAGACATAAGGTGACGACCTAAGAGTTGTTAGAACACAGATTGGTTCTTAATAATTACTCTTTGTTTTGATGATAACTGTTAGGAAATTTATATTTAAGAATTATATACTCTAAAATTTGTTTGAGAGTTTTACTGCAGATTGAAATAATATTAACTCTCTAGAAGCAAATCTGTTTTGTATACAAGAAGTTATTCTGACTCTGAAGCGCCAGATGCACCTTACAGAAGAATGTGTTTGCTCCTTACAGAAGATCCTGAGCGTAGTCTCCAGAAGGATCTGAAGCAAGAAGCTCCAGAACATTCTGAGTCAGAAGCATCTGAAGATAATCAGAAGCATCTGTAGCTGAAGCATTTGAAGCATAGAAGAATATTGATTGAAGAGTTTCTCAAAGCATTAGTCTACAGAAGTTTCTAAAAGTACCAACGCTGCCAAGTACTGAAGTTCTGTGTCATAAATGCTCTGATGATCAACACGCTGAAAGCACACCTGCTGCAGAAGACTCTGATACAACATAGTTCTGAATCTCATTAGAAGACTCTGATCCATTCAGACTCTGAAGAACTTGCTGAAAACTGAAGAAGCAATTTTCAAGAATATATCTGTTGGAGTTGTTCAACGTCTCTTTCCTTATTTGTGCTAGACACACTTACACAGACAAAAAGGATTTTTCCGTGTCATCTACTTCTAGGAAAGGTCACTTGATGTGAAGACAAAAAGGCTCAGACCTTTATGGGACTCTCTTTTCAACGCTCAGCTTGCATGGATCAGCTGCCTATAAAAGGAGAACTTCACCACATTCTTCAGTTACACACTTTGCTGAAAAGAAATCATTATATTCTAAAGCTCTCATTTATTCTTATTCTTCATAGAATCTCATTGTACTTAAACTTAAGAGAAAAATCACTGTTGTGATAAAAGCTTTATAGAAGCATTAATACTTTTGTATTTAATTTACATTGATTGTAAAGGATATTCCTTAAGAGGATTCAGTTAGAATCAGTAGCTCTTGAGAAGACTAAGAACTGTTGTTCTTAGGTGATACTATTGTAATCAGTTTGATTTAATAGTGGATTAAGTCCTTGTTGAGAAAGGCAAATCACTCTAGGAAGGGTGGACTGGAGTAGTTGTTAAACGAACCAGGATAAAAATAATTGTGTGATTATTTTTTAAGTCTTAACTTATCATACTTATTCAACCCCCCTTCTAAGTATTATCTCACCTTCAAGAGTGAGTTTACTAACAAGCAAACCAAAAGCATTGTTAAAATAATTAATCATGAGATCTCAATCCACCAAACAAAACTAGACATCACAATGACGAGTTTGCAAAAAGAATGAGTTAAGAAAGATGGAAGATCAATAAGTTATGAATATTTGAAGTTGAAGTGATTTATGACAATAAAAACAAATAAACAAAATAATAAAAAGAGGAAGGGCCAAGTTGGGAGTTGAACCCAGGCCTTTATGCTTACAAACACACCAACTCTACCACTGAAGCACTATGCGCGTGCTGGTATGGAAAGGAAAGGAATGAATAAAATATAAAACAACGAGAAAAGAAAATAATTGAAGCAAAAAATGCCTCGCTGGGGCTCGAACCCAGGACACAAGGCAAGATAGGCGTTTTTATGGCAAGGCAATAACCACTGGGGTGGCGATACATCCAAGTATAAAGCCACCCCTAAAAATACTTAAGCCTTCCATGATTGAAAATCTGGGCAACAAACAAACCAACAAAACCAAATGCATGTAGGATCCAAACTTGATCAAAACAACTCCAAATTTGACGAAATAAAAGCCTATCTTGTGTAGAATTAAACAAGGATTAAGATGGCAAAATTAGTTTCCCAAGATAATGCATAGAGAACAAAACACAATTGCAAATGCAAACATGATGTTTGGATGTGTTTTTGAAGTTGTGGTTCCAAACAGATGCATTTAAAGCCAAATGCAAGTATGCACAAACTCTAAATGAGTTATCAATTGATTCTAGATGGCAAGTGGATCCAAACTCAACTTAAACGACATATGACATATGGATTGCAAACAAAAACTCAGGTCATGGAAAGGGATCCCTCTTAAAAACAGTTGGGCTGTTAACCAACTTCAAGCAATTCACATTCAATCATAAAGGTTTGGCTCTTTCAAAAGAATAAGACACACATCATAGGCAATAAAAAAACAGAAGCAACAAATGTCATGTTGGAGGCATGGATCAAAAAGACTGAAAAACTGTTTAAAAAAAAAAGGAAAGTAAAGCAAGATGCATCAAGCTACATTTCAAAACATCAACACATACTTCCAAGGATCCATACTCTACCAAGACGGGAACATGGATATACAAGATTGCAATACCTCAGCTGAAACCTTAACATCACAGCAGGTTGATAAACTTCTCAACAGTCATGGCCAGAAAATTAGTACATCCTTCAAATCAAAATTCTAATAGCATACATAATGAATGTCAACTATAGTGCTTTTACAAAAGCACTGCCTATCTACAGACCAAAGGTCAACTTCAAATTCTAACATGGCTAGCAAGCAAGTAACAGTGGTGAGCCAACATAAGTTGAGCAGATAGATGATTAAATCCAAAATCCAAGGCAGTTTGGAACAAAACAGGAATGGTATCACAATGTACACATTTTTATACAGCAGGTCATGAACCTTATTATACACAAGACTGCAATGTTTGAAATCAAAAGCATCAGAGTTTAAATCATTTCAAAATAGACAGTGAGCAACAGATCATGTATAGGTTTTCTAGGATAACAACCATGTTCATCCAAACTTCTATTGGTCTAGGCAGCAGCCACCAATTGAGCTCTTGGTATTCCAACCCATGAATTCCAATCATAGCTCCAGCAAATTCAGAATTTGCAACAAGCTCAAAAGGGCTCAAAGTAAAAAAAGTTTCAAGCAACTGCCTAAAGGCACATAACATATACAATCATGTATTAAGGGCAATCAATCAATCTACAAATGACAGGAACAAACTGGCTATTACCACACCAAACATCATACAATGGACCCTTATATACCAACTACCAAATCATCAATCAAATGACAAAGTTTGAAATCAAAAAAAGAAGGCTAGCCTAAACTCTCAACATAACAGCATGATTGTAGAGACTCTGTTGAAAAAAACAAACATCACACTGTAATAAAAAGATGATTTTGAAAACAACAAAAGTTTGATAATCTGACAGCCAGCCAGTTTTAGTATTCAAACCAAACTTATTGATGAATTCCAAAGCATAATTCACAACAAATCATAAAAACAAAACCATGGCATAAATCAAGTAAGGCTGTTTTGGTCACAGGTTTTGACAGCAAACTAAGATGTCCTGAACATTCTTTCAAAGATTGACTGATTCGTCAACAAGCATCCCTTGGACAGCAAGACATATCAAGGAAATGCACAGGTCATCCTTGTTTTCAATCATTACTCCTAATGGCCTCCATAACAGCTACCAATCTAAAATGATGGTTACCTTAATGACAGCTTTTAAATTACACAAACAAAAGCAAGAATAACAGATTTTGACAGCCACATATGCAAAACCAATATGAATCATCAAATGTTGCAACAACAGCTAGTGCATCTTTTCACAAGAAAACAACTTTATTCCATGGCTGAACAGCCCACCAGCAATGTTACAACCTCAAAGGGATTGAGAAATTTAAAAAAATGGCTTGGCAGAAACAAAACACATTGAAAGATCAAGTTTCAAAACAGGTTTAGCATGAAAAACAGGTCTTGACAGTGTTCAAAACAATTGGTCTATTCCAACACCACAGTGTTATCACTCACTTAAGCATAAAGTAAAAAAAAACAGAATGAGTCATCAAAAATTTGACAAACTCTGATTCACATAATTCTACAACAATGAAACTTTGAACATAGGGACAAACAAGCTTAAACTACAAATTGCTCCCAATTATACATGATGATACAGTTACTTTGAACAAGTGTTGATATAGAAAAAATTGGAAGATCAAGAATACAAACTTCAACATGGTAATCAAGATAAAAAAAATAAATAGAGCAAGATGGTTTTGGTCTGACAGCAGCAAAGCACACCTTGACCACATCTCAGTTCCGAACAAAAATCTTAGATGGAGGTCACAACATAAATCAACTTCTACTATAAGAAAACTAGCTTGACAAAACTAGGTAGGATTTGACACACTCAACCCTCAAAAACAGTTATTACATTGCCAAAGTTCAAATTATTTCATCAAGCTAAATCACCACATGAAGTCACAACTTCACTAATCAAACAAAGGAATTATCATGATCAGTACCACAAATCTTAACATTACAATGCTAAATCAAGGATAATGTACACTGGAATCAAAGAGTCAACACACTAAAACATGTCAAGTTGACAAACTCAAACTCAGCATAAGCTTTGACAACAGTCCTAAAATAGTGCTCCAATGACAGTTAACTAGTTCTAGCATACATACTAAGTCCTAAGAGTAATTAACATAACAATGTCAATTTAACAACCAAAACACGACAACAGACATAAATAAATCAAACCAACATGACAATGTATATGCTTCTCAACATAACCAATAATACATGATGTTGCCTAAGTCAAACCTTAGCACACTCAAAGTATGCTTTTTCTATGATTGTAGTTCAAAGGCAGCCAAACATAACAACAAGTCCAATGTGATAAACCAAACTTTCAAGTTTAGGATTCAAACATGTGTTGATGATATTTATGCATACAAGGAAGGGGTTTATAAGTAATAACCTCTTGTAGATTCCTCTCAACCAGCTAACAGCACAAAGCAAGAATTCCCTCCTCTTTTGAGCCAACTTGTAGTCTCCTTCCTTTTTGAAGCAAAATGCAATTTTATGGATAGTTGAGGAAATGTACTTCACCAATAGTTTTCAATGCTTTGGACAGTTGTATTATGACATATGTGAGGTGTGTGGATGATTAAAACAACTGAAATAGACCTAGACCAAAATTTGGCAAGTTTTGAGGGTTGTGGTCAAACTTTCTTAGTATGAAAGTTGACTTTTGGCAATTTGATAGTTTTTGAAGATTTAAAGGTATGAACACCTTCTATATGACATTTTGAGATTGTAGGTGTGGTTTTTAAAGGTTAGGAAAGGGTGAAGCTAGTCTTGAGCAGAATTTGCTCAAGACAGTTTTTTTTTGTGAAAATGGAGATTTTTTTGAGATTTTGAGATTTCTTGATGAGTGAGAGGAGAATGAGAGCTGTGAGGTTGTGATATTGCTCTGGTGTGTGTGAAGATGGTGAGAATGCCTCTATTTATAGGAGGAGTGAGAGTGAGGACAACTTGGTAACTTGCCACTTTTGGAGGGAAATTGTGAAGTATTTTGCAAAATCTTGCCAATATCTTTGTGATAGCCATTTTCACATCAGCTCCAATGCTCTATGCAAGTAAATGGCAGTTGGAAGGATGGCTGAGGTGATAGGAGAGAGTCCTTGCTAGTAGGGGACTGCTGCTGTCATGATATGGGAAAAAGTTTCTCTTTCATGGTGTAACAATGATTATTATAATGCTTACTTGCCCCAAGTTGTACAAACTCTCCGATTCTTCATTTTTTCTGGTTTTTACATCATCCAAGCCTCATGATATCAGAAAGAAACAAAGCCCAATAGCTGAGTGTAGCCCATATTGATTAATACTAAATTTTGAAAAATGTTGAATTGGTGATCTCAAGTGTGACAGACCCAACTTCAAGGCATCATAGCTCCTAGCTCATAAATCTCCTTGGGGAGTTATTGCACTTTTTAGAAAGCCCTTGTGTAGCTCTACAACTTTCATGTTTTGGTAATTTCCAAATTCTTGATGGAACTAGGTTGAAAAACCTTTCAAAGTTCTGAAAAAAAAGTGGTTTGTATGGCCAGAATTTGTGAAATTTCACTAAGTCCTTTACCCTTGAAAAATGATTTTTGCCATAACTCCAATTCCATGCATTTTTTGAATATGGACCACTGTGGGACTTTTGTAGGGTTTGTCAAGACCTTTCAAACAAGCTTAGAACCACCTCAATTGGATGTGTGGTTGAGGAGTTATGGTTTTGCCCCTTTTGAAACCCTAATTCCCGATTTTTGCAATTACTTCCTAACCCTTGATCCAATGGTCATGAAATTTTATGGGGAGGTGTAATATGATATAAGGAACATTTTTCATTCACACCTTGAAGTCAAATTCCTTATTGTTGGAGAGTTGACTTTTTGGTCAACTTTTCGATCGATCGGTGTCTACCGAGTCGCCCGTTGGTGATCCGGACATCCTGAGGACTTGAAACTCTTTGGACGGACTTTACTAAGCCATAGGAGCTTAATGGACCTCGATCCCATCATTGAAATACTCTTTGAATCAAAAGTCAGACTACAGTTGACTTTTTCCAGTCAAAAACCCTAATCGGGTATCTCAAATTGCACTGTTCTCGAACCTCGGGTGACCACCTCAAATTGGATTCATACTTGACCTAATGTTGTATTCTTGATCTTGTTTGAAGTTGAATCAATCCAAAACATCGATTGATCGGACCACTGAAGTCTCGATTTTGATGGTACGGAACCCTAATTCACCTGTATCTTGACAAAGATAAACTTGAACTGGATTAAGGTTAGTTAATCAAATGAATATGATCCTACAATGATGATGAGGATCTAAGGGGTCAAAATTTGGGGTGCAACACCGAGATGACAGTGCAAACACTCCACTTACTGGGGATAAGCGCATACATTCAATCTGCTGGGGATAGGTGTGCACACTCAAATAGCTTAGGGGATAATTCTCCTCTACCAAGTAAATAAAATCTTGAATTGCTGATGGAACCCTGATCACCTACAGCATCCAACCTGCTGAGGAAGGACTAGTCTCAAACTACACCACTTCCTTCTATGGGGACATGGTGATCCTACTAGGGATACACCTCTGAAATATGCCCCTAGTGCAATAGCCCTGCAAATAAACAAATAAGATATCCTGCACAACAGAAACTATCTTGGTCGTCATCCCTGACATGGTTCAAGCAAAATCAAAGTTTTAATGATTATTAGCAAAGCTCACAAGTTTATGTACGCAAAGTTTTATCAAAAACCCCAGGCGTTTTTTGCAAACAAAACAATAAAAGATAGAGCAAGAACAACAATTTACTGAATAGCATGTACTTTATTGACAAATGACCTGTAAATAGGCAGATTTTACAACAGATACAACTCCTGAAAAGAGAAAGTTGCGCAAAATTTATAGAAATGCACAAAATATACAACATGTCGGCAATGTGGTGCCGACGAACACCATGTATTGATTCATCTATGACTCGCATGAATTTGATGCTTTTCTAATGCTTTATCCTCTGAAGAGATTGATTCGGATGAACGGCCCTCAGGTCCTCCCATAATCCACTATGCTCCGAAGATCAATACACAGACCACAACCATTTGCTTTTCAAATCCCTAACTTCTGCCTGAGTCGCCCTTGCGGGTTTTCGATTCACCGGGATATCCATTTTTGCCAAAGTCGCCTTTTCAGGTTTTCAAATTTGCGGGTTTACATATTTTATTTTTATCCCTAACTTTTTCCTGAACCCAATCTTTTTATGGTTCGCCAGGATGCCCCATTTTTTCCTGGATATTCTTTTTTCTTTCCAGCAGGTCTATTTTAAGCAAAGTATTTTTTAAATGCGTCTGCGTTCACAGGGGATGTGAAATCTTCATCATCCATGGTTAACAGCAATAAGGCTCCTCTTGAGAAGACCTTTCTTACGGCATATGGCCCTTCATAATTGGGAGTCCATTTGCCCCTATGATCAACTTGTGGAGGGAGAATCTTCTTCAACACTAAATCACCTGCCTGAAAGCTCCAACGGCACACCTTCATGTCAAAAGCTTTCTTCATCCTACTCTAATACAACCGACCATATGCAATGGATGTCAGCCTCTTCTTGTCCATCAGGATGAGCTAATTCAATCTGTTCATTACCCATTCTACCTCATCAAGCTTGACGTTGATCAGAACTCTCAAAGAAGGAATCTCGACTTCTAATGGTAGGACAGCTTCGATAGCATACACCAATGAGAATGGAGTTGACCCAGTTGACATACGTACCAAAGTACAATATCTGTGTAAAGCAAAGGGCAACATCTCGTGCCAATCTTTATAGGTTACAACCATCTTCTACACAATCTTCTTTATATTCTTATTGACAATTTCAACAGCGCTATTCATCTTCGGAAGATAGGGAGAAGAGTTATAATGCTCAATTTTGAAACTCTGGCACAGTTGCTTCATCATCTTGTTATTCAAATTTGAACCATTATCAATAATGGTTCTCTCAGGCACTCCGTAACGACAGATGATGTCCTTCTTGATAAAACAGGCTACGATCTTCCTGGTAATGTTGGCATAGGAGGCGACTTCAACCCATTTAGTGAAATAGTCAATGGCCACTAAGATGAAGCGATGTCCATTGGATGCGGTCGGCTCAATCTTGTCGATCATGTCAATTCCCGACATAGAAAAGGGCAAGGGAGACGCCATGACATTCAAAGGACTCAGCGGCACATGAATCTTATCGGCATAAATCTGACATTTATGGCACTTCTTTGCATACTTGAAGCAATCAGACTCCATAGCCAACCAATAGTATCATACTCGCAGCAACTTTCGAGACATGGCATGCTCGCTTACATGTGTACCAAATGCGCCCTTGTTGACCTCTTCCATAAGCAAACCTGCTTCTTTTTCGTCCACGCATCTCAACAGAACTAAGTAAAAACTCCTCTGGTAGAGTACACCATCTTGGTTCAGATAGAAGTTTACAGACAACCTCCTCAAGGTCTTCTTATCTCGGCTCGATGCCCCAGGCGGATATTCTTGATTCTTGAGAAAGTTCTGGATATCATAATACCATGGCTTACCATCAGAAGCTTCTTCTATTGCAAGCATGAATCTTGGCCTATCGAGGCGTAAGATGACGATTCTCGGAGCATCGTTCCAATAGTTCACTTTATACATCAAGGACAACATAGCCAAAGCATCTGCCATCTGGTTCTGCGCTCTTGGCACGTGATGAAACTCTACCCTGTCAAAGAAAGGTAACAACCTATTGGCATAGTTCATATAAGGAATCAAGTTGGGTTGATGGGTCTCCTATTCTCCCTTGATTTGATTGACCACCAAAGCTGAATCACCATAGATATCAAGGTTTTTTATTCTCAAATCAATCGCTTCTTCAATACCCATGATACATGCTTCATACTCAGCTTCTTTGTTTGTGCAAGGAAATGTTAACCTGGCAGTGAATGGTATATAAGAACCATGGGGAGTCGTAATGATTGCCCCAATCCCACTTCCGTAGGAGTTAACAGCACCGTTAAAAATCATTCTCCACTGGGAGCCTATCTCAGGACCTTCGTCGGGTGGTAGTTCATTGCAATCCTTCATTTTCAAGAACATGATATCCTCATCAAGAAATTCATATTTCATCGGTTGATAGTCGTCGATCGGTTGCCCTGCAAGATATTCTGACATAACACTCCCCTTAATGGCTTTTTGGGAGACGTATTGAATGTCGTATTCTGTCAAAACCATTTGCCACCTAGAAATCCTTCCCGAAAGTGCTTGCTTTTCAAAAACATATTTAATCGGATCCATCTTCGAAGTTAACATGGTTGTGTGATTTAACATATATTGCCTTAGGCGTTTGGCAGCCCAAGCGAGTGCACAACACATCTTTTCGAGCATTGAGTACCTGGACTCACAATCTGTGAACTTTTTACTCAAGTAATAGACGACATGCTCTTTCCTTCCTGTCTCGTCGTGATGACCGAGAACACAACTCATGGAATTCTCCAGAACCGTTAAGTACATTATTAATGGTCTTCTAGCCACTAGAGGCATCAGTATCGGAGGTTCCTGCAAATATTCCTTTATTTTTTCAAATGCCCTTTGGCAACTTTCGTTCCAGACAACCGCCTAATCTTTCTTCAACAATTTAAACATTGGTTCACACATGGTTGTGAGGTGAGATATGAACCTAGCGATGTAGTTCAATCTACCCAAGAAACCACAAACCTCTTTCTCTGTTTTCGGCGCTGGCATTTCTTGAATTGCTTTTATTTTTGCAGGATCGACCTCGATTCCTCTTTCACTGACTATGAACCCTAGCAACTTTCCTGACCGTACACCAAAAGTGCACTTGTTCGGATTCAACCACAATCTGAATTTCCTTAGCCTCTCAAACAGCTTCAAAAGATTAACCAGATGCTCTTCCTCCGTCTGTGACTTCGCAATCATGTCATTAACATAGACCTCGATCTTATGATGAATCATATCATGAAAGAGAGTCACCATTGCCCGCTGATAGGTTGCCCCTACATTATTCAATCGAAAGGGCATTACCTTGTAGCAAAAAGTCCCCCATGGTGTGATAAAAGTTGTTTTTTCCATGTCCACTGGCGCCATCTTAATCTGATTGTATCCGGAGAAACTGTCCATGAAGGAAAACACTAAAAATTGCGCAGTATTATCAACAAGTACATCAATATGAGGAAACGAGAAATCATCTTTTAGGCTCACTTTGTTCAAGTCTCTATAATCAACATACATCCTGACTTTTCCATCCTTCTTAGGCACGGGAACGATGTTAGCGACCCACGGAGGGTAAGTTGTTAAGGCAAGAAAACATGTGTCCAATTGCTTATGGACCTCCTCTTTGATCTTCACCACCATATCTGGTCTGGTCCTTCTCAACTTCTGCTTTACCGGTGGACTCTCTTCACGAAGAGGTAAGTGATGGACCACAATGTTTGTATCAAGTCTGGGCATGTCTTCATATGACCAAGTAAAGATGTCACTATACTCTCGGAGCATTTCGACCAATCTTTGCTTGATATCATCTTGCAATGCAGCCTATATCCTGACTTCCCTTCTAACTTCTTCTATACCCAAATTAATGATCTCGATTTCCTCCTGACGAGGCAGAATAACTTTCTCTTCTTATTTCAACAACCTGGCGAGCTCTTCAGGAAGGTCTTCGTCTTCCTCAATCTCTTCTTCAGCTTGAAAGATTGGATTATCAAAGTCATACCGAGTCATAGACGATTCTGAATCGGTGGCATCTGGGATGTGAAACCTGCTGAATGAAGATTTAATGCTTTTAAAAATGATATGCAAATGAGCACAAACCACATTTCCATTTTATTGTTATAATAAAACAAGAAAAACAGAGATCACAATGTTTGAATGCGAGAAAACGCCTTTTGATTAATGTAAACCAATGTTCAAACATACACGATAAGGCCCTACAAGAAAAAACCATTATGCTCCGGGTAGAACATAGGACTACACATAATCAAGAAACAAAAGATCATTACTCTTCACGAGTGACTTGGATGACCTCTTCAACAGACTAGTTTCCTAGGCTTTGACTAGGAGTGCAGGGCTGGATCTATGCATCCATGTCGCAATCGCTATTGCCTTCATCCTATGACACCGCATTGATCCGATCAAAAATTACCCCACCGCTGGTAAATTAGACTATTCCCCTGTAGCGCGGAGCACTCTGTGAGGAAGAAGAATATGGGTTATACCCTAGTCCAAACTTATCTTGTTTGTTGGGAATGCTCAAAACTTGGCCCCAACCCTGAGATGATCCAGATTTCACAATTGTTTGTGCCTCCTTGAAAGATGACATAGCAATTTCAGGCATTTTGCCCATAATTGGCGTCTTCTCTTAAATTTGAACGGTCTCGAAAGCTTGGCACAATGTTTTGTGAATCTCCCCGTCCACCTCTACATACTTGAATGAGGACGAATGGCTTATCATAATATCCTCTTCACCGCAAACAGTGACAATGCTACCACCCGCCATATATTTCAGTTTCTGGTGTAGAGTTGATGTCATGGCGCCCACCGAATGAATCCAAGATTGTCCCAATAGAAAGCTATATGCTGGCTAAATATCCATTATGTAAAACAAAACATCGAAAATTTCCAGAACGACCTGAATTGGAAGAGTCACTTCCCCGAACATGGACCTTCTAGTCCCATCAAAAGCTCGCACAACCAAATCACTTGGGGTACAGATCACTCCCTGGGTGTCCGGCTTCATCAATGCCTTTTTTGGCAGCACATTAAGCGAAGACCCAGTGTCTACCAACACGTGTGACAAAATAACCCCTCTGCACTCAATGGAGATGTGCAATGCATGATTATGGTTTCGCCCTTTAGGCGTCAAATTAAGATCGGTAAATCCAAGCCTGTTCCCTGCGTTTACGTGTGCTACCACACCTTCAAGTTGATTCACCAAAATTTCTTGCGGCACGTACGCAGTGTTCTGAATTCTTAAGAGAGCATTCCTATGTGCCTCAGAGCACAACAGCAATGATAAGATTGAAATCTTTGACGGAGTCTGTTGCAAATGATCTATGATCTTATAATCACTTTTCCTTATTAGACGGATAAACTCTTCCGCATCTCTCAACAAAGTTTATTTTTCACCACTCTGGGAACTTTCTTCCACCACAACTTTTCCTTTACCCTATCCAACCTCTCAGCATTCGCTTCTGGAGGTGAAAATACCCTTCCGCTTCGGGTTATCCCACCGGTTGCTACCAAATTATCAATTGAATCTAACGGAGAACTCTTCAGCTCCTGCTTTTGACCATTGCAAAAGACCTCAGCTCCGTAATTCCATGGTATCGCCTTAGTGCTTTCATAGGGTATATGCCATGCCTTAGTGATTATGATGGTAGGTGGCCTTGGCGGTGTAGAAATAGTGATTGTCTTATAAGGAATGGAAATTGTAGTCACTTCATCCCTCTCTTCATCAACCACTTTCTCTCTTTTCTCTTCTAAAACTCTGTCAAACTGCAGAATCCCTCATCCATCAATCTCTGAATATGACTCTTCAACTTCTCACACCCCTTAGGATGGGCCAAACAATCTGTACAGTCTCTTCCGCAACCGAGAAACACTCCTCCGCTCAACAGCTTATCCTTCACAAAACTCAAAGGAGTCTTCAGCTTTTCAACATCAGTCACCAGATTCAACCCTTCTTTCTCAACAATGGCGTTTACCCCAGCCACTCCATGATTAGGCATGGGATTTTGCATAACATTGGGTGCGTCATGAGAAAAATTGATAGCTTTACTGTCGATAAGGTCTTGCACCTTATGCTTGAAGGATTTACGGTTATCAATGTTATGGCCGGGAGCACCGGAATGAAAATCGCACCTAGCATTAGCATCATACCCTGGAGGTGGTGCATCGGTTAAAGGAGCCAACATCCTTTTCTGGATTAACTGTAATTGCATCAAATATTTAAGTAACTGTGAATAAGGCGTCGACAGTATATCAAATTGTCTGTTTACAGCCCTTCCACGATCTTGGAATCTGCGAGGAGCATAATTTTGTTGTTGTTGTTGTGTTGGTTGAACAACTGGAATTGTAATGCTTGCAACCTGAGGTTGCTGTCGGCGATATTGATGATTTCTGTAATTATTTATGTTTCGGGAACCTGATACTGTGTTCGTTTCCCTTTCCCTCTTCTTACCAAAACTCTTCCTACCTCCTTCAGCTGAGGATCCTTCACCGGCCTGTATCTTCCCCAGTTTGATTTTGTTCTCAACCTGCTCACATGTAATGGTCAAGTCTGAAAAACTACTCGACATGTTGCCTATTAGTTTCTCGTAATACACCCCAACAGTGTAGCAACGAACATGTCAATCAGCTCTCTTTCCACCATAGGAGGTTGAACTATGGCTGCCAGCTCACGGCATCTATGGGCATACTCCTTGAAACCTTCATTACTTCTCTGTGATAAGTTCTGCAACTTAACCCTGTTTAGAGCCAGATCGCTATTATACTGGTAATGCTTGACAAAAGCTTCAGCCAAATCTCTCCAACTTCTGATGTTGACCGGCTCTAGACTCATATACCATTCCAGGCACGGACCAAAAAGACTATCCTGGAAGAAGTGCATGAGAAGCTTCTCATTGTCAGAATACGCAGACATCTTTCAATAGTATGAACGGAGATGAACTCTGGGACAAGTTGTCCCCTTGTACTTATCGAAATCTGGAACCTTAAACTTTAGCGGAACCTTCAGGTTTTGGATCAGCCCCAGATTTGACATATCCAACCCAAGGAGTTCTAATTCTCATAACTTCTCATCTTCTCCTCAATCATCTTAAACCTCTATCTGCGTCAGATTGTAGACCGGCACCAAGATCCCTCATAGAGAAAACATCACCTTGGTCATCCTGTTCCCATTGAGGGCCAACATTCCCGTGTACAACACTCGTCACCTCAAGGACATGAACTCCTCCTACATTACCTCATCCTGGAGGGATAACAACTGATGGGACAACATTGACATGTGGAGTGCCCACATTAGCATGAGGAGGAACAACAATAGTTCCACCGTGAATCACCCCACTCCCGTCAACCCTGGCAATCAAAGGCTGCACTAGAGTTCTCAGCTGTTCTTGGCCATCGACGGCCCCTTACACATTGTCCATAAACTGGGCCATGCGCTCACGGAACTCTTGCAACTCGAGCTGAATTTGTTCCATACCCTTGTGTTGCTTTTCCCGAGTAGCGTAGCGATGCAGTGCTTGGTTTTCAATCTTGAAACAAGACTGAGCAAACCACAGATAAGGTTAACAGTTCCCAGAACACATGCAATGCAAAATGAGAAATGATGCAATATACAGACATGTAAATATGCTTTAGGGAAATTTTCCCCTCGATTCTAGTTCCACAAGACAACAAGGCAACAGAAAGCCAACAAATGAAGTCAGGCAACATTCTCTTGAATAAAATGAGATCCAGAGTCAATACACAGTGCATCACCGAGGAAATACAACAAAATCAAACAACCCCATCCAACAGTCCTGGTGATGGTCGAGATAACAACATAACAACGAATGGAAAGGAAAAGATATCAAGTACGACAGCGAGCCTGAAAATCCTCCAACAACTCCTTCGTATCAGGATGATCTGGCCTAGCAATCAATCCTTGGATGAGTAAATCTCTCCTACTAATGGTAGACTGCAAGCTTTGAGCATAATCTTCCCAAGCGCCTTCACCAAATGCTTCTTCAAGCTTAGGCCTGTTCAAATCTGCTCTTAACTTATACTCTTCCAACATTGCAAGAGCTTCATTCAGCTTGCGATCACTTTCATTTCGGCGTGATGATTCAACTATATCTATCTCATCCCTCACCCAGAGTTGAGCCTTCAGCCTGACAATTTGTTGCCGAAGTTCGTCCTCTCGCTCTTTGTTGTTAGTCAGAATAGCGTTCCATTGCGCATTGAACTTTGATATCTCTAAATGTGCTATGTCAAGTTCTTTCTTCTTATCTCTGAGAACATCACTAACACTCTTCAAGTCTCGGCCAACTCGCTCTCGAGTATGAAGCTCTTCTGTTAATTCTCTACCCAGCTTGTTCACTAGCTCTGTCTACTTCTTGGACGAACAGGTAGCTTGATTCTTTTCACTTCTAAGCTGAATAATCTCCTTCTCCAACTCTTCATTTGATTTACGTAACTCCTCCTTCTCGGGCCACAAGTAATTGTATTTCTGAATATCAACTGTAGTTGGCTCCTCAATCATCAAAGGATACAAAGGCTCTCGAGCTGGAAATGGCATCAATAATCTCTCAACTCTTTCCTGAATCCAAACCACATAAGGCTCATATGCTCTGCTATTGCTCTTTCCCAAAGAAGCCTTACCTCTATGGTGAATCTTACCCCAAGCCTTCTCCACTCTGATCAAGGTCTCACTATCAATCAAACCGGTGAAATACAGAGATTCTTGTGCTTCTTCTTCCTTTGGAGCTTCCCTCAGAGTGTAACCAAATTGTTTCACCATAAGAGCTGGATTATAATTAACATCCCCCTTTCTTCCAACCAAAGGGGCATTAGGAAAACCACCACAGCTGAAGATTATCTCAGTTCCCAAAAGATCTCTATCAAACCATACAATGTTCTCAGAAGTCAAACCCATAAGCGTCTCTGACCAATCAGCGGTGTCCGAGATGTTGAAAAAAGGACCAGACTTAGGAAGGTGACTCACAAACCATCTGTACAAAAGAGGTACACAACAAGAGACATTATTTCCCCTCTTATTCTCATTCTTATAGTGCACAGAGTGATACACATCCCCCAAAAGTGTAGGCACATGGTTCCTCGAGATGAAGATATGGAAAGCATCCAAATCCACAAAGTCTGGAATATTCGGGAACAAAACTATGTCGTATATGCGCAGAGCCAAGATAGCATTAAATACAATCCAACAACATTCTTTTGCAAAATGTTGAGCTTTACCAACCAAGAAAGGCAATGGGAAACCAAGCATTCCATTCCTCCTAAGCAACTTTCCTTCCAACTCAAAAGCATCCAAATAAAGAGAATTAGCAAGCTTAGTCAGATTAGGTTCAGCTTCAGAATGATAAAAAAAGGCATCTGATCCAGAATAGGAACTCCTAGAAACATAGCAAATTCCTCTAGAGTAGGCATCAACACATAACCAGGGAAAGTGAAGCATCTCAACTGTGAGTCATAGAACTGAAGCAAGGTGTGAAGACCTCCCAACTCAAACACTGAAGCTTTATAGATACAACCCAGAAACTTACCATGTTATTTCTTGAAATCTTCCATCATACTATGATCAGCAGCAGAAATCAAACCGAGCAAGGACCCTATATCTGAAGTAGGAAACTTGTACACATCCGTCTTCTTCAAACCAGGATCCATATCAGCAGTGGAATAACTCACTAGAATCAAAAGGAAAATATGCACCTGAAACATAAATACATATCAATGTTAATATGAAAATGAAAATGCAAATGCAACAGGGGATCAAGATTGTTGCGTTGTTGACTGAGATGAACCAACACTTTGCTTCGGCGAGAAAATAACACAGCACTGACATAAGGATCCACTGTATCAAGAGTTAAAAGTTCACACTGACGAGAAAACCTGGTAAGTTGAAGGTCAAAGTTTCCTACATAACCCTCCCCACTCACAGGTATGAACCTATCTCTGACAAGGTCTGGCATCCTATTCGGTCATCAGCGTCACAGACTTTCGAGAAACGATGATACGTTCACCATTTTTGGTTTGGCATCATAGTCTAACAAAGCGGCCTCACTTAGCTGACTTCCAAATGAACGGTCCCCAGAGTCGACAATCCCCAGAACCAACATCCTCTCAACTGTCCAAAACAGACTGGAAAGGTAGTCATCAAAGAGAATCTCGTCTGAGCGTGAATTTCGTGAGAACTAGTGCATGCCAAACATACAGGTTCATCACTACTTTCCACTTCTAATGTTATGGTTATACTCAAGCCTGGGTTTTGGCTTATCACACAGTGGATCATTCCCACCCAATAGCACGACAATATGATAATATAAATGCTAAAAATAAAATGCAAATGCAGTAAAGTACAAATGCAACACATATACACATATGTACACACCCAAAGATAAAACATACAAGCGTTAGGATTAACTCGCATAGGGGATGGGAACCCTTCCCCAGCAGAGTCGCCAGTTGTCGCTACTTCGAAAAAAGGTGCCGACAAAGACAGAAGAGTTGCCACTGTTTGTTATTTATCCCAAAGAGAGGGAAAGGAAACGATCTAAGAAAACCTACGAAAAAGGGAGAAGATAGGTCATCGCAACCAAATCTTGGGTTCGGGAGTCGGTTACGCAAGGGGAAGGTATGAGCACCCCTTACGTCCATTGTACTCAACGAGATCCACACTTTGTTATCTATCCAAAAGGGTGTTAATCTATAGGACTGGCCACAAGGGCAAAAGAAAAGAAAAGAGACTCGATAGAGCATCATCGCTTTATGCCTACGTATTCCTTCATGCAATGGAAAAGTCATAGTCAACGTAGTTCGGAAAATTACGGGTGAAGGTGGGGAAGGTTGCTCGCCAAGATATCGTCGTCTTGTGCCTACGTATCCTCGTTTGGTACGAGAAATCAGAGTATACGTAGTTCAGGCTGACACGACCATAAATTGGTTCAAGTGTTTTAACTTAGTAGGGTTAAACCTTCGTTCTACTAGTTAGGTGTATTGCTGCTCGACCATTGGAAACTTAGGCGTTACCTGTTTGTGGTAGAACCAAGAGTTAACACACTCTTTCTGAAAATGATTTGCAAACAATCCCGAAGGATAGAAAGGTTTGATGTTTTGTTTTGTATTTTTATGAAGAAGTGAATTAAGTTAGATTTGAAACTCATGTTGCACTTGAGACTATGACTTGGGAGCGAATGTGTCGCATATCGCCCAACGGGCATACACTAAACACTCTAGATAATTGAGAGGAGGCCCCTCAACTATCATTCCCCAAGTACTTAAGATGCATAGCGTACAACACTTATTATCCTTTATTATGTGTGTTGAAGAAGTTTTGAGATGAGAAGAGAAGACACTAACTCTAAGGGGAAACTACTCAACCCTAATGTTATCATGAAAAATGCCCATAAGGTTGGGATTAAAAGGGAGAAATCTACCCTAATGTTACCATGCTTGGATTGAACACCTAATGTCTCTCTTACTCCCATCCTAAACGGAGGGACTAGGAACCCTAAGGGATCATGGCAAAAGACCAAGAAAACACAAAGCAATTCAATCACAATGAGAAAGAAATAAGATGCAAACATGTAATGCAAACACAATAAGATGCAAGGATGAGATGAAATGGGAGAAGTGAACTCCTATGACCACTACCATCAATCATCTAAGAAAAGTGGGAGGAAAAAAAGTGTGGGGCAGTAGCCACCACAAGCACATCTCAACCAAGCATTTCTTCAAACTCAAGCAATGCAAAATGATCATCACTTGAACAACATCTACCAAGTATGTATCCAAGTGGAAACTAAACAATGCGTGTCGAATAATCAAGATTAAACAAACACGAACAGCAACACATATCCAAAACAGCTCACTCAAATGCATCATATTGATCCATGAAGATTCAAAGTGAGAATCAACCAAAACATGCTTGAAAATAAGCAAAAATGGCATTCTGGTTCAATGTTAATCGGTTAACACTATTGGTTAACCGATTATCCATTAGAAAATTTTGAAAATTTGCACTGGTTAATCAATTAACCAGTTTGTACTACAACTGGTTAACCGATTAACATTGTACCAGAAGCAGAAAACAGTAGCTCAAAATCACTTTTGGCAATGAATCAATTGTGCAACAATCCACGTGATCATATAATCACTTATGCACGAATTTAAACCAGAATTCAGTGATCCAACAACATGTAAACACATTCAACATCAAGATCACAAATCATACGACTCAAAATCCACAAAATCAAACAAAAATTCAAGATCTACGTCGATTATGCAAAATAAGCTCAAAATAGCAACGAATCTAGAATTTCTAACCTACAAAGCAGAGATTTGCTTTGGTTAATGTTGATTCAACTTCAATTGAGCAGATCCGAGCAAGAAAACCAAAGATCCTTTCAGATCCACGCGATTTCTTGTAGTAGAAGTGAAAATCAAGCACAATTAAGCAAAATCGATCCGAATAAGCTCCTTCAAATCATCTTCCAAGTTCAGATCCACACTAGCACGAAAATTGGATGGAGAAATGAAGATAATAAGGATGAAGGATGAAGGTTTTAGCTCTAGATTTCAATGATTCTAATGGAGAATCAAAAAATTCAAGGTGTGAGCTCTAATGGAGGTTGTGGAGTGAAAAGTTGAGAGCAAAATTCTAGAGTGTGTGAATTCTGAAAATGAGAATGAAATTATGAGGATTCTCCCTTGAGGTTTGGAGAAAAATCATTTAAATACCCCCTAGGTTAGGAGTAGAATGATGGTTTGAAGTGTGGTTATGAAAATTGGAATGGAATTAGGAATGGGAAATTAGAGGGAATTTGAAATGATTTTGAAAATTAACCAAAATTCAAAGTGGTTCTAGATCCTTCCTCTGATATAAAATCAACTTCACATGTGATCAAAATGGACCCTAAAGTGGCTGCCCTTGAAATTGCAGGTGCAGAGGCAAAATTTGCCTTGGTTAATCGGTTAACCATCTGGGTTAATCGATTAACACCCTTGAAATTTTGAATTTGGCTTGATTTTGCCATGGTTAATCGGTTAACACCTTAAAGATTTGAATTTTGGCGCCTTTTGGAGGGAAATATGCACAACTGTCTGTTTTCTTTCGTTTTAAGCCATGTTAATCCTCTGAAACTTGCCCTTGAATACCATAGCTGTGAGAATGCTTGAGATAGCCTGAGCACTGTTCCTGAGCCGAGAATTAATCTGTAAAATAAAATAAAATCGACCGTTTTATTGCTGGGAAAAATAAATGTCGGAACCTCTGATGCTCGATGTTCAGTCTCTTGAGCTAAAAAGAAACCTGAGCCACAGAAATATCCTTGATCCCCTACCTTGAGAACAAATGCTATGATATGCAAAATGAGAAAACGAAAATAAAACATATGCCAAGTACGAAAAGTGTTGGTCAAATTTTGGGGTACAATATTAAGATGTTGATATTTTCCACTTAGATGTTGAGTGATATACTTGTTGATAATCCAAGCAAATCTTCCATCTTTAGGTGATGCAAATGTTGTCTTATACTTATGGGCGACTAGTCGTAGTTTTCTCCTTAAAATTATGACTTGTCTTTACATTTAAAATCAATCAAAACCGACAAATTTTTGTTATTTGTACCACGAACTACGGGGTTTTGATCCTATTCTGTACTTTGTGGGTACGTAGGCATGAGGCGATAAGTCTCTCCAAACACAAAAAATCTAAAAAACAATTCTCTTATCATCTCTTCAATCTCTTTTCAAACAAATCTTTTCCAAACCAAAAAGCGTAAATATTTCAAAGGGCTCCTATAGAGTACTATAGACGTTTTGGGTGCTAACACCTTCCCATTGCGTAACCAACCCCCTTACCCAGATCTCTGTTTATTTGTTCTTATTTTAGAACTATTTGGTTTTGTTCGCTCTTTTTCCTTTCCTTTTTGGATAAAATAATAGTGCGATGGCAACTCTTGTTTTTTTGAGTTAAGTTAATCAATAGCTTACACTCACAAATTTCCCCGCTACAACCAGCATATGTTATGACAATAGAAGAAGAATCTGATAAGAAACCTTGGTTTTATGATATCAAGAACTTTCTCCAGTATTAGAAATATCCAGTTGACGCATCCAAAATTGACAAAAGAGCTATACGGAGATTGTCATCCAAGTTCTTCATCAGCAATGGCATCATGTACAAAAGAAATCACGACATGGTTCTACTCAGATTTGTCAAGGAAACAGAAGCAAGTCTTCTAATGGTTAAAGTACACGAAGGAACATTTGGTACCCATGCCAATGGCCATGCTATGGCGAACAAGATTTTGAGGCTGGCTACTTACGGTTGACTTTAGAGACAGACTGCATTCTCTTCGCCCGAAAGTGTCATAAATGTCAGGTCTATATAGACAAGGTGCATGTTCCTCCACATCCTCTCAATGTGATGACATCACCATGGCCATTCGTAATGTGGGGCATAGACATGATTGGGGCAATAGAGCCAAAATCTTTCAACGGCCATTGTTCCGTCCTCGTTGCAATTGATTACTTCACCAAATGGGTAGAAGCAGCGTCGTATGCAAACGTAACAAAGCAAGTTGTCGCTCGCTTCATCAAAAAATAAATCATCTGCCGATATGGTATTCCTGATCATATTATCACCGACAATGGGTTGAATTTGAACAACAAAACAATGAAGGAACTTTGTGATGACTTCAAAATCAAGCATCACAATTCGTCTCCATATAGACCCAGGATGAATGGCGTAGTCGAAGCTGCTAACAAGAATATCAAGAAGATAGTACAGAAGATGGTTGTGACCTACAAGGATTGGCATGAGATGTTACCATTTTCTCTACATGGGTACAGAACATCAGTGCGAACCTCGACAGGGGTAATGTAACACCCCGTTCCCCACAATAAAACAAATGCAAATAAAATAAACATTTATCAGAGTCACCACAATTAAAACGGGATGTCATGGATGAAACCAAACAAAACATTTTCATTAAACGATTTTTCTTAACAAACATTAAACAGCGGAAATGTCATCAGGTATATATATATATATATATATATATATATATATATATATATATATATATATATATATATATATATATATATATATATATATATATATATATATATATATATATGTATGTATGTATATGTATATATATATATATATATATATATATATATATATATATATATATATATATATATATATATATATATATATATATATATATATATATATATATATATATATATATATATATATATATATATATATACATACATACAAGTCATATACATCATGTACGGCCGACGCCCAATTTATACAAAACATCATCACCGGATATAACAAAACATGATACGCCACAGGGGCACACAAATTCATCAAATAAACACAACACTCCCCAAAGCCCCGGTGTTACGTATCAGAGCATCCCTACGACTCGACTCGCCACAATCCAAGCTAGCTACGCACCTGGATTATCTGCACTTCCGAAGAAGCACAGACCACAACAACAACTAGGGGTGAGAAATCACGATCAAATTATAACGGTAATAACGTACATGAATAAAAGGCAGTAAGCATATAAAATATCAATTCACATACATCAACTCGGACCTACTGTCCCACACCAGCACAGCATATACAACAATGCAACACATGCAACTCAACACCATGATATGCGGTACCGACTCAAACTCAGGATAGATCGCATACACTTCATCCGAGCAACGATCTATCCCTACAAGCTCCCCTTCGGAGTACGGGAAAATAACCCGGAATAGATCACATACACTCCACCGAGCAATGATCTATCCCTATCACGCTCCTCTGAGCATAATCAATCTCAGGATAGATTGCATACACTCCACCGAGAAACGATCTATCCCTACCATGCTCCTCCTTGAGCACACGAGTGAATCACATACACTCCATTGAGCAATGATCCACCCCGTCAATATGCTTATGCAAGACCCAATGCACACAGCAACACCAGCACACACGGTGCACACGATCCTTCGATCACATACAATCATATATCATATGTATGTGTGTGTGTGTGTGTGTGTGTGTATATATATATATATATATATATATATATATATATATATATATATATATATATATATATATATATATATATATATATATATATATATATATCACGCATCATCATATCCATGTATAATAATACACTAATTCGATCATTCAAATTAATTGAATATCAAAGCATTCACATTCCACACCACACATATATTCTCTCTATCCATCTCTAAACATATAATCAATCACGACCAGCAAGGGTCCAACAATACAAGAGAATAGAACAGCACATCACAAAACACAAAAAAAAAATGCTGACACGCTCGCTGGCTCATTCGCCTGGCGAAGCCCCGCAGCGAATGCTCGCTACCCGTTCGCCTGGCAAATCCCTCAGCGAAAGCTCGCTACTAGCTCGCCCAGCAAACTCCCTAGTGAATTTAGACAGTGGCTACTGGAAGCACTCGCTGCTCAGTTTGTCTGGCGAATCCCTAGCGAAGGTTCGCCATTAGTTCGCCTAGCGAGAGTACTAGCGAACGCCTGCGATTTCAGAAAAATTTTGCTATTCAGAGTCGGCAAGACTCCCCGATTTTGCCCAATTCTACTCAAACCAGTTCCCACACTATCAGAACCACATTCTACTACCTAGCTACAAAGTCTATTCTCGATTTTACCCGATAAAACCTTAGTTCTACTCAATTAATCAACTTTCGGTATAAACACTGCAATTATCCGAAAAACCCCAAATCATTCGAACAATCACCCTACATCACATGCAACGAATTCCACATGCTATCACAAATTCTTCTTGTTCCAATTGTCCGCTCTCTCTTCCTTCCAATTCCTCTTCTCCTTGATCGTGTTCTTCCCTTTCTTTTTCCTCTTCACCGTGTTTCTTCTTCTTCTATTTCCAACTCTTTTCCAATATCCCCAACTTGCCCCTTATTCCAAATAATTCCTATTATTCCATTTTCTTATTCCAAATTCTCATCTCCATTTACTAATGATAATAATATTATTAACAATAATAATAATAATAATAATAATAATAATAATAATAATAATAATAATAATAATAATAATAATATTACTCATTTAATTATCATTACCACTAATAATTTATTATTAGCCTTACAGTCCAAATTCATCGATTAAACTCCAACTCAAGAGCTACACACGATCGCACTCAAACACCCCCACAAGCACACCGCAAAATAAAATAACATAGAAAAACGAAATAATTAAAATGGGCGTTACAACTCTCCCCCACTTTAATTATTTTCGTCCTCGAAAATACCTGATGGAAACAATCCTGGATACGCATCCTGCATCCTGCTTTCCAACTCCCAGGTCACACTGCCTCCTGCAGCACCTCCCCAAGCCACTCTCACCAAGGGTATCTCTTTCCCTCTGAGTTGCTTCATCTTACGATCCTCGATCCTTAACGGCATCGCCTCAACAGTAAGATTCTCCCGAACTTGCACTTCATCTCGCTGAATCACATAAGATGGATCTGTGACATACTTCCAAAGTTGCGACACATGGAACATGTCATGCAAATTTGAAAGCTCAGGCGGCAACGCCACCCTATATGCTACAGCACCAACTCTCTGCAAAATCTGATACGGCCCAATAAACTTCGGATCCAGCTTCTTAGACTTCAACGCACGACCTACACCGGTCAGAGGGTTAACTCTCAGGAACACGTGATCACCTTCACGGAATTCCATCTCTTTCCTTCGATTATCATGATAACTCTTCTGCCTATCCTGAGATGCTTTCATCTTCTCGCGAATCATCTGAACTGTCTCAGTAGTCTGTTGCACAATCTCTGGTCCTAAAACCACACTATCATCTGTCTCATACCAACACAAAGAAGTTCTACACCTCCTACCATAAAGAGCCTCAAACGGTGCCATCCTGATACTGGCACTACGCCAGAGTTGACTTTTAGCAGCGCATACAAAGACAACGCTTTTTAAAAAAGCGCTGCTAAAGAGACATTAAAAAAAAAGAAAAAAATTTCCTACCAAAGACAACACTTTTTGATAAGCGTTGCCAAAAAACCGCTGCTACAGTGTCATTAAAAAAAAAGAAAAAAATTGCCTACCAAAGACAGCGCTTTTTAATAAGCGCTGCTAAAGGGGTGTCCTATGAAAGCGCTTTTCTAAAGCGCTGCTGTAGATGGTACATAAGAAACAAAATTGCCTACCTACGAGAGCGGTTTTTCTGTAAAGGGCTGCTATATGGGGGTACATAAGAAAGCGCTTTAGGAAGCGCTGCTATTTGTCATTGCTAAGGCACACATTTGAGAGCGTTTTCCTGAAGCGCTGCTAAAGCCATTAAAAAGCGCTGTTGTAGGTTTAGTTAGAATTAAATTTAAAATACCCACCAGAATTTTTAAAAGAATTAGAACAGTACTCATCGTATTTCTTTCCTTCTTCTCCTCTGGCGAACGTTTACGTTGCCCTACCCAATCTGACCGTCGCCCTCCTCCGTTGCATTTCGCCGCCGTTCACCGTCTGTTAACGACAGCCTCCTCCGTTGCATTTCGCCACCGTTCACCATCCGTTTACGACAGCCTCCGTCCGTCTGCATTGCATTTCAGCCATTGTTACGGTATTTGAAGTTTTACTCTAGTTTTCTTTTTTACTTATATTTTCACCATTGTTATTGTATAAAAACTTCTGTATGCATTGCATGTTATATATTTTGTATGTTTTAGATTGACAAACAAGAGTTTGGATTGAAACCAATGAATTATCCTGGAAACTGTTTAGTGTTTATATATTTTGATTCAACTGATAAATTCAGATAGTTTATATATTTTGTTTTGGTTAATTATTTTCTTTATCATATTTTTCGCACTGTTTCTAGAAGAATTATTTCTCTGCCAAACCAAAACAACAGATTTTCTTTAAAGAGTCATTGGTTATTCTTGTTAGTTTTTATGTCAAAAGTAGAGATCAACACCTAAGAGTATTTGATAAAGTATCAAAGATCTATATTTACTTTTAATTATTTAGAGTTGTGTATAAATGAGTTGGACTTAAGTAGATTATTCTATCTTTTGATGCACCATCCACCGTTCAGATCAATTGAACGGTTGTTGGTTGTTCGCATAGTCGGTTGCCAATATATCCCTTGATTATTCATACTAAAAATTATTCTTACTTATTCAAATTCATCCTTACTTTTATATCACTTTGATTCTTTCAATAACTTCAATGTTTAAGTGATAACATTGTAACTCCGCTCCTCGCCGTCATACCAAAAATTCAATGCAGTTTTTTACTATTCATGTCACTGTATAACTATATCTAGTACTTACGATGGAGAATGAATACAATCAAAAAAGGAAGTGAGAGACCCATGTTAAACGTTTTAATATGATTTGTTTTGGTGGATTATCTAGTATTTTTATTTTGGTTGATTATTAATATGATTTTAATAAAATTTATATTTTGTCTGTTATAGGGTTACCTTTGAAGAGCAAGGTTGTGATCGTTTCCAAGCATCCTACTGTGTAGCTTTCTTAGAAGTTAGTGATTTCTTTACAAGTATTCTTTGTTTTTGTTTAACTTTCATAGTTTAGTTTAGACTACTCAATTAGTATGGATAAAAAATGGATGTCTGCTAGTCGATTGTCAAAAGAGTACGAGAATGGGGTATTGAAATTCATTGAGTTTGTTGTCCAACACGCCAAAGACCCCAGTAGGATCGCATGTCCTTGCTTAGGTTGTTGTTATGGGCGTCGAATTGACGTTGTTCAGTTGGAATCTCATTTATTGAGACATGGAATTGATCGAAGTTACACATGTTGGACATTACATGGTGAGATAAGTAACGAGAATGTTGAACCCCAGAATAATACGACCTGTGCTTCAAAGGACAATGGAAGGGATACATATGATTGTGATCGAGTCGAAGAGATTGCAAAAGCACTTGAAGAAGATCTTCAAGATTGTCCCAAGATGTTTGAGAGGTTGGTAAGCGATGCAGAGAAACCGTTGTGTAAAGGTTGCACTACTTTCACAAGATTGTCCGCGGTATTAAAGTTGTACAACTTAAAGGCGGGTAATGGATGGTCGGATAAAAGTTTCACAGAGTTGTTAGCCCTACTTCAAGAGATGCTTCCGGAGGATAATGTTCTTCCCATTCGAACCTATGAAGCTAAAAAAAATGTTATGCTCTATTGGCATGAGCTATGATAAGATACATGCTTGTCCAAATGATTTCATTTTGTTTCGAAATGAATATGCATCATTAAACGAGTGTCCTAAATGCGGTGTATCTTAGTATAAGAAAAAGTTGTCACCAACAAAAGTCTTATGGTATTTTCCTATAATTCTGAGATTCAGGCGCATGTTTCGTAGTGAAACAGATGCAAAACACTTGACTTGGCATGCAGATGATAGAATTATAGATGGGAAGTGTCGACATCCGGCAGATTCACCATAGTGGATGAAAATTGATAATGATTATCCTGATTTTGGAGAAGAAGCTAGAAACCTTCGCTTGGCATTATCGACTGATGGAATGAATCCGCATGGTCTGTAGAGTATCTCACATTCCACCTGGCCTGTAATTATTATGATTTATAACCTACCTCCATGGCTATGTATGAAGCGTAAGTACATGATGTTATCTATGTTAATTTCTGGCCCTAAACAATCAGGGAATGACATAGACGTATACCTGACACCTTTAATTGAAGACTTAAAGAGTTTGTGGGAGAACGGTGTGGAGGTTTATGATGGATATAGGAAAGAAAGTTTCAATTTGAGGGTGATGTTGTTTGGCACAATTAATGATTTTCCAGCATACAGAAATCTATCAGGGTATAGCATTAAAGGTCAATGTGCGTGTCCTATCTGTGAAGAAAACACAGATTGGATGCGGTTGGAATTTGGTCAGAAGAATGTCTTTCTTGGTCATCGTAGATTCTTAAATTCTAGTCATCACTACCGTGGGTGGAGAAAAGCATTCAATGGAAATTCAGAACAATGTAGAGCTCCACCTACATTGACCGACGAACAAATTTTTGAAAAGGTGAAAGATGTGAGTGCTCAGTTTGGTAAGCCTTTTACACATACTATTGTCACACGTGGGTGGAAGAAGAGGTCAATTTTGTTTGAGTTGTCGTATTGGAAGTCGTTGTATGTAAGACATTTTCTTGATGTTATGCATATTGAAAAAAATGTATGAAAGTGTTATTGGTACGTTACTCAATATACAAGGAAAGTCTAAGGATGGCCTTAAAGCAAGAAAGGACTTGGTAGCAATGGGAACAAGAAATGAATTAGGACCCTTGAAGAAAGGAAATCGCACATATCTACCACCTGCTGCTTATACTTTATCTAGAAAGGAGAAAAAGATATTGTGTAAGTTTCTGAGTGAAGTTAAAGTTCCAGAAGGATACTCTTCAGACATTAGAAGACTTGTTTCTATGAAAGACCTCAAGTTAAAGAGTTTAAAGACACATGATTTCCATGTTATAATGGAACACTTTCTACCAATAGGTATACGTTCTATTTTTCCAGAAAAAGTGAGAGGCGCAATAACTAAATTGTGTTTTTTCTTCAGGTTAATTTGTAGTAAGGTGATCGATCCTGCGATCTTACCATCATTGCAAAAAGAAATAGTTATTACTTTGTGTGAGCTTGAAATGTATTTTCCTCCATCATTTTTTGACATAATGGTACATCTAGTTGTCCATCTTGTGAAAGAGACACAATTGTGTGGACCAGCTTATATGAGATGGATGTACCCTGTTGAACGTTATATGAAAATATTGAAAGGGTATGTGAAAAACCGAAGCCGACCAGAGGGATGTCTTGTTGAACGATACATTGTTGAAGAAGCTATTGAGTTTTGTACTGAATATTTATCCAACGTTCAATCCATTGGCCTCCCAAAATCTAATGTTGTTGAAAAAATAGTAGGTAAACAGTTAATTGGAAATAAAGTTGTGACAGTTTCAAGGTATGAACGGGAGCAAGTGCATTTGTATGTTCTGCACAATGACATTGAGGTTGAGCCGTATGTTGAAATGCACAAGGACGTTCTCCGATGTTTAAATGTGAATCGAAATGAAAATTGGATAGTACGTGAGCACAATCGAAGTTTTATAACATGGTTCAAGGATCATATTTTTTCAAAGTTTTATTCTGATCCCACTTCAATAACAGAAAGGTTGAGATGTTTAGCATATGGTCCAAGTTTGCATGTGTTTTCTTATAGCGCATACGCAATTAATGGATACACATTTTATACCAAAGAACAAGATGATAAGAGTACGATGCAAAATAGTGGTATCACCGTGCTTGCCGAAGCAATACACATTTCAAGTGTGAAGGACTTAAACCCCAAATATGTGAATCTGTCGTATTTTGGTGTTATCAAGCGCATTTGGGTGTTTGATTATGAAAAGTTTCAGATTCCTATCTTTGGATGCAAGTGGGTTGAAAATAATAGTGGCATACGAATGGATAAGTCAGGATTTTTGCAAGTGGATCTTAATAAGGTGGGGTACAAAGATGAGCCTTTTATTCTAGCCACGCAAGCTAAACAAATGTTCTATGTCACTGATCCGACAAGTACGAAATGGTCTATAGTTATTTTTTCCAACAAAGTAATGGATGATAACATTGGAGACAAGGGGGATGTTGATGTTGAGAAGGAATCTTATATTATAGATGATCCAGATGAGAATATTATAGCGGACGAATCATATATTAGAAATGATCATAACGAGGGAATTTGGATCAATCCATTCGTCCGTGTTGTTAAGAGACAAGTAAACCACGTTCCAACTAAGAAAAGAAAGAGATCTTAGTGACAAAGGTACTTGTTAAATTACATATTGTCTCATTGAATAAAATTACATATTTCTATCTGTCGCTTGCGCGAAAATAAGGTGCCGGCATGACAGAAGAGTCGCCACCTTTCGTTATTTATCCCTCAGAGCGGGAAAGGAAACGATCGGGAAAACCTGACGAAAAAGGGTAAGACAAGGTCATCGCAACCATTGTCTGGGTTCGGGAGTCGGTTACACAAGGGGGAGGTATTAGCACCCCTCACGTCCGTCGTACTCGACGGGATCCACGCTTGTTTGTTTACTTGGACGGGTTGGTTTTATTCTATCTACCTATCAAGGCTGGCGGAAAAAGAAAATAAAAATGACTCGGCAAAGCATCGCGCTTTATGCCTACGTATTCTCATCAGAGAATGAGAAATCAGAGTCAACGTAGTTCGGCCTACGAAGGATTGTGGGGGAAGGTTGCTCGCTAGGATATCGCATCCTATGCCTACGTACTTCCACACAGTATGGAAGATCAGAGCAAACGTAGTTCGGGAAACTACGGGTTATCTCCTGCTTTGAAAGAAGTGTTTTTTATTGTATTTGCGATTTCAACCGCACTAGAGACTATGACCTGAGAGTGAATGCGTCGCATGTCACCCAAAGGGTACCATACTAAACATCCAGACTGTGGAAAAGGAACTCTCCCACAATCCTTTCTCAGATAGCTTAAGGCTCGTAACGTACGAAAGAAATCATTCATGATTACTGTATCTTAAACTGTTTTGAGGTGAGAAGAGAACAGGCCCAACTAGGAGAGAGACTATCAAGTCCTACTGTTATCATGCCATGGATTCATCCTATGGTTGAGGTTTGAACAGGGAACTCCTAGAAGTTGTCATGCATAGGTTTCAACCTAAAATTCTATCATCAAATCCTTATCAAAGGAAATGAGAGTCCTAAGGGATCATGTCAATGATACGCCGAAACAGACAAAGCGTCAGCTTAACAGTAAAATGCATGCAATGCAAGTGAGGGAGGAAATGTGTGTGGGGCTTCAGCCTCCACAAGCTCATCTCAACCTCAAGCCAGTCATGAAATAACAGTAATCATACTGAAAATAAATAACATGCTATCAAGCAATAAACAGTAAACTGCAATCATACAGATAAAAGAAGTGAAATGCCATCAGGCAAACAAACCACATGCTTGAGAAAGAAATTATCTACATCTAAGCTCTAATCCTAACCCTAAAAACAAAACCCTAATCAGATCTCAGCAAAGCCCTAAAGCAAAACCCTAACCAAAAGAAATCAATCCCAGTCTTCAAGCTTCAAAACAAGCTTACCAAAGAAGGGGAGCTAAGTAGGCAGACTCATAGTGTCTTCCTCAGGAAAGCACTAGGAGGCTTGTACTCAGGAATCATATCCTATGTGGCTCAACAACTGTGATCAGTTTACATTCCTCCTCAGGAGAAATTAAACTCACATGAAGGCTCCAACATCACTGGATACTTAAGAAATCCTACCTGAACTATTGGAACTAAGTGAATAGACCCATAGGACCTTCCTCAGGAAAGTACTAGGAGGCTCCCACTTAGGAATCGTATCCCATGTGGCTCAACAACTGTGATCAGTTTATATTCCTCCTCAGGAGAAATTAAACTCACATGTTGGCTCCAACATCATTGGATACTTAAGAAACCCTAGATGAACTAATGGAACTAAGTAAACAGACTCATAGAACCTTCCTCAGGAGAGTACTAGGAGACTTCCACTTAGGAATCGTATCCCATGTGGCTCAACAACTGTGATCAGTTTACATTCCTCCTCAGGAGAAATTAAACTCACATGAAGGCTCCAACATCATTGGATACTTAAGAAAGAGGTGAGAAGAAAGAATGAAAGTCATTCATAGTGCCTTCCTCAGGAAAGTACCATGAACTTCCCCCAAACTTCAGGATCTCAAACCTCACAACCAGAGAACAAGCTCCAACCTCTGGGTCTCTGGGTCTTGATCTACAATCTTCTCCTTCATCATGCTCCTTCAACAAGGTCTTCAAGACAAACTAAGCCCCACAACAAATTCCCAAAAAATAAACCCCAGAGACAGACAAATATCACACAGACAGTCAATACAATCAGTCAACTTCAGAAAATACCTAAAAATACCAAAGCAAGAGGGAAAAATCTAACAATCATTCACAAGGGTCTATAACATCTACCCATAACATCCCTATATACCCATACCCAAAAATCAAGACAAAACTCTCAAAAGAAAATGAATTATTTCACTTATGCATAACCTAAACCCTAATTATGATACCCTAATGCTAACCTAATTAAACTAATCAAATTTTAATCTAAAAAACACGAATTAAATCCTATGGGTAACTATGATTCAATATCTAACTATGCCAAAAAGAATGGCTCAAAAATCCTAAGGGAAGGTCCTAAAAGAAATTCTACAAAATGGAATATCAAACTAAACCATATAAAAAGCTATTTAAAAGAATAATACTCTAAAAATATTAAAAGAAAATAAAATGCCAATTTTATTTGTTGATATTTTTCTAGACATGATTATGAACATATAGAAAAAACAAGTGAAAAATAATCATTTTTCATTTTTATATGGATTTTATAAAATGCAAGAAAATTAAAAGAAAAGAAAAATAAAAGAAAATGAAATAAAGGGGATGGGGGTGAGAAAAGTAGAAGCGCCCAGTTCAATTGCTGTTGGGCTGAGAATATGGGGGTGCAGATATTAAATTGGTTAAGCCCATATGCGCTCATAAAAATTAAAAGAAAAACTAACAGAAAATAAATACAGCTGCGGTGAGAATAGCAACAATTTCAAGTTAAAAATTGGATTGGGCCCATGGTGGGGGTGTGAGTATCACAAACTGCATTCAGCCCAGGATTTCCCACTTACTCAAACGGTGCGTTTAGCTTTTTAAAATTCCCTCCGTTTCTGAAATTAAATCGTGGTCGTGCGATGGAATGAAAGAGTCAACTTCTGGGACTGATCCAACGGCTGATGGCCATCGTCCCCAATCGAGCTAGGGTTTCAGCCAAAACGCAGGATTCATGCACGAATTTCTCTCCAATCGTTCTCCCTGCTCGCTCCATGAAATTCAAAACTTCCAAAAGCAAAGATGCTCCACTGATCACCAAGAACACGATGGTGCCAATAATTTCCACTGAAACATCTTATATCACTCTAACAGAAATCATGAACATTAGGGTTCCACCATAATTCTCTGAGATCAATCACGATGAAGCTTAATTCCAATGGTATAAACTTGTTCTACATGTTGTCCTCATCATTTTACACTATAACATAATCACCAAAACTCAATATACAGCTTGTTCTTAATCTTGCAAGAAATGGCACCCTGCCACGAAACTCCATGGATCTCTCTCAAATCCTCAGAAAATCATCACCTAACCTAGCATGTTATCCTTACACCTAGCAATCTAACAGTATGCACCTAAATAAGGATCTATGGTGAAAGTTACCAACCTGTCAAATATCAATGGTGAGTGATGTTAGGGCTTGATTCAAGACTTGTAATCTCTTCCAGATACTCCTCCAATGGTGGATATCTTTCTGTTTGCAAGAATTATGATGGATGAGGCTTGTAGAGATCAAATCGAGCTTGACTTGCACTTGAAGAAAACCTTGGATATATCTTTCTCCTCTCACTCTTCACCAATGGATTCAGCAACTTTCACCAACCCTTTCTTCATGGTGATTCACTCCTTTTATAATCATCCATAGAATCATCTAGGAGCTTCTAGAATCATCTAGAAAGTGATGGATATTCTCTTTTAAGGACATGTGGTATATCTCATATCTCATGTGCCAAGCCTTGCCATATTGCTTTAAAATCTCCTTAAAAGAGATATTGAGAAGGAATGGGTGGAAAACAAGCCTTGCCTTTGCTTTATGTGAAGTTTCTCAAGTTGCCTTATGATTCAAGAAACAAGATTACAAAGCAACCTCCATTTTTAAGCTTCAAATCAAAAATCTACTTGAACCATTGTTTTTAAAATGATGTTGGGAGTCAAAATGACATATTGGATGTCCTATTTTTGGATTTGTACATCTCCCAAACCATTTTCCAACTTGGATCCACTTACTTTATAAGTCATTTTTAGGTCATTTTCACCCATTCATGTAAATCCTTTCTACAAGCTTTTTCAACAACTCATGACCACTTTTCTAGGCTTAAAATCCCATTTTGAACAACTTTGATGTTTTGAGTTTTTTCATTTGAGGCTTGGAAATAGGAGATATGGCCTTTGCTTAAAATGACCTATAACTTCCAAATGACCAAAATACCCCTGTCTTGTTCAAACCATAAGTTGAGTTCTACAAATCCTATCAAGGACTTCTAGTACTCTCTAGAAAGATAAGAAGATGCTCTTCAACATTCATGTTGACCAAGAAATCATAGGAGTCATCCTACTAGGGAAAAAGTTGTCTGCAAGTTGGGTGACTTTCAAGGACCCAGATTCACACACCTCAGCTGACCTGTAATTTGTCAAAACCATAACTTGAGCTCTGCACATCCTATCAAGGACTTCCACCACTCAAATTGAATCTAAGAACAAGCTCTACAACATTCATGTTGTGGGGAAGATGAGATATCAATCACATCTTGAGTTAAAACTTCCTGGAAGATAGGGATCAAACTAGGGTTTTTTCACTGACAATCCTTGGAAACCCTAACTCAAAACTTCTCAAACTCCTCAATCATGATGATTTGGTCTAGGAATAATCTTTATAACATCTCCATACATCATTCCATGATCTCATGGCCCCTTGGATTAGGTCTCAACCTTCTCCAAATCTTCAGTTAACCTAGGGTCGATCCAGTCAAAACCCTAATTCAACCATTCATAGTTGAATCTTCTGAATTCTTGCATAATGACCTCTCTGGGCTTCATGATGGCTTTCAAGACATCTCATAAATTTTCTCAAAGCTTCAAGTTCAATCTCAAAGTCTCTGAATCATCTGAGGAGTTCCCACAACTCTCAAGCTATGAAGCACACAACCTTGGTTTCAACCAATTCCTCTGAGGATCTCTTGAACTTCCTGATGAAGGTATCAACCTTCAAACACTTGATGGGTAAATAAATGTTGGTCAAATTTTGGGGTGCAACAGCTGCCCCTATTCAAACGGCTTGAACCTGACTGGGTGAGAAGCGAACGACTCTCAGCCAATCAAGGTGCGAGACGGTTGAATACCGGTAAACCCGAAAATTTGCCAACTGCACAAGCACACGATACTCTGCGGAGAACAAACCTTCGAACACTGCCACGCTAGCTGCCCTGCAGCTAGCTGGAGAAATACTGATCTGACATTGCCGCCGGAAACAAACATCACTCTGAGAGACACTCGACATCGCCGCCGTTCAAATATCGTCTCTGCTGGGGATTTAAAGAGTCTGACCTCGCCGTCAAACAAACATTCAACCTCGCCGTCGAACACAAACATAATCTGACCTCGCCGTCAAAACAAACATTCAACCTCGCCGTCGAACAAACATCCAACCTCACTGTCGGACAAAATACAACACTGAACAACTCTGACCTGGGGTTCACCCCTGGTAAATGGAACAAAAAGATACACTTGCGTATTTGAAGCTACTCCGCTGGGAATGAGAGACTTAACCGAGCACACTCTGATCTGGGGTCCTTCCTCAGAACCATAACGAACATCGGAATACTACTGCACTGATCCCACCGTAGAACTTCAACATCAAAGCTATACGAAACTCTGGCCCCTGGCCACTTCCAGCTTCAGCTAGAAAAGATCTTCAAGTATTTCTAAAGATAAGCATCCTTGGCCTTCAAGGATGTAAACCTTGCCTGTCTGCAACTCTGCAAGAGGTATCTTTGACTTCAGTCTGAAGAAAATGATCCTTGGCCTTCAAGGATACATGGATCTGCCTTCAGACAACTCCGCATCTGCTATAGAGTATCCGGGACTTCAGTCAGGGATATAATTCGGCCTTCAGTCCGAAAAAATGAATCCTTGGTCATTCATGACCTTGGGGATAACCTTGCCTTCAGGCACCTTTGCTTCAGCTTGGGAAATCTGTGACTTCAGTCAGAGAAGTGGTATCCTGAGCCATTCATGACTCTACGGGGATTCAAACACTTTGCCTTCAGGCAAACTCCGCTTCAGCTGGAGAAACATCTTTGACTTCAGTCAGATGAACAACTATTCGCTCGATCGCAATCAATCATCACCTCAGGACAACTGACTTGGTCTTCAGGCCAACACGGATCACCTTGCAAACTTTTGAACCCTGTCTTCAGACACACGTTGATTCATCAACACGGAAATCCGAATCCACAGGAACATTCTGATACCGCCTTCAGGCGCTTACGAAGTCAATCTTCAGATTAGACATCACTGTTGGATCAAACATATCACGCTGCTAGGGACTTCAAGAATCATCTTGAACAAACAACTCCGTCGGGCACCTTCAAGAATCATCCTGAACCGATAACCTTTCTGGAGACTTTATTCTGCTGGGTATTCCAGGAATCTTCCTGGGCAACTCTTGCTGGGGACGATACTGGGGAGCTCAAGAATCATCCTAAGCAAACAACTCGGGAAACTGCGCTGAGGTCTTAAGAATCATCTTAAGCAAACGGCCCTGCTGAGGAATTCAAGAATCGTCCTGAACTGAAGACTTTGTTGGGGATCTCGAAAAAATCATCTTGAGCAAACGGCTTCGTTGGGGAGGATGTCAGGAATCATCCTGAGCAACTGGTCCTTTGGTGGAACATCTGTAAAACAAGAATGATAATAACCTAGATCATGCTTATGATGCATATGCTTCGGCGCCCTGCCCCACACGGTGGAAATGCTATGCGTTTATGCTAAATGTTATGCAATCATGCGCAATGATGCGATCCCGTCAGCAAAATGAATGCCGAAGGGGAATTCTCCTGTCAAGGAGAAAAGCACTACTCAGATAGAGGAATCATCCTGCTGAGGAGAGTGTGGATACGTCAATATCAATTGGACTCCGTCTGGGGAATGGATCTTCCGGGGAAACAACTTCAGTTGATCTACTGCAGGGGAACGAAGCTCTACGAGAACCTGGACCTGCTGAAGGAATGCGATGTCAATCGCGGGAGTGAACTGCGTGGCCGCCTCGGCTACTCTTCTGAGGATAACAACTCTGTGGGGAAACAACTTCAGCTGCTCCACACTCCACTGGGGAAAAACCAATCATGATATGATCACCTTCCAAGGATTTGGCTCTCTTGGACATCTGCAAACTCGGCTGAGGAAGGAGAAGTCATTCTGCTTCGCTGGTGAGAGTACGACTCTGGGGGAGATACAGCGTCAGCTGCTCAATATCTGCTAGGGAACATCCACTCAAGGTCCCTACTGCTTCCAAGGATTCGGCTCTCTTGGGGGTTAGCGGACTCTGTCGGGGAGGGAGAAATCATTCTACTTCACTGGAGAGTACAACTCTGATGAGGAACTCTAATCCCGCTGGGGAAGAAGGAATCATCCGACTTCGGGGAAGAGTACAACTCTGCAGGGGAATACAGCATCAGCTGTTCCAACACTCTACTGGGGGAAGAGGGAATCATCCGACTTCGGGAGAGAATACGGCTCTGGTGGGGAATCTCAATTCCGCTGGAGACTTCAGTCTGGCACCATTAGTTGCGGCACACTCCGGCGTACGAACAGTTTCCTACGAGACCTGCACTTGTGACCCGGTGCTGGGGAAGGCACCTGCTGCGGTGACTTTACTGGGGAAAACACGAACTTCGGCATTTGACTCAGCTGATGAGATGACGTTCCTTCAGGATGCGTCTGCTTGGGGAAAAGAATCATCTCTGCCTGAGGAGACATGTCAATGCTCACTATCTGCGTTTAGATTCTGCGAAGGAGAGACTACTGAACACTGCTGGAGAAGGAGGACTCGCCCTGCTTCGGGGATGCGCACGACGCATCTTCTGGGATATGTTACACCTGCAACAACGCAAACAAACAGACAAGACACCCTCCTCAAAGGGGCCCATCAAGGTTATTATCTCGTGAAAATATTCAGGTAATTAATTGTTTCAACAATCAATGGGCCTAGGCCCGTAAGTTTACGTATACGCATTTTATTAAAAACATCGGCGTTTTCATTCGTAAACAAAACAGATAAATGCTAAACAGGCAAGCAGGATTGCTGAATAATATGCATTTTATTGATGATGAACCCCTGAATGGGCAAAAGAATGTTTTACAACAGAGGCGAACTCCTGGAATGAGGAAGCCGCGCAAAAATGAAACATAAATATACATCAGTATATACAAATGTCGGCCACGAGGCGTAGACGAACACCATGAGTTGATCCCTCTAAGACCCACTCGACTTCGATACTTCTCCGACGCTTCAGCTTCAGAAGAGATTTGATTCAGATCAACGGCCCTCAGGTCCTCCAAACCACTAAATAATGAAAGTCACACGCGGAACGCAGTCATTTGCTTATTCGAATCCCTAACTTCTGCGTGAACCGCCCTGTACGGGTTTTCAGTTCACCGGGATACCCTTTTTTGCCGATGCCGCCCAGTGTAGGTTTTCGACTTCGCGGGTGTACATTTTGTCAATATATCCCTAATTTTTTTGCCCGAACCTTTTATTCTGTTTTTGGTTCGCCGGGATGCCCCTTTTTTGCCTGGACTCTTTCTTTTTTGTCCAGCGGGTCTCTTTCAAGCAAAGTATTTTTTAACTGCGTCCGCGTTCACCGGGGATGCAAAATCTTCACCATCCATTGTAGATAACAACAAATCTCCTCCCGAGAAGACCTTGCTGACGACATACGACCCTTCGTAATTCGGAGTCCACTTGCCCCGGTGATCGGAGTGTGGCGGAAGAATCTTCTTCAGGACGAGATCACCCGTCTGAAAGCTTCTAGGACGCACCTTCTTATCATAAGCTTTCTTCATTCGGCTTTGGTACAGACGACCAAATGCAATCGATGCTAACCTCTTCTCGTCCATCAGGCTGAGTTGGTTCAAACGATTCGTAATCCATTCTGCCTCATCGAGTTTCACATCAACCAAAACTCGCAAAGAAGGAATCTCCACTTCTAACGGTAGGACAGCTTCCATACCGTACACCAAGGAGAAAGGAGTTGCCCCGGTCGACGTACGCACCGTCGTACGATAACCGTGCAAGGCAAACGGCAGCATCTCGTGCCAATCTTTGTACATCACAACCATCTTCTGAACAATCTTCTTTATGTTCTTATTGGCCACTTCAACAGCGCCATTCATCTTCGGCCGGTAAGGAGATGAGTTGTGGTGTTCGATCTTGAAGCTCTGGCACAGCTCCTTCATCATCTTGTTATTCAAATTCGAACCATTATCAGTAATGATCCGCTCGGGAACTCCATAACGACAGATGATGTCCCTCTTTATGAATTTAGCTACCACCTGCTTGGTCACATTAGCGTACGAGGCTGCCTCCACCCATTTGGTGAAGTAGTCGATAGCTACCAGAATGAAACGATGACCATTGGATGCAGTGGGCTCGATCTTGCCTATCATGTCGATGCCCCACATGGAGAACGGCCAAGGGGAGGACATGACATTCAATGGGCACGGCGGCACGTGAACTTTATCAGCATAAATCTGGCATTTATGACATTTCTTCGCGAATCTGAAGCAATCCGACTCCATAGTCAGCCAGTAATACCCTGCTCTCAGGATCTTTCTCGTCATGGCATGCCCGCCGGCGTGCGTACCAAATGTGCCCTCATGGACTTCTTCCATGAGCATACTTGCCTCTTTCTCATCTACACATCTGAGTAGCACGAGATCGTGGTTTCTCTTATACAACACTCCATCAGGATTGAGATAAAAGTTTCCAGATAGCCTCCTCAGAGTCTTCTTATCCTGGGTTGACGCTCCCGCAGGATACTCCTTAGTCATAAGGAAGGTCTGGATGTCGTGGAACCACGGCTTGCCGTCGGCGGCATCCTCGATTGCAAAGACAAATGCCGGTCTGTCAAGACGCGAAAGCACAATGCTTGGAGCTTCATTCCAAAGATTGACTTTATACATTGAAGCCAGCGTGGCTAAGGCATCAGCCATCTGATTTTCAGCCCTAGGTACATGATGGAGTTCTACTCGATCGAAGAACGGAAGCAGCCTTCGGGCATAATTCATGTACGGCACCAAATTCGCTTGACGAGTTTCCCATTCCCCTTTAATCTAATTAATTACAAGCGCTGAGTCACCATATACGTCCAGATTCTTGATTCTCAAATCAATTGCCTCTTCTAGACCCATAATACATGCTTCATACTCCGCTTCATTGTTGGTAACTGGAAACGTCAGTCTCGCAGTAAACGGGATGTGGGATCCGTGAGGAGTCGTGATGATAGCCCCGATACCACTTCCATAGGAATTAACCGCTCCGTCGAATATCAACTTCCACTGAGACTTCCTATCTGGCCCCTCACCGGGCAATGGCTCATCGCAATCCTTCTCTTTGAGAAACATAATATCCTCGTCAGGGAATTCAAACTTCATCGGCTGGTAGTCTTCGATTGGCTGTTCGGCAAGGTAATCAGACAGTACGCTTCCCTTAATGGCTTTCTGGGAGACGTACTGAATATCATACTCCGTTAACACCATTTGCCACCTGGCAATCCTGCCCGAAAGATCCTGCTTCTCGAAGACGTACTTGATCGGATCCATCTTCGAAATTAGCATAGTGGTGTGATTGAGCATATACTGTCGTAGACGTTTGGCGGCCCAAGCTAATGCACAACACGTCTTCTCCAGCATCGAGTATCGAGATTCACACTCAGTGAACTTTTTACTCAAGTAATAAATGGCATGCTCCTTTCTACCCGTCTCGTCGTGCTGACCGAGAACACACCCCATACTATTCTCCAGAACCGTCAGGTACATGATTAATGGTCGTCCAGCCACTGGGGGTATCAAGATTGGAGGTTCTTGAAGATACTGCTTGATTTTGTCGAATGCCCTCTGGCAATCCTCATTCCAAGTGATCGCCTGATCTTTCTTTAAAAGCTTGAACATCGGTTCACAAGTGGCCGTGAGCTGAGAGATAAACCTTGCAATGTAATTTATTCGGCCCAAGAAACCACGAACTTCTTTTTCTGTTTTCGGCGCTGGTATTTCTTGAATAGCTTTTATTTTTGCAGGATCAACTTCAATACCTCGTTCACTAACGATAAACCCCAATAACTTTCCGGACCGCACTCCGAAAGTGCACTTGTTAGGATTCAGCCTCAGCCTGAACTTCCTAAGCCTCTCAAAAAGCTTCAATAAGTTGACCAGATGCTCTTCCTCCGTTTGGGACTTTGCAATCATGTCATCAACATAGACCTCGATCTCATGATGAATCATATCATGAAACAAAGTTACCATTGCTCGCTGGTAAGTGGCCCCTGGGTTCTTCAGACCGAAGGGCATTACCTTATAGCAAAATGTTCCCCAGGGGGTGATAAACGTCGTTTTCTCCATGTCCTCCGGTGCCATCTTGATCTGATTGTAACCGGAGAAGCCGTCCATGAACGAAAACACGGAAAACTGGGCTGTGTTGTCGACCAACACATCGATATGAGGCAACGGGAAATCATCCTTAGGGCTTGCCCTATTCAAATCCCGATAATCGACGCACATGCGTACCTTACCGTCCTTCTTCGGTACCGGCACTATGTTGGCGACCCACGGAGGGTAAGTGGTAACGGCTAGAAATCTTGCGTCCAACTGCTTCTGGACTTCTTCTCTGATTTTTACAGCCATATCTGGTCTCGTCCTCCTAAGCTTCTGCTTGACTGGAGGGCAATCTTCTCGCAACGGCAAGCGATGAACCACGATGTCTGTGTCAAGTCCGGGCATATCTTCGTATGACCAAGCAAAGACGTCACTATACTCTCTAAGCATCTCGACCAGTCTATGCTTGACATCATTATGCAGCGCAACCCCTACTCTGACATTTCTGACGAGCTCTTCAGAACCCAGGTTTACGATCTCAATATCCTCCTCGTGAGGCAGAATAACCTTTTCCTCTTGTCTCAACAAGCGGGCCAACTCTTCCGGAAGGTCTTCGTCTTCATCAGTCTCATCCTCGGCTTGATAAATCGGGCAATCGAAGTCGTAGTGAGCCGTAGAGGGTCCAGAGTCGATGTCGTCTGTTATGTGGATCCTGCAATAACAAGGGTTAAGTTTAAAGCAAGGATATGCAGGTTAGCACAAACCCCGTTGCCATTTTACTGTTTTTCAGAATAAACATAAAACAAGAATAACAGAGAACACAATATTTGAGTACGAAGAAAACGCCTTTGATTTATTAACAAAATGCATGTACATAATCCAACAAGGCCCTGACAATAAAACCACTATGCCCCGGGCAGGACATAGGGTTGTACAAAGATTGTAAAAAGCAAATCATTACTCTTCACTCGTCAGCTGGATAATCTCCTTGACGGTCCAATTGTTGAGGCACTCGCCCGGCTTGCTTGGCTGAATCCAGGCGTCAAAATCAGAATCGCTATCCCCGCTGTCCTCAGACGTTGCGTTGATGCTTTCGAAAATCACTCCGCCTTTGGTGAATAGGATCGGCCCCTTCCCACGAGACAAACTGCCAGACGAAGAAGAGGAAGCTTCAGCTTCAGGAGAATACCCCAATCCAAACTTATCCTGCTTGATCGGTATCTCCAAAACATGCCCCCAACATGGGGTGGAACCGGCTTCGACGACGGCCCGAGCTTCTTTGAATGAGGAGAGATTCATCTCTTGCTTCTCTACAACGACAAGAGCTACCTCTTTCACCTTGACGGTTTCAAATGCTTGGCAGAGAGTTTCATGGATTTCGCCGTCCATTTCAACATATTTAAAGGATGACAAGTGGCTCACCATGATGTCCTCCTCACCACAGACGGTTACTATGCTTCCCCCGACGGCATATTTGAGCTTTTGATGCAGCGTGGACGTCACGGCACCAGCAACATGGATCCATGGCCGACCTAAGAGGCAACTGTAGGCAGGCATGATATCCATGATATAAAAAACCGTATCAAATGTCTCCGGACCAACTTGAACCGGCAGGGTCAACTCTCCAAAAACGTGGCGCTTAGTTCCATCAAAGGCTTTCACCACCAGATCACTGGGCGTGCAAAGCAATCCACGAGTGTCCAACTTCATTAATGCCTTCTTCGGAAGCACATTAAGCGACGAACCCGTATCCACCAGGACATGCGACATGATAGTGCCTCTGCACTCTATCGAGACGTGCAAGGCGCTGTTGTGATCTCTCCCTTTAGGAGTCAGCTCTAAATCTGTGAATCCCAGCCCATTGCCAGCGTTAACATGGGCTACCACCTCTTCTAGCTGATTTACTGATATCTCCTGCGGCATGTAGGCAGCGTTCAATACCTTCAGCAACGCGTTGCGGTGCGCTTCAGAACACAGCAACAAGTTGAGAATAGAAATTTTTGACGGAGTTTGATGAAGATGATCTACAATCTTGTAGTCACTCTTCTTGATTAATCGCATGAACTCCTCAGCATCTTTAACCAGCAAATCCTTATCTGCCCCACAAGGGACCTCTTCGACGGCTCTGCCCTTACCCTTATCAGCAGCATCAGCCCTGACCACTTTCTCTGCTGCAACCTCTGTCGGCGCAAACACTCTGCCGCTTCGAGTAATGCCACTGACTCCGGCGAGATTCTGCACAGTCGATCCGTACGGCTCTAGCTCTATCTTCTGACCATTGCAATAGACTTCGGCGCCGTAATGCCACGGAACGGCGTTAGTGCTCTCGAATGGGATTGGCCCGGCCCTGGTAATAGTGATTGTAGGCGGTCGGGGCGCAGAAATAGTAATAGGGTGACGAGGAATAGTGATGGTGGCGACTTCATCTGCCTGCTTCAGCACGACCTCCCCTGATACACTTTCAACGCTCCGGCTGAACTGCAAAATACCCTCAGACATCAGACTTTGGATACCCTCCACCAGCTGCTCACACCCATCAGGAAGTGTAGCACAAGCCATACATAACTCTCCGCATCCAGGAAAGAAGCCCTTCTTCAGCAACTTAGCTTTGACGAAACTAAGCGGCGTCTTCAAGTCTTTGACATCAGTCAGCAAGTCTGCGCTCTCCTCTGTGATAATGGCGTTCACTCCGCCTCCCCTATGATGAGGCATAGGGTTCTTGGTAACATTGGGCACATTATCAGAAAAGTTAATAACCTTGGCGTCTACCAGGTCCTGCACCTTGTGCTTAAAAGCTTTACAGTTCTCAATCGTATGGCATGGTGCCCCAGTATGGAAATCACAAGTAGCATTTGCGTCATACCCCGGTGGTGGTGCCCCTGTTAAGGGAGCCAACGTCCTCTTTTGAACTAACTGAAGCTGCAGCAAAGTTTGCAAGAGCTGCGCATACGACATAGGTGGAGCTTCAAAATGACGGCTTGCCAAAGGAGCCCGATTCTGATATTTCCTATACCCCTGCTGATTCTGCTGCTGCGGTTGCTGCTGCTGCTGCTGTGGAGCAGCTGGGATATTTATGCTAGCAATCTGCTGCTGAGGGCCCTTGCCCTTTCTCCGAGCATTAGTGACAGCACTGGCATCTCCTTCTCGACGCTTGCCAGCGTAAGGTTTCTTACCACCTCCTCCAGCTGAGGATGATTCACCTTGAATTTTTCCAATCTTTATACCATTCTCGACATGCTCGCCCATAGTGATGAGAGACGAGAATGTCCCCGACATGCCACTGACCAGCTTTTCATAGTAGATTCCAGGAAGGGTAGCCACGAACATTTGCACTAGCTCGCGCTCAACCATCGGCGGTTGAACCCGAGCAGCCAATTCACGCCACCGTTGGGCGTACTCTTTAAAGCTTTCATTATTTCGCTGTGAGAGATTCTGGAGCTGAACTCGGTTGGGGGCCAAGTCGCTATTGTACTGATAGTGGAGGACGAACGCTTCAGCGAGATCTTTCCACGTGCGCACTGTAGCGGGCTCCAAGCCCATATACCATTCGAGGGATGGACCAGAAAGACTATCTTGGAAGAAGTGCATCAGCAACTTCTCATCGTCAGAATAGGCAGACATCTTTCTATAATAAGATCGAAGGTGGACACGGGGGCAAGTAGTACCCTTATACTTCTCAAAGACAGGCACCTTGAACTTATGAGGTACCTTGAAGTCAGCAATTAACCCGAGCTTGGACATATCAATACCCAATGTATTCTGATTTTCAATGTCTCTCATTTTGTCTTCCAGCGCTTTGAACCTAAGCCTGGCTTCAGCGTTCAACTCTGCTTCTATACCTCTTTGGGAAAACACGTCATCCTAGTGATCCTCCAGCCACGGTTGAGGCACCAACAGATTTCCGACACCAGCATTGCCGTTGACCGGCCCTGTGTTAACATTGGCTCCCAGACTACCATTGTCGACGCCTGCCGCATTGAGTCCGAGATTAGTCATCAGATTGCCGTTAGCACTGCCGTTGCCCCCGGCAACAGGAACAACATTCTGTGGAGCATCAACTGGAGGAGGAGTAGGCACAACCCCGCCATGCAGTATGCCATTACTATCAACCCTGGAGATCAAAGGTTGAACCAAAGTACGAAGCTGGTCCTGACCATTAGCGACTACCTGCATCAGTTCCATAAAACGATCCATCCGTTCACGGAGCTCTTGAACATCTGACTGCACCTGATCCATGATCCTAGTCTGATTAGCTCGAGTTGAATAACAGTGGATGAGTCTTTGATCAATCCTGGAGACCGGAAGCAGCTCGGAACCTGTGAACCTGAAAAACCTGTCAACATTAAAGGTTAGGAAAAGCAGCAAAATGTATGTCATGCAAAATGCTTCATGCAGATGCGTGCGTGTGTCTGTGTGCTTGGGAGATTTCCCCCGATCCTAGCGCATTAGTACCAGTGTTGACAATAACAAGAAGCAGAAGAAATCCGAGCCCAATCATGGAGACATCAATCTTGTATACATACAGGAAGCCTATAGCATCAGCGATAGTTAACTTTGACACATCAGGGACCGGGAACTCGTACACAATAATCTTCTTAAGAGAGGCTACAACAATGCAATAGGAGGCGAGAGATCCTGGATCGGGGAAACAGGACCTACGACACAGACGCACGCTAATGGAATGCAAATGAACATGCAAACTAATGCAAAATGCAGGCATGCAATAATATATCCGGGTGACTGCTGTGGAGATTCGGTATCAACAGTCACTGATGAGAAGGAAACCCCGGTGTAAGACCACTGATCTGATCTGCTGAGAATAACCATCTGATAGGACCAAGATCAAAATTCTGCTCTGTCAAGAATAAGTGTCTGATAATAAGGACCCCGGGTGTATGATCAAGAAATATCTGCTGACGAAGTCTTCAGACCCCAAATCAAAAATCTGCCCTATCAAGAACAAACACACAGCTGCTGATGAGATCTTCAGACCCCACTCAAAATCTGCCCTATCAAGAACAAACAACATCTGCTGATGAGATCTTCAGACCCCACTCAAAATCTGCTCTATCAAGAACAAACAACATCTGCTGATGAGATCTTCAGACCCCACTCAAAATCTGCTCTATCAAGAACAAACAACATCTGCTGATGAGATCTTCAGACCTCACTCAAAATATGCTCTATCAAGAACAAACCACTGACGACAATATTCTGATCGAAACCTGCTCTATCAGGAACAGACATACACCCGATGATAAGATCCTCTGATCAAAACCTGCTCTATCGAGAACAGATAAATCTGCAACTGATAACCCTGGTACTAACATAACTGATCCACTGTCAAGAAAACCAGGTGGTCTGGAGGTCAAAGTTTCCTGCAACAAACCCAATCCCACTCACAGGTATGGACCTAATCCACGGACAAAGGTACGGCATCCTATGCGGTCATCAGCGTCACAGACTTTCATGAGTGACGATACGATTCCCAGAAGGAGTGGCGTCATCAAGTCATGAAGAGGCCTCACTTAGCTGACTTCCAAATGATCGGTCCCTAGAGTCGACAATCCTCACGTCTGGACTCCCCTCAGATCCTCAGGACCGGAAAGGAGCACCTCTGCAAGAATCTCGTCTGAGCGCAAATTTCGTAGGGAACTGTGCCTGCTCAGCAGACAGGTTCGTCTACTACTCTCCGCAACTATGTCTAGGTGTATACTCAAGCCCAGGTCCGGCTTCTCACTCATAGTAACATCCCTCTCCCACAGCAGCACAGATAATCATATCAAACTGGAAAATGAAATGCGGGAAATAAAGTGCGAGAAGTAAAAACGCGATAAATGAATGCAACCCAACAAACAAACATACAAGCGCTAGGATTGACTCTCATAGGGAACCAGAGAACCAGAGATTCTGGGTTCGTTCCCCAGCAGAGTCGCCAGCTGTCGCTTGCGCGAAAATAAGGTGCCGGCATGACAGAAGAGTCGCCACCTTTCGTTATTTATCCCTCAGAGCGGGAAAGGAAACGATCGGGAAAACCTGACGAAAAAGGGTAAGACAAGGTCATCGCAACCATTGTCTGGGTTCGGGAGTCGGTTACGCAAGGGGAAGGTATTAGCACCCCTCACGTCCGTCGTACTCGACGGGATCCACGCTTGTTTGTTTACTTGGACGGGTTGGTTTTATTCTATCTACCTATCAAGGTTGGCGGAAAAAGAAAAGAAAAATGACTCGGCAAAGCATCGCACTTTATGCCTACGTATTCTCATCAGAGAATGAGAAATCAGAGTCAACGTAGTTCGGCCTACGAAGGATTGTGGGGGAAGGTTGCTCGCTAGGATATCGCATCCTATGCCTACGTACTTCCACACAGTATGGAAGATCAGAGCAAACGTAGTTCGGGAAACTACGGGTTATCTCCTGCTTTGAAAGAAGTGTTTTTTATTGTATTTGCGATTTCAACCGCACTAGAGACTATGACCTGAGAGTGAATGCGTCGCATGTCACCCAAAGGGTACCATACTAAACATCCAGACTGTGGAAAAGGAACTCTCCTACAATCCTTTCTCAGATAGCTTAAGGCTTGTAACGTACGAAAGAAATCATTCATGATTACTGTATCTTAAACTGTTTTGAGGTGAGAAGAGAACAGGCCCAACTAGGAGGGAGACTATCAAGTCCTACTGTTATCATGCCATGGATTCATCCTATGGTTGAGGTTTGAACAGGGAACTCCTAGAAGTTGTCATGCATAGGTTTCAACCTAAAATTCTATCATCAAATCCTTATCAAAGGAAATGAGAGTCCTAAGGGATCATGTCAATGATACGCCGAAACAGACAAAGCGTCAGCTTAACAGTAAAATGCATGTAATGCAAGTGAGGGAGGAAATGTGTGTGGGGCTTCAGCCTCCACAAGCTCATATCAACCTCAAGCCAGTCATGAAATAACAGTAATCATACTGAAAAATAAACAACATGCTATCAAGCAATAAACAGTAAACTGCAATCATACAGATAAAAGAAGTGAAATGCCATCAGGCAAACAAACCACATGCTTGAGAAAGAAATTATCTACATCTAAGCTCTAATCCTAACCCTAAAAACAAAACCCTAATCAGATCTCAGCAAAGCCCTAAAGCAAAACCCTAACCAAAAGAAATCAATCCCAGTCTTCAAGCTTCAAAACAAGCTTACCAAAGAAGGGGAGCTAAGTAGGCAGACTCATAGTGTCTTCCTTAGGAAAGCACTAGGAGGCTTGTACTCAGGAATCATATCCTATGTGGCTCAACAACTGTGATCAGTTTACATTCCTCCTCAGGAGAAATTAAACTCACATGAAGGCTCCAACATCACTGGATACTTAAGAAATCCTACCTGAACTATTGGAACTAAGTGAATAGACCCATAGGACCTTCCTCAGGAAAGTACTAGGAGGCTCCCACTTAGGAATCGTATCCCATGTGGCTCAACAACTGTGATCAGTTTACATTCCTCCTTAGGAGAAATTAAACTCACATGTTGGCTCCAACATCATTGGATACTTAAGAAACCCTAGATGAACTAATGGAACTAAGTGAACAGACCCATAGGACCTTCCTCGGGAAAGTACTAGGAGGCTTCCACTTAGGAATCGTATCCCATGTGGCTCAACAACTGTGATCAGTTTACATTCCTCCTCAGGAGAAATTAAACTCATATGAAGGCTCCAACATCATTGGATACTTAAGAAAGAGGTGAGAAGAAAGAATGAAAGTCATTCATAGTGCCTTCCTCAGGAAAGTACCATGAACTTCCCCCAAACTTCAGAATCTCAAACCTCACAACCAGAGAACAAGCTCCAACCTCTGGGTCTCTGGGTCTTGATCTACAATCTTCTCCTTCATCATGCTCCTTCAACAAGGTCTTCAAGACAAACTAAGCCCCACAACAAATTCCCAAAAAATAAACCCCAGAGACAGACAAATATCACACAGACAGTCAATACAATCAGTCAACTTCAGAAAATACCTAAAAATACCAAAGCAAGAGGGAAAAATCTAACAATCATTCACAAGGGTCTATAACATCTACCCATAACATCCCTATATACCCATACCCAAAAATCAAGACAAAACTCTCAAAAGAAAATGAATTATTTCACTTATGCATAACCTAAACCCTAATTATGATACCCTAATGCTAACCTAATTAAACTAATCAAATTTTAATCTAAAAAACACGAATTAAATCCTATGGGGAACTATGATTCAATATCTAACTATGCCAAAAAGAATGGCTCAAAAATCCTAAGGGAAGGTCCTAAAAGAAATTCTACAAAATGGAATATCAAACTAAACCATATAAAAAGCTATTTAAAAGAACAATACTCTAAAAATATTAAAAGAAAATAAAATGCCAATTTTATTTGTTGATATTTTTCTAGACATGATTATGAACATATAGAAAAAACAAGAAGTGAAAAATAATCATTTTTCATTTTTATACGTATTTTATAAAATGCAAGAAAATTAAAAGAAAAGAAAAATAAAAGAAAATGAAATAAAGGGGATGGGGGTGAGAAAAGTAGAAGCGCCCAGTTCAATTGCTGTTGGGCTGAGAATATGCGGGTGCAGATATTAAATTGGTTAAGCCCATATGCGCTCAGAAAAATTAAAAGAAAAATTAACAGAAAATAAATACAGCTGCGGTGAGAATAGCAACAATTTCAAGTTAAAAATTGGATTGGGCCCATGGTGGGGGTGTGAGTATCACAAACTGCATTCAGCCCAGGATTTCCCACTTACTCAAACGGTGCGTTTAGCTTTTTAAAATTCCCTCCGTTTCTGAAATTAAATCGTGGTCGTGCGATGGAATGAAAGAGTCAACTTCTGGGACTGATCCAACGGCTGATGGCCATCGTCCCCAATCGAGCTAGGGTTTCAGCCAAAACGCAGGATTCATGCACGAATTTCTCTCCAATCGTTCTCCCTGCTCGCTCCATGAAATTCAAAACTTCCAAAAGCAAAGATGCTCCACTGATCACCAAGAACACGATGGTGCCAATAATTTCCACTGAAACATCTTATATCACTCTAACAGAAAGCATGAACATTAGGGTTCCACCATAATTCTCTGAGATCAATCACGATGAAGCTTAATTCCAATGGTATAAACTTGTTCTACATGTTGTCCTCATCATTTTACACTATAACATAATCACCAAAACTCAATATACAGCTTGTTCTTAATCTTGCAAGAAATGGCACCCTGCCACGAAACTCCATGGATCTCTCTCAAATCCTCAGAAAATCATCACCTAACCTAGCATGTTATCCTTACACCTAGCAATCTAACAGTATGCACCTAAATAAGGATCTATGGTGAAAGTTACCAACCTGTCAAATATCAATGGTGAGTGATGTTAGGGCTTGATTCAAGACTTGTAATCTCTTCCAGATACTCCTCCAATGGTGGATATCTTTCTGTTTGCAAGAATTATGATGGATGAGGCTTGTAGAGATCAAATCGAGCTTGACTTGCACTTGAAGAAAACCTTGGATATCTCTTTCTCCTCTCACTCTTCACCAATGGATTCAGCAACTTTCACCAACCCTTTCTTCATGGTGATTCACTCCTTTTATAATCATCCATAGAATCATCTAGGAGCTTCTAGAATCATCTAGAAAGTGATGGAAATTCTCTTTTAAGGACATGTGGTATATCTCATATCTCATGTGCCAAGCCTTGCCATTTTGCTTTAAAATCTCCTTACAAGAGATATTGAGAAGGAATGGGTGGAAAACAAGCCTTGCCTTTGCTTTATGTGAAGTTTCTCAAGTTGCCTTATGATTCAAGAAACAAGATTACAAAGCAACCTCCATTTTTAAGCTTCAAATCAAAAATCTACTTGAACAATTGTTTTTAAAATGATGTTGGGAGTCAAAATGACATATTGGATGACCTATTTTGGATTTGTACATCTCCCAAACCATTTTCCAACTTGGATCCACTTACTTTATAAGTCATTTTTAGGTCATTTTCACCCATTCATGTAAATCCTTTCTACAAGCTTTTTCAACAACTCATGACCACTTTTCTAGGCTTAAAATCCCATTTTGAACAACTTTGATGTTTTGAGTTTTTTCATTTGAGGCTTGGAAATAGGAGATATGGCCTTTGCTTAAAATGACCTATAACTTCAAAATGACCAAAATACCCATGTCTTGTTCAAACCATAAGTTGAGTTCTACAAATCCTATCAAGGACTTATAGTACTCTATAGAAAGCTAAGAAGATGCTATTCAACATTCATGTTGACCAATAAATCATAGGAGTCATCCTACTAGGGAAAAAGTTGTCTGCAAGTTGGGTGACTTTCAAGGACCCAGATTCACACATCTCAACTGACCTGTAATTTGTCAAAACCATAACTTGAGATATGCACATCCTATCAAGGACTTCCACCACTCAAATTGAATCTAAGAACAAGCTCTACAACATTCATGTTGTGGGGAAGATGAGATATCAATCACATCTTGAGCTAAAACTGCCTGGAAGATAGGGATCAAACTAGGGTTTTTTCACTGACAATCCTTGGAAACCCTAACTCAAAACTTCTCAAACTCCTCAATCATGATGAGTTGGTCTAGGAATCATCTTTATAACATCTCCATACATCATTCCATGATCTCATGGCCCCTTGGATTAGGTCTCAACCTTCTCCAAATCTTCAGTTAACCTAGGGTCGATCTAGTCAAAACCCTAATTCAACCATTCATAGTTGAATCTTCTGAATTCTTGCATAATGACCTCTCTGGGCTTCATGATGGCTTTCAAGACATCTCATAAGTTTTCTCAAAGCTTCAAGTTCAATCTCAAAGTCTCTGAATCATCTGAGGAGTTCCCACAACTCTCAAGCTATGAAGCACACAACCTTGGTTTCAACCAATTCCTCTGAGGATTTCTTGAACTTCCTGATGAAGGTATCAACCTTCAAACACTTGATGGGTAAATAAATGTTGGTCAAATTTTGGGGTGCAACACTATCATGCAATACAATTACATATTGTGTCATTCAATAAAATTATGTATGTGTTTCTCTTATTTATACATTTCTTATGTACATATTTCCTATTTACATATTTGCATGTCATTCATTTGATACTTTGGTTTTTCTGAATTACAGGTATTATGGCCAACAGTGAGGAAACATCACATGATGGGAACGAAACAACAAAAGACATTGAAGGCGATATCAAAAGAGGAATAACGATTATGAAGAAAAAATCATATGTGCGAGAGATAAGGGTGTTAAGTATGGTGTGCATTGGAATGAAAGAGATCAATTAGTTGAGCCTAGTGGTGCGATGCTGACAAGTTACATTGGAGCATTTATACACTCACAAATTCCGATTACTTGCAATAATTAGAGAATTCAGTCGCTACAACCGGCTAAAGACAAAATTTGGAGCGATATACAGGTATGATACTTGATTATTTTTAATTATGTTGACGGTTACATCTTTAAATTAATTATACTAACATGTTATATGTATGTGTATTTGGTTGCAGAGATCTTTTAATATTGATGATTGTAGAAGAAAATATTGTCTTCAATTGGCCGGTAAACGACTGAGGGGATTCAGAGCATTTTTAACGAACAAGTTTCTCAAAGATTCTGATGGAAACTTTGTTGACTCGGAGCGTCCAAAGAAGTACGTTGATCTGATTTCAGAAGAAGAATGGGAGACATTTGTTGCAAAGCGAAGAACCAAAGAATTTTTAGTAAGTACAACTTATCATGAATAATGTATAGTATATATACTTCTTCCACAAGAGTTCTGATATGACTTAAACTTGTTTTTTCAAGTTGTGAGTGGCGTTAATCGGCAACGGGCATCAAAACCCGCATATCCATACAAAAAAGGGCGTTTGGGATATGCACGCTTAGAACAAAAAATAGTAAGTATATATAAATGCTTTAATATGATATAGTTACCAAAATTAGTAAGTATATATAATAGGATATGAATGGTTTATTATCCGTCTTAATGTACAGATAGAAGAGGAGAAAAGTGATGCGACATCTCTTCCAGACCATGTTGTGTGGAAGGCTGCCCGTGTGGGAAGAGATGGAGTCGTTCAGGAAGAAGTTCAACAAGTGTTTGAACGACGTGTAAGTACAACATTAGTTTTGTCAGTAACTGCTTAAAAGTGTATAATATATTTATATATGTTTTTATCTATATTTCAGGAGACGCTATCCCAGAGTATAACTCCAGCTGAGGACGAGGATTGCAGGAGCATATTGAGTCGGGTGTTAAATATCCCTGAATATTCTGGGCGTGTGAGGGGTAAGGGATTTGGCGTCACTCCATCACAGCTGTATAAGAAGCCAACGAAAAAAATCCTACCAATAAAGAAGTGATGGATACGTTGGAGGAATTGAAAGCCCAGATTCGGGAATTACAGAAGGATAAAGAAAGATACATGTCAGAAAGGCGCGGTCCAGATGGTAAAGATGCTAGTGAAAAAGATAGTATCGGTTGTCCGCAGAAGCTTCCAGAGGTAATTGTATATATTACATTGAATTTAATTTAGCATAATTTTCTTAATTGACACATTAATCGGCACCATTATTTGTTTAGGGCATTTCACCTTGTCGGCTATATTTATCGTCACCGACTTATCGCTTGGTTGGCAAGGGAAAGGTGCATAACAATGTGGGAGAAATACTTCACCATAAACTACTCCCTCCTGGATTTTTAAAAGTATCGGTTGATATTGCGTTAGAGGGGGTGTGTTGTTGCCTATACCAGATGAAGTTTCAAACGTAACAGTGGTGGGAGACGCAATAGGAGCGTATGTTGCATGGCCGGCAAATCTCATTCACATAGATGATGAGGTATGTTGAACATCATTATGAACCTAGCTTGTAATATTCAAATGTGAAAACGACCCATAGATGAAAGTTATTCTTACATTTACATTTTCTTATTTACATGATAATCTTAGACTCCTACAAAATCCAAATCAAAAGATGATAGAATTATTGTGCGGGATACCGATTCAGCTGCATCAAAGAAACAGGTACTAATACAGTTACATGGTTATCTTATTATACATTAATTACTGAACTTATATATGACTTTTAGGTTCATGATCAGCAGTTGCAACAAGTCAGCAAGGGTAAGATGCCTGAAACGTCCAAGGCGCCCAACAAAAAAAAGACCGAGTCAAAAAAAGCATTTGTTCCTCGATTTAGGATGTGCCTTGAAACATATTTAGGAACAATAGATGTGATTGAGGGTGGCTTCCATCAAATACCTATGGAGGAAGGTATTTTCGGTTTTGAATATCCCGAAACACTTGCTAAGGAGGATTTTAACCAGGTTTTCCAACATTCTGAATTGGGCGTCGGTGTTATGCATTCCTACATCAGGTACTCCAATCCATTTTAGTTAAATAATTGAACATTTTAAAATTTGGTCATTTAATTGAATATTTTAATGTTGATTATGTTTTTCTTTTAGGCTCCTGTATGACAAGTTGTTGGTCCTGCATGATTTGACTTCCATATTCACATTCTTATCTGCTAGCTGTATCAACGCACGAGCAATAGAGCACACACCAGATACAGTCAAAGATTACATGGTCCAAAGATTTATGGCCGCGAGTACAGAGAAGTTGTTCTTGTTGCCATATAATACTGGCCATGGGTTAGATTCTATTCTAAATTCATTTATTATAATTATTCGATTTTTGCCATTAATCTATATAACATTTCCGTCTAAACTGTTGTCTTATTTTATAGTGGACACTGGTTGTTGGTCGCGATTAATCCGATGAAAGAAATAGTGTATTATATAGATTCATTGGATGGCGATACAACAAAATATCCTGATCTGAAGAACATGGTTGATACGTAAGTGATGAGATATACTGTTCTGAATAGTTATATATCTTTATTTATTATGTGACATTGTTCTAAATATGCGTTTATATTATGTTAGAGTTATACAAATATTCAGAGCACAAAGAGATGCAACAGTGCCAAAAAGCAAGGCTAACAACATCAGCTGGATCAAAGTGGAGGTATATTTTCCCATGTTTGACTGTTATAGTGGTTCCACTTGATAAAACTATTTAAACTATATATCCTGGTAAATGTTTGTTTGTTTTTTCCATTTACAGTGTCCTCGTCAGTGCAATGGAATTGACTGCGGATATTTTGTATTGCGCTTTATGAAGGAAATTATTCTTTCAGGTCAAATAGAGATTCCAATCATGGTATGGATCAATTCATAAGTTATATGATTCATTTTGATAATTAACCGATATTTCATCTGAGTAATTAGTTTTAAAATTAAATCGTGCATGTTCTGTTATATTATGTAGTACTTTGATGAATACAAGTGTGCTACTTACTCGAAAGCAAGATTGGAAGAAATTAAGGAGGACTGGTGTCAATTTATTCTTGAGTTGAGAATTGTATAACGTATCTATTTGTAAAGTTATCGAATTTGTAATTATATGTAAATTGAATGTATTTGTGATGTTGTAAATTGAATGTATTTGTAATATTGTAAATTGAATGTATTTGTGATGTTGTAATATATTTAAGCAGGTTTATGTGTATTAAAATGGTTATGGGCAAAGTGATGAATACACATAAATAAGGCCAAAGTAATTGTTATATATAAGGCCAAACTATTGAATTAAAGGCCTGAATTATAAGCAGGGAATGTAATTGTTATAAGCAGGTTTATTAAAAAATATATAAAAAATGTGATTATTTAAATAATAAAAAATTTAAAATCGTGAAGAATAGACAGCGCTTTTAAAAAAAGCGTTGCTAAAGGGGGCAAAGAGAGGCCAAAAAAGCGCTGTTATAGGTTGGAAAAGGGGGGGTCTAAGAAAGCGCTTTAAAAAAGCGCTGCTATAGGGGGGTTAAAGAAAGAGCTTTAGAAAGCGCTGCTATAGGGTGAAAAAAGCGCTGCTAAAAGCGTTGCTGAAGGGAGGAGAAGGGAGAATAGGTAGCGCTTTAGAAGCGCTGCTATAGGGTAACAAAAGCGTTGCTGAAGGGAGCCTTTAGCAGCGCTTTTTTCATAAAAAAAGTGTTGCCTTTACCTTTAGCAGCGTCACTTTTAGCAGCGCTTTTAAGCGCTGCTAAAGGCCAAAAAAAGTGCTGCTAAAGATCTTTTTTGGCATAGCGTGGAATGGTAACTATTGTTGTACGTGAACTCAATCAATGGCAAATGAGTATCCCACGCACCGCCTTTCTCCAACACACAAGCCCATAACAAATCCTCCAACATCTGAATAGTCCTCTCTGACTGTCCATCACTCTGCGGATGATAGGTTGAACTCAGCTTCAACTTGGTACCCAAAGCTCCTTGCAAACTCTTCCAAAATTCCGAAGTAAACCTCGAATCTCTATCTAACACAATACTCGACGGCACACCATGTAGTTTCACAATCACCCGAACATAAATCTCTGCCAGCTTTTCCAATGGAAAACTGATACTGATCGGCACAAAATGCGCAGACTTCATAAGCCGATCCACAATCACCCAAATGGCATCAAATCATCTTGTTGTGCACGACAATCCTGTAACAAAATCCATAGTGATACAATCCCACTTCCAAACCGTAATTTCCAACGGTTGCATCAATCCAGAGGGTTTCTGATGCTCCACTTTTTATTTCTGACATGTCAAACAGGCGTACACAAACTGAGCAATATCCCTCTTCATACCCGACCACCAAAACATCTTCTTCAAATCGTGCTACATCTTCGTAGCTCCTGGATGAATACTCAAACTACTGCGATGTCCTTCACTCAAAATGGACTTCTTCAGCTCATCATTATCCGGCACACAAATCCCGCCTCGGAATCTCAACACACCTGCACTATCCAACTTGAAATCACTACTGGAGTCTCTGCCCACTCCAGACATCAAATCCACCAGCTTCACATCTAGCTTCTGACCTTCTCTAATCATATCCAAGAAATCATTTTTCACTCGCAACTTGCCCAACAACACGCAATCTACTGAAGTCTCACAAACCATGCTCAAATATCTGAACTGCTCAATAAGCTCCATCTCTTTCACCATCATAGCTGACATATGAATCGCTTTTCTGCTCAAAGCATCGGCTACCACATTAGCCTTTCCCGGGTGATAACTTAGGCTAAAATCATAGTCCTTCAGGAATTCTAACCATCTTCTCTGCCTCATATTCAGCTCTTTCTGATTAAACAAATACTTCATACTTTTATGATCGCTGAACAATTCAAATCTCGATCCATACAAATAATGCCTCCAGATCTTCAACACAAAAACGATCGCAGCCAACTCAAGGTCATGAGCAGGGTAATTCCGCTCATGCACCCTCAGTTGCCGCGAAGCATACGCCACCACCTTAACATTCTGCATCAGAACTCCGCCTAATCTCATCTTAGACGCATCACAATACACTACAAAAGGCTCACTAGGAGTCGGCAACACCAACACCGGTGCCGTAGTCAACCTCTTCTTCAATTCTACAAAGCTCTCTTCACAAGCGGCATCCCACACAAAAACTTGGTTCTTCCTCGTCAATGGCAACGCCAAGGTAGAAAAACCTTCAATAAACCTTTGATAGTACCCTGCCAAACCCAAAAAGCTTCTCACTCCCGTCGCTGTCTTTGCTAGTTCCCACTGCAGTACCGCACTCACCTTAGATGGATCCACCGAAATACCATCAGCAGATATCATATGCTCCAAGAAACTCATTGTCTTCAACCAAAACTCACACTTAGACAATTTCACAAACAACTTATTATCTTTCAGCACTTGCAAAGCAATCCTCAAATGTCTGACATGCTCTTCTTCAGACTTAGAATAAATCAGGATATCATCAATGAGTACAACAATAAACTGATCTAAATAAGAATGGAAGATCCGGTTCATATACTCCATGAACACTCCCGACGCATTAGACACTCCAAAAGGCATCACGGCATACTCGTAATGTCCATATCGAGTTCTAAACGTCGTCTTCTGAATATCACCTTCCTTCACTCTAATATGATGGTAACTCGACCTCAAATCGATCTTGTTGAACACACGAGCCCCCACCAACTGATCCATTAAATCATCAATCCTTGGAAGAGGATATTTGTTCTTAATGGTCACTTTATTCAACTGACGGTAATCAATGCACAGACGCATGCTACCATCTTTCTTCCCACGGTGACACACTTGGTCTAATAAACTTCCTATCCAACAACTCTCCAATCTGAGACTTCAATTCATCCAACTCCACTGCCGACATCTTGTACGGCGCCATAGATATAGGCCTCGTACCACGTACCAGATCAATGGTGAACTCAACTTCTCGCTTTGGAGGCAACTCTGTAATATCATCAGGGAGCACCTCAGGAAATTCATTCACCACTGCCAAATCTTTCAATGATGTTTTGCTGTCAACAGATAATGCTGCAAATAAAGTAAACATTTTAGCCTCGTCCTCCAACAAGATCCTCAATTCCTTACTAGACAAGGAATCCGCCAAAGCTTGTTCTTCTGGATTAAGAAACAACAACACTTTCCATAAACAATCGATGTAAACTCGGTTGAAATCCAATCAGTTCATACCCAGAATAACATCCAACTTACCAAGCGGCAAGAAAATCAGATCCACTCTAAAATCTCGACCAAAAATAGTCAGCGGACACTTCAAACACACTAAAGAAGTAGTCACTGAACCAATAGAGGGAGTCTCAATAGTCATCTGCTGCTCAAGAGTAGTCGGCACCAAACCTAACCTCTTCACACAATCAACAGAGATGAACGAGTGGGTCGCACGCGTATCAATAATAGCAGACAAGGGAACATTATTGATGAAACAAGTACCTCGAATAGAACGATCCTCACTAGCATCTTGAGTTCCCACCATCACAAACACTTTACCACTAGTCTGAGACACCTGAGACGGCTTCGGCTTCTCACAATGAATACTGATGTGGCCCTTCTCACCACAGTTATAGCAAGTAGTGTCGCTACTGCGAAAATCGGCGCCAGCTATGATAGAAGAGTCGCCACCGTGCGTTATTTGTCCCATAAGAGGGAAAGGAAACGCTCAGAGTAAACCTAACGCAAAGAGGGAAAGGAATGGTCATCGCAACCAAATCCTGTATTCGGGAGTCGGTTACGCAAGGGGAAGGTATTAGCACCCCTCACGTCCGTCGTACTCAACGGGATCCACGCTTGTTTTCTATCTAAGGGTGTGTTTATCTATCTACTCTACAGGTCTGGGTTAAAAAGAAAAGAAAATGACTCGGCAAAGTATCGCACTTTATGCCTACGTATCCCCGTATGGAACGAGAAATCAAAGTCAACGTAGTTCGCCTACCTACGGGAAAGGAAGGGAAGGTTGCTCGCTAGGATACGGCATCCTATGCCTACGTACTTTCATACAGCATGAAAGATCAGAGCAAACGTAGTTCGGGCTACGGAAGACACAAGCTTGTCTGACTGTTTTTTATTAACTTCAAAAAGGGTTTTTTTTATTAAGAGTCCAAGCGGACAAAAATGACACTTTGATGTTTGTTTTGAATCTATTACGAAAGAAGTGTTTTTTTTTAGTTTGTTTTCAATCTCTGACGCACTAGAGACTATGATTAGAGAGTGACTACGTCGCATGTCACCCTAAGGGTACCATACTAAGCAGTCAGATTACTGAAGAGTGACCCTCCAGCAACCTTTTCTCAAATAGTTTAAGGCTCGTAGCGTACGACATCGATTGACCTTATTACTGTATTTTTGAATTGTTTTGAGATAAGAAGAGAAAGAAGCTCTAAAAAACCTAGGGTTGAAAGGGGAATAAAACTGACCTAATGTTGTCATGCATGGATAAGAATCCTAATGTTTGTCATAATTCCCTCCTGCACAGAGGAAATCAGAGATCCTAGGGGATAAACAGAAAAGAAAGCAAGAAAGTACAGTAAAATGCATGCAATGCAACAATACAAGCGAGGTAAGGGAGTCCAACTCAACCTCGAACCTGGGAAAACAACAGGCAAAGTGAATCAACATTCACCTCAAACCTAGGGGGCAAGCTACACAAACCAACAAACAATACAGAAAACAAAATCCCAAAGCAGAGGAGGCAGCCCAAGCAGCAGCACCAAACTCCTACAGCAAACAGCAGCTCTGACAGCAACAGATGATTAACCAGTAAAACGTTGACAGCAACAACCTTCATCTTCATGAATAACTCACATCTTCAATCTTCAATAAACTTTCAATCTTCACTAGGCACCAGGCTTCAACAAGCTCCCAGCTTAAGCAAGCTCAAACCCCTAGCCAGTAACCAGCCTCAACAAGCTCCTGACTTCAACTTCAACAAGCAGTAAAACCCTGGCTTCAACAAGCTACCTCATCTTTTCCTTTACCAAGCTTCAACAAGCACCTCCAAGGGAGAATCAAACCAACAAGAATCAAGTTATAATGTTAAGAGACTTAATGACAACCAAGGGAAATCGCTAAGGACTTAACATTGCAAATGAAAGGTATCCTCAAAGTTCTACTCACTTGGGCATACCACTCATCCCTCCTAAGGAGAGATGGAGCTTCCCAAGGAGGACTTTGTGTCATTGGATAGAATGGAGATGGATAAGATACTCCATGTTTGAAGAAAGAAGCAAAACTAGTCTAATGCTCTTCCTAAAACCCTAGTTTCCCTAAGCTCCTGACAAGCATCCACAAGATGAGAGAATATTCACATCCAAGCTCCTCCAAGCTCTCTAAAGCATCTTCAATTGGTCTTCATGATCATACAAGCTCAAAAGCAACACCACCCTAGTCTAAGGGGAACTATTGAATTAAACTAGTCACATTAGTTCATCAGAAACACCTAGAAGTTAGTCTTAAAACTAATTTTACTTAAAATATCAAACATGATTGTAAAATCCTACAAAAATTACTAAGGGTTCCTAAACCTCTTATGAATCTCTCATACAAAAACCAGGGGATTAACCATTCATTTGGACCTAAAACTATGCCCTAAACCTAAAGGTATCATCTTAAAACCCTAATTCTAAACCACCTAATGTTCAATGCTCAGACTAGCCTAAAATTCTCTCAAAAAATATGAGAAAATTACTATGGGTACATGCATATCTAAGCTAACTAGCCCAAAACGAATCAACTCAAAATTCATCACCAATCAGTCACAATAAAATCAACAAAGTCATGTATCAACCATATTGAAAATAAAAGCAATAAAAATGCAAAAAATACAATTAAATTCTAAAATGCATGAATTATGAATTTCTTAATTTCCTAAAATTCTAGACCCTATAAATAGTCAAGGGAAAGAAACTTGGATTAAAAAGATCAATTTTCCTATTTATGGTGAATTAATTCCTAACTACATGAAAAATATGAAAATAAAAGAAAAAACAAATGAAAATAACAAAAGCGCGTTGCAAATAGCAAATTAATTCAGTTATTATCCAGGTTGGGCCCAGACTGGGGGTGTGCATATCAAGGTGTGACAAAGCCCAAACCAACATTAAAATCACTCAGAAAATAAAAGGAAAAAAAAGGAAAAAAGTGTGTGCTGAATAGCAATGAAATCACGTTGTATTTCCCAATTGGGCCCAAGGTGGGATGTGGTTAGCAAGTAAAGCATTAAGCCCAGACAACTCAATTAAATGAAACGGAGCGTTTTGGTCTCCCTCTCAATTCTCTTCAGAAATTTCATTCACTCGTGGCCATTGGATTAGGTCCTCAGTCAAGGTCAAAGGGTGATCTAAGGGTTGTGGTTCATCGTCCCCAAAATATTTGAACTGAGGGGGGAAAACACAGACGGTGGTCTGAGCTTGGCGCCACCGTCTTCTCCGGTGAAGCAAACCCTAAAACTCACCAAACAAGCCAACTAAAAACCCTAATCCGCTCCAAATTTCACCCTAAGTTCAAATATACACTCCAATTTTATTGATTCTCCTCCAATTTTCAAACCCGATAGAAGTTGCAGAAGATTCATCCAATCTTGATCTACTCAATTCTTAAAATTAAAATCCCTAGCATGAACTACAAGCTTCCCTGATCAATTCTCACCATTCAAACATCATTAAAACTTCAAGAACAAGAAGATACAAGCTTCAACAGAAAATGGCATTACCCTAATTTGGTCTCTAATTGTCCAATTCTTGGACTGAAATCCATCCTAGCCTCATCCTTAACCTAACCACACATCAATATCTATGCATCTCCCTATGAATTAAGCTAAAAGAAAGAAGTTGCAAACCTGGTTTGAAATGATGAACAGATGGTGCAAATGGTCGATTCAGCCTCCAATCTTTTGCAGAATCACTCAAGAACACTCTCTCAAGCTTCTACAATGGTCAATTTGCCTTGGAACTCCTTCTATATCCAAACCCAATTCTGAGATGAAGTTGAGAAAATTCAAATGCTATCTCTTGATTCTCTCCAATGCAAGCCCAAAAAACTATCTGAATCAGTTGCATACCATATATAGAGTGTGTTAGAACACTCTAGAACCTTCTGTAACTAACTGAATGAGAAATTCAATTTCTCATCTCCTTTGAAAATTTCACATGCCAAAGCTATGCCTTGCTCTGTTCTAGCTTACCATCTCATTTGAATTTCTCTCCTCATGATATTTAGAACTGAATTGGCTGTGCATTCTCCTTGTTTTTGATCCAAAGGCAATGGATTGATATGTTGCTTCAACAATAAGTAACAAAGAGGAACCATATGAAATTTGCCTCAAATCCAAAAAGTAATAATGTCATCATCTTTAAAACATGTTTTTTGATCAATTTGGTATGCAACATGGACTTGTTTGGCCATGAAATCAAGAAATCACATTTTTGCCTTTTTTAATGACTTTAAATTCTTCATTTAAAAACCATTTCAAACCAACTTCTCCTATGAGCCAATTCAAAGCCTCCTTAATGCATGGTCAAGGTTAAAACCCTATTTTGAGCACCTTTCTAGTTGAGCAATTTTCCATTTGAGGCCTCTAAGTTGGAGATTTGGACCCATGCTTGAGAATGACCTATAATCACCAATATCCAAAATACCCCTGGATGGCCAAGATCATAACTTGAGTTCTATATATCCCCTTGAGGACTTATAGTACTCTATGGAAATCTAAGATCAATATCTACAACTCTTATGTTGGCCAAGAATCCATTTGAAAATTCCTTAAAGGGAAAAAGTTGCTTGGAAGTCAAGTGACTTTCACAGATAAATTTTAGTGTCCTCTGGTGACCTGTAATTTGCAAAGACCATAACTTGAGTTCTACAAATCTTATTGAAGACTTATAGTACTCAAATTAAAGGTATTGAGAAGCTATACAAGTTTCATGTTGTCCAAAGATACATTTGAAACTTTTATTTTGACTTATGTGGCTTTGAAGTTGGGCACTAAACAGGGGATTTTACACTGAAACCCTAATTTAGCAACTTCCCACATTCTTGATCTTTCTTTGCTTAACCTTGGCACAAGACCACACATGTATCAACATACCAATCCATGGATCCCATGACCTCAAGGTAGGCTTTGATGCTCTCCAATTACTCAATTGAATTAGGGTTGACCCAGATGAAACCCTAGTTGACTACACTTCAAATGTGGCTCTCATACTTGAATCAATGACTTGCCTCAGCTTCAATATGGCCCTCTAGGCATCCCATGAGATCCATACACACCTCACATTCACATTCCATGCTTCTCATCCCACTGATGATTCTCAACATTCCTCAAGATAGGAGTAAAACCCACATGTAGGCACTCAAACTTCTCAAGATTTCCAATCACTTCCTGATGGCTTGGATGATTTCTCAAACTTGGATAACACCTCTTGCTAGGCTCTACTCTTGATAGACACCTTTGATCCCTTCTTAGATGCATGCTATGATATGCCAATGATTGAACTATGTACATGATGTAACTATGCAAATGAAATGCAATGAAACACAAATCAGGCAAGAAAAGGTTGAGCAAATTTTGGGGTGCAACAGCTGCCCCTATTCAAACGGCTTGGACCCGATTGGGGTGAAGAGTGAACGGCCTTCAAACAATTCGAGGTACGAGACGGTTGAATACCAAGAAACCCGGAAATTTTCCAACCGCAGAAATAAACTGCACTGCTTGGGGAACGACATCCACCAACTGAAGCTGGTTGTTACGGCCACAACTGATCCAACGTCTGATAACAATTCTGATTTCAACTTCAACTACATATGTAATGCCGCAGGTACTGAACAATTTTTGCAAAACATCTCCGTCCACAACTGGACCAACCTTGTCAACACAAGAAGAGAAACAAATCCGTCAACACGAATAGAGATTCTATCGTCACAAGAGTAAAACTGTCCACGTTTGGACCCAAATTTCGTCAAACCACGAATACACAAATCTGTCCACGTCAGGACTCACACTTCATCGACCCGAAGAAATCTCAACAACACAGGAATAGAAATTTGTCCATGTTAGGATGCTTGTTTCGTCAATCACGAAGAAATCTCAACTTAAACTTGTCCACGTCAGGACTCCACCTGCTGTCAACACGGAAAGATCCCTGCGACTTCGCTGAGGGATGACTCGTCTGTATTTCATCAGCACGAGGGGATCCTATCAACATAGGAATGAATTGTCCACGTCAGGAATAAATCGTCCATGTTAGGAATAAACTGTCCACGTTAGGAATACATCGTCCACGTTAGGAATAATCTTTCCACGTTAGGAATACATCGTCCACGTTAGGAATAATCTTTCCACGTTAGGAATACACTTTCCACGTTAGGAATAAACTTTCCACGTTAGGAATAACTTGTCTTGAGTTGTCCACGTCAGGACTCACATCTGGTCGACCCGAAGAAATATAAATTCGTCCACGTCAGGACTCGCGCATCTTCGACCCGCTGAGGAAATAAAACCTATCCATGTCAGGACTCACGCCTCGCCAACATGAAGAAAGATAAATTTGTCCACGTCAGGACTCACGCATCTTGTCATCACAAAGAACTATAAAATTGTCCACGTCAGGACACACATTTTGCCGATACGAAGGAAGATATCTGCTGGGGATAAATGGTCCACGAAGAGTAATCAATTTTGTCCACGTCAGGACTTCACATTCCATCAATACGGTGAAATCGAATATGTCCACATTAGGACTAGCACATCTCGTTATCCCGAGGAAATAAATCTGTCCACGTTAGGACACCCACTTCACTAGCACGAAGAAACCCCGTCAATATAGGAATAAATTGTCCATGTCATGAGTCATATTCCGTCAACGCGAGGAACTCCTATCAGCATAGGCAATAAAATTCTGGTGACTTCCGGGGAAGTACTTCTGTCAACGGGAAGATACTCTGAATACAGTTTCTCTGCTTATCGCTGCAGTAGCTAACTCCATTGATCCCAACCTACAAATCTTTTAGCACTGACATGACAGCAACTTTGAGGTGGACCCTACTGGGGATATTTGAAAATCAAATTGTCGGACGCCTGTTTCGATAACCAGCGGCAGCTTCTGAGATTTTGATTCATGAAACCCTTTGACGCTGACGTAACAACAAATTTGAAGAAAATAATCCACTGGCCGAATAAGAAAAACTTCAACAAGCCACTATGGCGGGGAAAACAATAGAAATTTAACCAAACAACTCTGTGGGGAAAATAGTAAGATGAACCGTATCATCACACGTCTCATGGCGAGACCTCGAATGTCTGGTCATAGATCTACGCTAGAACTCCATACTCCTGCTAAGAAAACACACCTGAAAGTAAAAGGTTAACCAACCTGATTTATGTTTCAAAATGCATATGTTTGAAAATGGCGTAATGCTTCGTACGGCACAGAAATGCTACGCGTTTGAGTAGATGCAAATATGACGATATATGCAAATGAAAATGCAGGCTCAAGCTGTCGGGGCCACCCTGACAATGATGTCTCAACAACATGAATGCTGAGGGTAACGCCAACTCCACTGGGGAGAACAAGTACCACAAAATATTCTGGCAAAATAAACGCCAGAAACACAACCAACTCTGCCGGAGAGAGATCAAACACCAATTTCCACTAGGAGGAAAGAACAAACCACCCTGCTGGTGAACCAACTCATCTGGGGAAATAAGCGACACTTCTGGGAAAAACACACTGTCTGGGTACAGTTTACACATTTAACGTTACCACTCTGCCGAAGATCAACATCTTGTCAATGGCATGACGACCTGTGGGAAGCAAGAAAACCATCCTTCGCGGATATAAACCTTTCGAACCAACAACTCGATTAGCTATTGCGGGAATTTCCCAGGCTGGAGCTTGAACGTGCACATCTTCGATTCGCTGAGGAGCGCAACCTCTGCAGGGGACACTGATTTTGACTTGCTGGGATTAATCCCATGGACGGCTTTCCATGAGGACACTCTCCTGGGGAAAATAATTCCCTACTTCGGGAAGGGATAAACGTCCTTTCAAATCTCGGGGGGATAAGCTGCAACTAGCAGAGGAATGACATCAACTGGAGTCAAGTCTTACGTCAAGCGACCTTGGCTAGGGAATACAATTTCGGGCCGTTTGCTCCAAAGGTAAGAACCCTGCAAAACACAAACGAGATAAAACAGGCCTATACAACAGAATCTATCCGGGTTAGCGTCTGTGACCTTACTTCAGTCAATTCGAAGTTATAGCAATTATTGGCAAGGGCCATCAAGATTATGTAAGTGCAAGTTTATCAAAACATTGGCGTCTTTCACAAACAAAATAGTAAAGAACAAGCATCAAATACTGAATAACATGTTTTATTGATAATGGGCCTCTGAATAGGCAAAGTTTTGTACACTGGATGCAACTCCTGAAAAGAGGAAGTTACGCACACACATACATACATATATGCACGAGAAGCATAAATAAAATACAAAACAATATTTGTACACATGTCGGCAACGTGGTACAGACAAACACCATGGGCTGATCCTTCTATGACTCGCCTGACTCTGCGCTTTCCCGGTACTCGATCTTCGGAAGAGATTGTTCTTGGACAGACGGCCCCCAGGTACTCCCAAACCACTAAGCAATGCCGTATCAAATCCGGACCGCAGTCATTTGCTTTTTCAATCCCTAACTTTTGCGTGAACCGCCCTTTGCGGGTTTTCAATTCATCGGGATACCCTTTTTTGCCGAAGTCGCCCTTTTCAGGTTTTCGACTTCGCGGGTGTACATCTTTTCAATTTTATCCCTAACTTTTACCCGAACCTTTTATTCATTTTTTATGGTTCGCCGGGATGCCCCATTTTTGTCTGGACTTTCTTTTTACTGTCCAGCGGGTCACTTTCAAGCAAAGTATTTTTTAACTGCGTCCGAATTCACAGGAGACGTAAAGTCTTCACCATCCATGGTGGATAGTAACAAGGCTCCTCCAGAGAAGACTTTTCTAACAACGTAGGGACCTTCGTAATTGGGAGTCCACTTGCCCCTGTGATCTATTTGTGGTGGGAGAATCTTTTTCAAAACAAGATCGCCCGTCTGAAAGCTTCAAGGGCACACCTTCTTGTCGTAAGCTTTCTTCATCCGGCTCTGATATAACCGACCGTATGCTAGAGAAGCCAGTCTCTTCTCATCCATTAAGCTGAGCTGGTTCAGTCTATCTTTAACCCATTCTGCCTCATCGAGTTGGACATCACGTAAAACCCTCAAGGAAGGAATCTCGACCTCCAACGGTAACACCGCCTCCATTCCGTATACCAATGAGAAAGGGGTTGCCCCGGTTGATGTGAGTACCGTCGTACGATAACCGTGCAAAGCGAAAGGTAACATCTCGTGCCAGTCCTTATACGTCACAACCATCTTCTGAACAATCTTCTTTATGTTCTTATTGGCTGCTTCGACAGCGCCATTTATCTTGGGCCGGTAAGGAGAAGAGTTGTGATTCTCAATCTTAAAATTCTGACACAGCTCTTTCATCATTTTGTTATTCAAATTTGAACCGTTGTCGGTGATAATCCGCTCAGGGATTCCATATCTGCAGATAATATCTCGTTTGATAAATCTGGCTACCACTTGTTTGGTCACATTGGCATATGATGTTGCTTCCACCCATTTGGTGAAGTAATCAATTGCCACCAAAATGAACCGGTGTCCGTTTGATGTCGTAAGCTCAATCTTGCCAATCATATCAATCCCCCACATCGAGAAAGGCCACGGTGATGACATCACATTCAGAGGACTTGGAGGCACATGGATCTTGTCCGCATAAATCTGGCATTTATGACACCTCTTTGCAAACTTGAAACAGTCTGTTTCCATAGTCAGCCAATAATAACCTGCCCGCAGCAGTTTTCTTGTCATAGCATGCCCGCCAACATGTGTACCAAATGTACCCTCATGTATCTCTTCCATGAGCAACTTCGCCTCTTTCTCATCTACACAGCGCAATAACACCAAATCGTGGTTTCTTTTGTATAGGACACCGTCCGGATTCATATAGAAATTGCCAGCCAATCTCCTGAGAGTCTTCTGATCTCGACTGGATGCCCCAGCCGGATACTCCTTGTTCTTCAGGAAATTCTGGATGTCAAAGTACCAGGGTTTACCATCGGGAGCCTCGTCAATGACGAATATGAAGGCATGCCTATCGAGCCGAGAGATAACAATCCGGGGAGCCTCATTCCAGAAGTTAACTTTATACATTGAAGACAATGTCGCCAGGGCGTCAGCCATTTGATTTTCTGCTCTTGGCCCGTGATGCAATTCCACCTTGCCAAAGAAAGGCAACAATCTCCTTGCATAGTTCATATATGGTATCGAATTGGGATGACGTGTCTCCCATTCTCCTTTAATCTGATTCACCACTAGAGCTGAGTCTCCGTATACGTCCAGGTTCTTGATTCGCAAATCAATGGCTTCTTCCAGACCCATGATGCAAGCCTCATATTCAGCCTCATTATTGGTAACGGGAAAAGTCAATCGGGCAGTAAATGGGATGTGCGACCCCTGAGGAGTGGTGATAATTGCACCTATTCCGCTACCATAGGAATTAACAGCTCCGTCAAATATCAACTGCCATTTGGAACCCAACTCTGGTCCTTCGTCTGGCAACGGTTCTTCATAATCCTTCATTTTCAGGTACATGATATCCTCGTCAGGAAAATCAAACCTCATCGATTGGTACTCCTCAACTGGCTGCTCCGTAAGGTATTCTGACAGAATGCTACCTTTAATAGCCTTTTGCGAGACATATTGGATATCGTATTCTGTTAACACCATCTGCCATCGGGCAATTCTTCCAGAGAGTGCTTGCTTCTCAAACACATATTTGATTGGGTCCATCTTTGAAATAAGCAGGGTTGTATGACTCAACATGTATTGCCTCAAACGTTTGGCGGCCCAGGCTAGCGCGCAACACGTCTTCTCGAGCATTGAGTATCTGGACTCATAGTCGGTAAATTTCTTACTCAAATAGTATATTGCATGCTCCTTACGTCCGGTCTCGTCGTGTTGACCGAGAACGCCATCCATACTTTCCTCAAGAACCGTCAAATACATAATCAAAGGTCTCCCGGCCACTGGGGGTATCAAAACAGGAGGCTCCTGCAAGTATTCTTTTATCTTGTCGAACGCCTTTTGACAATTTTCATTCCAGGTCAACACCTGATCCTTTTTCAACAACTTGAATAATGGCTTGCATGTCGCAGTTAGGTGAGATATGAACCGAGCGATATAGTTCAACCTCCCTAAAAACCCACGCACTTCTTTTTCTGTTTTAGGCGTCGGTATTTCTTGTATTGCTTTTATCTTTGCAGGATCAACCTCTATTCCCTTTTCGCTCACAATAAACCCCAGCAGTTTACCCGATCTCACCCCGAAGGTGCACTTATTAGGGTTCAGTCTCAACCTGAACTTCCTAAGTCTTTTGAACAGTTTCAGCAGATTAACCAAATGCTCTTCCTCCGTCTGGGATTTGGCAATCATATCATCAACATAAACCTCGACCTCTTTGTGCATCATGTCATGAAAGAGAGTCGTCATAGCATGTTGATATGTTGCCCCAGCGTTCTTCAGTCCGAAGGGCATCACTTTGTAGCAAAATGTTCCCCAGGGAGTAATGAAGATAGTCTTCTCCATGTCTTCCGGTGCCATTTTGATTTGATTATAGCCTGAGAAACCGTCCATGAAGGAGAATACGGAGAACTGAGCAGTGTTATCAACCAGCACATCAATGTGAGGAAGTGGAAAGTCGTCTTTCGGGCTCGCCCTATTCAGATCACAGTAGTCTACACACATTCGCACTTTACCGTCTTTCTTCGGCACTGGAACTATATTAGCGACCCATGACGGATAAGTTGTAACGGATAGGAAACCAGCATCCCACTGTTTTTGCACTTCCTCTTTGATTTTCACCGCCATGTCTGGTTTGGTTCTTCTGAGTTTCTGCTTAACAGGCGGACATTCCTCTCGCAACGGCAGACGGTGCACAACCATGTCCGTATCCAACCCAGGCATATCCTCGTACGACCAAGCAAATATATCACTATACTCTCGCAGTATCTCAATCAGCCTTTGCTTTACGTCGCTCTGCAGCGCAACCCCTATACGGATATTTCTCACAACTTCTTCCGACCCCAAGTTAATGATCTCAATTTCCTCCTGGTGAGGCAGAATGATTCTCTCTTCCTGTTTCAACAAACGAGTCAGCTCCTCCGGCAGGTCGCTATCCTCAACAATCTCTTCCTCTGCTTGGAATACCGGGTGCTCGAAGTCGAGACGAGTCATAGGCGGTTCGTAGGAGATGTCATCTGAAATATTAGCCCTGCAAAGGAAATGGTTAAACGCTTCAACATGCAAACAACGCAAATAACCACGTTGCCATTTATTGTTAAAGAAAAAACAAGAAAAACAGGGATCACAACCTTTGAATATGAAAAACGCCTTTATTTCATGATTAAAACAGTGCAATATACATAATCAAGTAGCCCTAATGTAAAATTACTATGCCCCGGGTAGGACATAGGATTATTCAACAATTGATAAAACAAATCATTACTGTTTAAAAGTCACTGGGACAGTTTCCTGGATGGACCAGTTGCAGAGACTTTGTCCTAGCACGCTTGGCTTGATCCACGCGTCCATGTCGCAATTGCTATCTCCGTCTTCAGCATCGGAAATAGCATTGATAGTCTCAAAGCACACCCCACTTGGCGTAATCGTGACCGGTCCCTTGAACCTGGGCGCTCCTGAAGATGACGCTGACGACGTCGGTCGATACCCTAGCCCAAACTTGTCATTCTTCACGGGAATCTCCAGAACCTGCCCCCAGCCTTTAGTCTCACCAGCCTGTACTAAAGCCTGAGCCTCTTTGTAAGATGATACTGCCACATCTGATATTTTGCTAGAACCCTGAGCTTTGTCTTTAATCCGTAACCTTTCGAAGGCTTGACAGGGTGTCTCGTGTATTTCTCCGTTGACCTCCACATATCTGAACGAGGACAGGTAACTGACCAAAATATCCTCCTCCCCGCAAACGGTAACAACGCTATCACCCACCATGTACTTCAACTTCTGATGCAATATGGATGTTACGGCCCCTGCAGCGTGGATCCATGGGCGCCCAAGAAGGCAGCTATAAGCTGGATGGATATCCATGATGTAGAATTCGGTATCAAAAATTTCTGGCCCCACCTGAAGCGGTAATGTTATTAACCCAAACACTGATCTTTTCGTCCCGTCAAACGCCCTCACAACCAAATCGCTGGGCGTGCAAATAATTCCCTGTATGTCCAATTTCATCATGGCTTTCTTTGGCAATACGTTCAATGACGATCCAGTATCCACCAATACACGCGATATTACGGTGCCCCGGCATTCCACCGATATATGCAAAGCCATGTTGTGCTCTCGACCCCTGGGTGTTAGGTCAAAATCTGTGAAACCCAGGCTATGTCCAGCATTGACATGTGCCATTACCCCCTCTAACTGATTTACAGAAACTTCTTGGGGTACGAATGACGTATCCAGTATCTTCAGCAAGGCGTTCCGGTGGGCTTCGGAACATAACAACAACGACAAGATAGAAATCTTCGATGGCGTCTGCTGTAGGTGTTCAACAATTTTGTAGTCGCTTTTACGAATCAGTCTCATGAACTCCTCTACGTCCTTGAGCGACGTATCCTTTTCTTTTGACTGAGTAGGCCCGCTTTCATTTACTTTGGCTTTGCCTTTGGCCAACCTCTCTACTTCTATTTCAGGTGAGGTAAAGTTCCTTCTGCTACGGGTCATTCCCCCCTCTCCAACGACATTATCAACAGCCCTAACTGGCGGATTATTCACCACAATCTTTTCACCGTTGCAATATGCTTCTAATCCGTATGTCCACGGGACCACTTTCGTACTCTCAAAGGGAACAGGCCCTGCTTTGGTGATTGTAATAGTTGGCCGCTGGGCGGGCGCCGTTATCGTTATAGTCTTTCTCGGGATCGTCACCGTTGCAATATCATTCTACTTATCACATAATGCCTCCACAGGCTTCTCAACCGCAGTTCTATCAAATTGCAAGGTCCCTTCGTCGATCATGGCCTGAATGCCCTGCTTCAAATCAGTACAACCCTCGGGCTGGGTCTAACACTCTAAATAGTATTCATCACAACCAGGGAATACTCCCCCCCTGAGCAACCTGCTTTTCACTTCACTCAATGGTGTCTTCAGTTCGTGAACATCCATCACCAAGTTCAAATTTTCTTCTGTCAAGATAGCATTTGCCCCATGATTAGGCATAGGATGTTGTACGATATTAGGCCCAGTTTGACCAAAATTGATGGCTTTACTGTCCAACAAGTCTTGAACTTTATGCTTGAAAGCATGACAAGATTCTACATCATGTCCGGGCGCCTCAGAATGGAATTCGCAGTGCTTATTAGCGTCATACACATAAGGATGTACCGGTCCTGTAGGCGGTTCCAAAGTTCTTTTCTCAACCAAGTTCAACCCCAGCAGTGTCTGAAGAAGCTCTGCATATGTCGACGGAGGCTTATCAAATACCCTCTTCGGCTTTGCATTCTGAAACCTTTTCTGACCCTGATTCTGCCTTTGTTGCTGTTGTGGTTGCTGTTGCTGCTGCTGTTGTTGTTGAGGAATCGGAATAGTAACACTGGCTATTTGTTGAGGTTGACTATACTGATTTCTACCTCTGCCCCGGCCTCTGCCACCAAATACAGCGCTTGTATCACCTTGTCGTCTTCCGCCGAACGCTTTCTTCGCACCCCCGGCTGAAGTAGATTCGCCTGCCTGAATCTTTCCAATTTTGATTCCATTCTTGATCCTTTCTCCCATAAGGATCATATCGGAGAAGCTACCCATCGAAACATTGAGCAACTTGTCATAGTACATTCCTGTAAATGTCCCCACAAACATGTCATTCATCTCCCTTTCAACCAACGGAGGATGCACCCGAGCTGCCATATCACGCCACCGCTGCGCGTACTCTTTGAAACTTTCACCGCTTTTTTGTGACAGACTCTGCAACTGAACTCTGTTTGGCGCCAAATCACTATTATATTTGTAATGCATAACGAAAGCATCAGCCAACTGCTTCCAGCTCCTAATCTGGGTAGGCTCCAGTCCCATGTACCATTCCAATGATGGTCCAGATAAGCTATCCTGAAAGAAATGCATGAGCATCCTTTCATCATTGGAATATGCAGACATCCTTCTATAGTAAGAACGTACATGGACCTTTGGGCAGGTATCCCCTTTGTATTTGTCGAATGTTGGAGCCTTGAATTTCAATGGCACCCTCAACCCTGGTACCAACCCCATAATAGTCATGTCTAACCCAGCGGAGTTCTGATCAACCACCCCTTTCATCTGCTCTTCTAGCATTCTGATCCTCTGAACAGGGTCAATAGGGCCTTCAGGTCCCATACCTCTTCCTGAAAAAGCGTCATCCTGTTGATCCACATTCCAGTCATTGCCATACCCACCGTAACCCACGTTACCGCCAAATCCTTGCTGATTGAACATAGGACCCTGTCCTCGGTTGCCGAACCCTAGATTGACCCCAGCAGGTCCAAAACCATTGTTGAAAGGAAATGCCCCAGCGCCGTTCACATTACCGAATCCACCATTACCGTAGCCATACCCCTGATTGTTGTCGTAACCATCGTTACCAAAGCCTTGATTGTTGAACCCGAAGTTCCTGTCCTGATTGACATTGCCATACCCATTGTTTCCAAAGCCAACATTGTCAACGAATCCTTGATCGGCATCCACAATGTTGCCTTTGTTGTTAACAACATGCCCATCACCACCATTTCCAGTGTTGCCATTACCAGCGCCAGCGCCTACACCAGTATCAGTGTTTCCGTTGATAGTTACGACAGGTGGAGTAACAACTGCCGGTATCTCATCCTCCCGGTGAGGAGTTTCAACAGAAATATGGTCAGTGTTGCCATTTCCGTTCGCCCGCGTCAGCAGCGGCTGCACCAAGGTCTAGAGGTTCTCTTGGCCCTTGGTCATGCTCTCCATGGCTTGCATGAACAGAGTCAGCTTCTCACGGATTTCCTGCATCTCGACCTGAACTTGATCCATTATCTTCTTGCAGTTGTTTCTGGTTGAATAGCGGTGGACTCTCGGGTCGTCAATCCTGAAAAACCTATGAGATGCAGGAAATAAGATACAGATTCAAAAATATCGGTCATGCAATATGAGGATGCAGATGCAAACGTATAAATATGCTACAGGTTATATTCCCCCCCGATTCTAGTTTCAGAGAGAATGCCATCACGACAATGGAGTCCCCATCAAGCAAGCAAGGAATCAGAAAACCCTCATACATAAACAAATGCCAAGAGGCAGAGTACAAGAGTACAATTGAATACAACTGAAGAGACCTCGGCCAACAAACCTGGCGATGGTCAAAATACAAGTATAGATAACAAAAGCAAGGCAAAGATAACTCAGGCCAAATGGCGTGCCCTGACATCTTCCAATATCCTCAACGTCTCCGAATGACCTAGTCTGGAGATTAGCTCTTGTATCAGTAACGCATGTCGCTCAGCAGTGGATCTTAGCTTTTTGGTGTCGTCCTTGCAGGTTCCTTCGCCAAAACACTCGTCGAGTCTGCATCTCTTGGAGCCGGCCTTCAATTCACAACCTCTCAGCTTCTCGCCAAGGTCTCTTAGTCTAAGCTCAACAACGCTCCTAAGTGATATCTCTTCAGCAATCTTTGCATCCTGGGCTCTAATCTGCGCCTCTAGCGTGGCAATTTGCAGCTTCATTTCATCTTCACGCTCCTTCCGCTTGGTAAGTGTGGTATTCCATAACGTTTCCCACTTGCCAAGTCGGGAATAAGCTTTGTTTAAGAGTTCCTTCTTGGAGGCAAGCACCTTGCTAACACCGTTCAAGGCTGCTCCCACCTTTTCCCTCTTGTTGGTCTCTTCAGTCAAATCTGAACCCAACCTATTAATCAACTCAATCTGTTCCTTCACAGTGAAGGTAGATTCATTCTTTTCATGACGCAACTGGAAGATCTCTTTCTCTAACTCATCATTGGCTTTCTTCAATTCTTCATTTTCAGCCAACAATTTGTTATACTTCTCCATCTCTACCGAAGTAGGTGCCTCAATCACTGGAAGATACAGAGGTTCCACAGCAGGATATGGCATCAGGGAAATCCTAGCTCTCTCGTGGATCCAAGCCAAATAGGGATCATAAGCTTTTTTGTTGCTCTTACCAAGCAAAGCCTTCCCTCTCCTATGGATGTTAGCCCATGCATGTCTCAACCTGATCAAAACAGCCTCGTCTAATGAGCCTGTGAGATACAGAGATTCCTGTATCTCAACCTCAATAGGAGCATCTCTCAAGGCATAACCAAACTGTCTCACCAGCAGAGAAGGGTTATAGTTGATACATCCTTTCCGTCCAATCAAAGGGACATTCAGAAAGCCACTGCAACTATATATAATATCAGTGCCAAGCATGTTTCGATCAAACCAAATGATGTTCTCAGCAGACAGCCCCGTCAACTGGGAAGACCAATCCAAAGTATCAACAACATCAACAAAAGGCCCTGTCTTCGGAAGATGTCCCTGGAACCACCTGTACAAAAGGGGAAGACAGCAAGAAACATTCTTGCCATGATGTTTCTCATTCTTATAGTGAATAGAATGATAAACATCGCCCAAGAGAGTAGGAACTGGATTCTTCGAGGCAAGAATCAAGAAGGCATCTGAGTCAGCAAAATCTGGCACATTAGGAAACAAGACAATCCCATGGATGCAGACAGCTAGAATGGCACTGAAGGCAACCCAACATCCACTCTTCGTGCACTGTGTAGCCTTCTCAACCAGGACAGACAGGTGAAAACCATAGGCTCCGTTCAGCTTGACCAATCCTCCAAGAAACTCAGAAGCGCCTAAACTGACAATCTCAGCAAGTGTAGCCAACTCCAGCTCAGCATCAACATGTATGAAGGGCATCTGGTCTAACACTGGAACTCCCAACATAGAAGAATACTCCTCCAAAGTGGGTGCCAGAATATAGTCGGGGAACAGGAATCATCTCAGCTGAGGCTCATAAAACTGCATCAAAGTATACACCCCAGTCGTCTCAAATGTTGAAGGCATGTACAACAAACTAAGCAATCTCCCATAAGATACTTTGAACTCAACCCTCACCCTATCATCTGCTAGAGCCACTAATCCCAGCAAGGCACTGATATCTGGCGAATGCAACCGGTAAGCAACTGTCCTCTTCATGGACTCCATGTCTGGCCAGAAGATAAACTAGAATCAGAGGGGAATGATCACACCTGCAACATAAATACACGTTAATGAAATGCAAACATGAAAATGCACATGCATATGCAAACAGGAGATCAAGGGCAATGCTGATGAACTGTGCTGCTTTGTACTGAAGCCTGAGAACCATCAAATCTTCATCTCAAACCAAACCAACCACTCAAATGAACCCTGTAACCATATCTCACTGACAGAGATAAACCAGGTACTCTGAGGTCAAAGGTTTCCTGCAAACAAACTTACCTACCCCTCACAGGTATGTACTTAACTCGCAGACGAAGTACGACATCCTATGCGGGTTCAACGTCACAGACTTTCAAGAGCAATGATACGATACCCAGAAGGTGTGGCATCATCATCCCTTGAAGCGGCCTCACTTAGTTGAATCCCAAATGATAGGTCTCCAGAGTCGACAATCCTCGGGTCAGACAACTTGTCGAGCCCTAAGGGCCAGGCAAGAAGCATCAAAGAGAATCTCGTCCGAGCGCAGATTTCGCGGCTAGCTGGTGCGAGCTAAGCAAGCAGGCTAACCACTACTCTCTAATTTTAAGCCTATGTGCAAGCTCAAGCCCAGGTCCGGCTTATCTCTCAATCTAACCCTCTTCCCAGCACAACAACAATAATATAATACTGAAAGTAAAGGCAGAAAGGTAAACACATACAACACCCCCAGACGGGAAAACAAGCGCTAGGATTGACTCGCATAGGGAACCGTTGGAGTCCCCAGCAAAGTCGCCAGCTGTCGCTACTACGAAAATCGGCGCCGGCTATGACAGAAGAGTCGCCACCGTGCGTTATTTGTCCCACAAGAGGGAAAGAAAACGCTCAGAGTAAACCTAACGCAAAGAGGGAAAAGAATGGTCGTCGCAACCAAATCCTGTATTCGGAAGTCGGTTACGCAAGGGGAAGGTATTAGCACCCCTCACGTCCATCGTACTCGACGAGATCCACGCTTGTTTTCTATCTAAGGGTGTGTTTATCTATCTACTCTACAGGTCTGGGTTAAAAAGAAAAGAAAGTGACTCGGCAAAGTATCGCACTTTATGCCTACGTATCCCCGTCTGGAACGAGAAATCAGAGTCAACGTAGTTCGCCTACCTACGGGAAAGGAGGGGAAGGTTGCTCACTAGGATACGGCATCCTATGCCTACGTACTTTCATACAGCATGAAAGATCAGAGCAAACGTAGTTCGGGCTACGGAAGACACAAGCTTGTCTGACTGTTTTTTATTAACTTCAAAAAGGGATTTTTTTTATTAAGAGTCCAAGCGGACAAAAATGACACTTTGATGTTTGTTTTGAATCTTTTACAAAAGAAGTGTTTTTTTTAGTTTGTTTGCAATCTCTGACGCACTAGAGACTATGATTAGAGAGTGACTACGTCGCATGTCACCCTAAGGGTACCATACTAAGCAGTCAGATTACTGAAGAGTGACCCTCCAGCAACCTTTTCTCAAATAGCTTAAGGCTCGTAGCGTACGACATCGATTGACCTTATTACTGTATTTTTGAATTGTTTTGAGATAAGAAGAGAAAGAAGCTCTAAAAAACCTAGGGTTGAAAGGGGAATAAAACTGACCTAATGTTGTCATGCATGGATAAGAATCCTAATGTCTGTCATAATTCCCTCCTGCACAGAGGAAATCAGAGATCCTAGGGGATAAACAGAAAAGAAAGCAAGCAAGTACAGTAAAATGCATGCAATGCAGCAATACAAGCGAGGTAAGGGAGTCCAACTCAACCTCGAACCTGGGAAAACAACAGGCAAAGTGAATCAACATTCACCTCAAACCTAGGGGGCAAGCTACACAAACCAACAAACAATACAGAAAACAAAATCCCAAAGCAGAGGAGGCAGCCCAAGCAGCAGCACCAAACTCCTACAGCAAACAGCAGCTCTGACAGCAACAGATGATTAACCATCAAAACGTTGACAGCAACAACCTTCATCTTCATGAATAACTCCCATCTTCAAGCTTCAATAAACTTTCAATCTTCACTAGGCACCAGGCTTCAACAAGCTCCCAGCTTAAGCAAGCTGAAACCCCCAGCCAGTAACCAGCCTCAACAAGCTCCTGACTTCAACTTCAACAAGCAGTAAAACCCTGGCTTCAACAAGCTACCTCATCTTTTCCTTTACCAAGCTTCAACAAGCACCTCCAAGGGAGAATTAAACCAACAAGAATCAAGTTATAATGTTAAGAGACTTAATGACAACCAAGGGAAATCGCTAAGGACTTAACATTGCAAATGAAAGGTATCCTCAAAGTTCTACTCACTTGGGCATGCCACTCATCCCTCCTAAGGAGAGATGGAGCTTCCCAAGGAGGACTTTGTGTCATTGGATAGAATGGAGATGGACAATATACTCCATGTTTGAAGAAAGAAGCAAAACTAGTCTAATGCTCTTCCTAAAACCCTAGTTTCCCTAAGCTCCTGACAAGCATCCACAAGATGAGAGAATATTCACATCCAAGCTCCTCCAAGCTATCCAAAGCATATTCAATTTGTCTTCATGATCATCCAATCTCAAAAGCAACACCACCCTAGTCTAAGGGGAACTATTGAATTAAACTAGTCACATTAGTTCATCAGAAACACCTAGAAGTTAGTCTTAAAACTAATTCTACTTAAAATATCAAACATGATTGAAAAATCCTACAAAAATTACTAAGGGTTCCTAAACCTCTTATGAATCTCTCATACAAAAACCAGGGGATTAACCATTCATTTGGACCTAAAACTATGCCCTAAACCTAAAGGTATCATCTTAAAACCCTAATTCTAAACCACCTAATGTTCAATGCTCAAACTAGCCTAAACTTCTCTCACAAAAATATGAGAAAATTACTATGGGTACATGCATATCTAAGCTAACTAGCCCAAAACGAATCAACTCAAAATTCATCACCAATCAGTCACAATAAAATCAACAAAATCATGTATCAACCATATTGAAAATAAAAGCAATAAAAATGCAAAAAATACAATTAAATTCTAAAATGCATGAATTATGAATTTCTTAATTTCCTAAAATTTTAGACCCTCTAAAGAGTCAAGGGAAAAAAACTTGGATTAAAAAGATCAATTTTCCTATTTATGGTGAATTAATTCCTAACTACATGAAAAATATGAAAATAAAAGAAAAAACAAATGAAAATAACAAAAGCGTGTTGCAAATAGCAAATTAATTCAGTTATTATCCAGGTTGGGCCCAGACTGGGGGTGTGCATATCAAGACGTGACAAAGCCCAAACCAACATTAAAATCACTCAGGAAAAAAAAGGAAAAAAAAGGAAAAAAGTGTGTGCTGAATAGCAATGAAATCACGTTGTATTTCCCAATTGGGCCCAAGGTGGGATGTGGTTAGCAAGCAAAGCATTAAGCCCAGACAACTCAATTAAATGAAACGGAGCATTTTGGTCTCCCTCTCAATTCTCTTCAGAAATTCCATTCACTCGTGGCCATTGGATTAGGTCCTCAGTCAAGGTCAAAGGGTGATCTGAGGGCTGTGGTTCATCGTCCCCAAAATATTTGAACTGAGGGGGGAAAACACAGACGGTGGCCTGAGCTTGGCGCCACCGTCTTCTCCGGCGAAGAAAACCCCAAGACTCACCAAACAAGCCAACTAAAAACCCTAATCCACTCCAAATTTCACCCTGAGTTCAAATATACACTCCAATTTTATTGATTCTCCTCCAATTTTCAAACCCGATAGAAGTTGCAGAAGATTCATCCAATCTTGATCAACTCAATTCTTAAAATTAAAATCCCTAGCATAAACTACAAGCTTCCCTGATCAATTCTCACCATTCAAACACCATTAAAACTTCAAGAACAAGAAGATACAAGCTTCAACAGAAAATGGCATTACCCTAATTTGGTCTCTAATTGTCCAATTCTTGAACTGAAATCCATCCTAGCCTCATCCTTAACCTAACCACACATCAATTTCTATGCATCTCCCTATGAATTAAGCTAAAAGAAATAAGTTTCATACTTGGTTTGAAATGATGAACAGATGGTGCAAATGCTCGATTCAGCCTCCAATCTTTTGCAGAATCACTCAAGAACACTCTCCCAAGCTTCTACAGTGATCAATTTGCCTTGGAACTCCCTCTATATCCAAACCCGATTCTGAGATGAAGTTGAGAAAATTCAAATGCTATCTCTTGATTCTCTCCAATGCAAGCCCAAAAAACTATCTGAATCAGTTGCATACCATATATAGAGTGTGTTAGAACACTCTAGAACCTTCTGTAACTAACTGAATGAGAAATTCAATTTCTCATCTCCTTTGAAAATTTCACATGCCAAAGCTATGCCTTGCTCTGTTCTAGCTTACCATCTCATTTGAATTTCTCTCCTCATGATATTTAGAACTGAATTGGATGTGCATTCTCCTTGTTTTTGATCCAAAGGCAATGGATTGATATGTTGCTTGAACCATAAGTAACAAAGAGGAACCATATGAAATTGGCCTCAAATCCAAAAAGTAATAATGTCATCATCTTTAAAACATGTTTTTTGATCAATTTGGTATGCAACATGGACTTGTTTGGCCATGAAATCAAGAAATCACATTTTTGCCTTTTTTAATGACTTTAAATTCTTCATTTAAAAACCATTTCAAACCAACTTCTCCTATGAGCCAATTCAAAGCCTCCTTGATGCATGGTCAAGGTTAAAACCCTATTTTGAGCAACTTTCTAGTTGAACAATTTTCCATTTGAGGCCTCTAAGTTGGAGATTTGGACCTATGCTTGAGAATGACCTATAATCACCAATACCCAAAATACCCCTGGATGGCCAAGATCATAACTTGAGTTATATACATCCCCTTGAGGACTTATAGTACTCTATGGAAAGCTAAGATCAAGATCTACAACTCTTATGTTGGCCAAGAATCCATTTGAAAACCCCTTAAAGGGCAAACGTTTCTTGGAAGTCAAGTGACTTTCACAGATAAATTCTAGTGTCCTCTGGTGACCTGTAATTTGCAAAGACCATAACTTGAGTTCTACAAATCTTCTTGAAGACTTATAGTACTCAAATTAAAGGTATTGAGAATCTATACAAGTTTCATGCTGGCCAAAGATCCATTTGAAACTTGTATTTTGACTTATGTGGCTTTGAAGTTGGGCACTAAACAGGGGATTTTACACTGAAACCCTAATTTAGCAACTTCCCACATTCTTGATATTTCTTTGCTTAACCTTGGCACAACACCACACATGTATCAACATACCAATCCATGAATACCATGACCTCAAGGTAGGCTTTGATGCTCTCCAATTACTCAATTGAATTAGGGTTGACCCAGATGAAACCCTAGTTGACTGCACTTCAAATGTGGCTCTCATACTTGAATCAATGACTTGCCTCAACTTCAATATGGCCCTCTAGGCATCCCATGAGATCCATACACACCTCACATTCACATTCCATGCTTCTCATCCCACTGATGATTCTCAACATTCCTCAAGATAGGAGCAAAATCCACATGTAGGCACTCAAACTTCTCAAGATTTCCAATCACTTCCTGATGGCTTGGATGATTTATCAAACTTGGATAACACCTCTTGCTAGGCTCTACTCTTGATAGAAACCCTTGATCCCTTATTGGATGCATTCTATGCTATGATATGCCAATGATTGAACTATGTACATGATGTAACTATGCAAATGAAATGCAATGAAACACAAATCAGGTAAGAAAAGGTTGAGCAAATTTTGTGGTGCAACAAGTAGGAATAGCGGTCTGACAATCAGCTACCACGTGGCCTGGCTTCCCACACTTGAAACACTTCTTCACTTCGTGAGGACAATCTTTGGCACGATGACCCGCGCCACCGCACCGAAAACACTTCCCACCAGTAACCGATCTCCCTTCTCTAGGCTTCTTATCAGCAGCACCCTTAAACTTCCCCTTATCAGTCGGAACACTGTAAGGAGTGCCACCAAACCTCTACTTACCCTTACGGTCATTTGCAGCCTTGTAATGTGCAATCCTTGCCCGATTATCATTGTCATAAATCCTGCTTCTGCTTATCAGCTCAGGATAATCCCTGATCTTCTGACAAGCTATTCCCATCTTGACTTCTGGACGTAGCCCATTCTCAAATTTCAAACACTTGGAGGTCATCGCTCCATCAGTATTGTAATAAGGACAATACTGCACCAGCTCTTCAAACTTAGCGGCATACTCAGCCACCGTCATATTGCCCTGCTTCAGCTCTAGAAATTCTATCTCTTTAGCACTTCTGATATCCTCCGGGAAATACTTCTCCAGAAAACAAGTTCAGACCACCTTCCAAGTAATTGGAGTTCCCGCAGTCTCCAACCTCTGGCGACTGTTGTCCCACCAAGCCTCAGCTTCACCCTCTAACGTGTGAGTAACGAACCTCACCTTCTGCTCATCGCTGCAACCCATCATCCTGAAAATCTTCTCTATCGCCTTCATCCACTTCTGCGCCGCTTCAGGATCCAAAATCCCTCCTTGAAACGCCGGCGGCTTGTTACTCTGAAACTGCGCCAAGTCTCTGAATTGCGCACCCGCAGCGTGGTTCTGATTAGCAACCACCTGCGTCATCGCCTGCATAGCTGCAGCCAAAGCAGCATCATTCCTTCCCGCCATACTGCTCAACAACAACAACAACTCCAGGTTAACAGAAAACAACCAAACTCTATCCTACAGACAGACTCAACTACTACACTGGCCGGACGGACCGACCCGCTCTGATACCAGCTTGTAACACCCTGTTCCCCACAATAAAACAAATGAAAATAAAATAAACATTTATCAGAGTCACCACAATTAAAACAGGATGTCACGGATGAAACCAAACAAAACATTTTCATTAAATGATTTTTCTTAACAAATATTTTATATATATATATATATATATATATATATATATATATATATATATATATATATATATATATATATATATATATATATATATATATATATATATATATATATATATATATATATATATATATATATATATATATATATATATATATATATATATATATATATATATATATATATATATATATATATATATATATATATATATATACAAGTCATATACATCATGTACGGAAATGTCATCATATATAAATATATATATATATATATATATATATATATATATATATATATATATATATATATATATATATATATATATATATATATATATATATATATATATATATATATATATATATATATATATATATATATATATATATATATATATATATATATATATATATATATATATATATATATCACGCATCATCATATCCATGTATAATAACATACACTAATTTGATCATTCAAATTAATCGAATATAAAAGCATTCACATTCCACACCACACATATATTCTCACTATCCACTCTAAACATATATTCAATCACGACTAGCAAGGGTCCAACAATGCAAGAGAATAGAACAGCACATCACAAAACACCAACAAAAAAAAAACTGACACGCTCGCTGGCTCATTCGCCTGGCGAATGCTCACTACCCGTTCGCCTGGCGAATCCCTCAGCGAAAGCTCGCTACTTGCTCGCCCAGCGAACTCCCTAGCGAATGTAGACAGTGGCTACTGGAAGCACTCGCTGCTTAGTTCTTCTGGTGAATCCCTAGCGAAGGTTCGCCATTAGTTCGCCTAGCGAATGTGCTAGCGAACGCCTGCGATTTCAGAAAAATTCTGTTGTTCAGAGTCGGCAAGACTCCCCGATTTTGCCCAATTCTACTCAAACCAGTTCCCACACTATGAGTACCACATTCTACTACCTAGCTACAAAGTCTATTCTCGATTTTACCCGATAAAACCTTAGTTCTACTCAATTAATCAACTTTCGGTATAAACATTGCAATTATCCTAAAAACCCCAAATCATTCGAAAAATCACCCTACACCACATATAACGAGTTTAACATGCTATCACAAACTCATAAATCACAACAACAATTAATCAAGTTCATCAAAACCTATGGGGATAGGGAAATCCCCTCTACCTAGTACTCATGCAATTACCAATTTCGACCCAATTTCCACCCCCTGCCTTACCTCGATAACTCAAACAGCTGATGAAACTCTTGCTCCAAAGATGATTCCTAGCTTCTTCTTATTCCAATTGACCGCTCTCTCTTCCTTCCAATTCCTCTTCTCCTTGATCATGTTCTTCCCTTTCTTTTTCCTCTTCACCGTGTTTCTTCTTCTATTTCCAACTCTTTTCCAATATCCCCAACTTGCCCCTCATTCCAAATAATTCCTATTATTCCATTTTCTTATTCCAAATTCTCATCTCCATTTACTACTAATAATAATATTATTAACAATAACAATAATAATAATAATAATAATAATAATAATAATAATAATAATAATAATAATAATAATAATAATAATATTACTCATTTAATTATCATTACCATTTATTATTAGCCTTATAGTCCAAATTCATCGATTAAACTCCAACTCAAGAGCTACACACGATCGCACTCAAACACCCCCACAAACACACCACAAAATAAAATAACACAGAAAAACAAAATAATTAAAATGGGCGTTACAGGTAACCCCTTTTTCCTTGGTCTATGGGATGGACGTCGTGCTACACATCAAAGTCAAGATACCTTCTTTGAAGATCTTAATGGAAGCTGAGCTTGAAGAAGCCGAGTGGATAAAAGAAAGATTTGATTCATTGAACCTAATCGATGAAAAAAGGATGACTGCCATGTGTCATAGCCAGATTTATCAACAAAGAATGATAAGAGAGTTTGATAAGAAAGTTCATCTCAAAGAATATAAGGAAGGTGAGCTTGTGCTCAAAAAAATCCTACCAACACAGAAGGACATGCGTGGCAAGTGGATGCCCAATCATGACGGCCCTTTTGTCATGAAGATTGTTTTCTTCGGAGGATCTCTAATTCTCGAGACCATGGATGGCGAACAACTCAAGTGCCCTATCAACTCAGATGCAGTGAGAAAGTACTACGCCTAAAGAGGAAAGCCTAGAAAGGTGATTCAAGCATTTCAGCAAGACGGAAGTCTGAAGGACAAAAGCTGGAAAATGCAGGGGCAAAGTCTTGTCCAAGATGTTAAAAGAAAATCAACGTCTGTCATTCTCGTCGGAAGCAACGGAGCGTATGGACTACTAGTTAGTAGGGCCAGATCATTATGGGATTCTGTAACCCTTTTTGTTTTCCATTTTTCAAAATGTATTTATTCCCAAGACTCTACCCTTTGTTAAGTTCTCGTCTATTAATGAAATCAGATTTTGACCAATCATTGTTATGATCTTCTATTTTTGTTATGCAATTTCACTTATTCGTCAATAAGATTTTCTTTCGAAAAGCAAAGTGTTTTGAAAACTTAAAATTTTGTTTTAAAGAAAACTGATTTAATAAAGCATTTCGAAAAAACTCTAGAGGTAACTTGACAGTGTTACACTACTCTCAGAACCGTAAAAGCTTGTCGTCGCCTCCGGCCAAGGACACGTCCAACATCAATCCCCAATTTTAAGCCAAGATTTCTCCTCTACAGGTCTGCAAGAGTATTGATTACATCGGAAAATTGTTATTTTCTCCCCCGAAAGAAGCGCCATCTAGTTCAAAACATCGAGACTCAGCGTGATGGGTCCTCTCTTTGTGTTCCTTGTTTTGCTCTTTCCTTCTCCCTCGTGGGTCGGTCTGCATTTTGCATTCGCATCATATCAGCATACTCATTTGTTTGCATTTGCTTTGGGTTTCTATTTGTCTGGCCTTTTCCATTGAGATCCTTTAGTCGTTACCACTCTCTTGATCTGTTTGCTACGGTTTCGCTTTGCGGTTGTTGCCCCAACTTTATCAGTAATCTTGAGATTACCTGTTTCTATCCTGGGAGGCTAGTTGTGACTAGCAATATCTGATTTACCAAGATAATTTAGTTGTTACTAATGTTAACCCTTGATTTGGTTGTCACCCATGGTCTTTGAAAGTCTAGTAGTTACTAGAATTGTTTAAACCCAGTTGTTATTGGTACCTCAATTTGGTTGTTACCAATCATTCCAAAGCCCAGTAGTTACTGGAATTGTTTAAAATCCAATTGTTATTGGCACCTTTTGATTTGGTTGTCACCAATCACAGTAAGTCTAGTAGTTACTAGCATTATTTGAAAACCGATTGTTATTGGTACTTTGATTTGGTTGTCGCTAACTTCTCCCCAGTAAGTCCAGTAGTTATTGGAATTGTTTAAATCCAATTGTTATTGGTATCTTTGATTCAGTTGCCACAAGTCTAACTGGTATTGCTTAATCTAATTGTTTTGGCACTTTGAGTTGGTTATCACCAATTTTTCCCATTAAAGTTCAGTAGTTACTGGCATTGTTTAACCCAATTGTTATTGGTACCTTGATCTGGTCGTCACCAAACCCTTTGAAGTCCAGTAGTTACTGGTATTGTTCGAATCCAATTGTCATTGGTATGAAGCTTGGTTGTTACCGATTCCTTTGTGTAAGTCCGGTAGTCACTGGCATTTCTAATTGTTATTGGTATCCCTGTTGTGGTGGTCATCAGTATTTCCAAGTTCAGTGGTCACTGGCATTGTTTGTTTGAATCTGATTGTCATTAGTATCATGAGTCGGTTGTTAAAAACTTCCCCAGATGAAGTCCTATATTCACTGATGTCGTTCGAAAATCCAATTGTTATCAGTACTTTGTTATTGATATTCGAATGTTCCCCGGTTAAGTCTAGTAGTTACTAGCATTGTTCAACCCAATCGTTATTGGTACCATTGCTTTGGTTCTCACCATCATCCTCATGGAAGTCTAGTAGTTACTAGCACCACTTAATCAATTGTTATTTATAGGAAGTTCTGGTTGTCATCAGTATCCCCAACGAAGCCCTTGCTTTCCCCGGCCGAGTCTTGGAGATCTAGTGGTTACTAGTATCCCCGGTGAGTCTGGTCTTGTTTCTAGTCCTTTCCTGAAGATCCCGTTTGAACTCTTCGTTATAGGAAGTTCCACATTTGGTCGTCCCCAGTGAGGATCGTGTCTCTGGTCTTTCGCTTCCCCGATGTAGATTTGCCTTCTTCCCCAGTGGAGTGTGTTCCCTTTTTCCTAGTGAAGACTTGTCTTCCCCGGTGGAATTTTTGTGTCCCTGTGTGGAAGATCCCATTAAAATACCATCATTAGTCATGTTTGAAATATTACTTGTTATACCCTGGATCTTTCCCCAGTGTGTCGAGTCCCTTGTGAGTAGTTACTCGTTGTTTCGCCGTTCTTTTTGTTTCTGCTCGTGTGTCTGCATTTGCCTTGCATTCCAGCATTATAAAGCATCATTTAGAATTCATGGCATGTTCACATTTGTCCTTTTGCATACCATCATATCTAAGGGACAAAATTTATGGTTTGCTATATTTAAATACCTTTCACTACGATTCTATGAAGATTGTCATCTCTCATTGCCATCTGGTGAAGATATTTAAATAGGGGCAACTGTTGCACCCCAAATTTTGACCTCTTAGATCTTCATCGTCATTATAGGAGCATCGTCATTTCTTTATCTAACCTTAACCTATTTCAAGTTTGTCTTTGTCAAGACACAAGTGAATTAGGGTTTCATATAGTCAAGAATCGGGGTTTCGATGGTTTGATCAGTCAATGTCTTGGATTGATTCTCCATGAAACATGTCTCTAAATCATTAAAGATACTATATTGGATCAAGTATGAATTCAATTTGAGGTTATCAGCCAAAGATCAAGCACAGTGCAGTCCAGGACACCCAAACAGGGTTTCTGATTAGGAAAAGTCAATTGTAGTTTGACTTTTGATTTTAAAAGGTATTCCAATGATGGAATCATGGTCCATGGAGCTTATATGACTTAGTAAATTCCACCCAAGAAGTTTTAATACCTCAAAATACCTAGAACATCAGCAGTCAATTCAGGAGTTTTTGATCGATCGGTTCGTTTGACTGAAAAGTCAACTCTTTGACTAAAAGGAATTTGACCTCAAAGTTTGAAGAAAATATGTTCCTAATGACATATTACATCTATTCATGAAGTTTTGTGACCATTGTATCAAGGGTTGAGGAGTAATCAAAAAAGTCGAGAATTAGGATTTTGAAAAGGGCAAGACCATAACTTTTTAACCACACATCCAAATGAGGTGGTTCAAATCTTGTTGGAAATGTCTTGACGAATCCTACAAAAGTGTCACAATGGTACATTTGCATAAAAAATGCATAGATTTAGAGTTATACTCAAAATCATCACAAGAGGAGAAAAATACTTATGAAAATTCTAAGTTTTTGGCACTTTTAGACATGTTTTCAGCCAATTTCAAGAGGGTTTTTGACCCAGTTCCACTTGGAATTTGAAAATTTAGTAAACATAAAAGTTGAAGATCATAATGAGGTCTTTCCAAAAATTACAATAACTCCTCCATATCCCTTGTGATATGAGAGTTTCTAATTGGGCAAGTTGGGCCTAAACACTTGATTGTCATCATGTCAAAACTCAACATAAACTTGATTTCCAACTATGCAATTCATTTCTAACCATGGAATGACATCTAATATGACGTGTTATAGTGTGAAATTAACTATATCAAAAACGAATCCAAGCAAATCCAAAGTTCTAGCCAAGATCCATTAGTTTAATGAAGAAAAGTACAAAAGGTACACCATGAGAGGTAGTGTTGGTGGTTGCAGCATGAAGGGTGTCCTTGCTCACTCTAAGATCACTTTTCATAGCTCATTTATATTTGTTTTTAGGGGGATAACTCCTTGAAATCAAGCAAGAATCTACAGAATCAAACCATCACCTAGATTCATCAGATCTTTTCACCAAAACCACCATTGAATACCACATGGACAAATCTGCCCTAACCTCTCACTTGGCCTATAAATAGAGGTACCATATCATGGTATCAAGCACACAAGATCCATCTAAACCCAAGAGAAACTCAAAGCTCTCCTTCTCACAATCTTGCTTGTAATTGAAAAAAACCACAAAATCACCAAAATTGCCTTTGTACAAGTTTCATACCAGCTCCATTTCTAAACATTCCACCACCATAAAAACCATCCACAAAAAATTAAAATCACCATTTGAAGCTATTACAATCATTATTTTCATCAAAAACACCATAAATCTAAAAGTCAACTTCTCACACACTATAGTTTGACTTTTATGCATAATATGGACCAAATCACTACCTAGATCAATTTCCATCATTGTGACACTTTGAACACCTTCTATTCATGTTATACTAACTACCCATAACCTCAAACAACCACTAGAAATCCATTTGTGAGATCTGTCCTAAAGATTTCCTAATTTCTTCAAAAGGAAGCAACTTCACAAGCTTGTTCAAAGGAAGGAGGGATCTCTTGTTTTTGCAGCTAGCTTATTATGGGAAGACTCCAAGAGGTATGTAACCCTAAAACCTTCTCATTATTTTTCATCATGTGTGTATGGATTTGGTTTGTTAATAATTAGACATTGTTATGTTAAATGGTAACTATGCTGTCAAAAACTATTTTAAAATCTGAGTTTGTCAACACATGATTGTTTGCTGTTAGAACTTGGTCTTCATGCTAAGGTTTAATTATTGACTGTCATTAGAGCAATGTGGATATGTTGTTAATTTTGTAAAAGTACTGATGGATGTTGTTGAAACATATGAGGATTGATATTATTATATTGAACTCTTAATCATTGCTGCCAAAACTATTTTGAAAGTGGAGTTTGTCAACTCATGTCCATTGTTGTTTCTATTTGGTTTTCAGGCTCAAAAACTGTCTGTGTTGTTTTTTGATAAGTAGTAAATTTCATTTGAAAAAACAATATATCAATTGATGTTTGCATTATAACCAGATTTTGTTTTGTTTATGTTAAGACAAAAACTGTTTTGAGAAGAACTGCTTGTTGTTTAGCATGGTCATGTCCACTGTTGAAATTATGATTCACTTGAATGCTGTTGAAGCATATGATGATCAACATATGTCTTGTTGCTGTCAAACTTGTTTCTCCTAACTAAACCTGTTTTGAATTAATAATTGTCACATAAAGAAGTTTAGGCTAATTTATTTGATTTTGAACATTGTTATGTTTGGTAATTGTCATTTTGAATTGGTGACTGTCATTAGAGTTTTGTATTAGGTTTGATGTTTGGATGATTGGTGTTGATATGTCAAGGAGGTTGCACTGGTGTTATAAGATACCAATTGTCATTGGTTTGTACGTTGTTATGTGAATGAAGTGTTAGAATAATTGTTGAATGATGTTAACATGGTCATGTTAGAATTCAAAGTAGCGCTGCTAGAGCTGTTTAGGATCTGAATTTGCCAACTCATGATAGCTTACATTAAACTCTTGACTCATTGTTTAAAGTTATATTTGTTGGATTTGGTATTGTAATACCAAAACATATAGCCGCTTCTGTTTGAATATGATTTTATGTTAGAGTTAGTTTTAATTCATGAATAACTAATGCATAATATTGTTATAACCTATCATTTCCAATCATGTCAAAAAATTTCTCCTTTTGCTGTTTTTTTTAATATACTTTTGTTTGATTAATGCTGTTAAGTCTTGGTTTGAAGTTGTTGTTGAGAATTTGTCTTTGTAAAAGCACGATATTTTGAATTCATCCATGATTGTTGTTGGAAGCCTTGGTTGTCAAGGTTCTGTTGTGGGGGTTTGATAACTTCTGTTGATGTCATTTCAACTTTAATTTTCTTGCAGTCTAGGTTTGTATAAGCACATGACATAGTGTAGTTTAGGTCAATAACTTGTGTTGCCTTGGATCTTTGTTCTATTTTTTTAGTTTTACACAAATTTTCTTTAAGCTATTTCATTAAACTTGTAGCTTGAAGGTCACTTTGTGATTCAGTGAGGGATTGAGCTCATTTCTTTGAAAATGATCATGAGTAATGTATTTAAGACTTGAGTGGACCCTTGCTTGTTCATAATTCCATTTGTTTTGATCTTTATAATTCAAAATGCATTTCAAACGCATGTCTTGCATTTCCATTCGAGTTTTATTATGTGTGTGGTATTATAAAAATGATGATTACCATCATATTCCTCTAAAAAAACAAGTGAGTTTGACTCAAGTTTCAGAAAAATTAATTGAGATTTGAGTATTTTTTTTAGTGCAATCGTTTTTGAAAAAATTGCCTTGAGCTTGCCTTGCACTTGGCCAAGAAACTTGCTTTGTTAAGTATAAGTTTTACTGGGGTGGCTTGATACATTGGATGTATCGCCACCCCAGTGGTTATTGCCTTGCTTCTCATGTATCTTGCCTTGTGTTGTGTGTTCGATCCTCGGCGAGGACAATTTTTCGGGCATTTTATGATTTTTCAACATTTTCAATATCAGCGACGTTGATAATGGATGGCAGTGGAACGTCTTTTCCATCTTCTATCATGGTGGCAGTATACTTATAAGGAATGGTTTTTTCTGATTCGCATGGTACTGGACCTGGTAGGAAAATGACAAAAGGAGTTACATTGGTCCTACTATTGTCATAGGTGACCTCTATTGGTTCCAATTTAGGGATATTGAGAATCTTTATACCATTAAAAAGGATTTCCACGTGCTTTGGTTCAATGAGTAGAGGAATTATGGTGTAAACATCTTCATCAATTCCAGAATCAATGGGCTCTCTTTCCTAGAATGTTGTGACAGTCCTTTGATCTAATAGTCTTTAAATCTCATCTTGGATTTTGCTGCGTTTTTTGCAAGTTGAGGGATCATGTTGATTTGGACTAATACAATCAAGTTCGTGCAAGCTTTCTACTGGTGATTCTTTGTAACAAATTGCGTGCTATTTTGAAAAATCTTGCACCATATTGATTGAATTATAATTCTCCATTCTACGTGGTATGATCTCTCCTCGGTCTATCTAATTATGGAGAGCTGCTCGAACGAAGTAGCATCATTGGTCATTTCTTGAACATATCCTACAACGTTCGTAATTGTGGGCTGGTATACGACCCTGTCCACTATGTATGCAATGCATCCTTACCAAGTTTGTTTCCAACAAGCGGATATCACAACTTTCACGTTTACCTGGGGTGGTATACGACCCTGTCCACTCTGTATGTAATGCATCCTTACCAAGTTTGTTTCCAACAAGCGGATATCACAGCTTTCATGTCTATCCGAGCTTTCATCAGTTATATTGATTTAATCTGTATTCATGTTGCGATATACTGAAATCCATCAATGGTCCAACAAATGTTGAAGAGAGCTTTGTATGATTAGACAACCTTGATTATCTTCATAGCAGACTTTGCAACTTAATAGTTGTGTAATGTTAAAAACATCAAGTCTGACTTGTTTGGCGTACAATTCTACCAAATTGGTGTTTATCATGCGGATGTCAAAAATTTGAACCCATCCTGGACATTCACCAATCATGTTAACTTGATAACTTTTATTTCCATGATAATTCTGAATCCATTCTAGATCCATTTGACGTTAGAGAGCTTCTTGCATGAAAGAACACCCCTGATTATCTTTTAAACAAATTGAGAAAGCTATGTAATCGTATAACAATATATGGGCATTCATAAACAATGTTTACTCCGTGAAATCTATGATCCTGGATCCAACCCATATCCATTTTCTCTTGAAGTTCTGCTTATACAATGATGCACCCTTGGTTGTTCTTGGAACAAAGGTTGCACTGATGATAGTTGTAAGGTGGCACATGGTTGTATCCACTTTGTTTGCAATGCATCTTAACCAGATTTGTTTCTAGTAAGCATACATCATGTATTTGGTAACTGCTACCAGTACCTTCGTCAATTAAGTTTACAGAAGCTTTCTCATGTTCAGGTAGCAGATTCCTCTGAACATTCAGATTAGTGTCTTTAAAAGACATAATTTTGTTCTTGATAAGTCTTTGTATATCAGATTTAAAACTGAAATAGTTCTAGATGTTATGCCCCAGTGCTCCTTGATGATAAACACGCAATTGGTCAGCCTTGAACCGATAAGGAGGATTCTCAGGAATGACACGAGGAATCTTGGTTTGAATGTGCCCTTTTCCAGCAAAATTGGGAACAACTTTGCGTATGGTATTGGTATAGGGTCAATGAAGGAAAATTGCGATCTAAACGCAGCGGAAAACAAAAATTTTCCTTTAGTGATCCTCACGAATGAGCATGGTCAGTGATAGAATCGTTACCTCTTTGTGGCGATTCAGATCTTTGATGCAGCGATCACAAGCGTTGATGAAGTGCAACGCCTCTACTCAGTCCACACGAACAGCTTCCGGTCACAGTGCTAGCTGCTTACGAACGGAATTATTTGAGTGAGAAAAGAGAATCAAAAACGAAATTGCATCATGTGAAAGCTTCATCACAAGGGTTCCTTTTATAGACTCTCTTGTGGGCTGCGGGCTAAAACCCTAATTCACATGATCCATAATAATATTATATATTATTATAATAACTATTATTATAATAAATATATTTATTTTATTATTATTTTATAACCATTATAAAATAACAATAATTATTATTATATTATCCGAATTTCTATTTTTCACTTAAGTGCACCGTACCTTACGGTGTTCCTTTGATTTCTCTATCTCTCATCAAACTGTCCTTATGTGTGTGACCCTGTAGGATTTCGTAACGTTGGTAATTATATTAAATTATATATATTTAACATAATAAACAGTAAGCGGTATCTAGCAACACATCACTGCTACCCAAGTCACGAAAATGTCATGTGATCTGACAAAACCTTTTTCGTGATAATATATGTTTGTACAATTACCCTTTTGCCCCTATGTCTATATTGAACACAAGGCATACACTGTGTCATCCTTGTCCAGTTCAATATTGGGCCCTTAGACATTTCTCCTGTTATGCAGGATTGGCAAATTCCATCTAGGACACTCATGTCCCTCAGCATGCTTCGTGGAGTGCCCATCAACTGTCTTTATGATCATCCAGTTACGGATAATGTTTGATCAGCAATAAAGCACCCGACTCTACATCTAGGGTCCATAGTGGTTTCAGGTCGAAGGGTGGTAATACACCATTATCACCATGAGAATAACTTATGACACTTTGCATAACATACTATGTAGTATTCTCATAGCGGGTTAATCCGGTATAAATATTACTCCTAATATTTATACCTATGTCAAGACTTGATAACTCTTTATCCATGATCCATGAGATGTGATCATCAGTCTATCTTCATAATAGTCTCAATGCTTTTAATGTTATCCCACTTTGCAATAAAGCTTGACTACGGATATTTTAAGAATAATGTCTTTATGTTTAATGGGATCTCATGATTAAGTCACACTTAACATTTCATTAAACAGACTAACTATTCTAGGGACTTTATTATTCTGAAAGACAAACATAATAAAGAAATGCCTTTTATTATTAAACGAATAATCCGATACAAGTACCAAAAAGTATTGGTCTCTAGGGCTTACACCAACACCTGGTGACCTTGAAATACGATTATTATTGTTATTGTATTGTGGGCGAGCCTATTGAAGAGGTTGTTGTTGCCTTTGCTGATACTATGGTTGTTAAATTTGACTTTGAGAAATTTGTGGTTGATATGCCGGAACTGGCACTAAATTGATAACAGGAGATACTGTTGCTACTTGTCGAGGTTGGTATCTTCGCCTTTGTTTACCCTGTGAGATATGGTTGATATCTTGCTCTTTCTTCTTTTAGAAAGCGCTTTCGTACCTCTTGCTACTACTGGATGGTTATGTATCTTTGACCAATCATCCTTCTCGGGTTGTTTCTTCAAGACGTACTCCTATGTTCACCATCTCGGCAAAGTCATTAGGTGCACTTGCGACCATTAGGTCATAATAGAACGAGGTCAAAGTTTTTAAGAAGATTTTTGTCATTTCTTTCTCCTCGAGAGGAGGGTAAATCTGGGCGGAAATTTCACGTCATCTCTGAGCATATTCCTTGAAGCTTTCTTTATCCCTTTGAGACATAGCCCCTGAGTTAATCCCTATCAAGTGCCATATCTAAATTGTACTTGTATTGTTGAAAAAAAACTTCTCCAAGGTCTCTGAAAGTACTGATCTTCGTATGGTTTAACCCCATGTATCATTTGAGTGTAGCGCCAATTAAGTTGTCTTGGAAGTAATGGATCAGTAACTGTTGATTTTCTATATGGGTAGACATCTTCCGAGAATACATCACCAAATGACTTTGAGGACAATAGTTGCCTTTGTATTTTTCAAAGTCAGGCACCTTGAATTTGTGTGGTATTTTAACATTTGGGACTAAGCAGAGGTCGACGGCATCTTTCCCAAACAAGTCTTGTCCGTGAATAGCCTGAAGCTCTTTCTTCATTTCTAAGAATCGTTCTTGGAATTCATTCATCCTTTCATATACTCCCATATTCTTGCTTGGAGCAGCGTGAAAGATTTGTTCTTCTGGGGTAGTATGTATCACAGGTTGTGGTACATACATTATCGCTGCGGTTTTTGGCTCTTCGGTGACCTAAAGTCTATAACCTTCAGGTGTAGGAACCTCTGTCAGGTTTCTTATATCTTCGTTGACCTGAAGTTGTAACCTTCAGGCTTAGAGACTCCAATTGTAGCTCTTGGGTCTTTGGTGACCGAGATATGTATCATTCAGTCATGAAATTGATAAGAATGCCCCAGGGAAAACCTTTGGGTATGGTGTACTGAAGAAGATTGACGAATACCTCAAAGATTAGTGTGGAGACAATTTCTGAGATCACAGTCCTCTGAGACAGTTAATCTTGACGTTGATTCTTTCTATACTTTCCTTCAGAGTATTAACTTCCTCTCTTAACTCTCTGTTTTCTTCCTCAAGATCGTCCATCTTTTTTTGACGATTGGCCCGAGTTTTGTATGAATGAGACAGCTTGACTCTAAAGTGCAAAAAGTATGTGTAATATTTTTGTGAAATATGTGGAATGCTAGAATGATGCATGAGGTGCAAAGGATGCAAATGCTCTTTTTGTTTTGTTTTTTTTTCTTTTAAAAGAACTTTCAATAATTATGTTGCAAATATCATTCAATAGATAACATAAACACTAAAACACGGAAATAATTACAAAAGCAAAACGTTCATAATGCATAGAAGGGAAACTAAACATATAACTATTAAAGAACCCTTTTTGAAGAGGTTCAAATCCTTTATTACTGACTTTTCTTCTGCTTTTTAAATCGGGCTTCTTCAACCATCGGTGGATTGGCGATCTTCTGCCAAGTAAAAAGGGAGACTAAACTTTCCCGTTCTCCATGCCTTTTCCACAGCATGTTATTCAAGTATCTCAATCAGAGCATCTTTTTCTTTTAGCAATTTTTGGATGTTTGCGTTCTCCAAGCTGATAATTTGATACTTATTCCTCCAAAATTTCTTTTCACGTTGAGTTTTATTAAAAGCGATCTGGAGTTTTTTTTATGTCGTTCATGATGTATGGGATATATTCCTTTAGGGGGGAAAACTTTTTGATAAGGGTAAGGCTTCCTCGACTTTATGATTCTAGATTGTACCCATTTGAGTTAAGGCTCCACATAGGCATGATTTTGTTTTCCCAAAGATTCTCTTCCCTTCCTATGAATATGACGCCAGGCATGTACAATTTCTCCTTTAAGTCTTCTGTCATTTTCTCCTTCCTTGAAGAAAATACCTTTCATATGAATGTTGTATGGTATGTTCTTCATAGGGTAACCAAGCTAACGACGAGCTAAAATTGGGTGGTAGTTGATCCCTCCTTTAGCACCAATGAAGGGTACATTAGGGAAACTTCCACAATTGTCAATGATCTTTATTCCTTCATAGACCTAATTATACCAATTTATGTCAGAGTGAGTGAGAGACATAATCTTTTGCAACAACCACATACCACTTTTGAGATCCCAAAAAGCAACAGATTTGGGTAAGTGACAAATGAGCCATTTGTAGGGTAAAGGTACACAACATGTAATCATTCCTCTGCAGTATAAATTCCTTAGATGTATGGAGTGGTAAGCATCTGCTAGCAAAGCCGAGACTGGATTCCCAATTAAGAATATCTTGATAGTGTTGATGTTGACAAAGTCATCTATATTGGAAAAGAGGAACAATCCATAAATGAGTAGAACAAAGATATCCTTAAAAGCAACCATGTTTCCTATACTGGCAAAATATTGGGCTCTTTCCATCAAAAACTTAGCTATTAATCCTTGTATTCCTCCCTTGGTGGTTATGTGAGCTTTGATATCTGACACTTCCAAGGAGGTAGCTCTTACAATGGTCTGATCTTTGAGAATTTCTTCTAAACCAGAGAATGGGTCTCGATCAGAAATGGGTAAATCAATCAACTGGGAGTACTCTTCTAATGTTGGTGTGAGCTGATAATCTGGAAATGTGAAGTAGTGGTACACCAGATCATAGAACTGAACCAGTGTAAATAAGACTCCTTCCACCATGTTGACCTTTAAAAGAGACAAAAGTCCTCCATACTTAGCTCTAAAACCTTAAGGATTAGTAACCAATCTTCCCAATTTTTTTAAATCTTCCAGTTTTGGACTTCTGAAGGTGTACTTCTGAGTTTTCTTTCTACCAAAATCCATAGCACGATTTCTGATATTTGCAACAACCATATTTTTAGCTCTTTTTAAAAGTTAGAAATTTTTTTTTGAAATTTTTTCATGAATGCATGAAAGCATATATGCACAAACACAGATATTTACAACCATGGGTTTAAGGGCTTATCGTCACGAGCATGGAGTCATGGATCTACCCATCCCAGAGGTGTGTGCTAGTGGTTCATTTTGTACCTGTAGAACAGGTTCTAATAAGGTTGCCGAAATCACTGACCCCTATTTAGGTAATTAATAGCAAATTGATTAACTCATCAGAGTTGTAATATCCTAAAGATGTATCTCTTTTGAGTGTAGTATCGCGTATCAACTATTCCTGATAGTTATTGCACTACACCCTAAAATGGACAAATGGGTCAAGGGTTACTAAAACACTCAGTTTCTCAGGTTCCCAATGGAAAAAGTAATGTATTCACAACTTGCTCGCTCAACATCAATAATTCTAAGAGGGTTCATCTACTGAGCTGGCGGATTTTCGAGTTAGCTTGTTCAGGACTCACTCCCTATAAGCCTCCTTGACTATACCACCTCCAATCGTAATGTATGTTCTCAATTCCAAGTTAGGACTTTTCTCATCACATGTGTATTAATCACATTCCCAAAACAAATGTATTTAAACAAGTATGGCAAATAAACAAATAATAGTGACAGTAATAATAAAGAATGATATAATATTAATAGTAAGAGTAAAAACAAAAAGGCTCAACCCTCTTAGAGGATGGAAGGCATCCCCAGTGAAGTCATCATTTTTCTGTGGACCAATTTCCGTGACCCCACCCAATCCTGAGATGGTGAGATTCCCGTGAACCGTGCTTACGCCACTTTCAAATTTCTAATATTTATCCTATGATGCTTAAAAGGAAGGGGAAGAAATCTAAACTAACCCTGCAAATGAAAAGAGATATGGAATCGGGGGTTGATTATACTAATGGAAGCTATTAACACCCTGAGTATCTAGGAACCTTTTATATATAATTTTTACTATCATTTATTTCATCTACTTAAGTTATTTTACTCTCAATTTGGGAAAGTTTTAACCTATGGGTGAGAACAAGAATATGAAATGTTTTTTGGGAGTCTTTGTTTTATGAAAGGTACGGGGACCTAAGAGGTTTTATTTAAAGGTGTGCTCGCTAATATCTTGCAATCTTATGCCTAAGTATCCTCAAAAGGAAATTGAGAAATCAAAGCGTTCGTAGTTCCACCTAACTGTCACATCTCGAAAAATCAAAGGATCACTCGGAAACACGACCCTCGAGCTAAAGGCGCGAAATACGGTTCGACAGAGTCGCCACCGAACTTTATTTATCCCAAAGAGATGGAAAAGGAAAATATCGAGAAAACCTTTTAAACGAAAGACAAGAACACGGTCGTTGTAACCACGTTATGGGTTCAGAAGTCGGTTACGCGAAGGGAAGATATTAGCACCCTTCACATTCGTTGTACTCAACGGGAACCTCTTAATTCAAATTATGATGAATGTTAGCTAAGCTTGTTTGTTTTCTTCTCAATGATAAATGTGAAACGGTAAAAGGATAATGATGCTAGGGGAAATGGATGGATTTAGGATAGGGTGCTCGCCAAGATCATCACAATCTTGTGCTTACGTATCTTACATTCCAAAATGAATGAAGAATCAGAGTGTCCATAGTTCATGGAGATGGCCATGAAAGGAGGTAAGTTGAATTGGTTTGAAGTTTGATATGGATGACGATTACTCGAAACTTAAGAAAGGCTCCTCAGGCCCAAGTAATCGGAAGAGTGAGTCAAAGGCGCGACTCTCTCACTTTTTCATCTTGAAAAGAGGTTGTGTTTGAATGGTGTTGAATGATGAGTGGTTGGAGGGTAGGTGAATGTTGTCAAGTTGGAAGTGTTTTAGAGGCGTCAATTTCTCAAACTCGAGTAAGATAACTTGCATCCAAACAACTAAAGAGAGATCAAATGCTTAATTCCCCTCTTTTCCATCTTGATAGACTGTCGATAGTTGTTAATTATTTTGATTGTTTGATTGAGAAAATCCACCTGACATTGGATCAAGGGTTTAATTATATTTACATGCAAACCCGTGATGGAATGGAAGTTAGTTTAAAAATGGCTCGGCGACAAGTTGAGGGTTTGGTTAAAAATGGAACCGGCCCGACGAATAATCGAGGGTTAGGTTGTGAGAAACGACACTAGTCCCTGAGGATGTTCCTAATAATGAAACCACAATGATATGTGAAATTGTGTGTGATAGGTTGATGGTGAATGCGCACGAGAACTCGACTAACGGAGGGTGTTTGAAAATGGCTCGATGACGAATCGAGAATTAGTTTGAAAACGGTTTAGTCTACACTAGTCCCTGAGGATGCTCCTAAAAGATAAACCAAAATCAAAGAAATATGAATGTGTATATCAGAATGGGAGAGAGGTAAATGTAAGTTACACGAGATTGCATAAAATAAAAGGGTTCATTGTCAGGTAGCCCAAGAGGAAGTCGTGTGTGTGCGAAGTGTCCTAAACTAAGTCTTAAGCAAGAGTCGGACAAAAGCTCCAAGTTATGGTTTTTGATAAAGTCCAAGTTCCGTTGATCGGAAAAGTAACCAACAGTCCACCAATTTAGGGTTTTATTACTTCGATAATTGTTATGTGTTTTCGAAAAGAATATGAATAAGATATGAACAATATAGATATATGAATATGAAAAATATAAATAATATGACAAGATATATAATAATATAATCAAGATAATATTCACAATAGTATAATCAAGATGATATTAACATGTATATGAACAAGATAATATTGACTGAAAGTAAAACAAGAATATATTGATAGAAAGTAAAGTTAGTCGTTAGTTGATATGAGTTGAATCGGGATGAAATGTAGCGCTAAACCGTCGTAGCTTGATCTATGACGAAGATCAAACTATAGGAGGTCGCACAAGTTGATATACGTGTTATAAAACACGATGGAGAAATAACATTGAAGATCATTTTCCAATGTAATCGTGTCACGCGGACCGGTGAAGAGAACAGTCTCGTCTTAATCAGAAACTTGTGTTAATTAATCGAAGATAACCTATTGCAATCTCAAACTATAGAAAATGATCTAAAAGATCATTCACTACAGATTTGAAATAACGAAGGTTAAACAACCTCAACAATCAATATTCATAATGTTTAGATCTCATTGACCAAAAATAAAAGGAAAATAAAATCAAAGTGAGAAATAAATAAATAAAAGATAGGTGGATTAATGGACAAAACACAAAAATTGTTAGAAGAATAGAAAAATACTAAAAAACTATTATTTAAAAAAAATTATAAAATAAAATAGTGAAATAATACTAACAAAAGAAGAAAAAAATAAATAAATAATCAAAAGAGGAAGAGGGTGAGGCGTTGAATGTATGGTGAAAAGATTAAGTGAGAATCATATGGGCTTAGTAGCCCGTCATCTCATCATTATGCGGTTGTCACAATACAACAAATAAAAGAAAAAATGGGTTTATGAACCCCACCGAACCAAAACGGGCCCTTAAGCCCAAGATCCCCAAGGTCCATCCATAGCCAAATCTATCAGCTTTTTTCATTTTTCAACACATGACAAAATAATAAAAAAAACATCAAAAGACACAGTGGGTCAAAGTATCAAAAGAAACATCAATACATCTTATTTCCAAAAACAAGAATGAATCAACACACCAACATGTTAGTTCCGACCTTTTCTCACGAAGATTTCGGTCTCCCTCTCCCGTCCTCTGTGAATCACTTGATTTTGCTCTCAGGTTTGGCTTTATGTCGATTTCTGTTTGTTTTGGTTTGGTTTCAACTTCTTCTTTCTTCTACTTAATTTATGATTTGGGGTTTGGTTTTAAACGTTGGTGGGGTTGCAGTGTGTAATGATTTGGGCTTCGTTAAGGAAAAAGAGGGTGGATTGAGAGGAGCCTAGGTGATGTAGAGGGCATGGTTGCAAGAAACTAAGTGAACCGATGGTTATAAAGATAGAGAGGGGAAGGAACAGAGGTCCGTGAGGTGTATGAAGGTTAGAGGCTCGGTGGAGAAGAAAGAAGGTATAGGAAATTTTTGCAGAACAGTGTGTGTATGACATTTTGATATTGCAGGTTGTTGTTTTACTGCAGTTTAAAATTTTGAGGCAGCATTTTGGTTTAGGTAAATGTGTATGTTGTGTAGCAGATGACGGTGGCTCCTTCATGTGCAATTCGTCACAACGTGGTGTACGAGTGAATCATGGTTTTGGTTGTGATTTGAATTATGGTCGATGGTGCTGATTTTGTGTGTGATGTATTATTGGCTTGGAGGTTATGTCCTGCATGTGAGGGCTTAAGGTTAAGGTTGTGTGATGCTCTATAGCATATGGCTGGCTATAATAGCTTGGTGAGATGAAAGTATCAATGGGGAGAGCTCAAAAGGGTGGTCCATGGTGAAGTGGCTGAAGGCATGTGCATGCTCTTTTTTTTTTTAATTCTTTGTAACTTTGTGGAGTAATAGTTTCTATTGTAATTAGTCTTTTTTGTTTTGTTTTTACAATGTTATAAATTGTAATAGACTTTGTAATGGGTTTGGTAATGACATGGATTCTTCGTGTAACTTCTATGCACTTTATTTTCATCTTCTTTGCTTTGTCCAAATTTATGTGAATGCAAAGTGTGATGGGCCTTATGAACTTTTATTTCAACTTGCCATGAGCCAATTTTGAGCAATACCTGGGCATGAACTAAAATTGGAGGGTTTTACACTCTATTAAAGGCCTATGCCTAAGCATGGTTTACTTGAAAAGGTGATGAGTCTTACACTTTTATAGAGGCCCATAGATTTTGAAGATTTGAAAATTCAAAAGGGGTTGGGACTTACACTATAGCAGAAGCCCAAAAGGTTTTGAAAATTGATGCCACTAGGGCTTTGTTTGATGAAAATTGAAGATTGAGTTTTGAAAGATTGATTGTTTTGACAAATTGAAGAAAGATTTGAGGATGAGGGTAGGGACTTACACTCTAATAGAGGCCCAAAAGGTTTTGAAAGTTTAATGATTTTGAAAGAGAGGGATGGGACTTACACTTTAGCAAAGTCCCAAAAGGTTTTGAAAGTATAATGATTTTAAAAGAGAGGGATGGTGTTGCACCCCAAAATTTGCCTAACCTTTTTCCTTACCTAGCTTGTGTGTCATTGCATTCATTTTAACATTAGCATAAGCATTACATTGATATGTGTGCAGGAATCAAGGAGGTGCCTATCAAGAAAAGGCTACACAAGGTTATGAAGCTATTCAAGAGTCTTCATTCAAGTGTTCAAGGGTTGATATCCTCATCAAAGAAGTCAAAGATCCTAAGAAGAATGGCTAAAGACAAGTGTGCATATCTCTTAACTTGAAGGTTATGGGAAATCATCAGATGATGTTTAATCCATAGATATGGACCTAAAGCATTGAGAAAGTTCATATGATGTCTTGATAGTCATTAAGGAGTTTGGACAAGTCATTATGCAAGGTGTAAGAAGCTACAACCAAGAGTGGTGCAATTAGGGTTTTTATCTGGTCAACCCTAGGTCAACTGTTGAATTGAAGGAGGTTGAGACCTAATTTAAAGGCCATGTGATCATAGAATGATGTGTTGAGACACCCAGAGGATGATTCCAAGGTCAGCTCATCATGAATCAAGAGTGTGAGAAGTTGCTGGGCTAGGGTTTCTAAGCTTGAAAGTGTAAAATCCCCTGGTTTAGTGTCTAACTTCAAGACCACATAACTCAAGATTCATGTTCCACCTCATCTTGACCCCTACATGAAACTTGTAGAGCATGTTCATAGCTTTATTTTGAGTACTAGAAGTACTTGATAGGGTTTATAGAACTCAAGTTATGAAGCAAACAAGTTACAGGTCATCAGATGAATGTGATTTTGGTACTTGAAAGTCAACCAACTTCCATGCCATTTTTGACCTAGGAGGAGGTCTCGCCCATCCTTTACCCAAACATGGATGTTGTGCCTTATCTTCTTAGCTTTCCAAAAAGTCCTAGAAGTCCATGATTGGATTTGTAGAACTCGAGATATGAAGCTTGCAAGGAAAGGGTATTTTGGGAAACTTGGATTATAGGTCACTTTTCATTATAAGTCCATTTCACCACTTTGCATGCCTCAAATGCAAATTTTTCCAACTTGAAACTTGCTAAAAATGGGTTTATTTGCTCAACCAAACACCAAGGATTCATTGATATGGATTGAATTGAAGATTGGTTGAAGAAAATTTCATAAAAGAAACTTTAAAGGCCATAAAAAGTCAAAAAAAATGCAAATTAATTCATATTGGATCATTTCAAGACATACTTGTGCATTTTTTGAGTACATTTCACATTCTAAGAACAATGGCATTGATAGATTGGAAAATTGAGCCATGAAAACACCTCATTTTACAAGTTTCTTAAGCTTGAGGAAACACATCCAACATCCACCATGGATCAAAATCAAGGAGGCAATCCTATCCCTTCATGTTCACCACACAACCAGCAAGTGAATTGAACCAATTTTGAAGCTTCTTGGCTCTATTTTCGTGCACATCACAAAGCTCAAAAGTAAGGAAAGTGATTTTTCCATTGGGCCATACCAGCCACCATTGGGTTGCAATACATATCCAAATTATTTCTATATAAGATGTAGATGATTTTCAGATGAAAAGGGATGAGTTTTGGTGCCAAAAGCAGTTACAAGCAGTTAGAGAAGTGGAGGTGCAAGTGAAAATCGTATTTCAAGAATCAAGCATTCCCAAAGCAAATTGAAGATCAAGAAAGCTTCAGGAGGTTCCATTGATTGTTTCTGGATTGATTTGAACAAGAATCTCCTCCTAATTACACCTCTGTGCAAGCTTCTACACAGGTTTCTTCCTTTTAAAATTTCCAATGATTTATGGCGAATTAGTATGTAATATGCATGTGGTTATGATCCTGATAACTCCTAGATGAATTTAGGATAGGATAGAAGCTTGTTTGTTGCAATTCTTGACAGTGCACGATTCCTTTAAGCCTTCGATTTGACTTATTCTTGAGAGAAAAATGAATTTAGAATCTATCTGGATGATCAGTGTAAGGAGAGGAAGAGATTGATATAAAGAAATCTAGGTTTTGTTAAGTTTGAGAGGCAAGCACTCTTCACGTCCCAAGGTTAGGGATGACCGGAGTTTGTGGCCACCGGTTGCGCCTCCGTCTGGTTTTGTTTCCCCCCAAGCCTCCAGTTCAAATGATGACCCTTGGATCTGTGTATTTCCTTGACTTAGTCCATCAATCCAACGCATGTGGTTGAGTCTCAGAGTGTTGACCATTGACTTGGTGAGGTGGCAGCGTGTAGAGCGTGAGATTAGCATACTTAATTGTTGGATGGCTTAGATTAGGACGTATTGTGTGTTTGAGTTGACTGAAAACCACAAGAACGTCCATGAAATGATGTGTTTCACTTATTGACCCTGAGTGCGTGCGTGGCGCGCTGTATGGCATTGGATCAGTTGACTGGTCGCTTGATCCATTGGTCCTCGTTTTTTTCATTTCTTTATTTTCTTTAATTCATTTTCTTTATTTCTTTTATGCTTGTTCCATTTTTAATTCATTAAAAATAGCAAATAAATCCAATAAATCCTGAAAAAAATCATAAGCATAATTTGACATTTCCTTTAATTTTTTATATTTTTAATTGCAATTTCAAGGCATTTTTCCATTAATTGCACATTTTTCATTTAATAATCATTTTTTTAATTGTGAAAAATTGTATGTCTGCTTGTAGAATTTTATATTCTATATAATGCTTTGATTAAATTCCTAATTTTTTGCATGTTGTTTCTAGACACCTTAGGTATTTTTCTCCTGATTTTTAAGTTCCATTTGATTAGGGTTATAAGTAGATCTTTAGAACCCTTCCCATTTGCATATTCCCTAGCACACTTCATGGTTTTGCATTTTGTTAGTATCCTTAGACTTAGAATCTTTGCCTGAAATTTTGACCATAGTTTCCTAACATCTTGAGGATCCCTTAGGATTTTTATTAGATTTTTTAGGATTGTTTTCCTATTTTTCCTAGAATTTGCTTGATGGCTGGTTTTAGGGTGTTCCCAACTTAGCATTCCACCTAGTTTTGCCTCAAAAGTGATCTTTTGCAACTCCTAGGCCCCCAATCCTTTCATGATATCATAGTACATAGGTTGAGACCTTTGTAGGATAATTCTCAAGTCCTTAGAATGTTCATAGCTCCCTTAGGATAAATATCCTTTAGAGCTTAACTGTTAGGGTTTCTTAGAGGCTTTTTGTGGTTGATTCCTCTCCTCTTTGTGCTTCCCTTTGCCTTGATCAATTCAAGTCATTCCAATCTCTCCCAGTCCTCACCATGAGATCCCTCTTGTGAGAGCCTGGTCTTCCATAGGAAGTACCCTGTGCATTCCATGAAGAGGTTGAACCATTAAGGACTATTCTTGATCAAGATGAATTTGGTTGAGTGCCATGGTGATCTCCTTAGGTTTTCACTATACTTCCCATCATTAATCAATCATTTTCTTTGTCCTATTGACATAGGATCCCTCTTATGAGTGCCTGGTCTTCCATAGGAAGTACCCTGTGCATTCCATAAAGAGGTTGAGCCCATGATGGACTCTTGTGTTGATACACACCAACCTATCCCTTTAGATAAATCCTAGGTTCTTAATCACACATTTTCCTTGTCCTATTGACATAGGATCCCTCTTGTGAGAGCCAAGTCTTCCATAGGAAGTACCCTGCACATTCCATTAAGAGGTTGAGCCCATGATGGACTCATGTGCTGATGCACATTGACTTAATACCCTAGACTGTTATTAAGTTCCACTATTCATTTTCTCTGTCCTATAAATATAGGATCCCTCTTGTGAGAGTCTGGTCTTCCATAGGAAGTACCCTGTGCGTTCCATGAAGAGGTTGATCCCTTGTGAAGGTGAGATAATACTTAGAAGGGGGGGGGGGGGGGGGGTTGAATAAGTATGATAAATTAAGACTTAAAAAATAATCACACAATTATTTTTATCCTGGTTCGTTTAACAACTACTCCAGTCCACCCTTCCTAGAGTGATTTGCCTTTCTCAACAAGGACTTAATCCACTATTAAATCAAACTGATTACAATAGTATCACCTAAGAACAACAGTTCTTAGTCTTCTCAAGAGCTACTGATTCCAACTGAATCCTCTTAAGGAATATCCTTTACAATCAATGTAAATTAAATACAAGAGTTTTAATGCTTCTAAAAAGCTTTTATCACAACAGTGATTTTCTCTTAAGTTTAAGTACAATGAATTCTTTTGAAGAATAAGAATGAATGAGAGCTTTAGAATATAATGATTTCTTTTCAGCAAAGTGTGTAACTGAAGAATGTGGTGAAGTTCTCCTTTTATAGGCAGCTGATCCAAAGCAAGCTGAGCGTTGAAAAGAGAGTCCCAAAAGGTCTGAGCCTTTTTGTCTTCACATCAAGTGACCTTTCCTAGAAGTAGATGGCACAGAAAAATCCTTTTTGTCTGTGTAAGTGTGTCTAGCACAAATAAGGAAAGAGACGTTGAACAACTCCAACGGATATATTCTTGAAAATTACTTCTTCAGTTTTCAGCAAGTTCTTCAGAGTCTGAATGGATCAGAGTCTTCTAATGAGATTCAGAATTATGCTGTATCAGAGTCTTCTGCAGCAGGTGTGCTTTCAGCGTGTTGATCATCAGAGCATTTGTGACACAGAACTTCAGTACTTGGCAGCGTTGGTACTTTCAGAAACTTCTTTAGACTAATGCTTTGAGAAACTCTTCAATCAATATTCTTCTATGCTTCAGCTTCAGATGCTTCTGATTATCTTCAGATGCTTCTGACTCAGAATGTTCTGGAGCTTCTTGCTTCAGATCCTTCTGGAGACTACGCTCAGGATCTTCTGTAAGGAGCAATCAGATTCTTCTGTAGGGTGCATCTGGAGCTTCAGGGTCAGAATAACTTCTTGTATTCAAAACAGATTTGCTTCTAGAGAGTTAATATTATTTCAATCTGCAGTAAAACTCTCAAACAAATTTTAGAGTATATAATTCTTAAATATAAATTTCCTAACAGTTATCATCAAAACAAAGAGTTATTATTAAAAACCAATCTGTGTTCTAACAATCTCCCCCTTTTTGATGATGACAAAAAGTATCAGAAATTTTATTTAACTGAACATAAAGAATTGTAACTCCCCCTGAGTTAAATATGAAAAAGGAATAGAAACTTCCCTTTTTATCTTGAGTAATCTTCAGAGTCAGATCTTGTTTGTCTTTGTAATAATTAAGGGTCAGAATATCTTGCAGATATGAGATTCAGAGTTTTGATAAAAAAAAATGATCTGAGAGACTCAGAGATTCTTTTATAGAGTGTTCTTATCAAATATTCTGAAATGGTCAATTTAGATATTAGAAAGAATAGATATGTCTGAAGATTCATTCTAGTGAAATTATATTAAACAGTTCAGATCTTTATTTTCTCCCCTTTTTTGTCATAAGCAAAAAGTAAAAACTTTTAATAAAGACAAATAAAAGGAACAATAAATAGATAATTCAATGGAGAAAAAAAACTGATTCATTCAAAATAACAGAGCAAGAGTACATAGGTAAATATCAGAAGATATAACAATAAAATTCAGATGCAAAACAACAGATGCACAAACATTAGAATGAAGAAGAAAAAAAAATCTAAGAGTGTTTTGACAAAAGCATCTTCAATAGGTCTGTAATCTCAGATGAAGATTGCTCTTGCTTTGACATCCACTTAGTCATTGTCTCATTCTTCTCATCTTGTTTTGACATCCACTCTGTCATGTCTTCAGATTTCTTGTCTTGCTTCGCCATCCAAGATTTTATTTCAGATTGACCAGCCTCCAGAGCAACAATCTTGTCTCCAAAATCTGGATGTTCTGTCTTTATCTCTGATGAAGAAGATGGAGGTTCTGCAGCCTGAACAGAGTCAATTGCCATAGGTTCTGGAGATCCTGAAGAGGGTTCTACCAGAGTCATAGTCAGTGCATTGGCAGTTGGTTCTGGTGGAGGAGGAGGAGCATCCAAACAAAGCAGAGGTTCAGTCTTGTTGACAATCCAGAATTGAGTTCTTTCAGCTCTGAGCTTTGCATCATCAGAACAGATGTTCTTCAGATTGGAAGCTACAGTGTTGAATCTATTAATGAATCCTTTCCAGATGATGTCAGTTTCATTTGCATCCATAGTTTCAGAGCATCTCTTCTGAACAGTACCTAAAGACATCTGTATTTCTTGCAAAAACGTTTGAAATAAATGATCAATATTAAGTCTGGGTGGTGGTTTAAGCAAGGTTTTCAGAGTCATATGTTTAGGTTTGGGAGTTGGTGGTATCAGTGATTTTGGGATGGAAATCAGAGGAGGGGGATAATATGGAATGAAAGGAATTTCTGGTTTTTGAGGTAAGGATCTGTTTAAAGCATTAAGCAGATTAGGTTGTGGTCTTGTGCGTGGGTAAACAATATCAAAGGATTCATTAGAGTATGGTATGAAAGCAGAGGTTGATGGTTTATCAGATGCAACTGTGGTATCAGATGCAGGTTGCAGAGCTGAAACAACAGCTTTACCAGATGTAGCAGATATTGTTGCTAAGGATCCTTCATTGTTCATAGATTGAATATATGAAAGGATTACAGATGGAAGAGCCTGTCTGAGTTTTGGTTTCAGAGGTTTCAGGGGTTCAGAAGGTTCAACTCTATCATAAAAATCTTTCAGTTTGAAACCATAAGATAAATTATGATAAAGAGAAGACACTTGGGCACAAGATATACCAGATGATGATGATGGATTAGAAGTGGGAACAATCATCTCAGATGATGGTGCAGGTGGAGGCAAATGGTCTGAAATGTGAGTTTTAGCAGGTAAGGTTGATACAGGTTCAGGTTCATGTACAGGGTATTTGTCAGATGGATTAATTAGAAAATCTGGATGAATTTTTGATTCTGATGAGTTGGAGGATGTTGTAGGTGTATAAGAGGTAGAAGAGACTTGAAACACTGTTTTTAATGGAGTGATATCAAGAACTTCTGTCTCAGGGATATGAGAAGGTTCTGAAGGAGTATCAGATTGTTGGGATGGTGGTTCTGATGAAATAGGAGCAGAAGTTACTTTTGTGGGTTCAGAAGTAACAGGTGCAACAGGTTCAAAAGATGGATTGATTGATGGTGGTATGACAGAGTCTTTTTCTGGTTGATCTTTTGTGGTTTGGTTTTCTGGATGTTCAGAAGTTTTTGGTTGATCAGAGTTTTGTTTATCAGAAGGTTGTTGTAGTTCTGATGGTTGTGGTTCTGCTGGTTGTGGTTCTGTTGGTTGTGATACTGTTGGTGATGGACGTGGAATGAAATGTTTGATGTGTATTTTGGGTTGAGGTGTTTTAGATACAGAAGCAGTGTTTTGTTTTTGAGGTGAGACAGAACTAGGGGCAGCAACAGAAGTTGTTTGAGTAACAGGTGGTTTGGGAACAGACTTAATAGTTGAATCATTAATAACAACATTTTTAGAAATAACAGAAGTTTTAGTACCTTTTAGTTTAATCCTCTTGGCAGATGCAGAGGCAGTTTCTTCAGAATCCTTTCTCTTTAAGAGATTCTTTGGCTTCTCAGCAATCTTAGCCTTCTTCTGGACAGGTTCAGATTCTGCTGCAGGCTGAGACCTTTTCCTCTGAAGTGGTACTTCTTCTTCTTCTCCTGCATCTGGCAGTGGTTGTTTGACAAGCTGAAACACATTTGCTGGAACATGTACTCCTTCCCTTTTGCATTCCTCTATATACATCAGTACTATATGTCTGGGTTCTTCAGCAAAGAATAGAGGAAAATCAGATACTGGAACCCTCTTATTCAAATCAGACATATTCAGCCTCTTTGGAGCAGTAGTGAGTTCATCTACAATCTTGAGTCTCAGAAGACTTTTAGCGTTCAGAGGCTTTCCCATAATAAACTCTAATTCCTCTGTAACCCCAGCATCATACAGAGCAGCCACTAAACCATTTTCAGTGAGAAGATCTGAGATCAACCTTCCAAATGGGATCCAAGTCCTGATCTTCTGGCCTTTTTCTTTTACAGATTCTCTAGATGCATTGATGTGATTCCACAGATGCATGAACAGAATGTAAGGAAGATCTACCTTGTTGCTCTGACTAAGGCAGTACATAAAATAGATCTGTTCATTGTTGACATAATCTGGGGAATTTGTTGACTTCCTGTGATGTATGCATCCCATGAAGATCTTGGCCCAGATCTTGTAATCAGGCTTCAGATCTTTGAATCTGTTAGAGGCTTGTCCAGCAGTCATAACTTCCTCATAAACTTCTTCCATATCCACACGCCCAGCTGGCAAGTGTGAAACACCATCTGTTTCTTCATAACCAATCAATCTTCTTATCAGATCCTCTGTGATGATAATCTCTTTTCCCAGCACAAATGATAAAATAAACTTGGGATACACAGATGCATGAATCCAGAATTCCTTCACAAGTAGAGGGTAAACTGGTCCAAACAACCTATCAAAGTATTTCACCCAACCTTGAGCTCTAACAATGGAGCGAAAATTAAACCCATTGTCAGCCAGAGAATCAAATTCAACCATAGATTCACACAGCACTTCTAGTTTATCAATAGGTGTGAGAAGAGTTCTCTTGGGAGGAGAATATGGAGCAGCACCTAAGTTATCTGAAGTCACAGCAGCCATTGTAGATTGAAACTGTGCAGTTGTTGATGAAGAAGACGCCATTGAAGATTTCTTTTTCAAACACTTAGGTTTTGAGTTTTTATGCAGAGAGAACAAGAGATGAAAGCGCATGTAAATTCTGAGAGTGAAAAGTGTGAAAGTGAATACACAACAAGTATTTATACTAAACACTCAGGCACATCAAAGGTCAGAAAAGCACACGTTTGAGCAAGCATTAAATGAAGAGAATAAAATCATTTCAAATAATAAATGCTTCTGACAATTTGGGGGGAAAACCAAGATATTTACTATTCAAATTTCACCTCAAACGTCTCTTTAGTTTTGTACACGCCACCTCTTCAGATTTTGTGTGACACGTGTTTGCTTGCATGTTGTTCTGAAATCTCTCAAGAAATGAAACGTTAGCCAACGTTCAGATCTTCTAAAGATGATTAGTTCAGAGTTTCACATCAGAAATATTAATCAGAATAGAATAAATAAGCAGAAGAAATACTTCAGATGAATTAAGCATTTTTGCATCTGTAAAAATTTGCTTCTGATAAATATCATTCTGGACAAAAATCCATACCAATATTTTTCAGAATAAAATTGAATCTATCTTCAACAAGGGGTTTTGTAAAAATATCTGCCCATTGATGATCTGTATCAACAAAGGCTAAATTTATGATTCCCTTCTGAACATAGTCTCTGATGAAATGATGCTTAATTTCTATATGTTTTGCCTTAGAATGTAAAATGGGATTCTTGGACAAACATATAGCAGAAGTATTATCACAAAAGATAGAAATGTTACTCTCAAAAATTTGATAATCTTCTAGTTGACTTTTCATCCAGAGCATTTGCGTGCTACATCCAGCAGCAGCAATGTATTCAGCCTCTGTGGTTGAAAGTGCAATTGTGGGTTGCTTCTTGCTGTACCAGGAGATTAGATTTCTTCCTAGAAATTGACAACTTCCATAAGTACTTTTTCTTTCTACTCTGTCTCTAGCATAGTCAGCATCACATAATCCAACTAATTTGAAATCATCAGATTTTCTGTAACACAAACCCACATTAGAAGTACCTTTCAGATACCTTAGAATCCTCTTGACAGCTGTCAAGTGTGATTCTCTAGGATCTGATTGGAATCTAGCACACAGACAAACACTGAACAATATGTCAGGTCTAGAAGCAGTGAGATAAAGAAGAGAGCCAATCATACCTCTGTAGAGCTTCTGGTCTACTTTCTTACTTACCTCTTCTTTGTCAAGTGAGCTAGTAGGATGCATTGGAGTCTTTGCCAGCTTGCTGTCAGACATGTTGAATTTCTTCAGAAGTTCTTTAACATACTTTGTCTGATGTATGTAGGTGCACTCTGGAGTTTGATTAACTTGGATTCCTAAAAAGAATTTGAGTTCTCCCATCATGCTCATTTCAAATTCTGCCTGCATACATGTAGCAAACTCCTTTCCAAGCATAATATTTGTTGATCCAAAAATAATATCATCTACATAAATTTGGCAAATTAGAAGATCTTTCTTTATAGTTTTACAGAATAAAGTTGTATCCACTTTGCCTCTGATGAAATTCTTCTCCAGAAGAAAATTACTCAATCTCTCATACCAAGCTCTGGGAGCTTGTTTTAATCCATATAGAGATTTCTTTAATTTGAAAACATGATCTGGAAATTTTTCATTTTCAAAACCAGGGGGTTGGTGGACATAAACTTCTTCTTCTATAATACCATTAAGAAAGGCACTTTTAACATCCATCTGATACAGAGTGATGTTGTTCTATGCAGCAAAGGAAATAAGAAGGCGTATAGATTCTAACCTTGCCACTGGAGCATATGTCTCAGTGTAATCAATACCTTCTTGCTGACTGTACCCTTGAGCAACCAGCCTTGCCTTATTCCTCTCAACTTCTCCTTTCTCATTTAGCTTATTTTTGAAGACCCATTTTGTACCAATAATATTGAATCCTTGAGGTCTTTGAACTAGATCCCATACATCATTTCTGCTGAATTGATTTAGCTCTTCTTGCATGGCAATAATCCAATCATTGTCTTGCAGAGCTTCTTCTACAGAAGATGGTTCAATTTCTGACACTAGTCCAAAAAGTGATGCTTCAGATGATCTTAGAAATGATCTTGTTCTGATGGGATCATCCTTCTTTCCAATAATGACATCCTCTGGATGAGAAGCTTTAATTCTGGATGATGATCCTCTGATAGTTGACTCTTCAGAAATTTTTAGATTATTCATCTGAGAAGTTAAGGGAGTAGCATTTGGAGTTGCTTCTGATTCCTTCACTTGAAGTTTGTCTGCTTCTGGAACTTCAGAGTCAATAAAGACTACTTCCCTATCTGCAGAGTTATCAACCTGCTTTGGCTTTTCAGAGCCAAGCTTATCATCAAATCTGACATGAATGGATTCTTCCACAATCTGTGTCTCAGTGTTGTATACTCTGTAGCCTTTAGAGCGTTCAGAATATCCAAGCATGAAACACTTATGTGCTTTGGAATCAAACTTGCTCAGATTTTCCTTAGTGTTTAACATATAACAGATACATCCAAAAGGATGAAAATATGAAATGTTGGGCTTTTTGTTCTTCCACAATTCATAAGGAGTCTTTTTCAGAAGAGGTCTAACAGACACTCTGTTCTGAATGTAGCATGCTGTATTGATTGCTTCTGCCCAAAAATGTTTTGCCAGATTTGTCTCATTGATCATGGTTCTGGCCATTTCTTGCAAAGTTCTGTTTTTCCTCTCTACAACCCCATTCTGTTGTGGAGTTCTAGGACAGGAAAAATCATGAGCAATGCCATTTTCAGAAAAATATTTTTCAAAATATTTATTTTCAAATTCACCACCATGATCACTTCTGACTTTTATAATTTTGAAATTCTTTTCATTCTGGACTTGCTTGCAGAAGTCAAAGAACACAGAATGTGACTCATCCTTGTGTTTTAAGAACTTTACCCATGTCCATCTGCTAAAGTCATCAACAATGACCAATCCATACTTCTTGCCTCTGATGGATGCAGTTTTCACTGGTCCAAACAGATCAATATGAAGTAGTTCTAATGGTTTAGAGGTAGAAACAACATTTTTTGATTTGAAAGATGTTTTTGAAAACTTCCCTTTCTGGCATGCTTCACAAAGAGCATCTGAAGTGAACTTCAGATTAGGGAGTCCTCTGACAAGATTAAGTTTATTAATCTGAGATATACGTCTCATATTAATATGGCCCAATCTTCTGTGCCAGACCCATTGCTCTTCATTAACAGACAAGAGGCATTTAACATTTTGAACTTTAAGTTCTGAAAGATTTATTTTATAAATGTTGTTTTTCCTCTTACCACTAAATAGGATAAAGCCATCCTTCTGACCAATAGCTTTACAACATTTTTGATTAAAAGTTATATCATAACCATTGTCACTTAATTGACTTATGGACAATAAGTTATGCTTTAACCCTTCAACAAGTAAAACATTAGTAATAGAGGGAAGTTTACCATTTCCAATGGTGCCAGATCCAATGATCTTGCCCTTCTGGTTCCCTCCAAACTTCACGTCACCTCCAGATCTAAGTTTCAGGCTTTGGAACATAGACTTTTCTCTTGTCATGTGTCGTGAGCATCCAGAGTCCAGGTACCATGGTTGGTGTCCTGACCTTGCTGCTAAGAACATCTGCAACAGGAATTATTTTGTTTTTAGGTACCCAGATCTTCTTGGGTCCTTTGGGGTTAGTTGGTTTGTAGGTTTGTCTAAACTTCTGTTTTGCAACATAATGTTTATTCTGACTTGCCTTAGGTTTAAACACATAAGTACTCTTCTCAGAGCTTGTGTGTTTAATGTCATTCAAGTGACCAAATTTGAATTGAGAATACAGAGGTGTCTTCCTGATGAAAAGTTTGTCAACAGGTTTTGGATTGCTTCCAGATGAAGACTCATATCCAATGCCTCTTCTGTTGTTTCCACTAACACCATAGATCATGGAAGCCATCTTGCTTCTGTCTATGCTCTTAGTGAGAAATCTCTGAAAGCTAGATTCATATTTTTCTAAAATATTTTCACATGACTTAGTCTCAGATTCAGATTCTTGTTGAGTTATTTCAAAGTCATTTTTTATTTTTAAATTTATTTCTTTTTGCTCAACAAGTTCTGTTTTCAGAAGATCAATCTCAGATTCAAGATTGCTTTTCAGCTTCTTGTATTTGAGTTTGATGTTGTTATAACTTTTAAGAACTTCTGTTAAAACTTTAATGAGTTCTTCTTTGGTAAGTTTAGCCATTACCTCTTCTGCATCATCATCAGATTCAGATTCTGATTCATATCCTGAGGTACCTTCCTCTTGATCCTCTGTCCTGGCCATCAGTGCAACGTTTGCACATTCTTCTTCTGATTCAGAAGATGATTCACACTCATCTGAGTCATCCCATGTTGCCATCAGAACCTTCTTCTTTTTGTTGAACTTCTTCTTAGGATTTTCTTTCAGAAGTTTGGGGCAGTCATTTTTGTAGTGCCCAGGTTCTTTGCACTCATAGCACACAACTTCTTTCTTGGCAGATCTTCTGTGACTAGAAGATTCCTTTCTGTTGTCAGATCTTCTGAAGTTGTTGAACTTTTTTCCCTTGTGCTTCCAGAGTTTGTTAATCCTTCTGGACAGCATGGATAACTCATCTTCTTCAGAAGAAGAAGATTCTTCAGAGCTTTCTTGAATGACCTGCAAAGCTTTAGCATTTTTGTTAGATTTTAATGCTACAGATTTACCTTTATCTTTCTTCTGAGGTTCATCTTCCTCAAGCTCAATCTCATGGCTCCTCAGTGAGCTGATGAGTTCTTCTAGAGAGATCTTGTTCAGATCTTTGGCCATCTTCAGGGCAGTCACCATTGGTCTCCATCTGATAGGCAGACTTCTGATGATTTTCTTTACATGATCTGACGTAGAATATCCCTTGTCCAGAACTTTCAGCCCAGCAGTGAGTATCTGAAATCTGGAGAACATGGCTTCAACAGATTCAGAGTCTTCCATTTTGAAAGCCTCATACTTCTGGATCAGAGCCAGAGCTTTTGTCTCCTTAACTTGAGAATTTCCCTCATGAGTCATTTTAAGGGATTCAAACATATCAAAAGCAGTCTCCCTATTTGTAATTTTCTCATACTCTGTATGTGAAATAGCATTCAGTAATATAGTCCTGGCTTTGTGGTGATTCCTGAAGTCTTTCTTCTGAGAATCTGTCATAGATTTTCTGTCAATTTTTTTGCCATCCCCATCTGTAGGATGTACATATCCATCTATGACAAGATCCCATAGATCAGCATCATATCCTAGGAAAAAACTCTCAATTCTGTCTTTCCAGTAGTCAAATTTCTCCCCATCAAACATTGGGGGTTTGGTGCTGATCCTATCCCTCTCTTCATATTTATTGTTAATATTTGACATTGAATTATCAGCCATGATAACAAATAAATATATATATCAAAGTATATCTCTCTGGATCTTTACTGACACTGTTAAGTGATAGCACACTCAGAACCGGAGCTCTGATGCCAACTGAAGGTGAGATAATACTTAGAAGGGGGGGTTGAATAAGTATGATAAATTAAGACTTAAAAAATAATCACACAATTATTTTTATCCTGGTTCGTTTAACAACTACTCCAGTCCACCCTTCCTAGAGTGATTTGCCTTTCTCAACAAGGACTTAATCCACTATTAAATCAAACTGATTACAATAGTATCACCTAAGAACAACAGTTCTTAATCTTCTCAAGAGCTACTGATTCCAACTGAATCCTCTTAAGGAATATCCTTTACAATCAATGTAAATTAAATACAAGAGTTTTAATGCTTCTAAAAAGCTTTTATCACAACAGTGATTTTTCTCTTAAGTTTAAGTACAATGAATTCTTTTGAAGAATAAGAATGAATGAGAGCTTTAGAATATAATGATTTCTTTTCAGCAAAGTGTGTAACTGAAGAATATGGTGAAGTTCTCCTTTTATAGGCAGCTGATCCAAAGCAAGCTGAGCGTTGAAAAGAGAGTCCCAAAAGGTCTGAGCCTTTTTGTCTTCACATCAAGTGACCTTTCCTAGAAGTAGATGGCACAGAAAAATCCTTTTTGTCTGTGTAAGTGTGTCTAGCACAAATAAGGAAAGAGACGTTGAACAACTCCAACGGATATATTCTTGAAAATTACTTCTTCAGTTTTCAGCAAGTTCTTCAGAGTCTGAATGGATCAGAGTCTTCTAATGAGATTCAGAACTATGCTGTATCAGAGTCTTCTGCAGCAGGTGTGCTTTCAGCGTGTTGATCATCAGAGCATTTGTGACACAGAACTTCAGTACTTGGCAGCGTTGGTACTTTCAGAAACTTTTGTAGACTAATGCTTTGAGAAACTCTTCAATCAATATTCTTCTATGCTTCAGCTTCAGATGCTTCTGATTATCTTCAGATGCTTCTGACTCAGAATGTTCTGGAGCTTCTTGCTTCAGATCCTTCTGGAGACTACGCTTAGGATCTTCTGTAAGGAGCAATCAGATTCTTCTGTAGGGTGCATCTGGCGCTTCAGAGTCAGAATAACTTCTTGTATTCAAAACAGATTTGCTTCTAGAGAGTTAATATTATTTCAATCTGCAGTAAAACTCTCAAACAAATTTTAGAGTATATAATTCTTAAATATAAATTTCCTAACAGTTATCATCAAAACAAAGAGTTATTATTAAGAACCAATCTGTGTTCTAACACCTTGATGGACTCCTGTGCTGATGCACATTAACTTAAAACCTTAGATGGTCATTAAGGTCTACCACACTCAATTTCTCTGTCCTATTGACATAGGATCCCTCTTGTGAGAGCCTGGTCTTCCATAGGAAGTACCCTGTGCATTCCATGAAAAGGTTGAGCCCTTGATGGACTCTTGTGTTGATGCACATCCAACTTGTTGTAGCCTTGGGATGATTTCCTTGTTGCTCTTCTTGTTTATCTCTTTCTTGCATGATTGCATTCTTGTTTTGACTATCTGCTTGCTGTGATGCATTAGGATAGTCTTGCATGAGTAGATACTCTTGTTTAGGTGCATGATTGCATTAAAGGTTGAGGTGATCCTCCCTTTGCTTGATTGTTTCTCTGCTTTCATACTTGCCTTTGCTTGACTGCATTGAAGTTTGAGGTGATCCTCCCTTGCTTGTATTGCTGCATTACATGTATCTTATCTGTTTGATAGCTTTATTCCTTCAGTTTAATGATTTTTGATGTTGTTTCCTTTTGGCATGTTCCCTTAGGGTTCCCACATCCTTGTTTAAGGATGGTGATGATAGACATTAGGATGAATCCATGCATGATAACTGTAGGATAGATTCCCTTCTCAAACTCAACATTAGGGCCATATTGTATGACAACAGTAGGATGCTTGATAGTTTCCCCTGTAGAGTCCTTCTCTTCTCCCTTCAAAACAACATTAAAATACGTAATAAAGGCTAATGAGTATTGTACGTTACGAGCCTTAAGCTACTTAGGAAATGGTGATTAGGGGGCTTCTCCTCAATTTCCTAGAGTATTTAGCATACGCCCTTAGGGTGATATGCGATGCATTCGTTCCTAAGTCATAGTCTCTAGTGTGATATGAATTACAAACATTCATAAAAAAACACTTCTTCTCGTAAAAGACAAAAAATAGACATTAAAACCTTTTTGCCCTGTGGGGTCTTAATTCAAGGAAAACCTTTTCTGATGAAAAGAGTACTGTTAAGCTTCGGTTCTACCGCAAACAGACGTTGTCCCTAACTGCTGGAACTGTAGTCTAACTTTGCTCGGGTAAAAACCTTTGGACAAGCCTGTGTTCCGTTTTATCCCGAACTACGTTAGCTCTGATCTCTCATACCTGTTGAGAGTACGTAGGCACAAGACGCGACGTCTTGGAGAGCAACCTCCCCCCGAGAGCAACCTCCCCCCTATTTTATCCGTAGTTAGCTGAACTACGTTGACTCTGATTTTCTCTGATGAGAATACGTAGGCCCAGAGTAGCGACGCTCTGTCGAGTCACTTTTTCTTTTCTTTTGAACCAACCTTGATAGGTAGATAGATAAACAACTCGTCAGATAAATACAAGCGTGGATCCCTTCGAGTACGATGGACGTGAGGGGTGCTAATACCTTCCCCTTGCGTAACCGACTCCCGAACCCGAGATTTGGTTGCGATGACCTGTCTTTTCCCTTTCGCTAGGTTTCTCCCGATCATTTCCTTTCCCTTCGTGTGGGATAAATAACGAGAGGTGGCGACTCTTCTGTCATTGCCGACACCTTTTTTTGCAGTAGCGACAGATGGGACTTACACTCTAGTAGAGACTCAAAAGGTTTTGTAAGTGTAATGATTTTGAAAGAGAGGGATGAGACTTATACTCTAGCAGAGGCCCAAAAAGTTTTGTTCATTGATGAAAACCCTAATTTTGGAAGATGTAATCATAGGTGTTTTTCAAATGAATTTAAACATGGTGTAAGTGGTGTGTGAGCTAAAATAAACACGTTGTAATCTAAAAATAAAGTTTCAAACTTTAGTTTTTATCCATATGAGAATCAAAGTGAATTGGGTTTTAAAACAATTAAGAAGAAGGTCAAAATTTCAAGGTTTTTAAACATAAAAAACAATTATTTTCAACTTATTAACAAGTGATTAAATAAAATTCTTTTTGGAATTTTTTGAAAGACTAAATTAATAGAGTGGATTAGTGACATGTGTGCAAAAAATCATTTAAAAATAATTAATTTTGGGTATTAAAACAATTATTTGAAAATTAAGATGAAAAATGAGAAAATATGAAAATTGGTAAAAAAAAATGACATGGGTGGGGTTTGAACCCACACCCTCATGCCTCCAACTATGAAAACACGCCTTGGCCAAATGAGCGAGTGTGTGCTAGTGATACTAAAACTAAACCATTTGATAATATTTTAAAATTGCATGGTAAATTCAAAAAAAAAAAGCGCCAGACTTCATCATCTTCCTCAGCCTCATGAATTTTGCAAAATAGAGGCTATCTCAATAAATACGTAATGAAATTGGACGATGTAAACATGAAAGTTGCTCGTTTTTAAAGGGAACCAATGGTGGCATTTAATTTAATTTATTTTAAGTGTGGAATGAATTATCATGTACGAATTAGATGAACCCTAACTATGCAAAAACTATCATGAAATCTCATACAAGCAAGATAAATAGCAATTCATTAAGGTTAAATGATCTATGAACTACCAGAAGCATATTGGTAACTTGAAATAAAATTTATGATACATGATTCATGGAGCTTGAAAAGCTTCAGGCTTACCTTGCAAAAGGAGATTGAATCATTAGTTGTAGGTGTTACATATGTGAAATGATGATCTGAACAACTTCCCTGGACCTCAAGGACTGTATTGATGTGCTGGGAATGGATGGAAATCTTCTGAATTGATGGACTTGAATCCAAATACAGTTTGGTTGGGATTGTAACACCCTTCTAGCCAATAGAACATTCACGATAATTAAAAACAATTATATCAGAGTACATCACCACAAGGGTGCCACATTTCGTCATAAAACTTCATAATAACGTCCTGCTCCGTAACACAAATTTTGTCATCATAAAATCATTCATCACATCATCATATTATGAGATCACAATCATCACTAAAACACTATCGATTTACAACATCATCTGCAAAGCATTTCTTCAATCTTTATGCAATGTCACATGATATGGAATGCAACAACATAGACTCATGCATGTGGTACCAATTCAACATGTTGATGGACACTGAGCCATCACCCTCCAAAGACCCCACCAATAGGATTAATTTTACACAAGAACCAGAGCACATCATAAACACCCAAATCCACACGATGGGATTGAAGCCAACATTGGACCAAAGTCCTAATCTTGGTCAAACAAATTATTTGCTTCAGTATCAAGTTATCAGGTCATGGCAAAGACTTTGAATCAGGATTTTGGTTCTCAGTAAGTGATTATTGCATCAGTTTCCACTAAAGGTGGAGATTAGGGTTTATCAGCCTTTGTGTTTAAGATGAGTAAGTATTGTTCAGTTGAGTTTCATTTGAGGCTAGTGTCATACCCAAAATTTGTCCTACTCTTTCATTCACTTTCTCTAAGTATTTGTGTCAATTCATGAATATTTTAGATAGTTATTTAGGCTTCTGATCATGTTTTTAACATTTGGATTATGAAGGCCTCGTTTATGTTCGTAGCGATTATAAATTCTTGTAAGGTGGAGGTGTCAAGAAGAGAAAAATGTTGATGGTCCAAGTTATATGATTAATTGACTTGTAACGTCAGCTTCAGGTTTTGTTTCCAAGAGAGTAGTTTCATTTGCAAGGGATTCCAATTGTTATCCAAATTTGGAGGTTGTACTTCAATTTCTTTCTCAATAATGTGGGTTCATAGAATTATTAGTAGACCATTTGAGGCCAAAGAGGGTATTGCACAAAAAGAAAGAAAAGGCTGAGGCTCACCTATACATTATCATAAAGGTGGCACGAGATGAAGACCTTGGAGAACAGATTGGAAAGGATATATATTTTGATCTTGTAGACCATGACAAAGTGCGGAGTTTTCGTGTCCAAAAGCAGACACCATTTAATGTTTTCAAGGAAGAGGTTGCTAAAGAGATTGGCATACCAGTCCAATTCCAGCGCTTTTGGCTATGGGCAAAGCGTCAAAACCATACATATCATCCTAATCGTCCATTGACACACCTTGAGGAAGCACAAACTGTTGGACAATTGAGAGAGATATTGAACAAGGTTCACAATGCAGAATTAAAATTGTTTTTGGAAGTGGAACATGGGCCGGATTTATGTCCCATTGCACCACCAGAGAAGACAAAGGATGATATATTACTTTTTTTTCAAGTTATATGATCCTGAAAAAGAGGAACTGCGTTATGTTGGCAGACTCCTCGTGAACAGTATTGGCAAGCCATCAGAAATTATAACAAGGTTAAATAAAATGGCTCGTTATGATCCTGATGAAGAGATCGGACTTTATGAGGAAATTAAGTTTGAACCAAATGTAATGTGCGAGCCTATTGACCAGAAATCAACATTTCGAGCAAGCCATCTTGAAGATGGAGATATTATATGCTTTCAGAAGGTTCTTGCTATAGATAATGAGGAACATATCCGCTATCCTAACGTGCCTTCATACTTAGAATATGTGCATAATCGCCAGGTTGTTCACTTTCGGTCTCTAGATAAACCAAAGGAAGATGACTTCTCCCTAGAGATGTCAAGGCTTTTTACATATGATGACGTTGTGGAGAGAGTAGCTAAGCAACTTGGTTTGAACGATCCATCCAAAATCAGGCTCACCCCACGTAACTGCTACTCTCAACAACCTAAACCACAGCCTATCAAGTACTGAAGGGTGGAACATTTATCTGATATGCTGGTTCACTACAATCAGACATCGAATATATTGTGCTATGAAGTACTTGACATCCCTCTTCCAGAATTACAAGGTTTGAAAACTCTGAAAGTTGCATTTCATCATGCTACCTCAGATGAAGTGGTTATAAATGATCTGAAAGTTTTATAGAAGTGGCATGAGCCTAAAAATTGAACAAGTTACTGCCATGAGCCAAAATAAAACGAGTTGTTGCGAAGTTATCTGTACATTCACAATAATGAGAGGACAATTCCAAATTTCAAAATCAATACAATAAGTTCCTAACTTTAATTTTGCCTATACACAATTTGCAAAGAGATTAACTACCATGATGCCCAAATACACCGGCCACAGCTCGTTCACACCATCTTATCAAGATTAAGAGGTGCTTGAGCAATTGCTAGTTTTTTTTTTGTCTTGACAGAATGATGCCAGAGAGAATTATACCACGCGGTGTAATACGTCTAACGACAACCTTTGGATAGACTTTAAGACAGCAGACGACGAACTCAAGTTGCCATCCAGCATATCCCATATTTCCAGGACAGTTGAATTCATACTCGCGGAAGCTGGTAGCGAGCCGGACCTCAGTTGCACAATTTCACTCCTTTAGAATTTTGCTCCTCCGATGTTAATCGTGTAAGAATTTACACAACACATGAAGAATGCGATAACCGTGATGTGTGCAGCAGCTTCAAGCAATGCCACATGAGCAACAATAAGAGCTTCATTTTTAAGGCAATCCAACTGAGCACAACAACCTTCCACGAGTTTTTTCCAAGACTGATTTGTTGAGCTTTTACACCCTGCAAATTGTCCCGTGATCTTTTGGAATACGTTCATAATATTGTAAGGCCCTGTAAATCGAAAAAAAAGTCAGAATGTTCATAACCGAAAAACATACTTTATGCAGTAAAAGATTCAGTAAGAGATGAATATTTTCAGAGCACCATTTACTCCAAAGTCTTTACTGCGAAAGAAGAGGCAATTTAGAAGACAGCTAGGTCAGTTTGGCAGAAGCTACCGGCCAAGTTTGATGAGAGCATTTGCAGCTGAATAAGAGGCCTTGGAAGGGAACGCAATGCTTAGGCTTAGAGAAGCCAATTCCCCGGCGAATGCATCCATCCAGAAACACAAAAGGGCTTATGCTTTTGCTGAAAGTGCAGATTTGGAAACCTATAAGGCTGCAATGTTGATTAAAATAACCGAAGCAGCTGTGGCTACAAGATCGGTAGAAGAAGGCTCACCTTAGACCAACTTTCCACACCTGCATAACAAGCAATTAACAGTCCCGTCCTTCAACCAGCGACGTCAACCTCCCAAAAAACAACATTACAAAGTTTAGTTAGCAACCATTGAAGAAAATCCAACAGAGTTACATGATTATATAGACTCACTACAAGGAAACCAATTTCTGCTATCTCTTGCGACAGAATTCTGTAACAGTCGTGCACTGCTGCAGCACAAAAACCACGCGCAAAACTCCCACTTTAGCAAAGCATCCAATCATCATGTAAGAACACGTTCTCAATGACTTCCTTACCACAAGACACACATTTTCACCAATAAACACAATTACAAGAATCCCCATTCTTGGGTATTGCAACAAAGCCAACAACAGAGGGTGATGCCAAGTCTTTCAGTGGTTCAAATGCCTCGACAGAGCACCTCAGAGCATCAGTTGCAGCAATAACAACAACTATTTCTTTCAACGTCTAGCCCTCTTTTGCAATCTCAATTGCTACGACTGAAATCTATCCAAAAGCAAAGCCCGCAATTACCTATACTCTTCACTGCTACACACGCATAAACCAAGCTTGTGCCCTGGAAAAAAAAACTCAAGCATTAACATTAGCAGTGAAACCGTAGGACACCCTGCACCTTAATCATTCACAACACAATACGACAAAACAGACCAAGCTACCATGATTCTCTCGATTCCACAATGTAAACCAAAGCTCCTTCCCACTACTCACATGACTCTCATGAAAACCAAGATAAAACTATGGTTAGTTCATAATCCAAAAACAAAAACAAGTCATAATATAGAGGAAGATTAGTTTTCAGCAGGTCCAACGTTTGTTTTCGGTTAAAGTTGAAAATTGAGCATCAGTAATTTCATATCAGTAAAAAAAAACTTTGTTTTACACGGTAAAAAAGGAATCCCAAGGATTTACGTGGTGAAAATCATGGTAAAAGGAAACGTTGCCAGAAATAGCTAAACCAGCAAAGACTTTCACGAAAGTATCCTATTTTCACCCAAATTCACAATTTGCTTTTGAAAAACTCTAGCTTCACCTTTATAAAGGGAGAGATACTGTTCATTGAGGAGAAAAAAAAAGAACACCTATTGGCGGCAGAAAGAGGGCGAAAATTGGAAAGAACCCTAAAACAATTGCTAGCGGCGAGTTGGAAGAGAAAAAACGAGAAACCCTAAAAGCCCTTACCAAATAGAGAGCTCAGTTGAAGAGTGACGGCGGAAGGCTTGCTGCGAGCTCATTTCAACGCCGACGGAGGAGAATCACCGGAATCGTCCATCAGGTACTAGCTTTATTGCCTCATTAGTAACTCCATTACGTCCTCTGAGTTTTATTTGTGTATTCTCTATTGGGTTCAGATATCGCGTTGCTTTTTGTTCATAGATTAGGTTTTCAAGTGAGAAAATGAGGTTTGCTGCGTTTTAGGGTCAGATGTAGAAAATAGGGCTAGGGATTTTGTTATCTGAGTTTAAGGATTATGGTAGAACGGTGTAAATGTTAGGTTTTTTTTTTCTTAGTTCTGTGAAGATCGGTGGAGGAGACAGTGGGGTCTCCATGGTTTTTTCTTTCTCAAAGTTGGAAATCGTTTGGTGTCCCCAGGAGAGGTCTGTGGGGATTCTCTATTTTTTTTTTTATTTTAATTAACTTTAGTTAAAAATTTTAAATAAATAAATAACTCTGAATCGTTTTTTTTAATTAATTTTAGTTAAAAAAATTTATTTAATAATAACTAATTTATTTAATGATTAATGTAAATTTAATTATTTTTTTTAATTAGCTTTTTTCTTCTTTTAATTCTAGGACAAATATGACATATTTAATTTTATCAAAAAGAAATTTCATTAAAAATTTTAATTTAATAATTATCTTGATTATCCATTATTTATTTAATTCTAAAATAATTTAAACAATTTATTTTAATTTCTTTTCTTTTATTAATCTTAGATAATTAGGATTTAATTAGGTTAACATGCCTTGATTAACCAATCCCTCATTTTATTTTCGACCTTTTGTGTGATGTTTGTGCATGCTTTATTATCAAATTTCAATCACATTTATGTTATTTACATACTCGAACCAATTATTTTCAAACTAATATCTTGACTTAATGTCAAGCCCATTTCCATATACCCTTGTAAGTCGGTCGTTTTACGATCGCCATCGACCTTATAGCCTACTCTTGGGCTTTGTACAATAACGCTTGTCACACCTCACATATAAGATTAAGATCAAATTTGTTCCTAACTTGATCCAACGTCAAGTATATTCAAAACAAATGCACATAACTTCTAACTTTTCCTAAACCCATGATTATATCGAATCTTCCTATTCTACTTGTAAGTCGAGTGCTTTGGCCTCGCCATCGACCTTACCCTATACCCATAGGACCTCCTATCCATTAGTTCAATCGCGCTCGTTTCAAACCTTGATTCATATCAAGTATTTTTCTTTAAGTCAAACTAAAACACTTAATAATTATTCAAACACAATTTTGATATTAAATGAAAAGAGAGAGTCCCAAGTCTTTGGGTCTCTCTCCCAATTGTTTGGGTCCGAGGAATCTTTCTTGAGCCCGAGCAATTGTCTTCTAATAAACTATTCTAAAAATGGTGAAATTATTCAAATCATTTTTCTTAAACACGTAGATGAAAAAGAGAGTGTTCCAAGTCTTTGGTTCGCTCCCCCGATTACTTGGGTCTGAGAAGTCTTTCTTAAACTTCGAGTAATCGTCATCCAATTAATACACTCTAATCATACTAAACATCTTTCATAATATTAGGTGAGAAAAGGAGAGAGCTCCAAGTCTTTGGTTCACTCTTTCGATTATTTGAGGTTCGAGAAGTCTTTCTTAAGCTTCGAGTAATCCTCATCTGTTAAAATACTTTAATCGCATCCTATCTTTCAAACGTCATTCAAACAATTACTTTTGCGATGAAAAAGAAAGTGTTCCAAGTCTTTGGTTCGCTTTCCCGATTACTTGGGCCCGAGAAGTCTTTCTCAAGCTTCGAGTAATCGTCATCCGATTCACTCGCTCGTACCCGATTCCATTAACACTTAGATGAAAAAGAGAGAGCTCCAGGTCTTTGGTTCACTCTCCCGATTACTTAGGGACCGAGGAATCTTTCTCGAGCTTCGAGTAATCGTCATCTGATTAACCCATTCAAACCATACTCAATTCTATCCTCTCACCTTTGAGGTTGAAAAAGAGAGGGCTCCAAGTCTTTGGTTCATTCTCCCGATTACTTGGGTCCGAGAAGTCTTTCTTAAGCTTCAGGTAATCGTCACCTCCAGCTAAACATCCAATACATCTAACCAATCTTTTCCTCGCCCTGTGCAACCAATGCCTTTAACAACCTATTCAAACATATCTTCTTGTGTAAACCAAAATACTTAGCCAATCAAACTTTACTCGCCCTCGTGTGATCCATAACTTAAACAACTCTTACCAAGAACATTGTTTAGTCCCTTCTTCCGCGCATAACAAACTCGTGCTTCAGCCTCCCCTAGCGAGCAGACAAGCCAACGTTTAGCAGTTAGAATGCGACCTAAACACTCGTTCATTCCAAACACAAACCTTTTGCTATAGTTAGCCGAACTACGGCTGCTCTGATTTCTCATTCCCTAATGAAAATACGTAGGCACAAGATTGCGATGATCTTGGCGAGCACAATCCCCCCTTTTTTCCCGTAGTCCCACGAACTACGAGTGCTCTGATTTTCCACTTCCTACAAGTGAAGATACGTAGGCACAAGGGCCCCAATCCTTGGCGAGCACCCTATCTTAATAATCACCCCCTTTTCCTATTAGCAAGCAAATCCCCTTAGAAGATAAACAAGCGTATCCACTTTCTCTCGCGAATCGAATCAAGAGGTTCCCGTTGAGTACAACGGACGTAGAGGGTGCTAATACCTTCCCTCTATGTAATCGAATCCCGAACCTAGAATATTGGTTGCGATGAACATGTTCTTATCCCTTTAAAGGTTTTATCGATATTTTCCTGTTCCTTCCTTGGAATGAATAAAATTCGGTGGCGACTCTGTTTCGAACAGTATTTTTCCGCGGCCATCGCGAGGATCGTATTTTTCGAGGTACGACAGATGGCGACTCTGCTGGGGAATAGTATAGCCCTATGCTAGAGAGAGTCAAGCCTAACTTGACTCTATTCGCAAGAGTTAGATCCGCTTGTTTGTGTTTTCTCTTTTATTTATTTTCTTGTCTTATTTATTTGCTATTTATCTGCTTGCTTTTATATATTCAATTATTATTCCTTGTGATACTATTGGGGGTTCTGATTTTGGGAATTTTGTGAGATGACTCTACACCCGAGTTCGAGAAAAAACATAGGATTAGAATGGTGGTTGTGTAGTGGAATCCCTCGAGGAGTCTTTCTCGTTGGAAGGAAGCGAAAGCCCCGCTTAGAGTTGATTCCCTAAGGATATTATTGTTGTGGTAAGTCTTTGCCATGGCAGTAGTATTTTCTAGGTTGAATCTATAACTCTAAGGACCGTCTACCTTTTTTCCATGGTGGTTGGTAGTGTTAACTCATGAGGGTTACTCCTTTTTGGGTTGGTGCGAACGCCCCAATCAGATGAGATCCCTTGAACGTATCGTTATTCTGACAATGATATTTTCAACCTCGATCTATGACTCTGAGGTCCCTTTAAGAAACCTTGGATTCGATGGTTGTGTAGTAGAGACTCACGAGGAGTCTTTCTCGTGGGACGACACGAAAACCTCACCTAGAAGAGACTCTTTCATAGGTATTATTGTGGGATGGATCTTCACCTTAGCAATAATATTTTTGAAGGACCTATGACTCTAGGCACTTACCCGTATAGAACCTACCCATGGGATTTCAGGAATCAGAGAACTTTTAACTTCAGATTTTGTTTTGGTTACTTCCGTCCTTGCATCTGCATCATACTCATACCATAACATTTACATTTTGATTTTCAGGGAATTTAAGAATTATATTGTCAACATACAGGAATTATGGGAAGCAACGTCAGGTGCCCACTTCCTTACAACTTCAAGAGACCAAAATTGAAAGACTTGCGCAGTTTGGTTTCTCGTATCCCTGCTGTGTTCAGAATTAACTTTACGAAGGATTATGGCAGGATTATTCGCCTGTTAATGCAAGACGTAGATTTTAAGGCACTTATCACTTTGGCCCAGTTCTATGATTCTCCTTTAAGGTGCTTCACGTTTCAAGATTTTCAGCTGGCGCCAACATTAGAAGAATTTGAGAAACTAGTGGGTATTCCTATGAAGGATAAATTACCATTTATAGGAGTGAAGGAAGATTTAGAAGACGAAGCAATTGCTGATGCACTTCACATGCATAAGAGGGACATCACTGATAATTGGATAGCTAAAGGTGGAGTTAAAGGACTTCCTCTCAAGTTCCTTATAAACAGAGCAGATGCACTTATTAAGGCCCAAAGTTGGGATGCTTGCTATGCAGTGGTGGCTTTAGCTATTTATGGAATCATTCTATTCCCTAACATAGATGATTTCATAGACGTGACAGCTATTCATGTGTTCCTAACCAAAAATCCTGTGCCAACCCTTCTGGCTGATGTCTTCTATTGCTTGAGTTGGAGGAGTGACAGGAAAGGTGGCTCTATTGTTTGTTGCGCCTCTCTCTTGTACCAGTGGTTGCATTTGCACATGCCTACTAAGGGACCATTTGTCGATCGAGCCGATGATAGTTGGGCTCAGAGGATGGTGTCACTCAGGTCTGCTGATCTCTCTTGGTATTCACAAGACTTTGAGGAAGTTATCACTAGTTGTGGTGAATTTCCTAAGATCCCGCTAATAGGAACTCGAGGCTGTATTAACTCTAATCCGATGTTATCAGTTAGGCAGCTTGGGTACCCTATGGTAGCACCTCCTAAGGAAAGTGACCTTGAAGCCTTCTTGATGCACGACTTAGGGTCTGAGAACCCTGATTTGTTCAGAAAGATTACAAGAGCTTGGAAGTCCATTAAGAAGAAGGGAAGAGGTGAATTAGGAAGGAGAAATGGTATAACTAAAGAGCCTTATTTCGTATGGGTTAGGGAGAGGGCCAATGGGGTCAAGATGCCTTTTAAAGAAAAGGTATATGAGCCTGTGCCTGAACCTAAGCCTACTCATATTCCAATAGAAGAAGCGGAAGACCTCAAAGCTACCATAGCCAAATTGTTGAAAGAAAATGAGAACCTTGAGGTGAGACTTCAAGAAGTCACCAAAGAGAAAAATGATATGAAGTGGGAGCTCCAGCGCAAGAATACCCAGCTAGAGGCAGTAGAGAGGAAAGCTGACGAAGAAGAGCATCGAAAGAAAAAGGTTAAGGTGTGTCTTGATCAGTCTGATAGCCGGGTGAGGGGCCTGAAAGAAGAATTAGACAGTGCCAGGAAGAAATGTGTTCAAAATGAAAACTGTTGGCTTGCGGCTACCAAAAGAAACAAGACAATCCGAGAGGAGATGGGACTAGAGATCCATAAGCTAGACACTGCTTTACGCCAGTCAAGAGCTGCCGAAATAGAGGAGCGCAGGCTCAAAGAGGGGGCTGTAAGGGTTGCTCAGGCTAAAACTGCTGATTGGGACAAGGTGTGCATAGAGTTAAACTCCGTCAAAGACTATGCAGCTAACTTGAAGCAGCAAATAAAAGATGTCTTAGCAGATAAAGCTGTGTGGTCCGCTGCAAGAGAGAAAACAGCTAGTGATTTCAAAGGTTGTGAGAGGTCCATACATATACTGATAGCTGACCGGGACATGTATCACAACAAACTCAACGGATTAATCGACTTCTGCAACTGGTTGACCAAGGATCTGGTTTGGAAGCATAGGGATGCTATGGAAGCGATGGATGATTCTACTCCCCACAGTATCTGCGACTTTCTGTGCACGTGCAAGGACATGTTGAGCAGGTTCAAAGAGGAGTTAAAAGAACGTGAAGCCCAAAGGCCAAGAGTCTGAAGTTCGTTTTTTTAATCAGACATTATGGGCTGTATTTTGAATGATTTTTCTTTTTTTGTATCACATGAATATTATCCTTCTATGAATGAATGTGGTTTAAATTGTTCTCAATATTCTTGTGTATGTTAAGCAATTAATTCGAAGATTCCCTGAAAAAACGAATGCATATCATCTTGCATATCATGGAACACGTCTTTTTCCACACCGCACGATTCTAAATTTATACCCTTTGCGTATCAGATTTGAGTTAAGCTGACTATTCATCACCGTTACGAAACTCGACGCAATTACCAAATGACGCTGGAGCAGATGGAAGAGACTCAGAACACTATGAGAGGTGACATCGACGCTCTCAAGATGAAGATGGACCAGTTGCTGGAGACAATGCTGACGTTAGCCCAAAAGGAAAACAATGCTGAGACTTTTGCTGATGCCAAGAAAGCGGCTGACAATATAGGAACTTCTGGGATTGCTAAAACTCCCCACGTAGACCTTGTTGACCGTTCCATATCCGCGCGTCAGGGTTCTGAAGCAGACATGGACGAACAATATGATGCTTTCTACCAACCTCCACCACCTCCTCCTCAACACAATATGGGGGCTACTAATGACTTTGCTGCAGATAGACTACGAACTGTTGAAGAGAAAATCAAGTCATTGGAAATCAAGAAGACTCCAGGGTTGGATGCTGTTGACATGTGCCTAGTACCAGGATTGGTGATACCAAAGAAATTCAAAGTCCCAGACTTTGAGAAGTACAAGGGGGTCAGCTGCCCTAAAACCCATCTGCGAGCGTACTGTCGTAAGATGGCAGCTCACATTGATAACGACTTGATCTTAATACATTACTTCCAAGATAGCCTCAGTGGGGCATCATTGGAATGGTATATGCAGTTAGAAAAAGGACAAATCAGTACATGGAGAGATCTAGCAGATGCGTTTTCGCAACATTATCAGTATAACACTGATTTGGCACCGAATCGCACGCAGCTGCAAGACATGACTCAACGTAACAATGAGTCATTTAAGGAGTATGCCCAAAGGTGGAGGGAGTTGGCTGCCCGTGTTCAACCACCATTGCTGACTAAGGAGTTAACTGACATGTTTATGGGAACTCTACAACCTCAATACTTGGACCGCATGCTTGGGTCCAGTTTCCCTAACTTTGCTGAAGTGGTATCGGTAGGTGAAAGAATCGAGAGTACTTTGAAGAAGAACAAGGCTGCGGTCCCGATGAATGGGGGGAGGAAGCCTTTTGTGAAGAAAAGGGAAGATGAAACTAATGCCGTGATGAGAGGACGAGGAGATAGAGCTCCAGTGAATATCCAATATCCACAGGTAGCTGCAGTAGCCCATGCTCCTTATCAACAACCAGCTCAACAGCAGAATCAGCAGCAGAATTATCAGAGAGTTCCTCCACCGCAATATCAGAATGCCCCGGCTCAAAGACAACAAAGGCCGAGACAGCCAAGAAGACAACTTGACCCACTGCCTATGTCATATGGGCAGATCTTTGCTCAGCTAAATCAGAGTGGACACTTAACATTGCGAGATTTACGTCCAGCAACCTTTCCATACCCCCCTGGGTACGATGTGAATGCCCATTGCGAGTTTCATAAGGGAGCCCCTGGACACTCCATAGACAACTGCTATGCGTTTCAAAACAGGGTGCAAGACTTGATAGAGTCCAAAGATCTCACTTTTACACCTAGAGGTGCCAACATTACGAAGGATCCGTTGCATAAACATGGAGGTCCTTCTGTCAATGCTGTGGAAGAAAATAGTGGTTTAAGACTGATTACGAATGTTGGAGATGTCCGTACTCCGATGGCCGTTATCGGAGAACAATTGAAGAAAAATGGGATGATTCCCCAAAGAGAAGGGGAGAATTTGACTGACGAAGTGGTAAAGAAACATCTGCAAAGGTTCTTAGAGCATGGGATAATACAAATAGAACAAAGAGATTCGAACGTGTCTGCTATTGACATTCAGTATGATGAAACAAGTGCTTATCCGACAAGGCGACTTCGACCAGCGCCAGTAGTCTTACAGTATGATCCTTCGGAAGCCTTTCAACAGAGGCCCGCCCGACCAGCACCCGTGGTTATGCAGTATGATGAAGATGACGTCAATAGACAAAGAGCAGTGCGACCAGCTCCGGTGGTAATAGAATATTCTGTTAATGAATCTGAGCTCAAAGTTTTTAAACAGAGGCCAGAGAGACTAGTGATTGAGTATGACGCTGCCAAATGCGATGCAGTTGTGGGGCCTAGTGGAATGACCCGTAGCGGTAGTTTATTTGCCGCCAAACCAGTGGAAGGGCCAGCTAGAAATAAAGAAAAAGCTACAATTGAACCACCAAGTGTTGAGCCACCTGTTGAGGTGTCATCACCAAAAGCAGCAGTAACACCAAAAGAAGCTGAGGAGTTTTTGAAGATCATCAGAAAAAGTGATTACAAAGTGATTGATCAACTAAACCAGACTCCTGCCAGAATTTCCATGCTCTCGTTGTTACTGAATTCAGAGGCCCACAGGTTATCTTTGATGAAGGTGCTGAGCGCTGCGCATATTGCTAAAGACATCACCGTAGCCCAGTTCGATGATGTGATAGCTAGCGTAACTACCGGAAACTTTCTTGGATTTAATGATGATGACTTGACTGCAGAGAAGAGAAACCACAATAAAGCTCTCCATATTTCTATCAAGTGCCAAGACACATTGATATCCCGAGTCTTAGTGGATACAGGGTCTTCTTTGAATGTGCTTCCCAAGGTCACCCTGGAGAGAATGCCGGTAAAAGGAGTTAGCATGAAGCCAAGTGCTCTGGTGGTCAAAGCTTTTGATGGTTCCAGGCGTGCTGTGATTGGCGATGTGGACTTGCCAATAAAAATCGGGCCAACTGTCTTCACTATCACTTTCCAAGTAATGGATATTTATCCAGGGTACAGTTGTCTATTAGGAAGACCTTGGATTCATTATGCAGGAGCTGTTACTTCCACCCTTCACCAGAAGCTAAAATTTGTCAGTAATGACAAAGTAGTTCAGATTGGAGGAGAGGAGGATATTTTGGTTAGCCACTTAACATCCTTCAGGTACATTGAAGTTGAAGGGGAAATGGTGGAAACGCCTTTTCAATCTTTCGAAATGGTGAATACATTGGCAGTGCAGCGAATTTCAGAGGGTCAGAGTTCAAGATCAGCAATGGCATCTTATGAAGAAGCTAAGATGGTTGTAGACAAAGGGAACGCTCAAGGCTGGGGCAAAATGGTGGAAGTGGCTGAAAAGTTCGACAAATTTGGGCTAGGATACCATCCTTCGTCCAACACTGTGACGATTGCATATGGCGAGAAGCAGATTCCTCCTGTGGCAGAAGTCTTCAAGAGCGCTGGGCATATCTTCGACCATACCTCCGCCATGGTAATTGAAGATGGGATTGATGACAAAGAAGCCTCCGCAAACTGGATCCGACAGGCCGAACCTGGTGAAGAATTGAAGAATTGGAAGACCATCGAAATACCCCAGTTTTTCCCTCCTCAAAAGTAAAGTTTTAATTAATTTTCAAAAAACCCTACGCTCTGCCCAAGGCGTAGTGGAGCTTTGTATCGGGCCCCCTGATGTTTCGAAACATGTTTAACATGAATAAATTTTGATTTGCATTCAATTTTTGCTCTTTTTTTCTTTTCTTTTCTTTTTTCATAATTAATGGCATTTCTTTCGCGCACTCACTTTCCTAAATAAGCTGCATAAATCATAAACATGCAGAGACACTACCGAGGTCCTTGATATCGACACTGCTATAGGCCTTTATGATTTTGATTGTCCAATATACCGAGCGGATGAGGAAGACGAGAATGAGCTCCCCGATGAATTGGCTAGGTTGCTGCAGCAAGAAGAGAAGGTCATTATGCCGCATAAAGAGGATGCCGAAGTTATCAACCTAGGTTCAGAAGAAAATAAAAGGGAGATAAAGGTTGGAGCGTCTCTTCAAGATGCTGTCAAGGTAAAGTTGGTAGGGCTCCTCCGAGAATATGCTGATGTATTCGCATGGTCGTACCAGGACATGCCTGGTCTAGATACGAACATTGTTGTACACAAACTACCACTCAAAGAAGGGTGTCATACCGTCAAGCAGAAGTTGAGAAGAACTCGCCCTGATATGGCTCTGAAAATTCGTGATGAGGTCCAAAAACAATTCGATGCAGGGTTCTTAGCAGTGGCCAAATACCCGCAATGGGTTGCAAATATCGTTCCCGTACCGAAAAAAGATGGAAAGGTCCGTATGTGTGTGGATTACCGCGACTTAAACAGAGCAAGTCCTAAAGACGATTTTCCATTGCCTCACATTGATGTGTTGGTAGATAATACGACACAGTTCTCTGTTTTTTCCTTCATGGATGGATTCTCTGGTTACAATCAAATTAAGATGGATCCAGATGACATGGAAAAAACCACGTTCATTACACCACGGGGCACATTCTGTTACAAGGTAATGCCATTTGGGTTAAAGAACGTTGGGGCAACATACCAACGTGTGATGGTAACACTCTTTCACGATATGATTCACAAAGAGATCGAAGTGTACGTTGATGACATGATTGCTAAGTCCCAGACTGAAGAGGAGCATGTGGGTAATCTGGAAAAGTTGTTCGCCAGATTGAGGAAGTTCAAGTTGAGACTTAATCCTAACAAATGTACATTCGGGGTGCGATCTGGAAAGTTGTTGGGCTTTATAGTAAGCCAGAAAGGGATTGAGGTGGATCCTGATAAAGTAAGGGCGATTCAGGACATGCCTGCGCCAAGGACCGAAAAGGAGGTCCGTGGATTTCTGGGAAGGTTGAATTATATCGCAAGATTTATTTCACATCTCACAGCCATTTGCAAGCCAATTTTTAAATTACTCAGAAAAGATCAGCCGGTTGTGTGGAATGATGATTGCCAAGGGGCATTTGATGCAATCAAATAATATTTGCAAGAACCACCGATCTTGATACCACCAGTTCCTGGAAGGCCGCTCATTATGTACTTAACTATGCTAGAAGAGTCCATGGGTTGCGTATTGGGACAACAAGATGATACGTGCAAGAAAGAGCATGCAATATACTATCTCAGCAAAAAGTTTAACGATTGTGAGACTAGATACTCTTTGCTCGAGAAGACTTGTTGTGCACTTGTATGAGCTGCTAGACGACTCAGACAATATATGCTGACGCACACCACATACTTAATCTCCAAGATGGATCCAATCAAATACATCTTCGAGAAACCTGCTCTCACCGGTAGGATAGCCCGGTGGCAAATGCTTCTATCTGAATATGACATCCAATACACCACTCAGAAAGCTATAAAGGGCAGTGTGTTAGCAGATCATTTGGCACATCAGTCGGTGGAAGAATACCAACCTTTGAGATTTGACTTTCCGGATGAGGATATCATGATGGCAATAGATTGCGAAGAGCCAGGGCCAGATGAAGGGCCAGAACCAGGGGAGCGATGGACTCTTATGTTCGACGGTGCTTCTAACTCTTATGGACATGGAATTGGGGCAGTGATTACATCTCCCAAAAATTTTCACTTACCGTTTACGGCCAAGCTCTGTTTCCCGTGCACTAACAATATAGCAGAATACGAGGCATGTATACTGGGGCTAGAGGAAGCCATCGACTTGAGAATCAAAACTCTCGACGTTTTTGGGGATTCTGCTCTAGTAATTTACCAGATAAGAGGCGATTGGGATACCAAGCATGAAAATCTAATTCCATACCGGGATTATGTGGCCAAGTTGCTTCCCCGCTTCGATGATATCACTTTTGCTCACATACCTCGAGAAGAGAATCAAATGGCTGACGCTTTGGTAACTCTGGCATCCATGTACAAGTTGATATGGCCAAATCATAGACCATCTATTGATTTGCGATGCTTTGAAGAGCCCGCACATTGTCTGACTGCTGATAAAGACGCAGAGGAAAAGCCGTGGTTTTACGATATAAAGCGATATCTTGAAAAGCACGAATATCCTGAAGGAGCCCTGGGTATCGACAAAAGAACTTTGCGAAGATTGGCATCCAACTTCTTCCTCAACGGAAATGTATTGTACAAGCGCAACCATGACACTGTTTTGCTTAGATGTGTGGAGAAACGTGAAGCTGAACAGATTCTAAAGGACATTCATGAGGGCTGCTTTGGAACTCATGCGAATGGACACACCATGGCAAAGAAAATATTAAGGGCGGGCTATTATTGGCTTACCATGGAAGCAGATTGTTACCATCATTCCCGAACTTGTCACAAGTTCCAAATATACTCTGATAAGATTCATGTACCCACCACTCCATTGAACGTCTTAACCTCACCATGGCCCTTCTCCATGTGGGGAATAGACATGATTGGGATGATTGAACCAAAAGCTTCAAACGGTCATCGCTTCATACTTGTGGCTATAGACTATTTCACCAAGTGGGTTGAAGCTGCTTCGTATACCAACGTTACTAAGCAAGTAGTCGCCCGCTTCTTGAAACACAACATCATATGCAGATATGGAGTGCCCAGCCGCATCATCACTGACAATGGGTCGAATCTCAACAACAAAATGATGGACGAGTTGTGTGTCAGCTTTAAAATAGAACACCATAACTCGACACCATATAGACCCAAAATGAATGGAGCCGTAGAAGCCGCTAATAAAAATATCAAGAAAATCATCCAGAAGATGGTGGTCACATACAAAGATTGGCACGAGATGTTACCTTTTGCATTACACGGCTACCGTACTTCCGTAAGAACTTCAACAGGGGCAACTCCCTACTCGTTGGTTTATGGCATGGAGGAAGTTCTCCCAATAGAGGTCGAAATCCCTTCTCTGAGGGTTTTAATGGAAGCTCAACTCGATGAAGCCGAGTGGGTAAAAACGAGGTTTGAAGAACTTAATCTCATTGAGGAAAAGCGCTTGACAGCCATATGCCACGACCAGCTTTACCAGAGAAGAATGAAGAGAGCCTTCGACAAAAGAGTACATCCCAGGACATTCGCGCAAGGTGACTTAGTACTCAAGAGGATCATGGCTATGTATAATGAATCTAGGGGCAAATGGACGCCGAATTATGAAGGCCCGTATGTGGTAACAGAGGCATTCTCTGGTGGTGCCCTAAAGCTCGCAACCATGGATGGGGAGGAGTTACCTTATCCAGTGAACGCAGATTTGGTCAAACGATACTTTGCCTAAAAAAGTGGAATAATAAAGCCGCTAAGTCGAAAACCCGAAAGGGCGACTTAGGCAAAATTGGCTATCCCGGTGAACCGAAAACCCGAAAGGGCGGTTCAGGCAAAATTAGGGATAAAATAAGAATAGGCCCGCTGAGTTGAAAACCTGAAAGGGCGGCTCAGGCAAAAAAGGGCGTCCCGGTGGATTGAAAACCCGAAAGGGCGATCCAGGCAAAAGTTAGGGGCAAAATTCCAAGGCAAAGTATCCATTATGCACGATCGCTCGACCCTAGTACATAATCAAGAGACATAAGTGATCCGGCCATCTTTCTACGAAGCAAGGTGTGGAAGACTTCCAAAGTTATAGGGACTATAGCAGTGTCAAGACTCAAAGGGGCTCTATTTTTTTGCCATTATGTTTTTTCTCACACTGTGATCACCTCATTAAGGGATTACATCTTTGTATATCTACCCATTCAAGGGTCAAATCAATATAAAGAGAGATTTCTCATTAAATTGTGCTCACTCTTTTACTTTATCTGATTGTTTGCAAATTAATTTTATTTTTGATAATTTGTGTTCGAAACTTCAGCTAAAAAAAATATAAAAATATAACTTTTGACAAGGTATAGAACCTGTTTTGACGTTTGAAGATATTGGGGAAGATAGATGGTCTCCAAGAAACATATCAACAGGTGGAAGCTTGGAATTAGTCGTCAGCTGCCCCGACTTGTCATCATAAAAAGACTTGCCGTTCTAAAGGGTTTGTATGAGGTGGTTCCCTCCAGCACCGAGATCAAGAATTAAACTGGGGCAATCAATTCCCCGGTCATCATGGAGTATCTAAATTTGGGATGTCGAGTAGTCTAATTCACTCACTACCCCGTAGAAAGTCCAATCTTTTATTGGCCCACTACAAAAAGCCACTCCAAATGGCACCTTCAATTTACCCTAAAAGACCAGTCTTCATTGGCAACCACTAAAGTCCACCCTCGCTGGCATCCTCAATAACCAAAGTCCAAACCATTTGGCAACTACCGAATTCAGTCCCTGGTGATGTCCCCAACAGGATTCCATCCCCAGCATACCTGGTCGCTGCATTATCATAAGCACGACATACAGCCATATCATAATCATATCAAGCATTAACATATCATTGGCATTCGCATCGTGCACTTCCTAGCAGTTGCATCTTAGTTGCATGTTTGGGCATTATAAAGCATTGCATTGCATAACAACATAGCAGGATCCAGGATCAGTTCACAAGCATCTTGGTCAGTCCTCCAGTGAAGTTGGCTGTATGACTCTGAAAAGATTTAATACCTCACGAGTTCAGGGAATTATACTCCCCAGCAAGTCAGTCTTCAACCATGTAGTTGATGATGATGATTCCCAACAACTATTGCTCTAGTGGCTCCCCGAGCAGAGGTTATCCTCAAAAGAGTTTCTGGAAGGCTTTCTCCCCTGCAGAGATTGGACAACGCTGTTCCTTTAAAATAGGAATTTTAGCTCAACTATCCCTCAGCAAAATTATCACTCGAGATGCTGCTTTGGTATCATCGAAGAGCCTTAATGGATAAGGTACTGCTTTAATCACCCGAAGAATCTCAAGTTTTGTTCGAGATACTGCTTTGGTATCATCGAAGAGCCTTAATGGATAAGGTACTGCTTCGATCACCCGAAGAATCTCAAGTTTTGTTCGAGATACTGCTTTGGTATCATCGAAGAGCCTTAATGGATAAGGTACTGCTTCGATCACCCGAAGAATCTCAAGTTTTGTTTGAGATACTGCTTTGGTATCATCGAAGAGCCTTAATGGATAAGGTACTGCTTCGATCACCCGAAGAATCTCAAGTTTTGTTTGAGATACTGCTTTGGTATCATCGAAGAGCCTTAATGGATAAGGTACTGCTTCGATCACCCGAAGAATCTCAAGTTTTGTTTGAGATACTGCTTTGGTATCATCGAAGAGCCTTAATGGATAAGGTACTGCTTCGATCACCCGAAGAATCTCAAGTTTTGTCAGAGATACTGCTTTGGTATCATCGAAGAATCTTATTGAATAAGATGCTGCTTCGACCACCCGAAGAATCTCAAGTTTTGATCAGAGATACTGCTTTGGTATCATCGAAGAATCTTATTGAATAGGATGCTGCTTCGACCACCCGAAGAATCTCAAGTTGTGATCAGAGGTACTGCTTTGGTATCGTCGAAGAATCTTATTGGATAAGATGCTGCTTCGACCACCCGAAGAATCTCAAGTTTTGATCAGAGATACTGCTTTGGTATCATCGAAGAATCTTATTGAATAGGATGCTGCTTCGACCACCCGAAGAATCTCATGTTTTGATCAGAGATACGACTTTGGTATCATCGGAGAACCTTATTAGATAAGGGACTGCTTCGACCACCCAGAGAATAGCAGGATATCTCGTTCATATTTTGCATCCTGCCACCCTGGTAGGGTACATCTTATCTCTCTGCATTTTACTTGCCTGTCGGACAAATTTCGGGGTCTTCTTGTATCTAATTGACTTCCACCCTAAAATGAACGCCATGCAACCATTCATTTTCTCAAGTTCAAGGCAATTAGATAGGGGCATCTGTCATACCCAAAATTTGTCCTACTCTTTCATTCACTTTCTCTAAGTATTTGTGTCAATTCATGAATATTTTAAATAGTTATTTAGGCTTCTGATCATGTTTTTAACATTTGGATTATGAAGGCCTCGTTTATGTTCGTAGCGATTATAAATTCTTGTAAGGTGGAGGTGTCAAGAAGAGAAAAATGTTGATGGTCCAAGTTATATGATTAATTGACTTGTAACGTCAGCTTCAGGTTTTGTTTCCAAGAGAGTAGTTTCATTTGCAAGGGATTCCAATTGTTATCCAAATTTGGAGGCTGTACTTCAATTTCTTTCTCAATAATGTGGGTTCATAGAATTATTAGTAGACCATTTGAGGCCAAAGAGGGTATTGCACAAAAAGAAAGAAAAGGCTGAGGCTCACCTATACACTATCATAAAGGTGGCACGAGATGAAGACCTTGGAGAACAGATTGGAAAGGATATATATTTTGATCTTGTAGACCATGACAAAGTGCGGAGTTTCCGTGTCCAAAAGCAGACACCATTTAATGTTTTCAAGGAAGAGGTTGCTAAAGAGATTGGCATACCAGTCCAATTCCAGCGCTTTTGGCTATGGGCAAAGCGTCAAAACCATACATATCGTCCTAATCGTCCATTGACACACCTTGAGGAAGCACAAACTGTTGGACAATTGAGAGAGATATTGAACAAGGTTCACAATGCAGAATTAAAATTGTTTTTGGAAGTGGAACATGGGCCGGATTTATGTCCCATTGCACCACCAGAGAAGACAAAGGATGATATATTACTTTTTTTTCAAGTTATATGATCCTGAAAAAGAGGAACTGCGTTATGTTGGCAGACTCCTCGTGAACAGTATTGGCAAGCCATCAGAAATTATAACAAGGTTAAATAAAATGGCTCGTTATGATCCTGATGAAGAGATCGAACTTTATGAGGAAATTAAGTTTGAACCAAATGTAATGTGCGAGCCTATTGACCAGAAATCAACATTTCGAGCAAGCCAGCTTGAAGATGGAGATATTATATGCTTTCATAAGGTTCTTGCTATAGATAATGAGGAACATATCCGCTATCCTAACGTGCCTTCATACTTAGAATATGTGCATAATCGCCAGGTTGTTCACTTTCGGTCTCTAGATAAACCAAAGGAAGATGACTTCTCCCTAGAGATGTCAAGGCTTTTTACATATGATGACGTTGTGGAGAGAGTAGCTGAGCAACTTGGTTTGAACGATCCATCCAAAATCAGGCTCACCCCACGCAACTGCTACTCTCAACAACCTAAACCACAGCCTATCAAGTACTGAAGGGTGGAACATTTATCTGATATGCTGGTTCACTACAATCAGACATCGAATATATTGTGCTATGAAGTACTTGACATCCCTCTGCCAGAATTACAAGGTTTGAAAACTATGAAAGTTGCATTTCATCATGCTACCTCAGATGAAGTGGTTATAAATGATCTGAAAGTTTTATAGAAGTGGCATGAGCCTAAAAATTGAACAAGTTACTGCCATGAGCCAAAATAAAACGAGTTGTTGCGAAGTTATCTGTACATTCACAATAATGAGAGGACAATTCCAAATTTCAAAATCAATACAATAAGTTCCTAACTTTAATTTTTCCTATACACAATTTGCAAAGAGATTAACTACCATGATGCCCAAATACACCGGCCACAGCTCGTTCACACCATCTTATCAAGATTAAGAGGTGCTTGAGCAATTGCTAGTTTTTTTTTTTTTGTCTTGACAGAATGATGCCAGAGAGAATTATACCACGCGGTGTAATACGTCTAACGACAACCTTTGGATAGACTTTAAGACAGCAGACGGCGAACTCAAGTTGCCATCCAGCATATCCCATATTTCCAGGACAGTTGAATTCATACTCGCGGAAGCTGGTAGCGAGCCGGACCTCAGTTGCACAATTTCACTCCTTTAGAATTTTGCTCCTCCGATGTTAATCGTGTAAGAATTTACACAATACATGAAGAATGCGATAACCGTGATGTGTGCAGCAGCTCCAAGCAATGCCACATGAGCAACAATAAGAGCTTCATTTTTAAGGCAATCCAACTGAGCACAACAACCTTCCACGAGTTTTTTCCAAGACTGATTTGTTGAGCTTTTACACCCTGCAAATTGTCCCGTGATCTTTTGGAATACGTTCATAATATTGTAAGGCCCTGTAAATCGAAAAAAAAGTCAGAATGTTCATAACCGAAAAACATACTTTATGCAGTAAAAGATTCAGTAAGAGATGAATATTTTCAGAGCACCATTTACTCCAAAGTCTTTACTGCGAAAGAAGAGGCAATTTAGGAGACAGCTAGGTCAGTTTGGCAGAAGCTACCGGCCAAGTTTGATGAGAGCATTTGCAGCTGAATAAGAGGCCTTGGAAGGGAACGCAATGCTTAGGCTTAGAGAAGCCAATTCCCCAGCGAATGCATCCATCCAGAAACACAAAAGGGCTTATGCTTTTGCTGAAAGTGCAGATTTGGAAACCTATAAGGCTGCAATGTTGATTAAAATAACCGAAGCAGCTGTGGCTACAAGATCGGTAGAAGAAGGCTCACCTTAGACCAACTTTCCACACCTGCATAACAAGCAATTAACAGTCCCGTCCTTCAACCAGCGGCGTCAACCTCCCAAAAAACAACATTACAAAGTTTAGTTAGCAACCATTGAAGAAAATCCAACAGAGTTACATGATTATATAGACTCACTACAAGGAAACCAATTTCTGCTATCTCTTGCGACAGAATTCCGTAACAGTCGTGCACTGCTGCAGCACAAAAACCACGCGCAAAACTCCCACTTTAGCAAAGCATCCAATCATCACGTAAGAACACGTTCTCAATGACTTCCTTACCACAAGACACACATTTTCACCAATAAACACAATTACAAGAATCCCCATTCTTGGGTATTGCAACAAAGCCAACAACAGAGGGTGATGCCAAGTCTTTCAGTGGTTCAAATGCCTCGACAGAGCACCTCAGAGCATCAGTTGCAGCAATAACAACAACTATTTCTTTCAACGTCTAGCCCTCTTTTGCAATCTCAATTGCTACGACTGAAATCTATCCAAAAGCAAAGCCCGCAATTACCTATACTCTTCACTGCTACACACGCATAAACCAAGCTTGTGCCCTGAAAAAAAAACTCAAGCATTAACATTAGCAGTGAAACCGTAGGACACCCTGCACCTTAATCATTCACAACACAATACGACAAAACAGACCAAGCTACCATGATTCTCTCGATTCCACAATGTAAACCAAAGCTCCTTCCCACTACTCACATGACTCTCATGAAAACCAAGATAAAACTATGGTTAGTTCATAATCCAAAAACAAAAACAAGTCATAATATAGAGGAAGATTAGTTTTCAGCAGGTCCAACGTTTGTTTTCGGTTAAAGTTGAAAATTGAGCATCAGTAATTTCATATCAGTAAAAAAAAACTTTGTTTTACACGGTAAAAAAGGAATCCCAAGGATTTACGTGGTGAAAATCATGGTAAAAGGAAACGTTGCCAGAAATAGCTAAACCAGCAAAGGCTTTCACGAAAGTATCCTGTTTTCACCCAAATTCACAATTTGCTTTTGAAAAACCCTAGCTTCACCTTTATAAAGGGAGAGATACTGTTCATTGAGGAGGAAAAAAAAGAACACCTATTGGCGGCAGAAAGAGGGCGAAAATTGGAAACAACCCTAAAACAATTGCTAGCGGCGAGTTGGAAGAGAAAAAACGAGAAACCCTAAAAGCCCTTACCAAATAGAGAGCTCAGTTGAAGAGTGACGGCGGAAGGCTCTGCGAGCTCATTTCAACGCCGACGGAGGAGAATCACCGGAATCGTCCATCAGGTACTAGCTTTATTGCCTCATTAGTAACTCCATTACGTCCTCTGAGTTTTTATTTGTGTATTCTCTATTGGGTTCAGATATCGCGTTGCTTTTTGTTCATAGATTAGGTTTTCAAGTGAGAAAATGAGGTTTGCTGCGTTTTAGGGTCAGATGTAGAAAATAGGGCTAGGGATTTTGTTATCTGAGTTTAAGGATTATGGTAGAACGGTGTAAATGTTAGGTTTTTTTTTCTTAGTTCTGTGAAGATCGGTGGAGGAGACAGTGGGGTCTCCATGGTTTTTTCTTTCTCAAAGTTGGAAATCGTTTGGTGTCCCCAGGAGAGGTCCGTGGGGATTCTCTGTTTTTTTTAATTTTAATTAACTTTATTTAAAATTTTAAATAAATAAATAACTCTGAATCGTTTTTTTTAATTAATTTTAGTTAAAAATTTTATTTAATAATAACTAATTTATTTAATGGTTAATGTTAATTTAATTATTTTTTTTAATTAGCGTTTTTCTTCTTTTAATTCTAGGACAAATATGACATATTTAATTTTATCAAAAAGAAATTTCATTTAAAATTTTAATTTAATAATTATCTTGATTATCCATTATTTATTTAATTCTAAAATAATTTAAACAATTTATTTTAATTTCTTTTCTTTTATTAATCTTAGATAATTAGGATTTAATTAGGTTAACATGCCTTGATTAACCAATCCCTCATTTTATTTTCGACCTTTTGTGTGATGTTTGTGCATGCTTTATTATCAAATTCCAATCACATTTATGTTATTTACATACTCGAACCAATTATTTTCAAACTAATATCTTGACTTAATGTCAAGCCCATTTCCATATACCCTTGTAAGTCGGTCGTTTTACGATCGCCATCGACCTTATAGCCTACTCTTGGGCTTTGTACAATAACGCTTGTCACACCTCACATATAAGATTAAGATCAAATTTGTTCCTAACTTGATCCAACGTCAAGTATATTCAAATAAATGCATATAACTTCTAACTTTTCCTAAACCCATGATTATATCGAATCTTCCTATTCTACTTGTAAGTCGAGTGCTTTGGCCTCGCCATCGACCTTACCCTATACCCATAGGACCTCCTATCCATTAGTTCAATCGCGCTCGTTTCAAACCTTGATTCATATCAAGTATTTTTCTTTAAGTCAAACTAAAACACTTAATAATTATTCAAACACAATTTTGATATTAAATGAAAAGAGAGAGTCCCAAGTCTTTGGGTCTCTCTCCCAATTGTTTGGGTCCGAGGAATCTTTCTTGAGCCCGAGCAATTGTCTTCTAATAAACTATTCTAAAAATGGTGAAATTATTCAAATCATTTTTCTTAAACACGTAGATGAAAAAGAGAGTGTTCCAAGTCTTTGGTTCGCTCCCCCGATTACTTGGGTCTGAGAAGTCTTTCTTAAACTTCGAGTAATCGTCATCCAATTAATACACTCTAATCATACTAAACATCTTTCATAATATTAGGTGAGAAAAGGAGAGAGCTCCAAGTCTTTGGTTCACTCTTTCGATTATTTGAGGTTCGAGAAGTCTTTCTTAAGCTTCGAGTAATCCTCATCTGTTAAAATACTTTAATCGCATCCTATCTTTCAAACGTCATTCAAACAATTACTTTTGCGATGAAAAAGAAAGTGTTCCAAGTCTTTGGTTCGCTTTCCCGATTACTTGGGCCCGAGAAGTCTTTCTCAAGCTTCGAGTAATCGTCATCCGATTCACTCGCTCGTACCCGATTCCATTAACACTTAGATGAAAAAGAGAGAGCTCCAGGTCTTTGGTTCACTCTCCCGATTACTTAGGGACCGAGGAATCTTTCTCGAGCTTCGAGTAATCGTCATCTGATTAACCCATTCAAACCATACTCAATTCTATCCTCTCGCCTTTGAGGTTGAAAAAGAGAGGGCTCCAAGTCTTTGGTTCATTCTCCCGATTACTTGGGTCCGAGAAGTCCTTCTTAAGCTTCAGGTAATCGTCACCTCCAGCTAAACATCCAATACATCTAACCAATCTTTTCCTCGCCCTGTGCAACCAATGCCTTTAACAACCTATTCAAACATATCTTCTTGTTTAAACCAAAATACTTAGCCAATCAAACTTTACTCGCCCTCGTGCGATCCATAACTTAAACAACTCTTACCAAGAACATTGTTTAGTCCCTTCTTCCGCGCATAACAAACTCGTGCTTCAGCCTCCCCTAGCGAGCAGACAAGCCAACGTTTAGCAGTTAGAATGCGACCTAAACACTCGTTCATTCCAAACACAAACCTTTTGCTATAGTTAGCCGAATTACGACTGCTCTGATTTCTCATTCCCTAATGAGAATACGTAGGCACAAGATTGCGATGATCTTGGCGAGCACAATCCCCCCTTTTTTCCCGTAGTCCCACGAACTACGAGTGCTCTAATTTTCCACTTCCTACAAGTGAAGATACGTAGGCACAAGGGCCCCAATCCTTGGCGAGCACCCTATCTTAATAATCACCCCCTTTTCCTATTAGCAAGCAAATCCCCTTAGAAGATAAACAAGCGTATCCACTTTCTCTCGCGAATCGAATCAAGAGGTTCCCGTTGAGTGCAACGGACGTAGAGGGTGTTAATACCTTCCCTCTATGTAATCGACTCCCGAACCTAGAATATTGGTTGCGATGACCATGTTCTTATCCCTTTAAAGGTTTTATCGATATTTTCCTGTTCCTTCCTTGGAATGAATAAAATTCGGTGGCGACTCTGTTTCGAACAGTATTTTTCCGCGGCCATCGCGAGGATCGTATTTTTCGAGGTACGACAGCTAGCATGTTCAATGTATGTGCAGTACCGTTTTAGGCCAAGTATGTGTGTGGTGTGATTTGAGAAACTGTGTGATTTGGTAACGGTTCGTTTAGACAATTGTAGTTCTCGGCCACTTCTGCTTAAAACTTTTAAAAACCAATTTATTATAAGCACCGACTCTATTTAAGGATAAGTGATCTATTCAACCCCCCTTCTAGATCATTGTCATCGTCTAACAAATTTTTCCATATGCCTTCTTTATGATCGTTACGAGTAGCTAGCACATCATCTTTATCAACTTCATCATATGAGGTAGGCACTTGTGTTGTGTAAGAAGGAGTGGAAGGAATATCAAAACTTTCATCACTACGAGGAATGTATTTTCCTTGAAGAATGATTTACTATCTCCCCGTTATGTCTGATGGGTCATTCACATGGAAAACTTTTTTTGATTGAAAAGCCATGATGAATGGTTTGGTCATATAAGTTTCCTTGTCAAAGTCAACTAGGGTGAATCCCAAGTCATCAGTTTGTACACCATTATTATTGGGAACCCAATTACATTTAAATAAAGGCACTTAGAAAATAACATAATCAATCTCCTAAATACCCTTAATGATACCATAGAATGCTATATATGCCAATATAAAATTCTTATCTTTCGAACTAGAGAAATACATGAATTCAGCCTTAACCATAACCCCACTATTTTGCATTGTACTACAATCATCTTTTGATTTTGTATAAAAGGAAAAGTGACCAATGTCGTATGCAGTCCAAGTTATCAGATTAAATTTTAAAAAGTACGACAACTATTTAATTGTCTCAGATGCACTATAATCATTAGATATTTCTTTATTAAACCAATTTAAGAATTTCTTGTGATGCTCTGTCAACAACGACTTGTCACTCATTCGGGAATTTTTGTTCTCTTCACAAGTGTTTTGTGAGTAGCTATGTAAGGTTGAACTTCATCAAGATTATTCAATGTATAAAAATATGCTTAAAGAACTACATCCTGAGCCATTGACTTAACATTTAAACCTTGGATAAACAAGACCAAAAATCTGATTTCTCTGACTAGATAAACAAGTAAGTGAACCATAATATCAAAAAATTATGGAGGAAAATACATCCCCAATTGACACAAAATTATGGCAGTCTCATCTTCTAATTCATATACTTTTTTGAAATCAATAACTTTGTTACATATATCATTAAAAAATAAGCACAATATGGTTATAGTTACTCTCACATTTTTTGGTAGGATGCCACGAATAGCCACTGGTAGAAGTTGTTGCATTAAGAGATGACAATCATGAGATTTTAAACCAATTAACTTGAGATCTTTCATTGATACAAGTTTCTTGATGTTTGATGAGCAACCTTGGGGAACTTTGATACCATGCAAACACTTGGAAAAAAAATTATTTTCCTTTTTAGATAGAACGTGACGTGTTGGAGGCAAATAAATTCATTTTCCTGATTCTATTAGAGCCAATTATTTTTCGTATACCCATCATCTCCATATCGAGACAAGAATTCTTATTATCTGTAGTCTTTCTTGGAATTTTTAGAAGTGTTTCAATCAAACTATCACACATATTTTTATCCATACGTATCACAAAAATATAATGTCTTACATCAAGACTTGACCAATATGGAAGATCAAAGAACAAAAACCTCTTTTCCTATATATTTTTCTCAATTGGCCCTTTTTCTTTTTCACTCTTTCCAAAGAAAGTATTAATATGTTTCTGTCTTTGATAAAATTCATCCTCGATTAAAGGTTTATGAGCCATATCAAACTCACGCTCTTTATTAAAAGTCTTCTACAATCTTAATAAGGATGACCTGGTTTTAGAAATTTCTGGTGTCCAAGGTAAACGGTCTATTTTACAAACATAAGTTTGTGGTAACATGTATTAGATTCACATATATGACACGCTTTATGTCCTTTGAAACTATATCCAACCAAATTACCAAATGAATAAAAGTCATCGATTGTGCAAAATAGCATTGCACGCATCTTAAACTTTTCACCAGAATATGCATCGTTAATTTCAACGTCTTCCTCCCATAAAAGTTTTATATCTTCAATTAATGGACTTAGATAAAGATCTTTGTCGTTTCTAGGTTGTCATGACCCAAAAATCATTATACTTAACAATATATACACCCGCTTCATGCACAACCAAGGAGATAAGTTGTAAATTGTGAGAAGAACATGCCACAAAGAATAGTTAGTACTCAGATCACCAAAAGGGCTCACTCCGTCGGTGGAAAGCCCAAGCCTAAGGTTTCTTGACTCAATGCCAAAATCTAGAAACAACGAATCAATTTTCTTCAATTGCAAAGAACCAGCTACATAGCAAATGTTTCCATCACATTTTCTTTCATCTCCATGCCATCTAATATTATTTGTGTCATTTGCATTAGCAAAAGTCTCTTGAATCTTGAAATTATTGGTAAGTGCCATAACGCTTTAGCAGGAGGATGTTTCCTACTAACATTACCATTGTCATCATCATTGTTGTCCTTCAACTTGTAAAGCGACACACCACATTCTGGACATTGATCCAATTTTCATACTATTTCATGTATAATATGCAATCATTATGGCATGCATATATTTTTATATACTCCAAACCCATTGGAAAAATATCTTCTTGGCATCATAACAACGATCTAACAAATTATTATCTTCTGGTAATATTTGTTTTAGCAAGTCAAGCAATTACGTGAGACTTTTATCCGATCGTCCATTTTTTGCCTTCATATTAAACAATTTTAACACCACAAACAATCGTGTAAACTCTAGAACCCTTACACAAAAGGGTGTCCTTATCACTACATAAAGTATCATTAATATGAGCTTTCCTGAAAGAAGATTCTCCAATATCACGGAATATATCTTCTAGTTGATCATCCATATCTTCATCTTCATCAACTTCGTGAATTTTTTACGCCTTATTTCATTTTTTGTCCACTTTGCCATGCCACATCCATATAATATAATTTTGATATATACCGTCACAACATAGGTGATGTAATATTTCTTCCTTTGTATCTTTATTGACATTCCCGCAAGTAACACAAGGACAATAAAAGATACCATTGTTTTCAGGAAGATTTTGTTCAATGTATTCAAGGAATTCAAAAACTCCTTTCTCATATACCAGACCTAATTTATCATATTTCATCCGACTACGATCCATAATAAATTATGAAATCTATATCAAAAGAATAATGTGAATGGCATACCAAATACTAAACCTAAGTCATTTCCAAACCTAAAGCATATTCATAACAATAATATAACACTAAACCTAAATGAAGATGGTGAAGATTTTTGTTCCAAATGAATGAAGATGGTGAAGATTTTTGTTCCAACTGAATGAAGACGGTGAAGATGATGAGTTCGATATTATTTTCGTTTGATTCGCTTAGGGCATGTTATGAAGGAAATAAATAGTCTATTTTGTTTTAATTCACAGTAAAGCCTTTAACCACAGTTGAAAAGAACAACCGTAGTGAAATACAGAACTTGTTACCACTGTACATAAATAAAATCATAGTTAAATATTTTTCAATTTTTGTTTAATTTGTGAATTTAAGTGACACAAACTTTTTTTAATAGGAAAAGTGGAAAATGTTGCTATTCGGATTTGAAGCTTATAACACTTAATTTATCACCACAGTTGTTTCATGCAACGTAATGAAATATCTTATAATAAAATAAAATAAAATCAGGTGCTTCCAATTTGATATATTACAATAGTGGGCTGAATGATCATAGTAAAATAATGTTATGAAAGGTATATTTTATAGTAGTGTCATATCGAACATGTATTTGCTTTATTAAAGTCTAGGGTTTTGTATGTTTCCCCTTATATTTATTCTTAGGCATGGAAACGGGGCGAGTCGGAAACATTTTTTTCCTCCCTCAAGCCCAAACCCGAATCTCAAAACAATCCTCATCCCCCACCCCAATCATCGTCGACGATGGAGATTTAAAAACCAAATTCGTCCCAAATGGGTTCGGGCATCCCCGCATCGCCACCATCTATTTAGTGAAATCAATTTTTTTAATAAAAACATTTATTTTTCCAAAATCAAATTACATTACAAATAAAAAATTTTAAAAAAATTCTCAAAAAAATTCATCCATTTCAAATATTTTAAATAATAAATACAATTTAAAATATAAAAACATTAATCACATATTTAATATTCTAAACCATCAAAACTAAAATAACAAAGTATACAATAACATAAGCAGGGCGGGTTTGGGATTGGTACTAATGTTACCATTACTTGACCAGCCCCCATATTTTATAATCGGGGAAAACCCAAACCAAACCCAAACCAAACTCAAACCCAAATCCAATCAAAAAGGATTTTCCTTGTCAAATTTGGGGTGGGTTTGGGTGGGTACCCGCAGGTATGAGTTACGTTGTCATGCCTAGCTATACTGATTTTTACAGTGTACATTTCTCTTCCTAAAATAGATGTTTTTTATATTGACTTTCATCATGGTGGAAAATTTGATGATAGGGGTAAATATGTAGAAGGGGTAGTGTCAAATTGGAAGTGTGATGGTGGTAGATGGAGTTATTTTGAAATTTTGGGTGTTGTTAAAGAAATGGGATATCCTGGGATACTTGAAATGTGGTACAATTTTGGTGTTACATCAAAGGAGCTAGTAAATAACTTTGGTGCAATATAACTGCTAAATTTATCCAACACTAATGGAAAAGTATACATATATACAGCCTATCCTATTTCTCAACCTGATATAGTAGAAGTGGTTGATGTTCAACCTGTCTAAACTTATCCCATCCCACAGAACAACAAACTGAGGGTCAACCTGAGATACTTGAGACCCTGCCTGAGATACTTGACACTGAGATCCTGCCTAAGATACTTGAACAAAATGCAAAAATAAATAAATAATGAGAGTGATCTAAATGAGCAGAGTGATAATAATGCACTAGGGTGCAGGTTTGACGACTCTGATGATGAGGTATTAAATGGTGGAATTGATGAGGTCTTGGTAGGAGTATGAGGGTTTGTTGTTGGCCAAAATGATCAACAAGTGGATGAATTATAAATGGATGATTCAACTCAAGGAAAAAAAGGAAGGATGGTAGACCAAAGAAAAAGAAGGCCAAGGGAAGTTCCAACAAGAAAAAGGGAAGACTAAAAAACAAAGGGTGGATGAAGCCGTTTCTGTAGATAAGGAACCATGAAGTGAGGAAGATACATTTGATTTTGGGAAAAAGGAAATGAACAAAATGAGGAAGGTTAATGAAGAGGCAGACAAATACTTGTTGAAGATTCCTCCTAGATTTTGGAGTAAGTTTAGGTTCAATTAATAAATATGATGTGATGGCAAACAATATGTCAAAAGAATTTAATAGTGTTATAATTGGACCAAGACAAAATCCTATTGTGACAATGCTAGAGGAGATGATAGGGTACCTTATGGATAGATTGGCAACAAATAGAACCAAGATTGAAGTTTATAATGGTTCTGTATTTCCAAGAATTAAAAAGGTTTTGGAAAGACAAACTAAAATCACAAGGTTCTTTATGTCTAGGTGATTCAAGAATTATTGCACTTATTGAAATCTCAGAAATCTATTTCATGCCTACTAACTAACTCATTACATTTTATTTGTTAATGATCGGTCGATACTAACAGATAAATCTGCAAGCATACAGTTGATCGTGTAGTCTTAAGAAGGTTGTCGAAGCCATAGGGAAAGATAATCAAACTAATGTTATCTAAGGTTGCTGTGTAAAGCTAAGGCTTGAGTTAAACAGGAGTTAGCACTAATTACGGGGCGAAAATCTAAGATCTGGAAATAATACTAAAACGAGTCCGAAATATAATTTTCATGCACCTAAGGGACCTTGTAGATAAAGGGTACTAATTATGTCTACACGCCTATCCGATAGGATATACCGACTTAAAGGCTCTGCCTCACGCTCTCACGGTCTTAACTAAGTCGTACTTCTTAATTCCAAAAATTTGCTCTCGCTCGTCCAGTAACTAAGAATTACTCTTTGAGAGCCAATAATATCTTAATCAACATCTAAAGCGCTCTTGCTGTATTTAGATATTGATGCCTAATTTCCACTATCCGGATGACTCCTCACACTCTAGCGGATCTCGGCTTAAACCTTTATTTGCTTCTCACTCTCGTGACGAAACAATGTTCAGTAACCTCTCACTCTCGTGACAAAGCTACTTAAATTAGACTTAGAAATTACAACCAAAATGGCATGCATTCATAATTTCGTACCTATTATAACTATGGAGTCCCGCCAGTTACGACAGTCCTCATAAGACAATCTCTAATTAATTTAGTCAGACATAATGAATTCTAATCCTAACATGTTAACAATTTTCAAAATTACAACATGCATATTGAATTGATTTTAAGAAAATATTAGTTTTTGATTTTTATGAAAATAAGTTAAGTTGCAGACACGTAGAAATAAAATGTAGTAAAAACATAAAAATAAGAACCTGTAAATTACAATGGACTAAAATAAAAACAAACTTTAATTAATCTTCGATCCAAGTATACAGCAGCGCAACGGAAAAATAAAGTACAATACTGCAACAATTCCTCGGTGTGAGCAATTGTTGCTTTGGAAAGTAAATATATGGTTAATGGTCTAAAGAAAACTCAACAGCGCTTCCACATGGATTGGATCCCTCAAAATAACCTACAACAGGTCTATTTATAGAGGAGAATGCAGTTGTATAACCCCCAATTCGAATTCTGGACTTGGAGGGAAACTAAACTGCTCAAAAACCGAATTTTGCAGTTAAAACTGCTCCTGCGAACTATACGGTGATCGCCATGGTGCCCATGGCGAGCGCCGTGGTCCCTATGGATGCATGGTGGCCTTTAGCATACAGATGGAGAACGCCATTTGGAGGTGGCGAGCACCATATCAGAAAAGCTGGCAGATCTTGCTGATTTTTGCTGTTCTAGCTAGATTTTTCTTCTCTTTCACTTCTTTTCTTGATTTCTTCTAGGATCTCGACAGGAACACCTGACAATATAAAAACTGAGTAAGAAGACAATAAAATGAAAAATACTCAATAAAAACTCAGACCTAAAATGTGCAAAGTGAGCCTCAAAATACGATACAAAATCATGTTATCAAACTCCCTCACACTAAGACTTTTGCTTGTCCTCAAGCAAACTTCCAACAGAAATAAAATAGTAAATGTAATGCTTGACTCGTAGTCATGACAAAAACAATAAAAGCACAAGGTTTCTAGGCTAATGATAAACGTATAGCTACTAAATAGTGAAAACAAGGATACCGTACCAACACAAATCCACCAAAGCAGACAAAAACTTCCTTCATATGCAATACCAATTTAAATCATGACATTATAACTTGACTTGTAGAATTTGTTCTTATTCACCTCTCTTTCATTCTCACGCAATCACGTTAAGCCCGTTATCCTTTTTACTTACATAGTAAGTGAACCTGTTAGTGTTATATGATCTCTTATTAAAACATTTCTTTCTTTTTAGTACATTATGTTTTCTTTTGTTTACGAATTTCAAGAGTCCGAACCTTTAGGCTAAATGGACGGGTGAGGGCCACCTAACTTAGCGAGAACATGTCTTTCATTCGCTTTTCTATAAAAATCACACAATTCAATTTTTGAGATCAACACATATTTGCATCAGTTCATTACTTAGTTCGTACATAAAAATGGTGTTGACTGCTATTATAAACTAATCAAGAGGTTACTTCTAAAGAACTAGGAATAAGGCCTCGGCATAATATGTATTTAAATCAATATCACATATTTAGGGAATCTAGGGTGTAGGAACGATACCGATATTAACAAAACATTTCCAAGTCCGACTAACATAACCTAAAAAAAAGTAAACAACCTATACTCACAGTGTCATGCCATTGAGTCAAAACGCACACAAAAAATTAAAATTGGGGTCAAAATGAGGGAATTTTCAGACATATCGAAAATTTAAAGTATAAATGGACTCACGGTGCATATGACTCGATAAACAAACAACAACAAAAATAAAGAAACAAACTAACTGGAAAGCATAAAAACATAAACATAAATACATAAAGCGATAAAGCTCCTCCCCCACACTTGAACTAAACATTGTCCTCAATGTTTCGGAGCAAGGTGAAAGAAGGAGTGGATAAACCTGGTGTGAGATCAATGATGGCAGCCTCGGCCGCGGTGTCGTCCACCCCCTCTGCTTCTGGCTAATATGGTCAACAACGACTCTTAGCTTCTCCTGCTATCTCTGCAAAGTCTGAAGCATCAGGTCACGATCAGCCTCAATATCATTCTTGTACCTCATCTTTGACAAAATATCATCAATGGCACTCCTCATAGCAGTGTAATCATACTCCTGGGGTGACTGATATGTACCTACAAAATGGTCAGCAACAAAAGGTGCAGTGTGTGTGCGGGTACTAGGCCCGGGTACATCAGAAGCACGGGGACGAATCCCGGTCTATGGAACAGCGTGTCCCATGATAGTGTGATAATGCCTAGTAGCTCTCTCCTGCTCTAAATCAAGTGCGTCAAGATCAAATATCCAATTAGTACTAACATGCACATTAATGCTTTCAGAGCAGGGCAATGTGACACCTCTAACCTCTCTGGTGTGAATCATCAAATGAAACTTGCCATTGGGCAAGAACTTTATAAGCTGCATAGAATGACAATAGTTTAAATCAGCATAAAGTCATGGCATACTCTCAATAGTCTCTAACTCAGTGTATAAGTTTAATGAGCAAGCTATGGCAGTTATAATTCCGCCAACACAAATAGGGTCACTATTTCTACTTCAATTATAAAGCATGTGTGCTAAGAGAAACGGTGTCGGATTCACTTTAGTTTAGGAGACGGCACAATGGATAAAGAATAAATCTTTGGAATTTATGATTTTGGTGTTCTCTCGGTCAAAGGTGGTGGAAGATAGAAAATGGTAAAGGTATCTAATGGCTGGATTATAGATGGTGGTAGCCTTCAGGCCTTCCCAAGTGGCGGTGTGGGTGTTAGTGATTTGATACCAGAAGTTAAAAGCACCAGCCTCCCACTCACTCTCTAGGGGTGCTTGAGTGGAGAATACCTCACGACTAGGAAATCCAAAAATATCACCTACTCGCTCTTGGGTGAGGGAATAATCTACGTTAAATGTAACACTCCAATTTCCTAAATTTAAAATAAAATACAATCAATTCAAATAAACATCAGAGTTTCCCTTCAATAGTGGGATATCACATCATAAAATTCAACAAAACACTTTATTAGATGTTTTTTAAATAAAGCAGCGGAAATAATCCTTAGTTCAACATACACGGCCATCCGCCAAATTACATAAAACATTTCATTAAGCAAGTTCACCAAAAGATGATACGTCACGGGAAACAAACAAGTTCAACATAAAAACAAATAAACACCCAAGTCCCGTGCTACGTATCAGAGCATCCTAAGACTCGACTCGCACACCACTATCCAAGCTAGCTATGTACCTGGATTATCTGTACTTCTGAAGAAGCACAGACCACAACAACAACAAAGGGGTGAGAAAACATGATCAAAATTATCGGTAATAAGATACATGAATAAAAGGCAGTAACTACACAGATCATCACCCAACCAACATCAATCACGACCTATTGTCCAAACACCAACACAACATAAAATAATGCACTTATGTGACTCAACATCATGCATGCGGTACCGACTCATTGGTTCATTCAATCGAACCCCGGATGGATCACATACGCCTCTCCTTGACAATGATCTATCCCCACCATTCTCCACAAGGGAGTACAGATGAATCACATACACTCCTCCTGAGCAATGATTCATCCCACTAAAACATCGTGATATACACAACACCAAATACACAACAAATAAATCCAAGCACACTAAGTGCACACGATCCTCCTGATCACATCACCATACACCATTTATATTACACACCAATCAACTATATTAGTTAAATTAAATATTAGGGAAATTCACATCCTAACACCACATATACACTTTTCACCATTCAACGCCATCCCTACACTCATCATGACTAAAAGGGATCCTACGAAACGACCGAACGAAACCAAATAGTACAAAATCACAATTCTACTATCATGCTCGCTGGCTCGTTCGCTTAGCGAAGCCCTAGCGAACGCTCGCTAGCTGCTCACCTAGCGAACTCCCTCGCGAAGGCAGACAGTGGCTACTGGACATGTTCGCTACCCATATCGCCACAGCGAATTCCTAGCGAATGCTCGCTACTAGCTCGCCTAGCGAAGGTGCTAGCGAGCGTCTGCGATCTCCCAAAACCCTCAATGTCCAACAGTATCACCTTGCTCAATTCCAAGCCTATCACTCTTCATCCATCCTCTAGTCAATTTCTTCCTAATTCCCTCTCCAGAACTAGTACTCATGTTCATCACTACTCTGCAGAAGTTACGCAGAACCTCACCAATCTCACCATAACACATGCCCAAGTTCACCAATGGCAGCAATACTCATAACACATCAATGTGCACGAAATTCATCAATACAGTAACAATTATAAACACATATGCACCAATTTATCAACATACAATTCATGTTCATCAAATCCCTATGGGGTTAAGGAATTCCCTCTACCCAATTCATGTAAATACCAATCCCAATCAGTTTCTCCCCCCTTACCTTGATTAATGCTCCGATTGTTGAAGAATCCTCAAACTCTGACAGCCCTAGCCTTGCTTCTCTCCTTCCTTGTTCTTCCTCCCAAATCCTTTCTCAAAACTGATTTATTGTGTTCTCTTCCTCTTCTTCTCCCAAAACTTCTCTAATACCCCCTTAACTCCTTACTTTCTTTATTTAATATAATAATAATAATAATAATAATAATAATAATAATAATAATAATAATAATAATAATAATATTTCTATTAGTTATTAAATTATCACTATTATTACTTATATCACATTACTATCCAATTCTATATTCTATTAAATAATTCCTATAAATTAAGGACACCCACCAACGCGCTTAGACACACCCCCACCTAAGGGTACACCAAATAAAATAACTCAAAAAGACTAAATAATTAAAATGGGTGTTACATTAAACATCCTAAAATAAATGGTGACAGTAATACGGGAATGGTCGGTAAGATAACAGAGCAAACTCAAAAACTCATATGTCAATCTAACAGATGTAGCATTAGTCATAAAGTAGAATTGAGACATACCTAACTTATTAAGCATACAGGCGATGCTATCAAAAAGGCCTAGACACGCACAACCTTAGGATCAGGGTACCTCGTCGCTAGAACAGGCCTCTTGCAGAGTCTGTGAAAGTTGGTTCGTTGGATTTCTCAGATACTCCCTTCAGGGAAGACAATGCCCATGTAGTCAATCTCCGGAGCGACTCTTGGAGGCATTGCTGCAATGGGTTGAAGATTCTGATTATGGAATTTGATAGATTTAGATATAAAGATGATGTTATGGTGATGATGATAGAAAAGGGATTTTAATGGTTTAAATAGATGAAATAGGGATAATATAGATGGTTGGAGGTTAAGGCAAGTTAATAAGAAGTTATTAGGGTGGTTGAATTCCTAGGAAGTTGAAAAATGAGGGTTAATGGAGGTTTATTATGGAAAACACGCAGGGAATTTGAACTTGCGCGGGTTCTGCCTTCAGAGCGTCATGGCGAACGCCATAAGGCACATGGCAAGCGCCATGTGCTTCAAGGAGCGAATCTTAATTTTTAACCTTATGGCGAACGCCATGAGGTAAAAAAACGAGAATTTAACCAGTAGCTCAGAATGATCAATTTTTTTGGAATTTTTTTTCTTTAAAAGAAAGCTAAGGGAAATTTCTAAAACATTAAAAGATACAGAAACACGTAATTAAAGGGAAAATTTCATTGAATCAAATAACAGTACATGAAACAATTCATCGTCGGCATTCTGACGGTACAACATTGGAATGAGGAATAACAGTACAGACAATACGGGAAAGGGAAACACTTATACAAATGAAGAAAACTATCTTAAGAAAGCAAGGGAAATTAAGTGCGGCTTTGGAATTATCCGTTACGGCTCCTAACTGAATAGACAATTTGGAACAGATAGTCCAGCTCCTCATGCACGACATTCATGAGTCCTATGAAATCCACTCTCAAAGAATTTATCTCATCTCTCACAAAGTCTAGCTCTGACTGAAGGGAATAGTAGTGGTTACAAAGATAGGCGGATTAATTGGATGGACTGTAAAACCATAAGTAGCACCATCAGACATGTTAGTATCCACATTCTCGTATGCTTGAGGAGATTCAAGTGGAGTTAAGGTCTCATTCAGGACCTCCAAGTTATACAACCAGTTTTCCTTATTATGAACATTAGTCCTTTCATGGTTTGGCAAGGTAAAAGCATGAACAACAACACTATCAATACAATTCAAACTCAATCAGGACAAGATTTGTAATAATTCCATGATTAAAACAGAAGTTGATGTCCATGGGGCGAATGCCACCAAAAACATGAGTACAGTTCAAATGATATCACATTCCAATAACATATCGATCATTTTGATCAAACCTCCTATGATAATAGGATCAAAGAAATATCGGGTAAGCCTAATGAAGTTGGCTAGCATGAACATGGTAACATTGACCGACTTCCTTTGAGGAGCACAAAACATGATGTAAAGCTCATCTCTAGAAACAACAGTAACATTCTCTTCCTTTCTGAAAAGGGTGTGAGCACTGATCTTATGGAAGTATCTGACTCTGGGATTATGGATGCCCTTAGAGAACATACCATTAGGCTCAGGATGGTAATTACCAGTAATAGTACCCAAGAACTGATCGAGGTCGTAACCAGTGAAAGCGTCTTCAGAAGTCTTAGTGACGACATCTGGCCCATTAGGAAATCCTAATAAGTCAGTCATCTCATGATGAGTAAAGCGATACTTATTTCCAAATAACCTGAAAGTGGCCAATCCACAGCCGAACTCGTATCCACGAGTGGGATCATAATAAAAGGAGCTAAGAAACTCCAAGTTCAGATTATGGTAGGTGCTGAATTTCTTAGTGATAGCAAAATTGTCCATCCTATCTGATTAAGTAGATAAATAACATTATTCTGAATGCTAAGGGCGGTCATGGCAGAGTCATCAGGGTAGATGGACACAGTAAAGTCCATCTAAGAAAGTGCCTCAAAGCGATCTCTAGACATCATTCCTAAAGATGACAGTATGGTTCTCAAATGTCTGCATATTCTCGGTAATAAGGTTATCCTAAGAACAGTTATCCTGAAATTTGAAATAATTTACTATTAGAAAAATTATACCATAAAGTTAAGTTAATATAAATAACATAAGTAATAATAATAATAATAATAATAATAATAATAATAATAATAATAATAATAATAATAATAATAATAATAATAATAATAATAATAATAATAATAATAATAATAATAATAATAATGGTAACAATAAGTGTAATAATTTAATGAGTATATAATAACGAATATTTAACGAAAATTATATTAAAGTGTATGCAAGATCTAAGTTAGTAATAAAAATAGTAAGACCTAAGGATCGTGGGTTGCCTCCCATGGAGCGCTATGTTTAATGTCGGAAGCTCGACATTAAAACATACAAAGATATCATTCATATGGAGGAGCGGGAAGCTCTCCCAATTTATAACTAGTGTCAAACTTCTTATTCTCTACTGAGTGATAATGCTTGAGTCTTTGTCCATTCACAATGAATGTTTCATTCGACTTTCCTCTAATTTCTACTGCTCCACTTTTTAGAACTCTAACAATTTCAAAAGGATCATACCATCTGGAACGTAACTTTCCTGGAAAAAGCTTAAGTCGAGAGTTGAAAAGAAGAACTATGTCTCATTTATTGAATTCTCTCCTTGTTATCCTTTTACCATGCCACTTTTTGGTTCTTTCTTTATAGATTCAGGCATTTCCATAAGCGTCAAGTCTTAGTTCCTCTAGTTCATGGATACACAAAATTATTTTCTCGCCTGCTGCTATGTAGTCGTGTTTAGGGTCTTTATGGCTCAATAAGCCTTATGCTCTAGTTCTACAGACAGGTGGCATGATTTACCATAAACTAGTTTAAATGAAGTAGTTCCTATAGGGGTTTTGTAGGTTGTCCTGTAAGCCCACAAAGCGTCATGAAGTTTAGTAGACCAATCTTTTATAGAGGTTGCAATGGTTTTCTCAAGTATTTGCTTAATCTCTCTATTTGAGACTTCAACTTGTCCACTCGTTTGAGGGTGATAAGGTGTTGCTACTCAGTGTCAGACTCCATATTTTAGCAATAATTTTACAAAGATATTCAAAATAAAATGGGATCCCCCATCACTTATAACAACTCTCGGCACTCTAAATCTAGGAAAAATGATATTCTTGAAAAGCTTTATAACTACTCGGGAATCGTTAGTAGGAGAAGCTATTACCTCAATCCATTTTGATACATAATCGACTGCAACAAGTATATATTTATTTCCAAAAGAAGATGGAAAAGGGCCCATAAAATCTATACCCCACACGTCAAAGACTTCTACTTTCAAGATACCCTTTTGTGGCATCTCATTGCATCTAGAGATATTACCAGTGTGTTGGCACCAACCACAGTTTAATACAATGATATGAACGTCCTTCCAAAGGTTAGGCCAGAATAGACCAGATTGCAGAATTTTCACACAAGTCTTAGAAGTGCTTGCATGCCCTCCATAGGGTGCAACATGACAATGAGATATGATGTCGTTAACTTCAGATTCAGGGACACATCGACGGAAAATTCCATTGGTGCCTCTCTTTAAAATTAAGGGCTCATCCCAATAGTAATGTTTAAGATCGTGAAAAAGTTTCTTCTTTTGTTGGTAAGTTAAGTCTGATGGAAGCACTCCAGCTGCTAAGTAGTTGACAAAGTCAGCATACCAAGGCAGTGTGGCTTCAGTATGGATTGATTCAAAAACTTCATTAGATTCTGCATCATAAAAATTCAAAGAACATTCTCGTGTCGCGCTTCCATTTTCTAACTGGGCTACAAGTCTATCGTAAGGAAAATCATCATTGATGGGAACTTGTTCGGGTTCTAGACCTTCGATTCTAGAAAGATGATCTGCTACTACATTATCGGTTCTTTTTTTATCTTTAATTTCTAAATTCAATTCTTGCAAAAGGAGGATCCATCTTAAAAGTCTTAGTTTAACGTCCTTTTTGCTTAACATATACCTGATTGCAGCATGATCGGTATAGACAAATATTTTTTCTCCTACTAAGTAAGAACGTATTTTGTCTAAAGAGAACACAACAACTAAGATTTCTTTTTCTATGGTTGCGTAATTCAATTGCGCACTGTCTAAGGTTCTACTTGCATAGTAAATAACATGAAGCTTTTTATCCTTTCTTTGTCCTAAAACAGCGCCAACTGTAACACCCCAAATTTAATCGGAATATTTTAATTAATTATTTAATTGAGAATATTCGTATTTTGGGTGGTTTTCGGTGGTTTTGTGGATTATTGAAAAAATGTGCATCTTTGGACTATTTATTTGATTAATAGCATACAATATGAGAATATTAGTATTATTATTGATTAAAATGAATATAAGTGGAATAAGGGAGAAATGGGCAATTGAGGGAGTTAGTAAGGGTAATGAGGGAAAAACCCAATTGTGAGGCCCAAGGCTAGGTTGGACAAAAGGGAGTTTTGAAAGGAAAAAGGAAATTCATTTTGTGTTAACCGTGGAATTATGGCCAGAGCTCTGAAGAAAGGTCGGAAGCAGAAATCCCAAAGTGATCGTAAAAGCTGCAGATTCGACTAAGGTATGGGGAGTATTGCCTTTCATAGTTTTCTATGTGTACCTGTAGATGTGTTTATGGTGAGGTTAAACTTTGGGATAATTTGGGTTACTTGTGGGAAAAATTAGGGAAACTGATAATACGACTTTGAGATTGTGATTTATGGTATGTATCACTGGATACTAATATGAGAAAGGGAAACCTTAGGCCTTTGTGGCCAAAACCTTGAGATTATGATGTTCTGACCCTGTAGGAATAGAAATATTCAATATGAGTAACTCTGATGTACACAGAGTAATTTGAGAAAATAGTGTTTTAGGCGTTGCAAATGTTGCCGGAATTGCCTAATAAACCACAGGTTTCATACTATCATTGTCGTATGACCTTAGGGATGATTTGATGATGTTTTGGGAATATGAGGTATGCTAATCGTATGGGTTTTTGAGCAAAAATCAGTTCTGGTGCGTAACAGGTTTTGCTGTCATCGCACTACTCGCCTAGCGAGCAAGGCAGCGAAGGTTCGCTACAGACTCGCCTAGCGAGGAAGCCAGCGAAGGACTCGCGTCCATACTCGCCTAGCGAGCGTGCCAGCGAGCGTAGTAGAACTTCACGAATTTTGATCGTGTGCAGCGATACAATGATGTTTGATTCTGGGATTTTAGTGATGAGTTACCATGGGTATGGCAATGGGTTTTGGGTGATATGTACATGATACTATGATGGTTCCTATGATGTATTGATTGAATTAATATGATGAAGTTACATGATTTGACGAATTATGTGATAATATGATGAATGATGAATTGTGATGATATGATGTTCGATGAATTATGATGATATGATTGTTATGATGAAATATGATGATATGATGTTCGATGAATTATGATAATATAATGTTCGATGAATTATAATGATATGATGTTTGATAATTATTATGATGAATTATAGGGATATGAGGTATGATGATTATTATAGGGAGATATGATAACATGATATATTATGATGATGATTATTATGATGAGCCATGATGGCATGATTTACTATGACGAATATGATGATGAATATGATGAATGATGATGCACCTGTGATGTTATTATGAGGATGAATTGTGAAGTGTGCATCATGCATTCATGTGCATCCAGACTTCAGTTCGGGACCTCGATTACTTTGACTTCAATCCCATTGTGTGGATGTGAAGTATTATGATGTGCTCCTGCTCTATAGTAGAATCGATCCTATTGATGGGGATCTGTGGAGGGTTGATGGCCTAGTGTCCATCGAGCTATGATGATTGGTACCACATGCATTGGGTTGTGTTGCATATTGCATTTATGAGCCTTTTGTGTGAATTATATGTTGTACCTTCGAGGCATATTTTGAAGGATATCAATGTGTTGAATATAAATATGTCGCTGTTTATGCATTAATTGTTATGCATTGATTATTATGAATTGTTTTACTCACCCTGCCTGTTTGAATGTTACCTCTACATGGATATCAAGGAGTCTTTTGAAGTTTTAGAGTAGTTAGCCTTTATGGTTAACTTAGAGGGTTTTGCTCTGATATGTAACATCGGGTTAGGTTTTTGAGTTAATGATATACCATTGACTTATTTTGCTAGCTTTCCCTTATGAGGAAAAATATTGAGTTAATGTTGAGTTCCGCTGTTTGTGCAAATTGATATATTTTGAGAAAACCCGTGTGTTACGGAGCATTGACTTACTTTGAGACATTGAGAAATGTAATCCCTTTCATGGCATTTTAATGAGATTTATTTATTCATTCTGATTTACGTGTTAAATTGCCTTAATATTTGTGGGGTAGAAAAGGGTGTTACATTAGTGGTATCAGAGCAGGTCGGTCCGTCCGGCCAAGTTGTCTAATGTTGTTTATTCCCTTGTATGCGGCATGTGTGTGAAAACACTATCGATACATATTTGTTGTGTAACCTTTGTCTGTAGAAGTGGGAATGAATCAAGTGGGGGATAAGCTTGTGTTTCTCCGGAATGCTGCAAGTGTGGAGTTGTGGCTCAGTGTGTCGATGAACGCTCTTATAGTTTGGTAAAGATGGTTTGTACCCCATCATGATTTTCGGCTGTCTATTGACAAATTAAGGAACTGATCACCCTTAATCTCTTGTTAATAGTAGACGGGATTGTGTTGGATGGGATAGACGTGTCTCTCAAGCTTAGATGGCATGAGGAGTGAATTGTCTTGAGTTAAGCTAAGTGCTTAAGGAATTATTTTGATGAGTCGGCGTAGGACGGTGTTGAGATGTTTATTTTGACGGAAACTTTGAATGTTAAGGAAAGTGAGAAAATTGGGGTTTGCTAATTAATTGTGATTGTCTGGAAGTTTTCCTGAGGAGATAAGTGATTTACTACCGGAACGTGAAATGGAGCTTACAATCGACTTAGTTCCTGGAACGAGTCCGATATTGATGGCTTCATATTGTATGTCTGCATTGGGAGTGAAAAAGTTGAAGAGTCAACTTAAAGATCTGCTTGAGGAGAGGTCCTTTTGTCTGAGTGTGTTACCGTAAGGTGCACCAATTTTGTTGGTTAGAAAGAAAGAAGGTTTTGTGAGGCTTTGGGTGGACTATATATAAGTGAACAAGATGACTAACAAGAATAAGTGTTCGCTTCCAAGAGTTGATGACTTGATGGATCAGTTGGTTGTTAACAATGTATTTAGCAAGATGTATTTGAGAACTAGGTATCATCAGGTTCGTGTGAAGGCTGAGGATATTTAGGAGGTTGTTGTTAAAGCAAGGTACGGACATGGTGGGTATTTTGTGATGCCATATCACCATGTGTGATTGTGGAGTATATGAGCGGGATTTCCCATACTTACTTGGGCAAGTTTGTGGTCGTGTTCGTTGACGATATTTTGATATACTCGAAGAGTAAAGAGGATCTTACTGAGCATATGAAAGTTGGGTTATTAGCGTTGAAAGAAAAGCATTTGGATGCAAAGTTGTCAAAGTGTGAGTTTGATTGAAGGATGTGAGTTTCCTTGGTCATGTGATCTCGAGTAAAGTTATTATGGTTGATATGTCAAAGGTTGAAGTTGTATCGCAACGGGAGGCTCCAAGATCTGCCTTTGAGATTAGAAGTAATTGGGTTTTAAAATATTTAAAAAATTGAAAGTGTGTTGAGTGACCTCCTAAGTATGAAATTGTTGTTGTATGTTGAATTCTGAGATTGCTGCTTTTTACGGAATCAAAATCGGACACCCGGAAGTCATTTTACGGTAGAAAATAGAATTTCGGACTGTCAGGTTCGCTTCTGTGCTCGCCTAGCAAACAGATTCGCGAAAAATTGGATGCTCGCTTCTATGTTCGCCTAGCGAAGGTGTCCTGAGGCAGAAAAATGTTGTTTTCGTATTTTTGACGTAACGGGAGAACCGTAACTCGGAATGGAGCATGGTTCGAAGCCTTGGGAAGCTATTCTAATGCTCTATGTGATGGTGAAGTATTGGCATGAAATTAAGTTATCTATTGATGGACTATGTTTGTATTTTGTAGTAAATGCGGAAAGTATGGTTCATGTTTCTGCCGTAACTCACAAATTGAGCGTCCGACTGGCATGTGGCTTCAGAAGGGTGATGGCTTTAGGTTGAATTACCATTCAAGTAAAGAGGAAGTGTTAGCTGATGCATTGATTTGAAATTCTCGGCATATACCGATGTTGATGGTGAAGAGAGTTAGAATTGATTGAGCAATTTTGTGATATGAGTTTGGTTTGTGAAGAGACTTCTTATGGAGTTAAGCTTAGTATGTTGGACCTTACTAGTGGAATTCTCGATGAGATTCGAGAAGGTCGAAAATATGGTGTGAGTGGTAGATTGGTTGAATTTGATGAATTAAAGTCGAAGAGTTGATTTTCGGATTAATGGAAATGGTACCATGAGATGTCGTGATAGAGTTGTGTTCCAAATATTATTGAGTGGAATAAGAGTATTCTTGAAGTAGGACATTGAGGTAGATGGAGTATCCATCCTGGTGCTATGGAGATGTAACCGGAATTGAGGAAATTGTTTGGTGACCATAGATGAAGAGAGAAGTGGTTGAGGTTGTATATGCCGGTTAGACTTGTCGGAAGTCAAAGATTAAACATCAGAGACCGTTGGGTCTGATGCAACCGTGAATGTTCCAGAGTGGGAATCAGATAGTCTTTTCGTGGATTTTTGTATCGGGTTTTCCAAGGAATTTGAAGAGATATGATTTAATTTGGGTGAGTTTGGATAGATTGACTAGATCAGCTCATTTTATACCAATGAGGAATAATCATTCTATGTTGAAGCTAGCTGGGATGTATTCTGAGGAAGTTGTGAAGTTGTATGAGGTATCGTTGAATATTGTGTCAGATGGAAATCTGAGATTTACATCGAGATTTTTGGGAGAGTTTGCAGTCGCTTTGGGTACTAAGTTGAGGTTGAGTTCTGCCTATCATCCGCAGACGGATGGATAGACAGAGAGAACTATCCAGTCTTTAGAGGATTTGTGAGAGTTTGTGTTTTGGATCAAGGTGGATCCTGGGATAGTTAATTTTCGTTGGTTAAGGTTACCTACGATAATAGTTACCATTCTAGTATCAGAATGACACCGTATGAGACTTTTTATGGTATGAGGTATAGGACTCCTTTGTATTGGTATGAGTCAGGCAAGAGTGTTGTACTCGGACCTGAGATTGTGCAAGAAACTTCTAAGAAGATCAAGATGATCCGAGAAAAGAGGGAAGTTTCACAGAGTTGTCAGAAGAGTTACCATGATAAGAGGAGGAAAGCACTTGAGTTTCAAGAGGAAGATCTCGTGTTTTAGGAATTACGCCGGTAATTGGGGTTGGTCGAGCTTGGAAGTCTCGAAAGCTCACACTGTGTTTTGTAGTCTGTATCAGAGTGGCGCAGCAGAAGCGTGGGAGAAGTAACTTGTTAAACTGTTTTATCGCTGTCGCTTGTGAATTTGCATGATGTGTTTCATGTGTCTCCGCGGAGGGAGTACATTTATTCAGATGGATGGTGTACAAGTTAGAGATAATTTGACTGTTGAGGCATTGCTAGTTCAGGTCGATGAACGAGAAGCAACTTCGAGGTAAATGGATTCCTTTGGTGAAGGTAGTTTGGGAGGACCAACTAGAGAAAGTTGGATTTGGGGGTGTGGAGATCATTTGAGGAAGTCGTATCCGACTCTGTTCATTGAGGAAGTCGTATCCGACTGTGTCCATTGAGGAAGTCGTATCCGACTCTGTTCATTATTGTAACACCTCAAATTTAATCGAAATATTTTAATTAAGTATTTAATTGAGAATATTCGTATTTTGGGTGGTTTTCGGTGGTTTTGTGGATTATTGAGAAAATGTGCATCTTTGGACTATTTATTTAATTAATAGTATACTATATGAGAATATTAGTATTATTTTTGATTAAAATGAATATAAGTGGAATAAGGGTGAAATGGGCAATTGAGGGAGTTAGTAAGGATAATGAGGGAAAAACTCAATTGTGAGGCCCAAGGCTAGGTTGGAAAAAAGGGAGTTCTGAAAGGAAAAAGGAAATTCATTTTGTGTTAACCGTGGAATTGTGGCCAGAGCTCTGAAGAAAGGTCGGAAGCAGAAATCCCAAAGTGATCGTGAAAGCTGCAGATTCGACTAAGGTATGGGGAGTATTGCCTTTCATAGTTTTCTACGTGTACATGTAGATGTGTTTATGGTGAGGTTAAACTTTGGGATAATTTGGGTTACTTGTGGGAAAAATTAGGGAAACTGATAATACGACTTTGAGATTGTGATTTATGGTATGTATCACTGGATACTAATATGAGAAAGGGAAACCTTAGGCCTTTGTGGCCAAAACCTTGAGATTATGATGTTCTGACCCTGTAGGAATAGAAATATTCAATATGAGTAACTCTGATGTACTCAGAGTAATTTGAGAAAATAGTGTTTTAGGTGTTGCAAATGTTGCCGGAATTGCCTAATAAACCGTAGGTTTCGTACTGTCATTGTCGTATGACCTTAGGGATGATTTTATGATGTTTTGGGAATATGAGGTATGTGAATCGTATTGGTTTTTGAGCAGAAATTAGTTCTGGTGCGTAACAGGTTTTGCTGTCATCGCACTACTCGCCTAGCGAGCAAGGCAGCGAAGGTTCGCTACAGACTCTCCTAGCAAGCAATCTAGCGAAGGACTCACATCCATACTCGCCTAGCGAGCGTGCCAGTGAGCATAGTAGAACTTCGCGAATTTTGATCGTGTGCAGCGATGCTGTGATGTTTGATTTTGGGATTTTAGTGATGAGTTACCATGGGTATGGCAATGGGTTTTGGGTGATATGTAGATGATGTTATGATGGTTCCTATGATGTATTGATTGAATTAATATGATGAAATTACATGATTTGATGAATTATATGATAATATGATGAATGATGAATTATGATGATATGATGTTCAATGAATTATGATGATATGATTGTTATGATGATATGATGTTCGATGAATTATGATAATATGATGTTCGATGAATTATGATGATATGATGTTTGATAATTATTATGATGAATTATAGGGATATGAGGTATGATGATTATTATAGGGAGATATGATAACATGATATATTATGATGATGATTATTATAATGAGCCATGATGGCATGATTTACTATGACGAATATGATGATGAATATGATGAATGATGATGCACCTGTGATGTTATTATGAGGATGAATTGTGAAGTGTGCGTCATGCATTCATGTGCATCCGGACTTCGGTTCGGGACCTCGATTACTTTGACTTCAATTCCATTGTGTGGATGTGAAGTATTATGATGTGCTCCAGTTCTATAGTAGAACCGGTCCTATTGATGGGGATCTATGGAGGGTTGATGACCTAGTGTCCATCAAGCTGTGATGATTGGTACCACATGCATTGGGTTGTGTTGCATATTGCATTTATGAGCCTTTTGTGTGAATTATATGTTGTGCCTTCGAGGCATATTTTGAAGGATATCAATGTGTTGAATATAAATATGACGTTGTTTATGCATTAATTGTTATACATTGATTATTATGAATTGTTTTACTCACCCTGCCTGTTTGAATGTTACCTCTACATGGGTAATATGCAGATGATCCAGTTTAGCTGTGGACGCTGTCGAGGAGTCTTTTGATGTTTTAGAGTAGTTAGCCTTTATGGTTAACTTAAAGGGTCTTGCTCTGATATGTAACATCGGGTTGGGTTTTTGAGTTAATGATATACCATTGAGTTATTTTGCTAACTTTCCCTTATGAGGAAAAATATTGAGTTAATGTTGAGTTCCGCTATTTGTGCAAATTGATATATTTTGAGAAAACCCGTGTGTTACGGAGCATTGACTTACTTTGAGACATTGAGAAATGTAAGCCCTTTCGTGGCATTTTAATGAGATTTATTTATTCACTCTGATTTACGTGTTAAATTGCCTTAATATTTGTGGGGTAGAAAAGGGTGTTACACCAACGGCAAAATCACTAGCATCACACATTATTTCAAACAGTTCATTCCAATCAAGTGGTTGCATAATAGGTGCAGTAATCAGAGCATTTTTAAGGAGTTCAAAGGCTTTCAAACAATCCTCATCAAAAATAAATTCGGCATCTATCATTAATAAGCCAGTTAGTGGTTTGGTAATCTTTGAGAAATCTTTAATGAATCATCGATAGAAATCGGCATGTCCAAGAAAACTACGAATTTCTCTAACAGTTTTTGGAGGTTGAAGACTTTCTATTATTTCTATTTTTGCTTTATCTACTTTAATTCCTCGATCAGATACAATATGTCCTAATACAATTCCCTCTCGGACCATGAAATGGAATTTTCCCAATTCAGCACAAGATTGACTTTAACGCATCGCTCAAGTACCAATTCTAGGTTTGATAAACATCCTTTGAAACTTTTCCCACAAATAGAGAAATCATCGATAAATACTTCCATTATATTGTCTAGAAATTCAACAAAGATTGACATCATACATCTCTGGAATGTTGCCGGAGCATTACATAATCCAAAAGGCATTCGTCGATAGGCAAATTTACCATAAGGACAAGTAAAATTTGTCTTTTCTTGGTCGTCAAGATGAATAGGAATTTGGAAGAATCTTGAGTATCCATCTAAATAGCAAAGATAAGAGTGTTTAGCCAACCGTTCAAGCATTTGATCTATAAATGGCAAGGGAAAATGATCTTTGCGGGTGGCTTTGTTCAACTTTTTATAGTCTATGCACATCTTCCATCTAGTATGAACACATTTCGCAATGGATTCACCTTTCTCATTACTAACAACCGTGATACCTTTCTTCTTTGGTACTGCATATACTGGACTGACCCAGTTGCTATTTGATATCGGGTATATAATTCCCGCTTCTAACAACTTTTACGTCTCTTTCTTGACTGCATCGCTTATGATAGGATTTATCCTTCTCTGATGTTCTCTAGAGGTTTTACTATCATCTTCTAGCATAATGCGGTGCATGCATATGGATGGGCTTATTCCTTTTAGGTCTAAGATATTATAACCTCGTGTTGTCGGGTACTTCCTTAAAACATGTAGCAGTTTTTTAGTTTCTATCTGTCCTATGTCAGCATTGACTATCACTGGTCGTTCACGTTCGGTATCTAGGAATTCATACCTTAGAGTTTTGGGTAGTGTTTTTAGTTCTATAGCAGGTTTCACTGGGCTAGGCATTGGATCGAGTGTTAGTTCAAGACATTCTCTTAGACTGTCATCTATGCTATATTCCAATCACCGTCTTCAAATATAGAAGGTTTTGGAATTTTAAGAGCATCACAGTATTCGGATGGTTGCACTTCATTTCTTTAACACATTCATCGATAACATCTAATAAGCAGCATGAATCCTCAATAGTTGGAGCTTTTAGGAATTGAGCCAAAATAAATTCGACTTTTTCTTCACCAACTTCAAAAGTCAGCTTTCCTTTCTTAACATCAATTATATCTTCGGATGTAGCTAAAATGGTCTACCTAAAATAATAGGTATATTGGAGTATTCTTTTATGTCCATTATCACAAAATCATTAGGAATGTAAAACTGACTAATGTGAACTGGCATGTTCTCTAGCATACCCACAAGATATTTTATAGAATAATCTGCAAGTTGTAAAGACATCTTAGTTGGTCTCAGTTCACCTAAATCGAGTTTCTTACATGTGGATAATGACATTAGACTAACATTGGCTCCTAGGTCGGGTAGGTCATTGTCTATGACGTACTTTCCTATTACACAAGGTATTGAAAAACTACCTGGTCCTTTCAGCTTATGAGGGATGTTGTTTTGAATTATAGTGCTACACTCAGCGGTGAGTGTAATCGTTTCATTTTTATCAAGATTTTTCTTATTTGATAAAATCTCTTTGAGAAATTTGGCATATGAAAGAATTTGCATAATAGCTTATGTGAATGGTATAGTGATATTCAACTGTTTTAGAAGTTCTACGAATTTCTTGAATTGTCCTTCATTTTTGGTTTTGGCTAACCTTTGAGGATAGGACACATGCGACTTATACGGTGGTGGAGGCACATATGGTGTTTCTTTCTCTACGGTCTCTTCACTTTTATCATTATTATCATTGGTTTTTGGTCCATTTATCTCTTCAGTTCCTTTCTTAGAATTTTGGTACATGGATGGATTTTTGAGTCTCGAATCAACCGGTCCATCCTACTCGGTACCGCTTTGCAATGTGACAGCATTAGCATGTCCTTTCGGGTTTGGTTGAGGTTGGCCAGGAAATGCTCCAGTCGGGCCTACTATGGTTGGTTGTTGTTGGGCTACTTGAGAAATTTAGGTTTCTAGCATTTTATTGAGTAGCCATAGGGTCAAGTTTACTCGTCATTTGTTTCATCAGTTCGCTCACATGAGCGTTTTGATTTGTAAATTCTTTGTTTTGTTGAACTTGAATGTTTATGAAGTTTTCCATCATGATCTCCAAATTTGACTTTCTAGGTACTTATGGAGCTGATGGTCCTCCTTTCTGATAACCAGGTGGAATAGTAGGTGCTGGACTTGGTGGATGAAAAGCATTGTTATTTTTATATGAAAATTTTGGGTGATTTCTCCAGCCAGAATTATAAGTGTTTGAATATGGGTTTCCTTGAGCATATTTCACTTGGTCGGTAGAAACACCAGCCAATAACTGAGATTTATCATTTATATGTCCAAGGGTTCCACATAATTCACAACTTGGTGTAACTGCAGCTACAGTAGCTGCTGGTGGTGTTAAGGCTAAGCTATCAATCTTTTGAGTTAATGCTTCCACTTTAGCATTTATACGGTCTATGGCATTAACTTCGTGCATTCCTCCTTTCAGAGTTGGTTTTTCGGTAGCAACGCGTTCTCTTCCCCATTGGAAGTGGTTTTGAGTCATGTTCTCTATGAGTTCAACGACTTCTTCATATAGTTTATCCATTAAAGCACCACTTGCAGCAGTGCTTAAGATCATTTTGGTGTTGTACAACGGACCATTATAGAAAGTATGAATTATCAGCCATTGCTCAAGTCTGTGATCCAGGGAAAGCCTCATCATGTCCTTGTATCTTTCCCAAGCATCGAAAAGAGATTCATTGTCTTTTTGCTTAAGCCTATTAATTTGGGCTCTCAGTATAGTTGTTTTGCTTGGCAGAAAATATCAGGTTAGAAAGACTCTCTTTGATTCGTCCCATGTTGTGACAGAATTTGAAGGTAGAGACTGGAGCCAAGCTCTAGCTCTATATCTTAAATAAAATGGGAAAAGACGTAGTCTAATCGCTTCTTGACTGACACCATTCGCTTTTACAGTGTCTGCATATTGCATAAAAACTGATAAATGTAAGTTTGGGTCATCCGTAGGACTTCCAGAAATTTGATTTTATTGAACGACTTGTAATAGTGAAGGTTTCAACTTGAAATCATTTCGATTGATTGTTGGGGCAGCAATGCTGCTATGAGGTTCATCTTGTGATGGTACAACGAAATCTTTCAAGGGACGGGTTTGCGGTCCTTGGGCCATGATTTGTTCTGGTTCGGTTTCGGTTTCCGAATCTGAGTAAGGAACGATAGGATCTGGAAGGTTATATCTAATACGGTATTCATTGATTTGGCGCCTTAACCTAATAAAGCGCTCGATTTCATCAATTTGTTGCTCTAACTCTTTGCCTTGTGAGCAAGTGCTTGGCATACAATCGACAAATTATAAGAAAATAATAAAAAGAAAAGTTGCCTTAGTCTATACTGCGCAACAAAAGATTCACAATATTAACTAAATCAGTCTCAGCCAACGGTGCCAAAAACTTAATCAGTCGATACTGACGGATAAATCTACAAGCATACAGTTGATCGTGTAGTCTTAAAAAGGTTGTCGAACCCATAGGGAAAGATAATCAAACTAATGTTATCTAAGGTTGCTATGCAAAGCTAAGGCTTGAGTTAAACAGGAGTTAACACTAATTACGGGACTGGAGTCTAAGATATGAAAATAATACTAAAACGAGCCCGAAATATGATTTTCGTGCACCTAAGGGACCTTGTAGATAAAAGGATACTAATTATGTTTACACGCCTATTCCGTAGGATATACCGACTTAAAGGTTCTGCCTCACGCTCTCGCAGTCTTAACTAAATCGTACTTCTTAATTCCAAGATTTTGCTCTCGCTCGCCCGACAACTAAGAATTACTCTTTGAAATCCAATAATATCTTAATCAACATCTAAAGCGATCTCGCTATATTTATATATTGATGTCTAATTTCCACTATCTGGTTCACTCCTCACGCTCTCACGGATCTCGGCCTAAACCTTTATTTGCTTCTCACTCTCGTGATGAAACAATGTTAAGTAACCTCTCACTCTCGTGACAAAACTACTTAAATTAGACTTAGAAATTACAACCAAAATGGCATGCATTCACAATTTCATACCTATTATAACTATGGAGTCCCGCCGGTTACGACAGTCCTCATAAGACGGTCTCTAATTAATTTAGCCGGACATAATGAATTATAATCTTAACATGTTAACAATTCTGAAAATTACAACATGCATATTGAATTGATTGTAAGAAAATATTAGTTTTTGGTTTTTATGAAAATAAGTTAAGTTGCAGACACGTAGAAATAAAATGAAATAAAAACAGAAAAATAAGAACCTCTAAATTTCAATGGACTAAATGAAAAACAAAATTTAATTATTCTTCGATCCAAGTATACAGCAACGCAACTGAAAAATAAAGTACAATACTGCAACAATTCCTCGATGTGAGCAATTGTTGCTTTGAAAAGTAAATATGTGGTTAAAGCTCTAAAGAAAATTCAGCAGCGCTTCCGCACGGGTTAGATCCTTCGAACTACCCCCCAAGAGGTCTATTTATAGAGGATAATGCAGTTGTATAACCCCCATTTCGAATTATGGACTTGGAGGGAAAAGAAACTGCTAGAAACTGCTCAAAAACTGAATTCTACAGTTAAAACTGCTCCTGCAAACTGTACGGCGATCACCGTGGTGCCCATGGTGAGCGTCATGGTCTCTATGGATGTGTGGTGGCTTTCAGCAGGCAGATGGAGAATGCCATTTAGAGGTGGCGAGCGCCATATCAGAAAAGCTGGCAGATCTTGCTGATTTTTGCTGTTCTAGCTGGATTTTTCTTCTCTTTCACTTTTTTCTCGATTTCTTCTAAGATCTCGACGGGAACACCTGACAACGTAAAAACAGAATAAGAACACAATAAAATTCAAAATACTTGATAAAAACTCAAAACTAAAATGCGCAAAGTGAGCCTAAAAATACGATACAAAATCATGTTATCAGTTAACAAGGCTTGTTGGTGAGATGATTTATGAAGTAAGGCACATAAATGGGATAGGAGATAATCTCATGGTTGATCTCAAGCAGATGTAGTAGTGCTCTTGTAGGAGTTGGATGCTCATTGGAATTCCATGCTACCATGAAATTACATGCATCTAAAGTAGAGCTGAAGATCCTGCAAATTACATTCCTCGCATCCTATGTATAGGAAGGAGACTTACCAGGCTTTTTATAGACCAATCATATATCCAACCAATGCTGAAAACTTATGGTAAGAGACTCAATACCCCAAAATACTGCCACCACCATCAAGAAGAGCACCAGAGAGGCCTAAGAGAAGAAGAAACAAGGATTGTAATGAAAAGAGAAAAGATACAACAATTGTTAGTAGGAAAGGACTGCCAAATAAATTTTTAGTGTGTGGTAAATATGGCCACATCAAATCCTCATGCCGAAGTGCATCAACACTAAAAGACAACATGAACAATCCTAAACACAACCAACCCAATATGAAAAATCCCAAAACAACCAACCCAATCAACACAAGTCCAAACACAACCAACTTAACCAACACAATCCCAAACACAGCCAACTCCGAGAGTTCAAACTAGACTATCACCAAGAAGAACCCAACACAAAAATTCACAATCCTAAACACAATCAACCACAAGACTTCAAACTAGGCTATCACCAAGAAGAACCTAAACCCAATAAACACAATCCCAAACACGACCAACAACAGGACTTCAAACAAGGCTATCACCAGGAAGAATCCAAAACCAAGTCGGACAAGACCAAACACAACCTACCCCTAGACTCCAAACAAAGGTATCACTAAGAAGAGGTACTGTAACATTTCAGGGACCAACTGCATCATTTCAGGCACCAAGAAGAACCATACCTAAGCTACCCATAAAGAGAAAAAATAATTAGGATGTTGTCTGTTGTATTTTGATGAACTAGGATCATGCATTTTGGATGTTGTTTTTGTATTTATGATGTTATGTTGCTAACTTATAAATATGTATTGTGGATTATGATTATATGTTTTGGATGACTACTATGTATTTTGGATGGATACTTTATGTATTTTGTTTGGTTTAATGAATAATATTAAGGCCTTATCATTTTTTTTATTAACTGCCCTTTATGTTTAATAAGGAATCTTGTGATATTTTATCCAATTTCCAGGTCCATTGTTTTTACAGTAAACTCAGTTGTAAAACACAGGTCATTGAAGTCTCTTTTAGTGTAACAAATATGGCCTTTAAGTCTTGATCTGACCTGATCAGGAGGGGATCACGGGCTGACCACACGCTGTTGGGCTGCTACCTGTTCACCGGTGATGAGGAGGAGAAGGGGGTGTACCTGCAAGACACTCCGATGCCAAAGTAAGAAATTGGGCAGAGTGAGAGCGAAGTACAAAAAGGGCAAGATGTGAGTTACCTGACCCTCTTGAGGAAGAGGGTATTTATAGAGAGACCCCAGCGCTGGGCCAACGGTCATTTGAGGTGGGCTGGATGACCAGGCCCAACCCTAATGACTGCTAGGGCTTACGTGGCGTAGTGAAGACCAGAACGTGGTCTTCGCCCTAGTCCAACTATCCCGTGGTCTCCGGAAAGTGGGTTTGACCTGCTCTTTCGGAGGTGGGCAGTTAGGAGCTGACGTGTCCCCGCAGAGGGGTGCACGTGGAGAACGTGCGCCGGGCACGTTGTTCTCCCCGCGGGGGGGGGGGGGGGGGGGGGGGGGGGGGGGGGGGAGCTCGGGAGATTCCCCGGGGCGCGATATTCTTCCCGCGGAGGGGCGGAGCCGAGGCCTCGTTTTGATACGCTGGGGTGCGTCCTGCTCGGCTGATAAGAGGGAACGACGAGAGGCTGTGGGCTACGTCGCCCGCGCCCGGTGGTGCGTTCCGCCCGTCCAGCAGGGCGTGCGTGGCCAATTCGCTTATTGGGCCGCGCGAGGTACTGGGCTGGACCGAGGTCGGGCCCAGGCCAGAACAAGTCTTATTTAGTGTAACAAATATGGGCATAAACTATGTCCTTACTGCAACATAAAGTCGACAGAATCTAACAACATCAAATTGGACACAAACATATCCTTTAAAAATGCTTACTTGAACATCAAATATGGGCCCAAATTAAACATCATCATTGAAGAAAGTCATTACAATATAACATTAACAAATTGTCTTACAACACTAACATTAACATAAACCATAATCACCACTTATTGATCAAAATACACATCAACATTACAAAAATCATAACTAAAAACATTATGAGAAAGACTAGCATCTTCAACATATTCTTCATCATCTCTTTTGTTTAGTTGTCATCATTTTGAAGATTGACACTACTGTATTTCTGTTTGTCCTTCACCATTGTGCTCTTCAAACCACTCAAAATAATTGTCATAGTTTGAACCTTCAGTCTATTAACATATAATAGTTAGCATTATCGAAAAAGACATAGAAGAAGATAACAATAAAAGTACCACAAAGTATCTGTAGCTCCAAAATAACTCTCCAAAATTTCGTCTTTTCTTCATAACTGTTTGTATCACTACTTTGCCTCCACAAGGACACCTTGGTGCGATTTCACCATGAGTTGCACTCGAAATGAAGGAATAATAGTTCAGACTTTGTGAATTAGACCCATTTGTATCATATGAATCCATTGTTGCAGAAGGGAGAAGATGAATTCGAGTGGGAGAAAAAGAACACAACTCTAAAGATTTGATGAAGAGGAAAGTGATTTTATCTAATTATTTAAAGATGAATTAAAAACAATTACATCTAAGCAACATTAATGACAACTATACATTTTTAGAACAAAATCATTAAAAAAACCAATGATGTAGACGTCATGTAACTTAAATGACTAACTTGTAGAATAAAAAAACTTAAAAGACCATTCTATTACAATTAAATAACTTAAAAGATCTTTGGTGTAATAATGCCAAAAATTAAAATAGAAAAAATTTAAAATTCATATGACAAGCCCCCATTCTAGTTCTAATTTAAGGCTATGTATGAATTCGGTAAAATGAACGGAGTATAATGGAGCGCAACGAAATGGAGTGTAGCAGAATAAAATAAAGATATCATTCTATTGTTTAAATATTTCATAATAGAAAAGATCAAATTTATCATTAATTCAAAATTAAAAAAAAAAAACAAAAAATGATAGAATGAGATGAAATGCACTCAATTCCATCCATTTTAATTAATTTAACTATCGAAATTTAAGTTTATTCAATTTCATCTCATGTGATTCCATCATTTTCCAAGAATATAAGTTTAAAAGAAAATTAAGACTGTTAATCTGAAACAGCTAAAAATTGATTAGCAAAGATTTGAAAAATTTTATTTATCGCACACTAAAACTCACCCAGCGAATCCTCCCTCCCAAATCAAATCGCTCCTCTTAGAGCATTCCGCCGCCCTCCCCACTGCCCGGTCATCCTCTCGCGATCAACTCATCGGCCGTTTTCCCTCATCATCTCCCATCCCCATTCTCAGCGTTTGTAAGTCGCTCCACTTCTCTATTTCGTTTTATTACGATGTGCTTTCGTTTAGGTTAATCGTGAAATTCGTTATGAAACGATGATTACACGTAGTGCACCATTTAGCAGTAAAGCAGAAAGTGTAGCTGATAGTAGTGCGCACTTTTCTTTCTTACATGGGTAATCTAAAAAATCAAATTGATTTCTCAGTTTTTTGGCTTTCTTTCTAGGAATGGGTCTTCTCACCATCATTCGGAAAATCAAAAAGAAAGAAAAGGAAATGAGAATTCTTATGGTGTAAGTTTATCTTCCAATTCCTTTTCCATTGCTCTAGATTTTACTCATTAACTAATAGTTGAGATTTATACGCAGTGGGTTGGACAATTCTGGAAAAACTACAATCGTTTTGAAGATTAATGGGGAGGACACTAGTGTCATCAGTCCTACCCTTGGCTTCAACATCAAAACCATCGCCTACCAGAAGTAAAACCTTGCTTTATTCTAAGAACATGATAGTTTTTGTATTTGCTTGTGATTTCCCTTTACAAAATAAATTGCTTTTGATGAGTTTCTTGCGTTGATTTACTATAATCTAAAATGCTGGGGCATTTATTGAAATTGGCAATGGCAGGTACACTCTAAATATATGGGATGTTGGAGGCCAGAAAACAATTTGATCTTACTGGAGAAACTACTTTGAGCAAACAGATGGTTTAGTTTGGGTAGTTGACAGTTCAGATCTTAGAAGGTTGGATGATTGCAAAATGGAGCTAGATAACCTTCTAAAGGAAGAGGTTTGTTCAATACAAATAGTTATTACTTGTCAACGTAACAAATTAATTACATGTAGTGCTTAACTGAAGATATTCAGACATTTTAGGCATACCAATTCATATCCCTTTATTTGATGTATTGATTGGGAAAGACTTGTGTCTCCTCTGTGCTAATGCATCCATCCAAGTTGAGTAGTTGTCCAAAGAATCTGTTAGAAATTTTGGTCAAGAACCACAGTGCCTTTGGTGGATGCAGCAAATCCTGTTTATTCCATTAGTTGTTGATTTCCTTTTCTTATGATAACATGTTCGATTACCTTATTGGGGATTTTTTTTAGTGGGAGTACCAAAGCAATCATAACTCGTAAGTAGGGCTGTTCGTGGTATGGTTAGTGAGAAAACTGAACTGAACTGAACCGTTTCGGTTTACTCAAAACTATACCATTAGCTCGATTCTCTCGCACTTGAACATAATGCTTTATTTCCTCAAAACCAGCTATAAGTATTTCTCATTGAAAATCATTTGGGATGCTTGTATGACATCCCAAATGAATATGCCGCTCTTCTCTGGGTGTTTGTGAGCTACTAGTATTTTCAAATGTCAATAATTTTGTTTTATGTATACAGAGACTGTCTGGAGCATCCTTACTAATTCTAGCAAATAAACAAGATATTAAAGGCGCCTTAGCTCCGGAAGAAATAGCTAAGGTAAGCTTAATTTTATCTGGGTTTTCTTCTCTTACCTAACTAACATTGAAGGGATTATGAATAAAAAAATACATGATATATTGAGAATTGACTGTAAGTTAACTTAGTAATCGCATTTCAAATCACTGCAATTATGGATATACACCTCCATAAGATATCTACGATTGTGTTGGTGTTTTTGTTTTAAGTGCGAGCATAGCTAATTAACCACCAAGCAATCCATATTTTTCTTTGAAACTTTCAAGTTGGTGGTGATCAATCTTAGAATGTTTTTCCATTTGTGGTACTATCCTATTCATACATTCGTACATTCTATTTAGAACTTATCATCAATAATGAATTTAAGAGCATAATGTAAGATGGGGTTAAGAAAATGGCTGCAACAATATGCAATTGCCTATATAGTTGTTTGTCCCATCTTTCATCAATAATTCAATATGGGGCTTATCTAGAAGATCTTACATAAGCAAGAATTTAGGCAATGTGTTTAAGATGATTGATGATATCCTTGACGAAGTTGGGAAAGATAAGATTGTCCAGGGTGTTACAAACAATGCTGCAAATTGCAAAGCGGAAGCAGTTGTATTGGACACGTTGTGTTGCTTATTGCATTACTGATGAAAGATGGGATAAACAACAACACAGCAATGACAGCCCATTGCTGACCATTTTCGTAACCCACATTATGCTGCCAAATTCACTATTGATAATGAAGTTCTAGATGGAATATATGAATGTTTGAATAGGATGGTGTCAGACTTGGAAAAACATTCTAAGATTTGATCACCAACTTAAAAGTTGCATAGAAAAAGATGAGTTGTTTGGTGGTGAATTAAGCAATGTTTGCCGTTAAAACCAAAACACCATCATAATGGTGGGATCTTATGATGGTGCATACCTAGAATTGCAGTGTTAGTACCAAGTTTATTCGGTTGTAAAAGGAATTCGAGTGTCTTTGAAAGAGTAAACAAGATTTTAAGTACTCAACTATTAATAATCTCGACTATATTGTTTTAACTATTAATTTATTTTGGTCTACACTAAAAAAAGGAATTGTTTAAAGCAAAAAACGATGAATGATGTAGACTATGTGATGACTAATTCAATGTTGGGCAAAAAGAAGGAAGCTAAGAAATCATCAAACACTTTTTATGAAGTTATTCATTATGAAGATGAATGGTAAGAGAGCAGGGATGGTAATGAGTGTATGCACAAAGACATCGTATTCAATGTTAGAGAGGATGTCACTAGTGTTAGGTGATGATTTGGATGCTCGAGTCCTATTAATGATGAAGAATTATAAAAGAAGGAAATTGAGGATGACAATGCTTATATGGGATTGGATTACATCTAGAATTGTTGTTTTTAGATTGTTTTCATTTTCAACTCAGTTCTTATGGTTACGTTTTGGGTATGAATTTATGATTATAAACGTATTTTAATGTTGTCGTTTAGAAGTTATTTTTTTCACAAATGATTATTTTTGGGCGTATTTGTCATTTAGAAGTTATGAACTCAGTTCTTATGATTATTTTTTCATAAAATCTTTCAATACTGCTGCTTTTATATTTGTTCTGATTTTGGTGGCATATGCCATTGGGTTTGGCATTTCCCAGTTTAGGCAACTAGTTGTCAACCTTGTTCTTTGAAGTATGATTATTATAAAAAGTAATGCAGTTTAGGGTCCTTTAGATATGATTCTTTGTAACGTAATAACACTTCATTCTGAAGGCGATACTACATAAAACTAAAAGTACAAATCTATTCTCATTATGAGATTGAGTACAATGATCAAAATGATTTAAAACATGTAGGTGATACACAACAAAATAAAGTCACACAAGAAACATAGTTCATTCGTTTGACAATATATGGAAACCTTGAATATTTCAAAAATATCCTCGCAGTTATGTGAGCACTGAGTTGATTTCAGAAGTTCCAACTTTCAATTGATTTTACTTGTTTTTATGAAACAGTGAAGGTAGAGTTTATCTCTCGCTTAATGTATATATTTTCTAGATGTTTATTTACTGATGTGCTCTAATTGCGCAGGTGTTGAACTTAGAAATTATGGATAAGTCTCGGCACTGGATGATAGTTGGATGTAGTGCATTCACCGGTGAGGGTTTGCTCGAGGGATTTGATTGGTTGGTCCAGGACATAGCATCTAGAATCTACGTGCTCGACTAATTTTGATCATGTCAATATCCATGAAAGGGTTCAAAGTTCAAACTTAGAATTTAAGAGCATTCTTAATCCCAATATGCTATCATCAGAAGACATCGCTATGCATCTCTTAAGATGTTTTCACATGGAATTTTTCCTTTTGTATTCAAACATATAATCTAGTCAGTGTACTGAGATTGTTTATTCAAACAAGGATGAAGCTATTGCACGACTTTACAATGAGCTTTTTATAGATTAATATCTATTTTAAATTGATGCTTCAAAGTGTGGTTCATTGTGATTTGTTATAAAGGATGATCATGTAAACAGTCTCAACTAACATTTAGTTATCTATAGCTTCTACTGGCATTCATGTAACTAAGCAAAGTTGAATCTATGCCAGCTAAACACCTTGCCTAATCAACCTAAAAGCTTCTATTTCTTAGCTAGTTTAGAGCTCTATATGAGAGAACGATCCTTTTTTTAGATTTTGAAACGCTAGTTCATTACATTTAAAATAGAATTGAACTTAATCCGGGTTAATAGAATCCTTTCAAAGATTCTGTGTATGAAAAATCTAAATTAGCAACGTCATGTTCGCTATAAATAGGACAGTGATGCATCAACGTGCAATCACAGTTCAAACGTGATTTTGTGTCTCAAATTTTCCTTGATAATGTATATTTAAAAGCAAATTTCACTGCACTTTGGTTCAATGGAAGTACTTCTAAGAGAGGTTCTTTCATTCCTAGGTATGATATGTCCAACCTTATGCCATAGCCCTCTACAATACATGGAAAGACGATGGTGGCTGTCAATGAAGTCATTTACTCCACTCTGATTTTGTTTTGTTAAATCACTTGCTACCAATGAAGTCTTTCTCAAGGAAAATCTTGGTTTTTATGGTTACTGATTTCAAGTCAAGGGCAATACTTGCCTCTACTTTCCTTTTTCATGCAAATAACTATTTACCTATTGTAAATTCGATGACTAGCTCTAATCAATCTTCTCTTTTGAATGTTAGGCTGAATCATCATAGCATTAATGTTCCACTCGAGTTAATATATAGTCTCAACTTCACAAGACACTCTGATAAAAAAAACAAGCTTGTGAAGCCTGTTTTGATAGGCTTACTAGCATTTTTCTCCAGTTTGATTTCTTAGCAAGCAAGTGCTCTCTTATTATTTGTATACACAAGAACATATACCAATACTGTTTGTATACATGTTGGTATATGTTGTTGTTGTTGATGTCATGAAATTGATCATTACAACTTAGCTCTTGTTACATCAGAATTGCTCTGGATTCGATCTTTATGATCTAAACTTGGTATCAAACTCACCATAAGATGTTCACTGTGGCAACATGAGCACCATTGCTCTTGCACACAATCACATCTTTCATGCACGTACAAAAGGAGTTACACCTTTTCAGTGTAAACGAAAAAATGCTACAGGAACAGCTCCAAGTTGTGCATATTCCTAGTCATCAACAATTTGTAGATGTGATGACTAAGGCTCTTCTTCCCTCTAAGTTTGAAGAGTTTTGTGACAAACTCAATGTGTTGTGCAATCAGTTCACCTTCAGTTGAGCCCATGATAAGGGACAAATATGTAAACAGTCTCTCAGCTAACATTTAGTTTGTTACCTATAGCCTCAATCTAGTTAGTTGAAAAAGATTGTTACTAACCAGTAATTGTCACAAATGAATCTATAACAGTTTTAACAGCTCATCGGTTAGCCTAACTAGAAGCATCTATTACCTAGCTACTTTAGAGCTTTATATAAGAGAATGATACTCTTTAAATCCTGTAACACAAATTCATTACATTCATAAATAAACAAAAATTGAACTCAATCTGAGATAGTATTGTAATACAAATCAGTGCAAATAAAAACATTCGGATATCATTGAGGTAGTATTACAGTCGGCCAAACGTGGTATCTGTTGGAATATAATTGTACAACTGCAGCAGCTATAGAGCTTCCTTTATGAGTTTCTCTGTAAGAGCTTTGGAAAGTCCCATCACTGTATCAGCTGATCCAACCTATCACAGGGATCGCAGAGCTCATTTGTTAAGAAAGCATAGGAAAAAGAGATGAATCCACACTTATGTCACCGTGAAATAAACATTCTCAAGAAAATTAACTCAATTGGCATAGATGTCTGTGAAGGCTAGGGCTACAAATATTTTCTTTTTGCAGTCATAAAAGAAAGTCCCCAAAAAGGGAGTATAGAAATATAGGAATTGAAGTGATTCACATCATTAATCGTTTTGAATTTTGGTGGCAACGAGGGTAATGATACTCTACTGTGCAAAGAATGCATATTGCAAATGATCTTGTTATTTTGTGCATGTGTATGCTTTTGAGAGTTAGTTACTAACCACCGCATCCACAAAGGGTAACGTCAATGGATGTTCCAGCATCAAACCCCCAGCTACGTTGAATGTTACTCCGTCATCAATCTGAGAAGCTCCCATCAAATAAGAAAACTCATATAGTATTGGGTTTCACAAGAATTTCCTGAAAGAAAATTTCAAAAGATCAAATGTTTTGAGGAACTGGTTAAAGTACTCTTTTCACCTTCATACTTAGCTCAGTGCAAGGGTGAAAAGTGTACTTCTAAATTTTTTTACCAGATTATCAATGACCTCGTCTGGTATTTCAAGGAAATAAACCTGTCATATAGAGAAAATTTTACAAATGTCAGTCAAATTATCTGTGAAGCCTGAAGAGAAATGCTGAGTTACAGAATAAACTGTGTATCAATGAAAATAACTAGTCACTTTTTCAAGTAGCAGAAACTTGTACCTCTGCACTCTCCCACCCACCATAACGTTTTCCGGTCACAAGATTAGTCACCACAACAGATCCTACCACAGCTGCATGACTACCGGAATATCCTGCAAAATTATTCGCATTTGTGAATGTGACGGCTATTTCTGGATATAATTACCAACAATAAAACAAGGGGACTAAATCCATACAAACCTTTGACGAACTCCCGTGCTTCTTTTTCACTAGTCGGTTTTTCCCTGATTGTTCCTCGATATACCACAACCTACAAAGCATTTAATTGTAGCAACATAAACAAGCTTACGCGAGTTTAGAAAGTCAGTTAAAAGAAAATTAGGAAAACCGATAGTATCTTAACCAAAAGTCAAGCCTTTCTTCTTTAGTATATGCAAATAAACCGTCGGTCATTTATTTGGTCATTTATTTTCAGTGATCCACAGGTGAAAATTGAAACAAACAAACAAAGAGTAAAAGAAGAACACATACAGTGTCTGCAGTGATTAAGAGTGTTGTAGAAGCATCTGCCTCCAATGGACCATCAGTAAGGAGCCTTTGCACAATAGCATCAGCCTAGTAGAAGTATATCAAACTTAATGAAACCAGCTTATGACATTTTTTTAATATTTTTTTTGAACTTATTTTTATAGAATCTTCAAGCTATTGAAAACAATTTATAACATATATAAAAACAATTTAAATTTGTCCCGTTAAGTCGTAGTTGTGCAGGGACATCAGATGTAGATGCAGGGTAACAAGGATTCACATTCATAATTTAAATTCAAGAAGAAAACAAAAAATAGATGAAAGAAAAGAAAGCATACCTTAGCCTCAGCTAATGTGACAACCAAATCTTCTGGTTTTTCCCTTCTAATACTTTTCTCATCAATGTCTGCAGTCTAAATATATAAACCAAGTTAAACAATTTCAATCTTTTATAACATCAGGAAATAATGTCCCATAAAATAACATACCATTATTGTGAATTCGTATCCCATTTCAGCGAGAATCTGTTTGCGAGCTTGTGAGGAAGATCCCAGAATTATCTGTTGCAAGATAGTAATGAGCAATAACAAACTCATAGATCAACTGGTTTATGTTTATGAAGGTTTTAATTACAAAAGAATCATGGAGAAAAGGTGCAAGGGGAAACGAAGCAAACCTTGAAGGAAGGGTTCTTCGTAGCCATCTGTGATAATCGGCGAGTGCGTGGTTTGTAAGCTCTTGCTTGCAGTTGTGAGCTGCTTCCTGAAGATCAGGAGCTGGAGGCTACAATAAATAACAACCAAGGATAAACAAACTCCATGGGCCTTTAGTATTAAGACAAAAAAAAGTCATATTTGTTGTTTTTCTAAAAAAAAATTGTAAATTGTAAATTTCTTTTATTATAAATTGTGAAATGTTAAGTTAGTTTTTTTTTCTAATAGTACTAGATAAAAACTAAGCTTGGGGTAGGATTGAGATAAAACTAATCTTACTAGATAACACTCGTGTGATCATATCGATATATCTTGGGTGTTATACAATATCTTGGGGAATCAAGTTAAAAGTAAATTTTTTTATTTATTCTAAACTATAGCATTTGAATTTAATATTAAATTTAATTTAATTTAATGATTAATCATTTTATTTTACCTATTCAATTCAATTCAATATGATTCAGAGTAAATTAAAAAAAAATATATTTTTAAAATATATTAATCTCCATTATATATATATATATATATATATATATATATATATATATATATATATATATATATATATATATATATATATATATATATATATATATATATATATATATATATATATATATATATATATATATATATATATATATATATACCTGGACTTGCCAAATCTAAGGTATATTTCTTAATTTATCATGAAATTTAGTGGCTAAATTTATGTTGTGAGAGGTTGATTATGCTTAGACAAAACTAAGTAGGTAATTTTTTCTCATAACATATTATTAACTAGCAAACAACCTTTTCAAAGTGTTTTTAAAAACTAAAAAGTGTTTTTAGTGTTTTCTTAAACATTCATCTTTTTTTTTTCCCGGGGAAGGGAGTTGTTGATGATTTCAAAAAAGAAAATTTTTGCTAAAAACATTTTGACATCTTTGATTTGGGAGAAATCCTTCTATCCCTTCGGGTTGATAGTTAAACAATTTGTTGTTTGCTTAGATGACTTTTAATTGGTTGTTGTTTTAGCTAAAATTATGTTATGAGTCCAAGTTATCTATTTAGATTTAACTTTGCATATCAACCAATCACAACATTCTTAGCCTATTGCCCTATGGATTCTGATGATGATAATCATCAAAATAATTTAATAAAAAATGAAGAATTAATTGAATATCCAAAAAATATGGATAAACTCAACAGATGGGTTATACCCTCAGTTCCTTCTAATCAAATTTATAGATTTGGTAAGATAGATGTTTTTTCTCGTTTTGCTGTTAAAACTTTAGAGCAAACGATTCAAATTTCTAAAGAAACTCAGACAATAAAACTGTTAACTAAAAAAGATTTGAAACCTTTTAAAAATTATAATTTTATCCATATTGGATTGGTTCAAATTGCTTTAAAACCTTTAACATTATTGGGTTTAAATTCTAGCATAATGGCTTATGTTAGAGATGGTAGATGTAAAGATTTCAAACAATCTTTAGCTGCTATGGTTGAGACAAGTCTGTGTCATGGACCAGTTTACTTTGATGTCTCACCTAATTTAAATCTATCTTTATCTGATAAAAATTTATTAGATGCTATGCAATTAACAGTTCATACTAATGGTTATAATTTTAAACCGGGAAGTGAAATTATAGCAATATGCTATAGAATCTACTATAAGGTTCTTACTACGCTTAATCCTAAAGCAAAGCATTTATCATTTCCTGGAACCACTACTTTGGTTCAAACAAATTTATTAACATCCAATGTTGCAACCAATAGGTTAATAAAGTGGGATGAAATAAACTTCCCAGAGACATGGTCTCTCCCCCAGGAAATAGATCCTGAACCTATCCTTAATAGGGATATAGACCAAATTATTCAGACTACTGAAGGAGATTTAGAAATAAATTTCACTTCAAAAAGAATAACTAGAATACCCAGGTCCCTATCTGCTAGGCACTCAGTTAGTGAATTTTACACAGCTCCTAGCCAATTACCTAGACCTTCTACTTCTCAAATAAGAGAAGAAATAGAGGTCGTTGAGAATATAAGACTAAGCGAAAATAGAGTTCCCCATGGAATTTATCAAAAACCTCATACTCCAAGAGTAGAATCACCTACTCAGTCAGATATGGATTTCCAATTATAATGATAGATTACTCCCCTGGTCGTAAGATGAGACAACTCATCAATGATGAGTTTCAACATGAGAGATACTCTCAATTTAGAAATTGGTTTTTTAAAAAATTTTCAAAACCTGAATTAGCCCAATTTAAAGATGAGTATTACACTCAAATGAACCTTGAGCAGGATTTCGTTCCTTTTGTTAAATGGTTTGTTAATTACTTTATAAATAAAAAGCAAGAAGAAATTCTTGTGTTACAAAGACCTTGGGAAAATATTAGAGGAGAAATAATGGAATCTCCTTTTCCCCCTGAACAAACAATAAGTTTGAGTCAAAATACTGAAGCTACCCCTTACCTTAGCCTTCAGTTACAAAGAGTTGAACAAAATCAAGTTACTCTTAAGGAATTAAATTCAGTTATCAGGTCTCAAAATTATACCAATGCTTACCTTGTTTGCTTAGGAGAACAATTTATCTCCATGGAAAAAGATCTATTATCCATAAAAGATCTTTTAGAAAAACAAATAGAGCGTCAAGATATCATTATTGACCACATAAGTAAACCTAAAGACCAAATATCCACATCCACTATTTCGGATGTTCCTATAGTACAACCTCCTGTTTCCATAGAAGGATTTAAATTGGAAACTAACGGAGAAGAATTTGTTCGTATTTTAGAACAAAAACTAAAAGGACTTAATATCACTGTCATGTCCCATGAAGATTATTCTGAGGATAATAATGACAACCATATTGACCAGCTTGCTGATATGTTTGCTAATTTAGACATTAGTAACCTTGATATTAATACTAATAGTATTAATAATACTAATAGTATAAATCCTGTTTATTCCCCAAGGCCTATAGAAAAGTATTATTACAAGCGTCCCTCACCGCAAGATTTGCTTTTTGAGGAATCAGAACCTTTCCAGAATTCTTATTCAGGAAAAGCCATTTATGAATGGAATGTTGATGGTCTTAATGACAAACAAATTATAGATACTATCCATAGGATGATCATGTACTCTACTGTTTGCAAGCAACATGGAAATTCTGATGCTTCAATAGCATCCTTTATAACAACAGGATTTGTTGGCCAACTTAGAGGCTGGTGGGATCATTATCTCACTGAATCTCAAAAATTAGAGATTCTTAATCATAAAAAAATCGTTAAGAGCGAACCAAGAACTAGTACGAGCACTATTGTGGCTACAACCACCACAGGAGAAGAAGATGCAGTGTATACACTGTGTCTCTCCATCTTACAACATTTTGTAGGAACCAATGTCCCCATTAGAGAAAAAATCCAGACACTTCTCCAAAACCTTAGGTGTCCTTCTCTCACCCACTTTAGATGGTATAAGGATACTTTTCTTTCAAGAGTTTATCAATTAAACAATCCCAATTCTTTGCATTGGAAAGCAAAATTTATTGATGGATTACCTCATTTCTTTTCAGAAAAAGTTAGACAATCCTTAAGACAGAAAAATGATGGGATAAATATAAATTTTTCAGATCTTACTTATGGTCATATAATTAGCACTTGTGTTAATGAAGGATTAACTTTATGTAATGACATAAAGCTTAGAAATCAACTCAAAAAGCAAAAGCTTTCTGAAAAACACCAAATTGGTGAATTTTGTGAACAATTTGCTTTTGATCTTGGAAAATCTCCAGATAATAAAAAGAAAAAAGAAAAAATTTTCCGCAATAAACCTTATAGGGATAAGCCAAAAAATTCTTATAAAAATTCTTATAAGAATAAGAAAAGGGGCCACTACAATAAGAGTAGACCTAAAGAAAAATCTTTTGACCCTAAAGGTAAAAGAAAAGCCAAAAGGCTTGACATAACATGTCATAAATGTGGCAAACCTGGCCATTATGCCAACCAATGTTGGACTAAAAAAGCTCTTAATGAGATAGAAGATGAACAATTACGTTCTCAATTAGAGAAAGTTTTACTTCTCAAATCTGATTCTGAAGAATACTCTTCTGAAGAAGATATTAATATGATTTATGAATCTTCTTCTGATTACTCATCTGAATCTTCTAACAATAATAATTGTCAATGTAATCAATTAGATTACTGGAAATCAATAGTAGATATGAATGGGTTAAATGTTTTAACCTCAGAACAGGATGGAGCTATAAAGGCTATAGAGTCCATTTCTGATAAAAACCTTAAAAGAAAAATGCTTGAGGTTCTAATCCAAGAAAACTCTAAAAGAGAATCTCCTATTATTATAGAAGCACCTTACCAATTAAGTGAGGTTTTGTCTAGATTTAGACAGTCTAACATTCGTGAAACTCCTGTTTCTATTATGGATTTAAATAGAGAAATAAATCTCTTAAAAAATGAGATAGCTCAAATTAAAAAAGAAAACTATGGTTTATCTCAAAGGCTCACTTTTTTAGAGTCCAATAATTCAAGGGTTGAAGAAATAGCTTCAACTAGTAATCCTTCACCTAGTGATGATTTCCTTTCCCTCATTGATAGAGTGACCTCCCAAAAATGGTTTGTTAGAATAACTTTAGTGATTAATAGAAATTTCATATTAGAAAATGAAGTTGCCCTTATTGATAGTGGCGCTGATTTAAACTGCCTTCAAGAGGGAATTATTCCCACTAAGTATTTTGATAAAACTACTCAATCTCTTACACAAGCTGGAGGAGATAAACTCACGGTTAATTATAAACTGTCTAATGCTTATGTTTGTAACAAAGATATTTGTTTACCCACTCACTTTATTCTTGTGAAAAACTTAACTCATAGAATTATATTAGGAACTCCCTTTCTGCATAAAATTATGCCTCTAATTAATGTTGATCAAAAGGGAATTACCTCCATTATTAATAATAAAAGAATTACTTTTGAATTCATTACTGATCCTCATGCTAGGATGATTAATGAAGTTAAAGATATTCTTCTTAAAAAAGAAAAACAAATTTGTTTTCTTAAAGAAGAAGTGGGTTTATTAAACATCACTTCTCAACTAAAAAACCCTGAAATTCAAAATCAAATTAAATTAATTGATCAACATTTTAGAGAAGAAATATGCAATGATTTACCTAATGCCTTTTGGGATAGGAAGAAACATGTTATTTCTTTACCTTATCTTGATGACTTTAATGAAAGTCAGATTCCCACTAAAGCTAGGCCTGCTCAAATGAATCATGAGTATTTGGATTTATGCAAAAAAGAGATAGAATCTCTTTTGGAGAAAAAATTAATAAGAAAATCCAAATCTCCTTGGAGTTGCACAGCCTTTTATGTCAATAATGCTGCAGAAAAGGAACGTGGAGTTCCTAGACTCGTTATTAATTACAAACCACTTAATAAAGTGTTAAAATGGATTAGATATCCTATTCCTAATAAAAAAGATCTTTTAGATAGATTAAACAATACTTTAATCTTCTCTAAATTTGATATGAAATCTGGTTATTGGCAAATTCAGATTAATGAATCTGATAAGTATAAAACAGCCTTTACCGTACCTTTTGGACATTATGAATGGAATGTCCTTCCTTTTGGCCTTAAAAATGCCCCTTCAGAATTTCAAAATATTATGAATGATATTTTTAATCCTTATACGGAATTTATAATTGTTTATATTGATGATGTTTTAGTTTTTTCAAAAACTATAGATCAACATATGAAACATTTGAAAATATTCAAAGGATTAATTAAGCATAATGGATTAGTAATATCTGGTCCTAAGATGAAACTTTTTCAAACAAAGGTTAGATTTTTAGGACATGAAATTGACCAAGGAACTATAATTCCTATACAAAGAAGTATTGAATTTGCTTCTAAATTCCCTAATATTATTACAGATAAGAAACAATTACAAAGGTTTCTTGGTAGCCTTAATTACATAGCAGATTATTATGAAAATCTAGCTAAAGATACGACAATATTACATGCTAGGCTTAAAAAGAATCCTGGCCCTTGGACTGAAAAACATTCTCAGGCAGTCCAAAGAATTAAAAATAAGGGAAAAAATGATGACCCCATATAGGGGTAGAGGCCGCGGTTATGGCCGTGGTGGGAGAGGGAGTAACAATATGTTACCCCAGCCAGAATCAAACATTCCTCTAATAGGGGATTGGACTACTGTCTACAAAGGTAGAAAAATGCAGCAATTACCTGCATCTTCAGCAAAAAGGGAAGATATTGCTTCCTCTTCCTCTAATAAAACTACATCCTACAAGGAAGTTGCGGTTAATAACCCACCTCAAGAACAAATGGATTATTTTGAAAATCCAGTAACTGAGAAAATCATGTATATTGATGATGAAGATATAAAGATAAATCCAAATGATGGATGGTCTATCAAAACTAGATACCTCAAATCAAGAGGATATCCAGGTCTTCATGGAAAATCTAGGCCCAACCTAGAAATTCTCCTGACTGTTACCGAATCGGTAACAATTACTCACCATTACCAAAACAATAATCCTGAAAGTTTTATAAACTTCAGCAAATGTCACATTAACAAAATTTTGTTACTAAGAGAATGGGGTCTCAACCCAAATGCTGAAAAAGCAATAAGAATTGCGGAAGGAAAGTACATTTACTTTAATTATTGGGACTATGTCCAGGCTTTCACTCAAGCATTTTATTACCAAAATCCCAAGAACAAGCATTCTTGGTTTTTCTCTATCAATGAAGAGATGGTTAATAAACCCATACCAAATTGGTTTTATGAATGGTGGGCTAAATTTGGTCCATCCTTGGAAATTCTTCCTAAAGAAATTCTTAACTTATATAATCCATGGTGTGATAATAGTCCACTTATTGTAAATATTTTATCTGATAATTTAATCACTGGACAATGTCCATTATTGTTCTTTATTAAATTTCAGATTCCATGGATATGGAGATGGACAATCACCATATCAAGAAACAAATTTAACATTCCCATTTTAGAAAGAAATTTCTTTTATAAATGGTGGAACAAGATGAGTGCAGAGGATGTTCAGAATAAAATTAAATTAATTGAAGAAGCAATAGCTGAAGACCTGAATAAAAAGGTCAAGGAACAAAGCTCCCAAGAAATGTCTATGGAAAACTTGAAGAACTTCTTCAAGAGAAAATATCCCAATGAATCAGAAGACGAAATTATGGTCAGAATTTTGGATCATATGAAGAACCAATTCTTCTCTACTTTTCCATCAAAAGCATCAAAAGATGAGGATTCATCTATAAAGACTAGCTCTTCCATGGGATCAATGGATTCCCATAATTTTGAAGGTGTAGCAGGAGAAGGTCAAGCAGATGAAGCTACTGCAGAAGATTTCTGGGATGCGATGATTCAATCTTTGAAAGAAAAAAGGAAAGCAAAGAATTAATTTGCTATCTTGTCTAAATATAATGAAGTAAGAATCAATAGACAAAGGTTAAAGGACAAGAAATAATAGAAGAAGAATCTTTCCAAAAGCAAAAGGACAAAGGGATCTTATCTTGTCTTTAATAATTTCTAGGCATAATTGCATGCATTTTCTATCTTTTGTAAAAGACAAGGGGATAAGAATCTTATCTTATCTTGTCTTTAATAATTTCTAGGCATAATTACATGCATTTTCTATCTTTTGTAAAAGACAAGGGAAAAAGAATCTTATCTTGTCTTTAATAATTTCTAGACATGCATGTGATTTTTGTAGTTTCTTGTTAATTGTTGTGACGATGGGGCCCCAAGTGTACCCGACAATAATTATACAAGTTACCGGTTATTGTAAGTTTTAGTTACCGGCTTAAATAGTAAGCATTTTCTTCCCTATATAAAGGGATTGAAGTTTCATTTGTAAACACACCTTGGAACACCTTTGAATAACAAGTTTGAACTTTCTTGCGATATTGTTTCACAATCTTCTATACTCCTCTTTTCTTTACTAAAATTCCGATCCTGCTTCCGCTAAATACACACTTTGGTATATATATATATATATATATATATATATATATATATATATATATATATATATATATATATATATATATATATATATATATATATATATATATATATATATATATATATATATATATATATATATATATATATATATATATATATATATATATATATATATATATATATATATTCATTCATATTTTTATTATTGGATATAAGAGTAAATCTAACTAGTGTAATTATACTGAGTCGTGCTAACTATCTAGTTAGTACTAACTACAAAATTTAACTATTTCTTTTTGTAATTAATTTTTGCAAAACTGATATAAAATTTAATTAGATTAATCTATCTCTCTCTTTCTCTTCTTTTCATGCATTTCTCTATTTTTCAATATGGTATCACAAGCTCGATTTAACTTTGACTTCATTGCTACTTATGTGAATTTTAATAATATTGTGAACAACACTATGTGAGAAACTTCACCCACTCAAACTCCTAACTCGAAGAATGTGTTTAAAAAGTACACGTAGCAAGTAACACTCGAACTTGATGAAAAAGAATTTGTTTGTGAAAGCATCAAATCAAAGGGATAATTCACACGCACAAGCTTCAACGTCGTCTTATGAGTCCTATTATTCCTCCATGTCATCTCACTGAAGCGGGTCACACGAATGACGTTGAAAACCTTGCGTGCGTGACACTAGAGCAGCAAGATTCACTCCTTTTCACGTGGATGCTTACAACACTATCAGACTATGTTCTACCATGGGTGATTCATTGCGTCTATTCTCATCAAATTTGGGATGAAATCCATAAATATATTTTTGTGCATACTAATGTGAAATTGAGATAGTTGCGGTGAGAATTGAAGTCAATCACAAACTGTGAGAAGTCTATCGTTGAATACCTAGCTACTATTCATATGATTATAAATATTTTGGAATTGATTGATCTGATCTCGCATTGTGATCAACTTGAAGCAATCCTTGATGGATTACTTGAAGATTACAATGCCCTAACTTCAACCATTCATTATCTCCCTAACATATGTCCTATCATTGAGGCTTAATCGATGTCCCTTCTAAGGAAGCAAAACTGGACAAGTATGAGAAAATCAATCTATCTACACCTCTGTCCATCAATATCACTCAAGCCAATCCTCCCACTATTTATTCCACAAATCTTGGTAACTTTGAGTCCTCCAATGTGTCTCAGTTCAATCATGTGATAAATTGTAGATGTATTACCTGAATATTATAACTCCATAACTTTTACCATTCACTATCGCCCCTATCATATATCATAATTGAGGTTGAATCAATGTTCCTCTCGTATGAAGCAAAATTGGACAAGTCTAAGAAAGCCACTCTATCTAAAACTTTGTTCATTCATCTCACTCAAGACAATCCTCCCACTCTTTGGTCCATAAATCTAGGTAACTTTGACTCCTCTAATATGTCTCGGTTCAATCATGTAATAAATTATAGTGAATCATGTGGTAGCTTTCATTGTGACTCTCAATTTCATAATGGCAGAGGTGGTGGTAGGTTTGGTGGTAGATTCAAAGTTCAGTGCCAAATATGCTTCAAATTTAGCCATGATGCCACCATTTGTTATCATAGGCACTAATCTATGATGCTTCATATGTGGAACACTGTTACCTTAGATTTTTCTACTCAACTTTAAATGGAAAGTGAAGATAATAAATATTCCAATGGATGAAATTAAAGAGTCAGATGGAAATTAAGAGTTGAGTTAATGTCGGAGATTACACATGGTAAGGTTGGTCGAAGCAAATGGGAGTCGAAGAACATTTTTAGAGTTTGAGGACTTAGTGAAATTGAGTACTATGTTATGTTGGATAAGGTTAGAGTTCATCCAACAAAAATAATGTCGACTTGGGTACTGTATGTGGAAAGTACTATAGAGTGTGTAGTCGCAGCACAGTCGATTCTAGAGGCTTCGACGTAGTTGGTTCAGTTCCTGGTAAACAATAAAATTAGTTAAGATATTTGAATGGTGTTGTAAGAGCGTGAATTAATTTAACACAAACGGTTACTCAAAGACACGTGGAAGCTCGTCGGAAGAAACGGTTGGATGGGATTGAAACGTGTCATGATAGAGTTAGTCAAACATTATTAGGTAGTTATTTTAGAGTAGTATATAAAGAGACTCATGTTTATTTTGTAAGGGGTCTGCAATTATACTCATATTTCTATAAACTCAAAGTATTTGCGTAATTGAGAAACGAGTGAGAGAAATGTACTTATGTGTTCCACTATTTATAAATTTCAAGCACTTTTACATTCAAATCTTTTTTTTAATTAAGTTACATTTCAATTTTGCCTTACAATTCCTGCCATTTTTGCTTTATTTTGCATTTCAATTTCAGTCTCTTTCATTTTTAAAACCTTGTATTTCAAGTCTTGTTCAAATTTGCATTGTTAATTTTCAAAACTACTCATCGATTTTGACAGTAAAATGTTGTTCAAATGTTTAAATACGCACAAATATGTTCCGGGAGATTTTCGAGTTTGATCCCTTAAGTATTAATAGAAACTTTTTTTGGTTACCAAATTTCACAGTAAACAAATTGTCAAACCTAGTGAGACCCTTTTGTATTCATTTCTTATTCTTGCTTTTTAAAACTATGGTTCTTTATTTCATTCAACTTCTTATTATGCGAGTGTGCATGAGACTTAGGAGTGGTAAGAATACAAAAAGAGAAGTTACGAGACCTGTGAGGAGATACTTCAGGAGAGTGACAATTCTCAGGAATAACAATGGAGAACAACCTTATAATAGCACGGAGGCAGGCACAGTCGTCGTGGTGTCGACTGAACCAATACCTCCGAGTGCTAGCACTACATCCATACCATCCATGACGCTTACGCCATTGACTCTATCAGAGGGGAAAATTTTGTCCCCAATACCCTAGAGTCACCCAGTGATTCCTAGACCAATTATGGCGACAGAGGCCATGCTTCTCACCACAAGTTTCACAATGCCCATGTTGGGATGTGAACAACCTTATGGGATGCCAACATTAGTGATGGAAAACCTATATACTAACCCGACGATGTTTTCTGATAATGTTGCAAATATATATTCACCAATATTGGCGTCTGGCTCGACCATACAAAACCACAAACGAACCATGCCACCCCCAGATGGGAATGGGTTTTGGTTCCCAAGAAATGCCAACATTTACGAAAAATTATGTATTTGCATTGAGACAACAGATGGACGAAAGTAGTTGAAATTCTGGTATGCAGATCTCAGATGTCCCAAGAACATTGATCTCTGCTAAAACAGAACAAGGACAGAACATGACCATTTTAAATCCCTTTAAGAATTATCAATGTCATGACCTCTGTTGTGACATCTGCAAACTGACAGAACTATTCATCTAATCATTTAAAGTGTGCAGAATTAAAAATGCTGAAAGATAAATAACACAATGAATTGTTAACCCAGTTCGGTGCAACATCACCTACATCTGGGGGCTACCAAGCCAGGAAGGAAATCCACTATTAGCATAATTACTAAACTCCCCCATTTACAACCCCTCACTTAATCTTTACCCAATGCAATTTCTGCCTAGAACCCACTAGACAAGAGACACCTCTCACTCCCTCTCAATCACAGCAGTGATAAACAATTCAATACAAACAAAGACTTTAGAAGAAACTCTTCAAAGTCACAATACTTGATTTTGCTTAACAGCTTCAATCAAGAACAATACACTCTTGCTTAAAAGCTTTGAGTGAACAATTAACGCTGTACAAATAAAAACCTAAACATGTCTACCACGATGCATCCAAAGATACAAATGGTGACTTACAAGGTCACACACAAAAGACTCTCAAAACCCTAAACTTTTATTTTACACTCAAGTTTTTCTTGTTGTGAGTGCTTTATTTCCCTTGCTTCTGCTTCTCCTTAAATAGTACTGCAGACTGGGCTTGGGCTGATAAGAAACAACATAAATTAGGTATAACCAAGTTAGCCTAATTTCCATAATTCAGATGCTGCGAATTAGGTCACAGGTGCTTCATGTTATGCCCAACCATGACTAGAATCTCGCCTGAGATAACTAAGGAGTCATAACAGGTTTCCTGAAGTATAGCCTAAGTTTCCTCTTGCAATATAACAGTAAACCTAAACATGCGCCCTGATGTCATATACTTGATGTCATAACATCCAGCATGACATTCAACACACTTTGTTCTTAGCTGACCAAACTCACCCTGCAGTACACTCTGTCGCGGTGAAATTTGGATACCAAACTATTGATTAGTTTGAATCGTTAATTCATTTTGCAACCGAACTTTGATTTGTCCAAAGGAAGGGATAAAGATCGAAATTCCCACGATGCAATGCAAATGCAAGGTTTAGAGAGTTATAGGTTCGGGGGTTGGTTAAACTTAGGGAAGGTACTAGCATCCTAAGTTTCTGTAGTACTCTACAGGAACCTCTTGTTTTATGTTTGTTTATTGCTATGTGTTTATCTGCTTAATGGTTAAAAGACCTAGGGGTTTATTTCTAAGTATACTCGATAAGATATCGCATCTTATGCCTACATATCCTTACGGGAGTGGAATCAGAGTATATTGTAGTTCACCCTAAAGGGTTTGAGGAGACCTTTGACTGTGGTCAAAGTTCCTACGGGTTTAGGGTAGTTGTTTTGATTGGGTTTAGGAGAAGAGACGAGTCTTCATTTTAAGGGAGAGATAACCACCACAAATGTGAAGGGGGTTGTAGGAAATGGTCTTTGCATCGTCTTAAGAAAAGGTCTTAAATACTCGGATGGTCGCCAAGTATGCCTTTATCACTCTTAAGGCAAAGTCCCTACATGTTTGATTGTATTGTTGTGGGGGTGGAGATTATATCTCACTTAAGATGATTAACATCTATTCTCTGATGTGTTTGAAAAAGTTTGTATTTTGTGTTTGTCTAAGTTGTAAAGAATAAAGACAAGGTCCTTCCTATGGGATAGGATCTATCCTAAGTGATCAACTTGAATGGACTCAAGGATCGAAGGGAATATGATGCATATGATGTGCAACTACACACAACGTTGAATTATGTGTAGGTTTTTCCTTTGGACGAAATGCGATGTAATAATATAAGTACGATAATGTAAATTGCGATAAGTAGATAAATTGCAAAAATGTAAACCATACACATACGCATGAAAGCGCTAAGTGAGTGTGTGAATTGTGTATGTGATTGCGGGAATAGAGTAGATAACGATAAATGTAAATACGCATGAAAGCGCTATGGTGTAGGTGCATGTGTCGTGAGTGCACGATTGATTTGTATGCTTACGCGGTTGATTGATTTTACTGTTTGACTTGTTTCGGTTTGAATAAAGAAAGTTGATTTGATTTTGGATGAGAAGTTGATTTTATTTGTAAAAGTTTTTCTTTAGTGGATAAACAATGTTGTCAATTAAAATATTATTAAAAGGTTAATTTGATTTTAATTGGCAAAAGGTTTTAAACGTGAATTAATAGGATTTTTAAGAGGAGTTTTATTAAGATAAAAAGGTTATTATAGTTTTTTTTTTAAAAGAGTCATCTTAAGTATAAAATAGATTATTATTATTTATCTAAAAATACTTATTAATTTATAAAAGGTGATTTTAAAAAAAGTGGATTAATTTAAAAGTATTAGTTTAGTTTTATAAAAAAATTTGATTTATTTTAATGGAAACTGATTAAGTGATGATAGAGATTTAATTAAAAAAAGGGTGATTAAGGGTTAATTAGTGGATAAGGGAGTTTAGTGTGTGGTGTGTGTGTGTGGTGATAGTGAGTGTTAGGTTACAGTACGAAATAAAATAGGAAATATAAAAGAGCAACAGAGAAACCCTCGTTCCCGATCGATCCCCCCCCAATCGCCGGTTCCCTCTTCGTCATCTCCCTCTTCGTCATCTCCCTCTCCATCTTCGATCATACCCTCCCTGTTTCGCTTCCGTCTTCTCGCGTCCTTTGCCTTTGTTCTTTCGTCTTTCTCCATTTCTACACACGAATCGAACAACAACAATAAATACGTTAAATGTTAGCAAAATCTCACAGATTAAATGGGCCTTGCTATGTGGAGTGTTGTTGATCGACGGTGGTTTTCGGCGGATTCGCGACGGCTGATTCACAGCATCGATGATGAAAGAGATAAGTTCTCTCTTCACGAAACTATCTAGGGTTTTATGATTTTGGGATTGTGTGTGAATCTTTGTGGATTGTGGTTTTCTGTCTGTGATATTTATGTGTGTTGTTGTGGATTTCTCTGCGTGTCCCCTTGTACTGTGTTCTAAATGCTTCTTACATAGGGTTTCAGGGGACAAAGCGAATTGAAGGAGAATAATGGGGTTTCCAGATTCGGCGGGGCATGCTTGTACCATTTTGGAAGGTAACGTTAACGCTTATAATTCTGTCAAGAAGATTTCCAATTTCGTCTGATTGCAAATGACATGTATTAATTGAAATCCCAATTTCTGATTTTTTGTATCAATTGTTTAATATTGTCCAGGTTCAATGTCTTGGATTTGGGTTGGATATTCCAATGGTATATTCTTCAGATGATTTGCTAATTTCTGACTTGTGATTTGGCAGGTGTAGCTAGCGAACGAGTTGGGCCAGAAGAGCTAACAGTCCAGGAGAAAGAAAAAAGCTCGCATCTAATACGCTTGGAGGGTTCTCACGAAGAGATGTTGGGGATGAAGCCAAGCGGAACCTTAGTTGTCAAGGTTGATGTTTCACACTGATTTTGTATATTGATGTTGTTCTGGTAGGAACCATATGGCTTGAAGTTGTTTGTGTTGTAATGCTTATGACGTTGCTCCTCTGTTGTGAATGTTTGTTTGCAGCTGCCTGCTGTTACTGATGTTGCGTGGTGGTCCAAATTGATCTTCACTCGTATTAAACTGAACAGGGACTTCCTTGTAGCTTCTAATCGAGTCGCTTATCGTTTCAGGTGTTAGTGAGGGAATGCTTCGGATGATGATGAGTTTGGTATCGAGACCAGTAGTGACGGTAATCTCCTGATCATTTGTAGCTTATTTCATGAACTGATGTTATGGCTGATACTATTGGTTGTGGTTTCAATTTCTCCTTCTTCATTTGTATGCTGGCCGGTATGGGGAAGTAGAATTCAAGCCAAATTACTTGCAACCTGTTCTCAATTGAATGTGTAATTTGATTTCTCGGTTGGGTGTTATGGGTGGCATTGAGTTTTGCTGACATCTCCCTCTTGTTTGATGTAGTTCTTAAGTTTTAATCCTTAAGCCTCAAATACCTCTGTTGAAATGCAGTTTGAGCATACATGTTGCCTGAACCTTACTGCTTGCTCACATCATAATCCGAAGTAGTTTTAGTCTCTTATTCTGACCTTTACTTTCCTGTGGCAGGTTTTGAGTTGGTGCTGGCGTGGAGGCAAACATTGTGATAAATTGAATCCTCTATGTTGAATGATACATCTGCGCGAGATGGTCTCCATCCGGCAAACTGTCACTAGTTCCGGTAAGGCTTAGTATAGGCGTTGTTATTGAGTTAGAGAAAAGACCAACTCAACTTTCACTTTATCATGTCTACTGTCGTGCAGGCCAGCATTGGACGCTGCTAACCCTCTGAAGCTTCCTCAGCATCTCCGGCAGCAGGTTTAGATCAGTTTCAACAAATGTTCCTCTTCATCTGATTGAATTCATAACAAGCTTTAATTGCTGACTTGACAAGTACGGTGGTGCAGGAAACTAGTGAGTAACTATGGCACGGAGCAGAGAAAAACTTAAGCCGGTGCTCTGGGTAATCTTCGAATTTTGCAATCATTCTAGTGTTACTTCAAATCTCTAGCTTGTTACAACATTAGCCACCAAGTCCATAATATCAACAATACTGACTGTGTTTGAGTTTCTCCTTGTATAATCTTCTCTGAACATTGCCGCTGATCTTGACAGGTTTCATCGTGTTGCCGTTGAATGCCTACTTATTGCTATGCTTGTGCCTAACTGATGCTGTGTGCAGAAACCTGGCGTCTGTTGAGCTGCTATTGCTTTTTGTTTGTCGAAATACCCGTCGATGCGACCGTGCGACTGTTGCTGGGAGAAGTCTGTTCCATAGCATTTGAAAATCAGTGTTGGTACGAGGAAATGTAGACTTTGGCCTTTGAGAAGTGTTGGAGTCTTGAAAAAAACAAGATTGTCATTTAAAGAACTCGTTGTAATTATTGTTGAACTTGTTTGTAATTTGATTTGAAATGAGTTGTTAATTGGTCTATTTAAATCCTACTGGTATTTTGACAGAGCTAGAACCCGAAGCTTTATTGTAGATTTTATCAATACCGTAACATGTTTTACTTAATAACAGCGGGGTTGTCTTGTTTTGGATTGCGAATCCTACCACCTTTATCTCCAAATGTTTTTTTTGTCTCTCGTGGAATTGTAAACACGTTGACATCCAAGTTGGATCTTAAATTCAAACTCTTCTTCGCTTTCAACAACCTTGACTTATAAGATACCAAATCCTGATCTAAATGTAGTCAGAAAGCGCATTCAAAGATGTCTTCGGTGTAATGGTCCAATACTAGCTCAAGAGTGAAAGTAATGTTAGTAAATAAAATAGATAACATAATAATAATAAATGTGATAGAAATAAACGTAATATCAGTAATAATAGTTAAGAACATAAAGTCAAATAATAGAAAAGTCTGCAAAAAGATGTGGCATCTTACGGTCAAAAATTAGGGTGCAACAGATGCCCCTATTTAAGTTACTCCTATTCGGAGATATGGAGATCGAAATCTCCGTCTTGACGAGATAGGAGGGACTTAAATACAAACATTGCACGAATTTTTGGCCCTAAGATGTCGCCAAATGCAAATGATATGCGATGATATGGAATGCAAGACATGGTCCCGTGGAGAAAAGAAATCACAGGGGGAAACCAGACGCAACACACGGGAAGAACAGGCTGACCAAAGGAGACTCCACATGGAAAGATTAGCAATCGCAAAGTGTTTGTAGATATGTTGCAAAGGCACCAGTGAGAAAAATCCAATTGAAGATCCTACTGCATATGTCAAATGTAATGATCCCAAGATATCAGTTGGAGAAGTCTAATGTCGAGTCCGGTAACTTCATGTAAGGATGCTTTTGTCAAAGCATCTATTGTCAAGAACTTCTAGGGAATCTGCTGTCGAGATTCTATGTTGTAGTCTGTTGGAGAAATATCTGTCTTCAATAATTATTTTCATGAAGACCATTTCTGGGGAGGACAGTGCAAAATAAATGCACACTTGATCCATGTTTAAAAGTTGGAAAAATGTCCGAAAAAAATGTGATTGTCAAGGACCGAAGTTCACTTCGGGGAATAATCGGAGCGAAACTGTCAAGCAAGACTCGACCATTGAGGTATGAACTCAAATGGGAATGTACTGAAGCAACCGTCTTCCACGAGGATCGAACTTCGTGAGGAAAATAGAAACATTGCGCTTTTTTTGCCTAAGGGTGACAACTCTAATTGGAATGAGGAGACACACCCAACAACTTGTGGAAAAACATGACCAAAGTGACAGAATAACACACACACAAAGATGCACAAATGCAAATGTTATGTTATCTACTTATATGATATGTGTATGCTTATGCTGACAAAACAGACGAAAGCAACGAACGGAGCTGGGATAAACATCTCGAAACAAACATCCGACCAATCTTCAAAGATAGAAGTATCACTGGGGATATTGTAGAGAAACAGATATTGGATCTTAATCCTGTTTCAGAGCTTCACAAGCTTCTATTAGGGAATAGAGATCAGTCCATTCGGGGATATAACAACTTAATCTTGCCGGATAACATGGTTGTTGAATATGTCGTAAAAACTTCACGGGGATGAAATAAACATCCGCCTCGCTAGAGAAGATTAACATTGTAGAGATCCACCAGGGTGTACAGTACCAACCACTTCACTGGGGGGATGAAGTTCAAGAAGATCTATTAAGGAGTAACATACGTCCATTTCGCTGAGGAAGGTGAAGTTGGAGAAGATTCGCTGAGGATTAAAATAGCATCTACTTCATTGGGGAAGTGAAGTTGAGCAAATCACTAGGTGTTCTTGCATCGAGAAGTTTCATCGAAGAATTGTCATGACCGCCAAAAATAAAATTTATTGGGGACATGGAGAATGTTATAAGAACAAGGTAATTCTGGCTTGATGAATTGTGTAGTAGTCTGCATTTTGGACAAAACTTATTATGCGGGAAAGATAATCTTCGCATCTCAATTGCCCCAAGTCATGAGAAGAAGTCATTCCAAGAGGATTTTACAGAAAACAAGGCGTCCCACTGTTTTCAAACTCTTAGAGATTCGCTGAATCTCGACGTAACGGACCCTGATTGGCGGTATTATGACGAGCCTTCAATCTTGCTCTAAAGGTGAAGTCAAACCTGAGCAGACCATTTGGAAGCAAACTTGCCCCAGTTTAGCAGAGTCTTCGAATTCCAATAGGACAAACTTGATGATGACGCTTGTGTGTAATTTTCTATGATATCAGGCCGAATTAACACGCGTGAAGTGTTATTCCTGAAACTGTTAATGCAACATATGTTTGTCTTGAAGTTTTTTTTGAAAAGAGATATCACAACAACTTGTGACAAAATCACTAGTTGGGATATGAATTAATTTATAAGCCAATAAATTTGAGCATAGCTCGTAGGAGTCAGGAAACGTTATCTCATTGAGTATGCTTTTGAAGTAAACCTTACTTCAATTAGGGCTTTCAAGGGTTATGTCAGTGTTTAGTTTACGATTTGTAAAACAAAGGAATAAGAGTCAAAGCTTATTCGCACCCACCCGATTTTGAAAGATGTTTATTTTCTTTGAAAGGTTTTAAGTGTTCAATCGAGCTGACTGAAAGTTTGCCCCAGATTGAAAAATGAGGTTGAAAAGAGTTAAAGAAAAATTAACTACTTCAAGTGTTTGTTATTTGGGGAATTTTGAAATAGTGCCTTACATCATCAGTAAGTTTTGTTCAAAAGCATACCACAAGAGGTTTTGCATTTTATTTCGTCATCCTCCTTCTAATTCTTCACCAAAGTGAGGAAAGATTGGGGGACAGTTGGCATTATAAATTATTTTTGAAAAACAATTTGAGTGAAAACGAATGGATTTCTTCAAGACAAACACTTATTGCACTACTTATTCAAAATAACATGTTCTTACATGCAAATTATGCTTTTAACCAAAGAAATAAAACATAAAAGGGAATGAAAGTAGATGGGTGATCAACATAACGATGTTCCATTCAAAATTGGTCTTTCTCCTTTGAAGGTTAGCACTTCACCATCTATCATCTCTTGAACTTTTCCTTGAAAAACCTTGCACTCTTCAATCGAATGCCCCAACACTCCATCATGAAATTCACAGCTGGCATTTGAGTCGAACCATGGTGGATGAGACTTCATGATTCTAGTTTTCCTGGGTGTCATCACTGAGTTTTGGATGAAGTAAGACCATAGCTGACTGTAAGTTATTGGGATAAGATCAAACCAGCGAGTTTCTTCTTTCGGAATACTCAGAGGTGCCTTCTGATTCTGAAACCGTCTTCGAACCTATCGATTCTGATGTTGATCTGCAGATGTCATCCTTCACTTATGAGGTAGTCGCTGCTCGCGCTGAGCAGGCGCTGCATATTGATGTTGGGGTACTGGATCTGACAGGATTTGATGGGAGTCCTGAATTGCATTGACGTCAACATTTCCTTCCTCTTGGGAATCATCAACTGAAATCTCTTCGTCAGTTTGGTTATTCAAATCATCTTGAATTCTTCCACTTTTGAGTGCATTCTCGATGTTTACTCCAACTTCTATAATCTTGGGGAAATCCAATGGTACAACTCCTACCATTCTAACATAATAAGAGTCTGGCAGTGTTCTCAGAAACATCTTGTTTAAATCCTTCTCGGGAAGTGGTGGATGAACTTGAGATGCTAACTCCCTCCATCGTTGGGCATATTCCTTGAAAGATTCCTCGTCATTCTTACTCATGTCCATCAATTGATCACTGTCTGGAGCCGCGTCCAAATTATAATTGTACTGCTTTATAAAAGCATCAGCTAAATCTTTAAAAGACTGAATACGATTCCTTTGTAGCTTCGTATACCATATCAAGGATGCCCCAGATAAACTCTCTTGAAAGCAGTGAATCATCAACTCGTCGTTGTCAACATAAGCAGCTATCTTCCGACAGAACATCGTCAAATGATCTCTTGGACAACTATTACCCTTGTACACTTCAAAGACAGGCATCTTAAACTTTGGAGGAATAATTACACCTGGAACCAGACATGAGTCACGAGCATTAAAATCATATGTATCAGCTCCTTTTGTCATCTTTAATTGCTCTTTGAAATCCCGAAGTTCTTTCTCCATTACATCCACCTTCATCTTAGTATGAACATTCTGAAGATTGGGTACATTTTGTAGGGGCTGAGAAGCTTGAACAACCAAGTTGTCTTGCACAGGATGAGGTTGAGTAGGAACATCCACTTGTTGAACATTGTCGTCAGAAGGAAGATCGAATAGCGGGTTAGTCACAACTCTGAAACCAGTCGTGGAATCCATATCTTACGTTCTCTGCGCTATCCTTTAGTAATACCTCAAGCTTGGTCAGATGGTCGAGATGTCAACTGACAGACAAAGACGGAAAACTGAATGAGGACATAAAGGAGAAAGGACTCATGCACATGTAAATGCTGGATGCATGATGCGAGAATGCATAATGCTAATGCAAGAATGTAAGGATGAAATGTTTCACGGAACTCAAGTTCTTATAAACATTACAGAGTACCAAAGAAAATCATTTTAATATTTTTATGCATATATATTTTTATTTTATCAGATTACAAATAAATATCCTCTTAAGAGTCCTAACATAATAGCTAAATAAAAGCTAAGAAAGCCCTAAGGAAGTCCTTCATCTTGTTTGTTGCTTTGTTCCTCCACTTGGATCTCCTTGAAGGTAAGCTCGTCCATGATCAAAGTCTAAAGAGTAGTTTGATAGAGGAAAATAAATCCTCCATCCTTTCTTTTGCTCTTGTTGGAAAATGAGAAATGGATCCCTTGTTTACTTGGATCTTTGATGATGATGAGAGTCTTTTGAACTTCTAATGGTCCTCCATGTTAAGGGAAGCCTTCTATTGATGTTCAATGATAAGGAAGTCTCTTGTATTTGTCCTTTGGAATTTCTTAATTCTTCAATTGATGCCCCTAACTCCCTTAGGTCATCAAAGCTAGGACTCTTAAAAGAATATTTCAAAAAAAAAAAAAAATTCTATTTGTAATCTATGTTGGTTTTGTAATGTTTATAAATAAACTAGGAATTCCATGAAACCGATGCAATATGATGCTTTATGGATGCAACAAGCACAGGTAAACACATAGATGCATAAAGATAAACAAACAAAGGGGCGCCCTAGGTTTGCAACGAGCATGGAGCCAAAGGTATACCCATTCCCAAAGGTTGTGGACTAAAGGTTGTTGGTATCTGCCGAACAAGGTTCTAATGAAGGTTCCCAAAGTCGTTAGCCCATCTTTCGGATATTATCAACTTCCCAAGTACTCGGTGGTTAATAATATTCTCAAGAGAACTTCTTTTGAGTGTAGCATCGCGTAGCACTATTTCGGGGGTACCCCCTCATAGTCTCGCACTACATCCTAATAAAGGCCAAAGTGGGGTTAAGGTAACTACGGTCCTCAATATCATAGGCTCCAACATCGAAGATAGTGCATGTTTTCACGATTAAAGACTCGTTCAACAATACAATTTTCGAGAGGGCCTCAATTGAGCGTGATTTTCAAGTCAGCTTGGTCGGGATTCCACCCCCTATAAGCCTCTTTGAACATATCACTATCCTATCTTAAGTTCACTCAAGTCCGGGTGTAGGACTTTGTCTCACCACTCAAGAGTATCAACCCAAGAATACAAATAAATAAGCAAGTAAACAAATAAGCAAATATAAGCAAATATAAAGAAATAAAACAAGATAGGGAGACCCACTGAGAGTTCCCCAGTGAAGTCGCCATTTCTGTCGCGGTGAAATTTGGATACCAAACTATTGATTAGTTTGAATCGTTAATTCATTTTGCAACCGAACTTTGATTTGTCCAAAGGAAGGGATAAAGATCGAAATTCCCACGATGCAATGCAAATGCAAGGTTTAGAGAGTTATAGGTTCGGGGGTTGGTTAAACTTAGGGAAGGTACTAGCATCCTAAGTTTCTGTAGTACTCTACAGGAACCTCTTGTTTTATGTTTGTTTATTGCTATGTGTTTATCTGCTTAATGGTTAAAAGACCTAGGGGTTTATTTCTAAGTATACTCGATAAGATATCGCATCTTATGCCTACATATCCTTACGGGAGTGGAATCAGAGTATATTGTAGTTCACCCTAAAGGGTTTGAGGAGACCTTTGACTGTGGTCAAAGTTCCTACGGGTTTAGGGTAGTTGTTTTGATTGGGTTTAGGAGAAGAGACGAGTCTTCATTTTAAGGGAGAGATAACCACCACAAATGTGAAGGGGGTTGTAGGAAATGGTCTTTGCATCGTCTTAAGAAAAGGTCTTAAATACTCGGATGGTCGCCAAGTATGCCTTTATCACTCTTAAGGCAAAGTCCCTACATGTTTGATTGTATTGTTGTGGGGGTGGAGATTATATCTCACTTAAGATGATTAACATCTATTCTCTGATGTGTTTGAAAAAGTTTGTATTTTGTGTTTGTCTAAGTTGTAAAGAATAAAGACAAGGTCCTTCCTATGGGATAGGATCTATCCTAAGTGATCAACTTGAATGGACTCAAGGATCGAAGGGAATATGATGCATATGATGTGCAACTACACACAACGTTGAATTATGTGTAGGTTTTTCCTTTGGACGAAATGCGATGTAATAATATAAGTACGATAATGTAAATTGCGATAAGTAGATAAATTGCAAAAATGTAAACCATACACATACGCATGAAAGCGCTAAGTGAGTGTGTGAATTGTGTATGTGATTGCGGGAATAGAGTAGATAACGATAAATGTAAATACGCATGAAAGCGCTATGGTGTAGGTGCATGTGTCGTGAGTGCACGATTGATTTGTATGCTTACGCGGTTGATTGATTTTACTGTTTGACTTGTTTCGGTTTGAATAAAGAAAGTTGATTTGATTTTGGATGAGAAGTTGATTTTATTTGTAAAAGTTTTTCTTTAGTGGATAAACAATGTTGTCAATTAAAATATTATTAAAAGGTTAATTTGATTTTAATTGGCAAAAGGTTTTAAACGTGAATTAATAGGATTTTTAAGAGGAGTTTTATTAAGATAAAAAGGTTATTATAGTTTTTTTTTTTAAAAGAGTCATCTTAAGTATAAAATAGATTATTATTATTTATCTAAAAATACTTATTAATTTATAAAAGGTGATTTTAAAAAAAGTGGATTAATTTAAAAGTATTAGTTTAGTTTTATAAAAAAATTTGATTTATTTTAATGGAAACTGATTAAGTGATGATAGAGATTTAATTAAAAAAAGGGTGATTAAGGGTTAATTAGTGGATAGGGGAGTTTAGTGTGTGGTGTGTGTGTGGTGATAGTGAGTGTTAGGTTACAGTACGAAATAAAATAGGAAATATAAAAGAGCAACAGAGAAACCCTCGTTCCCGATCGATCCCCCCCCCAATCGCCGGTTCCCTCTTCGTCATCTCCCTCTTCGTCATCTCCCTCTCCATCTTCGATCATACCCTCCCTGTTTCGCTTCCGTCTTCTCGCGTCCTTTGCCTTTGTTCTTTCGTCTTTCTCCATTTCTACACACGAATCGAACAACAACAATAAATACGTTAAATGTTAGCAAAATCTCACAGATTAAATGGGCCTTGCTATATGGCGTGTTGTTGATCGACGGTGGTTTTCGGCGGATTCGCGGCGGCTGATTCACGGCATCGATGATGAAAGAGATAAGTTCTCTCTTCACGAAACTATCTAGGGTTTTATGATTTTGGGATTGTGTGTGAATCTTTGTGGATTGTGGTTTTCTGTCTGTGATATTTATGTGTGTTGTTGTGGATTTCTCTGCGTGTCCCCTTGTACTGTGTTCTAAATGCTTCTTATATAGGGTTTCAGGGGACAAAGCGAATTGAAGGAGAATAATGGGGTTTCCAGATTCGGCGGGGCATGCTTGTACCATTTTGGAAGGTAACGTTAACGCTTATAATTCTGTCAAGAAGATTTCCAATTTCGTCTGATTGCAAATGACATGTATTAATTGAAATCCCAATTTCTGATTTTTTGTATCAATTGTTTAATATTGTCCAGGTTCAATGTCTTGGATTTGGGTTGGATATTCCAATGGTATATTCTTCAGATGATTTGCTAATTTCTGACTTGTGATTTGGCAGGTGTAGCTAGCGAACGAGTTGGGCCAGAAGAGCTAACAGTCCAGGAGAAAGAAAAAAGCTCGCATCTAATACGCTTGGAGGGTTCTCACGAAGAGATGTTGGGGATGAAGCCAAGCGGAACCTTAGTTGTCAAGGTTGATGTTTCACACTGATTTTGTATATTGATGTTGTTCTGGTAGGAACCATATGGCTTGAAGTTGTTTGTGTTGTAATGCTTATGACGTTGCTCCTCTGTTGTGAATGTTTGTTTGCAGCTGCCTGCTGTTACTGATGTCGCGTGGTGGTCCAAATTGATATTCACTCGTATTAAACTGAACAGGGACTTCCTTGTAGCTTCTAATCGAGTCGCTTATCGTTTCAGGTGTTAGTGAGGGAATGCTTCGGATGATGATGAGTTTGGTATCGAGACCAGTAGTGACGGTAATCTCCTGATCATTTGTAGCTTATTTCATGAACTGATGTTATGGCTGATACTATTGGTTGTGGTTTCAATTTCTCCTTCTTCATTTGTATGCTGGCCGGTATGGGGAAGTAGAATTCAAGCCAAATTACTTGCAACCTGTTCTCAATTGAATGTGTAATTTGATTTCTCGGTTGGGTGTTATGGGTGGCATTGAGTTTTGCTGACATCTCCCTCTTGTTTGATGTAGTTCTTAAGTTTTAATCCTTAAGCCTCAAATACCTCTGTTGAAATGCAGTTTGAGCATACATGTTGCCTGAACCTTACTGCTTGCTCACATCATAATCCGAAGTAGTTTTAGTCTCTTATTCTGACCTTTACTTTCCGGTGGCAGGTTTTGAGTTGGTGCTGGCGTGGAGGCAAACATTGTGATAAATTGAATCCTCTATGTTGAATGATACATCTGCGCGAGATGGTCTCCATCCGGCAAACTGTCACTAGTTCCGGTAAGGCTTAGTATAGGCATTGTTATTGAGTTAGAGAAAAGACCAACTCAGCTTTCACTTTATCATGTCTACTGTCGTGCAGGCCAGCATTGGACGCTGCTAACCCTCTGAAGCTTCCTCAGCATCTCCGGCAGCAGGTTTAGATCAGTTTCAACAAATGTTCCTCTTCATCTGATTGAATTCATAACAAGCTTTAATTGCTGACTTGACAAGTACGGTGGTGCAGGAAACTAGTGAGTAGCTATGGCACGGAGCAGAGAAAAACTTAAGCCGGTGCTCTGGGTAATCTTCGAATTTTGCAATCATTCTAGTGTTACTTCAAATCTCTAGCTTGTTACAGCATTAGCCACCAAGTCCATAATATCAACAATACTGACTGTGTTTGAGTTTCTCCTTGTATAATCTTCTCTGAACATTGCCGCTGATCTTGACAGGTTTCATCGTGTTGCCGTTGAATGCCTACTTATTGCTATGCTTGTGCCTAACTGATGCTGTGTGCAGAAACCTGGCGTCTGTTGAGCTGCTATTGCTTTTTGTTTGTCGAAATACCCGTCGATGCGACCGTGCGACTGTTGCTGGGAGAAGTCTGTTCCATAGCATTTGAAAATCAGTGTTGGTACGAGGAAATGTAGACTTTGGCCTTTGAGAAGTGTTGGAGTCTTGAAAAAAACAAGATTGTCATTTAAAGAACTTGTTGTAATTATTGTTGAACTTGTTTGTAATTTGATTTGAAATGAGTTGTTAATTGGTCTATTTAAATCCTACTGGTATTTTGACAGAGCTAGAACCCGAAGCTTTATTGTAGATTTTATCAATACCGTAACATGTTTTACTTAATAACAGCGGGGTTGTCTTGTTTTGGATTGCGAATCCTACCACCTTTATCTCCAAATGTTTTTTTTGTCTCTCGTGGAATTGTAAACACGTTGACATCCAAGTTGGATCTTAAATTCAAACTCTTCTTCGCTTTCAACAACCTTGACTTATAAGATACCAAATCCTGATCTAAATGTAGTCAGAAAGCGCATTCAAAGATGTCTTCGGTGTAATGGTCCAATACTAGCTCAAGAGTGAAAGTAATGTTAGTAAATAAAATAGATAACATAATAATAATAAATGTGATAGAAATAAACGTAATATCAGTAATAATAGTCAAGAACATAAAGTCAAATAATAGAAAAGTCTGCAAAAAGATGTGGCATCTTACGGTCAAAAATTAGGGTGCAACACACTCCTGCAGAATCATCTTCATAACAGTAGAAACAAATATATTATAGTTTCCTAAAAAGTCTCAGAGATCCTTTTTATGAACACCAATCAAATCTGCACTTTCATGTTATGAATATCTTTGACCTGCACACACTTGATGAGATATATCCAACAAGATCTCATCAAACCAAACCACTTCTGTCAAGTGATATAAAATAGCAGCTCCTGCTGTACTAGACAGCGATGTCATGACATTGGTAAAAACATCCTGATTAAAACACATGACAAAAGTACTGTCATCAGCTTCTGTTGTACCAGACAACAATGTCATGACATTGGTAATGACATCCTGATTAAAACACATGACAGTAGTACTATCATCACCTCCTGCTGTACCAGACAACAATGTCATGACATTGGTAATGACATCCTGATTAAAACACATGACAGCAGTACTGTCATAACAGCAGATGGATGTCACGACATCTGTCTTGACATCATGACAACAGTTCTGTCACCACAGCAGACGAAGATGTTATAACATCTTACTTAACATCAGTGCAGAATCATGTTTTACCAAAATTTAGCCAATCATAGAACCATGGATAATCATGGAACTAAAAATCTCCCCCTTTGGCAAATTTTGGCTAAAACAACCAAACAAACTTATCAGGATAGCAACAGCAGTAGTTTTCTTCAAATACATCCAGCCTCACAAACTATCATGCTCCCCCTTAATAGTTGCATCCAGCAAGCAACAGAAAAATACTATTCTTCCCTTAGCAGTAGCATTAACACTCATTAACACTTTACTCCCCCTTTTTTTAGCCAAAAATTGACAACAATTGGAGTAAATGTACACAAATAACAGAGCCAACCCAAAAACTGAAGCATAATCACCATACTTTAAAGCAAGACTCAGCTGACAACCTGCACATGGTGTCCAAATCTCCAGACTGCCATCTCACAACCTCCGATGAGATACACAAGCTGCTTGAAAACTGCACCATCAAACACTGTAAGCTCAATCCTGATGTGTATAGATCTAGATACCACAGCTCCTTGAAAATACATCCTCCACATTATATTTCAGCATGGAGTTACCCCATGACCATTGAATCTTGAGTTCTTGCCTTGTCTGAAGCTGCACCTTCAGGAATGACACTTTTGACATCACCAATTAAAGGATAATCAATTAACTACTTGCCACAAGTAACAATTGATTTTAAATCCCCAATTTGAGACACACAAATATTCTGCAGAGAAAAATAAATTCTCCCAGACAGTAACCCATGTTGTTTCCTAGGTCATTCATAATAAGTAAGCACATACCTAGTTCAAACCAACAGCCAGACTCAAAAACATATTGTCAAGGCAAAAAAAAGTACACCAGCCAGCACAACGTCAAGACATCTTGTCTGACATTACAACCTCATTAGTGGTTCAAGAACACAAGCTTGCCTGAGATTCAACAACCTTTATACACAGCTTCATATCAGCATGATGTCAACACAAGTAGTGCATCTACACTTCAGACAGATACACAACTCTCCTTGTCATGGTAATCAACACTCCCCCTAAAAGAGAGAACCCAAACACATGAAGAACCACTTCATCACACACTGCAACTTTACACTCCTTGGTTCACAAACCATGCTGGACCCAAACCTAATAGCAGAAGTAGTTGCAGGATAGGCATGTTTCCTTGACTTCCATATGCACAAGACAAAGTTGATGATGACTTGAACTTCATCTTCACCAGTCATACAAGACAAAACACTTGGATAGAGGCCCAAAAATCTGATTTGATCCATTGATACCCATGAGCTAGAGCAGCAACATAATGTCACAACATTTGGTATGACATTCCATCCTCCTCGAGACAGACAATCACAAACTCCTTGAAACCACAAATGACCTTGAACAATAACTGTACTATTGCAGCAACAGATCCTAGAAGTATAACTCCCCATATCAAGGATAACTAGTGCTCTTTTTCCAGAAGCACGTGAATGGAAAACATAAGACTCATCTTCATGTCTTCAAGAGCTCACTCTTTGTTCAACACACCTGCTAAACGCATTCACTTACTGCTTGAACCACAAACAACTAATACACCCATCAGACAAAAGCTCTCCCCCTATCTTTTATAAAAGATGCTCCAAGATCACCACAGTATCTCAAGACCAACCTCATGCTCATACAGTGAGAAGGTACCAAACTACTCCACATCTTACCTGCAGTAGAAGAAACCACTTCTCCACAGATATTCTGACCTTAGCCTGAGTCAGAGAACAAGATAGGCACCCCATAATCCAAAACATTCTTTCCTCATCATTCTCCCATATGATAAGTTAGAACACTTCTAGTTTAACTGGTGACTATTCACTTCCATATAACTCATCATAGTCCATATTTTTATGCAATGAACCACTCCAGTCTTGTACCATACCTTCACATCCTACTCCAAGACAGTCCCTTTACCTCATCATTCTTCCGTATGACAAGATAGAGTACTTCTTAGTGAAGATGTGAATCACAAGTTCAACAGATCTTCAAGACCAGCTTGATCAAATCCATCTCCAAAAGAATGTAATCTTCAATAAGCAACTTAGGGCTTCTACCACAAGCTCCAATATATGAATAGAATTAGAACCTTCTTTGGTCTTCAAACAACTACCCTTCTGCACAAGAGTAATTTAAGCACACTTCTTTAAATAACCAAATGCCATTGTTTGGTTACTCAGCTGCTTCAAGAGCTCTAGAGACTCTTCTAATCCACCAAGCAAACTTGATCTTCAAGTTACATGTCTTACTTGCTCCATAGCAAGGCATCTTAGATACACCAAGACTTGGACCTGTGACATCTACTTCTTCTCACAGCTCCTGCAAACTGAAGTTTCTGCTTGATGTCACAACATCTGATCAGACATCCTGCTGGTGAATTTAGTCCTTCATTATTCCATTTAGAAGAACCTCATCAAGAGTTCCATGTTCATATAGACTTGATTACCAATAGCAAGTTTGAGTAGACAGCCTGTATTCTGCTTTCTTGTATCACAAAAAATCCCTTTGAAGTGCATTTGCTTCATAAAACTCCTCTTTAAAGAAACCAAACATGCCAAAACTTTATTCTTTAGAGAAGATTAGTCACAAGAGATCTTTATAGAAGGAATCCCTCTTTCCTTAAGTAGAGACTTCTTCAGAAGGCCAGAGATAACTGCTACTTATCCTTGTCCTCCAAGATGAGAAAGGTCACATGCTCCTATGCACTTAGATCAGAAATAAACTGATCCAAGCAGTGTTATCACCAGCACCATATTCTAGACAAGTTTCTTGCTAGGAAACTTTCTAGATAAATATCAGATGCTTCTAGTAGTGACTAGAATACACCTGCTGCAGTCTAATAAACTTATCCAAGAAAAATGTCTTCATCTTCACTTCCATCAGCACTACATTCTAGTCTTAGTTTCTTGCCAGGAAACTTACTAGAATAAAGACAGATCCTACCACACATGAGTATGGTAACAAGATCATCAGCTATCATACTTTTGTACAATCTCTGCTGATGGAATGTCTCAACATCTGGTTGAACATCAGATCCTTGAAGTAGACAAAGTAGATCAAGGGCCTAATGCTTGTGCAACAATTGATGAGACACCTTGATCATCAACTAAGGATAATCCATTAAACATTTGAGAATATCTCAAATAGCAATGAATCTTAAATCCTTATAATAAGTCCTTCTCTGAACTTCAGCAATCTTGAACTTCATGGATAGCCAATTAAATACGTGTGCATTCCATAAGTAAAAATTGGTCTTAAATCCACACATCTTGTCAAGAAGACCATTTGTACTTTAGCAATACCAAAAGTATTCTTTAGTTAAAGGATCTTTAATGTTGAAACATAAGGGATGACATCCTTGACTCAACCTCCCTATGACTTCCTCAGCTGATAGAATCCCTGCAAGTCATGAGTGGTGAAAATAAATCACCTCCCACTATTTTCTCTAACACAGCCTACAGCAACCTGCCATAGCCATATATCACATTGTACACAGTATGCACAATACTCTCTCAGGGCTACCAGAGTTCTTTCATCAGAAAAAAATATGCAGCGGAACCACCAAAAGAACATCTCCAACATGCCCAAAAAAATGTCAGAACATTCAACAGGTCATTGGAGCTCCTATATCAGAGGGTACAACAGCAGATACACAGAATCCTTCATAAGCAGGAGTGAACACACACTTCTCCTTAAATCCATAAGCAGTAGCTCAAACATTTAGCAAGATCAGCAAATCAGCTACCACTTCTCCTTGTTTAAACCACCAAAAAGTATCTCCCAAGATCTCATCCAGAACAGACAGGATACCTGCTATAATACCAATTGAAATTTTGGGATGCAGATCTTAGATGTCCCAAGAACATTGATCTCTGCTAAAATAGAACAAGGACAGAACATGACCATTTTAAATCCCTTTAAGAATTACCAATGTCATGACCTCTGTTTTGACATCTGCAGACTGACATAACTATTTATCTAATCGTTTAAAGTGTGCAAAATTTAAAATGCTAAAAGATAAATAACACAATTAATTGTTAACCAAATTCGGTGCAACATCACCTACATCTAGGGGCTACCAAGCCAGAAAGGAAATCCACTATTAGCAGAATTAATTCAGAGATAAACTCCCCCGTTTACAATCCCTCACTTAATCTCTACCCAATACAATTTCTACCTAGAACCCACTAGACAAGAGACACCTCTCACTCCCCATCAATCACAGCAGTGATAAACAATTCAATACAAACAAAGACTTTAGAAGACACTCTTCAAAGTTAAAATACTTGATTTTACTTAACAGCTTCAATCAAGAACAATACACTCTTGCTTAAAAGCTTTGAGTGAATAATTAACATTGTACAAATAACAGCCTAAACATGTCTACCACGATGCATCCAAAGATACAAAGGGTGACTTACAAGGTCACACACAAAAGACTCTCAAAACCCTAAACCTTTATTTTACACTCAAGTTTTTCTTGTTGTGAGTGCTTTATTTCCCTTGCTTCTACTCCTCCTTAAATAGTACTGCAGACTGGGCTTGGGCTGATCAAAAACAACATAAATTAGGTATAACCAAGTTAGCCTAATTTCCATAATTCAGATGCTGCGAATTAGGTCACAGCTGCTTCATGTTATGCCCAGCCCTGACTAGAATCTCGCCTGAGATAACTAAGGAGTCATAACAGGTTTTCTGAAGTATAGCCTGAGTTTCCTCTTGCAATATAACAGTAAACCTAAAACCGCGCCCTGATGTCATATGCTTGATGTTATAACCAGTGTTTTAAAAACCGGACCGGACCGGCCGGTCGGACCGGTCGAACCGGGAACCGGCCTATTAACCGGTCTGGTTTACTAGTTCGATCGTCTGTGTCATCAAACCGGTGAAAACCGGGAAAAATCGGGTTGGACCGGGAAAAACCGGGTTTAGGGTCGGACCGGTTCTAATGCATTTTTTATTTTTTAATTAAAATTTAAATGCAAAAGTTATAAAAATTTTAAAAAAAAATTTTGTTTTGATTGTTTTGAAATAATTTTACGTAGACATTAGAGTTATTTTGTTATAAATTATTCAATTATATTATATTGCAATTAGATTTTGTAATTTTGTATTATTTTGTTATGTGTGATACATTTGTTTAAAATTTGAATTTAAATTATGAACTTGTGAATTTATGATATGATATTTTCAAAAAATTTAATTACTAGTTATATTTTTTTAGAAACTGAATCATCCGGTTCGACCGATTTTATATCTATATAATGACAAGTCTATTCAACCGAGTTATCCGGTTTAATCCGATTTAGTCATGCGGTTCGTCCAGTGACCCAGTGGTTCGACCGATAAACCAGTGACCCAATACCCTCACCGGTTCGATGACCGGTCCGGTTTTTAAAACACTAGTTATAACATCCAGCATGACATCCAACACACTTTGTTCTTAGCTGACCAAACTCACCCTGCAGTACACTCCTGCAGAATCTTCTTCATAACAGTAGAAACCAGTGTTTTAAAAACCGGACCGGACCGGCCGGTCGGACCGGTCGAACCGGGAACCGGCCTATTAACTGGTCTGGTTTACTAGTTCGATCGTATGTGTCATCAAACTGGTGAAAACCGGGAAAAATCGGGTTGGACCGGGAAAAACCGGGTTTAGGGTCGGACTGGTTCTAATGCATTTTTTATTTTTTAATTAAAATTTAAATGCAAAAGTTATAAAAATTAAAAAAAAAATTTTGTTTTGATTGTTTTGAAATAATTTTACGTAGACATTAGAGTTATTTTGTTATAAATTATTCAATTATATTATATTGCAATTAGATTTTGTAATTTTGTATTATTTTGTTATGTGTGATACATTTGTTTAAAATTTGAATTTAAATTATGAACTTGTGAATTTATGATATGATATTTTTAAAAAATTTAATTACTAGTTATATTTTTTTAGAAACTGAATCATCCGGTTCGACCGATTTTATATCTATATAATGACAGGTCTATTCAACCGAGTTATCCGGTTTAATCCGGTTTAGTCATGCGGTTCGACCAGTGACCCAGTGGTTCGACCGATAAACCAGTGACCCAATACCCTCACCGGTTCGATGACCGGTCCGGTTTTTAAAACACTGGTAGAAACAAATATATTATAGTTTCCTAAAACGTCTCAGAGATTCTTTTTATGAACACCAATTAAATCTGCACTTTCATGTTATGAATATCTTTGACCTGCACACACTTGATGAGATATATCCAACAAGATCTCATCAAACCAAACCACTTATGTCAAGTGATATAAAATAGCAGCTCCTGTTGTACCAGACAACGATGTCATGACATTGGTAATGACATCCTGATTAAAACACATGACAGCAGTACTGTCATCAGCTCCTGCTGTACCAGATAGCAATGTCATGACATTGGTAATGACATCCTGATTAAAACACATGACAGCAGTACTATCATCAGCTCCTGCTGTACCAGATAGCAATGTGATGACATTGGCAATGACATCCTGATTAAAACACATGATAGCAGTATTTTCATAACAACAGATGGATGTCACCACATCTGTCTTGACATCATGACAACAGTTCTGTCACCACAGCAGATGGAGATGTTATAACATCTTGCTTAACATCAGTGCAGAATCATGTTTTACCAAAATTTAGCCAATCATAGAACCATGGACAATCATGGAACTAATAGTAGTCATGATATGATAAATACTCTGACTCAACAGATGGGTACCATATTTAACCCATTGACTCAAAACACAAACCAGAGTTACCAGCAGTTGGAAACTCAAATGAATCAGATTGCTGATTTTTTCGACACTCCTCTAACACAGGTTCGACCTGATAATCAACCCCAAGTCATTCGACAGGCTCATAACTAAGGGGAAATTTTGGAGGAAAATACTATGAACCAGGGATAATAAGTTATGCCCTAAGTGGTCGAGCAAGATATACCCAGGGAGCCAGAGCATCCGCTTGTCTTGATAGTCAATTGAAGCCATAACGTCGACCAAGTTATCCATCAAGTTCGACAGAAATTTGTTAGGAGAGAATAACCTGGCTACCATTATCGAGAGGATAATGGCTGAAAATGGGGTGAATATGGGCCTACATAGGCCAAATTATACATCTCCCCTTTTGGAGTACGTGTTGTAGACTAAACTGCCAAGGGGTTGGAAAGTCCCTAAGTTCACAAAGTTTGTTGGTGATACTTATGAGTCTACTGTCGAGCACATTACCCGATATTTGACTAAGGTAGGAGACATGGCTAATAATGAGAATTTAAGAATGAGATATTTCCCTAGTTCACTCACAAAGAATGCGTTCACATGGTTTATTACCCTTCATGCTCATTCAATCAATGACTGGAATCAATTATAGAGGTTATTCCATGAGAAGTTTTATATGGGGTAATCCAAGATCAGTTTGAAATAATTGTCGAGCATGAAGCAAAAGTTTGCTGAATCAATCGACAATTACTTGAATCAATTCTGTTTATTGAAAACAAGGTGTTTCACCCAAGTGCCTGAACATGAGCTTGTCAAAATGGTCGCTGGGGGATTAGATTACTCCATTAGGAAGAAGCTAGTCACACAATATCTGAGATATGGCCCAGTTGGCAGATAGAGTTCGACAGGTCGAAAGACTGAAGGTCGAGAAAGTCAAAGTGAGTAAGGATAAGAAAGAGTGTGTGGCTTACATCGGTATGGAAAAAAATGACTTAAGATTTCGACATGGCTGAGTTTGAGGAGAGTGAAAATCAGATTGAAGTTGTGTACCCAAATGTTGTGAGGGGCTGGTGGAATTTCTATACAGGTGCAAAGCTGAAGACTCAGAGGTAATGTTGTGTCCTTAATGCATTGTTGTATTTGATAAGAAACCAGCTAGGAAGGTCGAGAGCACCCAAAAAGCAAAAGAAAGGGAGAATTCGATGAAGAATAAGCCCCTGTTTTATTTCGATAAGAGAGAGGTGCCACAAAAGAAAGAACAGGTACATGCTCAGTAGAAGACTATGCCTAGTACCTACATACTGACACCCAATGCTCCTCAGGGGAAGTGGACCAAGCTTGTTGGGAAATAACAAGCTGGAAATCCTAAGTGGAGGAACTTTGAGATGGGTCGAGGGTCTTCTATGACTTATCGAGAGAATTTCCAAATGACAGAGAGGTGCTCTTATGGGCCTAGTAATTACAAAGGTAAAAATACCATGTCTAGGACATAATGGAAGAGGTTTTAGAGAAAGAAAAGGTTGAGAGAGATGTTGCAGATTTGAGTAACAATAAGCAACATCAAAAGAAAGAAAATGGTCGAATGAAGAAGCCAGTAGGAAGGAAGCTTTTCTCTCTCGAGACAAGTCAGACGAAAGGAAAAGTCAAAGAAAAGGAGCAGGAAAAGGAAGATGAGTTAGTAACAGAAAATTTCACTATGGGTCGAAAGGATATTTCAACGTCTTGTGCAATATATTTTTTGTGCTTCCTAGGGAGTATGATTGTGTGACAAAAGTTACTGGGATTGAAGATTGTGAGGAAGAAGCGCTGGCGAAATACAGACCATTATGTTATTTTGTGATGAACAACGAGTGTATTGAGGAACAAAATGCGTTCTTCGAAAGAACCCATGAGGGCATGAAAATCCACATAAATCCCTTCTTCATAAGGGAAAAGGTCGAGAGCACTACGGTGAATAAAATTCTGGTGGACTATGGGGCAGCTGTGAATTTGATGCCTCATTTCTTGTTGGCTAAGATAGGCAAATTTGATACGAATTTAAAGCCCCATAACATGGTGATTTCTAATTATAAGGGTAAAAATGGCTAGACTAGGGGTCATCCAAGTATATATAACAATGGGATCCATCACCCGACCCACAGTCTTTATGGTGATAACATCGAGGGCTAGTTATAACATGTTGTTCGGACGAAAATTGATACATGGAGTGGGGGAGGTCCCTCCATTCCTCCACCAAAGGATAATGATCTGGCGCGAGGATGGAATATTCGAGAACATTGAAGCTAGTCAGGGATAATATATGGCCGAAGTGAACCATGTGGACAAAAGAAATTTTGACAAAAATTTGGCCAACATAGCGCCATGTGCGCCAACATAGTTAGCCTACATGCCTTTAGAGGATGCATTTTATTCTTTGAAACTCCACCCTACCCATGGGTTCAAATGGGATCGAGAGATTATATGATTCATACATAATTCGACCAACAGGCTGGGGAGATAAATTCATTGATGATGACTAAGTTCGATGCATTAAATTGAATCACGACCTATGTGGCCGAGAACAGACTCGAAGCAGATTTGGAAGCCGAAATACCACATATGAATGTGGAAGCTAATGAAGTAAAATGTTCGATGTAATTTAAATAATCAACATTAGACTTCAACCAGTCGAATAGCCACGATCCACAGTCTTAGAAGATGATTGTCGAAAAGGCTAGAGGCTTGATTGTATTTATGAAGATGAGCCTTTAGGCTTTGAGAAGGATTCGGTCGCGTATGTCACAAAGATGCAACCTTAAGATCCACTTGAAGAAATAGATTTGGGCGATGTGACTACCAAAAAGCCGACTTACATCAGTGCTAACATCGATCCAAATATGAGGTTAGAATTCATTATGTTACTTAAATAATTTATAGATTATTTTGCCTGGGATTATAACGAAAGCTAAGTTTGAGCATGGAATTGGTGGAGTTAAAACTGCCAATAAAGGAAGGTAAGAAGCTAGTCAAGCAGACACCTAGGCAGTTTGCTCCAAAAATCATGTATAAGATAAAGGAAAAGATTGAAAGACTCCTAAAAAGCAAGTTCTTCAGAACAGTGAGGCATGTCAAATGGCTTGCCAATTTCGTTCTAGTAATTAAGAAAAATGGAACATTAAGGGTTTGTGCCGATTTCAGAGATCTAAACGATGCAGCTCCAAAGAACGAATTCCCAACGCCCGCCGCTAAGATGTTGGTTGAGTCAACAACGGGTTTCGAATACCTTAGTATGTTAGATGGTTATTTTGGTTATAACCAAATTTTCATTGCAAATGAAGATGTGTCGAAGACGGAATTTTGATGCTTGGGAGTTTTAGGCACCTACGAGTTGGTAGTGATGCCATTTGGCTTGAAGAATGTTGGGGCAACTGTTAAGTGCAAATTTTGACTTAAAATGAACTATCTTTCTTGGCAGTTTTAAACTCATTTCTCATGTATAATAGATTTAATTCTCGTTATTGTGTGATTCTTCAATTATATTGCAAATACCTTTGGATTCTTTGATGTATGTGTTATTATGCAGAAATTAGGCATAAAACATCAATGAGTAAGTGTTATATGCCAAACTTTGCTTATTTGATCTCTTAAATGTTAGCATCTTTCATTCTTTTTGTAGAGAAATTGAATTGAGTCACTCTTGTTTTTGATGATATGCTTCATTGTGTGAAAATGTCTTGTTTGCATTTATGTGTATGCTATTGTGCAGGAATTAGGCACAAAATATGAAGAATAAGACACAAAACATGTGACAAGGAAACCAAGTCAGCAGCAAAACATCAAGAAGTTCGCACAACGAACTTCCTAGCAAAGTTGCCCAAAAAAACACCATCAAGTTTGCACAACGAACTTTCTAGCAAAGGTAATTGGGAACTTGACATTGTTCATACATAAAGAAAAGGAGCCTAAATTCGTTGTGTGGAGGAAGTAGTGAAGAGTTCGCTAGAGCGAAGAAGAAGAGAATACCTAACGAACACCTCAGACTTGAGGCAATAAGTATTTGGATAAAAGTTCGTTGTGCGAAGTTTACAGCGAAGCCTTCGTAATGCAAAGGATTCTTCTTACAACGAACATGTGGAAATAGCTCAGGGGTGTGTTCACTGTACACTGGTACTTTAACTACCATTTTTTATTGTTCGCTAGGCGAACAAATTATTTGCACTACGAATTTGACAACTCAGCAACATGTCTATAAGTAGTGTGTGCCACTTTTTGCCAAAATATCTTTTCTTTTGTATCTTTCATAATTTGATATTTTTCAGCATAAAAACCCTAGTTTCTCCATTTTCATCATCTTTTAGCCATCTTTCACAAAAAGAAGGTGGATTCCCATCCAATGTCGATTATTCGACTCAGATGTTGATCAACCTTCTTCCAAAACTTGTTGCTCAAGCTATCATGGAAATGGGTTGCTAAAACCTCTCTTGTGTCAGGGTTAGAGGTAGCTAGTTCTGATTTTATGTATTCTTCTTAATCTTTTGTATGTGAACAAGGCTTTGATCAATATAGATGAAGTTATTTGCTATCTTTTGTTATATCTATGGTTTGGATTGCTTTAGACATGAACTTTTCAAGTCTTGACATAATTTCTTCATCTATCAACTATACAAACTCTAGACATAGATTTGGAAGTTGATATTCGCATTGTATTGATCTTAATAATTATTTTTTCGAGTGTTATTTAGAGAGATCATTTAACGATCGAAACAATAACATTCACGAAATTGCTTTAGAGATGAACGTTTTTGCGAGGATACACGATTATGTTGGATAAAACTAAGTTCACATATTTGATTGGTTGGATACGTTTAAGACGGATTAGTGAACCCTAATCTTGGCATGCTTTTTATCAAACTAAAACCAAATTTTACTTTGTTTTATTTCTTACAAACTCTTGTTACAAAATAGAAACCAATTTTAAAAATCCCCTTCTTAAATCATTAACCCATTGAACGGTAAGCACCAAATATTCTCATCAGTCCCTGTGGTTATGATAAAACACTCCCGACAAATACTTTTAATAAATTAGCGTTGTTTCCAGGAATTGTTAGTAGAATATTGCAAGCATTGCAATAGTTTAGTGACTTTAAGGTTTGCGTATTGTGAATCTCTTATCTCTGTAATTCTTTGTGCTTTTTGATCTGTTTAGCTTGTACGCATAATCCATTATGCGAGGACAAGTCTGACCTAAAGACCTTTTTTTTTATCCTGAGATTGAAAGAACTATTCGCCGACTCAATAGTCGCACAAGGCAGAGACTACAACAAGCTAGGGAAAGACAAGAGTGCGGGGAATCTTCTTCATCCACTCCACCTGATTCACCAATCATGGAAGCTCCACCACCACCACCTCCAGCTTCAGTTCCATGTATAAATAGTCTAAGACACACCGCTCAGTTTATGCCAATCTCCAAAATAGAAGGCAAGCTGAGAACGGGAATCCTTGCACTCATTTATCAAAATCCTTTCACGGGGTTAAATCATGAGGATCCGTTTACACATCTTACCAAATTCTATGAGACTGTGGGTGCAACGGGAGCACTAGAAGCTGATGAAGAATCACTATTTAGGAGGTTATTTCCTCATTCTTTGATTGGGAAAGTGAAGGAATGGTATCTTGATCAGTCTTCAACAGTAATGACAGATTGAACTTTATTGGAAGAAAAGTTTCTTGAACAGTTCTTTCCATATAACCGGTTCATGGAAGAAAAGACGGCTATCACTATATTTTCACAAGGAGGAAATGAATCCCTCAATGAAGCTTAGGAGAGATTCAAGTCGATGTTGAGAAAATGTAAAGGACAAAATTTTGATAAACTTACACAAGTTCACATTTTTCGCAATGGTCTCCTCTCGGTTCACAAGACCTTGTTGGATGCTACGATGGGGGTTCTTTGATGTTTAAGAGTGCCGAAGAAGAAATTGCAATCATTGACAAGATGGCGCTTAATGATCACCAAGGAAATCATAAATGTGGAGTAACTCAACAAAAACCAGGAGTGCTAGAGTTAGGTACCAATGATGCTATTCTTGCTCAGAACAAAATTCTATCACAACAAGTGGAGCTTTTAACTCAACAAATGTCGAAGCTTCTACAACAAATAAAAGAGATACAAGAAGTTCCTACCAAAGCTCAAGTGGCAAGTTACGAATTGTGTAAAGGCGACCATTATACTGGGTATTGTCCTCCAGTAGTGGAAGAAGTTAAGTATGCCGGAAATCAAAATCAGGGATACCAACCAAGGCCACCTTACCAACAAGAAAATCAAGGGTATCAAAGACCAAATCAAGGGTATCAACAACCTTGTAGGCCGCAAGAAGTCGTAACTTCAAATCGTCAACAATACCAAAATTACACTCAACCTCCACAAACTCAAAGTGCACCTTCAAAGATGGAAGAAACTCTTACTCAATTTACGCAAATGTTAATGTCAAATCAAAAGAACACCGATGCGGCTATAAAGAATTTGGAGACACAAGTGGGTCAATTATCAAAACAATTGGTCGATCAACAAAAAGGGCCATTTACAGCTACCGCTCTCCCAAATCCTAAGGAGCATTGCAAGGCTATTCTCACAAGAAGTGGTAGAGAGATCGACATGGGTGTAGGTGAGGAGGTAGTAGAGTAAGAGGTTGTAGTTGAAAAAGAAAATGAAAATGTTGAGAAAGAAGTAAAAAAAATGTTGAGGGAGATTTAGTTGAAAAAGAGAAAGTGAAAAAGAGTGAGGAAGAAGAGACAAATAAGAGAGAAGAAAAAGTGAGAAAGTCTAGGAAAGGAAAAGAACAAGTGAACACTATTCCGATTCAAAATTTGCCATATCTGCATGCTCCACCAAAGAAAGATAGTGCAAGGCACTATGCTTGGTTCATGGACATATTCAAGCAATTGCAAATCAATATTCCATTTTCCGAAGCGTTAGAACAAATGCCCAAGTATGCGAAATTTATAAAGGACATCCTTACAAAGAGGATGAGGTATACGGATCAAGAAACTATCATGGTGGATGTTAGTTGTAGTGCAATAATTCAACATACTCTTCCGAGGAAAGAAAGTGATCTGAGACGAGTCACTTTGCCCATTACAATTGGAAACACTTATGTTGGAAATGGGTTGATCGATTTAGGCTCTAGTATTAATTTGATACCCTTGTCCATTGTGAAGCGGTTGAGATACGTGGAGTTGAAGTCCACTCAAATGACATTGCAACTTGCCGACAAATCTACCACTCGCCCTCATGGTGTAGCAGAAGACGTGTTGGTAAAGGTTGACAAATTTTTGTTTCTAATTGAATTTATGGTAATTAATATGGAGGAAGATGAAAACTCTCCCTTGATTCTTGGGCGACCTTTTATGAAGACCGCGCGCATGGAAATTGATATGGATGATGGTCTAATGAAATTTATAGTTCAAGATGAGGAAATATGTTTCAATATTTTTGAAGCCATGAAACATTCGAAGGACAAGACAGACTATTTTAGAATCGATGCAACGGAAGGGGTGATCGAAGAAGTTAAAGAGTTGTTACAAGTTCCTACACCATTACAACAAGTTCTCACCAATGCGCTTTCAAATGTCAATGAGAAGGAAGAAAAAGAGATTGAGAAATGCTTGCGGGAACTTGAAGAGTTAGAAGAAATTCCCCCTTTGAATGAAAGGGTGGAAATTTTGAAAAAGGAAAACAATGAGGAAATTAAACTTGAGTTGAAAGTGTTACCTTCTCATCTCAAGTATGTCTTTCTTGATGAGGAAGGAAAAAAGCCGGTGATCATTAGTTCGAAGCTAACCAAGAAGGAAGAGATAAAATTAATTGGTGTTTTGAAGAAAAATCAAGAGCCAATGGGTTGGACTCTTTTCGACTTGAAAGGTATAAGTCTATCCTATTGTATGCACCGAATATTCATGGAGGAAGATTTCAAACCGGTAGCTCAACCATAAAGAAGATTGAATCTACCATGAAAGAGGTGGTGAGGAAATAAGTTGTAAAAATGTTGGACGCTGGAATAATTTATCCTATCTCTGACAGTCCGTGGGTTAGTCTGGTACAAGTGGTACCGAAAAAGGGAGGAATGAAGGTTATCTGTAATGAGAAGAGTGAGTTGATTCCAACAAAATTGTAACGGGGTGGAGGATGTGTATCAACTACCGTAGGCTCAATCAAGCTACAAGAAAAGATCACTTCCCTCTTCCTTTCATGGATCAAATGCTCGAGAGCTCTCCGGTCAAGATTATTATTGTTTTTTGGATAGATACTTGGGGTATAATCAAATCATTGTCAACCCGAAGGATCATGAAAAAACAGCTCACACTTGTCCTTTTGGAATCTTTTCTTATAGGAGGATGTTGTTTGGCTTGTGTAATGCACCGACGACTTTTCAAAGGTGTATGCAAGCTATATTCTCGGACCTGATCGAAAATATTATCAAGGTGTTTATGGATGACTTCTCAGTTTTCGGCCCGTCATTTGACCTTTGTCTGAAAAATTTCGATGTTGTTCTGGAGAGGTGTGTGGAGACTAACTTAGTGCTAAATTGGGAAAAATGCAACTTTATGGTCACAGAAGGAATTATGCTTGGACACAAAATTTCTTCGAAGGGGCTTAAAGTTGATCAGGCCAAAGTGGAAGTTATTGAGAAGCTACCACCACCTCTGAACGTGAAGGGAATCCGAAGCTTTCTAGGTCATGCGGGATTCTATCGGAGATTCATCAAAGACTTTGCAAAGATCGTGAAGCCATTGAGCAACTTGCTCAACAAAGATAAGTCTTTTATCTTTGATGAGTCTTGTATGACAAATTTTAATTCTTTGAAACAAAGCTTAACTACTGCACCCATAATCGCCGCACCAAACTGGAAAAATGATTTTGAACACATTTGCGATGTTGGTAATTATGCAGTTGGCGCGGCGTTGGGCCAAAGAAAAACAAATTTTTTTCATGCTATACACTATGCGAGCAAAGTTCTTAATGATGCTCAAATAAACTATGAAACAACTGAGAAAGAGTTGCTTGCAATAGTGTATGCATTGGAAAAATTTAGGTCTTATTTGATAGGGTCCAAAGTTGTGGCGTACACTGACCATGCGGTGATCAAGTATCTGCTCACCAAGCAGGATTCAAAACAAAGGTTAATTCGTTGGATCCTTTTATTACAAGAATTTGATTTGGAAATTCGTGATAAAAAAGGATCCGAGAATTTGGTGGCATATCACTTGTCCCGTCTTGTGAATGATGAAGTCACGAAACATGAGCAGGAGGTGAAGGAAGAGTTTCCTGATGAAAAGTTGTATATGGTGAAAGTTAGACATTGGTTTGCCGACATGGCTAACCACAAATTCTCCAGACTAATACCGAAAGTTTTAACGAGTAACCAAAGATTTTTTTTCCTGACGCCAAGTATTTTGTTTGGGATGAACCTCATTTATTCAAACTTGGTGTCGACAAAATTTTAAGAAGATGTGTATCTCATGAGGAAGCCAAAGACATCCTTTGGCATTGTCACAACTCTCCGTATGGAGGTCATTTTAACGACACAAGAATGGAAACAAAAGTCCTTCAATCGGACTTTTATTGGCCGTCCTTGTTCAAAGATGCGCATGCGCACACCAAAAGTTGAGATAAATGCCAGAGGATTGGTGGAATTTTACAACAGAATGAAATGCCTTTGCAAAACATGTTAGAAGTCGAGGTTTTCGATTGTTGGGGCATTGATTTTATGGGTCCATTTCCACCATCTTTTGGAAATGAGTACATTCTGGTTGCAGTTGACTATGTCTTAAAGTAGGTTGAAGCCATAGCAAGCGCTAAGGCAGACGGGAAAACCGTGATAAAAATTTTGAAAAAATATTTTTTCTCGATTTGGTACTCCGAGAGTGTTAATAAGTGACGGAGGATCCCACTTTTGTAACACTCAGTTAGCGAAAGCTTTGGAGCAGTATGGTGTGAGGCACAAAGTTGCAACACCATACCATCCACAAGCTAACAGACAGGCCAAAGTATCAAACCGAGAAATTAAAAAAAAAATGGAAAAAACTATGTCCACTTCTAGGAAGGATTGGTCAAACAAGCTTGACAATGCTTTGTGAGCCTATCAGACGGCTTTCGAGGCTCCGATTGGTCTCACCCCTTTCAAAATGGTCTATGGAAAAAACTGTCATCTACCGATTGAGTTGAAGCACAAAGCCTTTTAGGCATTAAAGTTGCTAAATTTTGATCAAAACTTAAGTGGCGACAAAAGAAAAATCCAACTTCATGAGTTGGAGGAAATGCGCCTACTGTAACAGCCCGAATTTCATTAAATAATTAATTATAGTAATTAATTGATTTAGTGAGATTTTTATTAATGTTGGAAATTAATTTTTATTAATTGGAAATTAATAGAGAATTGAGAGAGAAATGGGAAGGAAAGAAAATAAGGAAGTATATAAGGAAAGTAGAAGAGAAAAGAAAAGATAGTAAGGAAAAGGAAATAGAAGAGAAAGAGGGAAGAAGAAGAGAAAGGGAGGAGAAGAAGAGGAAAGTGGAAAATCATCAAGAACCAACATCAAAGCTCCAATTAATCGAGGTAAGGGTGAGAAACATTGCTATTTGATCATTGTATACTATTATGTATGTTGGGTTTGGATTGTGGGGTAGTTTCCATCCTTTTCCATTTAGGGCAAAGTTGGATTTAATCGGTTAAAATCTGAAATAGATGATGTAGAATAGTCTAGAAATGTTAGACTAAGAGTATTGGAGTTGGATTAGTGAGATTTGGAGTTGGTTGAGTTGGATAACAGTAAGTAAAAAACAAAATACGCAGACATTCGCTAGCGACTCGCTAGGCGAGCAGGTAGCGAATGCTCGCTAGGGGTTCGCTCAGCGAGCAGATAGCGAATGGTCCCAGACTTGGACAGAATGGATTTTGGTGTGTTCGCTGGTAGCGAATGTGTAGCGAAGAGATAGCGAATGGTTCGCTGGGAAGCTCGCTGCAGCGAGCAGGTAGCGAAGCCTTCCAGTAGCTTCTGTTGGGGTTCGCGAGCTTGTTCGCTAGGCGAACAGGTAGCGAGTGTTCGCCAGGTGCCCTCCTAGCGAGGTGGTGGCGAACATGACAGAATTTCGTTTTTCTGTGATTTCATTCTATGTTGTGTTGTGGTTCGATCGGGTTCGATCCTTAATGGAATGAAATGTTATATACTGTATGTGTATGTGCTGTGGGTAGTCTTTGGGCGTGAATCATAGATTGCGATATGCATAGTGTTTGCATCGATTAGAAAATACACGAGAACATAATAATGATGATGTGTGTATTATTTGATGAATTATGCGTGTATGTTGTTGTATGCAAATGTATGAGATGCATGGGAACATATCATGGATATGTGTGCATCGTTAATAATTGTATGAGATACATGGGAACATATCATGGATATGTGTGCATCGTTAATAATTGTATGAGATGCATGGGAACATATCATGGATATGTGTGCATCGTTAATAATTGTGAGAGATGCATGGGAATATATCGTGGATATGTGTGCATCGCTAATAAATGTATGAGATGCATGGGAACATATCATGGATATGTGTGCATCGTTAATAGTTGTGAGAAATGCATGGGAACATATCGTGGATATGTGTGCATTATTTGATGATGTGGTAATAACATAAATGTCATGGATATATGAAGTATGCTTATGAATATGATGGGTTTTGGATATTGGAGAATATGTATGAAGGGATATGTTTGGGTATGTTCATATTTATTAATATTTACAACATGATAAATATGACTATGAATTGAATTTGTGGTGAGAAATGTAGAATGTAATTATGTGATACCTGTATATATATAATCTTATGCATTGATTATTATGGTAATATTTCTCACCCTTCTGCTGTTTTATAATGCTCTACGAGGCATTGCAGATTAGGATGCTGGAGTTTTTTTGTGAATTATAGCTTCATTCTTTTGAGTCGGACTGCTCTGATTATGTAACACCGGGTAGTTAGGCTGGTATAGTATTCTTTTGTGATACATTGCGATGTATCAGCTGATGTGGTTTTGTAATTACCTGACATGATGTATCAATCTAGATATCTTATCTGTATGTGAATTAATATTTTGAAAAATGATTAAATGATTTTATCTTCCGCTTAAATTTAAATGTTGAAATGTGATTTCTAAACCATGAAAATGTTACATATTTTATGGAGCAAACGTTAAAGTGTTTCTTTGGTGAAATTGTGACATTCTTCCTTTATACCTTATTCTAAAATTTTCACTCTAATAAATTTGTATATGCATTTATTTGGGGGTATAGAAGGGGGTGTTACACCTACAAGCGTATGAATCCAACAAAATTTATAAGGATCGGGTGAAGGTTTACCATGACAAGAAGATTGTGTCTAAGAAGTTTGAGGAAGGAAAAATGGTGTTACTTTTTCAACTATATGTTGATATTTTTTCCAAGGAAGCTAAAGTCTAAGTGGTCGGGTCTGTTTCAGATTCGCAACATTATGAGCTATGGAGCAATCACTATCGAGGATATGAAGACCAAAGAGAGTTGGACAGTAAACCGCCAAAGATTGAAGATTTACTTGGGTGGTGATTTTGAGCGGGACACCACCTTCGTGCCCTTCTGCGATCCATGATCGCATTGGACCGTCGAGTTGAAACAACGTTAAACAAAACGCTTGTTGGGAGGCACCTAAACATTATAAGTATTTCATGTTTTATTTCTTGTAGATAGGTTTGTTTATGTAAGATGTGGTAGGAATTTGAGGAGAAAAAGCAAGACAAATTTTCAAAACAAAACTTCTCATGTTTGCTGGCTACTTCGCAGTGCGAACAGTTGAGCGAACAAGTTCGCTAGGAAGCTCGTAGTGCGAGCAATGCGAAACAGGTAAGTTCCTGCCACATTAGTATTTTCTTTTAAAAGCATTGGGCCACCCGTGTGGGCCCACCATCTCTTGTGATTCAGAATTCCTTTTAAGTGTTTTCCCTCTCACTCACTTGCCACTCCATATCTCTCTGCACTTTCATGTTAACACTAGAGCACCTCAATTGAAACCCTAAAAAAATTTCAGAGACTTCCTTTAATTTGCAACAATTCAGGTTTGTCCATCTTCTTTCATTTGTATTGTGTTAGGATTGTGATAGTTTAAGGAAAATATTCCACATTGGTTGATTAGGGTAGGTTTAATTTTGCTCAAAAATTTGGTTGCATGTGACTGTTAGCCATTCCTAGTGCTACCCACACCATGGTTTCTCTGAAAGATATGCTCATCATTGGAGTATCTTGGTTGAGGAACAAAAACAGGGTTGGAATTTTAATTTTCGCTGGCTTCTTCGCAGTGCGAACCTGGGGCAAGTTTTTGCCAGGCCTTCACACGATGAAGTATTCAGCAAACATGATAGATTTTTGTTTTTGTTTTATGATGAAGGGGACCTAGTTCACCTTCTTGTTTATTATTTTCGACTAATCTGTTTATGTTGGTTGTTGTTTTTTCTTCTCTTCTGTTGTTTGTGCAGATGACGTCTAGGGTAATTGCATCAAAAAAGCATCGGGTTGGAAGTTCGTCTCGCCTGACACCTATTCAATATGACAGTGATCGGTTCTTAGGGCAAAAGCAGGATGCACGTTATGTGGCTCTTGAAAAACAAATAATTTTTCCTGAAAAGCGGTTCATTCTAAACCCAGAAGGATCATATCGAACCGTTGTTACACTAATACACAACAAGAAGTGGGATGTTTTGGTAACACCAGGTGATAGCTACAACATTGAGATAGTACGAGAATTTTATGCTAATGCCTTGCCCAATGATGATGAACCTTTTAGGTGGAAGACCCAAGTGATGGGAAGAGAGGTGGCATTTGATAGAGATATAATCAACAGAGTTCTTGGAAACCCATTAACTCTCAGAGGAGATGAGATCGACAAATACCATCGGGATCTCAAGTTACATAGGAACACCGATCTCATCTCTGAAGCTCTGTTGTTGGAGGGTAAGTCGGTGGAGTTTAACCCATATGGGGTTCCGAGGCGATACCACCGTGAAGACATGAAGCCACTTCCTTAGCTTGTGCTTCTTATGGTCTTGACAAACTTCAAGCCCAAGTCGCACACATCGACCGTGCCGATCCCAGTGGTACATCTTGTCCACAGTATCCTCACTAATGTGCAAATTTATGTAGCCCAAATTATTGCAGATGATTTAGGGTTTGTGGTTGAGAGCGGGTTAAAAGCGAGGGCGAGAGTGAATTGTCCCCTTGCTTTTCCTTGTCTGATCATGGCCCTATGTGTGAACGTGAGGGTTAAGCTACCCTCACGTAAACAGGTTACGATTCGGGCTGTAATTGATGATAGATATATGGATAAGCACTGTCTTCCCAAGGGTGCAAAAGGGAGTTAATCTACAACAGCTACTTCAGATGTCGAGGCTACTAAAAGCCCTGGAGCTTCATTCTCACAGGGTTTCGACCCTTTTCAGCAAGTTATGTGATCGCGACTTTGTGTATTTGTCGGATTACTACTGCAAGTATACAGTTTATCGCGTAGTTTTACAATATTTTTGAACCCACAAGGACTAATAATCAACCTAGAGTGATAAATTGTTGCAGTGCAAAGCTAAGGCTTGGTTTTTGCGGTAAAAAGACTTAATTACAACGAGATTTGAAAAATATAAAGAAACGGGTCCGAAGAATGATCCACATTCTCCTAAAGGACTCCGTAGATCCCGAGTGTTAACAAAGGACTCAAAGTTATTCTATAGGAAAAACTGGTTTAAAGATTTGATCTCACGCTCTCGCGCTATTGACCCAACCACACCTGATGACCCTAAGATTTTTCTCTCGCTCGCTCGATAGTTAAAAGGCGCGCTTTGAAAACTAGCAAAGCCTAACTGAGACCTAAAGCCTCTTGTTGCATTCAGACTCAGTGCTCGGTGTCTACTATCCGGCGATCACCTCAAACTCTCGCTCTGTCGGACACGCCTTGGTGTGTTTCTCACTCTTGTGACAAAACACTGTTAAACAGCCTCTCGCTCTCGCGACAAGACTGACTAAATTCTGGTTAGACACCAGAACCGAAACCTTAAAATAACTAAGTTGAACACTGATGGTTCCTACAGAGTCCCGTCGGGTGATGGTACTCAAATTACGGACTCCGACGAAACTACTCAGACATGTACATCTCTAAACCTAAGATATTTATCATGCTGTAAACTAGAACATACATAATCACAAATAATATGGAATTTAAAATACATTAAAGCAGTAAAAAAGAATTGTGAATAACCTGAAATAAATTGAAATAAAAATGACTTCAAAAGTATTACAACATTGATCCAAGCGTACAATCATCAACAGAAACAAGAAAATACAAAGCGCAGCAATCGCTCAATGTGACCGATCACTTCTTTGGTAGGTGAATATCTGACTAAAGTCTAAGGAAATTCGCTTCTGCACAGGTTCTTGGATGCCTAACTCTGACCTACAAGGGTTTATTTATAGAGGGGGAGTGGCTCCAAAATATTAGGATTTGAAACTGCCTAAAAACTGCCAAACTACTCTGGAAAATTGCTCCTACGACAAACGACGACCGCTGTGTGCTTAATGGCGACCACCATTAGCTTTAAATTAGGATTCCCTCCTTTTCTTCAATGTCAACTGCCTTCCTCAGGTAATGGCGAGTGCCATTGTCCCGGGGAGGCCAAAATGTTGCTTTTTGAGGGGCTTTCTTCACCGTTTAGCTCACTTTTCGACCCTTTTCTTCTATGTTGCTGATTTAACACCTGTCAAGTAAAAACCGAGGAAAATTTTAGTAATCAACAACTAAAATGACAATGACTCGATAAAATAACGAATAAAGATGCACAAAATGAATAAAAAAATGCGATACAAAGTCGAGTCATCAAACTCCCACATACTAAAATCTTTGCTTGCCCTCAAGCAATCGACCAATATGGTAAATGGAAAGTAACCATGGTCTAAAACATTGGCACAACGAAACTCTGATAATACGCGGACACTAGGCTAAAGTTCGATCGATGGGTACTAAATAATGAAAACAAGGATATTGTACCGACACATCTCCACATTTGCGGACAAACACTCCCCTCCTATGCAATACCAATTCAAATCACGAAATTATGACCAGACCTATATCCTTTATCCTATTTCACCTTTTTTTTTCATTCTCGCCCAATCACTTAAGCCCGTTATCCCTTGCACTCACATGGTAAGCGAACCTGTTCGTGTTATGTGATCTCAATATTCATAATTTTTTTTTTCTCTTTTTGCATTTTATGTTTTCTTTTGCTTATGAATTTCAAGAGTTTGAACCTTTAGGCTAAATGGCCAGGTGAGGACCACCTAACTTAGCGGGATCATGTCTTTCATTTGTTTTCTATAAAAATCACATTATTCAAATCTTTGAGATCAACACATATTTGCATCGGTTTGTTACTTAGTTTGTACACAAGGATGGTGCTGGCTGCTAGTATAAACTAGTCAAGAGGCTACTTCTAAGAAACTAGGCATAAGGTCTTATTATAATGTCTATTTAAATCAATATCGCATACTTAGGGAATCTAAGGTGTAGGAACGGTACTGATATTTTCACAATTTTCCCAAGTCTATCTAACACAGCCTAAGCAATCTATATACTCTCGAAGTTTCGTGCCATGAATCAAAATTTTAAATTATAGTCAAAATAGGGGAGTTAACAGACAGTACGAAAGATGTAAATCAATTATTGATTCAAACGCGCATATGACTCAAAAAAGAAACAACTAAAACTAAAAAACTGGAAATGACAGAAAGTAAATAAAAACAATAAACAGCTCCTCCCCCACACTAAAACTAGGCATTGTCCTCAATGGCCAAGTCTAATGTGAAAGAAGGAACAATAGAACCTGGAGAAATCAATTGTGGCGGCCACGACCTCCACGATGGTGTCTTTCCTGGTTGAAAGCTGGGTTGTCCTGTGGGACATGCTGGACACAGTCTGCAATACAACTCACCTCTCTACGCAAGCCTGCCATGTCGGAGACAACGTCTCGCAAGTCCAGCTCAGTTTTATCCATAAACTCGTATTGGCGCCTCTGCATCTCCTGCATCAATGTGTCACACTCGGTGTCCCTTTCTCTTTGCTGTCGGAGCTCTGATAAGATGTCATCTAGCGATGAGCGAATACCTGCAAAATCAGAAAAAGAAGCAGCGGGTTCCTGGGTGCTAGGCTCAGGTGTGTCAGTAGTACATCTATGAGTATGGGGCCTCTCGGAAGATTATCCTGCAACCTCACGATACTGCCTCTCGGTGTTTTCCTCCTCTAAATCTGGCCCACCTAAATCAATCAACCAATTAATGTGTTGATACACATCGGTACGCTCAGAGCAGGGCAGAGATAAACCTCGAAACTCAGTGGTACGGACCATAATATGATACTTACCACTAGGAAAACTTTTGACAAGCCGCATATGACGACAAAAGTCAATATTGGCGTAGAGGCAAGGTATACTGTCAGCGTTTTCTAAGTCGACCTCTAGGTCTAGACAGCAAGCGATAGCAGTGACGATACTACCAATGCAAATGGGACCATTAGTTCTGTTTGAAACACTGACAAAATGGGCTAAGAGGAACAATGTGGAATTAATAGGGTTTTAGAGAAGAGCGTAGTGGATAAAGAATAAGTCTTTAGAGTTCACATTGCCTAGATTCTCACGTCCAAAAATGGTGGAATCGAGGATATGGTGTAAGTATCGGATTACGGGGTTATGGATGGTAGTGGCCTTTAGGCCTTCCCATGTGGTGGTGGTGGTGTTGGTGATTTGGTTCCAAAACTAAAAGGCTTCGTCCTCCCAGTAACTTTCTAGAGGTGTGAGGGTAGCAGACCCTTCATTGGCGGGAAAGCCAAAGTATTTCGCTACCTTCTCATGAGTTAACGAATAGTCAGCATTAAATATTCGGAAGTGAATGGTACCGGTTGTGCGAGAAAGATCATGAACATGCCTAAGTGAACTTAGAAACTCATATGTAAGCCTAACGGAAGAAGCATTAAACATAGAACAGAAACGAGTCATGCCGAGGTTTCGGAGCATCCAAGAGACGCTCTGGTATAGACCCAAGGTGCGAAGAGTGTCCGGGTCAGGATACCGTGTCGCATAGACGGGTCTCTTGGAGAGTCGATGAAAGTTTGGGCGCATGGTGTTTTCGAGCACTCCTTCGGGGAACTCGATGCCCATGTAATTGATTTCTTGGTTGGCTTCCATAATGCTTGTTTGTTTGGGTTTCTAAGATGGGTGCAATAATGGCAGATGGTTTTGAAGGTGATGATGGAGAGGGTGAAGTTGGTGGATTTAAATAAGGGTTGAATAGAGAAGTTTGGTGGTTAGAAGTTAATGTGGGATAATGAGGAGTTTGTGGGGTGATTAATGATGTATTGGGAATATGCAAGGGTGGTAAGAGTGAAGAAATGAAGAGGCAAAACGAATTTTTTAAATTTTAAAGCAATTCTACCCCCAGGACCAAACGGCGAGCGCCATTAGGCTTATGGCGACCGTCATTTGCCTCAGGCACGAGCTGTTTGCTCTGGCTTGGCAGAAAGTAGTTCTGCCGGCATATTTTTGGTGTTTTTCTTATTTTCACTTACACACAATAAAATGCTACACTAAATAAAGATTACACAGGCTGTAGAAAGCTAAAAATAAAAGTACGTAAAGAAAAGAAAATTTGCATTAAACAAAACTGAAGTGTGTTACAACTACGCATCGGCATTCCGACGGTAAACAGTGGAATGAAAAATTAGCAGTACATACACTGTGGGAATGGGAAACACATTATAGAGAAATAAACTATCCTAAGAAAAACATGGAAAAAGCTGCATCTGCCAGTCATTTGTGGTGCTGTGCTGTGGAATAGACCATCTGGAACAAGTGGTCCAACTCCTCATGGACAACATTCATAAGTCCAATGAAATCGATTCTGAGAGACGAAATCTCGTTCCAAACGAAATCTAATTTGGACTGGATGCATTTAATAGCTGCAGCTACATTGACAGTTCGATCAGCAGGATTGATCTCAGAACTTTGAGTGGCAGAGGCAGACATAATAGTATCACGGTTCTCATAAGCATGAGGAGAGTCAGATGGAGTCAGAAACTCATTGGAGACCTCCAAGTCATAGACCCAGTTATTCTTGTTGTGCACACTAGTTTTCTCATGGTTGGACAGGGTAAAAGTATGGACTACAACATTATTAATAAGCAGCTCAAATTCAACAGAACCAAGATTTGCAATCATTTGCCGATTGAAGCAAAAGTTAATGTCCATCAAACGGATGCCACCGAAAGTAAAGGAACGATTCAGGTGATATCTCATTCCAATTGCATCAGCAATCATTGTTACTAACCTTCCTATTAAGATCGGCTCAAAAGAATCACGAGCAAGACGACTGAAATTTGCAAGCAGGAACAGGGAAGCATTTACAGTTTTCCTTGGGATGCGCAAAGCATGATATACAACTCGTCCCTAGACATTGAGGTGATGTTCTCTTCCTTGCCAAAGAAAATGTAAGCAATGATCTTATGAAAATATCGTCATCCTGGTTTGTGGATGCTCTCAGAGAACATAGCATCGGGTTCAGCATTACCGTTCCTATTTAAGGTACCCCAAAATTGTGTGAGATCAAAACTAGTGAAGGCATCAACAGGAGTTTTGGTTACAGCATCGGGCTCATTAGGGAAGCCCAATAAGTCAGCAAATTCGTGATGAGTGAACCTATACTTGTTTTCAAACAACCTGAAAGTAGCCAGTCCACGGCCAAAACTGAAACCACGATTGGGGTCGAAGAAAAGAGAGATGAGGAACTCCAGAGTCAGGTTACGTAGGTGTTGAACTTCTTTTCTAAGGCAAAGTGGAACCAACCTATTTGGCTCATAAGGTAAACAACACTGTCCTGGATACTAAAGGTTTAAATAGCAGAGTTGTCAGGGTAGATGGATAGACCAAAATCTCTTTGAGACAAAGCCTCAAATCGACGTCTTTGGACATCATTCCTAAAGGTGACAGTATGGTTCTCGAATGTCTACATGGTCTCAGGTCAAAGGTATCCTAGATAGGGTTATCCTGGAGATCAAAAGAAAATAATACACTATTAGGAAAATATTATTACTACTGGTTAGGATAATTAAGATATAGATACTAATAATAAAGTAATAATAGCGACAACATTGGAATTGCATAAGGGATAAATTCTACACTAATCATGCATACAATGTCCTAAAACTAACAATAATAAAAAGAAAAAAAAAACTAAAGATCATGGTTTAGCTCCCACGAAGCGCTCTGTTTAATGTCAGAAGCTCGACATTAGATCTGAAAAAGGCTTCATTAGTCAGAAATAGCTGGAGGCTCTTCTAACTTGCAGTATGTGCATAATTCTTTATTTTCCATTGAGTGGTATTGCTTGAGTCTTTGGCCGTTCACGATGAACGTCTCATTCGACTTTCCTTTAATTTCAACTGCTCCACTTCGCAGGACTTTTGTAACTTCAAAAGGACCGGACCACCTAGAACACAGTTTTCCAGGAAAAAGTTTAAGTCTAGAGTTAAATAGAAGAACTATATCTCCCTCATTAATCTCCTTTTTCTCTATTCTTTTATCATGTCATTTCTTGGTTCTTTCTTTGTATATTCAAGCATTTTCATATGCGTCTAGTCTTAGTTTCTCCAGTTCATTGATATCCAAAATTCTTTTCTCGCCAGCTCCCTTGTAGTTCATATTCAAGGTCTTAGTGGCCCAATAAGCTTTGTGCTCAAGTTCCACAGGCAGATGGCATGATTTTCCATAAACCAGTTTGTATGGTGTGGTTCCTATAGGGGTCTTGTAAGCTGTTCTGTAAGCCCACAAAGCTTCATGAAGTTTAGTAGACCAATCTTTCCTAGAGATTGCAACTGTTTTTTCTAAAATTTGCTTGATATCCCTATTTGACACCTCCACTTGTCCACTTGTTTGAGGGTGGTAGGGTGTCGCTACTCGGTGTCTTACTTCGTATTTAAGCAATAGTTTCTCGAAGACATTTGAAATGAAACGGGAACTGCCATCACTAATGACAATTCTTGGTACACCGAATCTGGGAAAGATTATGTTTTTGAAAATTTTGACCACCACTCGTGCATCATTTGTAGGAGAGGCTATCTCCTCGATCCACTTTGATATGTAATCGACTGCAACAAGTATGTATTTGTTTCCAAAGGAAGATGGAAAAGGTCGCATGAAATCAATTCCCCATACATCAAATACTTCAACTTCTAAGATTTCCTTTTGCGGCATCTCACCGCGTCTAGAAACGTTCCCAGTGCATTGACACCGGTCACAATTCATAATAACGATATGGACATCCTTCTAGAGGGTCGGCTAAAAGAGGCCAGATTGTAATATCCTTGCGCATGTTTTTGACGTACTGGCATGTCCTCCATATGGTGTGGCATGGCAGTGGGATATGACATCCGCTATTTCCGATTCAGGGACACATCGATAAAATATTCCATCGGCGCCTCTTTTAAATAGCAAGGGTTCATCCCAATAGTATTGTTTGAGGTCATGGAATAACTTCTTCCTTTGTTGGTATGTTAGATCAGGTGGAAGCACTTTGGCTGCTAGGTAGTTAACAAAGTCAGCATACCATGGAAATGCGGTTTCGGTACAGATTGCTTCTACTACTTCATATGTTTCTGCATCGTTAAATAACAAGGAATGTTCTATTGTATCGCCTTCACTTTCTAATTGGGCTACTAGTCTTTCTTAAGGGAATGCATCATCTATAGGAATTTCTTCGGGTTCCAGACCCTCAATTCTAGAGAGATAATCTTCTACCACATTCTCTGTGCCTTTCTTATCCTTAATTTCTAAATCAAATTCTTACAAAAGCAAGATCCATCTCAAGAGTCTTGGTTTGGCATCCTTATTAGTCAACAAATACCTAATCGCAGCATGATCGGTATAGATAATGATATTTTCTCCTACTAGATAGGAACAAAATTTATCTAAGGCAAAAACTGTTGGTGTAAGCCCTAGAGGCCAATACTTTTTGGTACTTGTATCGGATTATTCGTTTAATAATAAAAGGCATTTCTTTATTATGTTTGTATTTCAGAATAATAAAGTCCCTAGAATAGTTAGTCTGTTTAATGAAATGTTAAGTGTGACTTAATCATGAGATCCCATTAAACATAAAGACATTATTCTTAAAATATCCGTAGTCAAGCTTTATTGCAAAGTGGGATAACATTAAAAGCATTGAGACTATTATGAAGATAGACTGATGATCACATCTCATGGATCATGGATAAAGAGTTATCAAGTTTTGACATAGGTATAAATATTAGGAGTAATATTTATACTGGATTGACCCGCTATGAGAATACTACATAGTATGTTATGCAAAGTGTCATAAGTTATTCTCATGGTGATAATGGTGTATTACCACCCTTCGACCTGAAACCACTATGGACCCTAGATGTAGAGTCGGGTGCTTTATTGCTGATCAAACATTATCCGTAACTGGATGATCATAAAGACAGTTGATGGGCACTCCACGAAGCATGCTGAGGGACATGAGTGTCCTAGATGGAATTTGCCAATCCTGCATAACAGGAGAAATGTCTAAGGGCCCAATATTGAACTGGACAAGGATGACACAGTGTATGCCTTGTGTTCAATATAGACATAGGGGCAAAAGGGTAATTGTACAAACATATATTATCACGAAAAAGGTTTTGTCAGATCACATGACATTTTCGTGACTTGGGTAGCAGTGATGTATTGCTAGATACCACTTACTGTTTATTATGTTAAATATATAATTTAATATAATTACCAACGTTACGAAATCCTACAGGGTCACACACATAAGGACAGTTTGATGAGAGATAGAGAAATCAAAAAGGAACACCGTAAGGTATGGTGCACTTAAGTGAAAAATAGAAATTCGGATAATATAATAATAATTATTGTTATTTTATAATGGTTATAAAATAATAATAAAATAAATATATTTATTATAATAATAGTTATTATAATAATATATAATATTATTATGGATCATGTGAATTGGGTTTTAGCCCGCAGCCCACAAGAGAGTCTATAAAAGGAACCCTTGTGATGAATCTTTCACTTGATGCAATTTCGTTTTTGATTCTCTTTTCTCACTCAAATAATTCCGTTCGTAAGCAGCTAGCACTGTGACCGGAAGCTGTTCGTGTGGACTGAGTAGAGGCGTTGCACTTCATCAATGCTTGTGATCGCTGCATCAAAGATCTGAATCGCCACAAAGAGGTAACGATTCTATCACTGACCATGCTCATTCGTAAGGATCACTAAAGGAAATTTTTGTTTTCCGCTGCGTTTAGATCGCAATTTTCCTTCAAAAACAACGGCCAGGAGTTCCTTTTCTGTGGTTGCGTAGTTCATTTGCATGATATCCAGGGTTCTACTTGCGTAGTAAATAGCATGAAGCTTTTTTTTTTCCCTTTCTTTGCCCTAAGACAGCGCCTACAGCATAATCGCTAGCGTCGCACATTATTTTAAACGGTAGACTCCAATCAGGTGGTTGCATGATGGATGCGGTAATAAGAGCACTCTTCAGATGTACAAATGCTCCCAAGCATTCTTCATTGAATATGAATTCGGCTTCTTTCATTAGTAGTTCAGTCAGAGGCTTTGTGATCTTAGAGAAGTCTTTAATAAATCGTCGGTAAAAACCTGCGTGTCCTAAAAAGCTTCGTATTTCTCTAAATGCTTTAGGAGGTCGAAGTTTTCTATGACTTATATATTTACTTTGTCTACTTCAATGCCTCTATCGGATACTACATGTCTAAGGACTATGCCTTGTCGTACCACGAAATGACATTTCTCCTAATTCAACACAAGGTTTACCTTAATGCATCGTTCAAGTACCATTTTAAGGTTTGACAGACAGTGTTCGAAACTTCCCCCACACACAGAGAAATCATCCATGAATACTTCCATTATGTCGTCTATGAAATCTGCAAAGATCGACATCATGCATCTCTGAAATGTTGCGGGAGCATTACACAGTCCGAACGGCATTCGCCGATATGCATATGTGCCATAAGGGCAAGTAAATGTAGTCTTTTCCTGATCATCAGGATGGATGGGTATCTGAAAGAATCCTGAGTACCCGTCTAAGAAACAAAAATATGAATGTTTGGCTAGCTTTTCAAGCATCTGGTCTATGAAGGGTAAAGAAAAATGATCTTTTCTAGTAGCTTTATTCAGCTTCCTATAATCTATACACATCATCCATCCAGTTTGAGTTTGTTTTGCTACGGACTCACCCTTTTTGTTAGTTACAACCGTTACAACCGTAACACCACCCTTCTTTGGTACGACATGTACTGGGCTTACCCAATTACTGTCAGATATCGGGTATATGATTCCTGCTTCCAATAGCTTTTGCACTTCTTTCTTGACTACATCGCCTAAGATAGGGTTCAATCATCTTTGATGTTCTCTAGACGTCTTACAATCCTCCTCCATCATAATGCGATGCATACATATAGAGGGACTTATCCCTTTTAGATTGCAAATGTTGTATCCAAAAGCTGAGGGATATCTTCTTAAGACTTCCAATAGTCTCTCCGTTTCTAATTGTCCCAAATTGGCATTAACTATCACGGGTTTTTCAAGTTTAGTATATAGGAATTCATATCTCAACTCCTTGGATAATGTTTTAAGTTCCACAGATGGTTTCTTTGGGCATGGCATTGGATCGGGTGTGAGTGTTAGGCATTCTCTTAGACTATCATATTTATATGGCTCACGCCAGTTATCGTCCTCAAATATTTGAGGGGATGGAATCTTAAGTACTTTTGTGTACCTTGTTGGTTCCTTCTCAATTTCTTTTATGCATTCGTCGATAATGTCTAGAGAGCATCATGTATCATCTAAAATAGGGGCTTTCAGGAATTGGGCTAAGATAAACTCAACTTTTTCTTCCCCTACCTCGAAGGTTAATTTTCCTTTCTTCACATCTATTATGGCTCCACCTGTTGCTAAGAATGGTCTACCTAAGATGATTGGTATATTAGATCCCTCCCTCATGTCCATTATCACGAAATCTATCGGTATATAGAACTAACCTATGCGAATTGGCGTATTTTCTAGCATACCTACTGGATACTTAACTGAGCGATATGCTAGCTGTACAGACATTTTCTTCGGCCTAAGTTCTCCTAAATCGAGTTTCTTACATGTGGATAAGGGCATTAGACTAACACTAGCTCCTAGATCACATAATGCTTTACCTATGACAGACTTTCTGATTATGCAAGGTATGGAAAAGCTACCAGGATCTTTTAGCTTAGGAGGCATGTTATTTTGGAGTATAGTGATACACTCGGCAGTGAGCATAATGGTTTTGTTGTCTTCTAGATTTTTCTTATTCAACAGGATCTCTGAGAAATTTAGCATATGAAGGCATTTGCGTAATAGCTTCTGTGAATTCTATAGTTACATTCAATTTCTTTAGAAGCTCTACAAATTTCTTGAATTGTCCTTCGTTTTTGGATTTAGCTAGTCTTTGAGGATAAGGTATATGTGGTTTGTATGGCGGCAGAGGCACATAAGGTGTTTCTTTCTCTGCGGCCTAGCCGCTTTCATCTTCCTTCTTCGTATTTGATTTTTCTCCCTTCTCGGGTTCATTTTGCACATTCTGGTGTATGGCTGAATTTTGGATTCTTGGATTGACGAGTCCATCGTATTCTGTTCCGCTTCTTAAAGTAATAGCATTAGCATGTCATTTTGGATTTGGTTGCGGCTGACCAAGAAATGCTCTAGCTGGGGATGCTATAGCTGATTGTTGTTGGGCTACTTGAGTGATTTGAGTTTCCAGCATTTTGTTATGAGTAGCCACAACATCAAGCTTGCTCGACAGTTGTTTCACCAACTCGCTTGTGTGAGCGTTTTGATTTGCCAAGTCTCTGTTTTGCTGGGCTTGAGCATTCATAAAGTTCTCCATCAGGATTTCCAGATTTGACTTCCTAGGTAGTTGTGGTGGAGCGGATTGTGCTCCTTTCTAAAATCCGGGTGGAATAGCAGATGTTGAGTTTGGTGGATGTAAAGCATTGTTATTCTTATATGAAAAGTTTGGGTGATTTCTCCAGCCAGGGTTGTAGGTGTTTGAATATGGGTTTACTTTAGCGTAATTCATTTGGTCGGTTGGAGTACCAGCCAACACTTGACATTCAGCGTTTATATGCCCAGGGTTTCCACAAATTTCACAATTCGGAGTCACCACAACTACGGTAGCTTTTGGTGGTGCTATTGCTAAACTTTCGATCTTTTAAGCAAGGGCGTCTACTTTAGCGTTGACTCAGTTTATACCGTTGACTTCGTGCATTCCCCCTTTTGGAGTTAGTCTCTCTACACCAGTGCGTTCACCTACCCATTGGAAATGGTTTTGAGCCATAGTCTCTATGAGTTCATACGCTTCTTCATATGGTTTATCCATTAGTGCACCTCCTGCGGCTGCACATAAGTTCATTTTGGTGTTGTACACCAGCCCGCCATAAAAGGTATGTATTATCATCCATTCTTCAAGTCCATGGTGTGGGCATATCCTCAACATGTCCTTGTATCTCTCCCAAGCATCGAATAAGGATTCATTATCTTTTTGCTTAAATCCGTTGATTTGAGCTCGCAGCATAGCTGTATTGCTTGGTAGGAAATATCTGGCTAAGAAGACTTTCTTCAACTCATCCCATGTCGTCACTGAATGGGGTGGTAGAGACTGGAGCCAAGCTCTAGGTCTATCCCGCAATGAGAACGGAAAAAGTCTTAGTCTTATTGCTTCTTGACTGACTCCATTGGCTTTTACAGTGTTGGCATATTGCACAAATATTAACAAATGAAGGTTCGGGTCATCCATAGCATTAACTGAGAATTGGTTTTGTTGAACTGGTGAAATTTGCAAAGGTTTTAGCTCAAAATTGTTACGGTTAAAAGTTGGGGCAGCAATGAGGCTCTTCCTGTGATGGAACAGTGTAATACTTTAGAGGACGGTCTCTCGGTCCTTCGGCCATGTTTCGAGATGGTTCTGATTCGGTTTCCGAATCTGAATAAGGAATAATTAGTTTCGGGATGTTATGTCTATGAAGGAAATCGTTGATTCGGTATCTCAGAAGAATGTAACGTTCGATTTTGTCGATTGGTTGTTCCAACTCTTCGCCTTGATAGCGAGTGTCTAATATACAATCGGCTAATCGAAATGGAAAATAAAATAAGAAGTTGCCTTAGTCTGTACTATGCAACTGAATTACCACAATATTGACTAAATTAGTCCCCGACAACGACGCCAAAAACTTGATCGCGACTTTGCGTATCTGTCGGATTACTACTGCAACTATACAGTCTATCACGTAGTTTTAAAAGATTATCGAACCCACAAGGACTAAGAATCAACCTAGAGTGATCAATTGTTGCGGTGCAAAGCTAAGGCTTGGTTTTTACGGTAAAAAAGTTTAATTACAGTGGGATTTGAAAAAGATAAAGAAACGGGTCCGAAGAATGATCCACGTGCTCCTAAGGGGCTCCATAGATCTCGGGTGTTAACAAAAGACTCAAAGTTATTCTGTAGGAAAAACTGGTTTAAAGATTGGATCTCACACTCTCGCGCTATTGACCCAACCACGCCTGATGACCCCAAGATTTTTCTCTCGCTCGCTCGGTAGTTAAAAGGCGCGCTTTGAAAACTAGCAAAGCCTAACTGAGACCTAAAGCGCTCTCGCTGCATTCAGACTCAGTGCTCGGTGTCTACTATCCGGCGATCACCTCAAACTCTCGCTCTGTCGGACACGCCTTGGTGTATTTCTCACTCTCGTGACAAAACACTGTTAACCAGCCTCTCGCTCTCGCGATAAGACTGGCTAAATTCTGGTTAGACACCAGAACCAGAACCTTAAAATAACTAAGTTGAACACCGATAGTTCTTACAGAGTCCCGTCGGGTGACAGTACTCAAATTACAGACTCTGACGAAACTACTCAGACGTGTTCATCTCTAAACCTAAGATATTTATCATGCTGTAAACTAGAACATACATAATCGTAAATAATATGGAATTTAAAATACAGTAAAGCAGTAAAACATAATTGTGAATAACCTGAAATAAATTGAAATAGAAATGACTTCAAAAGTATTACAACGTTGGTCCAAGCGTACAATCGTCAACAGAAATCAGAAAATACAAAGTGCAGCAATCGCTTAATGTGACCGATCACTGCTTTGGTAGGTGAATATCTGGCTAAAGTCTAAGGAAATTTATGCAGCGCTTCCGCACAGGTTTTTGGATGCCTAACTCTTACCTACAAGGGTCTATTTATAGAGGGGGAGTGACTCCAAAATATTAGGATTTAAAACTGCCTCAGAACTGCCAAACTACTCTAGAAAACTGCTCCCGCGGAAAACGGCAACCGCCGTGTGCTTAATGGTGACCGCCGTTAGCTTCAAATTTGGATTCCCTCCTTTTCTTCAATGGTGACCGCCTTCCTCAGGTAATGGTGAGCGCCATTGTCCTGAGGAGGCTAGAATGTTGCTTTTTGAGGGGGTTTCTCCACCGTTTAGCTCGCTTTTCGATCCTTTTCTTCTATGTTGCTGATTTAACACCTGTCAAGTAAAAACAGAGGAAAACGTAAGTAATAAACAGTTAAAACGACAATGAATCAATAAAATAACGAATAAAGATGCACGAAATGAATCGAAAAATGCGACACAATGTCGAGTCATCATTGTGTGTAACTACAACTGGGATTGGATGGCGGCGACTCAGAGAGCTATGATAGATATTCATGATTCTATACAGGTACTTTAGTTGCAGTGCCGCGAACCCTCGGTGATTCATAACATGATGTCTAGGGAGTAGTTCCTAGAGCATGCCGGTTGGCCTGAGGACATACCACAATTTGGAGAGGGGACAGGTGCTTCTAGCCCTGATGCTGCTGAGGAGGAGGATAAGGAGGATGGCACTGAGGAAGGATCCGAATAGATGGAGGTTACAGAGTCCGACGAGCACTAATTTTGTTTGTTTCTTTGTTGTTAAAGCATGATTTGGAGCTTCCTTTGTTCTGTGAAGTGAAGTTTTCTTGATTATATCATTGCTTTTATGTTTTATTGCACTTATTATTAAATAATGTTGATGTACTTTTTGGGGTGTTTTAACACCAATACATATTTTGATTTATTGTTATTTATGATATTCAATTTTTTATGTTTAAAGCGTGTGTATTTTGGAAATGAGAATTTGGGAGTTAATTTTGCGGTATTTAATGATTTGCTTATGTGTTGGACTTGAATGGAACTTCTATATTGGTTGCTCTCTGTAAAGAAGTATCTAATGAAGATTCATCCAAGGTTGGATGACAATGATAGTATTAAGCAAGTGAATAATGTCAAGGTACATGGTTACCTTTGTTTAGAATTTTAGAATGCTTAAGAACTTAAATCTTTATGTAAATGAAAATTGTTCTTTTTGCAACTTGTTGAATGAATGTTTCACTTAGGAACAAAAACCACAAATTGTGAGAAAGCCTTCATTGTGTACTAAATGCTGAATTTTTAATAAACTTTGTTGATTCATTTAATTCATGCTTTATCTTGTTATTATTGTGAATCTGTGGAAGCATTAGATATGATCAAGACACTTGTTTATATTGAGCACAACCACGTCCAAATGTAACTTACCTGTGAGTAGAGAGCATTCATTAACCCCCTTTGAGCCTAAACAATATGAATCTCATTCTGAATTTTATGAGATTCTAAATTTTTTTTTGAACCCTTGAACTTTGTTTTAATTGTCCTCTTTGCCATAAAAAGCCAAGAGCATTCACTTGAGGGTTGAGTAAAATTCAAGTTTGGAAGAATAAAAAAGAAGAATGGTAGGTTGCTACAACTTTTGAAAAATTCAAGAAAGCATTGAAAATAATTATGTGATTACGAATGTAAATAAATAAATTAAAAACAAAAGAGAAAAAGAATGCTTGCTTGGAAAAGAAAAATAGTGAAAGAATAAGTTGTGAAATAAGGTTTGTGAAGGTTTGCAATTGAGAAACAAATGGAATGAAGTTGGGATGTGTAAATAATGTGTACATTGAATGTCTCTTTTGCGTCGGCAATTTAATTTCATTGGCCTTAGAAATGTCCCTTGTTTGTGAACCCGACCAAGCTATAACCTTAAAGACCATAGTGATCTTCTTGCTTCCATATTTTCACTTTCGATTGTTAGATATTGTATTAATTGGATTGATATTGGCATTGTTTGTTAGGTGAGTGAAATTGTCTCCGCGGTTGCAAACGCGTAATTTCTTCAATCCTTATTCGAAGAGGAGAGATAGAGTGATTCATTCATGAAAAACATAGTTGTTGATTGATGCATGGTTTGATATTTTCTTTAATACTTTAGTTCTTATGCATTGTTTGATTCTCAACATTTGAAACCAATGCTTGGTTGCATTCCTTGTGTTTGAGCCATTTTATCCATTCTTGGGATAATCTTAATCTTGAGCAAATCCTCTTATTTGAAACGAGAGGCGTACTTTGCTTGAGGACAAACAAAGATCTAGTTGGGGAGAGTTGTTAGATGCCAAGCTTTGCTTATTTGATCTATCAAATGTTGGCATCTTTCATTCTTTTTGTGGAGAAATTGAATTGAATCGCTCTTGTTTTTTATGATATGCTTCATTGTGTGAAAATATCTTGGTTGCTTTTATGTGTATGCTATTGTGCAGGAATTAGGCATAAAATAAGAATAATAAGACACAAAACATGTGACAAGGAAACCAAGTCAGCGGCAAAACATCAAGAAGTTCGCATAGCGAACTTTCTAGAAAAGTTGCCCAGAAAAAACACCATCAAGTTAGCACAGCAAACTTTCTAGCAAAGGCAATTGGGAACTTGACACTGTTCATATAGAAAGAAAAGGAGCCTAAATTCGTTGTGCGAAGGAAGTAGCGAAGAGTTTGCTGGAGCGAAGAAGAAGCGAATACCTAGCGAACACTCCAGACCTGAGGCAGTAAGTATTTGGACAAAAGTTCGATGTGCGAAGTTTGCAGCGAAGTCTTCGTAATGCGAATGATTCTTCGCACAACGAACATGTGGAAATAGCTCAGGGGCGTGTTCATTGTACTTTAACTACCACTTTTGATTATTCGCTAGGCGAACAAATTATTCGCACTGCGAATTTGACAGCTCAACAACATGTCTATAAGTAGTGTGTGCCACTTTTTGCCAAAATACCTTTTCTTTTGTATCTTTCATAATTTGATATTTTTAGCACAAAAACCCTAGTTTCTCCAATTTCATCATCTCTTAGCCATCTTTCATAAAAACAAGGTGGATTCCCATCCAATCTCGATTATTCGACTCGGATGTTGATCAACTTTCTTCTAAAACTTGTTGCTCAAGCTATCATGGAAATGAGTGGCTAAAACCCCTCTTGTGTCAAGGCTAGAGGTAGCTAGTTTTGATTTTATGTATTCTTCTTAATCTTTTGTATGTGAACAAGACTTTGATCAATATAGATGAAGTTATTTGCTATCTTTTGTTATATCTATGGTTTGGATTGCTTTAGACATGAACTTTTCAAGTGTTGACCTAATTTCTTCATCTATCAACTATACAAACTCTAGTCATAGATTTGGAAGTTGATATTCGCATTGTATTGGTCTTAATGATTATTGTTTCGAGTGTTATTTAGAGAGATCATTTAACGGTCGAAACAATAACATTCACGAAATCGCTTTAGAGATGAATGTTTTTGCGAAGATACGCGATTATCTTGGCATGCTTTTTATCAAACTAAAACCAAAATTTACTTTGTTTTATTTCTTACAAACTATTGTTACAAAATAGAAACCAATTTAAAACCCCCCTTCTTAAATCATTAAACCATTGAACGACAAGCATCAAATATTCTCACCAACCCCCGTGGATACGATAAAACACTCCCGATAAATACTTTTAACATTAAGACACAAAAGATTGGACAAGGAAGCCAAAGAAAATATGAAGATTATGCAATGTTCGTTGGGCGAACAACAGTGAGCAGCCAACAAATGTTCGTTGGGCGAAGTATCAGTGAGGTCCCAGCGAGGAGGAAACCTTGGAAGTTAGTATAGCTAAAGGACCCAAAGTTTGATGTGCAAACTTGTAGTGAGATAGTTCTCAATTCGAAAAATTGCTCGCACGATGAACTCATATATTTTCCAAGGGCGATTTAACTATTCCTGAGGCACTTCAAGTGCCAAAAAGGGGACTTTGCTGGGTGAATAGGTTGTTCAAAGTGCGAACATGACAGATTTTATAAATACTATATGAGTACTTTTTTTGCGTTTTCGAAAGATATGTTATGTTTTTCACATCAGAACTTTATCTCTCTTCATTTCAAGCTTATTTTAGAGAGATACATATAAACCCTAAGAGGGAGAAGGTAAGATCTTTGATCTCTTGTTGGGGTTTGGATGTAATATTTTCAAACCTTATGTATTTCATCTAATATATGTTTGTGAACTAGTTTTGATTCATTATTGTTGATTGTCTTTGATTGCTTATTTATGGGTCTTGACAAAACCTTTTTCAAATCTTTGGTTTTAGATTTTCATCTATCAATTAGCAAACTTTTGACATGGTTTTGTAAGTTGATATTCATTTGCATCATATTATGTTGATTAGTAGCATGAGTAGGATCAACACGGTAGAAACCGCGATAAAGCTTGAAAAACGGTATTGCATGGATGCGTGATAATAGTGATGAAGAACGATGTTCACATACATTTGGCAGATTAGGTGAATGCATGTAAAAATGGTTAATCATGTGTACGTATCCTAATCATGATGTTATATATGAATCAAATCATTAATTTGATATGGATGTTATAGTAATATATGTTGGGTCTAAACTCTAGACATAGATTTAGGTTAAACATTCACATGAGTATCAGTTCTTAATGCTCTGTGTTGGTTTTGTTGCGTGAGATATCACCGATGAGACAATATGGTTGGCCTATCGACTTTTCATTAGATATAACCTCTGTTGTAGGTGATACGTGATAATATTAGACGAAAGTTTGAGTTGTGTAGAAGAATGCATGTGTTATCAATTGATGAGATCCAATCCCAACAAGGCTCTGTTTATATTTTAGTCTTTATTTTATATGTTCAGTCTTTATCTTTTCTGCCTTTATTTTTGGTGCCTAAAATCTTTCTGTTAGAACACAGATTGGTTCTTGGTTATATCTCTATGTTTTGATGATAACACTAATGAAATTTTGTATTAAGATATTATATACTCTAAACTTGTTCAAGTATTTTTGTTGCAGATATTAAATTTAATATTATTCTGAAAGTAAAACTGAATCTGAACATTGAACTACGCAAGGCTCTGAGCGTCAGAAAAATCTCGTTAGAAGACTCTGAGCGCTGCCTACAGAAGAATCTGAAGCAGAAGCTACAGAAGCATCTGAAGCATGGCTGAAGACTTTGTATGAAGAGTTTCAAGCATTGTTTTTCAGAAGACTCTGATAGTACTGTTCGCTGCAAGTACTGAGGATCTGATCTTCAAACTCTGCTCTGATTGTTACTCACGTTGAAGCACACTTCCTGCAACACTCTGATACAGCAAACTCTGATAACATCAAGACTCTGATCACTCAAGGCTCTGATGTTGATTACTGTGAGATAGAAGCTTGTTGAATAAGATTATTCAAAGATATATTCGTTGGCATATTCCAAACGACTCTTTCCTCTTTTATGCTAGACACAAGAACTCAGGCAAAAAGGATTTCTCTGAATGTTCTACTTCTAGGAAAGGTCAAGTCACGTGAAGACAAAAGGATACAGATACTTTGCAGTACACGGTCTTCAAGCTTGCAACGTCTTGAATGTCTTTGTCTATAAAAGCAAGCCTTCAACAACTTTCTACAGTTGACGAATATTGACTAATCTATTGAAAACTCTCTCAAAGCTCTCATACAAATTATATTTCTTTGTTGAATAGTATCATTCGTTCTTAATCGTAAGTGTATAAATCACAATTGTGATATAACTTTCATAGAAGCATTTTAAACACTTGTTTAGTTTACATTTGATTGTAAAAAGTTCCTTAAGAAGACCAAGTTATGGTCAGTAGTTCTTGAGAAGACTAAGACAATTGTTCTTAGTGGTTGACATTGTAATCCGTTTAATTATAGTGGATTAAGTCCTTGAGGAGAAAGGAAAATCACTCTTGATAGGGTGGACTGGAGTAGTTGAGTTCAACGAACTAGGATAAAAATCATTGTGTTTTTATTGCCATATTATTTTCAAAGCCCTTATTCAACCCCCACCCTTCTAAGTGTTTTCTCACCTTCACTTTCAACTAAAGTTTTGCACCACAAGCTTAGAAATGTAGAGACCATTGAACGAAGCTCTTTCCCTCGCACCGATCCATGTGGAGATGATATAAACCCCGGAGAGAATTCCTTCAAAACTAAATTTTTTCTTCCTGCTGCTTTACTACAGTTCAAACAAAATGACACTATTACCGGGGATTGGTGTTTAGATATTGAAGTGCATTGCAATAGTTTCTACATTTTTTTATCTTTGTACAGTTGTCTATATTGTAAATATTCTTGTTTTCTTTTACGTTTTCTTAAGTGTTGTTTAGGGATGAATGATGAGAACTCTTTCAAGATTGGTTGCTATTTGTGTAAAAGTATTCAATGAAGCTTCGACCGAGTTTGGATGGTGATGGTAGGGTGTTGAGTATGTGAATGAAATCAAGGTCAATTATATCGTTTTATAGCATGTTATAATGGTTTAAGAATTTTGTGCTTTGTGCAAATGTGCATTCTTGTTTCAGTTTGCAACTTTGTTTGAATGCTTGTTTCACTTAGGACCAAAAACCACAAATTGTGAGAAACCTCCATTATTTACTATATGCTAGGATGATTGATAAACTTTATTTAATTCGTTTGATTCATGCTTTATCTTTTGATTATTGTGATTTTGTAAAAGCATTATAAATGATTAAGGCATTTGTTAATATTGAGCACAACTGTATCCAAAAGTAACTTACCCATTAGTAGTGAGTATTCGTTAACCCATTTGAGCCTAAACAGTTTAGATCTTATTTTAGTGATGAACTTTGTGTATGTACATAATTTGGAAGTATAGTTCAACATTTTGTGAAATTCTAAAAATTCCTTCTTGAACCTTTGAACATTATTTTAAAAATTGATTTCGTTGCCATAAAAAAAGTAAGGAACGTTCACTTGATATTTGGTTGAAGTCAAGTTGGGGAGAATGAAAAAGAAGAATGATAGGTTTCTAAAACTTTTGAAAAACTTCAAGCAAGTAGAAAAAGAAAAAGTGTGAATATGAATGTGAAAAACAAAAGAAAAAGAATGCTTGTTTGAAAAAGAAAAATAGTGAATGAAATAATTGTGAAAAAGGAAGTTTGAGAATTTTTGCAATAGAGGAAAGAAAGTGTTGAATGAAGTTGAGATGTGTAAATACCATGTATAGTGATTCTTTATTTTGAATCGACAACTTTGATTCCATAGCCTAAAGAAATGACCATTTGTTGTAAACCCGACCAAGCTACAATCTTAAAAGCCCTTAGTGATCTTTTTGCTTCTATGTGTCATACCCCAAATTTTACCCTTAGATTCATTGAGCATTTACATATCATTTAAGTCCATCTTTCGCTTTAGCTAACCATTTTGTCTAGCTTGTTCGTTTTGCAGTTTTGTTGAAAAAAGTGTGAAAATCTTGAGAATTCCTCTGTATGTGTCTATTAAGTTACGTTGAATTCATGGGGATGAGAAAGAATACCAGGCCCTTATCCTTATGAGTCTTGACTTACCCGGCGTTGTGTTTGTTTTTCAAATTTAGCATTCAAGACACATGTATTTTTGCCCAAAATATAAGAGGAGTTACGGGAGTAAGACGTGAGTTCATTGAGGTGAGCTAAGTTGTAAAGTTGCAATTGTAATGGTCAAGCACCGTGTCAATGTGTGGGAAATAATTCTCAGCAATCTCAAGCCATGTTTGGGTTTATCGCTAAATGGCAAAGTTGTCTCAAGATCATATCTAACTGTTTAAATTGTGTACTTCAAAGTGTTGAATTATTTCAAATTGTTGAATTAAAGGCCATGCTTAAGAGATGGTGCAAGATATGTTTAAGTTAGATTTCAGTGGCCAAATTAATTAAAACACAACAGAAAATGGCGACTTCACTAGGGAGATGGTCTTGTGGGTTTCCCTAACTTGTTTATTTTACTTGTTTATTTGCTTATATCTGCTTATTTGTATAATTGCTTACTTGTTTCTCTTGGGTTGATATCTTTGAGTGGTGAGACAAAGTCCTACACCCGGACTTGAGTGAACTTAAGATAGGATAGTGATATGTTCGACGAGGCTTATAGGGAGTTGAATCCTGACCAAGTTGACTCGAAAATCACGCTCAGTTGAGACCCTTTCGAAAATGGTTCGGTTGAACGAGTAATCGAGAAAACTTTTACTATTGACGATTGGAGTCCGTGATACTGAGGACCATAGTTACCTTAACCTCACTTTGGCCTTTATTAGGATGTAGCGCGGGACTATGAGGGAGTACTCCCGAAGTAGTGCTACGCGATGCTACACTCAAAAGAAGTTCTCTTGAGAATATTATTAATCACCGAGTAATTGGGAAGTTGATAATATCCGAAAGATGGACTAATGACTTTGGGCACCTCTTTAGAACCCTTGCTCTGCAGGTACAATTAACCCATAGTACTTTCCATTCTGGATGGGTAGACCTTGGCTCCACTCACGTTCCTCTAACCTAGGACTTTTGTGTGCTTTGTGTGCTTGTGCATAGCATCCAACATCATAACATTCCTGGTTTCAAGGAATTCAACTGTCCTTATGCAAACACAAAAAAAAAAAATTCCTACATTTCAAAGTCTAAAACTTTTTCAAGATTTCCTCGAAAATACTTGCAATCGACCTTTGAAATCCTTGAAACCAATGCATTGCATTTTGCATCATGTTTTTGCATTTGCATTTTTCCCTCCGGTTTCTCATTCTTCGTTCTCTCGCTTCCAGTTCTGTCACCCTGAGTCCTTTGCATCAATACAACACCAGAGCTCGAGCTCGGAAAAAGATGGCGGAACAAAATCAAGAGCTTGATCGTGTTATCAACGAACTCGAAGACCTTTGAGGAAGTGTTGGGCAGATAATGGAGATGCTCCATGTCATTAATGCAAGGATGGATACTCAGCCTACTGTTGTGTCCGAGATTACTAATACTGTTGTGGATCCTCAACCTCCTGTTACTACCGCGAGTGTACCTCCCTATGGTCTTCCATTTGGTTTTGTGCCTCCTCCTCCTGTGGTTTCTATCACTCAATCGGTTCCTCAAGCTGTTCCTCTGGTTTCTGAAGCTCCTCAAGTGATTCCGACCTTTACACCAGCTGCCGTTCATACTCGTGTGCAATCTTACTTTAATGAGCCGGTTTATGATATTCCTGACCTGAAGGATGAAGAAGATGAGCAACATAAGAAGTTGCATGAGAATGTTGAAATCATTGATAAAAGGCTGAGAATAATGGAAGGTGACCAAATCTTTGGTGCTGCTGCCAGAGATGTCTGCCTGGTATCTGGATTGGTTATTCCACAAAAGTTCAAAACTCCGAGCTTTGACCTATATGAAGGTGCTACTTGTCTGAAAATCCATTTGATAATGTACTACCGTAAAATGGCCGCTCACGTTGAGAACGATAAGCTAATGATACATTATTTCCATGATAGTCTTAAGGGTGCTGCCTCAAAATGGTACCTAACTTTGGATCAGTCCCGTATCAAATGTTTTCAAGATCTATCTGATGCCTTCATTAAACACTACAAGTATAATATGGATCTGGCTCCTGATCGAAGACAACTGCTTAGTATGTCCCAGAAGAATTCAGAATCATTCAAATAGTATGCTCAGAGGTGGAGGGAGATTGCTTCACAAGTGGAACCTCCTCTGACTGAGAAGGAATTAGCCGATTGGTTTGTTGACACAGTACGTCCAAAATTCTACGAGAGAATGGTTGGTAGTGTTACTTCTAATTTTTCTAACATTGTTGCCATTGGTGTAAAAGTGGAATTGGGTCTGAAAAGTGGTAAGATGTCAAGTACTGCTGGTAGTTCGAGCTCCAAAGATCATGCCAAGAAACCTTCGTTCGGTTCTCAAAAGAAGAAAGAAGGTGAAACTAATGTTGTATCTGCAGGCAGACAAAGAAGTCAGCCTTATCAATATCAGCCGAATTATGTTCAACAACAAGGTTATCCTGTGCAGTATGCTCAACAACCCTATGTGGCTGCTGACACTCCCGCATTCAATCAGCAAATTCCTACATATCAGCCTGTGCAACCGGCTCCTATTTATCAGCCTCCGGTATATCAACAACCTCCTGGTTATCATCCTACACAAGCTCCTGCCAACTATCAACGAGCGCCTAACGCTCCTGCATATCAGTCGAAGAATCAGGCTCCTCGCCAGAATGGTCCCAACAAGAGACAATACAAGCAGTGTCCTCCCATTCCGATGACTTACACCAAGTTGTACCCATCACTAGTACAACAAGGTTTGATTACTACCAGAGCTTTGGGTCCACCTCCTAATCCGCTACCAGCTAATTACAATGCCGCCGCTCATTGTTTATTTCATGAGGGTGCGCCAGGTCATGATCTAGAAGGTTGTTATGCTCTTAAACATCTTGTCAGAGAGTTAATGGAAAAGAAGATCCTGTCTTTCGATGAGCCTCAGCCGAATGTCAAAAGCAATCCTTTGCCTAACCATGGGGCTGTTAATGCTATTGACGATTCCTCTGATGAAAGCCTTATACTTGATGTTGCGCAGATCAAGACTCCTCTTCGGGTTTTCCATTCCAAGTTGTTTGAAGCCGATTTAGTGTTTGCTTCTCATGTTGTTTGTACAAGTTGTGATGTCAGTATCAAGGGCTGTTTGTGGGTTCAAAATGATATTCAAAAGTTGATCAATGATGGTTTCTTACAAGTGGTTAATAAAGTGAAGAAGGATGAAGTTGCTGTGATTGAACCCATCTTCAATCTACCAGAGCCAAATACTAAAGTGCCAGTCTTTAATTTGCCAAGGTCGAGTGTTGCAAAGCCCGTGTTCAACATACCAAAGCATGTGACTCCTACGGTGGATCAGCCAAAGCCATTGATTATTCAGAAGCCAAGTCCGTTTCATTTCAGTGATCCTAAAGCTGTACCTTGGAAATACGATGTGACCATGATTGACAAAGAATCTGGGAAAGTTATTCCGAGGGAAGAATTGAAGACTGATATTGAAAATGTGACAAATATAGCTGGGGAAAGCAGGATGACACGCAGTGGTCGTATCTATACTCCCCAATTCAACGTGGCTCCGCCAAAAGAAACCACTACTGCCACTGTGCCTGCAAAAGACAAAGATAAAGAAGCATTTACTAATGATGAAGATGTTGAGTTTCTAAGGATCATCAAAAAGAGCGACTACAAAGTTATTGATCAGCTTCATCAGACTCCTTCCAAGATCTCAATTTTATCTCTGGTGATGAATTCACCTGCTCACATAACTACTTTGCAGAAGTTATTAGCTTAAGCTCATGTCGCTCAAGACATTACTATCAGACAGTTTGATAGCGTGATTGCCAACATTACCGCCGGCAACACTCTCAGCCTTTGTAACGAAGAGTTACCAAGAGAAGGTCAGAATCACAACCGTGCTTTACATATATCAGTGAAATGTTTGGAGGATAGCTTATCAAGGGTACTTGTGGATACCGGTTCATCTCTGAATGTCCTACCCAAGAGAGTTCTTACTAAGTTGGCTTATAAAAAGACTGTGATGAAGCCTACTTCCTTGATTGTCAAAGCCTTTGATGGTTCTCGCAGATCCGTGATCGGAGAAGTGGAGCTACCGATCTTGATTGGACCACATGTATTCAACATCACTTTCCAGGTAATGGACATCAATCCCAATTATAGCTGTCTACTTGGAAGACCATGGATCCACGCCGCTGGAGCAGTAACTTTGACTCTGCATCAGAAGATGAAGTTTGTGGTAGATGAAAAACTGGTTATCATACATGGTGAAGAGGATCTGATGGTCAGTAACCTATCTTCTTTTCGTTATATTGAGGCCGATGAAGATGCTTTGGAAACTTCTTTCCAAGCACTTGAGATCGCCAATGCTGTCCTATTGGAGGTTGAAGAAGCAGTGGGCCAGAGTAATCCATCTTTTGCATCTTTCAAGAGCACCAGATCAACGATCGACAGGGGCATTCCTGAAGGTTGGGGAGAAGTGATCGACATCAAAACCAAGACTAATCGCCACGGGTTAGGTTACAAACCAACTCATGATAAAGCTTCTACAACTGTCAAAGGGCGTCCGAGGACTGTCCAAGAGGTGTTTATCAGTGGAGGTTTCCAAGTCAATGCTGTTAATGATGATGATGATGAAGACCTGAGCAACCTGGTATTCAAGAGTGATGCAACTTTGAGCAACTGGGAAGCTATAGAGATCCCCGTGATTTTTCCCATTTCAAAGTAATTTAATGTTTTCATTTGTTGTTTTCAAAATTCCATAGCTATGCCCGAAGCTATTGGATAATTTGTAGGGCTGCCTTTTCACTTTCTAAAACGATATTAATAAATGCATTTTGTTAAATCTATTTGTTTCACTTGCGTTTTTTGCTTTCACTTTTAAAATGAAATTGGCAAACCTTTTCAAAAACTACAAATTTAAAAGCATTCTTCTTCTGCCCTTTCCTTGTGCATTTAATAAAATAAGCCCAAACATTGCAGTGATATCCAAAACCTTGTTGAATCCGACGACCCTGCTTTCACTCCTGACTGGGATTCACCCATTTATCAAGTTGAAGATGAGGGTGATGAAGATTTTGAAGTACCCGCTGAACTGGAAAAATTGGTTGAGTATGAGTACACGGAGCTCCAACCGTACAAAGAGCAGGTAGATTTGATTAATCTTGGCAGTGATGAAGATAAGAAAGAGGTCAAGATTGGTACAACACTTAGGGCCGAGGTCAAGCAGAGATTGGTCAAGCTTCTAGAAGAATATTCTGATGTGTTTGCATGGTCGTATCAAGATATGCCTGGTTTAGACACTGATATTATAGTTCACAAGCTGCCACTTAAGCCAGAATGCCGACCTATCAAGCAGAAACTTTGAAGAACAAGACCTGACATGGCTCTGAAGATTCGAGATGAGGTTAAGAAACAGCTTGATGCAGGTTTCCTTACAGTTGCAAAGTATCATAATTGGGTAGCCAACATTGTTCTAGTGCTCAAAAAGGATGGAAGAGTCAGAGTGTGTGTAGACTACAGGGATTTGAATAAGGCGAGCCCAAAAGATGATTTCCCTTTGCCGCATATTGATACACTTGTTGATAATACAACCAGTTTTGCAGTGTTCTCTTTTATGGATGGTTTCTCCGGTTACAATCAAATCAAGATGGATCCTGCCGACAGAGAAAAGACCACTTTCATTACTCCTTGGGGAACCTACTGATACAAAGTTATGCCCTTCGGTTTGAAGAACGCAGGGGCAACATATCAAAGAGCTATGGTCGCTCTCTTTCATGACATGATGCATAAAGAGATCGAAATTTATGTTGATGATATGATTGCCAAATCCCAAAATGAAGAGGACCATTTAGATCATTTGCTGAAACTGTTTGAACGACTCAGGAAGTACCAGTTGAAATTGAATCCTGCTAAGTGTACCTTTGGTGTAAGATCTGGAAAATTACTTGGTTTCATCGTCAGCCAAAGAGGAATTGAAGTAGATCCCGATAAAGTTTGAGCCATTCAGGACATGCCTGCTCCACAGACCGAAACACAAGTGAGATGTTTTCTTGGACGACTAAACTATATCTCCAGATTCATTTCTAATATGACTGCTACCTGTGAGCCGATCTTCAAATTACTTTGCAAGGGGCAGACTGTTGATTGGAATTCTGACTGTCAGCAGGCATTTGAGAAGATCAAGGGTTATTTGCAAGAACCTCCTATCCTGATTCCTCCGGTTCCCGGGAGACCATTGTTCATGTACCTTACTGTTCTTGAGAAGTCTATGGGTTGCGTATTGGGTCAACACGATGAGACTGGAAGAAAAGAACATGCCATCTACTACTTGAGCAAGAAGTTTACTGATTGTGAGAGCAAATATTCACTTCGGAGAAGACTTGTTGTGCATTAACATGGGCTACTAGGCGTCTCAAGCAATACATGATTTGTCACACTACCTTGTTGATCTCGAAAATGGATCCAATAAAGTACATTTTTGAAAAGCCTGCTCAGACTGGAAGACTTGCCCGTTGGCATATGTTGTTATCAGAATACAACATCCAGTACGTGACTCAGAAAGCTATCAAAGGTAGTATCTTGTCAGATTATCTTGCAGATCAACCAGTTGAAGACTATGAGCCTCTCAAGTTTGACTTTCCTGACGAAGACATTATGTTAGTAAAGGATTATGAAGAGCCAGGTCCTGATGAGGGTCCCAAGCCGGGTCTCTGTTGGAAGATGATGTTTGATGGTTCCTCTAATTACAGTGGGTATGGCATAGGCACCGTGCTGACGAATCTAGAAGGTGGTTATACCCCATTTACAGCAAGGTTAGAATTTGAATGTACCAACAATATCGCCGAATATAAAGCATGCATTCTTGGCCTTGAAGCAGCTATTGACCTCAGAATTAAAATTCTTGAAGTGAGTGGAGATTCAACGTTGGTTATTTATCAAGTTACAGGTGAATGGGAAACCAGACATGAGAAGTTAATCCCATACAGAGCCTACATTGTTGAAATGATCGAGTACTTTGATGAGATCACTTTCAAACATGTTCCGAGATCTGAAAACCATATTGCCGATGCTCTAGCCATGTTAGCCTCAATGTGGAAAGTCATATTCGTTAATGATGCTACTCTTATTCGAATTGAACACAAGACTGAGCCTGCCTACTGTCAGATGGTTGAAGAAGAATCTGATGACAAGCCTTGGTTTCATGACATTAAGAACTACCTGCTCAAACAAGAATATCCAACCGATGCTACTAATTTCGAGAAGAAAACTTTGAGAAGACTAGCATCCCAGTTCTTCATCAGCAATGATGTGCTATACAAGAGAAACTACGACATGGTCCTGCTTAGATGTGTCAACAAACGTGAAGCAGACATGTTACTTCAAGAGATTCATGAAGGAACCTTTGGAACTCATGCCAACGGTTATGCTATGTCTAAGAAGATCCTGAGAGCTGGATATTACTGGTTAACCATGGAATCCGATTGCATCCAATATGCCAGGAAATGCCATAAGTGCCAAATCTATGCTGACAAGGTCCACGTACCTCCAACGCCGTTGAATGTTTTATCTTCACCGTGGCCTTTCTCAATGTGGGGCATTGACATGATTGGGGAAATTGAGCCGAAAGCTTCCAACGGTCACTGTTTCATTCTAGTCGCTATCGACTACTTCACCAAATGGGTAGAAGCTGTTTCCTACGCCAACGTGACCAAGCAAGTGGTTGCCCGCTTCATCAGAAAAGAGATTATCTGTCGTTATGGAATTCCAAGTCGGATCATAACAGACAATGGTACCAATTTGAACAATAATACTATGAAGGAGTTGTGCGAAGGTTTCAAGATTGTACATCATAATTCTTCTCCTTACTGTCCTAAGATGAATGGAGCAGTTGAAGTTGCAAACAAAAACATCAAGAAAATCCTGAAAAAGATGGTCAAGACTTACAAAGATTGGCATGAAATGTTACCATTTGCTTTGCAAGGATACAGAACTTCAGTGCGAACTTCAACAGGGGCAACCCCTTTCTCATTGGTGTATGGTATGGACTCCGTCCTCCCCATCGAAGTTGAGTTACCTTCCTTACGGGTATTGAGGGAAACCAAGCTTGATGAAGCCGAATGGATTCAAGACAGATTTGACCAGCTGAATCTTGTCGACGAGAAACGCATGACAGCTATGTGCCATGGACAGTTATATCAGAAACGGATGAAGAGAGCCTTTGACAAGAAAGTCTGAATCCGTGAGTTCCGTCAAGGAGAGCTCGTACTCAAGAAAATCCTGCCAGATTACAAAGACATACGTGGGAAATAGATGCCCAACTACAAAGACCCATTTGTTGTGAAGACAGTCTTCTCTGGAGGATCATTGATTCTCACAACTATGGATGGCGAAGAGCTTGCACATCCTGTGAACTCTGATGCAGTCAGAAAATATTATGCCTAAAATAACCCGCTAAGTTGAAAACCTGAAAAGGAGACTTAGGTAATAATGGGTATCCCGGTGGATCATAACCTATGAAGGAGATCCAGGCAAAAATAAGGGATGAAAATACAAAAAAATACTTAGCTCGCTAAGCTGAAAACCTGAAAGGGCGGCTTAGGCAAAAATGAGCGTCCCGGTGGATTGAAAACCCAAAAGGGCGATCCAGGCAAAAGTTAGGGACAAAGGCATTTCGCTGCATTAGATGACGCCGAGCATCGAAGAACATTTTACAGAAGATAAATTCCAATCCAATCGCTCTTGTCAGAAGCCAGATTTTGGGTAGTCTCAGTTATTAGGGTCAGTAGAGGTCGTTGGATTCAATGTAACCTTTCCCCACTTGCCAGTTTCAATTGAAATTTTCCATGGAGCTCTGCCCTTAGCAAGCTACCATTCTTTAATAAATAAAACCCGTTGCAATTCAATTTTTGTTCATTATACTATCTCTATTTTCATTTTTGTTATGCAAATTGCTATTTGTTGATAATAATTTTGAAAGTGAAAAGTTTTCTAAACTCAAAACTGTTTTTGAAGACGCTTTTTGAACATATAAAGTTGCTTTGACTTGTGGAAATCCCGAAGGATACCTTCCTTTCCCCAGTAAGTCTCATTGTTGCAGAAGCACTTTTAAACCATTGCCTCAGAGCAGTCCCCAACGAGACTATAAGCTGACAACACTTTGGACAGATCCGGTAATCTCCAGTGACTTTCAAGACAACAGAGATCTCCCCAGCATCTTCCAAGTGATATATTTATTTGAGGACCCACTCCCAGTGGAACCGCCTTTTCCTCGCTGAAGTTGTCATACTTTCCTCAGGAAATATTCCCCAGGAGATTGTCGTGCTCTCCCCAAGAAGTCGAGATGCTTTCCCCAGGAAGCTGATGTACTTCTCCACGAAGCTGCTACTTTCTCCATGAAGCTGCCTAGCGCCACACTTCCCCAATGAAGCGAATATATATTTTATCCCCATAAGTCTCTAATCCTAAGATGACTCTCCCAGTGAACAGGTTTTCTTTGAGCAGAAATTTAGATCCATGATGGCAATCCTCCAGTGAAGTCATGATATCTTATCCCCAAGTGGAATTTTGTTCTCCCTAGGGAATTTGGAGCTTTTTGAAGCAAGATTTAGTTCCGCCATCAACTTTTCTATCCCTTGATAGATGTACTATTGCAGAGGTCGCCGGGTATTCCCGTCGAGATGTTTATTTCATCTCCTGTTTCCTCCGCCACTCGTCTGTTTTGTCAGCATGTGCATGAGTATAAGCATGAACATTAGCATACTCATTGCATTCACATTGCATTTTCATGTTGCATACGCATTAGCATATGCTAGTTTGTTATCCTCATTGTCTTTTGTCGTTACTTTGGTCGTGGTTACTGCCAAATAACTGGGTTTGTCCGTTCTCTCCAAAATAGAGTCGTCAACCCTAAGCATAAAATACTTACTATGTTTTAGTTTCTCCATAGAGTTCAACCCTCGTGGATGATGGTTATTTCAGTTATCTTTTCCGCGCCAGGAATAGGCAATCCCCATTTGAGTTCATTCCCTCAATGGAGTCCTGTTTGACAGCTTCTTTCTAGCTCGATCCTAGATCGAACTTCGGTCTCTGTCGGTCGCCGAACCTACCTAGACGTGCATTTATTTTGCACTATCTATCAAGAAGAGCCATTTTACAACCTTCACAGATAAGCAACAGTTCTCGCCCGAGAAGCTTATCACTGCATCATACATACAGCAGTTCTCGCCTGAGAAACTTGCCATATCTTCATTATGACTAGCAACAAGTGACTGTCACCTTAAGACGTTGAGTCGCCGTACTCATTCTTGGGCGTTCCGCCGTGGACATTTCACTACCTTATACCTTGAGCCGTTGAGTTGCTGTACTCATTCTTAGGTGTCCCACTGTGGATATATCATTACCTTAAACCTTGAGATGTTGAGCTGCTGTACTCATTTTTGGACGTCCCGCCGTGGACGATTTTTACCCTTTTCAAGTAAAAGAAGAAACTGAGACCCGTTCATGGAATACAAACCTTAAAGTATAGGGGAAGTTTATTTTACCCTTTAGTAAAAGAAGAAATTGAATCATTTCAGGGAGCAACAGAGCTTGAAGTATTGAAGAAGTTTATTAACCCTTTCTAAATGAATCATCTAGTTAAAGAAGAAGCTAAATTATATTTTGATCATGGAAGCTTACCCTTTATCTTAGGGTATCATCTGGTCATGCCTGAACCTGTTGAGTCGTACTCTCAGATATTCCCCAGTGGAGGCCGTCACGCCGGTGCCATCTCCATTTGAGGATCTCTTCTTGTTTGTCTTTCTAAAGTGAACAACTGGTCATGCTTGAAATCGTTGGTCTACCAATTTAGATTTTCCACAGTTTCGCGCTATTTCCCAGTACGTCGTTTTCTCGTGTGTGTGTGTGTGTGTGTGTATGCTCGTTACGTCTGTCCCCTGTGTCGTCGTTTCGTCTGCATCCTTAAATTTACCATTTTCATCATATGCATCATACTAGACTCATAGCATTGCCAGCATTGTCGTTTTTGTCCGTAGCATTGCATATCATTGCATCTAAGGGCAAACTTTTCGGTTATCTGTATTTAAAACCTGTTCACCATGATTTCTCGAGCCGTCGTCGCTCAAATCATCCGGTGAAGTCATTTAAATAGGGGCAACTGTCATACCCCAAATTTTACCCTTAGATTCATTGAGCATTTACATATCATTTAAGTCTATCTTTCGCTTTAGCTAACCATTTTGTCTAGCTTGTTCGTTTTGCAGTTTTGTTGAAGAAAGTGTGAAAATCTTGAGAATTCCTCTGTATGTGTCTATTAAGTTACGTTGAATTCATGGGGATGAGAAAGAAGACCAGGACCTTATCCTTATGAGCCTTGACTTACCCTCTGTTGTGTTTTAATTAATTTGGCCACTGAAATCTAACTTAAACATATCTTGCACCATCTCTTAAGCAGGGCCTTTAATTCAACAATTTGAAATAATTCAACACTTTGAAGTACACAATTTAAACAGTTAGATATGATCTTGAGACAACTTTGCCATTTAGCAATAAACCCAAACATGGCTTGAGATTGCTGAGAATTATTTCTCACACATTGACTCAGTGCTTGACCATTACAATTGTAACTTTACAACTTAGCTCACCTCAATGAACTCACGTCTTACTCCCGTAACTCCTCTTATATTTTGGGCAAAAATACATGTGTCTTGAATGCTAAATTTGAAAAACAAACACAATTCCAGGTAAGTCAAGGCTCATAAGGATAAGGGCCTGGTCTTCTTTCTCATCCCCATGAATTCAACATAACTTAATAGACACATACAGAGGAATTCTCAAGATTTTCACACTTTCTTCAACAAAACTGCAAAACGAACAAGCTAGACAAAATGGTTAGCTAAAGCAAAAGATAGACTTAAATGATATGTAAATGCTCAATGAATCTAAGGGTAAAATTTGGGGTATGACACTATGTTATCATTTTTTATAGTTAGATAAATGTATGAATTGAAGTGTTATTAGCATTGTTTGTCAAGTGAGTGAAATTTCCCTGCGGTTGGAAACACGTTAATTTCTTCATTCTTATTTTGAAGAGGAGTGTTAGAGTGATTCAAGTATGAGAATTTAGTTTTATTTGAAACATTTCATGATATTTGTTTAAGAACTAAATTCTTTGTCATTGTTCAATTCTATGGAGTGGTGAACGTTGCTTGTGCGTATTCTCTTGCTTGACCAAATCCTCTTATTTGAGAAAATTTCTCTTGTTTGAATTTAAACCGTTAATATTTTCTTGGTTGAATCTTATTCTTGAGCAAATCCTCTTGTTTGAGAAAATTTCTCGTGTTTTCATGAGGGGCATAATTTGCTTGAGGACAAGCCAAAATCTAGTTGGGGATAGTTGTTAAGTGCAAATTTTGACTTAAAATGAACTATCTTTCTTGGCATTTTTCAACTCATTTCTCATGTTTTTATAGATTTAATTCTTGTTCTTGTGTGATTCTTCAATTATATTGCAAATACCTTTGGATTCTTTAATGTGTGTGTTATTGTGCAGAAATTAGGCATAAAACATCAATGAGTAAGACACTAAATATTGGGCAAGGAATCCAAAGAAAATGTGAAGATTTTGCAATGTTCGCTAGGCGAACAGTAGCGAGCAACCAACGAATGTTCGTTGTGCGAACTTGTAGCGAGGTAGTTCACAATGCGAAGAATTTCTCGCACGACGAACTCTGATATTTTCCAAGGGCAGTTTAACTGTTTCTGAGGCACTTCAAGTGCCAAAAAGAGGACTTCTCTAGGCGAATAGGTTGTTCGCAGTGCGAACATGACATATTTTGTAAATACTATATAAGTACTTTTCTTGCTTTTTAGAAAGATATGTTATGTTTTTTACATCAGAACTTTATCTCTCTTCATTTCAAGCTTATTTTAGAGAGAAGAATACAAACCCTAAGAGGGAGAAGGTAATATCTTTGATCTCTTGTTGGGGTTTGGGTGTAATTTTTTGATACCTTATGTATTTCATCTAATATATGTTTGTGAGCTAGTTTTGATTCATTATTGTTGATTTTCTTTGATTGCTTATTTGTGGGTCTTAACACAACCTTTTTCAAATCTTTGGTCTTAGATTCCATCTATCAATGAGCAAACTTTAGACATGGTTTTGTAAGTTGATATTCATTTGCATCATATTTTGTTGATTAGTAGCATGAGTAGGATCAACACGGTAGAAACCACAATAAGGCTTGACAAGCGGTATTGCATGGATGCGTGATAATAGTGATGAAGAACGATGTTCTCATACATTTGGCAGATTAGGTGAATGTATGTAAAAAGGGTAAATCATGTGTACGTATTCTGATCATGGCGTTATATATGAATCAAATCATTAATTTGATATGGATGTTTTAGTAAGATTTTTTTGGTATAAACTCTAGACATAGATTTAGGTTGAATATTCATGTTAGTATCAGTTCTTAATGCTCTATGTTGGTTTTGTTATGTGAGATATCACCTATGAGACAATACGGTTAGTCTCTCGACTTTGCGTTAGATATAACCTTTGTTGTGGGTGATATATGATGATATTAGAAGAAAGTTTGAGTTGTGTATAATATGATTAGAAGAATGCACATGTTATCAATTGATGAGATCCAATCCCAACAAGGCTCCGTTTATATTTCAGTCTTCATCACAAGCTTAGAAATGTAGAGACTGTTGAACGGTGTTCTTTCCCTCACACCGACCCCTGTGGAGACGATATAAACCCCAGAGGGAATTCCTTCAAAACTAAATTTTTGCTTCTTGTTGCTTGACTGTAGTTTGAACAGCAACTTACCAGATGGTGATGAACTATATATTTCATGACTATATCAATACATTCATGCAAATATATATATATATATATATATATATATATATATATATATATATATATATATATATATATATATATATATATATATATATATATATATATATATTGATGATATAGTTATTAATTTCATGTCAGGAAATGGTCATTTCAACCATCTTAGACACTCGTTTGAATGGATGGGGAAATATGGACTTAAAATAAACCCGCTTAAATGTGCTTTTTGTGTGTGCACACAAGGTACTTTCTTGGTTTCGAGGTTCATAAAAAAGGGATCGAGATAAATCTGAATAAGACAAAGGCCATTAGGGAGGTGAAGCTTCCTTCGACTAAAAAAGAGTTGCAATCTCTTTTGGGGAAGATCAAATTTTTGAGGAGGTTCATTTCAAACCTCTGTGGCAATTTTCGAGCATTTTCACCATTGCTTCACCTGAAGAAGGAAGAATTTATATGGAAACCAGAGCATCAAAGGGTGTTTGACAAAATAAAGGAGTACTTAGAAAATCCTCCTATTTTATCCCCTTCAGTTAGGAATAGATGCATGAAGTTGTACATTTCTGCCTCAGACTTGACTATAGGAAGTATGTTAGTACAGTAGGATGATAATGGCGTTGAAAAAGCCATATATTACCTCAGTCGAGTCATGAATGATGAAGAAACTAGGTATAGTCTTATAGAAAAGATGTGCCTTTGTTTTTACTTTTCTTGTATGAAACTAAAGCATTACATAAAGCCATTTAATGTTTATGTATCTTCCCATCTTAATATTATCAAACATATGTTGTCTAAGCCAATTTTGCATAGTCAAATTGAAAAATGGGCATTTGCTTTAACAAAATATTCTCTTATATATGTGCCTTTAAAGGCTATGAAGGGTCAGGTGGTCGCTGACTTTATCATGGATCACGCGGTGGTCAAAGTGCCTTTGAATTATTTGGAAATAGAGCTTTGGAATTTATACTTTGATGATTTCAGCCATAATAATGGAAATGGTGTTGGAATTTTGATTGTTTCTCCAAACAAGATTCCAACTAAGTTTAACTATAGAATCGAAGGCTCTTGCTCAAATAACGAGGATGAGTACGAAGCTTTAATAGCCGGACTTGAGATCTTGTTAGAGTTGGGTGCAAAACATGCTGGGATAAAATGAGATTTCGAATATGTGGTAAAGCAAATCACAAAGAAATACAGATGCATTAATGAAATTTTAGTTATGTATTTTGTCATAGTGAATCGACTATTTAAGTGTTTCGACTTAGTATATATCCAGTATATACCTATACTTGAAAACCACAAAGCGAACGAACTGGCACAAATTGCCTCAGGGTATAAAGTTCCTAAATAAAGGTTAAAGGACTTGATTGAGGTTTGAGGAAGGGTACAGTCAACAAGACTTTCCCCATCGAATCTAACACTAACAAAGCTTAGATCAGTGGATCCAGAGAACTTTGAAATATGTACTATTGAAAATTTAACCGACACTGATTGGAGGAGACCCATAGTTAATTACTTGGGAAACCCAGCTGGATCAACAGATCGAAAGATTAAGTATAGATCTTTGAACTATGTTGTCATAGGAAACAATGTGTTCAAGAAAATGCCTGAGGGGGTGTTACTCAAATGTATTGGTGAAGGAGAGGCATATTTATCCGTGTCAAGGGTTCATAATAGGGAATGTTGTGCTAATCAAGTGGGGCATAAAATGAAGTGGTTGATGTGTCGCCAGAGTATCTATTGGCCCACAATGTTTAAAGATTGCATCAACTTCACTAAAGGTTGTCAGAAATTCCATGTTCACTCAGGCATACAACATGTTCCTGTAAGTGAATTACATGCAGTTATGAAGCCTGGCCATTTAGAGGATGGGCTTTAAATTTAATTGGAGAAATTTGACATGCATCCTCTAAGAGACAAAAATATATTCTAGTTGGTATTGACTATTTTACAAAGTGGATCAGAGTAACCTGTTTGATTAATGCTAATCAGGAGGCTATAATTGAGTTCATCCATAGGCATATTATGTATAGGTTCGGAATCCCTGAGACAATCACAACAGACCAAGGGGCGGTGTATACTGGTCGAAAGATGCAAGATTTTTCTTTCGAGATGGGAATTAAAATATTGACTTCGACACCCTATCCAATGGGAAAATTGAAGCTGCCAATAAAACTATTATTGGTTTAACTAAGAAGCATTTAGGAAAAAGCCAAAGAATTGGCATAAAACGTTAAACCAAGTCTTATGGGTTTGTCGAACGTCTCTCAAAGAGGTTATAAATACAAAGCCATTTCATTTGACTTATGGACATGAAAATGTCTTGCCTTTTGAAATTTATTTGCAATCGTTGGGATTCCATTAGACCAATATTGGAATATGATGTTAGATGAAATGGTCGATCTTGATGAAGAAAGGTTGGTGTCGCTACTGCGAAAATCGGCGCCGGCAATACAGAAGAGTCGCCACCGTGCGTTATTTATCCCAAAGGAGGGAAAGGAAACGCTCGAAGTAAACCTAACGCAAAGACGGGAAAAGGTATGGTCATCGCAACCAAAACCTAGATTCGGGAGTCGGTTACGCAAGGGGAAGGTATTAGCACCCCTCACGTCCATCGTACTCGATGGGATCCACGCTTGCTTGGTTTGTACGGATTACACTTCTATCTAAACTAAAGGATTGAGGGCTGAAAAGAAAAGAAAACATGACTCGGCAAAGCATCGTACTTTATGCCTACGTATTCCCGTCTGGAACGAGAAATCAGAGTCAACGTAGTTCGCCTAACTACGGGGAAAAATGGGTGAAGGTTGCTCGCTAGGATTTCGCATCCTATGCCTACGTACTTCCACACAGCATGGAAGATCAGAGCAAACGTAGTTCGGGCTACGCACGACACAAGCTGTTCAAGTGTCTTTTATGAAAAATCTCACCTTAAACAAGGGTTTTCTTATTGCAAAAAGGCTGATGTTTGTTCAAATCTTTTGACGGAAGAAATGAATTGATTTCTGTTATAACCTTTATTAATGTTTTTCTGTTGTTTTGAAGAAAGAAGAGATGACACTCTACAAATCCTAGGGTTAAAAAGGGGCAAAATCTACCCTAATGTTATCATGCATGGGTTAAGACCTAATGTCTATCATGCTCCTCTCTTGCACAGAGAGAAACAGAGATCCTAAGGGATAAATGGAAACAAGAACAACAGATATATACAATAAAGCAGCAAAATGCATGGATGCAGCAATACAAGCGAGGCAAGGGAGTCCCACTCAACCTCGAACCTAGAAAACAATAGGCAAAAGTGAATAGAATTCACTTTCAACCTAACAGGTTAAACAACAAGCAATACAGTAAAGGAAATTCAATCAATACATCAAAAATTAAACAGCTAAAACTAAACAGCAAAGCAGTCTTCATCAACATCTGACTTCAAGCAAAGTCTTTGTCTTTAATCTCCCAGTGGCTTTTCTTCAAGTCTCAATCTCCAAGATGAATATCAGTCAACAAGATGAAATGGATGCTAAACAGTCAATTGCCTACCAAGGGTGGCTCACTAACTGTTAACATGATACAGACAATTTTCTCTCAAAAGTTCTATCTTTTAAATACATTCACTAATCCTTCCAAAGGAAGGAGGTGGATATTCAAAAGAGACTTTGAATCATAGAGAAAGGATGGAGGCAAACAAGACCTTCCATGTTTGTGAATCAAGTTTTCTACTCTAGAGCTCTGCCTAGCTCCTAGATCCTATAACCTTCAACAGCTGCCAGCAGGAGATACTCCTCATCAACTCTGGAAGTTGGTCTTCATTCTCTTTGATCTTCAAATGGGTTTCATCAACACAGTCTTCAGCTCGAACCCCAAGCCCCAAACAAACCCAATACCCCACACAGTCAAATAATAACCCTAAAGAGGGCACACCACACAGTCAATCAAATACAAGCAAATATACTAATAGTAATAGGGGAAGCCTAATATTTTCTAAGGGATCTATTATCTACCCATAACCCCTATAGTCCCATACCCCAAAAATCAAATCAAAATTCCTAAAAGAAATGATCTATCTCACCTATGTTCACTTAAAACCCTAATTTTAATCACTCTAATCTCACCTAATCAAATCATCTAAAAATTAATCCTAAAATTATGAATTAAATTCTATAAGGAAGCTAAAGTCCTAAGTTACTCACCCTAAAAAGAATGGATTCAAAATGTTAAAGTACCTAACTAAACTAAAATCAACAATATCATGCATCAAATTAAACCACTTAAAAAGCTATTTAAAAGAAAAATGCACAAAAAATACTAAAACAAAATAAAATGCTAATTTTATTATTTATTATTTTTCTTAACAGAATTATTGACCTAATGCAAAAAGAAGCAATTAAAAATATCAATTTTCTGATTTTATATGATTTTTTAAAGATGCTAAAAATATAAAAGAAAAATAAAATCAAGAAATGAATTAAAATGGGGAGGGGGGGTGTCAACATTAACTGCGCCTAGTTCAAATTCTGGATGGGCCAGAAAGGGGGTGGTGCGTATAGCAAATGCGTTAAGCCCAGTTAGGAAATTAAATCAAAAAAAAAAACAAAAAAAGAGAAAAAGAGCGCGCGGGGTGTATATAGCAACAATTCACAGTTCAAAACGCATTGGGCTCAGGTTTGGGGGGTGGGGTTAGCATGCTGATTCAGGGCCCATGGGTTGCGTTTTAATGAAACGCATCGTTTCATTATCATCCAAATTTCCCTCTTATTTTTATTTCAAATCTGAGCCCTTGGATCGTTTCCTTGGTCAAGGGTCTTCTCATGATCTCACGGTCCTAACATCGTCTTCTCAAACGAGCTAGGGTTTCATCCAAGAACCAGAGTTCATGCACTCTCTTTCTCTCCCTCTGTTCTCCCTCGTCTCTCCATGAAAACCAAAGATGTAAAGATCAAAAACACTTCACTCTCTCCCCTGAACACAACCATGCCTTTAGTTCTTCCTAAAACCCACTCCAATGTGAAACCCGACAACCATAAGCTCCATGATCCATCAACTGCACTCATGAGGGAGCTTCACCATTCTTGCAAATCTTGGCACTAGGATGATCCTTATGTTGTACTGATCCTAACATGCTAACAGCTTTGGATTAAAACTCACTAACCTAAGATTTCTTGATCCCTAAAGTTTCAACACCATATTCTCAAACTCCATGAATGGCACTCAAACTCTCTGGATATCATTATCTAACCTAACCTAACAACTCTAACCTAACAAACTAAGCTAACTATGCATAATTAGTGGTGTAGAGATCAAAATGCAAACCTGCAATTCTTGATGAAACAGATGAGAATCGGCTCGATTCAACACTTGCAATCTTTCACAAATGGTCCTTAGATGATGCTATGGTTTCTGTTTGCAAAAAGTTGGAAGAAGAATGCTTTTAAGGTGAGATTCGAATCTGATATGCTTCTTGCAATTTCAAACCCTAGTTCTTCAATCCTCCATGAATCAACCTCTGAAGCAGCTTCTATGCACTCAACAAGATCAATGGATCATGAATGAGGAAGAAAAACCAATTGAATTGATGCTGAATATGGAGTTTCACTCTTTCTTACAATTGAAGCAACAATGAAATTCTCACTTTTCTCTCTCTCTTTTCACCAACCTTTTCCACCAATGATCCACATTCATTATATAGATGATGATGGAAATGCCTAGAAATTTCTGGATCCCTCTAGGATGATTCTAGAATGTGGTAGAAAGTTATGGAAATCTCACTTGATGACATGTTGAATATCTCTCATCTCTTGCATACAGCCCTCTAAAATTGTGTCAAAATCTCTCCTCATGAGATATTGAGATGGTATGTGTGAAAAACAAGCTGATCCTTGCCTTATGTTGAGTTTTGCAAAGTTGCCTTATTATGCAAGTAACAACATTACAAAGCAAGTCCCATTTTTAGGCCTCAACTCAAAAATGTGTTTAAACCATTGTTTTCAAAATTTTGTTTGAAATCAACTTGGTATATTACATGACCCATTTTGGATTTATAGATTGCCCAAACCAATTTTTCATGTGAACTTTTCCAAGTTATATGCCATTTTTAAGTCATTTTCCACCAACTTTTATCAAGTCTTGTTCTATGCATTTCCAAAATTCCATGACCTCTTTTCTAGACTTAAAATGACATTTTGAGCAACTTTTATGTTGTGAAGTGTTTCATTTGAAGCTTCCTTGCATGAGTTTTAGGCATAGGCTAAGAATGACCTGTAATTCTCAAATGACCAAAATACCCTTTGCTTGCCAAGGACATAAGTAGAGTTCCACAAATCATATGAAGGCATACCATACCTTCCTAGAAATCTAAGACAATGAGGAACAACTCTCATGTTGGCCAAAAATCCATTTGAAATCTCCTTGAAGGTCAAAAGTTGCTTGGAAGACAGACAACTTTCACAGACAAATTTCAGTGCCCTCAGATGACCTGTAACTTGCAAGAGCTATAACTTGAGTTCTATAAATCATCTTGATGACTTCCACCACTCAAATTAAATCTATAAAGATACTCTACAAGTTTCATGTGGACCATAAATTCATATGAAGCTTGTATCTTGAGTTACACTGCTTTGAAGTTTGACCTAAATCAGGGGATTTTACACTGAAACCCTAATTTGGTAACTCCACTTCTCCTTGACTCCTTCTGATTTTTCTTTGGCACAACACCATATCCATATCCATATAGCGACTAATGAATCCCACATTCTTCAAATGATCCTTGATGCCTTTCAAAACAAGTCTTTGACCTAGGGTTGACCTAGTGTTGACCCAGATAAAACCCTAGTTGACTGACTTCAACTGAGGTTCTTGCAATCATTCCAATGACTTGGTTACTCCTCAAAAGTGATCATCTAGGCTCTTCATAACATCCATACACACCTCATGCTCTTGGCTCATGGCTCACACTTCCTCTGATGATCCCCAAATAACCTCAAGATAGGGGAGAACTCACTGATCAACCTGTCAACTCTTCAAAGCTCAAATTCTTCCCTGATGACCTGAGTAGTCTTGAATATGAATGAAACCCTTGAATATGCCTCTTGAGATAAGAATAGCACTTGATCCCCTGATAAAGATAGCTTGCTTATGCTATGCAATGCAGATGAATGCACTATGTACATGATGACAATGCAAATGATTATGCAATTGAAACATAAACCTAGGCTAAAAAAGGTTGGGCAAATTTTGGGCTGCAACAGCTGCCCCTATTCAAGCGGCTTGGACCCGGCTGAATGAAGAGCGCGCAACCTTCAGACATTCGAGGTACGAGACGGTTGAATACGAAAGAACCCGGAAATTTGCCAACCGCAAAAATAAATTGCGTATACGACTACTGCTTGGGAAAACCCTGGGAACTTGGCTTCTGTTGTCACAGCAACAACTAGCCATCCATCTGTCAATCTGTTTTTGTAAAATAATCTGATATTGTCCGCATACCACTCCATTCCGAAGAAATGAGCATACACCACACAACGAGAAATTGTTGATATCACTTATCAACCTCTGTTGATCTCACTTATCAACCAAGCACACGCTAACCAGCGGGAGAAAATTGACTTCACTCGTCATGTTGACTTCACTGACCAACCTTTCGTATCCTGAAGAAACGAGCAAACGCTTAACTGCGGAAAAATGTTGATTTCACTTATCAACCTCTCGTTCGTACCTGAACAAACATCCTGCGGGGACACGAGAAACTTAACCAAGCAACTCTGAGAGGCCAATTCTGACGACTGCCGTCAAACACCTGCTGGGGAAATTGGGAACTTAACCAAGCACCCTGACGAGAATAACCTTGTTGAAAAACACGAGGAATTTGACCAAACAACTCCTATGGCAAATACCCTGCTGGGGACTGTGAGGGACTTAACCAAACACCTCATTGACCTAACACCCTGCTGGAGAACATAACTCCGCTGGGGGAACTACGGTTAACGACCCACAAACTGCATTACCGTCTTATAATGCTGACTCCACAGCATCCTGAGAAAGACTCAGATGGGGGAATACAAGTAACTTAACCAAGCGACTTATCAAAGAATACCCTGCCGGGGACTACGAGGACCTTAACCAAGTATCTTGTTGAAGACCACCCTGCTGGGGATTATATCTCTATTGGGGAAACTACGAGTAACTACCCAAAAATTGCATTATGCCATTTCCACAGCACTCTAAGAAAGGACTCGGCTGGGGAGAAAGAGAAATGCTTGACCAAGCAACTCTGCTAGGGGAACATGTGACATGACGAACACGATCACTACATGTCGTACGCCATAAATTCACAAAACTGCGACGAACGCGGTCACTGCGTGTTTCGATACCACAAACAAACCCACATAATGGGACAAACACGATCACTGCGTGTTGCGTTACAACCAAAATCACATCGACCATAAATCCAACCGGATGAGGTAAACACGATCACTGCGTGCCAGACGGAATAAATCCACATAGAAGAGGCGAACACGTTCACTGCGTACTTCAACCACCCACATGATGAACACGATCACTGCGTGTGCTGCAATAGGACGAGTACGATCACTGCGCGTCTCGACCAATAAACCCCAAAAATGATGTCAATACGATCACTGCGTGTGCCACAAAACCAACCCATGTAATAGGACGGATACGATTACTGCGTATGCCGACCAACAAAACCAACTGATACGATAGCCACGATCACTGCGTGCTCCGCATCACAAGTTCAAATGGTTCTATCAACACGATCACTGCGTGCCATACGAATACGATCACTGCGTATTTGAACACGATCACTGCGTGTTTGAACACGATCACTGCACGCTCTGAGCCACGATCCTCTTGACTGGAGAAAACACGATCACTGCGTGCTGTGTGTCTCAACTAACCCACATAACCGGACGAATACGATCACTGCATATTCTAACCATACATAGGGTGAACGCGATCACTGCGCGCTTCATGTCACGGCCCTCTTGACTGGAGGAAACACGATCACTGCGTGCCTTCAAACATGGGACGAATACGATCACTGCGTACTTCGGCCACAAACAACCAGATGAACACGTTCACTGCGTGCCTCACCCTATAACCAAACCGTATAACGGACGAATACGATCACTGCGTATACCGACCAACAAAAACTGGATGAACACGATCACTGCGTGTCAATCTATAACCACTGTATAACGGACGAATACGATCCCTGTGTATATCGACCAACAAACATCACATGACATGGTAAACACGATCGCTGCGTGTCCTGCCCTACCAATAGAGTGAACACGATCACTGCGCGTCCTGCCCAATGAAACCCCGAGATGATACCAACACGATCACTGCGTGCCTTATAGAACAATCTTCTTAGATCGGGACGAATACGATCACTGCGCCATTCGACCATAGATACACATACCAAGATCAACACGATCACTGCGTGTCCCACAACATGAACCCCATAGATGGTACAAATACGATCGCCGCGTACTTGGGCCATAAATCAACATCTCAAAATCAACACGATCACTGCGTGCCTTATAATATGAACCCCGTATATGGTACAAATACAATCACTGCGTACTTTGACCATAAAACAGCATCCTCCTGAATCACGATTTCTCTTATCGGCAAGGAACAACATGTATGAAACGGACGAGGTAACCACCTGGCTTATGTTTCAAAATGCACGTTTGATGATGACGTAATGTTTCCACACAGCATGGAAATGCTACGTATTCGTGTAGAATGCAAATGCTCATGATGCATGCTTATGCAAAGAGTTACTTCAGCAAAATAAATGCTGAAGACAAACTGGATCCGCTGGGGATGACCGGAATACTACCGATACGCTTCCGACAAAATAAATGTTGGAAAGATGAACTAACTCCGCTGGGGATAACCATCCTGCTGGGAAGGTAGCTCACAAACTCAAAACTTCAAATTCTGCTGAAAAATGATCATCCTGACGAGGAAGGATCAACCTGTTGAGGAAAAAGAAAAGCAATCCCGGAAACTTCTTTCAAAGGTATCAACACTCTGATTACGCCCTGTGGGTATACTTCATCCTGATATCACTGAGCTGGGGGTTGACCGGTATGCTCTGATTCGCACTACACAAGAAACTCTTTGGGGAAATTGATCATATCCGTCTTGACCTTCGCTGAGGAGGACTCTGCTCTGCTTGATAAGCCAATTCTGAACTGAAGATACATTGATCTTTTCCTTTGACGCAATCTCCGCTCTCCTGGGGAGACAACATTCAATTTTGCCTGGAGCGACTTCACTGGGGAAAGACACAACATTCAACCTCTGGAGAGGGTACCAGCCTGCCATGGACTCTGGCGGGGAAATTTGCGAGCTCTTGAATACCTGCAAAAGTCAACAAGCAAACACAAGGCAATCTATGCAAAAGGAAACATCTTGGTAATCACCCACGACAACCATTCAGGTAATTTCCGGTTTTAACAATCATCGGCCGAGGCCCGCCTGTTTACACGCATGTAAGTTTATCAAAAACATCGGCGCTTTCTACAAACAAAACTATAAAAGTTAAAACCAAAGTCACACACTACACTGAATAAAACACTTTATTGATAACGGCCTGAGAATAGGCAAGATTTGTACATCAGATGCAACTCCTGAAAAGAGGTAGTCACACATAAACAAAATGCAGAAGTATACAAATATACAGAATAAGATTTGTACACATGTCGGCAACGTGTTACAGACTAACACCATGAACCGATCCTCCTATGACTCGCCGGACTCTGACGCTTTCCCGATCTTTGTCTTCGGAAGAAATTGCTTTGGATAGTTGACCCCCAGATGCTCCCAAACCACTAACAATCAAACTCGGACCGCAGTCATTTGCTTCTCAAATCCCTAACTTTTGCGTGAATCGCCCTTTGCGGGTTTTCGATTCACCGGGATACCCTTTTTTGCCGAAGCCGCCCAGTGTAGGTTTTCAACTTCGCGGGTGTACATTCTTTTCAATTATATCCCTAACTTTTGCCCGAACCTTTTTATTCTGTTTTTTTGGTTCGCCAGGATGCCCAATTTTTGCCTGGACTCTCTTTTTACTGTCCAGCGGGTCAATTTTAAGCAAAGTATTTTTTAACTGCGTCCGAGTTCACAGGGGACGAAAAGTCTTCACCATCCATGGTGGATAACAATAAGGCTCCTCCGGAGAAGACCTTTCTCACGACGTATGGACCTTCGTAATTGGGAGTCCATTTGCCCCTGTGATCCGATTGCGGTGGGAGAATCTTCTTCAGCACAAGATCACCCGTCTGAAAGCTTCGAGGTCGAATCTTCTTGTCAAACGCTTTCTTCATCCGGCTCTGATACAGCCTACCATGTGCAATGGATGCCAGTCTTTTCTCATCTATCAAGCTCAGCTGATTCAATCTACTTCTCACCCATTCTGCCTCATCAAGTTGAACATCAAGTAAAACCCTCAAAGATGGTATCTCAACCTCCAATGGCAGGACAACCTCCATGCCATATACTAGTGAGAACGGTGTTTCCCCGGTTGATGTACGCACTGTAGTACGATAACCGTGCAAAGCGAATGGCAGCATCTCATGCCAATCCTTATACGTTACCACCATCTTCTGAACAATTTTCTTTATGTTCTTGTTGGCCGCTTCAACAGCGCCATTCATCTTGGGTCTGTAGGGAGATGAATTATGGTGCTCGATCTTAAAATCCCGACAAAGATCCCTCATCATCTTATTGTTCAAATTCGAACCATTATCAGTAATGATCCGCTCAGGAATACCGTATCTGCAAATTATATCCTTCTTGATAAATCTGGCCACCACCTGCTTCGTCACATTGGCGTAAGATGTTGCTTCCACCCACTTGGTGAAGTAATCAATCGTGACCAGAATGAAGCGATGCCCATTAGAAGCAGTAGGCTCAATCTTGCCAATCATATCGATTCCCCACATGGAGAAAGGCCACGGAGAAGCCATAACGTTCAGTGGACTGGGTGGCACATGGATCTTATCTGCATAGATCTGGCACTTGTGACACCGCTTGGCAAATTTGAAACAATCAGTTTCCATCATTAACCAGTAATACCCTGCCCGCAACAACTTTTGAGTCATAGCATGCCCACCAGCATGTGTACCAAAAGTTCCTTCATGGACTTCTTCCATGAGTAAATTGGCTTCCTTCTCGTCTACACACCGGAGGAGTACCAAATCGTGGTTCCTTCTATACAGAACGCCATCGGGATTCAGATAGAAGCTGCCTGCTAATCTCCTTAGAGTCTTCTGATCACGACTGGATGCCCCAGCCGGATATTCCTTATTCTTCAGGAAATTCTGTATGTCAAAATACCAAGGTTTACCGTCAGATGCTTCGTCAATTGCAAACACAAAGGCTGGCCTATCAAGGCGAGATATGACAATCCTGGGAGCCTCATTCCAGTAGTTGACCTTATACATCGAGGATAATGTTGCAAGGGCGTCCGCCATTTGATTCTCCGCCCGAGGTACATGATGAAACTCTACTTTATCAAAGAAAGGTAGCAACCTTCTCGCATAATTCATGTACGGTATCAGATTAGGTTGGCGTGTCTCCCACTCTCCCTTAATCTGATTCACAACCAATGCTGAATCCCCATATACGTCCAGATTCTTGATCCTCAGATCGATCGCCTCTTCTAACCCCATAATGCAAGCTTCATACTCGGCTTCATTATTCGTCACTGGAAAAGTCAGTCTGGCTGTGAACGGGATGTGCGACCCGTGGGGAGTTGTAATGATTGCCCCGATCCCGCTACCGTACGAATTGACATCCCCATCAAAAATTAATTGCCACTGGGAACTCCGCTCAGGACCTTCACCAGGCAACGGCTCATCACAATCTTTAGCTTTCAAGTACATTATGTCCTCATCAGGAAACTCAAACTTCATAGGCTGATAATCCTCAATCGGCTGTTCGGCGAGATATTCGGACAGAACACTTCCCTTAATGGCCTTCTGGGAAACATACTGGATATCGTATTCTGTCAATACCATCTGCCATCTAGCAATCCTTCCAGAGAGCGCTTGCTTTTCAAACACATATTTGATCGGATCCATCTTCGATATCAGCATGGTCGTATGGTTCAGCATATACTGTCTTAGACGTTTGGCAGCCCACGCCAATGCACAACACGTCTTTTCAAGCATGGAGTATCGAGATTCACAATCCGTGAACTTTTTACTCAAGTAGTAAATTGCATGCTCTTTCCGCCCTGTCTCGTCATGTTGACCGAGAACACAACCCATACTGTTCTCAAGAACCGTCAGATACATAATCAGTGGTCGTCCCGCTACTGGGGGTATTAACACCGGAGGTTCCTGCAAGTATTCTTTTATCTTTTCAAATGCCCTTTGGCAATTGTCATTCCAGACCACCGCTTGATCTTTCTTTAACAGTTTGAACAAAGGCTCGCACGTGGTTGTTAGGTGAGAGATGAACCTAGCAATGTAGTTCAACCTCCCTATGAATCCACTGACTTCTTTTTCTGTTCTCGGTGCTGGCATCTCTTGTATTGCTTTTATTTTTGCAGGATCAACCTCGATACCTTTCTTGCTCACAATGAACCCCAGTAGCTTCCCGGATCTCACTCCGAAGGTACATTTGTTAGGATTCAGCCTCAGCCTGAACTTCCTCAGCCTCTTGAACAACTTCAGCAGATTAACCAGGTGTTCTTCCTCTGTTTGAGACTTGGCAATCATGTCGTCGACATACACCTCAATCTCTTTGTGCATCATGTCGTGAAAAAACGTTGTCATGGCCCGCTGGTACGTTGCCCCAGCATTCTTCAAACCAAAGGGCATCACCTTATAACAGAAGGTTCCCCACGGGGTGATAAAGGTCGTTTTTTCCATATCCTCCGGAGCCATTTTGATCTGGTTATACCCCGAAAATCCATCCATGAAGGAGAATACCGAAAACTGAGCCGTGTTGTCAACTAACACGTCAATATGCGGCAGCGGGAAATCATCTTTCGGGCTCGCTTTGTTTAGATCCCTATAATCAACACACATTCGAACCTTGCCATCTTTCTTCGGCACAGGCACGATATTAGCGACCCGAGTGAGATAAGTGGTAACAGCCAGGAACCCTGCATCCCATTGCTTCTGCACTTCTTCCTTTATCTTTACGGCCATGTCAGAACGAGTCCTTCTGAGTTTCTGCTTCACAGGCGGGCAATCTTCCTTCAACGGCAGACGATGAACAACCATATCAGTATCCAAACCTGGCATGTCCTCGTAGGACCAAGCAAATATATCACTGTATTCACGCAGCATCTCAATAAGCTCTTGCTTGATGTCCACTTGCAACGCGGCCCCTATACGGATATTCCTGACGCATTCTTCAGACCCCAAGTTGACGATGTCAATCTCTTCCTGGTGAGGCAGAATGACTCTCTCCTCTTGCTTCAATAACCGACTAAGCTCTTCTGGTAAGTCACTATCCTCCACAATCTCCTCCTCAGCTTGGAAGATCGGATGCTCGAAGTCTAAACGAGTCATAGGAAGTTTTTGGTCGGTGTCATCTGAAAATTCATGAATCCTGCGAGGGAAACAATTAAATGCTTCAAAATGATGTACAAGCAAAATGCATAACCACGCTGCCATTTTATTGAAAAATAAAAACAGAAAGAAAAGGATCACAATATTTGAATGTAAAAACGCCGTCATTTATTGATTATGCAAACATACAGGTAAACAGTTAGGCCCTAAGACAAAATCATCGATGCCCCGGGCAAGGCATGTGATCATACAATGATTGAAAAAACAATGCATTACCGTTTGGTGACTTGGATGACGTCCTGGATGGACCAGTTGCATAGGCTTTGCCCCGGCGTGCTGGGTCGAATCCATGCGTCCATGTCGCAATCGCTATCCACTTCCTCCGTATCAGACACGGCATTGATCCTTTCGAAGCTAACTCCACCGGGCGTGAACACCACAGGTCCCTTGTACTTAGGCGTACTCTGCGAGGGAGATGGGCGGTACCCCAAGCCATACTTATCTTGCTTCACTGGGATGTCCAGAACCTGCCCCCATTTCTGAGTCTCTCCGGCTTGTACCAACGCCTTGGCTTCTTTATATGAGGAGACGACCACCTCCTGCCCTTCACTCTTTAACGGAGCTTCTTCTTTAACCTTCACCCCTTCGAACGCCTGACACAGCGTTTCATGAATCTCTCCATCTACCTCCACGTACTTGAAGGAAGACAAATGACTGACTAAGATATCCTCTTCGCCACACACCGTCACAATACTCCTCTCAACCATATATTTCAGCTTCTGATGGAGCGTAGAAGTCACTGCCCCAACGGCATGAATCCAAGGCCTCCCGATCAAACAGCTATATGCAGGCTGGATGTCCATGATGTAAAACACTGTATCAAATACCTCCGGTCCTACCTGGATGGGTAACGTCACTGACCCGAATACCGACCTCCTTATTCCGTCAAAGGCCCTCACCACCAAATCACTAGGTGTGCACAATAACCCACGGGTATCTAATTTCAACAGGGCTTTCTTTGGTAACACGTTCAACGAGGACCCGGTGTCTACCAGCACATGGGATAAAATGGTGCCCCTGCATTCGATAGAGATATGCAAGGCATTATTGTGATCACGCCCTCTAGGCGTTAAGTCAAAATCCGTGAATCCTAGTCCATGCCCAGCGTTAACATGTGCCATAACTCCCTCCAGCTGATTAACTGAAATCTCTTGCGGCACGAAGGATGTCTCAAGTACCTTCAACAGGGCATTTCTATGCGCCTCAGAACACAACAACAGCGATAATATGGAGATCTTTGACGGGGTCTGCTGCAGGTGCTCTACAATCTTGTAATCACTTTTGCGGATCAACCTCATGAATTCTTCCACATCTTTGGTTATCGGCTCTTTCTCCTTATTCCCCGAAGATTCCCCCTCAACAACTTTGTTCTTACCTTTGGCAAGCCTCTCCGCCTCGACCTCAGGTGAAGTGAAAATTCTCCCGCTCTGGGTTATACCGCCCGCTCCCACTATGTTATCTACGGATCCCGCTGGCGGATCATTCAAGTCAATCTTTTCCCCATTACAATACACCTCAGCACCATAACACCACGGGACTGCCTTCGTGCTTTCATAAGGGACTGGCTTAGCCTTAGTAATAGTAATGGTCGGCCTTTTCGATGATGCCAAAAGTGTCACTGATTTGAACGGAATGGTGATCGTAGCAATCTCCCCCCGCCCTTCTTCAGATTCTGTCTCAACAGACTTCTCTCGCCCCACAGACCTGTCAAACTGCAAAATTCCTTCATCAATCAAACTTTGAACTCCCCTCTTCAACTTTTCACAGCCCCCAGGTTGAATCAAACAGTCATCACACTCTTCACTACAACCGGGATAGACTCCTCCTTTCAATAAACGCTGCTTTACGTAACTCAAAGGGGTTTTCAGCTCGCTCACTTCCGAAACCAAGTTCAACTCATCATCTACCATGATTGCATTGGCCCCAGCCCCACCATGCTTGGGCATTGGCTGCTGCGTGATATTGGGACCGTCCTTCCCGAAGTTAATAGCCGTACTATCAAGCAAATCCTGTACTTTATGCTTGAAAGCTAGGCAATTTTCAATATTGTGCCCTGGTGCACCCGAATGGAAGTCACAGTGTTCATTAACATCATATCCGACTGGTGGCTGGCCAGTTGGTGGTGCTAAGGTCCTCTTCTCGACTAGCTGCAATTTCAACAAAGTTTGAAGGAGTTCTGCATACGATACCGGCGGTACCTCGAATACTCTCCTCGGTCGTGGGTTCTGAAGCCTGCGCTGATTATTATTAGGCTGCTGCTGAGCCTGCTGCTGTGGTTGTTGTCTCTGCTACTGAGAAGGCCCTGGAATGGTTACACTTGCAACTTGCGACTGCTGACGCCAGTTCTGACCTTTATTCCTTCGTCGAGCACTGTATACGGCGTTGGTATCACCCTGCCTTTTACCACCAAACGTCTTCTTATTACCTCCTGCGGAACTGGACTCACCCGCTTGAATTTTACCAATCTTCACCCCGTTTTCAATGAGCTCCCCATCAAGATCAATTCAGAGAAAGTACTCATCGAAAAATTGAGCAAACGGTCATAGTACATTCCAGAGAAAGTTCCTATAAACATATCCATCATTTCGCGCTCCACCATTGGAGGGTGCACCCTAGCAGCCAAATCTCGCCGTCTCTGGGCGTATTCTTTAAAGCTCTCGCTAGACTTTTGAGACATGCTTTGCAGCTGGACTCGGTTATGGGCGAGATCACTATTATATTGATAATGTCGAACAAAAGCCTCTGCCAGCTCTTTCCAACTCCTGATCTGAGTAGGCTCCAAGCTCATGTACCACTCCAGCGATGGCCCTGACAGGCTATCCTGGAAGAAGTGCATTATCATCTTTTCATCCTCAGAATACGCAGACATACGCCTGTAAAATGCGCGCACATGCACCCTAGGGCATGTATCCCCTTTGTACTTATCAAATGACGGCGCTTCGAATTTCAGCGGGACCCTCAACCCTGGGACTAACCCCATATTTGACATATCCAGCCCAAGAGCATTCTGGCTGGCCAACCCGTTCACTTTCTCTTCTAGCAATCTCATCCGATGGTCGTCATCCCTGGCTCTTTCATAACCCTCGTTCTGACCAGAGAACACATCCTCCTGACGATCCTCCCAGCGAGGTACTGCATCGTATCCAACATAATCTGCATCCCGGCCCGGACCCGTTTGGAAGTGCCTGGGGTCATACCTCAGATTACCCATCTCTTGAGCGTTGTATGCGCCAGTTCCATATCCAAGATTACCATAGCCACCAAACCCAGCCTTGGCGCCAGCCATGCTGCCATACCCCACGTTCACACCATTGAAGCCCTGGTTACCGTTAATACCATTCATTCTGACATTCTCAACGCCCCCATTGAAACCCTGGTTGACATTACCCACAAATACCCCAGCAGTATCTGCATTGACATTCATATTACCGGCGTTCCCACCTCCACCTACAGGACCAGTTTCTCCAGCATTCAAACCGGTTACGGGAATAGCATCAGCACTTTGACGATTCTCAATTCGGGGAGAAGCAGCAATGTTTTCACCATGCGGTGTCCCGTGGTTTTCAGCCCGTGCGACTATTGGTTGAACCAGATTCTGCAGCTGCTCTTGTCCTTTGGCGATGGTCTCCATGGTTTGCATGAGCAGGGCCATCTTGTCACGCATCTCTTGCATTTCATTCTGCACGTTGTCCATGATCTTCTTCTGATTAGTTCTGGTAGAGTAACGATGGACCCGCTTTTCTGCAATCCTGAAAATACCTGAAACGGATGCAGGAGATAAGATACACGGATCACAACCCTGTAATGCAAATATGAGTATGTATGCAAAATGCAATATGTGTCTGTGCATTAGGGCTTATCATTCCCCGATTCTAGTGTGAATGTGCCAGTGCAGTGGCAGTGCTAGTAATACGGTGATTGGAGCCGAGTCATAGAAAACCTCGTATATTGCAGAGAAATCCAAGAATACAATATCACTGAGTCTACAATAAGAAGGCATGACCTCAACCAACAATCCTGGTGATGGTCAGCACGAATGCAAATAAAGCATACACATTAATATATGAAATGGTCAAGTACACTCATGAGCCTGGTACTCCTCTAGTAACTTCTTAGTCTCTGGATGACTTGGTCGGGTAAGCAGCCCCTCAACAAGTTGGTTTCTTCGTTTGAGAACACGTCGCACGTCACCAGCGGTTTCCTCCCATGCCCCTTCTCCGAAGCGATCCTCTAGCTTCCGCTTCTGAGACACAGCTTCGTTCCTGCCTTCGATGGCCTTGTTCAATGCATTCTGGAGACTATATCTGGCCATTACCTCCTCTTCATGCTTCTTAATGCTAGCCTTCAACTGCTCTTCGAGTTCAGAAATTTGCTGCTTCAATTTATCTTCCCTCTTTTTGTTGTTGGTTAGCGTAGCATTCCACGTCTTGTTACAAGAAGAGATTTCTCGGTGAGCGGCATCGAGTGCTTTCTTTTTGGACTCCAACATGTCATGAGAGCTTCTGAACTCTTGACCCAGACGTTCACGCTTCTTTTTCTCCTCAGTCAACTCAGCACCTAGCCTGTTTACTAGTCCGATCTGCTGTTGGAAAGAATGCACAACCTTGTTCTTCTCACTACGCATCTGAGCCAGCTCCTTTTCTAACTCTTCATTAATCTTCATCAAGGCTTCCTTTTCTTTCACAACTCGCTCGTAGACCTCCATGGTGACAGTGGTTGGCTCTTCCACCGGAATATGAACAGGGACTGGTGCAGCTGGAAATGGCATCAGCAGCTGTCTTGCCCTCTCCTGGATCCAAACTTTGTAGGGTGTATATGCCTGACAATCATTCTTCCCCAACAGTGGTTTCCCTTTTCTGTTAATACGCATCCAGGCATGCCGAAGCTTGGCTAGTAACTCTCCATTCAAATCACCGGTGAAGTACAGAGATTCCTGTACTTCTTCCTCCTGAGGTGGGTTCTTCAACGCGTATCCAAACTGGCGAACAAACAGAGATGGGTTGTAATTGATGCACCCTTTTCTCCCTATCAACGGAACATTAGGATACCCAGAACAACTGAAAATAAGCTCAGACCCCAGCAAGTCTCGGTCAAACCACTCAATGTCTTCAGAAGATAGCCTCATCAGGCGCTCTGGCCAGTCAGCTGTAGTTGCACTATCCACAAAAGGTCCCTTCAGGGGAAGATGACTCTTAAACCACATGTTCAACAGCGGCGCATAACAGTAAACAGTCTTTCCTCTTCTATTTTCATTTTTGTAGTGCAATGAATGGTAGAGATCTCCGATCAAAGTGGGTACCTGGTTGCCAGCAGCAAACAGATGAAAAGCGTCCAAATCCACAAAATTGGGTAAGTTGGGAAACAATACTATCCCGTAAATGCATAGAGCCAGGATAGCATTAAAGACTATCCAGCACCCGCTCTTGGCATACTCTTGAGCTTTGCCAACCAAAAAATCAAGGGAGAAACCTGGAACCCCAAGCCAAGAAGTCACTAATAGTTCAGCAGCGTTCATGTGCAAGGCCTTAGCTAAGTCCTCCAACTTGGGCTCTGCGGCAGAGTGAATAAAGGGGACCTTATTCTGTACTGGCAGCTCAGTAAACTCTACATACTCTTCAATGGTAGGCCCCAGAATAAAGTCAGCAAATGTGAAGCATCTCAAAGCAGGGTCATAGAATTGCATCAAGGTGTACAGCCCATTCATCTCAACAGCAGTTGGCTTGCAAACCAGTCTCAACAATCTTCCATGACTCATCCTGAAACTTCTCCTAACCTCCTCATCAGCAAGGGACATCAGACCAAGTAAGGGAGTAATGTCAGGTGTAGGTAGCTTATACGCAACTGTCTTTCTCAAACCAGCCATGATCAATAAGCAGAAGTTCGGGCACTAGAACCAGGGAATATGCAAATGCACCTGCAGCACAGACACACGTTAATGGGATGCAATGATAATGGGTATGCAAGCAATGCAATGCAAGTAACATGCAACAGGGACCAAATGCCATAGCTGAGAAGCCTGAACCATATCAAAAGTCTCAGATAGACCCTCCAGAATTCCTCAGACCCTGGTCTCAGATAGACCCAAAACAAAGCTCCGACATTGGTCTCTGATAGACCCCATATCATAACTCTGACTGGTCTCTGATAGACCTCAACCATAACTCTGACTGGTCTCTGACAGACCTCAACCATAACCCTGACTGGTCTCTGACAGACTTCATAACTCTCCATAAATACCCAGGATCTCAGATCAAGAAATAACCGGTATCTGAAGGTCTAGTTACCTGCATAACCCCAAAACCCTCTCACAGGTAGGTGTCCTAGTAACTGACAATGGTATGGCATCCTATGCGGTCGTCGGCGTCACAGACTTTCAGGGTTGATGATACGATTCCCAGAAGGAGTGGCATCATCAATTCCTGAAGAGGCCTCACTTAGCCAACTTCCAAATGATCGGTTCCCGGAGTCGACAATTCAGCTAACCAACAACCCCTTCGACCCAAAGGGTAGAAAAAGAATTCAACCAGAAGAACCTCGTCCGAGTGTAGATTTCGTGGGACACTAATGCAAGCAAAGCCGGCACGCGCCCACTACTTTCTACTCTAATTCTAGGTGCACTCAAGCCCAGGTCCGGCTTACCTCTCAATCATAGAATCACCCGTCACAACCCCAATACAGCAATAATAACAATAATATAGTGCTGAGAGTAAATGACAGAAAAAATAAATCCATACAAAATCCTCGACGGGGAAACAAGCGTTAGGATTGACTCGCTTAAGGGACGTTGGATCCCAAATGCATAAGGAACTATCGCAGTCCTTAGCAGCCAGGGGACGTTGAATCCCCAGCAGAGTCGTCAGCTGTCGCTACTGCAAAAATCGGCGCCGACAATACAGAAGAGTCGCCACCGTGCGTTATTTATCCCAAAGGAGGGAAAGGAAACGCTCGAAGTAAACCTAACGCAAAGACGGGAAAAGGTATGGTCATCGCAACCAAAACCTGGATTCGGGAGTCGGTTACGCAAGGGGAAGGTATTAGCACCCCTCACGTCCATCGTACTCGATGGGATCCACGCTTGCTTGGTTTGTACGGATTACACTTCTATCTAAACTAAAGGATTGAGGGCTGAAAAGAAAAGAAAACATGACTCGGCAAAGCATCGCACTTTATGCCTACGTATTCCCGTCTGGAACGAGAAATCAGAGTCAACGTAGTTCGCCTAACTACGGGGAAAAATGGGTGAAGGTTGCTCGCTAGGATATCGCATCCTATGCCTACGTACTTCCACACAGCATGGAAGATCAGAGCAAACGTAGTTCGGGCTACGCACGACACAAGCTGTTCAAGTGTCTTTTATGAAAAATCTCACCTTAAACAAGGGTTTTCTTATTGCAAAAAGGCTGATGTTTGTTCAAATCTTTTGACGGAAGAAATGAATTGATTTCTGTTATAACCTTTATTAATGTTTTTCTGTTGTTTTGAAGAAAGAAGAGATGACACTCTACAAATCCTAGGGTTAAAAAGGGGCAAAATCTACCCTAATGTTATCATGCATGGGTTAAGACCTAATGTCTATCATGCTCCTCTCTTGCACAGAGAGAAACAGAGATCCTAAGGGATAAACGGAAACAAGAACAACAAATATATACAATAAAGCAGCAAAATGCATGGATGCAGCAATACAAGCGAGGCAAGGGAGTCCCACTCAACCTCGAACCTAGAAAACAATAGGCAAAAGTGAATAGAATTCACTTTCAACCTAACTGGTTAAACAGCAAGCAATACAGTCAAGGAAATTCAATCAATACATCAAAAATTAAACAGCTAAAACTAAACAGCAAAGCAGTCTTCATCAACATCTGACTTCAAGAAAAGTATTTGTCTTTAATATCCCAGTGGCTTTTCTTCAAGTCTCAATCTCCAAGATGAATATCAGTCAACAAGATGAAATGGATGCTAAACAGTCAATTGCCTACCAAGGGTGGCTCACTAACTGTTAACATGATACAAACAATTTTCTCTCAAAAGTTCTATCTTTTAAATACATTCACTAATCCTTCCAAAGGAAGGAGGTGGATATTCAAAAGAGACTTTGAATCATAGAGAAAGGATGGAGGCAAACAAGACATTCCATGTTTGTGAATCAAGTTTTCTACTCTAGAGCTCTGCCTAGCTCCTAGATCCTATAACCTTCAACAGCTGCCAGCAGGAGATACTCCTCATCAACTATGGAAGTTGGTCTTCATTCTCTTTGATCTTCGAATGGGTTTCATCAACACAGTCTTCAGCTCGAACCCCAAGCCCCAAACAAACCCAATACCCCACACAGTCAAATAATAACCCTAAAGAGGGCACACCACACAGTCAATCAAATACAAGCAAATATACTAATAGTAATAGGGGAAGCCTAATATTTTCTAAGGGATCTATTATCTACCCATAACCCCTATAGTCCCATACCCCAAAAATCAAATCAAAATTCCTAAAAGAAATGATCTATCTCACCTATGTTCACTTAAAACCCTAATTTTAATCACTCTAATCTCACCTAATCAAATCATCTAAAAATTAATCCTAAAATTATGAATTAAATCCTATAAGGAAGCTAAAGTCCTAAGTTACTCACCCTAAAAAGAATGGATTCAAAATGTTAAAGTACCTAACTAAACTAAAATCAACAATATCATGCATCAAATTAAACCACTTAAAAAGCTATTTAAAAGAAAAATGCACAAAAAATACTAAAACAAAATAAAATGCTAATTTTATTATTTATTATTTTTCTTAACAGAATTATTGACCTAATGCAAAAAGAATCAATTAAAAATATCAATTTTATGATTTTATATGATTTTTTAAAGATGCTAAAAATATAAAAGAAAAATAAAATCAAGAAATGAATTAAAATGGGGAGGGGGGTGTCAACATTAACTGCGCCTAGTTCAAATTCTGGATGGGCCAGAAAGGGGGTGGTGCGTATAGAAAATGCGTTAAGCCCAGTTAGGAAATTAAATCAGAAAAAAAAAACAAAAAAAGAGAAAAAGAGCGCGCGGGGTGTATATAGCAACAATTCACAGTTCAAAACGCATTGGGCTCAGGTTTGGGGGGTGGGGTTAGCATGCTGATTCAGGGCCCATGGGTTGCGTTTTAATGAAACACATCGTTTCATTCTCATCCAAATTTCCCTCTTATTTTTATTTCAAATCTGAGCCCTTGGATCGTTTCCTTGGTCAAGGGTCTTCTCATGATCTCACGGTCCTAGCATCGTCTTCTCCAACGAGCTAGGGTTTCATCCAAGAACCAGAGTTCATGCACTCTCTTTCTCTCCCTCTGTTCTCCCTCGTCTCTCCATGAAAACCAAAGATGTAAAGATCAAAAACACTCCACTCTCTCCCCTGAACACAACCATGCCTTTAGTTCTTCCTAAAAGCCACTCCAATGTGAAACCCGACAACCATAAGCTCCATGATCCATCAACTGCACTCATGAGGGAGCTTCACCATTCTTGCAAATCTTGGCACTAGGATGATCCTTATGTCGTACTGATCCTAACATGCTAACAGCTTTGGATTAAAACTCACTAACCTAAGATTTCTTGATCCCTAAAGTTTCAACACCATATTCTCAAACTCCATGAATGGCACTCAAACTCTCTGGATATCATTATCTAACCTAACCTAACAACTCTAACCTAACAAACTAAGCTAACTATGCATAATTAGTGGTGTAGAGATCAAAATGCAAACCTGCAATTCTTGATGAAACAGATGAGAATTGGCTCGATTCAACACTTGCAATCTTTCACAAATGGTCCTTAGATGATGTTATGGTTTCTGTTTGCAAAAAGTTGGAAGAAGAATGCTTCTAAGGTGAGATTCGAATCTGATATGCTTCTTGCAATTTCAAACCCTAGTTCTTCAATCCTCCATGAATCAACCTCTGAAGCAGCTTCTATGCACTCAACAAGATCAATGGATCATGAATGAGGAAGAAAAACCAATTGAATTGATGCTGAATATGGAGTTTCACTCTTTCTTACAATTGAAGCAACAATGAAATTATCACTTTTCTCTCTCTCTTTTCACCAACCTTTTCCACCAATGATCCACATTCATTATATAGATGATGATGGAAATGCCTAGAAATTTCTGGATCCCTCTAGGATGATTCTAGAATGTGGTAGAAAGTTATGGAAATCTCACTTGATGACATGTTGAATATCTCTCATCTCTTGCATACAGACCTCTAAACTTGTGTTAAAATCTCTCCTCATGAGATATTGAGATGGTATGTGTGAAAAACAAGTTGATCCTTGCCTTATGTTGAGTTTTGCAAAGTTGCCTTATTATGCAAGTAACAACATTACAAAGTAAGTCCCATTTTTAGGCCTCAACTCAAAAATGTGTTTAAACCATTGTTTTCAAAATGTTGTTTGGAATCAATTTGGTATATTACATGACCCATTTTGGATTTATAGATTGCCCAAACCAATTTTTCATGTGAACTTTTCCAAGTTATATGCCATTCTTAAGTCATTTTCCACCAACTTTTATCAAGTCTTGTTCTATGCATTTCCAAACTTCCATGACCTCTTTTCTAGACTTAAAATGACATTTTGAGCAACTTTGATGTTGTGAAGATTTTCATTTGAAGCTTCCTTGCATGAGTTTTAGGCATAGGCTAAGAATGACCTGTAATTCTCAAATGACCAAAATACCCTTTGCTTGCCAAGGACATAAGTAGAGTTCCACAAATCATATGAAGGCATACCATACCTTCCTAGAAATATAAGACAATGAGGAACAACTCTCATGTTGGCCTGAAATCCATTTGAAATCTCCTTGAAGGTCAAAAGTTGCTTGGAAGACAGACAACTTTCACAGACAAATTTCAGTGCCCTCAGATGACCTGTAACTTGCAAGAGCTATAACTTGAGTTCTATAAATCATCTTGATGACTTCCACCACTCAAATTAAATCTATGAAGATACTCTACAAGTTTCATGTGGACCAGAAATTCATATGAAGCTTGTATCTTGAGTTACACTGCTTTGAAGTTTGACCTAAATTAGGGGATTTTACACTGAAACCCTAATTTGGTAACTCCACTTCTCCTTGACTCCTTCTGATTTTTCTTTGGCACAACACCATATCCATATCCATATAGAGACTAATGAATCCCACATTCTTCAAATGATCCTTTATGCCTTTCAAAACAAGTCTTTGACCTAGGGTTGACCTAGATAAAACCCTAGTTGACTGACTTCAACTGAGGTTCTTGCAATCATTCCAATGACTTGGTTACTCCTCAAAAGTGATCATCTAGGCTCTTCATAACATCCCTACACACCTCATGCTCTTGGCTCATGGCTCACACTTCCTCTGATGATCCCCAAATAACCTCAAGATAGGGGAGAACTCACTGATCAACCTGTCAACTCTTCAAAGCTCAAATTCTTCCCTGATGACCTGAGTAGTCTTGAATATGAATGAAACCCTTGAATATGCCTCTTGAGATAAGAATAACACTTGATCCCCTGATTAAGATAGCTTGCTTATGCTATGCAATGCAGATGAATGCACTATGTACATGATGACAATGCAAATGATTATGCAATTGAAACATAAACCTAGGCTAAAAAAGGTTGGGCAAATTTTAGGGTGCAACAGTTGGCACCGTTGGATGTCTTGATACGACAAAAGGAACGAATAACCAAAGCCAATAATAAGAAGGTTAAGTTAAAAGTGTTTGCGATTGGAAATTACATTTAGAAAGTTATATTGCCAATGGATCAAAGAGATAGATCTTTAGGCAAGTGGTCCCTTAATTGGGAGGGTCTATTTCGAGTAATTCAAACATTTTCGGGCAATGCTTATGAGATCGAGGAATTAACAATTGATAAAAAAATTCCAAAATCAAATGGTAAATACTTTAAAATGTATAGGCCTATGCTACAAGAAATTTGAATGGCTAAAGAATAATTTGCAGTAAAGAAATCAAAGTGCCAAAATGGCATTAAAGGTTTCCAAAATGGCATAATCATTACACAATGTTAAAACCGAGGAAACTTAAAAGGAAATGCAAGTTTATCTGGAAACTTTGATTTGAACTCTTCGAGCTTGATCTTGGAGAAGTCGAGCCTAGCTGTTAGTCGATCATGAAATTCTTCTAAAATGTTGACTTCAAGCCCTAGATTGAGTGCGACTTCAGCATGTTCGACTCCTTTTGTTTCCTCTTCATCAATCATCTCTCTTATAGGGATTTATTTTTCCAGGGCCAGTTCAGATTTCTCCTTCTCCAAGTTATCAATCCTTAGCTCAAGAATTTTAGCACGACGTTGTGAGATTTAGTCATTGATCATAGTTTTCTTGTCAGTATAATCTACAAGTTTGGATTCAAGTTTGTTGACTTCTTACTCAGATGCGCTGCTTGCATCCCAGGCCACCGCTATGACATCTTTCACTTTTTAAATTTTAGAATATCTTGCTCATTTGAGATCAATTTTTTTGCAAACTTGATCAAAATAGGCTTCAATTTCGAAGAGAAATTTGAATAAGGCATCAGACGCCCGTTGTTTGTTGAGTTCAGCTAGCAGTTTCTGGATGTCAGTCCTGAGTTGAGCATCTTCTTTGCTAATGAGTTATAATTCAAATATGTTTAACTTTATTTGTTTGATAAGGAGATTTGTTAAGTCGTTATCAGTATCAGCTAACGATGCATCAAAAAAAATGACTTGATTTAGAGCCTGTCGACAGCTTGTGCAGTTTCTGCAATCTTTTAAGAGCCTCAGTTGGATTTTTTCTCTTAAGGGCAAGGATCTCCACTTGGCTCAGAGAGGTGTTTGATATATAGTCATGCATATCAACTTGGGCTTTCACAGGTTCTTGGTGAATAGGTTGAGCATTATCCTTAATGGGAGCAATTTCAGTATGGGGCATAGCTTGTTCCTCATTGTTCTTGGCTGGATCTTCAGGTGGAGAATCATCTGGGACTATGTTATTGTGAACTGAAGCATTAGTGTCATCCACATGTTGTATAGAAAGTTGTTCAATGTTAATCTCCACTTCAGGTTGCGGTTGTGTAGGGGCATATGTTGTTTTGGTGGTTGGTTGAAGGGCTGTGTGAATAGTCGAAATTTTGGAGTCAAGGAAATCTAAACAATGAATATGTGAGATTTTTTCAGAAGGATTGGATCGAAGGATACCTGCTACGTTTGCTTCATTGTTACCATTTATTTTTAGGCTTTCCTGAAAAAGAATAAAAGAATGATGACGTTAAAATTTAAAGTAAAGACAATGGAAGAGCTATAGAGGGAATCGAAGCAAACCTTGGAGTTGTTGGTTTTTGTTTTTTCAACTAGTTGGTCTTGAAGTTTGTTATCATCTTCATTATTAGGAAGATAAAGGTTCTGAATCTTTTTTGGCCTTTGTTCTTTGTTTCACACCCTAATTTTTGACCTTAAGACTCCACCTCTTTTTGTGTCTTTTTCGTATTCGTGCTTATTGCCACTAACCCGTTTATGTGAGTGCAGTGCTCTCCAGTAAATTCCTAGCCATCAAGCATTTCAAGGCGCAACCTTTCTAATTCAAGATTTTCCATTGAGGCGTCAGCAGAGATCCCTTTCAGTTGGTGTGAAGCGTTGAATTTAAAGGTTTATTTCGGACACCATCGTAGATGTTCCATGATGACTGTCGCCCAAACACCTCAACCTTAAGACCTGGTTTATTATCGCAAGAGTTTTTATAAAAGCTAAGGCAAATACCGTTGTAGGAGTCCACTTCCAATATAGTTATAATGGCATAATGCGAGATAGTTACCATCGTTACCTTTTTTTAATACAAGAATTCTTACATCACTGGGCTTAGAGAATTTCAAATTTGGTTTGGTCCGCTTAACGTTCAAGGTTTATTTAAGTTGTGTTTCCGACGAATTTCATCATTTGCCAATACATGACTTTGACAAGAGTGAATGCACATGAAGGATTCCTCATATTAAAGACTCTTCCATGTGACCTGCATCCGAACTTACTTCTAAAAACTCAAAACTCCAAGTTGAGCTTTCAAGCCAAAGAATCATTAAATTTATCATCCATTCAAGACAATAATTTTGATCAAGCCAAGGTAAAGCTCACAACCAAGTTTTATTATTATAAGGAATCACATGAAAATCTCAAGGTTCTGATGTAAATGATTAAAGGGATAAAGGGAATTAGTTGTTCACAGCAACATAGTTAGTACAAAGCTTGATTTCCTATATGGAGTAGCTGGAATATTGGTACAATGTAAAAAGGTTACAAGAGGTGCAAGTTGGAACTGTGTGTGTTTACAATTAATGAGACAAACACTACTCTAGACTTCATTTGACGAAGTTGACATCGGACATGGCGGTATCTTTTACTTTCTGAGCGTTGAGCCTTCCTGGAGCAACCATCTGTTGCACCCCAAAATTTGCTCAACCTATTTCACCTGGTTTATGTTTCAATTGCATTGTCATTTGCATAATAATTCATGTACATAATCATTTGCATAGCATAGCATAACAAGGGATCAAGTGCCATTCTTATCAAAAGAGGCACATCAAGGGGTTTTATTCAAGGTCAAGACCATCCAAGTAATCAAGAAAGGAGTTGAAGCTTTGAGAAGTTTGGGAGTCAACCAGTGGATTCCTCTCCTAATTTTGAGGTATGTTGAAGATCATCAATGGGAGTGTGAATTATGAATTGAGAGTATGGAATGTGCACAAAGATCATGGAATACCTAGAGGGCATGTTGAAGATGAGACAAGTCATTGATTCAAGTACAAGAGCCAGAGTTGAAGTACAGTCAACTAGGGTTTTATCTGGGTCAACCCTAGGTCAACTGAGTGATTGAAGAGCATCAAGGCTTAGTTGAAGGATGTGGGATTCATGAATTGATATGTGTGTACAAGTGTGGTGTTGTGCCAAGGATAAATCAAAGAGAATCAAGAGGAGGAGGAGTTACTAAATTAGGGTCTCAGTGTAAAAACCCTAATTTAGGCTTAACTTCCAAGCCAGCCAAGTCAAAATTCAAGCTTCAAATGAATTCTTTGTCAACATAAAACTTGTAGAGCTTCTCAATAGCTTTAGTTTGAGTACTATAAGTCTTCAAGAATATTTGTAGAACTCAAGTTATGGTTCTTGCAAGTTATGGGTCATCAGAGGGCACTGAAATTTATCTGTGAAAGTCACTTGACTTCCAAGCAACTTTTGCCCATGAAAGAGTTTTCAAATGGATTCTTGACCAACATAAGAGCTGTAGATCTTTATCTTAGATTTAATTTGAGTACTAGAAGTCCTCAAGATAATTTGTAGAACTCAAGTTATGGTCTTGGCAATCCAGGGGTATTTTGGGAAAGTTGAATTACAGGTCATTTTTCAACATAGATCCAAATCTCCATCTTCCACTCCTCAAATGAAAAAATGTTCAACACGAGATGTGTTCAAAATTATGTTTTTAGGCTAGATAAGAGGTCATGAGAGTTTGGAATGGCTTTCTTCACAAAGTCACAAAAATGGCCTAAAATGAAGGTAAATTTTAAATGAATCAAAGTTGGAAATTGGGGTTTTTGATCTACAAATCCAAAACAAGCCATATGACATACCAATTTGATTGTAAAATGCATTTTGAGAACATTGACATTGCCACAATTTTGAATTGAGGGTTATTTCAAGGACTTGCTTTGTAAATTGGTTGCTTGCATCATAAGGCACAATTGCAAAACCACACTTCAAGGCAAATGAAAGGCTTCCTTCCATCCTAACACATCCAATATCTAATTAGAAGACAATTTGGATCAGAATTGAGTAGAATTGCAAGCTGCTACATGAGCTGGTATGAGTGCATAGCATGACATGAGATCTCATGACATGAGAAGTTGATTTTCTCATTGGATCAATCTAGAACTTTCTAGGTTCTTCAAATAAATTCTATATATACTTGTGAAGAGATTCAGAGCAAGAGTTGGAGAGAATTGAGAGAGATTTGTGAGATTGCATTTTCAACTTTTCCATTGCAAACCAAAATCGGTTACAGCATTTCAACCCCTTTCAATCCAAATTCTTGATTGCATTAGCTTGCTCTAGCATTGGTGAATGATTCCAGATGGATAATTGAGCAAGATTGGTGAAGGATCGTGTGTTTGCACTTGGAATTTTCAGCCTACAACTCAAGATCGAATTCAAGAATCCAAGCCATCTCAATTCATCTCTTTGCATACAGAAGCTTGATTTGTTGTTGGTGAAGGTGTCTAGAAAGTATTGAAGCTTATCTTGAAGCTTTGATCACTCTGTTCATCTCAAATTTGCAGGTATGAAAACTTCATTCCATGGCTTGCTTTAGATAGTTTCAATGGATTTTGAATGGTTAGATTCAATATAGGTTAGTGTATGAAGCTTTCTGGTAGCTTTAGGATCGATTTAGAGACAATTAGTGGAGTGGTGCAATTTCTGTTCATGATCGTATCTTGGCATTCTTGGTGTTATAATCTTAGTTTGATGGCTAGAAATACTCAGTGAAGCATGGTGAAGAGTTTAGGCTACTCAATTTTAGGATTGGTGAGATTCCATTCTTGAGTGATTTCTGAGATTCCCATCGTGTTTGGAGAAGGAGAATGTTTCAATGATTGTGAATGCCATGATTGAATTGCTGGTGAAAAATGGAGTTAGGGTTTTCATTTTTGAGTTTTGATGAAGATTTGAGGGAGCACGATTTGGAAGAAGATGGAGATCGTAGCTCTGAGCTTCCATGGCTTCATTTCCCTCCAAGGTTCAAATGAAGAAGATGATCTGACCACCATTGGATGTGAGGAAGACTTTGACTGGAAGCAAGATCCAACGGTCACGCGTGATTCATTTTGTGAGAGAGTTTCTGAGTGATCAAAGCGCAACATTTCATTTAAATTGCCATCTTGGGCTTAAGTGATGAACATGATATCCACACCCCACTTGAGAGGCCCACTGAGGAATGCACTAATATTCAGTGCTATTCGTACCGTTATTTTTTCATTTTCCTTTCTATTTTCCATTTAATTTCTGAATGATATTGGGCCTAGCGCGCGCTACTATTAACACCCCCTCTCTGGGCCCAGTTAGTTTTTACATTGATTTTTATTACTATTTGACACGCATGTTTTGCATTTTCTCACATTTTCTTTTATTTTCTTCATTTTATTAGGTTAATTGAAAAAATCACAAATAATTGAAAAATGGTCATTTTTAATTGGGAGTTTTTTTCCCATTTTCCTTAAAACATCAAGAAAATATTAAAACAATAAAAATATCATTTCATTCATTTTTCATTTTTTGGATTATTTTTACTTTTAATTGCTTTTATTTCATTTTTGTTTGGTATATGCAACTTGCTGAATTTAGTATGATCATGTGATTTTGATTTTTGATGTGATTCTTTTTTCCATAGTTAGAATAGAGTCTTAGGTTCCCCCTGGAATTTTATCACATTTTTGTGATTTAATTTTAGTTTGTTTTGAACATTAAACTTTAGTGTGCTAGAATTAGGGTTTTACCTTAACATAGGTGCATTCAACATATAGTTTTTGGGTTTTTAGTTTGATTTAGGCCTTGGGGTGTATGTGGGGTATAGGGTACATAGTTAGGGTCCCTTAGAAATTAATCTAGGATTTTAGAAGGATTATTTCCATTTTATTTGATTTTTGCAAGTTGGTTGATATTGGTGTGTTTCCCTCTTGGGATGTTGTTTTGGTTGATTGAGTTTTGGGCATTTTAATTGGGTGATTGGGCTTGGGTTTGGCTTGTTGGAGCTCATGAAGACCTTGGAGAAGATTTAATACAAATGATGATGCTTGGAGCTTGAAGTTGCTCTTGCTTGAAGATGCTTGATGAAGAATTAGGAGATAGGAGATAGAGGGAGAGCTCTAGAGTAGACTGATTTCTTCTGTCAAACATAGAGAGCTTCTTGTGCCTCTATTCCATCCTATGACACAAGGTCCCCTAAAAGAGTTCCATCTCTCCTTAGGAAGGATGTAGATCATGCTTTGATTGGGTAGAACCTTGAGGATACCTTTCACATGCTGTGTTAAGATCTTAGTGATTTCCCTGGGTTATCATTAAGCCTCTTAACATTCCAATTTCATCTTAAGTTGCGTCTCTCCTGTGAGTGTCTGCATTGAAGATTGGGAGCCCATTGAAGATAAGAAGGGTATTGATGACTGGATAAGAAGAAGCTTGTACCTGTCAAAGCTGGTTATCTGTGAAACTAGGGTTTTGCTGCCAACTGGAGCTGTCTATTGTTGGGACTCAGTGCTTGCTAAAGCTGGAGATTATTGGAGATAAGAGCTTACCTGAAGCTTGAATATCATTGGAAAGTGAAGATGGGATCTTTCTTGAAGTTGTTACTGTCAACCTTTTGCTGTTAGTCAACTGTAGCTGTCAGAGCTGGTGTGGGGTGTGGTTTTCTTTGCTGTATTGTTTGTTGATTTTTCCCTTAGGTTTGAGGGGAAGCTGTTTCACTTTGCCTATTGTTTTCCCAGGTTCGAGGTTGATTGGGACTCCATTGCCTCGCTTGTTGTGTTGCATCTCATGCATATTTACTGTTTAATGTATATCTTCTGTTTCTTTTGCTGTTTATCCCCTAGGATCTCTGATTGCCTCTGTACAGGAGGGAATTATGACAGACATTAGGTTGCAATCCATGCATGACAACATTAGGGTAGTTTTGATTCCCCTTTCAACCCCTAGGTTTTTGTAGATTCCTTTCTCTTCTATCTCAGAACAATTCAAAACACATTAATAAGGATGATCGACGTCGTGCGCTACGAGCCTTAAGCTATTTGAGAAAGGTTGTTGGAGGGTCACTCTTCAGTAATCTGACTGCTTAGTGTGTTACCCTTAGGGTGACATATGACGTAGTTACTCTCAAATCATAGTCTCTAGTGCATCAGAGATCGCAAACATCATAAAAAACAGTTCTTGCATAAAAGACTGAAAACAAACATCAAAACGTCATTTTTGTCCGCTTGGACTCTTAATCAGGAAAAACCCTTTCATAAGGAGATAAAAAAGCAGTCAGACAAACTTGTGTCTTCCATAGCCCAAACTATGTTTGCTCTGATCTTTCATGCCGTATGAAAGTACGTAGGCACGAGATGCGATATCTTGGCGAGCAACCTTCCCCTCCTTTCCCATAGGTAGGCGAACTACGTTGACTCTGATTTCTCGTTCCAGACGGGAATACGTAGGCATAAAGTGCGATACTTTGCCGAGTCATTTTCTTTTCTTTTAACCCTCAGACCTTTAGAATAGATAGAATAACAATCCGTACTAGAAAAAAAGCGTGGATCCCGTCGAGTACGACGGACGTGAGGGGTGCTAATACCTTCCCCTTGCGTAACCGACTCCCGAATCCAGGATTTGGTTGTAATGACCATTCCTTTCCCGTCTTTGCGTGAGGTTTACTTCGAGCGTTTCCTTTCCCTCCTTTGGGATAAATAACGCACGGTGGCGACTCTTCTGTTCAGCCGGCGCCGATTTTCGCAGTAGCGACAGCTGGCGACTCTGCTGGGGACAGGAATATCCCCTATGCGAGTCAATCCTAGCGCTCGTTTTCCCGTCGTGGGTGTTGTATAGATTTACTTTTCTGTATTTACTTTCTGCCTTTTATTATCAGCTTTATATTGTTACTGCTGTTGTGGGAAGGGGTAATCTGTTGAGAGATAAGCCGGACCTGGGCTTGAGGTTACACATAGACTTAGAAGTAGAGAGTAGTGGTTAGCCTGCTTGCTTAGCTCGCACCAGCTAGCCGTGAAATTTACGCCCGGACGAGATTCTCTTTGATGCCTCTTGCCTGGCCCTTAGGGCTCGACAAGTTGTCTGACCCGAGGATTGTTGACTCTGGGGACCTATCAATTGGGATTCAAATAAGCGAGGCCGCTTCAAGGGATGATGATGCCACACCTTCTGGGTATCGTATCATCGCTCTTGAAAGTTTGTGACGTTGAACCCGCATAGGATGCCGTACCGCGTCTATGAGTTAGGTACATACCTGCGAGGGGTAGGTGGGTCTGTTTGCAGGAAACCTTTGACCTCAGAAAACCCGGTTTATCTATGTCAGTGGGATGTGGTTACAAGGTTCTTTTGAGTGGTTGGTTCGGTTTAAGGTGAAGATTGGATGGTTCTCAGGCTTCAGTATAGAGCAACAGTCTATCAGCATTACACTTGGTCCCTTGTTTGCATATGCATGTGCATTTTCATGATTGCATTTCATTAACATGTATTTATGTTGCAGGTGATCATTCCCCTCTGATTCTAGTGTATCTTCTAGCCAGACATGGAGTCCCTGAAGAAGACAGTTGCTTACCGGTTGCATTCGCCAGATATCAGTTCCTTGCTGGGTCTAGTTGCTCTAGTAGATGAGAGAGTGAGGGCTGAGTTCAGAGTATCTTATGGGAGATTGCTTAGTTTGTTATACAGACCTTCAGCATTTGAGACGACTGGGGTGTATACTTTGATGCAGTTTTATGAGCCGCAGCTGAGATGTTTCTTATTTCCCGACTATATTCTAGCACCCACTTTGGAGGAGTATTCTGCGATGATGGGAGTTCCTGTGTTAGACCAGATGCCCTTTGTACATATTGATGATGAGCCTGGGTTAGCTACACTCACTGAGATTGTCAGCTTAGACGCTTCTGAGTTCCCTGGAGGCTTGGTCAAGTTGAATGGAGCTTATGGTTTTCACCTGGCTGTCCTGGTTGAAAAGGCTACACAGTGCGCGAAGAGTGGATGTTGGGTTGCCTTCAGTGCCATTCTAGCTGTCTGCATCTATGGGATTGTCCTGTTTCCTAATGTGCCAGATTTTGTCGACTCAGACGCCTTCTTGATCCTTGCCTTGAAGAATCCAGTTCCTACTCTCTTGCGCGATGTCTATCATTCTATTCACTACAAGAATGAGAAACGGCGTGGCAAGAATGTTTCCTGCTGTCTTCCTCTCCTGTACAGGTGGTTCCAGGGGCACCTTCCGAAGACAGGACCGTTTGTTGATATTGTTGATACTTTGGATTGGTCTTCCCGGTTGATGGGGTTGTCGGCTGAGAACATCACTTGGTTTGACCGGAGTATGCTTGGTACTGACATTATATATAGTTGCAGTGGCTTTCCGAATGTCCCCCTGATTGGACGGAAAGGCTGTATTGACTATAACCCTTCACTGCTGGTAAGGCAGTTCGGCTACGCTTTGAGGGACGCTCCCATTGAGAAGGAGATACAGGAATCTCTGTATCTCACGGGCTTATTGGACACAACTGTTTTGATCAGATTGAGACATGCATGGGCTAACATCCATAGGAGAGGGAAAGCTCTGCTCAGTAAGAGCAACAACAGAGCTTATGATCCTTATTTGGCGTGGATCCGCGAAAGAGCTAGTACTTCTTTGATGCCTTATCCTGCTGTGGAACCCCTGTATCTTCCATTGATTGAGGTACCTCCGTCGGAAGAGGGTGAGAAGTATAACAAATTGTTGGCTGAAAATGAAGAACTAAAGAAAGCCAATGAGGAGTTAGAGAAGGAGATCTTCCAGTTGCGCGTGAGAAGAAGGAAGCCACCTTCACTGTGAAGGAACAGACTGAATTGATTAACAGGTTGGGATCGGAGCTGACGGAAGAGACCAATAAGAAAGAAAAAGTGGGGATAGCTTTGAACGGTGTTAGCAAGGTGCTTACTTACAAGAAGGAACTTCTAAGCAAAGCTTATGCCCGTCTCAGCAAGTGGGAAGCTTTGTGGAATGTCGCGCTTACCAAGCGGAAGGAGCGGGAAGACGAACTGAAGATGCAGATTGCCACGCTAGAGGCACAAATTAGAGCCTAAGACGCAAAGATTGCTGAAGCGACATCACTTAGGAGCGCTGCTGAGCTCAGAGTAGGCGACATTGACGAGAAGCCGAGAGGTTATGAAGAGAAGGCCGGTTCCAAGAGGTACAGATTTGACGAGAGTTCTGGCAAAGGAGCCTACCAGGATGATGCCAAAAAGCTGAGATCCACTACCGAGCGGCATGCCTTGCTGATACAGGAGCTGATCTCCCGGCTAGGGCACTCGGAGACGATGAGGATATTGGAGGACGTCAGAGCACGCCATTTGGCTTGATTTATCTTTGCCTTGCCTTTGCTATTTGTACTTGTATTTGGACCATCGCCAGGCTTGTTGGCCGAGGTCTCTTCAGTTGTATTCAGTTGTACTCTTGTACTCAGCCTCTTGGCATTTGTTATATATGAGGGTTTTCTGATTCCTTGCTTGTTGGATAGGGACTCCATTGTCGTAATGGCCTTCTCTCCGAAACTAGAATCGGGGGGGGGGGGGGGGGGGGGGTATATAACCTGTAGCATATTTACACGTTTGCATCTGCATTCATATTGCATAACCGGTATTCTCGAATCAGTGTCTTATTTCCTACATCTGCAAGTTCCCAGGATTAACGAACGAAGAGTTCACCGCTACTCGACCCGAAATAACTGCAAGAGAATCATGGATCAAGTCCAAGTAGAGATGCAGGAAATTCGCGAGAAGTTGAACCTGTTCATGCAGGCCATGGAGAGTATTGCTAAAGGCCAGGAGAATCTCCAGACTTTGGTGCAGCCACGGCTGACGCGGGCTAATGGGAATGGCAACAATGACCACAACTCTGTGCATGTCGAAACTCTTCATGAGGATGGGCCCCCTACGCCTGTGGTTCCTCCAGTGGTGACCCCACCTGTTGTGGTTGTGAACAACAACGCTGGCGCTGGCAATGGTAACGCAGGGAATGGAAATGAGACTGTTGTTAACAATGTTGGAATTGGAGATGCCAATCTGGGCGGTGGTAACTTCAATGGCGGTAATGGTTTTGGTAACAATGGGTTCGGCTATAATGACCAGGGGTTTGAGTATGGCAATCAGGGCGGAAAATTCGGCTTCAACACTCAGGGTTTCGGCCATGACGGTTTTGGTAACGCTAACCAGGGCTATGTTGGAAATGGTGCTGGATTGATTCCTGTCAACACTGGTTTCGGGCATGCTGGGGTCAATCTAGGTTATGGTAATGGGGGACGAGGTCCCATGACTAATCAGCAAGGGTTTGGTCGCAACACTGGTTATAACGGGTACGGAAATGAAAATGTGAACTGGGGAGAAGACTGTCAAGAGGATGCCTTTTCTGGAAGAGGCATGGGATTTGAGGGACCCGTTGACAATACTCAGAGGATTAAGATGCTTGAAGAACAGGTGAAGGGTATGGCTAATCAGAATTCTACCGGATTAGACATGACTACTATGGGCTTGGTGCCTGGGCTGAGGGTACCGCTGAAATTCAAATCTCCCACGTTCGACAAATATAAGGGGGACACTTGCCCTAAGGTGCATGTCCGCGCTTATTACAGAAAGATGTCCGCGTATTCGGATTACGAAAGGATGCTTATGCATTTCTTTCAAGACAGCCTATCAGGACCGTCGCTCGAGTGGTACATGGGGTTGGAGCCTGCCCAAATCAAAACTTGGAAGCAATTGGCGGATGCTTTCGTCCTGCATTATAAATATAACAGTGATCTGGCACCGAACCGAGTTCAATTGCAAGGTTTGTCACAGAAAAGCGGGGAAAGCTTTAAAGAGTATGCGTAGAGATGGCGCGATATGGCAGCAAGAGTACATCCTCCGTTAGCTGAAAGAGAAATTAATAGTATGTTCATTGGGACATTTACGGGGATATATTACGAAAAATTGTTTAATGTTTCGTTAAACAGTTTTTCAGATTTGATTCTTATGGGTGAGATGGTCGAAGACAGTATTAAGGTTGGAAGATTCCACGCAGGTGAGTCTGCCCCCGCAGGAGGTACAAGAAAGGCATTCGGTGGTAGACATCAAGGTGATTCTAGTGCCGTGTTTGGTGGCAGGGGCCGGGGCAGAGGACGAGGTCAGTATGCTCAGCATCAACAAGTCGCTAGTGTTACCATCCCTTTTCCACAGCAACAGCAACAGCAGCCACAACAGCAGCAACAACAAAGGCAACACCCAGCCCAACGTAGAATCCTAGAGGGCAAGCCAAGGCGAGTATTTGAAACGCCTCCTTCAACATACGCCGAACTGTTTCAAACATTGTTAGGGTTAAAGTTGGTCGAGAAAAGGACCATGGAGCCATTGTCGCTTGCGCGAAAATAAGGTTCCGGCATGACAGAAGAGTCGCCACCTTTCGTTATTTATCCCTCAGAGCGGGAAAGGAAACGATCGGAAAAACCTGACGAAAAAAGGGTAAGACAAGGTCATCGCAACCATTGTCTGGGTTCGGGAGTCGGTTACGCAAGGGGAAGGTATTAGCACCCCTCACGTCTGTCGTACTCGACGGGATCCTCGCTTGTTTGTTTACTTGGACGGGTTGGTTTTATTCTATCTACCTATCAAGGCTGGCTGAAAAAGAAAAGAAAATGACTCGGCAAAGCGTCGCACTTCATGCCTACGTATTCTCATCAGAGAATGAGAAATCAGAGTCAACGTAGTTCGGCCTACGAAGGATTAAAGGGGAAAGGTTGCTCGCTAGGATATCGCATCCTATGCCTACGTACTTCCAGACTGTATGGAAGATCAGAGCAAACGTAGTTCGGGAAACTACGGGTTATTTCCTGAAAGAAGTGTTTTTTATTGTGTTTGCGATTTCAACCGCACTAGAGACTATGACCTAAGAGTGAATGCGTCGCATGTCACCCAAAGGGTACCATACTAAACATCCAGACTATGGAAAAGAAGCTCTCCCACAATCCTTTCTCAGATAGCTTAAGGCTCGTAACATACGAAAGAAATCATTCATGATTACTGTATCTTAAACCGTTTTGAGATGAGAAGAGAACAGGCCCAACTAGGAGGGAGACTATCAAGTCCTACTGTTGTCATGCCATGGATTCATCCTATGGTTGAGGTTTGAACAGGGAACTCCTAGATGTTGTCATGCATAGGTTTCAACCTAAGATTCTATCATCAAATCCTTATCAAAGGAAATGAGAGTCCTAAGGGATCATGTCAATGATACACCAAAACAGACAAAAGCATCAGCTTAACAGTAAAATGCATGCAATGCAAGTGAGGGAGGAAATGTGTGTGGGGCTTCAGCCTCCACAAGCTCATCTCAACCTCAAACCAGTCATGAAATAACAGTAATCATACTGAAAAATAAACAACATGCTATCAAGCAATAAACAGTAAACTGCAGTCATACAGATAAAATGAAATGAAAATGCCATCAGGCAAACAAACACATGGGCAAGGGAGCTGGGCTCTACCGAATACCCGCAAGCAAAGCCACGCAATAACAATACAAGCAGAGGGAGCAACTCAACCTCTAATGCAATCATGCTCCTAGACTGAACTTACTCTAGCTGAACTTAGTCTAATGCAACAGACAAATCAGACAAAACACACAATACAGAAAAGAAAAACAGAAGAAAGCTTCAGCTCCTCCAGCAGCTACTCAGTCTTCAGACTTCAAATATCACTTGCTTTCCAAGTATCAACCCTACAACATGAGTATCAACTCATCTTCTCCCTTAAGCTTCAGCTTCTTTGATCAGCTCCACCTTCAGGCTTCACTATCCTCAGGGATCTTCAAGTATCAACTTGATCTTCATGCTCATCAAGCTTCAGCTGGAATGGCAGTCTTCAAGGATTCATCCTCTTCAAAGCTTCAGCTTCTAACCCAAGTGTCAACTTGATCTTCACAAAGTCTTCAGACTTCAACAGTCTTCAAGGATTCATCCTCTTCACAGCTTCAGCTTCTATAATGGCTTTTAGATCTTCAATCAAGTCTTCAATACTCTCCATTGCTATCTTCAACAACCCAAATGCTCCAACAAACAAGATTCAATCAACAAGATGAGGTAAGGATGTTAGAGTGCTCACTGACTTCCAAAGGATGCCATTAAGGACTTAACATCAAAGGGAGAGGCTCTCTCAAAGTTCTACCTCACAGGGCAAGGTCACTAATCCCTCCAAAGGAGAGAGGTGAATACCCTTAAGGGACTTTATATCATAGAGAAGGAAGGAGGTGAACAAGACACTCCTTGTTTATTGAATGGAAGTATGCTATCTGAAGCTCTATCTATGTACTTATGATCCTATAAACAGAACAAACAAAAGCTAAAACTAAGCTCCTCTCTAAGGTCTTCAAAGTCTTCAATGATGATCCACAAGGTCTTCAACTCAATCTTCAAGGCTCACACACTCAAAGGAGAAGAAAAGCAAGCACAACAATACAAACTATGCCTTTAAGCAACACACATACTATCCATACATTCAAAAATCAATTAAAAATACTAAGATACTATATAATATTCTAGTAAAATTCTAGGGGATTCTATACATACTTACCCTTAACCCATATATCCCCATACACTAATTTGGCCTATAAAACCCCAAAACAAAATTGTTCAAATCTACTTATGCAACCTAAAACCCTAATTTTGAGTACACTAAGACTATGCTCATCAAACTAATCAAATTTTAATCTACAAATCATGAATTAAATCCTATATGAACTATGACTCAATATCTAACTATGCCAAAAAGAATGGCTCAAAAATCCTAAGGGAATGTCCTAAAAGAAATTATACAAAATTGAGTATCACACATAAACTTCTAAAAAAGCTATTTACAAGAATAATATGCTAAAAAATATTAAAAGAAAAATAAAATGGAATTTTATTTATTGATATTTTTCTAGACATGATTATGAATATGTGGAAAAAACAAGCATTAAAAAACATTCATTTTTCTATTTTTATATGATTTTTATAAAATGCTAAAATATTAAAAGAAATTAAAAATGAGAAATTAAAATAAATGGGGGAGGGGGGTGTCAAGAGCAAGGCGCTCTAGTTGTTATTTCAATGGGCCAGAACTGGGGGGGTGCAGATATGAGATGGCTAGGCCCAGGTGTTATTCAGAAAAATAATTAAATAAATTCAAAGAAAAAAGAAAGAAACGTGGTGCGAATAGCAGATTTTTAACGTTCATTCTCGGATTGGGCCGCGCGAGGGGTGCGAATAGAATTGGATGCTAAGGCCCATGGTCCCTCCTTTAATTAAACGCTGTGTTGCAGCTGGGGAGGTTTCCCTCCGTTTCTTGATTTGAACACGGACCGTTGGATGCGACTAAAGAGTCAAGATCTGGATACGATCGGACGGCTGGGAGGTTATCTTCAACCTCCAGCTAGGGTTTCCTCCCCAAACCAGTTTCCACACGTGAATCTTCCACTCCCTCTAGCTCTCTCATCTCGCAACTAATTGCCCCGATGTAAAGACCAAAATTACTCCTCTCATTACCCTCTATAAGACTATGGCCATGGATCTTTCTAAAACTCAACCTATAAAGAGACACGATGAAGGAAAGTTCTGGGCACACTTGTTTACACCTGGTTTGCATGGAAATAACTATGGCTCAAACTATGCAAGAATGTTCTACAAGTTGTGGGGAGTAAACTAAACTAAAGAACTAAGATTATAGTATACTAGGTTATGTGTTCTTGATCCTAAAACAGAAACTACCATGGAACCAACCTTCATATAATGCCTTCAAACTCATCACAATTCATCCCTAAGAGTCTCTAATCACATTTATCTTAACAACAAGTTCTAAAATTGAATAATTAAGGGGATTCGAAAGAAAATGCATACCTTGCAAGTGATGATGGCCATGGTGGTTCCTCTTCAATTCAAGCCTTGATGCTTGCTTCAAATGATCTCCAATGGCTGTAGATTCTTCTGTTTGCACTGGTTCTTGCTTACACCTCTTGAATCACTCTATCCAATTCTTCATGCAACTTGGAGTGAAACTTTGGATCTCATGAACCAGCCACGAATTCCTCTCAATTTTGTTTGCCAATTGCTCTATGATGATGGTAGATGATGATGATAGCAAGAATTATGATGATTGATGAAGTTTCAATGGAGTTTGAAAGCAAAATGCAATATGGAGTTATGGAATCAAACTATGGTATGCAAACACAATCAGTCACCAACCCTGCCATGGATCAACTCTAGGGCATTTATAGAGAAGGATGGAAATGTGTAGAAGCTTGTAGAAGATTCCAAGAAGTTTCTAGAATGTATCATGCAATGAGAATTTGAATTTTCTATATTTAGTAAATCTCATGCAATCTCATGATAAACCATGCAATCCCACTTAATTTCTCCTCAAATGATATTATGATATGAGAACAAGGTCTTACAAACCCTTATGTAGCATTTTCTCACTTTCTCTTTTGGTGCCTTAAAATGCAAGAAACAAATTTACAAAGCAACTCCAATTTTTAAGCCTAAACTCAAAAATGTGGATAAACCATTGTTTTTAAAATGATGTTTGGAGTCAAAATGAAATATTGGATGACCCATTTTGGATTTGTAGATCTCTCAAACCAAAATTCCATTTCAACTTTTTTAACTTATAAGCCATTTTTAGGTCATTTTTACCCAATCATGAAAATCCTTGCTACAAGCTTTTTCAATAACTCATGACCACTTTTATAGGCTTAAAATCCCATTTTGAACAACTTTGATGTTTTGAGTTTTTTCATCTGAGGCTTGGAAATAGGAGATATGGCCTTTGCTTAAAATGACCTATAATCACCAAATGACCAAAATACCCCTGTCTTGTTCAAACCATAAGTTGAGTTCTACAAATCCTATCAAGGACTTCTAGTACTATATAGAAAGCTAAGAAGATTCTTTTCAACATTAATGTTGACCAAGAGATCATAGGAATCATCCTACTAGGGCAAACGTTGTCTGCAAGTTGGGTGACTTTCAAAGACCCAGATTCACACACCTCGGATGACCTGTAATTTGTCAAAACCATAACTTGAACTCTGCAACTCCTATCAAGGACTTCTACCACTCAAATTAAAGCTATGAACAAGCTCTACAACATTCATGTTGTGGGGAAGATGAGATATCAATCACATCTTGAGCTAAAACTGCCTGGAAGATAGGGATCAAACTAGGGTTTTTCACTGACAATCCCTGGAAACCCTAACTCACAACTTCTCAAACTCCTCAATCATGATGAGTTGGTCTATGAATCATCTTTATAACATCTCCATACATCATTCCATGATCTCATGGCCCTTGGATTAGGTCTCAACCTTCTCCAAATCTTCAGTTATCCCAGGGTTGACCCAGTCAAAACCCTAATTCTACCATTCATGGTTGAATCTTCTGAATTCTTGCACAATGACCTCTCTGGGCTTCATGATGGCTATCAAGACATCTCATAGGCTTTCTCAAATTTCCAAGTTCATTCTCAAAGTCTCAGAATCATCTGAGGAGCTCTCACAACTCTCAAGTTAGGAGGCACACAACCCTGATTTCAACCAATTCCTCTGAGGATCTCTTGAACTTTCTGATGAAGGTATCAACTTTCAAACACTTGATGGATAAATAAATGTTGGTCAAATTTTGGGGTGCAACAGCCGTTAACGGGCACTCCTCCGTTTGGTTATGATGCTGGTAAGCACTGTGAGTTTCATTCTGGGGTGCCCGGACATGATATTGAGGGTTGTCATGCGTTTAAACATAAAGTCCAGGACTTGTTGGACAGCAAAGCTATAAACTTTGGACAGGCGGGTCCAAATATAGTACAACGGCCTATGCCCAATCACGGGGCAAACGCCATCCTGACCGAGGAGAATTTGAATCTAGTGACGGATGTCAATGAGCTGAAGACACCGTTGGGTGAGATCAAAAGCAGGTTGTTAAAAGGGGGTGTATTCCCGGGGTGTGACGAATTTTGCTTGGATTGTTGGATATGGCCAGAGGGTTGTAATGAGTTGAAACAGGGTATTCAGGATTTGATGAATGAAGGAACATTGCAGTTTGATAGAACCCCAGTTGAAGAGCCTGTAGAGGCATTGTGTGAGGAGCGGAACGATGTTGCGACGGTAACAATTCCGAGAAAAACAATAACAATAACGGCGCCTGCCAGTCGGCCGACAATCACTATTACTAAAGCAGGACCGATTCCTTTCGAGAACACTAAAGCAGTGCCGTGGACTTACGAGTTAGAGGTATATTGCGATGGTGAGAAAATTGAAGTCAATGGACAACCAGCTGGGGTTGTGGATAATGTTTTTGGAACAGGAGGTATGACCAGAAGTGGAAGAATCTTTACATCGCCTGAGGTAGAGGCAGAAAGATTGGCAAATGGGAAAGCCAAGGTCGACGAGAGTGGCCCCTCGCAGATAAAGGAAAAGGAAATATCGCTTAAGGATGTGGAAGAGTTTATGAGGCTCATCCGTAAAAGTGATTACAAAATCGTGGAGCACCTCCAGCAAACGCCATCAAAGATCTCGATCTTGTCACTACTATTATGTTCCGAGGCCCATCGGAACGCTTTGCTGAAGATTCTAGACACGTCATTCGTTCCTCAAGACGTTTCGGTTAACCAGTTAGAAGGGGTGATGACGCATGTTAATGCAGGGCACATTTTGGGCTTTACAGATTCCGATTTAACTCCAAGAGGGAGAGAGCATAATATGGCACTGCATGTCTCAGTTGAATGCCGGGGCACGGTCATGTCCCATGTTTTAGTGGATACTGGGTCTTCCTTGAATGTGCTTCCGAAGAAAGCAATGATGAAGTTAGATGTCAGGGGGATTCTCTGCACACCCAGTGACTTAGTGGTAAGAGCGTTCGATGGAATGAGGAGGTCAGTTTTCGGATCGATAACGTTACCATTGCAGGTGGGGCCTGAAATTTTTGAAACCGGATTCTATATAATGGACATCCAGCCAGCGTATAGTTGTCTTCTTGGGCGCCCATGGATTCATGCTGCTGGGGCAGTCACGTCCACGTTACACCAAAAGTTGAAATATATGGTGGGGGATAGTGTCGTCACCATTTGTGGAGAAGAAGATATTCTGGTTAGCCATCTGTCTTCATTCAGATACGTGGAGGTCGACGACGAGATTCACGAGACACCCTGTCAGGCATTTGAAGGGCTAAAGATTAAAGACAAAGCTCCGGTACCAAGTAAAGTATCAGATGTGGCGGTGTCATCGTACAAAGAGGCTCAAGCTCTGGTGCAGGCAGGCCAAACCAAGGGCTGGGGTCGGGTGTTGGATATTCCCGTGAAGAACGACAGGTTCGGGCTTGGATATCATCCTTCGTCATCAGCATCCTCTTCAGGAACGCCCAAGTACAGAGGACCAATAACCATAACGCAGAAGGGAGTATGCTATGAGACTATCAATGCTGTTTCTGATTCTGAAGAAGGAGATAGTGATTGTGACATGGACGCGTGGATCAAGCCAAGCGTGCCAGGACAAAGTCTCTGCAATTGGTCTATCCGGGAAACTGTTCCTGTGACAACTAAACAGTAATGATTTGTTTTCTTAATTGTTGAATAATCCTGTGTCCGGCCTGGGGCACAATGATTTTGCTTAGGGCCATTTGGTTATGTACATTACATTGTTTAATCATGAATAAAGGCGTTTTTCATATACAAATATTGTGATCCCTGTTTTTCCTGTTTTTATCTTTTACAATAAAATCACAACGTGGTTATTTGCTTTGTATGCGTTTTGAAGCATTTAACCATTTCCTTTCAGGATCACTATTTCAGATGACATCTATGAACCGCCTATGACTCGCTTCGACTTCGAGCACCCGGTATTTCAGGCTGAGGAAGAGATTGTTGAAGATGGCGACGTACCAGAGGAGTTGACCTGGTTGTTGAAACAAGAAGAAAGAACCATTCTGCCTCATGAGGAAGTCATTGAGATTATTAATTTAGGGTCGGAAGGGGTCGAGAAAAACATCCGTATAGGGGCCGCACTGCAAAGCGACATCAAGCAGAGGTTGGTTGAGATGCTCAAAGAGTACAATGATATTTTTGCTTGGTCGTACAAGGACATGTCGGGGTTGGATACGGATATGGTTGTTCACCGTTTGCCGCTGAAAGAAGAATGCCCGCCGGTTAAGCAGAAACTCCGAAGAACCCGACCGGACATGGCTGTGAAGATTAAGGAGGAAGTTCAAAAACAGTGGGATGCTGGTTTCCTAGCTGTTACGAAATATCCCTCATGGGTCGCTAATATTGTGCCAGTGCCAAAGAAAGACGGTAAGGTGAGAATGTGCGTAGACTACCGTGATTTGAATAGGGCGAGCCCGAAAGATGACTTTCCACTTCCTCACATCGATGTGCTGGTTGATAACACTGCTCAATTCTCTGTATTCTCCTTCATGGATGGCTTCTCGGGCTATAATCAGATCAAAATGGCGCCAGAAGACATGGAGAAGACTACTTTCATTACTCCCTGGGGAACATTTTGCTACAAAGTGATGCCCTTCGGGTTGAAGAATGCTGGGGAAACATATCAGCATGCTATGACGACTCTCTTTCATGACATGATGCATAAAGAGATCAAGGTTTATGTTGATGATATGATTTCCAAATCCCAGACGGAAGAGGATCCATTTGGTTAATCTGCTGAAACTGTTCAAGAGACTTAGGAAGTTCAGGTTGAGACTGAACCCTAACAAGTGCACCTTCGGGGTGAGATTGGGTAAACTACTGGGGTTTATCGTGAGCGAAAGAGGAATAGAGGTTGATCCTGCAAAAATAAAAGCAATACAAGAAATGCCAACGCCTAAAACAGAAAAGGAAGTGCGTGGATTTTTAGGGAGGTTGAACTATATCGCCCGGTTCATATCTCACTTGACTGCGACGTGCGAGCCGTTATTCAAGTTGTTGAAAAAGGACCAGGTTGTGACCTGGAATGAAAATTGTCAAAAGGCGTTCGACAAGATAAAAGAATACTTGCAGGAACCTCCTGTTTTGATACCCCCAGTGGCCGGGAGACCGTTGATTATGTATTTGACGGTTCTTGAGGAAAGTATGGGTTGTGTTCTCGGTCAACACGACGAGACTGGACGTAAAGAGCATGCGATCTACTATTTGAGTAAGAAGTTTACTGACTGTGAGTCCAGATACTCAATGCTCGAGAAAACGTGTTGTGCGCTAGCCTGGGCCGCCAAACGTTTGAGGCAATACATGCTGAATCATACAACCCTGCTAATTTCAAAGATGGATCCAATCAAATACGTTTTCGAGAAGCAAGCACTCTCCGGAAGAATTTCCCGATGGAAGATGGTGTTAACCAAATATGATATACAATATGTCTCGCAAAAGGCTATTAAAGGTAGCGTCCTGTCAGAGTACCTTGCAGAGCAGCCTGTTGAGGACTACCAATCGATGAGGTTTGATTTTCCTGACGAGGATATCATGTACCTGAAAATGAAAGATTGTGAAGAACCGTTGCCAGATGAAGGACCAGAGTTGGGTTCCAAATGGCAGTTAATATTTGACGGAGCTGTAAATTCCTATGGTAGCGGAATAGGAGCAATTATTACTACTCCTCAGGGGTCGCATATCCCATTTACTGCTCGATTGACCTTTCTGGTTACCAATAAAGAGGCTGAATACGAGGCTTGCATCATGGGTCTTGAAGAAGCCATTGATTTGCGAATCAAAAATCTGGATGTCTACGGAGACTCAGCTCTAGTAGTGAACCAGATTAAAGGAGAATGGGAGACACGTCAGCCCAATTTGATACCATATATGAATTATGCAAGGAGATTGTTGCCTTTCTTTGACAAGGTGGAATTGCATCATGTGCCGCGAGCAGAAAATCAAATGGCTGACGCCCTGGCGACATTGTCTTCCATGTATAAAGTTAACTTCTGGAACGAGGCTCCCCGGATTGTTATCTCTCGGTTTGATAGGCCTGCCTTCATATTTGCCATTGACGAAGCATCTGATGATAAACCCTGGTACTATGATATCCAGAATTTCCTGAAGAACAAGGAGTATCCGGTTGGGGCATCCAGTCGAGATCAGAAGACTCTTAGGAGATTGGCTGGCAATTTCTATTTGAATCCTGACGGTGTCTTATACAAAAGAAATCATGACTTAGTGTTGCTACGGTGTGTAGACGAGAAAGAGGCGAAGTTGCTCATGGAGGAGATACATGAGGGTACATTTGGTACACATGCTGGTGGGCATGCTACGACGAGAAAGCTGCTGCGGGCAGGTTACTACTGGCTAACTATGGAAACAGATTGTTTCAAGTTTACAAAGAGGTGTCATAAATGCCAAATTTATGCGGACAAGGTCCATGTACCCCCAAGCCCTCTGAATGTGATGTCATCACCGTGGCCGTTCTCGGTGTGGGGAATTGATATGATTGGAAAGATCGAGCCTACGGCATCAAATGGACACCGGTTTATTTTGGTGGCGATCGATTACTTCACCAAGTGGGTGGAAGCAACATCATATGCTAATGTCACCAAACAAGTGGTGGCCAGATTTATCAAGCGGGATATTATCTACAGATATGGAATCCCCGAGCGGATTATCACCGGCAACGGTTCAAATTTGAATAACAAGATGATGAAAGAGCTGTGCCAGAATTTTAAGATTGAACATCACAAATCTTCTCCTTACCGACCCAAGATGAATGGCGTTGTTGAAGCGGCCAACAAGAACATAAAGAAAATTGTTCAAAAGATGGTTGTGACCTACAAGGACTGGCATGAGATGCTACCTTTCGCTTTGCACGGTTATCGTACGACGGTACGCACATCAACTGGGGCAACCCCTTTTTCATTGGTATATGGAATGGAGGCAGTATTACCATTGGAGGTTGAGATTCCTTCCCTGAGGGTATTACGAGATGTCCAACTTGACGAGGCAGAATGGGTAAAAGACAGGTTGAATCAGCTGAGTTTAATAGATGAGAAGAGGTTAGCTTCTCTCGCATACGGTCAGTTGTATCAGAGCCGGATGAAGAAAGCGTATGATAAGAAGATACACCCTCGAAGCTTTCAGACGGGCGACCTTGTGCTGAAGAGGATTCTCCCGCCACAAATAGATTACAGGGGCAAGTGGACCCCTAATTACGAAGGGCCATACATTGTCAGAAAAGTCTTCTCTGGAGGAGCCTTGCTACTATCTACCATGGATGGTGAAGACTTTACGTCACCTGTGAATTCGGACACAGTTAAAAAATACTTTGCTTGAAAGAGACCCGCTGGACAGTAAAAAGAGAGTCCAGGCAAAAATGGGGCATCCCGGCGAACCAAAAACAGAATAAAGGGTTCGGGAAAAAGTTAGGGATAAAATTGAAAAGATGTACACCCGCGAAGTCGAAAACCTGCATTGGGCGGCTTCGGCAAAAAGGGTATCCCGGTGAATCGAAAACCCGCAAAGGGCGGTTCATGCAAAAGTTAGTGATTTAAAAAGCAAATGAATGCGGTCCGAATTCGATAACTGCAGTGCTTAGTGGTTTGGGAGTACCCGAGGGTTTGTTTATCCAACACAATCTCTTCCGAAAACTGAATATCGGGAAAGCGCCAGAGTCAGGCGAGTCATAGGAGGATCAGCTCACGATGTTTGTCTGCACCACGTTGCCGACATGTGTACAAATTCGAGTTATATTTGTGTTTTTATGCTTCCTGTGCATATATGTATGTGTGTGTGCGTAACTTCCTCTTTCCAGGAGTTGCATCCGATGTACAAAACTTTGCCTATTCAGAGGCCTGTTATTAATAAAACATGTTATCCAGTATTTGATGATTGTGCTTTACTGTTTTGTATGTGGAAAACGCCGATGTTTTGATAAACTTGCACTTGCATAACTTTGCTGGCCCTTGCCAATAATTGATAAAACTTCGAATTGACTGAAGTAATGTCACGGACGCTAACCCGAATAGATTTGGTTGTATAGAATTGTCTTGGCTCATTTGTGTTTTGCAGGGTTCTCGCCTTTAAAGCAGACAATCAGAAAATTGTGGCCCCCCAGCCAGAGGTTCATGGTGAAAGACTTGACTTTGTGCGACACCAATCCCCATGCAGGTCTTACATCATCTTCAAAAGTTGGGATGATTTTTGTCCCTTATCGAAAAGATCAATTTCCCTGGCTAGTCGCAGCTTATCTCCAGAGGATATCCCAGCCAGTCAAGATCAGTATCCTCTGCAGAGGTTGCACTCCCCAGAGAGTCGAGGATGTGAACGACCAATCCCCAGCTTAGAGGATTCTCGCAGAGTTTAGCCAAGTCATAGTTGGTTCAGAAGGATTATTCCCATAGAAGATGGTTTTCTTACCGCAGGTCGTCACGCCGTCGTCAAAAGGATTATCCTTAGCGGAGTGGTAGTGCTGAGTTTGTAAGCTGTGCCCAAGCAGCATCGTTTCCTCCAGAAGGAAGTTCCCTAGCTGAGTCGTTTCTTGCTCGGTCAGTTTACTTTCCCCAAGAGAGTCGTTTCTTCAGCTGAATTACTCTTCCCATCAGAGGATGTTCGTTCCTCCCAGTGGAAATCAGAGTTTAATCTCTCCCCGGTGGAGTTGGTTGTATGTCCGACATTTATTTTGCTAGAGGACTTTATGATACCCGTTCATCCCCAACATGGTGGTATTTGCTCTCAACAGCTGTGTTGAAGCAAGCTTGTCAGAGTTTCCCCAGCAGCTTGAGCCTGCATTCGCATTTGCATATAGTGTCATATTTGCATCTACCCAAAAACGCGTAGCATATCCGTGCTGTACGGAGCATTACGCCATTGTCAAACATGCGCATCTTGAAACATACGCCAGGTTGGTTAACCTTTGGTTTTCAAGTGTTGTTTCCCTTGCAGGTGGAATGAGCTCTTGCTCAGATCAATTACCAAATATTCTAAATTTTAGCATAAGACATGTGATGATAATGTTCGTCTTGTTATTTCCCGCAGAGTTGCTTGTTTAAGTTTCTCTTACCCCTCCAGTGGAGTATTTCTTCAAGATTGTTGTTATGTCATTAACAAAAGATTTCGTGAATCGATTTTTGGAAGTTGCCGCATATGTCATAGTAGGTGTCTGGCAGTTTGGATTCAGAAAATCCCCAGTAGAGTCCTTCTCAGATTTGCTGCCATGTCCGCACTAAAAGTTTGAAGATTAGACTCGTATTATGTTACCCATGTGTCGCTACTGCGAAAATCGGCGCCGGCTGAACAGAAGAGTCGCCACCGTGCGTTATTTATCCCAACGGAGGGAAAGGAAACGCTCGAAGTAAACCTACCACAAAGACGGGAAAGGAATGGTCATTGCAACCAAATCCTGGATTCGGGAGTCAGTTACGCAAGGGGAAGGTATTATCACCCCTCACGTCCGTCGTACTCGACGGGATCCACGCTTGTTTTTTTAGTACGGATTGTTATTCTATCTATTCTACAGGTATGGGGTTAAAAGAAAATAAAATGACTCGGCAAAGTATCGCACTTTATGCCTACGTATTCCCGTCTGGAACGAGAAATCAGAGTCAACGTAGTTCGCCTACCTACTGGAAAGGAGGGGAAGGTTGCTCGCTAGGATATCGCATCCTATGCCTACGTACTTTCATACAGCATGAAAGATCAGAGCAAACGTAGTTCGGGCTGCGGGAGACACAAGCTTGTCTGACTGTTTTTTATTACCTTCAAAAAGGGTTTTCCTGATTAAGAGTCCCAGCGGACAAAAATGACACTGTGATGTTTGTTATCAGTCTTTTACGCAAGAACTGTCTTTTATGATATTTGCAATCTCTGACGCACTAAAGACTTTGATTTGAGGGTGACTACGTCGTATGTCACCCTAAGGGTGACACACTAAGCAATCAGATTACTGAAGAGTGACCCTCCAGCAACCCTTCTCAAATAGCTTAAGGCTCGTAGCGTACGTCATCGATTATCCTTATTACTATGTTTTGAATTTCTTTGAGGTAGAAGAGAAGTCTAAAAAACCTAGGGTTAAAAGGGGAATCAAAACTACCCTAATGTTGTCATGCATGGATTGCGACCTAATGTCTGTCATAATTCCCTCCTGCACAGAGGAAATCAGAGATCCTAGGGGGTAAACGAAAAAGAAACAGCAGATATACAGTAAACAGTAAAATGCATGAGATGCAACAATAAACAATAGGCAAAGTGAAACAGCTTCACTTCAAACCTAGGGGGCAAGCTACACAAGCCAACAAACAAAACAGAAAACAAAACCCCAAAGCAGAGGAGGCAGCCTAAGCAGCAGTACCAAACTCCTACAGCAAACAGCAGCTCTGACAGCAATAGATGATTCACCAGCAAAAAGTTGACAGCAACAACATTCATCTTCATGAATAGCTCCCATCTTCAAGCTCCACTAAACCTTCAATCTTCAACAAGCACCAAAACCCTAGCCTTCAACAGCTATCCAGCCTTGACAGGCACAAGCTTCATCTTATATAGTCTCAATGAACTTCTTATCCTCAACAGGCCTTCAACTTCAATGCAAACAAAACCTCAGGAGAGAATCAAGTAAAAGAGGGAGTTGAAGTGTTAAAATGCTTAATGATAACCTAGGGAAATCACTAAGATCTTAACACAGTTAGCGAAAGTTATCCTAAAGATTCTACCCAATCAAAGTATGCTCTACATCCCTCCTAAGGAGAGATGGAACTCTTTTTAGGGGATCTTGTGTCATGGGATGGAATGGAGGCACCAGAAGCTCTCTATGTTTGACAGAAGAAATCAATCTACTCTAAAGCTCTCCCTATATCTCCTATCTCCTAAGTCTCCATCAAACAACTCCAAGCCAAGCAATCTTCATGCACCAAGCTTTGATCATCATCTTCAATCTTCTCCTTTGATTCTTCATGCTCCCCAAGCCCAATCCAAGCCCCATACCCCATAGCAAAGCCCAATCCCAAGCAAACAATACAAAAGCCCACAATGGCCACACCAAACAACACTCTATTTACAAAAATCAATTAAAATAGTAGTGCATTATTTAAAATCCTAAAATTAATTCTAAGGGGATTTATATATCTACCCTACATACCCTATATTTCCCAGCTCCTAATTCAAGCTAAAAACCCAAAATATAAGTGTTATGATGCACCTATGTCAAGTTTAACCCTAACTCTAATCACCCTAATGCTCTTTACTCAAAGCTAAACAAGATTAAATCACAAAAATGTGAGATATATCTCTAAGGGAACCCAATACTATACTCTAATCATAGCAAAGAAAATCACATCAAAATGTGAAAGGAAATGGCTAAACAAAATTCAACAAAATGGATATACAAACTATAATGCAATAAAAGCAACTAAATTTAGAAATTCACCAAAAATAGAAAAGATGACTAAAATGCTAATTTTATTTTTCTATAATTTTCTTGAGACATTAATGAAAATGGAGCAAAAACTCCCATGTAAAAAAACTTATTTTTGAATTTAAAATGATTTTTTTACTAAACTATATGCAAACATGAAATAGAATGAAAATCAATAAAAATGAAAAATAACGCGTGGCAAATAACAATTATTTACAATTCAGAAGTGCATTGGGCCCAGGAGGGGGGTGCAGCCAGCAAAACACAATAGGCCCATACTGCTTCAGAAAAAACATTAAAAAAACTAAGGAAAATACCACCGGGGGGGCGAATAGCAACTATTCCCCTTGTTAATCATGCTTGGGCCCCAAACGGGGGGTGCGAATAGCAGAATGGCCTAAGGCCCAGAACACAATCACACAGGGGAGGGGGGTGCAACGGGAAAACATGGGGGATATGGTCAACAACCACACGAATGGGCCTAAGCCCGAGTCCAATTTCAACCCAGCTTCAGCAAGCAAAACCTAAATTACCTCAAACTCCTCACTACTATTCATCTTCTTTCTCTCCCAAACCCTAACGGTGCAATCTCTCCCTCTCTCAAACTCTGAAGCAGAAATCAACTCCCTAAAACAACCTATAACCTTCATTCCAAACTCAAATCACCAGCATCGTTCCTCAAGAATTTTGTTACCAACTCTCAAAAAAATTCGCAACTTAAATCTAACTCAAAACCTAGCACTCATAAATCCTGAATCCTACTAACTAACCAGCTAATGAAATGCAATTAGTTAGAGGAGAAGATGTGAAAACCTGGATGATGATGCTGAGAAGATCTACGGACGAACGAAGATCTTGAGCTTCAGACGAGAGTCTTGAGGAAGATCTGGAAAAAAACTCGCTGAAGAAACTATGTGATGGTGTTCTTGGTGAATGACGATTGTTGTTCTGGAAAATTCGATGAGGACATCGAAGGGCAAACGTTTAGATCTGGAGGCGATTGAAGCTAGCTCGCAAGATTGATGAAGGATGCGATGTATCTGTGAAGATTTGAAGATTATTGATGGAGATCGTTAGAGATCTTGTTGAACGGTGATGAATTTTGAGATTGGAGGAAATCTGGAGATGCAGGTGAGGAATGTTCTTGAGAATCGCTTGAAGATTTCTGGAAAAAACTCCTGAATCTTGATGAACGGTGACGAGCAGGTTGATGCCAGAACGAAAATCCAGATGAAGATCAACAATGGTTTCTGGAAATTTGTCTTGAACAAGTTGACGAGTTGGATGAATGTTCTTGCGAATTGCTGGTGAATCTGGAAAAAATGCAGGTTCTGATGAGTTTTCCGACGAGGTTAACAGACTCCGGCAACAGTTGCGGAGGAGACGCGATGGTCCGGTGAGTTTTGCATGGCCGGCGGTAGGAATACGTTGGTGGGACACGTGGCAGTGAGAAGGAGGGAGAGAGAGACGCGTGGGGCCAGAGAGATTGAGGGGGAGACACGTGGATCAGAGAGAGGGTAGTGGAGTTGATGCGCTGGCACAATTCTGAGTGGAAAAATGAGGTGTCTAGCCTTAAGAATACACACGTGGGAGTTTATATATGTGACACTTGGCGCATTGGGCTTTTTCGATATTTTCTGGATAATTGGCCCACTATTATGAGACTAATGACAGATTAATGAAGGACTTAAACATGATTAACATGATACTGATGAAAGTGATAACCTGGACTTAATGCTAAGACTAATGAAGATTAATGGACTAATGACAGTTAAATGAACTGAAACAATTAATACAAAAAAATGGTTTAATAAGCCTAAATCTAATGAATTAATACTCTAATTAAAGCTAAAAAATCAATTAATATTCTAAAATATATTCAAAAATCTATTATCCTATATTAAAAATATATTTAAAAATCTATTAAATTCTAAAAGAAACTATTAATTTCTATAAAAAGAAAAAAACTATTAATTTCTATATTATTCTATATCTAAAAAAGTATTATTAAAAAAAATCTATTTAACCTATTTAAAAATCTAATAAACCAATTAAATTTCTAGAAAAGGGATTATAATATTCTAAACCTATTTAAAAACTCTATTTAATATCTAAAAACAAATAATCTATTAAAAAATCTATTAAATGCATTAAAACTCTAGAAAAGTAAAAGAAAAATCCTAAAAATGCCAGGAGGCCGATTAAATTGATTAGAGAATGATTGCGCAACCATAGCGAAACCCGGGCACCGAGATGGCCTGAAAACACAGGGAACGAGCACAAATTCTCAAAATACACTTATTCAAACCGGCCCGAACTGCCTGAAACGCCAGGGGCTGCAATCCTGATAAAGTCAATCTGACTGAGAAAATTGCAATGCATGCAGTATGCGAATGCGAATGCACAATGCGTCGAAACATAAACCAGATATGGGAACCGGTTGGTCAAATTTTGGGGTGCAACAGCTGCCCCTATTCAAGCGGCTTGGACCCGACTGGGTGAAGAGCGAACGACCTTCAAACATTTGAGGTACGAGACGGTTGAATACCAAAGAAACCCTGAAATTTGCCAACCGCCGAAATAACCTGCACCACTACTTGGGGGAACGACATTCGTCGAGTGAATCTGATTGTTATGGTAACAACCGATCATTCGTCAGAGAGTAACTCTGATTTTAACTCCCACCAACCATGTAACACCACAGGTACTGAACTATCTTTGCAAAAACACCTCTGTCCATAACTGGACTAACCTTGTCAACACAAGAAGGGAAACAAATTTATCAACACGAGTAAAGATCCCATCATCATAGGAAGAACCTTATCCACGACTGTCCTCAAATTTCGTCAACACGAAAAGACATAAATTCATCATCACGAAGAAATCCTATCATCATAGGAATAAAACTTGCCCTCATCAGGACTCCTCATTCCGTCAACACGAAGAAATCAAACTTGTCCTCATCAGGAATCCATATTCCATTAACATGGAGAAATAAAACTTGGCCTCATCAGGACTCCATATTCCGTCAACACGGAGAAAGCAAACCTTGTCCTTAACAGGACTTCATATTCCGTCAACACAGAGAAATAAAACTTGTCCTCATCAGGACTCCATATTCCGTCAACACGGAGAAATAAGTCGTCAACACAAAGAAATCCCATCAACATAAGCATAAATTGTCCTCATCAGGACGCCCATTCCGTCAATACGGAGGAAGCAATTCGTCAACACGAAGAAATCCTATCAACATAGGCATAAATTGTCCTCATCAGGACGCTCATTCCGTCAACACGGAGGAAGCAATTCGTCAACACGAAGAAATTCTATCAACATAGGCATAAATTTTCCTCATCAGGACGCCCATTCCGTCAACACAGAGGAAGCAATTCGTCAACACGAATAGAGATTCTGTCGTCACAGGAGTAACCTTATCCACCTCTGGACCCAAATTCCGTCGAATCACCAATAAATGCGAATCTGTCCACGTCAGGATTCACCTTTCGTCAACCCGAAGGAAGACATCTGTTGGGGATAGTAACACGAGGAAATCACGGCGACTTCCTTGGGGAAAATGCTTTTGTCAAATATCGGAACACAGCTCACATACTCTGTTTATCAAGGGAGAATCATCTATCTGGATACCAGAAAGTTCATACATCTATACCCGCCTGCTTCATACGGGAGAATTCTTTATATCCGCCTGCTTCATACGGGAGAATTCTTTACATCCGCCTGTTTCTTACAGGAAAACATTTTGTATATAACTTCCTTGCCTGTTCGCAATAATAGCTAACTCTATTGGGGTATTCTGAAAAATACACCGAACACTCATCTCATCAACAAGCGAACACTCCTGAAATTTTGATTTTATGAAACCCTGGAACGCTGCCGCAGCAACAAACTTGAAAAAAAAACATTCCACTGATCGGATTACCTCCATTGGTAACTCTGTGGGGAAAATAAACTAACTTGTATCATCCCCTGTCTCACAGCGAGGCCCCGAATACCTGAAAATATATTTGCTGGAACTCCATATTCCTGTTGAACTAAACTCCATACTCCTGTTGAGAAATTCACCTGAAAGCGAAAGGTTAACCAACCTGACTTATGTTTCAAAATGCGCATGTTTGACAATGGCGTAATGCTCCATATAGTATGGAAATGCTACGCGTTTTTGGTATATGCAAATATGACACTATATGCGAATGCACATGCAGGTTCAGACTGCTGGGAAACTCTGGTAAACTTGCTTCATCAACAACGGCTACCGAGGACAAATACCGCCCTGCTGGGGGAATGAACAGGTATCTCAAAATATGCTGGGACATACAACCAACTCTGCCGGGGAGAGCTTTAAACCTTCAATTTCCACGGGGAGGAAAGAAAACACCTGTTGGGGAGAGAACACTCCGCCGGGGAAGAAACGACTCTCTCGGGGAATATTAACCAACTCCGCTGGAAACAGGGAGTGACTCTGCTGGGGAGAATAAACAACCCTACTGGGGATAATGAACTGTCTGGGCACAGTTTACAACTCTGGAATTATCAATCCGATGAAAACTAAACGACTCCGCTGAGGATAAGGAATCCTTTTGGAGAAACACCACTGTCTGAGTACAGCTTACAAACTTTAAAATTATCAAACTCTGCTAAGGGTAAACGACCCTGCTGGGGAAAGTAAACCATCCGGCCACAGTTTACAAACTCGGGACTGAGGATAGACATCCTGTGGGGAGCATTAATCTTGACCTGATGGAGAATATCCTTTGGGGATAAGTTGCGACTAGCTGGGGAAATTGATCCTTCTTCAGTAAGGAACAGTGTCATCTCAGCTTCGGGGAATGAAGTGCGACCTGCATGGGGATTCACATCACATAATGATCAAGTCTTTTCGTCAAGAGCCTCTGGTTAGGACTATAATTTTCTGATCGTCCACTTCACATGGGCAAGAACCCTGCAACACCACAAACAAGACAAAACAAGTCTATACAATCAAATCTATTCAAGTTAGCGTCAGTGACATCGTTTTCAGTCAATTCAAAGTTTTAGCAATTATTGGCAAGGGCCAGCAACGTTATGCAACTGCTAGTTTTATCAAAATATTGGCATTTTTCACATACAAAACAGTAAAGAACAAGTATCAAATACTAAATAACATGTTTTATTGATTAGGCCTCTGAATAGGCAGAGTTTTGTACACTGGATGTAACTCCTGAAAAGAGGAAGTTACGCACAACAAATATACAAGTATGCACAGGAAGCATAAATACAGTGACAAATCAAATTTGCACATATGTCGGCAACGTGGTGCAGACAAACATCATGAGCTGATCCTCCTATGACTCGCCTGACTCTGGCACTTTCCCGGTATTCAACTTTCGGAAGAGATTGTATCTGCCAAGCAAACCCCAAAGTAACCTCCCAACCACCAAGCAATACAGCATCAAATTCGGACCGCAGTCATTTGCTTCTTAAATCCCTAACTTTTGCGTGAACCGCCCTTTGCGGGTTTTCAGTTCACCGGGATACCCTTTTTTGCCGAAGCCTCCCAGTGTAGGTTTTCGACTTCGCGGGTGTACATCTTTTTCAATTTTATCCCTAACTTTTGCCCGAACCTTTTATTCTGTTTTTGGTTCGCCAGGATGCCCCATTTTGCCCGGACTCTCTTTTTTTGTCCAGCGGGTCAATTTTAAGCAAAGTATTTTTTAACTGCGTCCGAATTCACAGGCGACGTAAAGTCTTCACCGTCCATGGTGGACAACAACAAAGCTCCTCCTGAAAAGACTTTTCTGACAACGTATGGCCCTTCGTAGTTAGGGGTCCACTTGCCCCTGTGATCTGTTTGTGGCAGGAGAATCCTCTTCAGCACAAGGTCACCCATCTGAAAGCTGCGAGGACATATCTTCTTATCATACGCTTTCTTCATTCGGCTCTGGTACAATTGGCCGTATGCTAGAAAAGCTAGCCTCTTCTCATCCATTAAACTCAGCTGATTCAACCTGTCTTTTACCCATTCTGCCTCATCAAGTTGGACATCTCGTAACACCCTCAGGGAAGGAATCTCAACCTCCAACGGTAACACCGCTTCCATTCCGTATACCAACGAGAACGGGGTTGCCCCGGTTGATGTGCGTACCGTCGTACGATAACCGTGCAAAGCGAAAGGTAGCATCTCGTGCCAGTCCTTATACGTCACAACCATCTTTTTAACAATCTTCTTTATGTTCTTATTGGCCGCTTCAACAGCGCCATTCATCTTGGGTCGGTAAGGAGAAGAGTTGTGATGTTCAATCTTAAAATTATGACACAACTCCTTCATCATCTTGTTATTTAAGTTCAAACCGTTGTCGGTAATGATCCGCTCAAGGATTCCATATCTGCAAATGATGTCTCGTTTGATAAACCTGGCTACCACCTGTTTGGTCACATTAGCATATGATGCCGCTTCCACCCATTTGGTGAAGTAATCGATTGCCACCAAAATGAACCGGTGTCCGTTTGACGCTGTAGGCTCAATCTTACCAATCATATCAATTCCCCACATCGAGAAAGGCCATGGTGATGACATCACATTCAGAGGACTCGGAGGCACATGGATTTTGTCCGCATAAATCTGGCACTTATGACACCTCTTTGCAAACTTGAAGCAATCCGTTTCCATAGTTAGCCAGTAATAACCTGCCCGTAGCAGCTTTCTCGTCATAGCGTGCCCACCAGCATGTGTACCAAATGTACCTTCATGTATCTCTTCCATGAGCAACTTTGCCTCTTTCACGTCTACACAGCGTAGCAACACCAGGTCGTGATTCCTTTTGTATAGGATACCGTCCGGATTTAGATAGAAATTACCAGCCAATCTCCTGAGAGTCTTTTGATCGCGACTGGATGCCCCAGCCGGATATTCCTTATTTTTCAGGAAATTCTGGATGTCAAAATACCAGGGTTTATCATCGGATGCTTCGTCAATAGCAAATATGAAAGCGGGTCGGTCAAGCCGAGATATAATAATTCGGGGAGCCTCGTTCCAAAAATTAATCTTATACATGGAAGATAAGGTTGCAAGTGCGTCAGCCATTTGATTTTCTGCCATCGGTACGTGATGCAATTCAACCTTGTCGAAGAAAGGCAACAATCTCCTTGCATAATTCATGTATGGTATCAAATTGGGCTGACGTGTCTCCCATTCTCCTTTTATTTGATTCACCACCAGAGCTGAGTCTCCATACACATCCAGATTTTTTATTCGCAAATCAATGGCTTCTTCAAGCCCCATAATACAAGCTTCGTATTCGGCTTCATTATTGGTAACCGGAAAGGTCAATCGAGCAGTAAATGGGATGTGCAACCCATGTGGAGTAGTGATGATTGCCCCTATTCCGCTACCATAGGAACTCACAGCTCCGTCGAATATCATCTGCCATTTGGAACCCAACTCTGGTCCTTCGCCCGGCAACGGTTCTTCGCAATCTTTCATCTTTAGGTACATGATATCTTCGTCAGGAAAATCAAACCTCATCGATTGATAGTCGTCCAGAGGCTGCTCAGCAAGATACTCAGATAACACACTCCCCTTTATAGCCTTCTGAGAAACATATTGGATGTCGTATTCGGTCAAAACCATCTGCCAACGGGCAATTCTCCCAGATAGTGCCTGCTTTTCGAATACATATTTGATAGGATCCATCTTCGAAATGAGCATGGTTGTATGATTTAGCATGTATTGCCTCAAACACTTGGCGGCCCAGGCTAGCGCACAACAAGTTTTCTCGAGCATTGAGTATCTGGATTCACAGTCTGTGAACTTTTTACTCAAGTAGTAGATCGCATGCTCTTTACGCCCTGTCTCGTCATGTTGACCGAGAACACAACCCATACTCCCCTCAAGAACCGTCAAATACATAATCAAGGGTCTCCCTGCTACTGGAGGTATCAAAATAGGAGGTTCCTGCAAATACTGTTTTATTTTATCGAACGCCTTTTGACAATTTTCATTCCATGTTACAACCTGGTCTTTTTTCAACAGCTTGAATAATGGCTCACACGTAGCTGTTAGGTGAGATATGAACCGGGCGATGTAGTTCAACCTCCCTAAAAACCCACGCACTTCTTTTTCTGTTTTAGGCGTCGGCATTTCTTGTATTGCTTTTATTTTCGCAGGATCAACCTCTATTCCTTTTTCACTCACGATAAACCCCAACAGTTTGCCCGATCTCACCCCAAAGGTGCACTTGTTAGAGTTCAGTCTCAGCCTGAACTTCCTAAGCCTTTTAAATAATTTCAGCAGATTAACCAAATGTTCTTCCTCCGTCTGGGACTTGGCAATCATGTCATCAACATAAACCTCAATCTCTTTATGCATCATGTCATGAAAGAGAGTCGTCATAGCACGTTGATATGTTTCCCCAGCGTTCTTCAATCCGAAGGGCATCACTTTGTAACAAAATGTTCCCCAGGGAGTGATGAAAGTAGTCTTCTCCATGTCTTCTGGCGCTATTTTGATCTGATTATAGCCCGAGAAGCCATCCATGAAGGAGAATACGGAGAACTGAGCAGTATTGTCCACCAGCACATCAATGTGAGGAAGTGTAAAATCATCTTTCGGGCTCGCTTTGTTTAGATCACGGTAGTCTACGCACATTCTCACCTTACCGTCTTTCTTTGGAACGGGCACAATATTAGCGACCCATGAGGGATATTTTGTAACAGCTAGGAAACCAGCATCCCACTGTTTCTGAACTTCCTCCTTGATTTTTACTGCCATGTCAGGTCGAGTTCTTCAGAGTTTCTGCTTAACAGGCGGACATTCTTCTTTTAGCGGCAGACGGTGCACAACCATATCCGTATCCAACCCGGGCATATCTTCGTACGACCAAGAAAATACATCACTATACTCCCTGAGCATCTCAATCAATTTCTGCTTGATGTCGTTCCGCAGCGCGGCCCCTATACGGATGTTCCTTTCAACCCCTTCCGACCCCAGATTGATGATTTCAATGACTTCCTCGTGAGGCAGAATTATTCGTTCTTCTTGTTTCACCAGCCATGTCAACTCTTCTGGCACTTCGCCATCTTCGACAATCTCTCCTTCGGCCTGAAATACCGGGTGCTCAAAGTCGAAGTGAGTCATAGGTGGTTCATAGATGTCGTCTGAAATAGTAATCCTGCAAAGGAAATGGTTAAATGCTTCAAAACGCATACAAAGCAAATAACCCCGTTGCCATTTTATTGTAAAAATAAAAACAGGAAAAGAAGAGATCACAATATTTGTACACGAAAAAACGCCTTTTATTTAATGATTTTAAACATTGCAATGTACATAACAGAATGGCCCTAAGCAAAATCATGATGCCCCGGGTAGGACACCAGATTGTTCAACAATTAAAAAAACAAAGCATTACTATTTAGTTGTCACAGGAACAGTCTCCTGAATAGACCAATTGCAAAGCCATTGTCCTGGCACGCTCGGCTAAATCCAGGCGTCCATGTCGCAGTCGCTGTCTCCCTCCTCGGAATCTGAAACAGCATTGATGGTCTCGTAATATACCCCACCAGTCGTAATTGTTATTGGTCCTTTGAAACGGGGTGCTCCTGCAGTAGGCGTTGATGATGAAGGATGATATCCAAGCCCAAATCTGTCCATTTTCACGGGAATATCCAATACCTTGCCCCAACCCTGGGTCTCACCTGCCTGTACCAGAGCTTGAGCCTCTTTGTACGATGACACTGCCACCTCTGATGCTTTGCTGGGTACCGGTTCTTTGCCTTTAATTTTCAACCCCTCAAACGCTTGATAGGGTGTCTCATGGATCTCGCCGTCAACTTCTACAATCTTGAATGACGATAAATGGCTGACCAGTATATCCTCCTCTCCACAAACTGTGACGACACTATCCCCCACCATGTATTTCAGCTTTTGGTGTAATGTGGACGTGACTGCCCCAGCAGCATGGATCCATGGGCGTCCCAAAAGACAATTATACGCTGGTTGGATGTCCATTATATAGAACTCAATTTCGAATACTTCAGGCCCCACCTGCAACGGCAATGTTATTGATCCGAAAACTGACCTCCGTGTACCATCAAATGCCCTGACCACCAAGTCACTAGGCGTACAAATGATCCCCCTGATATCCAATTTCATCATTGCTTTCTTCGGAAGCACATTCAAGGAAGACCCTGTATCCACCAACACATGGGACATGACCGTGCCCCTGCATTCAACTGAGACGTGCAGCGCCATATTATGCTCTCTTCCCCTCGGGGTCAAGTCAAAATCCGTAAATCCCAAACTATGGCCTGCGTTCACGTGCGCCATCACCCCCTCCAACTGATTCACAGAAACATCTTGGGGTACAAACGACGTGTCCAGAATTTTCAATAACGCATTCTGATGGGCCTCGAAACACAATAACAACGATAATATGGAGATTTTCGACGGTGTTTGTTGAAGGTGTTCAACAATTTTATAGTCACTCTTACGGATAAGATGCATAAATTCTTCTACATCTTTCAGTGACGTTTCTTTTTCATTCCTCTGCACAGGAATACTCTCATTCACTTTTCCTTTACCTTTTGCCAATCGTTCTGCCTCTACCTCAGGCGATATAAAAATTCTCCCGCTTCTCGTCATTCCTCCAGTCCCGACGACATTGTCCACAACCCCAACTGGTTGCTCACTGATATCAATTTTCTTCCCATCACAATATGCCTCCAGCCCATAAGTCCATGGTACTGCTTTGGTGCTCTCATAAGGGACTGGCCCTGCCTTTGTAATAGTGATCATCGGCCGCCTAGCTGGCGCCGTTATAGTTATCGTTTTCTGTGGAATTGTCACCATAGCAACATCGCTCTGCTCATCAGCTAACACCTCTGCAGGCTTCTCAATTGTCGTTCTATCGAATTGCAACGTGCCCGCATCTATTAAGGTCTGAATGCCTTTCTTCAACTCCGCACAACCCCCAGCCTGGGTCCAACAGTCCAAACAGAATTCATCACAGCCCGGGTACACACCTCCTTTCAATAACCTGCTCTTTACTTCACACAACGGTGTTTTCAGTTCATCAACATTCATCACCAGATTCAAGTCCTCTTCCGTCAAGATCGCATTTGCCCCATGATTAGGCATGGGCCGTTGTACTATATTAGGGCTTGCCTGCCCAAAGTTTATAGCCTTGCTATCCACTAAATCCTGAACTTTATGTTTAAACGCATGACAGGCCTCTATGTCATGCCCGGGTGCCCCGGTGTGGAAGTCACAATGTTTATTAACATCATACCCATAAGGAAGGGTTGGCCCCGTGGGCGGTGCCAAGGTCCTCTTTTCAACTAAATTCAGCCCCAACAGTGTCTAAAAAAGTTCCGCGTACGTGGAAGGCGGCGCATCAAACACTCTTTTCGGCTTCGCATTCGAAAATTTTCTTTGGCCAGCATTCTGCCCCTGCTGCTGCCGTTGTTGCTGCTGTTGTCGAAAAGGGATGGTGACACTAGCTACCTGTTGATGCTGAGCATACTGATTTTTTCCTCTGCCCCTGCCCCAGCCACCAAACACGACACTAGTATCACCCTGACGTCCACTCCCAAATGCTTTTCTATTACCTCCTGACGAAGTAGACTCCCCAGCTTGGAATCTTCCAACCTTAATACTGTCTTCGACCATCTCACCCATGAGAATCAAATCCGAAAAACTGCTCAACGAAACGTTGAACAACTTTTCATAATATATCCCCGTGAACGTTCCAATGAACATACTATTCATTTCTCTCTCAGCCAACGGAGGATGTACCCTTGCTGCCATGTCGCGCCATCTCTGAGCATACTCCTTAAAGCTTTCCTCTTTCTTCTGCGACAAACCTTGCAATTGAACTCGGTTCGGCGCCAGATCACTGTTATACTTATAATGCAGGATGAAAGCATCCACTAATTGCTTCCAGGTTTTGATTTGAGCGGGCTCCAACCCCATGTACCACTCGAGTGACGGTCCTGATAGGCTGTCTTGAAAGAAGTGCATAAGCATCCTTTCGTCGTCCGAATACGCGGACATCCTTCTGTAATAAGAGCGGACATGAACCTTAGGGCAAGTGTCCCCCTTATACTTGTCGAATGTGGGCGCTTTGAACTTCAGTGGTACCCTCAGCCCAGGCACCAAGCCCATAGTGGTCATGTCCAGTCCGGTAGAATTCTGATTAGCCATGCCCTTCACCTGTTCTTCGAGCATCTTAATCCTCTGAGTATTGTCAACGGGTCCCTCGAATCCCATGCCCCTTCCAGAAAAGGCGTCCTCTTGGCAGTCTTCGCCCCAGTTCATATTTTCATTTCCGTACCCGTCATAACCAAAATTACGACCGAATCCTGGCTGATTCCTCGTAGGACCTCTTCCCCCATTACCATAACCTTGATTGAAACCAGTGTTGACAGGGATCAATCCAGCACCATTCCCACCATACCCCTGGTTAGCATTACCAAAACCGTCATAGCTGAAACCCTGAGCGTTGAAGCCGAACTTTCCGCCCTGATTGTCATACTCAAACCCCTGGTCATTATAGCTGAATCCATTGTTACCAAAACCATTACCGCCGTTGAAGTTACCACCGCCCAGATTGGCATCTCCAAATCCGACATTGTTAACCATAGTCTCATTTTCATTCCCGGCGTTGCCATTGCCAGCGCCAGCATCATTGTTTACAATCACAACAGGTGGGTTCACCATAGGAGGAACCACGGGCGTAGGGGGACCATCCTCATGAAGAGTTTCGACGTGTACAGAGTTGTGGTCATTGTTGCCGTTCGCAATACCCTCCAACAGCGGTTGTACCAATGTCTGGAGATTCTCCTGGCCTTTAGCAATACCCTCCATCGCCTGCATGAACAAGTTCAGCTTCTCGCGAATCTCCTGCATCTCCATATGGACTTGATCCATGATTCTTTGGCAGTTATTTCGGGTTGAGTAGCGGTGAACTCTTCGTTTGTCAATCCTGGAAAACCTGCAGACGCGGGAGATAAGATACCGATTCACGAATACCTGTTATGCAATATGAATGCAAATGCAATTATGTAAATATGCTACAGGTTATATTCCCCCCCCCCCCCCCCCCCCGATTCTAGTTTCGGAGAGAAAGCCATTACGACAATGGAGTCCCTATCAAGCAAGCAGGGAATCAGAAAATCCTCATATATAACAAAGGCCAAGAGGCTGAGTACAAGAGTACAACCGAATACAACTAAAGAGACCTCGGCCAACAAGTCTGGCGATGGTCCAAATACAAGTACAAATAATAAGGGTAAGGCAAAGATACATCAGGCCAAATGGCGTGCTCTGACGTCCTCCAATATCCTCATCATCTCCGAGTGCCCCAGCCGGGAGATCAGCTCCTGAATCAGTAAAGCATGCCGCTCGGTAGTGGATCTCAGCTTCTCGGCATCGTCCCGGTAGGCTCCTTTGCCAGAACTCTCGTCAAATCTGTACCTCTTGGAACCGGCCTTCTCTTCATACCCTCTCGACTTCTCTTCAATGTCACTTATTCTGCGCTCAGCAGTGCTCCTAAGTGATGTCTCTTCGGCAATCTTTGCGTCTTGGGCTCTAATCTGCGCCCCTAACGTGGCAATCTGAGTCTTCAGTTCGTCTTCGCGCTCCTTCCGCTTGGTGAGCGTGGCATTCCACAAAGCTTCCCACTTGCTGATACGAGCATAAGCTTTGCTTAGAAGTTCCTTCTTGGAAGTAAGCACCTTGCTGACACCGTTCAAGGCTATCCCCACTTTTTCTTTCTTGTTGATTGCTTCTGTCAGCTCCGTTCCCAACCTGTTAATCAATTCTGTCTGTTCCTTCACAGTGAAGGTGGCTTCCTTCTCCTCTCGACGTAACTGGAAGATCTCCTTCTCTAACTCCTCATTGGCTTTCTTCAGTTCCTCATTTTCAGCCAACAATTTGTTATACTTCTCACTCTCTTCTGCAGGAGGTACCTCAATCACTGGAAGATACAGGGGTTCCACGGCAGGATAAGGCATCAAAGAAGTACTAGCCCTCTCACGGACCCAAGCCAAATAAGGATCAAAAGCTCTGTTGTTGCTCTTACCGAGCAAAGCTTTCCCCCTCCTATGGATGTTAGCCCACGCATGCCTCAATCTGGTCAAAACAGCTGTGTCTAATGAGCCTGTGAGATACAGAGATTCCTGTATCTCCTTCTCAATAGGAGCGTCCTTCAAAGCATAACTGAACTGTCGTACCAACAACGAAGGGTTATAGTTAATACAGCCTTTCCGTCCAATCAGGGGAACGTTCGGAAAGCCACTGCAACTATATATAATGTCAGTACCCAACATACTTCGATCAAACCAAACGATATTCTTAGCTGACAACCCCATCAACCTGGAAGGCCAATCCAAAGTATCAACAGTATCAACAAACGGTCCTGTCTTCAGAAGGTGCCTCTGGAACCACCTGTACAAGAGAGGCAGACAACAGGGAACATTCTTGCCACGATGTTTCTCATTCTTGTAGTGAATGGAATGATAAACATCGCCCAAGAGAGTAGGAACTGGATTCTTCGAGGCAAGAAGCAAGAAGGCATCCGAGTCGACAAAGTCTGGCACATTAGGGAACAAGACAATCCCGTAGATACATACAGCTAGAATAGCACTGAAGGCAACCCAACATCCATTCTTCGCGCACTGTGTGGCCTTCTCAACTAGGACAGACAAGTGAAAGCCAGAAGCTCCATTCAGCTTGACAATCACTGTGAGTGTAGCTAACTCAGGCTCAGTATCGACAGGTACAAAGGGCATTTGGTCTAGCACAGGAACACCCAACATAACATAATACTCCTCCAGAGTGGGTGCCAGAATATAGTCTGGAAATAAGAAACATCTCAGCTGCGGCTCATAAAACAGCATCAAAGTATACACCCCAGTCGTCTCGAATGCTGAAGGTCTGTACAACAAGCTAAGCAATCTCCCATAAGATATTCTGAACTCAGCCCTCACACTCTCATCTTCCAGAGCTACTAAACCCAGCAACGAACTAATGTCTGGTGAGGTTGCACTCCCCAGAGAGTCGAGGATGTGAACGACCAATCCCCAGCTTGGAGGATTCTCGCAGAGTTTAGCCAAGTCATAGTTGGTTCAGAAGGATTATTCCCATAGAAGATGGTTTTCTTCCCACAGGTCGTCACGCCTTCGTCAGAAGGATTATCCTTAGCGGAGTGGTAGTTCCGAGTTTGTAAGCTGTGCCCAGGCAACATCGTTTCCTCCAGAAGGAAGTTCCCTAGCTGAGTCGTTTCTTGCCCAGTCAGTTTACTTTCCCCAAGAGAGTCGTTTCTTCAGCTGAATTACTCTTCCCAGCAGAGGATGTTCGTTCCTCCCAGTGGAAATCGGAGTTTAATCTCTCCCCGGTGGAGTTAGTTGTATGTCCGACATTTATTTTGCCGGAGGACTTTATGATACCCGTTCATCCCCAACATGGTGGTATTTGCTCTCAACAGCTGTGTTGAAGCAAGCTTGTCAGAGTTTCCCCAGCAGCTTGAGCCTGCATTCGCATTTGTATATAGTGTCATATTTGCATCTACCCAAAAACGCGTAGCATATCCGTGCTGTACGGAGCATTACGCCATTGTCAAACATGCGCATCTTGAAACATACGCCAGGTTGGTTAACCTTTGGTTTTCAAGTGTTGTTTCCCTTGCAGGTGGAAGGAGCTCTTGCTCAGATCAATTACCAAATATTCTAAATTTCAGCATAAGACATGTGATGATAATGTTTGTCTTGTTATTTCCCGCAGAGTTGCTTGTTTAAGTTTCTCTTACCCCTCCAGTGGAGTATTTCTTCAAGATTGTTGTTATGTCATTAACAAAAGATTTCGTGAATCGATTTTTGGAAGTTGCCGCATATGTCATAGTAGGTGTCTGGCAGTTTGGATTCAGAAAATCCCCAGTAGAGTCCTTCTCAGATTTGCTGCCATGTCCGCACTAAAAGTTTGAAGATTAGACTCGTATTATGTTACCCGTGTGTCGCTACTGCGAAAATCGGCGCCGGCTGAACAGAAGAGTCGCCACCGTGCATTATTTATCCCAACGGAGGGAAAGGAAACGCTCAAAGTAAACCTACCGCAAAGACGGGAAAGGAATGGTCATTGCAACCAAATCCTGGATTCGAGAGTCGGTTACACAAGGGGAAGGTATTAGCACCCCTCACGTCCGTCGTACTCGACGGGATCCACGCTTGTTTTTTTAGTACGAATTGTTATTCTATCTATTCTACAGGTCTGGGGTTAAAAGAAAATAAAATGACTCGGCAAAGTATCGCACTTTATGCCTACGTATTCCCGTCTGGAACGAGAAATTAGAGTCAACGTAGTTCGCCTACCTACTGGAAAGGAGGGGAAGGTTGCTCGCTAGGATATCGCATCCTATGCCTACGTACTTTCATACAGCATGAAAGATCAGAGCAAACGTAGTTCGGGCTGCGGGAGACACAAGCTTGTCTGACTGTTTTTTATTACCTTCAAAAAGGGTTTCCCTGATTAAGAGTCCCAGCGGACAAAAATGACACTGTGATGTTTGTTATCAGTCTTTTACGCAAGAACTGTCTTTTATGATATTTGCAATCTCTGACGCACTAGAGACTTTGATTTGAGGGTGACTACGTCGTATGTCACCCTAAGGGTGACACACTAAGCAATCAGATTACTGAAGAGTGACCCTCCAGCAACCCTTCTCAAATAGCTTAAGGCTCGTAGCGTACGTCATCGATTATCTTTATTACCGTGTTTTGAATTGCTTTGAGGTAGAAGAGAAGTCTAAAAAACCTAGGGTTAAAAGGGGAATCAAAACTACCCTAATGTTGTCATGCATGGATTGCGACCTAATGTCTGTCATAATTCCCTCCTGCACAGAGGAAATCAGAGATCCTAGGGGATAAACGGAAAAGAAACAGCAGATATACAGTAAACAGTAAAATGCATGAGATGCAGCAATAAACAATAGGCAAAGTGAAACAACTTCACTTCAAACCTAGGGGGCAAGCTACACAAGCCAACAAACAAAACAGAAAACAAAACCCCAAAGCAGAGGAGGCAGCCCAAGCAGCAGTACCAAACTCCTACAGCAAACAGCAGCTCTGACAGCAATAGATGATTAACCAGCAAAAAGTTGAGAGCAACAACCTTCATCTTCATGAATAGCTCCCATCTTCAAGCTCCACTAAACCTTCAATCTTCAACAAGCACCAAAACCCTAGCCTTCAACAGCTATCCATCCTTGACAGGCACAAGCTTCATCTTATATAGTCTCAATGAACTTCTTATCCTCAACAGGCCTTCAACTTCAATGCAAACAAAACCTCAGGAGAGAATCAAGTAAAAGAGGGAGTTGAAGTGTTAAAATGCTTAATGATAACCTAAGGAAATCACTAAGATCTTAACACAGTTAGTGAAAGTTATCCTCAAGATTCTACCCAATAAAAGTATGCTCTACATCCCTCCTAAGGAGAGATGGAACTCTTTTTAGGGGATCTTGTGTCATGCGATGGAATAGAGGCACCAGAAGCTCTCTATGTTTGACAGAAGAAATCAATCTACTCTAAAGCTCTCCCTATATCTCATATCTCCTAAGTCTTCATCAAACAACTCCAAGCCAAGCAATCTTCATGCACCAAGCTTTGATAATCATCTTCAATCTTCTCCTTTGATTCTTCATGCTCCCCAAGCCCAATCCAAGCCCCATACCCCATAGCAAAGCCCAATCCCAAGCAAACAATACAAAAGCCCACAATGGCCACACCAAACAACACTCTATTTACAAAAATCAATTAAAATAGTAGTGCATTATTTAAAATCCTAAAATTAATTCTAAGGGGATTTATATATCTACCCTACATACCCTATATTTCTCAGCTCTTAATTCAAGCTAAAAACCCAAAATCTAAGTGTTATGATGCACCTATGTCAAGTTTAACCCTAACTCTAATCACCCTAATGCTCTTTACTCAAAGCTAAACAAGATTAAATCACAAAAATGTGAGATAAATCTCTAAGGGAACCCAACACTATACTCTAATCATAGCAAAGAAAATCACATCAAAATGTGAAAGGAAATGGCTAAACAAAATTCAACAAAATGGATATACAAACTACAATGCAATAAAAGCAACTAAATATATAAATTCACCAAAAATAGAAAAGATGACTAAAATGCTAATTTTATTTTTCTATAATTTTCTTGAGACATTAATGAAAATGGAGCAAAAACTCCCATGTAAAAAAACTTATTTTTGAATTTAAAATGATTTTTTTACTAAACTATATGCAAACATGAAATAGAATGAAAATCAATAAATATGAAAAATAACGCGTGGCAAATAGCAATTATTTACAATTCAGAAGTGCATTGGGCCCAGGAGGGGGGTGCAGCCAGCAAAACACAATAGGCTCATACTGCTTCAGAAAAAACATTAAAAAAAACTAAGGAAAATACCACCGGGGGGGCGAATAGCAACTATTCCCCTTGTTAATCATGCTTGGGCCCCAAACGGGGGGTGCGAATAGCAGAATGGCCTAAGGCCCAGAACACAATCACACAGGGGAGGGGGTGCAACGGGAAAACATGGGGGATATGGTCAACAACCACACGAATGGGCCTAAGCCCGAGTCCAATTTCAACCCAGCTTCAGCAAGCAAAACCTAAATTACCTCACACTCCTCACTACTGTTCATCTTCTTTCTCTCCCAAACCCTAACGGCGCAATCTCTCCCTCTCTCAAACTCTGAAGCAGAAATCAACTCCCTAAAACAACCTATAACCTTCATTCCAAACTCAAATCACCAGCATCGTTCCTCAAGAATTTTGTTACCAACTCTCAAAAAAATTCGCAACTTAAATCTAACTCAAAACCTAGCACTCATAAATCCTGAATCCTACTAACTAACCAGCTAATGAAATGCAATTAGTTAGAGGAGAAGATGTGAAAACCTGGATGATGATGCTGAGAAGATCTACGGACGAACGAAGATCTTGAGCTTCAGACGAGAGTCTTGAGGAAGATCTGGAAAAAAACTCGCTGAAGAAACTACGTGATGGTGTTCTTGGTGAATGACGATCGTTGTTCTGGAAATTCTATGACGACATCGAAGGGCAAACGTTTAGATCTGGAGGCGATTGAAGCTAGCTCGCAAGATTGATGAAGGATGCGATGTATCTGTGAAGATTTGAGGATTATTGATGGAGATCGTTAAAGATCTTGCTGAACGGTGATGAATTTTGAGATCGGAGGAAATCTGGAGATGCAGGTGAGGAATGTTCTTGAGAATCGCTTGAAGATTTCTGGAAAAAACTCCTGAATCTTGATGAACGGTGACGAGCAGGTTGATGCCAGAACGAAAATCCAGATGAAGATCAACAATGGTTTCTGGAAATTTGTCTTGAACAAGTTGACGAGTTGGATGAATGTTCTTGCGAGTTGCTGGTGAATCTGGAAAAAATGCAGGTTCTGATGAGTTTTCCGACGAGGTTAACAGACTCCGGCAACAGTTGCGGAGGAGACGCGGTGGTCCGGTGAGTTTTGCATGGCCGGCGGTGGGAATACGTTGGTGGGACGCGTGGCAGTGAGAAGGAGGGAGAGAGAGACACGTGAGGCCAGAGAGATTGAGGGGGAGACACGTGGATCAGAGAGAGGGTAGTGGAGTTGATGTGCTGGCACAATTCTGAGTGGAAAAATGAGGTGTCTAGCCTCAGAATACACACGTGGGAGTTTATATATGTGACACTTGGCGCATTGGGCTTTTTGGATATTTTCTGGATAATTGGCCCACTATTATGAGACTAATGACAGATTAATGAAGGACTTAAACATGATTAACGTGATACTGATGAAAATGATAACCTGGACTTAATGCTAAGACTAATGAAGATTAATGGACTAATGACAGTTAAATGAACTGAAACAATTAATACAAAAAAATGGTTTAATAAGCCTAAATCTAATGAATTAATACTCTAATTAAAGCTAAAAAATCAATTAATATTCTAAAATCTATTCAAAAATCTATTATCCTATATTAAAAATATATCTAAAAATCTATTAAATTCTAAAAGAAACTATTAATTTCTATAAAAAGAAAAAAAAACTATTAATTTCTATATTATTTTATATCTAAAAAAGTACTATTAAAAAAAATCTATTTAACCTATTTAAAAATCTAATAAACCAATTAAATTTCTAGAAAAGGGATTATAATATTCTAAACCTATTTAAAAACTCTATTTAATATCTAAAAACAAAAAAATCTATTAAAAAATCTATTAAATGCATTAAAACTCTAGAAAAATAAAAGAAAAATCCTAAAAATGCCAGGAGGCCGATTAAATTGATTAGAGAACGATTGCGCAACCATAGCGAAACCCGGACACCGAGATGGCCTGAAAACACAGGGAACGAGCACCAATTCTCAAAATACACTTATTCAAACCGGCCCGAACTGCCTGAAACGCCAGGGGCTGCAATCCTGATAAAGTCAATCTGACTGAGAAAATTGCAATGCATGCAGTATGCGAATGCGAATGCACAATGCGTCGAAACATAAACCAGATATGGGAACCGGTTGGTCAAATTTTGGAGTGCAACACCATGTGATTGATGGAGTTGGCTACTGCAAGGATAGGCAGAGAAGCTGTATCGGAGTATTACCCGTAGTAATGGCGGAGTATTACCCGTAGCGATGGCGGTGTTTATTTTCCTGTAGTGGTGACAGAGGTATTACCCGTAGCGATGGCGGTGTTTATTTTCCTGTAGTGGTGACAGAGGTATTACCCGTAGCGATGGCGGTGTTTATTTTCCTGTAGTGGTGACAGAGGTATTACCCGTAGCGATGGCGGCGTTATTTTCCTGTAGTGATGGCAGAGTATTACCCGTAGTGATGGCGGAGTTATTTCCCGTAGTGATGGTGGAGTTATTTCCCGTAGTGGTGGCGGAGTTATTCCATGTAGTGATGGCAGAGTATTACCCGTAGTGATGGCAGAGTTATTTCCCATAGTGATGGCGGAGTTATTCCCTGTAGTGATGGCAGAGTATTACCCGTAGTGATGGCGGAGTTATTTCCCGTAGTGATGACAGAGTGTTACCCGTAGCGATGACGGTGTTATTTTCGGTAGCAATGGCAGAGTATTTCCCGTGGTGGTGGCGGAGTTATCTCCCTGTATCGTTGGCAGAGTCATGTTTTGTTGACAAAAAGTACTTCCCTATTGAAGTCGTCCAGATTATTCCTATATTGACAAGTTTGATGCTGCACAGGCGGTTAGTGTTGAAATCAGATCCGTATCAGGTGGTTGATCAGTTGTTACCATAACAATTAGGTTCAATTGATGAATGGTGTTCCCCAAGCAGTGGTGCAGTTTATTTCTGCGGTTGGCAAATTTCTGGGTTCTTGGTATTCAACCGTCTCGTACCTCGAATGTTTGAAGGTCGTTCGCTCTTCACCCAGTCGGGTCCAAGCCGTTTGAATAGGAGCAGCTGTTGCACCCCAAAATTTGCTCAACCAATTTCACCTGATTTATGTTTCAATTGCATTGTCATTTGCATAATAAGTCATGTACATAATCATTTGCATAGCATAGCATAATGTTGCACCCCAAAATTTGACCAACATTTCTTTACCTAGCTTATGTTTCATTTCATTCACATTAGCATTATCATTTGCATTTCATTGACATGTATGCAGGAGATCAAGAGGTATGATTACCAATCAAGGCATACACAAGACTATGAAGCTAGCTAAGAAGGTTATTCAAGTGTTCAAGGGTTGATGTCCTTGTCAGAGAAGTGAAAAGATCCTCAGAAAGAATGGTTGAAACCAAGAGTGTGTGCCTCCTAACTTGAGAGTTGGGGGAGCTCCTCAGATGATTCTGAAGCCAGGAATGTGGACTTGAAGCCTTGAGAGAGCTTATGAGATGTCTTGAAAGCCATCATGAAGCCTAGACAGGTCATTGTGCAAGATTAAGAAGCCTCAGCCATGAGTGGTGTAATTAGGGTTTGACTGGGTCAACCCTAGGTCAACTGATGATTTGGAGAGGGTTGAGACCTAAACCAAAGGCCATGTGATCATGGATTGACACATTGAGATGTTATAAGGATGATTCCAAGGTCAACTCATCATGATTGAAGAGTTTGAGAAGTTTCAAGCTAGGGTTTCTAAGGCTTGACAGTGTAAAATCCCCTAGTTTGACCCCTATCTTCAAGGCAGTTTAGCTCAAGATGTGATTGTCATCTCATCTTGCCCCCAACATGAATGTTGTATAGCTTGAGCTTAGCTTTAATTTGAGTGCTATAAGTCCTTGATAGGATTTTTAGAACTCAAGTTATGAGTTTGACAAGTTACAGGTCATCTGAGGTATGTGAATCTGGGGCCTTGAAAGTTACCCAACTTGCATCAAACGTTTGCCCAAGAAGGATGATTCCTATGAACTTTTGGTCAACATGAATGTTGTTCCTTATCCTCTTAGCTTTCTAGAGAGTACTAGAAGTCCTTGATATGATTTGTAGAACTCAAGTTATGGCTTTGACAAGTCAAGGGCATTTTGGTCATTTGGAGATTACAGGTCATTGCAAGTGTAAGGCCATAACTCCTATTTCCAAGCTTCAAATGGAAAAATGTTCAACATCAAACTTGTTCAAAATGATGTTTTAAGGCTATTAAGGAGGTCATGAGATGATGGAAATGTTTGTAGCTCAAAGTTGCAAAAATGACCTAAAATAAGGGCATAAGTTAAATAAACCAAAGTTGGAAATTGATATTTTCAACCTACACATCCAAACCATGGCATGTAATATATCATTTTGACTCTAAAAAACATTTTAAGAACATTGGTTTAGCCGCATTTTTGAGTTGAGATTCAATTTGGGGACTTGCTTTGAAAAGTGGTGGCTTGCATATTAAGTAACATTTGCAAAACTCAAAATCAAGGCATGAGCAAGGCTTTTTGCAAGCTAAACACCTCTAATATCTCACTTGGGGAGATTTTGGGATGAGAACAAGCTGCTGCACCAAGGGAAACAGAATTGGGGTGAGTGTGGCATGAGATGAGATTTTGGATGACATGAGAAACTCAACATCTCCTTGGATGATTCCAGAAGGATCTAGAGAGGTCCAACATGTTCTATATATTGATTAGAAGGGGTTTGAGAGAAAGGTTGGTGAGAATTGATTGAGAGAAGAGAATTTGCAACTTCACTTTGTTCATTGCAAGTTGAGATCGAATTCTGCATTCCACACCATCTTCTTCCTTTCTTTTGATTTCAACCACTTCTATGGAGTATACTGAATGATTCCAGATCAATTCCATAGCCAAAGCCTTGAAGGATCGTGTTCTTGCAATTGATTTTCAGCACCTGCAAGTCATCATCGAGTTTGGAGTTCCAGGCATTTTCCATCAAGATTATTGCATACAGAAGCAAGAACTTGATACACTGAAGGATTTTGGAAGGTTTGAGAGCTTGAAGTGAAGATTTGGTGCATCTGTTCATCCAAGATTTTCAGGTTGGTCACTTTCTTCCTCTAGCATGATTTAGGTAGAATCAAGATGAATTAAGGTGTTAGATTCATTGTAGAATGGTGTAGGATGGATTTCAGATAGTTAATTGGAGAATTAGTGACAAAATAGGTGCATTACCATTTTCGGTTGAGATTTGGATATGGTGAATCTTGAGGATTTAGGTTGAATAAAGGGTATGGTTGAACTCGTGACAAGATTTGGGACAAGATTCATGTTTTGACCATTTGCAATGGAGGCCTGTGGAGAGAATTAGGGTTGAGGATGGTGACCGGAGCACCACCGGTGGTGGCCGGAGCTGGGCGCGAAGTTCAGGCATTCAAAAGGTAGAAGATGATGTTAGCACCGTTGGATCATGGTTTGACCTTGGACTAGGACCCTCATCCAACGGCCACGTTTTAATCCCAATTTGTGAAGGATCTGAGTGAACGAAACGCACCGTTTCATTTATTTGTGGTGCTGGGCTTAGTGAACTAAGTGATATCCCCACCCCCCTGATGGCCCAATCCATAATTTGTACTGATTCTGATTACTATCCACACCGTGCATTTATTCTTTTATTTGGATTTTCTTTTAATTTTCATTTTATACATGGTTCTTGTTAAATTCATAATAAATTGAAAATTAATCCAATTAATCCCATTCTTTTTGAATTTTACTCATGATTGAGTCTAGTATTTTTTAGAGAAAAAATATTTTCATTTCATGTATTTTCTGATTTAATGTGAATTTTACATTTTAATTGATATTAAAATGGTTATGTTTGATGCATAATTTTGTGGAATTTTGTGTGATCATGTGGTGATGATTTTGATCCTAATTTTTTGTGTGTGATTAGGTTAGACATGTATGATCCCTTAGCATTTTTCTCACATTTTTGTGATGAAAATAGGTGTGCTTTCTAGATTGATATTTAGATGCTTCCTTTTAGGGTTTAGGTTTGATACCTTGTAGTGTAGGATTTAGTTCTAGGTCTATTTGATGATTTGATCTCTGAAATTAATGTGGTAGAGTCATGATTGACCTAGGTTCCCATAGATATTTTTGTAGGATTTTACAATTGTGTTTAGTATTTTAGTTAGGACTAACTTTAGTACTAGGTTTTAGGTGATCCTAACTTACTAATTCAACTAGTTTAACTTCCTTAGCTCCCCTTAGATTAGGGTTTTTGCTTGGTTTGCCTTTGGTTGAGATTGAAGATAAGTTGAAGACAAGGTGAGGATGCTTGGAGTTGCTTGGAGCTAAGAATTGCTTGTGCCTGAAGGTGTCTGATGAAGGTTTAGGAGATAGAGGACATAGGGAGAGCCTTATAGTTAGAATGATTTCTTTCACAAATATGGAAAGCATCTTGTGCTTCCATTACTCCCAATGACTAAAAGTCCTTCTTAGATATTCACATCCCTCCTTTGGAGGGATGAGTGGTTTTATCTGGGAAGTAGAACTTTGAGGGAAGCAGTCTCTCATAATGATGAACCCTTACAGGCTTCCTTTGGTTGTCAGTAAGCTGTTTATCATTTCCAATCATTATGTTAAATCAGTTGTATTCTGGGCTGAGTATCTTGAAAGATGTTAGACTTGAGTTTGAAGATGAGGACTTCATTGAAGAGTGTGGAAGAGGATGATCCTTTGAGCATTGCCATTTCAGCTGAAGCTTGAAGAGCAAGAATAACAAGTTGATACTTGAAGACCCAATAAAGATTGAGTGAAGAGCTGAGGCTTGAGAAAGACTTAAGGATGAAGTTGACACTTCCATGTGATTGAAGATTACTCTGAGAAGCTGAAGCTTGTAGGAGAAGAAGACCAAGTTGATACTGGTAAAGCAAAGAGAGCTGAAGCTTGAAGACTAAGTTGATACTTATGAAGAGGATTCAATTGAGATTGAGTGTAGAGCTGAGGCTTGAGGAATAAAAGATGAGTTGATCTTTACATTGATGCTTTGAGAGCCTGAAGGAATCAAGTTGACACTTGTAGTTAGAAGCAAAGCCTGAGGGTGGAATTGACTGAAGGGGCTGAAGCCTGAAGAAGGAGGATAAGTTGAAACTTATGTTGATGGATTGAAACCCTGGAGAAGCAAGTTGATACTTGGCATGAAGGATGATAGCCTTGAAGGTTGATTGAAGTCTGAAGGCTGGATTGCTGTCAGAAGAGCTGAAGCTTGGAATTAAGAGAGGGGTTGATCTGCTTTCTTGTCTGTTTTCTTTTCTGTGCTGATGTGCCTTGTTTGACTTGCTTGATGCATTAGAATAAGTTCATATCTAGACTGAATTTAATCTAGGAGCATGACAACACTAGAGGTTGAGTTGCTCCCTCTGCTTGTATTGTTACTGTATGGCTTTGCTTGCGGGTATTCGGTAGAGCCCTTCTCCCTTGCCCATGTGGTTTATTTTGCTTGATAGCATTTTATTTTCTTCTGTATGATTACAGTCTCTTGTATTCTGCTTGATAGCATGTTATTTTTACTGTATGATTGCAGTTGTTCTTGTATTTTGCTTGATAGCATTTTATGTCCTCTGTATGATTGCAGTTGTTATTATATTTTGCTTGATAGCATGTTATTTCCTCTGTATGATTACTGTTATTCATATCTGGCTTGAGGTTGAGATGAGCTTGTGGAGGCAGCTGCCCCACACGCATTTCCTCCCTCACTTGCATTGCATGCACTTTACTGTTTACTGTTTAAGCTGATGCTTTATCTGTTTCTGTGTATCATTGACATGATCCCTTAGGACTCTCATTTCCTTTGATAAGGAAGTGATGATAGAACTTTAGGTTGAAACCTATACATGATAACTTCTAGGAGTTCCCTGTTTCAAACCACAACCATAGGATGAATCCTTGGCATGACAACAGTAGGACTTGATAGTCTCCCCGTAGTTGAGCCCGTTCTCTTCTCATCTCAAAACAGCTTAAGATACAGTAATCATGAATGATTTCTTTCGTACGTTACGAGCCTTAAGCTATCTGAGAAAGGATTGTTGGAGAGCTTCTTTTCAACAGTCTGGATGTCTAGTATGGCACCCTTTGGGTGACATGCGACGCATTCACTCTCAGGTCATAGTCTTTAGTGCGATTGAAATTGCAAACACAATAAAAGACACTTCTTTCGTAAAAGACAGAAAACAAACTTCAAACCTTTTTTCCCCGTGGGCCCATAATTCAAAGGAAAGCTTTTCTGAAGAAAAGAGTGTCGTTAAACTTCAGCGCCAACGCAAACAGGCTTTGTCCCTAACTGCTGGAACTGTTGTTTAACCCTACTCGATAAAACAGATGAATCTGAATTCCCGTAATCCGTAGTATCCCGAACTACGTAAGCTCTGATCTCTCATACCGGTTGAGAGTACGTAGGCACAATACTGATGTATTGGCGAGCCACCTTCCCCGTAACTCGTCGTAGGTCGAACTACGTTGACTCTGATTTCTCATTCTCTGATGAGAATACGTAGGCATAAAGTGCGACGCTTTGCCGAGTCATTTTTCTTCTCTTTTAAGCCAGCCTTGATAGGTAGATAGATAAAACCAACTCGTCCAGTAAACACAACAAGTGTGGATCCCGTCGAGTACGACGGACGTGAGGGGTGCTAATACCTTCCCCTTGCGTAACCGACTCCCGAACCCAGACAACGATTGTGACGACCTTATCTTACCCTTTTTTCGTCAGGTTTTTCCGATCGTTTCCTTTCCCGTTCTGAGGGATAAATAACGAAAGGTGGCGACTCTTCTGTTCTGCCGGCACCTTATTTCCGCGGAAGCGACAGCTGGCGACTCTGCTGGGGACTTGATAGTTTCCTGGGATCCAACGTCCCGTATGCGAGTCAGTTTGGGGATCCGACGTCCCCTGCGAGAGTCAATCCTAGCGCTTGTATGATTACTTGTTGGGTTGTGTTTATTTATCGCACTTTATTTCCCGCACTTTATTTTCAGTATGATATGATTATCTGTGCTGTTGTGGGAAGGGGCATTCTGATGAGTGAGAAGCCAGACCCAGGCTTGAGTGTACATAGCATTAGTTGTGGAAATTAGTGGGCGCGTGCTTGCTTGGCAGGCACTAATGTCTCATGAAATCCACGCTCAGACGAGGTTCTCCCGGTTAACTTCTTTTTCAACCCTTTGGGTTGAGGGGGTTGTTGGTTTGGAGGATTGTCGACTCTGGGGACCGATCATTTGGGATTCAGCCGAGTGAGGCCGCTTCATGAGCTGGTGATGCCACACCTTCTGGGTATCGTATCACCCCTCTTGAATGTCTGTGACGTTGATGACCGCATAGGATGCCGAACTTGAGTCAGTTTAGGTCCATACCTGTGAGCAGGGTTGGGTTTATTGCAGGAAACTTTGACCTTCAGACTACCTGGTTTTCTTGATAGTGAATCAGTTTTGTTGGTACCGGAGGTTCTCGTCATCAGATATATGATTGTTCTTGACAGAGCAGAGCTTTGGTCCTGTATCAGAGGACCTTATATTCAGAGATGTGTATTTGTTCTTGCCAGAGCAGGTTTATGATTGGGGTCTGAGGATCTCATCAGCAGATGTATGATTGTTCTTGACAGAGCAGAATGTTGGTCCTGTATCAGAGGTCCTTATTATTAGATGGTTGTTCTTGACAGAGCAGAGTTTTGGTCCTGTATCAGAGGTCCTTATTATCAGATGGTTGTTCTTGACAGAGCAGAGTTTTGGTCCTGTATCAGAGGTCCTTATCATCAGATGTTTGTTCTTGACAGAGCAGATTTATGGTCCTATGTGTGTGTGTTCTTGACAGAGCAGATTTGTGGTCCGATACCAGGATTTCCTTCTTATCAGAGAAAGTGGTTGTTCTTGATAGAGCAGGATTATGGTTTTGTCGATGCAGAATCTCCACAGCACAGTTGCCTTGATCTCCTGCTGCATGATTGCATCTTACATTGCTTTGCATACTCATTTGCATTTCATTAACGTGTGTATGTGTTGTAGGTACCGTTTTCCCTGATCCAGGATTTCTTGCCTCCTATTGTATTGTTATGGGTTCTCTGAGGAAGACCATGGCTTACAAGCTCCCTGCCCTTGATGTGGTTCAGCTGACTGGTTTGATTGCTTTAGCTGGTGATTCTGCGAGAGATGAGTTCAGAAAATCTTACGGCAAATTGCTCAGTTTGGTTCGTAAACCTTCTGCGTTCGAGTTGAATGGGTTGCACGCTCTGCTGCAGTTCTACGATCCTCCGCTGAGATGCTTTACTTTCCAGGATTTTGTTCTTGCACCCACGCTAGAAGAATACGCTGATTTGTTAGGTGTGCCTATCAAGAGGCAGATGACTTTTGTTCATATGGATGCTGCGCCTGATTTGGCTAGTCTAGCTCCTTCACTTCATCTGGATGCCTCCGAGTTGGTATTGTCTAGTTGGAACAAGGTTCCTGGTTTCTCCTTGCAGTTCTTAGTGGGTAAGACTCAGCAGTGCGCCAAAGACGGATGTTGGGTCGTGTTCAACGCCATTCTCGCTCTGTGCATATATGGCATCATTATGTTCCCCAATATGCCCGACTTTGTAGACTTCGACGCGTTTCGCATCTTTGCTTCAGGGAATCCAGTCCCTACCTTGATAGGAGATGTCTACCATTCTATCCACTACAAAAACGAGAACAGAAGGGGCAAGAATGTCTCGTGTTGTGTGCCTTTGCTTTATAAATGGCTTGATAGTCATCTACCCAAGAGGGATCCCTTTGTTTTGTCTGCAGCCACAGCTGAGTGGTCCGAGCGTTTGATGAGTCTATCAGCGGAGGATATTGACTGGTTTGACAGAGATAGGTTGGGTACCGAGATTATCTTTAGCTGCAGTGGGTTTCCGAACGTGCCTTTGATAGGCAGGAAGGGCTGTATAAACTATAATCCGTCTTTGCTGGTCCGACAGTTCGCGTATGCTTTGAGAGCTCCGCCGAAGGATGAAGAGGTGCAGGAATCTCTGTACCTCACTGGTCTTCTAGAGGGGGATCTGTTATCCAAGCTTCAGCGCGCTTGGAATGGCATCAGTAAGAAGGGAAAACCATTGCTAGGGAGAAGTAATAGTCAAGCCTACGCTCTGTACGTGACGTGGATCAGAGCCAGAGCAGATGCTATAGGGATGCTGTTTCCTCCTGCCAAGCCAGAAAGCCTTCCAGTGATTGAAGAGCCTACCACTGTGCCCATTCAGCAGCATAATCAGGTGTTAGCTGAGCGAGATGAATTGAAGTAGGCAAATGAGGAACTGGAGAAAGAATTGGCTCAGCTCTGAAGCGAGAGAAACGAAGTCGTTCATTCCTTCAAGAGGCAGACAGAGCTGGTGAACCAGCTGGGGACAAATTTGACTAAGCAGATAACTGAGCATGAGCGCATGGGTCGGGACTTCAAAGCTGTCAACGATGTACTGGCCATGAAGAAGCAGCACTTAGACGAAGCATATCGGAGGATATCCAAGTTCAACCAGCACTGGAAGGCCTCCCTAGCCAACAGGAAAGAGCGGGAGGATAAGCTGATGCAACAGATCTCCAAGCTGAAAGCCCAGGTGAAGGCTAGTGAGAAGAGGTTTGATGAAGAAACCGCTCGCAGATATGCCGCTGAAGGCCAGCTCAATAGAGCTCTTGCTAACCTGAAGGAGCGCAAACTGACGTTTGAATCCAAAAAGCGGAAGTTAGAAGATTGTTTCGGCGAAGGAGCATGGGAAGATTCGGTCGAAGGTCTTCAATACACCATTATGCAGAGGGAGTTACTCGTCGAAGGGTTGCTCACTCGGCCTGACCATCCAGAAACGAAGGGGTTGTTAGAAGAGTTTCGCGCCCATGGTCGTGCTTGACTATTTGTATTCCTTTTGTTTGATCATCCTTGTATGCTGACCATCACCAGGCTTGTTGGTTGAGGTCATGCTATTGTTTCAGCTTGTACTCACTGATGTTGTGTATCACCTTGATGGGCTTTCTATATATGAGATGTTATTTCCATGACTGGACTCGGACTTCTTATTATCAGCACTGGCACTCAGGCACTAGGATCGGGGGAAATCTCCCCAACACACAGGCACACGTTTGCATTTGCATGAAGCATTTGCATAACGAGCACTTTGTTGTTTTTTCCTAACCCTTTTGTGTTTTCAGGTTGTTTCAGGTTGTGCCAGGATTGATCAGAGACCTATTCACCGCTATCCGACCAGAGCAAATCAAACCAGAATCATGGAGCAAGTGCAAACTGATGTTCAAGAACTCCGCGAAAGAATGGATCGCTTCATGGAGCTCATGCAAGCGGTCGCCAATGGCCAGGATCAGCTCAGAACCTTGGTTCAGCCTCTGATTTCAAGGGTTGATAGCAATGGCATACTCCACGGTGGGACTGTTCCAACCCCTCCACCAGTTGAAACTCCTCAGAATGGCGTCCCCGTGACCGGGGGGAATGGCAGTGCCAACGGCAATGTGATAGCTAACGTGGGACTCAACGGCAATACGACGGGCGTCGGTAATCGGAGTTTGGAAGCTAATGTCAATGTTGGGCTGGGCAACGGCAATGCAGGTGTCGGGAATCTGTTTGGGCCTCAACCGTGGTTAGAAGATCGTCAAGACGATGTGTTCTCTCAGAGAGGTGCTGAAGGGGAGCTGACTGCTGAAGCACGTCTAAGGTTCAAGGGACTCGAGGATAAGATGAGAAATATCGAGAACCAGAACACCCTGGGTGTTGATATGTCCAAGTTGGGACTGATTGCTGATTTCAAGGTGCCTCCCAAGTTCAAGGTACCTGACTTTGAAAATTACAAGGGCACTACTTCCCCTCGCGTCCACCTGAGATTATATTACAGGAAAATGTCCGCTCATTCTGAGGACGAGAAGTTGCTGATGCACTTCTTTCAAGACAGTCTGTCCGGACCCTCCCTCGAATGGTACATGAGTCTGGAGCCTACCAGTGTGCGCACGTGGAAGGACCTTGCTGGAGCATTCGTGCACCACTACCAATACAATAGCGACTTGGCCCCGAACCGAGTCCAACTGCAGAATCTGTCGCAAAGGAACAACAAAGGGTTTAAGGAATACGCCCAGCGGTGGCGTGAGTTGGCAGCCAGGGTTCAGCCGCCGATGGTTGAACGTGAGCTTGTGCAAATGTTCGTATCCACCGTCCCAGGGGTTTACTATGAGAAATTGGTCAGCGGTATGTCCGGAACCTTCTCTGATCTCATTATCACGGGTGAGCACATCGAAAATGGGATCAAACTCGGGAAAATTCAAGGTGAGTCATCCTCAGCTGGAGGAGGCGGAAAGAAACCTTATGGTGGCAAAAGACGGGAAGGAGAAATGAGCGTCGTGACCAACGCTCGAAGGAAGGGTAAAGGCCCTCACCAACAGGTGGCCAGCATAACTATCCCGGCAGTTCAACAGCCACAGCAGCAGCAGCAGCAACCGAATCAACAAGGGTACAGAAAGTATCAGAATCAGGCACCTCTGTCGAGCCGTCACCTCGAGACACCGCCCATGTCGTACGTGCAGCTGTTACAGACTTTGCTTCAGCTACAGTTGATCCAGAAGAGAACTTTGGCTCCCTTGACAGGGGCACCTCCGCCAGGTTATGACGCGAATGCAACTTGTGAGTTTCACTCAGGGGCACCAGGCCACACAATAGAGAATTGCAAAGCCTTCAAGCACAAGGTGCAGGACATGGTGGACGCTAAGATCATCAACTTCTCCGATAATGTGCCAAACGTCACGAAGAACCCTATGCCGAATCAAAGGGGAGGTGGAGTAAACACCATTATTGAAGACGAGAGTTTGGATTTGTTGACTGATGCCAGAGATCTGAAGACGCCGCTTAGCTTCGTTAAGGCTAAGCTGATGAAAAGAGGCTTCTTCCTAGGTTGTGGAGAGCTGTGTATGGGCTGTGCGACAAGTCCTGATGGATGTGAACAGCTGATAGAGGGAATTCAAAGTCTGATGACTGAAAGGATCTTACAGTTTAGCCGGAGGGCCGAATATGGATCGGGAGAGGTAATGCTGAAGCAAGATGATGAGGTTGCCACCATCACCATCCCTCGCCAGACGATAACTATTTCTGCACCCAGGCCGCCTACGATTACCATCACCAAAGCTGGGCCGATACCGTTCAAAAGCACCAACGCCGTCCCATGGCATTATGGGGCTGAGGTCTACTGCAACGGACAGAAGTTGGAACTAGAATCGTTTGGGTCGTCTGTGGAGAACCTAGCGGGCATTAGCGGAATCACTCGCAGCGGAAGAGTGTTTGCACCACCTGAGGTCGTGGCAGATAAAGCGGACAGAGCTGATGCAACTGATAAAGGGAAAAGTAAAGTCGTCGAAGAGATCCCTCGGGGGGTAGAAAAAGACTTACTTGTTAAAGACGCTGAGGAATTTATGAGGTTGATTAAAAAGAGTGACTACAAGATTGTGGATCATCTCCATCAGACACCCTCGAAGATTTCCATCCTGAACCTGTTGTTGTGTTCCGAAGCACACCGCAACGCAATGCTGAAGGTGTTGAACGCCGCATATGTACCGCAGGAAATATCGGTAAACCAGCTAGAAGAGGTCGTAGCCCACGTAAATGTTGGAAATGGGTTAGGGTTCACTGACCTAGAGCTGACGCTGAAGGGGAGGAACCACAATAGCGCTCTGCACATCTCGATAGAGTGCAGGGGAACGATTATGTCGCACGTGTTGGTGGACACGGGGTCGTCACTCAATGTTCTTCCGAAGAAGGCATTAATGTAGTTAGATACTCGCGGAGTGATTTGCACACCCAGTGATCTGGTTGTGAAAGCGTTCGATGGAACTAAACGCCATGTTTTCGGGGAGGTGACCCTGCCAATCCAAGTCGGGCCGGAAACGTTCGACGCGATATTTTACATTATGGACATCATGCCCGCCTACAGCTGTCTCGTGGGCCGGTCGTGGATCCATGCTGCTGGAGCCGTGACCTCCACGTTGCACCAGAAACTCAAGTATGCTGTCGAAGGTAGCATCGTGACTGTTTGTGGCGAGGAAGACATAATGGTGAGCCATTTTTCGTCCTTCAAGTATGTCGAGATGGATGGGGAAATCCACGAAACCCTATGCCAAGCGTTCGAAGCTGTTAAAGTCAAGGACGTAGCTCCTATAGTCATTGAGAAGCCAGAGATGACTCTCTCTTCCTTCAAGGAGGCCCGGGCTGTTGTCCAAGCCGGATCTACCCCAGGCTGGGGGCGAATTTTGGAGATACCTAACAAGCAAGACAAGTTTGGGTTGGGATATTCTCCTGGAGCTGAAGCTTCCTCTTCTAGCAGTGCGTCGCGAGGTAAAGGGCCGATCCAGTTTACCAGTGGCGGGGTGATATTTGAAAGCGTCAACGCGGTGTCTGAAGACAGCGGAGATAGCGACTGTGACCTCGACTCTTGGATCCAGCCAAGCAAGCCAGGCGAGGGCCTTACCAACTGGTCTGTCAAGGATATCATCCAGATGACAAGCGAAGAGTAATGATTTACTTTTTCCAATCATTGTGCAACCCTATGTCCTACCCGGGGCATAGTGGTTTTATTGTCAGGGCCTCGTTTGATTATGTACATGCATTTTATCAATAAATCAAAAGGCGTTTTTCTTCGTATTCATATATTGTGATCTCTGTTATTCCTGTTTTATATTTGTTTTGAAAAACAATAAAATGGAAATGGGGTTTGTGCTAACCTGTATATCCTTGTTTTAAGCTTAACCCTTGTTATTGCAGGATCCACATAGCAGATGACATCGACTCTGGACCTTCTACGACTCACTTCGACTTTGATTTCCCGATCTATCAAGCCGAAGAAGAGATTGATGAAGACGAAGACCTTCCTCAAGAGTTGGCCCGCTTGTTGAAACAAGAAGAGAAAGTTATTCTGCCTCACGAAGAAGAGATCGAGATCGTGAATCTGGATTCTGAAGAACTCGTCAGGAACGTCAGGATAGGGGCTGCATTGCAGAGTGATGTCAAGCGAAGACTGGTCGAGATGCTAAGAGAGTATAGTGACGTCTTTGCTTGGTTATACGAAGATATGCCCGGACTTGATACTGACATCGTGGTCCACCACTTGCCGCTGCGAGAAGATTGTCCTCCCGTTAAGCAGAAGCTTAGGAGGATGCGACCAGATATGGCCGTTAAGATCAAAGAAGAAGTGCAGAAGCAGCTTGATGCTGGCTTCTTAGCAGTCACTACTTACCCTCCGTGGGTCGCCAACATAGTGCTTGTACCGAAGAAGGACGGTAAGGTACGAATGTGCGTCGATTATCGGGATTTGAATAGGGCGAGTCCTAAAGATGATTTCCTGCTGCCTCATATTGATGTGTTGGTCGATAATACAACTCAATTCTCCGTGTTTTCGTTCATGGATGGCTTCTCCAGTTACAACCAGATCAAGATGGCGCCAGAGGACATGGAGAAAACTACGTTTATCACGCCTTGGGGAACGTTTTGCTACAAGGTAATGCCTTTCGGTATGAAGAACGCAAGGGCCACTTACCAACGAGCAATGGTAACTTTGTTTCATGACATGATTCATCATGAGATTGAAGTCTATGTTGATGACATGATTGCGAAGTCCCAAACGGAGGAGGGACATCTGGTCAATTTGCTGAAGCTTTTTGAGAGGCTTAGGAAGTTCAGGTTGAGGCTGAATCCTAACAAGTGTACTTTCGGAGTACGGTCCGGAAAGTTACTGGGGTTTATCGTGAGTGAAAGAGGCATCGAGGTTGATCCTGCGAAGATAAAAGCGATACAAGAAATGCCAGTGCCAAAAACAGAAAAAGAAGTTCGTGGTTTCCTGGGCAGAATAAACTACATTGCAAGGTTTATCTCTCAGCTCACGGCCACGTGTGAACCGATGTTCAAACTGCTAAAGAAAGATCAGGCGATTATCTGGAACGAGGATTGCCAGAAGTCATTTGACAAGATAAAGCAGTATCTGCAGGAGCCTCCAATCTTGATACCCCCAGTGGCTGGACGGCCATTAATCATGTACTTGACAGTTCTTGAGAATAGTATGGGGTGTGTTCTCGGTCAGCACGACGAGACGGGCAGAAAGGAGCATGCCATTTACTACTTGAGTAAAAAGTTCACAGAATGTGAATCTCGTTACTCGATGCTGGAGAAGACGTGTTGTGCACTAGCCTGGGCTGCCAAACGTTTACGACAGTACATGCTCAACCACACCACCATGCTAATTTCGAAGATGGATCTGATCAAGTATGTCTTCGAGAAGCAAGCGCTTTCGGGCAGGATTGCCAGATGGCAAATGGTGTTGACAGAATATGATATTTAGTACGTTTCCCAGAAAGCCATCAAGGGCAGCGTACTATCTGATTACCTGGCCAAACAGCCGATCGAGGATTACCAGCCGATGAAATTTGAATTCCCTGATGAGGATATCATGTTTCTCAAAGCAAAAGATTGCGATGAACCGTTGCCCGACGAGGGGCCAGATAGGAAATCCCAGTGGAAATTGATATTTGACGGGGCGGTTAATTCTTACGGAAGTGGCATTGGGGCGACCATCACGACTCCCCACGGATCCCACATCCCGTTCACTGCGAGACTGGCGTTTCCAGTCACCAATAATGAAGCGGAGTACGAAGCATGCATCCTGGGTCTAGAAGAGGCAATTGATTTGAGAATCAAGAATCTACACGTATATGGTGACTCGGCGCTTGTGATTAACCAGATTAAAGGGGAGTGGGAGACTCGTCAATCGAATTTGGTACCGTACATGAACTATGCCAGAAGGCTACTTCCGTTCTTTGATCGAGTGGAACTCCATCATGTGCCCAGAGCAGAAAACCAGATGGCTGATGCCTTAGCCATGTTGGCTTTGATGTATAAAGTCAATTTTTGGAATGAGGCTCCAAGAATTGTCCTTTCTCGTCTTGATAGACCTGCATTTGTCTTTGCGATCGAGGAAGCCGTCGACGGCAAGCCATGGTTCCATGACATTCGAACTTTCCTTATGACTAAGGAGTATCCTGCGGGAGCGTCAACCCAGGATAAGAAGACTCTGAGGAGACTGTCTGGGAATTTTTATCTCAACCCTGATGGAGTTTTGTATAAGAGAAACCACGCTCTCGTGCTACTCAGATGTGTAAATGAGAAAGAGGCGAGTATGCTCATGGAAGAAGTCCATGAAGGCACATTTGGTACGCACGTCGGCGGGCATGCTATGACGAGAAAGATCCTGAGAGCAGGATACTACTGGCTGACGATGGAATCAGATTGCTTTAAATTCGCGAAGAGATGTCATAAATGCCAGATTTATGCTGATAAAGTTCATGTGCCGCCGTGCCCATTAAATGTCATGTCCTCCCCGTGACCGTTCTCCATGTGGGGCATCGACATGATAGGCAAGATCGAGCCCACTGCATCTAACGGTCATCGCTTCATTCTAGTAGCTATCGACTACTTCACCTAGTGGGTGGAGGCAGCCTCATACGCTAATGTGACCAAGCAGGTGGTGGCTAAATTCATAAAGAGGGATATCATCTGTCGTTACAGAATTCCCGAGTGGATCATTATTGATAATGGTTCGAATCTGAATAACAAGATGATGAAGGAGCTGTGCCAGAGTTTCAAGATTGAACACCACAACTCATCTCCTTACCGGCCGAAGATGAATGGCGTCGTTGAAGCGGCCAATAAGAACATAAAGAAGATTGTTCAGAAGATGGTTGTGACCTACAAGGACTGGCACGAGATGCTGCCATTTACACTGCACGGTTATCGTACAACGGTACGTACGTCAACCGGGGCAACTCCGTTCTCCTTAGTGTACGGTATGGAAGCTGTCCTACCATTAGAAGTGGAGATCCCTTCTTTGCGAGTTTTGGTTGATGTGAAACTCGACGAGGCAGAATGGATTAAGATCGACTAAACCAACTCAGCCTGATGGACGAGAAGAGATTAGCATCGATTGCATATGGTCGTCTGTACCAAAGCCGAATGAAGAAAGCTTATGATAAGAAGGTGCGTCTTAGAAGCTTTCAGACGGGTGATCTCGTCCTAAAGAAGATTCTTCCTCCACACTCCGATCACCGGGGCAAGTGGACTCCCAATTACGAAGGTTCGTACGTCGTCAGCAAGGTCTTCTCGGGAGGAGCTTTGTTGTTATCCACGATGGATGGTGAAGATTTTGCATCCCCGGTGAACGCGGACGCAGTTAAAAAATACTTTGCTTAAAAAATGACCCGCTGGAAAGAAAAAGAATATCCAGGCAAAAAAGGGGGCATCCTGGCGAACCATAAAAAAGGAAAAAGGTTCGGGCAAAAATTAGGGATATAAATTGAAAAAATATACACCCGCAAATTCGAAAACACGGATGGGCGACTTTGGCAATAAAGGGTATCCCGGTGAATCGAAAACCCGGAAGGGCGATTCAGGCAAAAGTTAGGGATTGGAAAAAGCAAATGACTGCGTTTCGCGTGTGGACTGTATTTGTTTAGTGGTTTGGAAGACCTGAGGGTCGTTTATCTGAATCAATCTCTTCTGAAGCTGAAGCGTCGGAGAAGTATTGAAGTCGAGTGGGTCATAGAGGGATCAACTCATGGTGTTCGTCTACGCCTCATTGCCGACATTTGTATATACTGATGTATATTTATGTTTTATTTTCGCGCGGCTTCCTCATTCCAGGAGCTTGCATCTGTTGTAAAACATTTTTGCCCATTCAGGGGTTCGTTATCAATAAAATGTATACTATTCAGCAATTATGTTTGTCTGTTTAGCATTTATCTGTTTTGTTTGCAAAAAAGAACGCCGATGTTTTTGACAAAATGCACATACATAAACTTACTGGCCTAGGCCACTGATTGTTGAAACAATGAATTACTCGAACATTGTCACAAGATGATCACCTTGATAGGTCCCTTTGAGAAGGGTATCTTGTCTGTTTGTTTCTGTTGTTGCAGGTGTAGCGTACTCCAGGCAGTACGCCGTACGCGTCCCCAAGCAGGATGATTCCTTCCTCTCCAGCAAGTTCAGCAGCCTCTCCCCGCAGAGTCTGAACGTGAGATCGTAAGCATTGATATGTCTCCCCAAGCAGAGAAGATTCTCTCCCCAATCAGATACATCCTGAAGGAACGTTGTCTCCCCAGCTAAGTCATACTGAAGTGTGCAGCAAGTGAAAGTTCCAGACTGAAGTCTCCGATGGAATTGAGACTCCCCACAGAGTCGTACTCGCCCCTGTAAGCAGGATGATTCCTTCTTCCCCAGCCGAGTGTGCAGATCCCCAAGAGAGCCAAGTCCTTAGAAGCCGTTCGGGCCATGAGTAGTTCTCCCCAGTAGAGTGTTGAATAGCTGATGCTGTATTTCCCCGTCGGAGTCGTTATCTCCAGGAAGGTTAGCCGTGAAGGCCGCACAGTTTATTTCCGCGATTGACATCGCTTTCCTCAGCAGGTTCAGGTTATCGTAGAGCTTCGTTCCCCTGCAGCAGTCAACTGAAGTTTGTTCCCCCATGCGGAGTCCGATTGAGATCGGTGTGACCTTTTCTCCGTGGCAGGATGATTCCTTCCTCCACCAGAGCGATTCTTTCTCCTTGACAGGAGGATTTTCCCTTCAGCATTTATCTTGCTGACGGGATCGCAGCATTTTGCATGATTGCATAGCATTTATCATAAACGCATAGTATTTCCACCGTGTGGAGCATTGCGTCATTGTCAAAGCATATGCATAATAAATATGAGCTAGGTCGTTATCGTTCTTGTTTTGCAGGTGTTCCTCCGCAGAGTCGCTTGCTCAAGATGATTCTTGAATTCCCCAGCAAATTCGTTTGCCCAAGATGATTCTTGAATTCTCCAGCGAAGATGCTTGTTTAAGATGATTCTTAAAATCCCCAGTGAAGTCGCCAGAGAGGGTTGCTCAGGTTGATGCTTAGAGTCCCCGACAGAGTGATCGCTCAGGATGATTCCTGAAATCTCCAGCAGAGCTATTGGTTCAGGATGACTCTTGAAGTCCCCGACGGAGTTATTTGTCCAAGATGATTCTTGATGTCCTCAGCAGAGATGATTCACCCAGAATGACTTCTGGATCCCCGAAGCGGAGTTACTTGATAGTTCTCCAGAATCCCCAGCGGAGACGTGTCATCCCTAGCAGGTTTCTGAACAGCGAAGTTGAAACTTCCCTTGAAGACTTGATGATTGAAGTCCAATCGTGTTAACGAAGCCGTTCTCTCAGCTGATGCGGAGTGCCTGATGGCAGAAGTTTGGATATCCCCAGTTGGTTCATGATTGACCGAGAATTCAATTCCCGACTTGCTGATGAAGTCCGGCTGATGCCCGAAAATTCCTTTGAATGCCCGATGGCATGATTAACTTGATTCTTGACCTGATGAGTCCCGAGGAATCTTGGTGCCTGACGGCATGATCAACCGTGTATCACTGGTTACCGGGTGACCAATTCTCCAGCTAGTTGCCGTGCAGCTAATATTTCAGTTTTCGAAGATTTGTTCCCATCAGAGTATCGTGTACTTGTGCAGTTGGCAAATTTCCGAGTTTGTTGGTATTCAACCGTCTCGCACCTTGATTGGTTGAGAGCCGTTCTCTTCTCACCCAGTCAGGTTCAAGCCGTTTGAATAGGGGCAGCTGTTGCACCCTAAAATTTGACCAACATTTCTTTACCTAGCTTATGTTTCATTTCATTCACATTAGCATTATCATTTGCATTTCATTGGCATGTATGCAGGAGATCAAGAGGTATGATTACCAATCAAGGGCTACACAAGACTATGAAGCTAGCTAAGAAGGTTATTCAAGTGTTCAAGGGTTGATGTCCTTGTCAGAGAAGTGAAAAGATCCTCAGAAAGAATGGTTGAAACCAAGAGTGTGTGCCTCCTAACTTGAGAGTTGGGGGAGCTCCTCAGATGATTCTGAAGCCAGGAATGTGGACTTGAAGCCTTGAGAGAGATTATGAGATGTCTTGAAAGCCATCATGAAGCCTAGACAGGTCATTGTGCAAGATTAAGAAGCCTCAGCCATGAGTGGTGTAATTAGGGTTTGACTGGGTCAACCCTAGGTCAACTGATGATTTGGAGAGGGTTGAGACCTAAACCAAAGGCCATGTGATCATGGATTGACACATTGAGATGTTATAAGGATGATTCCAAGGTCAACTCATCATGATTGAAGAGTTTGAGAAGTTTCAAGCTAGGGTTTCTAAGGCTTGACAGTGTAAAATCCCCTAGTTTGACCCCTATCTTCAAGGCAGTTTAGCTCAAGATGTGATTGTCATCTCATCTTGCCCCCAACATGAATGTTGTATAGCTTGAGCTTAGCTTTAATTTGAGTGCTATAAGTCCTTGATAGGATTTGTAGAACTCAAGTTATGAGTTTGACAAGTTACAGGTCATCTGAGGTATGTGAATCTGGGGCCTTGAAAGTTACCCAACTTGCATCAAACGTTTGCCCAAGAAGGATGATTCCTATGAACTTTTGGTCAACATGAATGTTGTTCCTTATCCTCTTAGCTTTCTAGAGAGTACTAGAAGTCCTTGATATGATTTGTAGAACTCAAGTTATGGCTTTGACAAGTCAAGGGCATTTTGGTCATTTGGAGATTACAGGTCATTGCAAGTGTAAGGCCATAACTCCTATTTCCAAGCTTCAAATGGAAAAATGTTCAACATCAAATTTGTTCAAAATGATTTTTAAGGCTATTAAGGAGGTCATGAGATGATGGAAATGTTTGTAGCTCAAAGTTGCAAAAATGACCTAAAATAAGGGCATAAGTTAAATAAACCAAAGTTGGAAATTGATATTTTCAACCTACACATCCAAACCATGGCATGTAATATATCATTTTGACTCTAAAAAACATTTTAAGAACATTGGTTTAGCCGCATTTTTGAGTTGAGATTCAATTTGGGGACTTGCTTTGAAAAGTGGTGGCTTGCATATTAAGTAACATTTGCAAAACTCAAAATCAAGGCATGAGCAAGGCTTTTTGCAAGCTAAACACCTCTAATATCTCACTTGGGGAGATTTTGGGATGAGAACAAGCTGCTGCACCAAGGGAAACAGAATTGGGGTGAGTGTGGCATGAGATGAGATTTTGGATGACATGAGAAACTCAACATCTCCTTGGATGATTCCAGAAGGATCTAGAGAGGTCCAACATGTTCTATATATTGATTAGAAGGGGTTTGAGAGAAAGGTTGGTGAGAATTGATTGAGAGAAGAGAATTTGCAACTTCACTTTGTTCATTGCAAGTTGAGATCGAATTCTGCATTCCACACCATCTTCTTCCTTTCTTTTGATTTCAACCACTTCTATGGAGTATACTGAATGATTCCAGATCAATTCCATAGCCAAAGCCTTGAAGGATCGTGTTCTTGCAATTGACTTTCAGCACCTGCAAGTCATCATCGAGTTTGGAGTTCCAGGCATTTTCCATCAAGATTATTGCATACAGAAGCAAGAACTTGATACACTGAAGGATTTTGGAAGGTTTGAGAGCTTGAAGTGAAGATTTGGTGCATCTGTTCATCCAAGATTTTCAGGTTGGTAACTTTCTTCCTCTAGCATGATTTAGGTAGAATCAAGATGACTTAAGGTGTTAGATTCATTGTAGAATGGTGTAGGATGGATTTCAGATGGTTAATTGGAGAATTAGTGACAAAATAGGTGCATTACCATTTTCGGTTGAGATTTGGATATGGTGAATCTTGAGGATTTAGGTTGAATAAAGGGTATGGTTGAACTCGTGACAAGATTCATGTTTTGACCATTTGCAATGGAGGCCTGTGGAGAGAATTAGGGTTGAGGATGGTGACCGGAGCACCACCGGTGGTGGCCGGAGCTGGGCGCGAAGTTCAGGCATTCAAAAGGTAGAAGATAATGTTAGCACCGTTGGATCATGGTTTGACCTTGGACTAGGACCCTCATCCAATGGCCACGTTTTATTCCCAATTTGTGAAGGATCTGAGTGAACGAAACGCACTGTTTCATTTATTTGTGGTGCTGGGCTTAGTGAACTAAGTGATATCCCCACCCCCTTGATGGCCCAATCCATAATTTGTACTGATTCTGCTTACTATCCACACCGTGCATTTATTCTTTTATTTGGATTTTCTTTTAATTTTCATTTTATACATGGTTCTTGTTAAATTCATAATAAATTGAAAATTAATCCAATTAATCCCATTCTTTTTGAATTTTACTCATGATTGAGTCTAGTATTTTTTAGAGAAAAAATATTTTCATTTCATGTATTTTCTGATTTAATGTGAATTTTACATTTTAATTGATATTAAAATGGTTATGTTTGATGCATAATTTTGTGGAATTTTGTGTGATCATGTGGTGATGATTTTGATCCTAATTTTTTGTGTGTGATTAGGTTAGACATGTATGATCCCATAGCATTTTTCTCACATTTTTGTGATGAAAATAGGTGTGCTTTCTAGATTGATATTTAGATGCTTCCTTTTAGGGTTTAGGTTTGATACCTTGTAGTGTAGGATTTAGTTCTAGGTCTAATTTGATGATTTGATCTCTGAAATTAATGTGGTAGAGTCATGATTGACCTAGGTTCCCATAGATATTTTTGTAGGATTTTACAATTGAGTTTAGTATTTTAGTTAGGACTAACTTTAGTACTAGGTTTTAGGTGATCCTAACTTACTAATTCAACTAGTTTAACTTCCTTAGCTCCCCTTAGATTAGGGTTTTTACTTGGTTTGCCTTTGGTTGAGATTGAAGACAAGTTGAAGACAAGGTGAGGATGCTTGGAGTTGCTTGGAGCTAAGAATTGCTTGTGCCTGAAGGTGTCTGATGAAGGTTTAGGAGATAGAGGACATAGGGAGAGCCTTATAGTTAGAATGATTTCTTTCACAAATATGGAAAGCATCTTGTGCTTCCATTCCTCCCAATGACTAAAAGTCCTTCTTAGATATTCACATCCCTCCTTTGGAGGGATGAGTGGTTTTATCGGGGAAGTAGAACTTTTGAAGGAAGCAGTCTCTCATAATGATGAACCCTTACAGGCTTCCTTTGGTTGTCAGTAAGCTGTTTATCATTTCCAATCATTATGTTAAATCAGTTGTATTCTGGGCTGAGTATCTTGAAAGATGTTAGACTTGAGTTTGAAGATGAGGACTTCATTGAAGAGTGTGGAAGAGGATGATCCTTTGAGCATTGCCATTTTAGCTGAAGCTTGAAGAGCAAGAATAACAAGTTGATACTTGAAGAGCCAATAGAGATTGAGTGAAGAGCTGAGGCTTGAGAAAGACTTAAGGATGAAGTTGACACTTCCATGTGATTGAAGATTACTCTGAGAAGCTGAAGCTTGTAGGAGAATAAGACCAAGTTGATACTGGTAAAGCAAAGAGAGCTGAAGCTTGAAGACTAAGTTGATACTTATGAAGAGGATTCAATTGAGATTGAGTGTAGAGCTGAGGCTTGAGGAATAAAAGATGAGTTGATCTTTACATTGATGCTTTGGGAGCCTGAAGGAATCAAGTTGACACTTGTAGTTAGAAGCAAAGCCTGAGGGTGGAATTGACTGAAGGGGCTGAAGCCTGAAGAAGGAGGATAAGTTGAAACTTATGTTGATGGATTGAAACCCTGGAGAAGCAAGTTGATACTTGGCATGGAGGATGATAGCCTTGAAGGTTGATTGAAGTCTGAAGGCTGGATTGCTGTCAGAAGAGCTGAAGCTTGGAATTAAGAGAGGGGTTGATCTGCTTTCTTGTCTGTTTTCTTTTCTGTGCTGATGTGCCTTGTTTGACTTGCTTGATGCATTAGAATAAGTTCATATCTAGACTGACTTTAATCTAGGAGCATGACTGCACTAGAGGTTGAGTTGCTCCCTCTGCTTGTAATGTTACTGTATGGCTTTGCTTGCGGGTATTCGGTAGAGCCCTGCTCCCTTGCCCATGTGGTTTATTTTGCTTGATAGCATTTTATTTTCTTCTGTATGATTACAGTCTCTTGTATTCTGCTTGATAGCATGTTATTTTTACTGTATGATTGCAGTTGTTCTTGTATTTTGCTTGATAGCATTTTATGTCCTCTGTATGATTGCAGTTGTTATTATATTTTGCTTGATAGCATGTTATTTCCTCTGTATGATTACTATTATTCATATCTGGCTTGAGGTTGAGATGAGCTTGTGGAGGCAGCTGCCCCACACACATTTCCTCCCTCACTTGCATTGCATGCACTTTACTGTTTACTGTTTAAGCTGATGCTTTATCTGTTTCTGTGTATCATTGACATGATCCCTTAGGACTCTCATTTCCTTTGATAAGGAAGTGATGATAGAAATTTAGGTTGAAACCTATACATGATAACTTCTAGGAGTTCCCTGTTTCAAACCACAACCATAGGATGAATCCTTGGCATGACAACAGTAGGACTTGATAGTCTCCCCGTAGTTGAGCCCGTTCTCTTCTCATCTCAAAACAGCTTAAGATACAGTAATCATGAATGATTTCTTTCGTACGTTACGAGCCTTAAGATATCTGAGAAAGGATTGTTGGAGAGCTTCTTTTCAACAGGCTGGATGTCTAGTATGGCACCCTTTGGATGACATGCGACGCATTCACTCTCAGGTCATAGTCTTTAGTGCGATTGAAATTGCAAACACAATAAAAGACACTTCTTTCGTAAAAGACAGAAAACAAACTTCAAACCTTTTTTCCCCGTGGGCCCATAATTCAAAGGAAAGCTTTTCTGAAGAAAAGAGTGTCGTTAAACTTCAGCGCCAATGCAAACAGGCTTTGTCCCTAACTGCTGGAACTGTTGTTTAACCCTACTCGATAAAACAGATGAATCTGAATTCCCGTAATCCGTAGTATCCCGAACTACGTAAGCTCTGATCTCTCATACCGGTTGAGAGTACGTAGGCACAATACTGATGTATTGGCGAGCCACCTTCCCCGTAACCCGTCGTAGGTCGAACTACGTTGACTCTGATTTCTCATTCTCTGATGAGAATACGTAGGCATAAAGTGTGACGCTTTGCCGAGTCATTTTTCTTCTCTTTTAAGCCAGCCTTGATAGGTAGATAGATAAAACCAACTCGTCCAGTAAACACAACAAGCGTGGATCCTGTCGAGTACGACGGACGTGAGGGGTGCTAATACCTTCCCCTTGCGTAACCGACTCCCGAACCCAGACAACGGTTGCGACGACCTTGTCTTACCCTTTTTTCGTCAGGTTTTTCTGATCGTTTCCTTTCCCGTTCTGAGGGATAAATAACGAAAGGTGGCGACTCTTCTGTTCTGCTGGCACCTTATTTTCGCAGAAGCGACAGCTGGTGACTCTGCTGGGAACTTGATAGTTTCCTGGGATCCAACGTCCCGTATGCGAGTCCGTTTGGGGATCCGACGTCCCCTGCGAGAGTCAATCCTAGCGCTTGTATGATTACTTGTTGGGTTGTGTTTATTTATCGCACTTTATTTCCCGCACTTTATTTTCAGTATGATATGATTATATGTGCTGTTGTGGGAAGGGGCATTCTGATGAGTGAGAAGCCAGACCCAGGCTTGAGTGTACATAGCATCAGTTGTGGAAATTAGTGGGTGCGTGCTTGCTTGGCAGGCACTAGTGTCTCATGAAATCCACGCTCAGACGAGGTTCTCCCGGTTGACTTCTTTTTCAAACCTTTGGGTTGAGGGGGTTGTTGGTTTGGAGGATTGTCGACTCTGGGGACCGATCATTTGGGATTCAGCCGAGTGAGGCCGCTTCATGAGCTGGTGATGCCACACCTTCTGGGTATCGTATCACCCCTCTTGAATGTCTGTGACGCTGATGACCGCATAGGATGCCGAACTTGAGTCAGTTTAGGTCCATACCTGTGAGCAGGGTTGGGTTTATTGCAGGAAACTTTGACCTTCAGACTACCTGGTTTTCTTGATAGTGAATCAGTTTTGTTGGTACCGGAGGTTCTCATCATCAGATATATGATTGTTCTTGACAGAGCAGAGCTTTGGTCCTGTATCAGAGGACCTTATATTCAGAGATGTGTATTTGTTCTTGACAGAGCAGGTTTATGATTGGGGTCTGAGGATCTCATCAGCAGATGTATGATTGTTCTTGACAGAGCAGAGTGTTGGTCCTGTATCAGAGGTCCTTATTATCAGATGGTTGTTCTTGACAGAGCAGAGTTTTGGTCCTGTATCAGAGGTCCTTATCATCAGATGTTTGTTCTTGACAGAGCAGATTTATGGTCCTATGTGTGTGTGTATTCTTGACAGAGCAGATTTGTGGTCTGATACCAGGATTTCCTTCTTATCAGAGAAAGTGGTTGTTCTTGATAGAGCAGGATTATGGTTTTGTCGATGCAGAATCTCCACAGCACAGTTGCCTTGATCTCCTGCTGCATGATTGCATCTTACATTGCTTTGCATACTCATTTGCATTTCATTAACGTGTGTCTGTGTTGCAGGTACCGTTTTCCCTGATCCTAGATTTCTTGCCTCCTATTGTATTGTTATGGGTTCTCTGAGGAAGACCGTGGCTTACAAGCTCCCTGCCCCTGATGTGGTTCAGCTGACTGGTTTGATTGCTTTAGCTGGTGATTCTGCGAGAGATGAGTTCAGAAAATCTTACGGCAAATTGCTCAGTTTGGTTCGTAAACCTTCTGCGTTCGAGTTGAATGGGTTGCACGCTCTGCTGCAGTTCTACGATCCTCCGCTGAGATGCTTTACTTTCCAGGATTTTGTTCTCGCACCCACGCTAGAAGAATACGCTGATTTGTTAGGTGTGCCTATCAAGAGGCAGATGCCTTTTATTCATATGGATGCTGAGCCTGATCTGGCTAGTCTAGCTCCTTCACTTCATCTGGATGCCTCCGAGTTGGTATTGTCTAGTTGGAACAAGGTTCCCGGTTTCTCCTTGCAGTTCTTAGTGGGTAAGGCTCAGCAGTGCGCCAAAGATGGATGTTGGGTCGTGTTCAACGCCATTCTCGCTCTGTGCATATATGGCATCATTCTGTTCCCCAATATGCCCGACTTTGTAGACTTCGACGCGTTTCGCATCTTTGCTTCAGGGAATCCAGTCCCTACCTTGATAGGAGATATCTACCATTCTATCCACTACAAAAACGAGAACAGAAGGAGCAAGAATGTCTCGTGTTGTGTGCCCTTGCTTTATAAATGGCTTGATAGTCATCTACCCAAGAGGGATCCCTTTGTTTCGTCTGCAGCCACAGCTGAGTGGTCCGAGCGTTTGATGAGTCTATCAGCGGAGGATATTGACTGGTTTGACGGAGATAGGTTGGGTACCGAGATTATCTTTAGCTGCAGTGGGTTTCCGAACGTGCCTTTGATAGGCAGGAAGGGCTGTATAAACTATAATCCATCTTTGCTGGTCCGACAGTTCGCGTATGCTTTGAGAGCTCCGCCGAAGGATGAAGAGGTGCAGGAATCTCTGTACCTCACTGGTCTTCTAGAGGGGGATCTGTTATCCAAGCTTCAGCGCGCTTAGAATGGCATCAGTAAGAAGGGAAAACCATTGCTGGGGAGAAGTAATAGTCAAGCCTACGCTCCGTACGTGACGTGGATCAGAAACAGAGCAGATGCTATAGGGATGTTGTTTCCACCTGCCAAGCCAGAAAGCCCTCCAGTGATTGAAGAGCCTACCACTGTGCCCATTCAGCAACATAATCAGGTGTTAGCTGAGTGAGATGAATTGAAGCAGGCAAATGAGGAACTGGAGAAAGAATTGGCTCAGCTCCGAAGCGAGAGAAACGAAGCCGTTCATTCCTTCAAGAGGCAGACAGAGCTGGTGAACCAGCTGGGGACAGATTTGACTAAGCAGATAGCTGAGCGTGAGCGCATGGGTCAGGACTTCAAAGCTGTCAACGATGTACTGGCCATGAAGAAGCAGGACTTGGACGAAGCATATCGGAGGATATCCAAGTTCAACCAGCACTGGAAGGCCTCCCTAGCCAACAGGAAAGAGCGGGAGGATAAGCTGATGCAACAGATCTCCAAGCTGAAAGCCCAGGTGAAGGCTAGTGAGAAGAGGTTTGATGAAGAAACCGCTCGCAGATATGCCGCTGAAGGCCAACTCAATAGAGCTTTTACTAACCTGAAGGAGCGCAAACTGACGTTTGAATCCAAAAAGCGGAAGTTAGAAGATTGTTTCGGCGAAGGAGCATGGGAAGATTCGGTTGAAGGTCTTCAATACACCATTATGCAGAGGGAGTTACTCGTCGAAGGGTTGCTCACTCGGCCTGACCATCCAGAAACGAAGGGGTTGTTAGAAGAGTTTCGCGCCCGTGGCCGTGCTTGACTATTTGTATTACTTTTGTTTGATCATCGTTGTATGCTGACCATCACCAAGCTTGTTGGTTGAGGTCGTGCTATTGTTTCAGCTTGTACTCACTGATGTTGTGTATCGCCTTGATGGGCTTTCTATATATGAGATGTTATTTCCATGACTGGACTCGGACTTCTTATTATCAGCACTGGCACTCAGGCACTAGGATCGGGGGAAATCTCCCCAACACACAGACACACGTTTGCATTTGCATGAAGCATTTGCATAACGAGCACTTTGTTGTTTTTTCCTAACCCTTTTGTGTTTTCAGGTTGTTTCAGGTTGTGCCAGGATTGATCAGAGACCTATTCACCGCTATCCGACCAGAGCAAATCAAACCAGAATCATGGAGTAAGTGCAAACTGATGTTCAAGAACTCCGCGAAAGAATGGATCGCTTCATGGAGCTCATGCAAGCGGTCGCCAATGGCCAGGATCAGCTCAGAACCTTGGTTCAACCTCTGATTTCAAGGGTTGATAGCAATGGCGTACTCCACGGTGGGACTGTTCCAACCCCTCCACCAGTTGAAACTCCTCAGAATGGCGTCCGCGTGACCGGGGGGAATGGCAGTGCCAACGGTAATGTGATAGCTAACGTGGGACTCAACGGCAATACGACGGGTGTCGGTAATGGGAGTCTGGAAGCTAATGTCAATGTTGGGCTGGGCAACGGCAATGCAGGTGTCGGGAATCTGTTTGGGCCTCAACCGTGGTTAGAAGATCGTCAGGACGATGTGTTCTCTCAGAGAGGTGCTGAAGGGGAGCTGACTGCTGAAGCACGTCTAAGGTTCAAGGCACTCGAGGATAAGATGAGAAATATCGAGAACCAGAACACCCTGGGTGTTGATATGTCCAAGTTGGGACTGATTGCTGATTTCAAGGTGCCTCCCAAGTTCAAGGTACCTGACTTTGAAAAGTACAAGGGCACTACTTGCCCTCGCGTCCACCTGAGATCATATTACAGGAAAATGTCCGCTCATTCTGAGGAAGAGAAGTTACTGATGCACTTCTTTCAAGACAGTCTGTCCAGACCCTCCCTCGAATGGTACATGAGTCTGGAGCCTACCAGTGTGCGCACGTGGAAGGACCTTGCTGAAGCATTCGTGCACCACTACCAATACAATAGCGACTTGGCCCTGAACCGAGTCCAACTGCAGAATCTGTGGCAAAGGAACAACGAAGGGTTTAAGGAATACGCCCAGAGGTGGCGTGAGTTGGCAGCCAGGGTTCAGCCGCCGATGGTTGAACGTGAGCTTGTGCAAATGTTCGTAGCCACTCTCCCAGGGGTTTACTGTGAGAAATTGGTCAGCGGTATGTCCGAAACCTTCTCAGATCTCATTATCACGGGTGAGCACATCGAAAATGGGATCAAACTCGGGAAAATTCAAGGTGAGTCATCCTCAGCTGGAGGAGGCGGAAAGAAACCTTATGGTGGCAAAAGACGGGAAGGAGAAACGAGCGCCGTGACCAACGCTCGAAGGAAGGGTAAAGGCCCTCACCAACAGGTGGCCAGCATAACTATCCCGGCAGTTCAACAGCCACAGCAGCAGCAACCGAATCAACAAGGGTACAGAAAGTATCAGAATCGGGCACCTCTGTCGAGCCATCACCTCGAGACACCGCCCATGTCGTACGCGCAGTTGTTACAGACTTTGCTTCAGTTACAGTTGATCCAGAAGAGAACTTTGGCTCCCTTGACAGGGGCACCTCCTCCAGGTTATGACGCGAATGCAACTTGTGAGTTTCACTCAGGGGCACCAGGCCACACAATAGAGAATTGCAAAGCCTTCAAGCACAAGGTGCAGGACATGGTGGACGCTAAGATCATCAACTTCTCCGATAATGTGCCAAACGTCACGAAGAACCCTATGCCGAATCATAGGGGAGGTGGAGTAAACGCCATTATTGAAGACGAGAGTTTGGATTTGTTGACTGATGCCAGAGATCTGAAGACGCCGCTTAGCTTCATTAAGGCTAAGTTGATGAAAAGAGGCTTCTTCCCAGGTTGCAGAGAGCTGTGTATGGGTTGTGCGACAAGTCCTGATGGATGTGAACAGCTGATAGAGGGAATTCAAAGTCTGATGACTGAAGGGATCTTACAGTTTAGCTGGAGGGTCGAATATGGATCAGGAGAGGTAATGTTGAAGCAAGATGATGAGGTTGCACCATCACCATCCCTCGCCAAACGATAACTATTTCTGCACCCAGGCCGCCTACGATTACCATCACCAAAGCTGGGCCGATACCGTTCGAAAGCACCAACGCCATCCCATGGCATTATGGGGCTGAGGTCTACTGCAACGGACAGAAGTTGGAACTAGAACCGTTCGGGTCGTCTGTGGAGAACCTAGCGGGTATTAGCGGAATCACTCGCAGCGGAAGAGTGTTTGCACCACCTGAGGTCGTGGCAGATAAAGCGGACAGAGCTGATGCAACTGATAAAGGGAAAAGTAAAGTCGTCGAAGAGATCCCTCGGGGGGTAGAAAAAGACTTACTTGTTAAAGACGCCGAGGAATTTATGAGGTTGATTAAAAAGAGTGACTACAAGATTGTGGATCATCTCCATCAGACACCCTCGAAGATTTCCATCCTGAACCTGTTGTTGTGTTCCGAAGCACACCGCAACGCAATGCTGAAGGTGTTGAACGCCGCATATGTACCGCAGGAAATATCGGTAAACCAGCTAGAAGAGGTCGTAGCCCACGTAAATGCTGGAAATGGGTTAGGGTTCACTGACCTAGAGCTGACGCCGAAGGGGAGGAACCACAATAGCGCTCTGCACATCTCGATAGAGTGCAGGGGAACGATTATGTCGCACGTGTTGGTGGACACGGGGTCGTCACTCAATGTTCTTCCGAAGAAGGCATTAATGAAGTTAGATACTCGCGGAGTGATTTGCACACCCAGTGATCTGGTTGTGAAAGCGTTCGATGGAACTAAATGCCATGTTTTCGGGGAGGTGACCCTGCCAATCCAAGTCGGGCCGGAAACGTTCGACGCGATCTTTTACATTATGGACATCATGCCCGCCTACAGCTGTCTCTTGGGCCGGCCGTGGATCCATGCTGCTGGAGCCGTGACCTCCACTTTACACCAGAAACTCAAGTATGCTATTGGAGGTAGCATTGTGACTGTTTGTGGCGAGGAAGACATAATGGTGAGCCATTTGTCGTCCTTCAAGTATGTCGAGATGGATGGGGAAATCCACGAAACCCTATGCCAAGCATTTGAAGCTGTTAAAGTGAAGGACGTAGCTCCTGTAGTCATTGAGAAGCCAGAGATGACTCTCTCTTCCTTCAAGGAAGCCCGGGCTATTGTCCAAGCCGGATCTACCCCAAGCTGGGGGCGAATTTTGGAGATACCTAACAAGCAAGACAAGTTTGGTTGGGATATTCTCCTGGAGCTGAAGCTTCCTCTTCTAGCAGTGCGTCGCGAGGTAAAGGGTCGATCTAGTTTACCAGTGGCGGGGTGATATTTGAAAGCGTCAACGCGGTGTCTGAAGACAGCGGAGATAACGACTGTGACCTCGACTCTTGGATCCAGCCAAGCAAGCCAGGCGAGGGCCTTACCAACTGGTCTGTCAAGGATATCATCCAGATGACAAGCGAAGAGTAATGATTTACTTTTTCCAATCATTGTACAACCCTATGTCCTACCCGGGGCATAGTGGTTTTATTGTCAGGGCCTCGTTTGATTATGTACATGCATTTTATCAATAAATCAAAAGGCGTTTTTCTTCGTATTCAAATATTGTGATCTCTGTTATTCCTGTTTTATATTTGTTTTGAAAAACAATAAAATGGCAATGGGGTTTGTGCTAACCTGCATATCCTTGTTTTAAGCTTAACCCTTGTTATTGCAGGATCCACATAGCAGATGACATCGACTCTGGACCTTCTACGACTCACTTCAACTTTGATTGCCTGATCTATCAAGCCGAAGAAGAGATTGATGAAGACGAAGACCTTCCTGAAGAGTTGGCCCGCTTGTTGAAACAAGAGGAGAAAATTATTCTGCCTCATGAGGAGGAGATTGAGATCGTGAATCTGGGTTCTGAAGAGCTCGTCAGAAACGTCAGGATAGGGGCTGCATTGCAGGGTGATGTCAAGCGAAGACTGGTCGAGATGCTAAGAGAGTATAGTGACGTCTTTGCTTGGTCATACGAAGATATGCCCGGACTTGATACTGACATCGTGGTCCACCACTTGCCGCTGCGAGAAGATTGTCCTCCCGTTAAGCAGAAGCTTAAGAGGACGCGACCAGATATGGCCGTTAAGATCAAAGAAGAAGTGCAGAAGCAGCTTGATGCTGGCTTCTTAGCAGTCACTACTTACCCTCTGTGGGTCGCCAACATAGTGCCTGTACCGAAGAAGGACGGTAAGGTACGAATGTGCGTCGATTATTGGGATTTGAATAGGGCGAGCGCTAAAGATGATTTCCCGCTGCCTCATATTGATGTGTTGGTCGACAATACAGCTCAGTTCTCCGTGTTTTCGTTCATGGATGGCTTCTCCGGTTACAACCAGATCAAGATGACGCCGGAGGACATGGAGAAAACTACGTTTATCACGCCTTGGGGAAGGTTTTGCTACAAGGTAATGCCTTTCGGTCTGAAGAACGCAGGGGCCACTTACCAACGAGCAATGGTAACTTTGTTTCATGACATGATTCATCATGAGATTGAAGTCTCTGTTAATGACATGATTGCGAAGTCCCAAACGGAGGAGGGACATCTGGTCAATTTGCTGAAGCTTTTTGAGAGGCTTAGGAAGTTTAGGTTGAGGCTGAATCCTAACAAGTGTACTTTTGGAGTACGGTCCGGAAAGTTACTGGGGTTTATCGTGAGTGAAAGGGGCATCGAGGTTGATCCTGCGAAGATAAAGCCATACAAGAAATGCCAGTGCCAAAAACAGAAAAAGAAGTTCGTGGTTTCCTGGGCAGAATAAACTACATTGCAAGGTTTATCTCTCAGCTCACGGCCACGTGTGAACCGATGTTCAAACTGCTAAAGAAAGATCAGGCGATTATCTGGAACGAGGATTGCCAGAAGTCATTTGACAAGATAAAGCAGTATCTGTAGGAGCCTCCAATCTTGATACCCCCAGTGGCTGGACGGCCATTAATCATGTACTTGATAGTTCTTGAGAATAGTATGGGGTGTGTTCTCGGTCAGCACGACGAGACGGGCAGAAAGGAGCATGCCATTTACTACTTGAGTAAAAAGTTCACAGAATGTGAATCTCGTTACTCGATGCTGGAGAAGACGTGTTGTGCACTAGCCTGGGCTGCCAAACATTTACGACAGTACATGCTCAACCATACCACCATGCTAATTTCGAAGATGGATCCGATCAAGTATGTCTTCGAGAAGCAAGCGCTTTCGGGCAGGATTGCCAGATGGCAAATGGTGTTGACAGAATATGATATTTAGTACGTTTCCCAGAAAGCCATCAAGGGCAGCGTACTGTCTGATTACCTGGCCAAACAGCCGATCGAGGATTACCAGCCGATGAAATTTGAATTCCCTGATGAGGATATCATGTTTCTCAAAGCAAAAGATTGCGATGAACCGTTACCCGACGAGGGGCCAGATAGGAAATCCCAGTGGAAATTGATATTTGACGGGGCGATTAATTCTTACGGAAGTGGCATTGGGGTGATCATCATGACTCCCCACAGATCCCACATCCCGTTCACTGCAAGACTGACGTTTCCAGTCACCAATAATGAAGCGGAGTACGAAGCATGCATCCTGGATCTAGAAGAGGCAATTGATTTGAGAATCTAGAATCTAGACGTATATGGTGACTCGGCGCTTGTGATTAACCAGATTAAAGGGGAGTGGGAGACTCGTCAATCGAATTTGGTACCGTACATGAACTATGCCAGAAGGCTACTTCCGTTCTTTGATCGAGTGGAACTCCATCATGTGCCCAGAGCAGAAAACCAGATGGCTGATGCCTTAGCCACGTTGGCTTTGATGTATAAAGTCAATTTTTGGAATGAGGCTCCAAGAATTGTCCTTTCTCGTCTTGATAGACCTGCATTTTTCTTTGCGATCGAGGAAGCCGCCGACGGCAAGCCATGGTTCCATGACATCCGGACTTTCCTTATGACTAAGGAGTATCCTGCGGGAGCGTCAACCCAGGATAAGAAGACTCTGAGGAGGCTGTCTGGGAATTTTTATCTCAACCCTGATGGAGTTTTGTATAAGAGAAACCATGATCTCGTGCTACTCAGATGTGTAGATGAGAAAGAGGCGAGTATGCTCATGGAAGAAGTCCATGAAGGCACATTTGGTACGCACGCCGGCGGGCATGCTATGACGAGAAAGATCCTGAGAGCAGGATACTACTGGCTGACGATGGAATCGGATTGCTTTAAATTCGTGAAGAGATGTCATAAATGCCAGATTTATGCTGATAAAGTTCATGTGCCGCCATGCCCATTAAATGTCATGTCCTCCCCGTGACCGTTCTCCATGTGTGGCATCGACATGATAGGCAAGATCGAGCCCACTGCATCTAACGGTCATCGCTTCATTCTAGTAGCTATCGACTAGTTCACCAAGTGGGTGGAGGCAGCCTCGTATGCTAATGTGACCAAGCAGGTGGTGGCTAAATTCATAAAGAGGGATATCATCTGTCGTTACGGAATTCCCGAGCGGATCATTACTGATAATGGTTCGAATCTGAATAACAAGATGATGAAGGAGTTGTGCCAGAGTTTCAAGATTAAACACCACAACTCATCTCCTTACCGGCCGAAGATGAATGGCGTCGTTGAAGCGGCCAATAAGAACATAAAGAAGATTGTTCAGAAGATGGTTGTGACCTACAAGGACTGGCACGAGATGCTGCTATTTACACTGCACGGTTATCATACAACGGTACGTACGTCAACCGGGGCAACTTCGTTCTCCTTAGTGTACGGTATGGAAGTTGTCCTACCGTTAGAAGTGGAGATCCCTTCTTTGCGAGTTTTGGTTGATGTGAAACTCGACGAGGCAGAATGGATTAAGAACCGACTAAACCAACTCAGCCTGATGGACGAGAAGAGATTAGCATCGATTGCATATGGTCGTCTGTACCAAAGCCGAATGAAGAAAGCTTATGATAAGAAGGTGCGTCCTAGAAGCTTTCAGACGGGTGATCTCGTCCTGAAGAAGATTCTTCCTCCACACTCCGATCACCGGGGCAAGTGGACTCCCAATTACGAAGGTCTGTACGTCGTCAGCAAGGTCTTCTCGGGAGGAGCTTTGTTGTTATCCACGATGGATGGTGAAGAATTTTCATCCCCGGTGAACGCGGACGCAGTTAAAAAATACTTTGCTTAAAAAATGACCCGCTGGAAAGAAAAAGAATATCCAGGCAAAAAAGGGGGCATCCTGGCGAACCATAAAAAAGGAAAAAGGTTCGGGCAAAAATTAGGGATATAAATTGAAAAAATGTACACCCGCAAAGTCGAAAACCCGGATGGGCGACTTTGGTAAAAAAGGGTTTCCCGGTGAATCGAAAACTCGGAAGGGCGATTCAGGCAAAAGTTAGGGATTGGAAAAAGCAAATGACTGCGTTCCGCGTGTGGACTGTATTTGTTTAGTGGTTTGGAAGACCTGAGGGCCGTTTATCTGAATCAATCTCTTCTGAAGCCTTAGCGTTGGAGAAGTATTAAAGTCGGGTGGGTCATAGAGGGATCAACTCATGGTGTTCGTCTATGCCTCGTTGCCGACATTTGTATATACTGATGTATATTTTGTGTTTTATTTTCGTGCGGCTTCCTCATTCCAGGAGCTTGCATCTGTTGTAAAACATTTTTGCCCATTGAGGGGTTCGTTATCAATAAAATGTATACTATTCAACAATTCTGTTTGTCTGTTTAGCATTTATCTGTTTTGTTTGCGAAAAAGAACGCCGATGTTTTTGACAAAATGCGCATACATAAACTTACTGGCCTAGGCCACTGATTATTGAAACAATGAATTACTCGAACATTGTCACAAGATGATCACCTTGATAGGTCCCTTTGAGAAGGGTATCTTGTCTGTTTGTTTCTGTTGTTGCAGGTGTAGCGTACTCCAGGCAGTACGTCGTACGCGTCCCCAAGCAGGATGATTCCTTCCTCTCCAGCAAGTTCAGCAGCCTCTCCCCGCAGAGTCTGAACGTGAGATCGTAAGCATTGATATGTCTCTCCAAGCAGAGAAGATTCTCTCCCCAATCAGATACATCCTGAAGGAACGTCGTCTCCCCAGCTAAGTCATACTGAAGTGTGCAGCAAGTGAAAGTTCCAGACTGAAGTCTCCGATGGAATTGAGACTCCCCACAGAGTCGTACTCTCCCCTGTAAGCAGAATGATTCCTTCTTCCCCAGCCGAGTGTGCAGATCCCCAAGAGAGCCGAGTCCTTGGAAGCCGTTCGGGCCATGAGTGGTTCTCCCCAGTAGAGTGTTGAATAGCTGATGCCGTATTTCCCCGTCGGAGTCGTTATCTCTAGGAAGGTTAGTCGTGAAGGCCGCGCAGTTTATTTCTGCGATTGACATCGCTTTCCTCAACAGGTCCAGGTTCTCGTAGAGCTTCGTTCCCCTGCAGCAGTCAACTGAAGTTTGTTCCCCCATGCGGAGTCCGATTGAGATCGGTGTGACCTTTTCTCCGTGGCAGGATGATTCCTTCCTCCACCAGAGCGATTCTTTCTCCTTGACAGGAGGATTTTCCCTTCAGCATTTATCTTGCTGACGGGATCGCAGCATTTTGCATGATTGCATAGCATTTATCATAAACGCATAGTATTTCCACCGTGTGGAGCATTGCGTCGTTGTCAAAGCATATGCGTACTAAACATGAGCTAGGTCGTTACCGTTCTTGTTTTGCAGGTGTTCCTCTGCAGAGTCGCTTGCTCAAGATGATTCTTGAATTCCCCAGCAAATTCGTTTGCCCAAGATGATTCTTGAATTCTCCAGCGAAGATGCTTGTTTAAGATGATTCTTAAAATCCCCAGTGAAGTCGCCAGAGAGGGTTGCTCAGGTTGATGCTTAGAGTCCCCGGCAGAGTGATCGCTCAGGATGATTCCTGAAATTTCCAGCAGAGCTATTGGTTCAGGATGACTCTTGAAGTCCCCGACGGAGTTATTTGTCCAAGATGATTCTTGATGTCCTCAGCAGAGATGATTCACCCAGAATGACTTCTGGATCCCCGAAGCGGAGTTACTTGATAGTTCTCCAGAATCCCCAGCGGAGACGTGTCATCCCCAACAGGTTTCTGAACAGCGAAGTTGAAACTTCCCTTGAAGACTTGATGATTGAAGTCCAACCGTGTTAACAAAGCCGTTCTCTCAGCTGATGCGGAGTGCCTGATGGCAGAAGTTTGGATATCCCCAGTTGGTTCATGATTGACCGAGAATTCAATTCCCGACTTGCTGATGAAGTCCGGCTGGTGCCCGAAAATTCCTTTGAATGCCCGATGGCATGATTAACTTGATTGTTGACCTGATGAGTCCCGAGGAATCTTGGTGCCTGACAGCATGATCAACCGTGTATCACTGGTTACCGGGTGACCAATTCTCCAGCTAGTTGCCGTGCAGCTAATATTTCAGTTTTCGAAGATTTGTTCCCATCAGAGTATCGTGTACTTGTGCAGTTGGCAAATTTCCGAGTTTGTTGGTATTCAACCGTCTCGCACCTTGATTGGTTGAGAGCCGTTCGCTTCTCACCCAGTCAGGTTCAAGCCGTTTGAATAGGGGCAGCTGTTGCACCCTAAAATTTGACCAACATTTCTTTACCTAGCTTATGTTTCATTTCATTCACATTAGCATTATTATTTGCATTTCATTGACATGTATGCAAGAGATCAAAAGGTATGATTACCAATCAAGGGCTACACAAGACTATGAAGCTTGCTAAGAAGGTTATTCAAGTGTTCAAGGGTTAATGTCCTTATCAGAGAAGTGAAAAGATCCTCAGAAAGAATGGTTGAAACCAAGAGTGTGTGCCTCCTAACTTGAGAGTTGGGGGAGCTCCTCAGATGATTCTGAAGCCAGGAATGTGGAGTTGAAGCCTTGAGAGAGCTTATGAGATGTCTTGAAAGCCATCATGAAGCCTAGACAGGTCATTGTGCAAGATTAAGAAGCCTCAGCCATGAGTGGTGTAATTAGGGTTTGACTGGATCAACCCTAGGTCAACTGATGATTTGGAGAGGGTTGAGACCTAAACCAAAGGCCATGTGATTATGTATTGACACATTGAGATGTTATAAGGATGATTCCAAGGTCAACTCATAATGATTGAAGAGTTTGAGAAGTTTCAAGCTAGGGTTTCTAAGGCTTGACAGTGTAAAATCCCCTAGTTTGACCCCTATCTTCAAGGCAGTTTAGCTCAAGATGTGATTGTCAACTCATCTTTCCCCCAACATGAATGTTGTATAGCTTAAGCTTAGCTTTAATTTGAGTGCTATAAGTCCTTGATAGGATTTGTAGAACTCAAGTTATGTCTTTGACAAGTTACAGGTCATCTGAGGTATGTGAATCTCGGGCCTTGAAAGTTACCCAACTTGCATCAAACTTTTGCCCAAGAAGGATGATTCCTATGAACTTTTGGTCAACATTAATGTTGTTCCTTATCCTCTTAGCTTTCTCTAGAGTACTAGAATTCCTTGATAGGATTTGTAGAACTCAAGTTATGGCTTTGACAAGTCAAGGGCATTTTGGTCATTTGGAGATTACAGGTCATTGCAAGTGTAAGGCCATAACTCCTATTTCCAAGCTTCAAATGGAAAAATGTTCAACATAAAACTTGTTCAAAATGATGTTTTAAGTCTATTAAGGAGGTCATGAGATGATGGAAATTCTTGTAGCTCAAAGTTGCGAAAATGACCTAAAATAAGGGCATAAGTTAAATAAACCAAAGTTGGAAATTGATATTTTCAACCTACACATCCAAACCATGGCATGTAATATATCATTTTGACTCTAAAAAACATTTTAAGAACATTGGTTTAGCCACATTTTTGATTTGAGATTCAATTTGGGGACTTGCTTTGAAAAGTGGTGGCTTGCATATTAAGTAACATTTGCAAAACTCAAAATCAAGGCATGAGCAAGGCTTTTTGCAAGCTAAACACCTCTAATATCTCACTTGGGGAGATTTTGGGATGAGAACAAGCTACTGCACCAAGGGAAACAGAATTGGGGTGAATGTGGCATGAGATGAGATTTTGGATGACATGAGAAACTCAACATCTCCTTGGATGATTCCAGAAGGATCTAGAGAGGTCCAACATGTTCTATATATTGATTAGAAGGGGTTTGAGAGAAAGGTTGGTGAGAATTGATTGAGAGAAGAGAATTTGCAACTTCACTTTGTTCATTGCAAGTTGAGATTGAATTCTGCATTCCACACCATCTTCTTCCTTTCTTTTGATTTCAACCACTTATATGGAGTATACTGAATGATTCCAGATCAATTCCATAGCCAAAGCCTTGAAGGATCGTGTTCTTGCAATTGATTTTCAGCACCTGCAAGTCATCATCGAGTTTGGAGTTCCAGGCATTTTCCATCAAGATTATTGCATACAGAAGCAAGAACTTGATACACTGAAGGATTTTGGAAGGTTTGAGAGCTTGAAGTGAAGATTTGGTGCATCTGTTCATCCAAGATTTTCAGGTTGGTAACTTTCTTCCTCTAGCATGATTTAGGTAGAATCAAGATGAATTAAGGTGTTAGATTCATTGTAGAATGGTGTAGGATGGATTTCAGATAGTTAATTGGAGAATTAGTGACAAAATAGGTGCATTACCATTTTCGGTTGAGATTTGGATATGGTGAATCTTGAGGATTTAGGTTGAATAAAGGGTATGGTTGAACTCGTGACAAGATTTGGGACAAGATTCATGTTTTGACCATTTGCAATGGAGGCCTGTGGAGAGAATTAGGGTTGAGGATGGTGACCGAAGCACCACCGGTGGTGGCCGGAGCTGGGCGCGAAGTTCAGGCATTCAAAAGGTAGAAGATGATGTTAGCACCGTTGGATCATGGTTTGACCTTGGACTAGGACCCTCATCCAACGGCCACGTTTTAATCCCAATTTGTGAAGGATCTGAGTGAACGAAACACACCGTTTCATTTATTTGTGGTGCTGGGCTTAGTGAACTAAGTGATATCTCCACCCCCCTGATGGCCCAATCCATATTGTACTGATTCTGATTACTATCCACACCGTGCATTTATTCTTTTATTTGGATTTTCTTTTAATTTTCATTTTATACATGGTTCTTGTTAAATTCATAATAAATTGAAAATTAATCCAATTAACCCCATTCTTTTTGAATTTTACTCATGATTGAGTCTAGTATTTTTTAGAGAAAAAATATTTTCATTTCATGTATTTTCTGATTTAATGTGAATTTTATATTTTAATTGATATTAAAATGGTTATGTTTGATGCATAATTTTGTGGAATTTTGTGTGATCATGTGGTGATGATTTTGATCCTAATTTTTTGTGTGTGATTAGGTTAGACATGTATGATACCATATTATTTTTCTCACATTTTTGTGATGAAAATAGGTGTGCTTTCTAGATTGATATTTAGATGCTTCCTTTTAGGGTTTAGGTTTGATACCTTGTAGTGTAGGATTTAGTTCTAGGTCTAATTTGATGATTTGATCTCTGAAATTAATGTGGTAGAGTCATGATTGACCTAGGTTCCCATAGATATTTTTTTAGGATTTTACAATTGAGTTTAGTATTTTAGTTAGGACTAACTTTAGTACTAGGTTTTAGGTGATCCTAACTTACTAATTCAACTAGTTTAACTTCCTTAGCTCCCCTTAGATTAGGGTTTTTGCTTGGTTTGCCTTTGGTTGAGATTGAAGACAAGTTGAAGACAAGGTGAGGATGCTTGGAGTTGCTTGGAGCTAAGAATTGCTTGTGCCTGAAGGTGTCTGATGTAGGTTTAGGAGATAGAGGACATAGGGAGAGCCTTATAGTTAGAATGATTTCTTTCACAAATATGGAAAGCATCTTGTGCTTCCATTCCTCCCAATGACTAAAAGTCCTTCTTAGATATTCACATCCCTCCTTTGGAGGGATGAGTGGTTTTATCTGGGAAGTAGAACTTTGAGGAAAGCAGTCTCTCATAATGATGAACCCTTACAGGCTTCATTTGGTTGTCAGTAAGCTGTTTATCATTTCCAATCATTCTGTTAAATCAGTTGTATTCTGGGCTGAGTATCTTGAAAGATGTTAGACTTGAGTTTGAAGATGAGGACTTCATTGAAGAGTGTGGAAGAGGATGATCCTTTGAGAATTTCCATTTCAGTTGAAGCTTGAAGAGCAAGAATAACAAGTTGATACTTGAAGACCCAATAGAGATTGAGTGAAGAGCTGAGGCTTGAGAAAGACTTAAGGATGAAGTTGACACTTCCATGTTGTTGCACCCCAAAATTTGACCAACATTTCAAGAGGTATGATTATCAATAAAGAGCTATACAAGACTTGGAAGCTAGCCAAGAAGGTTGTTCAAGTGTTCAAAGGTTGATACCCTTGTCAGAGAATTTAAGAGATCCTCAGAGAGATTGGTTGAAACCAAGGGTGTATGCCTCATAACTTGAGAGTTGTGGGAGCCCCTCAGATGCTTCTGAGGCTATGAGGATGTACTTGAAGCTTTGAGAGAGCTTATGAGATGTCTTGAAAGCCATCATGAAGCCTAGAAAGGTCATTGTGTAAGAATAAGAAGATTCAACCATGAATGGTGGAATTAGGGTTTGACTGGGTCAACCCTAGGTCAACTGATGATTTGGAGAGGGTTGAGACCTAATACAAGAGCCATGTGATCATGGATTGATGCATTGATATGCTATAAGGATGATTACTAGACCAACTCATCATGATTGAAGAGTTTGAGAAGTTTTAAGCTAGGGTTTCTAAGGCTTGACAGTGTAAAATCCCCTAGTTTGATCCCTATCTTCAAGGCAGTTTAGCTCAAGATGTGATTGTCATCTCATCTTACCCCCAACATGAATGTTGTAGAGCTTGTTCTTAGCTTTAATTTGAGTACTAGAAGTCCTTGATAGGATTTGTAGAGCTCAAGTTATGACTTTGATAAGTTACAGGTCATCTGAGGTATGTGAATCTGGGTCCTTGTAAGTCACCCAACTTGCATCCAACTTTTGCCCAAGTAGGATGATTCCTATGAATTTTAGGCCAACATGAATGTTGTTCCTCATCTTCTTAGCTTTCTAGAGAGTACTAGAAGTCCTTGATAGGATTTGTAGAACTCAAGTTATGACTTTGACAAGTCAAAGGCATTTTGGTCATTTGGATATTATAGGTCATTTCAAGCATAAGGCCATATATCCTATTTCCAAGCTTCAAATGGAAAAATATTCAACATAAAACTTGCTTAGAATGATGTTTTAAGGCTAGTAGGGAGGTCATGAGATGTTTCAAAGGCTTGTAGCAAAAAGTGGTAAAAATGACCTAAAATGGAGGTATAAGTTAAATAAGTTCAAATTGGAAATTGGAAATCCCAAGTTACACATCCAAACCATGGCATATAATAGGTCATTTTGACTCTAAAAGACATTCTAAAAACAATGGTTCAGCCACGTTTTTGAATTGAGGCCTAAATCATGGGGCTGCTTTGGAAATTGGTTGCTTGCATCCTAAGGTTCAAATGCAAAACATAAGGAAAGGTAAGGAACAAGCTAGATATGCATCTCAACACATCCTATATCTCATTTAAGGATAATTTCAAGTCAGTTACAAGGGCTGCAAGGGCTATGGCATGAGATGAGGCATGAGATGAGTTGAAACCATAAACTCATGACATGAGAATCCCAATTTCTCATTGGATGGTTCCAGATGGTTCTAGATGATTCTAAACCACTCTATATAATGTATAGAACTTGCTCGGATGCAAGGTTGGTGAGAGATTTGAGAGAAGAGAGAGTTAGCCATTTCACTTGCTTCCATTGCAAGTTGAAAGCAAAATCCACATTCTGATTCAATTCCATTCATTCTTTCAATCTAAACACATTTCTCTGATCATAGTGAAGCTCTGCAGACCAATTTGAGAGCAAAACCATGGAGATTTGAAGAGTTGGCATTTGGATTTTCAAGATTGCAAGTCACCATCGAATTCTGAGATTCAAGCATTCTCCATCAAAACTTTTGCAAACAGTAGCAAGATCATCATTCAAGGATCGATTCTGAAGAGTTTGAAGGTTTGCAGTGAAGGTTTACACCATCTGTTAATCAAGATTCAACAGGTTAGTAACTTTTCTTCTACACCATGATTTAGGCATAATTAGCAAGAATTGTTAGGTTAGAACGGTTAGAGACCAATAGGGGATGGATTCTGAGAAGTTTGAGAGCAATTGGTGAGGTTTCAGTGGATGACACCATTTTTGTTTGGACCAAGAACTCAAGATATGGTGAGCTATAGCATGAATTAGATATCAAGAATCAATCAGTGTGAGTTGGTGATCAATCTGAAGTAATTAATTGCAAGAATTGTTGAAGTTGATGTCTGAGCATCTCTTTGATCTTGGATCGGGTTTGGAGATTTAGGATGTTTCAATTGATTTCAAGGCCATGGTTAGATTCAGGGTGAAATTCTGGGCAGGTTAGGGTTTTGAATTTCAATTTTTCATGGAGAATTGATGAGGTTCGAGTTTGATGAAGATGGAGCTTGAAGCTCTGCTTCCATGGATGTTTCAGTTAGAACCCTAGCTGGAGGAAGAAGAAGAAGGCGTGGCCATTAGATCATGTTAGACTCATTGACTGAGTGGGAGATCCAAGGGCTGAGATTCAATTTCATTTGGAGAGGGAAGTCTGAAGGCACCCCAAAACGCATCGTTTCATTAAAAGGGGGATTGGGTTGGATTGATATTCATACCCCACTTTCATGGCCCATTGGTTTTTGAACTGCATTTGGTTACTTTCTGCGCCGTTTCTTTTTCATTTTCTTTATATTTTTGATTTAATTTCTGATTGAATTTTGGGCCTAGCGCTTATACTAATTGCACCCCCATTTTGAGCCCATTCATAAAATGAACTAAACATAGTTGCTATCTGCACCAAACATTTCATATTTTAATTTCTTTTTCTCCCATTTTCATTAATCTTTGAAAAATCATAATAAATAGAAAATTAATGATTTTTGCATGGGTATTTTTTCTCCCATTTCATGTTCATGTCTAGAAAATTATAAAATCATAATATTTGCATTTCATGCATTTTTAATATTTTTTTGTGTATTTTCTCTTTTAATAGCATTTTAATTCTTTTATGTTGATACATGGTTTTGTAGAATTTTGTTTAGCAAGTTTACTTCATATTTTTAGGCCATTCTTTTTAGGATAGTTAGATTAGGACTTTAGCTCCCCTCTGGATTTATTCCATAATTTTGTGATGAATTTTTGATTAGTTTTTCTTAGATGACTTTAGGTTGTGTAGAATTAGGTCAATCCTTAACATAGGTCCACAATAACACTAGAATTTTGGGTTTCTAGGTCAAGTTAGACATTGGGGCATATAGGGTATTAAGGGTAGGTATATAGGATCCCTTAGAAATTATATTAGATTTTAATATAATGGTATGCTATTTTTAGATGATTTTTGTAGTTGATGATTGTTTGTGTTGCCCTTGTGGGCTTGTATTTTTTGTTTGCTTTACTTTGTGGGCTTGGTGAGCTTGGTATTGCTTTGAGGAGAATTGAGGAGCATATTAGAAGACTTGGAGATTGATTTAGGAGCTTGAGAGCTTGATCTTGTTTGTTTTGTTGTTGTTTTAGGGTTAGGGATTAGGAAGAGTTTAGACCTAGTTAACTTCTTTCTCAAACATGGATGGTATCTTTCACCTCCATTCCTTCCTATGATCCAAAGTCCTTCCATGGTATTCACCTCTCTCCTTTGGAGGGATAAGTGATGATATCTAGGAAGTAGAACTTTTGAGGGAACCATTCCTTTGATGTTGAACCCTTATAGGTCACCTTTGGTGGTCAATAAGCAGTTTAACACCTTAGTTTATCCAGTTAAGTGATTTCCTCTAGTTTGAGTACCTTGAGAGATGTTGAGCTTGAGTTTGAAGATGAAGACGTCATTGAAGAATGTGGAAGAGGATGAATCCTTGGGCATTGCCATTCCAGCTGAAGCTTGAAGAGCAACAAGAGCAAGTTGCTACTTGAAGACCCCATGAAGATCCAGTAAAGACTGAATGAGAGGCTGAGGCTTGAAGAAAAGATTGAAGGATGAAGTTGATACTTCTAAGCGATTGGAGATTGATTCTGAAGAGCTGAAGCTTGAAGAACAAAGGAAGTTGATACTTACTTTGATACTTGGAGACCCTGAAGGGATCAAGTTGGTACTTGTGGTTACCAGTGAAGCCTGAAGGTGGAGCTGATTAAGGAGTTGAAGCTTGAAGAAGAAGATAAGTTGAAACTTGTTTTAAAGGGTTGAAACCTGGAAAAGCAAATTGATATTTGTCAAGAGTGATGGAAGTCTGAAGACTGAGTTGCTGTTGGAAGAGTTGAAGCTTGGAATTGAGAGAGGAGTTGATCTGCTTTCTTATCTTTTTCTTTGCTGTATTGATGTGTTTTGTTTGACTTGCTTGATGCATTAGAATAAGTCCATATCTAGACTAAGTAGAATCTAGGAGCATGATTGCACTAGAGGTTGAGTTGCTCCCTCTGCTTGTATTGTTACTGTGTGGCTTTGCTTGCGGGTATTCGGTAGAGCCCAGCTCCCTTGCCCATGTGGTTTGTTTTGCCTGATAGCATGCCTTTATTTCTTCTGTATGATTGCAGTTTACTGTTTGCTTGATAGCATGTTGTTTACCTTCAGTATGATTACTGTTATTCATTTTGGCTTGAGGTTGAGATGAGCTTGTGGAGGCTTAAGCCCCACACACATTTCCTCCCTCACTTGCATTGCATGCATTTTACTGTTTAAGCTGATGCTTTGTCTGTTTTGGTGTATCATTGACATGATCCCTTATGACTCTCACTTCCTTTGATAAGGAATTGATGATAGAACTGTAGGTTGAAACCTATGCATGACAACTTCTAGGAGTTCCCTGTTCAAACCTCAACCATAGGATGAATCCTTGGCATGACAACAGTAGGACTTAATAGTCTCCCTCCTAGTTGGGCCTGTTCTCTTCTCATCTCAAAACAGTTTAAGATACAGTAATCATGAATGATTTCTTTCGTATGTTACGAGCCTTAAGCTATCTGAGAAAGGATTGTGGGAGAGTTTCTTTTCCACTGTCTGGGTGTTTAGTATGGTACCCTTTGGGTGACATGCGACGCATTCATTCTCAGGTCATAGTCTTTAATGCGATTGAAATTGCAAACACAATAAAAAACACTTCTTCCGTAAAAGACAGGAAATAATGCGTAGTGTCCCGAACTACGTAAGCTCTGATCTCTCATACCTGTTGAGAGTATGTAGGCACAGTACTGATGTATTGGCGAGCTACCTTCCCCCATAACCCGTCGTAGGTCGAACTACGTTGACTCTGATTTCTCACTCTCTGATGAGAATACGTAGGCATAAAGCGCGACGCTTTGCCGAGTCGGTTTCTTTTCTGTTTCAGCCAGCCTTGATAGGTAGATAGATAAAACCAACCCGTCCAAGTAAACACAACAAGCGTGGATCCCATCGAGTACGATGGACGTGAGGGGTGCTAATACCTTCCCCTTGCGTAACCGACTCCCGAACCCAGACAATGGTTGCGACGACCTTGTCTTACCCATTTTTCGTCAGGTTTTTCCGATCGTTTCCTTTCCCGCCCCGAGGGATAAATAACGAAAGGTGGCGACTCTTCTGTTGTGCTGGCACCTTATTTTTGCATAAGCGACAGCTGGCGACTCTGCTGGGGATCGAACCCAGAATCTCTGGTTCTCCGGTTCCCCTGCGAGAGTCAATCCTAGCGCTTGTATGATTACTTGTTGGGTTGCGTTTATTTATCGCATTTTACTTCTCGCCTTTTATTTCCCGCATTTTATTTTCAGTATGATATGATATCTATGCTGTTGTGGGAGGGGCATTCTGATGAGTGAGAAGCCAGACCCAGGCTTGAGTGCACCATAGCATTAGTTGTGGAAATTAGTTGGCGTGTGCTTGCTTTGCAGGCACTAGTGTCTCATGAAATCCACGCTCAGACGAGGTTCTCTCGGTTGGCTTCTCTTTCAACCCTTTGGGTTGAGACGGTTGCTGGTTTGGTGGATTGTCGACTCTGGGGACCGATCATTTGTGATTCAGCCGAGTGAGACCGCTTCATAAGCTGGTGATGCCACACCTTCTAGGTATCGTATCACCCCTCTTGAATGTTTGTGACGCTGATGAACACATAGGATGCCGAACTTGAGTCAGTTTAGGTCCATACATGTGAGCAGGGTTGGGTTTATTGCAGGAAACCTTGACCTTCAGACTACCTGGTTTTCTTGACAGTGAATCAGTTTTGTTGGTACCGGAGGTTCTCATCTGCAGATATATGACTGTTCTTAATAGAGCAGGTTTTGATCAGAGGATCTTATCATCAGGTGTGTATCTGTTCTTGATAGAGCAGGTTTTGATCAGAGGATCTTATCATCAGGTGTGTATCTGTTCTTGATAGAGCAGGTTTTGATCAGAGGATCTTATCATCGGATGTGTACTTGTTCTTGACAGAGCAGGTTTATCACTGAGGTCTGAAGATCTCATTATCAGATGTTTGTTCCTGATAGAGCAGAGTTCTGGTTATTTGTTCTTGATAGAGCAGATTTTTGATTAGGGGTCTGAAGATCTCATCAGCAGATGTATGTTTGTTCTTGATAGAGCAGATTTTTGATCGGGGTATGAAGATCTCATCAGCAGCTGTATGTTTGACAGAGCAGATTTCTTGGTCCTACATCAGAGGTCCTTATTATCAGACATTTGTTCTTGACAGAGCAGAATTATGATCCTATGTATATGGCCCTATCAGATGGTTGTTCTTGACAGAGCAGATTTGTGGTCCGATACCAGGGTTTTCTTTTTATCAGATGCAGTGGTTGTTCTTGATAGAGCAAGATTATGGTTCTGTTGATACAGAATCTCCACAGCAGTTTCCTTGATCTCCTATTGCATGATTGCATTTTGCATTAGTTTGCATACTCATTTGCATTTCATTAACGTGTGTCTGTGTTACAGGTACCGTTTTCCCCAATCCATGATTTCTTGCCTCCTATTGTATTGTTATGGGCTCTCTGAGAAAGACCGTGGCTTACAAGTTCCCTGCCCCTGATGCGGTTAAGTTGACTGGTTTGATAGCTCTAGCAGATGATTCTGTGAGGGATGAGTTCAGAAAATCTTACGGCAGGTTGCTCAGTTTGGTTCATAAACCTTTTGCGTTCGAGGTGAATGGGTTGCACGCTCTACTGCAGTTCTATGACCCTCCGTTGAGATGTTTCACTTTCCAGGATTTTGTTCTCGCACCCACGCTGGAAGAGTATGCTGATTTGCTAGGTATGCCTATCAAGAGGCAAACGCCTTTTGTTCACATGGATGTTGAGCCTGATCTGGCTGGTTTAGCCCCTTCACTTCATCTGGACGCCTCCGAGTTGGTATCGACTAGTTGGAACAAGGTTCCCGGGTTCTCCTTGCAGTTCTTAGTGGGAAAGGCTCAGTAGTGCGCCAAAGACTGATGTTGGGTTGCATTCAATGCCATCCTCGCTCTGTGCATATATGGCATCATTTTGTTCCCCAACATGCCCGATTTTGTAGACTTTGATGCATTTCACATCTTCGCATCAGGGAATCCAGTCCCTACCCTGATCGGAGATGTCTACCATTCTATCCACTACAAAAACAAGAACAGGAGGGGGAAGAATGTCTTGTGCTGCGTACCCTTGCTTTATAAATGGCTTGATAGTCATTTGCCCAAGAGGGGTCCTTTTGTCTCGTCTGCAGCCACAACTGAGTGGCCCGAGCGTCTGATGAGTTTATCTGCAGAGGATATTGACTGGTTTGACAGAGATAGGTTGGGTGCTGAGGTGATCTTCAGTTGCAGCGGGTTTCCAAACGTGCCTTTGATAGGCAGGAAGGGCTGTATAAACTACAATCCATCGTTGCTGGTTCGACAGTTCGCGTATTCTTTGAGAACTCCGCCGAAGGATGAAGAGGTGCAGGAATCTCTGTACCTCACTGGTCTTCTGGAAGGGGATCTGTTATCCAAGCTTCAGCGCGCTTGGAATGGTATCAGTAAGCGAGGAAAGCCGTTGCTGGGAAGAAGCAACAATCAAGCCTACCCTCCGTACGTGACTTGGATCAGAGCCAGGGCAAATGCTATAGGGATGCCGTTTCCTCATGCCAAGCCAGAAAGCCCTCCAATGATTGAAGAGCCTACTACTGTGCCCATTCAGCAGCACAATCAGGTGTTAGCTGAGCGAGATGAATTGAAGCGGGCAAATGAGGAACTGGAGAAAGAGTTGGCTCAGCTCCGAAGCGAGAGGAACGAAGCCGTTCATTCTTTCAAAAGGAAAACAGAGCTGGTGAACCGGCTGGGGACAGACTTGACTAAGCAAATAGCCGAGCGTGAGCGCATGGGCCAAGACTTCAAAGCTGTCAATGACGTACTGGCTACGAAGAAGCAGCACTTGGACGAGGCATATCGGAGGATATCCAAGTTCAACCAGCACTGGAAGGCTTCCCTGGCCACCAGGAAAGAGCGGGAGGATAAGCTGATGCTACAGATCTCCAAGCTGGAAGCCCAGGTGAAGGACAATGAGAAGAGGTTTGAGGAGGAAACCGCCCGCAGATACGCCGCCGAAGGCCAGCTCAACAAAGCTCTCGCTAACCTGAAGGAGCGCAAGCTGACGTTTGAGTCCAAGAAGCGGAAGTTAGAAGATTGCTTCGGCGAAGGAGCATGGGAAGGTTCGGTCGAAGGTCTTCAGTATACCATTGTGCAGAGGGAATTACTCGTCGAGGGGTTGCTCACTCTGCCTGATCATCCGGAAACGAAGGAGTTGTTGGAAGAGTATCGCGCTCGTGGCCGTACTTGACTATTTGTATTCCTTTTGTTTTGATCATTGTTGTATGCTGACCATCACCAGGCTTGTTGGTTGAGGTCACGCTGTTGATTCATCTTGTACTCGCTGATGCTATGTACTGCCTTGATAGGCTTTCTTTATATATGAGATTGTTGTTTCCATGATTGGACTCGGACTTCTTCTTATTATTATCAGCACTGGCACTTAGGCACTAGGATTGGGGGAGATCTCCCTAACGCACAGACACACGCATGCATTTGCATGAAGCATCTGCATGACGAGCATTTCGTTGTTTTTCCTAACCCTTTTGTGTTTTACAGGTTGTCACAGGTTTTTTCAGGTTGTCCCAGGTTGTTTCCGGTGGTTCCAGGATTGATCAGAGACCTATTCACCGCTACCCGACTAGAGCTAATCAGACCAGAATCATGGAGCAAGTGCAAACTGATGTTCAGGAACTCCGCGAAAGGATGGATCGCTTCATGGAGCTCATGCAAGTGGTCGCCAATGGCCAGGATCAGCTCAGAACTTTGGTTCAGCCTTTGATTTCCAGGGTTGATAGCAACGGCATACTCCATGGTGGAACTGTGCCTACTCCTTCACCAGTTGAAACTCCACAGAATGGTGTTCCCATGGCCGGGGGCAACGGCAGTGCTAACGGCAATGCGATGGCCAACATAGGACTCAATACGAAGGGCGTCGGTAATGGGAGTCTGGGAGCTAACGTCAATATCGGGCCGGGCAACGGCAATGCAGGCGTCGGGAATCTGTTTGTGCCTCAGCCATGGCTAGAGGATCGTCAGGATGATGTGTTCTCTCAGAGAAGTGCTGAAGGGGAGCTGAATGCTGAAGCACGGCTTAGATTCAAAGCACTTGAAGATAAGATGAGAGATATCGAGAATCAGAATACTTTGGGCGTTGATATGTCCAAGCTGGGATTGATTGCTGATTTCAAGGTGCCTCCCAAGTTCAAGGTACCTGACTTTGAAAAGTATAAGGGCACCATTTGCCCTCGTGTCCACCTGAGGTCGTATTACAGAAAGATGTCTGCTCATTCCGAAGACGAGAAGTTGCTGATGCACTTCTTCCAAGACAGTCTCTCCGGACCATCCCTTGAGTGGTACATGGGTCTGGAGCCCACCAGTGTGCGCACATGGAAGGATCTAGCTGAAGCATTTGTGCACCACTACTAATACAATAGCGACTTGGCCCCGAACAGAGTCCAGCTGCAGAACCTGTCGCAGAGGAACAATGAAGGGTGTAAGGAATACGCCCAGCGGTGGCGTGAGTTGGCAGCCAGGGTTCAGCCGCCGATGGTTGAACGAGAGCTCGTGCAGATGTTTGTAGCCACCCTCCCAGGGGTTTACCATGAAAAGTTAGTCAGCGGTATGTCTGGGAAGTTCTCAGATCTCATTATCATGGGTGAGCACGTCGAGAATGGGATCAAGATCGGGAAAATTCAAGGTGAGTCATCCTCAGCGGGAGGAGGCGGAAAAAAACCTTATGCTGGCAAAAGGCGAGAAGGAGAGGCGAGCGCTGTGACCAACGCTCGAAGGAAGGGTAAAGGTCCTCACCAGCAAGTGGCCAGTATAAATATCCCGGCAGCTCCGCAGCAGCAGCAGCAGCAACCGAATCAACAGAGATATAGAAAGTATCAGAATCGGGCATCTTTGGCAAACCGTCACTTCGAGGCACCGCCCATGTCGTACGCGCAACTCTTGCAGACTTTGCTTCAGCTACAGTTGATCCAGAAAAGGACGATGGCTCCCTTGACAGGGGCACCTCCGCCAGGGTACGACGCGAATGCCACTTGTGAGTTCCACTCAGGGGCACCAGGCCACACAATCGAGAACTGCAAAGCCTTCAAGCATAAGGTGCAGGACATGGTGGATGCCAAGATCATCAACTTCTTCGATAATGTGCCAAATGTTACGAAGAATCCTATGCCGAATCATAGGGGAGGCGGAGTGAACGCCATTATCGAAGAAGAGGGTGCAGATCTGTTGACTGACGTCAAAGATCTGAAGACGCCGCTTAGCTTCGTTAAAGCTAAGTTGCTGAAAAGAGGGTTCTTTCCAGGTTGCAGAGAGCTATGTATGGACTGTGCCACACGTTCTGATGGATGTAAGCAGTTGGTAGAAGGAATTCAAAGTCTGATGACTGAAGGGATTCTACAGTTTAGCCGGAGGGCTGAAAGTGGATCAGGCGAGGTAGTGCTGAAGCAGGCCGATGAAGTCGCCACCATCACCATCCCTCGCCGGCCAATAACTATTTCTGCGCCCAGATCGCCCACAATTACTATCACCAAAGCTGGGTCGATACCCTTCGAAAGCACTAACGCCGTTCCGTGGCATTATGGGGCTGAAGTCTACTGCAACGGACAGAGGTTGGAGCTAGAACCGTACGGGTCGACTGTGGAGAACCTTGCGGGAGTCAGTGGTATCACTCGCAGCGGGAGAGTATTTGCACCACCAAAGGTCGTGGCGGATAAAGCGGTCAGAGCTGATGCGGCCGATAAAGGTAAAGGTAAAGTCGTTGAAGAGGTCCCGTGTGGGGCAGAAAAAGACTTGCTTGTTAAAGATGTCGAGGAGTTCATGCGGTTTATTAAAAAGAGTGACTACAAGATTGTAGATCATCTCCATCAGACGCCCTCAAAAATTTCCATTCTGAACTTGTTGTTGTGTTCTGAAGCACACCGCAACGCGCTGCTGAAGGTGTTGAACGCCGCGTATGTACCGCAAGAAATATCAGTGAATCAGCTAGAAGAGGTCGTAGCCCACGTAAATGCTGGAAATGGGCTAGGGTTCACAGACCTAGAGCTAACGCCTAAAGGGAGGGATCACAATAGCGCCCTGCACATCTCGATAGAGTGTAGGGGCACAATTATGTCGCACGTGTTGGTGGACACGGGTTCGTCACTTAATGTTCTTCCGAAGAAGGCATTAATGAAGTTGGATACTCGTGGAGTGATCTGCACACCCAGTGATCTGGTTGTGAAGGCGTTCGACGGAACTAAACGCAACGTTTTCGGGGAGGTGACCCTGCCGATCCAAGTCGGGCCGGAAACGTTTGACGCGGTCTTTTATATTATGGACATCATGCCTGCCTACAGTTGTCTCTTGGGCCGGCCGTGGATCCATGCTGCTGGTGTCGTGACCTCTACGTTGCACCAAAAGCTCAAATATGTTGTTGGAGGAAGCGTCGTAACCCTTTGTGGCAAGGAAGACATAATGGTGAGCCATTTGTCGTCCTTCAAGTATGTGGAGATGGATGGCGAAATCCATGAGACTCTTTGCCAAGCGTTCGAAGCTGTCAAGGTGAAAGACGTAGATCCTGTGGTCACAGAAAAGCAAGAGATGACCCTCTCCTTGTTCAAGGAAGCTCGGGCCGCTGTCCAAGCCGGATCTACCCCAGGCTGGGGGCACATTTTGGAGATACCTAACAAGCAGGACAAGTTTGGGTTGGGATATTCTCCTGGAGCTGAAGCTTCTTCTTCTTCTAGCAGTGCGTCCCGAGGTAAAGGGCCGATCCAGTTTACACGTGGCGGAGTAATATTCGAAAGCATCAACGCGGTGTCTGAAGACAGCGGGGATAGCGACTGTGACCTCAACTCTTGGATCCAGCCAAGCAAGCCAGGCGAGGGCCTCAACAATTAGTCCGTCAAGGATATCATCCAGATGACAAGCGAAGAGTAATGATTTACTTTTTCCAATCATTGTACAACCCTATGTCCTACCCGGGGCATAGTGGTTTTATTGTCAGGGCCTTGTTGGATTATGTACTTGCATTTTGTTAATAAATCAAAGGCGTTTTCTTCGTATTCAAATATTGTGTTCTCTGTTATTCCTGTTTTATATTTGTTTTGAAAAACAATAAAATGGCAATGGGGTTTGTGCTAACCTGCGCATCCTTGTTTTAAACTTAACCCTTGTTATTGCAGGATCCACATAACAGATGACATCGACTCTGGACCTTCTACGACTCACTTCGACTTCGATTGCCCGATCTATCAAGCCGAAGAAGAGATTGATGAAGACGAAGACCTTCCTGAAGAGTTGGCCCGCTTGTTGAAACAAGAGGAGAAAATTATTCTGCCTCATGAGGAGGAGATTGAGATCGTGAATCTGGGTTCTGAAGAGCTCGTCAGAAACGTCAGGATAGGGGCTGCATTGCAGGGTGATGTCAAGCAGAGATTGGTCGAGATGCTAAGAGAGTATAGTGACGTCTTTGCTTGGTCATACGAAGATATGCCCGGACTTGACATGGACATCGTGGTCCACCACTTGCCGCTGCGAGAAGATTGCCCTCCCGTTAAGCAGAAGCTTAGGAGGACGAGACCAGATATGGCCGTTAAGATCAAAGAAGAAGTGCAGAAACAGCTTGATGCTGGCTTCTTAGCGGTCACTACTTACCCTCCGTGGGTCGCCAACATAGTGCCTGTACCGAAGAAGGACGGTAAGGTACGCATGTGCGTCGATTATCGGGATTTGAATAGGGCGAGCCCTAAAGATGATTTCCCGCTGCCTCATATCGATGTGTTGATCGACAACACAACCCAGTTCTTCGTGTTTTCGTTCATGGATGGCTTCTCCGGTTACAATCAGATCAAGATGGCGCCGGAGGACATGGAGAAAACGACGTTTATCACTCCCTGGGGAACGTTTTGCTATAAGGTAATGCCTTTCGGTCTGAAGAACACAGGGGCCACTTACCAACGAGCAATGGTAACTTTGTTTCATGACATGATTCATCATGAGATTGAAGTCTATGTTGATGACATGATTGCGAAGTCCCAAACGGAGGAGGGACATCTGGTCAATTTGCTGAAGCTTTTTGGGAGGCTTAGGAAGTTCAGGTTGAGGCTGAATCCTAACAAATGTACTTTCGGAGTACGGTCCGGAAAGTTACTGGGGTTTATCGTGAGCGAACGAGGCATCGAGGTTGATCCTGCGAAGATTAAAGCCATACAAGAAATGCCAGTGCCAAAAACAGAAAAAGAAGTTCGTGGTTTCTTGGGCCGAATAAACTACATTGCAAGGTTTATCTCTCAGCTCACGGCCACGTGTGAACCGATGTTCAAGCTTTTAAAGAAAGATCAGGCGATTACCTGGAATGAGGATTGCCAGAAGGCATTTGATAAGATAAAGCAGTATCTTCAGGAACCTCCGATCTTGATACCCCCAGTGGCTGGACGGCCTCTAATCATGTACTTGACAGTTCTTGAGAATAGTATGGGGTGTGTTCTCGGTCAGCACGACGAGACGGGCAGAAAGGAGCATGCCATTTACTATTTGAGCAAAAAGTTCACTGACTGTGAATCTCGTTACTCGATGCTGGAGAAGACGTGTTGTGCACTAGCCTGGGCTGCCAAACGTTTACGACAGTACATGCTCAATCACACCACCATGCTAATTTCGAAGATGGATCCGATCAAGTACATCTTCGAGAAGCAAGCTCTTTCGGGAAGGATTGCCAGATGGCAAATGGTGTTAACAGAATATGATATTCAGTACGTTTTCCAGAAGGCCATCAAGGGTAGCGTATTGTCTGATTACCTTGCCGAACAGCCGATCAAAGATTACCAGCCGATGAAATTTGAATTCCTTGATGAGGATATTATGTTTCTCAAAGCGAAGGATTGCGATGAGCCGTTGCCCGACGAGGGGCCAGATAGGAAGTTCCAGTGGAAATTGATATTTGACGGGGCGGTTAATTCCTACGGAAGTGGCATAGGGGTGGTCATCACGACTCCCCACGGATCCCATATCCCGTTCACTGTGAGACTGACGTTTCCAGTCACCAATAATGAAGCGGAGTACAAAGCATTCATCATGGGTCTAGAAGAGGAGATTGATTTGAGAATCAAGAACCTAGACGTATATGGTGACTCGGCGCTTGTGATCAACCAAATTAAAGGGGAGTGGGAGACTCGTCAATCGAATTTGGTGCTGTACATGAACTATGCCAGAAGGCTGCTTCCGTTCTTTGATCGGACGGAACTCCATCATGTGCCCAGAGCAGAAAATCAGATGGCTGATGCCTTAGCCACGTTGGCTTCAATGTATAAAGTCAATTTTTGGAATGAGGCTCCAAGAATTGTCCTTTCTCGTCTTGATAGACCTGCATTCGTCTTTGCGATCGAGGAAGTTGCCGACGGTAAGCCATGGTTCCATGACATCTAGACCTTCCTTATGACTAAGGAGTATCCTGCGGGTGCGTCAACCCAGGATAAGAAGACTCTGAGGAGGCTGTCTGGAAATTTTTATCTCAATCCTGATGGAGTTTTGTATAAAAGAAACAACAATCTCGTGCTACTCAGATGTGTAGATGAGAAAGAGGCGAGTATGCTCATGGAAGAAGTCCATGAAGGCACATTTGGTACGCACGCCGGCGGGCATGCTATGACAAGAAAGATCCTGAGAGCAGGATATTACTGGCTGACGATGGAATCAGATTGCTTTAAATTCACGAAGAGATGTCATAAATGCCAGATTTATGTTGATAAAGTTCATGTGTCGCCGTGCCCGATGAATGTCATGTCCTCCTCGTGGCCGTTCTCCATGTGGGGCATCGACATGATAGGCAAGATCGAGCCCACTGCATCTAACGGTCATCGCTTTATTCTAGTAGCTATCGACTACTTCACCAAGTGGGTGGAGGCAGCCTCGTATGCTAATGTGACCAAGCAGGTGGTGGCTAAATTCATAAAGAGGGATATCATCTGTCGTTACGGAATTCCCGAGTGGATCATTACTGATAATGGTTCAAATCTGAATAACAAGATGATGAAGGAGCTGTGCCAGAGTTTCAAGATTGAACACCACAACTCATCTCCTTACCGGCCGAAGATGAATGGCGCCGTTGAAGCAGCCAATAAGAACATAAAGAAGATTGTTCAGAAGATGGTTGTGACCTACAAAGATTGGCACGAGATGCTGCCATTTGCACTGCACGGTTATCGTACGACGGTACGTACGTCGACCGGGGCAACTCCTTTCTCCTTAGTGTACGGTATGGAAGCAGTCCTACCGTTAGAAGTGGAGATCCCTTCTTTACGAGTTTTGGTTGATGTGAAACTCGACGAGGCAGAATGGATTACGAACCGACTGAACCAACTCAGCCTGATGGACGAGAAGAGGTTAGCATCGATTGCGTATGGTCGTCTGTACCAAAGCCGAATGAAGAAAGCTTATGATAAGAAGGTGCGTCCTAGAAGCTTTCAGACGGGTGATCTCGTCCTGAAGAAGATTCTTCCTCCACACTCCGATCACCGGGGCAAGTGGACCCCCAATTACGAAGGTCCGTACGTCGTCAGCAAGGTCTTCTCGGGAGGAGCTTTGTTGTTATCCACGATGGATGGTGAAGATTTTGCATCCCCGGTGAACGCGGATGCAGTTAAAAAATACTTTGCTTAAAAGCGACCCGCTGGACAAAAAAAAGAGAGTCCAGGAAAAAAAGGGGCATCCCGGCGAACCATAAAAAATGAAAAAGGTTCGGGCAAAAATTAGGGATATAAATTGAAAAGATGTACACCCGCAAAGTCGAAAACCCGGATGGGCGACTTTGGAAAAAAAGGGGTATCCCGGTGAACTGAAAACCCGCAAAGGGCGGTTCACGCAAAAGTTAGGGATTTGAAAAAGCAAATGACTGTGTTCCGTGTATGGACTTTCTTTGTTTAGTGGTTTGGAAGACCTGAGGGCCGTTTATCTGAATCAATCTCTTCTGAAGCTGAAGCGTCGGAGAAGTATCGAAGTCGAGTGGGTCATAGAGGGATCAACTCATGGTGTTCATCTACGCCTCGTTGTCGACATTTGTATATACTGATGTATATTTATGTTTTATTTTTGCGCAGCTTCCTCATTCCAGGAGCTTGCATCTGTTGTAAAACATTTTTACCCATTCAGGGGTTCGTTATCAATAAAATGTATACTATTCAGCAATTCTGTTTGTCTGTTTAGCATTTACCTGTTTTGTTTGCGAAAAAGAACGCCGATGTTTTTTTATAAAATGCGCATACATAAACTTACTGGCCTAGGCCACTGATTGTTGAAACAATGAATTACTTGAACATTGTCACGAGATAATAACCTTGATAGGTCCCTTTGAGAAGGGTATCTTGTCTGTTTGTTTGTGTTGTTACAGGTGTAGCATATTCCAGACAGTGCGTCGTGCGCATCCAGAAGCAGGATGATTCCTCCTTCTCCAGCAAAGTTCAGCAGCCTCGCCCCGCAGAGTCTGAACCCGAGATCGTGAGCATTGATATGCCTCCCCAGGCAGAGAGGATTCTCTCCCCCAATCAGATGCATCCTGAAGGAACGTCATCTCCTCAGCTGAGTTAGGCGATGAAGCACGTGTTCATCCCCCAGCACCGGGTCACAAGTACAGGTCTCGTAGGAAACTATTCGTTCACTGAAGTGTGCAGCAACTGATGGTGCAAGAATGAAGTCTCCAGCGGAATTGGGATTCCCCACCAGAGTCGTACTCTCTCCAACAAGCAGAATTGGTTTTCCCCGGTGGAGTGTTGAATAGCTGATGCTGCATTTCCCCACCGGAGTCGTTATTCCTAGGGAAGTAGCCGTGAAGGCCATGCAGTCTATTCCCGCGATTGACATCGCTTTCCCTCAGCAGGTCCAGGTTCTCGTAGAGCTTTGTTTCCCTGCAGCAGTCAACTGAAGTTGTTTCCCCTGCAGCAGTTAACTGAAGTTGAGTCCCCTGCGGAGTCCAATTGAGATTGGCGTGACCTTGTTCTCCTCAGCAGGATGATTCCTCTATCGGAGTAGTTCTTTCTCCTTGACAGGAGGATGCCCCCTCGGCATTTATTTTGCTGACGGGATCGCATCATTGTGCATGACTGCATAGCATTTATCATAAACGCATAGCATTTCCACCGTGTGGAGCATTGCGCCATTGCCGAAGCATATGCATAATAAACATGATCTAGGTTGTTACCATTCTTGTTTTACAGGTGTTCCGCCGCAGAATTGATTGCTCAGGATGATTCCTGACATTCTCCCCAATGAAGCCGCTTGCTCAAGATGATTCTTGAAGCCCCCAGCAAAGTCTTCGGTTCAAGATGATTCTTGAATTCCCCAGCAGGGCGTTTGCTTAAGATGATTCTTAAGATCCCCAGTGCAGTCGCCAGAGTGGTTGCTCAAGTTGATACTTAGAGTCCCCGGCAGAGTGTTTGCTCAGGATGATTCCTGAAAGCTCCAGCATGGTTATCGGTTCAAGATGATTCTTGAAGTCCCCGACGGAGTTATTTGTCCTAGATGATTCTTGAAGTCCTCAGCAGAGTCGATTCATCCAGAATGATTTCTGGATCCCCGAAGCGGAGTTACTTGATAGTTCTCCAGAATTCCCAGCGGAGATGCGTCATCCCCAGCAGGTTTCTAAACAGCGAAGTTGAAACTTCCCCTGAAGACTTCATGATTGAAGTCGGACCGTGTTAATGAAGCAATTCTCTCAGCTGATGCAGAGTGCCTGATGGCAGAGGTTTGGATATTCCCAATTGGTTCATGATTGACCAAGAATTCTATTCCCGACTTGCTGATGAAGTCCGGCTGATGCCCGACAGTTTTCTTCGAATGCCTGATGGCATGATCAACATGATTGTTGACCTGATGAAGTCTGGCTGATGCCCGACATTTTCTTTGAATTCCTGATGGCATGATCAACCTGATGGTTGACCTGATGAGTCCCGAGGAATCGTGATGCCGGATGGCATGATCGACCATGTATTACCGGTTGCCGTGTGACCAATTCTCCAGCTAGTTGCCGTGCAGCTATTATTTCAGTCTTCAAAGATTTGTTCCCGGCAGAGTATCGTGTACTTGGGCAGTTGGCAAATTTCCGGGTTTATCGGTATTCAACCGTCTCGCACCTTGATTGGCTGAGAGGCGTTCACTCCTCACCCAGTCAGGTTCAAGCCGTTTGAATAGGGGCAGCTGTTGCACCCCAAAATTTGACCAACATTTCAAGAGGTATGATTACCAATCAAGAGCTATACAAGACTTGGAAGCTAGCCAAGGTTGTTCAAGTGTTCAAAGGTTGATACCCTTGTCAGAGAATTTAAGAGATCCTCAGAGAGATTGGTTGAAACCAAGGGTGTATGCCTCATAACTTGAGAGTTGTGGGAGCCCCTCAGATGATTCTGAGGCTATAAGGATGGACTTGAAGTTTTGAGAGAGCTTATGAGATGTCTTGAAAGCCATCATGAAGCCTATAAAGGTCATTGTGTAAGAATAAGAAGACTCAGCCATGAATGGTGGAATTAGGGTTTGACTGGGTCAACCCTAGGTCAACTGATGATTTAGAGAGGGTTGAGACCTAATCCAAGATCCATGTGATCATGGATTGATGCATTGAGATGCTATAAGGATGATTCCTAGACCAACTCATCATGATTGAAGAGTTTGAGAAGTTTTAAGCTAGGGTTTCTAAGGCTTGACAGTGTAAAATCCCCTAGTTTAATCCCTATCTTCAAGGCAGTTTAGCTCAAGATTTGATTGTCATCTCATCTTACCCCCAACATGAATGTTGTAGAGCTTGTTCTTAGCTTTAATTTGAGTACTAGAAGTCCTTGATAGGATTTGTAGAGCTCAAGTTATGACTTTAATAAGTTACAGGTCATCTGAGGTATGTGAATCTGGGTCCTTGTAAGTCACCCAACTTGCATCCAACTTTTGCCCAAGTAGGATGATTCCTATGAATTTTTGGCCAACATGAATGTTGTTCCTCATCTTCTTCTCTTTCTAGAGAGTACTAGAAGTCCTTGATAGGATTTGTAGAACTCAAGTTATGACTTTGACAACTCAAGGGCATTTTGGTCATTTGGATATTATAGGTCATTTCAAGCAGTGTTTTAAAAACCGGACCGGTCATCGAACCGGTGAGGGTACTAGGTCACTGGTTTATCGGTTGAACCACTGGGTCACTGGTCAAACCGCATGACTAAATCTGATTAAACCGGATAACTCGGTTGAATAGACCTGTCATTATATAGATATAAAACCGGTCAAACCGGATGATTCAGTTTCTAAAAAAATATAACTAGTACTTAAATTTTTTGAAAATATTATATCATAAATTCACAAGTACATAATTTAAATTTAAATTTTAAACAAATGTATCACACATAATAAAATAATACAAAATTACAAAATAATTGTAGCATAATCTAATTTTAAACAATTTTTTTTTTTAATTTTTATAACTTTTGCATTTAAATTTTAATTAAAAAATAAAAAATGCATTAGAATCGGTCCAATCCTAAACTCGGTTTTTCCTGGTCCAACCCGATTTTTCCCGATTTTTACCGATTTAATGACACAGACGATTGAACTACTAAACCAGACCGGTTACTAGACCGGTTTCCGGTTCGACCGGTCCGACCGGCCGGTCCGGTTCGGTTTTTAAAACACTGATTTCAAGCATAAGGCCATATCTCCTATTTCCAAGCTTCAAATGGAAAAATCTTCAACATCAAACTTGCTTAGAATGATGTTTTAAGGCTAGTAGGGAGGTCATGATATGTTGAAAAGGCTTTTAGCAAAAAGTGGTAAAAATGACCTAAAATGGAGGTATAAGTTAAATAAGTTCAAATTGGAAATTGGAAATCCCAAGTTACACATCCAAACCATGGCATATAATAGGTCATTTTGACTCTAAAAGACATTCTAAAAACAATGGTTCAGCCACGTTTTTGAATTGAGGCCTAAATCATGGGGCTGCTTTGGAAATTGGTTGCTTGCATCCTAAGGTTCAAATGCAAAACATAAGGAAAGGTAAGGAACAAGCTAGATATGCATCTCAACACATCCTATATCTCATTTAAGGATAATTTCAAGTCAGTTACAAGGGTTGCAAAGGCTATGGCATGAGATGAGGCATGAGATGAGTTGAAACCATAAACTCATGACATGAGAATCCCAATTTCTCATTGGATGGTTCCAGATGGTTCTAGATGATTCTAAACCACTCTATATAATGTATAGAACTTGCTCGGATGCAAGGTTGGTGAGAGATTTGAGAGAAGAGAGAGTTAGCCATTTCACTTGCTTCCATTGCAAGTTAAAAGCAAAATCCACATTCTGATTCAATTCCATTCATTCTTTCAATCTAAACACATTCCTCTGATCATAGTGAAGCTGTGCAGACCAATTTGAGAGCAAAACCATGGAGATTTGAAGAGTTGGCATTTGGATTTTCAAGATTGCAAGTCACCATCGAATTCTGAGATTCAAGCATTCTCCATCAAAACTTTTGCAAACAGTAGCAAGATCATCATTCAAGGATCGATTCTGAAGAGTTTGAAGGCTTGCAGTGAAGGTTTACACCATCTGTTAATCAAGATTCAACAGGTTAGTAACTTTTCTTCTACACCATGATTTAGGCATAATTAGCAAGAATTGTTAGGTTAGAACGGTTAGAGACCAATAGGGGATGGATTCTGAGAAGTTTGAGAGCAATTGGTGAGGTTTTAGTGGATGACACCATTTTTGTTTGGATCAAGAACTCAAGATATGGTGAGCTATAGCATGAATTAGATATCAAGAATCAATCAGTGTGAGTTGGTGATCAATCTGAAGTAATTAATTGCAAGAATTGTTGAAGTTGATGTCTGAGTATCTCTTTGATCTTGGATCGGGTTTAGAGATTTAGGATGTTTCAATTGATTTCAAGGCCATGGTTAGATTCAGGGTGAAATTCTGGGCAGGTTAGGGTTTTGAATTTCAATTTTTCATGGAGAATTGATGAGGTTCGAGTTTGATGAAGATAGAGCTTGAAGCTCTGCTTCCATGGATGTTTCAGTTAGAACCCTAGCTGGAGGAAGAAGAAGAAGGCGTGGCCATTAGATCATGTTAGACTCATTGACTGAGTGGGAGATCCAAGGGATGAGATTCAATTTCATTTGGAGAGGGAAGTATGAAGGCACCCCAAAATGCATCGTTTCATTAAAAGGGGGATTGGGCTGGATTGATATTCATACCCCACTTTCATGGCCCATTGGTTTTTGAATTGCATTTGGTTACTTTCTGCACCATTTCTTTTTCATTTTCTTTATATTTTTGATTTAATTTCTGATTGAATTTTGGGCCTAGCGCTTATACTAATTGCACCCCCATTTTGAGCCCATTCATAAAATGAACTGAACATAGTTGCTATCTGCACCAAACATTTCATATTTTAATTTCTTTTTCTCCCATTTTCATTAATATTTGAAAAATCATAATAAATAGAAAATTAATGATTTTTGCATGGGGATTTTTTCTCCCATTTCATGTTCATGTCTAGAAAATTATAAAATCATAATATTGGCATTTCATGCATTTTTAATATTTTTTGTGTATTTTCTCTTTTAATAGCATTTTAATTCTTTTATGTTGATACATGGTTTTGTAGAATTTTGTTTAGCTAGTTTCCTTCATATTTTTAGGATATTCTTTTTAGGATAGTTAGATTAGGACTTTAGCTCCCCTATGGATTTATTCCATTATTTTGTGATGAATTTTTGATTAGTTTTGCTTAGATGACTTTAGGTTGTGTAGAATTAGGTCAATCCTTAACATAGGTCCACAATAACACTAGAATTTTGGGTTTCTAGGTCAAGTTAGACATTGGGGAATATAGGGTATTAAGGGTAGGTATATAGGATCCCTTAGAAATTATATTAGATTTTAATATAATGGTATGCTATTTTTAGATGATTTTTGTAGTTGATGATTGTTTGTGTTGCCCTTGTGGGCTTGTATTTTTTGTTTGCTTTGCTTTGTGGGCTTGGTGAGCTTGGTATTGCTTTGAGGAGCATTGAGGAGCATAGTAGAAGACTTGGAGATTGATTGAGGAGCTTGAGAGCTTGATCTTGTTTGTTTTGTTGTTGTTTTAGGGTTAGGGATTAGGAAGAGTTTAGACCTAGTTAACTTCTTTCTCAAACATGGATGGTATCTTTCACCTCCATTCCTCCCTATGATCCAAAGTCCTTCCATGGTATTCACCTCTCTCCTTTGGAGGGATAAGTGATGATATCTAGGAAGTAGAACTTTTGAGGGAACCATTCCTTTGATGTTGAACCCTTATAGGTCACCTTTGGTGGTCAATAAGCAGTTTAACACCCTAGCTTATCCAGTTAAGTGATTTCCTCTGGTTTGAGTACCTTGAGAGATGTTGAGCTTGAGTTTGAAGATGAAGACTTCATTGAAGAATGTGGAAGAGGATGAATCCTTGGGCATTTCCATTCCAGCTGAAGCTTGAAGAGCAACAAGAGCAAGTTGCTACTTGAAGACCCCATGAAGTTCCAGTAAAGACTGAATGAGAGGCTGAGGCTTGAAGAAAAGATTGAAGGATAAAGTTGATACTTCTAAGCGATTGGAGATTGATTCTGAAGAGCTGAAGCTTGAAGAACAAAGGAAGTTGATACTTACTTTGATACTTGGAGACCCTGAAGGGATCAAGTTGGTACTTGTGGTTACCAGTGAAGCCTGAAGGTGGAGCTGATTAAGGAGCTGAAGCTTGAAGAAGAAGATAAGTTGAAACTTGTGTTAAAGGGTTGAAACCTGGAAAAGCAAATTGATATTTGTCAAGAGTGATGGAAGTCTGAAGACTGAGTTGCTGTTGGAAGAGTTGAAGCTTGGATTTGAGAGAGGAGTTGATCTGCTTTCTTATCTTTTTCTTTGCTGTATTGATGTGTTTTGTTTGACTTGCTTGATGCATTAGAATAAGTCCATATCTAGACTAAGTAGAATCTAGGAGCATGATTGCACTAGAGGTTGAGTTGCTCCCTCTGCTTGTATTGTTACTGTGTGGCTTTGCTTGCGGGTATTCGGTAGAGCCCAGCTCCCTTGCCCATGTGGTTTGTTTTGCCTGATAGCATGCCTTTATTTCTTCTGTATGATTGCAGTTTACTGTTTGCTTGATAGCATGTTGTTTGTTAGAACACAGATTGGTTCTTAATAATAACTCTTTGTTTAGATGATAACTGTTAGGAAATTTTATATTTAAGAATTATATACTCTAAAATTTGTTTGAGAGTTTTACTGCAGATTGAAATGAAATTAACTCTCTAGAAGCAAATCTGTATTGTATACAAGAAGTTATCCTGACTCTGAAGCGCCATATGCATCTTACAGAAGATTCTGATTGCTGTTTACAGAAGATCCTAAGCGTAGTCTCCAGAAAGATCTGAAGCAAGAAGCTCCAGAAGATTTTGAAGCTAGTCAGAAGCATCTGAAGCTTAGAAGAATATTGTATGAAGAGTTTCTCAAAGCATAATTTCTATAGAAGTTTCTGAAAGTACTAACGCTGCCAAGTACTGAAGATCTGTGTCAAATATGCTCTGATGATCAACACGCTGAAAGCACACATGTTGCAGAAGACTCTGATACAGCAAAGTTCTGAACATCATTAGAAGACTCTGATCTATTCAGACTCTGAAGAACTTGCTGAAAACTGAAGAAGAAATATTCAAAGATTATATCCGTTGGAGTATATCAACGTCTCTTTCCTCATTTGTGCTAGACACAATAACACAGACAAAAAGGATTTTTCTGTGTTATCTACTTCTAGGAAAGGTCACTTGATGTGAAGACAAAAAGGCTCAGACCTTTTTGGGACTCTCTTTTCAACGCTCAGCTTCCTTGGATCAGCTGCCTATAAAAGGAAGTCTCCACCAAATTCTTCAGTTACACAATTTGCTGAAAAGAAATCATATTATTCAAGCTCTCATTCTTTCATATTCTTCTTAGAATTTCTTGTACTTAAACTTAAGAGAAAAACCACTGTTGTGATAAAAGCTTTATAGAAGCATTAATACTCTTGTATTTGATTTACATTGATTGTAAAGGTTTTTCCTTAAGAGGATTCAGTTGGAATCAGTAGCTCTTGAGAAGACTAAGAACAGTTGTTCTTAGGTGTTACTATTGTAATCAGTTTGATTAAATAGTTGATTAAGTCCTTGTTGAGAAAGGCAAATCACTCTAGGAAGGGTGGACTGGAGTAGTTGTTTTAAACGAACCAGGATAAAATTAATTGTGTCATTATTTTTAAAGTCTTAATCTTTCATACTTATTCAACCCACCCCCCCCCCCCCCCCTTCTAAGTATTATCTCACCTTCAGTTGGCATCAGAGCGGTTCTGTGTGTGCTACCACTTAACAGTGTCAGTAAAGATCCAGAGAGAAATACTTTGATATATATTTATTTGTTACAATGGCTGATAATTCAATATCCAATATTAACAATAAATATGAAGAAAGGGATATGATCAGCACCAAACCTCCAATGTTTGATGGGGAGAAATTTGACTACTAGAAAGACAGAATTGAGAGTTTTTTCCTAGGATATGATGCTGATCTATGGGATCTAGTCATAGATGGATATGTCCATCCCACAGATGGGAATGGCAAGAAGATTGACAGAAAATCTATGACAGATGCTCAGAAGAAAGATTTTAGAAATCATCACAAAGCCAGGACTATATTATTGAATGCAATTTCACATACTAAGTATGAAAAAATTACAAACAGGGAAACTGCTTTTGATATGTTTGAATCCCTAAAAATGACTCATGAGGGAAATTCTCAAGTTAAGGAGACAAAAGCTCTGGCTCTGATCCAGAAGTATGAGGCCTTCAAAATGGAAGACTCTGAATCTGTTGAAGCCATGTTCTCCAGATTTCAGATACTCACTGCTGGGCTGAAAGTTCTGGACAAGGGATACTCTACATCAGATCACGTAAAGAAAATCATCAGAAGTCTGCCTACCAGATGGAGACCAATGGTGACTGCCTTGAAGATGGCTAAAGATCTGAACAAGATCTCTCTAGAAGAACTCATCAGCTCACTGAGGAGCCATGAGATTGAGCTTGAGGAAGATGAACCTCAGAAGAAAGAAAAAGGTAAATCTGTTGCATTAAAATCTAACAAAACTGCTAAAGCTTTGCAGGTCATTCAAGAAAGCTCTGAAGAATCGTCTTCTGAAGAAGAAGATGAGTTATCCATGCTGTCCAGAAGGATCAACAGACTCTGGAAGCACAAAGGAAAGAAGTTCAACAACTTCAGAAGATCTGATAACAGAAAGGAATCTTCTGGACACAGAAGATCTGCCAAGAAAGAAGTTGTGTGCTATGAGTGCAAAGAACCTGGGCACTACAAGAATGATTGCCCCAAACTTCAGAAAGAAAAACCCAAGAAGAAGTTTAACAAAAAGAAGAAGGTTCTGATGGCAACATGGGATGACTCAGATGAATCTGAATCATCTTCTGAATTAGAAGAAGAATGTGCTAATGTTGCACTGATGGCCAGCATAGAGGATCAAGAGGAAGGTACCTCATGATATGAATCAGATTATGAATCTGATGATGACGCAGAAGAGGTAATGGCTAAACTTACCAAAGAAGAACTTACAAAAGTTTTAACAGAAGTTCTTAAAATTTATAACAATATCATACTCAAATACAAGAAGCTGAAAAGCAATCTTGAATCTGAGATTGATCTTCTGAAAACAGAACTTGTTGAGCAAAAAGAAATAAATCTGAAAATCAAAAATGACTTTGAAATAACTCAACAAGAATCTGAATCTGAGACTAAGTCATGTGAAAACATTTTAGAAAAATATGACTCTAGCTTTCAGAGATTTCTTACTAAGAGCATAGACAGAAGCAAGATGGCTTCTATGATCTATGGTGTTAGTGGAAACAACAAAAGAGGTATTGGATATGAATCTTCATCTGGAAGCAATCCAAAACCTGTTGACAAAATTTTTATCAAGAAGACACCTCTGTATTCTCAATTTAAATTTGGTCACTTAAATGACATTAAACACACAAGCTCTGAGAAGAATACTTATGTGTTTAAACCCAAGGCAAGTCAGAATAAACATTATGTTGAAAAATAGAAGTTTAGACAAACCTACAAACCAACTAACCCCAAAGGACCCAAGAAGATCTGGGTACCTAAAAACAAAATAATTCATGTTGCAGATGTTCTTAGCAGCAAGGTCAGGACGCCAATCATGGTACCTGGACTCTGGATGCTCACGACACATGACAGGAGAAAAGTCTATGTTCCAAAGCCTGGAACTTAGATCTGGAGGTGACGTGAAGTTTGGAGGGAACCAGAAGGGCAAGATCATTGGATCTGGCACTATTGGAAATGGTAAACTTCCCTCTATTACTAATGTTTTACTTGTTGAAGGGTTAAAGCATAAGTTATTGTCCATAAGTCAATTAAGTGACAATGGTTATGATATTACCTTTAATCAAAAATGTTGTAAAGCTATTAATCAAAAGGATGGCTCTATCCTATTTAGTGGTAAGAGGAAAAACAACATTTACAAAATAAATCTTTCAGAACTTAAAGTTCAAAATGTTAAATGCCTCTTGTCTGTAAATGAAGAGCAATGGGTCTGGCACAGAAGATTGGGCCATATTAATATGAGACGTATATCTCAGATTAATAAACTTAATCTTGTCAGAGGACTCCCTAATCTGAAGTTCACTTCAGATGCTCTTTGTGAAGCATTCCAGAAAGGGAAGTTTTCAAAAACATCTTTCAAATCAAAAAATGTTGTTTCTACTTCTAAACCACTAGAATTACTTCATATTGATCTGTTTGGACCAGTGAAAACTGCATCCATCAGAGGCAAGAAGTATGGGTTAGTCATTGTTGATGACTTTAGTAGATGGACATGGGTAAAGTTCTTAAAACACAAGGATGAGTCACATTCTGTGTTCTTTGACTTCTGCAAGCAAGTCCAGAATGAAAAGAATTTCAAAATTATAAAAGTCAGAAGTGATCATGGTGGTGAATTTGAAAATAAATATTTTGAAAAATATTTTTCTGAAAATGGCATTGCTCATGATTTTTCCTGTCCTAGAACTCCACAACAGAATGGGGTTGTAGAGAGGAAAAACAAAACTTTGCAAGAAATGGCCAGAACCATGATCAATGAGACAAATCTGGCAAAACATTTTTGGGCAGAAGCAATCAATACAGCCTGTTACATTCAGAACAGAGTGTCTGTTAGACCTCTTCTGAAGAAGACTCCTTATGAACTGTGGAAGAACAAAAAGCCCAACATTTCATATTTTCATCCTTTTGGATGTATTTGCTATATGTTAAACACTAAGGAAAATCTGAGCAAGTTTGATTCCAAAGCACAGAAGTGTTTCATGCTTGGATATTCTGAACGCTCTAAAGGCTACAGAGTATACAACACTGAGACACGGATTGTGGAAGAATCCATTCATGTCAGATTTGATGATAAGCTTGGCTCTGAAAAGCCAAAGCAGTTTGATAACTCTGCAGATAGGGAAGTAGTCTTTATTGACTCTGAAGTTCCAGAAGCAGACAAAATTCAAGTGAAGGAACCAGAAGCAACTCCAGATGCTACTCCTTTAACTTCTCAGATGAATAATCTAAACATTTCTGAAGAGTCAACTATTAGAGGATCATCATCCAGAATTAAAGCTTCTCATCCAGAGGATGTCATTATTGGAAAGAAGGATGATCCCATCAGAACAAGATCCTTTCTAAGATCATCTGAAGCATCACTATTTGGACTAGTGTCAGAAATTGAACCATCTTCTGTAGATGAAGCTCTGCAAGACAATGATTGGATTACTGCCAAGAAGAGCTAAATCAATTCAGCAGAAATGATGTATAGGATCTAGTTCAGAGACCTCAAGGGTTCAATATAATTGGTACAAAATGGGTCTTCAGAAATAAGCTAAATGAGAAAGGAGAAGTTGAGAGGAACAAGGCAAGGCTGGTTGCTCAAGGGTACAGTCAGCAAGAAGGTATTGATTACACTGAGACATATGCTCCAGTGGCAAGGTTAGAATCTATACGCCTTCTTATTTCCTTTGCTGCACAAAATAACATCACTCTGTATCAGATGGATGTTAAAAGTGCCTTTCTTAATGGTATTATAGAAGAAGAAGTTTATGTCCACCAACCTCCTGGGTTTGAAAATGAAAAATTTCCAGATCATGTTTTCAAATTAAAGAAATCTCTATATGGATTAAAACAAGCTCCCAGAGCTTGGTATGAGAGATTGAGCAATTTTCTTCTGGAGAAGAATTTCATCAGAGGCAAAGTGGATACAACACTCTTTTGTAAAACAATTAAGAAAGATCTTCTAATTTGCCAAATTTATGTAGATGATATTATTTTTGGATCAACAAATATTATGCTTGGAAAGGAGTTTGCTACATGTATGCAGGCAGAATTTGAAATGATCATGATGGGAGAACTCAGATTCTTTCTAGGAATCCAAGTTAATCAAACTCCAGAGTGCACCTACATACATCAGACAAAGTATGTTAAAGAACTTCTGAAGAAATTCAACATGTCTGACAGTAAGCTGGCAAAGACTCCAATGCATCCTACTAGCTCACTTGGCAAGGAAGAGGTAAGTAAGAAAGTAGACCAGAAGCTCTACAGAGGTATGATTGGCTCTCTTCTTTATCTTACTGCTTCTAGACCTGACATATTGTTCAGTGTTTGTCTGTGTGCTAGATTCCAATCAGATCCTAGAGAATCACACTTGACAGCTGTCAAGAGGATTCTAAGGTATCTGAAAGGTACTTCTAATGTGGTTTTGTGTTACAGAAAATCTGATGATTTGAAATTAGTTGGATTCTGTGATGCTGACTACGCTGGAGACAGAGTGGAAAGAAAAAGTACTTCTGGAAGTTGTCAATTTCTAGGAAGAAATCTAATCTCCTGGTACAGCAAGAAGCAACCCACAATTGCACTTTCAACCACAGAGGCTGAATACATTGCTGCTGCTGGATGTAGCACGCAGATGCTCTGGATGAAGAGTCAACTAGAAGATTATCAAATTTTTGAAAGTAACATTTCTATCTTTTGTGATAATACTTCTGCTATATGTTTGTCCAAGAATCCCATTTTACATTCTAAGGCAAAACATATAGAAATTAAGCATCATTTCATCAGAGACTATGTTCAGAAGAGAATCATAAATTTAGCCTTTGTTGATACAGATCATCAATGGGCAGATATTTTTACAAAACCCCTTGTTGAAGATAGATTCAATTTTATTCTGAAAAATATTGGTATGGATTTTTGTCCAGAATAACATTTATCAGAAGCAAATTGTTACAGATGCAAAAATGCTTAATGCTCTGAAGTATTTCTTCTGATTGTTTATTTTATTCTGATCAATATTTCTTTTGTGAAACTCTGAACTAACAATCTTTAGAAGATCTGAACGTTGGCTAACGTTTCATTTCTTAAGAGAATTCAGAACAACATGCAAGCAACCACGTGTCACACCAAATCTGAAGAGGTGACGTGTACACAACTGAAAAGACGTTTGAGGTGAAGTTTGAATAGTGAGAATCTTGGTTTTCCCCCCATATTGTCAGAAGCAATTAATATTCTGAAATGATTATTATTATCTTCATTTATTGCTTGATAAAACGTGCATATTTCTGACTATTGATTTGCCTAAGTGTTTTAGTATAAATACTTGTCTTGTATTCACTTTCACACTTTTCACATTCTCAGAAATTACATGCGTTTTCATCTCCTCTTTTCTCTGCATAAAAACCCTATACCTAAGTGTTTGACAAAGCATTCTTCAATGGCATCTTCATCATCAACAGCTGCTCAATTCCAATCTTCTATGGCTGCTGTAACTTCAGAAAACATGGGTGTTGTTCCATATTCTCCTCCCAAAAGAACTCTTCTAATGCCTGTTGATAAACTGGAAGTTCTATGTGAATCTTTGGTTGAGTTTGATTCTCTGGCAGAAAATGGGTTTGAGTTTCGTTCCATAATTAGAGCTCAAGGATGGGTTAAGTATTTTGATAGGCTCTTTGGACCAGTTTACCCTCTCCTTGTGAAAGAATTCTGGATTCATGCATCAGTTTACCCCAAGTTCATCTTATCTTATGTGCTGGGAAAAGAAATTATTATCACAGAAGATTTGATAAGAAAATTAATAGGTTATGAAGAAACAGATGGTGTTTTCCACTTTGCCAGCTAGGCGTGTGGACATGGATGAGGTTTATGAAGAAGTAATGACTGCTGGTCAAGCTTCTAACAAATTCAAAGATCTGAAGCCTGATTACAAGATCTGGGCCAAGATCTTCATGGGATGCATCCACCACAGGAAGTCAACCAATTCTCCAGACTATGTCAATAATGAACAGCTGTATTTCAAGTATTGCCTTAGTCAGAGCACCAAGGTAGATCTTCCATATATTCTGTTTATGCATCTGTGGAATCATATCAATGCATCTAGAGAATATGTGAAAGAGAAAGGACAGAAGATCAGAACTTGGATCCCCTTTGGAAGGTTGATCTCAGATCTTCTTACTGAGAATGGCTTGGTAACTGCTCTGTACGCTGCTGGAGTTACAGAGGAATTAGAATTTATTATGGGAAAGCCTCTGAACGCTAAAAGTCTTCTGAGACTCAAAATTGTTGATGAACTCACAACAGCTCCCAAGAAGATGAATATGTCTGAATTAAATAAGAGGGTTCCTGTAGATGACTTTCCTTTATTCTTTGCTGAAGAACCCAAACATATAGTGGTTATGTATATTGATGAATGCAAGAAGGAAAACCTGTTCCTGCTAATGTGATTCAGCTAGCTAGACAACCACTACCAGATGCAGGAGAAGAAGAAGCACAACTCCAGAGGCAAAGGACTCAGCCTGTAGAAGAATCTGCACCTGCTCAGAAGAAGATCAAGATTGCTGAGAAGCCCAAGAAGCTCTTGAAGAGAAAAGATTCTGAAGAAGCTGCTTATGTACCTGCCAAGAGGATCAAAGTAAAAGGTACTAAATCTTCTGTATCTTTTGCAAAACTTGTTATTAATGATTCTAATGTTAAGTCTGTTCCAGAACCACCTTCTACACAAACCACTTCTGTTACTGCTCCCAGTTCAGTTTCTCCACAAAAACAAACACCTGCTCCAACTCAAACAACAACACCAACAGTTTTTGTACCAAAACCATCTCAACCCAAAATTCATATCAAACATTTTGTTCCACGACCACAACCATCAGATCAACAACCATCAGAACAACAAACATTTGTTCAACAACAAAGCTCTGAACATCCAGAGAACCAACCAAAAGAAGTTCAACCAGAAAAAGCATCTGACAATCCACCATCAAATAATCCACCTTCTGAACCCATTGCACCTGTTACTTCTGATCCTACAAAAGTAACTTCTGCTCCAGTTTCATCAGAACCAATATCTGTTTCATCTGATTCACCCATCTCAGAACAACCATCCAAACCATCTGAAATTCCTTCAGAACCTACCAATACTTCTGAACCTCACATCCCTGAGACAGAAGTTCTTGATGTCACACCACTAAAAACAGTGTTTCAAGTATCTTCTACCTCTTATACACCAACCACATCCTCTAACTCATCAGAATCAGAAATCCACCCAGATTTTCTAATCTCTCCATCTGAAAAATACTCTGAGATAAACCAACCTGAAACTACCATACCTTCAAAAACTCCCATTCCAGATCCTATTCCTCCACCTGCACCATCATCTGAGATATTAATCCACAATTCCAATCCAACATCTTCTATATCCTGTGCCCAAGTTTCTTCTCTTTTTCATAATCTGTCTTATGGTTTCAAACTGAAAGACTTTTATGACAGAGTTGAACCATCTGACCCCTTCAAACCTCTGAAACCAAAACTCACAGTGGCTATTCCATCTGTGCTTGTTTCATATATTCAATCAATGTCAAATGTAGGATCTTTAGAAACCTTATCTGCAACATCTGGTAAAGCTGTTGGTTCAGCTCTGCAAATTGCATCTGATAACACTGTTGCATCTGCTGAACCACCAAAATCTGCTTTCAAACCATACTCAAATGAACCTTTTGATGTTGTTACCCCTCACAGAAGACCAAAGCCTCATTTGCTTAATGCTTTAAACAGATCCCTACCTCAAAAACCTGAAATTCCTTTCATTCCATACTATCCCCCTCCACTGATTTCCATCCAAAAATCACTTTTTCCACCAACTCCCCAACCTAAACCTATAACTCTGGAAACCTTGTTACGCCCTCAGCCCAGACTTAATACTAATCATTTATTTCAAACTTTTTTGCAAGAAATACATATGTATTTAGGTACTGTTCAGAAGAAATGCTCAGAAACAATGGATGCCAAAGAATCTGACATCATCTAGAACGGATTCATCAACAGATTCAACACAGTAGCTTCAAATATGAAGAACGTCTGTTCTGATGATGCAAAGCTCAGAGTTGAAAGGACTCTATTCTGGACTGTCAACAAAACTGAACCTCTGCTTCGTTTAGATGCTCCTACACCATCCACAGAATATACTGATAATGCATTGGCTATGACTCTGGTAGACCCCTCTTCAGAATCTACAGAACCAATGGAAATTGACTCTGTTCAGGCTACAGAACCTCATCATAATTCTTCATCTGAGATAAAGAAAGAACATCCAGATTTTGAAGATAAGATTGCTGCTCTGGAAGCTGGACAGTCAGAGATAAAATCCTGGATGGCTAAGCAGGATAAGAAGTCTGAGGATATGACAGAATGGATGTCAAAGCAAGATGAGAAGAATGAAACTATGACTAAGTGGATGTCCAAGCAAGAGCAATCATCCTCTGAGATTACAGATCTATTGAAGATGCTTTTGTCCAAACACTCTTAGATTTTTTTTCTAATGTTTTTGCATCTGTTGTTTGCATCTGTACCTTATTGATATATCTTCTAATGTTTGCCTATGTACTTTTGATCTGATCTTTTGAATGAATCAAAGTTTTCTCCATTGAATTATCTTATTTATTGTTCCTTTTATTTGTCTTTTTAAAAGTATTTACTTTTTGCTTATGACAAAAAAGGGGGAGAAAATATAGATCTGAACTGTTTAATATAACTTCACCAGAATGAAACTTCAGACATATCTATTCTATCTAACATTTAATCTGACTATTTCAGAACATTTGATAAGTACATTTTATAAAAGAAACTCTGAGTCTCTCAGATCATTTGTCTCTTATCAAACTCTGAATCTTATATCTGCAAGACATTCTGACCTTCAAATGTTATAAGAACAAACAAGATCTAACTCTGAAGATTACTCAAGACAAAAGGGAAGTTTCTATTCCTTTTTCATATTTAACTCAGGGGGAGATTCATCATCTCAGGGGGAGTTATAATTCTAATATGTTCAGTTAAACAAAATTTCTGATACTTTTTGTCATCATCAAAAGGGGGAGATTGTTAGAACACATATTGGTTCTTAATAATAACTCTTTTTTTTGATGATAACTGTTAGGAAATTTTATATTTAAGAATTATATACTCTAAAATTTGTTTGAGAGTTTTACTGCAGATTGAAATGAAACTAACTCTCTAGAAGCAAATCTGTATTGTATACAAGAAGTTATCCTGACTCTGAAGCGCCAGATGCATCTTACAGAAGATTCTGATTGCTGTTTACAGAAGATCCTGAGCGTAGTCTCCAGAAAGATCTGAAGCAAGAAGCTCCAGAAGATTTTGAAGCCAGTCAGAAGCATCTGAAGCTTAGAAGAATATTGTATGAAGAGTTTCTCAAAGCATAATTTCTATAGAAGTTTCTGAAAGTACTAACGCTGCCAAGTACTGAAGATCTGTGTCAAATATGCTCTGATGATCAATACGCTGAAAGCACACATGCTGCAGAAGACTCTGATAGAGCAAAGTTCTGAACATCATTAGAAGACTCTGATCTATTCAGACTCTGAAGAACTTGCTGAAAACTGAAGAAGAAATATTCAAAGATTATATCCGTTGGAGTATATCAACGTCTCTTTCCTCATTTGTGCTAGACACGATAACACAGACAAAAAGGATTTTTCTGTGTTATCTACTTCTAGGAAAGGTCACTTGATGTGAAGACAAAAAGGCTCAGACCTTTTTGGGACTCTCTTTTCAATGCTCAGCTTCCTTGGATCAGCTGCTTATAAAAGGAAGTCTCCACCAAATTCTTCAGTTACACAATTTGCTGAAAAGAAATCATATTATTCAAGCTCTCATTCTTTCATATTCTTCTTAGAATTTCTTGTACTTAAACTTAAGAGAAAAATCACTGTTGTGATAAAAGCTTTATAGAAGCATTAATACTCTTGTATTTGATTTAAATTGATTGTAAAGGTTTTTCCTTAAGAGGATTCAGTTGGAATCAGTAGCTCTTAAGAAGACTAAGAACAGTTGTTCTTAGGTGTTACTATTGTAATCAGTTTGATTAAATAGTGGATTAAGTCCTTGTTGAGAAAGGCAAATCACTCTACGAAGGGTGGACTGGAGTAGTTGTTTTAAACAAACCAGGATAAAAATAATTGTGTCATTATTTTTAAAGTCTTAATCTTTCATACTTATTCAACCCCTCCTTCTAAGTATTATCTCACCTTCATTGTTTACCTTCAGTATGATTACTGTTATTCATTTTGGCTTGAGGTTGAGATGAGCTTGTGGGGGCTGAAGCCCCACACACATTTCCTCCCTCACTTGCATTGCATGCATTTTACTGTTTAAGCTGATGCTTTGTCTGTTTTGGTGTATCATTGACATGATCCCTTAGGACTCTCACTTCCTTTGATAAGGAGTTGATGATAGAACTGTAGGTTGAAACCTATGCATGACAACTTCTAGGAGTTCCCTGTTCAAACCTCAACCATAGGATGAATCCTTGGCATGACAACAGTAGGACTTGATAGTCTCCCTCCTAGTTGGGCCTGTTCTCTTCTCATCTCAAAACAGTTTAAGATACAGTAATCATGAATGATTTCTTTCGTATGTTACGAGCCTTAAGCTATCTGAGAAAGGATTGTGGGAGAGTTTCTTTTCCACAGTCTGGGTGTTTAGTATGGTACCCTTTGGGTGACATGCGACGCATTCATTCTCAGGTCATAGTCTTTAATGCGATTGAAATTGCAAACACAATAAAAAACACTTCTTCCGTAAAAGACAGGAAATAATGCGTAGTGTCCCGAACTATGTAAGCTCTGATCTCTCATACCTGTTGAGAGTACGTAGGCACAATATTGATGTATTGGCGAGCTACCTTCCCCAATAACCCGTCGTAGGTCGAACTACGTTGACTCTGATTTCTCACTCTCTGATGAGAATACGTAGGCATAAAGCGCGACGCTTTGCTGAGTCAGTTTCTTTTCTGTTTCAGCCAGCCTTGATAGGTAGATAGATAAAACCAACCCGTCCAAGTAAACACAACAAGCATGGATCCCATCGAGTACGATGGACGTGAGGGGTGCTAATACCTTCCCCTTGCATAACCGACTCCCGAACCCAGACAATGGTTGCGACGACCTTGCCTTACCCTTTTTTCGTCAGGTTTTTCCGATCGTTTCCTTTCCCGCCCCGAGGGATAAATAACGAAAGGTGGCGACTCTTTTGTTGTTCCGGCACCTTATTTTCGCGTAAGCGGCACATGTGATTGAAGATTACTCTGAGAAGCTGAAGCTTGTAGGAGAAGAAGACCAAGTTGATACTGGTAAAGCAAAGAGAGCTGAAGCTTGAAGACTAAGTTGATACTTATGAAGAGGATTCAATTGAGATTGAGTGTAGAGCTGAGGCTTGAGGAATAAAAGATGAGTTGATCTTTACATTGATGCTTTGAGAGCCTGAAGGAATCAAGTTGACACTTGTAGTTAGAAGCAAAGCCTGAGGGTGGAATTGACTGAAGGGGCTGAAGCCTGAAGAAGGAGGATAAGTTGAAACTTCTGTTGATGGATTGAAACCCTGGAGAAGCAAGTTGATACTTGGCATGGAGGATGATAGCCTTGAAGGTTGATTGAAGTCTGAAGACTGGATTGCTGTCAGAAGAGCTGAAGCTTGGAATTAAGAGAGGGGTTGATCTGCTTTCTTGTCTGTTTTCTTTTCTGTGCTGATGTGCCTTGTTTGACTTGCTTGATGCATTAAAATAAGTTCATATCTAGACTGACTTTAATCTAGGAGCATGATTGCACTAGAGGTTGAGTTTCTCCCTCTGCTTGTATTGTTACTGTATGGCTTTGCTTGCGGGTATTCGGTAGAGCCCTGCTCCCTTGCCCATGTGTCGCTACTGCGAAAATCGGCGCCGGCTGAACAGAAGAGTCGCCACCGTGCGTTATTTATCCCACAGGAGGGGGAAAGGAAACGCTCGAAGTAAACCTCGCACAATACGGGAAAGGTATGGTCATCGCAACCAAAACCTGGATTCGGGAGTCGGTTACGCAAGGGGAAGGTATTAGCACCCCTCACGTCCATCGTACTCGATGGGATCCACGCTTGTTTTCGGGTATGGATTGTTATTCTATCTAAACTATAGGTCAAGGGTGAAAAAGAAAATAAAATGAAAATAAAAATGACTCGGCAAAGTATCGCACTTTATGCCTACGTATTCCCGTCTGGAACGAGAAATCAGAGTCAACGTAGTTCGCCTACCTACGGGAAAGGAGGGGAAGGTTGCTCGCTAGGATATCGCATCCTATGCCTACGTACTTTCATACAGCATGAAAGATCAGAGCAAACGTAGTTCGGGCCACGGAAGACACAAGCTTGTCTTGATTGATTTTATTCCTTCTGAAAAAGGTTTTTCTGATTAATAGTCCAAGCGGACAAAAATGACGTCTTGATGAGTTCACATTCTTTTACGTAAGAAGTGTCTTTTATTGTGTTTGAAATCTTTATGTGTTTTTTCTGTTTGTTTTGAGAAAGAAGAGACAGAACTCTAACCTACGGTTGCGAAGGGAAACAAACTAACCTAATGTTATCATGCATGGGTTAAGACCTAGTGTCTATCATGCTCCTCTCTTGCACAGAGAGAAACAGAGATCCTACGGGATAGGCAGAAACAGAAACAACATCAGATATATACAGTAAAGCAGTAAAATGCATGGATGCAACAGCACAAGCGAGGCAAGGGAGTCCCACTCAACCTCGAACCTAGAAAACAATAGGCAAAAGTGAACAGACTTCACTTTCAACCTAACAGGGTAAACAGCAAACAATACAGCTCAGAAAACCAATCAACACATCAGCAAATGAAATACAGCAAAAGAAACAGCATCAGCAGCTCTGAATCAACAACTGGCTTCAAGCAATCTCCAATCATTCACAAGCTTCAACAAGCATCAATCTTCATCTTCATGGCCTTCAGGCAAGGGCTTTGATCATCAGTCTTCCATCTGCAATGGCTTTTCTTCAAGCTCAAACCTCCAGGATGAGGGATCAGTCACAAGAGTGAATTGGGTGTTAAGCAATCAGTTGACTACCAAAGGTGGTGAACAGACTGCTTCTAACACAAAAGACATTTTCTCTCAAGAGTTCTATCTCTTAGACACTATCACCAAGCCTTCCAAAGGAAGGGGGTGAGTGTCTTAAAGAGACTCTGAATCACAGAGAAGAATGGATGCAGACAAGGCAATCCATGTTTGAAAAACAATCATTCTAATCTAAAGCTCTGCCTAGCTCCTAAACCCTAGTCTCCTCAGCATCTGCTAGCAAGAAACTTCTCCCCAACTCTGACAGTTGATCTTCAATCTTGGAATCTCCAATAGTCTTCATCTTCACAAATCTTCAGCTTCCCCAGGGCCCCGGATAAACCCAATACCCAGACAAACAAGCAACAAGCCCCAGAGGGCATACCACACCAGACAATTAGATATACAGACAGTAATAATAGCAGTAGGGGAATCCTGACTTTTTCTAAGGGATCTAATAGCTACCCATAGCCCATATAGTCCCATAACTAATCTATTTAAATCCTAAGTCCTAAGGGGAATGAAATCAAACTCCTAAGTTGTCACCTAAAACCCTAGTTTTGTTCATGATGTTCAAGCATTTATTAATCACCTAAAATTAATCTCTAAAAATGGGAATTAAAATATTTCTACAAGTTTAATATCTAATCTAAACAACCTAAAAAGAATGAACAAAAAATATTAAAGCATCTAATAGAACAAAAATTAACAAAATCATGCATGAAATGAAACTATTTAAAATGCTATTTATTTAGAAAATATGTAAAATATATGAAATAAAACTAAAAATGAAAATTTATTTTTCTATAATATTCTAGACATTTTAATGAAAATATTGTAAAAAGAATGAATTAAAATGCATTTTTTATGAATTTATTATGGATTTATGAAATTGGTAAAATATTAAAGTGAATTAAGAAAATTAAAATTGAATTAAATGAGGGAGGGGGGTACGAATAGAACTTCGCTCCAGTTATATCCAGGATGGGCCACATAATGGGGGGTGCTAGTAGCGAATTGCCAAGGCCCAGTAAACATTCAGAATTAAAGAAAAAAATAGAAAAGCGCTGGGGGGTGAAGGAAGTAACAGAAACACGCTGCAATTGGTTTTGGGCCTAACACGGGGGGTGGGATTAGCATGATTCAACTCAGGCCCGCCCGTTTCAATTAATGAAACGGTGCGTTTAGGGCCAGCACAATTCCCCCCAAACTTCAGATTAAACGATGGCCCTTGGATCTTCTGGGAAGTCAAAAGTCTTACTCAACATGAAGGGTCCAGATTATCTCTTCTTCAATCGACCTGCAACCTAGGGTTTCATCCCCATGAGACTCCATGCACGAGCAACTTTACACCCTTCGGTTCTCCTTCTACACGCAGTGAAACGCCACGCCATAAACATGAAACCTGCTCAGAATCTTTCCCTCTATAATCCTAGGGCATCAATTCAGCTTGAAACTCATCACAACAACAAACCCGATGACATCAAACTCTGGCCTCCATGAGATTACACTGATATGAACCATCACCATTCTTCCTCAAACTTGACCTAAACTAACCTATGCCTAATGGAGATTAATTTGCGCTATCAAGCTATAATTATGATGCACTAATCTAAGAGATATAAGCACTAACAGTTTGTTGCACCTGTCACCAACCATCACCAATCCTTTCCAAATTCATCTAACTTAATCTCCTAACCACCTAGATCAAGTCTACACTAATAAAATCATGTTAAACTAACTGAATCAAGCTAATCGAATGAAAACTTACCTGATGTAAAACCTTGAGAACAGCTATGGAGATTGATGATTTGAGGCTTTTGAGACTTGGATCTTGATCCACACACTCAGCAATCAATTCTGTATGCAAAATTCTGGAGATTCCTTGCTTGAATTATGCAATTCACTTGAACTTGTGATTTTGATGTTGATGAAAAAAGCACTCGAAAATGGATGAGAATCACCAAAACCTTGCTTCAATTATGATCTATGATGATGATGGAGTAAAATTGAATTGATTTGGATGAAGATTGATGAAGATTTTGGTGAATTGGAATGAAAACTTCAATGAAAAAGTATGAGAAATTTGTGGAATTCTTGGTGCAAATGAGGCCAACCCTTGCCAAATTCTCCTTTCATGAATATATAGACCCCAATGGTACATTCTAGATCCATCTTACACATTCCCTTGTTTTCCAACTTTGGCTCATTTTGATTATGTTTCTTAAAAGACAAGCAACCATGGATAACTTTCTTTTTTCCTTCTAAACTCAAAAAAGTGTGTGAACCATTGTTCTTAGAATTGTTTTTCCATTCAAAATCATATATTGGAAGTCTCCATTTGGACTTGGAAATCTCCCAAACCATTTTTCACTTTGAAATTATTCACTTTATAAGCCTTTTTAGTTCATATTTTGACCAATCATGCAACTCCATGCTATGAGCTTCTCCAATAACTTGTGACCCTCTTTCTAGACTTAAAATCCCATTTGGAGCAAGTTTGATGTTGTAAGTTTTTCCATTTGAGGCCTCCTTGTATGAGTTTTGGGTATAGGTTAAAATGACCTGTAATTCACAAATGCCCAAAATACCCTTTGCTTGCCAAGACCATAAGTTGAGTTCTCCACATCATATGAAGGCATACTATACCATTCTAGAAAGCTAAGACAATGAGGAACAATTCTTATGTTGACCAAGAATTCATTTGAAATCTCCTTGAGGGGTAAAACTAGCTTGGAAGTCAAGTCACTTTCACAGACAAAAATTCAGATACCCCAGATGACCTGTAACTTGTAAGGACCATAACTTGAGTTCTATAAATCTCCTTGAGGTCTTCCACCACTCAAATTAAAGGTCTTGAGATCCTCTACAAGTTTCATGTTGGCCAAGAAGCCATTTGAAGCTAGCATTTTGACTTATCTTGCTTGGAAATTTGACCTAAACTAGGGGATTTTACAGAGAAACCCTAATTTAGTAACTCCTCTTCTCCTTGATTTCTCTTGAATCCTCCTTGTCATATCTCCATATCCTTCTTCATATGTCCAATGTTGATCCCCACATCTCTCCAATAGCCTTGAATGCCCTCTTAAGTCAGTCAATTGACCTAGGGTTGACCTAGGGTTGACCCAGATGAAACCCTAGTTGACTGTCTTCAGTTATAACTATTGTGATCACCTCAACAACTTATTTTCTTCTCCAAATGACCTTTTAAGTCTCTCAAGATGTCTAGATACTCTCCATGCCTTCACTTCACAGCTCACAACCCTCTTGTTGATCCTCAGATACCCTCAGCTAGGAGATGGACTCAAGGCTTGATCTGCTGAACTCTTTGCTTTCAAATTCTTTCCTGATGACTTGAATATGATTGAATTATGATGATAACCTCTTGCTAGGCCTCTAGAGATGAAAATAATGATTGGTCCCCTGTTGAATGACTTGCTATGCTTATGCTATGCAGATGGTTAGTCTATGTACATGACTCTATATGCAAATGCTAGTAATAATGAAACATAAACCAAAGAATAAGGTTGGGCAAATTTTAGGGTGCAACAGCTGCCCCTATTCAAGCGACTTGGACCCGATTGGATGAAGAGCCCGGAGCCTTCAAACATTCGCGGTACGAGACGGTTGAATATTAGTGAAACCGAAAATTTGCCAACCACGAAATTAAATTGCACTCCTGCTTGAGGAATGACATTCGTCAGCTGAATCTGACTGTTATAGTAACCCACTGATCTCGCGCGACCGTGTTGGGGATTGTCTTCATCGTTCTGAAAAGAATTCTGTCATAACAGGTTGCTTGCTTGCTTGTCCACATTAGGACTCTGTCTGTCATCAATACGAAGAAATCTCAACTAAAACCTGTCCACGTTAGGACTCCACCTGCTGTTATCCCAGAAAAATCTCGGCAACTCCGCTGGGGATAATTCGTCTGTATTTCCATAAACTGAATCGTCCACGTTAGGACCAATACTCTTCCACGTTAGGAATCATTTATTCTGTATCTGTCCGCGTCAGGAATACCCTTTCATCTTTCCACGTTAGGAAACAATCTTCTTTCCGCGCCAGGAAGACTATATCGATCTGTCCACGTAAGGACTTCCAATACCACTTGACATGTCCGCGTCAGGACTCCATTCTTCTCGAATCTGTCCACGTAAGGACCCCAATTTCTCCGCGTGAGGAATAAACTTCTTCTTCCACGTTAGGAATATCTTCTTTGATCTATCCGCGTCAGGACTAAACTCTTCCATGTCAGGAATAATCTCTTTCTTTCCACGTCAGGAATCAATCTTGATATGTCCGCGCGAGGACTCCAATCTTTCCACGTAAGGAATAAACTCGTCTTTCCACGTAAGGAAACCACTTTTCTTCCACGTAAGGAATGCTTTTGATATGTCCACGTCAGGACTCTGATCTTTCCACGTAAGGAATACCAACTTCTTTCTGATTTGTCCGCGTCAGGACTCATTTTTCCACGTAAGGAATGCCATCTTAATCTGCCCACGTAAGGACTACCACCTTTCCACGTTAGGAATGCAACTTCTGATATGTCCGCGTAAGGACTACATCTTTTCCGCGTAAGGAATCTCCATCTTTCCACGTTAGGAATTACTTCTGTTGATATGTCCGCGTTAGGACACTGACCTCGTCTTGATTCGTCCACGTTAGGACTCAGGCGTCTTCGACCCACTGAGGAAATAAGACTTGTCCACGTGAGGACTCATACCCTCGACCCACTGGGGAAATAACTTGTCCACGTAAGGACTCACGTGTCTTCGGCTTGCTGGGGAAATATCCGCGTCAGGACCTACACTTTGCCAACAACACGAAGAAGGATAAATTTGTCCACGTCAGGACTCTTGTATCTTGTCATCACAAAGAACTACAAACTTGTCCACGTGAGGACGCACATTTCACCCTTACGAATAAAGATATCTGCTGGAAACAAATGATCCACGTCAGGACACCAACACGAAGAGTAACCAATCTTGTCCACGTCAGGATTTCACATTCGATCAATACCGAGAAATCAAATCTGTCCACGTTAGGACTAGCACATATCGTCAACCTGAGGAAATGTCCACGTCAGGACTCCACCTTCCAACAATTCTGAGAAATCGAACCTGTCCACGTTAGGACTAGCACCTCCCATCAGCCCAGGGAAATAGACCTGTCCACGTTAGGACGCCCACTTCTGAAGAAATCCCGTCAATATAGGAATAAATCGTCCACGTCAGGACTTAGTTCTTCAATGATCCTCACCCGCAAACTCCTTAGCACTGACGTGACAGCGGCTTTGAGACGGACTCTACTGGGGATGTCTGAAAACCCACTATCGGGCGCCTGCTCTGATAACCGGCGGTGGCCTCTGAAATTCTGATTCATGCGACTCGTTGATGACAAACAAACTCTGGTTGGGGATAAGGAGATTCTTATCCTGGCCACTCTGGCTGGGGAAAATAAGAGACCTTTGCATAAATGACTCTGCTGGAGACAAAGAGAGTTTTACCATGATAACTCTGTGGGGAATACCGCCGAAACTGACATTATCATTGAATATCTCCTGCCGAGATCTTGAATGTTTGGTAATTTATTTGAGCAAGAGCTCTCTCCACCTGAACTACTAGAGTACAGAAACTGCTTCAGCAAAATAAATGCTGGAAGGATAACGCCGACTCGCCGGGGATAGCCTGATGCTACAAAGTTACTCCGGCAAAATAAATGCTGGAAGAGTGAAGTCGACCCTGCTGGGAAGTTGGGAACTCAAACCACACGTCTTGTTGAAGTAACCCCCTGCTGGGGAATATAACTCTGCTGAGGAATAGCAGATGCGCACAGCACGATCGGACTTTCTGCTGAAACGTGAACTGATATCACCAGTATCTCCGACAAAATAAATGACAGGAACCGCCATCAACTCTGCTGGGGAGAGTCTTGATCTTCGAATTCCACTGGAAGGAATGAAAACACTTGCAAAGAGAATTCCTCCGGGGATGGCTGGATTCTCTTGGGGAAAATTAACTGACCCCGCTGGGGGAGAATGCATGACCCTGCGGGGGGAGATGAACCTGTCTGAATACAGCCTTACGATCTCGGAATCACTAAACTCTGCTGAGGACGAGTAACTTCTCTGGAGCACGTCCTTTTGAGTAAGCTACGGCTAGCTGGGGGATTCTATCCTTCTTCGGGAAGAACATGCATGACCTGCATGGGGATCAAGCCTTTCATTATTGCAATCTTTTGATCACCTTCCTCGTACGGTTATGAAACCTGCAACAACACAAACAAGACACGACAAGCCTATGCAACCAAATCAATTCAGGTTAGTGACGTTACACTCAGTTAATTCAAAGCTTTAATGATTGTTGGCAAGGGCCAATGATGTTATACTCGTGTTAGTTTCATCAAACTTAGGCGTTTTATCATGCGCAAAACAGTAAAGAACAGGCGTCAAGTACTGAATAACACATTTTCATTGATTGGGCCCCTGAATGGGCGGAGTTTTTGTACACGGGATGCAACTCCTGAAAAGAGGAAGCTACGCAAAGCAAATATACAAGTATGCAAGTATTCACAAGAAGCATAAATATTGACAAATTAAATTTTGTACACATGTCGGCAACTGGATGCAGATGAGCACCACGAACTGATCCTCCCATGACTCGTCCGACTCTTATACTTTCCCGGTATCCCTACTTCTGAAGAGGTTGTATCCGATAACTGACTCCTCAAATATATTCTCCCGTATTGATACTCATCGCAATATCAAATTTGGACCGCAGTCATTTGCTTTTCTCATCCCTAACTTTTGCGTGAACCGCCCTTTACGGGTTTTCAGTTCACCGGGATACCCCTTTTTGCCGAAGCCGCCCAGTGTAGGTTTTCAACTTCGCGGGTGTACATTTTTTCAATTTTATCCCTAACTTTTGCCCGAACCTTTCATTCTGTTTTGGTTCGCCAGGATGCCCCATTTTTGCCTGGACTCTCTTTTTTTTTTTTTGTCCAGCGGGTCTATTTTAAGCAAAGTATTTTTTAACTGCGTCCGAATTCACAGGTGATGCAAAGTCTTCCCCGTCCATGGTGGACAACAATAAAGCTCCTCCTGAAAAGACCTTACTGACAACGTATGGCCCTTCGTAATTGGGGGTCCACTTGCCCCTGTGATCTGCCTGCGGCGGGAGAATCCTTTTTAGCACAAGGTCGCCCGTCTGAAAGCTTCGCGGAAGTATCTTCTTGTCGTACGCTTTCTTCATTCGTCTTTGATACAAACGACCGTATGCCAGAGAAGCTAGCCTCTTCTCATCCATCAAACTCAGTTGGTTCAATCTATTCGTTACCCATTCTGCCTCGTCCAGCTGAACGTCTCGCAACACCCTCAGAGAAGGGATCTCAACTTCCAATGGTAGTACCGCTTCCATTCCGTATACCAACGAGAATGGAGTTGCCCCGGTTGATGTGCGTACCGTCGTACGATAACCGTGCAAAGCGAAAGGTAGCATTTCATGCCAATCTTTATAAGTCACCACCATTTTCTGGACGATCTTCTTGATATTCTTATTGGCCGCTTCGACAGCGCCATTCATCTTGGGTCGGTAAGGGGAGGAGTTGTGATGTTCGATCTTGAAATTCTGACAGAGCTCCTTCATCATTTTGTTGTTCAGATTAGAACCATTATCCGTGATTATCCGCTCGGGAATCCCATATCGGCAGATGATATCTCTCTTGATGAACCTAGCCACCACTTGCTTCGTTACGTTTGCGTAAGACGCCGCTTCCACCCACTTGGTGAAATAATCGATTGCTACTAAGATGAACCGATGCCCGTTAGAAGCCGTCGGCTCGATCTTTCCGATCATATCGATTCCCCACATCGAGAATGGCCATGGAGATGACATCACATTCAGAGGACTCGGAGGCACGTGTATCTTGTCAGCATAGATTTGGCACTTGTGGCACTTTCTCGCGAACTTGAAACAATCAGTTTCCATCGTCAGCCAAAAATAACCTGCCCGCAGCAGTTTTCTCGTCATAGCATGCCCACCAGCATGCGTACCAAAGGCACCTTCGTGAATTTCCTCCATGAGGAGCTTTGCCTCTTTTTCGTCTACACAACGCAACAACATCAAATCGTGGTTTCTTCTGTACAAGACGCCATCCGGGTTCAAGTAGAAATTACCCGCTAATCTCCTGAGAGTCTTCTGATCATGACTGGATGCCCCAGCCGGATACTCTTTATTCTTCAGGAAATTAAGGATATCAAAATACCACGGTTTGTCATCAGACGCTTCATCAATAGCAAATACATAAGCTGGCCTGTCCAGCCGAGAGATAGTGATCTGGGGAGCTTCGTTCCAGAAATTGACCTTGTACATGGAAGACAAAGTGGCAAGGGCGTCAGCCATTTGATTTTCTGCCCGCGGCACGTGATGCAATTCAACCTTGTCGAAGAAAGGTAACAATCTCCTTGCATAATTCATGTAATGTATCAAATTGGGCTGCCGTGTCTCCCATTCCCCTTTGATCTGATTCACTACCAAAGCTGAGTCTCCGTATACGTCTAGATGTTTGATTCGCAAATCAATGGCTTCTTCAAGCCCCATTATACAAGCTTCGTATTCGGCCTCATTGTTGGTAACGGCAAAGGTCAATCGGGCAGTAAACGGGATGTGCGACCCGTGCGGCGTAGTGATAATTGCCCCTATTCCGCTACCGTAAGCATTCACAGCTCCGTCAAATATCATCTTCCATTGGGACCCCGGCTCTGGTCCCTCGTCTGGTAACGGCTCTTCGCAATCCTTCATCTTGAGATACATGATATCCTCGTCAGGAAAATCAAATCTCATCGATTGATACTCTTCAATAGGCTGCTCCGCCAGATACTCAGACAACACACTCCCCTTTATTTCCTTTTGCGAGACGTATTGAATATCGTATTCAGTCAAGATCATCTGCCACCGGGCAATTCTACCTGACAACGCCTGCTTTTCGAATATATATTTGATTGGATCCATCTTCGAGATGAGCATGGTTGTATGATTCAGCATGTACTGCCTCAGACGCTTGGCGGCCCAGGCTAGCGCGCAACAAGTTTTCTCCAGCATTGAGTATCGAGATTCACAGTCTGTAAATTTCTTACTCAAATAATAGATCGCATGCTCTTTTCTCCCCGTCTCGTCGTGTTGACCGAGAACGCAACCCATGCTTCCCTCAAGAACCGTCAAATACATTATCAAGGGTCTCCCTGCCACTGGGGGTATCAAAATAGGAGGCTCCTGCAGATACTTCTTTATTTTGTCGAACGCCTTTTGACAATTTTCGTTCCACGTTACAGCTTGATCTTTCTTTAACAGCTTGAATAACGGTTCACACGTGGCCGTTAGGTGAGATATGAACCGGGCAATGTAGTTCAATCTCCCTAAAAACCCGCGCACCTCTTTCTCTGTTTTAGGCGTCGGCATTTCTTGAATCGCTTTTATTTTAGCAGGATCGACCTCTATTCCTCTTTCGCTTACGATAAACCCCAGCAGCTTACCCGATCTCACCCCGAAGGTGCATTTGTTAGGGTTCAGCCTCAGCCTGAACTTCCTAAGCCTTTTAAACAACTTCAACAGATTCACCAGATGCTCTTCCTCTGTCCGGGATTTGGCAATCATATCGTCAACATAAACTTCGATCTCTTTATGCATCATGTCATGAAAGAGAGTCGTCATCGCACGCTGATATGTTGCCCCAGCATTTTTCAAACCAAAGGGCATCACTTTGTAACAAAATGTTCCCCAAGGCGTTATAAAAGTAGTCTTCTCCATATCCTCTGGCGCCATTTTAATTTGATTATAGCCTGAAAAGCCATCCATGAAGGAGAATACAGAATATTGAGCGGTATTATCAACTAACACGTCAATATGAGGAAGTGGAAAATCGTCTTTTGGGCTTGCTTTATTCAAATCTCTATAATCCACGCACATTCGAACCTTGCCGTCTTTCTTTGGCACTGGTACGATGTTGGCAACCCATGAGGGATACTTCGTCACAGCCAGGAAACCAGCGTCCCACTGTTTCTGAACCTCCTCTTTGATCTTCATTGCCATATCTGGTCGAGTTCTGCGAAGTTTTTGTTTGACAGGCGGGCAGTCTTCTTTCAGTGGCAGGCGATGCACAACCATATCAGTATCGAGCCCTGGCATATCTTGATACGACCAAGCGAATACATCATTATACTCTCGGAGCATTTCAACCAGTTTTCGCTTGATATCACTCTGCAGTGCGGCTCCGATACGAATATTTTTCTCAACCCCTTCCGACCCCAAGTTGATAATCCGATAACCTCGTCGTGAGGCAGAATGGCTCTTTCCTCTTGCTTCACCAACCAAGACAGTTCTTCAGGAACGTCGCTATCTTCGACAACCTCTTCTTCGGTCTGGAATACCGGGTGTTCGAAGTCGGGACGAGTCATAGGTGGCTCAAGGATGTCATCTGAAAATGTTATCCTGCAAAAAGGAATGGTTAAGTGCTTCAAAATGCTTATAAAGTGAATAACCACGTTGCCATTTTATTGAAAAATATAAAACAAGAAAGACAGGGATTACAGTATTTGCACATGAAAAAAAAACGCCATTTATTTAATGATTAACGCGCAATGTTTATAACAACACAGCCCTAAGCAAATCCTGATGCCCCGGGCAAGACATCAGATTATTCAACAATTAATAAAGCAAAGCATTACGGTTTAAAAGTCACAGGAACAAGCTCCTGAATAGACCAGTTGCACAGTCCTTGTCCTGGCGTGCTTGGCTGAATCCAGGCATCCATATCACAGTCGCTGTCCCCTTCATCGGACTCTGAAGCAGCATTGACAGATTCATGGCATACTCCACTGGCAGAGATGGTGATTGACTTTCTGAAATGAGGGGCCCCCACGGAAGGAGTTGATGACGATGGTCGGTACCCCAGTCCGAACCGGTCCATTTTCACAGGAATGTCCAATACTTTGCCCCAGCCCTTGGCTTCTCCTGCTTTCACTAGTGCTTGAGCCTCTTTATACGAAGAAACAGCTATCTCTGGCACTTTGCTTGGCCTGGGACCCTTGTCCTTTATGCGCAAACCTTCGAATGCCTGGCACGGCGTCTCGTGGATCTCTCCGTCGACTTCCACATATTTAAACGAAGAAAGATGGCTGACCAGGATGTCTTCTTCTCCGCACACGGTGACTACACTGTCTCCGACCATATACTTTAACTTCTGATGCAGGGTAGACGTGACTGCTCCTGCCCCGTGAATCCAAGGTCTTCCCAGCAAGCAGCTGTACGCCGGCTGTATATCCATGATATAAAACTCCGTTGCAAACACTTCCGGCCCCACTTGCAGAGGCAAGGTAATCGATCCGAAGACTGTTCTCCGCGTGCCGTCAAACGCTCTGACTACCAAATCGCTGGGTGTACACAAAATCCCTCGAACATCCAGCTTCATCATCGCCTTCTTAGGCAGCACATTCAAAGACGACCCGGTGTCAACCAATACGTGCGACATTGTCGACCCCCTACACTCAACAGACACATGTAATGCCATATTATGATCCCTTCCTTTCGGAGTCAAGTCGAAATCAGTAAAGCCCAGACTATGGCCTGCATTTACGTGTGCCAATACTCCTTCTAGCTGGTTCACGGAGACATCCTGTGGTACAAAAGAAGTGTCTAGGACTTTCAGCAAAGCGTTCCTGTGGGCTTCCGAACACAACAGCAATGACAATATAGATATTTTGGACGGCGTTTGCTGCAGATGCTCCACAATTTTATAATCACTTTTCCGAATTAAGCGCATGAATTCATCTACATCTTTCGATGCTGCTTCTTTTCCACTTGCTTGTACCGGAACGTTCTCAACCGCTTTCCCTTTTCCTTTCGCTATCCTTTCGGCTTCCACTTCAGGAGATATAAAGATCCTACCGCTCCTCGTCATTCCTCCTGAGCCCACAACATTATCCACAACCTCCGCTGACTGCTTGTCGACGTCAATTTTAACCCCATCACAATACACCTCCAGCCCATATGACCATGGGACTGCTTTCGTGTTCTCATACGGTATTGGCCCGGCTTTAGTTATAGTAATCGGTGGTCGCTGAGCTGGTGCTGAAATGGTGATCGTCTTCCTAGGAATTGTCACTGTGGCCACATCACTCCGATTATCCACTACTGCCCCTGCAGGCTCATCAGTTGCTGTTCTATCAAACTGCAATATACCATCATCAATTAAGGCCTGAATGCCTTTCTTCAAATCCTCACACCCCTCAGCCAGGGCCCAACAATCTAAACAGTACTCATTACATCCCGGGTAAACACCTCCTTGCAACAGTCGACTCTTTATTTCGCTCAGCGGCGTCTTTAAATCCTCAACATTCATAATCAGATTCAGACCTTCCTCAGTCAGCACGGCGTTCGCCCCATGATTGGGCATGGGTTTCTGGATTATATTCGGAACTGTCGTTCCGAAATTGATAGACTTGTTATCCAAAAGATCCTGCACAACGTGCTTAAAAGCATGGCAACCTTCGATATCATGGCCCGGGGCCCCAGAATGAAACTCGCAGTGCCTATTTGCATCATAGCCGAACGGGGGAGTTCCCGTTATCGGCGCCAAGGTTCTTTTCTCTACTAGATTCAATCCCAACAAAGTCTGCAATAAATCAGCGTAGGTAGAGGGAGGTTTCTCGAACACCCTTCTCGGCTTACCACCCTGGAATTTTCGCTGAGCTTGCTGTGCCCCCTGCTGAGGCTGCTGCTGCTGCGGCATTGGTTGCTGCTGAACCTGTTGTTGTTGCTGAATTGGCTGCTGTTGATACGGAATAGTAACACTAGACACTTGCTGCGGCTGCCGATATTGATTTCTTCCCCTGCCTCGGCCTCGGCCTCGGCCTCCAAATACCGCGCTAGCTTCGCCCTGACGGCGCCCACCATAAGCTTTCTTATTACTGCCAGATGCAGTTGATTCGTCAACTTGGAACTTTCCTTGCTTAATGTTCCGCTCAATCTTTTCACCCATCAGAATCAGGTCTGAAAAACTGGCCAGAGACGTATGAAACAGCATATCATGAAACAGCCCGGTGAATGTGCCGACAAACATATCATTCATTTCTTTATCTTCGACAGGAGGACGGACCCTGGCAGCCATATCGCGCCACCTTTGCGCGTATTCTTTAAAACTCTCCCCCTTCTTCTGCGAAAGCCCGGCCAACTGGACCCGATTGGGCGCCAGGTCGCTGTTATACTTGTAATGGGCTACGAATGCCTCCGCTAATTGCTTCCAAGTCTTGATATCAGTGGGCTCCAACCCCATGTACCACTCTAGGGAAGGACCCGATAGACTATCCTGAAAGAAATGCATGAGCATTCTTTCGTCAGTGGAGTATGCAGACATCTTTCTGTAATAAGCTCGTACATGCACTTTCGGACATGTATCTCCTTTGTACTTATCGAACGCAGGCGCCTTGAATTTAATTGGCACCCTCAAGCCAGGTACCAAGCCCATAGTTGCCATGTCCAATCCTACAGCACTCTGATTTAAGACTCCCTTCATTTGCTCTTCCAGCATTCTAATCTTTTGAGAATCATCCATCGGCCCTTCAAAGCCTCCTCCAGAGAAGGCGTCTTCCTGCTGATCCTCTTGCCACATACCGTTTCCAGCCCCGTATCCATCATACGCATTATTACGTCCAACTCTGACCTGATTCATCCCCGGAACTCGGCCTCTGTTGCCATACCCTTGAACACCTCCAGCAGGACCACCAGCCATAAAACCAGCACCGTTTCCGTTTCCAAAGCCTCCGTAACCCTGATTGACCATACCATAACCATCTTGCCCAAAGCCTTGAGCATTAAAGCCATACTTGCCAGTGTTGTCGAATCCCTGATCGTTGAATCCGAACCCAACGTTGACAAAGCCATTGCCTCCGAGATTATCTCCCACATTGACATCACCCAGCCCAGCGTTATGGACAGCAGTATCATTTCCAACTCCGACGTTACCATTCACAGCAGCGGTAGCGTTGTTGACGTTAGCAGCATTCATATTGACGACAGGCGGAGCCACTGGCGTGGGGGTGCCGTCTCCATGAGCAGTATCAACCCGGACAGACTGATGATCTTCGTTACCATGACCAGCGTTGCGAGCCAACAGAGGCTGGACCATGGCCTGCAAATTCTCTTGCCCTTTTGCTATAGCTTCCATGGTCTGCATGAAGAGGGCGAGCTTCTCGCGTACATCCTGCATCTCGTTCTGAATTTGGTCCATGACTTTCCGACAGTTGGATCGTGTAGAATAGCGGTGCGGATGTTGATCTGGAATCCTGTTAAGTACCTGATACAGAGCAGGAAATAAGACACCATTCGAAGATTACCTGTTATGCAATATGAATATGAATGCAATGCAATGTGTCTGTGCATTAGGGAAGTCCATTCCCCCAGTTCTAGTGCGAAGGTGCCGGTGCAGTGACAGTGTTGACAATAGGAATATCGGAGTTGAATCATAAAAAGCCTCATATATTGCAGAGAGAATTAATAATCCCAGGGTACGACATCACTGAGTACAACGAGAAGGCATGACCTCAACCAACAATCCTGGTGATGGTCAGCACTATGCAAATAAAGCATACAAATAATGGAATGATCAAATCCTCCCAAAAGTCTGGTACTCCTCTATCAACTTCTTGGTCTCCGGATGGCTTGGTCGATCAAGCAGCCCTTCAACAAGCAGGTTTCTCCTCTTAAGGACACGGCGTACGTCTTCAGCAGTTTCTTCCCATGTTGCTTCCCCGAAGCAATCTTCTAGCTTTCGCTTCTGGGACACTGCTTCATCTCTGGATTTGATTGCCTTGTTCAGTGCATGCTGGACACTATACCGGTTCATCACTTCCTCCTCGCACTTCTTGACGCTAGACTTCAACTTCTCTTCGAGGTCGGAAATTTGCTGCTTCAGCTTATCTTCCCTCTTCTTGTTGTTAGTGAGTGTAGCATTCCAAGTCTTATTGCAAGAAGATATCTCTCGGTGTGCTGCGTCGAGCGCTTTCTTTTTGGCTTCCAGCATGTCATGGGAACTTCTGAACTCTTGCCCCAGACGTTCGCGCTTCTTCTTTTCCTCGGTCAACTCAGATCCTAACCTGTTTACCAGCTCAATCTGTTGTTGGAAAGCATATACAGCTTTGTTTTTCTCGCTGCGTGCCTGGGCTAGCTCTTGCTCTAACCCTTCGTTGACCTTCATCAAGGCTTCTTTCTCCCTCACAACTTGTTCATAGACTTCCCTAGAAACAGTGGTCGGCTCTTCTACCGGAATAGGATCAAGAATTGGTGCATCTGGAAACGGCATCTTCAACTGACTAGCCCTCTCTTGAATCCAAGCTCTATAAGGTGCATAGGCCTGACAGTCATTCTTTCCTAACAACGGCTTCCCTTTGCGATTAATACGCGTCCAGGCATGTCGCAACTTGGCTAATAACTCCCCCTTTACGTCACCAGTGAAGTACAGAGATTCCTGTACTTCTTCCTCCTGAGGTGGATTCTTCAGCGCATATCCGAACTGGCGAATGAATAGAGAAGGGTTGTAGTTGATACACCCCTTCCTTCCTATCAGCGGCACATTAGGGTACCCAGAACAACTGAAGATGAGCTCAGATCCCAACAGGTCTCTATCAAACCACTCCATATCTTCCGACGATAGCCTCATCAGACGCTCTGACCAACCAACTGGAATTGTAGTCTCTGCAGCAGATCCTCTCTTAGGAAGATGACTCTCAAACCACATACTCAATAAGGGCACACACAGATGAACATTCTTTCCTCTTCCCTTCTCATTCTTGTAATGCAGTGAGTGGTAGAGATCTCCGAGTAAGGTAGGTACAGGATTACCAGCGGCAAACAAGTAGAAAGCATCGAAGTCCACAAAATCCGGTATATTGGGGAATAGTACTATGCCATAAATGCACAAGGCCAACACAGCGTTGAAAGCAACCCAGCACCCATTCTTGGCGTACTCTTGGGCTTTACCCACTAAGAACTGAAATGAGAATCCTGGAACTCCACGGGAAACAGTAGTCACAAGTTCAGAAGCATCAATATGCAAGGCTTTTGCCAATTCCTCCGGCTTAGGTTTGGCATCATAATGAATGAATGGAACCTGGTTCTGCACAGGCAGCTCAACATACTCAGCGTATTCCTCCAGAGTTGGTCCCATAATAAAGTCAGAGAACGTAAAACACCTCAAAGCAGGGTCATAGAATTGCATCAAAGCATACAGCCCATCTAACTCTACCTCTGTAGGTTTGCACACCAATCTCAGTAATCTACCATAGCTCATCCGGAAACTCCTACGAACACCCTCGTCAGCAAGAGAGATCAACCCGAGTAAAGGAACAATATCAGGCGTAGGCAATTTGTAGGCAACTGTTCTCCTTAAGCTAGTCATGATCAAACACTCAGAAGTCTGGGCACTAGAACTAGGGAAATGCAAATGCACCTGCAGCACAGACACACGTTAGTGAAATGCAAATGGTAATGAATATGCAAGTAATGCAATGCAAGTAACATTCAACAGGGACCAAAGCTGCAGCTGAATAGCCTAAACCCAATCAAGAAAGGTCTCAGATAGACCATCCAGAAGTCATCAACCCTGGTCTCAGATAGACCTAAAACAAAGCTCCAATACTGGTCTCTGATAGACCCCATAATCATAACCTGAATGGTCTCTGGCAGACCTCAAATCATTTCTCCCACTGGTCTCTGATAGACCTCAGAACACATCTCCAAATAGTCTCTGACAGACCTCGGAACACACCAACTGGTCTCTGACAGACCTTAGAACCCTCCATAAATATCCAAGATCCTGATCAACAAACCGGTGGTCTGAAGGTCTAGTTACCTGCATAACCCTGAATCCCCTCACAGGTGGGTGGCCCTATAACTGGCACAAGGTACGGCATCCTATGCGGTCGTCGGCGTCACAGACTTTCAGGGTTGATGATACGATTCCCAGAAGGAGTGGCATCATCAATTCCTGAAGAGGCCTCACTTAGCCAACTTCCAAATGATCGGTCCCCAGAGTCGACAATCCAACCAACCAGCAACCCACGCCAACCAAAGGAAGGGGCAGGAGGCCAACCAGAGGAACCTCGTCTGAGTGTAGATTTCATGGGACACCGAAGCAAGCAAAGCAAGCGGGCGCCCACTAATTTCTACTCTAATTCTAGGTGCACTCAAGCCCAGGTTCGGCTTATCTCTCAATATCAGAACACCCGTCACACCCCAGATACAGCAACAATAATCAATATATAAAGCTGAAAATACAAGGTTAGAAATATAAAATAACTCCATACAAAATCCTCGACGGGAAAACAAGCGTTAGGATTGACTCTCTCAAGGGACGTTGGATCCCAAATGCATAAGGACTATCGCAGTCCTTAGCAGCCAGGGGACGTTGGATCCCCAGCAGAGTCGCCAGCTGTCGCTACTGCGAAAATCGGCGCCGGCTGAACAGAAGAGTCGCCACCGTGCGTTATTTATCCCACAGGAGGGGGAAAGGAAACGCTCGAAGTAAACCTCGCACAATACGGGAAAGGTATGGTCATCGCAACCAAAACCTGGATTCGGGAGTCGGTTACGCAAGGGGAAGGTATTAGCACCCCTCACGTCCATCGTACTCGATGGGATCCACGCTTGTTTTCGGGTATGGATTGTTATTCTATCTAAACTATAGGTCAAGGGTGAAAAAGAAAATAAAATGAAAATAAAAATGACTCGGCAAAGTATCGCACTTTATGCCTACGTATTCCCGTCTGGAACGAGAAATCAGAGTCAACGTAGTTCGCCTACCTACGGGAAAGGAGGGGAAGGTTGCTCGCTAGGATATCGCATCCTATGCCTACGTACTTTCATACAGCATGAAAGATCAGAGCAAACGTAGTTCGGGCCACGGAAGACACAAGCTTGTCTTGATTGATTTTATTCCTTCTGAAAAAGGTTTTTCTGATTAATAGTCCAAGCGGACAAAAATGACGTCTTGATGAGTTCACATTCTTTTACGTAAGAAGTGTCTTTTATTGTGTTTGAAATCTTTATGTGTTTTTTCTGTTTGTTTTGAGAAAGAAGAGACAGAACTCTAACCTACGGTTGCGAAGGGAAACAAACTAACCTAATGTTATCATGCATGGGTTAAGACCTAGTGTCTATCATGCTCCTCTCTTGCACAGAGAGAAACAGAGATCCTACGGGATAGGCAGAAACAGAAACAACATCAGATATATACAGTAAAGCAGTAAAATGCATGGATGCAACAGCACAAGCGAGGCAAGGGAGTCCCACTCAACCTCGAACCTAGAAAACAATAGGCAAAAGTGAACAGACTTCACTTTCAACCTAACAGGGTAAACAGCAAACAATACAGCTCAGAAAACCAATCAACACATCAGCAAATGAAATACAGCAAAAGAAACAGCATCAGCAGCTCTGAATCAACAACTGGCTTCAAGCAATCTCCAATCATTCACAAGCTTCAACAAGCATCAATCTTCATCTTCATGGCCTTCAGGAAAGGGCTTTGATCATCAGTCTTCCATCTGCAATGGCTTTTCTTCAAGCTCAAACCTCCAGGATGAGGGATCAGTCACAAGAGTGAATTGGGTGTTAAGCAATCAGTTGACTACCAAAGGTGGTGAACAGACTGCTTCTAACACAAAAGACATTTTCTCTCAAGAGTTCTATCTCTTAGACACTATCACCAAGCCTTCCAAAGGAAGGGGGTGAGTGTCTTAAAGAGACTCTGAATCACAGAGAAGAATGGATGCAGACAAGGCAATCCATGTTTGAAAAACAATCATTCTAATCTAAAGCTCTGCCTAGCTCCTAAACCCTAGTCTCCTCAGCATCTGCTAGCAAGAAACTTCTCCCCAACTCTGACAGTTGATCTTCAATCTTGGAATCTCCAATAGTCTTCATCTTCACAAATCTTCAGCTTCCCCAGGGCCCCGGATAAACCCAATACCCAGACAAACAAGCAACAAGCCCCAGAGGGCATACCACACCAGACAATTAGATATACAGACAGTAATAATAGCAGTAGGGGAATCCTGACTTTTTCTAAGGGATCTAATAGCTACCCATAGCCCATATAGTCCCATAACTAATCTATTTAAATCCTAAGTCCTAAGGGGAATGAAATCAAACTCCTAAGTTGTCACCTAAAACCCTAGTTTTGTTCATGATGTTCAAGCATTTATTAATCACCTAAAATTAATCTCTAAAAATGGGAATTAAAATATTTCTACAAGTTTAATATCTAATCTAAACAACCTAAAAAGAATGAACAAAAAATATTAAAGCATCTAATAGAACAAAAATTAACAAAATCATGCATGAAATGAAACTATTTAAAATGCTATTTATTTAGAAAATATGTAAAATATATGAAATAAAACTAAAAATGAAAATTTATTTTTCTATAATATTCTAGACATTTTAATGAAAATATTGTAAAAAGAATGAATTAAAATGCATTTTTTATGAATTTATTATGGATTTATGAAATTGGTAAAATATTAAAGTGAATTAAGAAAATTAAAATTGAATTAAATGAGGGAGGGGGGTACGAATAGAACTTCGCTCCAGTTATATCCAGGATGGGCCACATAATGGGGGGTGCTAGTAGCGAATTGCCAAGGCCCAGTAAACATTCAGAATTAAAGAAAAAAATAGAAAAGCGATGGGGGGTGAAGGAAGTAACAGAAACACGCTGCAATTGGTTTTGGGCCTAACACGGGGGGTGGGATTAGCATGATTCAACTCAGGCCCGCCCGTTTCAATTAATGAAACGGTGCGTTTAGGGCCAGCACAATTCCCCCCAAACTTCAGATTAAACGATGGCCCTTGGATCTTCTGGGAAGTCAAAAGTCTTACTCAACATGAAGGGTCCAGATTATCTCTTCTTCAATCGACCTGCAACCTAGGGTTTCATCCCCATGAGACTCCATGCACGAGCAACTTTACACCCTTCGGTTCTCCTTCTACACGCAGTGAAACGCCACGCCATAAACATGAAACCTGCTCAGAATCTTTCCCTCTATAATCCTAGGGCATCAATTCAGCTTGAAACTCATCACAACAACAAACCCGATGACATCAAACTCTGGCCTCCATGAGATTACACTGATATGAACCATCACCATTCTTCCTCAAACTTGACCTAAACTAACCTATGCCTAATGGAGATTAATTTGCGCTATCAAGATATAATTATGATGCACTAATCTAAGAGATATAAGCACTAACAGTTTGTTGCACCTGTCACCAACCATCACCAATCCTTTCCAAATTCATCTAACTTAATCTCCTAACCACCTAGATCAAGTCTACACTAATAAAATCATGTTAAACTAACTGAATCAAGCTAATCGAATGAAAACTTACCTGATGTAAAACCTTGAGAACAGCTATGGAGATTGATGATTTGAGGCTTTTGAGACTTGGATCTTGATCCACACACTCAGCAATCAATTCTGTATGCAAAATTCTGGAGATTCCTTGCTTGAATTATGCAATTCACTTGAACTTGTGATTTTGATGTTGATGAAAAAAGCACTCGAAAATGGATGAGAATCACCAAAACCTTGCTTCAATTATGATCTATGATGATGATGGAGTAAAATTGAATTGATTTGGATGAAGATTGATGAAGATTTTGGTGAATTGGAATGAAAACTTCAATGAAAAAGTATGAGAAATTTGTGGAATTCTTGGTGCAAATGAGGCCAACCCTTGCCAAATTCTCCTTTCATGAATATATAGACCCCAATGGTACATTCTAGATCCATCTTACACATTCCCTTGTTTTCCAACTTTGGCTCATTTTGATTATGTTTCTTAAAAGACAAGCAACCATGGATAACTTTCTTTTTTCCTTCTAAACTCAAAAAAGTGTGTGAACCATTGTTCTTAGAATTGTTTTTCCATTCAAAATCATATATTGGAAGTCTCCATTTGGACTTGGAAATCTCCCAAACCATTTTTCACTTTGAAATTATTCACTTTATAAGCCTTTTTAGTTCATATTTTGACCAATCATGCAACTCCATGCTATGAGCTTCTCCAATAACTTGTGAACCTCTTTCTAGACTTAAAATCCCATTTGGAGCAAGTTTGATGTTGTAAGTTTTTCCATTTGAGGCCTCCTTGTATGAGTTTTGGGTATAGGTTAAAATGACCTGTAATTCACAAATGCCCAAAATACCCTTTGCTTGCCAAGACCATAAGTTGAGTTCTCCACATCATATGAAGGCATACTATACCATTATAGAAAGATAAGACAATGAGGAACAATTCTTATGTTGACCAAGAATTCATTTGAAATCTCCTTGAGGGGTAAAACTAGCTTGGAAGTCAAGTCACTTTCACAGACAAAAATTCAGATACCCCAGATGACCTGTAACTTGTAAGGACCATAACTTGAGTTCTATAAATCTCCTTGAGGTCTTCCACCACTCAAATTAAAGGTCTTGAGATCCTCTACAAGTTTCATGTTGGCCAAGAAGCCATTTGAAGCTAGCATTTTGACTTATCTTGCTTGGAAATTTGACCTAAACTAGGGGATTTTACAGAGAAACCCTAATTTAGTAACTCCTCTTCTCCTTGATTTCTCTTGAATCCTCCTTGTCATATCTCCATATCCTTCTTCATATGTCCAATGTTGATCCCCACATCTCTCCAATAGCCTTGAATGCCCTCTTAAGTCAGTCAATTGACCTAGGGTTGACCTAGGGTTGACCCAGATGAAACCCTAGTTGACTGTCTTCAGTTATAACTATTGTGATCACCTCAACAACTTATTTTCTTCTCCAAATGACCTTTTAAGTCTCTCAAGATGTCTAGATACTCTCCATGCCTTCACTTCACAGCTCACAACCCTCTTGTTGATCCTCAGATACCCTCAGCTAGGAGATGGACTCAAGGCTTGATCTGCTGAACTCTTTGCTTTCAAATTCTTTCCTGATGACTTGAATATGATTGAATTATGATGATAACCTCTTGCTAGGCCTCTAGAGATGAAAATAATGATTGGTCCCCTGTTGAATGACTTGCTATGCTTATGCTATGCAGATGGTTAGTCTATGTACATGACTCTATATGCAAATGCTAGTAATAATGAAACATAAACCAAAGAATAAGGTTGGGCAAATTTTAGGGTGCAACACCATGTGGTTTATTTTGCTTGATAGCATTTTATTTTCTTCTGTATGATTACAGTCTCTTGTATTTTGCTTGATAGCATGTTATTTTTACTATATGATTGCAGTTTGTTGCGGTGGAAATAGGATCACAAACTATTAATGAGTTTGAACCGCAATTCAATTCACAACCGCTCTTTGATTTATCCGAAGGAAAAGGTCAAAAGAGGGAAAACCTATTTTGCATCGTAAACACAATGCGGGGAAAGATCTAGGGTTCGGGGGTTGGTTAAATTTAGGGAAGGTATTAGCACCCTAAACTTCTGTAGTACTCTACAGGAACCTTTTGTTCAGATGTTTACTATTTGCTTTATTCATTTGCTTAAGGTATATGTACAAAGGATTAAAAATGAGAAAAGAGACCTAAGGGGTTAATTCTAAGTTTACTCGGCAAGACATCGCATCTTGTGCCTACTTATCCTTACGGGAGTGGAATCAGAGTAATCGTAGTTCCCCTCAAAAGGGAGGTTAGAGACTTCTTGACTGTGGTCAAGGTCTCAAGGGGAATAAACATGTCTTAAGGACACGCTTACGCGGAGTGTAGAAACTCCAAATCTCTACGTTGAATTGTTAAGTTGTAATTAGGGTTAAACTAGGTTAGGGATTCCGCGGCGGGAAACCCTAAAATGAGCGCGGCGGCTCTTTGACCTAATGCTAGGGGTAAAGTTGTAATTTTGCCTGCGGCGAGGCATTTGTGAAAATTAGGGTTTGTGAGGTCGCAAGGGTTTGAAGTTGAGGACTACTGACACGGCGGTCAAACGGCTAGACCTAATTCCTTCGGAGGAGTGAAATTAATTATAAAGATGCGATGAAATTGAATATACATACAACGGCAGAAAATAAAGTGCGGAAAGATAAATGCGACAATTGTCTCGCACAATTACATCCCATAAGCAGTTACAATTATAATAGCTAAATATAAAACCGAAAATAAGTTTCAAATTGAACATAATAGCTGCAAGAAACAAAACAAACAAAAATGTCAGTATGTGGGGTTAGACGAAAACGAAATCAAAATTGAACGAGAAACAAACCGTATGAATTTTGGAGGACTTTTATGGTCTTTTTAACCAAGGATTTAAATTTGTGAAAAGAGAGATTAATTTTAATTAAAAGAGTTTTGAGTTTTAAAAAAATTTATTAATAAAAAAAGTGAAAGTTTGGTTAATTATTCTAAAAAAGGAGTTTTAGTGATAATATTTTGAAAAAAAGATTTAATCATTAAAAAAAACAATTGGTTTAATTTAAAAAATCTTAATGTTAGTTAAAAACACGTTTTACTTTAAAGTTATAAAAAAGTTTTATTATTTGAAAAAAAGCATTTGATTATTTTATTTAAAAAGAGTTTTAATTAATTTGAAAAAAGGTTTTTGGTTATAAAAAAGAAAGGGTCTTCTTGATTTTTTTTAAAAAAGATAAACAAAATAAAATAACAAATGGAAAAACAATAAATAAAAAAAAAAAGAGGGTTGGGCCGGTCATCACTCTTCTTCTCTCTGCTCTCTGAGTTTGCGTGTGTTCCTCTCCTTCTTGTTTGCCTCTCACGGATGTTATCTTCTTCTTCTTTTGCATGGCCACCGATTTGTCTTCTTCATCTCTTTTTCCTGAAAAACATGAAAAGCAACACAAAAATTGTAATTATATTTTTTGATCCTTACGGAATGATGATGGCCGATGATGCTTTGTCCTGAGGCTAGAGGATTTTTGACGGGGTTTGCTTGGATTTTACGAAAAAGTTCCCTTTCTTGTTATGATTTTCGTCCCTTTTATACTTGATTTTTAAATCTTTTTTTTTTAATCTCAGATTTAATTTGAATATCTCAATCTTTTTCAATCTCTGATTTGATTTGAATGAATTTTTATGATGATTTCAGATTTGATTCAATGATGGTGATGTTGATATTTAGATATGATTTTCTTATGATGATGATTGATCTGATTGATTTGATTTAACTCTATCTGGAATTCATTAAGATTGGATTAGATTAAAAAAGTGTTGAGATTTAAATTTAAAAAGTTAGCAAAGAAGATTAGAGTTTCAAGTTAAATAAAAAATTAGAGTTTTAAAAAAAATGAGTTAGAATAAAATAAAAAAAAATATTTGAATGTTGGTTTTAAAAAATGTTAGAATTATTTTAAAAACTGTTAGAATTTAATTTTAAAAGGAATTTAGAATTAAAAAAAAAAAGAAAAAGAAAAGGGCGTTAGAATTTAATTTTAAAAAGAATTTAGAATTTTAATTTGAAAAATAAAGGTGTCAAAAAAAGATTTAGATTTAATTTTTAAAAAAAAAGGATAGATTTAATTTATAAAAAAAAGGTTAGATTTAATTTTTAAAATAGTTAGAAAAAAAAATTTAGTTTTAAAAAGGTTAGAAAAAAAATATTTAATTTTAAAAAAGTTAGAAAAAAAAATTTAATTTTAAAAAGTTAGAAAAAAAAGATTTAAAGTTAGAAAACAAGATTTAGCTTTAAAAATAGTTAGAAAAAAAGATTTAATTTTAAAAAAGATAGAAAAAGATTTAACTTTAAAGAGGAGTTAGAAAAAGATTTAAAAAAAGTTAGAAAAAAGATTTAATTCTAAAAAGAAGTTAGATTTTTATTTTTAAAAAAAAAATATTAGAATTTGATTAAAAAATGTGTTAGAAATTAATTTAAAAAAAGGTTATAAAAAATTTACTCTTGAAGAAAAGAAAAAAAAAAGTTAAATTTTAATCTAAATCCTAAAAGTTAGTAAGAAGAGCTTTAAATAAATAAACTAAATAGAAAAAAAAAAAGTTAATAAAAAATATTAGTAAAGTTATAAAAAAAATTTAATTAAATTATTATTAGTTAAAAAAAACAAGATCTAAAAAAAAGGTTAATTTATTAGGTTAATAAGAATTTAAAATAAAAATAAAAAAGAAAGGGTAAAATTTGGGGTATTACAGTTGCCCCTATTTAAATAGCTACACCAGATGATTTGAGTGACGGAGACTCAAGGAATCATGGTGGAGGGATTTAAATATAGATAACCGAAAATTTTGCCCTTATATGCGGCGATATGCAATGCTATGGACAAAGCGAGAACAGATTAATGCAGATGATGCCGTGAATATGATGTGATGCGTATGCTGGAATGATGAATGCGAAAATGCTGACGAATACGACGACACAGATGCTACGAGAAGAACACACTGGGGAAAACGACGCGCTGAGACACAGTACAACACTGGGGAATTCTAAAAATGATGGTCAACTGGTGCGAACACGACCAATTGTTATTTTGGGAATGAGATTCTCAAATGGAGATGACACCTGTGAGACGGCCTCCACTGGGGAATCTAAAAATAAAACTGGATCACGTACGATTGCAAGATCGATCACAGAATGCATGGAGCATTGAGCAAAGAATAACATCCAAGCTTCTGTAACCTATCCCTCGTGACAGGATCAAACGGACTTTTCGGGAATCCGCAGCAAATATACAGGGTGAAAAGAACCGGTTGTATGCCAAAATAAATGGACTTTGATGGGAATTGCCCTGATAAGCTTCTCGAGGGAGAACTGTCACTTATCGTTGGAAGGGACTTATGCAAAAATGGATAAGCACTCAAATAAAGAGGCTGCTGCTTATCTGATAAATAAATCTTCTCGCATTTTAAGGTCGGCGCCTGGAACGCGATTCTGATTTTTCTCTTACTGAAGGATAAATAAACTGCTTCAAGATCGTGCTCTCTTGAACATGAAACGGGTAAACTGAACTTCTTCATACTTCAGAATCGTGCTCTCCTGAATATGAAAAGGGTGAACTGGATATACTCATATTTCAGAATCGTGCTCTCCTGAATATGAAACTGGATGACTGAATATACTTATACTTCAGGATCGTGCTCTCCTGAATATGAAACTGGATGTAAATGAAATTTTCCATACTTCAGAATCGTGCTCTCCTGAATATGAAACTGGATAATCAAACTTCCTCATAACTCAGAATCGTGCTCTCCTGAATATGATTCGGCTCCTGAAATTTCTTCGTTCTTCAGAATCGTGCTCTCCTGAAAAACGGCCAACTGAACTTCCTCATAACTCAGAATCGTGCTCTCCTGAATATGATTCCGCTCCTTCTTTTACTAAAGGATAAATGAACTTCTTCATAACTCAGAATCGTGCTCTCCTGAATATGAAACTGCTCAAACCTCCCCGTAACTCAAGATCGTGCTCTCCTGAATACGATTTGGTTCAAACCTCAAGACGGCAGGGAAATGGAAGCCCAACTGCTCCATGGAGATGGCCATTTGCTGCGAGTCATAACGAGGATATGATCGACTTCTTAGGTGAGAAATGTCGTGTGTTGATGCTGTAAGATGTAAAGTGTAAAGGGTTGTAACATGTAGGATTGTAAAGTGTTGTAGTGTTGTAATGATATATTTTCCAGGCGTGAACTGGCGTGTATCTGTAAAGGATTGTAGTTGATTTTCTTGAAAGATAGTGCAAAATAAATGCACGTCCGGGTACAGTGATAAACTTCTCAAGCGAGATAGTCGCGTATCTGCCAATGTATGGTGAAAATTTTAGATGGTGCAAAATAAATGCACGTCCGGTTGGGATTGACGACCGACAAGACTGAGATTCAATCTAGGATCGAGCTAGAAAGAAAACTGGTAATCAAGACTCCATCGAGGGAATGAACTCGAAGGGTAGATATCTTATCCTGGCGAGGAAAGATAGCTGAAGTAACCGTCATCCACGAGGATCGAGCTCCGTGGGGAAGCTGGAAATAAGTAGGTATTTTATGCTTAAGACTGACAATCTATTTGGAGAGAATTGACGAACCCCAGTTACTCGGCGGTAACAACCAAATGATGGTGAAACACAATGAACCTGTGAATGTTATCGCGTATGTTAATGGATATGTTAATATGAATGTATGTTGATGTCTATGTATGTAACTATGCAAGATGTTATGAAATGAGTATGTAATGAGTATGTAATGAATATGAAATGAAATAGGCATGTGATGCTTATGCCCTTGCGTATACTGACGAAACAGACTAGAGACGGGACGAGAGATGAAATAAACATCTCGACGGAAATACCCTGCGTTCTCTGCAACCAATACGTCAATCATGGGTAAGAAAGATCAATGGTAGAACCAAGTCTGGTTTTAAAGTTCTGAATTCTCTGGGGAGAAGGTAATCTGCTTGGGTGCATAGTACCACGTCTTCGCATGGGGAGAAGAAAACCTGAGGGACACTTTCGAGTTACCCAAGAAAAAAATTGTCAGCTTATAGTCTCTCTGGGGACTGTGATGAGGCAATAGTTTAGGAGTCTGTTGCAACACTGAGGCTTACTGGGGTATGAAGGCCGCTGTGAGTAAAATCCATCGGGTGCATGAAAAAATTGTGAAATCCCATGGTTTTGATCTTGCAGGACCTTATAGTAGCCGCCATTTGTTTCCTTTAAAAACATGGTGCCCCAGGATACTTGCGTTGCGAGGTAGGGTCATCTCAAGAGGATTTTATAGAGAACACCGAGTCCGGTTGCCCCATTGTTCTCAAACTCTTTGAGAGATTCGTCAGGTCTCGACGTAACTGGCACAAATTAATCGTGTTACGACGAAATCTTTGGGAAATAGCTCTTTAAGAATGTCAGACTCGCGTTGGTAAGCGAACTGGGAAACTGCCTGCCCCTGTTTAGCAGGATCATCAAGTTCCACGGGTTATGTCCATATGTAAATCTCTAAGATATCAAGCAAAGTCGTCATGCCTGAAATGCCTATCCTGAGCTTGTCAATGTACACATATATTTGTCTTGAATTTTTGTTTTGAAAAAAAGATATCGCAACAACTTGTGACCGAAATCACTAGTCAGGATATAAGTTTTAATTATAATGCCATCATGAATTTTTTCTGAGCATAGCTCGTAGGAGTCAGGAAACGTGATCTTGTCAAGTATGCTTTCAACCGAAGTCCTACTTCAATTAGGTCTTTTAAAGGTTGTATCGTGGCTCAGTTCACGGTTTAAGAAACAAAAGGATAAAGGCTCAAAGTTATATTTGTACCCACCCATTCTTCGTGATGTTCTCCAATCCTAATTCAGTTAACCGGATACGAACGCTCATATCTCAAGCGGATTTGCTATGGTCGAGAACTTATCAAGGCTTTGGACATGGCAGTCACTCACCTATTTCTAATGGCAATTGTTCACACGATTTTGTTCTTTACTAGGGATTATTTATTGTACCCTCTAGTTTTGCTTTTATTCCCTAACTTTTGCCTGGACAACGTCTTTTGATCTGACTTTGGAGTCCAGCGGGATGCCCCAGTTTTGCCTAAGTCTCCTTCATAGGTTTTGACTTAGCGGGCTCTTATTTTTTTTGAATATTCTTTTATGCACAAGTCGTGTAAATCTTTTGAAAGACTCGTGACTGCCCCACTCCTTAGGTAACCGAGGGATAGCCATTGTATTGGACTTCTTAAGATGCTAAGGATAAATTCTCGAAGGTTGGCTCTTCCTTTTTAAGAGTCTAAGCGCTCGATCGGTTTAACTGAAACCTACCCTGCCCCAGGTTAGGATGAAGGTTCTTAAAAAGAAAGAAAAACTCCTACTTCAAGGCTCAAAGGGTTGACTAGGGATTAACATCCTTATATCTCCAGTGTTTGGGATTTGAAACAATGCCTTACATCATCAGCGGGTTTCAATCGAAAGCATACGACAAGAAATCTGACGTTTTGGGTTCGTCATCCTCCCCCCAATTCTCCATCAGAACAAGAGATCGGGTAAAGTTGGCATTATAATTTATGAAAAATATATTTTGAATGAGTGAAACGAATGGATTTATTCAAGACAAACATATGCGTTGCATTAATTAATCAAAGATAAACAAGTTCGTGCATGCTAAATATGATTAATCGAAGAGAAATACATATAAATAAACAAATGAACTGTCGGAAAAATCCTTCTAAATGTTTATGAAATCTTGCATTCAAGAGTAACAGTTTCCTTTGGCGGAGCCTCAATGGAAAGGACGTCTGGTTCACGATCATTGTGAGTCGTCATGGCTTGCCCCAGTTACGCTGGTCACATCTTCAACAGTTTTCAGTCGTTGCTTCAAAATAATTTTCCCAGATTCTTCGTTGATCATAGTCACGTCATATTTCCAAGGCACAGCTTTAGGATCACTGAAAGGAAACGGACTCGGTCTTCGAATAACTATAGGCTTAGGCTGATTCACTTCAGGGATATACGACCTTGGTATATCGAACACGAGGTTGGCGGAGCTTACCCCTGATAAATTAAACACTGGTACCTTACCCTTTGATTCAGGCTGATGGAAGACAGGCTCAACCACAGCGACTACATCCTTCTTGGCTTGGCTTGTCACTTGTAAAACACCCTCATTAATTAACCTCTGCACATCATTCTGAACCAACATGCAACCCTTAATACTGGCTTCACAACTTACGCATGCAACGTGGGAAGTATCTACCAAACCAACTTCAAACAGTTTCGAATGGAACATTTTGAGAGGAGTCTTAATCTGTTCAATATCAAGGGCATAGCCTTCCTCTGAATCAGCACTAATGGCATTGACACTCTCATGGTCAGGAAAAGGGTTCTTCTTAACATTTGGTTGAGGATCTTCGAATGACAAAATCTTCTTTTCCAATAAATCCCTGACAATATTTTTGAGAGCATAACAATTCTCCAGATCATGGCCAGGCGCACCCTCATGAAATAAACAATGAGCAGCGGCGTTGTAATTGGCGGGTAGAGGATTAGGAGGCGGACCCAAAGCCCGAGTAGTGATGAGACCTTGCTTGACCAAAGAGGGATACAACTCGGTAAAAGTCATTGGAATCGGCGGACAAGGCTTATACGTTCTTCTATTCGGCACATTCTGGCGAGGAGCCGGACTCTTTGGCTGTGGAGGAGCAGGAGCGTTGGGTGCCTGTAGGTAGTTGACAGGAGGCGGATAAACAGGAGGTTGTTGCATGGGTTGATACATAGGAACCTGTTGATTGAAAGAAGGTGTAATAGCTGCCACATAGGGTTGTTGAGCATACTGGACTGGGTACCCTTGAGGTTGAGCATAACCTTGCGGATGCCGATAAAAGCGTTCCCTTGGTCTACCAGAGGATATAGCATTAGTCTCACTCTCCTTCTTTTTCTGGGAGCTATACGGAGGTTTCTTCGGCTGATCCTTAGAAGCACCATGATTATTTGTCATTTTACCACTCTTCATACCCAATTCAATCTTGACACCCACAGCAACGATGTCGGAGAAATTTGAAGTCACACTACCCACCATTCTCTCATAAAATTCTGGACGAACCGTGTCGACAAACCAATCAGCTAACTCTTTTTCGGACAAAGGAGGTTCTACCTGTGAAGCAGTCTCTCTCCACCTTTGAGCATACTCTTTGAATGACTCAGAATTCTTTTGTGACATACTCAGCAACTGTCTTCTGTCAGGAGCCAGATCCATATTGTACTTGTAGTGTTTGATGAAAGCGTCAGATAAATCTTGAAAGCTCTTAACGCGGGATTGGTCCAAAGTTAAATACCACTTGGAAGAAGCACCCTTCAAACTGTCTTGGAAGCAATGAATCATCAGTTTATCATTCTCAACATGGGCAGCCATTTTGCGATAATACATGATCAAATGACTCTTAGGACAGGTGGCACCTTCATAACGATCAAAGTTCGGAGTTTTGAACTTCGGGGGAATAACTAAACCTGAAACCAAACAAACATCCCTTGCAGCAGTCCCAAAAATTTGATCACCCTCTACCTTTTTCAATCTCTGGACGATAGTGTTTACTTCCTCACGAAGCTTATCATGTTTCTCATAACCCTCAACATTCTCATCAAGATTATCAAAAACTGTCTCATTGAAGTACGGTTGCGCACGAGTGTGTACAACAGGTGGTGCAAAGATAGGAGCCCCCCTAGAAACTTCAGAAAACAAGGGCACGGCTTGCTGAACAGGTTGATTAATCGGAACAGTGGCTTGGGGAGGCACAAAACCCGGAGCGAGACCATAAGGTGGGTCCCTTGCTACGGTCACACTTGGTGGAGGGTCCACAGTAACGCCGGTAATCTCAGAAACAACAGTGGGCTGGGTATCCATCTTAGCATTCATGACATGTAACAATTCCATCATTCGCCCCATACCCCCTCGAAGGTCTTCAAGTTCATTGCTAAGGCGATCAATCTCTTTTGCCTGATCCTCCATTCTTTTCCGAGTTTGAGCTCTGGTGTTGTATTGGTGCCGAGAACTCAGGGTGACGAAAGGAATGTGAGAGAACCGAGTGTGAGAAATCGGGAGACACATGTAATGCAAAAGTATGATGCTAAAATGTGAATGTAAATGAAGATTTCATGGAATTCAAAACATTTACTAATGCCGTGGGGTACCAAAGAAATCTTTTTCTTGTTTTTTCATTCTATTTTTTTTTATGGTATCCCGCAATATCCATAAATGATGTTTGAACTTCATGAAATACAATGCGATGAGATGCTTTATGGATGCAATGCATGAAAACACACAAAGTCCTAGGTTAAAAGCTTGCATGAGGTTCAAAGGCAAATACCCTCCCCTGAAGTTAGATGGTTCATCCTGTCCTACAAAAGTAACCAGGTTCTAAGGGATCTCAATATCATTGATCCTTCACAAGGGTGGTTGTTCAGAAGGCAACTTACTTGCCAACCAAAACCCTCCAAGTTTAAGATCTCAATGAGCGTAGTATCGAGTGTCAACCAACTTCAGTCTGCACCAAAGCCGGTTACCTCACTACTTTCTAAAGGCCAAGATGAGTTAACTAGGGTTCTAAAAGTCAGTTAGTGCATTGACAACATATGGCAGCCTCAATATTATCCTCAACTTGACTTAAGGAATATAAGCACCAACCAAGAAGTCGCACTAACCATGGCCACCAGATCAACCGTATCGATATACGTCGTACAGTTTCCTTGGTCTATTGCCATTTACCTAAGGTACACTAGATCCGGGTGTAGGACCTATCTCACAGCACAAGGAACAGTCCCACAATCAAAGCACAAATATATACATGCAAATGAATAATGTCGCAGATAGTAATAAATATGAACAAGTTAGGGATAACCCTCAAAAGTTTAGGTCTCCCCAGCAGAGTCGCCATTTTCTGTTGCGGTGGAAATAGGATCACAAACTATTAATGAGTTTGAATCGCAATTCAATTCACAACCGCTCTTTGATTTATCCGAAGGAAAAGGTCAAAAGAGGGAAAACCTATTTTGCATCGTAAACACAATGCGGGGAAAGATCTAGGGTTCGGGGGTTGGTTAAATTTAGGGAAGGTATTAGCACCCTAAACTTCTGTAGTACTCTACAGGAACCTTTTGTTCAGATGTTTACTATTTGCTTTATTCATTTGCTTAAGGTATATGTACAAAGGATTAAAAATGAGAAAAGAGACCTAAGGGGTTAATTCTAAGTTTACTCGGCAAGACATCGCATCTTGTGCCTACGTATCCTTACGGGAGTGGAATCAGAGTAATCGTAGTTCCCCTCAAAAGGGAGGTTAGAGACTTCTTGACTGTGGTCAAGGTCTCAAGGGGAATAAACATGTCTTAAGGACACGCTTACGCGGAGTGTAGAAACTCCAAATCTCTACGTTGAATTGTTAAGTTGTAATTAGGGTTAAACTAGGTTAGGGATTCCGCGGCGGGAAACCCTAAAATGAGCGCGGCGGCTCTTTGACCTAATGCTAGGGGTAAAGTTGTAATTTTGCCTGCGGCGAGGCATTTGTGAAAATTAGGGTTTGTGAGGTCGCAAGGGTTTGAAGTTGAGGACTACTGACACGGCGGTCAAACGGCTAGACCTAATTCCTTCGGAGGAGTGAAATTAATTATAAAGATGCGATGAAATTGAATATACATACAACGGCAGAAAATAAAGTGCGGAAAGATAAATGCGACAATTGTCTCGCACAATTACATCCCATAAGCAGTTACAATTATAATAGCTAAATATAAAACCGAAAATAAGTTTCAAATTGAACATAATAGCTGCAAGAAACAAAACAAACAAAAATGTCAGTATGTGGGGTTAGACGAAAACGAAATCAAAATTGAACGAGAAACAAACCGTATGAATTTTGGAGGACTTTTATGGTCTTTTTAACCAAGGATTTAAATTTGTGAAAAGAGAGATTAATTTTAATTAAAAGAGTTTTGAGTTTTAAAAAAATTTATTAATAAAAAAAGTGAAAGTTTGGTTAATTATTCTAAAAAAGGAGTTTTAGTGATAATATTTTGAAAAAAAGATTTAATCATTAAAAAAAACAATTGGTTTAATTTAAAAAATCTTAATGTTAGTTAAAAACACGTTTTACTTTAAAGTTATAAAAAAGTTTTATTATTTGAAAAAAAGCATTTGATTATTTTATTTAAAAAGAGTTTTAATTAATTTGAAAAAAGGTTTTTGGTTATAAAAAAGAAAGGGTCTTCTTGATTTTTTTTAAAAAAGATAAACAAAATAAAATAACAAATGGAAAAACAATAAATAAAAAAAAAAAGAGGGTTGGGCCGGTCATCACTCTTCTTCTCTCTGCTCTCTGAGTTTGCGTGTGTTCCTCTCCTTCTTGTTTGCCTCTCACGGATGTTATCTTCTTCTTCTTTTGCATGGCCACCGATTTGTCTTCTTCATCTCTTTTTCCTGAAAAACATGAAAAGCAACACAAAAATTGTAATTATATTTTTTGATCCTTACGGAATGATGATGGCCGATGATGCTTTGTCCTGAGGCTAGAGGATTTTTGACGGGGTTTGCTTGGATTTTACGAAAAAGTTCCCTTTCTTGTTATGATTTTCGTCCCTTTTATACTTGATTTTTAAATCTTTTTTTTTTTAATCTCAGATTTAATTTGAATATCTCAATCTTTTTCAATCTCTGATTTGATTTGAATGAATTTTTATGATGATTTCAGATTTGATTCAATGATGGTGATGTTGATATTTAGATATGATTTTCTTATGATGATGATTGATCTGATTGATTTGATTTAACTCTATCTGGAATTCATTAAGATTGGATTAGATTAAAAAAGTGTTGAGATTTAAATTTAAAAAGTTAGCAAAGAAGATTAGAGTTTCAAGTTAAATAAAAAATTAGAGTTTTAAAAAAAATGAGTTAGAATAAAATAAAAAAAAATATTTGAATGTTGGTTTTAAAAAATGTTAGAATTATTTTAAAAACTGTTAGAATTTAATTTTAAAAGGAATTTAGAATTAAAAAAAAAAGAAAAAGAAAAGGGCGTTAGAATTTAATTTTAAAAAGAATTTAGAATTTTAATTTGAAAAATAAAGGTGTCAAAAAAAGATTTAGATTTAATTTTTAAAAAAAAAGGATAGATTTAATTTATAAAAAAAAGGTTAGATTTAATTTTTAAAATAGTTAGAAAAAAAAATTTAGTTTTAAAAAGGTTAGAAAAAAAAAATTTAATTTTAAAAAAGTTAGAAAAAAAAATTTAATTTTAAAAAGTTAGAAAAAAAAGATTTAAAGTTAGAAAACAAGATTTAGCTTTAAAAATAGTTAGAAAAAAAGATTTAATTTTAAAAAAGATAGAAAAAGATTTAACTTTAAAGAGGAGTTAGAAAAAGATTTAAAAAAAGTTAGAAAAAAGATTTAATTCTAAAAAGAAGTTAGATTTTTATTTTTAAAAAAAAAAATTAGAATTTGATTAAAAAATGTGTTAGAAATTAATTTAAAAAAAGGTTATAAAAAATTTACTCTTGAAGAAAAGAAAAAAAAAAGTTAAATTTTAATCTAAATCCTAAAAGTTAGTAAGAAGAGCTTTAAATAAATAAACTAAATAGAAAAAAAAAAAAGTTAATAAAAAATATTAGTAAAGTTATAAAAAAAATTTAATTAAATTATTATTAGTTAAAAAAAACAAGATCTAAAAAAAAGGTTAATTTATTAGGTTAATAAGAATTTAAAATAAAAATAAAAAAGAAAGGGTAAAATTTGGGGTATTACACAGTTATTCTTGTATTTTGCTTGATAGCATTTTATGTCCTCTGTATGATTGCAGTTGTAATTATATTTTGCTTGATAGCATGTTATTTCCTCTGTATGATTACTGTTATTCATATCTGGCTTGAGGTTGAGATGAGCTTGTGGAGGCAGTTGCCCCACACACATTTCCTCCCTCACTTGCATTGCATGCACTTTACTGTTTACTGTTTAAGCTGATGCTTTATCTGTTTCTGTGTATCATTGACATGATCCCTTAGGACTCTCATTTCCTTTGATAAGGAAGTGATGATAGAACTTTAGGTTGAAACCTATACATGATAACTTCTAGGAGTTCCCTGTTTCAAACCACAACCATAGGATGAATCCTTGGCATAACAACAGTAGGACTTGATAGTCTCCCCGTAGTTGAGCCCGTTCTCTTCTCATCTCAAAACAGCTTAAGATACAGTAATCATGAATGATTTCTTTCGTACGTTACGAGCCTTAAGCTATCTGAGAAAGGATTGTTGGAGAGCTTCTTTTCAACAGGCTGGATGTCTAGTATGGCACCCTTTGGGTGACATGCGACGCATTCACTCTCAGGTCATAGTCTTTAGTGCGATTGAAATTGCAAACACAATAAAAGACACTTCTTTCATAAAAGACAGAAAACAAACTTCAAACCTTTTTGCCCCGTGGGCCCATAATTCAAAGGAAAGCTTTTCTGAAGAAAAGAGTGTCGTTAAACTTCAGCGCCAACGCAAACAGGCTTTGTCCCTAACTGCTGGAACTGTTGTTTAACCCTACTCGATAAAACAGATGAATCTGAATTCCCGTAATCCGTAGTATCCCGAACTACGTAAGCTCTGATCTCTCATACCGGTTGAGAGTACGTAGGCACAATACTGATGTATTGGCGAGCCACCTTCCCCGTAACCCGTCGTAGGTCGAACTACGTTGACTCTGATTTCTCATTCTCTGATGAGAATACGTAGGCATAAAGTGCGACGCTTTGCCGAGTCATTTTTCTTCTCTTTTAAGCCAGCCTTGATAGGTAGATAGATAAAACCAACTCGTCCAGTAAACACAACAAGCGTGGATCCCGTCGAGTACGACGGACGTGAGGGGTGTTAATACCTTTCCCTTACGTAACCGACTCCCGAACCCAGACAACGGTTGCGACGACCTTGTCTTACCCTTTTTTCGTTAGGTTTTTCCGATCGTTTCCTTTCCCGTTCTGAGGGATAAATAACGAAAGGTGGCGACTCTTCTGTTCTGCCGGCACCTTATTTTCGCGGAAGCGACACATAACAAGGGATCAAGTGCCATTCTTATCAAAAGAGGCACATCAAGGGGTTTTATTCAAGGTCAAGACCATCTAAGTAATCAAGAAAGGAGTTGAAGCTTTGAGAAGTTTAGGAGTCAACCAGTGGATTTCTCTCCTAATTTTGAGGTATGTTGAAGATCATCAATGGGAGTGTGAATTATGAATTGAGAGTATGGAATGTGCACAAAGATCATGGAAGACCTAGAGGGCATGTTGAAGATGAGACAAGTCATTGATTCAAGTACAAGAGCCAGAGTTGAAGTACAGTCAACTAGGGTTTTATCTGGGTCAACCCTAGGTCAACTGAGTGATTGAAGAGCATCAAGGATTAGTTGAAGGATGTGGGATTCATGAATTGATATGTGTGTACAAGTGTGGTGTTGTGCCAAGGATAAATCAAAGAGAATCAAGAGGAGGAGGAGTTACTAAATTAGGGTCTCAGTGTAAAAACCCTAATTTAGGCTTAACTTCCAAGCCAGACAAGTCAAAATTCAAGCTTCAAATGAATTCTTTGTAAACATAAAACTTGTAGAGCTTCTCAATAGATTTAGTTTGAGTACTAGAAGTCTTCAAGAAGATTTTTAGAACTCAAGTTATGGTTCTTGCAAGTTATGGGTCATCAAAGGGCACTGAAATTTATCTGTGAAAGTCACTTGACTTCCAAGCAACTTTTTCCCATGAAAGAGTTTTCAAATGGATTCTTGGCCAACATAAGATCTGTAGATCTTGATCTTAGATTTAATTTTAGTACTAGAAGTCCTCAAGAGGATTTGTAGAACTCAAGTTATGGTCTTGGCAATCCAGGGGTATTTTGGGAAAGTTGAATTACAGGTCATTTTTCAACATAGATCCAAATCTCCATCTTCCACTCCTCAAATGAAAAAATGTTCAACATGAGATGTGTTCAAAATGATGTTTTTAGGCTAGATAAGAGGTCATGAGAGTTTGGAATGGCTTTCTTCACAAAGTCACAAAAATGGCCTAAAATGAAGGTAAATTTTAAATGAATCAAAGTTGGAAATTGGGGTTTTTGATCTACAAATCCAAAACAAGCCATATAACATACCAATTTGATTGTAAAATGCATTTTGAGAACATTGACATTGCCACAATTTTGAATTGAGGGTTATTTCAAGGACTTGCTTTGTAAATTGGTTGCTTGCATCATAAGGCACAATTGCAAAACCACACTTCAAGGAAAATGAAAGGCTTCCTTCCATCCTAACACATCCAATATCTCTTTAGAAGACAATTTGGATCAGAATTGAGTAGAATTGCAAGTTGCTACATGAGCTGGTATGAGTGCATAGCATGACATGAGATTTCATGACATGAGAAGTTGATTTTCTCATTGGATCAATCTAGAACTTTCTAGGGTCTTCAAATACATTCTATATATACTTGTGAAGAGATTCAGAGCAAGAGTTAGAGAGAATTTAGAGAGATTTGTGAGATTGCATTTTCAACTTTTCCATTGCAAACCAAAATCGGTTACAGCATTTCAACCCCTTTCAATCCAAATTCTTGATTGCATTAGCTTGCTCTAGCGTTGGTGAATGATTCCAGATGGATAATTGAGCAAGATTGGTGAAGGATCATGTGTTTGCACTTGGAATTTTCAGCCTGCAACTCAAGATCGAATTCAAGAATCCAAGCCATCTCAATTCCTCTCTTTGCATACAGAAGCTTGATTTGTTGTTGGTGAAGGTGTCTGGAAAGTATTGAAGCTTATCTTGAAGCTTTGATCACTCTGTTCATCTCAAATTTGCAGGTATGAAAACTTCATTCCATGGCTTGATTTAGATAGTTTCAATGGATTTTGAATGGTTAGATTCAATATAGGTTAGTGTATGAAGCTTTCTGGTAGCTTTAGGATTGATTTAGAGACAATTAGTGGAGTGGTGCAATTTTTGTTCATGATCGTATCTTGGCATTCTTGGTGTTATAATCTTAGTTTGATGGCTAGAAATACTCAGTGAAGCATGGTGAAGAGTTTAGGCTACTCAATTTTAGGATTAGTGAGATTCCATTCTTGAGTGATTTCTGAGATTCCTATCGTGTTTGGAGAAGGAGTGTTTCAATGATTGTGAATGCCATGATTGAATTGCTGGTAAAAAATGGAGTAAGTTAGGGTTTTCATTTTTGAGTTTTGATGAAGATTTGAGGGAGCACGATTTGGAAGAAGATGGAGATCATAGCTCTGAGCTTCCATGGCTTCATTTCCCTCTAAGGTTCAAATGAAGAAGATGATCTGACCACCATTGGATGTGAGGAAGACTTTGACTGGAAGCAAGATCCAACAGTCACGCGTGATTCATTTTGTGAGAGAGTTTATGAGTGATCAAAGCGCAGCGTTTCATTTAAATTGCCATCTTGGGCTTAAGTGATGAACATGATATCCACACCCCACTTGAGAGGCCCACTGAGGAATGCACTAATATTCATTGCTATTCGTACCGTTATTTTTTCATTTTCCTTTCTATTTTCCATTTAATTTCTGAATGATATTGGGCCTAGCGTGCGCTACTATTAACACCCCCTCTCTGGGCCCAGTTAGTTTTTACATTGATTTTTATTACTATTTGACACGCATGTTTTGCATTTTCTCACATTTTCTTTTATTTTCTTCATTTTATTAGGTTAATTGAAAAAATCATAAATAATTGAAAAATGGTCATTTTTAATTGGGAGTTTTTTTCCCATTTTCCTTAAAACATCAAGAAAATATTAAAACAATAAAAATTTCATTTCATTCATTTTTCATTTTTTGGCTTATTTTTACTTTTAATTGCTTTTATTTCATTTTTGTTTGGTATATGCAACTTGCTGAATTTAGTATGATCATGTGATTTTGATTTTTGATGTGATTCTTTTTTACATAGTTAGAATAGAGTCTTAGGTTCCCCCTGGAATTTTATCAAATTTTTGTGATTTAATTTTAGTTAGTTTTGAACATTAAACTTTAGTGTGCTAGAATTAGGGTTTTACCTTAACATAGGTGCATTCAACACATAGTTTTTGGGTTTTTAGTTTGATTTAGGCCTTGGGTGTATGTGGGGTATAGGGTACATAGTTAGGGTCCCTCAGAAATTAATCTAGGATTTTAGGAGGAGTATTTCCATTTTATTTGATTTTTGCAAGTTGGTTGATATTGGTGTGTTTCCCTCTTGGGATGTTGTTTTGTTTGATTGAGTTTTGGGCATTTTAATTGGGTGATTGGGCTTGGGTTTGGCTTGTTGGAGCTCATGAAGACCTTGGAGAAGATTGAATACAAATGATGATGCTTGGAGCTTGAAGTTGCTCTTGCTTGAAGATGCTTGATGAAGAATTAGGAGATAGGAGATAGAGGGAGAGCTCTAGAGTAGACTGATTTCTTCTGTCAAACATAGAGAGCTTCTTGTGCCTCTATTCCATCCTATGACACAAGGTCCCCTAAAAGAGTTCCATCTCTCCTTAGGAGGGATGTAGAGCATGCTTTGATTGGGTAGAACCTTGAGGATACCTTTCACCTGCTGTGTTAAGATCTTAGTGATTTCCCTGGGTTATCATTAAGCCTCTTAACATTCCAATTTCATCTTAAGTTGTGTCTCTCCTGTGAGTGTCTGCATTGAAGATTGGGAGCCCATTGAAGATAAGAAGGGTATTGATGACTGGATAAGAAGAAGCTTGTACCTGTCAAAGCTGGTTATCTGTGAAACTAGGGTTTTGCTGCCAACTGGAGTTGTCTATTGTTGGGACTCAGTGCTTGCTAAAGCTGGAGATTATTGGAGATAAGAGCTTACCTGAAGCTTAAATATCATTGGAAAGTGAAGATGGGATCTTGCCTGAAGTTGTTACTGTCAACCTTTTGCTGTTAGTCAACTGTAGCTGTCAGAGCTGGTGTGGGGTGTGGTTTTCTTTGTTGTATTGTTTGTTGATTTTTCCCTTAGGTTTGAGGGGAAGCTGTTTCACTTTGCCTATTGTTTTCCCAGGTTCGAGGTTGAGTGGGACTCCCTTGCCTCGCTTGTTGTGTTGCATCTCATGCATATTTACTGTTTACTGTATATCTTCTGTTTCTTTTGCTGTTTATCCCCTAGGATCTCTGATTGCCTCTGTGCAGGAGGGAATTATGACAGACATTAGGTTGCAACCCATGCATGACAACATTAGGGTAGTTTTGATTCCCCTTTCAAACCCTAGGTTTTTGTAGATTCCTTTCTCTTCTATCTCAGAACAATTCAAAACACATTAATAAGGATGATCGACGTCGTGCGCTACGAGCCTTAAGCTATTTGAGAAAGGTTGTTGGAGGGTCACTCTTCAGTAATCTGACTGCTTAGTGTGTTACCCTTAGGGTGACATACGACGTAGTCACTCTCAAATCATAGTCTCTAGTGCGTTAGAGATCGCAAACATCATAAAAAACAGTTCTTGCGTAAAAGACTGAAAACAAACATCAAAACGTCATTTTTGTCCGCTTGGACTCTTAATCAGGAAAAACCCTTTCATAAGGAGATAAAAAAGCAGTTAGACAAACTTGTGTCTTCCGTAGCCCGAACTACGTTTGCTCTGATCTTTCATGCCATATGAAAGTACGTAGGCACGAGATGCGATATCTCGGCGAGCAACCTTCCCCTCCTTTCCCATAGGTAGGCGAACTACGTTGACTCTGATTTCTCGTTCCAGACGGGAATACGTAGGCATAAAGTGCGATACTTTGCCGAGTCATTTTCTTTTCTTTTAACCCCCAGACCTTTAGAATAGATAGAATAACAATCCGTACTAGAAAACAAGCGTGGATCCCGTCGAGTACGACAGACGTGAGGGGTGCTAATACCTTCCCCTTGCATAACCGACTCCCGAATCTAGGATTTGGTTGTAATGACCATTCCTTTCCTGTCTTTGCGTGAGGTTTACTTCGAGCGTTTCCTTTCCCTCCTTTGGGATAAATAACGCACGGTGGCGACTCTTCTGTTCAGCCGGCGCCGATTTTCGCAGTAGCGACACCATCAAATACTTCTTAACTCTAAATCAACAACGGCATCGCCATCCAGTTTCCAAGTCCAAGCCAGAGCTTCCTGCAAAGAGAATTAAAGAGGTATGAGGAGGGATTTCAGAAAAATGATCTTTAGAAACAAATGCATCCACACGTATAGCAGAGGAATAAATCACACCAGAACACAATTTCTCACAGCCCACGCACAATAACAATAGCAATGATCATGAGGGATTGAGGAAAATCAAACCTTTAAAACGAGAAGAAATCGAACCAGTAGCAGCCTCCTTGACGTTAATCTCAATCGTCTCTACAAAACTGCCTCCAGCACCTCACCATCGTAAGTCACTCCTAGGTACCACCCACCTGTTGTCAAGCAACTTGTTGTCAGAATTGCGTCAAGGGATTTCCGCAACAACCTCAGCTTTAGCATCAGCAATCTGGCTAAGAGATATCATTAAACCAACCAAAGGTTATACCTCAAATCGTTCTCGCGTGTGAAACCTGTAACAAGCGCAATGTCAGGATATGGCGCAGCCTGGATTCACTTCATAATACCGGCGGCCTCAGCTCTCGAACCGCCTGCATAACACCGGAAATCCATGTGATGGAAGCTCCGAGCGCACCTACAAAAACATAAACTTCAAGGGTTTGTTAATGCAAATACTGAGTATCAGGTATACATAAGAGTGGTAAGTGAATGCATCAGTTGTGTGAAAACATTTTAACTCAAAGTGGCAAAATGATGCTATATGTGAAGGGTTTGCGTGCAACCAGCAACAGTTAGAAATTGAGTAATGCAAACTTCAAAGTCTCTACCGTCTTCATCACAGTTGGTGGTTGTGTTTACAATTTTGTCCGTGATCCTAATCGCTTCCAAGCTTGCATGATAAAACCAACAGAAAAGAGAAAGTTAGTAACTAATAAATCAACAAGCAATCTATCAAATATACATCAGCAGTTGGGAAACAAGGTCCCTGGGTTACAGCCGCAGCAGGTCCTTGGATCTCAATCTGTCGATTCAGGCATGCAGACAAGTCAGCACTCTGTACATGTGCTACGACAATCGAAGATTTGTCACCATCTCAAGCACAGCAGTCACAACATAATGCCTGCATCAAGTGTACACGAAATAAAACTGACAAATAACAGCCATTAGCGAGCATACAAAGTTCATAAATGCACAATCGCAACCTTTGAGACTACCTACAGCGAGGTTACTCAACGCATCATTACTATGTGTTTCATTCCTGCACAAGATTAGAATTAAGTCAGAACATGGCATAACGAAGAAACTATGTGAAAGCATATAAGACAAAGTCATAATGTGCGCTTTGTAATAGAACGAAAGAAAAGAACTTGCTCGAATACAAAAGTTGCTCTAATCGTTTACTTCGTGACTTCGCCTAACATCAAGTCAAGTTGCCGTATCAAAGAACTTGAAGACTCCTTCAGTACACCATTTCAACCCGGTCACTCTCGCTTTTGGACGCCATTAAACCGTTAAGTTCCTACATTAATAATTAGTCAGATTAACCTCTTCGCATCCAATTCATGTACACAAAGCTGAAACTAATAAGAAAATAAACCAAGTCATGTCGAGTTCAATTGGGAAATCTTCAAAGTCTTGCAATCAACAACAGCAATAACATCACAAACAAAGACAACGACACCATCCGATCCGTAATTCTACAGGTAGTCCTGCTGTGTCCTGCAGATGAGAGTAATTCAATGTCAATATCATGAGGCTGCAAATGAAAGCAATAACCCCAAAGTGAGGTTAATTTGTTTTACCCCTAGAATTCAAGAAGAAACTCAAGACCATCAGCCAACACCATTGCAAATTCCAACATGGTCATGGCCAACCCATCCAACAATCAGTTCATTACCTCCTTCACATGAAAGCTACAACTTACCAAGCAAACCAAGAGCTAACAGCAAACCTCTGACGTATTGGCATCGATTTTGAAGCTCAGAACAGTAATATTCTCGTTGCACACTTGAAGATTCCGCGTTTGTGCTGGCTCGAGCCCATGATGCGCCCTCTCTGTTTCCACTTTGCGTCGGCTATGCTCCAAGCAATGTTTCAAGTTATTATTTGCATAACAAGAAGAATGCAGAGTTAACACATTCGATTCAAAGACAGAAACGAGCAACACACCGAAGCTTTGGGCTCACCAGTTCTGTTACACTGTGATCATTCTGGACCGCACGTTTCTTCCTTGGCCCAAAACAGATTGTTTCCTACACCTGCCAAATTACAAGTCCTGAGTTAGCAAATTTGTTTGAGGAATATACTGTGGGAATATCCCACCTAAATCCAAAAACATTGAACCTAGACAGAAGAGATTCTAAACAGATTGATATCAGAGATTTGATTCTCATCAACGACATTAAACAAGATTGGACGAAGAAGGAAACTTTTCAAAAGTCATCTAGACCAAAACGGAAAACCCAATCTGGCATTCAAAGCAGCAATCAGATTTCAATCAAGCATTGATTCTCAAAAAGCTTATAAAAAGGAAGGATTCGAGAGGAAGGGAGAGGAATTGGTAACCATCACAAAAAACCCTAAAAGTTGTAACCTAAGAAATTGAGTAAGGAAAACTTATCTCGTCAATTCACTGGATCGCCTCCGACCGCCGCAAGCCCAAACCAACAGACGAAACGTCGTCTCCGGCACCGCTACGATCAACTTTCGGTAAAATCTCTCTCTTGTAAAAGATATTGAACATACTGATATGTTGTATCGTGTTTCAGGTTCTACAGGGTAAGAAAGCCAAGGAGAAATGTACGAAGAATGAATCCGAGGGAGGTGCGAGCGAGAGAGAGATGTGAACGATCTGAGAGAGGGAGACGAAGGATATGGGGTTACAGCTTCCGTTGTTTTTTTCTTTTTTTTTCTTCTTTTTCTTTTTTGCCGTCTTTTTGTTACCCTTTATGATTAATCCTGCTTCACACACACAACACCACACAAAACCCATCAATCGCTAATCACTCCCCTAATCCACCCTTTAATCTGTCTTTCTTTATTAACCAACAGTTTCTTTTAATCAACATTTACTAATTAACGTTTTAAAATGATTGATAATCCGTTTTAATTATTTAACTAATTAATCTCAAAAATTCATCATGTTTAATAATTGTTTATTTTGTCCCAACTTAATTAATCTCTTTTATAATAACTAATAACGTTTAAATAATTAATTTTATTTTAGTTTCTTAGATTTAAATATTTTATTTTATAATATAGTTATTCCACTTTTTTATTTAACTAACACAAATTAACCTTTTTATCTTAATAAACAACCTCTTATAATAAATTGCTTTTTATTTAATAACGACCACCAACTTTTAGTTAATTTGTTCCACATCTAGCTAATTAAGTTTAAAAATAAAATAAAAAACATTTTTATAATAACTTGAGTAAGAGAAAAGCAATTTTATATAGTAAAAGTTATTTTATAATTTAAAAAACACTATTTCACTTGATAATAAAAAACCTATTTTCAAAATTCATAAACTTTTATTTATTAATAATAACAAAACCAATCTAATAAGGAGCTTTTATAATATACTTAAATCAACTTTTTTATTTTATTAAATCCTTAATTAATAATATAATTATCCCAACTCTTTTTTTTCTCAAATAATTGCAACTAAAGCTATAATGATTTTCTTTTTATAATAACAATCTTCTTTTACAAATATTAAAACTTATCTTACAATAAAACCTCTTATTTACATATTAACCTAATATAACATTTTATTTAATATATGGCTATAATGACCAATTTCTTTATAATAACCAATAACCTTCCCTTTAAGTTATTTATCTCAATTTTGTAAGTAATCAACCTTTCCTAAAATCTAAGTTAATCTAATAATCAAATCAATTCACTTAGTCTAATTAATCTCATCAATTCAACTAAAAATGAATTAATATCCCATGACCTCTCACAAATCAATCCGCTTAAAATCAATCAACATCGCAAAGTAATCCAATCGTGTACGCTTCCGCACATTCACATACACAATTCATTCTCACACACTTCAGCGCTTTCATGCATCTGTGTATGGTTTTACTTATTTGCCCTTTTATTTATCCGCAATTTTACATTATCCGCAATTTACTTTACCGTATCGCATTCCGTCCAAAGGAAAAACCTACACATGATTCAACAATTGTGTGTAGTGCACATCATTTGCATCATACTCCCTTGATCCTTGATCCCATTCAAGTTGATCTTTCTAAGTTAGATCCTACCCCATAGGAAGGACCGTTATCTCTACAACTTAGATACAAATATACAACTCAATACAACTATATTCAAACACATTAGAGAAAGATGCCAAATCATCTTAAGCGAGATAAAATCTCCACCCCATAATAATACAATCAATACCGTAGGGACTTTGCCTTAAGAGAGATAGAGGCGTACTCGTCGATCAATATCCGAGTACTTGATCCCTTCTCTTAAGACGATGCAAAGACTATTTTCCTACAATTTGTGGCGGTTAAATCTCTCTTAAAATGATAACTCGTCTTTTCTCCTAAAATCAATCAATCGACTACCCTAAACCCGTAGGAACTTTGACCACAGTCAAAGAACTCCTCAAACCCTTTATGGGAACTACAAAGACTCTGATTTCACTCCCGTAAGGATATGTAGGCATAAGATGCGATATCTTATCGAGTATACTTAGAAATAAACCCCTAGGTCTTTCAATCTTTAAGAAGATCAACACATAGCAATAAACAAACATGAAACAAGAGGTTCCTGTAGAGTACTACAGAAACTTAGGATGCTAGCACCTTTCCTAAGTTTAACCAACCCCCGAACCTAAAACTCTCTAAACCTTGCATTTGCATTGCATTGTGGGAATTTCGATCTTTATCCCTTCCTTTGGACAAATCAAAGTTCGGTTGCAAATTGAATTAAAGATTCAAACTAATCAATAGTTTGATATCCCAAATTTCACCGCGACAGAAATGGCGACTTCACTGGGGACAACTTTAGTGGGTTTCCCTATCTTGTTTATTTACTTGTTATATATTTGCTTAATTGTTTACTTGTATACTTGTTTGTTTATTGCCTTTGGGTTGATACTCTTGAATGGTGAGACAAAGTCCTACACCCAGACTTGAGTGAACTTAAGATAGGATAGTGATAATGTTCAAAGAGGCTTATACGGGGTGGAATCCCGACCAAGCTGACTTGAAAATCACGCTCAATTGAGGCCCTCTCGAAAGTTGTATTGTTGAACGAGTCCTTAATCGTGAAAACATGCACTATATTCGATGTTGGAGCCTATGATATTGAGGACCGTAGTTACCTTAACCCCACTTTGGCCTTTATTAGGATGTAGTGTGGGGCTATGAGGGGGTACCCCCAAAATAGTACTACGCGATACTACATTCAAAAGAAGTTCTCTTGAGAATATTATTAACCCCCGAGTACTTAGGAAGTTGATAATATCTGAAAGATAGGCTAATGACTTTGGGAACCTTATTAGAACCTTGTTCTGCAGGTACAATACACCTTTAGTCCAAATCCTTTGGGGATGGGTATACCCTTGCTCCATGCTCGTTGCAAACCTAGGGTCCCCTTTGTGTGTTTATCCTTATGTTTATATGTGCTTACTTGTGTTTGTTGCATTCATAAAGCATCATACCGCATTGGACTTCATGGGATTTACTTTTGTTTATAAACATTGTAGGGTACTATGGATCCCAATAGAAGACACACTTTGAAGTACACTTTTAAAAGCCCCAAATTGGATGACCTAAAGAAGTTGGTAACCTTGATTGAAGACCAGGGAATGTTCAAGAGCAAGTATGGGAAGCTGATATCCTTATTGAGTCGCCAAGTAGATGAAGGACTTCTTTCCACTTTATTGCAGTTCTATGATCCGCTATATCACTGTTTTACTTTTTCAGACTTCCAGCTATTGCCTACATTGGAAGAATACTCCTTTTTGGTTGGTCTACCTATCTTAGAAGAGTCTCCTTTCCCTTTTTTGGAGAAAGACCCCGATGAAAGAGATATTGCTAAGGCCCTCTATCTAAAAGTATCTGACGTCAAGGGAAATTTGATTAGTAAAGGTGGTATTTTTGGTTTGACTACGAAATTCTTAATCAGTAAAGCTATGTTTTATGCCGATTATACGAACGAGACTTCATTCGAGGCGATCTTTGCCTTACTTATTTATGGAGTGTTTTTGTTCCCAAGTTTTGAAGGGTTCGTCGACCTCAATGCAATTAAGATCTTTTTAAAGAACAATCCAGTACCAACTCTATTGGGTAATGCTTATCATTTTGTGCATCTCCGAAACTTCTATGGTGGAGGAATGATCACCTGTTATGTGCCCTTACTCTACAAGTGGTTTATTTCACACTTGTCGAGGTCTACTTCCTTTTTGAATCTCGATAGAGGGCTTTGGTCTCCGAGAGTTATGGTGTTGACTCACTCAGACATCGTTTGGTACAACTGAGCGTATGATGGAACTTTAATTATTGATGGTTGTGGTGACTTTGCTAATGTGCCGCTACTCAGTTTTAATGGAGGGATCAGTTACAATCCAGTCTTAGCTCGTTGACAGTTGAGATTTCCATTGAAGGAGCCGCCTAAGAGTGTTCAAGTGGAGAGAATTTTCTTTAGGGATGACAAAGAACTCTGAGACAAGATTTTGGCTGCATGGAACCATTTGCACAAGAAAGGGAAAGAAAGCCTTGGGAAACTTAATTGTGTGTCCTTATAGCCCTACCTTCTGTGGGTCAGAGAGAGAGTAGTCAAGCTGAAAATGCCCTATTCTCGTCAAGATCCTATATCTACAAGGAGGGAGCCCACTTATGTCTTTATGTCTGAAGCTGAGAAGTTAGAGGTTGCCTTGAGGAAGTCGCAACGTGAGCTAGAGTCATGGAAGAACAAGTACCAAGTAGTGGTTGCAGAAAACGATGAATTTCAGAAGCAGAAGGATGAACTTCAGAAAGAGAAAGATGAACTTCAGAAGCAGCTACAGTTGAAGGATGAAGAGTTGCTTCCTTGCAAGAAGAGGAAAGCCATGGAGGATTTATTTTTCTCCGACCCGTAATGTACTATTTGGAAGCTGATTGTGGACAACCTTATCCATGAGAAGACCCAATTGGAAGAAAAGCTCAAGCAGCAGAATTCAAAACTTCTTTAGGGCTTTCATTAGCTTTTATTTAGCTATTTATTTGGGACTTTTAAAAGCAATTATTTGTATTCCGTTTCAAAATTAATAAAGACGTTTTCTTTTACTACAATGTTTATAAATAGTTGGGATCCCATGAAGTCCTATTCATCTTGCATTCTTTCTTTTTGTTCACTTCAAGAAACTCAATTTTATTTCACAGGTATTGTAACCATGGACTTCAAGAGAGAAGCATTGGAGTACACTTTTCAGAGTCCTAACATTGAAAGCTTAAGAGAGCTAGCAGATCTTATCGAGAACCGTCACGCTTTCGCAACAGAATATGGAGAAGTCTTCCGTTTCCTCGAACTCAAGATGAAAGAAGGGCTGTTGGAGACTCGTGTTCAGTTTTATGATCCGCTGTACCATTGTTTCACCTTTCCGGATTACCAGCTGATGTCGACTCTGGAAGAGTATTCTGATTTCTTGAGGATGCCTGTAACGGTCCGACCTATATTCACCGGCCAGGAAGACATACCCAGTCACCAAGAAATTGCCAACACTACTCATCTCAGCCTAGCAGATGTTCAAGCACACTTAACCACCAAGGAAGGAGTCCTTGGATTCCTAGCTGATTTCTTGATCGAAAAAGTTTGTTACCATGCTAAAAGAAAAGAAGTCCTTATCTTGGAAGCCACCTTTGCTTTATTGGTCTATGGGATCTTTTGGTTCCCTAAGATTGATGATTTCGTTGATATGGATGCGATTAAACTATTCATACTCAAGAATCCGGTTCCCACTTTGTTAGCTGACATATACTATTCAATCCACTCTAAGAATGCTGAAAAAGGAGGACACATCATTTGTTGTACCGCTTTGTTGTATTCATGGTTCATTGCTCGCCTAACTCGACACCCGTCTATTTGGGATGAGGTAGAAACACCTCATTGGTCCGAGATAGTTATGGCCCTTACTTACTCTGACATTGTGTGGTACGACCCTACTTATGGAGGTATATGTATGATTCCTAGCATTGGAGGATTTGATAACATACCGCTTATTGGGAGAGAAGGATGCATAAGTTACAACCCTGTTCTGGCCTGCCTCCAATTTGGGCATTTCATGACCGAAGTACCTGACCAAGCTCTATTGGAAGGGATCTTTTTCAAGGAAGGGGAAGATCCAGACCTGAAGACCGTCATAATTTACGCATGGAGACACGTCAATAAGGAAGGAAAGACCGCTTTAGGATACCCCAATTGTACTGTCTCTGAAGAATATCTGCATTGGGTGCGAGAAAGAGCTCTCGACCTTAAGATGCCATTCCCTTTTCATGAACCCATGGTATTGGCTTTTCATGATCCTGACTGGTTTGATGTGAGCGAAGTAGATCAGTTGAAGGCCGCCTTGGATGAGGCTCGGAAACTGAAGGCCGCTTGGAAGAACAAGTTTTTCACCCTCAAGGTAGAGAAGGAGAAGTCCCAGAAGCTGCCAGAGATAGAATTTGCAAGGAAAAGGAAGGTGCGAGAGGATTTATTTTCCTCTCACACCTCTTCAAGAGCTGTCACCAGTGACGATCTTCCCCCAGATGTTGTGGCTTGGAAATAATGCATCGATCGAATCATCAATGAGAAGGCCGAGTTACAAGAACATGTCAGCCAGTTAGAAAAGGAACTTCGCGCACAGAAGGAGCGTAGGGAGTAGATCTCTGAGTTCTCTTTTGCTTTTGGTTCAATGTAATAAACTCTTAAAGGAGTACTTTGCTTTTGTAATGCTTCGAATATCGAATAAAATAAGTTTTTCTCCAACGTTACAATACCAGAAAATAATTTGAGTTTCTTGAAGTTTCATACTCATTTGCATTTTGCATAAGCATAGCATCGTTTGCATTCCAGGGTCTCACTCTTGCTTCATCTCCGCAGACAAGCTGAATCACCGATACAACACTCGAGCTAGTCAACGCCAGAAGATGGATCAACTAGAACAAGAGAACAGAGTGCTTCATGATGAAGTTGCAGTTTTGAATGAAAGTTTGGAGAGGTTGAATGGTCTAGTAGAAGCCTTATCCAATCAAGCCTCGATCAACAACCAAGAGGTTCCGAGGACCGTGATCTCTGAAGTGACACCCACACCGATCCCAGTGGTGTCTTCTGTTGCTGAAATGTCCTACAGCATGCCTCAAGGTTTTCCGTGGGGGTTATCTCCTAATTTATTTTCGACCGGTTACCGTCCTTCTGTGTCTGAGATCCTGCTGTGACCACTGTTTAAGCTGCTCCTGTAGTTTCTGCTGTGATGACTATTACATCTCCACATGTGAATGTTGTTCCGTATATTCTGGATGAGCCAATTTTACAAGGGTCGCCGACCGAAAATGTGGGTTTGGAAGAGAGGATGGACATATTTGAAGACCAATTTTCTAAAATGCAAAAGGAGTTGAAGGCTCTTCGTGGGAAGGATTTGTTTGGAAAGAGCGCTTCTGAGCTGTGCTTGGTCCCAAATGTCAAGGTTCCGCCGAAGTTCAAGGTCCCTGATTTTGAGAAATACAAGGGGAATACATGCCCTCAAAGTCATCTTATTATGTATGCTAGGAAGATGTCTGCCCAGACTGATAATGATCAACTGCTCATTCATTATTTCCAAGATAGTCTGACAGGCGCTGCACTTAAATGGTACATGGGGTTGGATAGTGCAAAGATTCGGACTTTCAATGATCTATGAGGAGCCTTTGTCAAGCAATATAAGTATAATGTGGACATTGCTCCTGACCGTGATCAATTGAGGGCTATGACACAGAAAGATAAGGAGAATTTCAAGGAATATGCTCAACGTTGGCGCGAGTTGGCCGCGCAAGTCACACCACCGTTAGAAGAAAAAGAGATGACCAAGATTTTTCTGAAGACCCTTGGTCCTTTCTTTTATGAGAAGATGGTAGCCTGTGCACCCAGTGACTTTACTGAGATGGTTAATATGGGGATGCGTTTAGAGGAAGGTGTCCGAGAAGGAAGGTTGGCTAAGGAAGAGAGTGCTCCTAGCAATGCTAAGAAGTATGAGAGTGGATTTGTAAAGAAAAAGGAATAGGGGGTGAACACCGTGCAGGAAGGAAGACTTAGAAGGAGGTATTCACCATCATACTAGGTTGCGGCAGTATCACCAGTGTTTAATGCTCCAGCTTAGCAACCTCAACAGTCCCTGCAGCCGAGTCAGCCATCTCAATCCCCCAATGCTCAACAGTCACAGCCTCAGCAAAATTCGCAGTATCCTCAGCAGAATCGACCATTCAACAATCAGGGTTGTAATGCCCATTTTTAATTATTTAGTTTTTCTGTATTATTTGTTTTCGATAAATCAAGTGTGGTAATTTCTTGTAGAATTAAGTTCCATAATATTCGAAAATATGAATGATAATAATAATAATATTGATATTATTATTATTATGTTTAAAATATTATTGGAAAATTAATTAAAGAATTGAGAAATAAGAGAAAATGTCCTTATTATTATTAATTGGAAATATGAGAAATAAGGATTTATTGGAACTAAGGGCAAGCTGGGCATTTAGGAAAAGAGAAAAGGAAGAACACGCGTGAAGGAGAGAAGAGTTCGGTTGATCAATTGCAAGCTTGAGTAAAGGGGAGGATCATCAGGGTTGTCAATCGCGTAGATTTCTCGAAGGTTTTGTCATCATCAACATCATTTCGAGGTAAAGGGAGGGGGATTGATCGGTTAATTTGGTAATTGCATGAATAATTGGTAGAAGGGGAAAATCCCTAATCCCCATGGAATGATGTTGAATTGATGATGGTTGCATGTTAATAATTCTGTTATGATTATAGTTATCATGTTGAAATTCGTTGCATGTGGTTATTTGGTTATTTGGGGTTTTCGGTAAAATTCGGAGTTAATGTCGGAAGTTGAAGAATTGAGTAGAACTGACAATTTATCGAGTATGAATTAGGATAATTGGTGTAGTCTTGTGGGATAGTACTGTACTGGTATAGTGTAGGATTTCATGGGATTTAATCGGACGAAATCGGAGTGTGGGACTGTTTCTGAACAGCAGTTTTTTTGCAGAATTCGCGTGCATTCGCTGGGCGAATGGGGGCGAGACTTCGCCGGGCTAACTAGCCAGCGAGTGCTGGAAGAAGCTTCTGTTTGGCTTCACCAGAATTTTCGCCAAGCGAATGGCAGCGAGTGTTCGCTGCGGGGCTTCGTCGAGCGAATGAGCCAGCGAGCCCGACATCAGTTTGTGATTCTGCTGCTGTTTTTGTGTTGTTCCGCTGTGGACTTGGACCCTCGTTGGTCATGTGTGACGAGAGGCTTGTTGGAGAGCTGATGCGAGCGTATGTTGGTGGTTGTAGGGCTGTTTAGCCAGCGTTTATCGCAAGTGGCCTAATTGGTGGAGTACGCATTATGTGTGAACCGGTGTGGATGTGTACGTGAGATGTGTGCACTGTGTGTGTGCTGCGTGTCCGAAATGAGGATCAGTATGATCGTTGCGCCTTGAGTGTGTTGTGTTGGTGTGTTGCGGTGAGTGGATCCGTGAGGATCGGTATGCTTATTATGCGTTACATTCGTGTGATGTTATGTGATGTATTTGGGTCAGTAGGACCGACATGCCTTGTGTGCATTGTATGTGATAATTGTATGGTGAATGGATCTGTGGGATCAACGCACTGTGTGTGCTTGTTGTGTATGTACTTTATGATGTGAGTGGATCTGTGGGATCGGTACGCCTTGTGCGTCATGTATATGTATATGTTATGTGAGGGGTGGATCAATAGGATCGGTGTGCACTTGGTGTGCTAGATGTTTGATGCGTGTGAATATCGTTGTGTGCTCCTGTAGTGGAGGGTGATGGCCAGTTTTCCATCGACATTAATTAGTATGCTCCCGTAGTGGAGGGTGATGGCCAGGTGTCCATCGGTATTATTGTTGTGCTCCCGTAGAGGAGGGTGATGGCCATGTGTCCATCGATGTTGTTGAGATGCTCCTGTAGAGGAGGGTGATGGCCAGGTGTCCATCGGTATTATTGTGGTGCTCCCATTGTGGAGGGTTGATGGCCAGTTGCCCATCGGTGTTGTGTGCTCCCTGAGTGGAGGGTTGATGGCCAAGTACCCATCGTTGATATGTGCTCCTGAGTGAAGGGTTGATGGCCAAGTGCCCATCGTGATTGTGAGTCGGTACCGTGTGTTAAGAGTTGAGTGAGTGCATTTGTTGCGTGATTGTATATTGTGGTTGATGGTGGGACCGTGAGTCCGGATGATATGTATATGGAATAGTATTATTAAGATTTCTGCCTTTTATTTCATGTACTACTATACCATTATTATTTAATCGTGATTCTCACCCCTTTGTTGTTGTTGTGGTATGCGCTTCTTCGGAAGTACAGACAATCCAGGTGCTTAGCTAGTTGGATTGTGGTGTCTCCGTAGGACTGCTCTGATACGTAACATCGAGGCCTTTTTGGGAGTTTTATCGCCTTATGTTGATTTTATGTGCCCCTGTGGCGTATCTGATTTTTGTATATGTGTGGAGATGTATGATGATGCTATGTATTTTGGGCAGATAGCTAATGTTGTACATATGATGGTGATGTTGGATATGGATGATGTGTGTATATGATATTTTGTGTAACACCCCCTTTCTATACCCCCAAATTAATACATTTAATCAATTAGGCACTTAGAAAATTTATTTCATCAGAGTTTAATTAAAACATGGTATATAAGAGGCGCATCACATTATCATGAAATTAAACACATACGATACCTGCTCAAAATAGATATGCAACAGTGGGTAACCCACCTCTCAATATTTAGAATAAAAGCGGAAACATCCAAATATTGAATCGATCACATACATAAAAGTATATACAACCATTCAATCAATTCATGCTTTACAACATATCCACATCAGATACATACACTTATGTATCACAAAAGAATCAAAACAAAATAGCTTCAAAAGAGCCAAAGGCTTCCTAACTATCCAGATGTTACATATCAGAGCCATTGACCAAAAAGAATGAAGACATCGCTTCACAAAAAGAACCTCCAGCTTCCTACTCTGCAATGCCTCATAGAGCATTATAAAACAGCAGAAGGGTGAGAAACAATATCATAACAATTAATGCATAAAATTGTATATATATATATATATATATATATATATATATATATATATATATATATATATATATATATATATATATATATATATATATATATATATATATATATATATATATATATATATATATATATATATATATATATATATATATATATATATATATATATATATATATATATATATATATATATATATATACATATATTCATATTTATACAAGTCATACTCAATTTATGTTCTCACCACATTAAGCATATACAATTAATCATGCCTCTACACATGCTCATGAACATTCACTATATGTTCCTCCAAACAATCATATATAACATACACAGTTATATTCATTCAATTAATGCATCATACACAGATGACTCATGCAACTCATAGAGACCGACACACGACTCTATGCAGATGCAAATGCGGTACCGACTCATTTCAACAGATTCTCTAAGGAATCGAGTATTCAGCAGATTCTCCACGGAATCAAGTATTCAGCAGATTCTCCACGGAATCAAATATTCATCAGATTCTCCACGGAATCGAATATTCAGCAGATTCTCCACGGAATCAAATACTCAGCAGATTCTCCACGGAATCAAATACTCTAGCCAATCCTCCACGGGATTACATGTTATGACCGATTCTCCAAGGAATCACACAATGCAACCGATTCTCCAAGGAATCTAATGTAACCATCGTATCTTACGAGGTTCTGCAAATCCTCCGAGGGATCATTCAACACAAAAATGCATACTAAGATGCTACACAATACTAATCCTCCAAGGGATCGATCAACACAGAATGCATATTATGTTCACAAACATACTCATTGCATTTATCACATACATCGCATATATCTATCACGCATTCACATTATGCGCCATTTCACACATGGTTTACACACATATCAGCCTATCAATGCGTTTCTATTCAATTCAAGCAAATACACAAGATTATCAAACGTTCAAGGTTTACCATTGGCTCTACAATCTAGGATTCACGCCTTTCGACCACCCACAGCACGACATATCGAAACAGTTCACACATCAATCATTCATATAGGCATTAATCATAATTGAATCGGCCAAGAAAATCATGCTATAAACAAACAGCAAAACAAATAACACTGTCAGGTTCGCCAACCTTCGCCTGGCGAAGCCACGCAGCGAATGCTCGCTGGCCTTCGCCTGGCGAACTTCCCAGCGAAGTCCACTGGGAGTAATTCTGGAATTACTCGCTGAGGCTCGCTACACACTCGCCTGGAGAACCTTCGCCAACTCACTTCGCCTGGCGAACTTGCCAGCGAATACAGGGTGTTAGCTTCTGACTTGCTTCGCTGCAGCTCGCTGGGCTTCGCCTGGCGAAGCTTCGCTGCCATTCGCCTGGCGAGCCTGCGAAGACAGAACTTCCATGGCTGTCTCAAGAGCCCAAACTCCACAAGATCAACCGATTAAATCCAACCCAGTCTCAGTGGCACAACCCAACCATCACCCGACTAAACTACATCGTCTAATCCGAGTTCTAACCGATTAAAATCTCATTCTACTCACAAAACCAACTTCTAACCTAAGTGGAAAAAGAGTAGAAAGTCTACAAAATCCAAACACATACACATACAATCGTACACATTAAAGAGATGATGGAGTTTCACACCCTTACCGATCGATTGCAAGCTTTGGTGATGATCCCTTGATGATTCTAGGTTTTCCTCTCCACTTTCTCTTCTCTTTCTCTTCTCCTCTTTTCTTTCTCTTGTTTTTCTTCTTATGTTACTATCTTTCTTTCTTTTCCTCTCTTATTCTATTTCTATCTCTATTTCTTTCCTCTCAAATTCTTTCCAACACTTACCAATCAATTCTCACACTAAATTGCTAAATGACTAAAATGCCCTTTTTACTCTAATTCCCCGAAAACTCTCCGAATCGGTAAAAATAGATAAAATAAGCGAACACCACATAATAATATATAATTTCTCAATTTAAAACAAACATCAATTAAATAAATTAAAAGACTCAACAACTAATGGGAATTCAGAATCGGGGCGTTACATTTTGTGTTATGACAGACCATATCTTTTCCGCTGCAATTTTATTAAAAAAAATCAGTTAAATTATTTGGAAAAATATTTGTGGAAATCTTGACGTATATTGTGACATCCCGTAAGTGGGAGAAACTCTGATATGTGCTTATTTTAATCGTTTTATTTTATTTTGGGAAACGGAGTGTTACAAGTTGGTATCAGAGCAGGTCGGTCCGTCCGGCCAGTGTAGTGTTTTGAGTCTGTCTGTAGGATAGAGTTGGTTGTTTTCTGTTAACCTGTTGTTGTTGTTGAGCAGTATGGCTGGGACGAATGATGTGGCATTGGCTGCGGCGATGCAGGCTATGGCACAAGTGGTGGCCAACCAGAATCTGGCTGTGAGAGCTCAGTTTAGAGACCTGACGCAGTTCTAGAGCAACAAGCCACCAAAGTTTGAAGGTGGAATTCTGGATTCGGTAGCTGCACAGAAATGGCTGAAGGCAATAGAGAAGATCTTCAGAACCATGAGGTGCAGTGACGAGCAGAAGGTGAGGTTCGGTACTCACATGCTCGAGGGGGAGGCCGAGGCTTGGTGGGATAACTGTCGTCAGAGGATGGAGGCTTCGGGGACTCCGATTACTTGGGAGGTGGTTCGGTCTGGATTTCTGGAGAAGTATTTTCCAGAAGATGTCAGAAGTGCTAAAGAGGTGGAGTTTTTGGAATTGAAATAGGGCAGTATGTCGGTGGCCGAGTATGCGGCTAAGTTTGAGGAGCTGGCTCAGTATTATCCTCATTACAATACTGAGGAAGCTATGACTTCGAAGTGTCTGAAATTTGAGAATGGGCTGAGGCCAGAGATCAAGATGGGAACTGCATGTCAGAAAATCAGGAGCTATCTTGAGTTGGTGAGTAGGAGTCGTATCTATGATAACGAAAACCGTGCGAGGATCGCACACTACAAGGCGGCAAGTGATCATAAGGGTAAACAGAGGTTTGGTGGTACTCCTTACAGTGTTCCAACTAGTAAGGGGAAGTTCAAGGGTGTTGTTGATAGGAAGCCCAGAGAGGGTAGGGCATTGTCTGGTACGAAGTGTTTCCGGTGCGGTGGCATGGGTCATCGTGCCAATGATTGTCCTCCTGATGCGAAAAAGTGCTTCAAGTGTGGGAAGTCGGGCCATGTGATGGCGGATTGTAAGACTAATATGCCTACTTGTTATAATTATGGTGAGAAGGGCCACATTAGTACTCATTGTGAGAAGCCGAGGAGGGCTCAGGCGCCTCAGGTGGCGGGTAAAGTATTTGCAGTTGTGGGAACTCAAGCAGAAGATGGAGAACGTTCGATCAAAGGTACTTGTTTTATCAATAACATTCCTTTGACTGCTATGATTGATACGGGTGCGACCCACTCGTTTATCTCTGTTGATTGTGTGAAGAGGTTAGATTTGGTGTCGACCACTCTTGAGCGGGGGATGACTATTGAAACTCCCTCGATTGGTTCAGTGACTACTTCGCTAGTGTATTTGAAGTGTCCACTGACTATCTTTGGTCGAGACTTCGGTATGGATTTGATTTGTTTGCCACTTGGTGGTTTGGATGTTATACTGGGTATGAACTGGTTGGAGTTCAACCGAGTGTACATCGATTGTTTTCGGAAAGTGTTATTGTTTTTGACTCCTGAAGAGGAAGCGTTGGCAGATTCCTTGTCTGGTAAGGAATTGAGAACCTTGTTGGAAGATGAAGCGCAGGTGTTTGCTTTATTTGAAACACTGTCTGTTGACAACAAGGCATTGTTGGATGAGTTAGCCATGGTGAATGAGTTTCCGGAGGTGTTCCTGGATGATATTACAGAGTTGTCTCCGAAGAGAGAGGTTGAGTTTAGCATTGATCTTATTCCTGGTACGAGGCCTATTTCTATGGCGCCGTACAGGATATCGGCAGTGGAGCTAGCCGAGTTGAAGACTCAGATTGGAGAGTTGTTGGACAGAAAGTTTATTAGACCAAGTGTGTCGCCGTGGGGAGCTCCAGTGTTGTTAGTGAAGAAGAAGGACGGTAGCATGCGGTTGTGCATCGATTACCGTCAGTTGAACAAAGTGACCATCGAGAACAAATATCCTCTTCCAAGGATTGATGATTTGATGGATCAGTTAGTGGGAGCTCGTGTGTTCAGTAAGATCGTCTTGAGGTCGGGTTATCATCAGATAAGAGTGAGAGAAGGTGATATTCAGAAGACGGCGTTTAGGACTCGATATGGACATTAGGAGTATGCAGTAATGCCTTTCGGAGTGTCTAATGCGTCGGGTGTGTTTATGGAATATATGAACCGTATCTTCCATTCTTATTTGGATCAGTTCATTGTCGTGTTCATTGATGACATACTGATTTATTCTAAGTCTGAGGAAGAGCATGCGGAACATTTGAGGATCACTTTGCAAGTGTTAAAGGATAACAAGTTGTTTGCTAAGTTATCGAAGTGTGAGTTTTGGTTGAGGACAGTGAGTTTCTTGGGGCATGTTATTTCGGGTTGTTGCACCCCAAAATTTGACCAACCGGGTCTCGTATCTGGCTCGATGTTTTGACGCATGATCGCCTTCGCATCTGCATATTGCATACAGTGCATTTTTCATTTGTTTTGATTTTATCAGGGATCACAGCTCTCGTCTCGTGTCTCAGGTGGTTTTTATCAGTTTGGATAGTAGAATCGTATTTTTTGGGATATTTCGGTGCCCGTTTATTTTTACCGGCTATTTTAGTGCGCTCTCGCGGTGTTATGTGTCGTTCGGTGCTTATTTTGTTCCTCTGGGAATTATTGTGATTTTTCTGGACTTTATTGACCATTTTTAGGGTTTAAATAGATTTTTAATCATTTTAGGATAATATAGAATTTTATAGAAATAAATAGCATTTTTCATTTTTAGAATATTAATAGGATTTTTTAATAGTTTTAATTCTTTTTAAATAGATTTTTAATCATTTTAGGAGTTAATAGATTTTTTAAGATAATATAGAATTTTTAGAATATTAATGGTTTTTTAAATAGTTTTAATAGCTTTTTAATCTTTTTTGATATAGATTTTTTCTTATTAAATAAATAGTTTTTGTTAATAGAAATTAAATGTTTTTAATTTTAGATATAGAATAATAATAGATTTTTTCTTTTATTAGTAAATAGAGTTTAATAGAAAATATAGTTTTTTTAATAGTTTTATTAGAGTAATAGATTTTCTTTTAATAAATAATATAGGTTTGATAGAAATTAATTGAGTTAGTTAGTTAATTAGGATTAGATGTTAATTAGATTCTTAATTTTGTTCTTAATTCTGTTTTTTTCTGAGTTTATGTGTTTTTTTCGTTAAGCCCATTCGCAGGCCCAGTATTGGTTTTTAGTCCAGAAGTTCAGTTTTTTGTCCAGCAGTTTCCAGCATAGTCCAGATCCGTCCAGAACATTCCAGAAGTTCTCAGGGTATAAAGTCAAGCAGTCCGCGTGTAATGAAGGGGGAGACCCCACGTTGTTTCACCATATCACGCCACGCACTTCTCTCTCTGCCACGCCCACATACAAGTGGCGTGCATGCAAACTACCCTCTGACCAATCACTGCCACGCGTCTGCATCTGAGAGTCACCGGTTGCATGGCCGGCGGCCATGCAACCACCGCGCCTGAGTCCTCCCGGCAGCCCTAACCATCACCGGACCACCCTAACTACCTCGCCGGAGTTCTCAATCACTCATCGGAAACTGCATTTTTCACCTAATCTTCATCGTCCTCAGCCCAGAAATTCCCAGGAACCTCCAACCTCCATCTCCTCTAATCTTCACCATCCTCAACCCAGAGATTCCAATCAACCTCCTCCTTCAATCTCACCCAACCTCTGATCCAACCACCACCATCATCATCAGAAGTATCGAAGAACTTCATCAGAAAGGATGAATGTTCATCAAGAACTTCATCGGTGCTTCGTACTCTTTCCCAGACTCTTCAAAAGACCTTTGTTCAACGTTCTCCATGTTCATCAGCTCTGGAGTTCATCTTGTTCATTATAACTCCAGAAACGCAACAACCTTCATCCCTCCTTCAACGTCCTCAGTTCCTCAAGAACATCCAGGAACAAACATCTCCGATCAATCTACCACAATCATCATTCCCAGAAACTACCACTGAACCGTCAATCTACATCGTTCAACAATTCGCGAACAAACTTCAGCGAACAATCTCCAAGATTCAAGTACTTTTCAGTTGCTTCAAGATCAAAACCAGAAGAACATGCTTCATCAACCACGCATTCATCCAAAGATCCAGAAAACTCCAAGGGTTCTTCATCCACGATCTTCACCAACTCCAGAAATCATCAGGATTCTCGAGCCATGGTGAGGTGTGTATCCAGATGCCAGGTCGATGGAGTTATTGTTGTTATCGTGTTGTTGTTTCTTTGCAAGATTGCTGCTGAGAACGATTGAAGGATAGAAAGGGGATGAGGACGAGAGTAAGAGTTGGAGAGTAAGGGGAACAGTGACGACGCCGTGAGAGGAGAAAGCTCCACTAGGGTTTCAGAGTGAGAGTGGAAGGAGAGGGTGAGGAGATGGGTCGGGTTTGGGCTTGGAATTACGAGGCCCAGTGTTCCTTTTTTCCATCCCTCCGTTTTTGGCTGAAAGAGATGGGCCTGAGCCCAATGTTCTGGATTCACCCCCGAATCACACGTTACACCCCCTCCCCATTTTTTTTCTGTTTGTTTTTTTTTCTCTGGGCTGGGCCCAATGTGTTGTTTGCAGACTAACACCCCCCTGTACTGCAGGGTACCCCTCCCCCCTTTGTTTTTTTTCTTTCTTTTGTTTTGAGAAATGAAAAAGAGAAAAAAGGATATAAAAGAAAATATATTTTAGAAAAAAGAATTTGAAAAGAAAAAGAAATCCAATATTGAAAAAGGAAAAGAAAATATTATGAAGAAATATTAGAAAAGAAAGAAAGAGGAGAAAAATATAGAAAAATATGTGAAAAAATAGAGAAAAATATGTGAAAAAATAGAGAAAAATAAAGAGAAAAATATATTGAAAAAATAGAAAAAATAAAGAAAGGATATTTTGAAAGAAAAAGGAGAAAATGATTGGAAAAGAATAAAAAGTATTAAAGTAGACTTAATATTTTTTAGAGTACATTTTCTTTTAGGATATATTTTCATGGAAATTATTTTGCGATTTTGGAGATAGAATTAGACGTCCACTTGTTAGGGGACTTTTTCATTCGATTTTTCAGGATAGGATAGGATAGTATCCCCTAGGAGATTATTTTTCAGTATTCACTCATTGTAACCATTTTTTCAGAATGTTAATAAAACGAGATTTGAGCTGTGGTCCCGAAGTAGCCGAACTACAGCTGCTCTGATTTCTCGTACCAGACGAGAATATGTAGGCATGGGATGCGATATCCTAGCGAGCACACTAACAACTGACTTTCTGTTCTCTCGCGGCTGTGCGATCGAGACTTTCCCGCTGACGACTAATCGTTACCTTTTTCCTCTCTTGCTCGAGGGCATTTGAGACCAAGCCGTAGTTTTGCCCATAGGTTCCCGACCTTTGAAACCAGTTGTTTTTCTCACTGCTGTATGAGAATGTTTTGTTTAGTCGTAGTTAGCCTGAACTACGTAAAGCTCTGATCTTCCATGTAGTGTGGAAGTACGTAGGCACAAGACGCGAGGTCTTGGCGAGCCAATTTCCCCGTAGTCCCGAACTACGTTGACTCTGACTTTCTCTCTTGAGAATACGTAGGCATAGAGTGCGACGCTCTATCGAGTAAATTCCCTTCCGTTTAGATCTAGCAGCCGTAGATAGATTGTTTTGCATCCTTTAGGCAACCCAAGCAAGCGTGGATCCCGTCGAGTACGACGGACGTGAGGGGTGCTAATACCTTCCCCTTGCGTAACCGACTCCCGAACCCAGGTTTTGGTTGCGATGACCATACCTTTCCCCGTTTTTTGAGAGGTTTACTTCGAGCGTTTCCTTTCCCTCCGTTGGGATAAATAACGCACGGTGGCGACTCTTCTGTCAGTCAGCGCCGATTTTCGCAGTAGCGACAGCTGGCGACTCTGCTGGGGACTGCGATAGTTCCCTATGTAAGTCTGCTGGGGATCCAACGTCCCTGGCTGCTAAGGACTGCGATGGTCCTTATGCATGTGGGATTCAACGTCCCCTAAGAGAGAGTCAATCCTAGCGCTTGTTTGCTTGGCTATTGGGGCTTATCTATTGATATTATCTGTTGCAGTTGGGGTGTTACGGGTGTTCTATGATTGAGTGAGAAGCCGGACCTGGGCTTGAGTATGCACCTAGATATAGTTGCGGAGAAGTAGTAGACGAACCTGTTTGCTGAGCAGGCACAGTTCCCTACGAAAATCTGCGCTCAGACGAGGTTCTCGCAGAGGTGCTCCTTTCCGGTCCTGAGGATCTGAGGGGAGTCCAGACGTGAGGATTGTCGACTCTGGGAACCGATCATTTGGAAGTTAGCTAAGTGAGGCCTCTTCAGGACTCGATGATGCCACTCCTTCTGGGAATCGTATCGTCAGTTCTGAAAGTCTGTGACGCTGACGACCGCATAGGATGCCGTACCTTATCAGATATAGGTCCATACCTGTGAGTGAGGGGGTTTTTTGTGCAGGAAACTTGACTTCCAACCTACCCGTTATTCTGGTCTTCTCTTTAGAGCAACCGTACTCCGTCAGCAGTGCAGCAGTATTTAGATTGTGTGGGGGTTGTGATCCCGTGTTTGTTGCATTGCATTGCATTTGCATAGGCATCTTCGCATCATATTGCATACCATTCGCCAGCTAGTCAGAGCTCTTATCCAGCCGTTATTTTGATTCTGAAGGTGAGTGTTGAAGACGACCAAGGGGTGGAAGCAGATTTGATCAGAGTCAAGCAGTGAAGTCAGGTGACAGTTGTTGGTAGCTATGTCAGAGAGCAGCTTCCAGTTTGTGGATACCTTGTCAGGTTTCACCGTGACGTCCAATCCTCTGTATGGATCTTCGCACGACGAAGACTTTCCGCAAGTGAACAACCTTACTGCAGCTCAGCTTGTGCAACCATCTGTTGAAGACCAAGGTCTGCGTGAGCAGTTTGTTGTCCGAGGTGAACGTTCTCCTTCTGTTGATGTCTCAGACTACCAGGGTTTTGCCTTCCCTGTGCCAAAGCCCCGAAGAGAGGTCCCAACAGCAAAGAATGAAGACCCATTAGCTCCCGTGTATGCTGAAAGGTTTCGTGCATTAGATGAGAGATTCAAAGCCTTGAAAGGTAAAGACGCTGTTACTCCTAGTGCTGCAGATATGTGTCTGGTTCCTGGCCTAGTGTTACCTCCGAAGTTCAGAATGCCGAGGTTTGAAAGGTACAAAGGAGATAGTTGCCCGAAGCAACATTTGGTGATGTTCTGCCGAAGAATGACTTCATTTGTGCACAACGACAAGCTGATGATTCATTGCTTTCAAGATAGTCTGACTAGGGCACCTCTAAGTTGGTATATGCAGTTAGAGCGTGATCAGATCCGATCATGGATGGACTTAGCCAATTCCTTTCTGAAGCAGTACGACTATAATCTTGACGAAGCTCCTACTCGCGTGCAACTGCAAGAATTGTCTCAAGGGAACAATGAATCTTTCCGAAAGTATGTTCAGAGATGGAGAGAGTTTGCTGGTAGAGTGCAACCACCGCTCCTAGACCAAGAGCTGAAAGGCATGTTCGTAAACTCCTTGCAGAGCCCGTACTTTGAAAGAATGTTTGAAACCGCACCAAATTTCTCTGAGTTGGTAAGGACGGGAGAGCGCATCGAGTATGGTGTAAAGACTGGAAGAATCCCGAATGTTTCAAGAGGTCAGGCCAGTGAAACTGAATCTCTCTATAGCTCTCAATCTGAAGATGAAACTATGATCAATGCGGTCCTGACAGATGTTGGATATCCTCAAGTCGAATCGGTGAAATCTGTTGGTTCTCCGTCTTCTCAGCGGTCAGTATCTTCTGTGTCTCGTTATTCTGGACAGACAACTGTGCCTGGGGCACCCCATCGGGAACCTTATGTCGCTCCTCTTGCAAGTCCACGAGCCCGTGGCCGAGGTTATCAGAATCAGCGTCAGAACCAGAACCGACCTCGTAACAACTTGGAACGAAGGAACGCTCCTTTCCATCCAGTACCTGTGCCGTATAGCCAGATTCTTCCGCGTTTGATTCAGAATTCTTTGATGGAACCAAAAGCTCTCAAGCCCGTGCCAGAGCCTTACCCTCCAGGATACAATCCCCACGCTCAGTGTGGTTATCATGGTGGATCTCCAGGGCATTCAACTGAAGATTGCAAAGCTTTCCAGGCGAAAGTGCAGCAGTTAATCGACAAAGGGTGCATTTCCTTTCCAGATGGAGTTTTGGCGGTACGTGACAATCTCTCAGCTGTTTGAGCTCGCAGATTCAGAGGGTTATTTCCAGAAGCCGGTGGTCCAGACAGGCAGACGTCCTCAGCATTGGCAGTCCTCGGACTTTTTACCATTTGCATTTGTAGTTTCTTTTCTGTTAGTTACTACTTGCTGTTAAACATTGTATGTTTCGAATGGTGATATTAATAAAGTGACTATGCATTTTTCTGAATTAGTTATGTCGTTGTCACTCATTTACTGCATTGCACTGACACTTGCATTTTATTCACTTCACTTTATTACTATGATTAGCGATGAGTGGAGGGAGGATGATGAAACTGAAACTCATAACCGATGATCGTATGCTTTCAGATAAAACCTAGCCGATGACGTACAAGGCATTGCTTCAAATCCCTAAACACCGGAGAGATAAGGAAGAGAATCCCTTGTTAACCACTTCGAGCCAAGAAGTAGGAGTTCCTTTCGGACTTTTAAACCCTCACATCTTAACCCGGGGCAGGGTAGTTGTCAGTCAGCTTGATCGAGCGTTCAAGTCTTATAGAGGAGTGTTGTCTTTCGAGGACCAATCACATCGTATTCCTCTCCAGAGGTCGTACCTCATCAACCACAATGGTCAAATCTCACCAATCAGGAGTGAGACAGTTATAACCCTTTCGGAGCAATCAAGACAACCAGTGTCACACGACTTTGTCCCAAAAGGAAGAAAGAAAGAAAGCCCGCTAAGTAAAAAGAAAGAAAAAAGCTAGAAAGCTAATACTTAGGCAAAAATCAGGGCATCCCGCTGGACTTCAAAAGAAATCGAAAAGAACTCAAAAGGAGTCAGTCCAGGCAAAAATTAGGGAATCAAAAGAATAAAAAGAAGAGGGATAGAAAATTTTCCCCAGCAAATCACAAAGTCGTGTACACAGACACCGAAAACGAGAAGGAGCAACTGTCACTCCAGAAGAGCATTGTGAATTCCTTAGCTATGGTCCTTACCATTCAGCATACCTCTCGAAGAGGCGAGTGCTTGTGCCAAGTTAGCTGAACTTTAGGATCGGAGATCATCACGTAGAAGGGGTGGGTACAGATCATAATTTGAGCCAAATATCCTTTGTTTCACGAACCGTGAACCCGACCACGATACAACCCTCAAAAGACCTAATTGAGGCAGGGTTTATTCTGAAAAGCGCATTACGATAAGGTTGAGTAGCCTGACTCCTACATGATTTTCTAATCATATCTTTATTGTATTTTTCACTGATCACATCAGCACTACGTCTGAACTCTTTGGTTCATTCGTCACTCACTGGCATGACACGTAAATGAGTGACAGCACCAGTACATTTTTTCGAAATCTACATGAACACTGCATTAAAGTTACCATTCGTGAATAAACAATCTTAATTGCAGGTTAGTAGCTGATGCGGAATAACTTCAACATAGAATAATCAATCAGGACTGAATCGTCAGAGGTCTGGATCAGAACGGTATGTTGTGAAACCCTGTGAATCTGGGGCATCGACTTCTTGTGAGTTTGGAATCAGTTTGTCTGAGGACAAGTCCCGGAGCATCAGTTGATTATGGGGCAGTTTGTGCAAGAAGCAGTTGATCAGAAGTGAATCTTCTCGAGACCCAATCAGGGGCAGTTATCCAGAATTCTTGCGATTTGAGGGCAGATCCCTTCAGTGTTCAATCAGAGCATGTTGAGTCGCTCATCGCTCGCTCAGGGGCAAACTACTTCAGAGATATTGAAGCCAACCATGCTGAGAGTTGATTAGCGGAGGATGAATCCTTCCGTTGTACCGATATTGGGGCAAGCCATCTGAAGATTGTTTTGTTGCCAGCTGTTTTCTGTTCAGAATGAATCTTCCCAAAAGTCGGATTGGGGCAAGTTGAATTGCACTGGGGCAAGTTGTTCAAATAAGTTTGTTCACTCCAGCAGGAGTTGAGTGTCGGGGAATCGTGTCATTACCCTGCCAAAAACCTGAGCCTTCTGAAGAAGTCCTGCTGCCTAACCTATTACTTGGCTGAACCTAGTAACCAAATCGTCTTAAAGTCCAGCTCTCGTCTGGCAAGCCGGAGATCAGTCCTCGTCTGAAATCCAAACCAGGAACCAGTCCTGTCGGGTCACCTTTTCTGTAACCCATTGTTTAACCAGTTCTCGTCTGGCCAACACAGTTTTAAAGTCCAGTTCTCGCCTGGCAAACCAGAAATCAATTCCCGTCTGATATCCAGAACCCGTAAGTCAGTTCTCGTCTGACAACCTAACATGTTTCGCTATCAGCTCTCGTTTGGTAGTCCACCCTGAATGCTAGTCCTCGTCTAGTATGTCCCTTTCAAATCCACCTCTGTTAGTAACCAGAAATGGGTCCCTATCACCATAAACCTATCCCCTAAACCAGAAAAAGCCTAAATACCTGGCCCGATGATTCCTAGTAACTCGTTTGTTGTCACATTCCCCGACACAAGGCTCGAGTGATCCCAACTCCATGATTGGTATTCTGTATTCCCTGTGATTGATGTTGTTGAATCAGGGTTGGTTTCTCAGCAGAGACGTACAAGTGAGATTGTTTCCCCTGAGCAGTTTGACACTGCAGCAAGTTGAGATGTCATTCATCCCTTATCAGTATAGGATCAGGATTATCCTCAGTAGGTTTGATTGATATTCCCGGCAGAGTATGGCCATCCTAAGCATTGAACGTTGATTAGCCTGATGTGCTATTTCCCAAGTGGGCTGGGACTGAAGCTTTCCCTGACCGGCGGATGTGGGTTTATTTCCCCAGCAGTGGGACTGATGCAATGTTGTATCTCCACAGAGTCCAAGTGTGACTCCCATTCCCTCCGAGTCTAGGTCATTGACTCATTCCTCAAGCAGAGGTCGACGGTGATTCCCTCATTGAGTAATCTCTAGACGGGTAGATTTTGACGTCAGCCAGAGAAGAGGTATTTCTCAGCAGATTGCTTCGTACCCTATAAGGACTTAGGGTGTTCAAAGAAGACCGTTCAGGGTTGTTTTCCTCGGTGAAGTGAGATTCAATTTCAGTGATCGATTGTTATCTGCCGCAGACGTCAGAGGTGTTTCCTTGATAGGATCAGTACAGCTCCATCAGAGTGAATAATGAGTAGCTAAGGATTGATATCCCCGAAGCAGCGCGAGCCCTCCTTCTCCAGCAGCGTTCAGTGGTCTCTCCTCCACAGAGTCTGAACACGGAATGGTGAGCATTGATATGTCTCCCCACGCAGAGATGATTCTCTTCCCCAAGCAGACGCACCCTGAAGGAACGTCATTTTCTCAGCTGAGTCGCTCGCCGGAGCTCGTATTTTCCCCCAGCGCCGGGTCACAAGTGCAGATTTCATAAAAATGTTCGGGTGTCGAAGCTCGTGTTTTCCCCAGTAAGGTCGCCGAAGCAGGTGCTTCCCCCTCAGCACCGGGTCACAAGTGCAGGTTTCGTAGGGAATTGTTCGTACGCCAAAATATGCAGTAACTAATGGCGCTAGACTGAAGTCTCCGACGGAATTGAGATTCCCCACCAGAGCCGTATTCTCTCCCGAAGTTGGATGATTCCCTCTTCCCCAGTGGAGTGTGGAACAGCTGAAGTTGTTTCCCCACAGAGTTGTTATCCCCGGAAAAGTAGCCATGACGGCCACGCAGTTTATTCTCGCGATTAATATCAGCAAGTCTGGTTTCTCGTAGAGCTTCGTCCCCTGCAGTAATCAACTGAAGTTGTTTTCCATGCAGCAGTCCACGGAAGATCAATTCCCCAGACAGAGTCCGATTGATATTGGCGTGCAGCGTTCTCCTCAGCAGGATGATTCCTCTATCTGAGTAGTTCGTTCTCCTTGACAGGAGAATTCCTCTTCGGCATTTATTTTTGCTGACGGGATTGCATAGCATTGTGCATGACTGCATAGCATTTAGCATAAGCGCATAGCATTTCCACCGTGTGGGGCATGGCGCCGAAGCATATGCATCATAAACATGATCTAGGTTATTATCATTCGTGTTTTACAGGTGTTCCACCAAAGGACCAGTCGCTCAGGACGATTCCTGACATTCTCCCCAACAAGGTCGCTTCCTTAAGATGATTCTTAAAGACCCCGGTGTAATCCCCATAGTCGCTCGCTCAAGATGATTTTTTGAGATCCCCAGCAAAGTCTTCAGTTCAAGACGATTCTTGAATTCCTCAGCAGGGCCGTTTGCTTAAGATGATTCTTAAGACCTCAACACAGGTTCCCGAATGGTTTGCTTAGGATGTTTCTTGAGCTCCCCAGTAGCGTCCCCAGCAAGAGTTGCCCAGGAAGATTCCTGGAATACCCAGCAGAATAAAGTCTCCAGAAAGGTTATCAGTTCAGGATGATTCTTGAAGGTGCCCGACGGATTTGTTTGTTCAAGATGATTCTTGAAGTCCTTAGCAGTGTGATATGTCTGCTCCAACAGTGATGTCTAATCTGAAGATTGACTTTGTAAACGCCTGAGGACGGTATCAGAAGGTTCCTGTGAGTTCAGATTTCCTTGTTGATGAATCAACGTGTGGCTGAAGACAAGGTTCCAAAGCTTGTAGATATAGCAAAGTGATCCGTGTTGGCCTGAAGACCAAGTCAGTTGTCCTGAGGTGATGATTGATTGCGATCAAGTGAATAGTATTTCTTCTGACTGAAGTCGAAGATGTTTCTCCAGCTGAAGCGGAGTTTTCCTGAAGGCAAAAATGTTTGAATCCCCGTAGAGTCATGAATGGCTCAGGATACCATTTCTCTGACTGAAGTCACAGATTCCCCAAGCTGAAGCGAGGGTGCCTGAAGGCAAGGTTATCCCCAAGGTTATGAATGACCTAGGATTCATTTTTCGGACTGAAGGCCGAAGTATATCCCTGGCTGAAGTCGCGGATGCTCTATAGCAGAGGTGGAGTTGCCTGAAGGCAGATCCATGTATCCTTGAAGGCCAAGGACCATTTCTTCAGACTGAAGTCGAAGATACCTCCTGCAGAGTTGCCGACGGGCAAAGTTTACAGCCTTGAAGGTCAAGGATGTTAATCTTCAGAAGTACTTGAAGATCTTTTCTAGCTGAAGCTGGAATCGCCGACGGCCAGGGTTTCATCTATCCTTAGAGGAACTTGAAGATTTTTCTAGCTGAAGCTGGAAATGGCCAGGGGCCAGGGTTTCATATATCTTTAATGTTGAAGTTCTACGGAGGGTCAGTTGTGCAGCAGTATTCCGATGTTCGTTATGGTTCTGAGGGTGAACCCCAGATCAGAGCGTGCTCGGTTAAGTCTCTCATTCACGGCGAAGTAGTTTCAAATACGCAAGTGTACCTTTTGTTCCATTTACCAGGGGTGAACCCCAGGTCAGATTATGATTTGTTCGGCGGCGAGGTTGGATGTTTGTTTTGACGGAGAGGTCAGATTAGGTTTATGTTCGACGGCGATGTCAGACTCCTCAAATCCCCAGCAGAGATGATGTTTGTACGACGGCGATGTCGAGTGCCTCTCAGAGCGATGTTTGTTTCCGACGGCGATGTCAGATTCAGTTTTCCAGCGGCGATGTTGGGCATGTCAAGTTGATCCAGTCTTCTGACGGCGATGTTAGGTGATGCAGATCCTTTAGTTCTCCAGCGGCGATGCGGGGTATTTTGTTTAGTATTGTATTTTCTCCAGCGGCGATGCGGGGTATTTTGGTTGATCGACGGCGATGTCAGACTCAGTTTTCCAGCAGCGATGTTGGGTGTGTCAGTTAATTCAGTTCTCCTGCGGCGATGTTGGGTATTTTGGTGATTCAGGTTCTCTAGTCTTCCAGCGGCGATGTTGGATGTATTGTTTGTTTCCGACGGCGATGTCAGATCGGTATTTCTCCAAATAGTTGCCGTGCAGCTATTATTCCAGTATCATGAGTTGAGTAGTTGGCAAATTTTCGGGTTTACCGGTATTCAACCGTCTCGCACCCTGAGTGGCTAAGAGCCGTTCGCTTCTCACCCAATCAGGTTCAAGCCGCTTGAATAGGGGCAGCTGTTGCACCCCAAAATTTGACCAACCGGGTCTCGTATCTGGCTCGATGTTTTGACGCATGATCGCCTTCGCATCTGCATATTGCATACAGTGCATTTTTCATTTGTTTTGATTTTATCAGGGATCACAGCTCTCGTCTCGCGTCTCAGGTGGTTTTTATCAGTTTGGATAGTAGAATCGTATTTTTTGGGATATTTTGGTGCCCGTTTATTTTTACCGGCTATTTTAGTGCGCTCTCGCGGTGTTATGTGTCGTTCGGTGCTTATTTTGTTCCTCTGGGAATTATTGTGATTTTTCTGGACTTTATTGACCATTTTTAGGGTTTAAATAGATTTTTAATCATTTTAGGATAATATAGAATTTTATAGAAATAAATAGCATTTTTCATTTTTAGAATATTAATAGGATTTTTTAATAGTTTTAATTCTTTTTAAATAGATTTTTAATCATTTTAGGAGTTAATAGATTTTTTAAGATAATATAGAATTTTTAGAATATTAATGGTTTTTTAAATAGTTTTAATAGCTTTTTAATCTTTTTTGATATAGATTTTTTCTTATTAAATAAATAGTTTTTGTTAATAGAAATTAAATGTTTTTAATTTTAGATATAGAATAATAATAGATTTTTTCTTTTATTAGTAAATAGAGTTTAATAGAAAATATAGTTTTTTTTAATAGTTTTATTAGAGTAATAGATTTTCTTTTAATAAATAATATAGGTTTGATAGAAATTAATTGAGTTAGTTAGTTAATTAGGATTAGATGTTAATTAGATTCTTAATTTTGTTCTTAATTCTGTTTTTTTTCTGAGTTTATGTGTTTTTTTCGTTAAGCCCATTCGCAGGCCCAGTATTGGTTTTTAGTCCAGAAGTTCAGTTTTTTGTCCAGCAGTTTCCAGCATAGTCCAGATCCGTCCAGAACATTCCAGAAGTTCTCAGGGTATAAAGTCAAGCAGTCCGCGTGTAATGAAGGGGGAGACCCCACGTTGTTTCACCATATCACGCCACGCACTTCTCTCTCTGCCACGCCCACACACAAGTGGCGTGCATGCAAACTACCCTCTGACCAATCACTGCCACGCGTCTGCATCTGAGAGTCACCGGTTGCATGGCCGGCGGCCATGCAACCACCGCGCCTGAGTCCTCCCGGCAGCCCTAACCGTCACCGGACCACCCTAACTACCTCGCCGGAGTTCTCAATCACTCATCGGAAACTGCATTTTTCACCTAATCTTCATCGTCCTCAGCCCAGAAATTCCCAGGAACCTCCAACCTCCATCTCCTCTAATCTTCACCATCCTCAACCCAGAGATTCCAATCAACCTCCTCCTTCAATCTCACCCAACCTCCGATCCAACCACCACCATCATCATCAGAAGTATCGAAGAACTTCATCAGAAAGGATGAATGTTCATCAAGAACTTCATCGGTGCTTCGTACTCTTTCCCAGACTCTTCAAAAGACCTTCGTTCAACGTTCTCCATGTTCATCAGCTCTGGAGTTCATCTTGTTCATTATAACTCCAGAAACGCAACAACCTTCATCCCTCCTTCAACGTCCTCAGTTCCTCAAGAACATCCAGGAACAATCATCTCCGATCGATCTACCACAATCATCATTCCCAGAAACTACCACTGAACCGTCAATCTACATCGTTCAACAATTCGCGAACAAACTTCAGCGAACAATCTCTAAGATTCAAGTACTTTTCAGTTGCTTCAAGATCAAAACCAGAAGAACATGCTTCATCAACCACGCATTCATCCAAAGATCCAGAAAACTCCAAGGGTTCTTCATCCACGATCTTCACCAACTCCAGAAATCATCAGGATTCTCGAGCCATGGTGAGGTGTGTATCCAGATGCCAGGTCGATGGAGTTATTGTTGTTATCGTGTTGTTGTTTCTTTGCAAGATTGCTGCTGAGAACGATTGAAGGATAGAAAGGGGATGAGGACGAGAGTAAGAGTTGGAGAGTAAGGGGAACAGTGACGGCGCCGTGAGAGGAGAAAGCTCCACTAGGGTTTCAGAGTGAGAGTGGAAGGAGAGGGTGAGGAGATGGGTCGGGTTTGGGCTTGGAATTACGAGGCCCAGTGTTCCTTTTTTCCATCCCTCCGTTTTTGGCTGAAAGAGATGGGCCTGAGCCCAATGTTCTGGATTCACCCCCGAATCACACGTTACACCCCCTCCCCATTTTTTTTCTGTTTGTTTTTTTTTCTCTGGGCTGGGCCCAATGTGTTGTTTGCAGACTAACACCCCCCTGTACTGCAGGGTACCCCTCCCCCCTTTGTTTTTTTTCTTTCTTTTGTTTTGAGAAATGAAAAAGAGAAAAAAGGATATAAAAGAAAATATATTTTAGAAAAAAGAATTTGAAAAGAAAAAGAAATCCAATATTGAAAAAGGAAAAGAAAATATTATGAAGAAATATTAGAAAAGAAAGAAAGAGGAGAAAAATATAGAAAAATATGTGAAAAAATAGAGAAAAATATGTGAAAAAATAGAGAAAAATAAAGAGAAAAATATATTGAAAAAATAGAAAAAATAAAGAAAGGATATTTTGAAAGAAAAAGGAGAAAATGATTGGAAAAGAATAAAAAATATTAAAGTAGACTTAATATTTTTTAGAGTACATTTTCTTTTAGGATATATTTTCATGGAAATTATTTTGCGATTTTGGAGATAGAATTAGACGTCCACTTGTTAGGGGACTTTTTCATTCGATTTTTCAGGATAGGATAAGATAGTATCCCCTAGGAGATTATTTTTCAGTATTTGTAACCATTTTTTCAGAATGTTAATAAAACGAGATTTGAGTTGTGGTCCCGAAGTAGCCGAACTACAGCTGCTCTGATTTCTCGTACCAGACGAGAATATGTAGGCATGGGATGCGATATCCTAGCGAGCACACTAACAACTGACTTTCTGTTCTCTCGCGGCTGTGCGATCGAGACTTTCCCGCTGACGACTAATCGTTACCTTTTTCCTCTCTTGCTCGAGGGCATTTGAGACCAAGCCGTAGTTTTGCCCATAGGTTCCCGACCTTTGAAACCAGTTGTTTTTCTCACTGCTGTATGAGAATGTTTTGTTTAGTCGTAGTTAGCCTGAACTACGTAAAGCTCTGATCTTCCATGAAGTGTGGAAGTACGTAGGCACAAGACGCGAGGTCTTGGCGAGCCAATTTCCCCGTAGTCCCGAACTACGTTGACTCTGACTTTCTCTCTTGAGAATACGTAGGCATAGAGTGCGACGCTCTATCGAGTCAATTCCCTTCCGTTTAGATCTAGCAGCCGTAGATAGATTGTTTTGCATCCTTTAGGCAACCCAAGCAAGCGTGGATCCCGTCGAGTACGACGGACGTGAGGGGTGCTAATACCTTCCCCTTGCGTAACCGACTCCCGAACCCAGGTTTTGGTTGCGATGACCATACCTTTCCCCGTTTTTTGCGAGGTTTACTTCGAGCGTTTCCTTTCCCTCCGTTGGGATAAATAACGCACGGTGGCGACTCTTCTGTCAGCCGGCGCCGATTTTCGCAGTAGCGACACGGGTGATGGTGTTTCAGTAGACCCTTCGAAAGTTAGTGCGGTGTTACAATGGGAACCGCCAAAGACGGTAACAGAAGTTAGGAGCTTTTTGGGCTTAGCAGGGTATTACCGAAGATTCATTGAGGGCTTTTCCAGATTGGCTTTGCCGTTGACTCAGTTGACGAGGAAAGATCAAGTGTTTGTGTGGAATGCTGCTTGTGAAGAGAGTTTTGAGGAGCTGAAGAAGAGATTGACTTCAGCGCCGGTGTTGGTGTTACCGAATCCATGTGAGCCTTTTGTGGTATATTGTGACGCGTCCAAGATAGGATTGGGCGGAGTTCTTATGCAGAATGGAAAAGTGGTAGCCTATGCTTCGCGACAATTGAGGGTGCATGAGCATAACTATCCTACTCATGACCTTGAATTGGCTGCAGTGGTTTTTGTGCTGAAGATTTGGCGACATTATTTATATGGATCGAGGTTTGAGGTATTCAGTGATCACAAGAGTTTGAAATATCTTTTTGATCAGAAAGAGCTGAATATGCGGCAGAGGAGATGGTTGGAATTCTTGAAAGATTATGATTTCAGTTTGAGTTATCACCCAGGGAAAGCGAATGTAGTTGCATATGCATTGAGCAGGAAGGTAATTCATATGTCAGCTTTGATGGTGAAAGAGATGGAGCTCATTGAGCAGTTTAGAGATTTGAGCATGGTTTGTGAATTCACGACAGATGGTGTGATGTTGGGTAAATTGCAAGTGAAGAATGATTTCTTGGACATGATTAGAGAACATCGGAAGTTGGATGTGAAACTTGTGGATTTGATGCGAGAGGCCGGAAGTGACTCCGGTAGTGATTTCAGGTTGGATAGTGTGGGTGTGTTGAGGTTTCGGGGCAGAATTTACGTGTCGGATAATGATGAGTTGAAGAAGTCGATTTTGGACGAAGGACATCGTAGTAGCCTGAGTGTTCATCCAGGAGCTACGAAGATGTATCAGGACTTGATAAAGTTATTTTGGTGGTCGGGTATGAAAAAGGATATTGCTCGATATGTCTATGCTTGTTTGATTTGTCAGGAAACGAAGGTGGAGCATCAGAGACCTTCTGGGATGATGCAACCGTTAGAGATTCCAGTTTGGAAGTGGGATTGTATTGCTATGGACTTTGTTACAGGTTTGTCAAATACGGCGAGAGGATTTGATGCCATTTGGGTGATTGTGGATCAGCTTACAAAGTCTACACACTTTGTACCGATCAGTATTAGCTTTTCGTTGGAGAAGCTGGCAGAGATTTATATTCGGGTAATTGTAAAGCTGCACGGTATACCGTTGAACATTGTGTCGGATAGAGATCTGAGGTTCACTTCTGTGTTTTGGAAGAGTTTACAAGAGGCTTTGGATACTGAGTTGAAGCTGAGTTCAGCTTATCATCCGCAGACGGATGGGCAGTCGGAGCGGACTATTCAGACGTTGGAGGATTTGTTGCGGGCTTGTGTGTTGGAGCAAGGTGGTACGTGGGATACTCATTTTCCTTTAGTAGAGTTCACGTACAACAACAATTACCATTCCAGTATTGGGATGGTACCGTTTGAGGCTCTTTATGGTAGGAGGTGCAGGACGCCTTTGTGTTGGTATGAGTCGGGTGAGCGTGTTGTGTTGGGACCAGAGTTGGTATAGCAAATTACTGAGACAGTGCAGATGATCCGTGAAAAGATGAAAGCATCTCAGGATCGGCAGAAGAGTTATTATGATAACCGCAGGAAAGAGTTGGAATTCAGTGTGGGTGACCATGTATTCTTGAGGGTTAACCCAGTGACGGGTGTTGGACGTGCTTTAAAGTCCAAGAAGTTAGACCCGAAGTTTATCGGACCGTATCAGATTTTGCAAAGGATCGGTGTTGTAGCTTATAGGGTGGCATTGCCGCCGGAGCTTTCGAACTTGCATGACGTGTTTCACGTGTTGCAACTTCGGAAGTATGTGCATGATCCGTCTCATGTGATTCAGAGGGATGAAGTCCAAGTTAGAGAGAATCTAACTATGGAGACATTGCCGTTGAGGATTGAGGATCGCAAGATGAAGCGACTCAGAGGGAAAGAGATACCTTTGGTGAGAGTAGTGTGGGGAGGTGCTGCAGGAGGCAGTGTGACCTGGGAACTAGAGATCATGATGCGGGAAGCGTATCCAGAGCTGTTTCCATCAGGTATTTTCGGGGACGAAAATAATTAAAGTGGGGGAGAGTTGTAACGCCCATTTTTAATTATTTAGTTTTTCCGTATTATTTGTTTTCGGTAAATCAAGTGTGGTAATTTCTTGGAGAATTAAGTTCCATAATATTCGAAAATATGAAAGATAATAATAATAATATTGATATTATTGTTATTATTATTATGTTTAAAATATTATTGGAAAATTAATTAAAGAATTGAGAAATAAGAGAAAATGTCCTTATTATTATTAATTGGAAATATAAGAAATAAGGATTTATTGGAACTAAGGGCAAGCTGGGCATTTAGGAAAAGAGAAAAGGAAGAACACGCGTGAAAGAGAGAAGAGTTCGGTTGATCAATTGCAAGCTTGAGCAAATGGGAGGATCATCAGGGCTGTCAATCGCGTAGATTTCTTGAAGGTTTTGTCATCATCAACAACATTTCGAGGTAAGGGGGGATTGATCGGTTAATTTGGTAATTGCATGAATAATTGGTAGAAGGGGAAAATCCTTAATCCCCATGGAATGATGTTGAATTGATGATGGTTGCATGTTAATAATTCTGTTATGATTATAGTTATCATGTTGAAATTCGTTGCATGTGGTTATTTGGTGGTTTGGGGTTTCCGGTAAAATTCGGAGTTAATGCCGGAAGTTGAAGAATTGAGTAGAACTGACAATTTATCGAGTATGAATTAGGATAATCGGTGTAGTCTTGTGGGATAGTACTGTACTGGTATAGTGTAGGATTTCGTGGGATTTAATCGGAGGAAATCGGAGTGTGGGACTGTTTCTGAACAGCAGTTTTTCTGCAGAATTCGCGTGTATTCGCTGGGCGAATGGGGGCTAGACTTCGCCAGGCTTCGCCGGACAAACTAGCCAGCGAGTGTTGGCAGAAGCTTCTGTTTGGCTTCGCCAGAAGTTTCGCCAAGCGAATGGCAGCGAGTGTTCGCTGCGGGGCTTCGCCGGGCGAATGAGCCAGCGAGCCCGACAACAGTTTGTGATTCTGCTGCTGTTTTTGTGTTGTTCCGCTGTGGACTTGGACCCTCGTTGGTCATGTGTGACGAGAGGCTTATTGGAGAGGTGATGCAAGCGTATGTTGGTGGTTGTAGGGCTGTTTAGCCGGCGTTTATCGCAAGTGGCCTAATTGGTGGAGTACGCATTATGTGTGAACCGGTGTGGATGTGTACGTGAGATGTGTGCACTGTGTGTGTGTGCTGCGTGTGCAAAATGAAGATTAGTATGATCGTTGCGCGTTGAGTGCGTTGTGTTGGTGTGTTGCGGTGAGTGGATCCGTGAGGATCGGTACGCTTATTATGCGTTACATTCGTGTGTTGTTATGTGATGTATGTGGGTCAGTAGGACCGACATGCCTTGTGTGCATTGTATGTGATAATTTGTGTGGTGAATGGATCTGTGGGATCGACGCACTGTGTGTGCTTGTTGTGTATGTACTTTATGATGTGAGTGGATCCGTGGGATCGGTATGCCTTGTGCGTCGTGTATATGTATATGTTATGTGAGGGGTGGATCAATAGGATCGGTGTGCACTTGGTGTGCTAGATGTTTGATGCGTGTGAATATCGTTGTGTGCTCCCGTAGTGGAGGGTGATGGCCAGTTGTTCATCGACATTAATTAGTGTGCTCCCGTAGTGGAGGGTGATGGCCAGGTGTCCATCGGTATTATTGTTGTGCTCCCGTAGAGGAGGGTGATGGCCATGTGTCCATCGATGTTGTTGAGATGCTCCTGTAGAGGAGGGTGATGGCCAGGTGTCCATCGGTATTATTGTGGTGCTCCCTGAGTGGAGGGTTGATGGCCAGTTGCCCATCGGTGTGGTGTGCTCCCTGAGTGGAGGGTTGATGGCCAAGTGCCCATCGTTGATATGTGCTCCTGAGTGGAGGGTTGATGGCCAAGTGCCCATCGTGATTGTGAGTCGGTACCGTGTGTTAAGAGTTGAGTGAGTGCATTTGTTGCGTGATTGTATATTGTGGTTGATGGTGGGACCGCGAGTCCGGATGATATGTATATGGAATAGTATTATTAAGATTTCTGCCTTTTATTTCATGTACTACTATACCATTATTATTTAATCGTGATTCTCACCCCTTTGTTGCTGTTGTGGTATGTGCTTCTTCGGAAGTACAGACAATCTAGGTGCTTAGCTAGTTGGATTGTGGTGTCTCCGTAGGACTGCTCTGATACGTAACACCGGGGCCTTTTTGGGAGTTTTATCGCCTTATGTTGATTTTATGTGCCCCTGTGGCGTATCTGATTTTTGTATATGCGTGGAGATGTATGATGATGCTATGTATTTTGGGCAGATAGCCAATGTTGTACATATGATGGTAATGTTGGATATGGATGATGTGTGTATATGATATTTTGTGTTATGACAGACCATATCTTTTCCGCTGCAATTTTATTGAAAAAAATTCAGTTAAATTATTTGGAAAAATATTTGTGGAAATCTTGACGTATATTGTGACATCCCGTAAGTGGAAGAAACTCTGATATGTGCTTATTTTAATCGTTTTATTTTATTTTGGGAAACGGGGTGTTACAAGGGTCGACTGTATAGAAAGATAAACTTTGAGCCTATTCCTATGAAATATGCTGATTTGTTTCCAGCTCTGATTCAGAAGGGCCATATTCAGACGAAAGCTCCACCTATGGTTCCTGCAAATCCTCCTCCTTCCTATAGAGCTGACAAGTTTTGTCCCTACCATCAGGGTGCTCCAGGGCATGATATTGAGAGTTGTTTTGGTATGAAAGCAGACGTCCAGAGGCTCATTAAGTGCGGAATTCTATCCTTCAAGGATTCCGACCCTAATGTGCAGGTTAATCCGTTACCCCCGCATGGTTCACCCTCCGTTAACATGATTGAAGACTGTTTGGAAGATGGTGATCAAGAAGCTTCAAGTGATAGGGCTGAAGAAGTTTGTGTTATAGTGCCTCAATTTAAATAAGTGGAGCGTATCGAAATTGTTTATAATAGCAGAAAGTCGGTTGTTACCCTGTTGGTAATCAACGTGCCTGGACCCGTCCCTTATGCTTCTAGTAAGGCTATCCCCTACAGGTACAACGCCACAATGTTGGAGAATGGAAAGGAAGTGCCTTTACCCACTGCACCTTCCGTAGTTAACATTGCAGATGACAGTAGAGTAATAAGGAGTGGTCGAGTCTACCCGACTGTACCACCGAAAGAAAAGAAGGTCTCATTGGGACAACCAACCTAAAAGGATCCAATTGTGGGGAAATCTGGTGGATCCAATTTGTCCAATTCAGATGAATGTCTAAAGGTGATCAAGAGAAGTGAGTATAAGGTTGCAGATCAGCTCCTGCAAACCCCGTCGAAGATTTCTGTGTTGCAATTATTAATGAGTTCTGAGGCTCATAGGGAAGCGCTCCAGAAGATATTAGAACAAGCGTATGTTGAACAAGATGTGACTATGGAGTAGTTTGACAATATCATTGGTAATATTACTTCATGTGACAATCTGGGTTTTAATGAGGATGATCTCCCAGAGGAAGGAAGGAAACATAACATGGCTTTGCATATTTCAGTGAACTGCGGAAATGATTCTCTGTCCAGTGTGTTAGTTGATACTGGATCTTCTCTAAAAGTGAGGCCTAGAACTACTTTGTCCAAGTTGTCTTATCAAGGACCGCCGATGAGGCCAAGCCATGTTATTGTCAAAGCTTTTGATGGGTCAAGGAAGACTGTAATTGGTGAAGTGGACTTGCCGATGACTATTGGATTGCAGACTTTTATGATCACGTTTCAGGTCATGGACATTCGTGTCGCCTATAGCTGTTTGTTAGGGAGGCCATGGATACATGAAGCTGGGGCAGTTACTTCCACTCTGCATCAGAAATTGAAATATGTTTTTGAGGGAAAAACAGTTACAATTTGTGGAGAAAGAGCTTTGGTGGTGAGTCACTTGTCATCATTCTCGTATGTTGAAGTTGAGGAAGAAGTTGGCATGCAATTTCAAGCCTTGTCTATCATGGGCAAAGGAGTCCGAAAATCTCAGGCATCTATGTCATCGTTTAAAGACGCGCAGCGAGTAGTGAACAGTGGTCATCAAACAATTTGGGGTAAGGTGTTGTCTTTGCCAAAGAACAAAAATAAGGAAGGTCTTGGTTTCACCAGTAGTTCTGCTCAACAAATTACCAAGAATCAAGGGTTTCCGCTGATTAATGAAGTGTTCCGTAGTGGAGGGGTCGTCCATCACTCTCAAGTTAATGTTGTGTCAGAGGATGAGCTTGAAGGCTACATATCAGATGGTTCTGCAAGGTCCTCATTTCTTTATGAAGATTATGAGCCCTACATGGAAGATCTAGGTTATGTTTCAGATGAGTTTGACTATAGCTTTGGAGTTTATGTTGTTACCGAGGAAGATTCGGATAGGGATGTTCCAGACTTCGTAACCCCAGGAGTTTTGGTTAGGAACTGGAGTGCGGTTGAAGCCCCTGCTGTCATTCATATATCTAAGTAAAGCATTTGTTTTTAAAATTTTCGCTCTGCCCAAGGCGAATCTGCATTATTAGGGCTTACTTTAAAATAATTCCCTTTGCTCTGCCCAAGACAAAGGTGACTTTGTTGGGCGTGCCTCTCTGGTTGTGCTATCATCAATAAATTGCTTTCATTTTCATTTGTGTTATATATATATATATATATATATATATATATATATATATATATATATATATATATATATATATATATATATATATATATATATATATATATATATATATATATATATATATATATATATATATATATATATATATATATATATATATATATATATATATATATATATATATATATATATATATATATATATATATATATATATATATATTTACGATGTTGGCAAATAATAAGAGACATCTCGCGTACACACACTTTCCACTTTACGAAAACTTATTTAAAAAAATCATATCACTTGCGCAGATTGCTACATAAATTACATCCTGGGAATAATGATCCACTGCCTTCTCTGAATTTTGAGTTTCCTGTGTATGAAGCTGAGGACGAAGAAGATGATATCCCAGAAGAGATTTTCAGACTTCTTGAGAAGGAAGAGAAAGCTATCCAACCTCATCAAGAGCCAGTGGAAGTAATCAATTTGGGAACTAAAGAGATCCATAGAGAAGTGAAAATCGGAGCTTTGCTCAAGTCTGAGGTGAAGAAACAGTTGATCGTTTTGCTCGGAGAGTTTGTCGATGTGTTTGCTTGGTCGTATCAGGATATGCCTGGATTAGACACTGCTATAGTTGAGCACCGTCTAGCTTTGAAGCCAGAGTGCCCACCAGTAAAACAGAAGCTTAGAAGGACTCGACCCGACATGGCTCTAAAGATTAAGGAAGAAGTACAGAAACAGATTGATGCAGGTTTCCTTGTCACTGCCGAATATCTGCTCTGGTTGGCTAATATTGTGCATGTTCTGAAGAAGGATGGTAAGGTTCGCATGTGTGTAGATTACAGGGATTTGAATAAATCCAGTCCCAAAGATGATTTCCTGTTACCTCACATTGACATTTTGGTTGACAGTACTGCAAGGTATGAGATCTTCTCCTTTATGGACGGTTTTTGAGGTTACAATCAGATTAGAATGGCTCCCAAGGACAGAGAGAAGACGTCATTCATCACACCCTGGGGCACCTTTTGTTACAGAGTTATGCCGTTTGGATTAAAGAATGCAGAGGTAACATATCAGAGGGTTATGACTACTTTATTCCATGATATGATGCACAAAGAGATTGAGGTCTATGTGGATGATATGATATCTAAGTCAAAGACTGAGGATGATCATGTTAAACACCTGGCCAAGCTGTTCGGTCGTTTAAGGGAATACAAGCTCCGTCTGAATCCCAACAAATGTACATTCGGGGTGCGGTCAGGGAAACTATTGGGCTTTATTTTCAGTCAAAGAGGGATTGAAGTGGACCCCGACAAAGTGAAGGTTATCCGGGAAATGCCAGCTCCTACCACTGAGAAGCAAGTCAGAGGGTTTTTGGGACGTTTGAACTATATCTCCAGGTTTATATCCAACATGACTGCTACATGTAAACCTATTTTCAAGCTTTTGAGGAAAGAGCAAGGGTATGTTTGGACTGAAGATTGTCAAAAGGCTTTTGATAGTATCAAAGAGTATCTGCTTGAACCTCCTATCCTGACACCGCCAGTTGAAGGACGACCTTTGATTATGTATTTGACTGTTTTGGAAGATTCGATGGGGTGTGTACTAGGTCAACGAGATGAAACAGGAAAGCAAGATCATGTCACTTATTACTTAAGCAAGAAATTTACTGATTGTGAAACAAGATACACTATGTTAGAGAAGACTTGTTGTGCTTTGGTGTGGGGCGCCAAACGTTTGCGCCAGTATATGTGAACCACACCACTTGGTTAGTTTCGTAAATGGATCCTATCAAGTATATTTTTTAGAAGCCCGCTTTGACTGGGAGAAATTCTAGATGGCAGATGTTGTTGTCTGAATATGATATCGAATACCATACTCAGAAAGCGATCAGAGGAAGTGTTTTGGCTGATCATTTGGCTCACCAGCCCCTTTTGGATCATCAACCTTCAAACGATGATTTTCCATACGAAGACGTTATGTTTCTAAAGAAGAAAGATTGTGAAGAACCCGTGCATGGTGAAGGGCCAGAACCAGGATCTCAATGGGGTTTAGTTTTTGATGGAGCTATCAACGCTCATGGAAAAGGGATAGACGTTGTTATTGTGACTCCTCAAGGGTCCCACATCCCGTTTACTTCCAGATTAACATTCAAGTGTACTAATAATGAGGCTGAGTATGAAGCGTGCATTATGGGTCTTAAGGAAGCAATAGATTTGAGAATTAAGAATTTGGATGTGTTTGGTGATTCTGTAGTGGTAATCAACCAAATCACTGGAGAGTGGGTAACTCGACACGATAATTTGGTCCCATACAGAGATTATGCTAGAAGACTGTTACTGTTCTTTGATAGGGTCGAATTTCATCATATCCCTCGTGATGAGAACAGAATGGCAGATGCATTGGCAACTCTGGCCTCGATGATTGTGGTGAACTTTTGGAATGAGTGTCCTTGGATTGAAGTAAAACGTCTTGACAGACCCGCCTATATCTTTGCCTTCGAGGAGGTTGGAGATGGCAAACCCTGGTACCATGACATTGAAGTATTTCTTAGAACTCAAGAATATCCTTTGGAAGCTTCCAACAAAGATAGGAAGACTTTGAGAAGGTTGGCTGGGAGTTTTCTTCTAAGTAACAATGTGTTATACAAACGGAATTTTGACATGGTCTTGCTGAGATGTATTGACAAACAAGAAGCAGGTATATTGATGACGGAAATTCACGAAGGATCCTTTGGTACTCATGCCAATGGACATGCTATGGCTAAGAAACTTTTAAGAGCTGGTTATTATTGGATCACGATGGAATCAGATTGTTACAAGTTTGCTAGAAGATGTCACAAGTGTCAGATTTACACGGAAAAGATTCATGTGCCTCCAACTTTGTTGAATGTTATTTCATCCCCGTGGCCGTTCTCTATGTGGGGAATTGATATGATTGGTATGATAGAACCGAAAGCATCTAATGGGCACCGATTCACCTTAGTAGCCATTGATTACTTTACCAAATGGGTCGAAGCGGCTTCTTACGCTAATGTAACGCGACATGTGGTTGTCAAATTTATCAAGAATCAGCTTATCTGCCGATATGGTGTGCCGAGCAGAATTATTACAGATAATGGGTCCAATTTGAATAACATAATGATGAAAGAATTATGCGAAGAATTCAAGATAGAGAATCATAATTCTTCTCCTTATAGACCGAAGATGAATGGGGTTGTTGAGGCCGCCAACAAGAATATCAAGAAGATCATTCAGAAAATGGTTATTACTTGTAAGGACTGGCATGAAATGCTCCTGTTCGCCTTGGATGGGTATCGCACGACGATACGCACATCGACTGGGGCAACTCCATTTTCACTTGTCTATGGTATGGAAGTTGTACTCCCGATAGAAGTGGAAATTCCTTCTATGAGGATTCTGATGGATATAAAGTTATCAGAAGTTGAGTGGTGCCAGAAGATGAAGAAGGCATTTGACAAGAAAGTTCAACCCCGCGTATTCAGAGAAGGCGACCTCGTGCTCAAAAAGATCCAGTCTTTCCTCACTGACGTTAGAGGAAAATGGGCCCCGAACTATGATGGACCATACGTGGTAAGAAAGGTTTTGTCCGAAGGTGCTTTGATGTTAGCAACAATGGACGGAGAAGAGATCACCCGCCCGGTGAATACGGACGCTGTCAAAAAGTACTTCGCTTAGAACTCGGGATATCCTCGTTAGCCTAGGGAGAGCAAGATGTTATTCCCTTTGATGTAATTTCTATTATTTTCCAACACTGTAATATTGGGGTCACGCCTTTCTGCTGACTACCATTCAATAAAAGTTTTTCGTTCATCAAAACCTTTGTTCTTGATAGCAAAACCTAAATTGATTTAAAAAGTGTTTTACCTGATATATGAATGACAAAAGGATGACCATGGACGTTTATTTCATCCATGGAAGAACGACAATCATATACGATTATGCAAGCAGAGGATATTTATTTTATCCAGAGACGAGGATTGTTTATGTTCAAGATTTCCTTACAAGTTGTCGCTACTGCGAAAATCGGCGCCGGCTATGACAGAAGAGTCGCCACCGTGCATTATTTATCCCACAAGAGGGAAAGGAAACGCTTAGAGAAAACCTAACGCAAAGAGGGAAAGGAATGGTCATCGCAACCAAATCCTGGATTCGGGAGTCGGTTACGTAAGGGGAAGGTATTAGCACCCCTCACGTCCGTCGTACTCGACGGGATCCACGCTTGTTTTCTATCTAAGGGTATGTTTATCTATCTACTCTAAAGGTCCGGGTTGAAAAGAAAAGAAAATGACTCGGCAAAGTATCGCACTTTATGCCTACGTATTCCCGTCTGGAACAAGAAATCAGAGTCAACGTAGTTCGCCTAACTACGGGTTAAGGGGGGAAGGTTGCTCGCCGAGATGTCGCATCTCGTGCCTACGTACTTTCATACGACATGAAAGATCAGAGCAAACGTAGTTCGGGCTACGGAAGACACAAGCTTATCTGACAGTTTTTTATCTCCTTAAGAAAGGGTTTTCTTGATTAAAGGTCCAAGAGGACAAAAACAGAGTTTGAATGTTTGCTTGAATCTTTTACGAAAGAACTGTTTTTTAAGATGCTTGCAATCTCAGTCGCACTAGAGACTATGACCCAAGAGTGAACGCTTCGTATGTCACCCAAAGGGTACCACACTAACATCCAGATTACTGGAGAGAGACCCTCCACCAACCTTTTCCCAGATAGCTTAAGGCTCGTAACGTACGACTTCAATTAACCTTATTACTATGTTTTTGAATTGTTTTGAGATGAGAAGAGAAAGACACCCTAAAACTATGGTTGAAAGGGAATCTACCTACATTTATCATGCATGGGTCAAAACCTAATGTCTGTCATAATTCCCTCTTGCACAGAGGAAATCAGAGATCCTAGGGGAAAACAACAAAAGAAAGCAAACAGAAAACAGTAAATAGTAAAATGCATGCTATGCAACAGTACCAGTGAGGCAAGGGAGAAAACAACAGGCAAGAGGAGACAAGCTCCACCTTAAACCTAGAGGCAATCAACACAAGCAAACAGACAGAACAACAAAAGAAGCAGAGAAAGCAGCAACAACAGCAACAGTCTTCAGCAGACAGCAACTTCAATACTCAACAGCAGCAACTCTAAACAGCAAATCTTCTTGACAGCAAAGTTGACAGCCAAAACTTCATCTTCAAGCTAGCTTCTATCTTCAAGCTTCATCAAACTCCATCTTCAAGCTCTAGCAAGCACCCTCCAAGCAAAGGATAATCACTAAGATCAAGGTTGCAATGTTGAGAACCAAATGAAAACCAAAGGAAATCATCCAGTACCAACATTGAAATGGAAGGGTATCCTCAAAGTTCTACTCAACTATGGGCATACCACACATCCCTCCAAAGGAGAGATTGAGTTTCCCTAGGAGGACTTTACATCATTGGATAGAATAGAAGCACACAATGCATTCTATGTTTGATGAAATAATCAAAACTAGTTCTAATGGCTCTTCCTAAAACCCTAATTTCCTAAGCTCCTAAAACAACTCCTAAAAGAAAAGGAAACTTCCACTCCAAGCTCCAATCTTCAAGCCACAACAGCTACACCAAGTCTAGAAGACATCCCAAGAAGGAAACTAAGCAAATCCAGCCCCAAAGGCACCAACAAGACCAAGCAAGCAAAGGCACATAAAATAGAACATCACAAGCACAAGCCACTTGCAAAATACAACTAAATAAGAAAACAAAGTTGTAAAAATCTAATACAATTTCTAGGGGAACATGCATGTTTGAACAACCTAGGGTTAAAATATTAAAGCCTAATTCAACTTCTAAGTCACCTAAATAATTTCTAGATTGAAGGGTATCAAGGTGATCCACAAGTTTGGGGAGGCTCTAATCTCAACACCTAAAACAGAACCTAAAGCTGTTCTAAAATTCCAAAAAAAATCCTAAGGGAACATGAATATCTAACTTAAAACATATTAAAAAATCAAAGCCAAATTCATCACCAATTGGAAGAACAAAATTCAACAAAACAGATGGTCAATTATGCAAATATTAAAGAATTAAACAAAATAAGAAAAAATCAAATTAAATTGAAAAATGCATGAAAATGCATTTTATTGATTTCAGAAAATCACAAATTCTCTCAAGATCATGGAGATATTTTTGAAATAATTTTTGGATCAAGAATGAATTTATTGTGATTTTTTGAATCAATAAAGCATTTAAAATAAAACAAAATGAATAAAAGAAAATAAAACTCTGAAACAAAACGTGAGCCACAAGATGAGGAGACTGGTCCACTGATCCAAGCGCTGAGAGCATGCGAACGCATTAAATGAAACGCCTGCGTTTTGATCCTTAGAAGTCAACAAAAAGAAATAAAACGCATTCGTTGGATCTGTGGTCTAGTCAAGGTCAAAGGCAAGATATGATGGCTTAGGAGTCATCTTCCTCATTCCTCAGGCTAGCCAGGTGGAGATCAGGGACGGTGGCCAGAGAAGACTCTGGTCGTCTTCTCCGGCGAGCAGGTGGTTGCAGGTGATCAAAAGTCAGCAATCCTTACATCAATCTCTCCAGAATTTCATCAGGAGTCCAAATCCCCTACTCAAATTATCCAACTCTCCATGGATTTTAAAACACGAAGCAATGTTCAGAAATAGCATCCAGATCAAACATCACCAATTGCACAATTAAGATCATAGAAATCATCCTTGTGCTACACTGATCATCTTGATCTATCCAAATCATGTTATAACCTTAAGATCAGATCTACTCGAATCAAAACAGAAATGGCACCTCATGATCAAACATCATCAATTGCTTCCAAATTGATCCTAAAATGATCTACATCTTGTCTAGATCCTAACCACTAGTTCAAATCTAACTACATCATGCTAATTCATGTGAAATTTTGAAAGTTACTAACATGTTGTAGATCTAGTAACAGAGGTGCTTAGTGCTTGATTCTTCCTTCAAAACTTTCCAGAATCATTCAAAGATGCAAGAGGATGATGCTTCAACCTTCAATTTGCTTTGAATTAGCCTGGAACTTAAAACACGATTTCACTTGCTCCTTGGAATTTTTCAACTGCAACTTCAGTGTTCTTCACGAAATGAATGCCCAAAACCACTCTGAATTCACTGCAATGAATATATAGAATGTTTTTATGGGCTTTTGAAGTGTGTTTGAAGCCCAATCCAGCCAATTGCAATTTCTGATTTTTCCTTGAAATCCAATGTAACAGTCACGATTTCAGGCTATGTCACTTGCTCTAGAAGGTTCTATCAGCTTGCAAATTGATTTTAGAGTGAAATTGGATTGATAGCACAGCCTGAATTGCATTGTAAAATGAATTGGCTATGTAACTTGCATTTGAAGCAACTACATGACAACTCATGAAACTTGGCCTAAACTCAAAATTCTGGTAATGCCAAAGTGTCTAAAATTCAATTTCCATTCAAAAAATGTAGTTACTTGACATGTTTTGGTCCTATAACTCAAAATTGGCATTTTCCCTCCTTAATTCATTTGAAAATTTCCCTTTTTGAAACCATTTCAAACCAAGTCTTGCTATGAGCTCAATCAATCTATCATGACCTCTTAGCTAGCCTAAAAACCCCATTTTGAGCAACTTTCATGTTGAACAAAAATCCATTTGACAAGTTCAAGTTGGAGATTTTGGCCTATGATTGAAAATGACCTATAATCTCACTTTCCCAAAATACCCTTGACTTGTAAACCTCATAACTTGAGTTCTACAAATCAGATGGAAGACTTCTAGTACAATTTAGAAATCTAAGATCATGAGGAAAACTTTCGTGTTGGACAAAAGTTCATGTGAAACCTCCTTCTAGGTTAAAAATAGCTTTGAAGTCAGATGATTTTCACAGACAAATTTCAGAAGCATCTGAGGACTTGTAACTTGTCTGGACCATAACTTGAGTTCTATATATCCCCTTGAGGACTTCTAGTACTCAAATTAAAGGTATTGAGATGATCTACAAGTTTCATGTTGGCCAAATATCCATTTGAAACTTTCATATTGACTTATGTGGTCATGAAGTTAGGCATTAAACAGGGAATTTTGCACTGAAACCCTAATTTAGCAACTTCCCACACTCTTAACTCCTCTTGACTTGATCTTGGAAGAACACCAAAAATATCTCATCACATCATTTAATGAACTCCATGACCTAAAAGTGGTCTTTGATACTCTTCAATTGCACAGTTGACCTAAAATTGATCCAGATGAAACCCTAATTACTTGCACCTCAACTGTGGCTCTTGCACTTGACACAATGACTTGATTGAGCTCTCCCATGGCCCTCTAGGCATTCTATGAGCTCCATACACATCCTCTTATCACATTCAACACTTCACAACCCTCTGAGGGTCTTCAGTTGATCCTCAAGTTAGGAGAAGATTCACACTTAAACATCTAAACCCTTAGGCACTCAAACCACTTTCTGATGACTTTGACCACTCCTCAATCTTGAATGAGACCTCTTGCTAGGCTTCTCTTGAGAAGAAACACACTTGATCCCCTGCTATATGAATGATACCATGATATGCAAATGATATAACTATGCAGATGATAATGCAATGAAACATAAACCAGATAAGGAAAGGTTGGGCAAATTTTGGGGTGCAACAGCTGCCCCTATTCAAACGGCTTGGACCCGACTGGGTGAAGAGCGAACGGCCTTCAAACAATCGAGGTAGAAGACGGTTGAATACCAAGAAACCCAAAAATTTGCCAACCGCATAAATACGCAACGAAAACTGTTTAGGGAACAACATCTGTTGTGCTGAACCCAGTTGTTACGGCAACAACTGATCAATCATCTGACAAAACTTTGGATTTCAACATTCACCTCCTGTGTGACGCCACAGGCATCGAATTAATTTTGCAAGAAAAAAACTTCGTCCATAACTGGACTAAACTTCGTCAACACGAGGAAAGACTCCATCACCATGGGTATAATTCCGTCCATAACTGGAATAACGATCTCTGTCAGCCACAGGTAACAACTCCACTAAGGACAATTCCGTCGATCACGGATAATAAATCCGTCCACACTGGTAACAATCACTGTCAACACAGGTAACACTCACCATTAGCACGGGTAACAATTCCATCAACACGGATAACAATCTCTGGCGATTTCACTGGGGACAACTCCGTCAATCACGGGTAATGATTACCGTCAACACGGATAACAAACTCTGTCAATCACAGGCAACAATTTCGTTAACACGGATAACAAACTCTGTCAATCACAGGCAACCATTCTGTCAACACGGATAACGATCTCTGTCAATCACAGGTAACAATCCCGTCAACACGGATAACGATCTCTGTCAATCACAGGTAACCATTCCGTCAACACGGATAACGATCTCTGTCAATCACAGGTAACAATTCTGTCAACACGGATAACAATCTCTGTCAATCACAGGTAACCATTCCGTTAACACGGATAACGATCTCTGTCAATCACAGGTAACAATTTCGTCAACACGGATAACGATCTCTGGAAATCACAGGTACACTCTTTGTCCATCACAGGTAACAATCTCTGTCAACACAGGCGCAACAATCACTGTCAACACAGGGAAGAATTCCGTCAACACGGACAACAATTTCTGTCAACACAGGGAAACAATTCTGTCAACACGGATACATTTGAAGAATACTTCGCTGGAGAATACGAGAAACTTAACCAAACAACTCTGTGGGGAAATCACTAGTGACACCTCCGAATGTTTAAGGCATGAAATCTTTCAACGCTAACGTATCAGCAACCTGAGAAGAATCCCGCCGGGGACAAAGAGAAACTTAACCAAGCAACTCTGTTAGGGGACGAACGTTATTATCACCTATCTCACGATGAGCACTTGAATATCTAGAAATCCTTCTGAGCAAGAATCTCACTCCTCTACAGGGAACACCTGAAAACAAAGAGGTAACCAACCTGGCTTATGTTTCAAAATGCGTATGTTTGACAATGGCGTAATGCTCCCTACGGCATGGAAATGCTACACGTTTAGGTAGATGCAAATATGATGATATATGCAAATGCAAGGATGCCAATAGGCGCTTCAGCAAAATAAATGCTGCAGACAAGGCCAAATCCGCTGGGGATGAACGGGTACCACAGACAAATTCCAGCAAAATAAATGCTGGACATGTGAAACCAACTCCGCTGGGGATAACCATCCTGTCGGGGAATGGCTCACAAGCTTGCAATTACGAACTCTGCTGATGATGTTCATCCTGTTGGAGGAAAAACAACCTGCTGGGGAGGAGGAAAAACAATCCTGCACGGGGAGGAGGAAAAACAGTCCTGCGCAAGGATGATCCTTCTGAACCAAAGACGACTTGGTTATACTCTGCGAGAGTTATCCATGTTAGGAATGGAGTATGCACATACTCACTGCTGGGAATGCACTTTCTGTTGGGGAAAATAAAATCCATTGAGAATACTCTCTTGGCAACTTCCCTGGGGAATACTCTTCTGAGGAGGACCACCCACATCCAATAGGGATAAGTGCCATCTCAAATCTTCTGAGATAAGATGTGACTCCCATCTGCTGAAGAGTGATACCATCACTATGTCACAGGACTCTGGCTGGGGAACACAACTTCCCTTGACCGTTTGCTCCAAAGGTAAGAACCCTGCAAAACACAAACGAGACAAAACAAATCTATACAACAAGATCTATTCTGGTTAGTATCCATGACGTTCGTTCAGTCAATTCAAAGTTTTAGCAATTATTGGCAAGGGCCAGCAAGTTTATGCACATGCAAGTTCACCAAAAACATAGGCGTTTTTCACAAACAAAACAGTAAAGAACAAGCATCAAGTACTGAATAACATGCTTTATTGATAACGGGCCTGTAAATAGGCAAAATTTTGTACACGGGATGCAACTCCTGAAAAGAGGAAGTTACGCACCAGCAAAATACAAATATTACAGAAGTACAAAGAAAATTTGTATACATGTAGGCCACATGGTACAGACGAACACCATGAGCTGATCCTCCTATGACTCGCCTGACTCTGACGCTTTCCCGATACTCGATCTTTGGAAGAGATTGTTTCGGATATACAACTCTCAGGTACTCCTAAACCACTAAGCAACGCAGTATCAAACTCGGACCGCAATCATTTGCTTTTTCAAATCCCTAACTTTTGCGTGAACCGCCCTTTGCGGATTTTCAATTCACCGGGATACCCTTTTTTGCCGAAGTTGCCCTTTTCAGGTTTTCAACTTCACGGGTGTACATTTTTTCAATTTTATCCCTAACTTTTGCCCGAACCTTTTATTCCTTTTTTATGGTTCACCGGGATGCCCCATTTTTGCCTGGACTCTCTTTTTCTGTCCAACGGGTCTCTTTAAGCAAAGTATTTTTTAACTGCGTCCGAGTTCACAGGGGATGTGAAATCCTCACCATCCATGGTGGACAACAGTAAAGCTCCTCTAGAGAAAACCTTTCTAACAACATATGGACCTTCATAATTGGGAGTCCATTTGCCCCTGTGATCTGATTGTGGTGGGAGAATCTTTTTCAGCACAAGATCGCCCGTCTGAAAGCTTCGAGGACACACCTTCTTATCATAAGCTTTCTTCATCCGACTTTGATACAGCCGACCGTATGCTAGAGAAGCCAGTCTCTTCTCATCCATTAAACTGAGCTGATTCAGTCTATCTTTCATCCATTCTGCCTCATCAAGTTGGACATCACGCAAAACCCTCAGAGAAGGAATCTCAACCTCCAATGGTAGGACAACCTCCAAACCATATACCAGTGAAAAAGGAGTTGCCCCGGTTGATGTGCGTACCGTCGTACGATAACCGTGCAAAGCAAAAGGCAACATCTCATGCCAGTCCTTGTAGGTCACAACCATCTTCTAAACAATCTTCTTTATGTTTTTATTGGCCGCTTCTACAGCGCCATTCATCTTGGGCCGATAAGGAGAAGAGTTGTGATGTTCAATTTTGAAATTCTGGCACAATTCCTTCATCATCTTGTTATTCAAATTCGAACCGTTGTTAGTGATAATCCGCTCCGGGATTCCATATCGGCAGATAATATCTTTCTTGATAAATCTAGCTACCACCTGCTTGGTAACATTAGCATATGATGCCGCTTCAACCCATTTGGTGAAGTAATCAATAGCTACCAAGATAAAACGATGTCCGTTAGATGTCGTGGGCTCAATCTTTCCAATCACATCAATTCCCCACATGGAAAAAGGCCAAGGTGACGACATAACATTCAGAGGGCTCGGAGGCACATGAATCTTGTCCGCATAAATCTGGCATTTATGACACTTCTTTGAAAATTTGAAACAATCTGTTTCCATAGTCAGCCAGTAATACCCTGCTCTTAATAGCTTTCTCGTCATTGCATGTCCGCCGGCATGCGTGCCAAATGTGCCTTCGTGGATTTCTTCCATGAGCAACTTAGCCTCTTTCTCGTCCACACACCGCAACAACACTAAGTCGTGGTTTCTCTTGTACAAAACCCCATCCGGATTCAGATAGAAATTGCCAGCCAATCTCCTAAGAGTCTTCTGATCACGACTGGATGCCCCAGCCGGATACTCTTGGTTCTTCAGGAAATTCTGGATATCAAAATACCACGATTTGCCATCGGAAGCTTCCTCAATGGCGAATATGAAAGCGGGCCTATCAAGGCGAGAGATAACTATCCTGGGAGCCTCATTCCAGAAGTTAACCTTATACATCAAAGACAAAGTCGCGAGAGCGTCTGCCATCTGATTTTCTGCCCGTGGTACATGGTGCAATTCCACCTTGTCAAAGAAAGGTAACAACCTCCTTGCATAATTCATATAGGGTATCAGATTGGGCTGACGAGTCTCCCACTCTCCCTTGATTTGATTTATAACTAGAGCAGAATCTATGTACACATCAAGATTTTTAATTCTCAAATCGATAGCTTCTTCGAGCCCCATAATGCACGCTTCATATTCGGCCTCATTGTTGGTAACTGGAAAGGTCAATCTGGCAGTGAATGGGATGTGCGACCCATGGGGAGTAGTAATGATTGCCCCTATTCCACTTTCGTATGAATTGACGGCACCGTCAAATATCAATTGCCATTTGGAACCCGGCTCTGGACCTTCATCTGACAACGACTCCTCACAGTCCTTCATTTTTAAGTACATGATATCCTCGTCAGGAAAATCAAACCTCATCGGTTGGTAATCATCAATTAGCTGCTCAGCTAGGTACTCTGACAGAACACTACCTTTAATAGCCTTTTGAGAAACATATTGAATATCGTATTCTGTCAAAACCATCTGCTATCGGGCAATCCTTCCGGAAAGTGCTTGCTTTTCAAATACGTATTTGATCAGATCCATCTTTGAAATTAGCATGGTTGTATGATTTAGCATGTATTGCCTCAATCGTTTGGCAGCCCAGGCTAGTGCGCAACACGTCTTTTCGAGCATGGAGTAACGGGACTCACAGTCTGTGAACTTTTTACTCAAATAGTAAATCACATGCTCTTTACGTCCAGTCTCGTCATGTTGACCGAGAACACAACCCATACTTTTCTCAAGAACTGTCAAATACATAATCAGTGGTCTCCCGGCTACTGGGGGTATCAATATTGGAGGTTCCTGCAAATATTCTTTTATTTTCTCAAACGCCTTTTGACAATCTTCATTCCAGGTCACAGCCTGATCTTTTTTCAATAACTTGAATAATGGCTCGCACGTGGCCGTTAGATGAGATATGAACCGGGCAATGTAGTTCAACCTCCCTAAAAAGCCACGAACCTCTTTTTCTGTTTTCGGCGTTGGTATTTCTTGTATTGCTTTTATCTTGGCAGGATCAACCTCAATTCCTTTTTCGCTAACAATAAACCCCAATAGCTTATCAGATCTCACCCCGAAGGTGCACTTGTTAGGATTCAGCCTCAGCCTGAATTTCCTAAGCCTCTTGAACAACTTCAGAAGATTGACCAGATGCTCTTCCTCCGTCTGGGATTTGGCAATCATATCATCAACATAGACTTCTATCTCTTTATGCATCATGTCATGAAAGAGTGTTGCCATAGCTCGCTGATATGTTGCCCCGACGTTCTTCAAACCAAAGGGCATCACTTTGTAGCAGAACGTTCCCCACGGGGTAATAAAAGTTGTTTTCTCCATAGCATCCGGCGCCATCTTTATCTGATTATAGCCCGAAAAGCCGTCCATGAAGGAAAACACGGAGAATTGAGCAGTGTTGTCAACCAGCACATCAATATGAGGAAGCGGAAAGTCGTCTTTTGGGCTCGCCTTATTCAAATCTCGATAATCCACGCACATCCGCACCTTACCATCTTTCTTTGGTACAGGTACTATATTGGCGACCCATGAGGGATAAGTTGTAACAGCCAGGAAACCAGCATCCCATTGTTTCTGAACTTCCTCCTTAATTTTCACAGCCATATCTGGTCGAGTTCTTCTGAGTTTTTGCTTAACCGGCGGACATTCCTCACGCAATGGTAGACGGTGAACCACCATATCGGTATCCAACCCAGGCATGTCTTCGTAAGACCAAGCAAAGATATCACTATACTCCCGCAGCATCTCGATAAGCCTTTGCTTGATATCACTTTGTAATGCAGCCCCTATCCGGATATTCCTGACAACCTCTTCGGACCCCACGTTGATAATTTCAATTTCCTCCTGATGAGGAAGAATGATTCTTTCTTCTTGTTTCAAAAGTCGAGTCAGCTCTTCTGATAAGTCATTATCCTCAACAATCTCTTCTTCTGCTTGAAATATCGGGTGCTCGAAGTTGAAGCGAGTCATAGGAAGTTCATGATAGGTGTCGTCTGAAATATGAATCCTGCAATGAGAATGGTTAAATGTTTCAAATAATGCAAACAAAGCACATAACCACGTTGCCATTTTATTGTTAAAGCAAAAACAGGAAAAACAAGGATCACAAAATTTGTATGAGAAAAACGCCTTTATTAATGATTAAACAAAGTACACACATAAGCAGGTAGCTCTAAAAACAAAATCACTATGCCCCGGGTAGGACACAGGATTATACAATAATTGAGAAAACAAATCATTACTGTTTTATAGTCACTTGGACAAGTTCCTGGATAGACCAGTTGCACAGATTCTGTCCTGGCACACCGGGCTTGATCCACGAGTCCATATCGCAGTCACTATCTTCGTCTTCAGCATCGGAAACAACATTGATCGTTTCATAACAGACCCCACCTGGAGTGATCACCACTGGTCCTTTGAACTTTGGCACGCCTGATGCGGAAGGTGACGCTGTCGGGCGATACCCCAACCCAAACTTGTTCATCTTGATAGGAATTTCCAAGACTTGGCCCCATCTTTTGGTTTCTCCAGCCTGAACCACTGCCTGAGCGTCTTTGTACGAAGACATGGCCACCTCTGGCCCTTTTCTAGGAACATGAGACTTGTCTTTGATATGCAACCCCTTGAAAGCTTGGTATGGCGTCTCATGGATCTCCCCATCCACTTCGACGTACTTGAATGACGAAAGATGACTGACCAGAATGTCCTCTTCTCCGTAAATAGTAACAACACTGTCCCCGACCATGTATTTAAGCTTCTGATGCAGCGTGGACGTCACAGCCCCTGCAGAATGTATCCATGGTCGCCCAAGTAAACAGCTTTAAGCTGGATGTATATCCATGATGTAGAACACAATGTCAAACACTTCCGGCCCGACCTGGAGTGGCAACGTTATGGACCTAAACACCGACCTTCTGGTCCCATCAAAAGCCCTCACGACCAAATCACTTGGTGTGCATATGATTCCCCGAACATCTAGCTTCATCATAGCCTTCTTCGGCAACACGTTCAAAGATGATCCGGTGTCTACAAAAACGTGCGACATAACAGTGCCCCGGCACTCCACTGAAATGTGCAAAGCCATATTATAGTCCCGACCTCTAGGCGTCAAATCAAAGTCAGTAAATCCCAAGCTGTGGCCAGCATTCACATGCGCCAGTACCCCCTCAAGCTGATTAACAGTTACTTCTTGAGGTACAAAAGATGTGTCCAAGATTTTCAACAAGGCATTTCGATGGGCCTCGGAACAAAGCAACAATGATAGTATTGAAATTTTGGAGGGCGTCTGTTGCAAGTGCTCCACAATCTTATAGTCACTTTTGCGAATCAACCTCATAAACTCTTTTACATCCTTGACTGATGTTTCCTTCTCTTTTGACTGGGAAGGTCCTCCTTCATTCACTTTGGCTTTGCCTCTAGCAATCCTCTCAGCCTCGATTTCAGGTGAAGTGAAGATTCTACCACTTCGGGTCATACCTCCCGCTTCAATAAGACTACCCACTGCCCCTGCTGGCTGGATATCCACATTAATCTTCTCCCCGATGCAAAAAGCTTCCAACCCATAATTCCATGGAATGGCTTTCGTACTCTCATAAGGAACAGGCCCTGCTTTCGTTATCATGATAGTTGGCCGCTTGACGGGCGCTGATATCGTAATAGTCTTTCGTGGAATTATAATTGTCGCGACCTCACCCTGCTTTTCACATGTTACCTCATCAGGTTTCTCAATAGCAGTGCGGTCAAACTGCAAAGTTCCCTCATCAATCATGGCCTGAATACCTCTCTTCAAATAAATATAGCCCTTTGGTTGAGTCCAACAATCCAAACAGTACTCATCACATCCGGGGAAGACCCCTCCTTTTAACAATCTGCTTTTAACATAGCTTAAAGGCGTCTTCAGATCATTTACGTCCATAACCAAATCCAAATCCTCCTCTGTCAAAACAGCATTCGCTCCATGATTCGGCATTGGTTTCTGTACAATATTGGGACCATTCTGACCGAAGTTAATGACTTTACTATCAATCAAATCTTGGACTTTATGCTTAAAAGCATGACAACTCTCGATATCATGTCCGGGTGCCCCCGAATGAAATTCACACTGCTTACTAGTATCATACCCGTAAGGAAGCGCTCCTGTGGGTGGGTCCAACGTTCTCTTCTCAACCAGATTCAAACTTAACAGTGTCTGAAGCAACTTTGCATACGTTGACGGAGGTGTATCAAATACCCTCTTCGGCTTCCCATTCTGGATCCTTCTTTGAGCAGGATTATACCTTTGTTGTTGTTGTTGCTGCTGTTGTGGTTGTTGTCATTGTTGTGGTATAGGGATCGCCACACTAGCAACCTGTTGTTGAATATACTGATTCCGACCTCTACCTCGTCCTCGACCACCATACACTGCACTGGCGTCTCCTTGCCTTTTACCACCAAAGACCTTTTTTGCACCTCCAGCTGAGGTTGATTCATTAGCTTGAATCTTACCAATTTTTATGCCATTTTCAATCCGTTCTCCCATGAGTATCATGTCATAGAAACTACCCATCGAGCAATTGAGCAATTTATCATAATACATCCCAGAGAAGGTTCCAACAAAAATATCAATCAATTCCCTTTCAACCATAGGTGGTTGGACCCTTGCCGCCAGATCACGCCAGCGCTGAGCATACTCCTTGAAACTTTCCCCATTCTTCTGTGAAAGACTTTGAAGCTGGACCCTATTTGGTGCAAGGTCACTGTTGTATTGGTAGTGTCTTACGAAAGCATCAGCCAATTCTTTCCAACTTCCGATCTGTGCAGGCTATAGTCCCATGTACCATTCCAGCGATGGTCCTGACAAACTATCTTGGAAAAAATGCATAAGCATCTTCTCATCATCAGAGTACGCAGACATCCTCCGGTAGTATGAACGCACATGAACTCGTGGGCATGTATCCCCTTTATATTTGTCGAAGGTGGTGTCATACCCCAAATTTGTCCTACCCTTTTCATTCTATCCCACTAGGTATATGTGGGGATGTGTTTTTGTTACCAGTGATCATTTGGTTTTTGGATAAGATGTTCAAATGCTTTTCTCAAAAAGACCCCGAGTGTGCCTTTAGTGATTATGACCCCTAGTAAGTTGTAGATGATTCTTGCAGAGATAAAAGGAAAGTATGTGCTCTTTCTGAGGGGTGATTATTCAAGACAATATCAGTTACTCTCCATCCATAAGCCAAGATGAGTGGTTGATTAAATCCGAGACTTGACCTAGTATGTTGCAGGTTGGTGTTAGGCCGTGGGATTTAATCTTTTGAAGAGAAGACGGTTGATTTTAGAGTAATTTCAAGATTTCATTACTTCAAGTGGATTATATGTCATTTTCTTTTAATCTTGGATTTAACAAGCTTCAAGTCTTCATTCAATTTTTGTTCCAAAATGATCTTGAGTTGCATTTTGAGTAATTATTGGTTTTAACCGGCATATGCACAAGACGTGTGACTAATTATGAGAATACTTGAAAGATTCGCGGGTTGTATGGAATATGCTTCAAAATGGATTGTCGTTCTCCTCCAAATTGTAAGATGGTGATTAATTAAGTTTCATGGGAATTTCTTTTCTTTTCCAAGACAGAACTAGCTAAGGGCATGTTTTAGCTCACATTTCATGTGTAAATCGCCCAAAGCCAAGTATACAAATTCTCAAGGTAAATTGCAAAAAGGAATAAATCACTCCCAAGATGTTTTAAGGATAATTTATTTGGATTAAGCAAAATTGTGTGAAGCCTACTTCAGGATATGTCCATGTTGTGACAGGGCATAATTCTTTGCCAAATCTATGTCATAAACAAGTACCACAAGAGTACCTAAATTCCATATGAAAAAAAATTCTTATTGTTCATGAAAAATACAACAGATGAAGTTCCTAAGTATTAACAAGTAGCTTCCATATTCATTATCTCGCAAGATGGAATTGGGAATTTTCAAACGGTGCAAGAAATAATTGTTGCCATGCCGTTCACTCTCGGCAGAGTGTCATCTGCACATCTTTGAGAACCTTCTGCCAGCCCATACGCGCTCTCAAAATCAAGAACTTCATGACTCTTGCTGGTTTTGTGGGTGGCGGGATATGCTATGCTCGCGTTGCGGTAAACGACATCTGAGAGTTTTTATACCGAAGGAAGCATGAACCTCGTCTTCATCATATATTGTTACACTGCCATATCCACCGCAAATATATGAGGTTTATAGTTGCACAAGCGAAAGAAGTTGTCACAGATAACAAAAGTCACACAATTGGAAGATACGAAAAGACCGCGTGAGATACGATAATTTGCAATTGTTTCCTTACCACTTCATTTACCACCATCGTGTTGGCATCAAAGCGGAGACAACCAGCCCGTTGATAACTCTTCTAAAACCAGTGAGTAAAAATGACAGCAGACTCTGCTAAAAGTGAAAAGAAAGACTACAAAGAAAACGGTAAGACATGCTGCAATGCACCACCATAATGCATTACCTATTCTCAAGTTGTGGCAGACCTGCAAAATTACAAACGGAAAGAAACGACAACAAACTTTCCAAACAAGCCCTCAAATGCCTCACGTTAATGCTGCAACTTGCCAATTTTCAGACCACCAACTCATTATAATTCACCTCCGTATTGCATTTCAAGTGGCCCACGAATTCACCGCCCTACACCATTCACAGTCCAATGTTCAGCAAGTAGAAAGGTAGTATGACTAAACCAATATTTTAACAACCGTATGGGTAGTGAATCATTACCTGCAAAAGGTGAATATGCCAAAAGCCACATAAGACTCATGCGCATGACTAAAACAAAAAGGACAGATGCTTTTCTTCTCAACAAAACCTCGATACCGGCAGCAAAAGGGTTTTCAACAAAACAATGCCCTACCGTGCACCAGTACCTGCGCAAAGAGTTTGAGAGCATGACATTAAAACAAACATTACTTTCCAGCAGAACGTATATTACGGTGATGCTCGCAATTCATCTTGGTTATAACAATTAACCCACAAGCAGGAAATACAGACAAGTATTGAACGTCCTACGCAACAATTCGCAAGCCTTGGCACAAAACAAGTTCAGTGCGTTGCACAGCCGTACGATGCAAATCACCTCAAGCCATGGCACGCACCGTCCCACTGCTTCAACCTTGCCTTCCCACGAATCTACAGATACTGTACGGAAACCGCTCAATCCAACAAGTTGGCCTGCTACCAATGTTGAAGTCCCCATCTGCACCATACAAAAAATTTCAAATGGAAATACAATAGCAGTACGAAACGCATAGCTGGCCCAAAAGGCCATTACATGTACAACTTGCAAATAACACAGCCAACAGAAACCCCCAAAAAAGACCCTCACTCTATGGCGTTTTTCTGCAGTACCTGTTATAACGATAAAGAACCCGCCTCACAGACCTTGCATTTTGCGACCTGTTGTAACCAAATGGCAAAATCACTTGATGTAAGAATCACCACCCGTGTCAGCGCAGACCCCATCCTAAACCGGCCATCATCAATGCATACCAACTTTCAGCACCTGACCTGCAAAACAATAAGACAGAAATGCTGGAAAAACGCATATACACCAGAAAATGAAAAGCACGAATTCCTTCGTACAACTCAACGTAACCACGTCATGAATAATTTACAATGTATTAAGTCCCCCAGACCATGATTCACACGCTCCAGCCGGTGTGCGACTTGTGCATCACCAAGAGTTACTCCAGTGCCATATCCTCAATTCACAGGCGATCCGCAAGACCATTACTTTCCTACACATTGTCCTGCAAGAAAACTACAGTAGTGCGGCATAAAGGAGATGGTAAAAACACAAAATCGGCTTCACATGTTGCGAGTCGTTACGCGGTCTAGTCACGGTATCAACACAAGCTCCACATCGCTCTGCATCAACTCACAATTCACGCACACAAGCCACGAGATTTCGTATGAAAGATGATACACACCACCACCTGCTATGACTTTACGTGCCTTCGTACGTGAGTCGCAACTTGTAGTAATCGTACTCCATTGTCGTACCGCAAGCCACCTCAAGCCGCAATTCTACCGTCATGTATTCCACAAGTTAATTCATGGTTACCTACATATAAGTTTTCATGCCTTGAGTTAAACGACAGTGCATTGCTGTTTGACACATCCACAAAACCGCAAGCATTCACATGACCACAAAATCGCAAACCGTAAATGACACATCCATTACCTTGAAAAAAAGGCCTTGCTGTTTGACAACATAACACGCAGCCAACAAGTGAGGAATTTGCTCCGTACCATACACCAGTTGCAAAAATGTTACCTGCAGCAAAAGATAATAGCGCAAACCATACGGCAGCATCAATGCGAGAATCCACAACAGAAGATGAAACTGTACGCATCAGCAGATCATTACCAGCAATAAAGGAGGCAACCTTCATGAGAAGACAGTCGAGGATCCCCACACAATCTTGTTCATGAAATGGCCGCGAGAGCTCTGTAAACAACATAACAGTCCATATCGTGACCACACAATTCAAAGCTTTCTTCAAGCTGTTACAACACGCCAATCCAATTCCTGAATGTAGCGCTCAAAACCAGCGCGAGTTTTCCACTTTCACAGGACTTAGCTTCTAATTACCGCGCACGAGAATTCTGCGAAATCACAAAATAAAGTGAGTCTTTTTATTCCACATAAAATGGACATCAAATGCAGAAGGAGGACAACACCAAATGCCCCATACAAAAGTTTCGGTGACCCCAATACCTACAACTAAGTGAAGAAAAATGTTGCTCCAAGACCAAGCCCGAATTTTGCCTCGTTGTCGGATTAATTCATTACCTGCGGACAAAATAAGACGACGAGTTGTAAGATAGTTGGTTCCCACAAACCATAATCAAATGTTAACTGGTGCTACATGAATGATAAAAAATCAGTATAATTGCAAAAAACACCTGCAGCACAACATGTTCAAACATAGTTACAGATTAATGTGAATACTATTTACCACAGTAAAAGTATAAGGCAGTTACCGCAGTGAATTGGTGGTAGAGAATTCATATATATTCCATAACCTACCTTGTCTTCTGAACCAACTAAAACCTCAATAACCCCTTTTTCACCCTGTTTCTTCTGAAAACAAACAAACCCTAGCCGCGACCTTCTTCGAAAATCCTCTCACCCCTGATTTGTCTTCAACCTTCGAAGAAACCATAACCTACCTTGTCTTCTGAACCAACTAAAACCTATCCTTTTTTTCTTCACTTCAACCCAACTCTTTGAAATCCAAACACAAACCTAACAGAATCGAAAAAATCAGAAGGAATAGAAGGAGAGTGAATCAAAAGAGAGTGAAATTTGAAACCCAAACCGTCATAAACTTGAAGCTTGAGTCGATGGAGTAGGAGATCAAGGGTCGTCGTAAGAGGGAAAGACGAATGGATGCGCGAGAAAAAAGGTTGAAGACGACGTGTTTTCTTTCATTTTTTCTTTCCTTCTGATTTTGTTTTAACCCGTGATGTTCTTTTTCTTGTTGTAAAGAGACAATGTGCTCCATTGAGTTTGTTTTTAATTATTTTCATGTTTTGTATATTATTTTCAATAAAGGGAGAACTATGCCTTTGTTTCTGTTTTGGGCTTCATAGCCTGTTTAGTTTTTTCATTATTTGCCAAGACTTGGTGGTAGGATGACGGGCTCAAAAGCCCGTGTGATTCCCTTACGCCACCCTCTTTAATTACTCTGTGCACCCTGCCTTGTTATTCGGAGAAGTGGGCTTTGATTAAAATCCATGGCGGAGTTTCTAACCACACGTAAATCAGTCCATGCACCCCTTTTACTCTCATTACCGTTGGTGTTAGTTTTTTTATTTATAAGTATTTTTAAACTCATGTAGGTTCTTGATTTGAAATTTCTATATTTATTTCTTCTCATTTCTTGTCTTTTTCTTTACGGTTTTATGTGGTCGATGACGAAGTTTCCGCCGTTTAGCCGTCAAAATATTGACGTGAAACAAAGGATCTGAGACCACCTTCTTTCTCCGATTTTATTTCGATTTTTGGATCAACGAAGTCTTTTATTCGTAAGCGTCGCGTATCGAAGTTGATAACCTTCTCGATTTCAAATCTATGGTGAATGACCATTGGGGTCATTTCCCGTACTTTGGGATCGTGATAGGCTACCTTCGATTAATCGGTATTATATTTGCGATTAAGACGAGATCCACTCTTTCATATCCCGATTCGGTTCACTAACCATTGAATTTAATTTCTGTTGAATATTATTGTTATATTATCTTACTATATTATTGTCACATTATTTATTCATACTATTATTATCATATCATATTTATTCATATTCATTCACCCATATTCGAAAATACCTAATAAATTATCGAAACTCCTAAAATCCAAATTGGTGGACTGTTGGATCTTTGGTCATTTGCAGGTATCTTAATTTTAAGTCGTGCCCGACTTTGCTCAAGGCGTAGTTTAGGACACAAACGCACACACACGGCTTTCTCTTGGGCTACCTGACAATGAGACCCCTTTATTTCGTGCAATCCCGTGTAAATTGCATGTATCCCTTCCCCATTCCGATGTATGTTTCGCATTTATTTGATTATTAGTTTATCTCCTAGGAGCACCCATAGGGACTAGAGCGGATCAAACTATCTTCAAACTAATTCTCGATTCATCATCGAGCCGCTTTCAAACTACCCGTAAGTCGAGTGCTCATACGCATTCGCCATCAACCTATGACAACTCGACCCTTGATGCGTAAGTCAATTCGGTCTCTTTTTTTTAAGCAATTTCATTTTCAACACGCTTTGCACGCGATAACGAGTCAAACCCTTGATCCAACGTCAAGCGGATTTTCGAAACAAAACATCAATCAATTAACAACTATTTAATTCTTTTCAAGGTGTAAATAGTAGGTTCAAGTCTTTGATCTTGCTTTCAGTTGTTTACATGCGAGTTGTCTTATTCGGGTGTGAACAATTGACGCCTCTAAATAACATTAACAACTCGACATCGTTCAACTACCTCCAACTCAAACAACGTTCCTTTCACGATGAAAAAGAGAGTGTTCCAAGTCTTTGGTCCGCTCTCCCGATTATTTGGAGTTTGAGAATTCTTTCCTAAGCTTCAATTAATCGTCATCATTTTAACCTCATCCTTTCAAACACAACTTCTCTTACGATGAAAAAGAGAGTGTTCCAAGTCTTTGGTTCGCCCTCCCGATTATTTTGGTCCGAGAAATCTTTCTTAAGCTAAAGTAATCGTCATCAGTTCGAACACCATTCAAACATAACATTATTCTTCAAGATGAAAAAGAGAGTGTCCCAAGTCTTTGTTTCGCTCTCCCGATTACTTGGGTACGAGAAGTCTTTCTTAAGCTTCGGGTAATCGTCATACGTACCCACTTCAAATCCAATTCAAACCCGTTTCTTTCGTGGTCGTATCCACGAACTACGACTGCTTTGATTCTTCATTCACTCTTGAATGTAAGATACGTAGGCACAAGATTGCGATGATCTTGGCGAGCACAATTCCCTCCATCTTCCATTTCCCCCATCCTTTCCCGTAGTCGAACTACGACGCTCTGATTTCTCATTCTCGTCCGAATGAGCATACGTAGGCACAAGGGCCCCAATCCTTGGCGAGCACCCTATCCTCTAACCATCCTCTTTCCCCTAGTGTCTTTAGCCTTTATAATATCCTTTAGCATTTAGTAGCGAGAAGAGAAGAATTAAGTTTAGCTAACATCCATTAACTCGAATTAAGAGGTTCTCGTCGAGTACGACGGACGTGAGGGGTGCTAATACCTTCCCCTCGCGTAACCGACTCTCGAACCCAGGAATATGGTTGCGACGGCCGTCTTCCTTCCGCGTTTATGAGGTTTTCTCGATATTTTCCTCTCCCGTTCATTCGGGAAAAATAAAGTTCGGTGGCGACTCTGTCGAACCGCAATTTTCGCGCCTTTCGTGCGAGGGTCGTATGTTCGAAATGAAATTTTTCGAGGTGCGACAGGTGGCGACTCTGCTGGGGACTATTTGCTCCATGCAAGAGAGAGTCGAGCCTATCTTAGTTTGAGTTGTTAGCTTTTTGTTTTTATTTTCTTCTCGCTTATTTATTAGTATCCTTGTCTTGGTTACTTGTGCTTGTGGCATTATGGGGTTGCTATGCTTATGGTTACTTTGTGAGATGGCTCTACACCCGAGTCCGAGTATAACCCTAGGATTAGGATGGTGGTTATGTAGTGGAGACTTGCGTGGAGTCTTTCACGTTAAGTTGAAGCGAAAACCCCGCTTGGAGTAGATTCTTTAGAGATATTTTTGTTGTGGTGAGTCTTTGCCATGACAATAATGTTTTCAAGTTTGAATCGTTTATCCCAAGGACCATAAACCGTTTTATCCATGGTGGTTGGTAGTGTTAATTCTTTGTGAATTAATACGAACGCCCCAATCAGATGAGATCCCTTGAACGTATTACTTTCTTACAGTAATATTTTCAACCTCGATCTATGACTCTGAGAATCTTTTCTAGAACCCGTGTGTCGATGGTTGTGTAGTTGATGCCTCCGAGAAGTCTTTCTCACGTGGAAGATACGAGAACCTCACCTAGAGGAGATTCTTTTAAGAATATTATCGTCGTGATGAGGCTTTGTCATGGCTGTAATATCTTTGAAAGATGTCCATGACTCTAGGCACCTACCCATTTTAGAATCTTACCCATGGGGGTTTTCTTTGAGGAGTGACTGTGATCCTTGAACCGTTCACCCGACTAATTTCAGAATTGTTTGAATTGGTGATCCTGTGATCCTGGATCTAGCATCTTGCATTGCATATCATTTGCATTGCATCTCATTTGTTGTGCATCTTGCATTCTCCTTCCTTCAGCAGTTCCTCATGTTTCTCTTTCCTTCATATCCAGTAAATCAAGTTGAGTCCTCAACACCAGTACCCAACTAGAGCCAATACAAGACGAATGATGGAGCAGATTCAACAGGAGCAAGCTACCTTCAGGGAAGAGTTGGATTCTATGAAAGGAAAGATTGACCAGATCCTCGAAGCCATCCTCGCGGCCAGAAGAGAGGAAGAACAGCGTGAAGCCGCTGCTGTCGTCAACAACATTGGTCAAGGACAAGGGTCTACTGCCATCCCTTTGGTTCCAATTCCAAATCCTCATGGGATGTCGTTGAACTTCAATAACGCAGCCGAAGGGAACACTTCTCATCCAACCCCAGCGACCGGAGTTACCGTTGGAGCTATCCCGCAGGCCCAGCCTACTGCTGTGCAAATCCCAGCTCCCCATACTGAAGATACTCTGATGGATCATTATGACGATGTTCAGAACTATCATGCTGCTATCCCCATTTCCAGTCCTGTTGCTGTTCAGGATTCAGAAGCCATGAAGATGTGCCGAGATCTAGCCGAGAAACTCCGAGCCATGGAAGGGCACAGTTCAAATTCCTTCAATGCTTTAGAATTATGCTTGGTGCCTGATGTTGTCATTCCTCCCAAGTTCAAGGTGCCTGAGTTTTCGAAATACAAAGGTCTCAGTTGCCCAAACATTCATTTGAAGATGTACTGTCGCAAGATGGCTGCCGGTGCCAGAGACGAAAAGCTCATGACTCATTGCTTCCAAGACAGTTTGTCTGGGGCATCACTCGAATGGTATATGTAGCTGGAACGTAACAGTGTGCGCACTTGGGCCGAGCTAGATGATGCATTCGTTAAGTAGTATAACTACAACACTGATCTTGCTCCGAATTGTACTCAACTTCAGAGTATGACTCAGAAGGACAACGAATCCTTCAAGGAGTACGCGCAACGATGGAGAGAGTTAGCCGCAAGGGTTCATCCACCTCTTGTTGACCGTGAGCTGATTGACATTTTCATGGGTACCTTGCAAGGCCAGTACTACGAAAAGCTGATCGGTAGTGTCTCTGCTGGATTCTCTGACTTGGTGATCGTCGGTGAGAGAATTGAAGAAGGGCTGAAGAGTGGAAAGATCCCAGGAGGTTCCAACAACCAGGCCAATGCCAAGAAGCCTTTCAATGGATACAAGAAGAAGGAGGGCGAAACAAATGCCATCTTTTTGCAGAAAGGGCAAGCTTCTCAACAAGCTCCTGCTCCTATGCCTTATCAAGTTCCCTACTATCAGTATCCATATGTTGCTGCTGCGCAATATGCTCCAATGCCTTATCAGCCAGCTGTTCAAGCAGTGCAAGCTCAGATGCCACGGCAACAGGCTCCTCAGCAACAAGCCTACAACCAGCAAGGATATCAGTATCCTCCTCAGCAACAGCAGATGCAAGCTACTCAGCAACGACAAGGTACTCGCCCACAGCGTCCGCAGAGAACATGGAGACCAGATAGAGTCTTTGATCGTCTACCAATGACATATGCTAAAATCTTTGCTCAGTTGATGGAGAAGAAAGCTGTTGTTCCGAGAGATTTGGATCCTCCAACTGTCATTCCTGCCGATTACGATGCAAATGCTCATTGTGAGTTTCATAAGGGCGCTCCAGGTCATACCATTTAGGAATGCAGGGCTTTCAAGCACATAATTCAAGACATGATCGACAGGGATGCTATCAACTTCAATGGGAAGTCTCCAAATATCATCAACGATCCGATGCCACCAGTCAACTAGTGCTAACATCAGATCGATTCCAGTCAAGTTCATTCCCCGAAGAAGGCCGTCATGCTGCCATTTCATATTTCGCATTTCTTATGTTTTGTCTTTGTTTATTTAAGTATTGTATGCTTTGAACAATTGCCATTCGTATTTGGTTTTCATTAATGTATCGTTTATGCATGTTTTGAATTAGTTATGTCGTATTCACTCATTTTTTCACTTATCACCGACACATTTATTCACTCCACTCTATTCACTGTTGTTTAGCTTGATTTGAGGGAGGATGATGAAAACGAGATACCCATAATTGCAAACCGTATGCTTTCAGATAGAATCTCGTCAATGATGTACAGGCATTGCTTCAATTCCCCAAACACCGGAGATATAAGGAGTTAATCCCTAGTAAACCGCTTCGAGCCTAGAAGTAGCAGTTTCCTTCGGATAGTCGAACCTTTACACTCAACCTGGGGCAGGGTAGTGTTCAGTTAATCCAATCCCGCATTCGAATCAACAAAGTAAAATCCAAAAGACGGTTGTTTATTAATGACCCACGGCATGGCAGTCACAACCTTCCAACAAAATAAAAAAAAAATATCGAAAGCCTGCTAAGTCAGACACCTTAGAGGGGACTTAGGCAAAATCAAGGCAATCCCGATGGATCTGACAAGCAAAGTCAATCCATGCAAAAGTTAGGGATCAAAAACAAAAGTAAAAGAGGACCCTGAAACCCTCAACAAAAAACAAAAAATTCAGTGGCCACCCAGATCAAAGGGGCACTGGCATCCATCAAAATAAGGTGGCTGCCACATCGAGCAAACCTTGAATCATAAAGTTTATACCGTCAAGACAAGTGTAGAATTAACTGAGTGTAGGACTGGAGATCATTAAGAAGAATGGGTGGGTACAAATTATACTTTGAGCCCAGCATCCTTTATTTCATAACCGTGAACCAGACCACGTTACAGCCCTCGAAAGACCTAATTGAGGCGAGGTTTATTCTGAAAGCATACTATTGCAAGGTTGCGTAACCTGACTCCTCACATGATTTCTAATCATCAGCATTGGTGTCATTTCTCTTGCAATATATTTTACACCAATCAAACAGCACACCGTTTGGGCTAACTGTCCATTCGTCTCACTACCACAACACTTTCAAATAAACGATACTTTTTCAAACTTGCATCGAACTTTGCATTAATTATTACCATTTGTGAATGTACAATTTTAACTGCAAAACAGTGCTAGGTATCCAAAGATATTTCAGCAAGGGGCAATCAAGGAAGAATTTAACTTCCAGTGGCTGACACGAAGCAAGACTACCTCAAAATCCACAGGCTGGGGAAAATTACCCAAGAGCTCGAGCAGAGGCAAACCATTAACAAGTTTTGACTGGGGGCAAGACCAGGTCGTCCTGACCATCAAGCAGAGTTGCAACCTTCTCTGAAGGAAATTCACAATAAATCACCAAGTACCCAGACTTGGGGCATCCAGAGCATCATCTTCTGCTTCAATCATGGCGTCTTCAACAAACTACGTGTCGAGGAAGTCAATCCCTCCCACCACCCGAAGTCCAATTCGCTTTGGCAACTACCCAAAGTCCACCACGCTGGCGTCTCCCTGCATTTCCAATTACCTGTCTGCAATCATATGCATCATACGCATCGCATTCGACCTCATAAGTATCCTGCATCATATTCATACTCCAATCATACCATACTTCCCCAGCTCTTGCATCTCCGCGCGTCAGCATTTGCATTTGCACCTCCACTCATATGGAATATCATTTATCATCCAGCATTCATATATGCAAGTCAAGGTCCAGGATCAATCTTGAAGATTTCCAATACCATCATCAGCCCGGTCAGGGGCATCTTCCACAAAGGTCGTGAATTTCTCCCACGAATATCAAGAGCTTCAAAGCAATCATCAGCCCAGTCAGGGGCAATCTTCTGCAATTGTGGGTCTCTCCCATCAAAATTCGAAGTTACTCAAAGCAAGATTCAGCCCAGGCAGGGGCATTTTTTAAAGACCATGGGCGTCTCTCATGACGTATTTCAACCTTGTGGTTGATCAGATCTTCAAATCAACATTCAGCCCAGTCAGGGGCATACCATTCAAAACCGTGGGCGTTCCCCACGAAGTTGTTCAGCCTTTTGTTGGGAAAATCCAAGAAGTTCAGTGCAAGATCCAACCCGAGCAGGGGCATCTTTAGCAAAATCGTGAGCGTTCCTCATGAAGTTTTTCAACCCTTTGTTGAGCAAACCAAGACATCAGGATAAACTCAGCCCAGTCAGAGGCATCCTCTTCAGAATTCATGGGCGTAACCATGAAATCATTTCAACAATTACGATTTCCAAGCAAGACGGTGGGCGTACCCCGTTGATTTATTTCAACCCAATCTTCCTCTTGGGTGTTCCCCAATGAGTCGTACCCAGCAAGCGTGACCTTTGTCAATTGCCTCACTATCATCCTTTTGGTGATAGCCGAACTTCGTCGGTTCAACCTAGCCTGCATCTTTTAGGTGTTGGTAACTTTCAATTTGTGACGTTCTATCATCCTTTTGATAGCAACCTGTGTGTATGTTTCGCTCCGTCATCCTTTTGGTAGGGGGTCTATCATAGTCATTAATGATAGATTGTGCGATAGTTTGTTTATGTTTCGCTCCGTCATCCTTTTGGTGGGGGGTCTATCATAGTCATTAATGATAGATTGTGCGATAGTTTGTTTGTGTTTCGCTCCGTCATCCTTTTGGTGGGGGGTCTATCATGGTCATTAATGATAGATTGTGCGATAGTTTATTTGTGTTTCGCTCTGTCATCCTTTTGGTGGGGGGTCTATCATGGTCATTAATGATAGATTGTGTGATAGTTTGTTTGAGTTTCGCTCTGTCATCCTTTTGGTGAGGGGTCTGTCATAGTCATTAATGTCAGATTGTGCGATATTGTTTGTGTTTCGCTCCGTCATCCTTTTGGTGGGGGGTCTATTATAGTCATTAATGATAGATTGTGCGATAGTTTGTTTATGTTTCGCTCCGTCATCCTTTTGGTAGGGGGTCTATCATGGTCATTAATGATAGATTGTGCGATAGTTTGTTTGAGTTTCGCTCCGTCATCCTTTTGGTGGGGGGTCTATCATGGTCATTAATGATAGATTGTGCGATGTGTTTTGTGTTTCGCTCCGTCATCCTTTTGGTGGGGGGTCTATCATGGTCATTAATGATAGATTGTGCGATGTGTTTTGTGTTTCGCTCCGTCATCCTTTTGGTGGGGGGTCTATCATGGTCATTAATGATAGATTGTGCGATAGTTTGTTTGAGTTTCGCTCCGTCATCCTTTTGGTGGGGGGTCTACCATGGTCATTAATGATAGATTGTGCAATGTGTTTTGTGTTTCGCTCCGTCATCCTTTTGGTGGAGGATCTATCATGGTCATTAATGATAGATTGTGTGATGTGTTTAGTGTGAGTTCGCTCCGTCATCCTTTGGGTGGGGGGTCTGTCATAGTCATTAATGTCAGATTGTGCGATATTGTTTGTTTGTGTTTCGCTCCGTCATCCTTTTGGTGGTGGGTCTGTCATAGTCATTAATGCCAGATTGTGCGAATATGTTTTGCTCTATCACCCTTTTGGTGATAGTAGCCTTGTGTGTTTCATCCCATTATCCTTCTGGTGATGTGGGCCTTTTACTAGTTACCCACAGTTTGCTTAGAGTTATACCTCATCCACCCTTTCAATTCCCGAGCATCTTTTCTTCTCGGACAAATTCAGGGTTTTCTTTATATCTAATTGCCTTCTACCTCAGGAGAATGAATGCTGCAGCAGTTCATATCCCTAGGTTTAAGCCAATCAGATAGGGGCATCTGTCATACCCCAAATTTGTCCTACCCTTTTCATTCTATCCCACTAGGTATCTGTGGGGATGTGTTTTTGTTACCAATGATCATTTGGTTTTTGGATAAGATGTTCGAATGCTTTTCTCAGAAAGACCCCGAGTGTGCCTTTAGTGATTATGACCCCTAGTAAGTTGTAGATGATTCTTGCGGAGATAAAAGGAAAGTATGTGCTCTTTCTGAGGGGTGATTATTCAAGACAATATCAGTTACTCTCCATCCATAAGCCAAGATGAGTGGTTGATTAAATCCGATACTTGACCTAGTATGTTGCAGGTTGGTGTTAGACCGTGGGATTTAATCTTTTGAAGAAAAGACGGTTGATTTTAGGGTAATTTCAAGATTTCATTACTTCAAGTGGATTATATGTCATTTTCTTTTAATCTTGGATTTAACTAGCTTCAAGTCTTCATTCAATTTTTGTTCCAAAATGATCTTGAGTTGCATTTTGAGTAATTATTGGTTTTAACCGGCATATGCACAAGACGTGTGACTAATTATGAGAATACTTGAAAGATTCGCGGGTTGTATGGAATATGCTTCAAAATGGATTGTCGTTCTCCTCCAAATTGTAAGATGGTGATTAATTAAGTTTCATGGGAATTTCTTTTCTTTTCCAAGACAGAACCAGCTAAGGGCATGTTTTAGCTCACATTTCATGTGTAAACCGCCCAAAGCCAAGTATACAAATTCTCAAGGTAAATTGCAAAAAGGAATAAATCACTCCCAAGATGTTTTAAGGATAATTTATTTGGATTAAGCAAAACTGTGTGAAGCCTACTTCAGGATATGTCCAAGTTGTGACAGGGCATAATTCTTTGCCAAATCTATGTCATAAACAAGTACCACAAGAGTACCTAAATTCCATACGAAACAAAATTCTTATTGTTCATGAAAAATACAACAGATGAAGTTCCTAAGTATTAACAAGTAGCTTCCATATTCATTATCTCGCAAGATGGAATTGGGAATTTTCAAACGGTGCAAGAAATAATTGTTGCCATGCCGTTCACTCTCGGCAGAGTGTCATCTGCACATCTTTGAGAACCTTCTGCCAGCCCATACGCGCTCTCAAAATCAAGAACTTCATGACTCTTGCTGGTTCTGTGGGTGGCGGGATATGCTATGCTCGCGTTGCGGTAAACGACATCTGAGAGTTTTTATACCGAAGGAAGCATGAACCTCGTCTTCATCATATATTGTTATACTGCCATATCCACCGCAAATATATGAGGTTTATAGCTGCACAAGCAAAAGAAGTTGTCACAGATAACAAAAGTCACACAATTGGAAGATACGGAAAGACCGCGTGAGATACGATAATTTGCAATTGTTTCCTTACCACTTCATTTACCACCATCGTATTGGCATCAAAGCGGAGACAACCGGCCCGTTGATAACTCTTCTAAAACCAGTGAGTAAAAATGACAGCAGACTCTGCTAAAAGTGAAACGAAAGACTACAAAGAAAACGGTAAGACATGCTGCAATGCACCACCATAATCCATTACCTATTCTCAAGTTGTGGCAGACCTGCAAAATTACAAACGGAAAGAAACGACAACAAACTTTCCAAACAAGCCCTCAAATGCCTCACGTTAATGCTGCAACTTGCCAATTTTCAGACCACCAACTCATCATAATTCACCTCCGTATTGCATTTCAAGTGGCCCACGAATTCACCGCCCTACACCATTCACAGTCCAATGTTCAGCAAGTAGAAAGGTAGTATGACTAAACCAATATTCTAACAACCGTATGGATAGTGAATCATTACCTGCAAAAGGTGAATATGCCAAAAGCCACATAAGACTCATGCGCATGACTAAAACGAAAGGGACAGATGCTTTGCTTCTTAACAAAACCTCGATACCGACAGCAAAAGGGTTTTCAACAAAATAATGTCCTATCGTGCACCAATACCTGCGCAAAGAGTTTGAGAGCATGACATTAAAACAAACATTACTTTCCAGTAGAACGTATATTACGGTGATGCTCGCAATTCATCTTGGTTATAACAATTAACCCACAAGCAGCAAATACAGACAAGTATTGAACGTCCTACGCAACAAAAATTCGCAAGCCTTGGCACAAAACAAGTTCAGTGCGTTGCACAACCGTACGACGCAAATCACCTCAAGCTATGGCACGCACCGTCCCACTGCTTCAACCTTGCCTTCCCACGAATCTACAAATACCGTACGGAAACCGCTCAATCCAACAAGTTGGCCTGCTACCAATGTTGAAGTCCCCATCTGCACCATACAAAAAATTTCAAATGGAAATACAATAGCAGTACGAAACGCATAGCTGGCCCAAAAGGCCATTACATGTACAACTTGCAAATAACACAGCCAACAGAAACCCCCAAAAAAGACCCTCACTCTATGGCGTTTTTCTGCAGTACCTGTTATAACGATAAAGAACCCGTCTCACAGACCTTGCATTTCGCGACCTGCTGTAACCAAATGGCAAAATCACTTGATGTAAGAATCACCACCCGTGTCAGCGCAGACCCCATCCTAAACCGGCCATCATCAATGCATACCAACTTTCAGCACCTGACCTGCAAAACAATAAGACAGAAATGCTGGAAAAACGCATATACACCAAAAAATGAAAAGCACGAATTCCTTCGTATAACTCAACGTAACCACGTCATGAATAATTTATAATGTATTAAGTCCCCCAGACCATGATTCACACGCTCCAGCCGGTGTGTGACTTGTGCATCACCAAGAGTTACTCTAGTGCCATATCCTCAATTCACAGGCGATCCGCAAGACCATTACTTTCCTACACATTGTCCTGCAAGAAAACTACAGTAGTGCAGCATAAAGGAGATGGTAAAAACACAAAATCGACTTCACATGCTGCGAGTCGTTACGCGGTCTAGTCACGGTATCAACACAAGCTCCACATCGCTCTGCATCAACTCACAATTCACGCACACAAGCCACGAGATTTCGTATGAAAGATGATACACACCACCACCTGCTATGACTTTACGTGCCTTCGTACGTGAGTCGCAACTTGTAGTAATCGTACTTCATTGTCGTACCACAAGCCACCTCAAGCCGCAATTCTACCGTCATGTACTCCACAAGTTAATTCATGGTTACCTACATATAAGTTTTCATGCCTTGAGTTAAACGACAGTGCATTCACATGGCCACAAAATCGCAAACCGTAAATGACACATCCATTACCTTGAAAAAAAGGCCTTGCTGTTTGACAACATAACATGCAGCCAACAAGTGAGGAATTTGCTCCGTACCATACACAGGTTGCAAAAATGTTACCTGCAGCAAAAGATAATAGCGCAAACCATACGACAGCATCAATGCAAGAATGCACAACAGAAGATGAAACTGTACGCATCAGCAGATCATTACCGGCAATAAAGGAGGCAACCTTCATGAGAAGACAGTCGAGGATCCCCACACAATCTTGTTCATGAAATGGCCGCGAGAGCTCTGTAAACAACATAACAGTCCATACCGTGACCACACAATTCAAAGCTTTCTTCAAGCTGTTACAACACGCCAAACCAATTCCTGAATGTAGCGCTCAAAACCAGCGCGAGTTTTCCACTTTCACAGGACTTAGCTTCTAATTACCGCGCACGAGAATTCTGCGAAATCACAAAATAAAGTGAGTCTTTTTATTCCACATAAAATGTACATCAAATGCAGAAGGAGGACAACACCAAATGCCCCATACAAAAGTTTCGGTGACCCCAATACCTACAACTAAGTGAAGAAAAATGTTGCTCCAAGACCAAGCCCGAATTTTGCCTCGTTGTCGGATTAATTCATTACCTGCGGACAAAATAAGACGACGAGTTGTAAGATAGTTGGTTCCCACAAACCATAATCAAATGTTAACTGGTGCTACATGAATGATAAAAAATCAGTATAATTGCAAAAAACACCTGCAGCACAACATGTTCAAACATAGTTACAGATTAATGTGAATACTATTTACCACAGTAAAAGTATAAGGCAGTTACCGCAGTGAATTGGTGGTAGAGAATTCATATATATTCCAGCTCAAATCCCACACCAGACAATCACTCTGCACAACCTGCAGCCCTGTACCTGCAACAGCAGAGAAAGCAGAAAGAAAACAATTCATAAAACCATGCTTAACACAATAAACAAGGGAGCCTGTCACGAAAGTAATGGCTAAAATGCATAAGAGACCCCAAAATAAAACCCAAAACAATTTCCTCTCCATAGGGGAGCTTACCTCAGAAACCTCCAAACAACACCCATCTCAAAAATCATTCTGAAACCCTTACAATATTGATCTTCTTCAAAACAACCTTCAAATACATTTATAGACCCTCACTCTTTCAATCTTCCCGGGCTCAATAATGGAACCGTAAATCCACATCCTTGTTCACCATTCTTCAACAGCAGAACTCACAAAAATCCCACTCAAAATCATTTAACAATCAGTATAAACCCCCAATCGTAACTCATTCCTCCTCAAATCACCATTAAACCTCAATAACCCCTTTTTCACCCTGTTTCTTCTGAAAACAAACAAACCCTAGCCGCCACCTTCTTCGAAAATCCTCTCACCCCTGATTTGTCTTCAGCCTTCGAAGAAACCATAACCTACCTTGTCTTCTGAACCAACTAAAACCTATCCTTTTTTTCTTCACTTCAACCCAACTCTTTGAAATCCAAACACAAACCTAACAGAATCGAAAAAATCAGAAGGAATAGAAGGAGAGTGAATCAAAAGAGAGTGAAATTTGAAACCCAAACCGTCATAAACTTGAAGCTTGAGTCGATGGAGTAGGAGATCAAGGGCCGTCGTAAGAGGGAAAGACGAACGGATGCGCGAGAAAAAAGGTTGAAGACGACGTGTTTTCTTTCATTTTTTCTTTCCTTCTGATTTTGTTTTAACCTGTGATGTTCTTTTTCTTGTCGTAAAGAGACAATGTGCTCCATTGTGTTTGTTTTTAATTATTTTCATGTTTTGTATATTATTTTCAATAAAGGGAGAACTATGCCTTTGTTTCTGTTTTGGGCTTCATAGCCTGTTTAGTTTTTTCATTATTTGCCAAGACTTGGTGGTAGGATGACGGGCTCAGAAGCCCGTGTGATTCCCTTACGCCACCCTCTTTAATTACTCTGTGCACCCTGCCTTGTTATTCGGAGAAGTGGGCTTTGATTAAAATCCATGGCGGAGTTTCTAACCACACGTAAATCAGTCCATGCACCCCTTTTACTCTCATTACCGTTGGTGTTAGTTTTTTAATTTATAAGTATTTTTAAACTCATGTAGGTTCTTGATTTGAAATTTCTATATTTATTTCTTCTTATTTCTTGTCTTTTTCTTTACGGTTTTATGTGGTCGATGACGAAGTTTCCGCCGTTTAGCCGTCAAAATATTGACGTGAAACAAAGGATCTGAGACCACCTTCTTTCTCCGATTTTATTTCGATTTTTGGATCAATGAAGTCTTTTATTCATAAGCGTCGCGTATCGAAGTTGATAACCTTCTCGATTTCAAATCTATGGTGAATGACCATTGGGGTCATTTCCCGTACTTTGGGATCGTGATAGGCTACCTTCGATTAATCGGCATTATGTTTGCGATTAAGACGAGATCCACTCTTTCATATCCCGATTCGGTTCACTAACCATTGAATTTAATTTCTGTTGAATATTATTGTGGATATTATTGTTATATTATCTTACTATATTATTGTCACATTATTTATTCATACTATTATTATCATATCATATTTATTCATATTCATTCACCCATATTCGAAAATACCTAATAAATTATCGAAACTCCTAAAAGCCAAATTGGTGGACTGTTGGATCTTTAGTCATTTGCAGGTATCTTAATTTTAAGTCGTGCCCGACTTTGCTTAAGGCGTAGTTTAGGACACAAACGCATACACACGGCTTTCTCTTGGGCTACCTGACAATGAGACCCCTTTATTTCGTGCAATCCCGTATAAATTGCATGTATCCCTTCCCCATTCCGATGTATGTTTCGCATTTATTTGATTATTAGTTTATCTCCTAGGAGCACCCATAGGGACTAGAGCGGATCAAACTATCTTCAAACTAATTCTCGATTCATCATCGAGCCGCTTTCAAACTACCCGTAAGTCGAGTGCTCATACGCATTCGCCATCAACCTATTACAACTCGACCCTTGATGCGTAAGTCAAATCGGTCTCTTTTTTTTAAGCAATTTCATTTTCAACACGCTTTGCACACGATAACGAGTCAAACCCTTGATCCAACGTCAAGCGGATTTTAAAAACAAAACATCAATCAATTAACAACTATTTAATTCTTTTCAAGGTGTAAAGAGTAGGTTCAAGTCTTTGATCTTGCTTTCAGTTGTTTACATGCGAGTTGTCTTATTCGGGTGTGAACAATTGACGCCTCTAAATAACATTAACAACTCGACATCGTTCAACTACCTCCAACTCAAACAACTTTCCTTTCACGATGAAAAAGAGAGTGTTCCAAGTCTTTGGTCCGCTCTCCCGATTATTTGGAGTTTGAGAAGTCTTTCCTAAGCTTCAATTAATCGTCATCATTTCAACCTCATCCTTTCAAACACAATTTCTCTTACGATGAAAAAGAGAGTGTTCCAAGTCTTTGGTTCGCCCTCCCAATTATTTTGGTCCGAGAAATCTTTCTTAAGCTAAAGTAATCGTCATCAGTTCGAACACCATTCAAACATAACATTATTCTTCAAGATGAAAAAGAGAGTGTCCCAAGTCTTTGGTTCACTCTCCCGATTACTTGGGTACGAGAAGTCTTTCTTAAGCTTCGGGTAATCGTCATCCGTACCCACTTCAAATCCAATTCAAACTCGTTTCTTTCGTGGTCGTATCCACGAACTACGACTGCTCTGATTCTTCATTCACTCTTGAATGTAAGATACGTAGGCACAAGATTGCGATGATCTTGGCGAGCACAATTCCCTCCATCTTCCATTTCCCCCATCCTTTCCCGTAGTTGAACTACGACGCTCTGATTTCTCATTCTCGTCCGAATGAGCATACGTAGGCACAAGGGCCCCAATCCTTGGTGAGCACCCTATCCTCTAACCATCCCCTTTCCCCTAGTGTCTTTAGCCTTTATAATATCTGTCGCTTGCGCGAAAATAAGGTGCCGGCATGACAGAAGAGTCACCACCTTTCGTTATTTATCCCTCAGAGCGGGAAAGGAAACGATCGGAAAAACCTGTCGAATAAGGGTAAGACAAGGTCATCGCAACCATTGTCTGTGTTCGGGAGTCGGTTACGCAAGGGGAAGGTATTAGCACCCCTCACGTCCGTCGTACTCGACGGGATCCTCGCTTGTTTGTTTACTTGGACGGGTTGGTTTTATTCTATCTACCTATCAAGGCTGGCTGAAAAAGAAAAGAAAAATGACTCGGCAAAGCGTCGCACTTTATGCCTACGTATTCTCATCAGAGAATGAGAAATCAGAGTCAACGTAGTTCGGCCTACGAAGGGTTATGGGGGAAGGTAGCTCGCCAAGACTTCGCCATCTTGTGCCTACGTACTCTCAACAGGCATGAGAGATCAGAGCTCACGTAGTTCGAGAAACTACGGTTTATTTCCTGTTTTCATGAAAGAAGTGTTTTTTATTGTGTTTGGGATTTCAACTGCACTAGAGACTATGACCTGAGAGTGAATGCGTCGCATGTCACCCAAAGGGTACCATACTAAACATCCAGACTGTGGAAAAGAAACTCTCCCACAATCCTTTCTCAGATAGCTTAAGGCTCGTAACGTACGAAAGAAATCATTCATGATTATTGTATCTTGAACTGTTTTGAGATGAGAAGAGAACAGGCCCAACTAGGAGGGAGATTATCAAGTCCTATTGTTATCATGCCATGGATTCATCCTATGGTCGAGGTTTGAACAGGGAACTCCTAGATGTTGTCATGCATAGGTTTCAATCTAAAAGTCTATCATCAAATCCTTATCAAAGGAAATGAGAGTCCTAAGGGATCATGTCAATGATACACCAAAACAGACAAAGCATCAGCTTAACAGTAAAATGCATGTAATGCAAGTGAGGGAGGAAATGTGTGTGGGGCTTCAGCCTCCACAAGCTCGTCTCAACCTCAAGCCAGTCATGAAATAACATTAATCATACTGAAAAATAAACAACATGCTATCAAGCAATAAACAGTAAACTGCAATCATACAGAAGAAATAAAATGCCATCAGGCAAACAAACCACATGGGCAAGGGAGCTGGGCTCTACCGAATACCCGCAAGCAAAGCCACGCAGTAACAATACAAGCAGAGGGAGCAACTCAACCTCTAATGCAATCATGCTCCTAGATTCTACTTATTCTAGATGAACTTATTCTAATGCAACAGACAAATCAAACAAAACACACAATACAGAAAAGAAAACAGAAGAAAGCTTCAGCTCCTCCAGCAGCGACTCAGTCTTCAGACTTTAATCATCAACTGCCTTCCAGGTATCAACCCTACAACATGAGTATCAACTCATCTTCTCCTTTGAGCTTCAGCTTCTTTGATCAGCTCCACCTTCAGGCTTCACCATCTTCAGGGATCTTCAAGTATCAACTTGATCTTCATGCTCTTCAAGCTTCAGCTGGAATGACAATCTTCAAGAATTCATCCTCTTCAATGATATTCAATGAAGTCTTCATCTTCATGCTCAGGCTCTGACATCTCTCAAGAATAATCAAAACCAGAGAAAAATCACTTACTGGATATGCTGGGGGATATTAAACTGCTTATTTGATCACCAAAGGTGACCTATAAGGGTTCAATATCAAGTGAAGGGTTCCCTCAAAAGTTCTACCTCCTAGGTATAGCACTAATCCCTCCAAAGGAGAGAGGTGCATACCCTGGAAGGACTTTGAATCATAGGGAGGAATGGATGTGAAGGATACTATCCATGTTTGAGAAAGAAATTATCTACATCTAAGCTCTCCCTAATCCTAACCCTAAAACAACAAAAAGGAAAGAAGAACAAACTCCTCAAGCTCCTCCAAGCCTCTTCTAATCTTCTAGTATGCTCCACTATGCTCCACACAGAGACACCAAGCTCCTCAAACCAAAGGAAAACTCCAAAGCAAAGCAAACTAAACAAAACTTGCCCTAAAGGCCACACAAACAATCATTCAATTCAAAAATCAACTAAAAATAGTATATTGCTCTATTAATTCCTAATATAAATGCTAGGGGACCCTACATAACTACCCTTAAGTCCCATATATTCCCCATAGACTAAATTGCCCTACAAAACCTAAATCTAAAATTGTTATTGGCCTATGTTAAAGTTTTAAACTAATTCTACACTACTTAGAACTACTTAATTAAAACTACCCTAAAAACTGTCACAAAAATATGGCATTAATTCAGGTGGAACCTAAACCATTCATCTAATCATCCTAAAAAGATTGAACTTAAAATCCTAAGGGAACTACCCTAATTAAATTCTACAAAATCATGCATCAACTAAAAGAATTAAAAAAGCAATTAAAAGTATAAATGTGCAAAATATATAAAAATGAAATAAAATGGCTATTTTATGGTTTTATATTTTTCTAGACAGAAAATGGAAAATGGGAAAAAAAGTCTCATTAAAAAATATTCATTTTTCATTTTATTATGAATTTTTAAAGTTTGATGAAATTTGGAGGAAATATAATATGAGAATTGGCATGAGGGGTGCAAGAAGTATGAATATTCAGTTGATTATTATGATGGGCCCAGGAGGTGGGGTGCCAATGGTACATTAAACAAAACGCAGTGTTTTGACGCTGCAGCTTACCTCCCATTCGCGTTTAAACATCAGCCCTTGGATGGCTTCCTTGGTCAAGTGGTCTTGCACAGATCCAACGGTCCCCATGTCTTCTTCAACCTTGGGATATTAGGGTTTAGAACCACCATGAAAATACAAGCTTCATGCATGAACTTTCCACCAATCGTGTGACCTCAATACTCCATCAAATGCCACGATCCAAAAACCAATCTTGACTAGAATTTTACGTAGAACACAACCATGCCATTGGATTTCATTGAAACACCCTAAATCCTCCAAACCGAATGGTACAACTCCATGAATCCAAACTTTCTTCCGTTTTTGACCATCACAAAACTCAACAATCTTTATATATAATTAATCCTTATGCCATGCTGATTAAAACCAACCAATTATCGTGCATTATAACCCCCTAAATCAATCATTCTAACTCCATCAAGAATTAACCACCATGGAAGAAACCTCACCAATTGGTCTTAAACTCATCCAAATGAATCACCTAATGGTATCTAATGGTTTTACAACAAGAACTAACCCTAGCCATGCCTAAATCAGAGTGTGGAAGTGATTTTGCTTACCTTGACTCTTGCAATGGTAGGTGTTGAAAAGCTTCGAATCAAGCCTTGTAGATCCTCAAGAATAGTCTTTAGGTGATGAACAATCCTCTACTTGCACAAGATTTGATGGAAATGGCTTGTATCTCAAGATCCAAGGCCTTTTGCTCTCTTGCAACTTCACTTGGAAAGCTCTCAATTCTTCATCAATGGGGTTGCAAATCAAGATGAATACACTCAGCAATGATTGTAGAGATGATTTGTGTAAAAAGATGGAAGGGTAATGAAGAGAAAAATGAAGTTTCAATACAATTTGCAAATGGAGAGTTTTTGGTTCAATCTCTTTTCTCTACCACTATTAACATCAACAATCACCAACCTTTCACCAATGGAGATTGTAATCAATATATAGACTGATTTGGAAAGGTCTAGAACCATCTAGATCCATCTAGTAGGAACTTGAACTTTCATGACATGATACTTTGCATTTCACTTCTCACCATATGATATATCATGACAAAAACCCCTATAATGCTTGCAACCAACTTGAATATCTCCTTAAATGAGATTTAGGCCAAGATACAATGCTTAAACACCTTGTTTATTATGCTTTTCCTTGTTTTGGTTTGGTATGCCATTATGCCATCAAGTAAATTACAAAGCAACCCCAAAATTTAAGCCTCAAATCAAAATTGTGGCTGAACCATTGTTCTCAAAATGACCTATCATATGACATGGTTTGGATTTGTAACTTGGATTTTATGATTTTCCATTTCACTTGAATTAACTTATGCCTCATTTTTAGGCCGTTTTTATCACTTTTTACTATGAGCCTTTCCAACATCTCATGACCATACTACTAGCCTTAAAACATCATTCTAAGAAACTTTGATGTTTAAGGTTTTTCCATTTTAAGCTTGGAAGTAGGAGATATGGCCACATGCTTGAAATGACCTATAACTTCCAAATGACCAAAATGCCCTTGGCTTGTCAAAGCCATAACTTGAGTTCTACAAATCCTATCAAGGACTTCTAGTACTCTATAGAAAGATAAGAAGATTATCTTAAACATTCATGTTGACCAAGAGATCATAGGAATCATCCTACTAGGGAAAAAGTTGTCTGCAAGCTGGGTGACTTTCAAGGACCCAGATTCACATACCTCAGATGACCTGTAATTTGTCAAAACCATAACTTGAGCTCTGTAAATCCTATCAAGGACTTCTACCACTCAAATTAAAGCTAAGAACAAGCTCTACAACATTCATGTTGTGGGGAAGATGAGATGACAATCACATCCTGGGCTGAAACTGCCTGGAAGATAGGGATCAAACTAGGGGATTTTACACTGACAATCCTTAGAAACCCTAGCTTAAAACTTCTCAAACTCCTCAATCATGATGAGTTGGTCTAGGAATCATCCTTATAGCATCTCAATACATCATTCCATGATCACATGGCTTTTGGATTAGGTCTCAACCTCTCCAAATCTTCAGTTGACCTAGGGTTGACCCAGTCAAAACCCTAATTCTACCATTCATGGTTGAACCTTCTGAATTCTTGCATAATGACCTCTCTAGGCTTCATGATGGCTTTCAAGACATCTCATAAACTTTCTCAAAGCTTCAAGTTCATTCTCACAGTCTCAGAATCATCTGAGGAGCACCCACAACTCTCAAGTTATGAGACACACAACCTTGGTTTCAACCAATTTCTCTGAGGATCTCTTGAACTTTCTGATGAAGGTATCAATCTTCAAACACTTGATGGGTAAATAAATGTTAGTCAAATTTTAGGGTGTAACAGCTGCCCCTATTCAAACGGCTTGAACCTGACTGGGTGAGGAGCGAACGGCTCTCAGCCAATCAAGGTGCGAGACGGTTGAATACCGGTAAACCCGGAAATTTGCCAACTGCACGAGCACACGATACTCTGCAGGGAACAAATCTTCGAAAACTGGGATAGTAGTTGCACGGAAACTAGCTGGAGAAATACTGATCTGACATCGTCGTCAGTTATCCACATTAAATTCTTCCGATATTGTCATCTGACAACCAAAACACCCAACATCGCCGCTGGAAGACTAAACCACCTGACATCACCGTCAGAAGCAGACAAAATTCTGAGGAACACCCAGCATCGCCGCTGGAACACCAAATCACCTGACATCGCTGTCAAGAACAACCATAACTCGGGGAAACAAACATCCAACATCGCCGCCGGAAAACTGAGTCGACTGACCGAAACACCCAACATCGCCGCTGGAGAACTAGAGAACCTGAATCACCAAAATACCCAACATCGCCGCTGGAGAACGAAACATCCAACATCACCACTGGAGAACTGAATCAACTGACACACCCAACATCACCGCTGGAAAACTGAATCTGACATCGCCGTCGATCAACCAAAATACCCAACATCGCCGCTGGAGAACCAAATCTGACATCGTCGTCGATCAACCAAAATACCCAACATCGCCGCTGGAGAACCAAATCTGACATCGCCGTCAATCAACCAAAATACCCAACATCGCCGCTGGAGAACTAAATCTGACATCACCGTCGATCAAACAAAATACCCAACATCGCCGCTGGAGAAGTGAATCATCTGGCATACCCAACATCGCAGTTGGAAAACTGAATCTGACATCGCCGTCGGAAACAAACATCACTCTGAGAGACACTCAACATCGCCGTCGTACAAACATCATCTCTGCTGGGGATTTAAAGAGTCTGACATCGCCGTCGAACATAATCTTCTGACATCTCCGCCAAAACAGACATAATCTGACCTCGCCGTCAAAGCAAACATCCAACATCACCGCCGGAAACCAACATAATCTTCTGACATCGCCGCCAAAACAGACATAATCTGACCTCGCCGTCAAACAAACATCCAACATCGCCGCCGGAACCAAACATAGTCTGACCTCAACGTCAAAACAAACATCCAACCTCGCCGCCGGAAACCAACATAATCTGACCTCGCCGTCAAGACAAACATCCAACATCGCCGCCGGAGAACAAACATAATCTGGCCTCGCCGTCCAAACAAACCTCCAACATCGCCGCCGGAAACCAACACAATCTGACCTTGCCGTCAAAGCAAACATCCAACATCGCCGCCGGAAACAAACATAATCTGGCCTCGCCGTCCAAACAAACCTCCAACATCGCCGCCGGAAACCAACACAATTTGACCTCGCCGTCAAAGCAAACATCCAACATCGCCGCCGGAAACAAACATAATCTGGCCTCGCCATCCAAACAAACAAATATCCAACATCGCCGCTGGACAACCACCTAATCTGACCTCGCCATCAGGATGAAGAAACTTCATTGGGGAATTGGTCACACGATAACCGGTAATACGTAGTCGATCATACCATCCGGCATTCAGAGAAACTGAGAAAACCGCTTCATTAACACGGTCAGACTTCAATCGTGGAGTCTTCAAGGGAGATTTCAACTTCGCCGCTGGAAAAACCTGCTGGGGATGACGCTCCGCCGCTGGGGAATTTGGAGAACTATCACGTAACTCCGCTCCGGGGGTCCAGAACTCATTCTGGAGGAATCAACTTTGCTGAGGGCTTCAAGAATCGTCTTGAACTGATAACCATTCTGAGCAAACACTCTGTTGAGGATTCCAGGAATCATTCTGGGCAACTCTTGCCGGGGACAAACCAATCATGACTTGAGCAGCTTCCAAGGATTCGGCTCTCTTGGGGCTTCAGGAATCATCCTGGGCGATCTTAGCTGGGGACTCTAAGTAACCAACTCTGGAGACTGCGCTGGGGTCTTAAGAATTATCTTAACCAAACGGCCCTGCTGAGGGGTTCGAGAATCATCTTGAACTGAAGACTTCGCTGGGGATCTCAAAAATCATCTTGAGCACGCGACTTTGTTGGGGAGAATGTCAGGAGTCATCCTGAGCAACTGATCCTTCAGCGGAACACCTGTAAAACAAGAATGGTAACAACCTAGATCATGTTTATGATGCATATGCTTCGGCGCCATGTTCCACACGGTGGAAATGCTATGCGTTTATGCTAAATGCTATGCATTCATGCACAATGATGCGATCCCGTCAGCAAAATAAATGCCGAAGGGGAATTCTCCTGTCGAGGAGAAAGAACTACTCAGATAGAGGAATCATCCTGCTGAGGAGAACGTGAACACGCCAATATCAATTGGACTCCGTCTGGGGAAATGATCTTCAGTTGACTGCTGCAGGGGAAATAGCTTCACGAGAACCTGGACCTGCTGAGAGAGAGCGATATCAATCGCGAGAATAAACTGTGTGGCCGTCTCGGCTACTCTTCTGGGGATGCTAACTCTGTGGGGAGACAACTTCAGCTGCTCAACACTCCATTGGGAAAAAACCAATCATGGTCTGATCAATTTCCAAGGATTCGGCTCTCTTGGGGATCTGCAAACTCGGCTGGGGAAGGAGAAATCATTCTACTTCGCTGGAGAGAGTACGACTCTGGGGAAATACGGCATCAATTGTTCAACGCTCTGCTAGGGAAAACCACTCATGGTCCCAACTGCTTCCAAGGATTCGGCTCTCTTGGGGACCTGCGGACTCAGCCGGGGAAAGAGAAATCGTTCTACTTCACTGGAGAGTACGACTCTGATGAGGAATTTCAATTTCACTGGGGAAGAAGGAATCATCCGACTTCGGGGGGAGTACCACTCTGCAGAGGAATACAGTATCAGTTGTTCCAACACTCTACTGGGGAAGAGGAAATCATCTGATTTCGGGAGAGAGTACAACTCTGGTGGGGAATTTCAATTCCGCTGGAGACTTTAGTCTGGCACCATCAGTTGCGGCATACTTCTGCGTACGGATAGTTTCCTGCGAAACCTGCACTTGTGACCCGGTGTTGGGGGAGACACCTGCTTCGGCGACTTTACTGGGGAAAACACGAGCTTCGGCACCCGAACATTTCTACAAAATTTGCACTTGTGACCCGGTGCGGGGGAAAGAAGCCTGCTTCGGCGCTTGAACACTTCTACGAAATCTGCACTTATGACCCGGTGCTGGGGAGACACCTGCTTCGGCGCGCGAACATTTCTATGAAATCTGCACTTGTGACCCGGTGCTGGGGAAAAGAAAACATCATTCTTCGGTGCTCGACTCAGCTGAGGAGGTGACGTTCCTTCAGGACACGTCTGCTTGGGGAGAGAGAATTATCTCTGCATGGGGAGACATGTCAATGCTCATTATCTTGCGTTCAGACTCTGCGAGGAGAAGCCACTGAACTCTGCTAGAGAAAGAGGAGTCGTCCCGCTTCGGGGACATCAATCCTGATTTGCTGAGAATAATCTCGCATACGCCTTACGGAGATTGACCCTTCTGGGTAACACTCGCTGGGTAAATAAGTCTGATGAGGAATACTTGTGTATCAACACTGCTGGGGATATCAATCCTTAGCTACTCATGGTACAACTCTGTTGGAGATGTACGGACCCTATCAAGGAAACACCTCTAACGTCTGCGGAAGATAACAATCGATCACTGCACTTGAATCTCACTTCACCAAGGAAGACAACCCTGAACGGTCTTTTTTGAACACCCTAAGTCCTTCTAGGGTATGAAGCAATCTGCTGAGAAATAACTCTTCTCTGGCTGACATCAAAGTCTACTCGTCTGGAGGTTACTCAATGAGGGAATCACAGTCGACCTCTGCTTGAGGAATGAGTCAATGACCTGGACTCGGAGGGGTTGGACTCTGTGGGGATACAACATTGCATCAGTCCCACTGCTGGGGAAACAAACCCAAATCTGCTGGTCAGGAAAAGCTTCAGTCTCAACCCACTTGAGACAATAGCACATCAGGCTAATCAACGTTTAATGCTTAGGATGGCCATGCTCTGCCGGGGACATCAATCTCGCCCCACTGAGGATAATCTTGATCCTACTCTGATAAGGGATAAATGCCATCTCAATTTGCTGCAGTCTCGAACCGCTCAGGGGGAACAACCTCAAACCGTACATCTCTGTTGAGAAACAACCTTGGTTCAACAACGTCAATACAGGGAATACAGACTACCAATCACGGAGCCGAGTAACAGGTTAGGCTGTAGGATAACAATCCAATGACAGCAAGGCTTCTTCAGAAGGCACAGGTTCTGGCAGGGTAATGACACGATTCCCCGACACTCAATTCTTGCTAGGGAGAACAAACTTATTTGGACAACTTGCCCCAGTACAATTCAACTTGCCCCAATCCGCCTTCGGGAATAACTCATTCTGAACAGAAAATAGCTGGCAACAAGACAATCTTCAGATGGCTTGCCCCAACATCTGCACAATGGGAGGATTCATCCTCAACTAATCAACTCTCAGCATGGTTGGCTTCAATATCTCTGAAGTAGTTTGCCCCTGAACGAGCGATGAGCGACTCAACATGCTCTGATTGAACACTGGAGGGATCTGCCCTTAAATCGCAAGAATTCAGGATAACTGCCCCTGATTGGGTCTCGAGAAGGTCAACTTCTGGTCAACCGCTTCTTGCATAAACTGCCCCATAATCAACTGATACTCCGGGACTTGTCCTCAGACAAACTGATTCCAAACTCACAGGAAGTCAATGCCCCGGATTCACAGGGTTTCACAGTATACCATTCTGATCCAGACCTCTGACGATTCAGTCCTGATTGACTACTCCCTGTTGAAGTTCCTTCGCATCAATTACTGACCTGCAAATAAAATTGTTTATTCACGAATGGTAATTTTAATGCAGTGTTCATGCAAATTTCGAAAAAATGTTGTACTGTCACTCATTTACGTGTCATGCTAGTGAGTGACGAATGGACCAAAGAGTTCAAACGTAGTGCTGATTTGATCAGTGAAAAATACAATAAGGATATGATTAGAAAATCATGAAGGAGTCAGGTTACTCAACCTTATCACAATGCGCTTTCAGAATAAACCCTGCCTCAATTAGGTCTTTTAAGGGTTGTATCGTGGTCGGGTTCACGGTTCGTAAAACAAAGGATATTTGGCTCAAATTATGATTTGTACCCACCCCTTCTACGTGATGATCTCCGATCCTAAAGTTCAGTTAACTTAGCTCGAGCGCTCGCCTCTTCGAGAGGCATGTTGAACATTGGGAACAACTGGTTAAAGAATTCACAAGGTGTTTCGGAGTGACAGTTACTCCTTTTTCGTTTTCGGTGTCAGTATCCGCACGACTTTGTCCTTGTTTGAGGATTTTTCTTTTTATATCCTTTCTTTTTCATTCTTTTGATTCCCTAATTTTTGCCTTGACTGACTCTTCAGAGTTCTTTTCGATTTTTCTTTTGAAGTCCAGCGGGACGCCCTGATTTTTGCCTAAGTATTTGCTTTCTAGCTTTTTCTTTTTTACTTAGCGGGCTTTCTTATTCCCTTTTTTTCTTTTTTTTTCTTTTTTGGAACGAGTCGTGCGACACTGGTTGTCTTGATTGCTCTGAAAGGATTATAACTATTTCACTCCTGGTTGGTGAGGTTTAACCATTGTGGTTGACTAGGTACGACCTCTGGAGAGGAATACGATGTGATCGGTCCCCGAAAGACAACACTCCTCCATAAGACTTGAACGCTCGATCAAGCTAACTGACAACTACCCTGCCCCGGGTTAAGACGTGAGGGTTCGAAAGTCCGAAAGAAACTCCTACTTCTCGGCTCGAAGTGGTTAGCAAGGGATTCTCTTCCTTATCTCTCCGGTGTTTAGAGGATTTGAAACAATGCATTGTACGTCATCGGCTAGGTTTTATCTGAAAGCAATACGATCATCGGCTATGAGTATTTAGTTTCATCTTCCTCCCTCAAATCGTTGCTAATCGTAGTGATAAAGTGGAGTAAATAAAATGCAAGTGTCAGTGCAATGCAGTAAATGAGTGACAACGACATGATTAGTTCAGAAAAAATGCATATTCACTTTATTAATATTACCATACGAAACATACAATGTTTAACAGCAAGTAGTAACTAACAGAAAAGAAACTACAAATGCAAATGGTAAAAAATCTGAGGACTGCCAATGCTGAGGACGTCTGCCTGTCTGGACCACTGGCTTCTGGAAATAACCCTCTGAATTTGCGAGCTCAGACAGCTGAGAGGTTGTCACGCACAACCAAAACTCCCTCCGGAAAGGAAATGCACCCTCTGTCGATCAACTGCTGCACTTTCGCCTGAAAAGCCTTGCAATCTTCAGTTGAATGCCCCGGAGATCCACCATGGTAACCACACTGAGCATGGGGATTGTACCCTGGAGGGTAAGGCACTGGCACAGGCTTGAGGGCTTTCGGTTCCACCAAAGAATTTTGAATCAACTGTGGAAGAATCTGGCTATACGGCACAGGCACTGGATGGAGAGGAGCATTCCTTCGTTCCAAGTGGTTGCGAGGTCTCTTTCGATTCTGGTGTTGGTATTCTTTCCGCCAAGGAGTAAGAAGTCGTCGTTTCTGAATGGCAACGGTCCCTTGTTTAGGCGCTTGCGTCCTTGAACTTGATCCAGGTAGAAACTGCGAGCGAGGCGATTCAGTCACCAAAGGTCGCAGGACGTATTCAAGATCTTTCTCAGCTTCAGGCAAAAGAGTGGAATCATTCACCTCTCCTGCAGGGTATGAGATAAACTTTCCCGATGCTCTCATGCCGCCCGGTACAAACCTAATTGTCCTTGAGTCAATAAGGTCTTGAATCTTATTCTTAAGAGCCTTACATGTTTCGACATGGTGCCCCGGTGCTCCTGAGTGGAAATCACAATGTGTGCTGAGATCAAAGTCTGGTGACACGTCATCCGGTGGATCCAAAGTTCGAAGCTTGAGAACACGGTTCTGAACCAACAGTGGCAACAGCTGGGCATAACTCACAGGTATTGGGTCCACAGCTCTATCAAGTAGCTTCTTCTTTTGATTATGACCTTCAGGGTTATTTTGAGATGCCTGGCGCGGCTGCCGACAAGACAGGTCTTGAGCTTCATGCTGTGTAGAGGATCCACGAAGTCCACTTGGCTTCAGCACAGGTGGCACTGGCGGCAATGGAGGAAGCACTTTGGTCTCCACCTCGGGTGCTCGATCACTCTCCTTTTTTAGCATACTTCTCACCACTCCCATGAGAAAGCTCAACTGATTCTGCAGCTGCTGATTCTCTTCTTTGAGTACTTGCTGGTCCAGGCGCACTGCCTGTATGTCATTCATGACCTGCCCCAACTGGCTTTGGATTTTCCCCAACTCAGCCTGTACCTGTTCCATTAGTCTGAGTTGCTCGATTCTGGCTTAAACCTGCAAACACAAAGGTTAGAAGACCAGCCCTGGCTTCTGTCATGCGAGATGAATTATGCTAATGCCATGGGTGTCCGTACATTTAGGAGATCACCCCTAATTCTGGTGTCAACGTGCCAACATAGTGTCAATGCAGTGATAAGACTGGATCCATTCATGGAAGCAAATATCTCATATTGCTCGGGACACCAGAATCAGGGTACGAAATGCGCCTGCAGCACAGACACATGCTAACGGAATGCAAAATTGAATATGCAAACTAATGCAAAATGCAGTCATGCAATAATATATCCAGGTAATTGTTGTTGAGATTTTGTATCAATAATCACTGATGAGAAGAAAACCCCGGTGTAAGACCACTGATCTGATATGCCAAGAACAATCATCTGATAGGACCATATACGTAGGATCAAAATTTTGCTCTGTCGAGAACAAATGTCTGATAATAAGGACCCCGGATGTATGATCAAGAAATATATGCTGATGAAGTCTTCAGACCCCAAATCAAAAATCTGCCCTATCAAGAACAAACATACAGCTGCTGATGAGATACTCTGATCAAAATCTGCCCTATCAAGAACAAACAATTGCTGACGATACTCTGATCAAAACCTGCTCTATCAAGAACAGACATACACCTGATGATAAGATCCTCTGATCAAAACCTGCTCTGTCAAGAACAGACAAATCTGCAACTGAGAAACCCTGGTACCAATATAACTGATTCACTGTCAAGAAAACCAGGTAGTCTGAAGGTCAAAGTTTCCTGCAATAAACCCAATCCCCCTTACAGGTATGGACCTAAACTGACTCAAGGTACGGCATCCTATGCGTTCATCAGCGTCACAGACTTTCAAGAGGGGTGATACGATACCCAGAAGGTGTGGCATCACCAGCTCATGAAGAGGCCTCACTTAGCTGAATCACAAATGATCGGTCCCCAGAGTCGACAATCCACCAAACCAGCAACCGTCTCAACCCAAAGGGTTGAAAGTGAAGCCAACCGGATGAACCTCGTCTGAGCATGGATTTCATGAGACACTAGTGCCTGCAAAGCAAGCACGCGCCCACTAATTTCCACTCTAAGTCTATAGTACACTCAAGCCTGGGTCTGGCTTCTCACTCATCAGACCTCCCATCCCACAACAGCACAAATAATCATATTATACTGAAAATAAAATGCGGGAAATAAAGTGCGAGAAGTAAAAGTGCGATAAATAAACGCAACCCAACAAGTAAACACACAAACGGTAGGATTGACTCGCATAGGGAACCAGAGAACCAGAGATTCTGGGTTCGGTCCCCAGCAGAGTCGCCAGCTGTTGGGGACGGTCCCAGGCAGCTAGGAAGAAAATCCAAGGCGAGACTCGCATAGGGAAACACCTGAAGTCCCCAGCAGAGTCGCCAGCTGTTGGGGACAGTCCCAGGCAGCTAGGAAGAAAATCCAAGGCGGGACTCGCATAGGGAAACACCTGAAGGCTGCCAATTCCCCAGCAGAGTCGCCAGCTGTCGCTTGCGCGAAAATAAGGTGTCGGCATGACAGAAGAGTCGCCACCTTTCGTTATTTATCCCTCAGAGCGGGAAAGGAAACGATCGGAAAAACCTGACGAATAAGGGTAAGACAAGGTCATCGCAACCATTGTCTGGGTTCGGAAGTCGGTTACGCAAGGGGAAGGTATTAGCACCCCTCACGTCCGTCGTACTCGACGGGATCCTCGCTTGTTTGTTTACTTGGACGGGTTGGTTTTATTCTATCTACCTATCAAGGCTGGCTGAAAAAGAAAAGAAAAATGACTCGGCAAAGCGTCTCACTTTATGCCTACGTATTCTCATCAGAGAATGAGAAATCAGAGTCAACGTAGTTCGGCCTACGAAGGGTTATGGGGGAAGGTAGCTCGCCAAGACTTCGCCATCTTGTGCCTACGTACTCTCAAAAGGCATGAGAGATCAGAGCTCACGTAGTTCGAGAAACTACGGTTTATTTTCTGTTTTCACGAAAGAAGTGTTTTTTATTGTGTTTGCGATTTCAACCGCACTAGAGACTATGACCTGAGAGTGAATGTGTCGCATGTCACCCAAAGGGTACCATACTAAACATCCAGACTATGGAAAAGAAACTCTCCCACAATCCTTTCTCAGATAGCTTAAGGCTCGTAACATACGAAAGAAATCATTCATGATTACTGTATCTTGAACTGTTTTGAGATGAGAAGAGAACAGGCCCAACTAGGAGGGAGACTATCAAGTCCTACTGTTATCATGCCATGGATTCATCCTATGGTCGAGGTTTGAACAGGGAACTCCTAGATGTTGTCATGCATAGGTTTCAACCTAAAAGTCTATCATCAAATCCTTATCAAAGGAAATGAGAGTCCTAAGGGATCATGTCAATAATACACCAAAACAGACAAAGCATCAACTTAACAGTAAAATGCATGCAATGCAAGTGAGGGAGGAAATGTGTGTGGGGCTTCAGCCTCCACAAGCTCGTCTCAACCTCAAGCCAGTCATGAAATAACAGTAATCATACTGAAAAATAAACAACATGCTATCAAGCAATAAACAGTAAACTGCAATCATACAGAAGAAATAAAATGCCATCAGGCAAACAAACCACATGGGAAAGGGAGCTGGGCTCTACCGAATACCCGCAAGAAAAGCCACGCAGTAACAATACAAGCAGAGGGAGCAACTCAACCTCTAATGCAATCATGCTCCTAGATTCTACTTATTCTAGATGAACTTATTCTAATGCAACAGACAAATCAAACAAAACACACAATACAGAAAAGAAAACAGAAGAAAGCTTCAGCTCCTCCAGCAGCGACTCAGTCTTCAGACTTCAATCATCAACTGCCTTCCAGGTATCAACCCTACAACATGAGTATCAACTCATCTTCTCCTTTGAGCTTCAGCTTCTTTGATCAGCTCCACCTTCAGGCTTCACCATCTTCAGGGATCTTCAAGTATCAACTTGATCTTCATGCTCTTCAAGCTTCAGCTGGAATGGCAATCTTCAAGAATTCATCCTCTTCAATGATCTTCAATGAAGTCTTCATCTTCATGCTCAGGCTCTGACATCTCTCAAGAATAATCAAAACCAGAGAAAAATCACTTACTGGATAAGCTAGGGGATATTGAACTGCTTATTTGATCACCAAAGGTGACCTATAAGGGTTCAATATCAAGTGAAGGGTTCCCTCAAAAGTTCTACCTCCTAGGTATAGCACTAATCCCTCCAAAGGAGAGAGGTGCATACCCTGGAAGGACTTTGAATCATAGGGAGGAATGGATGTGAAGGATACTATCCATGTTTGAGAAAGAAATTATCTACATCTAAGCTCTCCCTAATCCTAACCCTAAAACAACAAAAAGGAAAGAAGAACAAGCTCCTCAAGCTCCTCCAAGCCTCTTCCAATCTTCTAGTATGCTCTACTATGCTCCACACAGAGACACCAAGCTCCTCAAACCAAAGGAAAACTCCAAAGCAAAGCAAACTAAACAAAACTTGCCCTAAAGGCCACACAAACAATCATTCAATTCAAAAATCAACTAAAAATAGTATATTGCTCTATTAATTCCTAATATAAATGCTAGGGGACCCTACATAACTACCCTTAAGTCCCATATATTCCCCATAGACTAAATTGCCCTACAAAACCTAAATCTAAAATTGTTATTGGCCTATGTTAAAGTTTTAAACTAATCCTACACTACTTAGAACTACCTAATTAAAACTACCCTAAAAACTGTCACAAAAATATGGCATTAATTCAGGGGGAACCTAAACCATTCATATAATTATCCTAAAAAGATTGAACTTAAAATCCTAAGGGAACTACCCTAATTAAATTCTACAAAATCATGCATCAACTAAAAGAATTAAAAAAGCAATTAAAAGTATAAATGTGCAAAATATATAAAAATGAAATAAAATGGCTATTTTATGGTTTTATATTTTTCTAGACAGAAAATGGAAAATGGGAAAAAAAGTCTCATTAAAAAATATTCATTTTTCATTTTATTATGAATTTTTAAAGTTTGATGAAATTTGGAGGAAATATAATATGAGAATTGGCATGAGGGGTGCAAGAAGTATGAATATTCAGTTGATTATTATGATGGGCCCAGGAGGTGGGGTGCCAAGAGCAAGGCGCGCCCCAGCCCAATGCGAATCAGAAAAACAAATAAAATAAAAAAGAAAAAGATCAAAACGGCGGTGTGAATAGCAGGCTATTGTAGTACAAAACGATTGGGCCTTGGTATGGGGGTGGGGAAAGTAATGTTTATGAAGCCCAATGGTACATTAAACAAAACGCAGCGTTTTGACGCTGCAGCTTCCCTCCGATTCGCGTTTAAACATCAACCCTTGGATGGCTTCCTTGGTCAAGTGGTCTTGCACAGATCCAACGGTCCCCATGTCTTCTTCAACCTTGGGATATTAGGGTTTAGAACCACCATGAAAATACAAGCTTCATGCATGAACTTTCCACCACTCGTGTGACCTCAATACTCCATCAAATGCCACGATCCAAAAACCAATCTTGACTAGAATTTTACGTAGAACACAACCATGCCAATGGATTTCATTGAAACACCCTAAATCCTCCAAACCGAATGGTACAACTCCATGAATCCAAACTTTCTTCAGTTTTTGACCATCACAAAACTCAACAATCTTTATATATAATTAATCCTTATGCCATGCTGATTAAAACCAACCAATTATCGTGCATTATAACCCCCTAAATCAATCATTCTAACTCCATCAAGAATTAACCACCATGGAAGAAACCTCACCAATTGATCTTAAACTCATCCAAATGAATCACCTAATGGTCTCTAATGGTTTTACAACAACAACTAACCCTAGCCATGCCTAAATCAGAGTGTGGAAGTGATTTTGCTTACCTTGACTCTTGCAATGGTAGGTGTTGAAAAGCTTCGAATCAAGCCTTGTAGATCCTTAAGAATAGTCTTTAGGTGATGAACAATCCTCTGCTTGCACAAGATTTGATGGAAATGGCTTGTATCTCAAGATCCAAGGCCTTTTGCTCTCTTGCAACTTCACTTGGAAAGCTCTCAATTCTTCATCAATGGGGTTGCAAATCAAGATGAATACACTCAGCAATGTTTGTAGAGATGATTTGTGTAAAAAGATGGAAGGGTAATGAAGAGAAAAATGAAGTTTCAATACAATTTGCAAATGGAGAATTTTTTGTTCAATCTCTTTTCTCTACCACCATTAACATCAACAATCACCAACCTTTCAACAATGGAGATTGTAATCAATATATAGACTGATTTGGAAAGGTCTAGAACCATCTAGATCCATCTAGTAGGAACTTGAACTTTCATGACATGATACTTTGCATTTCACTTCTCACCATATGATATATCATGACAAAAACCCCTATAATGCTTGCAACCAACTTGAATATCTCCTTACATGAGATTTAGGCCAAGATACAATGCTTAAACACCTTGTTTATTATGCTTTTCCTTGTTTTGGTTTGGTATGCCATTATGCCATCAAGTAAATTACAAAGCAAACCCAAAATTTAAGCCTCAAATCAAAATTGTGGCTGAACCATTGTTCTCAAAATGTCCTTTGGAGTCAAAATGACCTATCATATGACATGGTTTGGATTTGTAACTTGGATTTTATGATTTTCCATTTCACTTGAATTAACTTATGCCTCATTTTTAGGCCGTTTTTATCACATTTTGCTATGAGCCTTTCCAACATCTCATGACCACACTACTAGCCTTAAAACATCATTCTAAGAAACTTTGATGTTTAAGGTTTTTCCATTTGAAGCTTGGAAGTAGGAGATATGGCCACATGCTTGAAATGACCTATAACTTCCAAATGACCAAAATGCCCTTGGCTTGTCAAAGCCATAACTTGAGTTCTACAAATCCTATCAAGGACTTCTAGTACTCTATAGAAAGCTAAGAAGATTCTCTTAAACATTCATGTTGACCAATAGATCATAGGAATCATCCTACTAGGGCAAAAGTTGCCTGCAAGCTGGGTGACTTTCAAGGACCCAAATTCACATACCTCAGATGACCTGTAATTTGTCAAATCCATAACTTGAGCTCTGTAAATCCTATCAAGGACTTATACCACTCAAATTAAAGCTAATAACAAGCTCTACAACATTCATGTTTTGGGGAAGATGAGATGACAATCACATCCTGGGCTGAAACTGCCTGGAAGATAGGGATCAAACTAGGGGATTTTACACTGACAATCCTTAGAAACCCTAGCTTAAAACTTCTCAAACTCCTTAATCATGATGAGTTGGTCTAGGAATAATCCTTATAGCATCTCAATACATCATTCCATGATCACATGGCTTTTGGATTAGGTCTCAACCTCTCCAAATCTTCAGTTGACCTAGGGTTGACCCAGTCAAAACCCTAATTCTACCATTCATGGTTGAACCTTCTGAATTCTTGCATAATGACCTCTCTGGGCTTCATGATGGATTTCAAGACATCTCATAAACTTTCTCAAAGCTTCAAGTTCATTCTCACAGTCTCAGAATCATCTGAGGAGCACCCACAACTCTCAAGTTATGAGACACACAACCTTGGTTTCAACCAATTTCTCTGAGGATCTCTTGAACTTTCTGATGAAGGTATCAACCTTCAAACACTTGATGGGTAAATAAATGTTGGTCAAATTTTAGGGTGCAACAATATCCTTTAGCATTTAGTAGCGAGAAGAGAAGAATTAAGTTTAGCTAACATCCATTAACTCGAATTAAGAGGTTCCCGTCGAGTACGACGGACGTGAGGGGTGCTAATACCTTCCCCTCGCGTAACCGACTCCCGAACCCAGGAATATGGTTGCGACGGCCGTGTTCCTTCCGCGTTTATGAGGTTTTCTCGATATTTTCCTCTCCCGTTCATTCGGGAAAAATAAAGTTCGGTGGCGACTCTGTCGAACCACAATTTCCGCGCCTTTCGTGCGAGGGTCGTATGTTCGAAATGAAATTTTTCGAGGTGCGACAGGTGGGAGCTTTGAACTTCAATGGCACTCTCAGCCCAGGAGCCAGTCCCATAGTAGCCATGTCCAACCCTGCAGAATTTTGATTGGCTATACCTCTCATCTGTTCCTCCAGCATTTTAATCCTCCGATCACTATCAGTGGGACCCTCAAAACCCATGCCTTGCCCAGAAAAGGCATCTTCATGACGATCTCTATTCCAGTACGGCCCTTCATTACCATATCCGTCATAAGCAGCATTACGACCATGACCATGACCACTTTGGAAGAACCTGGGGTCATACCTCAAATTGCCAAGCTCTTGATTAGCAGCCACTGTCCCAAAACCAGTATTGAAAGGACCCATCCCAGCACCATTGGTATTCACATTACCAAACCCAGCATTGCCGTAGCCATTATTACTGAAACCTTGATTGTTATCACCAAACCCTCCGTTACCGAGGCCCTGATTATTAAAGCCATCATTGTCATCCCGATTTCCAAAGCCCAGACCCTGATTGTTGTCACCAAAACCAGTATTGATACCAACATTCCTGTTGGTTTCCACGTTCCCATTAACATTATCAACATTTCTGTTACCAACGTTGTCGTTGCTGTTGCCAGTACCATTCTCACCAGCATTTGGTATCACTTCCTCCCTGCGAGGAGTCTCAACATGAACAGAGTTGTATTCAGTATTACCAGCAACTCGCGCCAGCAGCGGTTGCACCAGAGTTTGAAGATGTTCCTGGCCTTTAGCTATAGCCTCCATAGTCTTCATGAATTGGGCCAACCTATCCCGGATCTCCTGCATCTCAGACTGTACCTGATCCATGATCTTCTTATTGTTGCTTCTTGTAGCGTACTGGTGAATTCTCTGTTCGTCAATCTTGAAACAACCTGTAAGATGCAGGAGATAAGATTCGAGCTTAAAAATGAAGTACCTGCCATGCAATATGAATATGCAAATGCACACGTGTAACTATGCAACAGGTTAATTTCCCCCCCCCCTGATTCTAGTTCTGGAGAACCATAACAACAATGGAGTCCCAAATAAGCAAGCGCAGAATCAGAAACCTCATACATAAACAAATGCCAAGAGGCAGAGTACAAAGGTACAACTGAAAAAGACCTCGGCCAACAAGCCTGGCGATGGTCAAAATACAAGTACAAATAACAAGAGCAAAGCAAAGATAAATCAGGCCAAATGGCGCGCCCTGACATCTTCCAATAGCCTCAACGTCTCTGAATGACCTAGTATGGAGATTAGTTCCTGTATTAGTAATGTGTGCCGCTCAACAGTGGATCTCAGCTTTTTGGCATCCTCTTCACAGGCTCCCCTGCCTAAACACTCATCAATCCTGCATCTCTTGGAGCCAGCCTTCAATTCACCACCCCTAGTCTCTTTGACCATGTTGCTCACTCTAGACTCAGCGTCATGTCTAAGAGATACATCTTCAGCAATCTTCGCATCCTCAGCACTGAGCTGCTCTTCTAACTGGGAAATCTGAAGCTTCAATACATCTTCACGCTCCTTTCGGCTAGTAAGCGTGGTATTCCACAAAGATTCCCATTTGGAAAGTCGAGAATAAGCCTTGCTCAAAAGTTCTTTCTTAGTAGCAAGTACACTACTAACACCATTCAGGGCTACTCCTACTTTCTCTCTCTTGCTAGTTTCTTCAGTCAAATCTGAACCCAACCTATTAATCATCTCAGTCTGCTTCTTCAAAGTGAAGGTTGCCTCATTCTTCTCATGCCGAAGCTGGAAAATCTCTTTCTCTAGCTCTTCATTCGCTATTTGCAGTTCTTCCTTTTCAGCCAGCAGCTTGTTATACTTCTCAATTTCTACTGAAGTAGGTTCCTCAATCACCGGAGGGCACAAAGGCTCTACAACAGGATATGGCATCAAAGAAGTCCTAACTCTCTCATGGATCCAGAGCCGATAAGGATTATAAGCCCGACTATCACTCTTACCAAGTAATGTCTTTCCTCTTCTGTGAATATTACCCCAAGCACGCATCAATCTGGCCAAAACATCTCCATCTAATAAACCTGTGAGATACAGAGATTCCTGTATCTCGTCTTCAACCAGAGAGTCCCTCAAAGCATAGCCAAACTGTCTCACAAGCAGAGAAGGGTTATAGTTAATACAACCTTTCCGTCCAATCAAAGGAACGTTCGGAAAGCCACTACAACTATATATAATATCCACTCCTAGCAGGTTCTGATCAAACCAAGCAATGTTCTCAGCACACAATCCCATCAATCTGGAAGACCAATCTAAAGTACCGGCAGTATCAACAAAAGGTCCCTTCTTAGGAAGATGTCCCTGAAACCACCTGTATAGAAGAGGTACACAGCAAGAAACATTCTTTCCCCGACGCTTCTCATTCTTATAGTGAATAGAATGATAAACGTCACCCAAGAGAGTAGGCACCGGATTCTTCGAGGCAAGAATAAAGAAAGCATCTGAGTCAACAAAATCAGGAAAATTAGGGAACAAGACAATCCCATAAATGCAAACAGCCAGAATAGCACTGAAGACAATCCAACATCCATCCTTCGCACACTGTGTAGCCTTCTCAACCAAGCAAGAAAGATGAAAACCATAAGCTCCATTCAGCTTGACCAAACCTCCGGGGAACTCAGAAGCATCTAAACTGACAATCTCAGCAATCTTAGCCAACTCAGGCTCAGTATCCTCGTGAATAAAAGGCATCTGATCTAACACAGGAACTCCTAGCATATCAGAATATTCCTCCAAAGTAGGAGCCAAAATAAAATCAGGGAACAAGAAGCATCTCAACTGAGGCACGTAAAACTGCATCAAGGTATACAATCCAGTCATCTCAAACACAGAAGGTCTGCACACCAAACTGAGCAGTTTCTCATAAGACTCTCTAAACTCAGCCCTCATTCTCTGATCTGCTAGAGCAACCAACTGCAATAAGGAACTGATATCTGGAGAAGGCAACCTGTAAGCAACTGTTCTCTTCATGGACTCCATGTCTGGCAAAAAGAACACTAGAATCTGAGGGGGGAAAACACACCTGCAACATAAATACACGTTAATGAAATGAAAACATGAAAATGCAGATGCATATGCGAACAGGGGATCAAGTGCAATAATGAAGAACTGTGTTGTACTGTACTGCAGCTTGAGAACCATCAGATCTTCTCCTCAATCCAAACCAACCACAAAAGAACCCTCACAACCAATTCTCACTGACAGAGATAAACCAGGTGTTCTGAGGCCAGAGTTTTCCTGCAAAAAGACCTACCTACCCTCTCAAAGGTATGTACTTAACTCGCAGACGAGGCACGACATCCTATGCGGTCATCAGCGTCACAGACTTTCAAGAGCGATGATACGATACCCAGAAGGTGTGGCATCATCATTCCTTGAAGAGGCCTCACTTAGCCGAATCCCAAATGATAGGTTCCCAGAGTCGACAACCCTCAAATCCAACAACCTCTCGAGCACAAAGGGTCAGGCAAGATGTCATCAAAGAGAATCTCGTCTGAGTGTAAATTTTGTAGCTAGCTGGTGCGAGCAAAGCAAGCAGGCTAACCACTACTCTCTACTTCTAAGTCTATGTACACTCAAGCCCAGGTCCGACTTATCTCTCAAATTAACCCCCTACCCACAGCATAACAACAATAATATATAGTACTGAAAGAAAAGACAGAAAGATAAATACATACAAAACCCCAGACGGGAAAATAAGCGCTAGGATTGACTCGCATAGGGAACCGTGTATTTCCCCAGACGAGTCGCCAGCTGTCGCTACTACGAAAATCGGCGCCGGCTATGACAGAAGAGTCGCCACCGTGCGTTATTTATCCCACAAGAGGGAAAGGAAACACTCAGAGAAAACCTAACGCAAAGAGGGAAAGGAATGGTCATCGCAACCAAATCCTGGATTCGGGAGTCGGTTACGCAAGGGGAAGGTATTAGCACCCCTCACGTCCGTCGTACTCGACGGGATCCACGCTTGTTTTCTATCTAAGGGTATGTTTATCTATCTACTCTAAAGGTCCGGGTTGAAAATAGAAAAAATGACTCGGCAAAGTATCGCACTTTATGCCTACGTATTCCCGTCTGGAACGAGAAATCAGAGTCAACGTAGTTCGCCTAACTACGGGTTAAGGGGGGAAGGTTGCTCGCCGAGATGTCGCATCTTGTGCCTACATACTTTCATACGGCATGAAAGATCAGAGCAAACGTAGTTCGGGCTACGGAAGACACAAGCTTGTCTGACAGTTTTTTATCTCCTTAAGAAAGGGTTTTCTTGATTAAAGGTCCAAGAGGACAAAAACAGAGTTTGAATGTTTGCTTGAATCTTTTACAAAAGAACTGTTTTTTAAGATGCTTGCAATCTCAGTCGCACTAGAGACTATGACCCAAGAGTGAACGCTTCGTATGTCACCCAAAGGGTACCACACTAACATCCAGATTACTGGAGAGAGACCCTCCACCAACCTTTTCCCATATAGCTTAAGGCTCGTAACATACGACTTCAATTAACCTTATTACTATGTTTTTGAATTGTTTTGAGATGAGAAGAGAAAGACACCCTAAAACTATGGTTGAAAGGGAATCTACCTACAATTATCATGCATGGGTCAAAACCTAATGTCTGTCATAATTCCCTCTTGCACAGAGGAAATCAGAGGTCCTAGGGGAAAACAACAAAAGAAAGCAAACAGTAAATAGTAAACAGTAAAATGCATGCTATGCAACAGTACCAGTGAGGCAAGGGAGAAAATAACAGGCAAGAGGAGACAAGATCCACCTCAAACCTAGAGGCAATCAACACAAGCAAACAGACAAAACAACAAAAGAAGCAGAGAAAGCAGCAACAACAGCAACAGTCTTCAGCAGACAGCAACTTCAATACTCAACAGCAGCAGCTCTAAACAGCAAATCTTCTTGACAACAAAGTTGACAGCCAAAACTTCATCTTCAAGCTAGCTTCTATCTTCAATCTTCATCAAACTCCATCTTCAAGCTCTAGCAAGCACCCTCCAAGCAAAGGATAATCACTAAGATCAAGGTTGCAATGTTGAGAACCAAATGAAAACCAAAGGAAATCATCCAGTACCAACATTGAAATGGAAGGGTATCCTCAAAGTTCTACTCAACTATGGGCATACCACACATCCCTCCAAAGGAGAGATGGAGTTTCCCTAGGAGGACTTTACATCATTGGATAGAATAGAAGCACACAATGCATTCTATGTTTGATGAAATAATCAAAACTAGTTCTAATGGCTCTTCCTAAAACCCTAATTTCCTAAGCTCCTAAAACAACTCCTAAAAGAAAAGGAAACTTCAACTCCAAGCTCCAATCTTCAAGCCACAACAGCTACACCAAGTCTAGAAGACATCCCAAGAAGGAAACTAAGCAAATCCAGCCCCAAAGGCACCAACAAGACCAAGCAAGCAAAGGCACATAAAATAGAACATCACAAGCACAAGCCACTTTCAAAATACAACTAAAATAGAAAACAAAGTTGTAAAAATCTAATAAAATTTCTAGGGTAACATGCATGTTTTAACAACCTAGGGTTAAAATATTAAAGCCTAATTCAACTTCTAAGTCACCTAAATAATTTCTAGATTGAAGGGTATCAAGGTGATCCACAAGTTTGGGAAGGCTCTAATCTCAACACCTAAAACAGAACCTAAAGTTGTTCTAAAATTCCAACAAAAATCCTAAGGGAACATGAATATCTAACTTAAAACATATTAAAAAATCAAATTCAAATTCATCACCAATTGGAAGAACAAAATTCAACAAAACAGATGGTCAATTATGCAAATATTAAACAATTAAACAAAATAAGAAAAAATCAAATTAAATTGAAAAATGCATGAAAATGCATTTTATTGATTTTAGAAAATCACAAATTCTCTCAAGATCATGGATATATTTTTGAAATAATTTTTGGATCAAGAATGAATTTATTGTGATTTTTTGAATCAATAAAGCATTTAAAATAAAACAAAATGAATAAAAGAAAATAAAACTCTGAAATAAAACGTGAGCCACAAGATGAGGAGACTGGTCCACTGATCCAAGCGCTGAGAGCATGCGAATGTATTAAATGAAGCGCCTGCGTTTTGATCCTCAGAAGTCAACAAAAAGAAATAAAACGCATATGTTGGATTTGTGGTCTAGTCAAGGTCAAAGGCAAGATCTGATGGCTTAGGAGTCATCTTCCTCATTCCTCAGGAATCTTTTACTTTCTGTTGACATCGGACATGGCGGTATCTTTTACTTTCTGAGAGTTAAGCCTTCCTGGAGCAACCATCGAATACTTCTTAACTCCGAATCAACAACGACATCGCCATCCAGTTTCCAAGTCTAAGTTAGAGCTTCCTGCAAGGAGAATTAAAGAGGTATGAGGAGGGATTTCAGAAAAATGATCTTTAGAAACAAATGCATCCACACGTATAGCAGAGGAATAAATCACACCAGAACACAATTTCTCACAGCCCACGCACAATAACGATAGCAATGATCATGAGGGATTGAGGAAAATCAAACCTTTAAAACAAGAAGAAATCGAACCAGTAGCAGCCTCCTTGACGTTAATCTCAATCGTCTCTACAAAACTGCCTCCAGCACCTCACCATCGTAAGTCACTCCTAGGTACCACCCATCTGTTGTCAAGCAACTTGCTGTCCGAATTGCGTCAAGGGATTTCCGCAACAACCTCAACTTTAGCATCAGCAATCTGGCCAAGAGATATCATTAAACCAACCAAAGGTTATACCTCAAATCGTTCTCGCGTGTGAAACCTACAACAAGCGCAATGTTAGGATATGGCGCAGCCTGGATTCACTTCATAATACCGGCGGCCTCAGCTCTCGAACCGCCTGTATAACACCGGAAAGCCATGTGATGGAAGCTCCGAGCGCACCTATAAAAACATAAACTTCAAGAGTTTGTTAATGCAAATACTGAGTATCAGGTATACATAAGAGTGGTAAGTGAATGCATCAGTTGTGTGAAAACATTTTAACTCAAAGTGGCAAAATGATGCTATATGTGAAGGGTTTGCGCGCAACCAACAGCAGTCAGAAATTGAGTAATGTAAACTTCAAAGTCTCCACCGTCTTCATCACAGTTGGTGATTGTGTTTACAATTTTATCCGTGATCCTAATCGCTTCCAAGCTTGCATGATAAAACCAACAGAAAAGAGAAAGTTAGTAACTAATAAATCAACAAGCAATCTATCAAATATACATCAGCAGTTGGGAAACAAGGTCCCTAGGTTACAGCCGCAGCAGGTCCTTGGATCTCAATCTGCCGATTCAGGCATGCAGACAAGTCAGCACTCTGTACATGTGCTACGGCAATCGAAGATTTGTCACCATCTCAAGAACAACAGTCACAACATAATGCCTGCATCAAGTGTACACGAAATAAAACCGACAAATAGCAGCCATTAGCGAGCATACAAAGTTCATAAATGCACAATCGCAACCTTTGAGACTACCTACAGTGAGGTTACTCAACACATCATTACTCTGTGTTTCATTCCTGCACAAGATTAGAATTAAGCCAGAACATGGCATAACGAAGAAACTATGTGAAAGCATACAAGACGAAGTCATAAAGTGCGCTTTGTAACAGAACGAAAGAAAAGAACTTGCTCGAATACAAAAGTTGCTCTAATCGTTCACTTCGTGACTTCGCCTAACATCAAGTCAAGTTGTCGTATCAAAGAACTTGAAGACTCCTTCAGTACACCATTTCAACCCGGTCACTCTCACTTTTGGACGCCATTAAACCGTTAAGTTCCTACATTAAGAATTAGTCAGATTAAGCTCTTCGCATCCAATTCATGTACACAAAGCTGAAACTAATAAGGAAATAAACCAAGTCATGTCGAGTTCAATTGGGAAATCTTCAAAGTCTTGCAATCAACAACAACAATAACATCACAAACGAAGACAACGACACCATCTGATCCGTAATTATACAGGTAGTCCTGCTGTGTCCTGCAGATGAGAGTAATTCGATGTCAATATCATGAGGCTGCAAATGAAAGCAATAACCCCAAAGTGAGGTTAATTTGTTTTACCCCAAGAATTCAAGAAGAAACTCAAGACCATCAGCCAACACCATTGCAAATTCCAACATGGTCATGGCCAACCCATCCAACAATCAGTTCATTACCTCCTTCACATGAAAGCTACAACTTACCAAGCAAACCAAGATCTAACAACAAACCTCTGACGTATTGGCATCGATTTTGAAGCTCAGAGCAGTAATATTCTCGTTGCACACTTGAAGATTTCGTGTTTGTGCTGGCTCGAGCCCATGATGTGCCCTCTCTATTTCCACTTTGCGCCGGCTATGGTCCAAGCAATGTTTCAAGTTATTATCTGCATAACAAGAAGAATGCAGAGTTAACACATTCGATTCAAATACAGAAACGAGCAACACACCGAAGCTTTGGGCTCACCAGTTTTGTTACAACGTGATCATTCTGGACCGCACGTTTCTTCCTTGGCGCAAAACAGATTATTTCTTACACCTGCCAAATTACAAGTCCTGAGTTAGCAAATTTGTTTGAGGAATATATCGTGGGAATATCCCACCTAAATCCAAAAACATTGAACCTAGACAGAAGAGATTCTAAACAGATTGATATCAGAGATTTGATTCTCATCAACGACATTAAACAAGATTGGACGAAGAAGGAAACTTTTCAAAAGTCATCTAGACCAAAACGGAAAACCCAATCTGGCATTCAAAGCAGCAATCAGATTTCAATCAAGCATTGATTCTTAAAAAGCTTATAAAAAGGAAGGATTCGAGAGGAAGGGAGAGGAATTGGTAACCATTAGAAAAAACCCTAAAAGTTGTAACCTAAGAAATTGAGTAAGGAAAACTTATCTTGTCAATTCATTGGATCGCCTCCGACCGCCGCAAGCCCAAACCAACAAACGAAACGTCGTCTCCGGCACCGCTACGATCAACTTTCGGTAAAATCTCTCTCTTGTAAAAGATATTGAACATACTGATCTGTTTTATCGTGTTTCAGGTTCTACAAGGTAAGAAAGCCAAGGAGAAATGTACGAAGAATGAATCCGAGGGAGGTGCGAGCGAGAGAGACGCGAGCGAGAGAGAGATGTGAACAATCTGAGAGAGGGAGACGAAGGATATGGGGTTACAGCTTCCGTTGTTTTTTTCTCTTTTTTTTTCTGCTTTTTCTTTTTTGCTGTCTTTTTGTTACCCTTTATGATTAATCCTGCTTCACACACACAGCACCACACAAAACCCATCAATCGCTAATCACTCCCCTAATCCACCCTTTAATTTGTCTTTCTTTATTAACCAACAGTTTCTTTTAATCAACATTTACTAATTAACCTTTTAAAATGATTGATAATCCGTTTTAATTATTTAACTAATTAATCTCAAAAATTCATCATGTTTAATAATTGTTTATTTTGTCCCAACTTAATTAATCTCTTTTATAATAACTAATAACGTTTAAATAATCAATTTTATTTTAGTTTCTTAGATTTAAATATTTTATTTTATAATGTAGTTATTCCACTTTTTTATTTAACTAACACAAATTAACCTTTTTATCTTAATAAACAACCTTTTATAATAAATTGTTTTTTATTTAATAACAACCACCAACTTTTAGTTAATTTGTTCCACATCTAGCTAATTTAGTTTAAAAATAAAATAAAAAACATTTTTATAATAACTTGAGTAAGAGAAAAGCAATTTTATATAGTAAAAATTATTTTATAATTTAAAAAACACTATTTCACTTGATAATAAAAAACCTCTTTTCAAAATGCATAAACTTTTATTTATTAATAATAACAAAACCTATCTAATAAGGAACTTTTATAATATACTTAAATCAACTTTTTTATTTTATTAAATCCTTAATTAATAATATAATTATCTCAACTCTTTTTTTCTCAAATAATTGCAACTAAAGCTATAATGATTTTCTTTTTATAATAACAATCTTCTTTTACAAATATTAAAACTTATCTTACAATAAAACCTCTTATTTGCATATTAACCTAATATAACATTTTATTTAATATATGGCTATAATGACCAATTTCTTTATAATAACCAATAACCTTCCCTTTAAGTTATTTATCTCAATTTTGTAAGTAATCAACCTTTCCTAAAATCTAAGTTAATCTAATAATCAAATCAATTCACTTAGTCTAATTAATCTCATCAATTCAACTAAAAATGAATTAATATCCCATGACCTCTCACAAATCAATCCGCTTAAAATCAATCAACATCGCAAAGTAATCCAATCGTGCATGCTTCCGCACATTCACATACACAATTCATTCTCACACACTTCAGCGCTTTCATGCGTCTGTGTATGATTTTACTTATTTGCCCTTTTATTTATCCGCAATTTTACATTATCTGCAATTTACTTTACCGTATCGCATTCCGTCCAAAGGAAAAACCTACACATGATTCAACAATTGTGTGTAGTGCACATCATTTGCATCATACTCCCTTGATCCTTGATCCCATTCAAGTTTATCTTTCTAAGTTAGATCCTACCCCATAGGAAGGACCGTTACCTCTACAACTTAGATACAAACATACAACTCAATACAACTATATTCAAACACATTAGAGAAAGATGCCAAATCATCTTAAGCGAGATAGAATCTCCACCCCACAACAATACAATCAATACCGTAGGGACTTTGCCTTAAGAGAGATAGAGGCGTACTCGTCGATCAATATCCGAGTACTTGAGCCCTTCTCTTAAGACGATGCAAAGACTGTTTTCCTACAATTTGTGGTGGTTAAATCTCTCTTAAAATGATAACACGTCTTTTCTCCTAAAATCAATCAATCGACTACCCTAAACCCGTAGGAACTTTGACCACAGTCAAAGAACTCCTCAAACCCTTTAGGGGAACTACAAATACTCTGATTCCACTCCCGTAAGGATATGTAGGCATAAGATGCGATATCTTATCGAGTATACTTAGAAATAAACCCCTAGGTCTTTCAACCTTTAAGCAGATCAACACATAGCAATAAACAAACATGAAACAAGAGGTTCCTGTAGAGTACTACAGAAACTTAGGATGCTAGCACCTTCCCTAAGTTTAACCAACCCCCGAACCTAAAACTCTCTAAACCTTGCATTTGCATTGCATTATGGGAATTTCGATCTTTATCCCTTCCTTTGGACAAATCAAAGTTCGGTTGCAAATTGAATTAAAGATTCAAACTAATCAATAGTTTGATATCCCAAATTTCACCGCGACATTTGTCTGTTAATATTTCCTTCCCTTTGGTCGTGGAAGAAGGGCCAGCGGTGGAGGTAATATTTTCTTTCTTAGGTTTGGATTTTTTGGCAGTGTCTTTCTTTTTGTGACTGACATGTATCTGTCGTAACCCAAAATTTGACCTCCCTTTTTCCTTTTTGCATAAGCATGTGCACTCGCATTTCTAACATAAGCATTAGCATTTTTTTATAGTGGTTTTGTTGCAGGCATATCCAGAATTTTAGAAAGTTTCAAAGCAGTAATTAGTCACATCCCCCACAGAGTCATCACAACCGCTGCTACTCTTATTTTGTGCTCATACTCTAAACTTGTTTAGATTTTGAAGTTGTGTTTTTATCAAAAGTGAAAAAGAAATCGATGTACACAATTCAACCCTAATTTCTTGTGTATTTTTCTCACCTTCGGTTGGTATCAGAGCATGGTCTGTACCATAACACATAATAGTAGTGCAGAAAAGTCTTGAGAAAATACATCTCCCATCATGCTTAATAGTTCTAAAGTAACTAGTCCTGTTGGAGGTTCTCCTCATGGTGATAATAACCATGATCAAAGTGCATCTGGTCAAAACAACTATATTTCTCGACCACTGATCAGTGGTTTTTATGCTTTGTTTTATCGTTAATTTTAGTTAATCTTGTTATATGTTTAGTCGTTTTATTTCTCTTTTTCCACATTTTATGCTTTGGTTATGTCTCTTTAATGTTTTTAAGTTTAGATAAGCATCCAGCAAGAACTCGATTCGAGAAAGAGCAAAAATATGGAGTTTCGGTGGAATTTTGCCCATCCTACAGGGGCCTAACCCCGACACCTGTGTCACCTGACATGGGTCGTGTCAGCATACAGGGAGACAATGGGAATTGAAGAGGAACTTGAAGAAAACAATGGGTTGACATGGGCCGTGTTAGCAGGCCTGGAACTTAAAAACACAAAAATTGGAAAACAGACTGTGTCAGCCCAATACGCGGATTTTCATATTTTCTTGTTTCTGGACCTAGTGTTAAGTGTGAGGCTATTTCAGGCATTTCCAACCAAGGTCATCTGATTTTTCACTATTTAGAAGAGTTTTTCCGAAGAAAGGAGGGACTTTTGACTGGAGAAGAATTTTACGATCAAAGATTAGAGAGCACAAGGTTTTCGGAGGGCGTAGGATTTTCATGAGTGGAAGCAATTGACGATCCGAGTTTATCCAAATTCGTGTAATGTCTACTTTTTACATTGTATTTTATTTGAATAATATGAGTAGCTAAACCCCCCAATGCTAGGGAGTGTCCCTGATTTGGATCTGTAATGACTCTGATATTAGTATTACAATAACAATCTCTTTGTTTTTTATAATTGATTTGATCTCTAGTTATTCTTAATGCTTGCCCTATCGAACAAACAGAGTTTGATTTTCAATTAACGATTAAGCTGGACCGTCATTGTTAATGCTTTGCTTTGGATTATTCTATAGTAGATATCACCTAGGACTAGAGATACCCTATAGAAATCAGAATATTCTTGATAATTGATTGCTTAATTTCATCTGTAATTCTCTATGGACATAGGAATTAGGATGGATGATTAAAGGTTTTCTCACTAAGGACTTAGGAGTAAACATTCTAAAGAATCGGTAATTAATTAGTTACTATAAGTTGTTGTAGTGTTAATTCAGAGTTGTTACTGAGTCGGATCATACACCATCTCTAGCATAGTTTACTCATATATTTTCTAAACCACTCAATTACTTTCTTTATTTTATGTGCAATTGTTTTATAACTTCACCAAACAATCCAAAACCCCAAGCTTTTGTTTAGTTGAATTGAACTCATAACTCTATATCCTCAAGCAGTCCTTGAGATCGACATTTGGGACTTTATCCCTTATTACTACATTGGTAAAATAATGCACTTGCTATTTTTCCAATCAAGTTTTTGGCACCGTTGTCGGGGACTGCCAAAGATAATAGAGTTCACATATTTATTTCAATTAGAATTTTGTTGCTCTGCAACTAAAATTTTATTTTCTGCTTATATTATTATTATTATTGATCTTTGTCTAATATTTGTATGTGAGGAAAGCCTTCAACTGATTTTCCTTTTGATGCAGAACCTGAAAGATCTTTGCACGCTAGGCTTAGAAATGCTAAACAAGCAAGCTTGGCAGCCTCAGAAGAGGAGACTCAAATCCCATAACAAGAGAAAGAAGAAGAAGTTTCTATTCATTCGGAGCATTCATATATAGGTTTAGAGTCAAACGCAGAGTTAGAGACAGAAACAGTAATGGGTGAACCTCAAGAAAGGCTTCTTGGGGACTATGGGAAAGCAAATGCTCCAGCAGGTCGGTTGACTATTATGAATCAACTGGTCAATGTTGTTAACTTTCACCTGCACCCTACAATAATCCGACAGCTTGAGAAGAGACCTTTTACAGGGAAGATTAATGAAGATTCAAATAAGTGTTTGCAAAGGTTTCTTACTATAAGCACTACTTTGAAGATTTAGGGGAATTTTGAAGAAGCAAAGAAATTAAGAATGCTTTTGTTCACTCTTTATGAAGATGCTGAAGAGTGGTTTTACCCATTACCTACTAGGAGTATTACTACTTAGGAAGAGATGGAGAAGATTTTTCTTAATGAATACTTTCCTGCTTCTGTTTATATTCGAAAAAGGTATGATATTGAGAATTTTAAGCAAAAAGAAGGAGAATCACTGAATGATGCATAAAAGAGGTTCAAAAGGCTATTGGTGGCATGTCCCACTCACAATATGGACCAGACTGAACAAATGCAGATGTTTGTAAATGGCCTATGAATGAAGACTAAGCAACTTATCGATACAGCTGCTGGTGGCTCATCCAAATTTATAATAGCCACTAGTATCAAGAAGATCATAGAAACCATTGCTGCAATTGAACATCTGGAGTTATATGACCGAAGTATGAGTAAACCCGAGGGTATGATTGACTTGAAACTTGCAAATCAGGTTGTGAAGATAGAAGACTAGGTGGTTGCTGACATAGAGAGAAGACTCAAGGGCATGGATTTAGGTACTCAATAATTAGCTCAAGTTCAAACCGGTCAAGCTGTGAGTTGTGAGATTTATAGTGGACCCCACTTTACTGCACATTGCATGGAGACTGCGTAACAAATTGAAGAGATAAAGTTTATGAAGCAAAATAATCCCTATTCTCAGACTTATAATCCATGGTGGAAGAATCATCCTAACTTCTCCTGGAAAGATCAGAATCAACCTCAATACCAACAACAGCAACATGCTCCTCAAAAAGCAGAGTGGGAGATTGATATTGAAAATATGGCAGCTCACAATATTCAATTCCAAGAAGAAACCCGAAATAATCAGAGGAACATCATAGCTTCTATCAAAAATCTTGAGGTTCAGATGAGACAAATAGCACAACAACTCTCCATGCAAACTCAAGGAACCTTCCCAAGTGCGATAATACCAAATCCAAAAAATAATGAGAGTGTTAATGTTTCACAACAAGAAGTCAGAAAGTTGTTGAAGAAGAGGAAGAAAGGGCAACAAATAATTATCATTGTATAGAGGTGGATCTGGAAGTGAAAGAAAATAAGAAAGAACCAGAAGATCTTATACCACCCGTAAAGCCAACTGAAGAGAAAAAGAAAGACAAGGTTAAACCAAAGATCAAGCTACCTTATCCTCCGAGAGTGATGAAGAAGGATCCAAAGGCCAAAGGCTTTGAGAAATTTATCACAATGCTCAAAAAGTTAGATATCAATATGCCTTTCTTTAAAGCACTCGAACAAATGTCATTGTACAAAAAATTCATGAAAGAGGTAATCGTTAAAAAGAGATGAATGGGAGATGAGCAGAAAATTTTAACTGAGTAGTGTAGTGAAATATCACAAGGTAGGAGAATCCCCATCAAGCGGAAAGATCTTGGATCTGTAGCAATCCCATGCACTATAAAAGACAAAACTTTCAAGAAGGTCATAATTGAGTCAGGTGCTAGTGTGATTCTCATGCCATTATCTATTTTTTAAAAACTGGGTATTAGAAAGGTGAGCGATACAGGGACAAATTTAAAATTTGCGGACCACACGGTTAAGCGGTCATAAGTGCTAGCAGAAGATGTACTGGTGATGATTGATAAATTTAGCTTTCCAGTTGATTTTGAGATCATAGACATTCCAGAAGATAAAGAAACCCTTATCATTCTTGGTCGACCATTCTTGCTTACAAGTCGATATGGAAAAAAGAATTCTGACTTTAAGATCATTTGATAAAGAGATAACATTAAAAGTGTTTAAAGTTAAGAACAAAGGAAAATAAAGGTAATTTCTCTCCTATTGGTATGATCAGAATGTATGGGGAAAATCAAATCCCAAAACCTCCACCAAAAAAAGTCTTAAGCATAAGCTCTCAAAGGGTGTCATCATTATCAGCTTCACCAAGCATGGCAATGATAACGCGAAAATGTACATTGTAATTGCCGTATTTTTCAATTGTTAACTGTATGATTTCAACCTGAGTCCCGCTTATTTCGCAAGTTTTCTAAGTGTTTTTGCAGGTATTTCGTTCTCACGCTAAAAATGAGCAAGACATAGAAAAGTACACAAGAAAGGGACAAAAAGGGAGAAAGAGTCAGAAAAGAACAAAAAATCAGGATTTTGGGAGTGTGACGGTCGTCACAATACACCACGGTCGTCACGAACACCACGATCGTCATTTCCCCATCACAATCGTCACAAGCATATTTCCATTCATAACGTTCAAAACAGAACGTGCCCACGAAAGGGAGAAAACTTAGGCACGACTGCCCTGAGAATTCTCTCCATCAACTCATTTTCCTCTAACATTTCCTCATGCAACCTCAGTTATAAAAGAAGGGCAGTTGGACCAAAAAAGGGAGCTTCACTCTACGTACCGAAGTGCTGCCAAATTTCCTGTTGAAGCCATTTTTTCATTCTGCTGTTATTTCTTTTAGTTTTTCCTTTAGTTCATAGTACTGCCATTTTCCATTCTGCACCTTTATTTTTACCAAAGTAGAATCCTGCCGACATTGTGGAGGACTACTCGAGAATCCAATATCGGTACTACTTGCAGGTTCTTATTAATTGAATATTTATTCTATCCCTGTCAGTATGCATGCTTTACTATTTTACTGTTATTGTTTATTTATGTTTGCATTAATTATCATGTCTAGCTAAACCGCTATTATCGGTATGTAATCGAATTAGTAGGACGGGATTCGATAATACCTGGTGCGCCTTACCTTTTTACAAACAATTTTCTGGCCGTAGTTTTTAATCTAATTTTCTAAATAAACCTTGGTCACGAAAGTGAGAAGCTATTTAAAACGGTTTTTCCATGAGAGTGGGAAACTTATCAAGGTTCGAGCCGGCACGTGAAAGCGTGGGGTTTGAACCGGATAGTAAAAACTAGGCATTAATTTTAAACATAGCGAAAGCGCTTTAAAAGAAATCAGAATTTATTTATTTTCAAAAAGTAATTTTAACCTCGAATGGGACTGCGATAGCGTACATTCCGCATTAGAATTATGACCAGAGTCAACAACCAGCGTGAGGCAAAGGTTTTTAAACGAATATTTTCTCTTAAAAAGTGATTGCATAAGCTAAAAAGCAATGGTGACCTGTCGAATCCCCGATAACTAAAGCATTGCATATCGATATCCCTTATCGATAATTTTAAAACTTATAACTTTTATTTCCTTTACATCTCTTAATTTTGCATTTACTTTCCTAAAAACATCTTCTGCCTTAGCTAAACATAGTAACACCCGATAGCACTAGGTTGATTACCGGTCTCTGTGAGATTGATATCTTTATTACTACGCGATAGACTGTGCACTTGCAGTTAGTTCTGTTAGACTCAGAAAGTCGCGATTAGGCAACTCAAAGATTCATTTAAGAAATCAAGAAAAGAAAAAGGTAAGGATATGGAAGTTGGAGGTGACTTGAGGCACAAAATAACTCTTATCTCTGAACCATATCAGTTCGTTGTTGCAAAAAAAGGTCGAGCAACAAGGTATGGAAGCTGAAATACCCCCCCCCCCCCCTAAATGGAGAGTGAACCATCGAGCCATGCGACGTTAAACGAAGTGCTACGTGGGAGGAAACCCACACTTTTACTGACTAAGCATTTTCTTTTTGTTGTTTGTTTTGTTTCGTCTGTAGGTAATAAACAAGATCTTACATGTGCAGGCTATGATGCAGCAGTTGGTGTTGCACTACCTTCCGCCTCCTCAGTAAGGATCTCTGTGAGTAACCCTTCTCGCTATTGTTCTAACATATTGAGGTCAGTGTTTAGTTCAAGTTTGGGAGAAGATTTATTGTTTTTAGTTTTTCCATTTAGTACGTGTTATTTCTGTTTTGTGTGTTATTTTATTGAAACCACTTTGAATTCCCTGAATTAGGACCGTAGACATTTTTCTTGTGAATACTGTGATTGTGAGGTATTCAAGACAATATATAGAGTTTGAGGGATGAGGAGCTAGAACTAGGGACATTGGGAAATTTTGGAAATTGAGGTATAACCTGAACACCCTAGATTCCCCAGAGTAAGGAAACGATTCCAACGTGTAGATTTGTGCCATAGTACTTGGATTTGAGAAGTATTCCTCGATTAGTTCTTAGTGATAGTCCGACATCATTAAAAAGAATTTCATGTATAGGGTTGATTGAGAGAACGACCTAAGGCACCGAAAAATAAATAACGGCGATAAAGACAACTAGTCCTTCTAAGTTGGGTAACCCTAACCCGGTTATTTAGCTTAATGGTGGTTGAGTCTCAATTGAAGTCCCAAAGTGGACTAATAAACATCGATGCATGAGGAAAAAATAAAAAGGTGCATAGAAAAAGTCTCGATCAATCTTGTACATGTGAGGGAAAACGATAAAAAATGCCTTAATCTAATTATCCGAATGAAAGGGGTAGAAAATTAAAGAAAAGACTTAAGCCCAAAGCTAGTTGGAGAGGTAACCGAAATGGGGATTTAGGTTCGTGGTTTACTGTGGTATGTGTTTGTGTAATACCTTCAGACGATTACCAAGAGAACTAGTTTTAGCCGATCGGAACAAAGGCTCACGTATGAGTATTGACATACCTTACCTTCACAAGTGTTTCATTTGATGTGTACTGTTTGATCTGAAAAATCTTTATGCAAGCTTGTTGTTTGAGGTCAAGCAATAATTTAAGTTTAGGGAAGTTTGATCGGTGGTTTTTATGCTTTCTTTTACCGTTAATTTTAGTCAATCTTGTTATATGTTTAGTTGCTTTATTTCTCTTTTTCCATATTTTATACTTTTGTTGTGTCTCTTTAATGTTTTTAGGTTCAGATAAGCATTCAGAAAGAACTCAGTGCGAGAAAGAGGAAAAATATAGAGTTTCGATGGAATTTTACCCATCCTACGGGGGCCAACACGGGCACCCGTGTCAGCATATAGGGAGACAGTGGGAATTGAAGAGGAAAAATTGAAGAAAACAGTGGGTTGACACAGGTCGTGTCAGCAGGCCTGAAGCTTCTAAACATAAAAACTGGAAAATAGAAGGCTGACACGGCCACCCGTGTCACCGAACACGGGCCATGTCAGCCCAATACACAAATTTTCATATTTTCTTATTTCTGGACCTAATGTTAAGTGTGAGGGTATTTTGGGCATTTCCAACCAAGGTCATTCGATTTTTCACTATTTAGAAGAGTTTTGATGAAGAAAGGAGGGACTTTTTGACTGGTGAGGAATTTTACGATCAAAGATTGGAGAGCACAAGGTTTTCGGAGGGCGAAGGATTTTCATGGGCGGAGGTAATTGACGATCCGAGTTTATCCAAATTCTTGTAATGTCTACTTTTTACATTGTATTTTCTTTGAACAATATGAGTAGCTAAATCCTTCAATGCAAGTGGGTGTCCCTGATTTGGGTCTGTAATGACTCTGATATTAGTATTGCAATAACAATCTCTTTATTTTTCATAATTGATTTGATCTCTAGCTATTCTTAATGCTTTTCCTGTCGGACAAACAGGGTTTGATTTTCGATTAATGATTAGGCTGGACAGTTGTTATTAATGCTTTGCTTTGGATTATTCTATAGTAGATATCACCTAGGACTAGGGATACCCCATAGAAACTATAATATTCTTGATAATTGATTGCTTAATTTCATCTGTAATTCTCTATGGACATAGGAATTAGGGTGAATGATTAAAGGTTTTCTCAATAAGGACTTAGGAGTAAACATTTTAAAGAATCGGTAATTAATTAGTTACTGTCATATCCTAATTTTTTACCCTAAAATTCTATTTTTCATTTTGCATCTTCTGCATAACATAACATGCACTTCATCTTGCATAGTGTCCGAAATTTCAGAATAAATTTGTTGGATTTACAAACAAACCGGTCTAAATTTATTTTAAAATCTGACCAAACGCTATATTTTTTCAATATGTTTATTTTGCGCTGATTATTTTGGTGTGCTCATTTTATTTTTTCGAGCATTTTTCTGCCCGACTTTTTATTATTACTTTTTAATCATTTTTATTTAAATAAACATTTAATTTATTTAGATTTAATTATATATTTAATATAAACTTTTATTTTTACTAATTAATTTTATTTTTAATTTTTTTATTAATATTTTCTTTTTAAAACGCAAAAACATAATTTTTAATACTTTTTATTCTTGTCTTATGATAAAAAAAACGCAAAAACATGACTTTTAATTTTTTTTATTCTTGTCTTATTATAAAAAAAAACAAAAATATAATTTTTAATTCTTTTTATTCTTGTCTTATCCTAAAAAACACAAAAATATGATTTTTTTTAAATTCTCTTTATTCATGTCTTATCATAAAAAACACAAAAACATGATTTTTAATTCCTTTTATTTTTGTCTTATCATAAAAAAACAAAAAACATTGTGTTAATTATTATTATTCTTGTATATTTTCTATTCTTATATATATATATATATATATATATATATATATATATATATATATATATATATATATATATATATATATATATATATATATATATATATATATATATATATATATATATATATATATATATATATATATATATATATATATATATATATATATATATATATATATATATATATATATATATATATATATATATATATATATATATATATATATATATATATATATATATATATATATATATATATATATATATATATATATATATATATATACATAGAAAAAACAAAGAGACACAAAAAAAGAGACAACAAAAATATCTTTGTCCCCTCATTGCTCTCTCTCTCTCTCTCTCTCTCTCTCTCTCTCTCTCTCTCTCTCTCTCTCTCTCTCTCTCTCTCTCGTTAAAACTAAATAAATAAATAAAACAGAGGTCATACTTCATCTTCACACAAACTCATGAATAACAACAACAAATTCGTTTTTCTTTCAAGCTCATAACAAATCCACAAATCACCATGAAAATCTATACATAACAAACTGAAACATCCCAAATCATGCACACCTTCGACATCGTTCAAGCTCTGTTTGTGGTAGCTTTCTCTTATCCCTTTCGTTTTATGTTCATAAAAACTTTTTATTGATTTTGTTTGTTTTACTTTTTAGAAATCTTATTATTAATATGTTAGGTGTTTAGAAATCTATGTTTTCTTCTACTTTTTTTTATCAAAACAAAACTTTTTTTAAAATTAAAAAAATGACAAAATTTTAAAAGAATATAACAAGCATTTTATCTTAATGTTTGTAATTGATTTTTTTTAATACTTTGTTTATATAGATTTGTGTGGATTATCTAATTTTATTATTTATTGTTTTAATTGTGATTGTTTAATTATATTTACTGCTTTAATTTTCCATTAGTTAGAAAAAGTAATTAACTGAATAATAGATAAAATACAACAAAAAACATAAAATTATTTTTTTTAAAAAGAACAAAAAATAATAAATATTTGATCCAACGTTGAGACATTTTTTTCTCAAGTCAAAACCAACGAGCTCATTTTATTTTCGTGCTTGCGCTTATTTCTTTAATTTGGTTTACTTATAATCTTTTCATTTCATCCCCATCTACAAAATGTACCCTGTTCCCATTAAGTGTAATAATTTTATTGCTTTCATCTTGATTGTATTTTAATGCTTTATCCATCTCTCACTTACACGCTCAAACCATTTTCATACTAATTCTCGATTCAATATCGAGCTCTTTTTCAAAACTCTTTTGTAAGTCGATTGTTTTTACAATCGCCATCAACCAAACCCAAAATATTCTTGATTCATATATCAAGTCATACCCTAACTTGTAAGTCGACTGCCTTTTATCATCACCACCAACCTTATGCACACACTTGCACCTTTTCTTTGGTTGTAGTTTCATTTACTAGGAGCACCCTTAGGGACTAGGAGTCAACCTGATTTTTTCTCAAACCCTTGATCCAACATCAAGTGGTTACTTCCCTCATAAGTCGGTTTTCTTTTGCAATCGCCATCACACAAATTCAAATCTCGATCTTTTATCGAGTATTTCTTTTCTTAAAACTAAAATCTCTTTCTTTTCTCAAAATTACAAAAATTCTTTAATCATATTTCTAATTTGTTTCAGAAAACTTACTAAAAACACTTACCTCTCTTTCAACCTAACCTAAGGTTTAGAGTTTCTTAACTCTATGTAGGTGTTCTGTCATGGACGCTTACCTCTTCCCCTGTAACCTTGACCATAGTCAAGAGTTCCTCACCCTTATTAAGGAGAACTACAAATGCTCTGATTCTATTCTCGTCAGAATACGTATGCACAAGATGCAATATTTTGGCGAGCATACTTAGGAATAACACCTTAGGTCTCCCTTTTCTTTTCACCCTTTAACAGACAAAATAAAAAATAACACATTAAAACAAGAGGCTCCTGTAGAGTACTACAGATACATGGGATGCTAACATCTTCCCTAGGTATAACCAACCCCCGAACCTTAGATTCTTTTTTTCTTTGTTTTTGCATTGCCTACTTATGGGTTTATTCATTCTTTTTCCATTCCTTTGGATAAATTAAATATCGGTGGTGAATTAAGATTTGTGATTCAAGTTAATCAATAGCTTGATATCCAATTCTCACCGTGACAATTACAATAAGTTGTTGCAGTGTTAATTCAACGTTGTTACTGAGTCAGATCATACATCATCTCTAGCATAATTTACTCATATATTTTCTAAACCACTCAATTACTTTCTTTATTTTATGTGCAATTATTTTATAACTTCACCAAACAATCCAAAACCCCCAAACGTTTGTTTAGTTGAATTGAACTCAAAACTATATATCCTTAAGCAGTCATTGAGATCGACAAAATATCACTTGCTATTTTTCTGATCAACCACCAACATTCACTAGAGACTCCACCGAATTTGAATGATGTAAGAGTAATATGTACGCTCACATTATTGGTATGGGTGATGAGTTATGGGATATCTTGGAAGATGGCATTGACATTCATGTCAATGGTGTTGGAATGGTTTCTGACAAAAAGTCTCTCACTCCTGCTCAAAAAACGATATATAGAAAACATCATAGAGTGAGAGGCATTCTTATTAATGCCTTTCCTCATTCTTAGTACATAAATATTATTAATAAGTCAACAGTCAAAACTATCTTTGAATCCTTATGTGTTGCCTATGAAGGTAATCAACAAGTTTAAGAAGCTAAAGCAAATATTCTGGTTAAGCATTATGAGTCGTTCATAATGAAAAATGATGAGAACATTGAAACTATGTTCTCAAGATTTCAAGTTCTTGTGTCGAATTTAGGTCTTGAGCAAAAGCTACCCTACATCGGATCATGTTAAGAAGATTCTTAGGAGTCTTCATGCCAAATACAGACCTAAAGTTACAATTATTCAAGAGGAAAAAGACTTAAATACATTAAGTCTTGAAAGTCTAGTTAGCAATCTTTAAAGCCATGAGATGGAGCTAAATAGAGATGAGCCTATAAACCAATTTAAAGCACTTACTTTAAATTCTGTTGAAAGGTTTGAGAAATATTCTCAGACTAAAAAGCATAAAGAAGCCACTCATGATGAAGCTTTTGATAATGATGAAATGGAATTCATCATCAAAAGATTTCAACACTTGGGCAAGAAGAAGAACTAATTCTCTGGTAGAGGGGATGACTTCAAAGGGTTAATTTCTGAAAGCGGTAAAAATGATCAAATGGGTTGTTTATACTGCAAGAAGCCTGATCGTTTAATTATTGAATGTCTTGATCTTTAAATAAACAAAAAGAAAAAGAAAAGCTTCCAAAGGAACAACTTCAAAAGAAAGTTCAAGAAAATTCTCATGGCAACATGCGAAGAACTTGACAATGAAGGAGAATATAATAAAGAAGAAGTTAATCTTACTTTGATGGCCTTAACTCTCTCATACTCAGAATCACAATATGGATTTGACTCAGATTCAAAAGACACAAAAGAGGTATGTTCCAAACTCTCTAAATCTGATTTAATTTCTTTATGTCAAGATCTCATGGAAAGATGCCAGCAAAAAGCCATACATATGAAAATCTTAAAGAAGCAATGCCTTATAAGAGACGAACTAAACTTCTATAAGGATAAGGCTGAACAACTTGAAAGATAACAACTTGCTTTAATAAATGATGTGTCTGACAGACTTCTAGATAAATATGAGTTAACTCTTAAAGAGTTTATCTTATCTGAGTTTGAAAGAGGCAAACTTGCTTCCATGATCTATGGAGTACGTAAGAGCAAAGGAGAAATCCTTTTTCTTCAAACACTGCTGAAAAGGGGATGAATGCTTACTTTACGCTTGCTGCTGAAAATGGTAAAATTCTAAACCAATCAGAACTTGTGATGAATAACTCACAAGTTCTGAAGGAATCAGAATCTCAGACTCAAAGGTTAAAAGTTCTTATTAAATTAGAACATAAGACTCTTAAGTCAGAGGTTCTGAAGAATGCATAACTCAAGGTTTTTGAATGAAATGTTCCTAGAGATTCAGAAGTGAAGGTCAAGACTTATCCTACATAAAATCTTAATAACAAAAAGTATGGAATGAGTGTAGACCCTAATATAAGGCAAAATCTCAAAGCAAGATGAAGTCCTGTAAAAATAACGTCAAAGGACCCGTAAGAGTATGGGTACCAAATAATGAGATTGTTTTTGCTGAAGATATACTAAAGGAAAAAAGTAAAGTAACATCTGTTGTTCTAGGACAGAGGTTGCTTACAACTTACAACAAAAAAATGCCTATATTCCAAATCCCAACTCTAAGGGAGGAAGGAAATGTGGAATTTGGAAGAAACCAATAAGTCGAGATTACTGGCATTGGGAAGACAAATGTTTTTCTACTTTGAACTGGTGGTCAGACTCTTGGTTTATCTCTGAAGTTTATCCAGTTGTTTTGGGATGAATTCTGTTGGTCTTTAAAAGAGCATTGTTGGAACATTATTGTTCCTTAAGGAAAATCTCAAAAGCTGATTTGAAACTACACAAAGAGAGGTATGACTATCTCTATGTTTTTATGCAACAGTTTCTAATCCTAACATTTTAAGTGTTTGTCAGAAGAACTTCATGGTTATAAAATAAGAATTACATTTTAATGTGATAATTATACTTCTATTAGATGTGCAAAGAATCTTATTCTATATTAGAGTATAATGTTGTCCAAAAATCACTATAATAAGAAGTTCTGAACCGACTTCTGATGAATAATAACCTATGATACATCTCAACCTCTGAAACTTAGAATAATACTAACTGCCTCTGATAAGCACACAAGTGGACAAAATTTCTGGTTATGTGTTTGAAATATGTCCTCTTATGTGTCATAAGTTCGAAACGTCTTTTGACGTGTAGATTATAATAGTCGAGTAAAAACTCCTCATTTCTTGGTTATTTGCCTTTAATTCATTATTCCTTGTTTGTTTTTGTCTTTATGTTTTTTTATTAAAATTCTTCTTTCAGTCAAAACACTCTTATATCAGATGCACACACTTATCCCTCTCACTTCCTACACTTTTGCTTTATCAAACCTCCTATGAATATCCCTTTTTCAAAAGTAAACCCTAGAAACCATAAAATCTCCTTCTAGAACGACGTCTTCATCACCACAGACAACAGTCTTATATATGACACATTCTTTTTGCGATGCTTTATGTTGTCCTTGATAGCCTCAAAAAATGATTAAAGATGTATGTAGATAGATTTATCTTATCTACATTCTTCAGGTAGAAAGTGAAGTGGTAGCTTCAAAAGTGTCTCTCTCTATTAGATGTACTATTCATGATTATCTTGAGGATTATCCTATGATCGACAAGATGGACAATCCTGAAGTAATCAAATCTTACATTGAACATGCATTCTAAAAAGAAGTGGTTATAAGATACAAAAACTTACCCAATAATCCTACTGATTTATTCAATCATTCTAAAAATAGAGAGCAGGTTACTTCAGAACCTCAAAATGTGATTTAGATGCCTTATAAGTAAATGAAGGATATATAGGAAGAAATTAAAGAAGTCATTGCTTCCACTGTCTTAATGTCATCCAAGACAAGAAGTGGAAGAACTCCTCAGAAGGTGCCATCTTCCTCTGTCTCATATGACGCACCTTTAAGGAGGAAGAAGTTGAGGAAGTTGTCTGAAATTGAAGAGGAAGATGAAGAAAAGGATATAGGTGCTTCCTTGGTTAGAAGAAAGAAGATAACAAATGTTGATGCTCGGGACAATATGGTAGAACCTATCTTCAGAAGTGCTTAACTATTAGCATTTTTTATGTTGGATAAATTAGAGAAGCATCCATAAACCTCTGATGCTTTGATTAAAGAGGCTGCTATTGTTGGTGATCTGGAGTCTGTTGAATTTCAGGCTACTGAAGTTATTGCTGGGTTAAAGTCTGTTGAGTTGAAGCTTCTGATATACTTGAAGAAGTCTTTTCAGAAGTTGTTGTTGAAGAAAATATTGCTACTTTAGAAGCTCGAAATATTTGTATGAGAGGTATTAATCTAAAAACTTTATCTTTGAAGATGGTTTTGATTATTCCACCCTAAACCACAAATCACCAACTCCCTCACCAAATCCCTCACCCAATCTTTCTCTAAAACACCATTCACCATCTATTGTTAAAACCAATGTTATTCAAAATTAGTTAACTCTATTTTATGCTTATGAACAACCTTCACCTCTAAACACCATGCTCAAACCTCCCATAGATATTTCTAGTGGGAAAGCTTCTTCCAGTTCTGAGTCACAATATGATTATGTTGGTTTCGAAGCTCACCTTAACCTAAAATCTATAACCCCTAAACCTGTCTCTATTAGGTCTATCCAAGCCATTCCTATTCAAACCTTCTCTCCTCAAAACCTACTACCTAACCAAACATGTTCTGCTTCTGAAGATGAATATGTAACCATTATCCAACAAGAAACTACTTCTCCAATTGAAACTCAACCACCTCAATCATTACCTTATAAAGAACCTAGCCCTGTTCAGACTCAACCCCAATGTCAAGATGCTTATGAACTTTAGATTGAATTAAGCATAATTTTAATAAAATTAAGAAATTTTTTGCTTTCTTTGAGTTGTCTTGGATGAATTGTTTCTGTAATTTCTTGGAAGTTTGACTCATTCAAATGGAAATAAGCAAATACTTAAAAAGTATCATTACAAAAAGGATGAAAGAAATTTATATTTCATTAATTTCTAAGAAAGGTACAAGAGGATTGATCTACATAATTTTATCTAAATCAGAATAATATCCTTGTGCACTGAGGGAAGTCTCTCACTCTATATCTGGCTCATCCCTATCTTTATCGGAGTCAAAATAGACAATCTTCTTTGGCACTCTCTTCATCTTGTTCTTGTGTGTCTTCTTCTTGGAAGCCTTCCTCACCCTAAGTGCATTCTTGATAGTGGTCGACCCAGATGACTGAGCTTCTTCAGTTGCCTGTTGCTGGTGTTGTACCAAGGTGGTGGTCTTGTTTTCAATAGTAGTTTCTGTCGAGACAATGATCTTAGTTTTCTCAGAAATAGTACTCATGTTGATTAAGAAGAAACGATATTGGATGGAGATGTGAGACTTCAAACTTTAGATTTGGTTTTTTATAGACGAACTTATATGTCCCTTACGTTGCTTATGGAAGTTCAAGCAATTATGATCTTTAACGTGTGTCATTCTAGCTCTTTATTGCAATGATTACTCCTGATGGTTGCAATATCTGAATGATGTGTATCTGACCATTTTGAGAAGTGAAGAAATCTTTCATCCATTACAGTTGTTTCTCTCTCTGGTGGGAAATGCAAAAGTTGTTTTTGTTGTTTTTATCATAATTTAATTTTTCCCACATATTTTTTATATTTTTTCTCCTTCTATGTTGACATGTCCTAATTCACTCATTGTTGATGACAAAAGGGGGAGAAATTCATGGGAGTATTTAAGAGGATAAAAATATTTTTGAATGCTTTTATTTACCTGAACCCTAATCATTATTGTTTTATGAACATTATTCTACTATTAGACTCAACCTATGTTACTATTAGACTCAGGGGAAACTTACAAAACTCAAGCTCTGATGTTGTCAAGATGGTTAAACTGACCAACCGTTATTCTTAAATACCTTTGTTTATCATCATCAAAAAGAAATTAGGAAAAGGAGGGGAGTAAATTCAAACAAACCTTTGACGAACTCTCGTGCTTCTTTTTCACTAGTTATTTTTTCCTTGATTGTTCCTCGATATACCACAACCTACAAAGCATTTAATTGTATCAACATAAACAAGCTTACACGAGTTTAAAAATTCAGCCAAAAGAAATTAGGAAAAGGTCATAAAGGATTTAGAATGAGATGCAGGGAGAATAAAGACCCAGGTTTTGATGATAACAAAGTACTTAAGAACAATTGGCTATACTAACATATGTTCAATTGTGTAGGATCATATGCTTATATTTAACTCTGAATAGACCTTATTAAAAGCATATATGGATAAGCAAAATATCTCAGATTCTGAAAGATCAAAATCTGATGACTCTGAACGTGTTTATCAACCTTTGAAGGATCAAAACTTGATCACGATATTCCATCCTCTGGTGACAACTCAGACTCTGAAGGCTAAAGGTGCCTTTGATCTGTACTCTGTCTCCTAAGCAAACGTGTCTTGTCAAACATCATATTTCTGGAGAAAGTCAACTAGGGTTTCGTTTTGCAAGGCTCAAGGAATTGTGATGTGACCTTTTCAGTCAGTTATACTTTTTGTTGATACATAATACTTAAAAAGATGTTGTGGGCAATGCTATTATTCATTGGACAATGTTTCTAACCATATACATCATCCAACGTCTCTCTCTTGGCATGCTTCTTCACGAAGAAAGCTCTTATGCTCATCCCTTCCAACAATTCTTTCTCTACCTCTTTAAAAGGAAGTTGGAGATTTGAAAGAAGGATACAACACTACATCAGAACATCTTGAGCATAACTTTGAGCTATTGTTTATAACAGTTATTGCATAAAGTCTTAAGATTTCTTATATTCGTATATCTTAAAAATATTAAGAGTTAAGAGCCTTTGTGGTTGTTGTACAAATGATATACCTATGAATGAACATCAAGTATAGTTGTTATCTTTTCTACTAAATAATTGGTTTAAAATATAGGAAGTCTCTTACAAGATTGCTTGAGCAGTGAAGTCTCTTGCCTGTGAGCTTGAGCAGTGAAGTCTCTTACAAGATTGCTTGAGCTGTGAAGTCTCTTGCATGTGAGCTTGAGCAATGAAGTCTCTTTTTAGTGTGATTGAGCAGAAGTCTCTAGGTAGACTGCTTGAACGATAGTTTCTTTCTACATTGATTGAGCAGTAAAGTCTCTTTTTGGTTTGATTGAGCAAAGTTGTAATAAGTTTGATTATAGTGAAAATCTCTTGTTGAGGCAATGAGACTTGACTACTTTCAGTTTAGTAGAGGAATTAGGATAAATCCAGTGTGTTGATTTACTTTTGTTTCTAAACTTTATTATTCCGCTGTTACTATTATTTTGTGTTCAGACTTTAAACTTATTCAGATTCTAAAGCTGTGTTTTTTTAGAAGTGAAAAAGAAATCGATATATGTTGCACCCCAAAATTTGACCAACATTTATGTACCTAGCTTGTGTTCACTAGCATAATCATCTGCTTCTCATTGATATGGGTGCAGTAGATCAAGAGGTATGATTACCCAGCAAGAGCTATACAAGACTTTGAAGCTAGCCAAGAAGGTTATTCAAGTGTTCAAGGGTTGATACCTTTGTCAGAGAAGTTAAGAGATCCTCAGAAAGATTGGTTGAAACCAAGGTTGTGTGCCTCATAACTTGAGAGTTGTGGGAGCCCCTCAGATGATTCTGGGGCTATGAGGATGGACTTGAAGCTTTTAGAGAGCTTATGAGATGTCTTGAAAGCCATCATGAAGCCTAGAAAGGTCATTGTGCAAGTTTAAGAAGACTCAGCCATGAGTGGTGAAATTAGGGTTTGACTGGGTCAACCCTATGTCAACTGATAATTTGGAGAGGGTTGAGACCTAATCAAAGAGCCATGTGATCATGGATTGATGCATTGAGATGCTATAAGGATGATTCCTATACCAACTCATCATGATTGAGGAGTTTGAGAAGTTTTAAGCTAGGGTTTCTAAGGCTCGACAGTGTAAAATCCCCTAGTTTGATCCCTATCTTCAAGGCAGTTTAGCTCAAGATGTGATTATCATCTCATCTTACCCCCAACATGAATGTTGTAGAGATTACTCTTAGATTTAATTTGAGTACTAGAAGTCCTTGATAGGATTTGTAGAGCTCAAGTTATGACTTTGACAAGTTACAGGTCATCTGAGGTATGTGAATCTGGGTCCTTGAAAGTCACCCAACTTGCATCCAACTTTTGCCCAAGTAGGATGATTCCTATGAACTCTTGGTCAACATGAATGTTGTTCCGCATCTTCTTAGCTTTCTAGAGATTACTATAAGTCCTTGATAGGATTTGTAGAACTCAACTTATGGCTTTGACAAGTCAAGGGCATTTTGGTCATTTGGATATTATAGGTCATTTCAAGCATAAGGCCATATCTCCTATTTCCAAGCTTCAAATGGAAAAATCTTCAACATCAAACTTGCTTAGAATTATGTTTTAAGGCTAGTAGGGAGGTCATGAGATGTTGAAAAGGCTTGTAGCAAAAAGTGATAAAAATGACCTAAAATGGAGGTATAAGTTAAATAAGTTGAAATTGGAAATTGGAAATCCCAAGTTACACATCCAAACCATGGCATATAATAGGTCATTTTGACTCTAAAAGACATTATAAAAACAATGGTTCAGCCACAATTTTGATTTGAAGCCTAGATCATGGGGCTGCTTTGGAAATTGGTTGCTTGCATCTTAAGGCACAAATGCAAAACTTAAGAAAACTCAATGTACAAGCTTGCTAAGGGTTTTAACATGTCATATATCACATTTAGGGAGAATTTCAAGCCAAGGAAAGTTGCTGCAAGAGCTATGTCATGAGATGATATGTGAGAAGAAGTGAATTCATAAACTCATAACATGAGAATCCCAATTTCTCATGGGATGGTTCTAGATGATTCTAAACCACTCTATATAATGTATAGAACTTGCTCAGATGCAAGGTTGGTGTAAGGTTGGAGAGAAGAGAGAGTTAGCCATTTCACTTGCTTCCATTGCAAGTTGAAAGCAAAATCCACATTCTGATCCAATTCCATTCATTCTTTCAATCTAAACACATTCCTCTGATCATATTGAAGATGTGCAGACCAATTTGAGAGCAAAACCATGGAGATTTGAAGAGTTGGCATTTGGATTTTCAAGGTTGCAAGTCATAATCGGTTTTGGAGATTGAAGCTTTCTTGGTCCAATCTTTTGCAAACAGAAGCTTCATCATCATTCAAGGATCGATTCTGAAGAGTTTGAAGGCTTGCAGTGAAGGTTTACACCATCTGTTAATCAAGATTCAACAGGTTAGTAACTTTTCTTCTACACCATGATTTAGGCATAATTAGCAAGAATTGTTAGGCTAGAACGGCTAGAGACCAATAGGAGATGGATTCTGAAGAGTTTGGGATCAATTGGTGAGGTTTCAGTTGGTGTCACCAGTTTTGTTTGGACCAAGAACTCGAGTTATGGTGAGCTATAGCTTGAATTAGATGTCAAGAATCAATCAGTGTGAGTTGGTGATTAATCTGAGGTAGTTAATTGCAAGAATTGTTGAAGTTGATGTTTGAGCATATCTTTGATCTTGGATCGGGTTTGGAGATTTAGGATGTTTCAATTGATTTTAAGACCATGGTTAGATTCAGCATGAAATTCTGGACAGGTTAGGGTTTGGAATTTTGGTTTTTCATGGAGAATTGATGAGGTTCGAGTTTGGTGAAGGATGAGCTTGAAGCTCTGAGTTTCCATGGCTTCACTAAGAACCCTAGCTGGAGGAAGAAGAAGAAGGCATAACCATTGGATCATGTTGGACTCATTGACTGAGGCTTGGATCTCACGGCTGAGATTCAATCTTGTTTGAAGAGGAAAATTCTGAAGACGCCATGAAACGCATCGTTTCATTAAAAGTGGGATTGGGCTGGATTGCTAATCACACCCCACTTTCATGGCCCATTGGTTTTTGTACTATATTTCATTACTTTCTGCACCGTTGCTTTTTCATTTTCTTTATAATTTCTGAAATGATTTTCTGGTTAATTGGGCCTGGCGCGCCTCACTAATTGCACCCCCATTTCAAGCCCACCTGGAAAATGAACTGAACATACTTGCTATTCACACCAAGGTTTTCATATTTTAATTTCTTTTTCTCCATTTTTCATTAATCTTTGAAAAATCATAATAAATAGGAAATTAATGATTTTTGCATGGGGATTTTTTCTCCCATTTCATGTTCATGTCTAGAAAATTATAAAATCAAAATATTTGCATTTCATGCATTTTTAATATTTTTTGTGTATTTTCTCTTTTAATAGCTTTTTAATTCTTTTATGTTGATACATGGTTTTGTAGAATTTTGTTTAGCTAGTTTCCTTCATATTTTTAGGCCATTCTTTTTAGGATAGTTAGATTAGGACTTTAGCTCCCCCCTGGATTTATTCCATAATTTTGTGATGAATTTTAGGTTAGTCTTGCTTAGATGATTTTAGGTTGTGTAGAATTAGGTCAATCCTTAACATAGGTCCACAATAACATTAGAACTTTGGGTTTCTAGGTCAAGTTAGACATTGGGGCATATAAGGGTATTAAGGGTAGATATGTAGGATCCCCTAGGAATTATATTAGGTTTTAATATAGTAGTATACTATTTATAGATGATTTTTGTAGTTGATGATTGTTTGTGTTGCCCTTGTGGGCTTGTATTTTTGTTTGCTTTGCTTTGTGGGCTTGGAGAGCTTGGTATTGCTTTGAGGAGCATTGAGGAGCATAGTAGAAGACTTGAAGATTGATTGAGGAGATTGAGAGCTTGATCTTGTTGGTTTTGTTGTTATTTTTAGGGTTAGGGATTAGGAAGAGTTTAGACCTAGTTAACTTCTTTCTCAAACATGGATGGTATCTTTCACCCCCATTCCTCCCTATGATTCAAAGTCCTTCCATGGTATCCACCTCTCTCCTTTGGAGGGATAAGTGATTGTACCTAGGAAGTAGAAATTTTGAGGGAACCATTCCTTTGATGTTGAACCCTTATAGGTCACCTTTGGTGGTCAATAAGCAGTTTAACACCCTAGCTTATCCAGTAAGTGATTTCCTCTGGTTTGAATATCTTGAGAGATGCTGAGCTTGAGTTCGAAGATGAAGACTTCATTGAAGAGTGTGGAAGAGGATGAGTCCTTGAAGCATTGCCATTCCAGCTGAAGCTTGAAGAGCAACAAGAGCAAGTTGATACTTGAAGACCCAATGAAGATGAAGTAAAGATTGAAGGATGAAGTTGATACTTCTAAGTGATTGAGGATTACTCTGAGTAGCTGAAGCTTGCAGGAAGAGAAGACCAAGTTGAGACTGGTAAAGCAAGGAAAGCTTGAAAGCTTGAAGACTAAGTTGATACTTAGGAAGAGGATTCAATTGAGATTGAGGGTAGAGCTGAAGCTTGAAGATCAAAGGAAGTTGATACTTACTTTGAAGCTTGGAGATCCTGAAGGAATCAAGTTGTTACTTGTAGTTATCAGTGAAGCCTGAAGGTGGAGCTGATTAAGAAGCTGAAGCTTGGAGAAGAGAAGATAAGTTGAAACTTATGTTGAAGGGTTGAAACCTGGAAAATCAAATTGATATTTGTCAAGTGTGATTGAAGTCTGAAGACTGAGTTGCTGTTGGAGGAGCTGAAGCTTGGAGAGGAGAGAGGAGTTGATCTGCTTTCTTTTCTGTTTTCTTTTCTGTATTGATGTGTTTTGTTTGACTTGCTTGATGCATTAGAATAAGTTCATATCTAGAATAGGTAGAATCTAGGAGCATGATTGCACTAGAGGTTGAGTTGCTCCCTCTGCTTGTATTGTTACTGTGTGGCTTTGCTTGCGGGTATTCGGTAGAGCCCAGCTCCCTTGCCCATGTGGGTTGTTTGCCTGATGGCATTTTATTTCATTTCTTCTGTATGATTGCAGTTTATTGTATTTTGCTTGACAGCATGTTGTTTTATTTTCCTCAGTATGATTACTGTTATTCATTCTGGCTTGAGGTTGAGATGAGCTTGTGGAGGCTGATGCCCCGCACACATTTCCTCCCTCACTTGCATTGCATGCATTTTACTGTTTAAGTTGATGCTTTGTCTGTTTGGTGTATCATTGACATGATCCCTTAGGACTCTCATTTCCTTTGATAAGGAATTGATGATAGAAATTTAGGTTGAAACCTATGCATGATAACTTCTAGGAGTTCCCTGTTCAAACCTCAACCATAGGATGAATCCTTGGCATGACAACAGTAGGACTTGATAGTCTCCCTCCTAGTTGAGCCTGTTCTCTTCTCATCCCAAAAACAGTTTAAGATACAGTAATCATGAATGATTTCTTTCGTATGTTACGAGCCTTAAGTTATCTGAGAAAGGGTTGTGGGAGAGTTTCTTTTCCACAGTCTGGATGTTTAGTATGGTACCCTTTGGGTGACATGCGACGCATTCACTCTCAGGTCATAGTCTTTAGTGCGATTGAAATTGCAAACACAATAAAAAATACTTCTTCCGTAAAAGACAGGAAATAAAGCGTAGTGTCCCGAACTACGTAAGCTCTGATCTCTCATATCTGTTGAGAGTACGTAGGCACAGTACTGATGTATTGGCGAGCTACCTCCCCCATAACCCGTCATAGGTCGAACTACGTTGACTCTGATTTCTCGTTCTCTGATGAGAATACGTAGCCATAAAGCACGACGCTTTGCCGAGTCAGTTCCTTTTCTGTTTTAAACCAGCCTTGATAGGTAGATAGATAAAACCAACCCGTCCAAGTAAACACAACAAGCGTGGATCCCGTCGAGTACGACGGACGTGAGGGGTGCTAATACCTTCCCCTTGCGTAACCGACTCCCGAACCCAGACAATGGTTGCGACGACCTTGTCTTACCCTTCTTCGTTAGGTTTTTCCGATCGTTTCCTTTCCCGCTCTGAGGGATAAATAACGAAAGGTGGCGACTCTTCTGTTGTGCTGGCACCTTATTTTCGCGAAAGCGACAGCTGGCGACTCTGCTGGGGACCGAACTCAGAATCTCTGGTTCTCCGGTTCCCCTATGCGAGTCAATCCTAGCGCTTGTATGATTACTTGTTGGGTTGCGTTTATTTATCGCATTTTACTTCTCGCGCTTTATTTCCCGCATTTTATTTTCAGTATGATATGATTATCTGTGCTGTTGTGGGAGGGGCATTCTGATGAGTGAGAAGCCAGACCCAGGCTTGAGTGCACCATAGCATTAGTAGTGGAAATTAGTGGGCGCGTGCTTGCTTTGCAGGAACTAGTGTCTCATGAAATCCACGCTCAGACGAGGTTCTCCCGGTTGGCTTCTCTTTCAACCCTTTGGGTTGAGACGATTGCTGGTTTGGTGGATTTTCGACTCTGGGGACCGATCATTTGTGATTCAGCCGAGTGAGGCCGCTTCATGAGCTGGTGATGCCACACCTTCTGGGTATCGTATCACCCCTCTTGAATGTCTGTGACGCTGATGAACGCATAGGATGCCGAACTTGAGTCAGTTTAGGTCCATACCTGTGAGCAGGGTTGGGTTCATTGCAGGAAACTTTGACCTTCAGACTACCTGGTTTTCTTGACAGTGAATCAGTTTTGTTGGTACCGGAGGTTCTCACCTGCAGATATATGACTGTTCTTGATAGAGCAGGTTTTGATCAGAGGATAATATCATCAGATATGTATTTGTTCTTGACAGAGCAGATTTATGATTGGGGTCTGAAGATCTCATCAGCAGATGTATGTTTGTTCTTGATAGAGCAGATTTTTGATTGGGGTCTGAAGATCTCATCAGCAGATGTATGTTTATTCTTGACAGAGCAGATTTCTGGGTCCTACATCAGAGGTCCTTATTATCAGACATTTGTTCTTGACAGAGCAGAATTATGATCCTATGTGTATGGCCCTATCAGATGGTGGTTCTTGACAGAGCAGATTTGTGGTCCGATACCAGGGTTTTCTTCTTATCAGATGCAGTGGTTGTTCTTGATAGAGCAAGATTATGGCTTTGTTGATACAGAATCTCCATAGCTCAGTTGTCTCGATCTCCTGCTGCATGATTGCATTTTACATTATTTTGCATACATTTGCATTTCATTAACGTGTGTCTGTGCTGCAGGTACCGTTTTCCCCGATCCAGGATTTCTTGCCTCCTATTGTGTTGTTATGGGTTCTCTGAGGAAGACCGTGGCTTACAAGTTCCCTACCCCTAATGTGGTTAAGTTGACTGGTTTGATAGCTTTAGCAGATGATTCTGTGAGGGATGAGTTCAGAAAATCTTACGGCAGGTTGCTCAGTTGGGTTCATAAACCTTCTGCGTTCGAGGTGAACGGGTTGCACGCTCTGCTGCAGTTCTACGATCCTCCGTTGAGATGTTTCACTTTCCAGGATTTTGTTCTCGCACCCACGCTGGAAGAGTATGCTGATTTGCTAGGTGTGCCTATCAAGAGGCAGATGCCTTTTGTTCATATGGATACTGAGCCTGATCTGGTTGGTTTAGCCCCTTCACTTCATCTGGATGCCTCCGAGTTGGTGTTGACTAGTTGGAACAAGGTTCCCGGGTTCTCCTTGCAGTTTCTAGTGGGAAAGGCTCAGCAGTGCGCTAAAGACGGATGTTGGGTCGCGTTCAATGCCATCCTCGCTCTGTGCATATATGGCATCATTTTGTTCCCCAATATGCCCGATTTTGTAGACTTTGATGCGTTTCACATCTTTGCTTCAGGGAATCCAGTCCCTACCTTGATCGGAGATGTCTACCATTCTATCCACTACAAAAACGAGAACAGGAGGGGCAAGAACGTCTCGTGCTGCGTACCCTTGCTGTACAAATGGCTTGATAGCCATCTGCCCAAGAAGGGTCCTTTTGCTTCGTCTGCAGCCACAGCTGAGTGGTCCGAGCGTCTGATGAGTTTATCTGCAGAGGATATTGACTGGTTCGACAGAGATAGGTTGGGTACTGAGGTGATCTTCAGTTGCAACGGGTTTCCAAATGTGCCTTTGATAGGCAGGAAGGGCTGTATAAACTACAATCCGTCGTTGTTGGTCCGACAGTTCGCATATGCTTTGAGAACCCCGCCGAAGGATGAAGAGGTACAGGAGTCTCTGTACCTCACTAGTCTTCTAGAGGGGGATCTGTTGTCCAAGCTTCAGCGCGCGTGGAATGGTATCAGTAAGCGAGGAAAACCTTTGCTGGGAAAAAGCAACAATCAAGCATACCCTCCGTATGTGACTTGGATCAGAGCCAGGGCAAATGCTATAGGGATGTCGTTTCCTCACGCCAAGCCAGAAAGCCCTCCAATGATTGAAGAGCCTACTACTGTGCCCATTCAGCAGCACAATCAGGTGTTGGCTGAGCGAGATGAATTGAAGAAGGCAAATGAGGAACTGGAGAAGGAATTGGCTCAGCTTCGAAGCGAGAGGAATGAAGCTGTTCATTCTTTCAAAAGGCAGACAGAGTTGGTGAACCGGCTGGGGACAGACCTGACTAAACAGATAGCCGAGCGTGAGCGCATAGGTCAAGACTTTAAAGCTGTCAACGACGTACTAGCTACGAAAAAGCAGCACTTGGACGAGGCATATCGGAGGATATCCAAGTTCAACCAGCACTGGAAGGCTTTCCTGGCCACCAAGAAAGAGCGGGAGGATAAGCTGATGCTATAGGTCTCCAAGCTGGAAGCCCAGGTGAAGGACAGTGAGAAGAGGTTTGATGAAGAAACCGCTCGCAGATACGCCGCCGAAGGCCAGCTCAACAAAACTCTCGCTAACCTGAAGGAGCGCAAGCTGACGTTTGAGTCCAAGAAGCGGAAGTTAGAAGATTGCTTTGGTGAAGGAGCATGGGAAGGGTCGGTTGAAGGTCTTCAGTACACCATTGTGCAGAGGGAATTACTCGTCGAGGGGTTGCTCACTTTGCCTGATCATCCAGAAACGAAGGAGTTGTTAAAAGAGTATCGCGCCCGTGGCCGTACTTGACTATTTGTATTCCTTTTGTTTTGATCGTTGTTGTATGCTGACCATCACCAGGCTTGTTGGCTGAGGTCACGCTGTTAATTCATCTTGTACTCGCTGATGCTATGTACTGCCTTGATAGGCTTTCTTTATATATGAGATTGTTATTTCCATGATTGGACTCGGACTTCTTATTATTATTATCAGCACTGGCACCCAGGCACTAGGATCGGGGGAGATCTCCCTAACACACAGACACACACATGCATTTTGCATGAAGCATTTGCATGACGAGCATTTTGTTGTTTTTCCTAACCCTTTTGTGTTTACAGGTTGTCACAGGTTTTTACAGGTTGTCCCAAGTTGTTTCCGGTGGTTCCAGGATTGATCAGAGACCTACTCACCGCTATCCGACCAGAGCGAACCGAACCAGAATCATGGAGCAAGTGCAAACTGATGTTCAAGAACTCCACGAAAGGATGGATCGCTTCATGGAGCTCATGCAAGCGGTCGCCAATGGCCAGGATCAACTCAGAACTTTAGTTCAGCCTTTGATTTCCAGGGTTGATAGCAACGGCGTGCTCCATGGTGGGACCGTGCCTACTCCTCCACCAGTTGAAACTCCACAGAATGGTGTCCCCGTGACCGGGGGAAACGGCAGTGCTAATGGCAATGTGATGACCAACATCAGACTCAATACGACGGGCGTCGGTAATGGGAGTCTGGGAGCTAATGTCAATATCGGGCCGGGCAACGGCAATGTAGGCGTTGGGAATCTGTTTGTGCCTCAGCCATGGCTAGAGGATTATCAGGATGATGTGTTCTCTCAGAGAGGTACTGAAGGGGAGCTGAATGCTGAAGCACGGCTTAGATTCAAGGCACTTGAAGATAAAATGAGAGATATCGAGAATCAGAATACCTTGGGCGTTGATATGTCCAAGCTGGGATTAATTGCTGATTTCAAGGTACCTCCTAAGTTCAAGGTACCCGACTTTGAAAAATATAAGGGCACCACTTGCCCTCGTGTCTACCTGAGATCGTATTACAGGAAGATGTCTGCCTATTCTGAGGACGAGAAGTTGTTGATGCACTTCTTCCAAGACAGTCTTTTCGGGCCATCCCTTGAGTGGTACATGGGTCTGGAGCCCACCAGTGTGCGCACATGGAAGGATATTGCTGAAGCATTTGTGCACCACTACCAATACAATAGCGACTTGGCCCCGAATCGAGTTCAGCTGCAGAACCTGTCGCAGAGGAATAATGAAGGGTTTAAGGAATACGCCCAGCGGTGGCGTGAGTTGGAAGCCAGGGTTCAGCCGCCGATGGTTGAACGTGAGCTCGTGCAGATGTTTGTAGCCACCCTCCCAGGGGTTTACTACGAAAATTTAGTCAGCGGTATGTCTGGGAAGTTCTTAGATCTCATTATCATGGGTGAACACGTCGAGAATGGGATCAAGATCGGGAAAATTCAAGGTGAGTCATCCTCAGCTGGAGGAGGCGGAAAGAAACCTTATGCTGGCAAAAGGCGAGAAGGAGAGGCGAGCGCTGTGACCAACGCTCGAAGGAAGGGTAAAGGCCCTCACCAGCAAGTGGCCAGTATAAATATCCCGGCAGCTCCGCAGCAGCAGCAACCGAATCAACAGGGATATAGAAAGTATCAGAATCGGGCATCTTTGGCAAACCGTCACTTCGAGGCACCGCCCATGTCGTATGCGCAACTCTTACAGACTTTGCTTCAGCTACAGTTGATCCAGAAGAGGACGATGGCTCCCTTGACAGGGGCACCTCCGCCAGGGTACAACACCAATGCCACTTGTAATTTCCACTCAGGGGCACCGGGCCACACAATCGAGAACTGCAAAGCCTTCAAGCATAAGGTACAGGACATGGTGGATGCCAAGATCATCAACTTCTCCGATAATGTGCCCAATGTCACGAAGAATCCTATGCCGAATCATAGGGGAGGTGGTGTGAACGCCATTATCGAAGAAGAGAGTGCAGATTTGTTGACTGACGTCAAAGATCTGAAGACGCCGCTTAGCTTCGTTAAAGCTAAGTTGCTGAAAAGAGGGTTCTTTCCAGGTTGCGGAGAGCTATGTATGGACTGTGCCACACGTTCTGATGGATGTGAGCAGTTGGTAGAAGGAATTCAAAGTCTGATGACTGAGGGGATTCTGCAGTTTATCCGGAGGGCTGAAGGTGGATCAGGAGAGGTAGTGCTGAAGCAGGCCGATGAAGTCGCCACCATCACCATCCCTCGCCGGCCAATAACTATTTCTGCGCCCAGACCGCCCACAATTACCATCACCAAAGCTGGGTCGATACCCTTCGAGAGCACTAACGCCGTTCCGTGGCATTATGGAGCTGAAGTCTACTGCAACGGACAGAGGTTGGAGCTAGAACCGTATGGGTCGACTGTGGAGAACCTTGCGGGAATCAGTGGCGGATAAAGCAGTCAGAGCTGATGCGGCCGATAAAGGTAAAGGTAAAGTCGTTGAAGAGGTCCCGTGTGGGGTAGAAAAAGAATTGCTTGTTAAAGATGCCGAGGAGTTTATGCGGTTGATTAAAAAGAGTGACTACAAGGTTGTAGACCATCTCCATCAAACGCCCTCGAAGATTTTCATTCTCAACCTGTTGCTGTGTTCTGAAGCACACCGCAACGCGCTGTTGAAGGTGTTAAACGCCGCATATGTACCGCAAGAAATATCGGTGAATCAGCTAGAAGAGGTTGTAGTCCACGTCAATGCTGGGAATGGGCTAGGATTCACAGACCTGGAGCTGACACCGAAGGGGAGGAATCACAATAGCGCCCTGCACATCTCGATAGAGTGTAGGGGCACGATTATGTCGCACGTGTTAGTGGACACGGGTTCGTCACTTAATGTTCTTCCGAAGAAGGCATTAATGAAGTTGGATACTCGTGGAGTGATCTGCACACCCAGTGATCTGGTTGTGAAAGCGTTCGATGGAACTAAAGGCCACGTTTTCGGGGAGGTGACCCTGCCAATCCAAGTCGGGCCGGAAACGTTCAACGCGGTCTTTTATATTATGGACATCATGCCTGCCTACAGTTGTCTCTTGGGCCGGCCGTGGATCCATGCTGCTGGTGCCGTGACCTCCACGTTGCACCAGAAACTCAAATATGCTGTCGGAGGAAGCATCGTAACCGTTTGTGGCGAGGAAGACATAATGGTGAGCCATTTGTCATCCTTTAAGTATGTTGAAATGGATGGCGAAATCTATGAGACTCTATGCCAAGCGTTCGAAGTTGTCAAAGTGAAGGACGTAGCTCCTGTGGTCACAGAAAAGCAAGAGATGACTCTCTCCTCGTTCAAGGAAGCTCGAGCCGTTGTCCAAGCCGGATCTACCCCAGGTTGGGGGCGAATTTTGGAGATACCCAACAAGCAGTATAAGTTTGGGTTGGGATATTCTCCTGGAGCTGAAGCTTCTTCTTCGTCTAGCAGTGCGTCTCGAGGTAAAGGGCCGATCCAATTTACCAGTGGCAGAGTAATTTTCGAAAGCATCAACGCAGTGTCTGAAGACAGCGGAGATAGCGACTGTGACCTCGACTCTTGGATCCAGCCAAGCAAGCCAGGCGAGAGCCTCACCAACTGGTCCGTCAAGGATATCATCCAGATGACAAGTGAAGAGTAATGATTTACTTTTTCCAATCATTGTACAACCCTATGTCCTACCCGGGGCATAGTGGTTTTATTGTCAGGGCCTTGTTGGATTATGTACATGCATTTTGTTAATAAATCAAAGGCGTTTTCTTCGTATTCAAATATTGTGATCTCTGTTATTCCTGTTTTATATTTGTTTTGAAAAACAATATAATGGCAATGGGGTTTGTGCTAACCTGCACATCCTTGTTTTAAAACTTAACCCTTGTTATTGCAGGATCCATATAACAGATGACATCGACTCTGGACCTTCTATGGCTCACTTCGACTTCGATTTCCCGATCTATCAAGCCGAAGAAGAGATTGATGAAGACGAAGACCTTCCTGAAGAGTTGGCCCGCTTGTTGAAACAAGAGGAGAAAGTTATTCTGCCTCATGAAGAGGAGATTGAGATCGTGAATCTGGGTTCAGAAGAACTCGTCAGAAACGTCAGGATAGGGGCTGCGCTGCAGAGTGATGTCAAGCAGAGATTGGTCGAGATGCTAAGAGAGTATAGTGACGTCTTCGCTTGGTCATACGAAGATATGCCCGGACTTGATACTGACATTATGGTCCACCACTTGCCGCTGCGAGAAGATTGCCCTCCCGTTAAGCAGAAGCTTAGGAGGACGAGACCAGATATGGTCGTTAAGATCAAAGAAGAAGTGCAGAAACAGCTTGATGCTGGCTTCTTAGCGGTCACTACTTACCCCCCGTGGGTCGCCAACATAGTGCATGTACCGAAGAAAGACGGTAAGATACACATGTGCGTCGATTATCGGGATTTGAATAGGGCGAGCCCTAAAGATGATTTCCCGTTGCCTCATATCGATGTGTTGGTCGACAACACAGCCCAGTTCTCCGTGTTTTCGTTCATGGATGGCTTCTCCGGTTACAATCAGATTAAGATGGCGCCGGAGGACATGGAGAAAATGACGTTTATCACGCCTTGGGGAACATTTTGCTATAAGGTAATGCCTTTCGGTCTGAAGAACGCAGGGGCCACTTACCAGCGAGCAATGGTAACTTTGTTTCATGACATGATTCATCATGAGATTGAAGTCTATGTTGATGACATGATTGCGAAGTCCCAAACGGAGGAGGGACATCTGGTCAATTTGCTGAAGCTTTTTGAGAGGCTTAGGAAGTTCAGGTTGAGGCTGAATCCCAACAAATGTACTTTCGGAGTACGGTCCGGAAAGTTACTGGGGTTTATCGTGAGCGAGCGAGGCATCGAGGTTGATCCTGCGAAGATAAAAGCCATACAAGAAACGCCAGTGCCAAAAACAGAAAAAGAAGTTCGTGGTTTCTTGGGCAGAATAAACTACATTGCAAGGTTTATCTCTCAGCTCACGGCCACGTGTGAACCGATGTTCAAGCTTTTAAACAAAGATCAGGCGATTACCTGGAATGAGGATTGCCAGAAGGCATTCGATAAGATAAAGCAATATCTTCAGGAACCTCCAATCTTGATACCCCCAGTGGCTGGACGACCATTAACCATGTACTTGACAGTTCTTGAGAATAGTGTGGGGTGTGTTCTCGGTCAGCACGAAGAGACGGGCAGAAAGGAGCATGCCATTTACTACTTGAGTAAAAAGTTCACAGACTGTGAATATCGCTACTCGATGCTGGAGAAAACGTGTTGTGCACTAGCCTGGGCTGCCAAACGTTTACGACAGTACATGCTCAATCACACCACCATGCTAATTTCGAAGATGGATCCAATCAAGTACGTCTTCGAGAAGCAGGCTCTTTCGGGCAGGATTGCCAGATGGCAAATGGTGTTGACGGAATATGATATTCAGTACGTGTCCCAGAAGGCCATTAAGGGAAGCGTATTGTCTGATTACCTTGCCGAACAGCCGATCGAGGATTACCAGCCGATGAAATTTGAATTCCCTGATGAGGATATTATGTTTCTCAAAGCGAAGGATTGCGATGAGCCGTTGCCCGACGAGGGGCCAGATAGGAAATCCCAGTGGAAATTGATATTCGACGGGGCAATTAATTCTTACGGAAGTGGCATTGGGGTGGTCATCACGACTCCCCACGGATCCCACATCCCGTTCACTGCGAGACTGACGTTTCCAGTCACCAATAACGAGGCGGAGTACGAAGCATGCATTGTGGGTCTAGAGGAGGCAATTGATTTGAGAATCAAGAACCTAGATGTATATGGTGACTCGGCGCTTGTGATCAACCAGATTAAAGGGGAGTGGGAGACTCGCCAATCGAATTTGGTGCCGTACATGAACTATGCCAGAAGGCTACTTCCGTTCTTTGATCGAGTGGAACTCCATCATGTGCCCAGAGCAGAAAATCAGATGGCTGATGCTTTAGCCACGTTGGCTTCAATGTATAAAGTCAATTTTTGGAATGAGGCTCCAAGAATTGTCCTTTCTCGTCTTGATAGACCTCCATTCGTCTTTGCAATCGAGGAAGCCGCTGACGGCAAGCCATGGTTCCATGACATCCAGACTTTCCTTATGACTAAGGAGTATCCTGCGGGTGCGTCAGCCCAGGATAAGAAGACTCTGAGGAGGCTGTCTGGAAATTTTTATCTCAATCCTGATGGAGTTCTGTATAAGAGAAACCACGATCTCGTGCTACTCATATGTGTAGATGAGAAAGAGGCGAGTATGCTCATGGAAGAAGTCCATGAAGGCACATTTGGTATGCACGCCGGCGGGCATGCTATGACGAGAAAGATCCTGAGAGCAGGATATTACTGGCTGACGATGGAATCAGATTACTTTAAATTCGCGAAGAGATGTCATAAATGCCAGATTTATGCTGATAAGGTTCATGTGTCGTCGTGCCCGTTGAATGTCATGTCCTCCCCGTGGCCGTTCTCCATGTGGGGCATCGACATGATAGGCAAGATCTAACGGCCATCGCTTTATTTTAGTAGCTATCGACTACTTCACCAAGTGGGTGAAGGCAGCCTCGTATGCTAATGTGACCAAGCAGGTGGTGGCTAAATTCATAAAGAGGGACATCATCTGTCGTTACGGAATCCCCGAGCGGATCATTACTAATAATGGTTCGAATCTGAATAACAAGATGATGAAGGAGCTGTGCCAGAGTTTTAAGATTGAACACCACAACTCATCTCCTTACCGGCCGAAGATGAATGGCGCCGTTGAAGCGGCCAATAAGAACATAAAGAAGATTGTTCAGAAGATGGTTGTGACCTACAAAGATTGGCACGAGATGTTGCCATTTGCACTGCACGGTTATCGTACGACGGTACGTACGTCAACCGGGGCAACTCCTTTCTCCTTGGTGTACGGTATGGAAGTTGTCCTACCGTTAGAAGTGGAGATCCCTTCTTTGCGAGTGTTGGTTGATGTGAAACTCGATGAGGCATAATGGATTAAGAACCGACTAAACCAACTCAGCCTGATGGACGAGAAGAGGTTAGCATCGATTGCGTTTGGTCGTCTGTACCAAAGCCGAATGAAGAAAGCTTATGATAAGAAGGTGCGTCCTAGAAGCTTTCAGACGGGTGATCTCGTCCTGAAGAAGATTCTTCCTCCACACTCCGATCACCGGGGCAAGTGGACTCCGAATTACGAAGGTTCGTACGTCGTTAGCAAGGTTTTCTCGGGAGGAGCTTTGTTGTTATCCACGATGGATGGTGAGGATTTTGCATCCCCGGTGAACGTGGACGCAGTTAAAAAATACTTTGCTTGAAAGCGACCCGCTGGACAGTAAAAAGAGAGTCCAGGCAAAAAAGGGGCATCCCGGCGAACCATAAAAAAGGAAAAAAGGTTCGGGCAAAAATTAGGGATATAAATTGAAAAAATGTACACCCGCAAAGTCAAAAACCCGGATGGGCGACTTTGGCAAAAAAGGGTATCCCGTTGAACTGAAAACCCGCAAAGGGCGGTTCACGCAAAAGTTAGGGATTTGAAAAAGCAAATGACTGCGTTCCGCGTGTGGACTTTCCTTGTTTAGTGGTTTGGAAGACCTGAGGGCCATTTATCTGAATCAATCTCTTCCGAAGCTGAAACGTCAGAGAAGTATCGAAATCGAGTGGGTCATAGAGGGATCAACTCATGGTGTTCGTCTACGCCTCGTTACCGACATTTGTATATACTGATGTATATTTATGTTTTATTTTTGCGCAGCTTCCTCATTCCAGGAGCTTGCATCTGTTGTAAAACATTTTTACCCATTCAGGGGTCCGTTATCAATAAAATGCATACTATTCAGCAATTCTGTTTGTCTGTTTAGCATTTACCTGTTTTGTTTGCGAAAAAGAACGCCGATGTTTTTGATAAAATGCGCATACATAAACTTACTGGCCTAGGCCACTGATTGTTGAAACAATGAATTACTTGAACATTGTCACGAGATAATAACCTTGATAGGTCCCTTTGAGAAGGGTATCTTGTCTGTTTGTTTGTGTTGTTACAGGTGTAGCATATTCCAGACAGTGCACCGTGCGCATCCCTGAAGCAGGATGATTCCTCCTTCTCCAACAAAGTTCAGCAGCCTCTCCCCGCAGAGTCTGAACACGAGATAGTGAGCATTGATATGTCTCCCCGGGCCGAGAAGATTCTCTCCCCAACCAGATGCGTCCTGAAGGAACGTCATCTCCTCAGCTGAGTCAGGCGCCGAAGCGCGTTTCCATCCCCCATCACCGGGTCACAAGTGCAGGTCTCGTAGGAAACTATTCGTTCACTGAAGTGTGCAGCAACTGATGATGCAAGACTGAAGTCTCCAGCGGAATTGAGATTCCCCACCAGAGTCGTACTCTCCCCCGAAGCCGGATGATTCCTTCTTCTCCAACGGAATTGAGATTCCCCACAGAGTCGTACTCCCCAACGAAGCAAAATGATTTCTCCTTCCTCAGCCGAGTTTGCAGATACCCAAGAGAGCCAAATCCTTGGAAGATGCTCAGGCCATGATTGGTTTTCCCCAGTGGAGTGTTGAATATCTGATGCTGCATTTCCCCACCGGAGTCGTTATCTCCAGAGAAGTAGCCGTGAAGGCCGTGCAGTCATTCCCGCAATTGACATCGCTTTCCATCAGCAGGTCCAGGTTCTCGTAGAGCTTCGTTTCCCTGCAGCAGTCAACTGAAGTTGTTTCCCCCGCGGCAGTCAACTGAAGTTGTGTCCCCTGCGGAGTCCAATTGAGATTGGCGTGACCTTGCTCTCCTCAGCAGGATGATTCCTCTATCTGAGTGGTTCTTTCTCCTTGACAGGAGGATTCTCCCTTCGGCATTTATTTTGCTGACGGGACCGCATCATTGTGCATGACTGCATAGCATTTATCATAAACGCATAGCATTTCCACCGCGTGGAGCATTGCGCCATTGCCGAAGCATATGCATAATAAACATGATCTAGGTTGTTACCGTTCTTGTTTTGCAGGTGTTCCGCCGCAGAATTTGAAGGAAAATTGCGATCTAAACGCAGCGGAAAACAAAAATTTCCTTTAGTGATCCTTACGAATGAGCATGGTCAGTGATAGAATTGTTACCTCTTTGTGGCGATTCAGATCTTTGATGCAGCGATCACAAGCGTTGATGAAGTGCAACGCCTCTACTCAATCCACACGAACAACTTCCGGTCACAGTGCTAGCTGCTTACGAACGGAATAATTTGAGTGAGAAAAGAGAATCAAAAACGAAATTGCATCAAGTGAAAGCTTCATTACAAGGGTTCCTTTTATAGACTCTCTTGTGGGCTGCGGGCTAAAACCCAATTCACATGATCCATAATAATATTATATATTATTATAATAACTATTATTATAATAAATATATTTATTTTATTATTATTTTATAACCATTATAAAATAACAATAATTATTATTATATTATCCGAATTTCTATTTTTCACTTAAGTGCACCGTACCTTACGGTGTTCCTTTTTGATTTCTCTATCTCTCATCAAACTGTCCTTATGTGTGTGACCCTGTAGGATTTCGTAACGTTGGTAATTATATTAAATTATATATTTAACATAATAAACAGTAAGCGGTATCTAGCAACACATCACTGCTACCCAAGTCACGAAAATGTCATGTGATCTGACAAAACCTTTTCCGTGATAATATATGTTTGTACAATTACCCTTTTGCCCCTATGTCTATATTGAACACAAGGCATACACTGTGTCATCCTTGTCCAGTTCAATATTGGGCCCTTAGACATTTCTCCTGTTATGCAGGATTGGCAAATTCCATCTAGGACACTCATGTCCCTCAGCATGCTTCGTGGAGTGCCCATCAACTGTCTTTATGATCATCCAGTTACGGATAATGTTTGATCAGCAATAAAGCACCCGACTCTACATCTAGGGTCCATAGTGGTTTCAGGTCGAAGGGTGGTAATACACCATTATCACCATGAGAATAACTTATGACACTTTGCATAACATACTATGTAGTATTCTCATAGCGGGTCAATCCGGTATAAATATTACTCCTAATATTTATACCTATGTCAAGACTTGATAACTCTTTATCCATGATCCATGAGATGTGATCATCAGTCTATCTTCATAATAGTCTCAATGCTTTTAATGTTATTCCACTTTGCAATAAAGCTTGACTACGGATATTTTAAGAATAATGTCTTTATGTTTAATGGGATCTCATGATTAAGTCACACTTAACATTTCATTAAACAGACTAACTATTCTAGGGACTTTATTATTCTGAAAGACAAACATAATAAAGAAATGCCTTTTATTATTAAACGAATAATCCGATACAAGTACCAAAAAGTATTGGCCTCTAGGGCTTACACCAACAGAATTGATTGCTCAGGATGATTCCTGAAGTTCTCCCCACGAAGTCGCTCGCTCAAGATGATTCTTGAAGCCCCCAGCAAAGTCTTCGGTTCAAGATGATTCTTGAATTCCCCAGCAAGGTCGTTTGCTTAATATGATTCTTAAGATCCCGAGTGCAGTCGCCAGAGTGGTTGCTCAAGTTGATACTTAGAGTCCCCGGCAGAATGTTTGCTCAAGATGATTCCTGAAAACTCCAGCATGGTTATCGGTTCAAGATGATTCTTGAAATCCCCGGCGGAGTTATTTGTCCAAGATGATTCTTGAAGTCCTCAGCAGAGTTGATTCATCCAGAATGATTCCTGGATCCCCGAAGCGGAGTTTCTTGATAGTTCTCCAGAATCCCCAGCGGAGAGGCGTCATCCCCAACAGGTTTCTGAACAGCGAAGTTGAAACTTCCCCTGAAGACTTCATGATTGAAGTCCGACCGTGTTAATGAAGCAGTTCTCTCAGCTGATGCGGAGTGCCTGATGGCAGAGGTTTGGATATTCCCAATTGGTTCATGATTGACCGAGAATTCTATTCCCGATTTGCTGATGAAGTCCGGCTGATGCCCGACAGTTTTCTTTGAATGCCTGATGGCATGATCAACATGATTGTTGACCTGATGAAGTCCGGCTAATGCCCGACAGTTTTCTTTGAATGCCTGATGGCATGATCAACCTGATGGTTGACCTGATGAGTCCCGAGGAATCGTGATGCCTGATGGCATGATCGACCATGTATTACTGGTTGCCGTGTGACCAATTCTCCAGCTAGTTGTCGTGCAGCTATTATTTCAGTTTTCGAAGATTTGTTCCCATCAGAGTACCATGTACTTGTGCAGTTGGCAAATTTCCAGGTTTATCGGTATTCAACCGTCTCGCACCTCGATTGGCTGAGAGTCGTTCGCCTCACCCAGTCAGGTTCAAGCCGTTTGAATAGGGGCAACTGTTGCACCCCAAAATTTGACCAACATTTATGTACCTAGCTTGTGTTCACTAGCATGATCATCTGCTTCTCATTGATATGGGTGCAGTAGATCAAGAGGTATGATTACCCAGCAAGAGCTATACAAGACTTTGAAGCTAGCCAAGAAGGTTATTCAAGTGTTCAAGGGTTGATACCTTTGTCAGAGAAGTTAAGAGATCCTCAGAAAGATTGGTTGAAACCAAGGTTGTGTGCCTCATAACTTGAGAGTTGTGGGAGCCCCTCAGATGATTCTGGGGCTATGAGGATGGACTTGAAGCTTTGAGAGAGCTTATTAGATGTCTTGAAAGCCATCATGAAGCCTAGAAAGGTCATTGTGCAAGTTTAAGAAGACTCAGCCATGAGTGGTGAAATTAGGGTTTGACTGGGTCAACCATAGGTCAACTGATAATTTGGAGAGGGTTGAGACCTAATCCAAGAGCCATGTGATCATGGATTTATGCATTGAGATGCTATAAGGATGATTCCTAGACCAACTCATCATGATTGAGGAGTTTGAGAAGTTTTAAGCTAGGGTTTCTAAGGCTTGACAGTGTAAAATCCCCTAGTTTGATCCCTATCTTCAAGGCAGTTTAGCTCAAGATGTGATTGTCATCTCATCTTACCCACAACATGAATGTTGTAGAGCTTACTCTTAGATTTAATTTGAGTACTAGAAGTCCTTGATAGGATTTGTAGAGCTCAAGTTATGACTTTGACAAGTTACAGGTCATCTGAGGTATGTGAATCTGGGTCCTTGAAAGTCACCAACTTGCATCCAACTTTTGCCCAAGTAGGATGATTCCTATGAACTCTTGGTCAACATGAATGTTGTTCCTCATCTTCTTAGATTTCTAGAGAGTACTAGAAGTCCTTGATAGGATTTGTAGAACTCAACTTATGGCTTTGACAAGTCAAGGGCATTTTGGTCATTTGGATATTATAGGTCATTTCAAGCATAAGGCCATATCTCCTATTTCCAAGCTTCAAATGGAAAAATATTCAACATAAAACTTGTTTAGAATGATGTTTTAAGGCTAGTAGGGAGGTCATGAGATGTTGAAAAGGCTTGTAGCAAAAAGTGATAAAAATGACCTAAAATGGACGTATAAGTTAAATAAGTTGAAATTGGAAATTGGAAATCCCAAGTTACACATTCAAACCATGGCATATAATAGGTCATTTTGACTCTAAAAGACATTCTAAAAACAATGGTTCAGCCACAATTTTGATTTGAAGCCTAGATCATGGGGCTGCTTTGGAAATTGGTTGCTTGCATCTTAAGGCACAAATGCAAAACTTAAGAAAACTCAATGTACAAGCTTGCTAAGGGTTTTAACATGTCATATGTCTCATTTAGGGAGAATTTCAAGCCAAGGAAAGTTGCTGCAAGAGCTATGTCATGAGATGATATGTGAGAAGAAGTGAATTCATAAACTCATGACATGAGAATCCCAATTTCTCATGGGATGGTTCCAGATGGTTCTAGATGATTCTAAACCACTCTATATAATGTATAGAACTTGCTTAGATGCAAGGTTGGTGTAAGGTTGGAGAGAAGAGAGAGTTAGCCATTTCACTTGCTTCCATTGCAAGTTGAAAGCAAAATCCACATTCTGATCCAATTCCATTCATTCTTTCAATCTAAACACATTCCTCTGATCATATTAAAGCTGTGCAGACCAATTTGAGAGCAAAACCATGGAGATTTGAAGAGTTGGCATTTGGATTTTCAAGGTTGCAAGTCATAATCGGTTTTGGAGATTGAAGTTTTCTTGGTCCAATCTTTTGCAAACAGAAGCTTCATCATCATTCAAGGATCGATTCTGAAGAGTTTGAAGGCTTGCAGTGAAGGTTTACACCATCTGTTAATCAAGATTCAACAGGTTAGTAACTTTTCTTCTACACCATGATTTAGGCATAATTAGCAAGAATTGTTAGGCTAGAACGGCTAGAGACCAATAGGAGATGGATTCTGAAGAGTTTGGGATCAATTGGTGAGGTTTCAGTTGGTGTCACCATTTTTGTTTGGACCAAGAACTCGAGTTATGGTGAGCTATAGCTTGAATTAGATGTCAAGAATCAATCAGTGTGAGTTGGTGATTAATCTGAGGTAGTTAATTGCAAGAATTGTTGAAGTTAATGTTTGAGCATATCTTTGATCTTGGATCGGGTTTGGAGATTTAGGATGTTTCAATTGATTTTAAGACCATGGTTAGATTCAACATGAAATTCTGGACAGTTAGGGTTTGGAATTTTGGTTTTTCATGGAGAATTGATGAGGTTCGAGTTTGGTGAAGGATGAGCTTGAAGCTCTGAGTTTCCATGGCTTCACTAAGAACCCTAGCTGGAGGAAGAAGAAGAAGGCATATCCATTGGATCATGTTGGACTCATTGACTGAGGCTTGGATCTCACGGCTGAGATTCAATCTTGTTTGAAGAGGGAAATTCTGAAGACGCCATGAAACGCATCGTTTCATTAAAAGGGGGATTGGGCTGGATTGCTAATCACACCCCACTTTCATGGCCCATTGGTTTTTGTACTATATTTCATTACTTTCTGCACCGTTGCTTTTTCATTTTCTTTATAATTTCTGAAATGATTTTTCTAGTTAATTGGGCCTGGCGCGCCTCACTAATTTTACCCCCATTTCAAGCCCACCTGGAAAATGAACTGAACATACTTGCTATTCACACCAAGGTTTTCATATTTTAATTTCTTTTTCTCCATTTTTCATTAATCTTTGAAAAATCATAATAAATAGGAAATTAATGATTTTTGCATGGGGATTTTTTCTCCCATTTCATGTTCATGTCTAGAAAATTATAAAATCAAAATATTTGTATTTCATGCATTTTTAATATTTTTTGTGTATTTTCTCTTTTAATAGCTTTTTAATTATTTTATGTTGATACATGGTTTTGTAGAAATTTGTTTAGCTAGTTTCCTTCATATTTTTAGACCATTCTTTTTAGGATAGTTAGATTAAGACTTTAGCTCCCCCCTGGATTTATTCCATAATTTTGTGATGAATTTTAGGTTAGTCTTGCTTAGATGATTTTAGGTTGTGTAGAATTAGGTCAATCCTTAACATAGGTCCACAATAACATTAGAACTTTGGGTTTCTAGGTCAAGTTAGACATTGGGGCATATAAGGGTATTAAGGGTAGATATGTAGGATCCCATAGGAATTATATTAGGTTTTAATATAGTAGTATACTATTTTTAGATGATTTTTGTAGTTGATGATTGTTTGTGTTGCCCTTGTGGGCTTGTATTTTTGTTTGCTTTGCTTTGTGGGCTTGGAGAGCTTGGTATTTCTTTGAGGAGCATAGTAGAAGACTTGAAGATTGATTGAGGAGCTTGAGAGCTTGATCTTGTTGGTTTTGTTGTTATTTTAAGGGTTAGGGATTAGGAAGAGTTTAGACCTAGTTAACTTCTTTCTCAAACATGGATGGTATCTTTCACCTCCATTTCTCCCTATGATTCAAAGTCCTTCCATGGTATCCACCTCTCTCCTTTGGAGGGATAAGTGATTGTACCTAGGAAGTAGAAATTTTGAGGGAACCATTCCTTTGATGTTGAACCCTTATAGGTCACCTTTGGTGGTCAATAAGCAGTTTAACACCCTAGCTTATCCAGTAAGTGATTTCCTCTGGTTTGAATATCTTGAGAGATACTGAGCTTGAGTTTGAAGATGAAGACTTCATTGAAGAGTGTGGAAGAGGATGAGTCCTTGAAGCATTGCCATTCCAGCTGAAGCTTGAAGAGCAACAAGAGCAAGTTGATACTTGAAGACCCAATGAAGATGAAGTAAAGATTGAAGGATGAAGTTGATACTTCTAAGTGATTGAGGATTACTCTGAGTAGCTGAAGCTTGCAGGAAGAGAAGACCAAGTTGAGACTGGTAAAGAAAGGAGAGCTTGAAAGCTTGAAGACTAAGTTGATACTTAGGAAGAGGATTCAATTGAGATTGAGGGTAGAGCTGAAGCTTGAAGATCAAAGGAAGTTGATACTTACTTTGAAGCTTGGAGATCCTGAAGGAATCAAGTTGTTACTTGTGGTTATCAGTGAAGCCTGAAGGTGGAGTTGATTAAGAAGCTGAAGCTTGGAGAAGAGAAAATAAGTTGAAACTTATGTTGAAGGGTTGAAACCTGGAAAATCAAATTGATATTTGTCAAGAGTGATTGAAGTCTGAAGACTGAGTTGCTGTTGGAGGAGCTGAAGCTTGGAGAGGAGAGAGGAGTTGATCTGCTTTCTTTTCTGTTTTCTTTTCTGTATTGATGTGTTTTGTTTGACTTGCTTGATGCATTAGAATAAGTTCATATCTAGAATAGGTAGAATCTAGGAGCATGATTGCACTAGAGGTTGAGTTGCTCCCTCTGCTTGTATTGTTACTGTGTGGCTTTGCTTGCGGGTATTCGGTAGATCCCAGCTCCCTTGCCCATGTGGGTTGTTTGCCTGATGGCATTTTATTTCATTTCTTCTGTATGATTGCAGTTTACTGTATTTTGCTTGACAGCATGTTGTTTTATTTTCCTCAGTATGATTACTGTTATTCATTCTGGCTTGAGGTTGAGATGAGCTTGTGGAGGCTGATGCCCCGCACACATTTCCTCCCTCACTTGCATTGCATGCATTTTACTGTTTAAGCTGATGCTTTGTCTGTTTGGTGTATCATTGACATGATCCCTTAGGACTCTCACTTCCTTTGATAAGGAATTGATGATAGAAATTTAGGTTGAAACCTATGCATGACAACTTCTAGGAGTTCCCTGTTCAAACCTTAACCATAGGATGAATCCTTGGCATGACAACAGTAAGACTTGATAGTCTCCCTCCTAGTTGGGCCTGTTCTCTTCTTATCCCAAAACAGTTTAAGATACAGTAATCATGAATGATTTCTTTCGTACGTTACGAGCCTTAAGCTATCTGAGAAAGGGTTGTGGGAGAGTTTCTTTTCCACAATCTGGATGTTTAGTATGGTACCCTTTGGGTGACATGCGACGCATTCACTCTCAGGTCATAGTCTTTAGTGCGATTGAAATTGCAAACACAATAAAAAACACTTCTTCCGTAAAAGACAGGAAATAAAGCGTAGTGTCCCGAACTACGTAAGCTCTGATCTCTCATACCTGTTGAGAGTAAGTAGGCACAGTACTGATGTATTGGCGAGCTACCTCCCCCATAACCCGTCGTAGGTCGAACTACGTTGACTCTGATTTCTCGTTCTCTGATGAGAATACGTAGGCATAAAGCGCGACGCTTTGCCGAGTCAGTTTCTTTTCTGTTTTAAACCAGCCTTGATAGGTAGATAGATAAAACCAACCCGTCCAAGTAAACACAACAAGCGTGGATCCCGTCGAGTACGACGGACGTGAGGGGTGCTAATACCTTCCCCTTGCGTAACCGACTTCCGAACCCAGACAATGGTTGCGACGACCTTGTCTTACCCTTCTTCGTTAGGTTTTTCCGGTCGTTTCCTTTCCCGCTCTGAGGGATAAATAACGAAAGGTGGCGACTCTTCTGTTGTGCCGGCACCTTATTTTCGCGAAAGCGACAATATACACAATTCAACTCCCTCTTTTTCTGTATTTTTCTCACTTTCATAACACGTTTGATTTAACAATTCTAAAGATGTAGAATTGATTATGGAATAATTTTAAGGTGGTTATTTCTTTTAAAGTATAATTGTTTCTATAAAATTGATAACTTGAAGATACAATTTGTAACTTTTAAATTTAAATTTAATTTTTATATTAAAATTTATTGTTAAACTCATTTTTATATAAATATATATGAATATAAAATCAATTATACTAATTTTAATTTTATTAAAATTAATTATATCAAATTCAATATCTATAAAAAGATCAATTATGTCCACGGTCCACCGTGAAACCAATATTTGAAAAACTTTTAGAAAAAACAGTGGAGAAAATCATGATGTGATTTTTTAAAATCCCTATTTTGACATGCTTCAGCAAATCTAAAATCTCACTGAATAAAATTTTTTAAATCCCTATTTTGTCATGTTTCAGCAAATCTTAAATCCCATTGAATAAAATTAATAGAAAACTCCTCCTCTTGCAAGTAGTAAACTATAAAATAATAAACCAATGAGAACCAAAAATCTCAGTAACCGACATAAAGAAACAATAACATGTTTAAAATCAAAGAGATGAATAAAATAATAATTTAATTGTTTTAATACATATTTGGACAGAGTTACGTGTTTGATCAATTCCAAAACTCCACTTAAATAATGAATATAAAACTCCACCTATTATAAGTAAATCATAAAATAGGAAATCAGTTAGAACCAATAATCTCCTCCAAATAAAAATTTAGAATAATAAATAAGAGATAAACATATATGCATTAAATGGTGTACATCCAATCAACTTATATTAGGAAGATATCAGTGAAAATATTTTAAAAATTAAATATTTTTTAAATGACATTCATATAATTAGATATGTTCAAAAAGAATTTACTTCCTAATACATAACTATTAATATTAAAACTTAAAATATTAAAAAAAAATAGTTTAAGGATAATCAGTTTATTTTGTTATTTTCATCCAAAATAAACTCCATCTTGAAGAGAAAAAAAAGACAGTGAGATAAAAGACTTTTAACACTTGTCAGAGTAAAACCAAAACCATCTTCCATTTCCATTTCATCCCAGACAACAAATGTGGCGACGGAGCTTTACAACCACCAGCGCCGCCGCATTAAAGGACAAAAAATGGGATGCGTTGATTATCGGTGGTGGCCATAACGGTCTCACAGCAGCAGCTTACCTCGCACGTGGAGGTCTCTCAGTTGCCGTCCTCGAGCGCCGCCACATTATCGGAGGCGCCGCCGTAACCGAGGAGCTAATTCCAGGTTTCAAGTTTTCCCGTTGCAGTTACCTCCAAAGCCTTCTCCGACCGTCAGTTATCAATGAACTCGATTTGGCAAAACACGGATTGAAGCTTCTGAAGAGAAATCCTTCGTCGTTTACGCCTTGTCTGGATGGACGCTACCTTCTCTTAGGAGCTGATAAGGATCTCAATTACTCTCAGATTTCCAAATTCTCACAAGCTGATGCAGAAGCTTATCCTAAGTCTCTTTCTTTTCTCTATTTTCTGCTATTTTTGTGAATTTTAATCTATCATGCACATGCAGAGACAACACAACACTGGCACTAATACATCAAACTGGTATAATTTGAAAAAATGATAAATTAAATGTAATCACAAGTGTCGGGAAATTGAAGCCACAGAGATTTTAGTTCTTATGTATTTTCACCTTTCTTTCCTTGTCATTGTTCAGATATGAGAGTCAGCTTGAGAAATTCAGTAAATTCATGGATCTAGTTCTGGATTCGTCTCCACCCGAGTCTTTACAGCATAAATCATCTCTTAATGAGCAACTGAAAAATAAATTACAGAATTCAGTATTTTGGGCTAGTTGTTTGAGGCATGCAGCCTCCATGGGGCAAAAAGATATGGTGTAAGTGTTTGTTTCTCTGCTAATTGCTATTGCTGTTAATGCTTATACTGAAGTAGTAACTTGTAATTTCAAATTATGAATTTCAGTAACAAACAATCTACATTATATCTTATTTGGCAGGGAATTTATGGACCTTTTGTTGTCCCCAGCTTCTAAAGTTTTGAATAACTGGTTTGAGGTAATCTTTTTATGATCACTTAAACACTCTAATCTAAAGTTAACTACTCGTTCTCCTTTTCATTTAAAAAATGTGACTATGCCTTTTAAAATAGAATGTATATCTTCTTAACTTTCTTGTGGTTGAACTAAAGTCTATCTGAGTCCTAATATTGGGCTGCCCATAAATAGTGCTGCAAACAGGGTTTAGGGTTTGGGAGGCCTGTTGAGAGCCCTCATTGACTAGATTTATGGGCAAAAGTACCTCTTATGATGACTTGAAGTAGCATTTGAAGCTGAGTTTGACCATTTCGTTCAAGACTCTAATACATTGTTGATTTTCCTATAACTTTCAACTACTAATACTATATTTGCTTAGTGGTGTATTGTTTAGTTTTGTTTGACATTATTTTTTGCAGACAGATGTTCTGAAGGCAACACTTGGAACAGATGCTGTGATAGGATCTACTGTAAGAGCAGTTTTCTCTAGTGTACAAATGCATCATAATTTTTTTTCCAGAATACAATATGCATGAATTTCATCATCTTTCTTTGTACAAGGGTGATATTAATAGTAATATCATCCTACTCAACAACTACGACAACAACCTAGCATTATTCACTAAGTGGGGTTGCCTATATGGATCAAGTTACGTATAATGTTATATCAAAGACATTATGGTGTAATTTGATCCATGCAGCCTATCCCAGTTAGTGGGATAAAGTTTGGTTGTTGTTGTTGGATGCCGAGTAGGATGATAGTACTATTAAAAATTGAATCGACAATGTTTCAACTTTCATAACACATATATATAGTAATTTTAAATATATAATGCAGGCCAGTATCCACACCCCAGGAAGTGGTTATGTTCTGCTACATCATGTAATGGGAGAAACTGATGGAGAGCGTGGAGTTTGGTCGTATGTATCTTTGCTGCTAAGTTGATATTTATAACGTGCATAATGAGAATGCAATAATGTTATTTGCCAAATATATTTTTCCTATACTACCGTAATTTGAAATAAAATTTTAAAGTACTTGCATGTTACATCAATATTGATTCTGGAAATTGAAGCACTGACACTGGTGTATGGCAACTTCACAAAAGACAAGATAACACATTAATGACAAATGAACTCATTTGGTTTTAGAAGGTATGAAGGCACCAATATATTTTTTCCTGGCATTTGTTAAACAAGAAGTTACATTTCATGTTTGAATTTTATTATGAACAATAAACATAGTAGCTCGATTAAGTATTGCAACATCTTCGGCATTGCAAATTACTGGTGGTCTGCTAAAACCTCCACACTGCCCATTTACCCAAATATAGAGTTTTTGCTTTTCTTTTACTTCTTCATTGTTGATTGGAATTTTCCTTCACCTACACTACTTCTCTCCATTTCTTTTGTACATGTATGGTACAAAGAAAAACATACAATACATTACCCGAAAACATTGCATGCATATAAACACGAGTGGACAAGTTCATTCATTTTTTCAAAAAATAATGTCACTGACATTTCTATGTAAAAGAGAATATTCTCAAATAACTTCTGGCCAACGATTTCTTGATTTATAGTTTAGGCATTTAACAATCAACTAGTTATCCTTTGACAATAGCTTTATATTATACTATTCATTCAAAGCGAATCAACTTGATTCACAGCATGCCATGATTCCATGTAGATATGTTGAAGGTGGAATGGGTTCAATATCCAAGGCCATTGCTAGTGCTGCTGTCACAGCTGGAGCACATGTTGTGACAAATGTTGAGGTATGTCATCAAGAATCTCTAGTAGTTTACAAATTTACTCCCAAGTCCCAACAAGTACTAACCAAAAGGTCTAGAGTTCACTGAGAACTAACATAACTTGCTAATTTACTAATAAACTAGTTCTTGCCTTAAAAAAAGGGTCACATTCTGAGTAGTCTCCGATATTTTAGGCTTGGTTCTTAACCTCAACCAGGAAAATAGTAAAAGATATGTCAAGGGTCGTCCAATTTAGGGGTGTGCAAAAGTATTTTTTATTTTGAAAATTTTAAAAAATATATTTTTGAAAATAAAAAATATTTTATACCAAAAATTTAAAAAACAAAATTGAAAATAAAAGAAAAATTTATTCTGAAAAGTTAAAAAAAACAAAAAAATTTGTCTAAGTCTAAACTTTTTTTAAATATTTTTTTCTGAAAATGAAAAAAAAAATTTGAATTTTTTTTTTCAAAAATATAAATAAAAAAATTTTATGGAAAAAATACAATTTTTTTCGAAAATAAATAAAAAAAATTTCTGAATATAATTTATTTTCGAAATAGGAAAATTAATTTTTTTCTTAAAAAAATATTTTGAAAAATATATATATTTTTAAATTAAAAAAAAAAGTTCTGAAATTTTTAAAACTAGTTTCAAGATAGAAAATTGTTTTATAATTGCAAACTGAATATAAATTAGTTTATAAATACAAACCGGTTTTAAACGAATTGAAACTATTTAACGGTTAGTTGCATTTTTATTTAAGTGGTTATTGCAAACTAAACCGAACCATAAATATAGTTTGGTTCAGTGCATTTCATGAATCATGAACACCCCTAAACTCTAACTAATAAACAAAATTTTACAGTGATTTCTTATGAATTTCGACACCATGGATTGTCATTGTGAAACTTGGATATAAATGGTTTGTTATTATTTAGACATTATCGTAAAAAGGACATGACATCATTTATTCCCTGCAGCCGAGCCCACCTACTGGCCAAAGCTTTTGATTGTTGTTGCAGTTGTATCTAGTAGTTGATTATTGAAAAGACTTGATTTCCTAACCAAATAATGAAAAAAAACTTGCAAGTCTTATAAATAGTAATAATTTCAGTTCATCAAAAACAAAAGAGGGATAAGACAATAACTGTTTCTTCGAGAGTAGTTAATAGCGGTACTATCCAGCTATAGCGGAGCAGAGAAGAGACTGACTGCTATGGGAAGAGCCTTAGCGGTGCGGAACACTATAGCGGCTGCTATAGGATAAATAATGATATAGCAGGGCAGAGCAGTTCCCGGCACAGAGCGGTTTCTGGCCCGCTATCCTTTTTCCCCTCTAAAAAAACGAAATTACCCCTTAAATTTACAACGGATAATTTTGGGTTTTTTTAATCAAATTTGAGTTGAGACTCAGCCTTAATCTTTCTTCATAGTCCTTTATGCACTTCAAGAGTCATGTGTGCTTTGATTTATGAATATTTTATGAGTTGAGTCATTTGTTTAATTTTACATTAAATATATGTTTATAATTAAATTATTATATGTAATTTGTCCAAAAAATGTTCAAATAGAGCCACCATCCCGCTTTTGGTGTGGGCTGCTTCGGGCCGCTATCCGGGAATGACTACTCTGGGTTCTTCTCATCTGTGACTTCCACCTACCCACCCTTTTTTTGTTATATTTTCTGCTGAGGCTCTAATCACCTGTGATAACTTTATTTTCTTACAGGTGTCTCAATTGTTGATCAAAAACTCTAGCACTGTCGATGGGGTTAGTGTTTGATTTCACTCAATCATTGGGATTTTTGAAGTGAATCATTACAATTAAAATTTGGAGAGATGGCTTACATATAGGTGATTCTGGCTGATGGTACTGAAGTGCATGCTTCAGTTGTTCTGTCTAATGCAACACCTTATAAAACTTTCGTGGTAAAATTCTCAAACTAGCTGTAAAAAGAAATTTCCCAGGCACCTGTATTTTGTTCTAATTTATAGCATGTTTTTACGAACCAGGAATTAGTGCCCAACAATGTCTTCCCTGATGATTATGTTCGGGCAATTAAGCTCTCTGACTACAGCTCTGTAAGTTAATTTACTAATTTATTTTCCTCAGTTTTTTCCTTTTCTAATACCCTCAATATCTACGTTGTGTCACTTATAATTAAAAACAATAGGTAGGATTATAATATATAGACAGTGCTTATATTTCATTGTCTGCTAATGAGGAAGAATGTCTGGAAATCATCCCTGGAAAATAACATCTCCACCATAAACTTCAATATCAAACAGATGAGAAACCTGGGATAAGGATGGCAAAAACAAGAAGCCTATGCTGGGATAGGTGTAATTTACAAACAATACGAACCTCTAAATATTTCTATCTTTTGGCCGACTACGTATTCATGAAATATGATTAAGTTCGATGCTTGTCATTGACATTTGTGTTCTGTTTCCTATTTGCTGTTTTGCTAAATTTTTGGAAATTGGGACGTGTTCATGTATGTGAACACAAGATAGTTCCTATCAATGAACTACTCTATGGAAAACCTTAGATGGAATACAAAAGGTTCACTCAGAAAATTGTTCACGATCCCTTGGCACTGTTCCTCTGCCTTGTCTTTTATAGTCCGTCTCGTCTTGACCTAATGGGCCCTTCTTTGTGATATTCAGGCCCATTAGGTTTTATCTCTTAGGTCCATTCAATTCGTCTGTACAGGAGCGTGGAGTTGAGCACGCGCAGCTTACGTCATTCTTCCGTACAGGAGCGTGGAGTTTAGCACGCGTAGCATAACTTTTCCATACAGGAGCTTGGAGTTGAGCACATGCGTCTAACGTCATCAAAGTGAAAACTTCGAGCTAGAACGAATGTCCAAATTGAGCTGAACAAATCTAAGAGCTTGAGCTGAGCTAGACCTGCTCGGTGTGGCATGGTCACTCACGCCAGTCTACAGTCCACCGAGCGTCAAGCCTGATAAGGCGTAGACATTTGCTTCTCATCAGATCGGCTTGTGCATGCCCGTTCCACAGTCCACTAATCGTCAAGCCTGATAAGGCGTAGACGTTTGCTTCCCATTAGATCAGATTGTGCATGCCAGTCCACGATCCACCAAGTGTCAGACCTGATAGGGCATAGACGTTTGCTTCTCATTAGATAGGCTTGTGCATGCCAGTCCACAGTCCACCAAGCGTCAGGCCTGATAAGGTGTTGACGTTTGCTTCTCATCAGATCTGCTTGTGCATGCCAGTCCAGGACATTATTTGAGAGCATCTCATTTCCCCCCATTAATTGGTTAATATCTTGTGAAACAGGCCACCACGAAAATAAATGTAGCAGTTGATAAATTGCCTCAATTTCAGTGTTGCAAATCAAATCATTCTCATGCTGGCCCCGAGCATGTTGGCACTATTCATATTGGTTCAGAGAGGTATGCTCACTGGATTCATGCTAGCTAATTGTTAGAACATTTTTTATAGCATTGTTCTACATGGGCAGTTGCTAGCTTGCTTATTTTCCAAACATGTCAGTTTTTCTTTGCCCTTGAATTTATTTATTAATATTTAGCATGGAGGAGATTCATTCTGCATCTCATGACGCGGTGAATGGAATACCATCAAGAAGACCAGTCATTGAAATGACAATTCCTTCCATATTGGACAAAACTATGTCTCCACCAGGTACTTGAAACTTCACATTTAAGAATGTTCTGATATGTTCTGTTTATGAAAGGGAATTTAGTTACTTTGCTTTCAATGCATTTGCAACATTTGCTCTGATTTATCGTTTGACATTGTTGAAACCATTTCCTCTGATTTATCTTTTACATTGTTGAAATGGCTTTGTTTATCTTCCAAGTTCCATTAAATTTCATTAGGAGAATGGTAACAAATTCCCTTGGGGCATTGGTTAAGCTATCAAAAGAGGTAAGTTTGTATACGAAAATGTTGATTTATTATATTGACAAGTGTTTGACTTTCCTAATCATATAAATCACTAAATGGTAAATGTCCCGAAAAAAACCAACGAGTAATTAACAATCCCGTTACACAGAAAAAAGTTATTATCATGGCTTTTTTGGACAAATCATATAATCCTACAATTTCATTGACTAATAAGGTTATCAAATGAATTGAAATAACAATTGATATAAGGGAAAACGATATATGAGTTAATATATGCTCTAAAGTTGATAATATCATATATATCATGAAAATAAAAATATCTATAATGAAAATAAAAAAGGTATGAATACTCGGAATAGAAATAGGGAATTCATTATAGGACTTATGATATGATTATTTGAAAATTTTTCAAATAAAATATAGGATGCCATGCCGCTACTCGGACTCAAACCGAGATGCTCTAGCACTGCTTCCTAAGAGCAGCGTGTCTACCAATTTCACCATAGCGGCTTACTCGAAATCATAATAACCCATTATTTAGTCAATCGTCGAGATTGAATAAAGTAAAGTTCGATATTTATTGAGTACATTTCTAAACATTTATTATATAAATTGAGAATAAAAAGTAATTTTATTGAACAGATCTGAATAGAGAAATATATGATATATGGAATCATTTTTTTTATTTAAGTAAAAGAACGTTTTGATTTCTCTATTCAGATCTGTTTTTTTTTTTCAATTTTGACGTATTCTCAAGACACTTTTTTCTTTTACGTATTTCTTAGTCAACGCCCTTAAAGCACTCGTTAGCTAGCCCCATTTCATCAACTAGCAACACGGCTTCCTTTTCGTCACTCACCTTGTTAATCTATTTGTCAATGCCCTTTCATGATCTTTGACACAAGTTTATAGCATATAGTTGATGAAATTTATTTTCTTCACAGGTATGCATGTGATAAACCTGTTTGTGCAGTATACACCCTACAAACCATTGGATGGGGACTGGCAAGATCATGACTATAGAGTAAGTTTGTTTTGGATGTACTAGTTGCATTACTTTTTCTTCTGTTATGCATATTTCCGTGTCAAAATTTGTTTCGTTCTTCCTTGATCATGCATTTTGTTTACACGTATATGTTTGATGCAAAAATTACATGTTGAATGTTTTATATTAAAGGTGCTTCATTTTATCTCATGCTCAGGAATCATTTGCACAAAAATGCTTTAAATTGATTGATGAATATGCACCTGGTTTCAGCACATCAGTCATTGGTTATGACATGCTGACTCCACCAGATCTTGAAAGAGAATTCGGTTTGACAGGTAACAAAGCCATTCCCTCAGTATGAATTGATGTTCTACTAGAAAGCCCTGGTGACTTGATTGGTTACTTCGACAGGAGGGAATATATTTCATGGTGCTATGGGTTTGGATGCTCTTTTCCTCATGCGACCTGCAAAAGGATGGTAAAATAAATTGAAGTGACTTGTGTTTGAATCTGTTTCCATTTTTGGCATATATGATATAGTTGATGATTTGTTTTGTTTTGTTTATTGATTTGGGATTTTAGGTCAAACTATAAAACACCACTTAAAGGCTTATACTTATGTGGAAGTGGCGCACACCCCGGCGGTGGAGTTATGGGAGCACCCGGACGCAATGCTGCTCATTCAGTTCTTCAGGATGTTAGGAAAATATGATTGGTAATTTTTGCTCTTAGCCCAAGTTGTTGATGCTTACAAATTGTATGGAAAGATGTTTTTCAGTGAAATTAATAATTATATGCCAGTGCTATCTCACTAGATCTTGCAATGAATTGGATAGAAGGATCACGGAATCGGTATACCAAATGATATTAACAATTGCACACGTTTGCAGATGTCGCAGCATTGTGTTTTAGAAAACTTGAACCTGTATTACCAAACTTAGAAAACTTAGTGTTTGAAAGCTTGTCCTAATGTGTCCGAGTGAGTAACACTGTAAAAGCATAAGGATTTTCTCACAAGGTTTTATGGGATAGTCGCACGATAAAAAATAACTTTTTAAATCTGTTTTTTTAAAGAAAATATTTCTAAAAATGTCTTGAAGTCGTGTCAAATAATTTCGGATGATTTGGGAGCTGTCAAAAATGTTTTGGACAAATTTTTGGTCTTGTCAATCAATTGACACTTCACTCAATTAATTGGGATAGCGCAAATATGCACCATAAACGTTTAGGATAACATCTTAATGAGTGGTAATGACTATAGGTCTTTTCTTGTCTTTTAAAATAAATCAAATGATTATTTTAGGCTAATCAATTGATTTGTTCATGTGCTAATTGATCGTGTCATCAATATTGACAAAAATAAATTCTTTTATTATCAATTTCTAGTTTATAAATAGAGGTTTTTTTCCTCGTATTTTCACACAAAAAAAACGTGAGCTCGTCAACATTGTTATCCAAAATGGGTTGCGGTTGTTTCATCAACACTGTTGAATAAATCCAGATTCTCTTTAGACAATTTGAAAAACTTTTTAGATCCTGTAAACGAAATCAGAGATTTTAAGAAGCGCAGAAGTAAAATACAAAAACACGAGAGCTTAGAAGCATCTTAATAAATCAAGTCATATGAAATGGTACATGAAGTTACAATGAGATTGATTGCTTCTAATGCAGGCCACTTAAAAGTCAATCAAAGGCGTTTTAAGCGAGGAGATTTAAAAACATATTACTTAGATGTTCTTAACAATTCATAATTGACTTCATGATGATTCCTTAAAATTGATACACCATAGACCTAAACTTAAACATAAATTCCTATAAGCACAATATTGGAAGAAATAGATAAAAGCTGTTGTATATTTATTCCTCAGGCAAAGGCTGGTTCATATAAAATTAATGAGAATACAATTAATACACTTAATTCTCTCCTTAATGGAGAATAAAAGAAAATAAATGAAAATAAACAGAAACAATTAAATAGTGAAATAAATTATTTTTCAACACCCCCATAAGTTGGTGCGTAGATATCTATCAAATGCTCAAAGGTAGGTCTTGCCAAACTTTTGGTCAGGATATCCGCAGTTTGCTGACTTGAAGTCACGAAAGGTAGACATATGATTCCAACATCTAACTTTTCCTTTATGAAGTGTCGATCAATCTCAATATACTTGGTTTTGTCATGTTGAACTGGATTATGAGCTATGCTAATAGCAACTTTACTGTCAGAGATCTAAACTCGACTTCTGCACTACTCCTTGATACAACTCCTTGTTTCTTGCTTATCCATGTCACAAGATTACCTCAAACATAGGTACAGTATTCAGAGATTGATCTTCTATCTGTGACTGAACCTGCCCAATCAGCATCGGTGAAGATAAACACATTCCTTTCACTAGTCTTCTTAAAAAATAATCATTTTCTAGGATTTCCCTTCAATTATCTCAGTATCCTATAGATTGTCTCAAGTTGTTCCTTAAAAGGAGAATGCATAAAATGGCTCATTACACTGACTAAGAAAGCAATATCAGGTCAAGTGTGTGACAAACAAATCAGTTTCCCAACCAATCTCTGATATCTTTCAGTATCAACAAGAACATTACCTTCTTCTCAAAGTTTAACATCAGGATCCATAGGGGTATCTGTAGGACGACATGCACTCATTCCTGATTCTTTCAATAAGTCTAGAATGTATTTTTGCTGTGAAACCACAATACCATTTTTTGACCGAGTAACCTCCATGCCTAGAAAATATCTCGTGAATCCCAAGTCCTTGATTTTAAAGTCTACTGTCAATTTCTCTTTTACCCTTGTCATTTCCATTATATCGTCTATAGTAAGGATAATATCATCAACATAAACAATCAGGACAACAACTTTCCTTGGAGAATTTTGTGAACAGGGTGTGGTCAGTCTGTCCTTGGATGTACCCTTGATTCTTCATGGAATGAGTGAATTTTCACACCAATCTCTGAGGGATTGCTTTAATCCATACAAAGACTTATTTAGTTTGTATATATTTGATCCAAATTTGTTTTCAAAATCAGGAGGAATGTCCATATATACTTCTTCTTCTAGATCACCATTAAGAAAAGCATTATTAACATCTAACTGATGTATGGGTCAATCCAGGTTAGCAACAAGAGATAAAATAATTCTTACAATGTTCAATTTTGCAACAGGAGCAAATGTCTCAAATTAGTTGTTAAGTGCAAATTTTGACTTAAATTGAACCATTTTTCTTGACATTTTTCAACTCAATTCTCATGTTTTAATGGATTTATTTCTTTTTCTTGTGTGATTCTTCTATTATATTGCAAATACCTTTGGATTCTTTGATGTATGTGTTATTATACAGGATATATGCATAAAACGTCAATGATTAAGACAGAAATAATTGGACAAGGAAGCCAAAGAAATGAAGAGGAATCAACATGTTCGTTGAGCGAGTACCAGAGAGGTGAAGGAAAATGATCATTGTGCGAGGTTCTGGTGAAGTCCCAGCGAACCATCATAGATTAGAAGCAGTAGGAAAAGGGTCCAAAGTTTGCTAGCCGAAGTTGTAGTGAAACAGTTCGTTGTGCGAAGAAGTGCTCGTACTACAAACTCAGATATTTTCCAAGGGCGATTTAACTATTCATGAGGCACTTGAAGTGCCCAAATATGGTCTTCACTGGGTGAAGAGGGTGTTCGCTAGGCGAACATGACAAATTTTGTAATAACTATTTAAGTATTTTTCTCACCTTTTAGAACATAACTTGTACTTTTCATAATAAAACTTTATCTATCTTCATTCCAAACATATTCTAGAGAGTGAAACACAAACCCTAAGAGGGAGAAGGTAAGAGATTTGATCCCTTGTTAGGTTTGGATGTAATCTTTTGATACCTTATGTATTTCATCTAATATATGTTTTGCGATCTAGTTTTGATTCAATATTGATGTTGTCTTTGATTTCTTATTTGTGGGTCTTGACAAAACCTTTTTCAAATCTTAGATCTTAGATATTCATCTATCATTGAGCAAACTTTTGACAAGGTCTTGTAAGTTGATATTCACTTGTAACTTTTATTTTATCGTGTTGATTAGTAACATGAGTAGCATGAGTAGGATTTATACGGTATTGTGAGGATGAATGATAATAGAGATGAAGAATTATGTTCACTTACATTTAGAAAATTATTTGAATGTATGTAAAAAGGGTTTAGTTTATGTAAGTATTCTGATCATGGCGTTTTATATGAATCAATTATGAAGCTGATATGGATGTCATCTTTGTTTACCTGTTTATCTTTGATTTGGACCGTTGTAGAAATATACTCTTTAGATTTGGATCTAGGATGATTATTTGTTAGGTTCTAGACTCTAGACATAGATTTAGGATTAATATTTGCTTGAGTATCAGTTCTTATTGCTCTGTGTTGTTGAGTTACGTGAGACATCACAGATGAGACAATACAGTTGTTCTCTCGATGTTGCGTTAGACATAACCTCTGATGTGGTTGATATGTGAGAATATCAGACGAATGACTGATTTATGTTTAATTGATTAGAAGAATGCATGTGTTATCAATTGATGAGATCCAATCCCAACAAAGCTTCATTTATATTTTAAGTCTTTACTTTATATTTTTCGTCTTTAACTTTTCAACTTTTACCTATTGTATCCTTGATCTATTAACAAGTTTTCACAATAAGCTTAGAAATATAGAGACCATTGAACAACGTTCTTTCCCTCACGCCGATCCCTATGGAGACGATATAACTCCCAGAGTGTATCCTTCAAAATATAAGTTTTTGCTTCTTGCCGCTTTACTGTAGTTCGAACAAAAAGACACCATTGCTGGAGATTGGTGTTTAGATATTGAGTGTATTGCAATAGTTTCTATGTTTTTGAGCTTTGTACAGTTGTTTATATTGTATATATACTTGTTCTCTTTTAAGTTTTCTTAAGTGTTGTTTAGGGAGAAATGATGAGAACTTCTTCTAGATTGATTGCTATTTGCATGAAAGTATCTAATAAATATTCTTCTAAGTTTGGATCGTGATGGTAGGATATTGAGTGTGTAAATGCAAACAAGGTCAATTGTACCGCTTTATAGAATGTTAGAATGATTTAAGAATTTTGTGCTTTGTGCAAATGTGTATTCTTGTTTCTTGTTGCAATTTGTTTGAATGCTTGTTTCACTTAGGACCATAATCCATAAATTGTAAGAAACCTCCATTGTTTACTATATGCTAGAATGGCTGATAACTTTATTTAATTTGTTTGATTCACGCTTTATCTTTTGATTATTTTGATTAGGTGGAAGCAATAGAAATGATCAAGATGTTTGTTTATATTGAGCAAAATCGTATCCAAAAGTAACTTACCCGTGAGTAGTGAGAATTTGCTAACCCCTTTGAGCTTAATAGTTTAGATCCTAGTTTAGTGATGAACTTGGTATTTGTACATATTTTGAAAGATAGTTCATCATTGAATTGTGTAGGATTTAAAAAAAAAACTTGAACCTTTGAAATTATGCTAAATCATTTTCCTTGCCTCAAAAAGCAAGGAACATTCACTTATGGTTTAGTTAAAAACCAAGTTGGATAGAATGAAAAGAAAAATGGTAGGTTGCTAAAAATTTTGAAAAATTTCAAGCATGCATTGAAAAAAGTGTGAATATGAATGTGAAAAACAAAAGAAAAAGAATGCTTGTTTGAAAGAAAAAAATAGAGAATGAAATAACTGTGCAAAAGGATGTTTGAGAAGGTTTGCAATAGAGGAAACAAAGTGGCGAATGAAGTTGGGATGTGTAAATACAATGTATAATGGATGTTTCTTTTGCATCGGCAATTTCGATTCAATGGCCTTTAGAAATGACCATTTGTTGTAAACCCGATCAAGCTACAACCTTAAAAGCCGTTAGTAATCTTTTTGCTTCCATATTTTTATTTTTGATTGTTAGATGAATGTATGAATTAGATTGTTATTAGCATTATTTGTCAGGTGAGTGAAATTGCCCTACAGTTGCAAACGTGTTAATTTCTTCATTCTTATTTTGAAGGAGAGCGTTAGAGTGATTCAAGTATGAGAATTTAGTTTTTATTTGAAACATTTCATGATATTTGTTTAAAAACTAAATTCTTTGTCATTGTTCGACTCTATTGAGTGGTGTACATTGCTTGTGCGTGTTCTCATGTTTAACCAAATCCTCTTATTTAAACAAATCTCTCTTGTTTGAATTTGAACCATCACCCCTTTCTTGGTTGAATCTTATTCTTGAGCAAATCCTCTGGTTTGAGAAAATTTCTCTTATTTTCATGAGGGGTGATCAGTGCATATTTATGCACATTCTCTTACATTTTTACTTAGGCATTTCTTTATTTTATTTTGTTTATTATTATATTTTATTATGTTTTCTTATTTTTATTTTATTTTTGGTTTAATTTAATTATCGCAACTATTTTTTAGCTTTAGCAGTCTGCACGGAAACGATCATAACTGGAGTTCCGGGAATCCGTTTGAGGTGTTCTAAAAATTGCCGAAAAGCTAAGAGAGAGAGCTACGACTTTCGTGTTGGATTCGAAGTCAGATTCGGAGCTCAAAATTCCAGAATTTCGTTTCAAGTTATAGCATTAGAATTCTGTTTTAGTTTTGATCTTGTTTTGGGTCTGGGTTATGTTTTTGACCCAGTTGGGTTATGAACTGAATCTATTGTTTTATTTTGAGGGGAAACCTAGTTTACAGGATCCTATTCACTATTCACGAAAATTTTTGTTGGAACTTTGTATGAATTATGGAGAACTAATTCCTTCGGATTAATCTGCTGTAATCGGTTCCCGCCAACACTTTGAGGTTCTTTTAATTTCCAATAAAATCTATTTCCTTTCAATTCTTCTCTATGATATTTTGTTTGCTTAATTCGATTTATCTTAGGGATGATTGATTTATTTCGATGATTGCATGTTCTTATACTTTAATCGCGGTTGCTTAATCCGCGTATATTTCTCGTGTTTGCTTAATTCACGGTTACTATTTTATCTGTTTACTTAATTCAGAAATTAGGAACGTGTATCGTATAATATCAATTGCGCTTGTTGATTGTTATTATAATCGGAAAGAGGATAGAATCCGCTTAGGAATTGGGAATTATTAGGATCGATGATAAGTTGGGAAACGAAAACAATAGATTAGTCGTTTCAACTCATTACTACAATCACTTTTTCTAATCAGTTATTTTTAGTTTATTTTATCTTAATCAAAACCCCCCATATTTCGTTACTGTATTTGATTATTCCTACAAGAATCCTTGCGATACGACTCGAGTCACTGTCGCTATATTACCTTTTCTTACAACAAACTCGTTTTTGATCCGCGAGCGACCGCAGACCAAATTGGCGCCGTTGCCAGGGATTCTTGTCGTTATTAATCAATTTTAGAGTCATAGGGTTAGTTAGTATCCTCGAGTCTAGACCTTAGTTTCCTCGCGGTTTCGTCCAATTCGTGTTTTACAGTCCAAATTGTAAAAAAATCTGTTTTTGGAAAAATTGTGTCCGATCGTAAAACTGTTTTACCTACGAGAAGCAGAAAAATCATTTTTTCTATTTTTAATGAATTTTTTACTGTTTTTATAGAGTAAAAAAAAATCGAAAAAATTCTCATAATTGTTATTTTGCTTAATTAGTTTAATTCTGGTGTTATTTTATTTTTTTGAAATTTAATTAATTGTTTTCCATCATTGTGTTTGAGTCTGAGTCTGAGTCTGACTATCTGCATAACTTGTTTGCTTCGGATACTGAACTTGATTTTGAAATGGCTGATAATAGAACCTTAAGACAATTATTTGCCCCTGATGTAAATTATAATAGCTTGTGTATTGAATATGATGATGTTGTTGTTCCTTTCGAATCGGAATCTGGTTTAATACACTTGTTGTCAAGGTTTAATGGACTTGCAGGTGAGGATCCGAATAAGCATATGAATGAATTCCAAATTATGTGCTCTACACCTTCTGAACCTTCACTAGAGGACCTTGTCAAGCAAATGGCTATAAATGATCTTCAGTTTCAGCAACAAACAAATTCAAGTCTTCAAGCTTTGCAGACACAGATTGAACAGCTTGCCACTATAGTGAATGCCATGCAGCAAGCTCAAGATTCAAACCAACCATCTGCCCAAACAGTAGTGAATCCAAAAGAGTTTCCTTCTAATTTAGTTGATGATACTTATTCTGAATTGTATTTTGATTTTCCATCATTAGCAGATTTTGATAATACTTACTCTTGTGATTCATGTACCGACACTAACATTTGCTCTGTTTGTGCTGAGATTAATGCTGCCGTACAGGGTGATGTTTTTCATGCTGATGAAGTTGTTTATGAAGCTAAAACTCTTAACATCACGACTTCCCCAACCTCACCATCCATTGAACAACCTCCCCCCTTGGAGCTTAAACCAATTCATACCAATCTGAATTATGCTTATTCAGATATGGATAAAAAACTTTCAGTTATAATTTCTTCTAACCTTGATTTTGATGAAGATAATAAACCTTTACAGGTTTTGAAGAAACATAAGAAGGGAATTTGATGGACCTCGATGGAAGTGGGAAGAAAAGCAGTGAAGCAACCCCTTAACCCATTGATCTCTGATGTGGAAAACGATATCAAATTCACGTGCTCATTCGACACTTTTATTTATCGAAGATTCTTATTTGATCCTGGAATAAAAGGTGAAGACACTAATACAAATTTCAAGGGCGATGGATGCTATCCAAAGTTACTCCCCACTTTGGAAGAGGAGACTGCAGGAAATCTCTCTTTGGGAAATGATGCATATGTGATCACTTATCCACCTTGACTCGTCGGGTGTGTTCTTTCCTTTCCCTCACTCTTATTTTATATTTATGTCCTTTCATTGAGGATAATGCTTGTTTTAAGTCTGGGGGAGGGAAACTTTTGCTTTATATTTTGTTTTGTTTTGTTTTCAGTTATAATAATAAAAATATAAAAAAATTTGCATCTTTTTGAAAGTTCTGGGCTATAGTCTAATTTGGGATTAGTTTGCAGAGACTTAGGAACAGTTTATAAGATCGATATCGTTTTAACACCTTGAGTCTACCAAATATGAAAGTCGAGTTAGATACTTGTTATGACATAGTTTTGAGTTCTCGTCCTCTAATAGCTTTTAAATAGTTTATCTAGTAGTCAGCACCATCTAGAAATCACATGCTTAGTAGTTGAGCTGATGCAAATAAGTGAATGATCATGTGCTTAATAAGAAGAAGAAAAAAAAAAGAAGAAAAAGAGAAAGACAAAAAGTGAAAAAGAAAAAAAGAAAAGACAAAAAAATGTTTAATTCCAAATTGTTGAGAAAAAAAAAGGATCATAGTCACTAACAAGCTCAGTTACCATGTGTGTGAATAGATAAAGGACTTAATGTGATTGCACTAGAATGAAAGAGAGCAAAAAAAAGAGGATGAGTAAGTTAGACTTAGGCATAACGACATGATTTGGATTGGTTTGTATAGGAGGGAGTCTTATGACCGCACAATTGTGGATTAGTATTCCTACGATATCCTTAGTGTGTAAGATTAGTACCTATCGATGCAAACTTAAGCGATGAAGACTTGTAGCCTGGAATGAGTAACTATTGATGTGTGTGTGCTTCCCTTGTTTTGTTTTAATTTTGCTCGGAGTGCAAAAGTTCAAGTCCAGGGGAATTTGATCAGTGCATATTTATGCACATTCTCCTACTTTTTACTTAGGCATTTCTTTATTTTATTTTGTTTATTATTATATTTCATTATGTTTTCTTATTTTATTTAATTTTTGGTTTAATTTAATTATCGCAACTATTTTTCAGCTTTAGCAGTCTGCACGGAAACGATCATAACTGGAGTTCCGGGAATCCGTTTGAGGCGTTCTAAAAATCACCGGAAAGCTAAGAAAGAGAGCTACGACTTTCATGTTGGAGTCAAAGTCAGATTCGGAGCTCAAAATTCCAGAATTTCGTTTCAAGTTACAACATTAGAATTCTGTTTTAGTTTTGATCTTGTTTTGGGCTTGGGTTATGTTTTTGACCCAGTTGGGTTATGAACTGAATCCATTGTTTTATTTTGAGGGGAAATCTCGTTTACAGGATCCTATTCACTATTCACAAAATTTTTTTTTAGAACTTTGTATGAATTATGGAGAACTAATTCCTTCGGATTAATCTGCTATAATCGGTTCCCGCCAACACTTTGAGGTTCTTTTAATTTCCAATAAAATCTATTTCCTTTCAATTCTTCTCTATGATATTTTGTTTGCTTAATTCGATTTATCTTAGGGATGATTGATTTATTTCAATGATTGCATATTCTTATACTTTAATCGCGGTTGCTTAATCCGCGTATGTTTCTCATGTTTGCTTAATTCACGGTTACTATTTTATCTGTTTGCTTAATTCAGAAATTAGGAACGTGTATCGTATAATATCAATTGCGCTTGTTGATTGTTATTATAATCGGAAAGAGGATAGAATCCTCTTAGGAATTGAGAATTATTAGGATCGATGATAAGTTGGGAAACGAAAACAGTAGATTAGCCGTTTCAACTCATTACAACAATCACTTTTTTTAATCACTTATTTTTAGTTTATTTTATCTTAATCAAAACCCCCCATATTTCGTTATTGTATTTGATTATTCCTACAAGAATCCTTGCGATACGACTCGAGTCACTGTCGCTATATTACCTTTTCTTACAACAAACTCGTTTTTGATCCGCGAGCGACTGCGGACCAAGGGGCATACTTTGTTTGAGGACAAGCAAAAATCTAGTTGGAGAGAGTTTGTTAAGTGCAAATTTTGACTTAAAATGAACTATCTTTCTTGAAACTTTTCAACTCATTTCTCATGTTTTTATAGATTCAATTCTTGTTCTTGTGCGATTTCTCAATTATATTGCAAATACCTTTGGCTTATTTGATGTGTGTGCTATTGTGCAGAATTTAGGTATAAAACATCAAAGTGTAAGACACAAAGAGTGGACAAGGAAGCCAAAGAAATGAATAGGAATCAGCATGTTCGTTGTGTGAACACCAGCGAGCAGCAAGCGAATGTTCGCTGGGCGAACTCATGGTGAAGCCCTAACGAACCATCTCAGACTGAAGATAGTAGCTAAAGGATCCTAAGTTCGTTGTGCAAACTTGTAGCAAGGCAGTTCGCAATCCAAAGAATTGCCCGCACAATGAACTTCAGATGTTTCTCAAGGGCGATTTAACTGTTCAGAGGTACTTCAGGTGCCTAAAAGTGTGTTTGTTGGGCGAAGAAAGCGTTCGAAATGCGAACATGGCAGATTTTGTAAATACTATACAAATATTTTTCTCACTTTTTAGAAGCATAGAATATATTTTGGGGATCAGAACTTTATTTGTCTTCATTCCAAGCATATTCTAGATAGAGAAACACAAATCAAAGCAACTCGAGCTTGATCTTTGAGTAAAAGTTTTGATTTCTTGTTGGGTTTGGATGTAATCTTTTGATACCTTATCTATTTCATCTAATTTATGTATTGTGAACTAGTTTTGATTCTCTATTGATGTTGTCTTTGATTTCTTATTTATGGGTCTTGACAAAATCTTTTTCAAATCTTTGACCTAAGATTCTTATCTATCAACGAGCAAATTTTTGACATAGTCTTGTAAGTTGATATTCAATAGTATCACTTTTGTTTGATTGTGTTGATTAGTAGTATGAGTAACATAAGTAGGATCAATACGGTAAAGACTGCGATAACGCTTGACAAACGGTATTGTAAGGATGCGTGATAATAGGAATGAAGAACTATGTTCACATACATTTGACAAATTATTTGAATACATGTAAAAATGGTTAATCATGTGTACATATTCTGATCATGGCGTTATATATGAATCAAATCATTAATTTGATATGAATGTTATTTGACTGTTAGATATAAACTGTAGACATAAATTTAGGTTTAACGTTCACGTGAGTATTAGTTCTTAATGCTCAGTGTTGGTTTGGTTGCATGAGATATCACAGATGAAACAATGTGGTTAGCCTCTTGACTTTGTATTTGACATAACCTCTATTGTGGGTGATACATGTTAATATTATACGAAAGTTTGAGTTGTGTATAACATGATTAGAAGAATGCATGTGTTACCAATTGACGAGATCCAATCCTAAGGATCTGTTTATATTTCAGTCTTTACTTTATATTTTTCTCCTTTATATTTTCAGCTTTTATCTATTGTACCTTAACTATTTTAACCAACTTTTTCACAATAATCTTAGAAATATAGAGACCTTTGAACGACGCTCTTTCCCTCTCTTCGATCCCTGTGGAGATGATATAATTCTCGGAGGGAATTCTTCCAAATCTAAAGTTTTGCTTCTTGCCGCTTTACTGCATTTCGAACAACCACTAGTCTCCCTTATACTCAATCTTTAGAGGAGGGTCCATAATCAAAGGAAAAAGACTAAGGATGAAGAAGGTGAACATTTGCCAGATAATTTCAACAATCATTGATATTACGATATGTTAGTCAAGTAATATTCAGTTTTGTTGAATGATGAACACACACACACACACACACAAGAATCAATCAAATTTCTGATGAGTGACTCTTGGTTCTTGATTTTTATTTAGAGCTTGATCAATTCTCAACAAGATTGATCAAATCATTCTCGAATTCACACAATCACAACAACCAAATTACACAAAATAATTTGGTTGCATGAGATATTAGTTCTTAATGCTCTGTGTTGGTTTGGTTGCATGAGATATCACAGATGAAACAATGCGGTTGGCCTCTTGACTTTATATTAGACATAACCTCTATTGTGGGTGATACATGTTAATAAAATACAAAAGTTTGAGTTGTGTATAACATGACTAGAAGAATGCATGTGTTACCAATTGACGAGATCCAATCCTAAGGATCTGTTTATATTTCAATCTTTACTTTATATTTTTCACCTTTATATTTTCAGCTTTTATCTATTGTACCTTAACTATTTTAACCAACTTTTTCACAATAAGCTTAGAAATGTAGAGACCTTTGAACGACGTTCTTTGTAACACCCCAAATCTAAACTTGCGGATAACAGAAAAAACAACAATTCATATGCAAACAAAGCGCAGCAGCGCAAACATTGACTGCATGACGGTCGTCATGAGCCTGTGACGGTCGTCACACGGGAAAAATCCCTCATATTAGAGATGTTACACTTCAACCTGATAGACAACAATTATTATGCAACAACTTGCAAATATCATACGTAGCACGAAATTAGATGAACAATCACCAATGTATTACTTAACCATTTAATCATAAAACAACTCGTCATTACTTCCGGTGGAAGTTCGATAAAGTATAAAACATGTTCTCTTAAAACAATTTAATAAAAACATCGTAACAAGTGCAATCAACAATAACATCGACTAAAATAATAACAGCAATCGTCCATCCCCCCAATAGTGCTACGTATCAGAACGACCAACGACACCTTAACGGGAACTACGCTCTATTCCTGACTACCTGCAAATTACCATCAGAGGAGGTAACATACAACGGAAAAGGGTGAGATATCAATAATATAACATAAAGCATGATAGAAAACATGTCGGAAACTCATCACAGCATTATAGGTTTCGAAATCATAAACATCATCGACAATAACTGCGAGTAATCCATATCTCACATAAACAACATTAACATACAACTAGCGTAATTATGCGACTTCATGCGACTCAACTATGCACATGCATGTGGTACCATTTAGGAGCCAACACTCTAAAACTCGGGACAGGGCCAACACCCCGAACCCATCTAGGAACCAACACTCCAAAACTCGGGACAGGGCCAACACCCCGAACCCATCTAGGAGCCAACACTCCAAATAACGCCAATACAGGCACAACCGTCGCCAATCCAGGCCAAATGCTATGTGTTGCACCCTAATTTTTGACCTTAAGATCCCACCTCCTTGCTGTTGAAATCACTATAGTTCAACTGTCATACCCTAAATTTTACCCTCAGATTTAGTCGATTCATGCTGCATAACATCTCATTTTTCACATCCGCTAACTATTAATAGGTTATGTAGTGCGTTTTGTTTGCAGGAAGTATACCAGGGGGCATTTTAGTCTTTTCACGTTGGTTCTGCCAGATTTTGAAGAAGTTGAAAATTAGCACCATCGTGTCTGAGGCAATTGTCTATCATGTGGTTATTAAGGAATTGGTTCGCGTTGATTGGTGTCGAAGAGGTTGTCAGAAATATCATTGGACTCGGGGCCATTCATTGTCTGGTTTTTTTTTGAAGTATTTTAAGCAGTTATTTTGGATTCAAAGTAAAGCGGATACTATTTTGAGAAAGCGGGAATTTAGTTGGAGTTTGTCCGGGTTTAATCGATAAATGGTCAAAGGGTACACAAATAAGGGATTTCATCCATATTATTGTCCAAAACCAAGGGAAATGTAACCAAAAGCAACACAAGCAATAACAAGGATTATAGTATTATGTTTCGACGGTTCAGACGAAGTGTCATCATCACCACACGACCCTCTCAGCGGCATCGACCCGGCAATATCCATTATGAAAGAAGAAGAGGAAATAAGTGAATTCCAACTGATAACCAAACTGAACGAAACAAGTCCACAAAAAAAACCATATCAGTTCAGAATGTGAGTGAATCCACAAACTCTCGAAACAGGCATCGGCTCAGCAATTGGATATCCACACCATGAACAAGGGATTCCAATCCACATCTGCAAAGGAAAACAATCCAAATCAATCCAACTTATCCAGATAAAATCCGTATCTCAATCAAATCCAATCAGGCAAGTCCATAAAGGGAAAGTTCAAATCATATCAGAAAATCCACGAAAAGGCAAATCCGGAAGAGGAAATTTCCAATCAGATCCAAATCAGTAAAAGAACCCCAATCAAATCGAGATAGCATCAGGTTCCAAAAACGCCATAAAATCATATCAAATCTCCGCGAAAATATGACGGAAATCCATGAAGCACAAAGGCCCATTCGAAAATCAAAAAAGATATAAAAGGAACAGATACGACCTGATGAGGGGGGCCGAAAAAAATCACTGAGTAGAAACCCTAACGAAACTCATCCGCGGCCGAAAAACAAAGCCAACAAGCCTCAGAGGAACAATCTCGTCACCGTCACCACCGTGAAGACCGCCTTCTCCATCCGGCGGGCAATCAACCTCCGGACTCCGTTCACCTCATCATTGGCCTGTAAATCGTCGAGAACATCCACGAGAACGTAAACCCCGCGTATTTCTCACGTGTTTGTTGTTTTTTTTCCAGAAAAGATGAAGGGATCGAGAGAGATGAAGAGCGGACAAAGCAAACAAGAGGAAACGAGAAACAAATGGCGCCGCCGGTTACACGATGAGAGTTTCCAAACCCTAATCAATTGATTACTTTAGTTGCAATGGGTTGGGTCCGGGGTGATGACCGGCCCAATTCCCTTTTATCTTCTTTATTTATTTTACAATTTTATTCATTATCTTTTAATTTTTATAATTTTTAAATCTTATTAAAACTTTTTAAAAAAAGAAATAAAATAAAACTTTTTTAATTAAATTAAACTTTTTTTTGATAAATAGGTAAAACCTTTTTTACTAAATAAATTAAAACTCTTTTTTAAATTAAAACCATTATTCCTTTTGCAAATTTAACTTAGTTTCTTTTTAAAAAAATTTCTATTAAGAGCTTGTATATAAATATCACAAATAAACAATAAAAGTCTAAAAAAAAAATCTCACAACTTCTCTGACTACTGTCTTGCTTCGGCTTACTAACCACGTCATTTGTTTTGCAGCTTAGTCATGTTACCGTCGATTTATTTTCGTGTGTTTTATTCAAATTTTCATTATAACTGCTTCTCATTTGTAACCTCGCGAACCAACAATCGCGTTTACATTTCCGCTTTTACTTTCCGTTGTTTGTATGATTTAAATTTCTCGCATCCTTTCACTAATATTCCGTCACATTGCACACATCCGAAGGTTAGGTCTAACTGTTTGGCCGCCGCGCCGATAATCCTCAAACCCTCAAAACTACAAAGTTCAAACCCTAATTTTCACCAATGTCTCGCTGCAGACAAAATTACAAAATTACCCCCAGCATTAGGTCAAAGAGCCACCGCACTCATTTTAGGGTTTCCCGCTGTGGAATCCCTAATTTAACCCTATTTCAACTTAGCAATTTTCAACGTAGAAATTGGAGTTCCCGCACTCCGCATAAGCGTGTCCTTAAGGTGCGTTTATTCCCCTTGAAACCTTGACCACAGTCAAGATGTTTCTAACCTCCCTTGTGAGGGGAACTACAGATACTCTGATTCCATTCCCATCAGGATATGCAGACACAAGATGCGACGTCTTGGCGAGTATACTTAGGACTAACCCTTTAGGTCATCCTCTTTACTTTTAACCCTTAACTTTAACCTTAAGCAGATAACCTTAGCAATAAACAACATAAAAAAACAAGAGGTTCCTGTAGAGTACTACAGAAACTTAGGATGCTAATACCTTCCCTAAGTTTAACCAACCCTCGAACCTTAAATCTCTCCCCGCATTGTGTTTACAATGCAAAATAGGTTTTCCTTCCTTTAACCTTTCCTTCGGATAAATCAAAGCCGGTTGCAAAATGAATTAAAGATTCAAACTAATCAATAGTTTGGGATCCGATTTTCACCGCGACAGAAATGGCGACTTCACTGGGGACCTCTTCTGTGGGTTTCCCTAACTTGTTTTTTTTATGCTTGTTTATTATAGTTGCTTAATTGCTTATTTTTGTATTTGTTTTATTGCTTGTTGGGCTATTACCTTTGAGTGGTGAGACAAAGTCCTACACCCGGACTTGAGATAAGTTATGATAGGGTGGTGATATATTCGACGAGGCTTATAGGGAGTGAGTCCCAACTAAGTTGACTCGAGAATCCCGCTTAGTTGAGACCCTTTTGAAAATGGTTCGGTTGAACGGGTTTAGTCGTGAAAACTTTTACTATTCTCAATTGGAGTCCATGATACTAAGGACCGTAGTTACCTTTAACCCCACTTTGGCCTTTATTAGGATGTAGTGCGAGGCTATGAGGGAGTAAGTCCCGAAATAGTGCTACGCGATGCTACACCCAAAAAAAGTTCTCTTGAGAATATTATTAACCCCCGAGTTAGTTGGGAAGTCGATAATATCCGAAAGATGGGCTAATGACTTTGGGAACCTCTTTAGAACCCGGTTCTACAGGTACAATCAACCTTTAGTCCTTATCCTTTGGGAATGGGTATACCCTTTGCTCCATGACCGTCGCAAACTTAGGGCACCCTTTGTTTGTGTATCCTTGTCTATCTATGTTTGTTGCATTCATAAAGCATCATTCTGCATTGGTTTCATGGGATTCCTAGTTTAGTTATAAACATTACAGAAACCAATAGGTATTGTAAAAGAAAATATTTTGGGAAATATTCTTTTAAGGGTCCCCAACTTGGGTGGCCTAAGGAAGTAGGAGTAAAGAAAACTCTGTAACGTTTATGAAAATTTGAGTTCCATGAAACCTTTCGTTTCTGCATTCTGCATTTTTGCATCCATCATTCAGCATTTCACATATGCATGAATCTCTCCTTTTCTGTGGCTCATCCGGTCTTCCGTCTTTGTCTGTCAGTTGACACCTCGCCCATCTGACCAAGCTTGAAGTATTACTAAAGGACAGTAAAGAGGACGAAGATATGGATCGCATGACTAGCTTCAGAGTAAGGTCCAAACCAACATTTCACCGTCCCTCCGACGACTTTGTGCCAACGCAACTTCAGCCCATGCGAGACAACCTGTTTGCTGACTTTCAGAATGTTCATGCTGAGAAGGAAATGGACGATCCTAGACTTATAGCATTCGAAAATGAATTTCGTGACTTCAAGGAACGATGGAAAATGATGAAGAGGAACCGTGCACCTGATTTCTATGCTCACGACCGGCGCCTAGTTCCAAACCTAGTTGTCCCTCCGGGATTCCAAATGCCCGCCTTCGAAGTGTACAGAGGTACGATTTGTCCAAGGTATCATTTGATGATGTTTTGTCAGAAGATGACTGCTTACCTTGGGAACGACAAACTAATGATCCACTGCTTTCAAGAAAGTTTGTGTGGAGCACCGTTAACATGGTATATGAAGCTGCAAAGGAACCACATTCAGTCTTGGGAAGACTTAGCTGTTGCTTTTGTGAGGCAATACCATCACAACTTGGGTATAGCCCCAGACAATAAAGATGACAGTGGACCTTCCAGAGAATTCATAGCTCTGGTACCCCATCCTCAACATCAGTATGCAATGCCCACTCAGCGTGAACAACAACCATCTCCTAGGCAGAGGTTGGCCTCTCCAGATCAACCACAGAATCGACGATTCCGAAAAAGGTATCAAAGGATGACTCCAGATACTCCAAGAGAAGTAATTCATCGGTTTGATCCCATCCCTGTGAAGTATGCTGACTTGTTCCCAGCTCTGATTCAAAGAGGTCATATCCAGACAAGAGCTCCACCTAAGGTACCTAAGAAGTTTCCATACTGGTACAAAGCCAACAGATTTTGCCTGTATCATCGAGGTGCTCCGGGGCACGACATTGAGAGTTGTTACGGTATGAAAGCAGACGTTCAAAGTTTGGTCAAATGCGGAATCTTATCCTTTGAGGGTCCCGTCCCTTATGTGCGAGATAGCCCCATATCTCAACAGGGTTTGTCCTCCCCGGGCACAATTCAAGGTCGTCAATGCCGCGTCTGAAAGCTGCGCACCAGACATTTCCGCATGTCTCTCCAGTCTGCATGAAAGTACAATAAAGATCCTAGAAAGGACTCTCTAAAGAAGTTTTTACTTTGTCCATTTTTCTTTTTTCCTGGGTTGAGAGCATATTTGGTGTGTAAGAACTTTCTATTTTGATTAAGTAATGCAATAAATGTTTGTCTTGAAGAAATCCATTCGTTTTCACTCAAAATTGTTTTTCAAATAATTTATAATGCCGACTTTACCTGATCTCTTGCTTTGACAGAGAATTGGGAGGAGGATGACGAATAAAAACGCAAAGATCTCTCGTTGTATGCTTTTAAATGAAACTCTGCTGATGATGTAAGGCATTGTTTCAAAACCTAAACACTGGAGATATAAGGAAGATAATCCCTCTTTAACCCCTTTGAGCCTTGAAGTAGGAGTTTTCTTTTCCAAATAAAAAACCCTCAATTGTAACCTGGGGCAGGGTAGTTTTCAGTTAAGCTGATTAAGCGCCCAAACTCTCAAAAAGGAGGAGTGAACCTTCGAGAATCCATTCTATCCATCCCTAACATATTAGGAGGCTAGAAGTCAAAAATACACAAACGAATATCCCTCAACTATCCAAAGAGTGGGGCAGTCACAATCCTTTCAAAAATGCCAAAATGACTTATAGTCACACGACTTGTTCAAAAAATAAAAAAATAATGGAAAAAGAAAAGTCCACCAAGTCAAAACCTATGAAGGAGACTAGGAGAAATTGAGACAGCCCGCTGGACTTCAAAGTCAAATTCAAAAGACTTCGTCCAGGCAAAAGTTAGGCAAAAACAAAGGATCACAAAGAAATATCCTTAGTAAAGAACAAAGTCGTGTGATCAAACACTAAAAGAAAATAGGTGAGTGACTGCCATGTCCAAAGCCTCGATTGAGTTCTTGACCATATCGAAACCCTCTTGAGAGATGAGTGCTTGTATCAAGTTTAGCTGAATGTAGGATTGGAGAACCTCACGAAGAATGGGTGGGTACAAATAAACTTTGAGCCTTTATCCTTTGTTTCTTAAACCGTGAACCAAGCCACGATACAACATTTAAAAGACCTAATTGAAGTAGGGTTTATTTTGAAAGCATACTCGACGAGATGAATTTTCCTGACTCCTATGAGCTATGCTCAATATGATGTTGGCTTTATAAATTAAATGTGTATCCTAACTAGTGATTCAGTCGCAAGTTATTGTGATATCTTTTTCAAAAAAAAGAAGAAGAAAAAACTTCAAGACAAACATATATGTTGCGTTAACAGTTTCAGGATTAACATTTCATGCGTGTTAATTTTGTCTGATATATTAGAAAGTTTACATATAGACCTCAATGATGAAACTTGAAGACCATGTTGGACAGGGGCAAGTAGTTTCTAAGTTGTCTACTAATGCAAGCCTGACTTTCCCAGAAATAAGTTTTGAAGACACAGTTATACATAACGCCGTCAATCTGGGCTAGTTACGTCGAGATTCGACAATCTCTCCAAGAGTTTGAGAATAGTGGGGCAATTGAACTCCCTCTTCTCTGTAAAATCCTTTTGGGACGACTTTTTTCTTCTTCTCATAAAGCATGTACTCTGGGGCATTTGAGAAGTGAGAAGCACATCACCCACTCACAACACCTATTGTCCAAAATGGCGACTATTACAGAACTACTTGGTTTCCACAACATTCTTCATGTCCCTGGTGAATTTTACTTCAGATGGCCATGATTCCTCTGATGGATCTCTATTTTGAGCGGTGATGATAAATACAAGAAACCCCCAGTAGAGGACCTGTCTGTTTCTCCAGTGATTTGCTCAAACTTCGCCTTTCCGAATGAAGTGAACGTTATCTCCCTCCTCAGTAAATCTTTTACAACCACAGCTTTCCCCAGTAAGGTGGATGTTTATTTCATCCCCCACGAAGTTTCGACTCCGATATATTCAAGAGGAATTCTGAAGTCCTGAAGCAGGAGTGTGATCCTGTATCTAGTTCTCCATTTATTCCCAACGGTGCTTCTATCTTCAAGGATTGGTCGAGATGTTTATCTCGAGATGATTATTTCATCTCCGTCACCTCTTTCCGTCTGTTTTGTCAGCATAGGCATACACATAACATATAAGTAGACAGCATGTCATATACATTTGTTTGCATCCTTTGTGTTCTGTCGCTTTGGCCGTAGTTATCCCTAGGTGTTGGGTACGTCTTATCCTTTCAATTAGATTTGTCGACCTAGGCAAAAAAACAATGTTTCATTCTTCCCCATGGAGTTCAATCCTCATGGAAGACGGTTATTTTAGTACAATTCCACTTGAGTTCACACCTCAATGGTCGAGTCTTATTTGACAGTTTCTCTTCAGATATTCCCTGAATTGAATTTCGGTCTTTTGGCAATTACATCATGGACGTCTCCAACCTTTGAACATGGATTAAGTGTGCATTTATTTTGCACCCTATCCCCTAAGAAGAGTATTCATGAAGACAGACATCTCTTCAGCAACATCTACATCTATCTCTTTATTTGAGACAACGAACAACAGTTTCTACAAGACAGATCATTCACCCTCCGTGGGGTCCCTCAACATTATTGATCCAGCAGAGAAGATAATTACAGACATCTCTCTTCATTTGAGAGTTCACATGTTTTACAACAACAAAGGTATTCCCCAGTGAGTTCATCACACAAATTAACTTCCGTCAAATGGCATCTCCCCAGAGATTACAATTCAACCGACTCACATATCTTCCGAAGATCCCCGGTGAAGCTACATCTACATTTACAATCACATCTACAGGGTTCTACAACGAACCACATCTACAGGGTTCTACAACGAACTGCATCTACAGGGTTCTACAACGAACTGCATCTACAGGGTTCTACAACGAACTACATCTACAGGATTCTACAACGAACTACATCTACAGGGTTCTACAACGAACTGCATCTACAGGGTTCTACAACGAACTGCATCTACAGGGTTCTACAACGAACTACATCTACAGGGTTCTACAACGAACTACATCTACAGGGTTCTACAACGTACTACATCTACAGGGTTCTACAACGAACCACATCTACAGGGTTCTACAACGAACTACATTTACAGTCTACAACGACGTCCACAATCTACAAAATCTACAACCCCCTATGAAGGTGCTCTCACGAGTTTTCATCATTTCGGGAAGGGACCAAGACCAGCTCATAGCATCCAGACTATGACGCAAGGGGAAGTTCTACATCAAGAAACTGAGACCAGCTCATAGCATCCAGACTATGACGCAAGGGGAAGTTCTACGTCAAGAAACCGAGACCAGCTCATAGCATCCAGACTATGACGCAAGGGGAAGTTCTACATCAAGAAACTGAGACCAGCTCATAGCATCCAGACTATGACGCAAGGGGAAGTTCTACATCAAGAAACCGAGACCAGCTCATAGCATCCAGACTATGACGCAAGGGGAAGTTTTACAACCACATTCACAACGACAACGACATCTACACCTACAGACTACAACAATTCTACCACCTACAAAATTTTGACATTTCGGGCAAAGACCGAGACTAGCTCATGGTACCCTTATCATGACACTAGGAGAAGTTAGGCATTTTACTATTTCAAGTTGAGTTCCAAAAGAAAAAGATGTACAAAAAAAAAACAAAAAAAAAAAAACAAACAAACAAAACAAAACTGAATTATTGATTCGATCAGAGAATTCGCTTTGGATGTTACAGTCATCTGGATCGCTCCGTGGTGATAATAAGTTATCCTTCGATTACTAGTTTCTCACCTGCTGCTAAAACGCCATATTCTGGGCGTATGTGCCGCTGTTACATTTTGGAGATTTCCCATTGATGGTCGTATCCTGTCCCCGCGGAGTCCCGCTTCGTTGATTCTGTTACTCCTTTGTTTCTCGCATGTCGTGTCTAGTTTTCTCCCATGTGACGCCTTAAATCCATAGGACCCTCTTTGTTTTGCATTTCATATCATTGCATATCATTTGCATTCGGTGGCTTCTTATGGCCAAAAATTCGTACAATGTTTGTATTTAAGTCCTTCCTATCTCGTCGAGACGGAGATTTCAATCTCCGTATCTCCGAATAGAAGTAACTTAAATAGGGGCATCTGTTGCACCCTAATTTTTGACCTTAAGATCCCACCTCCTTGCTGTTGAAATCACTATAGTTCAAATGTCATACCCTAAATTTTACCCTCAGATTTAGTCGATTCATGCTGCATAACATCTCATTTTTCGCATCCGCTAACTATTAACAGGTTATGTAGTGCGTTTTGTTTGCAGGAAGTATACCAGGGGGCATTTTAGTCTTTTCACGTTGCTTCTGCCAGATTTTGAAGAAGTTGAAAATTAGCACCATCGTGTCTGAGGCAATTGTCTATCATGTGGTTATTAAGGAATTGGTTCGCGTTGATTGGTGTCGAAGAGGTTGTCAGAAATATCATTGGACTCGGGGCCATTCATTGTCTGGTTTTTTTTTTGAAGTATTTTAAGCAGTTATTTTGGATTCAAAGTAAAGCGGATACTATTTTGAGAAAGCGGGAATTTAGTTGGAGTTTGTCCGGGTTTAATCGATAAATGGTCAAAGGGTACACAAATAAGGGATTTCATCCATATTATTGTCCAAAACCAAGGGAAATGTAACCAAAAGCAACACAAGCAATAACAAGGATTATAGTATTATGTTTCGACGGTTCAGACGAAGTGTCATCATCACCACACGACCCTCTCAGCGGCATCGACCCGGCAATATCCATTATGAAAGAAGAAGAGGAAATAAGTGAATTCCAACTGATAACCAAACTGAACGAAACAAGTTCACAAAAAAAACCATATCAGTTCAGAATGTGAGTGAATCCACAAACTCTCGAAACAGGCATCGGCTCAGCAATTGGATATCCACACCATGAACAAGGGATTCCAATCCACATCTGCAAAGGAAAACAATCCAAATCAATCCAACTTATCCAGATAAAATCCGTATCTCAATCAAATCCAATCAGGCAAGTCCATAAAGGGAAAGTTCAAATCATATCAGAAAATCCACGAAAAGGCAAATCCGGAAGAGGAAATTTCCAATCAGATCCAAATCAGTAAAAGAACCCCAATCAAATCGAGATAGCATCAGGTTCCAAAAACGCCATAAAATCATATCAAATCTCCGCAAAAATATGACGGAAATCCATGAAGCACAAAGGCCCATTCGAAAATCAAAAAAGATATAAAAGGAACAGATACGACCTGATGAGGGGGGCCGAAAAAAATCACTGAGTAGAAACCCTAACGAAACTCATCCGCGGCCGAAAAACAAAGCTAACAAGCCTCAGAGGAACAATCTCGTCACCGTCACCACCGTGAAGACCGCCTTCTCCATCCGACGGGCAATCAACCTCCGGACTCCGTTCACCTCATCATTGGCATGTAAATCGTCGAGAACATCCACGAGAACGTAAGCCCCGCGTATTTCTCACGTGTTTGTTGTTTTTTTTCCAGAAAAGATGAAGGGATCGAGAGAGATGAAGAGCGGACAAAGCAAACAAGAGGAAACGAGAAACAAATGGCGCCGCCGGTTACACGATGAGGGTTTCCAAACCCTAATCAATTGATTACTTTAGTTGCAATGGGTTGGGTCCGGGGTGATGACCGACCCAATTCCCTTTTATCTTCTTTATTCATTTTACAATTTTATTCATTATCTTTTAATTTTTATAATTTTTAAATCTTATTAAAACTTTTTAAAAAAAGAAATAAAATAAAACTTTTTTAATTAAATTAAACTTTTTTTGATAAATAGGTAAAACCTTTTTTACTAAATAAATTAAAACTCTTTTTTAAATTAAAACCATTATTCCTTTTGCAAATTTAACTTAGTTTCTTTTTAAAAAAATTTCTATTAAGAGCTTATATATAAATATCACAAATAAACAATAAAAGTTTAAAACAAAAAATCTCACAACTTCTCTGACTGCTGTCTTGCTTCGGCTTACTAACCACGTCATTTGTTTTGCAGCTTAGTCATGTTACCGTCGATTTATTTTCGTGTGTTTTATTCAAATTTTCATTATAACTGCTTCTCATTTGTAACCTCGCGAACCAACAATCGCGTTTACATTTCCGCTTTTACTTTCCGTTGTTTGTATGATTTAAATTTCTCGCATCCTTTCACTAATATTCCGTCACATTGCACACATCCGAAGGTTAGGTCTAACTGTTTGGCCGCCGCGCCGATAATCCTCAAACCCCAAAACTACAAAGTTCAAACCCTAATTTTCACCAATGTCTCGCTGCAGACAAAATTACAAAATTACCCCCAGCATTTGGTCAAAGAGCCACCGCACTCATTTTAGGGTTTCCCGCCGTGGAATCCCTAATTTAACCCTATTTCAACTTAGCAATTTTCAACGTAGAAATTGGAGTTCCCGCACTCCGCATAAGCGTGTCCTTAAGGTGCGTTTATTCCCCTTGAAACCTTGACCACAGTCAAGATGTTTCTAACCTCCCTTGTGAGGGGAACTACAGATACTCTGATTCCATTCCCGTCAGGATATGTAGGCACAAGATGCGACGTCTTGGCGAGTATACTTAGGACTAACCCTTTAGGTCCTCCTCTTTACTTTTAACCCTTAACTTTAACCTTAAGCAGATAACCTTAGCAATAAACAACATAAAAAAACAAGAGGTTCCTGTAGAGTACTACAGAAACTTAGGATGCTAATACCTTCCCTAAGTTTAACCAACCCCCGAACCTTAAATCTCTCCCCGCATTGTGTTTACAATGCAAAATAGGTTTTCCTTCCTTTAACCTTTCCTTCGGATAAATCAAATCCGGTTGCAAAATGAATTAAAGATTCAAACTAATCAATAGTTTGGGATCCGATTTTCACCGCGACACTATGCCATGAAATGCATCTATTATGGACTACAACACAACTATAGCAACCATATAACAGGGCATTACGCCTACAACCAGAATATCCATAACCGAGCATCATAACATCATACCACTCATACAACCATCACTTTCTACCCGTTCACATACGGGACAATGGCAACATAATTTCAACATTTACGACTGTTCATGTAAAGGAACATTACAACATCGTACCAACAAATAGGAACTCAAAGTATTCATCCAAAACGGCTATTCCTATACAGGTATAACATCAACATCAGTTCAACAATTAATCTTTAACATCTTATCATAATAACAACATTACTGCATCTTCTTACATAATTAATTACAAATCAATCACAACCAGGTAACTGTCCTTTTTGGCCAATTAGGGAAACCATTAAAGCGTTGTACGAATAACCGTATAGCATATTCGTTCTACGTATTTGCCCATAAGGGAAACCTTAGAGCATCGCACTAATAACTACATAACACATTCTTTCCTACATAGAAATCTGGTCCCATTAGGGAAACCTTTTCCTTAACATTTATCGATTACCGAAAACTATACCTATGACTCGATCCCTACATGAATTTGATCATGCTCCTGATTATAGAATTGAACCCCACCCTTACCTTAGAATTGAGGTCAATTCCACACTCTCCGGTTCCGCTTCCGCTCTACGGTGACTTTTTTGCAGAAATCCTCCAAATTCGCCGGTGGTTGATTCTTTGCTCTCAACTTTCCTCAGTGCGTAACTTCTCTTTCCAGTCTTTTCTTTCCCCAAATGGTGTAATTGAGGGTAAAAGAGTCTATGGGAATATATTTTTTCTACCCCCTCTCAGCCACGTCCAAATTCTGCATTTAACTGAATTTCGTTACTATGACGGTCGTGGCAGGTCCATGACGAGCGTCACGGTCGTGACAGTCGTGGCAAGTCCATGACGGTCATCATATCAGAAGAATTCAATTTTTTTCAATTTTTTTCTAGATAGAACATCTCTTTAGCTTTCCAACGCTTCGAACGGGGGTCAAATCTAACTTACGGATCAAGAGATATGATTTTTCGAAGTTTCCTAAAACTGCTACGGAATTTTACACTTTTTCCCGACAATTCGACCGATTCAATTTCCTTCCTTCGATCCAAACACATACTCAACTACGACTACGGTGCAACGAGACATAACAAAGTCATAATTGAATTTAATCAAAATAAAACGAGTGTTACAACTCTCCCCTACTTACAAGAATTTCGTCCTCGAAATTACCTTAATCAAACAGCTCGGGATAAGACTCCCGCATTTTGCTCTCTAGTTCCCACGTCGAGCTTTCGCCAGCAGCTCCCAGTCAGACCACTTTCACCAAAGCAATCTCTTTACCTCATAACATCTTCACCTCCGATCATCAATTCTCACAAGCTTCGTCTCCACAGTAAGATTCTCACGTACTTGCACATCGTCCATGGGAATGACATGCGATGGATCTGAAATATACTTGCGGAGCTGTGACACATGAAATACATCGTGTAGATTCGACAAATTTGGCGGCAACGCCACTCGATATGCCACCTTTCCAACTTTGTCCAATATCTGATACGGACCAATGAAACGAGGAGTAAGCTTCTTAGATTTCAAAGCTCTACCAACACCGGTCACAGGCGTGACTCTTAAAAATACATGATCTCCAGCTTCAAATTCTAAATCCTTCCTGCGCTTATCATGATAACTTTTCTGCCTACTCTGTGAAACTTTCATCTTTTCTCGAATTAACTTCACCTTCTCGGTAGTTTATCTAACAATCTCCGGTCCGAGTACCACACTCTCTCCCGACTCATACCAACACAACGGAGTCCTACACCGCCGACCATACAAAACTTCGAATGGTGCCATTCCGATACTAGAGTGATAACTGTTATTATAAGTAAACTCTATCAACAGAAGGTATGTATCCCACGAACCACCTTCCTCAAGTACACATGCTCTCAGCAAATCTTCTAAAGACTAAATATTCCGTTCAGTCTGACCATCTGTTTGAGGATGGTATGCTGAACTCAACCTCAACTTAGAACCCAAAGCCTCTTACAGACTCTTCCAAAACTCAGAAGTAAACCGCGGATCTCTATCCGACACAATACACAACGGAACACCATGCAACTTAACAACCACTCTAACATAAATCTCTGCCAACTTCGATACTGGAAAAGTGATGTTAATAGGAAGAAAGTGAGCTGACTTTGTAAGCCTATCAACAATCACCCAAATAGAATCACATCCTCTCAAAGTGTTCGGCAAACCAGTTACAAAGTCCATTGAAATGCTCTCCCATTTTCATTCTGGAATTTCTAACGGTTGCATCAACCCAGCAGGTTTCTGATGCTCAACTTTCGACTTCTGACAAGTCAAACACGCATACACAAAGCGTGCTACATCACGCTTCATACCAGGCCACCAAAACAGATTCTTCAAATCATTATACATTTTCGTCGCTCCTGGATGAATACTCAACTTACTTCTGTGACTCTCTTCCAGAATTGCTTTCTTCATATCTGCATTATTAAGAATGCAAATATGACCACGAAATCTCAACACTCCTTGCGCATCCAACTGATAATCATTATCTTCCGCATGATCTACTCCAGGCATTAAATCCACCAATTTCACATCCAATTTCTGAGCTTCTCTAATGCTGTCCAGAAAATCATTATTAATCTTTAACATGCCCAACTTTACACTCTTCGGTGTTACTTCACAAACTAAACTCAGATCTCTGAATTGCTCAATCAACTCTAATTCTTTAGCCATCATTGCTGACACATGCAAAGTCTTGCGGCTTAAGGCATCAGCTACAACATTAGCTTTTCCCGGGTGGTAATGTAACCCAAAATCATAATCCTTTAACAACTCTAGCCACCTTCGTTGCCTCATGTTCAACTCTTTTTGGTCAAACAAGTATTTCAAACTCTTATGGTCGCTGAACACTTCGAATCTCGAGCCATACAGATAATGTCTCCAAATCTTCAGCACAAAAACAACGGCAGCAAGTTCTAAATCGTGCGTGGGATAATTCTTCTCATGGATTCTCAGCTGTCTTGAGGCATACGCAACTACTTTATTATTCTGCATGAGTACTCCTCCTAAACCAAACTTAGAAGCATCACAGTATACAACAAACAGTTCTTCTGCGTTAGGCAAGGTCAACACCGGAGCAGATGTCAACCTTCTCTTTAACTCCATAAAACCTGCTTCGCATTGAGCATCCCATACAAAAGTCTTCCCTTTACAAGTCAACTTAGTTAACAGAAGGGCCAACTTAGAAAAACCTTCAATAAACCTTCTATAATAACCAGCAAGTCCCAAAAAGCTTCTAATCTCTATTGCCGACTTCGGAGTTTCCCATTTCAACACGGCATCAACCTTAGATGGATCTACGACAATTCCATCACCTGATATAACATGACCCAAAAAGCTAACTTCCTCCAACCAAAAGTCACATTTCGACAGTTTCACAAACAACTTCCTTTCTTTCAACACTTGCAGCACTAATCTCAAGTGCTTAACATGCTCCTCCTTCGACTTCGAATAAATTAAGATATCATCAATGAATACTACCACGAACCGATCCAAATACTCATGTAAGATACGGTTCATGTATTCCATGAAAACTCTCGGCGCATTAGTAACGCCAAAAGGCATTACCGTAAACTCATAGTGTCCATACCTGGTTCTGAACGCAGTTTTCTGGACATCGTCATCTTTTACCTTAATCTGGTGATACCCTGACCTCAAATCAATTTTACTAAACACTCGCACTCCAACCAATTGATCCATCAAGTCATCAATTCTCGGAAGCGGGTATTTGTTCTTAATTGTAACTTTGTTTAGTTTCCGGTAGTCAATACACAACCTCATACTGCCATCCTTCTTCTTCACTAACAATACCGGAGCTCCCCACGGTGATACACTAGGTCTAACGAACTTCTTCTCAAGTAAGTCTTCCAACTGTTTCTTCAACTCTGCCAATTCAGATGCAAACATCCTGTGCGGTGCCATAGACATAGGTCTGGTACCGGGTACAAGATCAATAGAAAATTTAATTTCCCGTTCCGGAGGAACTTCAGGAATTTCATCTGGAAACACCTCAGGGAAATCACAAACAACTTCCAATTCATCGATTATCGCTTGATTCTCAATGGATAATGATGCCACCAACGCAAACACCTGAGCATCTTCTAGCAATATCTGCTTCATCTGTTTGGTAGTTACCCAACGCGCTCCCTCCTCCTCAGGAGTAGAGAATCTCACCGACTTATCAAAGCAATTAATATGAACGCAGTTATACTCTAACCAGTTCATATCCAAAATTATGTCTATCCCACTTAGTGGCAAACAGACTAAGTCAACCAGGAAATCTCTATCAAACATCGACAGAGGACATTTCAAACACACAAGAGACGTAGTTACCGATCCCTTAGCTGGGGTCTCAACTACCATCTATCCACTCATGTGTGACAACATAATACCCAAACGTTCAACACAATCCGCAACAATAAAGCAATGAGACGCACCAGTGTCAATAATGGCAAGTAAAGGACTGCCATTAATGAAACAAGTACCTTCAATCAATCTGTCATTACTGGATGTCTGAGTCCCAGATAGCGCGAACACTCTTCCGCCATTCTGTTCCTTCTTAGGCTTCTGACACTTGTCTCGCAGGTGTCCCTCTTCACTACAGTTGAAACAAACCATTCCTTTGTGTTTGCACTCACCAACAGCGTGTCCCAACTCTCCGCAACGGTAACATTTCAATGATCCAAAATTACATACATTACTCTTGTGACCTGGATTTCCGCACTTATAGCAAACAATACCAGCAGGAGCATCTCCCCTACTAGCTTTTTGGCCGTCAGCTACTTTCTGTTTCCCTTTGTCAGCTGGAGGGTCATAAGGCTTACCACGACTCTGCTGTGATTTTCCTTTCCTCTCACTCACCAACTTGTAATGAGCATTGCTATCCTCTTCATAAATCCTACAACTTTCAACCAATGAATCAAAGACACGGATCCTCTGATACCCGATTGCTTTCTTGATTTCAGACTTCAATCCGTTCTCAAACTTGATACATTTAGAGAATTCAGCAGTCTCTGCGCTGTAGTGCGGGTAAAACTTAGCCAACTCTTTGAACTTCGCCGCATACTCAGTAACAAATCTGTCTCCTTGCTTCAGTTCAATAAATTCAATCTCTTTCTTACCACGGACATCTTCCGGGTAATACTTCTTTAGAAATTCCCTACGGAATACAGCCCAAGTAACTTCTTCACCTGCAGCTTCCAACACTGGACGAATCTCTAGCCACCAGTCATCAGCTTCGACTGCTAGCATATGAGTCCCATAACGGACCTTCTGTGCTGGAGTACATTCCATCACACAAAAGATTCGCTCCATTTCCTTTAACCACTCCAATGCACCATCAGGGTCATGCTTACCCTTGAAGGTAGGCGGATTCTCCCGTTGAAACGTTGCCAGACTGCAAGACCCAGCATCTCCAGCAGGATTCGGCTGATGTTCCATAGCATTAGCTAAAGCTTGCAGAGCAGCAGCAATTGCAGCATCATTCCTCCCAGCCATTTCACTTAAGATGCAACAACCAACAGTCAGATTTCATAGTTAACGAGACTCTAGTGTTAGGCACGACGACTGACTCGACGACACTAGACAACTTGGCCGGACAAACCGACCTGCTCTGATACCACTAATGTAACACCCCAAATCTAAACTTGCGGATAACAGAAAAACAATAATTCATATAGCAAACAAAGCGCAGCAGCGCAAACATTGACTGCATGACGGTCGTCATGAGCCTGTGACGGTCGTCACACGGGCAAAATCCCTCATATCAGAGATGTTACACTTCAACCTGAAAGACAACAATCATTATGCAACAACTTGCAAATATCATACGTAGCACGAAATTGGATGAACAATCACCAATGTATTACTTAACCATTTAATCATAAAACAACTCGTCATTACTTCCGGTGGAAGTTCGATAAAGTATACAACATGTTCTCTTAAAACAATTTAATAAAAACATCGTAACAAGTGCAATCAACAATAACATCGACTAAAATAATAACAACAATCGTCCATCCCCCCAAGAGTGCTACGTATCAGAACGACCAATGACACCTTAACGGGAACTACGCTCTATTCCTGACTACCTGCAAATCACCACCAGAGGAGGTAACATACAACGGAAAAGGGTGAGATATCAATAATATAACATAAAGCATGATAGAAAACATGTCGGAAACTCATCACAGCATTATAGGTTTCGAAATCATAAACATCATCGACAATAACTGCGAGTAATCCATATCTCACATAAACAACATTAACATACAACTAGCGTAATTATGCGACTTCATGCGACTCAATAATGCGACTCAACTATGCACATGCATGTGGTACCATTTAGGAGCCAACACTCTAAAACTCGGGACAGGGCCAACACCCCGAACCCATCTAGGAGCTAACACTCCAAAACTCGGGACAGAGCCAACACCCCGAACCCATCTAGGAGCCAACACTCCAAATAACGCCAATACAGGCACAACCGTCGCCAATCCAGGCCAAATGATATGCCATGAAATGCATCTATTATGGACTACAACACAACTATAGCAACCATATAACAGGGAATTACGCCTACAACCAGAATGTTCATAACAGAGCATCATAACATCATACCACTCATACAACCATCACTTTCTACCCGTTCACATACGGGACAATGGCAACATAATTTCAACATTTACGACTGTTCATGTAAAGGAACATTACAACATCGTACCAACAAATAGGAACTCAAAGTATTCATCCAAAACGGCTATTCCTATACAGGTATAACATCAACATCAGTTCAACAATTAATCTTTAACATCTTATCGTAATAACAATATTACGGCATCTTCTCACATAATTAATTACAAATCAATCACAACCAGGTAACTGTCCTTTTTGGCCAATTAGGGAAACCATTAGAGCGTTGTACGAATAACCGTATAGCATATTCTTTCTACGTATTTGCCCATAAGGAAAACCTTAGAGCATCGCACTAATAACTACATAACACATTCATTCATACATAGAAATCTGGTCCCATTAGGGAAACATTTTCCTTAACATTTATCGATTACCGAAAACTATACCTATGACTCGATCCCCACATGAATTCGATCATACTCCCAGTTATAGAATTGAACCCCACCCTTACCTTAGAATTGAGGTCAATTCCACGCTCTCCGGTTCCGCTTCCGCTCTACGGTGACTTTTTTGCAGAAATCCTCCAAATTCGCCGGTGGTTGATTCTTTGCTCTCAACTTTCCTCAGTGCGTAACTTCTCTTTCCAGTCTTTTCTTTCCCCAAATGGTGTAATTGAGGGTAAAAGAGTCTATGGGAATATATTTTTTCTACCCCCTCTCAGCCACGTCCAAATTCTGCATTTAACTGAATTTCGTTACTATGACGGTCGTGGCAGGTCCATGACGAGCGTCACGGTCGTGACGGTCGTGGCAAGTCCATGACGGTCGTAATATCAGAAGAATTCAATTTTTTTCAATTTTTTTCTAGATAGAACATCTCTTTAGCTTTCCAACGCTTCGAACGGGGGTCAAATCCGACTTACGGATCAAGAGATATGATTTTTCGAAGTTTCCTAAAACTGCTACGGAATTTTACACTTTTTCCCGACAATTCGACCGATTCAATTTCCTTCCTTCGATCCAAACACATACTCAACTACGACTACGGTTCAACGAGACATAGAAAAGTCATAATTGAATTTAATCAAAATAAAACGGGCGTTACATTATTTCCGTCGCTTCGATCCCTGTGGAGATGATATAATTCTCAGAGGGAATTCTTCCAAATCTAAAGTTTTGCTTCTTGCCGCTTTACTGCAGTTCGAACAACCACTAGTCTCCGTTATACTCAATCTTTAGAGGAGGGTCCATAATCAAAGGAAAAAGACTAAGGATGAAGAAGGTGAACATTTGCCAGATAATTTCAACAATCATTGATATTACGAGATGTTAGTCAAGTAATTCAGTTTTGTTGAATGATGAACACACACACACACACACACACACACACACACACACAAAGATCAATCAAACTTCTAGATGAGTGAGTCTTGGTTCTTGATTTTTATTTAGAGCTTGATCAATTCTCAACAAGATTGATCAAATCATTCTCGAATTCACACAATCACAACAACCAAATTACACAAAATATAATGCTACAAAAAGGATAAAGATTTGTCATGGATTCAACATCGAAGGTTGAAATGTTTAAGAAGAAGACAAAAGTATGTCGTAAAGATGAACACACTAAGAAGAGAAGATAAAAATCGCAATTTTTGTCTCTATGGATCACCATAGGTTTCCCACAATTGTTACTTTCACTATAAGAAACAATCATTTAAATAAGTGTGGAAATTTGGACTTTTTGAAGTTTGATTAGAATCAAGAAGGATATGTGATTCGAATAAATTTGGATACCCCCAAAAAAAGATGCTTTTTAAAAGCTAATGATTCGAATCATTATTTGCACTTGATTCAAATCACATGATGTTATGATTCGAACCATGTTCATTTTTTAATCTGAATCATTTGATCCAAAATTGTGTTCCAATTTTCAATAGGTGAGTGATTCGAATCAACTATAACACATGATTCAAATGAAATACCAGAACATCCAAACTCAAATGTTCTAACTTGTGAATTAAACTAATAATGTGGAAATGAAAAATAGTACTTTTTTAGGCTAAAAAACAAAGAAATACCAACAAGGATCAAATGAATATAATTATGAAATATAGAGATTATTCAATAGTACAATCTAATAGCCGGAGCGATTACAACCAAATGAAAATGAATAGTACAACCACACAAATAAAACAAATAATCATACAAATTACAAATACACAATCAAGCAATAATCAGATTGTAAATGATCAAAATACAAATTGATACTAAAGCATGTAAACGATACAAAACGATACTATGTGCTTTCAAATACATGAGAAAACATGAAAACGGTGATTGTGATATTTTTATAAATATTTCTTATATATGGTACGCAGATTTTAATATATCAAATATATATGTTAAGTTGGGCATGAAAAAATTGTATTGAGATGTTGAGATATCCTATTGCAATTCACATGTACTAGATATAAATTATACTTATTGAGTTAAAAAGTTGCTAAACCAAATATTTTTTTAATCCTGAGAATGACATTATAGTTATGTTATTAATTTTGTTGCATATGTTCTATAGGTTCATGTATTTGTTACAATTATAGGTTGTACTGAAAAATATTTTATAAACTGTCTCGTATGAATATATATATATATATATATATATATATATATATATATATATATATATATATATATATATATATATATATATATATATATATATATATATATATATATATATATATATATATATATATATATATATATATATATATATATATAACATTTCTCTTTTTCTTGAGCGTATCTTCGCTTAAAGGATAAATCGAATTTTCATGTTTAATACATACCGATGTTGTTCAACACGAGATAGAGTTTTACACGCAACAAATTTCAATACACAATGACAATGTTCAACACAAAACTATAACAATGTTCGATATGCAATAATGTTTGATACATGTCGATGTTGTTCAACACGGGACAAAGTTTTACACACAACAAAGTTTAATACTTGACGACAATGTTCTACACGCAAAAATTTTTTATATACAACAATGTATAATACATGTCGGTGTTGTTCAACACACAAAAAAGTCCCACACGCAACAAAGTTTAATACACGGAGACAATGTTCGACACACAAATGTGTTCTATACGCAACATTGTTTGATATGCAACAATGTTTAATACATGCGGATATTGTTTAACACGGGACGAAGTTCTGCATACAACAAAGTTCAATATACAACGATAATGTTTGACACACAACATTATTGTACACGAAACGATGTTTGATATTCAGCATTTTTTAATACACGTTAGCATTGTTCAACACGCGACAAAGTTCTACACACAGCAATTTAATACACTGCGGGAATGTTTGATAAACAGCTACGCACAATAGTGTTTGATACACACCAATGTCTGATGTACGACATCAACATTCTACACTGAGTAGTATTTTGATACGCGACAATATTATGCACAAGTGTGACTTGAAAATTCCATATTGCTTAGAAAAGTGGAGGTTGAGCACTTTATAAATGAGAGGACTCATACACCTATCACCTTAAGGTTTTTAATGAATGTGTGGTGTCTCTCTCACTTGTTTAAGAGAGCCTTTGAACCTTTAGGTGAGTGTTTCTTCCCCTTGATGACTCAGAAAAATTATGGAATTGTGATTCTCTAAATTAAAATTAAAATATAGAAAATGCATTAGAGTAAACTTGAAAAAAATAAATAAATAACTAAGAGATTCAATAAAACATACATACCATAACCATTGCTGTATGGATAAAGGTGAGTAAAAAGATTTTTGTGGGTTATGTTGTTATATAGAAGGTGGAAAAATTAAGAGGGAAGAAAGCGCAGGTAAATGAAAGATATTTGTGGAATTTTTCTTTGAACATGAGTATTCCATTCCAAATAATATAATTTTCTCATCTCTGTCCCATGGAAATAAAAATAACCAGAACATGGGTGAAATAGATTTTTTGGCTAATCTCAGAATATTTATATTAGCACTGAAACAAACACATCTTTAGTTTTATTTAAGGAGAAAATAGGTATTCACCCTTTTGAGTATAAGTAAAAAAAATTCAAACTCCAATTTTTTTTGGAAAAGCTAAAAATGAATTCATTAACTAAGCACAAGGTGTGCTAAGAACATAATACAAGCGAAAGTCACCTTTCAACTTAAATCACAAAAGCAGTATTGCAACCCCAACAATAATAAACAACCACTCCCACAAGTTGAGCAGCTACTACCGAACAGACTGGCATGCTGTAACATTTATGTTGCGCCCCTAAACATAATAAAACAACCATAGTAAAAGCATTGTCGACATTACCATAATAACCAACAATAATTCAGGCTGCTGTTAACATCAGTAATGACTATTCCAAAAAGCAAAATATTACCAATGGCTAATCCGGAATGACAAAAAATACCAAAAGTAGAAACAAAAGCTTCATAACATGACCAAAACAACAAGCATAAACGTTGAAGAATCCTTACATACCTCTTGCCCCAAATATCACTTTTGACGGAAAAAAAACATATTAATAATGAACACCAAATGCAATGTTGTGCCCCTAACAACACTGAGCCAACCTTTAATCAAAGCAGAACAAATAATATCCAAATAACCAATAAACACATGTTGTCCTACTGCAAATACAAAGTTGCGCATAACAAAAGCAGAGCGGTACTACCACGATATCCAACAATTTTGTAGACGGCCACTTAGATAAGTATCAAAAAATCCATTCTAATATTGCATCAATGGCCAAAAGTAAAACAATACCAGTGACAACTCTAGACAAATCAGCCTCATGACCTGATCAAAACAGAAAGCCAGAAAATCATAGAATCCCTATGACCTTGATTCATCTGAATACTCATGCCCTAGTCATCTAAATCATTCATTTGAATTTACATTTTTTTGTAAGAAACTTCATTGATTCAAAGTATTCTTATTTATGGCACAAAGCATTAAATTGTGGCAAATTAATTAATTCGTGAGATAGGTCTCTATGGTGCATTAAATTGTGGCAAATAAATTAATTCATGAGCTAGGTCTCTATGGTGCACTTGTGAATCAAACTTATGGACTCATTAAGCTATATTTGACTTTGGGGTGTTTTTTTCTCTCGGATTAAGTCTTTTGAAAACGCTAATTTTGGTCAAGGCATCATGGCCAGATGATTTGGAAGACATCCTTCCAATTTGACTTTGGTCAACAAAAGTCAACCATAGAAGGTTGACTCTTTGTTGACCATTCTCTTTTGAGGTCTTATTGTTTGCCTATTTATTTTTTAGATTCAAGACATAGCACTGCAAATTCAAGGTTGGATTCAAGTTCTTTTCAAATTCATAAATTGTAGGGAAATCACTTTGCTTGGAAATCAAGTTACTATTACATTCAAAAGATCATTTTTTTCATTACAAGATCATCAAATAAATTACAAAAAGTCCAAAATTTTCAAACATTACGCAAAAAAACCTTTATTTGACCTAAAGCTGAGTTTTGGCCAACTGTTGACTTTTTGGTCAAGCAGTTGACCAAAGTCAAATTAATCCTAAAACACTAATAAAATTCTTTGGTCTTCATCATTGATCCTTCATGTGGTCATCCAAGTACTTCAAGTGCATTCTAATGTTCTTCATATTCTTGATGCCATGATACCAAACCTTGGCGCCGTGCCAAAACCACTTCATGCCGTCACAATACACCAGCCCTGCAAAACCAAACTTTAACATGACCATACCATACACACATTCAAACAAGTCATGACAATTCAATACACAAATATACATACATTATGCACACTTTAAAAATCAGCATTCATACCACATATGTGCACTTACAATATACCAAGCCAACAAGCCAAATCCATGAAAATCACAAATCATATACAAACCAAACCTGGAATACTCATTGCATCATCCTCAGATCAACTTATACAATCCAAACAAAAATTACACACACTCATTACATAGCTCAATTCAGTTCAACTAACTTAACATAACATTAACTTCTAATATTTTCTAAACTAAGCTAACTAGCATGTTAATAGTTCAAACTCCAAGTTAAACAAGCTCTATGACCGTTTAACTAATTTCCTGCAAAAATAAACCAATTTTACTTAACCACTAACCAATTCCCCTCCTAATTACATCCTAACTGCTTTTCAAGTTTACAAGCTAACCAAAATCCAACTGATTATGACAGTTCTGATAACTAACTCTTAACTGCCATTTGAATTCAATTAGTATCCACCAAGTTACTTCCAAATTCTAACTCAGTTCGACTATCATAATAAACCTACATTCCATAACAATTCAATAACCAACAGTTCAATAATCACTCACTATCTCATTAGCCAAATTATTTGAACTTAAAAAAACATAGCATTAACTAACATAGCAGTTCAACATACATAAGCTAACTCTAAACTCTAACTGATTTTCAAACTGTCAAGTTTTAACTCCCATTCTAACTAATTTTCAATCTGTCAAGTTTTAACTCCTATTCTAACTAGCCTAACTGTTTTCAAGTGACTAACATTATTTTACTAACAGTTTAAAAGTTACTAACTGTCTTTTATAAAGAATGCAACTAACTTGTGATCCAATAACAGCTGACTAATTCCTCAAGTTCTCTCTAACAGTTAATTAATACCTTTAACAGCCCTAACTCATTCACTACCTTTAACTAATCTCTATAACAGTTCAGTTCAGTTCAAGCTAACTCATTAACAAGTTAACTGTTGTGAATCAGATACCTTTAAACAAAGTATAAACGGTTTCTTAATAATAAAGAAACTCACAAGGGTTAGGGTTAACAAAGAAAACAAGGTAAAATAACAAGGAACAACAAGGATTGGTTATTAAACTGTTATTCTTTCCTTTCTCTTAGAACAAGATTACAAGTATACAAGAATAACAAAATAACCTCTCTCCCTTGAAATAAGGATTTTATTTTCCTATTTTTCCTTATATCAAGATTGAGAAACTAGCATCCTATTTATAATAAAATAGCACATGCTAACAACCCTAGCAATATTTACTCATGCTAACAACCTTAGCAATATTTACTCATGCTAACAACCTTAGCAATATTTACTCATGCTAACAACCTTAGCAATATTTACTCATGCATGTTAGAACAAACTTCGACTACAACACGCATTACTTGCGAACAGACTTCGACCACACTAGAGTTCGATCCAATGTCTCACATTAACTTTTTCTAACTAATTTCATAGCAGTTCCAGTTCAATTCAACCTAACTTTGACTAGCCATAATCCCAAGCTAACATCAACAATAACTAACTGGTTTTCCTCTAATTCCTACTAACATTCATTAACACTAACCTAACTAACCTAGCAGTCAATAACAGTTCATTAACATTTCAAGTAACTTTCAATTCCTTAACAGCAAGTTAACAGTGTTAAGTCTCCTACCTAAATTTACTCTTGATTAACTAATCTCCATCCAAACTAACACCTGACCAAACTCTTAACTAACTTGCCCTAACCTCTGCCCTAAACAGTTACAAACCTTCTCCGTTTTAATCTCTTTAATCACTTCTGCGATCATTCAGCAAGAACAACAATGAGACTCTGCAATTTCACTTTGATCAATCATCACTTTCTCTCTGCAATTCTCTCTATTCTCCCTCACCCACACTCAAAGCTCGATCATCACTGAAGTTTGCTTCAACTGAGCATAGCCTCACTCCTCAACACTTTGCACTCTCTTCCCTACTCTCTAACAATTCCTACAGATTAAATTCAAGAAAAGAAGAAGAAATCGTTGCAATTTCTGGCCAAGGGGAAATGTTGATGCAATGAAGAATGAGGCTGAATCTGAGTCCCTTCACCCTTTGCCCATTCACGTTGGGTCTTCAAGCCACTAAGCCCATGCATTTACTGTACACGTACTCTAACTTCTAATTCACCCACTCCTTTCTGAATTGCAAAAAAGAATAGCCATGGGCCTCTGATCTTGGGCCTAGCGCCCAAGTACTTGTCACACACCATAGCTCAGCCTTCACCCTGCAGAGTTGAATTTACTTTATTTAATTATTATATTTTTTTCTCATGTCTTTTCTTCATACACATTAAATTCATATTAAAAAATACATAAAAGTCCACATTAAAAAATAGTCACATTAAAAATAGTGTAATGCTTAGGTTAGATTTTAATTAGGATTAGTTTAAATTGAGTATAATTGTTAGTTTTCTTTTAATCTCATTTAAGAATTAATTAGAGAGTAGGTCTAATCCTGATTAAGTTCATTTTTAATGCCATTATCTCTTTTATGATTTCACCTGATAAATTGTGTGATTCTTAGCATGATTCCTTATTGGTGGATTAGTTGTTCAATTTCGTTTTGACCAATTAATTACATTTATGAATTAGGCTTTATATGATTTACATGAACATTTTTATGCTCCCTTTAATATTCATGTTCATTTAATGATCATAAGTCTCTTGATCATTTTGTTGAATTAGATTTTACACTTGCATTGCACCTGATCCATCAAGTCAAACTCAAGTCAAGATTCACATTCAAGATCCTGGAGACAGAAGGACATCCAGACTTGGTCATGCTAAGCTTCATCCATTCAAGTCACAACTACAAAAAACACATACAATGACGATTTTACGTACGTTGTTAGGTTGCGTGTGATTGTATGTATGGTGATTTCCATAATGGGAATATGATTGTGGTTATAAGCAAGATAGCGCGCTACCTATCACAACGATTATATTAAACAACCATTGTGATATATATATGTGTGTGTGTGTGTATGTGTCTGTGTGTGTGTGTGTGTGTGTGTGTGTGTGTGTGTGTGTGTGTGTGTGTGTGTGTGTGTGTGTGTGTGTGTGTGTGTGTGTGTGTGTGTGTGTGTGTGTGTGTGTGTGTGTGTGTGTGTGTGTGTGTGTGTGTGTGTGTGTGTGTGTGTGTGTGTGTGTGTGTGTGTGTGTGTGTGTGTGTGTGTGTGTGTGTGTGTGTGTGTGTGTGTGTGTGTGTGTGTGTGTGTGTGTGTGTGTGTGTGTGTGTGTGTGTGTGTGTGTGTGTGTGTGTGTGTGTGTGTGTGTGTGTGTGTGTGTGTGTGTGTGTGTGTGTGTGTGTGTGTGTGTGTGTGTGTGTGTGTGTGTGTGTGTGTGTGTGTGTGTGTGTGTGTGTGTGTGTGTGTGTGTGTGTGTGTGTGTGTGTGTGTGTGTGTGTGTGTGTGTGTGTGTGTATTATCTAGGTCCTTTAAGCTATTTTAAAATATGAAGTTAGTCCTTTAAATTTTTTGTGTACCGTTTTTCTCCTTTATGTTAAGTAACGTTTGTGTCGTTGACCTTTTAAAAAATCTCTTTTACAATAAATTTCAAATTCATATACCATTTAGACTGGTTTTTTGCACTGATCACGAATATGCAATTAAATTTATTAAACAAGTTACGGTTCATGAGAATCAGAAGAAAAAAAGGACAAATACATACTAAAAAATCATTCGATCCAACCAAAATGCACAATCAAATGCAAATTTAATTACATATTCGTAGTCAGCGGGAAAAACTAGTTCAAATGATATATGAGATTGCAATTTATTGTAACCGGGACTTTTAAAAAGGTCAGTGACGCAAACGTTACTTAACATAAATTACCAAAGCGTTACAAAAAAAAAAACTTAAAGGACTAAATTGATATTTTAAAATAACTTAAAGGACTAAAACAATATTATATATATATATATATATATATATATATATATATATATATATATATATATATATATATATATATATATATATATATATATATATATATATATATATATATATATATATATATATATATATATATATATATATATATATATATATATATATATATGTTCTGGCCTGGGCCCCGACCTGGCGCCGTCTGTGGGAACATAAACTTCATCATTCCTCCGAGCAGAGAACCAAAGTTTCATCAACATTTCACGATCATGTCTAGCCCACTCCGCGACGATACCGTCCATGATCCTTCACACATTCCCGCTACCAATGGCAACAAACAGACGGGAACCACCAGTCACCCAGAGACCGATGTGAGGGATGGTCGAAGCGCCTCCCCCTCTTCCGACGAAGTCGCCGACCAGGCTATTACGCCGACGCGAGGGCCAATGGCCTTCCAGCCCATCCCCGTTCCGGTGGGAGCAGACCCGACGCTTACTGCCCTCTTTGCGGCCATCAATCAAACAAACGAATTGCTGCATCGACAAATCCAACGCATCGGCGCGCTGGAGCGAGAAGCCCCACCAAGGTCCCCTCCGCGGGAAAACCAGGAGGGGGGCTCGCGGAGTCCATCCCCGCGCCCGAGTGACTGTCGGCCTCGACTGGAAAGACCGCAGCCTACGGTGACAAGAGAACGGTCCAGGTCACCCCGACGAGAAAGGTGCGTTCGGGAACGCCAAACAATTGGGCAGGAACCTCCGGCTAGGCAGCCACGAGGGGAACCCCACGTCAGACAGCCAAGGACGCGAAACAAGGCCCATCGACGTCACAGACCGTCTCCACCTCCATCCCCTATTCTAAGCGATGACGACGACTACAGGACCCCCCTGTCTCGGGAGATCATGGCAACCCCTATCCCTCAAGGGATAGAAAAACCACCAGCACTCTCGACGTATGACGGTACTTCTGATCCAGACGATCACTTGGAGGACATCAAAGCCATGCTCGACTACCGCAACGTCCGTGGAACCATCAAGTGCAGGCTTTTCTCTTCAACGCTGAGGAAAGGTGCCATGGCATGGTACAAAAGTCTAGAGCCAGGATCCGTCACATCGTGGAGGGTCCTGAAGAACCTCTTCTCGCGCCACTTCACTGCGTCCAGGCGCCAGCTGAAGACGGAGGCCGCCCTGGGCGCCATAATCCAGGGTCCCGACGAGCCCCTCAGAAAATACGTAGAGAGGTTCACTCGAAAGGCATTGCAGGTAACAACGTCAGACGAAATGAAACGTTACCTGATGGAGCAGGGCCTGCACCGCGACTCCAAATTCTATGAAGCTGTGACCATACACCGACCAACTTCGCTGCAAGACTTCCTCGACAGAGCCACGCACTATATCCGGTTCGAGGAAACCGAAGCAGCCAACTCTGCCTGTGACACAAAGGACAAGGAAGCCCCCCGCGGGTCCCGCGAAGAAGTGGCATCGAATAGCCGACGCGGAGGGGATCGACGAAAAGACGAACGTCCTCGAGAACCCTGCGAACAACGAGGTCCCGTAGGCCGCTTCACAGAGTATACTGCCCAAATCGCTTCCCGCGAGCGCATCCTGGCCGACTGTGCCAAGAACGAATTTATCCAGGGCGGTGTCCGCTTCCCCAAGCAGACAACCCTGAAGCCCAACGTCGACAAGTCGAAATATTGCCGCTTCCACCGGAGTCGCGGCCACATAACAAAAGAATGCGTCCACTTGAGAGATGCCATCGAAGTCTTGATCAAAGATGGGTACCTGAAAAGGTACACTCGAGGAGGAGAGCCCCCGCGGCAAGACGCCTCCGAGGCAAAGAGAGTCGACGACCTCCCTCCTACCGACAATGACAGCGGCTTGCAGGTGGCCCTCAACATCGAACGACCCGAGGACTGGTTCGCCCTCCGAGATATCGACCTGCCCGAGGAACCAGTTCGACCTAACAGCCGATGGGAATACTTCCCAAAGGCGATGTTCATCTCCGGAGAACCCCCGAGCAAGCTATCCGTAGATTCGGTAAAGCGGAAGTTCGAGGAACTCATCACTAATAACTCCGGCGGGATGAGCAGCCTCGACAAATTCTGGGGTAGATCCAACCCTATCACATTCTACCTCGAAGAACTCCCCGGAGGGGCCCCAAACTCCTGTATTCCCCTCCTCGTTCGGGCATAGATGGCTAACTTCGACGTCTGACGAATCTTAGTCAACGGTGGGAGCTCGGTGGACATCATGTACACCCATCTCTTTACGACGCTCCAGTTGGACGAGTCCAACCTATCCCCCTACATGGGCTCTGATCTCCAGGGCTTCAACGGAGCAACAACGAGGCCATGGGGATACGTAGAACTGAAGGTCACGTTCGGGGAGAAGGAAATGGCCATGGAGGTTACCGTTCGTTTCCTGGTAATGGAATGCCCGTCCATCTACAACTGCATATTGGGCAGGACAACAGTGGCTGAACTCACCGCGGTGCCCTCCACCGCCCACCTTAAAATGAAGTACTACACCAAACGAGGAGCGGTGATCACCCTCAACGGGGACATCAAAGCTGCCCGCCGATGCTTCGAGGCAGCTCTAAAAGGTCTCAATGCGATCAGGCAGTCGAACAAAAAGAAGTCCCCACCCAGAGCGTCAAAAAGTCAACCAACGGACCAAGTAAGCTCAGTGGACCTCGACAGACGCTTCTCCGAAGACTCGGACCACGAAGACAAAAGTCGAGGCACCTCTCCGCCTCTCACCAGGCAGCCCACCTTCCCGACACGCCCCATCCCAGACGGGGAGTTCGAGATCGTAACCCTCGGAGACGACCCAACACGGACCGTGAAGATAGGAGTTGGGCTTCCCGACCTGGCGAGTGTCGCTTGCGCGAAAATAAGGTGCCGGCATGACAGAAGAGTCGCCACCTTTCGTTATTTATCCCTCAGAGCGGGAAAGGAAACGATCGGAAAAACCTGACGAAAAAGGGTAAGACAAGGTCGTCGCAACCATTGTCTGGGTTCGGGAGTCGATTACGCAAGGGGAAGGTATTAGCACCCCTCACATCCGTCGTACTCGACGGGGTCCTCGCTTGTTTGTTTACTCGGACGGGTTGGTTATAATCTATCTACCTATCAAGGCTGGCTGAAAAAGAAAAGAAAAATGACTCGGCAAAGCGTCGCACTTTATGCCTACGTATTCCCGTCTGGAACGAGAAATCAGAGTCAACGTAGTTCGGCTAACTACGGGGGATGATGGGGAAGGTTGCTCGCTAGGATATCGCATCCTATGCCTACGTACTTTCATCTGGTATGAAAGATCAGAGCAAACGTAGTTCGGCTAACTACGGGTCATCTCCTAAAAGAAGTGTTTTTTATGGTGTTTGCGATCTCAACCGCACTAGAGACTATGACCTGAGAGTGAATGCGTCGCATGTCACCCAAAGGGTACCATACTAAACATCCATCCTCAGATGTCTTAAGGCTCGTAACGTACGAAAGAAATCATTCATGATTACTGTATTTTAAACTGCTTCGAGATGAGAAGAGAACAGGCCCAACTAGGAGGGAGACTATCAAGTCCTACTGTTATCATGCCATGGATTCATCCTATGGTTGAGGTTTGAACAGGGAACTCCTAGATGTTGTCATGCATAGGTTTCAACCTAAAAGTCTATCATCAAATCCTTATCAAAGGAAATGAGAGTCCTAAGGGATCATGTCAATGATACACCAAAACAGACAAAAGCATCAGCTTTAACAGTAAAATGCATGCAATGCAAGTGAGGGAGGAAATGTGTGTGGGGCTTCAGCCTCCACAAGCTCGTCTCGACCTCAAGTCAGTCATGAAATAACAGTAATCATACTGAAAATAAACCACAGGCTATCAAGCCATAACAGATAAAAGAAAAGAAGCTGCCATCAGGCAAACAAAACACACTTGAGAAAGAATCATCTACTCTCTAATCCTAACCCTAACACAGAATCTGAATCAAATCTAAGCAAAGCCCTAAAGCAAAACCTAACCAAAAGAAATCAATCCCAGTATCAATCCCAGTCTTCAAGCTTCAGAACAAGCTTACCAAAGAAAGGGAGCTAAGTAGGCAGACTCATAGTGTCTTCCTCAGGAAAGCACTAGGAGGTGTATACTCAGGAGTCATACCCTATGTGGCTCAACCACTGTGATCAGTTTACATTCCTCCTCAGGAGAAATTAAACTCACAAGCAGGCTCCAACATCACTGGATATTTAGGAAATCCTATCTGAACTAGTGGAACTAAGTGAATAGACCCATAGGACCTTCCTCAGGAAAGTACTGGGAGGCTTCCACTTAGGAGTTGTATCCCATGTGGCTCAACAACATGTGATCAGTTTACATTCCTCCTCAGGAGAAATTAAACTCACAAGTTGGCTCCAACATCATTGGATACTTAGGAAATCCTATCTGAACTAATGGAACTAAGTGAATAGACCCATAAGACCTTCCTCAGGAAAGTACTGGGAGGCTTCCACTTAGGAGTTGTATCCCATGTGGCTCAACAACATGTGATCAGTTTACATTCCTCCTCAGGAGAAATTAAACTCGCAAGTTGGCTCCAACATCATTGGATACTTAAGAAAGAGGTGAGAAGAAAGAATGAAAGTCATTCATAGTGCCTTCCTCAGGAAAGTACCATGAACTTCCTCCAAACTTCAGGATCTCAAACCTCACAGACAGGGAACAAGCCAAGCTCTGGGTCTCTGAGTCTTGATCTACAATATTCACTTCATCATGCTCTCCAACAAGGTATTCAAGACAACACAAGCCCCACAACAAATTCCCCAAAAACAACCCCCAGAGATGAACAGATAACCACAGCACAGACAAAATTATCAGGCAACTTCAGAAAATACCTAAAAATACTAAACCAAGGGGGAAAATCTAACAATTACTCACAAGAGTCTACAATATCTACCCATAATATCCACATGGGCCTCTACCCAAAAATCAAGACAAAACTATTTAAAGAAAATGAATTTCCTCACCTATGCACAACCTAAACCCTAATTAGGATACCCTAATGCTACCCTAATTAAACTAATCAAATTTTAATCTAAAAATCTAGAAGTAAATCCTATGGGGAACTATGATCTAATATCTAATTACACAAAAAAGAATGAGTTAAAAAGATTAAAGGAAGGCCCTAAAAGAAATTCTACAAAATCATGATATCAACTAAAAGAAAGAAAATACACTATATTAAAGAAAATATCACCAAAAATTCTACATTAAAAATAAAATTCCATTTTTATTTTTATATTTTTCTACACAAGATTATCTAAACATAGCAAAAAGAATGAACAAAAAATCATTATTTATCAATTTTATATGAATTTTTAAAAGTTGCTAGAATATTAAAGAAATTAAAATTCAAAAGAATTAAAATGAGGGGAGGGGGTGAGAATAGAAACACGCCTCAGTTCATATTTAATGGGCCAGAATTAGGTGGGGTGCGAATAGAAGGGGATAAGCCCAGGCGCTACTACTAATCCAAACGACAGCGTTTTGATTTTTGAAAATTCCCTCCAATTCTGAATGAATCTGGGCCGTGAGATTGAGGGACAAAGTCCAATATTTCAACACGAATCAACGGTGGAGATTATGTCTCCTACCTCAAGCCAGTTAGGGTTTCACGAGACACCCTCCATGCGCAAATCTTCCATCATCCATAGCTCCCTCACCTCGCAATGAAAACTCACGATCCAAACATCAAACTTGATCCTCTCACTTCCCTCTACAAGACTGTGCCATTGGTTTTCCATAAAACTCATCCTACAATCAAACCCGATAGCTGGAAGTATTGGGCACCATTGTTGTGCACTGACATGCATGTTCATAAAGCTTGATCAAACTTATACTAATGCGTTCTACTCCTTATGGTGATCATCCTAAACATAATATCTAGTATTGCAATGCCCTAATCCGTGAGTTATAGATCAAGAAAGTGAAACTGCCATGGATCGAACCTTCATGTAATGCCCTTAAACTCTCAAGATTTCATCCTCTAACTTAGCCTAACCACTCTAAACCTAAAACAAGTTCTATCTATGCATAATTATGGTGAAAAAGAGAAGAGAAAGGACCTGTCAAAGAGCTATGGTGTGTGATGTTTGAGCACGATCCAAGGCTTGATTCTCTTCCACAATGATCCTCCAATGAAGATAAACTTTCTGTTTGCACAATTCTTGGATGAGGAAGCTTGCAACAATGACTTTGATCTTGAAATGCAATGATGGAGCACCTTGAAACCCTAGCTCGAATCTCTCTATTCTCCACTCAATTCTTCAATATTCACCAACCTTTTGATTCACTCTCATGCACTCTTTAAATAATAATCAATGGAAGCTCTTGGATTCATCTAGAAAGATCTAGAAAGTATTGAAAATCTCATGTGATGGTAACTTGAATATCTCATGCACCATGCCTTAAGCCTTGCAAAATGGCCTTAAAATGTCATCATAAGAGATATTGGAGAGATATGAGCAAATACAATGCTTTTCCTTGCCTTGTGTTGAAATTTCCAAAGATGACTTATAATGCAAGTTTAAAATTAACAAAGCATCACCCATTTTGAAGCCTCAAATCAAAATTCTATTTAAACCAATGTTCTCAAAATGATGTTTCCAATCAAAATGATATATTGGATGACCTATTTTGGATTCATGGATCTTCCAAACCAATTTTCAAATTCAACTTTTTAAACTTATAAGCCATTTTTAGTTCATTTTTGACCAATCATGCAAATCCATGCTATGAGCTTCTCCAACAATTCATGACCTTCTTTCTAGACTTAAAATCACATTTTGAACAACTTTCATGTTTTGAGTTTTTCCATTTGAGGCTTGGAAATAGGAGATATGGCCTTTGCTTAAAATGACCTATAACTGACAAATGACCAAAATACCCCTGTCTTGTTCAGACCATAAGTTGAGTTCCTCAAATCCTATCAAGAACTTCTACCACTCAAATTAAATCTAAGAAGATTCCCTTCAACATTCATGTTGACCAAGACATCATAGGAATCATCCTACTAGGGCAAAAGTTGTCTGCAAGTTGGGTGACTTTCAAGGACCCAGATTCACACACCTCAGCTGACCTGTAATTTGTCAAAACCATAACTTGAGCTCTGCAACTCCTATCAAGGACTTCCACCACTCAAATTAAAGCTAAGAACAAGCTCTACAACATTTATGTTGTGGGGAAGATGATATATCAATCACATCTAGAGCTAAAACTGCCTGGAAGATAGGGATCAAATTAGGGTTTTTTCACTGACAATCCTTGGAAACCCTGACTTGAAACTTCTCAAACTCCTCAATCATGATGAGTTGGTCTAGGAATCATCCTTACAACATCTCTATGCATCATTCCATGATCTCATAGCCCTTGGATTAGGTCTCAACCTTCTCCAAATCTTCAGTTGTCCTAGGGCTGAGCCAGTCAAAACCCTAATTCTACCATTCATGTTTGAATCTTCTGAATTCTTGCACAATGACCTCTTTGGGCTTCATGATGGCTTTCAAGACATCTCATAAACTTTCTCAAAGCATCAAGTTCACTCTCATAGTCTCAGAATCATCTGAGGAGCACCCACAACTCTCAAGCTATGAAGCACACAACTCTGGTTTCAACCAATTCTCTTGAGGATCTCTTGAACTTACTGATGAAGGTATCAACTTTCAAACACTTGATGGATAAATAATTGTTGGTCAAATTTTGGGGTGCAACAGCTGCCCCTATTCAAACGGCTTGAACCTGACTGGGTGAGAAGCGAACGACTCTCACCCAATCAAGGTGCGAGACGATTGAATACCGGTAAACCCGAAAATTTGCCAACTGCACGAGCACACGGTACTCTGCGGGGAACAAATCTTCGAATATTGCAATGCTAGCTGCACGACCGCTAGCTGGAGAGATACTGATCTGACATCGCCGCCAGTTATCCTCGTTAACTTCTTCTGATATTGCCTTCAGACAACCACATCACCCAACATCGCCGCTGGAAGACTAAACCACCTGACATTATCGTCAAACAAGATTCTGAGGAACGCCCAACATCGCCGCTGGAACACCAAATCATCTGACATCGCCGTCAAGAACAACCATAACTTGGGGAAACAAGCGCCCAACATCGCCGCCGGAGACCTAAACCTGAATCACCAAAATATCCAACATCGCCGCTGGAGAAAATACAACAATGAACAAAATACCCCGCATCGCCGCTGGAGAGAATACAACACTGAACAAAATACCCCGCATCGTCGCTGGAGAAAATACATCTCTAAACAAAGTACCCCGCATTGCCGCTGGAGAACTACACCTGACAGAATACCCTGCATCGCCGCTGGAGAAACACATCTGACAGAACACCCCGCATCGCCGCTGGAGAACTAAAGGATCTGCATCACCTAACATCGCCGTCAGAAGACTGGATCACCTTGACATGCCCAACATCGCCGCTGGAAAACTGAATCTGACATCGCCGTCGGAAACAAACATCCTCTTAGAGACACTCGACATTGCTGTCGTACAAACATCATCTCTACTGGGGATTAAAGAGTCTGACCTCGCCGTCAAACAAACATTCAACCTCGCCGTCGAACAAACCTGATCTGACCTCGCCGTCAAATCCAAACGTTCAACCTTGCCGTCGAACAAACATCCAACCTCGCCGCCGGACAAATGATGATCTAACCTTGCTGTCAAATCCAAACGTTCAACCTCGCCGTCGAACAAGCATCCAACCTCGCCGCCGGACAAATGATGATCTGACCTCGCCGTCAAATCCAAACGTTCAACCTCGCCGTCGAACAAACATCCAACCTCGCCGCCGGACAACTGATGACCTAACCTCGCCGTCAAATCCAAACGTTCAACCTCGCCGTCGAACAAACATCCAACCTCGCTGTCGGACAAATGATGATCTGACCTCGCCTTCAAATCCAAACGTTCAACCTCGCCGTCAAACAAACATCCAACCTCGCCGCCGGACAACTGATGATCTAACCTCGCCGTCAAATCCAAACGTTCAACCTCGCCGTCGAACAAACATCCAACCTCGCCGCCGGACAATTGATGATCTAACCTCGCCAATCCAAACGTTCAACCTCGCCGTCGAACAAACATCCAACCTCGCCGCCGGACAAATGATGATCTGACCTCGCCGTCAAATCCAAACGTTCAACCTCGCCGCCGAACAATCATCCAACCTCGCCGCCGGACAAAATATGATCTGACCTCGCCGTTAAATCCAAACGTTCAACCTCGCCGTCGAACAAACATCCAACCTTGCCGCCGGACAAATGATGATCTGACCTTGCCGTCAAATCCAAACGTTCAACCTCGCTGTCGAACAAACATCCAACCTCGCCGCCGGACAACTGATGATCTAACCTCGCCGTCAAATCCAAACGTTCAACCTCGCCGCCGAACAATCATCCAACCTCGCCGCCGGACAAAATATGATCTAACCTCGCCGTCAAATCCAAACGTTCAACCTCGCCGTCGAACAAACATCCAACCTCGCCGCCGGACAAATGATGATCTGACCTTGCCGTCAAATCCAAACGTTCAACCTCGCCGTCGAACAAACATCCAACCTCGCCGCCGGACAAAATACAACCCTGAACATCTCTGACCTGGGGTTTACCCCTGGTAAATGGAACAAAAGGTATATTTGCGTATTTGAAACTACCCCGCCGGGAATGAGAGACTTAACCGAGCACACTCTGATCTGGGGTTCACCCTAAGAACCATAACGAACATCCGAATACTACTGCACAATGATCTCACCGTAGAACTTCAACATCAAAGACATATGAAACCCGGGCCCCTGGCCGCTTCCAGCTTCAGCTAGAAAAGATCTTCAAGTATTTCTGAATATAGATGGAACCCTGGCCCCTGGCCACTCCAGATCCGCTGGAGAATCTTCAAACTCTTCTGAAGATAGATGAAACCCTGCCCGTCGGCTATTTCAGCTTCAGCTAGAAAGAACATCCTTGGCCTTCAAGGATGTAAACTTTGCCCGTCGGCAACTCTGCAGGAGGCATCTTCGACTTCAGTCTAAAGAAATGGTCCTTGGCCTTCAAGGATACATGGATCTGCCTTCAGGCAACTCCACCTCTGCTATAGAGCATCCGTGACTTCAGTCAGGGATATACTTCGGCCTTCAGTCCGAAAAATGAATCCTAGGTCATTCATAACCTTGGGGATAACCTTGCCCTCAGGCACCTTCGCTTCAGCTCGGGAAATCTGTGACTTCAGTCAAAGAAATGGTATCCTGAGCCATTCATGACTCCACGGGGATTCAAACACTTTGCCTTCAGGCAAAACTCCGTTTCAGCTGGAGAAACATCTTCGACTTCAGTCAGAAGAAAAACTATCCACTTGATCGCCATCAATCATCTCCTCAGGACAACTGACTTGGTCTTCAGACCAACACGGATCATCTTGGTATATCTACAAACTTTGGAACCTTGTCTTCAGCCACACGTTGATTCATCAATAAGGACATCTGAGCTCACAGGAACCTTCTGATACCTCCTTCAGGCGTTTACGAAGTCAATCTTCAGATTAGACATCACTGTTGGAACAGACATATCATGCTGCTAGGGGCTTCAAGAATCATCTTGAACAAACAGCTCCGTCGGGCACCTTCAAGAATCATCCTGAACCGATAACCATTCTGGAGACTTTTTCTGCTAGGGATCCCTGGAATCTTCCTGGGCAAACCTTGCTGGGGACGCTACTGGGGAACCCAAGCATCATACTAAGCAAACAACTCGGGAAGCTGCACTGGGGTCTTAAGAATCATCTTAAGCAAACGGCCCTGCTGAGGAATTCAAGAGTCGTCTTGAACTGACTTCGCTGGGGATCTCAAAAATCATCTTGAGCGAGCGACCGTGGGGATTACACCGGGGTCTTAAGAATCATCTTAAGGCAACAACCTCGTTGGAGAGAATATCAGGAATCGTCCTGAGCAACTGGTCTCTTGGTGGAACACCTGTAACACAAGAATGATAGTGACCTAGATCATGCTTATGATGCATATGCTTCTGCGCCATGACCCACACGATGGGAATGATATGCGTTTATGCTAAATGCCATGCAATCATGTACAATGCTATGCAATGTTAAATGCTATGCAGTGTTAAATGCTATGCAGTCATGCACAATGATGCGATCCCGTCTGCAAAATAAATGCTGGGAGGAGGAAACCCTTTTGTCAAGGAGACAAAAACTACTCAGGTAGAGGAATCATCCTGCTGAGGAGAACGTGGACACGCCGATATCAATTGGACTCCGCCTGGGGAAATGATCTTCCGGTTGAGTGCTGCAGGGGACGAAGCTCTACGAGAACCCGAACCTGCTGAAGGAAAGCGGTGTCAATCGCGGGAGTGAACTGCGTGGCCTTCTCGGCCAATCTGGGGATAACCACTCTGTGGGGAAACAACCTCAGCCGCTCCACACTCCGCTGGGGAAAACATGGTCTGATCAACTTCCAAGGACTCGGCTCTCTTGGGCATCTGCAAACTCGGCTGAGGAAGGAGAAGTCATTCTGCTTCGCTGGAAAGAGTGCGACTCTGGGGAAACACAGCATCAGCTGCCCCACGCTCTGCTAGGGAACATCCATTCATGGTCCCAACTACTTCCAAGGATTCTGCTTTTCTGCGGACTCAGCCGGGGAGAGAAATCATTCTACTTCACTGGAGAGTACGACTCTGATGAGGGATTTCAATTCCGCTGGGGAAGAAAGAATCATCTGACTTCGGGGGAGAGAGTACAATTCTGCAGGGGAACACACCATCGGCCGTTCCAATACTCTACTGGGGAAGAGGGAATCATCCAACTTCAGGAGAGAATACGGCTCTGGTGGGGGATCTCAATTCCGCGGGAGACTTTACTGGGAAAACACGAGCTTCGGCACCCGAACACTTCTAGGAAATCTGCACTTGTGACCCGGTGCTGGGGAAAGATGACATCATTCTTCGGTGCTTGGCTCAGCTGATTTAGGATGCGTCTGCTTGGGGAAGAGAATCATCTCTACCTGGTGGACATATCAATGCTCACTATCTTGCGTTCAGATTCTGCGGAGGAGAGACTACTGAACTCTGCTGGAGAAGGAGGGCTCGCCCTGCTTCGGGGATGCGCACGGCATATCCTCTGGAGGGTGCTACACCTGCAACAACACAAACAAACAGACAAGATACCCTTCCCAAAGGGGCCTATCCAGGTTATTATCTCGGGACAATATTCGGTTAATTAATTGTTTCAACAATCGATGGGCCTAGGCCCGTGAGTTTATGTATGCGCATTTTATCAAAAACATCGGCGTTTTCATTCGCAAACAAAACAGATAAATGCTAAACAGACAAGCAGAATTGTTGAATAATGTGCATTTTATTGATGATGGACCCCTGAACGGGCAAAAATGTTTTACAACAGAGGCAAGCTCCTGGAATGAGGAAGCCGCGCAAAAAAGAAAACATAAATATATATCAGTATATACAAATGTCGGCAACGAGGCGTAGACGAACACCATGAGTTGATCCCTCTAGGACCCACTCGACTTCGATACTTCTCCGATGCTTCAGCTTCGGAAGAGATTGATTCAGATACGCGGCCCTCAGGTCCTCCAAACCACTAAACAATGAAAGTCCACACGCGGAACGCAGTCATTTGCTTATTCAAATCCCTAACTTTTGCGTGAACTGCCCTTTACGGGTTTTCAGTTCACCGGGATACCCTTTTTTGCCGAAGCCGCCCAGTGTAGGTTTTCGACTTCGCGGGTGTACATTTTTCCAATATATCCCTAATTTTTGCCCGAACCTTTTATTCTGTTTTTGGTTCGCCGGGATGCCCCTTTTTTGCCTGGACTCTTTCTTTTTTGTCCAGCGGGTCTCTTTCAAGCAAAGTATTTTTTAACTGCGTCCGCATTCACCGGGGATGCAAAATCTTCACCATCCATCGTGGATAACAACAAAGCTCCTCCTGAGAAGACCTTGCTGACGACATACGGCCCTTCGTAATTCGGAGTCCACTTGCCCCGGTGATCGGAGTGTGGCGGAAGAATCTTCTTCAGGACGAGATCACCCGTCTGAAAGCTTGTAGGACGCACCTTCTTATCATAAGCTTTCTTCATTCGGCTTTGGTACAGACGACCAAATGCAATCGATGCTAACCTCTTCTCGTCCATCAGGCTGAGCTGGTTCAAGCGATTCGTAATCCATTCTGCCTCGTCGAGTTTCACATCAACCAAAACTCGCAAAGAGGGAATCTCCACTTCTAGCGGTAGGACAGCTTCCATACCATACACCAAGGAGAAAGGAGTTGCCCCGGTCGACGTACGCACCGTCGTACGATAACTGTGCAAGGCAAACGGCAGCATCTCGTGCCAATCTTTGTACGTCACAACCATCTTCTGAACAATCTTCTTGATGTTCTTGTTGGCCGCTTCAACAGCGCCATTCATCTTCGGCCGGTACGGAGATGAGTTGTGGTGTTCAATCTTGAAGCTCTGGCACAGCTCCTTCATCATCTTGTTGTTCAAATTCGAACCATTATCAGTAATGATCCGTTCGGGAATTCCATAGCGACAGATGATGTCCCTCTTTATGAATTTAGCTACCACCTGCTTGGTCACATTAGCGTACGAGGTTGCCTCCACCCATTTGGTGAAGTAGTCGATAGCTACCAGAATAAAACGATGATCATTGGATGCAGTGGGCTCGATCTTGCCTATCATGTCGATGCCCCACATGGAGAACGGCCAAGGGGAGGACATGACATTCAATGGGCACGGCGGCACATGAACTTTATCAGCATAAATCTGGCATTTGTGACATTTCTTCGCGAATCTGAAGCAATCCGACTCCATAGTCAGCCAGTAATACCCTGCTCTCAGGATCTTTCTCGTCATGGCGTGCCCGCCGACGTGCGTACCAAATGTGCCCTCATGGACTTCTTCCATGAGCATACTCGCCTCTTTTCCATCCACACATCTGAGTAGCACGAGATCGTGGTTTCTCTTATACAGCACTCCATCAGGATTGAGATAAAAGTTTCCAGTTAGCCTCCTTAGAGTCTTCTTATCCTGGGTTGACGCACCCGCAGGATACTCCTTAGTCATAAGGAAGGTCTGGATGTCGTGGAACCATGGCTTGCCATCGTTGGCATCCTCGATTGCAAACACAAATGCTGGTCTATCAAGACGCGAAAGTACAATTCTTGGAGCCTCATTCTAATAATTGACTTTATACATTGAAGCCAACGTGGCTAAGGCATCAGCCATCTGATTTTCAGCCCGGGGTACATGATGAAGTTCCACCCGGTCGAAGAACGGAAGCAGCCTCCTGGCATAATTCATGTACGGCACTAGATTCGCTTGACGAGTTTCCCATTCCCCTTTAATCTGATTGATTACAAGCGCTGAGTCACCATATATGTCTAGATTCTTGATTCTCAAATCAATTGCCTCTTCTAGACCCATAATACATGCTTCATACTCGGCTTCATTGTTGGTAACTGGAAACGTCAGTCTTACAGTAAACGGGATGTGGGATCCGTGAGGAGTCGTGATGATAGCCCCGATACCACTTCCATAGGAATTAACCGCTCCGTCGAATATCAACTTCCACTGAGACTTCCTATCTGGTCCCTCATCGGGCAATGGCTCATCGCAATCCTTCGCTTTGAGAAACATAATGTCCTCGTCAGGGAATTCGAACTTCATTGGCTGGTAGTCTTCGATTGGCTGTTCGGCAAGGTAATCAGACAATACGCTTCCCTTAATGGCTTTCTGAGAGACGTATTGAATGTCATATTCCGTTAACACCATTTGCCATCTGGCAATCCTGCCTGAAAGAGCCTGCTTCTCGAAGACGTACTTGATCGGATCCATCTTCGAAATTAGCATAGTGGTGTGGTTGAGCATATACTGTCGCAGACGTTTGGCGGCCCAGGCTAATGCACAACACGTCTTCTCCAGTATCGAGTATCGAGATTCACATTCAGTGAACTTTTTACTCAAATAATAAATGGCATGCTCTTTTCTGCCCGTCTCGTCGTGCTGACCGAGAACACACCCCATACTATTCTCCAGAACCGTCAGGTACATGATTAATGGCCGTCCAGCCACTGGGGGTATCAAGATTGGAGGTTCTTGAAGATACTTCTTTATTTTGTCGAATGCCTTCTGGCAATCCTCATTCCAAGTAACCGCCTGATTTTTCTTTAAAAGCTTGAACATCGGTTCACAAGTGGCCGTGAGCTGAGAGATAAACCTTGCAATGTAGTTTATTCGGCCCAGGAAACCACGAACTTCTTTTTCTGTTTTCGGCGCTGGCATTTCTTGGATAGCTTTTATCTTTGCAGGATCAGCTTCAATACCTCGTTCACTAACGATAAACCCCAATAACTTTCCGGACCGCACTCCGAAAGTGCACTTGTTAGGATTCAGCCTCAGCCTGAACTACCTAAGCCTTTCAAACAGCTTCAATAGGTTGACCAAATGCTCTTCCTCCGTTTGGGACTTTGCAATCATGTCATTGTTGCACCCCAAAATTTGACCAACCGGGTCTCGCATTTGGCTCGATGTTTCGACGCATAACCGCATCCGCATCTGCATATTGCATACACTGCATTGTTCATTTGTTTTGATTTTATCAGGGATCACAGCTCTCGTCTCGTGTTTCAGGTGTTTTTGATCAGTAGAATCGATTTTTGGGATATTTCGGTGCCCGTTTATTTTTACCGATTATTTTTGTGTCGTTCGGTGCTCATTTTGTCCCTCTGGGAATTGTGGTGATTTTTCTGGATTTTTATAGGATTTTTTAGGGTTTAAATAGCTTTTAAATCATTTTTTAGGATTTAATAGAATTTTTGATATTTTTAATTCTTTTTAAATCATTTTTTAGCATTTTATAGAATATTGATAGATTTAATTCATTTTTAGAATATATTAGATTTTAAATAGATTTTTAGGATTTAATGGATTTTTTAAGATAATATAGATTTTAATAGGATATTAATAGGAAAATATATTTTTTACCTTTTTAGAATATATTAGATATTAAATGGTTTTGATAGGAATATATAGTTTTTCTTTTAATATAGAGATATTATAGATTTTATTAGAGTAATAGATTTTCTTTTAATTAGGGTTAATAGAATTTAATAATAGTCTTTTACATTTTAATATAGAATGTTATTAGAATAATTTTCAGATTAGTAGATATTAGGGATTTTTTTTGTTAGGGTATTATTAGTTTAGTTAAATAGGATTAAGTGTTGATTAGCTTTTTTAATATTGTTTTTCAGTTTTTTACAGTTTTTTTTCATTCATTTTCGATTGGGCTTCAGTGCATTTTCGCAGGCCCAGTTAGAGTGTGTTATCCAGAAAGTCCAGCAAAAGAGTCCAAATATCCAGCATAATCCAGAGTGTTCCAGCTAGCTCCAGAACCTTCCAGAGGACGCCAGAAAGCTTCAGCCTTTAAATACCAGCAGATGACACGTGTAGAAGGGAGGAGACCCCACCCTGCAGCGTCCACCATACGCCACGCGTCTCCCCAGGCTCTCTCTCACTGCCACGCCAGGTACCACGTGGACTTCATGCAGAAGCTCCACCCACTTCTGCCACCACGTGGCGACCACACAGCCACCCACAGCGCTTCGCCGGAAATCGCCACCGGCCGGCCTGCATGGCCGGCGGCAACCGTCCCTCGCCCAGAAAACCCACCACAATCCCAGAAACCTCTCAACTTCATCCCTGACCTTCATTCATCTTCCCCATCCAACTTCCGGCCACCACCAACCCTTCACCGGAGAACTCAAACTCTCCAGAATCCGGACAATGTTCATCGTCCACCACCGATCTCAACAGTTTTCATCTCCCTTCTCCTTCAAATCATCGTTACTTCTCCGATCAACTCACCAATCTTCACAAACTTAACAATATCATCATCGTTCTACAGAATCTTATTCATTTTTGCTTCAAGAAATCATCAATGTTCATCTTGCTAATCAGGATCCCCAGTTTTTTCCAGATTCGATCTTCAACCACCGCAAGAACAAATTTCCAGAACAAGAACTCGCATCAGCAAATCTTCGTCATTATGATCTTCAACAAACCTCCAGCAGTTCTTCAAGATTTTTCCAGAAATCTTCAGAGCGAAGCTCAACATCACACCAACATCGTCTTCAAATCTCCAGCAACGTCAAGAACACAGACCTTCAACATCTTCAGAAGATCCTCAACGTCTTCATCAACTGTTCATCGTACTTCCTTTATTTTCCAGATCCTGATCCACCCGTTCGTAAATCTTCAGAAACCTTCAAGAACTTTCTTCCACATGCATCTTCAAGAACTCACTCCGAGATCTTCAAGCCATGGTTCAGTCTGCGTATCCAGAGGTCATATCGATGGCGTTGTAGTTGTTATTTCGTTGGTGTTTTGTGAGATTGAAAACGAGAGTTGAAGGAGAGAGGCTGAGAAAGGTTGAGAGAGGATCAGAGAGGGACGGCGCTGAGAGAGAGAGGCGAGAAACTAGGGTTTCTCTGAGAGTGGGAGGAGGAAGAAGGATTGGGCCGGATTTGGGTTTGGGGCAACATGGCCCAGAGTTTTTTTGTTGTTGTTTCTTACACTACCCCCCCCCCCCCCCCCCCCCCCCCCGTTTTTGGCTGAGACTGGGCTGGGCCCAGCGAAATCAATTGCCAGTACACACCCATTCAATCCTCATACACCCCCTCAGCGTTTTTCTGAAGAGGCTTGGGCTGGGCCCAATCCCTCACAGTTTTTTTTATTTCATTTTTTGTTAAACATACCCCTGTGTAACAGTATACCCCCCAGCCCCTTTTTCTTGTATTTTTTTATTTTTATTCTTTTAAAGATTTGAGAAGAAATAGAGAAAAATAAAAAAGAGATATATTGTGAAAAGAAAAAGAAAAGAAATGAAAAGAAAATATGTTTGAAAAATAGAAAAAAAGAAGTGAAAAGAAATATTGTTGAAAATAAAGAGAAATAAGAAAAGAAAAAGGAGAGAAAATATGAAAAAATATGTTAAAGAGAAAAGGAGAAAAAAGAAAAAAATATTAAAGTAGGTTTAATATTTTTTTAAGCATTTTCTTTTAGGGATATTTTCATAGACTTTATTTTCCGACTTTTAGGATAGCTTAGAAGCCCATTTGTCAGGGGGCTATTTTCATTCGACTTTTCAAGATAGAATAGGATAGCGTTTCCTAGGAGATTTATTTCAGTATTCAACCCATTGTAATCATTTTTTTCAGAGATTAATAAAACGAGATTTGAGTTGTGGTCCCGTAGTAGCCGAACTACAGCTGCTCTGATTCTTCGTACCAGACGAAGATATGTAGGCATAGGATGCGATATCCTAGCGAGCACCCTAACGACTAACTTTCTGTTCTCTCGCGGCTGTGCGATCGAGACTTTCCCGCTGACGATTATTTGTTACCCTTTTTTCTCTCTTGCCCGAGTGCATTTGAGACCAAGCCATAGTTTTGACCATAGGTTCCCGACCCTGTGAAACCAGTTGTTTTTCTCACTGCTGTGTGAGAATGTTTGTTTAGCCGTAGTTAGTCTGAACTACGTAAAGCTCTGATCTTCCGGCCAGTGGAAGTACGTAGGCACAAGACGCGAGGTCTTGGCGAGCCAATTTTCCCTGTAGTCCCGAACTACGTTGACTCTGACTTTCTCTCTTGAGAATACGTAGGCATAGAGTGCGATGCTCTATCGAGTCGATTCCCTTCCGTTTAGATTTAGCAGCCGTAGATAGATTGTTTTGCATCCAGTAGACAACCCAAGCAAGCGTGGATCCCGTCGAGTACGACGGACGTGAGGGGTGCTAATACCTTCCCCTTGCGTAACCGACTCCCGAACCCAGGCTATGGTTGCGATGACCATACCTTTTCCCCGTTTTTGCGAGGTTTACTTCGAGCGTTTCCTTTCCCTCCCGTGGGATAAATAACGCACGGTGGCGACTCTTCTGTCATCCGGCGCCGATTTTCGCAGTAGCGACAGCTGGCGACTCTGCTGGGGACTGCGATAGTTCCCCATGCATGTGGGATCCAACGTCCCCTAAGAGAGAGTCAATCCTAGCGTTTGTTTGCTTGTCTATTAGGTGTTTATTTATCGATTTTATCTGTTGGGCTGTTACGGGTATTCTATGATTGAGATAAGCCGGACCTGGGCTCGAGTATGAGTATACACCTAGATATAGTTGCGGAGAAGTAGTAGACGAACCTGTCTGCTGAGCAGGCACAGTTCCCTACGAAAATTCGCACTCGGACGAGATTCTTGCAGAGGTGCTCCTTTCCGGTCCTGAGGATCTGAGGGGAGTCCAGACGTGAGGATTGTCGACTCTGGGAACCGATCAATTGGAAGTTAGCTAAGTGAGGCCTCTTCATGAGATGACGATGCCACTCCTTCTGGGAATCGTATCATTCCTCATGAAAGTCTGTGACGCTGACGACCGCATAGGATGCCGTACCTTGTCAGATATAGGTCCATACCTGTGAGTGGGGGGGTTTTTTGTGCAGGAAACTTGACTTCCAACCTACCCGTTATTCTGGTCTTCTTTTCAGAGAACGTCTCCGTCAGCAGCGCAGCAGTATTCAGATTTTGTGTGGGGGCTGTGGTCCCATTGTTTGCTGCATTTTGCATATCATATGCATATCAGTGTTGCATTGCATATCATCCTCCAGCTAGCCAGAGTTCTGATCCAGCCTTTGTTTCCTGAAGGTGATTACCCGGAGTTTGGATTGAGCAGCTGTTGATTGTCAGAAGACCTACCTAGGGGTTGAGTAGATTTGAGCAGAATCAAGTGTCGAAGTCAGCTGAAAATTATTGGTAGCCATGTCTGAAGGCAATTTCCAGTCTCCTAACGCCTTGACAGGGTTCACTATGGCATCCAACCCTCTGTATGATTCCATGGAAGACGTCCCGCAAGTAAACAATGTTGCTGCAGACCAAGTTGTACAGCCTTCTGTTGAAAACCGAGATCGACATGAGCAGTTTGTTGCCCAGAATGAGCCTCCTCCTGTCAACAATCAAGGTGTTGCTTTCCCTGTGATGAATTACCGAAGAGATATTCCAGCAGCTGGGATGGTAGATCCAAGAGCCCTTGACGATGGTAGAAGACTCCGAGTGTTGGAAGAGCAAATGAAAACTCTGAAAGTCAAAGATGCTGTCAACCTGGATGCTGTAGGCATGTGTTTGGTTCCTGACCTGGTGTTGCCTTACAAGTTCAAAGTGCCGAAATTTGAGAAGTACACGGGAGATAGCTGTCCAAAGCTGCATTTGATGATGTTCTGTCGAAGAATGACTGCGTTTGCGCGAGATGATAAGTTGATGATCCATTGCTTTCAAGATAGTCTGACTGGGGCATCTTTGAGGTGGTATATGCAGTTAGAGAGGAATCAGATTCAGTCATGGATGGATTTAGCCAGAGCTTTTCTGAAGCAGTACGATTACAACCTAGACATTGCTCCTTATCGCATGCATTTGCAAGAGTTGTCTCAAGAGATCAATGAACCGATCAGGAAGTATGCTCAGAGATGGAGAGAATTTGCTGCTAGAGTGCGTCCCCCGCTGTTAGACCAAGAGCTGGCAAGCATGTTTGTGGATTCCCTACAATATCCGTACTTCAAAAGATTGCTCGGAATTCCGGCAAGTTTCTCTGACGTGGTAGCATTAGGAGAACGCCTTGAGTACTCCATAAGAATGGGGAAAATTCAGATTACTTCATATGATCAAGCTGGTGAAACTGAATACCCTTGTGACTATCAGAGTGAAGAAGAAGTTGTGATCAACTCAGTCATGCCAAAGGTTGAATATCCTCGAAGCGAATCAGTGAATTTTGTTGGTTCATCATCTTATCAGAGATCAGTACCTCCCGTGGCTTGGTATTCTGAACAGACAGCCGTGCCTGGGGCACTCTATCAGGAATCTTATGTCGCTTCCATTGCAAATCAGCGAACTCGTGGCCGAGGTTATCAGAATCAGCGTCGGAATCAGAACAGACCTCGCAACAACTTGGAACGAAGGAATGCTCCTTCTCACCCAGTGCCGATGCCGTATAGCCAGTTGCTACCGTCTTTGATCCAGAAGTCTTTGGTGGAGCCAAAAGCTCTTAAGCCAATTCCAGAACCGTACCCTCCTGGGTACAATCCCCACGTTCAGTGTGGTTATCATGGTGGCTCTCCGGGGCATTCGACGGAAGATTGTAAAGCATTTCAGGCGAAGGTACAGCAGTTGATTGATCAGGATCGCATTTCCTTTCGAGAAGGATTTCTGTTTGTTCATCCCTAACCGCTCAGCTGTCTAAGCTCGTAGACTCAGAAGGGCGTTCCCCAGCAAAAGCCAGTGGTTCAGACAGGCAGGCGCCTCAGCAGTGGCAGTTCTCAAGCTTTTATATCATTTGCATTTGTAGTTTCTTTTCTGTTAGTTACTACCTGCTTTAAACATTGTATGTTTTGAATGGTGATAATAATAAAGTGACTATGCATTTTCTGAATTAGTCATGTCGCTGTCGCTCATTTATTGCATTGCACTGACACTTGCATTTTTATTCACTCCATTTTTTCGCTGTGACTAGCAAAGTTAGGAGGGAGGATGATGAAACTGAAACTCATAACCAATGATTGTATGCTTTCAGATAAGACCGTACCGATGACGTACAAGGCATTGCTTCAAATCCCCCAAACACTGGAGATATAAGGAGTTAGTCCCTTGTTAACCACTTCGAGCCAGGAAGTAGAAGTTTTTTCGGACTTTTTAACCCTTGCATCTTAACCCGGGGCAGGGTAGCTGTCAGTTAGCTTGACCAAGCGTTCAAGTCTTACAGAGGAGCGTTGTCTTTCGAGGACCAATCCGTTTACACCTTTCAAGAGGTCAAACCTCACCAATCAGGAGTGAGACAGTTACAATCCTTTCGGAGCAATCAAGACAACCAGTGTCACACGACTTTGTTCCAAAAGAAAGAAAGAAAGAAAGCCCGCTAAGTAAAAAGAAAGAAGAGCTGGAAAGCTAATACTTAGGCAAAAATTAGGGCATCCCGCTGGACTTCAAAAAGAAAGATCGAAAAGAACTCAAAATGAGTCAGTCCAGGCAAAAGTTAGGGAATCAAAAGAATGAAAAAGAGGGATTAAAAAGAAAATTTTCCCCAGCAAATCACAAAGTCGTGTACACAGACACCAAAGCGAAGAAGGAGTAACTATCACTCTGGAAGAAATCCTTGTGAATTCCTTAACTGTAGGTCTTACCATTCAACATACTTCTCGAAGAGGCGAGCGCTTGTGCCAGGTTAACTGAACCTTAGGATCGGAGATCATCACGTAGAAGGGGTGGAAACAAATCAAAATTTGAGCCAAATATCCTTTGTTTCACGAACCGTGAACCCGACCACGATACAACCCTTAAAAGACCTAATTGAGGTAGGGTTAGTCTGAAGCGCATTACGATAAGGTTAAGTAACCTGACTCCTTCTTGACTTGCTAGTCACATCCTTGTTGTATTTTTCACTGACCATGCAAGCACTGCGTTTGAACTTTGGTTCATTCGTCACTCATCATCATATGCATGTAAATGAGTGACAGCTCAAAATTTTTTCAAAATCTGCATAACCATTGCATTAAGATTACCATTCGTAGACAGACAATTCTAATTGCAGGTTAGTAGTTGGCATGAAAGAAATTCCAGCAGAGAATAATCGAGCAGGACCGAGTAATCCAGCAAGTCTGAACCAGAATGGTGTATGTTGTGAAGCCTTGTGAATCAGGGGCATTATCTTCCAGTAAGTTCGGAATCAGTCAGTCTGAGGACAAGTCCCGAAGTTTCAATTGAGCAGGGGCAGTTTTGTTTGAGGAGCGGTTGATCGGAAGGAGTCTTCTCAAGACCCAATCAGGGGCAATTATGCAGAACACTGAGATTGGAAAGCAGATGCTTCCAATGGATAATCAGATCGGGTTGAGTCGCTAGAACGCTCATTCAGGGGCAAGTCATTGCAGAGAATGTTGAAATCAACTGGGTTGTTAGGTGTTTAATTGGAGATTGAATTCTTTTGTCGTGCAGATGTCGGGGCAAGTATTCTCGAAGTATTCTCGTAGCAAGTTGTTCGGAGCAGGTATTCCCAAGAGTTAGATTGGGGCAAGGTGCATTGTACTGGGGCAAGTTGTGCAAGCCAGTCTTTTATCCCCCAGCTGAGTGTACCAGGGGCAAGTCATTCAAACCAGCTTGTTTATCCCCAGCCAGAGTTGAGTATCGGGGAATCATGTCAATACCCTTATCAAAACCTGAACTTTTCAAATAAGAAGGTCTTGTTGTCGTTGGATCATTATCCTGCAGTTTAAACCTGTTGCGTGTCAGTAACCAGTCGTTTCCAAAGTCCAGTTCTCGCCTGGCAAATCGGTAACCAGTTCTCGTCTGGCCCACCTCCCGTAAGCAGCAGTTCCCGTCCTGGTGCAGTTTATTGTAAGCGTCAGTTCCCGTCCTGGTGCAGTTTATTGTAAGCAGCAGTTCCCGTCCTGGTGCAGTTTATTGGTAACCAATTCTCGTTCGTTCACCGTTTCTTCAAGTGTATACCAGTTCTCGCCTGGTGTACGTTAGCTTTCAGCCAGTTCTCGCCTGGTTATCTATACCTCAGCTTGTTGTCCAGTCAGCCCGTCTGGTTCAAAAACACAAAAATCAATTTTCCTAACCTATTTTCCTATCAGTTCTCACCTGGTAGTCTACCTTTGAATGCTAGTTCTCGTCTAGTATTTCCCATATCTCCCACTGTGTACATAGTCCATGTTTATTCTAAACCCGAAAAAGCAAAAAAACCTAAAGGTATCTGACACGGTATTTCCCAATGACCCGCCTGTTGTCATGTTCCCCGATACGAAGCTCAGCGGATGCCAGCGCTTCGAGTAATGTTTGAATTCCTTGTGGATGTTGTTAAATCAGAATTGTTACTCTTCAGCAGATGAAAGTTGCTTATTATACCCGGAAGAGTCGAGATTGTCTTTTACCCCGTATCAGAGTAGGATCAGGAGTATCTGCAGCAGATTAAGATTGATATCCTTGATAGTAGGAGCATTTCCAGCGTTGTGTTGCGCGTAATCAACCTCAGTTTGGGTCAATCCCCGCAGAGCGCAATCAGTTGCCAATGGTTTGAAGAGAGCATCCCCGAGCAACGTTGTTTTCTTTCCCCAGTGAAGTCGTCAAGCAGGGTTGCCTTTTCATTTCTCCAGCAGGGCAGTTATCCCCAGCGGATTTGATTTCTCGTTTCCAGCATTTATTTTGCTGAGATGGTTCTGTGACTTCAGGTCATCCCCAGTAGAGTTGACGTTTCCTTCGGCATTTATTTTGCCAAGTGGTTTTCAGACCTGGTGTTCTCTGGCAGCTCGAGCCTGCATTAGCATTTGCATATATAGTCATAGCATTTATACAAGCATATAGCATTTCCATGTCGTCTGGGCCTCGCATTTTCAAACAAAACGCATAGCATTTACATGTCGTATAGGACATTGCATCATTTCAAGCATACGCATGTCGAAACATAGACCAGAGTGGTTACCTATTGGATTTCGAATTTGTTCACCTGCAGAGTTGTGTGGTTAAGCTTCTCGTCTTCCCCAGCGGAGTGATTCTTCATTTGGTTGTTACGTCAGCATCGGAAAAAAAACAGCAACAACAACAACAAAGATTGACATATATCAGACTTCTGAAGTTGCCCCCTTCGTCAAAATAGGTGCCAGGCAGTTCCATTCAGAATTCCCCAGGAGAATTGTCCTCAAGTTCGCATTGAACTGTGAGTCGACCAGATTTGATCCCACGAGAGAGATGGGAATCAAGGTGTTTGCTTTGCGAAGCATTATTTCAATACTTGTGGCGTCACACAGGTGTTGAAAAGGAGAAGAAAATTTTATCATAAAATTGACCAGATGTTGCCGTGATAACCAAACTTCAGTTTATCGGAAGCTATTTCTCAAGCAGTCTTGCAGTATATTCCCGCGGTTGGCAAATTTCAGGGTTCCATTTGTATTCAACCGTCATCTACCTTGAATGTTTGAAGGCTGAGCGCTCTTCACCCATTCAGGTCGAAGTCACTTGAATAGGGGCAGCTGTTGCACCCCAAAATTTGACCAACCGGGTCTCGCATTTGGCTCGATGTTTCGACGCATAACCGCATCCGCATCTGCATATTGCATACACTGCATTGTTCATTTGTTTTGATTTTATCAGGGATCACAGCTCTCGTCTCGTGTTTCAGGTGTTTTTGATCAGTAGAATCGATTTTTGGGATATTTCGGTGCCCGTTTATTTTTACCGATTATTTTTGTGTCGTTCGGTGCTCATTTTGTCCCTCTGGGAATTGTGGTGATTTTTCTGGATTTTTATAGGATTTTTTAGGGTTTAAATAGCTTTTAAATCATTTTTTAGGATTTAATAGAATTTTTGATATTTTTAATTCTTTTTAAATCATTTTTTAGCATTTTATAGAATATTGATAGATTTAATTCATTTTTAGAATATATTAGATTTTAAATAGATTTTTAGGATTTAATGGATTTTTTAAGATAATATAGATTTTAATAGGATATTAATAGGAAAATATATTTTTTACCTTTTTAGAATATATTAGATATTAAATGGTTTTGATAGGAATATATAGTTTTTCTTTTAATATAGAGATATTATAGATTTTATTAGAGTAATAGATTTTCTTTTAATTAGGGTTAATAGAATTTAATAATAGTCTTTTAGATTTTAATATAGAATGTTATTAGAATAATTTTCAGATTAGTAGATATTAGGGATTTTTTTTGTTAGGGTATTATTAGTTTAGTTAAATAGGATTAAGTGTTGATTAGCTTTTTTAATATTGTTTTTCAGTTTTTTACAGTTTTTTTTCATTCATTTTCGATTGGGCTTCAGTGCATTTTCGCAGGCCCAGTTAGAGTGTGTTATCCAGAAAGTCCAGCAAAAGAGTCCAAATATCCAGCATAATCCAGAGTGTTCCAGCTAGCTCCAGAACCTTCCAGAGGACGCCAGAAAGCTTCAGCCTTTAAATACCAGCAGATGACACGTGTAGAAGGGAGGAGACCCCACCCTGCAGCGTCCACCATACGCCACGCGTCTCCCCAGGCTCTCTCTCACTGCCACGCCAGGTACCACGTGGACTTCATGCAGAAGCTCCACCCACTTCTGCCACCATGTGGCGACCACACAGCCACCCACAGCGCTTCGCCGGAAATCGCCACCGGCCGGCCTGCATGGCCGGCGGCAACCGTCCCTCGCCCAGGAAACCCACCACAATCCCAGAAACCTCTCAACTTCATCCCTGACCTTCATTCATCTTCCCCATCCAACTTCCGGCCACCACCAACCCTTCACCGGAGAACTCAAACTCTCCAGAATCCGGACAATGTTCATCGTCCACCACCGATCTCAACAGTTTTCATCTCCCTTCTCCTTCAAATCATCGTTACTTCTCCGATCAACTCACCAATCTTCATAAACTTAACAATATCATCATCGTTCTACAGAATCTTATTCATTTTTGCTTCAAGAAATCATCAATGTTCATCTTGCTAATCAGGATCCCCAGTTTTTTCCAGATTCGATCTTCAACCACCGCAAGAACAAATTTCCAGAACAAGAACTCGCATCAGCAAATCTTCGTCATTATGATCTTCAACAAACCTCCAGCAGTTCTTCAAGATTTTTCCAGAAATCTTCAGAGCGAAGCTCAACATCACACCAACATCGTCTTCAAATCTCCAGCAACGTCAAGAACACAGACCTTCAACATCTTCAGAAGATCCTCAACGTCTTCATCAACTGTTCATCGTACTTCCTTTATTTTCCAGATCCTGATCCACCCGTTCGTAAATCTTCAGAAACCTTCAAGAACTTTCTTCCACATGCATCTTCAAGAACTCACTCCGAGATCTTCAAGCCATGGTTCAGTCTGCGTATCCAGAGGTCATATCGATGGCGTTGTAGTTGTTATTTCGTTGGTGTTTTGTGAGATTGAAAACGAGAGTTGAAGGAGAGAGGCTGAGAAAGGTTGAGAGAGGATCAGAGAGGGACGGCGCTGAGAGAGAGAGGCGAGAAACTAGGGTTTCTCTGAGAGTGGGAGGAGGAAGAAGGATTGGGTCGGATTTGGGTTTGGGGCAACATGGCCCAGAGTTTTTTTGTTGTTGTTTCTTACACTACCCCCCCGTTTTTGGCTGAGACTGGGCTGGGCCCAGCGAAATCAATTGCCAGTACACACCCATTCAATCCTCATACACCCCCTCAGCGTTTTTCTAAAGAGGCTTGGGCTGGGCCCAATCCCTCACAGTTTTTTTTATTTCATTTTTTGTTAAACATACCCCTGTGTAACAGTATACCCCCCAGCCCCTTTTTCTTGTATTTTTTTATTTTTATTCTTTTAAAGATTTGAGAAGAAATAGAGAAAAATAAAAAAGAGATATATTGTGAAAAGAAAAAGAAAAGAAATGAAAAGAAAATATGTTTGAAAAATAGAAAAAAAGAAGTGAAAAGAAATATTGTTGAAAATAAAGAGAAATAAGAAAAGAAAAAGGAGAGAAAATATGAAAAAATATGTTAAAGAGAAAAGGAGAAAAAAGAGAAAAATATTAAAGTAGGTTTAATATTTTTTTAAGCATTTTCTTTTAGGGATATTTTCATAGACTTTATTTTCCGACTTTTAGGATAGCTTAGAAGCCCATTTGTCAGGGGGCTATTTTCATTCGACTTTTCAAGATAGAATAGGATAGCGTTTCCTAGGAGATTTATTTCAGTATTCAACCCATTGTAATCATTTTTTTCAGAGATTAATAAAACGAGATTTGAGCTGTGGTCCCGTAGTAGCCGAACTACAGCTGCTCTGATTCTTCGTACCAGACGAAGATATGTAGGCATAGGATGCGATATCCTAGCGAGCACCCTAACGACTAACTTTCTGTTCTCTCGCGGCTGTGCGATCGAGACTTTCCCGCTGACGATTATTTGTTACCCTTTTTTCTCTCTTGCCCGAGTGCATTTGAGACCAAGCCATAGTTTTGACCATAGGTTCCCGACCCTGTGAAACCAGTTGTTTTTCTCACTGCTGTGTGAGAATGTTTGTTTAGCCGTAGTTAGTCTGAACTACGTAAAGCTCTGATCTTCCGGCCAGTGGAAGTACGTAGGCACAAGACGCGAGGTCTTGGCGAGCCAATTTTCCCTGTAGTCCCGAACTACGTTGACTCTGACTTTCTCTCTTGAGAATACGTAGGCATAGAGTGCGACGCTCTATCGAGTCGATTCCCTTCCGTTTAGATTTAGCAGCCGTAGATAGATTGTTTTGCATCCAGTAGACAACCCAAGCAAGCGTGGATCCCGTCGAGTACGACGGACGTGAGGGGTGCTAATACCTTCCCCTTGCGTAACCGACTCCCGAACCCAGGCTATGGTTGCGATGACCATACCTTTTCCCCGTTTTTGCGAGGTTTACTTCGAGCGTTTCCTTTCCCTCCCGTGGGATAAATAACGCACGGTGGCGACTCTTCTGTCAGCCGGCGCCGATTTTCGCAGTAGCGACAGTCATCAACATAGACCTCGATCTCATGATGAATCATATCATGAAACAAAGTTACCATTGCCCGCTGGTAAGTGGCCCCTGCGTTCTTCAGACCGAAGGGCATTACCTTATAGCAAAATGTTCCCCAAGGGGTAATAAACGTCGTTTTCTCCATGTCCTCCGGTGCCATCTTAATCTGATTGTAATCGGAGAAGCCATCCATGAACGAAAACACGGAAAACTGAGTTGTGTTGTCGACCAACACATCGATATGAGGCAACGGGAAATCATCCTTAGGGCTCGCCCTATTCAAATCCCGATAATCGACGCACATACGTACCTTACCGTCCTTCTTCGGTACAGGCACTATGTTGGCGACCCACGGAGGGTAAGTGGTAACGGCTAGAAATCCTGCGTCCAACTGCTTCTGGACTTCTTCCTTGATTTTTACCGCCATGTCTGGTCTCGTCCTCCTGAGCTTCTGCTTGACTGGAGGGCAATCTTCTCGCAACGGCAAGCGATGAACCACGATATCTGTGTCAAGTCCGGGCATATCCTCATATGACCAAGCAAAGACGTCACTATACTCTCGAAGCATCTCGACCAGTCTATGCTTGACATCATTCTGCAGCGCAGCCCCTACTCTGACATTTCTGGCGAGCTCCTCAGAACCCAGATTTATAATCTCAATATCCTCCTCGTGAGGCAGAATAACCTTCTCTTCTTGCCTCAACAAGCGGGCCAACTCTTCCGGAACGTCTTCATCAATCTCATCCTCGGCTTGATAGATCGGGCAATCAAAGTCGTAGTGAGCCGTAGAGGGTCCAGAGTCGATGTCGTCTATTATGTGGGTCCTGCAATAACAAGGGTTAAGTTTAAAGCAAGAATATGCAGGTTAGCACAAACCTCGTTGCCATTTTGCTGTTTTTCGAAATAAACATAAAACAGGAATAACAGAGAACACAATATTTGATTACGAAGAAAACGCCTTTTATTTATTAACAAAATGCATACACATAATCCAACAAGGCCCTGACAGTAAAACCACTATGCCCCGGGCAGGACATAGGGTTGTACAAAGATTGTAAAAAGCAAATCATTACTCTTCACTTGTCAGCTTGATAATCTCCTTGATGGTCCAATTGTGGAGGCGCTCGCCCGACTTGCTCGGTTGAATCCAGGCGTCAAGATCGCAATCACTGTCCCCGCTGTCCTCCGACGTAGCGTTGATGCTCTCGAAAATTACTCCCCCCTTGGTGAATAGGATCGGCCCTTTCCCACGAGACGAGCTGCCAGAAGAAGATGAAGCTTCAGCTCCAGGAGAATACCCCAATCCAAACTTATCCTGCTTGATTGGTATATCCAAGACATGCCTCCAGCCTGGGGTGGAACCGGCTTCGACAACGGCCCGAGCCTCCTTAAACGAGGAGAGATTCATTTCTTGCTTCTCTGCGCCGACGGGAGCTACCTCCTTCACCTTGACGGTTTCAAATGCTTGGCAGAGCGTTTCATGGATCTCGCCATCCATTTCGACATATTTAAAGGACGACAGGTGGCTCACCATGATGTCCTCTTCACCACAGACGGTCACTATGCTGCCCCCAACAGCATATTTAAGCTTCTGATGCAGCGTGGACGTCACGGCACCAGCAGAATGGATCCATGGCCGACCTAAAAGGTAACTATAGGCGGGCATGATATCCATGACATAGAAAACCGTATTGAACGTCTCTGGACCAACTTGAATTGGCAGGGTCAACTCTCCGAAGACGTGGCGCTTGGTTCCGTCAAAGGCTTTCACGACCAGATCATTGGGCGTGCAAAGCAGTCCACGGGTATCCAACTTCATCAGTGCTTTTTTCGGAAGCACATTAAGCGAGGAACCCGTATCCACCAGAACATGTGACATAATCGTGCCTCTGCACTCTATTGAGACGTGCAAGGCGTTGTTGTGATCTCTTCCCTTGGGAGTCAGCTCCAGATCTGTAAATCCCAGCCCATTACCAGCATTAACATGGGCCACCACTTCTTCCAGTTGATTTACTGATATCTCCTGCGGCACGTATGCAGCATTCAATACCTTCAGTAATGCGTTGCGGTGCGCCTCAGAGCACAGCAACAAGTTAAGAATCGAGATCTTTGACGGAGTCTGATGAAGATGATCTACAATTTTGTAGTCACTTTTCTTGATTAGTCGCATGAACTCTTCAGCACCCTTAACCAACAACTCTTTTTCTGCCCCTGCAGGGACCTCTTCGACAGCTTTACCTTTACCCTTATCCACAGCGTCAGCTCGGACCACTTTCTCTGCTGCAACCTCTGCTGGCGCAAAGACTCTTCCGCTTCTAGTGATACCACTGACTTCGGTAAGATCCTGCACAGTTGATCCGAATGGCTCTAGCTCTATCTTCTGACCATTATAGTAAACTTCGGCGCCGTAATGCCATGGGACGGCATTAGTACTCTCGAATGGGATTGGTCCGGCCCTAGTGATGGTGATAGTAGGCGGACGGGGCGCAGAAATAGTAATAGGGTGACGAGGAATAGTAATGGTAGCAACTTCGTCTGCCTGCTTTAGCACGACTTCCCCTGATGTACTCTCAATGCTCCGGCTGAATTGCAAAATACCCTCGGACATCAGACTTTGGATACCTTCGATCAGCTGCTCACACCCATCAGGAAGTGTAGCACAAGCCATACATAACTCTCCACATCCAGGAAAGAAGCCCTTCTTCAGCAACTTAGCCTTGACAAAACTCAACGGCGTCTTCAAATCTTTGACATCGGTCAGCAAGTCCGCACTCTCCTCGGTGATAACAGCATTCACTCCGCCCCCCTTATGATGAGGCATGAGGTTTTTGGTAACGTTGGGCACGTTGTCAGAAAAGTTGATAACCTTGGCGTCCACCAAGTCCTGGACTTTGTGCTTAAAAGCTTTACAATTCTCAATCGTATGGCCGGGTGCCCCAGTGTGGAATTCACAAGTAGCATTGGCATCATACCCCGGTGGTGGTGCCCCTGTTAAGGGAGCCAACGTCCTTTTTTGAACTAATTGGAGCTGAAGCAACGTTTGCAAAAGCTGTGCATACGACATAGGTGGAGTATCAAAATGACGGCTTGCCATATGAGCCCGATTCTGATATCTTTTATACCCCTGTTGGTTCTGCTGCTGAGGCTGCTGCTGCTGCTGCGGTGGAGCAGCTGGGATATTTATGCTAGCAATCTGAGGCTGAGGGCCCTTGCCCTTTCTCCGAGCATTAGTGACAGCACTGGCATCTCCCTCTCGACGCTTGCCAGTATAGGGTTTCTTGCTACCTTCTCCAACTGAGGATGATTCGCCCTGAATTTTTCCGATCTTTATACCGTTCTCAACATGCTCGCCCAGAGTGATGAGAGCCGAGAATGTTCCAGTCATGCCACTGACCAGCTTTTCATAATAGATTCCAGGAAGGGTAGCCACGAACATTTGCACCAACTCACGCTCAACCATCGGTGGTTGAACCCGAGCAGCCAATTCACGCCACCGCTGGGCGTACTCTTTAAAGCTTTCATTGTTCCGCTGTGAGAGATTCTGAAGCTGGACTCGGTTGGGAGCCAAGTCGCTATTGTATTGATAGTGGAGAACAAACGCTTCTGCAAGATCTTTCCAGGTGCGCACAGTAGCGGGCTCCAAACCCATATACCATTCGAGCGATGGACCAGAAAGACTATCCTGAAAGAAGTGCATCAGCAGCTTCTCATCGTCAGAATAAGCAGACATCTTTCTATAATAAGATCGGAGGTGGACCCGGGGGCAAGTAGTACCCTTATACTTCTCAAAGGTAGGCACCTTGAACTTGTGAGGTACTTTAAAGTCAGCAATCAACCCGAGCTTGGACATGTCAACGCCCAATGTGTTCTGATTTTCTATGTCTCTCATCTTGTCTTCCAGTGCCTTGAACCTGAGTCGAGCCTCAGCATTCAACTCTGCCTCTACACCTCTCTGAGAGAATATGTCATCCTGATGGTCCTCCAGCCACGGTTGAGGCACCACCAGATTTCCTGCACCAGCATTGTCGTTGACCGGCCCTATGTTAACATTGGCTCCCAAGCTACCATTGTCGACGCCAGCCGCGTTGAGCCCGATATTAGTCATCAGATTGCCGTTAGCACTGCCGTTGCCCCCGGCAGCAGGAACAACATTCTGTGGAGTATCCCCCGGAGGAGGAGTGGGCACGGCCCCGCCGTGAAGTATTCCATTACTGTCAACCCTGGAGATGAGAGGTTGAACCAAAGTACGAAGCTGGTCTTGCCCATTCGCAACTACTTGCATCAGCTCCATAAAACGATCCATCCGTTCACGAAGCTCTTGAACATCTGACTGTACCTGGTCCATTATCCTTGTCTGATTAGCGCGAGTTGAGTAGCGGTGGATGAGTCTTTGATCAATCCTGGAGATCGAAAGCAGCTCGGAACCTGAGTACCTGAAAAACCTGTCAACATTAAAGGTTAGGAAAGGCAACAGAATGTATGTCATACAAAATGCTTTATGCAGATGTATGCGTGTGTCTGTGTGCTTGAGAGATTTCCCCCGATCCTGGTGCCTTAGTACCGGTGCTGACAATAACAAGGAGGGGAATCTGGGCCCAATCACGGAAACAGCAATCTCACACATGGTATCAGCAATAGTCAGATTCGACACATCAAGGACCGAGAACTCGTACGCAACAGTCTTTCTGAGAGAGGCTGTAGTAATACAATAAGAGGCGAGAGATCCTGGATCGGGGGAACGGTACCTATCACAGACACGCGCCAAGGGAATGCGAATGATTATGCAAACTAATGCAAAATGCAGGCATGCAACAATATATCCAGGTGGCTGCTGTGGAGATTCGGTGTCAACAGTCACTGATGAGAAGGAAACCCCGGTGTAAAACCACTGATCTGATCTGCTGAGAATAACCATCTGATAGGATCGAGATCAAAATTCTGCTCTGCCCAGAGTAAGTGCCTGATAATAAGGACCCCGGGTGCAAGATCAAGGAACATCTGTTGAGGAAGTCTTCAGACCCCCAAATCAAAAATCTGCCCTCTCAAGAACAAATGCACAGCTGCTGATGAGATCTTCAGACCCCACTCAAAATCTGCCCTATCAAGAACAAACAACAACCGCCGATGAGATCTTCAGACCCTACTCAAAATCTGCCCTATCCGGAACAAACCACTGCTGATAATATGCTGACCCAAAGCCTGCTCTATCAAGAACAGACAAACACCCGATGAAAAAAATCCTCTGATCAAAAACTCACTCTGTCAAGAACAGTCACATCTGATACTGAGAACCCTGATACCAACGTAACTGATTCACTGTCAAGAAAATCAGGTAGTCTGGAGGTCAAAGTTTCCTGCAATATCCCAACCCCACTCACAGGTATGATAGACTTAATCCACGGACAAAGGTACGGCATCCTATGCGGTCGTCAGCGTCACAGACTTTCATGAGTGACGATACGATTCCCAGAAGGAGTGGCATCGTCAAGTCATGAAGAGGCCTCTCTTAGCTGATTTCCAAATGATCGGTCCCCAGAGTCGACAATCCTCACGTCTGGACTCCCCTCAAATCCTCAGGACCGGAAAGGAGCACCTCTGCAAGAATCTCGTCTGAGCGCAGATTTTCGTAGGGAACTGTGCCTGCTCAGCAGACAGGTTCGTCTACTACTTCTCCGCAACTATATCTAGGTGTGTACTCAAGCCCAGGTCCGGCTTTTCACTCACAGTAACATCCCTCTCCCACAGCAGCACAGATAATCATATCAAACTGGAAATAAAATGCGGGAAATAAAATGCGGGAAGTAAAAATGCGATAAATAAACGCAACCCAACAAGCAAACACACAAACGATAGGATTGACTCTCATAGGGAACCGGAGAACCAGAGATTCTGGGTTCGATCCCCAGCAGAGTCGCCAGCTGTCGCTTGCGCGAAAATAAGGTGCCGGCATGACAGAAGAGTCGCCACCTTTCGTTATTTATCCCTCAGAGCGGGAAAGGAAACGATCGGAAAAACCTGACGAAAAAGGGTAAGACAAGGTCGTCGCAACCATTGTCTGGGTTCGGGAGTCGGTTACGCAAGGGGAAGGTATTAGCACCCCTCACGTCCGTCGTACTCGACGGGATCCTCGCTTGTTTGTTTACTCGGACGGGTTGGTTATAATCTATCTACCTATCAAGGCTGGCTGAAAAAGAAAAGAAAAATGACTCGGCAAAGCGTCGCACTTTATGCCTACGTATTCCCGTCTGGAATGAGAAATCAGAGTCAACATAGTTCGGCTAACTACGGGGGATGATGGGGAAGGTTGCTCGCTAGGATATCGCATCCTATGCCTACGTACTTTCATCTGGTATGAAAGATCAGAGCAAACGTAGTTCGGCTAACTACGGGTCATCTCCTAAAAGAAGTGTTTTTTATGGTGTTTGCGATCTCAACCGCACTAGAGACTATGACCTGAGAGTGAATGCGTCGCATGTCACCCAAAGGGTACCATACTAAACATCCATCCTCAGATGGCTTAAGGCTCGTAACGTACGAAAGAAATCATTCATGATTACTGTATTTTAAACTGCTTCGAGATGAGAAGAGAACAGGCCCAACTAGGAGGGAGACTATCAAGTCCTACTGTTATCATGCCATGGATTCATCCTATGGTTGAGGTTTGAACAGGGAACTCCTAGATGTTGTCATGCATAGGTTTCAACCTAAAAGTCTATCATCAAATCTTTATCAAAGGAAATGAGAGTCCTAAGGGATCATGTCAATGATACACCAAAACAGACAAAAGCATCAGCTTTAACAGTAAAATGCATGCAATGCAAGTGAGGGAGGAAATGTGTGTGGGGCTTCAGCCTCCACAAGCTCGTCTCGACCTCAAGTCAGTCATGAAATAACAGTAATCATACTGAAAATAAACCACAGGCTATCAAGCCATAACAGATAAAAGAAAAGAAGCTGCCATCAGGCAAACAAAACACACTTGAGAAAGAATCATCTACTCTCTAATCCTAACCCTAACACAGAATCTGAATCAAATCTAAGCAAAGCCCTAAAGCAAAACCTAACCAAAAGAAATCAATCCCAGTCTTCAAGCTTCAGAACAAGCTTACCAAAGAAAGGGAGCTAAGTAGGCAGACTCATAGTGTCTTCCTCAGGAAAGCACTAGGAGGTGTATACTCAGGAGTCATACCCTATGTGGCTCAACCACTGTGATCAGTTTACATTCCTCCTCAGGAGAAATTAAACTCACAAGCAGGCTCCAACATCACTGGATATTTAGGAAATCCTATCTGAACTAGTGGAACTAAGTGAATAGACCCATAAGACCTTCCTCAGGAAAGTACTGGGAGGCTTCCACTTAGGAGTTGTATCCCATGTGGCTCAACAACATGTGATCAGTTTACATTCCTCCTCAGGAGAAATTAAACTCACAAGTTGGCTCCAACATCATTGGATACTTAGGAAATCCTATCTGAACTAATGGAACTAAGTGAATAGACCCATAGGACCTTCCTCAGGAAAGTACTGGGAGGCTTCCACTTAGGAGTTGTATCCCATGTGGCTCAACAACATGTGATCAGTTTACATTCCTCCTCAGGAGAAATTAAACTCGCAAGTTGGCTCCAACATCATTGGATACTTAAGAAAGAGGTGAGAAGAAAGAATGAAAGTCATTCATAGTGCCTTCCTCAGGAAAGTACCATGAACTTCCTCCAAACTTCAGGATCTCAAACCTCACAGACAGGGAACAAGCCAAGCTCTGGGTCTCTGAGTCTTGATCTACAATCTTCACTTCATCATGCTCTCCAACAAGGTCTTCAAGACAACACAAGCCCCACAACAAATTCCCCAAAAACAACCCCCAGAGATGAACAGGTAACCACAGCACAGACAAAATTATCAGGCAACTTCAGAAAATACCTAAAAATACTAAACCAAGGGGGAAAAATCTAACAATTACTCACAAGAGTCTACAATATCTACCCATAATATCCACATGGGCCTCTACCCAAAAATCAAGACAAAACTATTTAAAGAAAATGAATTTCCTCACCTATGCACAACCTAAACCCTAATTAGGATACCCTAATGCTACCCTAATTAAACTAATCAAATTTTAATCTAAAAATCTAGAAGTAAATCCTATGGGGAACTATGATCTAATATCTAATTACACAAAAAAGAATGAGTTAAAAAGATTAAAGGAAGGCCCTAAAAGAAATTCTACAAAATCATGATATCAACTAAAAGAAAGAAAATACACTATATTAAAGAAAATATCACCAAAAATTCTACATTAAAAATAAAATTCCATTTTTATTTTTATATTTTTCTACACAAGATTATCTAAACATAGCAAAAAGAATGAACAAAAAATCATTATTTATCAATTTTATATGAATTTTTAAAAGTTGCTAGAATATTAAAGAAATTAAAATTCAAAAGAATTAAAATGAGGGGAGGGGGTGAGAATAGAAACACGCCTCAGTTCATATTTAATGGGCCAGAATTAGGTGGGGTGCGAATAGAAGGGGATAAGCCCAGGCGCTACTACTAATCCAAACGACAGCGTTTTGATTTTTGAAAATTCCCTCCAATTCTGAATGAATCTGGGCCGTGAGATTGAGGGACAAAGTCCAATATTTCAACACGAATCAACGGTGGAGATTATGTCTCCTACCTCAAGCCAGTTAGGGTTTCACGAGACACCCTCCATGCGCAAATCTTCCATCATCCATAGCTCCCTCACCTCGCAATGAAAACTCACGATCCAAACATCAAACTTGATCCTCTCACTTCCCTCTACAAGACTGTGCCATTGGTTTTCCATAAAACTCATCCTACAATCAAACCCGATAGCTGGAAGTATTGGGCACCATTGTTGTGCACTGACATGCATGTTCATAAAGCTTGATCAAACTTATACTAATGCGTTCTACTCCTTATGGTGATCATCCTAAACATAATATCTAGTATTGCAATGCCCTAATCCGTGAGTTATAGATCAAGAAAGTGAAACTGCCATGGATCGAACCTTCATGTAATGCCCTTAAACTCTTAAGATTTCATCCTCTAACTTAGCCTAACCACTCTAAACCTAAAACAAGTTCTATCTATGCATAATTATGGTGAAAAAGAGAAGAGAAAGGACCTGTCAAAGAGCTATGGTGTGTGATGTTTGAGCACGATCCAAGGCTTGATTCTCTTCCACAATGATCCTCCAATGAAGATAAACTTTCTGTTTGCACAATTCTTGGATGAGGAAGCTTGCAACAATGACTTTGATCTTGAAATGCAATGATGGAGCACCTTGAAACCCTAGCTCGAATCTCTCTATTCTCCACTCAATTCTTCAATATTCACCAACCTTTTGATTCACTCTCATGCACTCTTTAAATAATAATCAATGGAAGCTCTTGGATTCATCTAGAAAGATCTAGAAAGTATTGAAAATCTCATGTGATGGTAACTTGAATATCTCATGCACCATGCCTTAAGCCTTGCAAAATGGCCTTAAAATGTCATCATAAGAGATATTAGAGAGATATGAGCAAATACAATGCTTTTCCTTGCCTTGTGTTGAAATTTCCAAAGATGACTTATAATGCAAGTTTAAAATTAACAAAGCATCACCCATTTTGAAGCCTCAAATCAAAATTCTATTTAAACCAATGTTCTCAAAATGATGTTTCCAATCAAAATGATATATTGGATGACCTATTTTGGATTCATGGATCTTCCAAACCAATTTTCAAATTCAACTTTTTAAACTTATAAGCCATTTTTAGTTCATTTTTGACCAATCATGCAAATCCATGCTATGAGCTTCTCCAACAATTCATGACCTTCTTTCTAGACTTAAAATCACATTTTGAACAACTTTCATGTTTTGAGTTTTTCCATTTGAGGCTTGGAAATAGGAGATATGGCCTTTGCTTAAAATGACCTATAACTAACAAATGACCAAAATACCCCTGTCTTGTTCAGACCATAAGTTGAGTTCCTCAAATACTATCAAGGACTTCTACCACTCAAATTAAATCTAAGAAGATGCCCTTCAACATTCATGTTGACCAAGACATCATAGGAATCGTCCTACTAGGGCAAAAGTTGTTTGCAAGTTGGGTGACTTTCAAGGACCCAGATTCACACACCTCAGCTGACCTGTAATTTGTCAAAACCATAACTTGAGCTCTGCAACTCCTATCAAGGACTTCCACCACTCAAATTAAAGCTAAGAACAAGCTCTACAACATTTATGTTTTGGGTAAGATGAGATATCAATCACATCTAGAGCTAAAACTGCCTGGAAGATAGGGATCAAATTAGGGTTTTTTCACTGACAATCCTTGGAAACCCTGACTTGAAACTTCTCAAACTCCTCAATCATGATGAGTTGGTCTAGGAATCATCCTTACAACATCTCTATGCATCATTCCATGATCTCATGGCCCTTGGATTAGGTCTCAACCTTCTCCAAATCTTCAGTTGTCCTAGGGATGAGCCAGTCAAAACCCTAGTTCTACCATTCATGTTTGAATCTTCTGAATTCTTGCACAATGACCTCTCTGGGCTTCATGATGGCTTTCAAGACATCTCATAAACTTTCTCAAAGCATCAAGTTCACTCTCATAGTCTCAGAATCATCTGAGGAGCACCCACAACTCTCAAGCTATGAAGCTCACAACTCTGGTTTCAACCAATTCTCTTGAGGATCTCTTGAACTTACTGATGAAGGTATCAACTTTCAAACACTTGATGGATAAATAATTGTTGGTCAAATTTTGGGGTGCAACAGCGAGGAAGCAACTGAAGGCCTGCCTCAGCGAGAACGCGGATCTCTTCGCCTGGAGCGCCGCAGAGATACCCGTACTCGACCCTAAGGTTGCCTGCCATCAACTCTCCATCAACCTGGCTGCTAGGGTCATAGTACAACGTAGGCGTAGGCAGTCCCCCGAAAAGTCGACAACTGCTGAAAAAGCTGTAAAAGACCTCCTAGAGGCAAATTTTATTTCGGAAGCTCGGTATTCAACCTGGTTGTCCAATGTTGTACTTGTCAAAAAGATTAATGGGAAATGGCGTATGTGTGTTGACTACACTGATCTCAACCGGGCATATCCTAAGGACGCCTACCCCCCCCCCTAACATCGACAAACTCGTCGACAACTCGGCGGGCTTCAAACTTCTGTCCTTTATGGACGCATACTTTGGGTACAATCAAATCCCTATGGCTGACCGCGACAAGCAGAGCACCGCATTCATGACAGAATCGGGCAATTACTACTACAACGTAATGCCCTTCGGTCTGAAGAACGCCGATGCCACATATCAGCGAATGACGAACAAGGTTTTCCAGCGCGAGATCGGCGACATGCTCGAGGTATACATGGACGACATGATCGTCAAATCCTCGGTTTCTCTCTGACCGAGCGAGGAATCGAAGCTAACCCCGATAAATGTCGTGTGTTTTCTGAGATTCCCACGCCAAACTCGAAAAAGTCAATACAATCCCTCAACGGGGTACTCACGTCATTATCCCGCTTCATCGCCAAATCCGCACAATACGCCATTCCCTTCTTCAAGTTACTAAGGAAGGAATCCGCGTTCGAATGGACGGAAGAGTGCGAACAAGCCCTCCACCACCTCAAGTACGTCCTGTCCGAACCACCCGTCCTGACAAGGCCGCGAGTCAGGGATACTTTATACCTATATTTGGCTGTCGCGAACGAGGCCGTCAGTGCCGTACTCATCCGAGAGGCCGCCGATGGGAAAAAAAGATCTATTTCATGAGCAAAACCCTCCACAGCCCTGAGGTAAGATACCAGCAGATCGAAAAGGTCGCCTTGGCCCTCATCACTGAGGCCCGATGCCTCTGACACTATTTCTTAGCTCACACTATCATGGTCAGAACCGAGCAGCCTATCAAACAACTCCTCGGTCGACCGGACATGGCTGGGCGAATGTTAAAATGGTCGTTGGAACTCTCCGAGTTCGACATCATCTACGAAGGCAGGAAAGCCCTCAAGGCCCATGTACTGGCCGACTTCGTCGTTGAGATGACCCCCGCAGAATCCACCCCGGGAAGCCGAAAATGGACCATCTTCGTCGATGGCTCCTCGAACTCCACGGGAAGCGGTGCAGGGATCATCCTGGAAAACAAAGAAGGCAGAGTCGTGGAGGTCTCGCTCACACTATCGTTCCCAACCACTAATAACCAGGCCAAATACGAAGCTTTCCTCGTCGGCCTTCGTCTAGCAGCAGACCTCGGAGCCAAAGAAATAAAAATCTTCACGGACTCCCAGCTGGTCGCCTCCCAGGTACGAGGAGAATACCAGGCAAAGAGCGATAACCTGGTAGAATACTTGGCTCTGATTACAGAGAAGATGCAGAGTTTCGACATCGCGGAGGTCCAACACGTACCGCGCGAGCAAAACACACGAGCAAATATCCTCTCAAAGTTGGCCAGCACAAAGAAGAAGGGCGGGCACAAATCCTTCATCCAAGAAATCCTAGCACAACCGAGCACGAAGAAAACTAAAACCCTCCTCGACGTCAACTCCATAGGAAATATCAATTGTTGGATGACGCCCATACACGCTTACCTCAGCACAGGAAGCCTCCCCTCTGACGAAAAATAGGCAGGCACGATTAAACGACGAGCATGCTCATACGTCTTGCTCGAAGGCATATTATACGAAGAGGTTTCGCAGTCCCCCTCCTTAAGTGCATCGACGACAACCAAGCCGCAGTCGTTCTAGAAGAGATCCACGAAGGCATCAACGCACAACACCTCGGAGGATGATCCCTTGCGAGGAAGGCCCTACGGGAAGGCTACTACTGGCGAACGATACAAGAGGATGTAAAAGAACACGTCAAGAAGTGCGACAGGTGCCAACGGCACGGGGACATGCACCTCGCCCCTTCGAGCGAACTCAGATCCATTTCCTTCCCTTGGCCCTTCGCCTGGTGGGGAATGGATATCCTCGGACCCTTCACCCTAGGCTCGTATCAGAACAAATACCTGATAGTGGGCGTCGACTACTTCACCAAGTGGATCGAGGCCGAAGCCCTTGCCAAGATCACAGCGCAGAACATCCTCCGTTTCTACAAGCGAAACATCCTCGCCAGGTTCGAGGTCTCGCTTGCCATCGTCACCGACAATGAGACACAGTTCACCGACAAAAACTTTCGGGACTTCGTCACCAAACTCGGGACCAAACATCACTTCACCTCGGTCGAGCACCCCCAGACAAACGGTCAGGCCGAGTCCACAAAAAAAGTCATCCTCAGGGGACTTAAGAGAAGACTCGACGATGCCAAAATAGCATGGGTCGAGGAGCTCCATAGAGTGTTGTGGGCTTACCGGACCACGCCTCACTTGACCACCGGGGAAACACCGTTTCGCCTCACGTACGACACAGAAGTTGTTATCCCCGTCGAGATCAGAGAGCCATCCAGACAGATAGAGACGCCCCTCGACACAGAAGCCAACGACGAAGTCTTCCAAGAAGAGCCGACCTGGTCGAGGAGATTCGATCAGGCGCGACCCTCCGCGAGGCCAGGATGAAGCAGCGGGCCACACTTCGCTACAACAATAGAGTCATCAAACGAGAATTCCAGGTCGGGGACCTGCTCCTACGATGAAACCAAAAGGATTCACATGAAGGCAAACTAGCCGCAAATTGGGAAGGCTCATACCGCGTCCGCGAAAAGACGGAAAACGGGGCCTATTATCTCGAAAACCTACACGGGGAACAACTTGCTCGACCTTGGAATGCTGAGAAGCTGAAACATTACTATAGTTAAACAATGCTCGCGGAACCCAGCCACCGCAACCACTGAGAGGGGACGACACGGTACCGTTGCACCTCCTCGCGTCTCCTGCAAGCCAACAGAACAACAAACCCTGCCTTTGTATGCGCGGGCAGAAGGCTTTGCTCGACGTAGACTACCTCTACCGAGGCTCCCCGTCATCATCATACTGAAATGGGAAGGACACCCAGCTCGCGATGGGACGTCCACGCCACGGGGACAACTATCCCCGAAAGGACAGGTAATCAGACCGGTCAGCCGACCAGTTCTCCTCACCGTCGGAAACAACGATAGTCGAGCAACCCCCCGAACAGCCCCAAAACGGGCGACACACATGTCAAAATAAACATATATATTTCAAGCATACAAATACGTGCAGAAATAAAACGAGCATAACAACATGCATAAACAAAACCGAGCGCACACAGGCCCAACAAAACACTTAGAAAAAAACTACAAAATAATTGGCACGCAGGCCTGGGACAAATCTTTGCGTCCTCCTCACCCTCCTTTTCAGCCTCCACGGGAGCAACGTCTTGGCCAACACACTCCGGATCGATCACCCGACCGTCGACGATCTCATGGTAGGGACCAACTCCATCCACGATCAGGCTAACGCCAGAATTGACCACCTAGAGCTGCGCGACGACACTCCTGAACCCGACTTTGACGGCCTCCAAACAATCATTCTCCAACACCCGAATCCGGGCAAGCAAGTCCGCACGCGTGACCATCTTCCTATCCTCGTCAGTCTCCCCCTCGGCCGAGCGAAGGGCGTTTTCCAACTGCCCCACGCGGACCCTTAGCGCCTGCACCTCAGCCTCAGTGGCCCCCAGTTTCTCCTCGGCAGCCTCCTATTTTTCCTCGGCGAGGTCCCCTCTTTTTCGCTGGTCGGCGACTTCTCCCCGACTCTTCTCTAGCTCCTCGGTAAGCTTGTTTAAGCGCGACTACGCAAAAGTAAGATCCCCTTGGAGCTTGGAAAATTCGGCGGTGGAACAATCTTCCTCATTCAGCACCATCGTCGTAGTGAAGGTCCGCATCAGTGCGGCCAAATCTTCCTTCAAGACCTGATGTCGAGTTTCCCGGTCAACACCCAAAACCGCCTTTGTCTCCCCGGCCGGAATGCTCGGCGACCTTGCCCCGTTAAAATAGTCGGGGTGCTGGTGACAAGGCGCTATCGGATAGCCCTCCTCGACGACCCCCGACGTTAGGTCGACCATGTTCTCACCCTGCTCCGTCCTTGGCCTCTTTCCTACCCCCTGAGAGAGAGGGGGACTGGTCACCCTGAGGAGTCGAGGAAGAGCCCGTACCCCCTGTTCGATGGCTACTTGTCCGGCCACCTGACCCAGCCGGGTTTTCGCAACAAAGACCTTTGATGCGCGCAGCTTCTTCACCCGCTCTTCGACGGAAGACATGTTCGCTGCAAAAATAAAAGGAAAGTCAATAACAGATAAAAACAACAAGTACTAGGGAGAAAGAAGCATCCACCACCTAAGCAATTTAGAGCCTCCGTCTCCGAGGAACACTCAAGCAGGGCCTTCGTATTAATCAGCCTTTTCTTTGCACGAATGTTCCCCTGCTCATCAAAGAGATACCGACCATCGGGCCCCACCAACTTGGACGACAGCAGGCTGTGCACGAACGCAACTCTCTTCAGATAAGCATCCACATCTTCCTCGCCGAGATTGCCAGCCCAGACTATATATCGATCGGTTCCCCCGTCGAAATGCTCCGGAGTCCACGTCACGTGCACTCTCGGCAGCATCACGGCCTCTCGCTGACCATCCACTATCCGCTCTCCTTGGGAATACAAAGAATTGATCCCCTCATGCATGATCGGACTGACGAGGAAGAATCGCCCTTTGAAATCCCGGACAGAATCCATGTACGTCTTGAAGAGCTTCTTCGGCTGCTTAAACGAGACTCACTCGTACTTCCCTTTCACGGTCTGGCGCTGCAGATGAAAAAGGCGGAAGAAGAGCGGCAACGTGGCCCCCACCTCGAGAAAGCGACAAACGACCTCGAAGGCCTAAATAAAAGCTAGCGCGTTAGGATGAAGCTGCGAGAGGGCCAACCTCAACCAATCAAAGAGACCCAGATGGAAGTCCGAGAACGGCAATCTGAGCCAAGCCTCCTTGAAATAAAATTCGTACATGGGAAACCTTATCCGCCTGTACGATGCGCAGATACAGTGATGCTCCCGCGGACGATAGACTTGCCAGTTCTGAGGGTCACCCTCCTCCATGTCCTCCACGGTAGCGTAAACCTCGGTCGGGTCCGAAGCAAAACAGGAGGGCGTGGACATGGGTTCCTCGGCCACCCACTCTTCGATGGAACGGACTCTATCATCGAAGAAAGGGACGTCGGGTTCAGGATCAGCAACCATAGTCCCCGCGACGAATGTAGACATGAACACCTGAAAAGCAGAAGGTAACGGTGAATTCGATAGCCAAGATCAAATCCACTCTTCCACCGCAAGTCAAGTGAAAGGGCAACGAGGACGGTCTTACGAGCAGAAGGCCAAAACACCCGGGCACGCCCGAGGAGCACCTCTCCCCTACTTCTCCACGGGACATTCAAACTAACCTATCGCCCTTCCCCGGGGGCTTCATCGGGAGAAGCACCCGTCCTCGGGGCATTCATCGGAATAATCATCTGTCCCCGGGGTATTCATCTGTTTTCTCGCGTGCCCTCGGCGCATTCGTCTAAATAACCCTAAAAGCTCCGCCCAATGTGGCGGAGACTCGCATCTCTCATCGGGGCATTCATCGTTCCCCGACCACAACTCCAAAAATAAATGACGAAGATAAGAGAAAGAAGAAGAAAATTCACTTTATAGCAGCGGTTGACGGAATGCAAGACGGAGTATGCGGCGGTGATTCACGGCGGCGATAACTGACGGGGTAGAGCAATAGAGCCTCGTAGGTAAAAATATCAAGGTGAAAAGTAAAAAATGAACGAGGACTCCCCTATTTATAACCCGGTACTGAACTCTAAGCGGCACTAGGTGCTTGAGTACCCTAGGGTAGCCGCCCTCACTCCCATTCAATGCGTGACACGTGGCGGAAGGCTGACAGACGCGTCCCTTCAGTGCCTTTACCCCGTACAACTGACGACATGGAAGGACCCTCACGCACGCACCTCGCCAAACACGGGTCGTCGGAGTATGTCTTCACCGTCCCCGACACAACGTCTTCAAGTCCTCGCACTTCCACCAAAGAGCTTCGACTTAGGGGGCTCCTGTTCTGGCCTGGGCCCCGACCTGGCAACGCGGTCCAGCCCAATGATGCATGATAAAGGCCCAATCTGGCTGGGGCAGTATCGTCGAGCACAGAGTCCCTCGTCGGGCAGGGCAGGATCCCGTCATGCAGAATGACGTGTCTTCCATACGTTCTCCACGTGCTCCCCTTAGAGGGGACACGCTGTCGACCATTGTCCCTCGTCGGGCAGGACACGCCCCCGTCGAGCAGGACAACGTGTCTCCCACACGTTCTCCACGTGCTCCCCTCCGCGGGACACATCACCACCCAACTGCCCGCCTCCGAAAGAGCAGGTCAAGGTCAAATCCACCTTCCAGAGATCACAGAGCAGTTGAACTAGGGCAAAGACCACATTCTGGTCTTCACTATGCCACGTAAGACTTAGTAGTCATTTGGGTTGGGCCTGACCATCCAACCCATCTCAAATGACCGTTGGCCCAACGATGGGGTCTCTCTATAAATACCCTCTTCTACAAGAGGGTCAGGTACACAATTCTTACCCTACTTTATGTGTTTGCTTCCACTCTGCCCATCTCTTACTTTGGCATCAGAGTGTGTTTCAGGTACACCCCCCCTCCATTTTGTCCTCAATAACGGTGAACAGGTAGTAGTCCAACGGTGTATGGTCCAGTTCGTGATTCCCTTCTGATCAGGTCAGATCAATATATATATATATATATATATATATATATATATATATATATATATATATATATATATATATATATATATATATATATATATATATAGGTCTTGGGTTCGAAACCCAGTAGCAGCATCAATTTATTTAGAAATAATTCACATTTCACCACGGTTACAAAAGATAACCGTTGTGAAAAGTACCCCAAGTTTATTATAAAATATGTAGATTGCTTGTTTTTCCTTACACCTCACTAAACATATGCAACAATAAAACTTGATGTAGAAGATAATAATTTGAAAAATTAAATTATTCTTGAAAAACAATTAAACAACCATTATTTTTTTAAATTGCATTCATACCGCAATTCGTCTCTTGCTTCTTAACACGTAGTATTTGATTCAATGCTCCAAATTCTTCAAAGCAACGGTTCACTAATTCTATATCATCATCGTTATTTTAATCAATGATGAAGATTTTTATGATCAAAACGATGAAGATGATTTAATTTCTCAACACATTTGATGTTTTGCAATATAAGTTAATAAAGAACGAACCATTGCTTTGAAGAATTTGGGGTAATAAACCAAGTTTTACATGTGAAGGAGCAATGTAAATGAATTACTAGATGGATGCAATTCGAAAATCATGTTTGATTTAAGTTGCATTTCAAATTTAACTTAATTTTTAGATTATTATTTTCTAAATCACTTTAAGTGAATGCATGTTCAATGAAGGGAGTGAAACAAACAATCTACATACATTATAATAAACTCAACAACAACATATACATTAACAAAACGACAACAACATAGCTTTTATTAAAAATATTTGTGGAATGATATGAAGTTGATCTACTTTGGGCTGCCATGAAGAAAAAGTACAAGGCGGATGAAACTTCCAAAATTGATTCATACTTATTGTATTGTTTCTCCATCGCAAAACAAAGCATTTATGAATCATACCTATAATATGAGTTAACCTGTTTTGAAAATATAAACTAGCATTAATATTTTAACATAACAAGCAACAACAATTAGCAGTACATTGTTAACCCAATTAGGAATTATATCATGTCACATCAAAAAACGACATGTTACATAAATAAGAAATACGCTGTAACATAACAAGCAACAATAACCACAACATAACTAGCATTAGCATTGTAACATAACAAGCAACAAAAACCACTAGTACATTGTTAACCTAAAAAAGAAGTAAATCATGCCACGACAAAAAGTAGCAACTAGCAACTAATAACAACTAACAACAATAAATCAACAACTTGTCAACAACAACAACAACAACTAATAATAAATCATGTAAAACATAACAAGGTCTTTAATCGTCATGCCTAGTTGAATTCGTGCAGTTCTCAAGATCTTCATAACTCTCAAGGTTTTCATCTGATTCAGAATCAGTTACATCCGGATTCATAAGGACATTCATAATAACTTCTACCTTCTTCATCTTTTTAGTGTTAAGATTCTTGAAATGAATCTTCTTATAGCTCTTTCCATCAGAAGGTTCAACAACAGTAATGTGTTCCCTAACAGATTCATCTCTATTGGTTTTTTTCAACCATAACTCCACCATATGAATAACCTCTTTTGTAACCTGAATATCGTGGATAAGTTTGTTGCTCCTACTATTCATAATTAGAGAAGGATCTGAAATCACAACATACAATAACAACGATAATATACAACAACATAAAACTACAACAACAAAATAAAAAAACATAAACTCTCGAACAAGAAAGAAGAAAATACCTTTATGTATGAAGTGAGAGCTAATGGCGAAGAAGAGAGAAAATGTGTGATAGATATTTCAATTTTAATTTATATATTATAAATATAAGAACAACATCAATTGTAATGAAAAATTAGAAAATTGTTGGAGTTGGGATTCGAACCCTGTCACTCCATAAATGTATAATCACGGTTAATTAGTTTGACCGTAGTGTAAGGTATTTTTGTAAATAAAAATAAATAAAGTGCGTCCACAAATGAGATATTACCATAGTTAACAAAAAGACCGTTGTAGTTTAGTGTGACGAAAGGTCTATTTTGTAGTAGTGAGCACACATTGCCTCGCCCTTTTCAAAACCAAAAAACTTTTTTCTTTCAAACACCTATTAATTATGATGCAAATTATGCGTCACGAGCCTTAAGCAATTGAGAAGAATGAGAGGGATTATTGTTACCCTTGTTCTAAATATCTTTGAATACAAGACGTACACCCTAGTCATTCAAAGTATTCACCTCCGTTCATAGACTTTAGTGCAATTCAAATCAAACAACTTTTGAACTTTCTTCCGCACAAACAACACTTCAACAATCAATAGTAATCATACCTTTCTCTTTCTACCAAACACAATACTCTTTTGATACCTATACACTCTTGAGGTTAATCACTTTCTTTTGGTTAATCACCTCCTTCATGGGTTAAACACCCGCCTTTGAACCATACAACTCCCCTGGTTTAAACACCAACCTCTTGGTTTAAACACCACTTTTATTTCCTATTTGGTTTAAACACCACTTTTATTATTTATTTGGTGAAAACACCACTTTTATCACTCTTATGGTTTAAACACCACTTTTATTTTCTCTTTGGTTCAGACACCTTTTTATGAGTTCAATCAATACACTCTTGGTCCAAACAAAAACTTCACCGTTTCATAAATCTTTCCAATTCACTCACAAACTCTTTTTCAATCCAATCCAATCATAAAGCTTTTTCAAAACAAATTACTTTCTTTTCATAAAAAGAACTGTTATAATCTATTTCTTAGCAGTCAGACTAAAAGCTTAGAGCATGCGAACAAGGATCAGAATTAACTAACGTCGAAACACTTCTAGGATATGATTATAACATTATTCTCTAAAATCAACCAACACATACTTATTTTCTACCCAATGAACTACGAAGCTTTGATTTTCTCATTGCACTATGAGAACACGTAGGCACAGGGGTTTGAATCCCTGACAAGCACATTAATTTAAAACTTTATCCTCTTAATTAAAACCAATCACAAGTAACTTTTAGATAATAACACTCATCTGCGCAAAGAACAATCAAAACGGTTCTCGTTGAGTATAACAGATGTGAGGGATGCTAATACATTTTCCTCACATAACCGGTTTCCTTGTCCGTTTCTTTTTCCAAGGTTTTTTTTGTTATTTTTCCTTTGCTTCGAAAAAATAAATTTCAGTGACGACTCTGTTATATCTTTAAGCGTGCGATACGCTCAGGTATTTTTAGCATCATGACACCCATCACCGATTTCTTTTTTTAATCTAGACACTAGCCAATCTCTATGAAGCTCGACAACTCGATTATCTAGTTGGCATATGTCGTGCCACCAAACGGATGTTCTGCTCTCTCTATTATATAAGCATCTCTCTCACTGTATCTATTTATGAAAACTTTATACCACAACTACCTTCTTTCATTTTTTTAATTTCAACTTCCATATTCCTAACAATACTATGTTGAAAGCCCTCAAGTTCTTAATACCCATACCTCCATCTTCTAAAGGCATACACACATTTTCCCATTTAACCAATTTATTTTCCTTTCTTCCTCACTCCCATCCCATAAGAACTATTTAAAGAGAGATTTGAGTTTAGAAATGATACCTGACGACACCTTGAAGAAGGAGAAGAAATATACCGGAAGAGCCAACAAGACCGAGTTTATCACGACAACACGACCACCAATAGATAGTTGCTTGTTCCTCCACCTCGACAATCTAGATCTCACCGTATCTCTAATTGGTTACCACATGGTCTTGATTCTTGATTTATCACTTATCAATACATCAAGGTACATGAAGGTTGGGGAACCTAATTTGCAGTTTAACAAATTTGCTGTTTGTTCTAGCCATTATTGGACGATATTTATCCCAACCAAAACTCGTGTGGAAATTAGTCTCGAAACCCATCATAATTTCAAAAATCATAAGGTTGGTCTCGATAGTACAAATATTCACTCAACATTTTCTGCCAATGATTAAGATGTCGTCAACCAATTGTAGATGAGAAAACTATTCTGACCCCATCAAATCAAAATCCAAAAAATCTACCCATGAAAATGACCTTTTTCATCAACTACCTACCCATTACAAGAGATTGCCACCATTCTACCAGTTATACCCTTCACACTTAAAATCATTATGCCAAACTCAAGGTCATAACAGTAATTAACATATTCTATTCTTTCACCCAATCAAAAGAACCCATTCTGCCACGTGGCAGAATGTTTTTGAAAAATTCCTCCCATTTCCCTCTCCCTCTCACTCTCACCTTCTCTCTCTTACATTTCTCTCCCTTGCCTTTCTCTCTCTTTCGAAGTTCTCTCTTTCTCTCAAAACCCTATACCGCCTCCCCCTCCGCCGCTTCCAACAGAACCTCAGTGTGGTGCTCGAATCCTACACCGCGAACGTGCTACAGGAAAAAACCAACGGCGCCAACTTTAGTATGCTACCGGCAAACACTAACGACGGTGAGTTTAGCTGCTGGTTGAACTCTTAAATCCACATTTTAATTTCATTCAGCAATCCTTTTTTCTTCCTTACTATAATCAGATTTTAATTTCATTCAGCAATCCTTCTTCGCTATTTTAATAGCATTTTCTTCATTGTATGACATTCCAATCATTGGATTCTCTGGACATGTTGGGTTGTTTGTTCATTATTGACAATCAGCACTGTCGCTACCGCGAAAATAAGGTGTCGGCAAAACAGAAGAGTCTCCACCTTTCGTTATTTATCCCATAGAAAGGGAAAGGAAACGATCGAAAAAACATGACGAAAAGGTATAAGACAAGGTCATCGCAACCAATGTCTGGATTCGGGAGTCGGTTACGCAAGGGGAAGGTATTAGCACCCCTCACGTCCATCGTACTCGATGGGATCCATGCTTAATTGTTTATCTGACGGGTTGGTTTATCTATCTACGCTAAAAGTCTGGTCTAAAGAGAAAAGAAAAATGACTCGGCAGAACACATCAGTTCTATGCCTACGTATTCCCGTCTAGAACGAGAAATCAGAGTCAACGTAGTTCGCCTAACTATGGATTACGGGGGAAGGTTGCTCGCCGAGATATCGCATCTCGTGCCTACGTACTTTCACACAGCGTGAAAGATCAGAGCAAACATAGTTCGGGCTAACAAGAACGCAGGCTGGTTCAACAGTTTTTATTCGAGTAGGGTTGATAGACAGTTCCAGCAGTTGGTGTATGCAGCTCGCTTGTTGGAGACTTAGGCATTTACCGTTTGCGGTAGAACCGAGAGTTAACAAAACTCTCCTTATGAAAAAGGTTTTCAAGGATAAAAGGACCCGGAGGACAAAAGAAGGTTTGATCTTTGTTTTCTGTCTTTTACGGAAGAAGCGTTTTTTATGGATGTTTGCAACTAATATCGCACTAGAGACTACGACATGAGAGTGAATGTATGCGTCACATGTCACATAAAGGGTACCATACTAAACATCCAAGCTGTTGAAAAGAAACTCTCCAACAACCCTTTCTCAAGTAGCTTAAGGCTCGTAGCATACGACATCAATTAACCTTTATTACTGTATTTTGATTTTGTTTGAAGATGAGAAGAGAAAGAACGCACTAAAGGGGAACTAATCCAATCCTAAAGTTGTCATGCAAAGTTGATCCTATGATTGAGGTTAGGAGGGAACTAACTAATGTTATCATGCATGGTTAGAGCCCTAATTTCTGTCATAACTTCTCTTGAACAAGAGAAGCTAGAGTCCCTAGGGGAACATGGCAAAGGAAAGCAACAACAAAAGAAATAAACTGAAAGAAATAACTGTAAGTAAAATGCATGCAATGCAGCAATACAAGAAGAAGAAGACAAACTCAACTTCTAGAGCAAGCAAGCAAAAACAACACAAAACACAGGCAAGGGAGACAAACTCAACCTTCAACCAACAAGCGAAGACAAACAGTAACAGACAAGCAGAGGGAGACAGACTCATCCTCTGATGCAAGCAAGCAAAGGGAGCTCAGCTCAACCTTTCAATGCACTTAGGCCTAAACCAACTACATGAAAGCCTATTCTAATGCAACACACCAATCAATTAGTCACACAAATACAGTCAATCAACAAGAACAGCAAACCAGCAGCTCAACAGCAAAGTAGTCTTCTAATAGTAAAGCAGCCCAACAGTCTGTAGTTTGATCTCCATGCCCAAGATATCTTTAAGAGAAAGACTTCATCTTCAGGCTTCAAATGATCCACCAAGAGGGATGAGAATCAACATCAAGATCAATGCATGATGATGGGAAGCATGATGGAAACCAAGGGAATCTATCATGGCACTCAACCATACATCTAAGATAGGCACCCTCAAAGGTTCTACCTTTTGTGGTATGTCACACATCCTTCCAAAGGAGGGATGAGGCTTCCATATAGGGACCTTGAATCATAGGATGAGAATGGAATGTACACAAAGTAAACCATGTTTGTGGAAGAAGAAAACAACTTCTAAGGCTCTACAAAACCCTAATCTTACAAGCTTAAAGAAAGCTACTAAAAGGAAACCAAAACACCAAATCAAGCATTACAAAGAAGCATACAGAAGCTCTAATAAGTATAAAGCACTATCCAAAAGGAATGGGAAATTTATCTCATGCTATGGGTCACCATTGAGGTCATTCTAAAGGAAAGGTCATGTTAGAAGCACCATAAAACTAGTCCAATTGTTAATTCTAAGAAAAATATGAAATCAAGTCCTAAAATTCTAGGGAATTTCCTAAGGGATCCTAAGAGGGTTAGGGACCTATGGTAGAAAAGTCAGGGACTGAATCTAAATGGAGGATCACTAAAGAAATCCTAATTCACAAAGTGTCCAAAGGGAGGTCAAATGGGGAATCTCCTAAAACCCTACTCTAAAACAGAACTTAGAGCTACCTAAAAATTCCCCTAAAAATCAAGAAGGTACCTTAATGTGTCTCTAACCAGCCAGCAGAAGATTAGGTCCAAATTCTATACCATGATTGCATACAAAAAATAGCAAGAAACAAGCATAAAATTGCAAATTAAATGAAATCAAGAAAATGGAAAAAATGCAAATAAATTGGAAATTGCACAAAAATAAAATCTAAGCATGCCAAAAAACCAGAAATTAAATGAGGAGCATCCACATATTTTTTTCACATTTTTCTGATGATTATTCAATTTAATATGAATTAAAGAAAATAAAAGCAATTAAAGAAATATCAAAAATGAATTAACAAAATAAAAGAAATAGAAAATATTATAAGCGTTGGATCTGTGGACTGGTCAATCCATCTGATGGCTCAGTATGCGCCAGCATATTAATGGAACGGCAGCATTTTGAGGGTCAAATGCCAAGTCTCAGAACAAATCCCGTGTGCACGATTGGGAGACTAAGTCACCAAATTTCACTCATCCAAGGGTCATGCTTCATCGTCCTCATTTAAACTTGGTTAATTGGAGGGAAGAGTGGACGGTGGCCGGAGAAGACCTCCGTTCGTCTTCTCCGGTGGCTCTGCAAGGGGCTAGTCATGGAACCTTCACCAAACTGAACAAAACCTATACAATTCTTCTTACTTTTTCCTCCTGATCAGGAATCCGAGCACAAATCTTACTAATTCCTCATGGATTTTGAAATACGATAGATACCAGAAAAATCACCAAGATCTTGATCATCACCAAACTCCAAATTAAAGCCACAGACCTCTTCCTCACTCTTCAGAGATCATCCTAAGCTATTCTAATCTTGTTAACTCTCAACAATCAGGTAGATTCGATGCCAAACAGAAATTGGATCACATCCTAATTTGTCTCTAAACTCCAAAATTATGAACCTAAATCCATCTATATTCTTCCCTAATCCTTAACCACAGTTCAATTCATGCTAGATCACCCTAAAGTTAGAGCAATTGTGAAAGTTACCAACCTGGTTTGTAGCTTGAAATTGAGGCAGTTACACGGTGATTCTTGGCTCCAACTTGTGCAGATTCCTTCCTTGATGAATGATGAAGCTATTAGAAACCTTGATTTGCCTTGAATTGCTCTGGAATGGAAAACAAGATTTGCACTTGAAGCTTGAAAACTCTAACTGCGATCTCTGGCTCTGCTCCCAATGATCTCCAAAAAATGATCTGAATCTCTTTCTGAACTTAAATAGAACTGGTTTGGGTGATTTTGAGGCCCAAAGAAAGCCCAAACTGAGATATCCAATTTCCAACTTTCCTCCAAAATCTCAACCATGGAATACACGGTTTTGGCTCAGTTCCTTCTCCTAGAAGCTTCACATGTATTGTCTATGGCCTATTGAGAATGAAAGGATCAGATTGCACCCTTGTTATCATCCTATGGCCAATATTGAATGTGTTACTTATCCATGAAGTAACAATGTGAAACACCATGAAATAAGCCTCAAATTGATTTTTCAATGATGACATTGTTCTCAAAATGATGTTTCCACTCAAAATATGCTCTCATTTGGTCTTGTTTGAACACATATGATTAAATTTGAATTTTTCAACTTAAATGCCTTTTAATTTCCCCTTTGTCAAGCTTCCATGAACCAAGTCTTGCCCTAAGCCAAATGAATGCCTCATGGATACATGGTTGACCTTAAAATCCCATTTTGAGCAAGTTTTGTGTTGGACAAAACTTCATTTGGAGTGTGCAAGATAGTGAAAATGACCTATAATGCCAAATGACCTATAATCTCACTTTCCCAAAATACCCCTAACTTGTAAACCTCATAACTTGAGTTCTACAAATCAGATGAAATACTTCTAGTACAATTTGGAAAGCTAAGACCAAGACCTACAACTTTCATGTTGACCAAAAGTTGAGGGGAAGCATCCTTCTAGGTCAAAAGTGCCTTGGAAGTTGGTGAACTTTCACAGATAAAATTCACATTCACCTGATGACCTGTAACTTGTGTGGCTTGTAACTTGAGTTCTATAAATCCAATCAAGGGCTTTTAGTACTCAAATTAAAGTTAAGAACATGCTCTACAAGTTCTATATTGTCCAAAAGTTAAGATCAAACTTGTATCTTGAGATAAGTGGTCTTGAAGTCAGGCACTGAATAGGGGATTTTACCTTAAGAACCCTAGTTTAGCAACTCCTCACACTTTGAATTCTTCTTGGATTGATCTTGGAATGTCACCTCATATACCTCAACACAACATCTCATGATCACAAAGGCTTAGAATTGAGTCTTAATCCTCTTCAATTGCACAATTGACTTAGGGTTGACTAGATGAAAACCCTACTTGCAACACCTTCAACTGTGACTTTCCACACTTGGCATAAACACTTGACTGAGCTCCACCATGACCCTCAAGGAACTCCATGAGCTCTATCCACATACCCTATCCATGATCAAGGCTTCACAACCCACTGATGGTCTTCAATGGGCCCTCAAGTTAGGAGATGAACCACATACCAGCATCCAAGCTTCTCAAGAACACAACCCACTTGATCCCCTGCTAAATGAATAATGTTATGCTATGCAAATGCTAAACCAATGATATGCTAATGCAATGAAACAAAAGCCAAGTAAGAAAAAGGTTAGGCAAATTTTAGGGTGCAACAGCTGCCCCTATTCAAGCGGCTTGGACCTGACTGGGTGAAAAGCGAACGGCTTTCAGCCAATCAAGGTAAAAGACGGTTGAATACCAAAGAATCCGGAAATTTGCTAACCAAAGAAATAAACTGCACAAACTGCTTGGGGAACAAAATCCAGAAAATTGAATATGGTTGTCACGGCAACAACTGATCAATCATCTGATAAAGAACAGATGATTTCAACATCAACCACCTGTGTGACGCCATAGGCGTTGAATCAACACACTAGATCAACAACAATCAATCTTCAAATATACGCTACAATAAGCGGGCACCGAGCCATAAGACCATATCAAAACATTATCCTTGATCTTCCATCTCAGAAGAAACGGGCAAGCACTACGTAAAGCGCGAATCATCAATGTACTATCCTTGATCTTCCATTTCCGGAGAAACGAGCAGCGCACTAAATAAAAGTGCGAATTATCAATATGACGGTATTGACCTTCCATTTCCGCAGAAAAGAGCATGCACTACGTGAAGCGCGAATCGTCAATATGACGGTATTGACCTTCCATTTCTGTAGAAACGGGCATGCACTAAATAAAAGCGCGAATCATCAACATGACGGTATTGACCTTCCATTTCTACAGAAATGGGCATACACTAAATAAAAGTGTGAACTGTCAATATGACGGTATTGACTTTCCATTTCCGCAGAAACGGGCATACACTAAATAAAAGTGTGAATCGTCAATATTACGGTATTGACCTTCCATTTCCGCAGAAACGGGCATACACTAAATAAAAGTGTGAACTGTCAATATGACGGTATTGACCTTCCATTTCCGCAGAAACGGGCATATACTAAATAAAGTGTGAACTGTCAATATGACGGTATTGACCTTCCATTTTCGCAGAAACGGACATACACTAAATAAAGTGTGAACTGTCAATATGACGATATTGACCTTCCATTTATGCAGAAACGGGCATACACTAAATAAAGTGTGAACCTAGCATCCGAAGACTTGAACAAACAACTCTGCAGGGAAATTCTGACGTCAGCTGCCAGACATCCATCTTGAACAAAAATGGGTAACAACTTCGAAGGTATAATCATGAAATCTTTCCTTTTAAAATGCTGACGTAACAGCAATCTGAGGAAAACTCCGCTAGGGAAGAAGAGAAACTTAACCAAGTAACTCTGATGAGGGAACACATGGCAGGACGAACGTTATCATCACATATCTCATGCCAAAAATTTGAATATTCGAAAACCATCCTGAACAAGAATTCCAATTACCTACATGGAAAAACACTTGAAAATAAAGAGGTAACCGACCTGGCTTATGTTTCAAAATGCACATGTTTGAAAATGTGGCGTAATGCTCCATACGGAATGGAAATGCTACGCGTTTGGGGTAGATGCTATGCACGACGCAAATGCAAAGAGGCGCTCCAGCAAAATAAATGCTGGAGGAACGAAACCAAACTTCTGCTGGGGGAAGAGACAACAACCCTGCTGGGGAATAGCCCACAAAAATCCGGAGTTACAAACTCTGCAGAGGATGATCAACCTGTTGGAGGAAAGACAACCTGCTGGAGAACAAAAAGAACAGTCCTGCGTGGGGATGATCCTTACAAACCACCGACAACCTGGTTGTACCCTGTTAGGACCTCACTGGGGATTAAATGTACACACGTAACCAACTGCTGAGAATGCACATATCTGCCTGACTACCTGCTAGCTTGCATCCAACTCTTCTGGGGATAAAAATGCGACTTCCATCTGCTAGGGAGGAATAAGATCATCTAGAGCCTGTTCCTACGTTAAGGAACTCCGGCTGGGGAAACACGATCCCCTGGTTGTTTGCTTCGAAGGTAACGACCCTGCAAAATATGAACGAAACAAGACAATTATGCACAAGAGGAACTATCTTGGTCAATATCCGTGACAATTGTTCAGTTAATTCAAAGTTTTAACAATTATTGGTCGAGGCCTGCAAGTTTATGCACGTGCAAGTTTATCAGAAACATCAGCGTTTTCCACAAACAAAACAGTAAGAGTTAAAACAAGAAACAAACATCAAGTACTGAATAGTATGCATTTATTGATAACGGGCCTGTAAATAGGAAAAGTTTTTTACAGTGGACGTAACTACTGAAAAGAGAAAGCTACAAAAACAAATACAAATATGTACAGAGGTACAAAGAAATTCGTATACATGTCGACAACGTGGTACAGACAAACACCATGAGCTGATCCTCCTATGACTCGCCTGACTCCGACGCTTTCCCGATACTCCATCCTCGGAGGAAATTGACTTGGATAATTTACCCTCAGGTGCTCCTAAACCACTAAGCAATGCAGTATCAAACTCGGACCACAGTCATTTGCTTTTTCAATCCCTAACTTTTGCCTGAATCGCCTTTTGCAGGTTTTCAATTAACCAGGATACCCTTTTTTGCCGAAGTCTCCTTTTCAGGTTTTCGACTTCGTGGGTGTACATCTTTTCAATTTTTATCCCTAATTTTTGCCCGAACCCTTTTTGCTTTTTTCTTGGTTCGCCGGGATGCCCCATTTTTGCCTGGACTTTCTTTTTTCTGTCCAGCGGGTCTCTTTAAGCAAAGTATTTTTTAACTGCGTCCGAGTTCACACGGGACGCAAAATCCTCGCCATCCATGATGGATAACAATAAGGCTCCGCCAGAGAAGACCTTTCGAACGAAATATGGACCTTCATAGTTGGGAGTCTATTTGCCCCTGTGATCTGATTGTGGTGGGAGAATCTTCTTCAGCACAAGATCGCTCGTCTGAAAGCTTTGAGGGCGCACCTTCTTGTCAAAAGCTTTCTTCATCCGGCTCTGGTATAACCGACCATATGCGATAGATGCAAGTCTCTTCTCATCCATCAAACTGAGCTGATTCGATCTATTCTTTATCCATTCTGCCTCATCGAGTTGGACATCGAGCAAAACTCTCAAAGAAGGAATCTCAACTTCCAACGGTAGGACAACTTCCATACCATACACCAGTGAGAAAGGGGTTTCCCCAGTTGATGTGCGTACCCTCGTACGATAACCGTGTAAAGCGAAGGGCAACATCTCGTGCCAGTCTTTGTATGTTACAACCATCTTCTGAACAATCTTCTTGATGTTCTTGTTGGTCGCTTTGACAACGCCATTCATCTTGGGCCGATAGGGAGATGAGTTGTGGTGCTCAATCTTGAAATTCTGGCACAATTCCTTCATCATCTTATTATTCAAGTTCGAACCATTGTCAGTAATGATTCTTTCGGGAATTTCGTATCTGCAGATGATGTCCTTTTTGATAAACCGGGCTACTACTTGCTTGGTAACATTAGCGTAAGACGCTGCTTCGACCCATTTGGTGAAGTAATCGATAGCTACCAAGATAAACCGGTGTCCGTTGGATGCGGTAGGCTCAATCTTCCCAATTATATCAATGCCCCACATGGAAAAAGGTCACGGGGACGCCATAACATTCAAAGGGCTCGGCTGCACATGAATCTTGTCTGCATAAATATGGCATTTATGGCATTTCTTCGCAAACTTGAAACAATTTGTTTCCATCGTCAGCCAATAATACCCTGCTCGTAATAACTTTCGAGACATAGCATGTCCGCCGCAATGCTTGCCGAAGGTACCCTCATGGACCTCTTCCATAAGCATATTAGCTTCTTTCTCATCCACACGTTGCAATAGCACCAAATCGTGGTTTCTCCTGTATAGAACACCATCTAGATTCAAGTAGAAATTGTCAGCCAATCTCCTAAGAGTCTTCTTATCGCGACTGGATGCCCCAGTCAGATACTCTTGGTTCTTTAGGAAATTCTGGATATCAAAATACCACGACTTGCCATCGGAAGCTTCCTCAATGGCGAATATGAAAGTAGGCCTATCAAGGCGAGAGATAACTATTCTGGGAGCCTCATTCCAGAAGTTAACTTTGTACATTGAAGACAACGTCGCAAGAGCGTCTGCCATCTAATTTTCTTCCCGTGGCATATGGTGAAATTCTACTCTGTCAAAGAAAGGCAACAAACTCCTTGCATAATTCATGTATGGTATCAGATTAGGCTGATGATTCTCCCATTCTCCCTTGATCTGGTTCACGATTAGCGCGGAGTCTCCATACACATCAAGATTTTTAATCCTCAAATCAATAGCCTCCTCGAGACCCATGATACACGCCTCATATTCAGCCTCATTATTGGTAATTGGAAATGTCAATCTGGCAGTGAACGGGATGTGCGTCCCATGGGGAGTAGTAATGATTGCCCCAATTCCACTTCCATATGAATTAACAGCACCGTCAAATATTAATTTCCATTGGGAACTCCGCTTAGGACCTTAACCGTGCAACGGCTCCTCGCAGTCCTTCATCTTTAGGTACATAATATCCTCGTCAGGAAAATCAAACTTCGTCGGCTGGTAATCATTGATTGGCTGCTCGGCAAGGTACTCTGACAGAACGCTACCTTTGATAGCCTTTTGCGAAACATACTGTATATCAAACTCTGTCAGTACCATCTGCCATCGGGAAATCCTTCCTGAAAGCTCCTGCTTTTCGAAGACATATTTGATCGGATCCATCCTCGAAATCAGCATGGTTGTATGATTTAGCATGTTTTGTCTCAAACGTTTGGCAGCCCAAGCAAGTGCACAACACGTCTTTTCGAGCATTTAGTAACAGACTCACAATCTGTGAACTTTTTACTCAAATAATAGATCACATGCTCTTTTCGTCCAGTCTCGTCATGTTGATCGAGAACACAACCCATGCTGTTCTCAAGAACCATCAAGTACATGATCAGTGGTCTTCTGGATACTGGAGGTATCAATCTCGGAGGTTCCTGTAAGTATTCTTTTATTTTTTCAAACGCCTTTTGACAATTTTCATCCCAGACAATCGCCTGGTTTTTTTTCAACAGTTTAAACATCGGCTCACACGTGGCAGTGAGATGAGATATGAACCGTGCAATGTAGTTCAACCTCCCCAAAAAGCCACGAACCTCTTTCTCTATTTTTGGCGCTGGCATTTCTTGTATAGCTTTTATTTTTGCAGGATCAACCTCAACTCCTCTTTCACTAACAATGAACCACAATAGCTTTCCAGATCTCACCCCAAAGGTGCACTTATTAGGATTCAGCCTCAGCCTGAATTTCCTAAGCCTCTCAAACAATTTCAGAAGATTCACCAGAGGCTCTTCCTCCGTCTGGGATTTGGCAATCATATCGTCAATATAGACCTCAATCTCTTTATGCATCATGTCATGAAAGAGCGTCGTCATAGCATGTTGATATGTTGCCCCAGCGTTCTTCAAACCAAAGGGCATCACTTTGTAGCAGAACGTTCCCTACGGGGTAATGAAAGTCGTTTTCTCCATATCCTCCGGCGCCATCTTAATCTGATTATAGCCTGAAAAGCCGTCCATGAAGGAAAACACCGAGAATTGAGCAGTATTGTCGACCAATACGTCAATATGAGGAAGCGGGAAGTCATCCTTAGGGCTCGCCTTGTTCAGATCCCGATAGTCAACGCACATTCGTACCTTACCATCTTTCTTTGGTACAGGTACTATATTGGCGACCCAAGGAGGGTACGTTGTAACAGCTAGAAAACCAGCGTCCCACTGTTTCTGCACTTCCTCTTTAATCTTTACGGCCATATCTGGTTTCGTTCTTCTGAGCTTTTGCTTGACCAACGGACATTCTTCATGCAATGGCAAGCGGTGGACCACAATATCAGTGTCTAACCCAAGCATGTCTTCATAAGACCAAGCAAAGATGTCACTATACTCTCGAAGCATCTCGACCAATCTTTGCTTGATATCGCTTTGCAGCGCAGCCCCTATCCGAACATTCTTGACAACTTCTTCGGAACCCAGATTAACGACCTCAATTTCCTCCTGATGAGGCCGAATGATTTTCTCTTCTTCTCTCAAAAGTCGAGTCAGCTCTTCTGGTAAGTCGTCATCCTCAACAATCTCTTCCTCGGCTTGAAGTATCGGATGCTCAAAGTCGAAGCGAGTCATAGGGAGTTCTTGATCGGTGTCATCTGAAATATGGATCCTGCAAGAGAAATGGTTAAATGCTTCAAATGATATGCAAACAAAGCACACAACCACGTTGCCATTTTATTGATAAAAATAAAAATAGAAAAACAGGGATCACAAAATTTGCATGAGAAAAACGCCTTTATTTGATGATTAAAGCAAAGCATACACATAAATAAGTAGGCCCTGAAATAAAATCACTATGCCCCGGGTAGGACATAGGATTGTACAATAATCGAAAAAATAAGGCATTACTGTTTCGTCGTCACTTGAATAAAGTCCTGAATAGACCAGTTGCATAGGCTTTGTCCTGGTGTCGCTACTGCGAAAATCGGCGCTGGCTATGACAGAAGAGTCGCCACCATGCGTTATTTATCCCACAAGAGGGGAAGGAAACGCTCAGAGTAAACCTAACGCAAAGAAGGAAAGGAATGGTCATCGCAACCAAATCCTGGATTCGAGAGTCAGTTACGCAAGGGGAAGGTATTAGCACCTCTCACGTCCATCGTACTCGACGGGATCCACGCTTGTTTTCTATCTAAGGGTGTGTTATTCTATCTACTCTACAGGTCTGGGTTAAAAAGAAAAGAAAATGACTCGACAAAGTATCGCACTTTATGCCTACGTATTTCCGTCTGGAATGAGAAATCAGAGTCAACGTAGTTCGCCTAACTACGGGTAAGGAAAGGGAGGTTGCTCGCTAGGATATCGCATCCTATGCCTACGTACTTTCATACAGCATGAAAGATCAGAGCAAACGTAGTTCGGGCTACGGAGGGCACAAGCTTGTCTGACATTTTTTTTATCTCCTTAAGAAAGGGTTTTCCTGATTAAAGGTCCAAGCGGACAAAAACAGAGTTTGAATGTTTTTTTGAGTTTTTTACGAAAGAAATGTTTTTTGGATGTTTGCAACTTGTACTGTACTAAAGACTTGTGATCTGAGAGTGACTACGTCGCATGTCACCCTAAGGGTACCATACTAAGCAATCAGATTATTGAAGAGTGATCCTCCAGCAACATTCTCTCAAATAGCTTAAGGCTCGTAGCGTACAACACGCGTTATCCTTATTACTGTGTTTTTGAATTGTTCTGAGATGAGAAGAGAAATACGCTCTAAAAAGCCTATGGTTGAAAGGGAAACTAGCCTAATGTTATCATGCATGGTTCAAAACCTAATGTCTGTCATAATTTCCTCTTGCACAGAGGAAATCAGAGATCCTAGGGGATGATCAACAAAAGACAGCAAGCAATTACAGTAAACAATATAATGCATGCAATGCAGCAATATAAGAGAGGAAAGGGAGAAGACAACAGGCAAGAGGAGACAAGCTCCACCTTAAACCCAGAGGTAATCAACACAAGCAAATAGACAAATCAGAGAAAAACAAAAGATACAGAGGAGACAGCCCAAACAGCAGCAACAAACTCTTACAGCAAACAGCAACAACAGCTTTAAACAACAAAGTTGGATAGACAGCAAAGTTGACAGCAAAGTCTTCATCCTCAAGCAAGCTTCTATCTTCAAGCTTCAACAAGCACACTCCAAGAGGAGGATTAAACATCAAGATCAAGTTATAATGTTAAGAAACTTAATGACAACCAAAGGAAATCACTAAGAGATCAACATTGCAAATGAAAGGTATCCTCAAAGTTCTACTCACTTGGGCATACCACTCATCCCTCCTAAGGAGAGATGGAGCTTCCCAAGGAGGACTTTATGTCATTGGATAGAATAGAGGCAAACAATGCACTCTATGTTTGAAGAAATAATCAAAACTAGGTCTAAGGCATTTCCTAAAACCCTAATTTCCTAAGCTCCTAAAAAAAACCTCCACAAGAGGAAAAGCCTTCAACTCCAAGCTCCAATCCTCAATCCCAAGCATCTTCAATGAATCCAGAAGCTCCACCAAAAATAATTCCAAGCCAAGTAAGCTCCAAAGTCACCAACCAAGCCAAACAAGCAAAGGTACTCAAGAGAGAACAACACAAACACAAGCAATTTTAAAAATTCAACAAAAATAGCAAACAAAATTATAAAATTCTAATTAAATTCCTGGGGGAACATACATATTTGAAAAGCCTAGGGTTAAAATATTAAAGCCTAATTCAACTTCTAAGTCACCTAGATAAATTCTAGATTGAAATGTATCAAGGTAATCCATAAGTTTGGGAAGGCTCTAATATCAACACCTAAAACAGAACCTAAAGATGTTTTGAAATTCTAATAAAAATCCTGAGAAAAGATGAATATCTACCCTAAAACATATTAAAAAATCAAATCCAAATTCATCACCAATTGGAAGAACAAAATTCAACAAAACAGATGGTCAAATATGCAACATAATGGATGTTAGCACAAAATAAAAATCATAACTAATTCGAATAAAATTCTAAAAATGTAAAATCAACGCCTAAAATTTCTTAAGACATTCAGGAACTACAGAAAAAAATTTCATAATTTTTTGATGATTTTTACTATTTTTAATGTAATTAAAACAAATAGGCAATAAAACAGAAAAATAAAAAAGAAAATAAAAAAATAAAATGGAAATGGAAATTGCAAGCTAATGAAAATACAAAGCAGGAAAATGAAAAATGCATGGGGGAGGATCGAACTGGCGCGCTTCCGGCCTCCTGGCAGGCCAAAACGACGCCGCTTGGCGTGATGACACGTGGCGCGCGCATGTTCATCTTCTCCAATGGAATTTTTCAGCATGATGAATAGTAACCCGCAGCCATGGATGTGATGATTTCCGGTAACTTCGAACAACCATAACTCTCTCAATTCTTATCCGTTTTACACGTTTTTTGGACCGAAATCGAAGGATTTTTCGCAAGAATTCCAAATATCTCATCAAAAATCATTAATAATGCAAGATCAAAGAAAAACGAATCAATCAAAGTTTGACACCAAAATCTCAAGTTCATTAAAACTTCTCCAAATTAATTCTAAACCCATCCTTATGTCATGGAGGTTAAAGATCAAGCAAAAACTATGCCGAATCATACCAAAACATTCCATATAAAATCTCACAAGTTTGGAGCTCTAAATTTCGAACGTTATAAACATCAACAATTATAATCCAGAAACGATCTACATACTTCAAGGAGTGCAAAGAAACGAAAATGGCAAAGAATCATCAAGTATTAAGAGAGATATGGTGAAATTCAAGTACCTAGTGGAGAACTTTCACTGAGCCTTTAATCCTTGATGAAGCTTCGCGAAACTCTCCAGAATCGTTCAATGATCTTCAATAAAACTTTCTCAACTCACAATTTGGCTTGAAACGAACTAGATCTTGGAATTCACTTTTGGAATTTTCTTCATTTTTTCAAGCTTGTTCTTGATCAATTCTGCCCCAATTTCCAGAACTAATGATTTGTGAAGGTTAGAAATCTTATATACAATGGATATGGATCAAGAGAAAGCCCAATCCTTGCCCCTAGGCCCAAAATGAATTTTCAAAATTTTCACCACTTTTTGCTCTTGAAGGTACACGAAAATGGCATTGTTTTGCCTCCAAGATGATTCAATTCAACTAATAACAGCATGTGGAGTGTGAATGGCTGAGATTTGCTCCTTGTATTTGATCCAATGGCTATTTTTGATTATGTAACTTCATGGTGAAGTAATCTAAATGACAACTCCCAAAACTTGGCCTATGCTCAAAATTCTGCCAATGCCAATGTTCTTAGAATGTGATTTCCATTCAAAAAATATACTCATATGCCATGTTTTGGTCCTCTAACTCAAAAAGTCAATTTTCCCTCCTTAATCCATTTAAAATATTCCCTTTTTTAGGCCATTTTAAGTGACTTTTTGCTACAAGCTAAACCAATCCCAAATGACCACTTGGTTGCACTTAAAATCCCATTTTAAGCAACTTTCATGTTGAACAAAAATCCATTTGACAAGTGCAAGTTGGAGATTTTGGCCTATGATTGAAAATGACCTATAATCTCACTTTCCCAAAATACCCCTGGCTTGTAAACCTCATAACTTGAGTTCTACAAATCAGATGGAAGACTTCTAGTACTATTTAGAAAGCTAAGATCATGAGGAACAACTTTCACGTTGACCAAAAGTTCAGGTGAAACCTCCTTCTAGGTCAAAAATAGCTTTCAAGTCAGATGATTTTCACAGACAAATTTCAGAAACATCTGAGGATCTGTAACTTGTCTGGACCATAACTTGAGTTCTATAAATCCAATGGAGGGCTTCTAGTACTCAAATTAAATATATTGAGATGCTCTGAAAGTTTCATGTTGGCCAAAGATTCATTTGAAACTTGTATCTTGACTTATGTGGCCTTGAAGTTAGGCAATAAACAGGGTAATTTGCACTGAAACCCTAATTTAGCAACTTCCCACATTCTTGATTCTTCTTGATTTGATCTTGGCACAACACCACAAATGTCTTATAACATCATTTCATGAACTCCATAACCTAAAAGTAGGCTTTGATACTCTTCAATTGTCCAGTTGACCTAGGGTTGATCCAGATGAAACCCTAATTTTCTGCACTCCAACTGTGGCTCTTGCATTTGATACAATAACTTGATTTAGCTCCAACATGGATCTATAGGCACTCCATGAGCTCTATACACTTCTCATATTCACACCTCATGCTTCACATCCTATTGATTGTCCTCAGCTGATCAAGACCTCCCACCACCTCCTGATGACTTGGATGACTTCTCAAGCTTGGATAAGATTTATTGCTAGGCTTCTCTTGATAATAATCACACTTGATCTCCTATTGGATGAATGATATGCCATGATATGCAAATTATAGAACTATGCAAAATGATAATGCAATGAAACATAAACCAGGTAAAAGATATTGAGCAAATTTTGGGATGCAACACCTGGCACGCTGGGCTTGATCCATGAATCCATGTCATAGTCGCTATCTCCATCTTCACTATCAGACACAACATTAATCCTTTCAAAACTGACTCCTCCCGGAGTAAACACAATCGGCCCCTTGAACCGTGGTGCGCTCTGTGATGAAGATGACGACGACGGGTGATAACCCAAACCAAACTTATCCTGCTTAACAGGAATCTCCAGAACTTGGCCCCAACCTTTAGTTTCCCCGGCCTGAACTACCGCTTGGGCTTCTCTGTATGAAGACATAGCCACCTCTGGTCCATTGCTTATGACAGGAAATTGGTCTTTGATCTACACCCCTTCAAAAGCTTGGCACAATATCTCATGGATCTCACCATCCACTTTGACATATTTGAACGACGACAGGTGACTTACCAGGATATCTTCTTCCCCACATACGGTAACAATGCTACCACTGACCATATACTTAAGCTTTTGGTGCAACATAGACGTTACAGCCCCTGGAGAGTGAATCTAAGGTCGTCCAAGCAAACAGCTATAAGCTGGCTGAATGTCCATGATGTAAAACACAGTATCAAACACCTCTGGACTGACCTGGACTGGTAGAGTCAATTCTCCAAACACGGACCTTCTAGTCCCGTCAAAAGCTCTCACTACCAAGTCACTTGGTGTGCATATTACGCCTCGGGTATCCAGCTTCAATAGTGCCTTCTTGGGAAACACATTCAAGGATAAACCAGTGTCAATGAGGACATGAGACATAACGGTGCCTCGACACTCAACTGAGATATGTAACACACTGTTGTGGTTGCGGCCCCTGGGTGTTAAATCAAAATCCGTAAAGCCAAGGTCGTGCCCCGCGTTCACGTGCGCAATCACTCCTTCGAGCTGATTGACGGATATCTCCTGGGGTACATAAGCGGTGTTAAGAGCTTTCAGCAAAGCGTTTCGGTGAGCTTCAGAACAAAGCAACAAGGACAAAATCGAGATTTTGGAAGGCGTCTGCTGCAGATGATCAAAAATTTTATAATCACTCTTCCAGATTAGTCTCATAAATTCTTCCACATCTTTAGTCAAAGACTCTTTTTCCTTCTCTGGAGAAGATCCTCCTTCATTGACTTTACCTTTCCCTTTGGCAATTCTCTCAGCTTCTACTTCTGGTGACGTAAAAATTCTACCGCTGCGGGTTATGCCCCCTTCCCCCAAAAGGTTATCAATTGACCCAACCGACGGGCTTTCTAGGTTAATCATTTCTCAATTGCAGTAAACTTCCGCCCCATAGTTCCAAGGGATGGCCTTAGTGCTTTCGTATGGAATGGGTCCAGCTTTGGTTATGGTGATAGTCGGCCGCTTGGGAGGCGCCGATATCGTGACAGTTTTAAACGGGATCGTAACCGTTGCAACTTCGCCCTGCTTTTCATCTATTGCCTCAACAGGCTTCTCTTCAGCAGTACGGTCGAATTGCAGCGTTCCTTCATCAATCAATCAGACCTTGAATACCTCTTATTAAGTTATCAGATCCCTCAGGCCGGGCTACACAATCAACACAATCCGCATCACACCCAGGGAAGACTCCCCCTTTCAGCAACCTGCTCTTTACACAACCCAAAGGTGTCTTTAGTTCATCTACATTCATGATCAAATTCAGACTGGTATTTTCCCAGATCGCACTCACTTTTGCAGATCCGTGAAGCGGTGTCGCCACTCGAAAAATGCATCGTGCAACGACGGGGAGGCGAAAAAGATAGACAGAAGAGTCGCCACCGAACTTTATTTATCTCATGAGGGGAAAGGAAAATATCGAGAAAACCTTAAGAAAGAAACGGATAAGATGGTCTCGCAACCATGAACGGGTTTGGAAGCCGGTTATGCGAGGGGAAGGTATTAGCACCCCTCGCATCCATCGTACTCGATGAGAACCATTTGTTTGTCGACGTGTGAATTTATTTGCTTAAGTATTATGCTATAAAAAGTGTTCCAAAGGATAGGGAGAAAAGGGTTAGAAACGGGGGAAAGAGAAATAACGAGGAAGAAGAGAGAAAGAACAGACTCGATAGGACTTCGCAGTCTTATGCCTACGTATTCTCAATAGACGTGAGAAAGTCAGAGTCGATGTAGTTCGGGGCTACGGATATGGGGGGAATGTGCTCGACAAGGATTGTGGCCCTTGTGCCTACGTATCTTTACTTAAAGAAGTAAGGAATCAGAGCTGCCGTAGTTCGGCCTACGGTTTGCTAATGTTTTTATGGATGATGCTATTGTGCGTATTCTAGCAGTTTAGGTGTATTGCCGCTCGCATGTGAGGAGACTTATGTGTTACCTGTTTGCGGTAGAGCGGATGTAACATATCCTTTTTGAAATGATTAGGTTTTTCCCATGCGAGGCAAGATGTCACATTTGATTTGTGAGATTGTTTTTAGGGGTGAGATAAATCCTCGGATAGTAACCCATTGCGGGTAGTACCCAATTCTTTACCTCAAAGTTTTTGTTATGAAAATGGTATGGAGAATGTAGCGTCTTCATATTGAAAGATGAGTATCAAGACCACACACACTACAGTGAGTATCCTGACACTCGGAGAGGAAGAAGACTACACGCAATCCTCTCTTTTTAATTCAATGCAAAGAGAACTTTGTTCTCTTATTAAAGATGTTTTTGGTTTTGAATGGTAAGTGCTTTTGTGACAGAGAACCCTACGGTAAACGTCAAGCACTCGGGATAGGAGAAGGCCTACGCCTAACCACTCCACGACCGTTCAAGTTTTTGTATGAAAAGAGTTTGAAAATGCACTCGGTACAGGACCGAGGTTTTAGGTGAGAAAGGTTGCGGAGAGAAGTTGTGGGAAGAGGTGTGGAAAGAGATAGGTGATGGATAAAGACGCGTCTTCGTATTAAAAGATGAGTATCGAGAACACCCACTCTACAGTGAATATTCCAATACTCGGAGAGGAAGAAGTCTACACTAAATCCTCTCTCTTTAGTTCAATACAAAGAGAAGTTGATTCTTATTGAAAGGGATTTTGAAAATGCACCCGGTACGAGCCGAGGTTTTAGGAAGAAAATAGAGGGTGGAAGCGTCTTCGTATTGAAAGACGAGTATCGAAACCACTCATACTATAGTGAGCATATCGACACTCGGAGAGGAAGAAGACTACACTTAATCCTCTCTTTTTAATTCAATACAAAGATAATTTATTTCCAAGATGGTTTGATGGTATTTTGAATCAAATCGGGACAATGTAATGCTAAACCGTCTTAGCTCGACTTATAATGGAAGTCAACCTTTAAGAGGTCGCATATTAATTTCCGTGCTAAGGACAAGATAGAGAAACTATATTGAGAATCGTTCTCCAATTGAATCATGTCGCCCGTACCAAATACAGTGGGATCTCGTCTTGCGGATACAAGACTTCATCGATCACAACAAGTCAAAATAGAATAAGAAAGATAAAAAGAAATGAGGAGAGAAAAGAAGGTGGTCTCGGATCCAACATTATTCATCAATAATTTGACTGATAATGGATTACGGAAGTCTCTTCATAGACCAAAACGAAGAAAATGGGACAAAATATCCAATAACAAAAGAAGAATGAAATATATCTTCTAAAAAGAAAATATTAAAGATATTCTAAAAGGAAATAATCTATAGAAAATCTAATATATATATATATATATATATATATATATATATATATATATATATATATATATATATATATATATATATATATATATATATATATATATATATATATATATATATATGTATATATGTATATATATATATATATATATATATATATATATATATATATATATATATATATATATATATATATATATATATATATATATATATATATATATATATATATATATATATATATATATATATATATATATATATATATATATATATATATATATATATATATATATATATATATATATATATATATATATATATATATATATATATATATATATATATATATATATATATATATATATATATACATATATATATATATATATATATATATATATATATATATATATATATATATATATATATATATATATACATATATATATATACATATATATATATACATATATATATATATATATATATATATATATATATATATATATATATATATATATATATATATATATATATATATATATATATATATATATATATATATATATATATATATATATATATACAAATAGTTTGTTAGAAAATAAATAATAATATATAAACTTATTTACAATAATAATAATATACATACTAAAAATAAATTAAGAAAATAAAAGTAAAGTAAAATAAAACAGAGAGGTGTATTGAAATCAAGTGATGTGTGTGGAATCATTTGGGTTGCCAGCCCATCATCCACCACACAATCATACAAAATAAAAAATGGTGGCATAGGAGCATGTGAAATCATATGGGATTATTAAAGCCCATCATTCACGGGATAATCAGCCCCCCCCCCCCCCATCGACTTGTTTTCAACATAGAAAAGAAAAAGAAATCAAAATTAAATTGGAAACAGGGGATGGTCAAGACTCGGTTTGCATAACACAACAATGGTTCAAACGAGAAAGCTTAGAAGCCATCGCTTCATCATTGTTTTCAACAGCATCAATGGAAACGCAGTGAAACTCAAACCCTCTTTTAAACTCGGATTTAAACCACGCTCGAATTTTCGTGATTTGAGTGTGGTTCTAATTTATTTTGACATGCTCAATCTCTCTATTTCTTCTCCTTTTGTTTATTCCGAAATGGGTTTGAATTTGAGATGGTTGTTTGAAGAAGATTGTGGTTTGAAGGAATCCGAGAAAGTGGTGGGTTGTTGAGTTTGTGCGGTTTGATTTCGAAATGGTTGAGGGTTTCGTTGGAGGTTTACTGGGTTTTGAAAAAGACAATGGTTTGAAGGGGTTTTCACGGTGATGACTTCGGGTATTGAAAGTGGCTGGGGTGTGGTTTGAAGATCTGGAGAATGGTTTGGAAGGGAGTTAATGTTTGAAGGTCCGGGTATCACGATGAATTTTCATTTGAGTTTTGAAGTTTATTTGGGTTTTTTCACGGAGGGGTTTAATGGTGAAGTTTAATGGAGTTTTCTGGAAATGGGTATTGAAGGTTCTGGGATGGTTTGTTCGATTCTTGGGTATTGGAAGCTTCAAAAATAGGATGAAGATTGAGAGATGGAAGGAGAAGTTCGAGGGGTTTCGTGTGGCTTGAAGGTGACGAGAGGAAGACAGGGAATAGGTTTGGAAGGGAGAAGAAAACGGTTCGAAAAGGGCCCCCCCCCCCCCTTTGTTTTTGCAGCGGATTCCACGTTATAGTGGTGTTCTTGTCTAAAGATGGGAGGGGAAACCACGACTTTCTGAACAGGTCCGTACATAGCTATTTTTTGTGTGAAATTTTTCCATTGTTTGCCAGTAAATGCCATGTGGGATCCGTATAGCTGTTCAATTTTTGAAACTTTGTTGATGGTCTTCTCTGTCTCAAACTTTGTTGATCCATGTTGCTTGGTTATTGTAGGATAATTTGTGCAGGAGCTTTGTCACGTAGTGGTAGCTCACACGGTTTTCGAGCAGTGCACAAGCATGATGTTGTTTTAGTAGTGGGTCCAGGCTTGAGGCTTAAGTAATTATGTTGGGTCTTTTCGCTATCAAGGCAGAAAGGTTTTGTTTGGGAGTGTAAATGTCGCAACAGGATGTACGACAGTTGTAGGCTTGGTGTGGTTTGTAGCAGGTTATAATATAGGTAGTACAATTGTGTTGTAGCTGGGCGTGATGGTATGGTTTCAAATGCAGGTTTTTGTTTTTCTCTCTTTTCTGTCATTGTGGACTTGTTTGTATTGTAAAACCTGGTGTGGAGTGTGTGAAAGTTGATATGTTGTGTTATGCAGGTACAAATTCTGCATAATGACAAGCTATCCTTGCTGCAGAATTTGGACTGTTATGGGACACATATATTGAAGGAGAGTGATGGTGATGCCTGCTGCAGATTTGTACATTTCCTGCTGTGAGAACCAACTTTTGCTTTACTTTTTCCTTTTTGCTATTCAACATGAGTTGGGCCTTTTATTCACTCACACAGTCTTTCTTGATTTGTGTGGGACCCCTTATTCATTCCAATTTCTTGGCTTATTTGTAGGTTGGTGAGTCTGTGAAGTAGGAGGGAAATTATGATGAATGGAAGCTTAGTCATAGAATGGTTTGTGTCGCGGTATGGTCTGCATGAATTATTGGAGCTGAGGTTCTCTTGCTGATCAAACTGTCATGGTTCCTACGAATTGTTGTGGTATGGGTGTTGGTGAGGTGCGGAATATGCGGCTTTGTCGGAAGTGAATGAGGCTTGTGGCAATGTGACAATAGTGCTGCATATTTCGGATGTTGCAAGGCTCCTTATGGAGAAGAAATGGATCCTAACTTTATTACTGAAACCTAGTATTTCTTGGCCACTTTAATGTAATGAACTTCACAATTACCTTTTTAATCAAGGTTTTTTTGTTGTTGTAGAATTTTATAAGATTCTATGAACTCAAATTTGACATGTGCTTTTGTACTTAAGAGAAAGAAATAAACCTTTGGGATTTTTGTGAACAGGAGTTTTCTATATGTTACTCCTATGGATGTGGGTTTTTCTTTTCATGAGCTTGTACCATTCTTGTAATGATAATGGTAATGACTCATATCCTTGATTTTCTGATTTCTTGCTCAAAAATCCATAATGCTATCTTGCAAATACAAACTTTTCATCACATAAAAATGAGAACAAAATTCTATCCATGATTTGCAAAATATCAACATATTAATATTAAAACCTATTCAAACATGAATCTTGAGGCAAGCATGAGTCACTCCTCCTTTAAAGCATGAATTGTCATAATTTGCACAAATTTGAAATAAATCCAACCATAACTTATCTTGCTTAATTCTCATAACCTCAATACTGATCTTAGGATGTGACTTCAAGAATATTGGAACACAAAAACAAAGATATTCCAAAAATCTCTTAAAAACGATTAATCATGCCTTGAAAGGAATCAATCCTATTACTTGAATCAATCATCTCCAGTCCTCAATCATGGAATAAAACTTGTCAGGCCAAGATCAGGTATGACCTGACTGATTTCCAACCTTTACTAGGCCCACACATTGATACAGATAACCCTTCAATGAACCTCAACGATTACCATATACCACCGTCCTGCTAGCCTCAAATACACCTCCTTTCCCTTCGACCTTGCCTTGTGACATCTTGAGTTTGGAGCAACAAGTAGAAACAACATACCTTTTGATTTTCAGATTAATGGTTGATGGAAAGATGTACAGATAAAGGATAAACATGTAGGACAAATTTGGGGTATGACAGATGCCCTTGTCTAATCGGCTTAAGCCTAGTAAGATGAACTGCTACAACGTCATTTCTTTCGAGGTAGAAGGTGATTAGATATAAAAAAAGACCCTGAATTTGTCTGAAGAGAAGGAAAATGCTTGGGAAAATGAAACACTGGATATCTTGCAAAGGTCATTACCAACACAAGGATGATAACAAGAGAAATCTGACACCAAGAGGATGACATATCCACCACCCAAAGAATGTTGGAGCGAAACACAAACAAACCTGACACCCAAAAGGATGTAAGGGGGATAAGCTTCTCTGAAGAGATTGCCACATATCGCTGAAGATGGATAAGCTTCTCCCAAGAGATTACCCCTTATCACTGAAGAAAGATAAGCTTCTCTAAAGAGATTGCCACTTATCGCTGAAGACGGATAAGCTTCTCCCAAGAGATTGCCACTTATCACTGAAGAAAGATAAGCTTCTCTGAAGAGATTGCCACTTATCGCTGAAGATGGAATAAGCTTCTCTGAAGAGATTGCCAGTTATCGCTGAAGACGGATAAGCTTCTCTGAAGAGATTGCCACTTATCACTGAAGAAAGATAAGTTTCTCTGAACTTATCGCTGAAGATGGATAAGCTTCTCCCAAGAGATTTCCACTTATCGCTGAAGAAAGATAAGCTTCTCTGAAGAGATTGCCACTTATCTCTGAAGAAAGATAAGCTTCTTTGAAGAGATTGCCACTCATCGCTGAAGACGGATAAGCTTCTCTGAAGAGATTGCCACTTATCACTGAAGAAAGATAAGCTTCTCTGAAGAGATTGCCACTCATCGCTGAAGACGGATAAGCTTCTCTGAAGAGATTGCCACTTATCACTGAAGAAAGATAAGCTTCTCTAAAGAGATTGCCACTTATCGCTGAAGACGGATAAGCTTCTCCCAAGAGATTGCCACTTATCACTGAAGAAAGATAAGCTTCTCTGAAGAGATTGCCACTTATCGCTGAAGAAAGATAAGCTTCTCTGAAGAGATTGCCACTTATCGCTGAAGACGGATAAGCTTCTCCCAAGAGATTGCCACTTATCCTTGAAGAAAGATAAGCTTCTCTGAAGAGATTGCCACTTATCACTGAAGAAAAATAAGCTTCTCTGAAGAGATTGCCACTTATCGCTGAAGACGGATAAGCTTCTCCCAAGAGATTGCCACTTATCACTGAAGAAAGATAAGCTTCTCTAAAGAGATTGCCACTTATTGCTGAAGAAAGATAAGCTTCTCTGAAGAGATTTCCACTTATCGCTGAAGACGGATAAGCTTCTCCCAAGAGATTTCCACTTATCACTGAAGAAAGATAAGATTCTCTGAAGAGATTGCCACTCATCACTAAAGAAAGATAAGCTTCTTTGAAGAGATTGCCACTTATCACTGAAGAAAGACAAGCTTCTCTGAAGAGATTGCCACTTATTGCTGAAGATGGATAAGTTTCTCCCAAGAGATTGCCACTTATCATTGAAGACTGATAAGCTTCTCCTAAGAGATTGGCACTTATCACTGAAGAAAGATAGTCAAGTCTGCTGGAGACAAATCACTGGGGAATGCCCATGGCTTTATTGAAGATGCCCCTGTCTAGGCTGAATGTTAATTTCGAAGATCTGGTTAAAAACCACGAGGTTGAAATACGTCATGGGAAATACCCATGGTCTTGAAAAGGTGCCCCTGACCGGGTTGAATCTTGCTTTGATATTCTTTAATTTCATGGGAGGACCCACACTCTTTGCAGATAATGCCCCTGACTGGGTTAATGGTTGCTTTGAAGCTCAAAAATTTGTCCAACCAAAGTTGCACAACTTCGTGGGGGAACACCCACGGTCTTACGGAAGAATGCCCCTGACTGGGTTGATTATGGTCTTGACAGTCTTTGAAATTGATCATGGACCTGAGCTCGCATATGCTAATGCTTGATGATAATGATATTCCATAAAAAGTGGAAATGCAAATGCAAATGCTAACACGCGGAGATGCAAGAGCTGGGGGGATAGGATATGATTCTGGGTGTGCATATGATGCAAGAGTAATTATGAAGTAGAATGCGATGCGTATGATGCATACGATTGCAGATGGATAATTAGAAGTGCAGGTGCCGACGTGGCAGACTTTTAGTAGTTGCCAATACGGATTGGACTTCAAGTGGGAAGGTGAAAGTTCGACTCCACGACACTCGTCTTGAACTCAACAGTTGCTGACGAAAATGAAATTGCTTGAGTAACTTGCCCCAGTGTAGTTCAAACTTGCCCTAGTATGATCTTTGGGAAAGTTCATCTTGAAAAGATGGTAACTTTCCATGAGACGGCCTCGAGATGGCTTGCCCCAGAATTTGTATCATGAAAGGATTTATCATTACTTAACCGATTCTCATGGTTGGCTTCAATATACTCTTTGGAGTAGCTTGCTCTTGAAAGAGCATTGAAGCGACTTAACTTATCCAGAATGAGAACTAGAGGGATCTGCCCTCAAGTTAAAGAAATTCTGGGTGGCCTGCCTCTGATCGGTATTATCGAGGTGATTTACTTCCGATCAACCACTTCTTGAATGTTTTTCCCCATACTCAAACGATGCTTGGGTATTCGCCTCAGACTGACTGATTCCAAATTCGTTGGTCGTCAATGCCCCAGATCCATAAGGTTATATGGTATACTTGATTTTGATCCAGACTGGTGAATGATTCAGTCATGTTTGATTGCTTCGTGTTGGCATTTCCTTGACGCCAACTACTAACTTGCAATTGAAATTGTTTGTTCATGAATGGTAATCTCAATGCAAAGTTTATGCAAGTTTTGAAAGAAATGTCGTTCATTTAAGTGTCGTGATAGTAAAAACGAATGGACCGTTTAGTCCAAACGTTGTGTTGAATTGATTGGTGTGAAAGATATAGCAGGGATAATGACACCAATGGTGATGATTAGCAAATATGTGGGGAGTCAGGTTACGCAACCTTGCGATAGTATGCTTTCAGGGTAAACCTCGCCTCAATTAGGTCTTTTGAAGGTTGCAACGTGGTCTGGTTCACGGTTTTGAAACAAAGGATATTAGGCTCAAACTTAATTTGTACCCACCCCTTCTTGATGATCTTCGTACCTACGTTCAGTTAATTATGCATGTGATTATCTTAACGGTGTAAGCCTGATGATTCAAGGTTTGCTTGAAATGGCAGTCACCTTATTTTGTTTGTTGATGGATGCCAGTGACCTTTTGATTTGGGTGGTCATTGAATCTTATTTTGTTTTTGTTGAGGGTTTGAGGACCTCTTTTGATTTTGATTTTGATCCCTAAATTTTGCATGGATTGATTTTGCTTGTCAGATCCATCGGGATAGCCTTGTTTTTTTTTGCCTAAGTCCCCTTTGAGGTGTTTGACTTAGCAGGCTTTTGATTTTTTTTGTTGGAGTGTGGTGACTGTCATGCCATGGGTCATTGAAGAACGACCATCTTTTGGATTTTGCTTTGAGTGCGGGATTGGATTAACTAAATAACTACCCTGGCCCAGGTTGAGTGTTAAGGGTTTGAATATTCGAAGGAAACTCCTACTTCTAGGCTCGAAGTGGTTGACTAGGGATTAACTCCTTATATCTCTGGTGTTTAGGGGATTTGAAACAACGTCTATACATCATCGTCAAGGTTTTATCCGAAAGCATACGATTTGCAATTATGGGTATTTCGTTTTCGTCATCCTCCCTCCAATATTTGCTAAAACAACAGTGATATAGTGGAGTGGATAAAAGTGTATGTGTCTGTGACAAGTGGGAAGAATGAGTGAATACGACGTGACCAATTTGGAAAATGCATAATCATTTCATTAATATCACCATTCAAAACAACAATGTTTAAAAGCAAGTAGCAATTAACAGGAAGTAAGCTACAAGATGCAAATGATAAAGGCGCCCAAGGACTGCCAATGTTGAGGATGTCTGCTTGTCTGGACCATCGACTTTGGGAGATGACCCTTGAAATCCTCAAGCTTTAGACAGTTGAGAGTTTGATATGGACGACCAAACCCCCCTCTGGAAATGATATGTACCCTTTGTCAATCAATTGGTGCACTTTGGCCTGGAAGGCTTTGTATTCTTCCGTCGAGTGCCCCTTGGACCCTCCATGATATTCACATTGAACATGGGGATTGTACCCGGGAGGATAAGGCTCTGGCAATGGCTTGAGATATTTGTGCTCAACCAAATAATTCTGAATTAGATGCGGCAGAAGCTGACTCTGCGACATAGGGACTCGATGAAGAGGAGCAGTCCTTCTTTCCAAGTTGTTGCGAGGCCTTCTCTGATTTTGGCGCTGACAATCTTGTTGCTGAGGAACGTAACGTTGTTGGCACTGATTAGGGCATTCCTCACGTGCAGGCCCTTTCATCCTCAGATTTGGCCCAGGAACGGGCAATAGCTATGGGCATGGAGATTCAGAAACCAAAGATTGTAAGATACGCTCCTGACCTGATGCAACTTCAGGGGAGAAAGCCGGGATATCCACTTCTTTTACAACAACTGGAATAAACCCACTTGGCACTCTCATACCGCTTGGCGTGAACTTGAATGCTTTTGAATCGATTAAATCTTGAACTTTGTATTTAAAAGCTTTACATTCTTCCACATTATGGCCCGGTGCCCCAGAATGGAAATCGCAATCGGCACTTGCATCATAGCCTTGTGGTGGCTTACCAACACGCGGAGCCAGAGTTCGAAGTTCAACCAATTGAAGTTGAAGCAAGAGTTACAATAACTGAGTGTAAGTCATAGGGATCCGGTCGAAAATTCTTTCGGGGCGCTTCGTCCTTTGCGCACACCTCTTAAACTCAGGATTGTCCTGGGAAACAGGAGGTAGCCGTTGACGGGAAAATTTTGGAACCTCAGGTTGTGCAAAAGATCTACGAGACAGATCACGCTCTAGGAGATATTCCAGAGGTACGGGTTGAAGGATCATCCCTGCTGCGACTTCAGGCCTAAGATTTTCGTCCTTTCTTAGCACATTTTCCAAGACTTCCATAATCTGACCCATCTGAGTTTTCAGCTGATGGACTTCTTCCTTGAGCATTTTCTGATCTTGACACAAAGCTTGCATATCCATCACGAATTGTCCCATATGGCTTCAGACTTCCTTCAATTCTTCTTGGATCTGCTCTATAGACCGCTCCTGCTCCATAGCTACCTCGACTTGCATTGTCTGACTTGGCCTTTCAAGGTGTCTATGTTCCTCTTGCTTCAAATGCTTCATAGCTCTTACAAGTTCAATAGGAGTGTCGGGAAATCAACTGCGGGTTATGAACAAAAGATGGGTAAGCCCTCGATATCCGGTTAGGGAAGAGAATGCAAAATGATGCAGAGATGCTTATGCTGATGCAATGTTATGAGTGCATACGAGAACAGATCCACAACAAGGATTAAAGTCACAGATCCTGCAAGACAACAACAAAAGGTATCTCTCACCTCAGGTGGGTAATCTATTGGTTTATATGAGGGTGTCCCAAAGGCTTTTAAACAAAGTCCCATGCACTAACCCTCAAAATTTTTCCATCATAACGACTACTCGTAAGACGGTAATCCTTTCAAAGGATGAACACAGAGTTATGTCTTAGCAACCTTTGGAATAAGGTTCTGCAAAAGTCCTCAGAGTCACAGACTCCCACGTCGGAAATAAAAACGTCATTACGACTACACGTAAGACATAATCATCCCAACGGGGTCTCATCTGAGCGGTGGGATTCGATCCAACTCAACGAGTCCTAAGTCTCGCAAATCAGAAAGAAACCACCTCCTAATCTTAGTGTCTACTATAAAGCTCGGGTAGAAAGCTTTTCCTCACAAACCAATCCCCATAAACCCAAAAATTTAGAAAGGAACACAACATAATAAATAATGAAAGCAAACAAATCATACATGCGACAAGAAAACTAGGTCTGGCTCGCTAGGGAATCCCCAGCAGAGTCGCCAGCTGTCACTACTCGAAAAAATGCATCGTGCAACGACAGAGAGGTGAAAAAGATAGACAGAAGAGTCGCCACCGAACTTTATTTATCCCATGAGGGGAAAGGAAAATATCGTGAAAACCTTAAGAAAGAAACGGATAATATGGTCTCGCAACCATGAACGGGTTCGGAAGCCGGTTATGCGAGGGGAAGGTATTAGCACCCCTCGCATCCATCGTACTCGATGGGAACCATTTGTTTGTCGACGTGTGAATTTATTTGCTTAAATATTATGCTATAAAAAGTGTTCCAAAGGATAGGGAGAAAAGGGTTAGAAACGGGGGAAAAAGAAATAACGGGGAAGAAGAGAGAAAGAACAGACTCGATAGGACTTCATAGTCCTATGCCTACGTATTCTCAATAGACGTGAGAAAGTCAGAGTCGACGTAGTTAGGGGCTACGGATATGGGAGAAATGTGATCGACAAGGATTGTAGCCCTTGTGCCTACATATCTTTACTTGAAGAAGTAAAGAATCAGAGTTGTCGTAGTTCGGCCTACGGTTTGCTAATGTTTTTATGGATGATGCTATCGTGCGTATTCTAGAAGTTTAGGTGTATTGCCGCTCGCATGTGAGGAGACTTATGTGTTACATGTTTGTGGTAGAACGGACATAACATATCCTTTTTGAAATGATTAGGTTTTCGCCATGCGAGGCAAGATGTCACATTTGATTTGTGAGATTGTTTTTAGGGGTGAGATAAATCCTCGGATAGTAACCCCTTGCGGGTAGTACCCAATTCTTTACCTCAAAGTTTTTGTTATGCAAATGGTGTGGCGAACGTAGCGTCTTCGTATTGAAAGACGAGTATCAATACCACACACACTACAGTGAGTATCCTGACACTCGGAGAGGAAGAAGACTACACTCAATCCTCTCTTTTTAATTCAATGCAAAGAGAACTTTGTTCTCTTATTAAAGATGTTTTTGGTTTTAAATGGTAAGTGCTTTTGCGATAGAGAACCCTATGGTAAACGTCAAGCACTCGGGATAGGAGAAGGCCTAGCCTAACCACTCCACGACCATTCAAGTTTTTGTATGAAAAGAGTTTGAAAATGCACTCGGTACAGGACCGAGGTTTTAAGTGAGAAAGGTTGCGGAGAGAAGTTGTGGGAAGAGGTGTGGAAAGAGATAGGTGATGGATAAAGTCGCATCTTTGTATTGAAAGACGAGTATCGAGATCACCCACACTACAATGAATATCCCAATACTCGGAGAGGAAGAAGTCTACACTAAATCCTCTCTCTTTAGTTCAATACAAATAGAAGTTGATTCTTATTGAAAGGGATTTTGAAAATGCACTCAGTACGGGCCGAGGTTTTAGGAAGAAAATAGAGGGTGGAAGTGTCTTCGTATTGAAAGACGAGTATCGAAACCACCCATACTACAGTGAGCATCTCGACACTCGGAGAGGAAGAAGACTACACTTAATCCTCTCTTTTTAATTCAATACAAAGATAATTTATTTCTAAGATGGTTTGATGGTATTTTGAATCAAATCGGGAAAATGTAACGTTAAACTGTCTTAGCTCGACTAATAATGGAAGTCAACCTATAAGAGATCGCGTATTGATTTTCGTGCTAAGGATAAGATAGAGAAACGATATTGAGGATTGTTCTCCAATTGAATCATGTCGCACAGACCAAATACAGTGAGATCTCGTCTTGCGGATACAAGACTTCATCTATCACAACAAGTCAAAATAGAATCAGAAAGATGAAAAGAAATGCGGAGAGAAAAGAAGGTGGTCTCGGATCCAACATTATTCATCAATAATTTGACTGATAATGGATTACAGAAGTCTCTTCATAGACCAAAACAAAGAAAATGGGACAAAATATCCAATAACAAAAGAAGAATGAAATATAACTTCTAAAAAGAAAATATTAAAGATATTCTAAAAGGAAATAATCTAAAGAAAATCTAAAATAAATATAAAATATATATATACAAATAGTCTGTTAAAAAATAAATAATAATATATAAACTTATTTACAATAATAATAATATACATACTAAAAATAAATTAAGAAAATAAAAGTAAAGTAAAATAAAACAGAGAGGTGTATTGAAATCAAGTGATGTGTGTGGAATCATTTGGGCTTCTAGCCCATCATCCACCACACAATCATACAAAATAAAAAATGGTGGCATAGGAGCATGTGAAATCATATGGGATTATTAAAGCCCATCATTCACGGGATAATCAGCCCCCCCCCCCCCCCCACCGACTTGTTTTTAACATAGAAAAGAAAAAGAAATCAAAATTAAATTGGAAACAGGGGATGGTCAAGACTCGGTTTGCATAACACAACAATGGTTCAAACGAGAAAGCTTAGAAGCCACCGCTTCATCATCGTTTTCAACAGCATCAACGGAAACATAGTGAAACTCAAACCCTCTTTTAAACTCGGATTTAAACCACGCTCGGATTTTCGTGATTTGAGTGTGGTTCTAATTTATTTTGACATGCTCAATCTCTCTATTTCTTCTCCTTTTGTTTATTCTGAAATGGGTTTGAATTTGTGATGGTTGTTTGAAGAAGATTGTGGTTTGAAGGAATCCGAGAAAATGGTGGGCTGTTGAGTTTGTGCGGTTTGATTTCGAAATGGTTGAGGGTTTCGTTTGAGGTTTACTGGGTTTTGAAAAAGACAATGGTTTGAAGGGGTTTTCACGGTGATGACTTCTGGGTATTGAAAGTGGCTGGGGTGTGGTTTGAAGATCTGGAGAATGGTTTGGAAGGGAGTTAATGTTTGAAGGTCCGGGTATCACGGTGAATTTTCATTTGAGTTTTGAAGTTTATCTGGGTTTTTTCACGGAGGGGTTTAATGGTGAAGTTTAATGGAGTTTTCTGGAAATGGGTATTGAAGGTTCTGGGATGGTTTGTTCGATTGGGTATTGGAAGCTTCAAAAATGGGATGAAGATTGAGAGATGGGAGGAGAAGTTCGAGGGGTTTCGTGTGGCTTGAAGGTGACGAGAGGAAGTCAGGGAATAGGTTTGGAAGGGAGAAGAAAACGGTTCGAAAAGGCGCTCCCCCCCCCTTTGTTTTTGCAGCGGATTCCACGTTATAGTGGTGTTCTTATCTAAAGATGGGAGGGGAAACCACGACTTTCTGAACAGGTCCGTACATAGTTATTTTGTGTGTGAAATTTTTCCATTGTTTGCCAGTAAATGCCATGTGGGATCCGTATAGCTGTTCAATTTTTGAAACTTTGTTGATGGTCTTCTCTGTCTCAAACTTTGCTGATCCATGTTGCTTGGTTATTGTAGGATAATTTGTGCAGGAGCTTTGTCACATAGTGGTAGCTCACACAGTTTTGGAGCAGTGCACAAGCATGATGTTGTTTTAGTAGTGTGTCCAGGCTTGAGGCTTATGTAATTATGTTGGGTCTTTTCGCTATCAAGGCAGAAAGGTTTTGTTTGGGAATGTAAATGTCGCAGCAGGATGCATGACAGTTGTAGGCTTGGTGTGGTTTGTAGCAGGTTATGATGTAGGTAGTACAATTATGTTGTAGTTGGGCGTGATGGTATGGTTTCAAATGCAGGTTTTTGTTTTTCTCTCTTTTCTGTCATTGTGGACTTGTTTGTATTGTAAAAGCTGGTGTGAAGTGTGTGAAAGTTGATATGTTGTGTTATGCAGGTACAAATTCTGCATAATGACAAGCTGTCCTTGCTGCAGAATTTGGACTGTTATGGGACACATATATTGAAGGAGAATGATGGTGATGCCTGCTGCAGATTTGTACATTTCCTGCTGTAAGAACCAACTTTTGCTTTACTTTTTCCTTTTTGCTATTCAACATGAGCTGGGCCTTTTATTCACTTGCACAGTCTTTCTTGATTTGTGTGGGACCCCTTATTCATTCCAATTTCTTGGCTTATTTGTAGGTTGGTGAGTCTGTGAAGTAGGAGGGAAATTGTGATGAATGCAAGCTTAGTCATAGAATGGTTTGTGCCGCGGTATGGTCTGCATGAATTATTGGAGCTGAGGTTCTCTTGCTGATCAAACTGTCATGGTTTCTACGAATTGTTGTGGTGTGGGTGTTGGTGTGGTGCGGAATATGCGGTTTTGTTGGAAGTGAATGAGGCTTGTGGCAATGTGACAATAACGCTGCATATTTCAGATGTTGCAAGGTTCCTTATGGAGAAGAAATGGATCCTAACTTTATTGCTGAAACTTAGTATTTCTTGGCCACTTTAATGTAATGAACTTCACAATTACCTTTTTAATCAAGGTTTTTTTTTGTAGAATTTTATAAGATTCTATGGACTCAAATTTGACATGTGCTTTTGTACTTAAGAGAAAGAAATAAACCTTTGGGATTTTTGTGAACAGGAGTTTTCTATATGTTACTCCTATGGATGTGGGTTTTTCTTTTCATGAGCTTGTACCATTCTTGTAATGATAATGGTAATGACTCATATCCTTGATTTTCTGATTTCTTGCTCAAAAATCCATAATGCTATCTTGCAAATACAACCTTTTCATCACATAAAAATGAGAACAAAATTCTATCCATGATTTGCAAAATATCAACATATTAATCTTAAAACCTATTCAAACATGAATCTTGAGGCAAGCATGAGTCACTCCTCCTTTAAAGCATGAATTGTCATAATTTGCACAAATTTGAAATAAATCCAACCATAACTTATCTTGCTTAATTCTCATAACCTCAATACTGATCTTAGGATGTGACTTCAAGAATATTGGAACACAAAAACAAAGATATTCCAAAAATCTCTTAAAAATGATTAATCATGCCTTGAAAGGAATCAATCTTATTACTTGAATTAATCATCTCCAGTCCTCAATCATGGAATAAAACTTATCAGACCAAGATTAGGTATGACCTGACTGATTTCCAACCTTTACTGGGCCCACACATTGATACAGATAACCCTTCAATGAACCTCAACGATTACCACACACCACCATCCTGCTAGCCTCAAATACACCTCCTTTCCCTTCGACCTTGCCTTGTGACATCTTGAGTTTGGGGCAACAAGTAGAAACAACATACTTTTTGATTTTCAGATTAATGGTTGATGGAAAGATGTACAGATAAAGGATAAACAGGTAGGACAAATTTGGGGTATGACAAGCAGCATCAGATTTTTCTCAATGTTGGGTGCCTCATTACCAAGGTTTATAGCCTTACTATCTATCAAATCCTGAACTTTATGCTTGAATGCTTGACAATTCTCTATGCTATGACCGGGAGCCTCGGAGTGGAATTCACAATGTGCATTGGCATCATAACCAAAAGGAGGCGTGCCTTTCGGTGGAGCTAGCGTCCTTTTCCCAACAAGCTGCAATTGTAATAGAGTTTGAAGAAGCTGAGCATACGATACTAGAGGCACATCAAATACTCTTTTCACGGCCCTATCATGACCTTGGAACCTTTACGGAGCAGAATTTTGTTGTCCTTGTTGCTGCTGTGGCTGTTGTTGTTGCTATTGAGGTACAAGAATCGTCACACTGGCGACCTGCTGCCTGTGATAATTATGACTTCTATCTTTTTTCCGATTACTATATACCGAATTAGTGTCTCCTTGCTTTTTATTTCCAAATACCTTTTTACCACCTCCAGCTGAGGTTGATTCTCCTGCTTGAATCATACCGATCTTGATGTCGTTCTCTATACGTTCTCCCAAGAGTATCATATCAGAAAAACTATCCGTCGTATAATCGAGAAGCCTGTCATAATACAAACCAGAGAAAGTGCCCACAAAAAGATCCACCAACTCACGTTCTACCATGGATGGGTGCACCCTAGCTGCAAGCTCGCGCCACCTCTAGGCGTACTCTTTAAAACTCTCGCCAGTCCTTTGAGAAAGATTTTGAAGTTGGACCCTATTCGGAGCAAGGTCGCTGTTATATTGATAATGCCTTACAAAGGCCTCCGCCAACTCTTTCCAACTACCAATCTGAGTGGGCTCTAACCCCATATACCATTCCAGTGATGGTCCAGACAAGCTATCCTGGAACAAATGTATCAACATCTTTTCGTCATCAAAATAAGCATACATTCTCCGATAATAAGACTGTACATGAACTCTTGGGCAAGTATCCCCCTTATACTTGTCGAAAGTAGGCGCTTTGAACTTGAGAGGCACCCTTAAGCCAGGAACCAACCCCATATTGGCCATGTCCAACCCCATGGAATTCTGATTGGCAAGACCTCTCACTTGTTCCTCCAACAGCTTGAACCTACTGTCATTGTCTGTGGGCATCTCAAGATCCCTGCCCGGCGGAGGGAAAGCATCTTCTTGACGATCCTCGCCCCAATGAGAATCCCTATTATCATACCCAGCGTAAGCAACATTAGAACCAAAGCCATTCTGATTAAACCTGGAACCATACCCCACATTACCAAAGCCTTGATTAGCAGCACCTGGACCAAAGCCAGCGTTGTAGGCACCCATCCCGAAATCGTTGTTGCTTGCGTTTCCAAAACCTGCATTGCCAAAGCCCTGATTGCCATAGCCTTGATTGGCGCCACCAAAACCAGTATTGCCAACACCAATACCTACACCAATGTTCCCAGCACCAACACCAAAACCAGCATTCCTAGTTCCAACATTTCAGTTGGTTTCCACATGCCCGTTACCATTACCAGTCACATTCCCATTCCCAGCTCCATTGTCGTTCTCATCAGTATTGAGAACGACCACCGGTACAGCATCACCCGCTCGAGGAGTCCCTACTTGAGAAGGATTAGTAGCAACCCCACCATGTAGCACACCATGACCGTCAACCCGTGCAATCAGAGGCTGCACCAGAGTCTGAATCTGCTCTTGGCCCTTGGCCAAAGTTTCCATAACCTGCATGAACTGCGTTATCCTGTCGCGCATCTCCTGCATCTCAGCTTGCATTTGATCCATAGCTTTCTTGCAATTACTTCTCGTAGAGTAGCGATGAATTCGCTGATTGGCAATCCTGAAACCTGCACCGACAGAGGGTTAGGAAAACAGCTCAAGGTACCTGTTATGCAAATGATTCATGCAAAATGTAAACGTGTGTCTATGCTTTAGGGAGATTTCTCCCCCGATTCTAGTGCCAGTGCTGATAATAAGAAGTCTGAATCCAGTCATAGAAATAACGTCTCATATATATATATATAAGGCCCAACAAGGCAGCATACAATATCACTGAAGACACGGAGAATCAACAACATGACCTCGACCAACAAGCTTGGTGATGGTCAGCCTATAGCAATGATTAGAAAATACAAAGGATTACAAAGATAGTCAAGTGCGACAACGGGCGCGAAACTCCTCTAGCAACTCCTTCGTTCTGGGATGATCAGGCTGAGTGAGTAACCCTTCGACAAGTAACTCCCTCTGCATGACAGTGCACTGGAGACCTTCAACAGAGTCTTCCCATGCGCCTCGGCCAAAACAGTTTTCTAACCTTCGCTTCTTAGACTCAAAGATCTGCTTGCGCTCCTTCAGGTTCGCAATAGCCTTGTTTAACATGTCTTCAGTGGCATACCTACGAGCAGTTTCCTTATCAAACTTCTTCTCGCCGGCCTTCAACTGAGCCTTCAACTTGGAGATCTGCTGTTTCAGTTTGTCCTCCCGCTCTTTATTGCTGGCTATAGTGGCATTCCACTGCTGGTTGAATTTGGAGATTCTCCGGTATGCATCATCCAGGTTCTGCTTCTTAGTGGCAAGCACATCGTTGACAGCTTTGAAGTCCAAACCCAAACGTTCACGGTCAGCTATCTGTTTGGTCAAGTCCGTGCCTAGCCGATTCACCAGCTCTGTCTGTTTTTTAAAGGAGTGGACGACTTCGTTTCTCTCGCTTCTAAGTTGTACCAGTTCTTTCTCCAACTCCTCGTTGGTCTTTTTCAGCTATTCCTTCTCAGCTAACACCTGATTGTACTGCTGAATCGACACTGTAGTAGGTTCTTCGACCACTGGAGGGCACTCTTGCTTAGTAGGTGGAAAAGGCATCCTTGTTGTCTCTGCCCTAGTTCGAATCTAAGTCACATAAGGAGCATAAGCCTGGCTATTGCTCTTACCTAACAGTGCTTTCCCTCGTTTGCTAACGTCATTCCAGGCATGTTGAAGCTTAGCTAACACATCCCCCTCTAGAAGCCCCGTGAGGTACAGAGATTCCTGCACCTTTTCATCTTTTGGCGGACCCCTCAAGGCATACGCGAACTGTCTAACAAGTAGAGAGGGATTGTAGTTAATACAACCTTTCCTCCCAATCAAAAGCACATTGGGAAAACCACTGCAGCTGAATATGACTTTGATGCCCAGCATATCCCGATCAAACCAAACAATGCTCTCTGCTGATAAACCCATCAAGCGCTCAGACCACTCAGCTGTGGCTGCAGAGGACACAAATAGACCCTTCTTGGGCATGTGACTATCAAACCATCTGTAGAGTAAGGGCGCACAACACGACACATTTTTACCCCTTCTATTTTTATTCTTGTAATGGACGGAATGATATACATCTCCAATCAAGGTGGGGATTGGATTTCATGATGCAAAGATGTGGAAGGCGTCCAAGTCTATAAAGTTTGGCATGTTGGGAAACAGGATGATGCCATAGGTTCAGAGGGCAAGAATGACGTTGAATACAATCCAACAACCGTCTTTAGCACACTGTTGGGCTTTCCCAACCAGAAACTGTAGAGAAAATCCAGGGACCCCATTCCAACTGGTCAGAAGCAGTTCTGAAGCATCCAGATGAAGGGCAACAGCTAGGTTAGCCAGATTAGGCTTAGCATCCATGTGGACAAACGGCATCTGGGTCTTAACTGGTACACCCAACAACTCAACATACTCTTTTAAAGTAGGTGCAAGAATGAAGTCCGGAAAAGTGAAGCACCTCAACGGAGGTTCATAGAACTGTAGTAAGGCATACAACCCATTCAACTCATATACCGAAGGTTTGCGCACCAGACTGAGCAACTTCCCATAAGATTTCCTGAATTCCCCTCTCATTGTATCATCTGCCAAGCAATCAAACTAGTCAGCAAAGTAACATTTGGAGTAGGGAGCTTGTAAGCCACATTCTTCTTTAATGATCCCATGCTAGCACAACAGAAGGCGAGATTACTGGAACCGGGGGATAGTATATGCACCTGCAACACAGACACACGTTAATGATATGCAAATGATTATGCAAAAATTCAAGATGCAATAATGCAACAGGGGATCAAGATTGTGCTGTTGGGGAGATCAAGGCTCTGTTTCAACACAATCACAATACTGCTCTGATAATAAAACCCTGAAGAGGATCAATAATTATGCACTGTCGAGAACGAACATATCTCTGATGATAAGAACCATCTGATACCAACAAAACTGATTCACTGTCAAGAAAACCAGGTGATCTGAAGGTTAAGGTTTCCTGCAATAACCCGACCCCGCTCACAGGTATCGACCTAATCACAGACAAGGTATGGCATCCTATGCATTTCCTAGTGTTACAGACTTTCAAGAAACAATGATACGATACCCAGGAAGGTGTGGCATCATCATCTCTTGAAGTGGCCTCACTCAGCTGAGTCACAAATGATCGGTCCTCAGAGTCGACAACCCTCCAAACCAACAACCCCTCAAGCCCAAAGGGCCGGAAAAAAAGTCAACCAGGAGAATCTCACCTGAGCATGGATTTCATGAGACACTAGTACATGCAAAGCATGCACGCGCCCACTAATTTCCACAACTAATGCTAGGTACACTCAAGCCTGGGTCTGGCTTATCACTCATCAGATCCCCTTCCCACAACAACATAATAATGATATCATACTGGAAATAAAATGCGGAAAGTAAAATGCGATAAATAAAACCCTACAGATAAACACGCAAGCGCTAGGATTGACTCACATAGGGGATGGGAAACGGTCCCAGCATAGGGGATGGGAAAATTCCCCAGCAACTATAAGTCCCCAGCAGAGTCGTCAGCTGTCGCTACCGCAAAAATAAGGTGCCGACAAAACAGAAGAGTCGCCACCTTTCGTTATTTATCCCATAGAAAGGGAAAGGAAACGATCGGAAAAACCTGACGAAAAGGTATAAGACAAGGTCATCGCAACCAATGTCTGGATTCGGGAGTCGATTACGCAAGGGGAAGGTATTAGCACCCCTCACGTCTATCGTACTCGATGGGATCCATGCTTAATTGTTTATCTGACGGGTTGGTTTAACTATCTACACTAAAAGTATGGTCTAAAGAGAAAAGAAAAATGACTCGGCAAAACACAACAGTTCTATGCCTACGTATTCTCGTCTGGAACGAGAAATCAGAGTCAACGTAATTCGCCTAACTACGGATTATAGGGGAAGGTTGCTCGCCGAGATATCGCATCTCGTGCCTACGTACTTTCACACAGCGTGAAAGATCAGAGCAAACGTAGTTCGGGCTAACAAGACCGCAGGCTGGTTCAACAGTTTTTATCCGAGTAGGGTTAACAGACGGTTCCAGCAGTTGGTGTATGCAGCTTGCTCGTTGGAGACTTAGGCGTTTACCGTTTGCGGTAGAACCGAGAGTTAACAAAACTCTCCTTATGAAAAGGGTTTTCAAGGATTAAAGGTCCCAAAGGACAAAAGAAGGTTTGATCTTTGTTTTCTGTCTTTTATGGAAGAAGTGTTTTTTATGGATGTCTGCAACTAATATCGCACTAGAGACTACGCCTGAGAGTGAATGCGTCGCATGTCACCCAAAGGGTACCATACTAAACATCCAAGTTGTTGAAAAGAAACTCTCCAACAATCCTTTCTCAAGTAGATTAAGGCTCGTAGCGTACGACATCAATTAACCTTTATTAATGTATTTTGGTTTTGTTTGAAGATGAGAAGAGAAAGGACGCACTAAAGGGGAACTAATCCAATCCTAAAGTTGTCATGCAAAGTTGATCCTATGGTTGAGGTTAGGAGGGAACTAACTAATTTTATCATGCATGGTTAGAATCCTAATGTCTGTCATAACTTCTCTTGAACAAGAGAAGCTAGAGTCCCTAGGGGAACATGGCAAAGGAAAGAAATAGCAAAAGAAATAAACTGAAAGAAATAAACTGAAAGAAATAACTGTTAGTAAAATGCATGCAATGCAGTAATACAAGCAGAAGGAGACAAACTCAACTTCTAGAGCAAGCAAGCAAAAATAACACAAAACACAGGCAAGGGAGACAAACTCAACCTTCAACCAACAAGCAAAGCCAAACAGTAACAGACAAGCAGAGGGAGACAGACTCATCCTCTGATGCAAGCAAGCAAAGGGAGCTCAGCTCAACCTTTCAATGCACTTAGGTCTAAACCAACTACATGAAAGCCTATTCTAATGCAACACACTAATCAATCAGTCAAACAAATACAGTCAATCAACAAGAACAACAAACAAACAACAAACCAGCATCTCAACAGCAAAACAGTCTTCTAACAGTAAAGCAGCCCAACAGTCTGTAGTTTGATCTCCATGCCCAAGCTATCTTCAAGAGAAAGACTTCATCTTCAGGCTTCAAATGATCCACCAAGAGGGATGAGAATCAACATCAAGATCAATGCATGATGATGGGAAGCATGATGGAAACCAAGGGAATCCATCATGGCACTCAACCATACATCTAAGATAGGCACCCTCAAAGGTTCTACCTTTTATGGTATGCCACACATCCTTCCAAAGGAGGGATGAGGCTTCCACATAGGGACCTTGAATCATAGGATGGGAATGGAATGCACACAAAGCAAACCATGTTTGTGGAAGAAGAAAACAACTTCTAAGGCTCTACAAAACCCTAATCTTACAAGCTTAAAGAAAGCTACTAAAAGGAAACCAAAACACCAAATCAAGCATTACAAAGAAGCATACAGAAGCTCTAACAAGTCTAAAGCACTATCCAAAAGGAATGGGAAATTTATCTCATGCTATGGGTCACCATTGAGGTCATTCTAAAGGAAAGGTCATGTTAGAAGCACCATAAAACTAGTCCAATTGTTAATTCTAAGAAAAATATGAAATCAAGTCCTAAAATTCTAGGGAATTTTCTAAGGGATCCTAAGAGGGTTAGGGACCTGTGGTAGAAAAGTCAGGGACTGAATCTAAATGGAGGATCACTAAAGAAATCCTAAATCACAAAGTGTCCAAAGGGAGGTCAAATGGGGAAGCTCCTAAAACCTTACTCTAAAATAGAACTTAGAGCTACCTAAAAATTCCCCTAAAAATAAAGAAGGTACCTTAATGTGTCTCTAACCAGCCAGCAGAAGATTAGTTCCAAATTCTATACCAAGATTGCATACAAAAAAATAGCAAGAAACAAGCATAAAATTGCAAATTAAATGAAATCAAGAAAATGAAAAAATGCAAATAAATTGGAAATTACACAAAAATAAAATCTAAGCATACCAAAAAATCAGAAATTAAATGAGGAGCATCCACATATTTTTTTCACATTTTTCTGATGATTATTCAATTTAATATGAATTAAAGAAAATAAAAGCAATTAAAGAAATATCAAAAATGAATTAACAAAATAAAAGAAACAGAAAATATTAGAAGCGTTGGATATGTGGATTAGTCAATCCATCTGATGGCTCAGCACGCGCCAACACATTAATGGAACAACAGCATTTTGAGGGTCAAAGGCCAAGTCTCAGAACAAATCCCGTGCGCACGATTGGGAGACTAAGTCACCAAATTCCACTCATCCAAGGGTCATGCTTCATCGTCCTCATTTAAACCTGGTTAATTGGAGGGAAGAGTGGACGGTGTCCGGAGAAGACCTCTGGTGGCTCTGCAAGGGGCTAGTCATGGAACCTTCACCAAACGGAACAAAACCTATACAGTTCTTCTTACTTTTTCCTCCTGATCATGAATCCGAGCCCAAATCTTACTAATTCCTCATGGATTTTGAAATACGATAGATACCAGAAAAATCGTCAAGATCTTGATCATCACCAAACTCCAAATTAAAGCCACAGATCTCTTCCTCACTCTTTAGAGATTATCCTAAGTTATTCTAATCTTGTTAACTCTCAACAATCAGGTAGATTCGAAGCCAAATAGAAATTGGATCACATCCTAATTTGTCTCTAAACTCCAAAATTATGAACCTAAATCCATCTATATTCTTCCCTAATCCTTAACCACAGTTCAATTCATGCTAGATCACCATAAAACTAGAGCAATTGTGAAAGTTACCAACCTGGTTTGTAGCTTGAAGTTGAGGCAGTTACACGGTGATTCTTGGCTCCAACTTGTGCAGATTCCTTCCTTGATGAATGATGAAGCTATTAGAAACCTTGATTTGCCTTGAATTGCTCTGGAATGGAAAACACGATTTGCACTTGAATTTTGAAAACTCTAACTGCAATCTCTGGTTCTGCTCCCAATGATCTCCAAAAAATGACCTGAATCTCTTTCTGAACTTAAATAGAACTGGTTTGGGTGATTTTGAGGCCCAAAGAAACCCCAAACTGAGATATCCAATTTCCAACTTTCCTCCAAAATTTGAACCATGGAATACACAGTTCTGGCTCAGTTCCTTCTCCTAGAAGCTTCACATGTATTGTTTATGGTCTGTTGAGAATGAAAGGATCCGATTGCACCCTTGCTATCATCTTATGGCCAAGATTGAATGTGTTACTTATCCATGAAGTAACAATGTGAAACACCATGAAATAAGCCTCAAACTGATTTTTCAATGATGCCATTGTTCTCAAAATGATGTTTCCACTCAAAATATGCTCTCATTTGGTCTTGTTTGAACACATATGATTAAATTTGAATTTTTCAACTTAAATGCCTTTTAATTTCCCCTTTGTCAAACTTCCATGAACCAAGTCTTGCCCTAAGCCAAATCAATGCCTCATGGATACATGGTTGACCTTAAAATCCCATTTTGAGTCAGTTTTGTGTTGGACAAAACTTCATTTGGAGTGTGCAAGATAGTGAAAATGACCTATAATGCCAAATGACCTATAATCTCACTTTCCCAAAATACCCCTGACTTGTAAACCTCATAACTTGAGTTCTAGAAATCATATGAAAGACTTATAGTACAATTTGGAAAGCTAAGACCAATACCTAAAACTTTCATGTTGGCCAAAAGTTGAGGGGAAGCATCCTTTTAGGTCAAAAGTGCCTTAGAAGTTGGTGAACTTTCACAGATAAAATTCACATTCACCTGATGACCTGTAACATGTCTGGCTTGTAACTTGAGTTCTATAAATCCAATCAAGGGCTTCTAGTACTAAAATTAAAGCTAAGAACATGCTCTACAAGTTCCATGTTTTCCAAAAGTTGAGATGAAACTTGTATCTTAAGATAAATGGCCTTGATGTCAGGCACTGAATAGCGAATTTTACCCTGAGAACCCTAGTTTAGCAACTCCTCACACTTTGAATTATTCTTGGACTGATCTTGGAATGTCACCTCATGTACCTCAACACAACATCTCATGATCACAAAGGCTTAGAATTGAGTCTTAATCCTCTTCAATTGCACAGTTGACTTAGGGTTGACCAGATGAAAACCCTACTTGCAACACCTTCAACTGTGACTTTCCACACTTGGCATAAACACTTGACTGAGCTCCACCATGACCCTCAAGGCACTCCATGAGCTCTATCCATATACCTTATCCATGATCAAGGCTTCACAACCCACTGATGGTCTTCAATGGGCCCCTAAGTTAGGAGATGAACCACATACCAGCATCGAAGCTTCTCAAGAACACAACCCACTTGATCCCATGCTAAATGAATAATGCTATGCTATGCAAATGCTAAACCAATGATATGCTAATGCAATGAAACAAATGCCAAGTAAGAAAAAGGTTAGGCAAGTTTTGGGGTGCAACAAGCACTGATGTGCAATGTCGATGCGCATGGTTTCATGTAATTGCCAACTTTCAAATACCTCTTAATATATTTCTTCGAACGTATATTATTGATAATATGTCATGAGTAGTTAAGTAGTTACTCATATACTAAGAACACGGTCATGTGAGTTTGATTGCTTGAATCTTTGTCGCAGATTTTCCTGTTCAACCTTAGTAGGCAACATTTGTCTTAAATGATTTAAACATTTCACTTTTGAAGGTAATTATTTCTTGTGATTTCTTTTTGAGCTTAATTAACTTATTTCTGGTTTGCAGGGTGTAAAGTGCGATATTTATGGTGCCAATTCTGCAGAGTGGATTATGAGCATGGAGGTACATTTGAATTTCTTTCCTCTTGTCTGTCTTTTAAATTTTTCCCAATTCTGACCCCCTGTTTGTTCCCAAATCTGACTCTTGCTGCCTGATTGACTCATGCCTCCCATTGAAGATCTTATTTTTGTAGTGACACTCACATTATGCAGCACCAAATTGGGGGAAAGTTTCTTAATGCATGACCCACCCCATCCAAGAGTGATTGTGACTTTTTCTCCAAATATTTAGTCAGTTCAATGGCCGTTGAGAGTCAAGACTCGTCCATGTTATGCATCCTCATTAGGAACCTTATTCCCGATCTAAGTTCTCCAAAAAGTATCAAAAGAGTTGTTTCTCTTGAATGACTCCAGCTTGCACCACCAAGGTTTTGAAATTCTACATATACTCCTCCACCGAGTCCATCCAACACGATGTGGACAACTTTTCCAACATGTTGCCCTCTCGCCTCTCTTAGACCTTCTTATCAAAGTCATTGTAGATGCTTTGTGTGTTCTAGGCTTCAATGGTGTCAAAACTGAAATTGGTGGGTTGCAGCACTTCCTATATTCATGAAAACAAATTATAAAGCAAGTGCAGTTTCTCTGCCGAACATATTCCTCGCACCTCAGAGAATTTCTTCGACACTGAAATCCACTCAATGGAATATTTCCTTCTCCAAGGCTCCAACTCCTGACTCCAATTGTGGTCACACCATTAGCTCTTTCAAAATCTGATAGGTCGGACCATTGGTTTCGTTGAATCATTGTTTCGTTTTGTTGTTAGTATTGTTTCGTCGAATCATGGTTTCAACTTTGTTTTTACAGTGGACATAATTTCTGCTATTGAATTTGGCTTAGTTGTGATTTGTAATTCGTTGAAAGAATTTAGCTTAGTTGTGATTTGTAATTTGTCGTGTTTAGTTATTTAGCAGCAATGATGATTAACAATAAATCACAGTATTCGTTAGCATCATTTAACGGTGGCTGGTGAGATTTTTGGATTGAAAAGCATAACTACATACCGCAGTGGCCTAGAAATCAATACAAATGTGACTAAATAGGATGTCGAGGAGGGTCTCACGCAGGTGTTACTTGGTGAGTTGAATATGAAAATTGGTTTTAAAATGTTGTGTTTTGTTGTATTCATATACTAATAATTCTACATTTTCAGCCGGGAAGCCTATCCGTATTGCTAACAAAAATCTTATTGACTACATCTTCTTGCAAAGTTTGGATATGCGACTGTCGAATCCTCTTCATCTCCGTTCAGTTTTCAAGGACAAGAGATATTCAAAATCTCGGATTGTTCTTTTACATGCATCTTATCCATTCTCAAGGGAAGCATCATATCTAGCATTTGTGTACTCCCAGGCAAACATTTTATAACTTAGTTAGTTGTGTTAGTAGTTTCGAATATGTATTACATGTTCACTTGCAAGTAACAATCTTCTCATTTAGGTTTATCTTGATTTTGGGTTGGCAATTCCAAACTTAGTGTACATGGCATGATTTCATCACTGAAAGAGCTTGTAGATCTGGCTCCAATAAATAAGGTAACATTATAAGCAATTATAAGGATTATTCACAATTTTCATATAAATGTATCTTGCATAATATCCAAAAGAATATATGTACATAATGGTTTGATTTGTTTGAGCTTATTTCCATGTCTCATGAAAACGAACTTTGTATTGCAAGTGATGTTTAGTACTGATGGTTATGCATTTCCTGAAACCTACTACTTAGGTTGGTTAACTTAACCGAAAATGAAGATTATACTTGAGTGCATTCTTGTGATTGTTGAATTATTGCTTGAGGTTCTTGTCTGAAAGATGAGGGCCACAATTTAATTTTGTTGCTTACCATAACAAGTTCTGTATTCACAGGTGCAAAGAAGTCTCGCGAAGTTTTTTTCTCGGTTCTGCGTGATTCGTGCATTGATGGCGATATCTCAGTTTCCGAGGCTGTGGAAGCTGCAAAAGATATCCTTGCTAGAAATGCAATCAATTTCTATAAGATTAGAAATGCAATCAATCCGATATCTCAATTGCTAAAAATCTTATTGACTACATCTTCTTGCAAAGTTTGGATATGCGACTGTCGAATCCTCTTCATCTCCGTTCAGTTTTCAAGGTCAAGAGATATTCAAAATCTCGGATTGTTCTTTTACATGCATCTTATCCATTCTCAAGGGAAGCATCATATCTAGCATCTGTGTACTCCCAGGCAAACATTTTATAACTTAGTTAGTTGTGTTAGTAGTTTCGAATATGTATTACATGTTCACTCGCAAGTAACAATCTTCTCATTCAGGTTTATCTTGATTTTGGGTTGGCAATTCCAAAGCTTAGTGTACATGGCATGATTTCATCACTGAAAGAGCTTGTAGATCTGGCTCTAATAAATAAGGTAACATTATAAGCAATTATAAGAATTATTCACAATTTTCATATAAATGTATCTTGCATAATATCCAAAAGAACATATGTACATAATGGTTTGATTTGTTTGAGCTTATTTCCATGTCTCACGAAAACGAACTTTGTATTGCAGGTGATGTTTAGTACCGATGGCTATGCATTTCCTGAAACCTACTACTTAGGTTGGTTAACTTAACCGAAAATGAAGATTATACTTGAGTGCATTCTTGTGATTGTTGAATTATTGCTTAAGGTTCTTGTCTAAAAGATGAGGGCCATAGTTTAATTTTGTTGCTTACCATAACGAGTTCTGTATTCACAGGTGCAAAGAAGTCTCGCGAAGTTGTTTTCTCGGTTCTGCGTGATTCGTGCATTGATGGCGATATCTCAGTTTCCGAGGTTGTGGAAGCTGCAAAAGATATCCTTGCTAGAAATGCAATCAATTTCTATAAGATTAGAAATGCAATCAATCCGATATCTCAATTGCTAAAAATCTTATTGACTACATCTTCTTACAAAGTTTGGATATGCGACTGTCGAATCCTCTTCATCTCCGTTCAGTTTTCAAGGACAAGAGATATTCAAAATTTCGGATTGTTCTTTTACATGCATCTTATTCATTCTCAAGGGAAGCATCATATCTAGCATTTGTGTACTCCCAGGCAAACATTTTATAACTTAGTTAGTTATGTTAGTAGTTTCGAATATGTATTACATGTTCACTCGCAAGTAACAATCTTCTCATTCAGGTTTATCTTGATTTTGGGTTGGCAATTCCAAAGCTTAGTGTACATGGCATGATTCCATCACTGAAAGAGCTTGTAGATCTGGCTCCAATAAATAAGGTGACATTATAAGCAATTATAAGAATTATTCACAATTTTCATATAAATGTATCTTGCATAATAGCCAAAAGAATATATGTACATAATGGATTGATTTGTTTGAGCTTATTTCCATGTCTCACGAAAACGAACTTTGTATTGCAGGTGATGTTTAGTACCGATGGCTATGCATTTCCTGAAACCTACTACTTAGGTTGGTTAACTTAACTGAAAATGAAGATTATACTTAAGTGCATTCTTGTGATTGTTGAATTATTGCTTGAGGTTCTTGTCTGAAAGATGAGTGCCACAGTTTAATTTTGTTGCTTACCATAACGAGTTCTGAATTCACAGGTGCAAAGAAGTCCCGCGAAGTTGTTTTCTCGGTTCTGCGTGATTCGTGCATTGATGGCAATATCTCATTTTCCGAGGTTGTGGAAGCTGCAAAAGATATCCTTGCTAGAAATGCAATCAATTTCTATAAGATTAGAAATGCAATCAATCTGATATCTCAATTGCTAAAAATCTTATTGACTACATCTTCTTGCAAAGTTTGGATATGCGACTGTCGAATCCTCTTCATCTCTGTTCAGTTTTCAAGGACAAGATATATTCAAAATCTCGGATTGTTCTTTTACATGCATCTTATCCATTCTCAAGGGAAGCATCATATCTAGCATTTGTGTACTCCCAAGCAAACATTTTATAACTTAGTTAGTTGTGTTAGTAGTTTCGAATATGTATTACATGTTCACTCGCAAGTAACAATCTTCTCATTCAGGTTTATCTTGATTTTGGGTTGGCAATTCCAAAGCTTAGTGTACATGGCATGATTTCATCACTGAAAGAGCTTGTAGATATGGATCCAATAAATAAGGTAACATTATAAGCAATTATAAGAATTATTCACAATTTTCATATAAATGTATCTTGCATAATAGCCAAAAGAATATATGTACATAATGGATTGATTTGTTTGAGCTTATTTCCATGTCTCACGAAAACGAACTTTGTATTGCAGGTGATGTTTAGTACCGATGGCTATGCATTTCCTGAAACCTACTACTTAGGTTGGTTAACTTAACCGAAAATGAAGATTATACTTGAGTGCATTCTTGTGATTGTTGAATTATTGCTTGAGGTTCTTGTCTGAAAGATGAGTGCCACAGTTTAATTTTGTTGCTTACCATAACGAGTTCTGAATTCACAGGTGCAAAGAAGTCTCGCGAAGTTGTTTTCTCGGTTCTGCGTGATTCGTGCATTGATGGCGATATCTCAGTTTCCGAGGTTGTGGAAGCTGCAAAAGATATCCTTGCTAGAAATGCAATCAATTTCTATAAGATTAATATTTCTAACAGTGTTGTTAGTTCACATAATATCTTACCCCTAAATGTGATTGATGACTTAGAGAGTAATGTTTCATTTGTTCGTATAATATGGGTTGATAATTCAGGACAAAATAGATGCCACGTGAGTTCCCTCTACCGTGTTCATGTCAATATAGACGGTTTAGAGATTTTTTTATATTTATATTATATTCTGAGGTGCTTTGCTATTTTGTTTCAGGTTGTTCCTAAAAAGCGTTTCAATGATGTTGTTATGAAGAATGGGGTTGGTTTTGTGTTTGCGGTTATGGGAATGACTTCTTTTCTGGATGGAGCTGCAGCTGGATCTGGTTTAGGGGCTGTTGGTGAAGCAAGATTAACGCCTAACAAGGTACCTCATTCAAAATTATCTTGATTTGATTAGTAATAATTTTACCATACCAATTATTTATTATAAAAACGAAGAAAACTGTCCAGGGAAGGAATAGAAGAATGGGTACCAGTTGACTCGAGTCCTTACTGCTCCTCGTCAGCATTTGATGTTGCTTCCACAATACTTCACGAAGTTGCTTCTGGTTTACATTCTATCGACATTCAAGTATAACAGGTAAATGTGTAAGTTGCTTCTGTTTCCTCATTACTTTTTGCAACTAATGATGTCGCATTGTTCACTTCCAACTACATGCTTAGTGTATTATGCCTTTGTTTGCAAGATTTGGTTTAATTGATGATGTCACGTGGTTTTGTCTCCGTCTCTGTCTGGTAAAAAGCTTTCACATATCACTTTCCTTAAGGTTGATGTGGATGAATTAAAGGTGAGCAATATCTAAATCTATCACATAACATTGTTATTGTTTTTAATTTTTAATGCATTAGTGCTTTTTTTTAACTAAGAATCCTGCAACTAATTTCATTGATTTCTTCAGACTGTTTCTGAGGATTGAGGTATTGAAGCCATGCCAACATTCCTGTTCTTGAAAGAAGGAAAAGTCATGGACAAAGTTGTGGGTGCTAAGAAGGAGGAGTTGCAATTGAAAATTTTCAAGCATGACGCTGAGCCTTCTACTGCTACTGCTTCTGCTTGAAGGGTCATATGAACAAAACTTTATTTATTTTGAGTCAGTTTGCATTTTATATTAAGTCAATTTGGCTGTTTTCAATATGTATTGGAATTTAGAAATGTAGAACATAACATGGTCGGATATGTGAATAAAATCTTTGTGTGGTAGTACTTGAAACACTTGGACTAATGAATTTGCATTATGTTCTTATTGTGTTGGATTTATTTTCTGCTTATTATGCATCCATGGATCCCATTTTGATTGGATGCAACACTTCGATGATTTTCTTATATTGAATTTGAACAAAACTGCAAATGTGATTTCCGTCATTTGCAAGATTTCAACCGGACTATTAAATGTTTATTTTCTTAATCATCTTTTTTTGTTTTACAATGTTCATTTATGCTGCATCATTTACTATTGTTATTCTATTTGAGCGATGAAATCATTTACTATTATTCTTCTATTCAAGTGCTGCAGCATTTGCAAACATTTACATAACACCGTGTTCATTGTTGAGTTTTGTCTGTTAAAATTTGAACATATTACCTTTTGTGTTAAAGATACAAACTCGCACACATTCATCAGTAAAAGTTGTATGCCAACATCGTTACAACCAGCATACACATATTGACCAAACCATTAAATGTTTATTTTTTGTAGTATCTTTATTTTTGTGCTTTACAATGTTATTCTGTGTTGTATCATTTACTATTTCGTTTTTCTATTTGAGTATTTCATGCAAGCAAGATCTTATCAAATCCATTCATGGCATTTAGTGAATTGTATCAATTTGTGAACAACATTGATACTTAAGATCCTCGTTCATACACGGTTGAATCAGTTTTGGTGATTGATGATACTACAATGATTTTGGATGGATAAACATCATATTGTCGCACCACCGTCAGATTTCAATCCATAATCATATTGTCTTTGTGCATCAACATTGTTGACTTTAGAAGGTTCATATAATAATAGATATTTAGAATCTACCATAGAGATACATTGCTTATTTTGCTTTTTTAAAGTTGGAACATATTACTCATTTTTTTTCCTCGTACCCGTGCGGACACACGGGTCTTCTACTAGTTAACACATTAAAATCTTTAACTACCATGTGAAAAAAAAAGACGATATTAAATTGCATTGTCATCAAAATTTATGATGTTTTTAGACATTCTAATATCTATTTTTTCCACTTTTCATAGAATCCCATTTTTCCATCACGGAATCAAAAATTTACATTAAACATTATACCTTCCTTTTCCTTTTTCTTCGTCTCATCTATAATCTAATTTGTAATAACAACACCATATAAAATCTAATATATGTCTTTAGAATATAAATGCAGATTGTATTTTAAATATAATAGAACCAATCAATTTTTTGAGTCTATTTCTTGTAAATGCCAACACCTTTAATAAAACCTTGTAAATGCCAACAGCTTCGATAATACCTTGCATATACAACCAATCTACTTTGTTATTTACGGAAGATAAACTCCATCTTCAGGGAGAAAACACTTGTCACTTGTCAGAGTCAAACCAAAACCATCTCCCATTCCATCGCAAACAACAAATGTGGCGACGGAGCTTTACCACCACTAGCGCCGCTGCACTAAAGGACAAAAAGTGGGACGCACTGATAATCGGCGGCGGCCATAACGGCCTCACAGCAGCAGCTTACCTCGCACGTGGCGGTCTCTCAGTTGCCGTCCTCGAGCGCCGCCACATTATCGGAGGCGCCGCCGTAACCGAGGAGCTAATTCCAGGTTTCAAGTTTTCCCGTTGCAGTTACCTCCAAGGCCTTCTCCGCCCGGCAGTTATCAATGAACTCGAATTGGCAAAGCACGGATTGAAGCTTCTGAGGAGAAATCCTTCGTCGTTTACGCCTTGTTTGGATGGACGCTACCTTCTCTTAGGAGCTGATAAGGATTTCAATCACTCTCAGATTTCCAAATTTTCACAAGCTGATGCAGAAGCATATCCAAAGTCTCTGTTTTGAACTATTTTGTGAATTTTAATTATTATGTATTTTCATTGCTCTTAATTCTTTGATTTCATCGCTCAGATATGAGAGTCAGCTTGAGAAATTCTGTAAATTCATGGATCTAGTTCTGGATTCATCTCCACCCGAGTCTTTACAGCATAAATCATCTCTTAATGAGCAACTGAAGCATAAGTTACAGAATTCAGTATTTTGGGCCAGTTGTTTGCGGCATGCAGCCTCCATGGGGCAAAAAGATATGCTGTAAGTTTTGTAGCACCGATACTCTGAAAATACAAGTGTATGTGTTCATCTCTATATCGGACACATGCACCGATATTTGTGATTATGTTTAATTTATTATTATCATTAGTGTTGTCGTATCAGGAATTACGTTTAATCTACATTATAACTGTTTTTTTTAATTATTTTATTTGGCAGAGAATTTATGGACCTTTTGTTGTCACCAGCTTCTAAAGTTCTGAATAACTGGTTTGAGGTAATCTTATGGTCTCTTAAAATCTCTAATCTAAAATGAACTACTCAGTTCTCCTTTTCATTTTTTCGCTTCATTGTAAAATTTGGATTCGGACTGTGCCTACCTGTGTCCTAATATTGGGCTATCCACCCATAGGTAGTCCTACAAGCAGGGTTTAGGGTTCTGGAGGGCCTGTTGAGAGCCCTCATTGACTACATTTATGGGCAAAAATACCCCTTATAATGACTTGAAGTAGCATTTGAAGTTGAATTTGACCATTTCGTTCAAGAATCTAATCCATTGTTGATCATTCTATAACTTTCTACTACTACTACTACTATACTTGCTTAGTGGTGTGTTATATAGTTTTGTTTGACATTATTTTTTGTAGACAGATGTTCTGAAGGCAACACTTGGAACAGATGCTGTGATAGGATCAACTGTAAGATCAGTTTTCTCTAGTGTACAAATGCATCATAATTTTTTTTCCTTCAGAATACAAAATGCTTGAATTTCTTCATCCTTCTTTCTACAAGTGTGCGTGTGTCCGATATTGATTATAGTGATATTAGTAATACTATCATCCTACTCAAAAACAACAACAACAACCAAACATTATCCACTAAGTGGGATTGGCATCATGGATCTAGTTACGCCATTATGTTCTTATCAAAGAGTGTAATTTGATTCACGTAGTCGACCCCACTTAGTGGGATACGGCTTGATTGTTGTTGTTGTTGAGTAGGATGATTTTACTATTAAAATTGAATCAACTATGTTTCATCTTTCGTAGCACATATATGCAGTATTTTTAAATATATAATGCAGGCCAGTATCCACACCCCGGGAAGTGGTTATGTTCTGCTACATCTTGTAATGGGAGAAACTGACGGAGAGCGTGGAGTTTGGTCGTAGGTATCTCTGCTGCTAGGTTGATATATACAATGTTATAATGAGAATGGAATAATGTTATTTGCCGAATATATTTTTCTTATGCTACCGTAATTTGAAATAAAATTTTAAAGTACTTTTTAATGCATGTTACATCAATATTAATTCTGGAAATTGAAGCACTGGCACTGGTGTATGGCAACTTCACAAAAGACAAGATAACACATTAATGGCAAATGAACTCATTTGGTGTATGGCAACTTGATTCACAGCATGCCATTTTTCCATGTAGATATGTTGAAGGTGGAATGGGTTCAATATCCAAGGCCATTGCTAGTGCTGCTGTCACAGCTGGAGCACATGTTGTGACAAATGTTGAGGTATGTCATTTAGTTAACAAATTTACTCCCAAGTCCCAAGAAGTACTAACCAAAAGGTTTAGAGTTCAAACTCAGAGAACTAACATAACTTGCTAATTTACTAATAAACTAGTGTTTCCCTTAAAAAAAGGGTCACATTCTGAGTAGTCTCTGATATTTTAGTAGCTTGGATCTTAACCTCAACCAGAAAATAGTAAAAGATATGTCAAGGGTAGTTAATAAACAAAATTTTACAGCGATATTTTATGAATATCGACACCATGGATGGTCATTGTGAAACGCGGATATAAATGGTTTGTTATTTATTTAGACATGATCATAAAAAGGACATGACATCATTTATATTCCCTGCAGCCGAGCCTACCTACTGGCCAAAGATTTTTGACTGTTGTTGTGTTTGTATCTACGTTGCATAGGTACGGGTACATATCTACTACCCAGTACGGGCACTGATACGAAGTACGTCATTTTTAGAAAAACAAAGGTACGGTTACGTTAGTATAATTTTTAAAAAATACAATTATAAAAATAACAAAAGAATTATATTGTTTAAATAACAATAAAACATTAAAATTAAAAAACAATTTGCTTACAAAAGTTAATATCTGGGCTGTAACATAAATAAATCACACTTAAAAAGTATCAATAAATCATGAAATTATGGCTGAATATCAATATTTTCCTCACCAATATCATTAAAAAGAGCGGCTTCTAGTTCAGGTTCATCGAGAGAAAGACTAGCAACTTCAAGAATACCAGCTCCATCAAATAGATCCCATTCATCACCACCAATATCCCACTTTACCTAAAATGGGTCACAGGTTTGTATCTAGTAGTTGATTATTGAAAAGACTTGATTTCCTAACCAAATAATGAAAAAGACTCGCAATATCTTATAAATAGTAATAATTTCAGTTCATCAAAACCAAAGAGGGATAAGACAAGAAATGTTTCTTCTCTTCTATTACTCCCCCCTCCCCAGCCTTTTTTGTTATATTTTCTGCTGAGGCTCTAACCACCTGTGATAACTTTGTATTCTTATAGGTGTCTCAATTGTTGATTAAAAACTCTGGCACTGTCGATGGGGTTAGTGTTGTTTGATTTTACTCAATCAATTGGGATTTTTAAAGTGAATCATTACAATTAAAATTTGGAGAGATGGCTTACATATAGGTGATTCTGGCTGGTGGTACTGAAGTGCATGCTTCAGTTGTTCTGTCTAATGCAACACCTTATAAAACTTTCATGGTAAAATTCTCAAACTAGCTGCAAATAGAGATTTCCCTGGCACCTGTATTTTGTTCTAATTTATAGAATTTTATTACGAACCAGGAATTAGTGCCCAACAATGTCCTCCCAGAGGATTATTTTCAGGCAATTAAGCACTCCGACTACAGCTCTGTAAGTTAATTTACTATTTTTTTGCTCAGTTTGTTCCTTTTCTAATACCCTCAATCTCTACGTCGGGTCACTTAATTAAAAACAATAGGTAAGATTATAATATATACAGTGCTTATATTTCATTGTATGCTAATGTGGAAGAATTTCTGGAAATCATCCATGAGAAAATAACATCTCTACGATAAATTCAAATATGAAACAAATGAGAAACCTGGGATAATGATGGCAAAAACAAGAAGTCTATGCTGGGATAGTTTTAACTGACAAACAACATGGACCTTTGAATATTTTTATCTTTTGGCCGATTACTTATTCATGAAATCTGATTAAGTTTGATGCTTGTCATTGACATTTGTGTTCTGTTTCCCCATTCGCAGTTGCACTTATTTTTAGGAAATCGGGAAACAATTTGAGACATCTTCTCATAATATTTTTTTCCATTAATTGGTTAATATCTCATGAAACAGGCCACCACAAAAATAAATGTAGCAGTCGATAAATTGCCTCAATTTCAGTGTTGCAAATCAAATCATTTTCATGCTGGCCCCGAGCATGTTGGCACTATTCATATAGGTTCAGAGAGGTATGCTCACTGGATTCATGCTATCTAATTGTCAGAACATTTTTTGGAGCATTGTTCTATACGGGCAGTTGCAGTTTGTTTATTTTCGAACATATCAGTTTTTCTTTGCCCTCGACTATTTATTTATATTTAGCATGGAGGAGATTCATACTGCATCTCATGACGCTGCGAATGGAATACCATCAAGAAGACCGTTCATTGAGATGACAATTCCTTCCGTATTGGACAAAACTATATCTCCACCAGGTACTTGAAACTTCACATATAAGAATGTTCTGATATGTTCTGTTTATGAAGGGGAATTTAGTTACTTTGCTTTCAATGCATTTGCAACATTTGCTCTGATTTATCGTTTGATTGATGAAACCATTTCCTCTGATTTATCTTTTACATTGTTGAAACGACTTTGTTTTATCTTCCAAGTTTCATAAAATTTCATTAGGAGAACGGAAACGAATGCCTTTGGGGCATTTGGTTAAGCCATCAAAAGGAGTAAGTTAGTTTATGAAAATGTTGTATTTATTATATTGGCAAGTGTTTGACTTGTATTCTCAAGACAGTTTTTTCTTTTATGAATTTCTTAACCAATGCCCTTAAAGCACTTGTTAGGGAGACCTATTTCATCAACTTACAACATGGCTTCATTTTCATCTGTCATCTCGTTAATCTATTTCTCAATGGCCCTTCATGGTCTTTGACATATGTTTATAGCATCTAGTTGAGAAATCTATTTTCTTCCCAGGTATGCATGTGATAAACCTGTTTGTGCAGTATACACCATACAAACCATTGGACGGGGACTGGCAAGATCATGACTACAGAGTAAGTTTGTTTTGGATGTACTAGTAGCATCACTTTTTCTTCAATTATGCATATTTCAGTGTCCAAATTTGATGTTCTTCCTTGGTCATGCATTCTGTTTGCATGCGTATGCTTGATGCTTAAACTACTTGTTGAATGTTTTATAAAAAGGTGCTTCATTTTATCTCATGCTCAGGAATCATATGCACAAAAATGCTTTAAATTGATTGATGAATATGCACCTGGTTTCAGCACATCAGTCATTGGTTATGACATGCTGACTCCACCAGATCTTGAAAGAGAATTCGGTTTGACAGGTAACAAAGCCATTCCCTCAGTATGAGTTGATGTTCTTCTAGAAAGCACCGGTGCATTGTCAATTAGTCACTACTAACAATTGATGGTTTCTTTGACAGGAGGGAATATATATCACGGTGCTATGGGTTTGGATTCTCTTTTCCTCATGCGTCCTGTAAAAGGATGGTAAAGTAATCAAAGTGACTTGTGTTGGAATCTGTTTCCATTTCTGGCATATATGATATCGCTGATAATTTGTTTTGTTAATTGGTTTGGGATTTTAGGTCAAACTATAAAACACCACTTAAAGGTTTATACTTATGTGGAAGTGGCGCACACCCCGGCGGTGGAGTTATGGGTGCAGCTGGACGCAATGCTGCCCATTTAGTTCTTCAGGATGTCAAAAAAGTATGATTGATAACTTTAGCTCTTTTGCCCAAGGTGTTGATGCCTACAAATGGCCTGGAAAGATGTCTTAGGAATTATATTTATACGCCAGAGCTATCTCACTAGATCTTTTTGCAATGAATTGGATAGAAGGATCATGAAATAGATATACCAAACTCTATTAACAATTGCACACGTTTGCAGAAGTCGCAACATTGTATTTTAGAAAACTTTAACTTGTAATATTTTAGAGAAGCTGGAAATTGTTCTATGCGTTGATTCCAGTAATTACTGTATGATATTATTAAAATGGACTGTTATGAGAGAGGAGATGCGGGTTTCCAGTTTTTAAGAATGAGCACCGTTTTCCTGTAAGGAAAACGCCATTCAATTGGAAAGCTTATTGCCATGGCGAGGCGAACACTATGGGGGCACGAGACAAGTATGGTGAGCAAAACACTGGTGAAGGATGAAAGATTGATGATTCTTGGGCCACAATGAAGAGGGAAAGCAAGGTAATAGGGAGGACAACGACAAGGCATAGACATAGGTTCAAGGGGCAATTTCAACATAAATAGTACTAATGCATTCAGATACAAACTAAGGCATTCATGTGTGGCGAGAAACATTGTTGGCAAATGTGCGTGCCTTAGTACAGTGAATTCCATAGTGACTCCGATATGAAAAGCATGAAATTCCTGTAGAATTTGGTTAATGATGTCGACTTTATTCGGAATGACGAGCTTTTGTTTCCAAAACAATAAACCCTAATGATCTTGGTAATTGGTATCTATCGGCTCTCCCTTGATTCATTGTGTCTTAATAGCCAACAATTCATCGTCTTCATGGATTGCAAGGAGAATTTGTTGTAGCAATAATGACTGCTGAGTGGAAACCACCATAAAATCAATCCCAGGAACTTGTACAACCATCCCTGCTGTTCTGGGGTCTGAATGGTCTGATCCATGAGGGACTTTAAACTCTTACGATCTGTACGGATAATATACTTGTGGCCTAGTAGATAAGGGCGAAATTTCGCCATTGCTTCCGTAATAGCAAAACGTTCCCGCACATAAGAGGATTTGCGCTTCATTCAGGGAATTTAGTTTCTTGGAGAAGTATGCAATGATATGTTTTTCTTGACTCAAAATAGCTCCAATACCTGAACCGGAAGCATCTGTTTCTAACACAAAGATATGGGACAAATCTGGCAAGGCTTAACACCAGAGAATTGGTGACAGCCTGTTACAACTTGTTAAAAGTTGAAGTGACTTCATCGATCCATATAAATTGATCCTTCTTTAAGAGGAGTGAGCGGTAGTGTAATAGATGCATGATGCCAAAAAATCTCTGATAGTGTTTGAGGTGATAAAACGGATCCAATCCGTTGGACATATCTATTTTGCCCGCACTTGGCGGGTCAAGGGATTAGCCTCTCCTATTCTAATGTGTCTGTTCCATCCAATTTCGTTTTTTTGAGGGTTTTTGTGGGTATGGACATTTACATAATTTTTGTGTTTTTAAGTTTAAAAGGTATAGTGTATGCGGACTTTCTCTGCTCTGTCCTCACTTTTTTGCGGTGCGGACCTAAGTTTTAGGTCCGCATCTGCAACTATGACTGTCCCGCTCTGCTCTGCTTTTTTGCGGGCTTTTGTTGGACGGGACTAAATGGGGTGGACATGCCTGTTGCCACCCCTAGATAGTATCCTATCAAATCAAAAATTCATGCAATTGTTTAATGTTTTGTGGAATAAGTCAATCTAAGACTACAGTCACTTTTGCTTTGTTTGAAATCTTGGAATGATGAAAATTTGGAGTGAAAATTAGAATGATTTATTGACTTTAAATGAACAATAAATGAGCACGTGTACTAATATGGAAGGGAATTTGAAAGGATTTATTTTAGTCCCACATAGAAGGGAGCACAAATATTAGCTCTATATATATATATTCCAACTTGGTCAAATGAGTTAGGGGTACCCAATTTTGTAAAGGAGTGAGGACACACCACCAAGTCATTTGGACACATGCGTGCTCCTGCTGTCTTTCCGACCGATTCAGTTAAGTCTAAATGAAATAATTTTTTAGAACTCGAATGGATGGAATTTAATTAATTACGAATTAATTAATTTTTCAAAAAATTTAATTAATATTAACTAATTAACATTTATGACGTGCCACTGTCAAAACTTAGTCTTAACCTAGTTCTGACTGAGTTTGACTTGCCCTCCAAAAAGGAGTTAGAGTCTGACTTGCTGACCAAGCAAAAACGGCTTGTAATGGGGCTGCAATTTTCAACTCCATCTCACGATTTTCGCTCCACTCAGTTGAATTCCTTCCTTATAAATAGAGTTCCCCAGTTCATTTGAAAATCACTCTAGATTTTTGAACCTTTCAAAATCTTTCTTCTCTCATTCTCTTCATCTCAAATTATATTTTTTGTTCTAGTTTTCGAGTGGCTTATCGCGTCATTAACAAATGGATTATTTTCAAATACTATGAGTGGTTTAAACACCATCTGAAGGTGTATCTCTTCGAATGATTCATTACAGTGCAAGTGATAATCGTAATTTTGAACGGACTTTTTATAGTGTAGACGTTGTCGAAACTCGTTTGCTTTACAAAATTATTGGCAATAAGGCGAAACGTCTTAAAGAGAGCGACCTAATACGCAACTCGTCTCGATAATTTTCTTTGTGGCAATATTTCAAAACCGAAAACAACATTTGTCCATCCCAACTCCCGCCCTTTAAACAGTATGACCCAAATACTCAATTTTACTCATTTCAAATGAGCATTTGGATACCTTAGCAAATATATTTTGTTCCCTAAGCAAGTGTAGCACCTCAGACAAGTGAATCATGTGTCCAGACTTGGAAAGACTGTAAACGATAATATCGTCAAAGAAAACGAGAATTAACTTGTGTACTTGGAGGTGAAATACATGCTTCATTGGGCTCTAAAATGTAGCAGATGCGTTAGTGAGCCCGAAGGGCATTACAAGCCACTCATATAACCTTTGATGAGTGTGAAACTTAGCCTTCACCAAAATTTGGTGATAATTGGAGCGCAAATCTAGGTTCAGAAAACACACCTCTCAATGTAGCTTATCTTGTAATTCATCGACTGCGGAATCAGGAAGCTATTCTTGATTGTGATAGTGTTGAGAGATTTGTATCAGTGCAGAATTGCCACCGAGGATGAAAAAGGACTTGTGCTAGTTTGTATAATGCCTTGAGCTAACATGTCTGCAACCATTAACTCAATTTGTATCTTTTGACTATGCAAATAACAATGGGGTTTTACCATGGCATGTTTACTTCCTTCTAATAATGGAATGGCGAAGTAGCCCAGACGGGTTGGCAAACACATCCTGGTAGTTGACAAGTACTTTATGTAATTCAGGATGTCAGTCTAATGAAAATATGACAGGTTCTTACTGGTATTTATGAGTAGGTTAAAGGTGCAAAGATTAAACTTCTACAATGGTGCTGGTATGATGTAGTCGTCACAACTAATGAAATTGAGCTGATAGAGGAAGGCTCTGTTTGTCTCCAAATAGTGTGACAAAAGTGTTATCAAGGTAGAAATTGAGGGATAAAGAACTATAGTCAGCATTATGAGATGAAGGAAAATATGATTTGGGCTTGGGCTGGTATTTTTCCTCAGACAATTTTACAAGTGACACAACTTTAGTGAGTGTTGAAGGGACTGGAGCCAACATGTCACTTTGGATATCAATTTTACAGGTATAATGACGGACAGAGTTGACAGACTGAGATGAGATATGGCAGAGTTGCTCAGCGCGCATCTGTTTGGCGGGAGCGGAGCCACCAGGTTTCCAAAGCTCTAGGTACCTCTGGCTAGGCAGCGCCGTCGGCTTCTGGGGCGCCGTGTACTTTTGGTGCTCGTACTTCACCTCAGGCATGCAAATGAATTTTTTCTATGCTTTCAAGTTCTATCATTTTTCCATATATGTCATTTGATTGTAAATTTTATCAGCACCTGAATGCGAAGCTAAACACATGGTGTAAATATCAGTGTTGAAGCAAGAAGAGAGTAATCAGGACTTTAGTGGACAATGGAAGAAGAATTGTGTGTGCCTTTCATCAACCAAAGTTGATATATTTGAATCTCTTGATGGAGTAAAGTAAGAAGAATAAAGATTTATAGAAATTTCATTTTGAGTTCGATTTCAGTAAAAAACTTCTGAATCTAGTCATTATTTGCAACAAAATGTAGTTGTTCTGATGAAGCAAGGAGGGAAAGTGATATATAGTTACTTGGAGGTACAATTGTGATGAAGCTGATATATGAAGTGCATGTTATAGTACTATGATGTTAATTTACATTGAATAAAAAGTTTTTGTAATCAAATTCTATTTACCTTTTTTGTTGTAAAAAACTTAAAATCATAATGTAATACACTAACAAACAAAACATGAGTTAGTTTGGCAGTTAGTTGGTTGAACATAATCCAAACATACTTTCTAACTAACTAACTAACTTTTTGCTTCCTTTTCAATAACATAGACTCCCTAGCTTGCTTTTATATATATAGTTAGATATCAATTTTCACAATTACATTCTCAGCATTCATCATATTCATTCAACACACAGTTACTTTCTTTCTTCACTCACTCCCACATAATCAAGGCTTCTCCACAAGGCAAGTGCTACTGAATCTGAATCATCTTTAGCAACTGATGCATCTTTATCATGTAATACTCACATTCTTTTATTTCTTTACACAACCATCTTTTAGTCTGAGAATTGTCAGGGAGAAGAAGAAAGAAACCAAATTCTCAATCTCATATTGAACAAGGTTAGTGCTATTTCAAATTGTATATCTTTCTTGTATAGAAAAGAAATAATGATTTTCTTTCTATATTTGTAACCGATCAACTGTGTAGAAAGATGGTCGGTATAATTGATCACAAAGGTAAACAAATAATGTTATCTGATAGTGAAGATGATGATCTTCCAGCAACCTCTCAAAGAAGAATAAGAGCACTTGTTGTCGACGCTGATGACTACCTTCGAAAGATTCATGAAGCTATGTTGAAAAGACTCGGTGTGGAAACTCGTTCAGTGAAAACTGGCAAAGAAGCTCTAGAAATAATTTGTTAGGATGAAATTTATGACTTAATTCTCCATGGTAGGCATTTTCCTGTCATTGATGGGGTTCAGGTACCTACATTTGTCTCTATATATTAATTTCATGTGAGATATGCATAATTCTGATTAGGGGCGCGCATGGATTATAAACCAAATCAAACTAAACCAAACCATATATGGTTTGGATCTTAAAACCATTTATGTAAAATCGGTTTATATTTTTAAAACCGGTTTACAAGTGAATTGGTTTAGTTTCAAACCGGTTTTAAAAAAAACGGTTTTTTTAAAAACTAGTTTTAAACCGGTTTATATCAAAATCAGTTTTTATTTTCTTTAAAGAAATTAGTTTTAAAATCAATTTTATAAAAAAAACCAATTTTAAAACCATTTTAAAAAAAAAAAATCAATTTTATTGCAAACTATCAAATAATTAATAAACCACCTGAAACATTTTAATTCTATACTTTGTATTAAGAAATGAAAATGTTCAAGCGAATATTTGGCAGTACAGAAAAATTGATTAGTACATATATGGAAAATCCATATAGAAAATTAAACATGAACACAATCAAAGTAATAAGACAACAATCATTAAAACCAATATGCTAGTCTAGGATTCCCAAATCCACCAAATTATTATTGCAAAGACAGGAACTGCAACACCGATGCTGAAAGCAGTGAACACTGCAAGAGACATTTTCTGAAGGTGAGATAATACTTAGAAGGTGGTTGAATAAGTATGGAAAATTAATACTTAAAAATAATCACACAATTATTTTTATCCTGGTTCGTTAAACAACTACTCCAGTCCACCCTTCCAGAGTGATTTGCCTTTCTCAACAAGGATTTAATCCACTATTAAATCAAACTAGTTACAATAGTATCACCTAAGAACTACAGTTCTTAGTCTTCTCAAGAGCTACTGATTCACACTGAATTCTCTTAAGGAATATCCTTTACAATCAATGTAAATTAAATACAAGAGTTTTTAATGCTTCTATAAAACTATAATCACAACAGTGATTTTTCTCTTAAGTTTAAGTACAATGAGATTCTATGAAGAATTTAAGAATGAGAGCTTATAGAATATTTGATTTCTTTTCAGTAAGAGAGTAGCCCTCAAGAATGAAGTGAAGATCTCCTTTTATAGGCAGCTGAATCATGCAAGCTGAACATTGAAAAGAGAGTCCAAAAGGTCTGAGCCTTTTTGTCTTCACATGCACTGACCTTTCCTTGAAATAGATGGCACAGATAAATCCTTTTTGTCTGTGTAAGTGTGTCTAGCACAAATAAGGAAAGAGACGTTGAATAGTTCCAACGGATACATTCTTGAAAACACTTCTTCAGTTTCAGCAAGTTCTTCAGAGTCTAAATGGATCAGAGTCTTCTGATGAGATTCAGAACTATGATGTATCAGAGTCTTCTGCAGCGTGTGTGCTTCTAGCGTGTTGATCATCAGAGCATCTTGACACAGAACTTCAGTACTTGGCAGCGTAGGTACTTTCAGAAACTTCTGTAGACTAATGCTTTGAGAAACTCTTCAATCAATATTCTTCTATACTTTTGATGCTTCAGCTTCAGATGCTTCTGATTATCTTCAGATGCTTCTGACTCAGAATGTTCTGGAGCTTCTTGCTTCAGATCCTTCTGGAGACTACGCTCAGGATCTTCTGTAAGGAGCAAACAGATTCTTCTGTAAGGTGCATCTGGCGCTTCAGAGTCAGAATAACTTCTTGTATTCAAGGCAGATTTGCTTCTAGAGAGTTAATATAATTTTAATCTGTAATAAAACTCTCAAACAAATTTTAGAGTATATAATTCTTAAATATAAATTTCCTAACAGTTATCATCAAAACAAAGAGTAATTATTAAGAACCAATCTGTGTTCTAACATTTTCAACCCCTGATGCTTCATCTGGTCAAAGTTGTACATGTGATATGAATGCCATATCCACCTCCCATCCTCTTCACACCAGTTGAATGAAAATTTCTACTCACTGTCACAACATAACAACAATGTCTTCCAATTAAGAAGTAGAAAACTAAGGGTAACAACAATGTCTTCCAATTAAAAAGTAGAAAACTAAGGGTAATAAAGGGAAAAACTTAATCAAAAATACCATTAAGTCATCTTCAAATGCAACAGAGGTTGAAGAACTAACACCATCTTCTGTATAAACTAATTCTACAAAACATATAAAGACATTTCATTATGCCTCAAGTATAATAAATAATAATACATTAGGAAATATAGTTAGTTATCATACCTTGCTCAAATCTCTCAAGAATATCAAAATCTTCATTTGTAATCAAGGATGAAGATGTTCCTTTGAGCCAATCCTGGGTGCAAATCAGTGCTTCAACTGTTGTAGGTGTTAACGAGCTGCAATATGGATCAAGCACTCTTTCTCTTGTACTGAATGCATATTCAGACGCCACTGTGCTTATAGGTATAGCCAACACGTCTCTTGCAATGTTTGCAAGGATGGGATATCGGCCAGAGTTAACTTTCCACCACTCTAAAATATTTATCTCCATGTTATGTTCCAACTTCTTTCAAAGATAAGTGTTGCACCCCAAATTTTGACCTCTTAGATATTCATCATCATTCTATGAGCATTATCATTGTTTATCTAACCTTAACCTATTTCAAGTTTGTCTTTGATAAAATACAGGTGAATTAGAGTTCCGTACAATCGGAAATCGAGGTTTCAACGGTTTAATCAGTCAAGGTATTGGATTGATTCTCCATGAAACAAGTCTCAACTTCATAAAAGATACTCCATTGGGTCGAGCATGATTCCAATTTGAGATTGTCACCCGAAGATTAAAAACAGTGCAGTTCAGGATCCCCAATTAGGGTTTCTAATTAGGAAAAGTCAACTGTGGTTTGACTTTTGATTTAAAAGGTGTTCCAATGATGGAATTATGGTCCATGAAGCTCATATGACTTATTCAAGTCCCCTCAAGAAGTTTTAAGGCCTCAGGATACCCGAAACAACAATAGTTGATCTGATAGTTATTGATCGATCGTTTCGTTGACCAAAAAGTCAACTCTTCAACCATAAGAAATTTGACCTCAAAGTGTGAAGAAAAAATGTTCCTAATAACATATTGAACCTACCCATGAAATTCCAAGTAAGGCCGTGTTTTGAGAGTTATGGTAGTAATTGGTGTTGGTCGAGCTTGAAGTCTCGTGAGCACCCTGTGTTTTGTTGATCTGTATCAGAGTAGCGCAGCGGAAGCGTGAGGCGGATAGCATGTTAGACTGTTTTACCGCTGTCGCTTGAGAGGATTGCATGAGGTGTTCATATGTCTAAGTTGAAGAGGTACATTGATTCAGGTGGATGGTGTACAAGTGAGAGAGAATTTGACTTCGGAGGCGTGGCTAGTTCTAGTTGTTGATAAGAAACAACTTCGAAGTATAGAGATTCCTTTGGTGGAAGTAGTTATGGGAGAATTGGATTTGGAAGAATTGGAATGCGAGAGTCGTATCCAGAGTTGTTTGGATCAGATAACATTTTCGAGGACGAAAATTCCTAAGTGGGGGAGAGTTGTAACAGCCCAAATTTCATTAAATAATTAATTGTAGTAATTAATTGATTTAGTGGGATTTTATGTTAATATTTGAATTAATTTTTATTAATTGGAATTAATAGAGAATTGAAAGGAAATTGGAAGGAAAGAAAATAAAAGGGATATATAAGTGAGAAAGAAGAGAAAGGAAATTAGAGAAAACATTTGGAGAGAAAGAGGAAAGAAAGAAGAAAGAAGAGAAAGAGAGGAGAAGAAGAGGAAAAGTGGAAAAATCATCAAGAACCAACATCAAAGCTCCGATTAATCGAGGTAAGGGTGAGAAACATTACTATTTAATCATTGTATGCTATTATGTATGTTGGGTTTGGGTTTGTGGATGTTTTTCATCACTTTCCATGTTAGGGCAAGTTGGATTAATCGGTAGAATGATGATTTAATCGGTTGAAACTTGGAAATAATGCCGTAGAATAGTCGGGTAACATGAGGGTATGTTGTTTGAGCTGATTTTGATGATTAAGTGGTTGGTTGATGGTGGGATAAAGGGAGAAGACATAATGGGGTTCTGTTCTGCGCAGGTTCGCTGGCTCTCGCCAGGCGAGTGAAGGCGAAGCCCAGCGAATGCTGGCGAATAATTAAGTTTAAGTTCCAGTGGACTTCGCTGGCGAGTTCGCCAGGCGAAGTTGGATAGCGAAGGTTCGCCCAACGAAGGTGCTGGCGAATGGTGACGAATGAAGTCAGTAGCTACTGACTTTGGCTCGCTGGGAAGTCTCGCCAGGCGAAGCCTAGCGAGTGTTCGCTGAGAGAGTTCGCCAGGCGAAGGCCAGGCGAAGGTTCTCTGCGAGGGTTCGCCAGGCGAATGAAGGCGAATGTGACAACATTATCTTTTGCTGTGTTGCTCATGTGGTGATTGTTTGGTTGATTCACATAGGTTAATACCTCTATGATATGAATAAGTATGTGATCCATGGTGATGATATGTGTTGTGGGTAGCCTTTGGGCGTGAATCCTAGACTTGTGGTATGAGTATTAATCAGATCGATTATAAATACATGAGAACATGATAATGATTATGTGTGTATTATTTAATAATGGTAATGTGCGTATTATTTGATGAGTTTGTGAAGGTTTGATGTAGTGTACAATTAGGTAATAAGTATGCATGAGAACATTGTGGATATATGTGTGCATAGCTTATAATTGTATTATTGGTACTGTGACATGTATACCTTGTATGAAATGGCATGAGATGAATAATAAACATAATACAAAAATGTATTGTGGATGTATATTGTTTATATGCGGTTGTATGTTAAGATACATGAAGAATGCATGAGAGCATATTGATGGATATGCGTGCATCGTTTGATAAATATGATGTTTGTATTGATTGGATGCGATTATGTATGAACAATGCGTGAGAATATATCGTGAATATATGTACATTGCGTGGTAAATGTGTTATGCGTGTAAGCATGATGTAATTCTTGTATGATGAATTACTTGAGAATGCATGAGAACATATCGTGGATATGTGTGCATTGTGAGTGATAATATGGTGATAGTGTTGAATTATGAATACATCGATGAATGTTATGTGAATATGTTGTGTGTGCAATCATAATGTAATTCTTGAAGAGATGAATTATTTGAATGCATGAGATTAAGATGTCGGTCTTAAGTGCATTTGTTGTGGCTGATTGTACATGCATCATTTAGTCAAGAGGCAATGTCTGTTAGTTTCGTGGAAACTAGTGGCTTGTCCCAAACCTAGAAGTGTGGGTTTGAAGGCTTAGAGGACGGGCCTTTGTGGTTATCGGTCTAGAAGTGTGGACCCGGTTTAATGTAAAAACCGAAAAAAGATAACGGGTTATCGGTCTAGAAGTGTGGACCCGGTTTAATGTAAAAACCGAAAAAAGATAACGAGAGTCGGTACCGCATTGCATTGAGTTGCATTGAGTTGTTGAGTCACATTGTATAATGTCATTGATATATGAAGTATGCATGTGAATGAGATGTTTGTTGAATACTTATGAAGCGTGCATGAAGAGATGCTTACGTGTGAATGTTAAGATTGTGGAATTGTGGATGTATGCATGATGTAAAATGCTTGGTGAATATTCATGTTGTATATATATATATATATATATAAGTGACGATGTAAATGACTATGAGTTGAATTGTGGTGAGAAATAAGGAGTTAATTATATGATACCTATGTATACATGATTTTATGCTTTGATTATTATGGTAATATTTCTCACCCTTCTGCTGTTTTATAATGCTCTATGAGGCATTGCAGATTAGGTTGCTGGAGGCCTTTATGAAGTTCTGCTTGTAGTTCGAGGTCGCTACGTGTGTAGCGGTTTAGTAATTATTTATGGGTCGAGTCATGCTCTGGTCGTGTAACACGGGGATCAATTGCTTATGTTTTAGGATTACATTATGTAACCTAAGTTATGTTTTCATATTTGGAGTAATTGAGATAATGAGATGTTGGCCTTAGTGCCTAGAGATGTTGATTTTATATGATGAAAGTAAATGTTTCTTTTAAAGGATTTTCATTAATGAATCCGCTGCTAAATGGAAAGGTGTTTATGAGCATGACAGATTGTTTTAATGTGGTGCAAGTTTTGTGTGATGCCCTTTTATGGATGCATGTTAACTTTTACTCTGATTATGCATATATTATTTGCGGGGTTTAGAAGGGTGTTACATTAGTGGTATCAGAGCAGGTCGGTCCGTCCGGCCAAGTTGTCTAATGTTATTTGTTCCCTTGTATGCGACATGTGTGTGAAAACACTGTCGATACATGTCGTTGCTTAACCTTGTCTGGAGAAGTGGGAATGATCTAAGTGGGGGAGAAGTTGTGCTTCTCCAAGATGCTGCAGGTGTAGAAGTTGTAGCTCAGTGGGTGGTTAACACTCTTGTGGTTTGGTAAAGATAGTCTATAGTCCATCATGATTTTCAGCTGCCTATTGACAAATTGAGGAACTGATCACCCTTAATCTCTTGTTGATAGTAGTTGGAATTCTGTTGGATGGGATGGACGTGTCTTGCAAGCTTAGGTGGCGTGAGCAGAGAATTGTTTGGAGCTAAGCCAGGTGCTTAAGAAGTGTGTTGATGAGTCGGCACGAGACAGTGAGGAGATGGTTAATTTTGATGGGAATTCGGGGTGCTAATGAAAGTGGGAAGATGGCGGTTTTGCCGACTAATTATATCTGTTTGGACAGTCGAAGAATTAAATTGATTGAGTAGTGTTGAGAATTATGTCTGGTGTGTGTGCTACGGCAACAGATTGTGGAGTTGAGTATAAGGGTGGATAATGACTTCTAGTGATTACTAAAGGAAATGAGATGTGGAATACATGGTTGGTATAATTGGACCTTTAAGCATTTCAAGAGTTGGAGAGGTATTGGATGACCTTTAAGTGTGGAAGGGTTGTTTCCGTGATTTTGTCGTAACGGAAAACCGTAATTCGGAATGACGCAAGATTAGAAGCGTTGAAAGATATTACAGTGCTCTATGTGATGGGAAAGTAGTGACATGGAATTAAGTATTTATTGGCGAAAAATGTTTGGATGTAATGGTAAGTGCGGAAAGTGCGGTTTGTGTTATCACCATAAGTTCACAGCTGAGTGTCCGTTTGATATAATGATTTTCCACACTTGATTGAGAGAGTCATGGTTATGTAACCGATGGTGTTTGGATATGTTCGGAGAGTATAGGGGTTCATGTTGAGCGTCGGGAACTTGAGTTATTAGTATTGGGGAAGAGGCAGTGATGTACTACTGTGAAGAAAGTTCAAAGATTTTGAGAAAGCTGTCAACAGTTCGTGTATTGGTTTTGCCAAGTTCGACAGGATTGTCGTTGTGTTTTGAGATACTTTGTTGATATGATTAAGAGATGTGTTAAGTACAACATTAATGAGTTTTGGTTATGCTTGAAGGCAATATAAAGTACAGAGAGGGATTATCTGACAAGTAATTTGGAGTGGGTTGCTGTTGTGTGTTTGTACCGGAGTTTGGAAGCCTCAATTGTTTAGTTGAGATTTGAGATGGTTACTGACCTTAAGGTATTTGTTTTATTTGAGAGAGAGTCAAATATGAGACAGAGAAGTAATTGGAACTCCTGAAGGAGTATGGTTTTGGTTAAATTACCATTCGGATGAGACCAAGTGGTAGCTAAGATATCGAATCGGGAATTTTGGTATACACTAATGAAGATGGTAAGGAAGTTAGAACTGATTAAGCAAATTCAGATATGAGTTCGGCCTGTGAAGAGACTTCTTATGGAGTTGAGCCTTGGATGTTGATATTGACTTTTGTTATTCTGATGAGGTTCGAGGAAATCGGAATTCTGAGTTGAGTTGATAGATTAATTGAATTTAATGGATAAAAGTCAGAGGGCTTATTTTCGGATTAAGGGAAATGGTATTGTGAGATGTCGTGATGAAGTGTGTATTCTGAATAGTGTGAGTTGGATAAGAGTACTCAGGGAGAAGTACATCGAGAAAGATGGAGTATCCGTGCAGGTACTAGAAAGATGCGACCGAATTTGAGAAATAGTTTTGGATAGCCATAGATGGAGAAGGAATTGATTGAGTTTGTATATGTTGATTAGACTTGCTGGGAATTGAAGTGTGGACATTAGAGATGGTTGGATCTGATACAACTGTTGAGTATTTCGAGTGGGATAGGATAGTATTCCCATGGGCTTTGTGTCGGGTTTTCTGATGAATTTGAGGAAGTATGATCCGATTTGGACAGTTAAGAATGGATTAACAAGAGTAACTCATTGCCTACCAGTGAAGATGAATCATTCTGTTAGATGGGAACTCAAGTTTTTCGTTAAGATTATGGGAAAGATTGCGAAAGCGGTTGGGTGCCATGTTGAAGATGAACTCTGACTAGCGTCCGTGAATGGCATGGACAAACGAAGAAAACTATCCAGTATGAAGAGGACTCGTTGAGAGCTTGTGTGTTGGACCAAGATGGATCTAAGGGTAGTTAATTGTCGTTGATGGAGTTGCCTACAATAACTGTTGCCATTTCGTATCGGAAACAACATCGTATGAAGTTCGTTGGGTAAGAGGGTATGACTCCTTTGTGTTGTTGCATGTCCAACGGGAGTGTTGTACTCGGATCAAAGACCGTGCAAGGGACGATGGAAACGATCAAAGAATCCAAGTAAGGCCGTGTTTTGAGAGTTATGGTAGTAATTGGTGTTGGTCGAGCTTGAAGTCTCGTGAGCACCCTGTGTTTTGTTGATCTGTATCAGAGTAGCGCAGCGGAAGCGTGAGGCGGATAACATGTTAGACTGTTTTACCGCTGTCGCTTGAGAGGATTGCATGAGGTGTTCATATGTCTAAGTTGAAGAGGTACATTGATTCAGGTGGATGGTGTACAAGTGAGAGAGAATTTGACTTCGGAGGCGTGGCTAGTTCTAGTTGTTGATAAGAAACAACTTCGAAGTATAGAGATTCCTTTGGTGGAAGTAGTTATGGGAGAATTGGATTTGGAAGAATTGGAATGCGAGAGTCGTATCCAGAGTTGTTTGGATCAGATAACATTTTCGAGGACGAAAATTCCTAAGTGGGGGAGAGTTGTAACAGCCCAAATTTCATTACATAATTAATTGTAGTAATTAATTGATTTAGTGGGATTTTATGTTAATATTGGAATTAATTTTTATTAATTGGAATTAATAGAGAATTGAAAGGAAATTGGAAGGAAAGAAAATAAAAGGGATATATATGTGAGAAAGAAGAGAAAGGAAATTAGAGAAAACATTTGGAGAGAAAGAGGAAAGAAAGAAGAAAGAAGAGAAAGAGAGGAGAAGAAGAGGAAAAGTGGAAAAATCATCAAGAACCAACATCAAAGCTCCGATTAATCGAGGTAAGGGTGAGAAACATTACTATTTAATCATTGTATGCTATTATGTAGTTGGGTTTGGGTTTGTGGATGTTTTTCATCACTTTCCATTTTAGGGCAAGTTGGATTAATCGGTAGAATGATGATTTAATCGGTTGAAACTTGGAAATAATGCCGTAGAATAGTCGGGTAACATGAGGGTATGTTGTTTGAGCTGATTTTGATGATTAAGTGGTTGGTTGATGGTGGGATAAAGGGAGAAGACAGAATGGGGTTCTGTTCTGCGCAGGTTCGCTGGCTCTCGCCAGGCGAGTGAAGGCGAAGCTTCGCTGGGCGAAGCCCAGCGAATGCTGGCGAATAATTAAGTTTAAGTTCCAGTGGACTTCGCTAGCGAGTTCGCCAGGCGAAGTTGGATAGCGAAGGTTCGCCCAGCGAAGGTGCTGGCGAATGGTGACGAATGAAGTCAGTAGCTACTGACTTGGGCTCGCTGGGAAGTCTCGCCAGGCGAAGCCTAGCGAGTGTTTGCTGAGAGAGTTCGCCAGGCGAAGGTTCGCTGCGAGGGTTCGCCAGGCGAATGAATGCGAATGTGACAGCATTTTCTTTTGCTGTGTTGCTCATGTGGTGATTGTTTGGTTGATTCACATAGGTTAATACCTCTATGATATGAATAAGTATGTGATCCATAGTGATGATATGTGTTGTGGGTAGCCTTTGGGCGTGAATCCTAGACTTGTGGTATGAGTATTAATCAGATCGATTATAAATACATGAGAACATGATAATGATTATGTGTGTATTATTTAATAATGGTAATGTGCGTATTATTTGATGAGTTTGTGAAGGTTTGATGTAGTGTACAATTAGGTAATAAGTATGCATGAGAACATTGTGGATATATGTGTGCATAGCTTATAATTGTATTATTGGTACTGTGACATGTATACCTTGTATGAAATGGCATGAGATGAATAATAAACATAATACAAAAATGTATTGTGGATGTATATTGTTTATATGCGGTTGTATGTTAAGATACATGAAGAATGCATGAGAGCATATTGATGGATATGCGTGCATCGTTTGATAAATATGATGTTTGTATTGATTGGATGCGATTATGTATGAACAATGCGTGAGAATATATCGTGAATATATGTACATTGCGTGGTAAATGTGTTATGCGTGTAAGCATGATGTAATTCTTGTATGATGAATTACTTGAGAATGCATGAGAACATATCGTGGATATGTGTGCATTGTGAGTGATAATATGGTGATAGTGTTGAATTATGAATACATCGATGAATGTTATGTGAATATGTTGTGTGTGCAATCATAATGTAATTCTTGAAGAGATGAATTATTTGAATGCATGAGATTAAGATGTCGGTCTTAAGTGCATTTGTTGTGGCTGATTGTACATGCATCATTTAGTCAAGAGGCAATGTCTGTTAGTTTCGTGGAAACTAGTGGCTTGTCCCAAACCTAGAAGTGTGGGTTTGAAGGCTTAGAGGACGGGCCTTTGTGGTTATCGGTCTAGAAGTGTGGACCCGGTTTAATGTAAAAACCGAAAAAAGATAACGGGTTATCGGTCTAGAAGTGTGGACCCGGTTTAATGTAAAAACCGAAAAAAGATAACGAGAGTCGGTACCGCATTGCATTGAGTTGCATTGAGTTGTTGAGTCACATTGTATAATGTCATTGATATATGAAGTATGCATGTGAATGAGATGTTTGTTGAATACTTATGAAGCGTGCATGAAGAGATGCTTACGTGTGAATGTTAAGATTGTGGAATTGTGGATGTATGCATGATGTAAAATGCTTGGTGAATATTCATGTTGTATATATATATAAATGACGATGTAAATGACTATGAGTTGAATTGTGGTGAGAAATAGGGAGTTAATTATATGATACCTATGTATACATGATTTTATGCTTTGATTATTATGGTAATATTTCTCACCCTTCTGCTGTTTTATAATGCTCTATGAGGCATTGCAGATTAGGTTGTTGGAGGCCTTTATGAAGTTCTGCTTGTAGTTCGAGGTCGCTACGTGTGTAGCGGTTTAGTAATTATTTATGGGTCGAGTCATGCTCTGGTCGTGTAACACGGGGATCGATTGCTTATGTTTTAGGATTACATTATGTAACCTAAGTTATGTTTTCATATTTGGAGTAATTGAGATAATGAGATGTTGGCCTTAGTGCCTAGAGATGTTGATTTTATATGATGAAAGTAAATGTTTCTTTTAAAGGATTTTCATTAATGAATCCGTTGCTAAATGGAAAGGTGTTTATGAGCATGACAGATTGTTTTAATGTGGTGCAAGTTTTGTGTGATGCTCTTTTATGGATGCATGTTAACTTTTACTCTGATTATGCATATATTATTTGCGGGGTTTAGAAGGGTGTTACAGGAGGGTGTCCTCGTACACTCTTTGGTCACTTCTTACAAATAATTGTTAGCTAGTTTTGAGGGATAACCTCCTTGCAAGTAAGCAAAACCTGCTGAACCAAAACCACTACATGGATTTCATGAGATTTTCACTAAAAAAACTCCCTCCAAAAGCCAAAATACAAATCTGCCCCAACTCTTCTCTTAGCCTATAAATAAAGGCTTCATCCCATTGTATACAACACACCAGAGCCATCCAAAACACAAGGAACACACAGCTCTCTTTCTTTCCCTCTTTGCTTGAAAGTGAAGAAATTCACTAATTCACTAAAAATGGCCACTTTGCATTTTTCACACTAGCATCATTTCCAACCATGAAACGATCATAAAAACCATATACACAAACCTAAAATCACCATTTGAAGCTATTCCAATAGTTAGTTTCATCAAAAAACCCTTGAATCAAAAAGTCAACTTTCACACCTCTCAAGTTTGACTTTTATGCACATTTCATGCTAAATCACTACATAGATCCATTTCCATCATTTTGACGCTTTAGACACTTTATGTTTATGTTGTATTAGCTGTTCGTAGTCTCAAATAACAGCTGGAATCTCATCTACTCAAACTGTCCTCAAGATTTGCTTGTTTCTTCAAAAAAAAGTAAGCTTCACAAACTTGCTCAAGAGGAAGGATCTCTGGTTTTCTTGGCTGCTAGCATAGTAAGGATCTACAAGAGGTATGTCATTTTAAGTTTATTCATCATTGATGCCTCATGTATGTATGGATCTAGTATGCTGAATAAGTTGAAATATTGTTATGTTTAGAAGTGCAATTTTGCTGTCAAAACTATTCTTCATGTTTGGTTCTGTCTAGTAACTGTCATGTGGAATTGGTAATTGTCATGAAAGCCATTGGCTTAAGGCATGATGATTGGAAACAAAACGCCTCATTTGTAACACCCCCTTTCTATACCCCAAATAAATCAAATAATCATTTATGCACGTATTGAAAATTTCGTCAGAGTATAATTACATGCATGGCATAAAAGAGGTATGTCACATTATCCATGAAATTTAAAACATACAACACCTGCTCAACATATGATATGCAACAGTGGGGTAACTTTTGCAACGTAGAAACTTAGTCCTTACACCCATATCTCAATATTTAGAATGGAAGCGGAATATCTAAACATTGAATCACAACCATCATGTATAAACATATATACATATTCACATCATCCAATATAAGTCATCAACATCATTCATGTTTATATAAACATGCATCCCCAAAAATACATATACAAATGTATCACCAAAAAGAGCCAACGGCTTCCTAGCTACCCGATGTTACATATCAGATCCATCTGACCAAAATAATGAAGACACGCTTCACAAAAAGGGATCACCAACACCTAATCCGCAATGCCTCAAGGGCACCATAAAACAGCAGAAGGGTGAGAAATATTATCATAATAACATTGCATATAATTATATATCTCAATATAACATATACTCATATCTCATTCTCACCACATCTCTACATCACCCTTTCATATACATCGCAACGTGTGTGTGTGTGTGTGTGTGTGTATATATATATATATATATATATATATATATATATATATATATATATATATATATATATATATATATATATATATATATATATATATATATATATATATATATATATATATATATATATATATATATAATCCAGGCATAACAATCCTGCACACTCCACAATTATCATCATCCACATAAACACACAGTTATGTTCATTCCAAACATATCATTACAATGGTACCAATCTTATCATCTCACATCAACACACACATATAATGTTGATTCAATCATTAATGCACACATACAAGGACGACAAATGCAAATCATAGAGACCGACTCACAACTCTATGCAGATGCAATGCGGTACCGACTTATTTAGCAGGTTCAATTGAAGAACCAAATGGAACCATCGCTCGTTACCGATGTAACTCCTCGTCGGCCTACGATGTTCACCCATCGCTCACACCCCACATGGGCACACGATGTTTCAGGATTGCTCACACCCCACACGGGCACACAATCCGATCACTCACACCCCACACGGGCCCATGATCTAATCGCTCACACCCCCACACGGGCACACGATCTGATTGCTCACACCTCACACGGGTACGCAATATGATTGCTCACACCTCACACGGGTACGCAATATGATTGCTCACACCCCACATGGGCACACAATCATATCAACAGATTCTCACAGAATCAATTCAGCACAAGAATGCATGTCATGATGCATCACACACAAAATGACCACTACAATCTTGAAATGCATGCACATTCATAATATTTTCGTGCATTCATCTCATACTAGCACATACAATCTATGTACATTCATATTAATCATGCCAAATGGCAATGAGCATCGCTTTACCACCCACACGGCTACGAACTCTTATCACGTAATCATGCATTTTCATTTAATTCAAACAATGCACACAATTGCCAAACGGCCACATTTCACACTTCACAATTCACAACTCGCAATTTACACTCTAGAATTTACGCCATACGGCTACCCACAACATCTCATACAATAGTACATGATCTATTCATTTCAGATCAAGATTGAACACAATCGAACCAAACAAATCAACATTGGATGGAAAATACAAGAAAATGAGAAAATGTTGTCACATTCGCTGACCTTCACCTGGCGAAGCATTCCAGGGATGTTCGCTGCCTCATTCGCCTGGAAAACTCGCTGGCGAAGGCTGACAGTAGCTACTGGAATTATTCGCTACTAGTCGCTGGTTCACTCGCTTGACGAACCCTCGCTACCTCCTTCGCCTGGCGAACATGCCAGCGAAGATTGGTTTTTGGCTACTGGAATGATTCGTTGCCCACTCGTTGGGCTTCGCCTGACGAACCTTCGCCACCTGTTCGCTTGGCGAATCTGCGAACTCAGAACCCCAAACTGTCCAAAATCATCCAATCCTCCCAAAATCACCTGATTCAATTCCAACCAGTCTCAATAGTCATAGCCCAACATTACCCGATTAAAGCACACCATTTATTTCGAGTTTCATCCGTGAAAACATGGGTTTCTATCGATTTTTCCTATTTTGGCCTAAACGGAAATGTGTCGAAAACAACCAACCAATTCAAACCAAAGCATACATAATCATACACAATGATAGGACAATAAAATTTCACACCCTTACCCGATTATTCGATTCCTAGCAAGTGCTCTTGAGGAATTCCTAGTTTTCTCTCTTTTTTCTTCTCTTCTTTCTCTTCTCTTCTCTTTTCCTCTATTTCTCTTTTTATTTTCTTTCTCTCTTACCTACTCTTATATCTCTTTCTTTCTATTTCTATTTCTTTTCTCACTATTAATTGTGAAATGACTAAAATACCCTCCTATCTAATTTTACCCGAAAACTCTCCGAAACAGTAAAATATCAAAACATAACATATTAACACATCAAATTCACAATTAACACAATTATTACTCAAATCAAGTAAAATGCTCAATAAAATGTAATAATCACAATCGGGGATTTACAACTCTCCCCTACTTTAGAAATTTTCGTCCTCGAAAATATTACCTGATTCAAACAAGTCCGGATACGACTCTCGCATCCCACTTTCCAATTCCCAAGTCATATTATCTTCAGAAGCGCCACCCCGCGCTACTTTCACAAGCGCAATATCTTTGCGTCTAAGTTTCTTAACTTCACGGTCCAAAATCCTAACCGGTAAAACTTCAACCGTAAGGTTATCTCTCACCTCAACCTCGTCCATAGGAATAACATGTGACGGATCCGGAACATACTTCCAAAGTTGCGAAACATGAAACACATCATGCAAATTCGAAAGATTCGGAGGCAACGCCACACGATAAGCCACAACACCCACTCGTGCAATAATCTGATAAGGACCAATAAAACGAGAAGTCAACTTCTTCGAATTCAAAGCACGACCCACACCCGTAACCGGTGTAACTATCAAAAACACATGGTCACCTTCTTGAAACTCAAGATCTTTCCTTCTCTTGTCATGATAGCTCTTTTGTCTACTCTGAGAAGCTCTCATCTTCTCCCGAATAAACTTCACCTTTTCCGTCATTTATTGCACCATCTCCGGTCCAACAATCGACTTCTCACCTGTTTCATGCCAACACAAAGGTGTTCGGCATCTCCGACCATACAAAGCCTTAAATGGTGCCATACCTATACTCGAATGAAAACTGTTATTATAGGTGAACTCAATCAATGCCAAATAATTATCCCAAGCACCACCTTGCTCTAGTACACAAGCACGCAATAAGTCTTCCAATGATTGAGTTTTCCTCTTGGTTTGACCATCCTTTTGCGGATGATAAGCCGAACTCAATCTCAACTTAGAACCCAAAGCACTTTACAAACTCTCCCAAAAATCTTGATGTAAATCTAGGATCTCTATCTGACACAATACTCTTAGGAACTCCATGTAACTTCACAATCACGTGAACATAAATCTCGGCTAACTTTTCCAAAGGATAACTAATATCAATCGAAACAAAGTGAGCAGATTTAGTAAGCCTATCAACAATTACCCAAATAGCATTATGACCTCTTTGCGTATTCGGCAATCCTATAACAAAATCCATAGATATACTATCCCTTTCCATTTCGGAATGTCCATCGATTGCATCAATCCACTAGGCTTCTGATGTTCCATCTTAAATTTCTGACAAGTCAAACACGAATACACAAAACGAGCAACATCCCGCTTTAACCCGGACCACCAAAAGATCTTCTTCAAATCTTAATACATCTTGTTCGCACCTGGATGAATACTTAAATTACTTCGGTGTACTTCCTCCAATATCATCTTTTTCAACTCCGAATCATCGGGAATACAAATACGACCACGAAATCTCAAAACTCCAAAATCATCAACCTTGAAATCCCCACTCTCATTCATCATCAAATCAACGAACTTTAAATCCAACCTTTTCTTTTCACAAACGGTTGCAAGAAAATCATTCGTAACATGTAGCATACCAAGTTTCACACTTCTCGACGTCAGTTCACAAACCAAACTCAAATCTCTGAAATCTTCCAAAAGTTCTCATTCTTTTACCATCAATGCGGACATATGTAACAACTTCCTACTTAAGGCATCGGCCACCACATTCGCCTTACCCGGATGGTAATTCAAACCAAAGTCATAATCTTTCAAAAGTTCTAACCATCTTCTTTGCCTCATGTTCAATTCTTTCTGATCAAATAAATATTTCAAGCTCTTGTGATCACTAAAAACTTCAAATCTTGCACCATAAAGATAATGCCTCCAAATTTTCAAAACAAACACCAGAACTGCTAACTCCAAATCATGCGTAGGATAATTCTTTTCATGCACTCTCAATTGTCTCGAAGCATAAGCCACAACTTTTCCATCTTGCATCAAAGCACCACCCAAACCTGTCAATGAAGCATCACAATACACCACAAATGGATCCATAGGATTCGGCAAAATCAAAGCCGGCGTCATCGTCAACCGTCTCTTTAGCTCCATGAAACTCTCTTCACAATGAATATCCCAAATAAAAGCTTTTCCTTTACAACTCAACTGCGTCAAAGGAAGTGCCAATTTCGAAAATCCTTCAATGAACCTCCGATAGTAACCCGCCAATCCTAAAAAGCTTCGGATTTCTGTAACCAACTTAGGTGTCTCCCATTGCCTCACTGCATCAATCTTGGATGGATCAACACTAATACCACTACCGGAAATAACATGCCCAAGAAAACTTACTTCCGACAACCAAAACGCACACTTAGACAACTTGGCATACAATCGTGTCTCTTTCAAAATTTGCAACACAATCCTTAAATGCTCTTCATGCTCCTCTTGAGACTCAGAATAAATCAAAATATCGTCAATGAACACAACCATAAAATGATCCAACTGCTCATGAAAGATACGATTCATGTATTCCATAAACACACCCGGCGCATTAGAAACTCCAAATGGCATCATGAGGTATTCGTAATGACCATACCGTGTCCTAAAGTCTGTCTTTTGAATATCTTCCTTTTTCACACAAATCTGGTGATAACCTGATCTCAAATCAATCTTGCTAAAAACATGCACACCAACCAATTGGTCCATTAAATCATCGATCCTTGGAAGCGAATACTTGTTCTTAATTGTCACCTTGTTCAATTGTCTATAATCAATGCACAAACGCATACTTCCATCCTTCTTCTTTACCAACAATACCGGAGCACCCCTAGGAGAAACACTAGGCCTTACAAATGTCTTATCCAACAAGTCATTCAGTTGCTTCTTCAATTCTACCAACTATGATGCCGCCATACGATACGGTGCCATCGAAATTGGTCTAGTACCCGGAACTAGATCAATAGAAAACTTAACTTCTCTTTCCGGCGGTACATCTTAATATCCTCCGGAAACACTTCTGGAAAGTCACATACCACTGGAAAAACATCAAGTTCCATCCTACTCTCCACTGACAACGATGCAAACAAACCGAACAACTGAGCTTCATCCGCTAAAAGTTTCTTCAACTCTTTAGTGGATAGAAAACTCACATCTTCCTCATCTTCCAAAGAAGGAAACCTCACCAACTTGTGATAGCAATCTATATGAACTTGATTAAACTGCAACCCGTTCATACCCAAAATTACGTCCAAACCCTCCAAAGGCAAACACACTAAATCCATGACGAAGTCTCTACCATACATGGTCAGAGGATAACTTATACACACCAAAGACGTAGTTACCGACCCTGAAGCAGGAGTCTCAATAACCATATCACCACCCCAAGAAGTCATAAACAAATTCAAACGCTTAGCGCACTCATGAGAAATGAATGAATGAGTCGCTCCCGTATCAATAATAGCAATTAAAGGCGTACTATTAATAAAGCATATACCTTTAATCAAACGGTCTGCACTGGTAGTATCCTTCCCAGCTAATGCAAACACTTTACCACCTTCCTGAGCTTGCTTCGGCTTAGTACACTTAGTACTAATGTGCCCCACTTCCCCGTAATTAAAGCATTTCACTGAATTCCTTCTACAATCAATAGCAACATGACCAAGACCTCCACAATTAGTACATTTCACCACGGTCTTTCCACACTTAAAAGACTTATGTCCCATTTCACCACACTTGAAGCACTTAATGGAATCAGAACCTCCTCCTCCAGATCTCTTAACAAAGTTTCCCTTATGCTTGCCTTTATCAACTGGCGTCACATAAGGTCCACTTCTAGCTTGTTGTTTTCCCTTTCTCTCATTCAAACTTTTGTAATGAGTAGAACGAGCCTTGCTATCTTCCTCGAATATTCTAAAACATTCCGTCAAATCCGTAAACCTCCTTATTCTTTGATACCCCATAGCTTTCTTAATTCAGGACGCAAACCACTCTCATACTTAATACACTTAGAGAACTCAGCATCAACTGCAGAATAATGAGGATGAAACTGAACCAATTCCACAAACTTAGCGGTATACTCAACCACTGACATATTACCTTGTTTCAACTCAAGGAATTCCATCTCTTTCTTCCCTTTTACACTTTTAGTGTAATACTTTCTCAAGAACTCAGTACGAAACAAATTCCAAGTGATTGCTTCCTCATTCACCTCAAGAATTTGACGCATACTGACCCACCAATCACCGGCCTCTTCTTTCAGCATGTGAGATCCAAGTCTCACCTTATTACCTTCCGCATAATCCATGACTCTAAAGATTCTTTCAATTTCTTTCAACCAAAGCTGAGCGCCATCAGGATCAAATCTTCCCTTGAAGACCGATGGTTGATTCTTCCTGAACTCATCATTCGCATTCACATTCGGCGCATCCTGCACTGCCCTAGCCATTGCTTCCATGGCAGCAACCATCATAGCATCATTTTTACCGGCCATATTCTGATCAATCCAGAAACAACAACAAGGTTAAACCGCAACTTAACCGATAACAACAATAAGACAGACACAACTGACTCAACACTGGCTCTAATACCACTAAATGTAACACCCCCTTTCTATACCCAAATAAATTAAATAATCATTTATGCACGTATTGAAAATTTCGTCAGAGTATAATTACATGCATGGCATAAAAGAGGTATGTCACATTATCCATGAAATTTAAAACATACAACACCTACTCAACATATGATATGCAATAGTGGGGTAACTTTTGCAACGTAGAAACTTAGTCCTTACACCCACATCTCAATATTTAGAATGGAAGCGGAATATCTAAACATTGAATCACAACCATCATGTATAAACATATATACATGTTCACATCATCCAATATAAGTCATTAACATCATTCATGTTTATATAAACATGCATCACCAAAAATACATATACAAATGTATCACCAAAAAGAGCCAACGGCTTCCTAGCTACCAGGTGTTACATATTAGAGCCATCTGACCAAAACAGTGAAGACACGCTTCACAAAAAGGGATCACTAGCACCTAATCTGCAATGCCTCAAGGGGTCCATAAAACAGCAGAAGGGTGAGAAATATTATCATAATAACATTGCATATAATTATATATCTCAATATAACATATACTCATATCTCATTCTCATCACATCTCTACATCACCCTTTCATATACATCGCAACGTATATATATATAATCCAGGCATAACAATCCTGCACACTCCACAATTATCATCATCCACATAAACACACAGTTATGTTCGTTCCCAACATATCATTACAATGGTACCAATCTTATCATCTCATATCAACACACACATATAATGTTGATTCATTCATCAATGCACACATACAAGGATGACAAATGCAAATCATAGAGACCGACTCACAACTCTATGCAGATGCAATGCGGTACCGACTTATTTAGCAGGTTCAATTGAAGAACTAAATAGAACCATCGCTCGTTACCGATGTAACTCCCCGTCGGGCCTACAATGTTCACCCATCGCTCACACCCCACATGGGCACACGATGTTTCAGGATTGCTCACACCCCACACGGGCACACAATCCGATCACTCACACCTCACACAGGCACATGATTTGATCGCTCACACCCCCACACGGGCACACGATCTGATTGCTCACACCTCACACGGGCACGCAATCTGATTGCTCACACCCCACATGGGCACACAATCATATCAGCAGATTCTCATAGAATCAATTCAGCACAAGAATGCATGTCATGATGCATCACATACAAAATGACCCTGTTGCACCCTAAAATTTGCTCAACCTTATTCACTTGATTTATGTTTCATTATCACTAGCATATGCATATAGAGTCATGTACATAGACTAATCATCTGCATAGCATAAGCATAGCAAGTCATTCAACAGGGGACCAATCATTATTTTCATCTCTAGAAGCCTATCAAGAGGTTATTATCCCCATTCAATCTCATTCAAGTCATCAGGAAAGAATTTGAAAGCAAAGAGTTCAGCAGATCAAGCCTTGAGTCCATCTCCTAGCTGAGGGTATCTGAGGATCAACAAGAGGGTTGTGAGCTGTGGATTGAAGGCATGGAGAGTATCTAAACCCTATGAGAGACTTAAAAAGTCATTTGGAGAAGAAAATAGGTCATTGATGAGAGCACAAGAGATACAGGTGAAGACAGTCAACTAGGGTTTCATCTGGGTCAACCCTAGGTCAACCCTAGGTCAATTGACTGATTTAAAAGGGCATTCAAGTCTATTGGGGAGATGTGGGGTTCATCATTTGACATATAAAGAAGGATATGGAGATATGACAAGGAGAATTCAAGAGAAATCAAGGAGAAGAGGAGTTTCTAAATTAGGGTTTCTCTGTAAAATCCCCTAGTTTAGGTCAAATTTCCAAGCAAGATAAGTCAAAATGCTAGCTTCAAATGGCTTCTTGGCCAACATGGAACTTGTAGAGGGTCTCAAGACCTTTAATTTGAGTGGTGGAAGACATCAAGGAGATTTATAGAACTCAAGTTATGGTCCTTACAAGTTACAGGTCATCTGGGGTGTCTGAATTTTTGTCTGTGAAAGTGACTTGACTTCCAAGCTAGTTTTACCCCTCAAGGAGATTTCAAATGAATTCTTGGTCAACATAAGAATTGTTCCTCATTGTCTTAGCTTTCTAGAATGGTATGGCATGCCTTCATATGATGTGGAGAACTCAACTTATGGTCTTGGCAAGCAAAGGGTATTTTGGGCATTTGTGAATTACAGGTCATTTTAACCTATGTCCAAAACTCATACAAGGAGGCCTCAAATGGAAAAACTTACAACATCAAACTTGCTCCAAATGGGATTTTAAGTCTAGAAAGAAGGTCACAAATTATTGGAGAAGCTCATAACATGAAGTTGCACAATTGGTCAAAAGTTGAACTAAAATGGCTTATAAAGTGAATAAATTCAAAGTGAAAAATGGTTTGGGAGATTTACAAGTCCAAATGGAGACTTCCAATATATGATTTTGAATGGAAAAACAATTCTAAGAACAATGGTTCAAACACTTTTTTGAGTTTAGAAGGAAAAAAGAAAGATATTCATGGTTACTTGTAATTGAAGAAACATAACCAAAAGGGATCAAAGTTGGAAAGCAAGGGAATGTGCAAGATGGATCTAGAAGTTACCATTGGGGTCTATATATTCATGAAATGTGCATTGATCAAGTGTTGGCTTCATTTGCACCAAGAATTCCACAAAATTTTCTCATTCTTTCTCTTTGAAGTTTCATTCCAATTTCACAAATTCTTCACAAAATCATCATCCACATCAATTCAATCTTGTTCCACCATCATCCTAGATCAGAATTGAAGCAAAGTTTTGGTGATTAGGATCCATTTTCGTGCACTTTCTTCATCAATATCAAAATTGAAGTTGCAAGTGGATAGCACAATTCAAGCCAAATCTCACTCAAGTGTTGCATACAGAATTGAGTACTGAGTTTGTGGATCAAGATCCAAGTCTCAAAAGCTTCAGATCCTCAATCTTCCATAGCTGTTTTCAAGCTTTTGCACCAGGTATGTTTTCATTCGATTTACTTGATTCAGTTAGTTAGGCATGATTTTGTTAGTTTAGACATGATGTAGAAGGTTAGTAGAGCAGTTAGGGTGAATTTGGAGAGGTTTGGTGATGTTGATTAGCAGGTGCCATAAACTGTTTGGATCAATAACTCTTAGGTTAAGCCATTAGAATGTTAGCTTGGTAGATCAGAATGATCACCATTAGGCCTAGATTAGTTTAGGTTAAGTTTGGTTGAGAATTATCAAGATGCATATCAGTGTACTGCCATGGTGACCAGAGCTTGATGCCATCGGGTTGAGTGATTTGTGGAATTTTAAAGCAATCTAATGCCATAGGATTATAGAGGGAGAGATCCTGAGCAACTTTCATGTTTATGGCATGTTAATTCATGGCCTGGTGATGGAGAACAGAGGGATGGAAGCTTGCTCGTGCATGGAGTTTCATGGAGGTTAAAACCCTAGGTTCAGATCAAGTGAGGAAGACATAATCGTGTCCGTTCAATGCGTGTTGGACTTTTGACTTGGAGCGTGATCCAATGGCTCTTATTTAATCTGAATTTGGAGGGAAGTGAGGTGTTGGCCAAAACGCACCGTTTCATTAATTGAAACGGGCGGGCCTGAGTGCTCTATTGCTAATCCCCCCCCCCCTATTTCAAGCCCAATTGCATTTTAACGTAATTCTGATGCTTTTCTCACCCCCAGCTGGCTTTTTATTTTTCTCTAATTCTGAGTGTTTTTCTGGGCCTAACCCAAAGTGCTACGCGCACCCCCCATTGTGTGGCCCATCCTGAATTGAACTGGAGCGAATTGATATTCATACCCCCTCCCTCATTTTTAATTCATTTAATTTTTTTATTCCATTTTAATTTTCACCAATTTTCATAAATTCATAACAAATTCATAAAAAATCATTTTCATTTCATTCTTTTTACACTATTTTCTTTGAGATGTCTAGAAAATTATAGGAAAATAAAATTGCATTTTCATTTTCATTTCATATTTTTTTCATATTTTCTAAATAAATGTCATATTAAATAGATTCATTTCATGCATCATTTTACTAATTTTTGTTCTCTCACATGCTTCTACATTTTTTGTTCATTCTTTTTATATTGTTTAGATTAGATATTAAGCTTGTAGAAACAATTTAATTCCCATTTTTAGAGATTAATTTTAGGTGATTAAAATAGGTTTGAACATCATGAACAGATTAGGGTTTTTCGGTGACAACTTAGGAGTTTGATTTCATTTCCCTTAGGACTTAGGGTTTGAATAGATTAGTTATGGGACTATAGGGGCTATGGGTAGTCATTAGATCCCTTAGAGAAAAAATCAGGATTCCCCTACTGCTATTAATACTGTGTGTATATCTGATTGACTGGTGTGGTGTGCCCTCTGGGGATTATTGCTTGCTTGCTTGGGTATTGGGATTGTCTGGGGACCTGGGGAAGCTGAAGATTTGAGGAGATGAAGACCATTGGAGATCCAGATGTTGAAGATCAACTTCCAGAGTTGAAGAGAAAATTCTTGCCAGCAGCTGCTGAGGAGACTAGGGTTTAGGAGCTAGGCAGAGCTCTAGGTTAGAAAGTTTGTTTCTCAAACATGGATTGCCTTGTCTGCATCCATTCTTCTCTGTGATTCAGAGTCTCTCTAAGACACTCACCCCCTTCCTTTGGAAGGCTTGGTGATAGTGTCTATGAGATAGAACTCTTGAGAGAAAATGTCTTTTGTGTTAGAAGCAGTCTGTTCACCACCCTTGGTAGTCAACTGATTGCTTAACACCCAATTCACTCTTGTGACTGATTCCTCATCCTGGAGGTTTGAACTTGAAGAAAAGCCATTGCAGATGGAAGAATGATGATCAAAGCCCTTGCCTGAAGGCCATGGAGATGGAGAATGATGCTTGTTGAAACCTGTAGCTGATTGGAGATGACTTGAAGTCAGGTGTTGATTCAGAGCTGCTGAGGCTGTTTCTTTTGCTGTTGTTATTCATTTCGGATGTACTGATTGGTTTTCTGGACTGTATTGTTTGCTGTCTACCCTGTGGGGTTGAAAGTGAAGCCTGTTCACTTTCGCCTATTGTTTTCTAGGTTCGAGGTTGAGTGGGACTCCCTAGCCTCGCTTGTATTGCTGCATTCATGCATTTTACTGCTTTACTGTATATATCTGTTATTGTTTCTGTTTCTGCCTATCCCGTAGGATCTCTGTTTCTCTCTGTGCAAGAGAGGAGCATGATAGACACTAGGCCTTAACCCATGCATGATAACATTAGGTTAGTTTGTTTCCCTTCGCAACCGTAGGTTAGAGTTCTGTCTCTTCTCTCTCAAAACAAACAGAAAAACACATAAAGATTTCAAACACAATAAAAGACACTTCTTCCGTAAAAGAATGTGAACTCATCAAGACGTCATTTTTGTCCGCCGGGACTGTTAATCAAGAAAACCTTTTTCAGAAGGAATAAAATCAACCAAGACAAGCTTGTGTCGTACGTGGCCCGAACTACGTTTGCTCTGATCTTCCATGCTGTGTGGAAGTACGTAGGCATAGGATGCGATATCCTAGCGAGCAACCTTCCCCTCCTTTCCCGTAGGTAGGTGAACTACGTTGACTCTGATTTCTCGTTCCAGGCGGGAATACGTAGGCATAAAGTGCGATGCTTTGCCGAGTCATTTTTATTTTCATTTTATTTTCTTTTTAACCCTTGACCTTTAGTTTAGATAGAATAACAATCCATACCTGAAAACAAGCGTGGATCCCGTCGAGTACGACGGACGTGAGGGGTGCTAATACCTTCCCCTTGCGTAACCGACTCCCGAATCCAGGTTTTGGTTGCGATGACCATACCTTTCCCGTGTTGTGCGAGGTTTACTCTGAGCGTTTCCTTTCCCTCCCGTGGGATAAATAACGCACGATGGCGACTCTTCTGTTCAGCCGGCGCCGATTTTCGCAGTAGCGACAGCTGGCGACTCTGCTGGGGACCCAACGTCCCCTGGCTGCTAAGGACTGCGATAGTTCTTATGCATTTGGGATCCAACGTCCCTTAAGAGAGTCAATCCTAACGCTTGTTTTCCCGTCGAGGATGTTGTATGGAGTTATTTTATATTTCTAACCCTGTATTTTCAGCTTTGTATATTGTTTATTGTTGCTGTATCTGGGGTGTGACGGGTGTTCTGATATTGAGTGAGAAGTCGGACCTGGGCTTGAGTGCACCTAGAATTAGAGTAGAAATTAGTGGGCGCCCGCTTGCTTTGCTTGCTTTGGTGTCCCATGAAATCTACACTCAGACGAGGTTCCTCTGGTTGGCCTCCTGCCCCTTCCTTTGGTTGGCGTGGGTTGCTGGTTAGTTGGATTGTCGACTCTGGGGACCGATCATTTGGAAGTTGGCTAAGTGAGGCCTCTTCAGGAATTGATGATGACACTCCTTCTGGGAATCGTATCATCAACCCTGAAAGTCTGTGACGCCGACGACCGCATAGGATGCCGTACCTTATGCCAGTTATAGGACCACCCACCTGTGAGGGGATTCAGGGTTATGCAGGTAACTAGACCTCCAGACTACCGGTTATTTCTTGATCAGAGATCCTGATTATTTATGGAGAGTTATGAGGTCTGTCAGAGACCATTTGGAGATGTGTTTTGAGGTCTGTCAGAGACCATTTGGAGATGTGTTTTGAGGTCTGTCAGAGACCAGTTGGAGAGTTCTGAGGTCTGTCAGAGACCAATTAGAGATTTGATTTGAGGTCTATCAGAGACCAGTTGGAGTTATGGTTTGAGGTCTGTCAGAGACCAGTATTGGAGCTTTGTGTTAGGTCTATCTGAGACCAGGGTTTGATGACTTCTGGATGGTCTATCTGAGACCTTTCTTGATTGGGTTTAGGCTATTCAGCTGCAGCTTTGGTCCCTGTTGAATGTTACTTGCATTGCATCCTTGCATATCCATTATCATTTGCATTTCACTAACGTGTGTCTGTGCTGCAGGTGCATTTGCATTTCCCTAGTTCTAGTGCCCAGACTTCTGAGTGTTTGATCATGACTAGCTTAAGGAGAACGGTTGCTTACAAATTGCCTACGCCTAATATTGTTCCTTTACTTGGGTTGATCTCTCTTGCTGATGAGGGTGTTCGTAGGAGTTTCCGGATGAGCTATGGTAGATTATTGAGATTGGTGTGCAAACCGACAGAGGTAGAGTTAGATGGGCTGTATGCTTTGATGCAATTCTACGACCCTGCTTTGAGGTGCTTTACGTTCTCTGATTTTATTATGGGACCAACCCTGGAGGAATACGCTGAGTATGTTGAGCTGCCCGTGCAGAACCAGGTTCCATTCATTCATTATGACGCCAAGCCCAAGCCGGAGGATTTGGCAAAAGCCTTGCATATTGATGCTTCTGAACTTGTGACTACTGTTTCCCGTGGAGTTCCAGGCTTCTCATTTCAGTTCTTAGTTGGTAAAGCCCAAGAGTATGCCAAGAGCGGGTGTTGGGTTGCTTTCAATGCTGTGTTGGCTTTGTGCATTTATGGCATAATTTTGTTTCCCAACATACCGGATTTTGTGGACTTTGACGCTTTCTACTTGTTTGCCGCTGGTAATCCTGTACCTACTTTACTCGGAGATCTCTACCACTCACTGCATTACAAGAATGAGAAGGGAAGAGGAAAGAATGTTCATCTTTGTGTACCCTTATTGAGTATGTGGTTTGAGAGTCACCTTCCTAAGAGAGGATCTTCTGCAGAGACTACAGTTCCAGTTGGTTGGCCAGAGCGTCTGATGAGGCTATCGTCGGAAGGCATGGAGTGGTTTGATCGAGACCTGTTGGGATCTGAGCTCATCTTCAGTTGTTCTGGGTACCCTAATGTGCCGTTGATAGCAAGAAAAGGGTGTATCAATTACAACCCTTCTCTATTCATTCGCCAGTTCGGATATGCGCTGAAGAATCCACCTCAGGAGGAAGAAGTACAGGAATCTCTGTACTTCACCGGAGATGTGAAGGGGGAATTATTAGCCAAGTTGCGACGTGCCTGGACGCGTATTAACCGCAAAGGGAAGCCACTGTTAGGAAAGAATGACTGTCAGGCATATGCACCTTATAGAGTTTGGATTCAGGAGAGGGCTAGGCAGTTGAGGATGCCGTTTCCAGATGCACCAATTCTTGTTCCCGTTCCGGTAGCAGAGCCAACTACTGTTTCTAAGGAAGTCTATGAACAAGTTGTGAAGGAAAAGGAAGCCTTGATGAAGGTTAACGAAGGGTTAGAGCAAGAGCTAGCTCAAGTACGCAGTGAGAAAAACAAGGCTGTATATGCTTTCCAGCAACAGATCGAGCTGGTAAACAGGTTAGGGGCTGAGTTGACTGAAGAAAAGAAAAAGCGTGAACGTCTTGGGCAAGAGTTCAGAAGTTCCCATGACATGCTGGAAGCCAAAAAGAAAGCGCTCGACGCAGCACACCGAGAGATATCTTCTTGCAATAAGACTTGGAATGCTACACTCACCAACAACAAGAAGAGGGAAGATAAGCTGAAGCAGCAAATTTCCGACCTCGAAGAGAAGTTGAAGTCTAGCATCAAGAAGTGTGAGGAGGAAGTGATGACCCGGTATAGTGTCCAGCATGCACTGAACAAGGCAATCAAATCCAGAGACGAAGCAGTATCTCAGAAGCGAAAGTTAGAAGATTGCTTCGGAGAAGCAACATGGGAAGAAACTGCTGAAGACGTACGCCGTGTTCTTAAGAAGAGAAACCTGCTTGTTGAAGGGCTGCTTGATCGACCAAGCCATCCGGAAACCAAGAAGTTGCTGGAAGAGTACCAGACTTTCGGGAGGATTTGATCATTTCATGTAGTAACTTGTATGCTTTATTTGCATAGTGCTGACCATCACCAGGATTGTTGGTTGAGGTCATGCCTTCTTTGTACTCTCAGTGATATTGTACCCTGGGCTTATTGATTCTCTCTGCAATATATGAGGCTTTCTATGATTCAGCTCCGATATTCCTATTGTCAGCACTGTCACTGCACCGGCACCTTCGCACTAGAACTGGGGGAAATAAATTTCCCTAATGCACAGACACATTGCATTGCATTCATATTCATATTGCATGACAGGTAATCTTTAAATGGTGTCTTATCTCCTGCTCTGTACCAGGTACTTAACAGGATTCCAGATCAACATCCGCACCGCTATTCTACACGCTCCAACTGTCGGAAAGTCATGGACCAAATTCAGAACGAGATGCAGGATGTGCGCGAGAAGCTCGCCCTCTTCATGCAGACCATGGAAGCTATAGCAAAAGGGCAAGAGAATTTGCAGGCCATGGTCCAGCCTCTGTTGGCTCGCAACGCTGGTCATGGTAATGACGATCATCAGTCTGTCCGGGTTGATACTGCTCATGGAGACGGCACTCCCACGCCAGTGGCTCCGCCTGTCGTCAATATACCTGCCGCTAATGTCAACAACGCTACCGCTGCTGCGAACGGTAACGTCGGAGTGGGGAATGAAACTGCTGTCCATAATGCTGGGCTGGGTGATGTCAATTTGGGAGATAATCTCGGAGGCAATGGCTTTGTCAACACTGGGTTCGGATTCAACGATCAGGGATTCGACAACACTGGCAAGTATGGCTTTAACGCTCAAGGCTTTGGGCAAGATGGTTATGGTATGGTCAATCAGGGCTACGGAGGCTTTGGAAACGGAAACGGTGCTGGATTTATGGCTGTTGGTCCTGCTGGAGGTGTTCAAGGGTACGGCAACAGAGGCCGAGGTCCGGGAATGAATCAGATCAGAGCTGGACGTAATAATGCGTACGATGGGTACGGGGCTGGAAACGGTATGTGGCAAGAGGATCAGCAGGATGACGCCTTCTCCGGAGGAGGTTTTGAAGGGCCGATGGATGATTCCCAAAAGATTAGAATGCTGGAAGAGCAAATGAAGGGAGTCCTAAATCAGAGTGCTGTGGGACTGGACATGGCAACCATGGGCTTGGTACCTGGCTTGAGGGTGCCAATTAAATTCAAAGCGCCTGCGTTCGACAAGTACAAAGGAGACACATGTCCGAAAGTGCATGTACGAGCTTATTACAGAAAGATGTCTGCATACTCCACTGATGAAAGAATGCTCATGCATTTCTTTCAGGATAGTCTATCGGGTCCTTCCCTAGAGTGGTACATGGGGTTGGAGCCGACTGATATCAAGACATGGAAGCAATTGGCGGAGGCGTTCGTAGCCCATTACAAGTATAACAGCGACCTGGCGCCCAATCGGGTCCAGTTGGCCGGACTTTCGCAGAAGAAGGGGGAGAGTTTTAAAGAGTACGCGCAAAGGTGGCGTGATATGGCTGCCAGGGTCCGTCCTCCTGTAGAAGATAAAGAAATGAACGATATGTTTGTCGGCACATTCACCGGGCTGTTTCATGATATGCTGTTTCATACGTCTCTGGCTAGTTTTTCAGACCTGATTTTGATGGGGGAAAAGATTGAGCGTAATATTAAGCAAGGAAAGTTCCAAGTCGATGAATCAACTGCATCTGGCAGTAATAGGAAAGCTTATGGTGGGCGCCGTCAGGGCGAAGCTAGCGCAGTATTTGGAGGCCGAGGCCGAGGCCGAGGCAGGGGAAGAAATCAATATCGTCAGCCGCAGCAGGTGTCGAGTGTCACTATTCCTTATCAGCAACAACCAATCCAGCAACAACAACCGGTTCAGCAGCAACCGATGCCGCAGCAGCAGCAGCCTCAGCAGGGGGCACAGCAAGCTCAGCGAAGATTCCAGGGTAATAAGCCGAGAAGGGTGTTTGAGAAACCTCCCTCAACCTATGCCGAGTTATTGCAGACATTGCTGGGATTGAATCTGGTAGAGAAAAGAACTCTGGCACCGATAACGGGAACCCCCCCGTTCGGCTACGACGCGAGTAGGCACTGCGAGTTTCATTCTGGGGCCCCGGGCCATGATATCGAAGGTTGCCATGCTTTTAAGCACGTTGTGCAGGATCTTTTGGATAACAAGTCTATCAATTTCGGAACGGCAGGTCCGAATATAGTCCAGAAACCCATGCCTAATCATGGGGCGAACGCCGTGCTGACTGAGGAGGGTCTGAATCTTATCATGAATGTTGAGGATTTAAAGACGCCGCTGAGCGAGATAAAAAGCCGACTGTTGCAAGGAGGTGTTTACCCGGGATGTAATGAGTACTGTTTAGATTGTTGGGCCCTGGCTGGGGGGTGTGAGGATTTGAAGAAAGGCATTCAGGCCTTAATTGATGAAGGTATATTGCAGTTTGATCGAGCGGCAACTGATGAGCCTGCAGGGGCAGTAGTGGATAATCGGAGTGATGTGGCCACAGTGACGATTCCTCGGAAGACGATCACCATTACAGCACCAGCTCAGCGACCACCGATTACCATAACGAAGGCCGGGCCAGTCCCGTATGAGAACACGAAAGCAGTCCCATGGTCATATGGGCTAGAGGTGTATCGTGACGGGATTAAAATTGATGTTAACAAGCAGTCAGCGGAGATTGTGGATAATGTTGTTGGCTCAGGAGGCATGACGAGGAGTGGCAGGATCTTTATATCTCCTGAAGTGGAGGCCGAAAGGCTAGCGAAAGGAAAAGGGAAAGCAGTTGAGAATGTTCCGGTACAAGCAAATGAAAAAGAAGCAGCATCTAAGGATGTAGAAGAATTCATGCGCTTGATTCGGAAAAGTGATTATAAAATTGTGGAGCATCTACAGCAGACACCGTCCAAAATATCTATCTTGTCCTTGCTGTTGTGTTCGGAAGCTCACCGAAATGCTTTGCTGAAAGTCCTGGACACTTCTTTTGTACCCCAGGATGTCTCCGTAAATCAGCTAGAAGGAGTATTGGCACATGTAAATGCAGGCCACAGTCTGGGCTTTACTGATTTTGACTTGACTCCGAAAGGGAGGGATCATAATATGGCATTACATGTATCTGTTGAGTGCAGGGGATCAACAATGTCGCACGTATTGGTTGACACCGGATCATCTTTGAATGTGCTGCCCAAGAAGGCGATGATGAAGCTGGATGTTCGAGGGATTTTGTGCACGCCCAGCGATTTGGTAGTCAGAGCGTTTGACGGCACGCGGAGAACAGTCTTCGGGTCGATTACTTTGCCTCTGCAAGTGGGGCCGGAAGTGTTTGCAACTGAGTTTTATATCATGGATATACAGCCTGCGTACAGCTGCTTGCTGGGAAGACCCTGGATTCATGGGGCAGGGGCAGTCACGTCTACCCTGCATCAGAAGTTAAAGTATATGGTCGGAGACAGTGTAGTCACCGTGTGCGGAGAAGAAGACATCCTGGTCAGCCATCTATCTTCGTTTAAATATGTGGAAGTCGACGGGGAGATCCATGAGACACCATGCCAGGCATTCGAAGGTTTGCGCATCAAGGACAAGAGTCCCGGGCCGAGCAAAGTGCCAGAGATAGCTGTCTCATCGTATAAAGAAGCTCAAGCGCTGGTGGAAGCAGGAGAAGCCAAAGGCTGGGGCAAAGTATTGGACATTCCTGTGAAGATGGACCGGTTCGGACTGGGGTACCGACCGTCGTCATCAACTCCTTCCGTGGGGGCCCCTCATTTCAGAAAGTCAATCACCATCTCTGCCAGTGGAGTATGTCATGAAACTGTCAATGCTGCTTCAGAGTCTGATGAAGGAGACAGCGACTGTGATATGGATGCCTGGATTCAGCCAAGCACGCCAGGACAAGGACTGTGCAACTGGTCTATTCAGGAGCTTGTTCCTGTGACTTTTAAACAGTAATGCTTTGCTTTATTAATTGTTGAATAATCTGATGTCTTGCCCGGGGCATCAGGATTTGCTTAGGGCTGTGTTGTTATAAACATTGCGTGCTAATCATTAAATAAATGGCGTTTTTTTCATGTGCAAATACCGTAATCCTTGTCTTTCTTGTTTTGTATTTTTCAATAAAATGGCAATGTGGTTATTCGCTTTATACGCATTTTGAAGCACTTAACCATTCCTTTTGCAGGATAACATTTTCAGATGACATCCTTGAACCACCTATGACTCGTCCCGACTTCGAGCCCCCGGTATTCCAGACCGAAGAAGAGGTTGTCGAAGATAGCGACGTTCCTGAAGAACTGTCTTGGTTAGTGAAGCAAGAGGAAAGAGCCATTCTGCCTCACGACGAGGTTATCGAAATTATCAACTTGGGGTCGGAAGGGGTTGAGAAAAATATTCGTATCGGAGCCGCATTGCAGAGTGATATCAAGCGAAGACTGGTTGAAATGCTCCGAGAGTATAATGATGTATTCGCTTGGTCATATGAAGATATGCCAGGGCTCGATACAGATATGGTGGTGCATCGCCTGCCACTGAAAGAAGATTGCCCGCCAGTCAAGCAAAAGCTTCGCAGAACTCGACCAGATATGGCAATGAAGATCAAAGAGGAGGTTCAGAAACAGTGGGACGCTGGTTTCCTGGCTGTGACGAAGTATCCCTCGTGGGTTGCTAACATCGTACCAGTGCCAAAGAAAGATGGCAAGGTTCGAATGTGCGTGGATTATAGAGATTTGAATAAAGCAAGCCCAAAAGACGATTTTCCACTTCCTCACATTGACGTGTTAGTTGATAATACTGCTCAGTACTCCGTATTCTCCTTCATGGATGGCTTTTCAGGCTACAATCAAATTAAAATGGCGCCAGAGGATATGGAGAAGACTACTTTCATAACGCCTTGGGGAACATTTTGCTACAAAGTGATGCCCTTTGGTTTGAAAAATGCTGGGGCAACGTATCAGCGTGCGATGACGACTCTTTTTCATGATATGATGCATAAAGAGATCGAAGTTTATGTTGACGATATGATTGCCAAATCCCAGACGGAGGAAGAGCATCTGGTGAATCTGTTGAAGTTGTTTAAAAGGCTTAGGAAGTTCAGGCTGAGGCTGAACCCTAATAAATGCACCTTCGGGGTGAGATCGGGTAAACTGCTGGGGTTTATCGTAAACGAAAGAGGAATAGAGGTCGATCCTGCTAAAATAAAAGCGATTCAAGAAATGCCGACGCCTAAAACAGAGAAAGAGGTGCGCGGGTTTTTAGGGAGATTGAACTACATTGCCCGGTTCATATCTCACCTAACGGCCACGTGTGAACCATTATTCAAATTGTTGAAGAAAGATCAAGCTGTCACGTGGAACGAAAATTGTCAAAAGGCGTTCGACAAAATAAAGAAGTATCTGCAGGAGCCTCCTATTTTGATACCCCCGGTGGCAGGTAGACCCTTGATAATGTATTTGACGGTTCTTGAGGGAAGCATGGGTTGTGTTCTCGGTCAACACGACGAGACGAGGAGAAAAGAGCATGCAATCTATTACTTGAGTAAGAAATTTACAGACTGTGAATCTCGATACTCAATGCTGGAGAAAACTTGTTGCGCGCTAGCCTGGGCCGCCAAGCGTTTGAGGCAGTACATGCTGAATCATACAACCATGCTCATCTCAAAGATGGATCCTATCAAATATATATTCGAAAAGCAGGCGTTGTCAGGTAGAATTGCCCGTTGGCAGATGGTCTTGACTGAATATGATATTCAATACGTCTCGCAAAAGGCTATAAAGGGGAGTGTGCTGTCTGAGTATCTGGCGGAGCAGCCTATTGAAGAATATCAATCGATGAGATTTGATTTTCCTGACGAGGATATCATGTACTTAAAGATGAAGGATTGCGAAGAACCGTTGCCAGACGAAGGACCAGAGCCGGGGTCCCAATGGAAGATGATATTTGACGGAGCTGTGAATGCTTACGGTAGCGGAATAGGGGCAATTATCACCACGCCACACGGGTCGCACATCCCGTTTACTGCCCGATTGACTTTTGCCGTTACCAACAATGAGGCCGAATACGAAGCTTGTATAATGGGGCTTGAAGAAGCCATTGATTTGCGAATCAAACATCTAGACGTATACGGAGACTCAGCTCTGGTAGTGAATCAGATCAAAGGGGAATGGGAGACACGTCAGCCCAACTTGATACACTATATGAATTATGCAAGGAGATTGTTGCCTTTCTTCGACAAGGTTGAATTGCATCACGTACCGCGGGCATAAAATCAAATGGCTGACGCCCTTGCCACCTTGTCTTCCATGTACAAAGTCAACTTCTGGAACGAAGCTCCCCAGATCACTATCTCTCGGTTGGACAGGCCAGCTTATGTATTTGCTATTGATGAAGCATCCGATGACAAACCGTGGTATTTTGATATCCTTAATTTCCTGAAGAATAAAGAGTATCCGGCTGGGGCATCCAGTCAAGATCAGAAGACTCTCAGGAGATTAGCGGGTAATTTCTACTTGAACCCGGATGGTGTCTTATACAGAAGGAACCACGATTTGGTGTTGTTGCGTTGTGTAGATGAGAAAGAGGCAAAACTTCTCATGGAGGAAATTCACGAAGGTGCCTTTGGTACGCATGCTGGCGGGCATGCTATGACGAGAAAGCTGCTGCGGGCAGGCTATTTTTGGCTGACGATGGAAACTGATTGTTTCAAGTTCGCGAGAAAGTGCCACAAGTGCCAAATCTATGCTGACAAAATACACATGCCTCCGAGTCCTCTAAATGTGATGTCATCTCCATGGCCATTCTCGATGTGGGGAATTGATATGATTGGAAAGATCGAGCCGACGGCTTCTAACGGGCATCGGTTCATCCTAGTAGCAATCGATTATTTCACCAAGTGGGTGGAAGCGGCGTCTTACGCGAATGTAACGAAGCAAGTGGTGGCTAGATTCATCAAGAGAGATATCATCTGCCGATATGGGATCCCCGAGCGGATAATCACGGATAATGGTTCTAACCTGAACAACAAAATGATGAAGGAGCTCTGTCAGAATTTCAAGATCGAACATCACAACTCCTCCCCTTACCGACCCAAGATGAATGGCGCTGTCGAGGCGGCCAATAAAAATATCAAGAAAATTGTCCAGAAGATGGTGGTGACTTATAAAGATTGGCATGAAATGCTACCTTTCGCTTTGCACGGTTATCGTACGACGGTACGCACATCAACCGGGGCAACTCCGTTCTCGTTGGTATACGGAATGGAGGCGGTATTACCATTAGAGGTTGAGATCCCTTCTCTGAGGGTATTGCGAGACGTTCAGCTGGACGAGGCAGAATGGGTAACGAATAGATTGAACCAACTGAGCTTGATGGATGAGAAGAGGCTAGCTTCTCTAGCATACGGTCGTTTGTACCAAAGACGAATGAAGAAAGCGTACGACAAGAAGATACTTCCGCGAAGCTTTCAGACGGGCGACCTTGTGCTGAAAAGGATTCTCCCGCCGCAAGCAGATCACAGGGGCAAGTGGACCCCCAACTACGAAGGGCCATACGTTGTCAGTAAGGTCTTTTCAGGAGGAGCGCTGTTGTTGTCCACCATGGACGGAGAAGACTTTGCGTCACCTGTGAATTCGGACGCAGTTAAAAAATACTTTGCTTAAAATAGACCCGCTGGACAGAAAAAAGAGAGTCCAGGCAAAAATGGGGCATCCTGGCGAACCAAAAACAGAATAAAAAGGTTCGGGCAAAAGTTAGGGATAAAATTGAAAAAATGTACACCCGCGAAGTTGAAAACCTACACTGGGCGGCTTCGGCAAAAAGGGGTATCCCGGTGAACTGAAAACCCGTAAAGGGCGGTTCACGCAAAAGTTAGGGATGTGAAAAGCAAATGACTGCGGTCCGAATTTGATGAGCATCAATGCGGGAGAATACATTTGAGGAGTCAGTTATCGGATACAACCTCTTCAGAAGTGGGGATACCGGGAAAGCATTAGAGTCGGACGAGTCATGGGAGGATCAGTTCGTGGTGTTCATCTGCATCCAGTTGCCGACATGTGTACAAAATTTAATTTGTCAATATATTTATGCTTCTTGTGCATACTTATGTACTTGCTTTGCGTAGCTTCCTCTTTTCAGGAGTTACATCCCGTGTACAAAAACTCCGCCCATTCAGGGGCCCAATCAATGAAAATGTGTTATTCAGTACTTGATGCTGGTTCTTTACTGTTTTGTGCATGATAAAACGCCTGAGTTTAACGGAACTAGCATGTGTATAACGTCACTGGCCCTTGCCAACAATTGTTAAAGCTTTGAATTAACTGAGTGTAACGTCACTAACCTGAATTGATTTGGTTGCATAGACTTGTCTTGTCTTGCTTGTGTTGTTGCAGGTTTCATAACCATACGAGGAAGATAATCAAGAGATGGCGATAACGAAAGACTCAGTCCCCACGCAGGTCATGCATGTTTTTCCTGAAGAAGGATAGAATTTCCCAGCTAGCCGTAGCTTATCCAAAGGACGTGCTCCAGAAAAGTTATTTGTCCTCAGCAGAGTGTGGCGATTCCAAGATCATAAGGCTGTATTCAGACAGATTCATCTTTCCCTGCAGGGTCAGGCCCTCTCCCCCAGCGGAGTCAGTTAATTTTCCCCAAGAGAATCATCCCATCCCCAGCGGAGTTCTCTTTTCAGCAAGTTTTCAGTCCTTCCAGTGGAATTCGAAGATCAAGACTCTCCAAAGCAGAGTTGATGGTGGTTCCTGCCATTTATTTTGTCAGAGATACTGGTGATATCAGTTCACGTTCCAGCAGAAAGTCCGATCGTACTATGCGCATCTGCTATTCCCCAGCAAAGTTCTATTCCCCAGCAGGGGGTTACCTCAACAAGGCGTTTGGTTTGAGCTCCCAAGTTCCCGGCAGAGTCGGCATTACCCTTCCAGCATTTATTTTGCTGAAGCAGTTTATGCACTCTAGCAGTTCAGGCGAAGAGAGCTCTTGCTCAAATGAACAATCAAACATTCAAGATCTCGGCAGGAGACATCCAATGATAATGTCAGTTTCGGCGGTATTCCCCCACAGAGTTATCATGATGAAATTCTCTTTGTCTTCGAGCAGAGTCATTTATGCAAATGTCTCTTATTTTCCCCACCAGAGTTGCCAGGATAAGTGTCTCCTTATCCCCAAGCAGAGTTTGTTCGTCATCAACGGGTTCCATGAATCAGAATTTCAGAGGCCGCCGTCGGTTATCAGAGCAGGCGTCCGTTAGGTTGGTTTCCAGACATCCCCAGTAGAGTTCAACTCAAAGTCGCTGTCACGTCAGTGCTAAGAAGTTTGTGGGTGAGGATCATTGGAGAACTAAGTCCTGACGTGGACAATTTATCCCTATATTGACGGGATTTCTTCAGAAGTGGTAGTCCTAACGTGGACAGATTTGATTTCCTGGTATTGATCGAATGTGAAGTCCTGACGTGGACAAGATTGGTTACTCTTCGTGTTGGTGTCCTGACGTGGATCATTTATTTCCAGCAGATATCTTTATTCGTGATGACAAGATACAAGAGTCCTGACGTGGACAAACTTATCCTTCTTCGTGTTGTTGGCACAGTGTGAGTCCTGACGTGGATATCTCCCCAGCAAGTCGAAGACGCGCGAGTCCTGACGTGGACAAATTTTATTTCTTCAGCAGGTCGAAGACGCCTGAGTCCTAACGTGGACAAATCAAGACGAGATCAGTGTCCTGACGTGGACAAATCAAAGAGATTATTATTCCTAACGTGGAAAGATGGAGGTTCCTTACGCGGAAAAGATTGAGTCCTTACGCGGACACATAGGAGGAGGATTCCTTACGTGGAAAGAGCGGAGTCCTTACGTGGACAGATTAAGATGGCATTCCTTACGTGGAAAAATGTAGTCCTGACGTGGACAGATCGGAAAGAAGTTGGCATTCCTTACGTGGAAAGATCAGAGTCCTTACGTGGGCATAACAAGTGCATTCCTAACATGGAAGAGTTTAGTCCTGACGCGGACAGATCCAGACGAAGTCTTATTCCTTACGTGGAAAAATGGTGATTCCTTACGTGGAAAAATGGTGATTCCTTACGTGGAAAGATTGGAGTCCTTACGGGGACAGAGAAAGAGTGCATTCCTAACGTGGAAGAGTTTAGTCCTTACGTGGACAGATTGATATAGTTCTCCCTATGTGGAAAGAAGATTGCTTCCTGACGTGGAAAGATGAAAGGTTTAGTCCTGACGTGGACAGATACAGAAAAGATGATTCCTAACGTGGATAGGTGTTACTCCTAACGTGGACGATGTTATTCCTAACGTGGACAGGTGTTACTCCTAACGGGGAAGAGTTTTATTCCTAACGTGGACGATTCAGTTTATGGAAATGCAGACGAATTATCTCCAGCGGAGGTGCCGAGATTTTTCTGGGTTAACAGCAAGTGGAGTCCTAACGTGGACAGGTTTTAGTTGAGATTTCTTCGTATTGACGACAGACAGAGTCCTAACGTGGACAAGCAAACCATCTGGTATGACAGAATCCTCTTCAGAACGATGAAGACAATCCCCAGCACGGTGGCGCGAGATCAGTGGGTTGCTGTAGCAGTCAGATTCAGCTGATGAATGTCGTTCCCCAAGCAGGAGCGCGATTTAGTTTTGCGGTTGGCAAATTTCTGGTTTCACTAGTATTCAACCGTCTCGTACCGCGAATGTCTGAAGGCTCCGGGCTCTTCACCCAATCGGGTCCAAGTCGCTTGAATAGGGGCAGCTGTTGCACCCTAAAATTTGCTCAACCTTATTCACTTGATTTATGTTTCATTATCACTAGCATGTGCATATAGAGTCATGTACATAGACTAATCATCTGCATAGCATAAGCATAGCAAGTCATTCAACAGGGGACCAATCATTATTTTCATCTCTAGAAGCCTATCAAGAGGTTATTATCCCCATTCAATCTCATTCAAGTCATCAGGAAAGAATTTGAAAGCAAAGAGTTCAGCAGATCAAGCCTTGAGTCCATCTCCTAGCTGAGGGTATCTGAGGATCAACAAGAGGGTTGTGAGCTGTGGATTGAAGGCATGGAGAGTATCTAAACCCTATGAGAGACTTAAAAAGTCATTTGGAGAAGAAAATAGGTCATTGATGAGAGCACAAGAGATACAGGTGAAGACAGTCAACTAGGGTTTCATCTGGGTCAACCCTAGGTCAACCCTAGGTCAATTGACTGATTTAAAAGGGCATTCAAGTCTATTGGGGAGATGTGGGGTTCATCATTTGACATATAAAGAAGGATATGGAGATATGACAAGGAGAATTCAAGAGAAATCAAGGAGAAGAGGAGTTTCTAAATTAGGGTTTCTCTGTAAAATCCCCTAGTTTAGGTCAAATTTCCAAGCAAGATAAGTCAAAATGCTAGCTTCAAATGGCTTCTTGGCCAACATGGAACTTGTAGAGGGTCTCAAGACCTTTAATTTGAGTGGTGGAAGACATCAAGGAGATTTATAGAACTCAAGTTATGGTCCTTACAAGTTACAGGTCATCTGGGGTGTCTGAATTTTTGTCTGTGAAAGTGACTTGACTTCCAAGCTAGTTTTACCCCTCAAGGAGATTTCAAATGAATTCTTGGTCAACATAAGAATTGTTCCTCATTGTCTTAGCTTTCTAGAATGGTATGGCATGCCTTCATATGATGTGGAGAACTCAACTTATGGTCTTGGCAAGCAAAGGGTATTTTGGGCATTTGTGAATTACAGGTCATTTTAACCTATGTCCAAAACTCATACAAGGAGGCCTCAAATGGAAAAACTTACAACATCAAACTTGCTCCAAATGGGATTTTAAGTCTAGAAAGAAGGTCACAAATTATTGGAGAAGCTCATAACATGAAGTTGCACAATTGGTCAAAAGTTGAACTAAAATGGCTTATAAAGTGAATAAATTCAAAGTGAAAAATGGTTTGGGAGATTTACAAGTCCAAATGGAGACTTCCAATATATGATTTTGAATGGAAAAACAATTCTAAGAACAATGGTTCAAACACTTTTTTGAGTTTAGAAGGAAAAAAGAAAGATATTCATGGTTACTTGTAATTGAAGAAACATAACCAAAAGGGATCAAAGTTGGAAAGCAAGGGAATGTGCAAGATGGATCTAGAAGTTACCATTGGGGTCTATATATTCATGAAATGTGCATTGATCAAGTGTTGGCTTCATTTGCACCAAGAATTCCACAAAATTTTCTCATTCTTTCTCTTTGAAGTTTCATTCCAATTTCACAAATTCTTCACAAAATCATCATCCACATCAATTCAATCTTGTTCCACCATCATCCTAGATCAGAATTGAAGCAAAGTTTTGGTGATTAGGATCCATTTTCGTGCACTTTCTTCATCAATATCAAAATTGAAGTTGCAAGTGGATAGCACAATTCAAGCCAAATCTCACTCAAGTGTTGCATACAGAATTGAGTACTGAGTTTGTGGATCAAGATCCAAGTCTCAAAAGCTTCAGATCCTCAATCTTCCATAGCTGTTTTCAAGCTTTTGCACCAGGTATGTTTTCATTCGATTTACTTGATTCAGTTAGTTAGGCATGATTTTGTTAGTTTAGACATGATGTAGAAGGTTAGTAGAGCAGTTAGGGTGAATTTGGAGAGGTTTGGTGATGTTGATTAGCAGGTGCCATAAACTGTTTGGATCAATAACTCTTAGGTTAAGCCATTAGAATGTTAGCTTGGTAGATCAGAATGATCACCATTAGGCCTAGATTAGTTTAGGTTAAGTTTGGTTGAGAATTATCAAGATGCATATCAGTGTACTGCCATGGTGACCAGAGCTTGATGCCATCGGGTTGAGTGATTTGTGGAATTTTAAAGCAATCTAATGCCATAGGATTATAGAGGGAGAGATCCTGAGCAACTTTCATGTTTATGGCATGTTAATTCATGGCCTGGTGATGGAGAACAGAGGGATGGAAGCTTGCTCGTGCATGGAGTTTCATGGAGGTTAAAACCCTAGGTTCAGATCAAGTGAGGAAGACATAATCGTGTCCGTTCAATGCGTGTTGGACTTTTGACTTGGAGCGTGATCCAATGGCTCTTATTTAATCTGAATTTGGAGGGAAGTGAGGTGTTGGCCAAAACGCACCGTTTCATTAATTGAAACGGGCGGGCCTGAGTGCTCTATTGCTAATCCCCCCCCCCCTATTTCAAGCCCAATTGCATTTTAACGTAATTCTGATGCTTTTCTCACCCCCAGCTGGCTTTTTATTTTTCTCTAATTCTGAGTGTTTTTCTGGGCCTAACCCAAAGTGCTACGCGCACCCCCCATTGTGTGGCCCATCCTGAATTGAACTGGAGCGAATTGATATTCATACCCCCTCCCTCATTTTTAATTCATTTAATTTTTTTATTCCATTTTAATTTTCACCAATTTTCATAAATTCATAACAAATTCATAAAAAATCATTTTCATTTCATTCTTTTTACACTATTTTCTTTGAGATGTCTAGAAAATTATAGGAAAATAAAATTGCATTTTCATTTTCATTTCATATTTTTTTCATATTTTCTAAATAAATGTCATATTAAATAGATTCATTTCATGCATCATTTTACTAATTTTTGTTCTCTCACATGCTTCTACATTTTTTGTTCATTCTTTTTATATTGTTTAGATTAGATATTAAGCTTGTAGAAACAATTTAATTCCCATTTTTAGAGATTAATTTTAGGTGATTAAAATAGGTTTGAACATCATGAACAGATTAGGGTTTTTCGGTGACAACTTAGGAGTTTGATTTCATTTCCCTTAGGACTTAGGGTTTGAATAGATTAGTTATGGGACTATAGGGGCTATGGGTAGTCATTAGATCCCTTAGAGAAAAAATCAGGATTCCCCTACTGCTATTAATACTGTGTGTATATCTGATTGACTGGTGTGGTGTGCCCTCTGGGGATTATTGCTTGCTTGCTTGGGTATTGGGATTGTCTGGGGACCTGGGGAAGCTGAAGATTTGAGGAGATGAAGACCATTGGAGATCCAGATGTTGAAGATCAACTTCCAGAGTTGAAGAGAAAATTCTTGCCAGCAGCTGCTGAGGAGACTAGGGTTTAGGAGCTAGGCAGAGCTCTAGGTTAGAAAGTTTGTTTCTCAAACATGGATTGCCTTGTCTGCATCCATTCTTCTCTGTGATTCAGAGTCTCTCTAAGACACTCACCCCCTTCCTTTGGAAGGCTTGGTGATAGTGTCTATGAGATAGAACTCTTGAGAGAAAATGTCTTTTGTGTTAGAAGCAGTCTGTTCACCACCCTTGGTAGTCAACTGATTGCTTAACACCCAATTCACTCTTGTGACTGATTCCTCATCCTGGAGGTTTGAACTTGAAGAAAAGCCATTGCAGATGGAAGAATGATGATCAAAGCCCTTGCCTGAAGGCCATGGAGATGGAGATTGATGCTTGTTGAAACCTGTAGCTGATTGGAGATGACTTGAAGTCAGGTGTTGATTCAGAGCTGCTGAGGCTGTTTCTTTTGCTGTTGTTATTCATTTCGGATGTACTGATTGGTTTTCTGGACTGTATTGTTTGCTGTCTACCCTGTGGGGTTGAAAGTGAAGCCTGTTCACTTTCGCCTATTGTTTTCTAGGTTCGAGGTTGAGTGGGACTCCCTAGCCTCGCTTGTATTGCTGCATTCATGCATTTTACTGCTTTACTGTATATATCTGTTATTGTTTCTGTTTCTGCCTATCCCGTAGGATCTCTGTTTCTCTCTGTGCAAGAGAGGAGCATGATAGACACTAGGCCTTAACCCATGCATGATAACATTAGGTTAGTTTGTTTCCCTTCGCAACCGTAGGTTAGAGTTCTGTCTCTTCTCTCTCAAAACAAACAGAAAAACACATAAAGATTTCAAACACAATAAAAGACACTTCTTCCGTAAAAGAATGTGAACTCATCAAGACGTCATTTTTGTCCGCCGGGACTGTTAATCAAGAAAACCTTTTTCAGAAGGAATAAAATCAACCAAGACAAGCTTGTGTCGTACGTGGCCCGAACTACGTTTGCTCTGATCTTCCATGCTGTGTGGAAGTACGTAGGCATAGGATGCGATATCCTAGCGAGCAACCTTCCCCTCCTTTCCCGTAGGTAGGTGAACTACGTTGACTCTGATTTCTCGTTCCAGGCGGGAATACGTAGGCATAAAGTGCGATGCTTTGCCGAGTCATTTTTATTTTCATTTTATTTTCTTTTTAACCCTTGACCTTTAGTTTAGATAGAATAACAATCCATACCTGAAAACAAGCGTGGATCCCGTCGAGTACGACGGACGTGAGGGGTGCTAATACCTTCCCCTTGCGTAACCGACTCCCGAATCCAGGTTTTGGTTGCGATGACCATACCTTTCCCGTGTTGTGCGAGGTTTACTCTGAGCGTTTCCTTTCCCTCCCGTGGGATAAATAACGCACGGTGGCGACTCTTCTGTTCAGCCGGCGCCGATTTTCGCAGTAGCGACAGACCACTACAATCTTGAAATGCATGCACATTCATAATATTTTCATGCATTTATCTCATACTAGCACATACAATCCATGTACATTCATATTAATCATGTCAAACGGCAATGAACATCGCTTTACCACCACACGGCTACAAACTCTTATCACGTAATCATGCATTTTCATTAAATTCAAACAATGCACACAATTTCCAAACGACCACATTTCACACTTCACAATTCACAAATCGCAATTCACAATCTAGGATTTACGCCATACGACTATCGACAACATCTCATACAATAGTACATGATTTATTCATTTCAGATCAAGATTGAACACAATCGAACCAAACAAATCAACATTGGATGGAAAATACAAGAAAATGAGAAAATGTTGTCACATTCGCTGACCTTCGCCTGGCGAAGCATTCCAGTGAATGTTCACTGCCTCATTCGTTTGGCGAACTCCCTGGCGAAGGCTGACAATAGCTACTGGAATCGTTTGCTACTACTCGCTGGTTCACTCTCCTGGCGAACCCTCGCTACCTCCTTTGCCTGGCGAACATGCCAGCGAAGATTGGTTTTTGGCTACTAGAATGGTTCGCTGCCTACTCGCTGGGCTTCGCCTGGCGAACCTTCGCCACCTATTCGCCTGGCGAACACTGGAGAATCTGCGAACTCAGAACCCCAAACTGTCCAAAATCATCCAATCCTCCCAAAATCACCCGATTCAATTCCAATTAGTCTCAACAGTCATAACCCAACATTACCCGATTAAACCACACCATTTATTTAGAGTTTCATCCGTGAAAGCATCGGTTTCTATCGATTTTTCCTATTTCGACCTAAACGGAAATGTGTCGAAAACAACCAACCAATTCAAACCAAAACATACATAATCATACACAATGATAGGACAATAAAATTTCACACCCTTACCCGATTATTCGATTCCTAGCAAGTGCTCTTGAGGAATTCCTAGTTTTCTCTCTTTTTTCTTCTCTTCTTTCTCTTCTCTTCTCTTTTCCTATATTTCTCTTTTTCTTTTCTTTCTCTCTTACCTACTCTTATATCTCTTTATTTCTATTTCTATTTCTTTTCTCACTATTAATTGTGAAATGACTAAAATACCCTCCTATCTAATTTTACCCGAAAACTCTCCGAAACGGTAAAATATCAAAACATAACATATTAACACATCAAATTCACAATTAACACAATTATTACTCAAATCAAGTAAAATGCTCAATAAAATGTAATAATCACAATCGGGGCGTTACATCATTCATTTCCTTATTGATTAACTGTTGTTATCTTAAGGCTGCTGCTGGCCATTATGTTGAGATGATTCACAATGATGTTGTTGAAGCATATCTTGTTCTATGATGATCAATACAGTTTTGCTAATGTTCTTTGCTGTCAATTTATTTTTGAAGTCATGAGTTAGTTAACTCATAATGCATTGTTTGTTTTAAAACTTGCCTCTCATAATAAAATCTGTCCAGCAGCAACTGTCTATCATGTGTGAATAGAACAGTTTATTGGATAACTTTGAGTGCCACCATTTCATCAATATCCTGCTTTGAGTTTGAGTCTGCATTTTCTGTTAAAGTTGTTCTTTAAGATTGGTTTATCCAAATTTGCATTGAAGTGGTGACTGACTTTAAGTTTGTTTGTATGATTGTCATGGTTATGTCCAATATGTTTTTTTTTTACCAATGTTGAAATGATTCATAGGATGTTGTTGAAACATACATTGATTCTTGATGATCAACATTGTCTTGTTCATGTACATGGTTGCCAAATTTTCTCCTCATACTAAAAGCTTGTTTGTGATTTAGCAACTGTCATAGAAGTAGGTAATAGACTAGTGGTTGGATGATTTGAACATTGCAATACTTTGAATTCATAATTAGGCTGTTGGAACTGTTTTGGTTTAAGTTTGCTCAACTTGTGCCACGTGCATTAATTTAAAATATATGGTGCATTAAGAATGGACATTGTTATGTTTAGCTTATAATCATGCTGTTGGAACTGTTTTAACTTAAGTTCACTCAAACTTGCCTTGCTTACAATACTGCCAGAGCTTGTTTTTCATGTTTAAACTTGTTTAGGTGGCTGCTAGTTTATATCATGATGTACTGCTGCAAGCCAACTGCCATGACTTGGCAGCCCCTAGACCTTAAGTTTTTTTTGCTAACAAATTAGCTTAGAGTTTCTTGGATGTTGATGTCATTAACCCTTGATATTTTGAGGTTACATTTGTTTGAGTTTGTGTTAACTATTTTGCTTGGTTATTTTCATCTCATGTTTGTTCTTGCAACTCATATGCCATTATCCTGTTGTATTTGTCTTTTGATTAAGCTTTCTGTTGCAAACTCATCCTATATTATATTTAAACGTGTGCAGACCCTCATTGGTTTTTAGTTGCATCTGTTTTGGTCTATGGTTTCCAAAATGCATTTCCAAACCCTCATTTGCATGTTCATTCGAGTTTCATTGTGTGTGCATTGTTTGAAAATATGGTTGACACCATTGTGATCCTCTTGGAAAATCAAGCAACTTTGACTAAAATTTCATGAAAAATGATTGAGATTTGGTTAAGATTGAATCAAACTGTTTTTGCATTTCTTCATTGGTTTTGCCTCAAGCTTGCCCAGAAAATTGCATTGTTTAAGGTGGGGTGGCTTGATACAATGGATGTATCGCCACCCTAGTGGTTGTCACCTTGCCCTTAAGAGCCTTACCATGCCTTTGAACCCAGGTTCGATCCTCAGTGAGGATAATTTTTGCTTCTTTTTATGATTTTTTCACATTTTATCATTTTATTCTTCTTTTTCCATTTATTATCACACATGTTTAGTGGTTGGAATGATATTGTTTTAAGCCTATGAACCCAAGGTCTTGGGTTCAAGCCTTGGGTGAGGCACTTCTTTATTTTTTAGCACTTAGTTTATTTACTTTTATTTTAATTCCATTTAATTTTCAGAAACACTTTGCATTATGAGGAAATTACGATTCGTTTTAGGGTTTTCACCCTCCTATATTTCCTTTTTCACTTCCATTTTGAATTTCATTCTCTTTGAGTTTTAATTTGAAACTTGGCTTGTTAATATCCTTGTGTACTTGAGTTTGACTTAAACTCCTTGCTTGTACGAATTTAAGCGATTCACCTTTTAAATCGTTGATTATCCCCTTGAGGTTTTGAGCCTTCTGTTTACATTATTGTGACATTGTTGGTTACATTTATCCTTTTATCCTAACCTTAGGATTTGGAGTTGCCGTACTCACTTTTAGCGTCCCGCCGTGGACAATTTATCCTTTTATCCTAACCTTAGGATTTGGAGTCGCCGTACTCACTTTTAGCGTCCCGTTGTGGACAATTTATCCTTTTATCCTAACCTTAGGATTTGGAGTCTCCGTACTCACTTTTAGCGTCCCGCCGTGGACAATTTATCCTTTTATCCTAACCTTAAGATTTGAAGTCGCCGTACTCACTTTTAGCGTCCCACCGTGGACAATTTATCCCTTTATCCTAACCTTAGGATCTGAGTCGCCGTACTCATGTTTAGCGTCCCGCCGTGGACATACATACACCTTCCTAACCTTAGGATCTAAGTCGTCGTACTCATGTTTAGCGTCCCGCCGTGGACATTCTCTATCACAACAATCTCAACGTAGATTTAGGAGTCGCCGCACTCCATGTAAGTACTTCTCTATGAATTCTTACATCCCCTTGGAACCCTGACCACAATCAAGAGTTCCTCACCCCTAGTTAGGGGAACTACGGTTGCTCTGATTCCGTTCCCGTCAGGATACATAGGCACAAGATGCGATTTCTTCGTGATCATACTTTACAACTTTGTACATACTTTATATATACTTTAGATCCTTACCTTAGCACTTTCCCTTTAGCAAGAAAACTTTAGCAAACACAAATACTAACAAGAGGTTCCTGTAGAGTACTACAGATGTTTAGGATGTGAAATACCTACCCTATGCATAACCAACCCCCGAACCTTTAGATCTCTCTTTGCTCAGCTTTAGGCCTTGCCTTTTGCTTTGCATTTTTATAGGTCTTTCTTTCTTTAAACCTTTCCTTTTGGATAAATTAAATTCCGATTGTGAATTGTAAGAATTAAGATTCAAGTTAATCAATAGCTTGGTATCACGATTCTCACCGCAACAATAAGTACTTAATTCATTATCTGCATTGTCACACCCTTCTAAAAGATAGAACTCAGCAATTCCACAAGGATGACTAACACTACCAAAAACTTGCGGCTCATCTGAATTACCTTGAGGAGGCATAAATCCAGCACAATATTCTTCATAAATAGATTTCAAGTAGAAATCTAAGTTTGCTTTCAAGGCATCGACATCATCCTTATTGTAGTACCGCCTTACCATCCAATCAACCAATTTAATCTTGCGCCTAGGGTCGAAAACTAGAGCAATCAACAAAATCATATTAAGCTTCTCATGAGATCCCCAATACTTATCATACTTCTTCATCTTTTGAGCTGCTGAACGTAGATGTTCATCTTCAGACGCACACATATCCGCAATGCTCTTTCCAATACCCAGGACCTCAAACATATAAATATTGCTTGTCAAATAAGATGACCCTGATATGTGTACTGTAGCATCATAAAACAACTTTAAGAATGGAATGATTAAGTTGATATGCTTCCAATCATCTTTCGTCGGGACACCTTTTCCCTTCTTTGTCAACTCATTCACATACCTAGCACAACATAAAATGTATAACATAAATTAAAGTATGAATATTTAACACAACCATCATTTATATCTAAGTGAATAATGTAACACCCCCTATTTTATACCCCAAAATAATCAAATAATCATTTAAGCATGTATTAAAAACTTCATCAGAGTATAATTAAAAACACGGTATAAAAGACGCATGTCACATTATACGTGAAATTAAAACATACAACACCTGCTCATCAAAGATATGCAACAGTGGGGTAACTTTTCAATAGAGGAACTTAGTCCTTACACCCACATCTCAATATTTAGAATAAAAGCGGAAACATCTAAACATTGCATAACATCAAACATATATATATATATATATATATATATATATATATATATATATATATATATATATATATATATATATATATATATATATATATCTTCCAGTTTGATTCAACAACATATTCATGTTTATCATACACATTCAACAACCAGATACATATACAAATGTATCACAAAAGAATTCTATACATCCTAGCTACCCGGTGCTACATATCAGAGCCAACCGACCAAAAGATGAAGACACGCTTCACAAAAAGACCTCCAGCCAACCTACTCTACAATGCCTCATAGAGCATCATAAAACAGCAGAAGAGTGAGAAATATTATCATAATAATCAATGCATATAATTATATATATATATATATATATATATATATATATATATATATATATATATATATATATATATATATATATATATATATATATATATATATATATATATATATATATATATATATCTTAGCATTCAAATACACATATTCTGCATTCTCACCACATTCATCACATCTCACTCATATACATCACAACGTATATATTCACAATTCACAACATTGCACATAAACATGCACATTCATGTTTCTTCATCATAATTCATCACAAAGTATACACACACACACACACACACACACACACACACACACACACACACACACACACACACACACACACACACACACACACACACACACACATATATATATATATATATATATATATATATATATATATATATATATATATACACACACACACACACAACACCAAGCATATTAATCATGCATACATCCGCAATTCACATAATTGCACATAAACATACTCACTTATGTTTCTTCACCATAATTCATCACAAAGTATATATAGATATATATATATACAACACCAAGCATATTCATCATGCATACATCCACAATTCACATAATTGCACATAAACATACTCACTTATGTTTCTTCACCAACATACAATTTCACAGATGATAAATGCAAATCATAAAGACCAACTCGACTCTATGCAAATGCAATGCGGTACTGACTCAATCATCATCAAGTTCACTCAGGAACTTATTGGAACCATCGCTCACACCCTACCTGGGTACACGATGTTCACCCATTGCTCACACCCCACACGGGCACACAATGTTTATGGATTGCTCACATCCCACCTGATACACAACCCGATTGCTCACACCCCACCTTGGGTACACAATCCGGTTGCTCACACCTCACATGACACACAACCATCCTTAACCATCGCTCACACCTCCCATGGGCACACGATGTCACAACAAATTCTCACTGGAATCACACAGCACAAGAATGTATATCATGATGCTTCACATGCAAAATGACTCCATACACTTCTTGAAATGCATACATATTCATAATGTTTTCATGCATTTTCATCTCATCTAATTTCATACAATCATTATACATTCACAATGTATATTCCATAATATATTCATCATTCATCACATTCTATCGCATACAATCAATATGCACTCACAATATCATGCTCAACGGCAACAAACTCCATCACAATCATCATGCATTTTTAATCAATTTAAACAATGCATATATTTGCCAAAAGGCCACGATTCACAATCGATTCCACAATCTAGGATTCACGTCATACGACTACCCACAACATATTATACAACAACACACAGGCTACACGTTGAAGAATCAAAGCATCAACATTGGATGGGAACAACAAAAATAAAACATGTTGTTATGCTCGCTGGCCCACTCGCCTAGCGAAGGCATAGCGAACATTCGCTACTGGCTCGCCTAGCGAACATGCTAGCGAAGCCTGTCTTTTGCTACTGGAAGTGTTCACTACTCAGCTCGCTTAGCAAAAGCTTAGCGAACCCTCGCTATCTCACTCGCCTCCAGCGAGATTGGATCATTTGGTTCTGACCAAGTCTGGGAACGTTCGCTAGCAGCTCGCTCGCTCGCTAGCTACTCGCCTAGCGAACCTCTGCGATTCTCAAAACCCTCTACTGTCCAAAAATCATCAGAAGCTCACAAATCACCCGATTTTCACCAAACCAGTTTCTATTGTCTTAACCCAACATCCCTCGACTAAACTACACAACTTATTCCAGATTCTAACCATTCAAATATCGATTTCTATCGATTAAACCATTTTCGACCTAAAATAGAAAATGAGTAAAAACTCTCCAACAATCCAAATCAATCCAACAAAAACATACATAACGATATACATTGGTAAGATAATAAGATTTCACACCCTTACCCGATTTAATCGATCCCTAAGGGTTGATCTTGAAGAATCCAAGCTTTCCTCTCTTTTCCTTCTCTTCTCTCTTCTTCCTCTTTCTTTCTCTACTCTTTTTTCTATTTTTCTTTTCTCTCCTTTTTCTCTCTTATATATCTTTCTATTCTATTTCTCTCTATTATTCTTTCTCCCAAAATATCTCATAACTCATTTCTCACAAAATGTCCAACTTAACATTAATTAGGAATATCTAAAATACTCTCCAACTTAATTTCTCTAAAACTCTCCAAATAATAAAATATCACAATATGCACACATAACATAATAACACATCAATTCTACAATTAAAATAATAATCACCTAATAAATCAAAAAGACTCAACAAAAATGGGAAATCAGAATCTGGGCGTTACAAATGACATCCAAACAAAAGAAAAATCAGACATGAATTGTTTAACATATATCAACCCAAACACACTACTTGTTGCATGGATTCGTCACAAAACAAAATGCAGGAAATGGAAACTTTTGATACTAGTCTTGCTTCGATGTTCTTCAATGGCGAACTAGATCCTAAATCAATCGATGAACTTCTAGCGGTTTCTACTACTGTTAACAACCTGGATTCCGAGTCGAATGGATCAGAACTGAATAATGATATCCGTTTTATATATAAATCAAATTTGCCATGTATGTTTAAACTAATGGTTATGATTTTTCATAGGTGGCTATGACAGTGAAGAAAATCTAAATATAAAGAAAATCTATATATAATTATATTATATGAATATAAGATAATCTTTGATTGATGAGTTAAATGCATTTCTAACATGCATATGATATGATGTGGTCTATAAACATGACACAAATGTCACATTGTCACCAAGTTCATTGGAACGTGTGTGGGGATATATTACCAGTGGTGGCTAATCATTCATCTTTCTCTTGTCCTACAGAAATAAATTTAAGTTTTTGAGTTCAGATTCAGCACAAAACACAACAACTGTGTATAGTATAGTTCCGCAAAAGCAAAAATGGGTTTTCTAGAGCTTCTGGAAGCGGCTTCTATGCCAGTTATCCAAGTTCTGCTTATTAGTGCATTGGGAGCTTTTATGGCTACTCAATATTTCAACAATCTTCTTTCATCAGATTTTAGAAAATCCTTAAACAAGGTAACATATTCAACAAATGCATCACATATTAATCTTCTGCATTTACTGCACTAATTGATCTCGGTGTCATTGATTTTAAGATTGATCCGAGAAGTTCAATTACTGCGTCGAGTCCAAATTTGATTTATCTGTTTTGCAGGTTACCGAGGGGTTTCAAGGTATTCATTCTTATTATTAAATCTACGCGTTTGACAGGTTGCTTGTTCCAACATGCTGGCATCACTGCGTTTGAGACGAATCATAAAAATCACTTCAAATTCAAACTCTCCGAAACTTCACTCAACTCTTGAACAACAACAACAACCCACAGAACCTCTCACAACATCCCAACTCAAAACCCTTGTTCTCAACAACTACACTAATGCCACCTTCACTAACCTCATCCAAAACGTCCTCGCTTCACCCGCCGTCCTTTTCACCGCCTCCCATAACATCTCCACCACACCCTTTCACCCCCACCCAGACCGCTTTTTCAACATCAATGTCTTGGCTCAACAGCTTCGCCAAAACCGCTTCGATGTCGCATCCTGCTGCGTTTCACTCAAATCCTCCGCTTCTCCCTTGGTTTTGCCCAATTTGAAACTCAAGGTGGTCATTGAAGCCCTTAGGATGGTTTTGGAAGCTGTGTACGACGGACGGTTCGTCACGTTTTCCTACGGTGGACGCGTTGGTATGGGAAGACACACTGCTATAAGGTACTTAAAAAACACTGTTCAAAATCCTACTTGGTGGTTTACTGTTAGGTTTAAGCCTCACAAATTTGAATCTGCTCATATGGATAATTTGTGTTTTTTCATTCAACGTAAAGTGAAAGATTATGGTTTCATTCATTTGATTAAGAAGTTGTTTGAGTGTAAAGTTTTGGTCATTGAATTTGGTATGAATTCTCTTGGAAAGGGCTTTCCTCAGGAATGTGGGTTGTCTTCAATTTTGATAAATATTTACTTTGATGGCTTTGATAAAGAGATTCAAGAAACTCGGCTTCGGGAAAACCAACAGAGTCCGAAGATGGTTGATTCTGGTTTGGGATCTGATGTCCTTTACAAGCCAGTTAAGGTGTACGCTGTTAGGTATTTGGATGAGATACTGGTTGCTACTTCAGGGGGTTCCAAGTTGATGGCTATGGACTTGAAGGTGAAAGTTGTGAAAACTTTGGAGCTCGATTTAAGTTTGCATGTTGATAAATTGAACACAGCAATTCATAGTGCTGTGTCAGAGAAGATTCAGTTTCTTGGAATGGAATTCCAGGCTGTTCCGCCATCGGTTTTACGCCCGCCTATGTCAGAGAAAGCGATCCGGGCACGCAAGAAGTACCTTAGACAAAAGGAAGTTAGAGCATTTGAGTTCCAAAATGCTAGAGCGAGGAATAGGAGGATATTAGGGTTGAAAATATTTAATCATGTTTATAAGAAGATGAAGCTAAGTGACGGGTTTAAGTTTGACTTTAGTATTGAAAACGAAGTCCGGGAGATTTTTAAATCTTGGGCAGATGAAGTAGTGCAAGAGTTCTTGGGGAGTGTGGATGAGTGTCAAGAATGGCATCGGAGTTTAACGGCCGGTGATTTCCTTTCCTTGAGACACATTAGAAATCAGTTACCTCCTGAGCTTGTTGATGCTTATGATAACTTCCAAGAACAGGTAGATAAACATTTGAATCCTGTAAAACTCAGGAAAGTAATTGAGGACAAAGAAAGAAGAGAAACACAAAAGGAAGAACAAAAATATTCAAAAGGAACGGTTGAGGATTTGACTAGGTTTTGTACGAAAGTCGATGCACCAGTATTACTCATAAGAAAAGCTGTTAGGTTGGGTGCGTTTACGAATCATATGGGCCGTCCAAGACCTATAGAATTCCTTGTCGCTCTTGAGGATGCTGATATTATCAAGTGGTATGCTGGCATAGCAAGAAGGTGGCTTGACTTCTATTGCTGTTGCCACAACTTCAAGGTGGTCAAAACTATTGTAAGTTATCATTTGAGGTTCTCATGCATCTTGACATTAGCAGAGAAGCACGAGTCCACTAAGCGTGAAGCTATAAAGCATTTCAGCAAAGATTTGAAAGTCTATGACATGAACGGAAATGATGAAGTGAATTTTCCCACAGAAAGGGAGGTTAAGATGATGGGAGATAGAAATCTTTCGGATCCAAAACCTGTAGACGGGGTTTTATCATTGGCTATAGTAAGGCTGGCATCTGACGAGTCTCCAACACATTGTATTGCCCATTTCTGTGACAAGACAACAACAGTATTTTATCGGGTCCGATTGCTACAAAACACTTCGAATGTGAACCCATTGGAGAATGAAAAATGGGTGCAAGGGATGGGCGTAATTCATGAAAGCCTGAACCAAAAGTGCTTCCCTCTCTGTACGGATCATGTACATGATTTGTACTTGGGGAGAATCACTCTTCAAGACATCGACTGTACCTCTTGCGTTGATGTGGAATGACTGCCAATTGTTGCAGCTAACTCTTTTTTTTCTACTTTGATTGGTATCAATGAAGTGAGTTATTCATATTTTACTGAATTTCGTCTTAATTTTTTCTCACCAGTCAACCCTAAACAATTATCATATTCATTTCTTTCTTATAGAATGTGCTATGCAAGTAATAGTTGCAACTATTCCAATTTTGTCAATCATCAGCAGAGTTATCGATAGTGACCGATACCGGCGCTATCCCGGGATAGCGGCCCAGAGCGGCGACCCTCCGCTATGGAGGAGTGGTTTGTGTCTTTGTTTGAGATAGCGGCCGCTGTTTGATGTTTAGCGGGTAGCGGGAGCGACGCTCTTCCCGATCCGAGCAGATTTAACTGTTTTCAACGCTAAAATTCAGATTTACCCTTAAAATGAATAAATGTTGGAGTGCTTCTCAAGTTGGTTTTTACTTCTCTGTTCTTCTTTCTTTTCTCTCCTTTCTTATTTCTTTCTTTTCTCTTCTTTATTCATATTGGCCTCTGTTTTTTTAAGTAACAGTAATTTACTAACTTTATTCCTCTTTTATTTGTTTGATTTAACATTAAATATATGTTTTATAGATTATTCATATAATTAGTCTCAAAAGTAGTCAAATATATAATTAGTCTAAAAAGTAGTCAAATAGCAGCTATCCACACTATTATTTCCAGGGATCTCTTCTGCTTTCCCTGCCTCTGCCTTTGTTATAATTTTTGACTTTGAAAATTATAGCTCTTTAACATCGTTACTGGTTCTAATGAAAAACACCGTTAATGGTGCTAATGTTTTATTTATTTTTCCTGACTTGTGGTCATTATTATTGATCATTGTATATCACTCATTCTTTGCATTCATTTGATTATACTCAGAAATTGTATCATCATTCAAGTCAAATGCACATTCTTCTATAAGAACATAAGTATGTCTAATATGTTATTCTCTTCTATTTTTTTAAAGAAAATATATGTCCTCTGTTTTTCAATGATTGATCTTTATTAATTACATCGTTTACAAGCTTGTTTTTATAATTGACTTTCTCATAGTAGAATAGTCCCTGTAAATATGATGCATATTTGTTTGGCCGACTCATAGTAGAATAGTCCCTGTAAATATGATGCATATTTGTTTGGCCGAGGATCATGATATAGTAGTTCTACTTAGATTTCTGTATATTTCTTTTTCTTTCTGTAATTGTTAACATATACAGTGCTGATGCCTTGTTGAAACATGACAACACAAAGCGCAATGTGTGCTTCATGTCGCACAGGAGATGCAAGTGAACTGTTTTGCATCCGACAAGTCACAGCTTTGAGCCCTTGACCTTCTCTTTAGGGCAAGATAAATGTACGTCCTTCATGGACTCATACACCTTCCCCTTGCACCAAAGAAAGAAGAGAAAAGAAAGAAATAAGAAAGGAGAGAAAAGAAAGAAGAACAGAGAAGTAAAAACCAACTTGAGAAGTACTCCAACATTTATTCATTTTAAGGGTAAATCTGAATTTTAGCGTTGAAAACAGTTAAATCTGCTCGGGTCGGGAAGAGCGTCGCTCCCGCTACCCGCTACGCGTCCACCGTAGTAAAACGTGACGAACCGTCCGTCGTACACAGCTTCCAAAACCATCCTAAGGGCTTCAATGACCACCTTGAGTTTCAAATTGGGCAAAACCAAGGGATAAGCGGAGGATTTGAGTGAAACGCAACAGGATGCGACATCGAAGCGGTTTTGGCGAAGCTGTTGAGCCAAGACATCGATGTTGAAAAAGCGGTCTGGGTGGGGGTGAAAGGGTGTGGTGGAGATGTTATGGGAGGCGGTGAAAAGGACGGCGGGTGAAGCGACGACGTTTTGGATGAGGTTAGTGAAGGTGGCATTAGTGTAGTTGTTGAGAACAAGGGTTTTGAGTTGGGATGTTGTGAGAGGTTCTGTGGGTTGTTGTTGTTCAAGAGTTGAGTGAAGTTTCGGAGAGTTTGAATCTCTATTCTGATCAAGTCATTATCTTAGTCACAGGGATAAGAAGACAAGAATCTCTATTTACAGAATATGACGTTTGTCGTCCATGAAGTTTCAAATGGTTTTCAGGTTGTGATTCACACCGAGCCATCTACCAAAGTGATCTACAGTAGAACTTGTGCTCATTGTTGGCTTTGAATAGTATGTTGTATTATGTGTTTTTCTAGTCCAGGTCTAATTTAAGAGTGTACTATGATACTTACGCGTTTACTTATTTTTGTCACTTCAATCTGAACTTGACTTTTCATTTCGGACGCTTTATAAGAATTTACAAGGATACGATTTGCTTCTTCAGTAATAACTCCTTTACCAAAGCCTTCTTCAGTGTCCTAAAAATGAAGTAGATTAATCCATTATGTTTCAGTTTTTCAACTGTTTTATGTCTTCTAATCTAGAGGATCTTCGATTTTGTGTATATATAACAGTAAAATATCATTATATACAAATTAATTTAGCGATGAAATTTAGAGAAGGAAAAAATGAGACCGATCTTCAACTCTGCTAAAGTCTGGTGATAGAAATTAGAGATTGATTTTATCTTTTCAGTACTTAATTTTGTTAGCTAATTCTATTTTATTATATTGTAGTGTATAATACCTTTAAAGTTCCCAATGTTTTTAAATACACTATTCAGACTCAGGGTTTGCATAATACCTGTTCAAAATCTTTGTTTATGATCCGTAAGTAGTGATCAGAAGGATTATAGAGAGTTGGGCAAGGGAAACCATTTGAAGCAAAAAACTGCATTGAATCAAGTGTCACCATATATGTATTTTGTTAACTTGAAATCAATATGTGCTACAAAGGTTTTAGTTCCTAACCTGATTTGCTTCAGAAGCTGGACCAAAATAGACTGTCTTTCCAGAGGAAAGAAGACAGAGGTCATCAAAAAGTTCAAAAACTTCACTACTAGGCTGATGGATGGATGCAACAATTGTCCTTTAGATGCCATCCCTTAAACGTAAACTTGCAATTCTACTCATAACATAGTAGGAAGCCTCACTATCGAGTCCACTAGTTGGTTCATCAAGGAAAAGAAGTCTAGGGTGTGTTAGCATCTCTATGCAAATGCTTAGTCTCCTCTTTTGCCTTCCACTTAGGCCTTTAGAACCATACCCTCCAACCCTTGTGTTAATAGCATCTTGCAGGCCCATTTCTCTGAGTGTGATATCTGCCTGTCTCTTCTCTGCCATAGACATTGAGTTTGGAAATTGAAGTTGAGCGAGTAGTATAAAGTTCCACCAGCTGTTAAACTTCCTTCACAATACTTTACATGATTATGAAGGAAGTTGTTAAATGAGAGAGATCATTGAGCGAGTAGTATTGTGAAGGAAGTTGTTCCACCAAATAGTTAAATAGATAAATGCATAGTCAATAGGGAATATATCGTTATAGTTTCTTATTATATTTTGTATAATTTAGAATCAATTATAAATGATTATTTTTGGATAAGTTTCTGATCATACAATAACACATTATTGTAGTGTGACGGAAGTTTTTCAACACAATAGATAAATACATTAATAAGAAAATCTGTTGTTATTATTAGTTTCCTATTATATTTTGTATAAATTAAGAAGTTACTAATTGTATATAGTTTTCTGTTTGATTTCGATACATATGCCTGATCGGACTGGTTATGTTTCTGGTTCTTGGATAGACGGATTAGACTGATCTGGTTATGTGTCTGGTTATTGGATGGATCGATTAGACCGGTCTGCTTTTTAAGACTATGATATTTGTAATTAGTAGTGATGGTTATGTCATTAATCGTAGTTATTGTTGAGTCAGTACTATATATGGAGGAATGGAGAATGAGAGAAGGCATCAAGGACAAAATTCATTTTGACATCGTATCAAGAGCTCTTGAACCGTCCTCTGATCTTGTTTTAAAAAACATAATAGTACGCCACTACTGCAACAGTAGTGAATGTTACTCTTTGTTCTTTGTACAACAGCACTGTGTGACCTTGTTCTGGTTCCAGTTTAAGGTGTACGTGCGTGAATGTTACTCTTTGTTCTTTGTACAACAGCACTGTGTGATCTTGTTCTGGTTCCAGTTTAAGGTGTACGTGAAAGGAAAAGGTGTGTAGGGTGATGTAGACGGTACTTCAACATGTACAACTGAGAGAAAACTGCACTGGAGGCATGGAAGACAATGTTGCCCAAATTATATCTTGGATTCTCGATTCCATTGAACCTCACATGTAAACAATATGTGTTCCTATTCTACTGCTAAAGGCATGTGGTAGACATAGCTAAAAGATTTTAGTTGTAGCTTGACATAGCTAATTATTGTCAAAGAAACCTTTCTGTTCAATACTATTATTTCGGGTTCCTTAATTTGTGAGCTAAACATTCAGCTATTTTCCAGGCCGCGCTAAGTGTCGTTCAATCTGTCTATGCAGTCAGTAAGCGGGATCAATTTCTAAAGAAATTTCAATCAAATTTGAAGTTGTATGTGTTGCACTGGAGAAACTACTTCAGGAGAAACAACGTCTATTAACTCAAGGGACTATGTTAAATCACAATACTATTGAAGATGTTGTTTCTGTGGCCTATTCTGCCATAAGGGAGGAATAATACAAACACACTAATAGTGCTGACTAATTGTAAGTACTTAATTAAAGAATTTCTCATTGACGCTTTATATCTCATTATTTAAGTTTATTGTTACTGCAACCAATGTGAAGAACTCAAGTGAGGATATATCCAAGCAAAAATAGTTTCTTCTTAGTTGCCTTTTGAAATTTGTAACTCTTAGTGGATTTCAAATAGTTGGAGATATTATGTAAATATGTATACGCGACTAAGTATTTATGTTAAGAAAAATGATTTATGCTTGATATTACGAATGCTTAGTGTTACATGTATAGTTTCGAGACTGCTCAATCCATTGGAATATGGTTAGTTAGAAATTTTCTTAGAATGCATGCTATGTTTGTCTTGTCCGAAATTCTCTTTACTAAGTTAAGAGATACTGAGACTGTTCAACTCAATATTTTGTTCATCAATTGTATATAGGGATATGGCAAGGGGAAGGGAACTAGAGGCTGGGGGCGTGGAAGGCCTTCGATGAATCGGTCATAACAGCTTGGGAAGTTGTGCATATATTACCGGGTTGATCAAAATTTCCCTATGTCTCATAGATATCACTGCGGTGATAACAATCATAACATAATGAAACATGCTACTTTCTAAATATACATTATCTTTTTATTTAGATGCTTCCAACAAATATAGATATGAATTTGCCTTCACTATTGTAGAACTTGAGAAATTGTTGCTGTGTCATTACAAATTTAATATAGCACACAAAGTACAAGTATGATATTTTAAGGTACATTTGACTTGACGTTTCTTTTTCATGATATTGGCATATCCCGTATGATTTACATAGAACATTATTTAGAGTTCAAACATATTGGTTTTACATAATGTTTTTGCTCGGGGTCCATTAGTTTATGGTAGGAAGAGTAGGTTTTGACTGCTCCTTGACCTTAATGATGACCAAGAATAGAACCCGATAAACAACAATCATTCCAAACATGATGGCAAGATCAACCCACTTAGAGTGACCCATTTGCACATGCAATGTATCTGTTAGGAAATCTCTACCACTAATAGTTATGGTACCTCCATCTTGATTCCAAACAAATGTTAAGCCTTCAAATTCATTCTTGAATGATCCTTGGAAAGCATATGTCAGGAAGGAAATGTAGTAGCCAGGGTACTTCCATAATGGATTTGGAAGATCATCAGGAAGTCGGAAGAATCCAGCTGTTAAAATTGGAAGTCCTTGAACTCCCCCAGCAACGATCACACCCATCACAAAATTTGGGAAGATACTGCCCACAACCATCATAAGGCTCTCAACCCACATCATAATGGCAAATAGGATAGAAGCAAAGTATAGATATTGCTCTAGTCCTTTCTGTAGTCCAGAAAGGTAACATACTATTACTCCAGAAATGAGAGAGATCATTATCATGTAAGGTATAGCAGATATTATGTTGCCAATGAGAAAAGCAGTAATGCCATAGTGCCCATTCAATCTCTCTGGTTCAAACACCTAATATGGTGGAAGGAAACCTTTTTGGTTAGAGATAAAATAATATTGCAGAGACATTTGTATCCAAAATTATAACTACCAAAGGGCTTAAAGAGGGAAGATTTTTTTTCCTTTTTTCCTTTCAGAAGTTGAAACATATCAATAAAAATATCAACATCAACGGAAAAAAAAAATTTAATATGATTTTTATCTTTGAAAACCAATGCAGTCAAATTCAAAACAAAACAGTGTACGTACTACACTCATCAAGTGGAAATCGTTTAAACATGAGCAGTAAAAATTGATCTCTGCTGTCTACAACTAGAACTATCTGAATTCTGATGTTAATACGATGATCCTGTTGCTGACAAATTTCAATGTAGAATCACAATCCTGTCTAATTTGCTATGATTTTGACTGGATTAGCATAGCATAATTAGGGGGAAATTCTCCTATTGGTGGTCCGAGAGTGTGATTAGAGGCCTACAAGTATGTTTTCTATGAAGATGACAATAAGTGTGGTACCTTACAAGGATGGAAAGGCTGCCACTATTATCTTACAAGGCTCTGATTGGAGCATTAATTATAAGCGATATGATGCAGGGCCGGGTAGGATGGTGTCACCACGATGGAATTGGCGAACCGCAATGACTGCATTTTCACAGTTTAGTAGTATGGTATTAGTGTTTGATAAGAATACGTCTCTCCGTAATAAAACATGATGTAATAACTTTCATCTTAGTTTGTTGTCTTGTACCGCTTTTGTTTGGCTTATGAGCACATTATTTGGTGGGCTCTTTGCAACCCTTCATAGAAGGTGTGAAGCTCGCTTTCCACTATGATGCTGAGCTAAGACTAAACTTTGTTGTACGGGTTGGATACCCCTTGCTCTCCCATTAATATATTGTGATCACAAAAAATTAACACTTGTAAAGTTGTATTATGATATAAGCTAAAGTATCACAATAAGATTATGAAATTTTACTTGTTCTTTTGTAATAGTTGATTTAGTTAAGTAGTTTTGACGCAAGAAAATGTTTTGTCTAAGTAAATGATTACTCTCTTTAAACTTTATTTACTATTGATGAATCAAATTCTTTTAGAATTTGGATACAATAGTCTACTGTTAGAGTTTAATGTAGTGAAGCTTCAATTACAAAGATAACTATTTTACCTTCATTTCCTCAATCAAAGGAGAGAATCCACTAACAAGTGTCATGAAAGTCACGACTGTCATCCAAACTGCAATTAGCGATCCTCTGACCTGAAACATGCCATGTACAAGGATACCGTTACAGTTCAAATTTATAAATAACATGGAGTGGTGATAATATATTCTCTAGCATATCTTTTAACACAATAATTTTTCAGGTTGAAATTGACACTGGTTCCACTAAATTTTTAGGTTCTATACAAAAACTTGCAGAGCCTTAGAGAGTGTCTTTCTAGCACTTTTATTAAATTCTTGTCCCGTTAAGACATTAGAGGTAGGGTTGCGGATTCAAACCCACTACATCCCACTTGTTCATCTTTAAAGGGTGAATTCCAACCATTAAGCTACTTGACAAAAAAAAAGTATTGATGATTATTTATTTATATCATATAATTAATAGTTATTTCTCTTGTAAAGCATGCTTTGATTATCATTTCGTATGTTACCTGAATAGATTGATTACTTGAGCTGATGTGATAGAAGACAGAGCCAAGACTTATAGATATTGCAATGAAGACGACAAGACGTAGCCAGTAGTTGCTGATATCACGATACAATTGAAGGGAAGATCTTTTACAATTGAAGGGAAGATCTTTTTATAAGAACCATTCGCCAAGTCAGAAATGGAGCGTGGATCTTCCTATTCCTAGGTGCACCCAAATCCTAGTACGTACAATTTTGTGAAGCAAAACATTAAACTTGTAGTTTATGTGGATTCTACAGTCGCCACCTTGATATGTGGTTAAGGTAAATCAATACTTAAAAATCAAATTGAAACTCTAACGACTATCGACAACAGTTGAAAGTAGAAGTTCATGGTTCTCTGTTATATTCATTTCCCCTTGTATTTATCAAAACAACACTGAACAAGTCAGTGTCTTAGTCGTGAGGATGAGGAGATGAGAACTTCTATTTCTGGAAGAAGGTGTTAGTTGTCGTTGGAGTTTCGAATGGTTTTAAGGTAGTTGTTCACAATGAGCCATCTACAGTAGAATTGTGCTCATTATTGGCATTGAAACATACAGTATATTCTGTGTTTACCTAGGCTAAGTCAAATTTAGGAGTGTACTATGATACTTACAGGTTCACTTATATTTGTCACTTCAATCTGAACTTGACTTTTCATTTCAGATGCTTTATAAGAATTTACAAGGATACCAATTGCTTTTTCAGTAATAACTCCTTTTTCAAAGCCTTCTTCAGTGTTCTGAAAACAAAATAGATTAGTCCATTATGTTTCTGTTTTTCAATTGTTTTGTTCCTACCTTCTAAACTAAAGAATGTTATATCTACCTGACGAAAATAGAGAGGGAAAAAATTAAATCCATCCATCTCTAATTTCTGTCCAGAAATTACAGAAATTAGAGATGGATTTCGTTTTCAGTACTTAATTTTCTTTGCTGATTCTATTTTATAATACCTCTAATATACACTATTTAGACTCAGGGTTTGCATAAATACCTGTTCAAAATCTTTGTTTATGATCCGTAAGTAGTGATCAGAAGGATTATAGAGAGTTGGGGAAGGGAAACCATTTGAAGCAAAAAACTGCATTGAATCAAGTGTCACTATATATGTATTTTGTCAAATTGAAATTAATATGTGCTTCAAGGTTTTTAGTTTATAACCTGATTTGCTTCAGAAGCTGGACCAAAATAGACTGTCTCTCCAGAGGAAAGACGACAGAGGTCATCAAAAAGTTCAAAAGCTTCACTACTAGGCTGATGGATGGATGCAACAATTGTCCTCTGAATACCATCCCTTAGACTTAAACTTGCAATTCTACTCATAACATAGTAGGAAGCCGCACTATCAAGTCCACTAGTAGGTTCATCAAGGAAAAGAAGTCTTGGGCGTGTTAGCATCTCAATGCAAATGCTTAGTCTCCTCTTGTGCCCTCCACTTAGGCCCTTAGAACCATACCCTCCGACCCTTGTGTTAATAGCATCTTGCAGGCCCATTTCTCTGAGTGTGATATGTGCTTGTCTCTTCTTCTCTGCTATGGACATTGAGTTTGGAAATTGAAGTTGAGCTGAGTAGTATAAAGTTTCACCAGCTGTTAATGTTGACAACATAGCAACATCTTGTGTTACATAGCCCTGAATTTACACGGTGTTAAATTGGTCAGTAATCAATCAATCTATTAAAACAATTATTTTTCTCTACCAATAGATTGTTCCTTTTTTTTAGGACTGATGTAGTATTCATGAATTGTCTTACTGATGTTCCATAAGCCAGTGTTTGTGTTTTGCCATTGATTAAAATCTTCCACGATTGCTGTATATTTGATCTCAATCTTCCTGCAACATAAGTAGAATCATATTATAATAGTCCAATAACTAACTAGCTTTATATCATATAAAAGAAAGGATATGAATGAGAAGAATAATATGAGATTCATAGTCATTGGTCACACATGCATGTAAATAGCAATAGACATCTCTAGTACTGATCTAGTCACCTGCTAAAGCATCAAGGAGTGTTGATTTTCCACAGCCAAAAGCTTCCCTGGCTGGGCATAACCTGTAAGTCCCTGCAGTATTAGTTTTCTATTCTTTCCTTTTGTAACAATGGCTTCCAAATTCTCCCATGTCACAGTAATGCAACCTTTTTCTCCCTCATAACCCGACACGTCAACTCCACTAATCTGTGCACGTCTTGCATCAATTACAAATGCTTATATATGGATAAGTTTCTGATAAAAAACAACAAATTATTGGATTGTGAAGGAAACTTTTCAAGTTCTTCACGTTAGAACAGAATGGGTTCTTGTAGGTTGATTTGAGTAATTGGCATTACTATATATTAGGGTGCTTCCTTATAAATATGAAAACCTACATTCTTTTCTATTCTAAATTACAGATAAACCTCCTCAATTTCGTGAAATATACAGATATATTGAAGGGCGTGTGAATCATTTTTATCAATATGAAATAAGAGCGGGTAGTATATTTGTTTAAAAAATAAAAGGAATGTGTGCAAGTCAATTAAACGTATCTTATGGATGATGATTGTAATATTTTGAAAGAAAAAAAATTAGTATCCAAAATTGTGCTCCATATGTTATTGACATCGTGCAAGTGTAAAATAGTATCCCTAACATTCTTAGGAAAATATATAATAATTGGTTTGTTGGATGTGAATATTAATCACATAACGTCTAAATATGGACTTATTTACTAAATTTTGAAAGGAAAACAAACTAGTAGCTACAAATCGAATTGTATATAGTTATTGATATTTAAATCTCGTGTAAATATAAATTAGTATTTTTAAGATTTTTTAATGGAGTATACCATATTTGTTATGTTTGGTGAGAATATTAATCACGTAGTGTTTAAAGATAAATTTATTTACTATATTCCAAATCAAATGATTAAATCAGTTTGTGAGTTTGGCGAGAAGAAAAAGAAAATTTTGAAAGGTGGAAAGGAAAGAGAAAAATAGAAAAATATTCTCCTTTAAAGTATTTAGATAATGATAAATGAGAGTTTTTATTAATATATTTCATATTTTTAGAGTATTATAATAATACATATTAAAATTGAAGAAATTATAACTTTGCTATTATGTTATTATGTTGAATTTTGGTATTGGATCTATCTGGTGCTCGCCTTGTAGTTAAAGGTCGCTGACAAAGAAAAAATATAGAACTTTAGACTCTTTTTCACCCGTCATTAAAATTATATCTATTAGGACGCTGATTTCAGTTATTGTTCTTTATAGCTGAATAGTACAATAAATTAATGTCAACATAGTTTTTTTTTAACGGTGACTTAAAAAAAGAAATTTATATGGACCAATCGAAAAAGTTTATGATTCATGGCCAAGATAACAAGTAAACCGAGCAATGAACTGTCAATTTGTCAAATTATGTATCACCAAAATTTCTATGTTTATGTTTGTTTGTATTATTTTTTTATATTTTTGGAACAAATTATGTATGATCGATACATTTTGAATTTAATTTAATTAATGTATGACTTTTTTTATGTATTTGTAGTACGTTTGAATCAATTAATGTATGTGTTTTTTAATTTATGACCTAAAATGATCTAAAATATAAGTTGACATCAAAAAAATTGTCAAAGTTAGGACAATGTTGTTACCTAGAAAGCATTTAGGGGAATTTATGAAGATGCATCTCCGAAATATCCCCCATCATGTGCAATAAACATGCTTTCAATAGCTTAAAATTGCTTCAAAGGTTTTATGAAGGTGCATCTTTGGATTCACCGCAGAAACTTAACGGAGATGCATCTCCAGACCAGAGTTTGGCAAAAATGAGGTGTGTGGCTAAATTACGAGAACTGATGTGATTTTAGGTACGTCCAAAAGTGCATCTCCAAACACCAGTAAGAGTATTTTTGGGTTTTATGAGGTAAATGGGGGCATCTCATGGAGTGGGATGAGTATTACATTTTTTAAAACATTTTCAAGATTGCTAAATTAAAGGTTTTAAGTAGGGGTGAAAAAACAAGCATGTCCCGTTGGACATGTTTGTTTTGTCCATATTTTAGTGCAGAGCATGACAAGGGTTAAGGTCATCGTCGTCTAATGTGTTCGACCGGCCCCATTGTGTTAAAGAAAAAAATAGGAGTATTACTTGATTAGAAATTCACCATTCATTGTATATAAATTTTAGTTGATTTGTGTAAGTTAATAACTATCTTAAGTATATTCAAGAAAACCATAAAATCTTACTGCTAGATGTTGAATGTAATTCAACATTCAAGATTAGTTTCATTTGCATTTGCATTTACATTTACATTTTAATTTGAATTTGAGTTTTCATTTAGTTTGGATTCAAATTTGGATCGTTATATATAAACTCGAATTAAGTTGAATTTGTAATAGAATTTTAACAGATTCTTCTTAATAGAGAAAGTTAGTTAGAAAATTTATTCTCTCTCTCTCTCTCTCTCTGTGTGTGTGTGTGTGTATGTGCGTGTGTGTGTGTGTGCAACTTCTCATAATTTTTTCCTCTTGTACATTGTTAATTGAGGTTCATTGTTGAACTCCTTGGTATCCAGAGCTCTAGTTCAATTCACAAGGAAACATGAGTGTAGTACGGTGCTATAGTGGTGACACATTAGCGAAAAGTTCAAGTTGCAGTCCCTACACAAGCAATATGAGAATCTCATCATGAAGAATAATAAGAAGGTTTCTGATTATATCTCCAGAGTGATTGTGGTCACCAATGAGATGAAGCCTTGTGGAGAAATGTTCTCTGAACATGTAATCATTGAAAAGGTACTGAGATCACTTACTCCTCAGTTTGATCACATAGTTGTAGCCATAGAACATTCTAAAGATACTAGCACCATGAGAATTGAAGAGCTTTAGAGTAGTTTAGAGGCACAAGAGTTGCATCTGACTGGAAAAAAACTCTAAAAAGGTGATAGAATAGGCTCTGAAAGCTCAGACTCTGAAAGCTTCTTCTAGAAAGAAGAATTAGAATCAAGCATAGATAGAGAACAAGAAAAAGTATGGTGATGGTGTTCAGAAGTCAAAACTCTCCAATTCAAATGATAAATATCAGAATGTTCATAAGGGAAATAAGAAGTTTGACAAGAGGAAGGTTCAGTGCTATATTTGCACTAAGTTTGACCATTTTGTTGTTGATTGTTGGTCAAACAAGGTTCAAAAGGGTGAAGAAGACACCATATCCAAAGGAGAGTCTGATGGTGAACATGTGTTAATGATAGCATCTGAGAATGTAGGTGGATCAATGGTAGACTGGTGGTACATGGACACTGGCTACTCAAATCACGTAACTAGAAACAAGTAATGGCTAGTTAATTTTGATTCTGGTAAAAGAACCAAGATCATATGTGTTGATGATGAGTATTTGGATGCTAAAGTAACGGGAAATGTCAGAGTTAAGTTGAACAATGGAAAAATTGTACTGATCAAGAATGTGTGGTATGTTCCTAGGATGAATAGTAATCTGATGAGTGTATGTCAGTTGATTGAAAAAGGTTTTATAGTTACCATAGCACAATCTCATGAATTTGTATGATTGTAATTAAAAGTTGATTATGCAATCTGAATTGGGAAGAAATAGAACATTCAAAGTGAATGTTGCAGCAACAAACACTCAATGCCTTAGTGCAAGAAATGTTGAAGGGGAAAGTGAGTTATGGCACAAGAGATTGGGGCATCTAAACTACAAAAGCTTAGGGGCATATGAGTTCAAAGAATCTAGTGTTAGAACACAGATTGGTTCTTAATAATATCTCTTTGTTTTGATGATAACTATTAGGAAATTTTGTATTTAAGAATTATATACTCTAAAATTTGCTTGAGAGTTTTACTGCAGATTGTAATGAAATTAACACTCCATAAGCAAATTTGAATTGTATACAAGAAGTTATCTAGACTCTGAAGCGCCAGATGCACTCATTAGAAGACTCTGATTGCTGCTAACAGAAGATTCTGAGCGAAGCCTCCAAAAGGATTTGAAGCAAGAAGCTTCAGAAGATTCTGAAGCAGAAGCCCAGAAGAATCTGAAGCAAGCAGATGCATCTGAAGCAAAGAAGAATATTGTATGAAGAGTTTCTCAAAGCATAGTCTCTACAGAAGTTTCTGAAAGTACTAAAGCTGCCAGTACTGAAGTTCTGTGTCAAATATGCTCTGATGATCAACATGCTGAAAGCATACATGCTGCAGAAGACTCTGATACAACAAAGTTCTGAACATCATTAGAAGACTCTGACTCAATCAGATTCTGATGAACTTGCTGAAAACTGAAGAAGAATTATTCAAAGATTATATCCGTTGGAGTAAATCAAACGTCTCTTTCCTCATTTGTGCTAGACACAAGAACACAGACAAAAAGGATTTTTCTGTGCCTTCTACTTCTAGGAAAGGTCACTTGATGTAAAGACAAAAAGGCTCAGACCTTTTTGGGACACTCTTCTCAACGCTCAGCTCTCCTTGGATCAGCTGCCTATAAAAGGAAGACTCCACCAAATTCTTCAGTTAGACATTTTGCTGAAAAGAAATTATAACATTCAAACTCTCATACTTTCATATTCATTCTTAGAATTATTTTTACTTAATCTTAAGAGAAATATCACTGTTGTGATAAAAGCTTTTTTTAGAAGCATTCATACTCTTGTATTAGATTTACATTGATTGTAAAGGTTTTCCTTAAGAGGATTCAGTTGGAATCAGTAGCTCTTGAAAAGACTAAGAACAGTTGTTCTTAGGTGTTACTATTGTAATCTGTTTGATTAAATAGTGGATTAAGTCCTTGTTGAGAAAGGCAAATCACTCTAGGAAGGGTGGACTGGAGTAGTTGAGTTCAACGAACCGGGATAAAAATAATTGTGTTTTAATTCTAAGTTTTAATCTTTCATACTTATTCAACCCCCCTTCTAAGTATTATCTCACCTTCAGTTGGCATCAGAGCTCTGGTTCTGTGTGTGCTACCACTTAACAGTGACAGTAAAGATCCAGAGAGAAATACTTTGATATATATTTATTTGTTACAATGGATGATAATACAATATCCAACATTAACAATAAATATGAAGAAAGGGACAGGATCAGCACCAAACCCCCTATGTTTAATGGGGAGAAATTTGATTACTGGAAAGACAGAATTGAGAGTTTTTTCCTAGGATATGATGCTGATCTATGGGATCTAGTCATAGATGGATATGTCCATCCCACAGATGGGAATGGCAAGAAGATAGACAGAAAATCTATGACAGATGCTCAGAAGAAAGATTTTAGAAATCATCACAAAGCCAGAACTATATTATTGAATGCAATTTCCCATACTGAGTATGAAAAAATTACAAACAGGGAAACTGCTTTTGATATATTTGAATCCCTAAAAATGACTCATGAGGGAAACTCTCAAGTCAAGGAGACAAAAGCTCTGGCTCTGATCCAGAAGTATGAGGCCTTCAAGATGGAAGACTCTGAATCTGTTGAAGCCATGTTCTCCAGATTTCAGATCCTCACAGCTGGGCTAAAGGTTATGGACAAGGGATATTCTACATCAGATCATGTAAAGAAAATCATCAGAAGTCTACCTACCAAATGGAGACCAATGGTGACTGCCTTGAAGATGGCTAAAGATCTGAACAAGATCTCTTTAGAAGAACTCATCAGCTCACTGAGGAGCCATGAAATTGAGCTTGAGGAAGATGAACCTCAGATGAAAGAAAAAGGTAAATCTGTTGCCTTAAAATCTAACAAATCTGCTAAAGCTTTGCAGGTTATTGAAGAAAGCTCTGAAGAATCTTCTTCTGAAGAAGAAGATGAATTATCCATGCTGTCCAGAAGGATCAACAGACTCTGGAAGCACAAGGGAAAGAAGTTCAACAACTTCAGAAGATCTGATTATAGAAAGGAATCTTCTGGGCACAGAAGATCTGGCAAGAAAGAAGTTGTATGCTATGAGTGCAAAGAACCTGGGCATTACAAGAATGATTGCCCCAAACTTTAAAAAGAAAAACCCAAGAAGAAGTTTAACAAAAAGAAGAAGGTTCTGATGGCAACATGGGATGACTCAGATGAATCTGAATCATCTTCTGAATCAGAAGAAGAATGTGCTAATGTTGCACTGATGGCCAGCACAGAAGATCAAGAGGAAGGAACCTCAGGATATAAATCAGATTCTGAATCTGATGATGACGCTGAAGAGGTAATGGCTAAACTTACCAAAGAAGAACTTATAAAAGATTTAACAGAAGTTCTTAAAAGTTATAACAATATCAAACTCAAATACAAGAATCTGAAAAGCAATCTTGAATCTGAGATTGATCTTCTGAAGACAGAACTTGTTGAGCAAAAAGAAATTAATCTGAAAATCAAAAATGACTTTGAAATAACTCAACAAGAATCTGAGTCTGAGACTAAGTCATGTGAAAACATTTTAGAAAAATATGACTCTAGCTTTCAGAGATTTCTTACTAAGAGCATAGACAGAAGCAAGATGGCTTCTATGATCTATGGTGTTAGTGGGAACAACAGAAGAGGTATTGGATATGAATCTTCATCTGGAAGTAATCCAAAATCTGTTGACAAACTTTTCATCAAGAATACACCTCTGTATTCTCAATTTAAATTTGGTCACTTAAATGACATTAAACACACAAGCTCTGAGAAGAATACTTATATGTTTAAACCCAAGGCAAGTCAGAATAAACATTATGTTGAAAAACAGAAGTTTAGACAAACCTACAAACCAACTAACCCCAAAGGACCCAAGAAGATCTGGGTACCTAAAAACAAAATAATTCCTGTTGCAGATGTTCTTAGCAGCAAGGTTAGGACGCCAATCATGGTACCTGGACTCTGGATGCTCACGACACATGACAGGAGAAAAGTCTATGTTCCAAAGCCTGGAACTTAGATCTGGAGGTGATGTGAAGTTTGGAGGGAACCAGAAGGGCAAGATCATTGGATCTGGCACTATTGGAAATGGTAAACTTCCCTCTATTACTAATGTTTTACTTGTTGAAGGGTTAAAGCATAACTTATTGTCCATAAGTCAATTAAGTGACAATGGTTATGATATTACCTTTAATAAAAAATGTTGTAAAGCTAGTAGTCAAAAGGATGGCTCTATCCTATTTAGTGGTAAGAGGAAAAACAACATTTATAAAATAAATCTTTCAGAACTTAAAGTTCAAAATGTTAAATGCCTCTTGTCTGTTAATAAAGAGCAATGGGTCTGGCACAGAAGATTGGGCCATATTAATATGAGACGAATATCTCAGATTAATAAACTTAATCTTGTCAGAGGACTCCCTAATCTGAAGTTCACTTCAGATGCTTTTTGTGAAGCATGCCAGAAAGGGAAGTTTTCAAAAACATCTTTTAAATAAAAAAATGTTGTTTCTACTTCTAAACCACTAGAACTACTTCATATTGATCTGTTTGGACCAGTGAAAACTGCATCCATCAGAGACAAGAAGTATGGATTAGTCATTGTTGATGACTATAGTAGATGGACATGGGTAAAGTTCTTAAAACACAAGGATGAGTCACATTCTGTGTTCTTTGACTTCTGCAAGCAAGTCCAGAATGAAAAGGATTTCAAAATTATAAAAGTCAGAAGTGATCATGGTGGTGAATTTGAAAATAAATATTTTGAAAAATATTTTTCTGAAAATGGCATTGCTCATGATTTTTCCTGTCCTAGAACTCCACAACAGAATGGGGTTGTAGAGAGGAAAAATAGAACTCTGCAAGAAATGGCCAGAACCATGATCAATGAGACAAATCTGGCAAAACACTTTTGGGCAGAAGCAATCAACACAGCCTGTTACATTCAGAACGGAGTGTCTGTTAGACCTCTTCTGAAGAAGACTCCTTATGAACTGTGGAAGAACAAAAAGCCCAACATTTCATATTTTCATCCTTTTGGATGTATTTGCTATATGTTAAACACTAAGGAAAATCTGAACAAGTTTGATTCCAAAGCACAGAAGTGTTTTATGCTTGGATATTCTGAACGCTCTAAAGGCTACAGAGTATACAACACTGAGACACAGATTGTGGAAGAATCCATTCATGTCAGATTTGATGATAAGCTTGGCTCTGAAAAACCAAAGCAGTTTGATAACTCTGCAGATAGGGAAGTAGTCTTCATTGACTCTGAAGTTCCAGAAGCAGACAAACTTCAAGTGAAGGAACCAGAAGCAACTCCAGATGCTACTCCTTTAACTTCTCAGATGAATAATCTAAACATTTCTGAAGAGTAAACTATTAGAGGATCATCATCCAGAATTAAAGCTTCTCATCCAGAGGATGTCATTATTGGAAAGAAGGATGATCCCATCAGAACAAGATCCTTTCTAAGATCATCTGAAGCATCACTATTTGGACTAGTGTCAGAAATTGAACCATCTTCTGTAGATGAAGCTCTGCAAGACAATGATTGGATTATTTCCATGCAAGAAGAGCTAAATCAATTTAGCAAAAATGATGTATGAGATCTAGTTCAAAGACCTCAAGGATTCAATATAATTGGTACAAAATGGGTCTTCAGAAATAAGCTAAATGAGAAAGGAGAAGTTGAAAGGAATAAGGCAAGGCTGGTTGCTCAAGGGTACAGTCAGCAAGAAGGTATTGATTACACTGAGACATATGCTCCAGTGGCAAGGTTAGAATCTATACGTCTTCTTATTTCATTTGCTGCACAAAATAACATCACTCTGTATCAGATGGATGTTAAAAGTGCCTTTCTTAATGGTATTATAGAAGAAGAAGTTTATGTCCACCAACCTCCTGGTTTTGAAAATGAAAAATTTCCAGATCATGTTTTCAAATTAAAGAAATCTCTATATGGTTTAAAACAAGCTCCCAGAGCTTGGTATGAGAGATTGAGCAATTTTCTTCTGGAGAAGAATTTCATCAGAGGCAAAGTGGATACAACACTCTTTTGTAAATCAATTAAGAAAGATCTTCTAATTTGCCAAATTTATGTAGATGATATTATTTTTGGATCAACAAATATTATGCTTGGAAAGGAGTTTGCTACATGTATGCAGGCAGAATTTGAAATGAGCATGATGGGAGAACTCAGATTCTTTCTAGGAATCCAAGTTAATCAAACTCCAGAGTGTACCTACATACATCAGACAAAATATGTTAAAGAACTTCTGAAGAAATTTAACATGTCTGATAGCAAGCTGGCAAAGACTCCAATGCATCCTACTAGCTCACTTGGCAAGGAAGAGGTAAGTAAGAAAGTAGACCAGAAGCTCTACAGAGGTATGATTGGCTCTTTTATTTATCTTACTGCTTCTAGACCTGACATATTGTTCAGTGTTTGCCTGTGTGCTAGATTCCAATCAGATCCTAGAGAATCACACTTGACAGTTGTCAAGAGGATTCTAAGGTATCTGAAAGGTACTTCTAATGTGGGTTTGTGTTACAGAAAATCTGATGATTTCAAATTAGTTGGATTCTGTGATGCTGACTACGCTGGAGACAGAGTGGAAAGAAAAAGTACTTCTGGAAGTTGTCAATTTCTAGGAAGAAATCTAATCTCCTGGTACAGCAAGAAGCAACCCACAATTGCACTTTCAACCACAGAGGCTAAATACATTGCTGCTGCTGGATGTAGCACGCAGATGCTTTGGATGAAGAGTCAACTAGAAGATTATCAAATTTTTGAAAGTAACATTTCTATCTTTTGTGATAATACTTCTGCTATATGTTTGTCCAAGAATCCCATTTTACATTCTAAGGCAAAACATATAGAAATTAAGCATCATTTCATCAGAGACTATGTTCAGAAGGGAATCATAAATTTAGCCTTTGTTGATACAGATCATCAATGGGCAGATATTTTTACAAAACCCCTTGTTGAAGATAGATTCAAATTTATTCTGAAAAATATTGGTATGGATTTTTGTCCAGAATGATATTTGTCAGAAGCAAATTTTTACAGATGCAAAAATGCCTAATGCTCTGAAGTATTTCTTCTGATTGCTTATTTGTTATGTTTAATTTTTTTTTTGTGAAACTCTGAACTAACAATCCTTAGAAGATCTGAACGTTGGTTAACGCTTCATTTCTCAAAAGAATTCAGAACACATGCAAGCAAACACATGTCACACCAAATCTGAAGAGGTGGCGTGTACATAACTGAAGAGACGTTTGAGGTGAAGTTTGAATAGTGAAAATCTTGTTTTTCCCCCCAAATTGTCAGAAGCAATTAATGTTTTGAAATGATTATTATTCTTTTCATTTAATGCTTGTTAAAACGTGCAAAATTCTGACTGATGGTATGCCTAAGTGTTTTAGTATAAATACATGTCTTATTTTCACTTTCACACTTTTCACACTCTCAGAAAATTACTTGCGTTTTCATCTCCTCTTTTCTCTGCATAAAAACCCTATACCTAAGCGTTTGACAAAGCATTTTTCAATGGCAACTTCATCATCAACAGCTGCTCAATTCCAATCTTCTATGGATGCAGTAACTTCATCAAACATGGGTGTTGCTCCCTATTCTCCTCCCAAAAGAACTCTTCTAACCCCTGTTGATAAGTTGGAAGTTCTATGTGAATCCATGGTAGAGTTTGACTCTCTTGCAGAAAATGGGTTTGAGTTTCGTTCCATCATTGGAGCTCAAGGATGGGTTAAGTATTTTGATAGGCTCTTTGGACCAGTTTACCCTCTACTTGTGAAAGAATTTTGGATCCATGCATCAGTTTACCCCAAGTTCATCTTATCTTCTGTACTGGGAAAAGAGATCATTATCACATAAGATCTGATAAGAAAGTTAATAGGATATGAAGAAACAAATGGTGTTTCTCACTTGCCAGCTGGGCGTGTGGACATGGATGAGGTATATGAAGAAGTGATGACTGCTGGTCAAGCTTATAATAAATTCAAGGATCTGAAGCCTGATTACAAGATCTGGGCCAAGATCTTCATGGGATGCATCCACCACAAGAAGTCAACTAATTCTCCAGACTATGTCAATAATGAACAACTCTATTTTATGTATTGCCTTAGTCAGAGCACCTAGGTAGATCTTCCATACATTCTTTTTATGCATCTGTGGAACCATATCAATGCATCTAGAGAGTATGTGAAAGAGAAAGGACAGAAGATCAGAACTTGGATCCCCTTTGGAAGGTTGATCTCAGATCTTCTTACTGAGAATGGTTTGGTCACCGCTCTGTACGCTGCTGGAGTTACAGAGGAATTAGAATTTATAATGGGAAAGCCTTTGAATGCTAAAAGTCTTCAGAGACTCAAAATTGTTGATGAACTCACAACAGCTCCCAAGAAGCTGAATGTGTCTGAATTGAATAAGAGGGTTCCTGTAGATGACTTTCCTTTATTCTTTGCTGAAGAGCCCAGACATATAGTTGTTATGTATATTGATGAATGCAAGAAGGAAGGAAAAAAGGAAGGAAAACCTGTTCCTGCTAATGTGATTCAGCTAGCTAGACAACCACTACCAGATGCAGAAGAAGACGAAGAAGAAGCACAACTACAGAGGAAAAGGACTCAGCCAGTAGTAGACTCTGCACCTGCTCAGAAGAAGGTCAAGATTGCTGAGAAGCCAAAGAAGCTCTTGAAGAGAAAAGAATCTGAAGACGCTGCTTCTGTACCAGCCAAGAGGATCAAAATAAAAGGTACTAAATCTTCTGTATCTTCTGCAAATATTGTTATAAATGATTCTAATATTAAGTCTGTACCAAAACCACCTTCAACATAAACCACTTCTATTACTGCTCCTAGCTCTAAATCACCACAAAAACAAACACCTGTTACAACTCAAACAACAACACAAACAATTCCAACACCAACAGTTTCTGTTCCAAAACCATCTCAACCAAAAATCCATATCAAACAGTTTGTTCCACAAACACAATCCTCTCAGAAACAACCATCAGAACAACAACCACAACAATCTGTACAACAAAAATCCTCTGAACAACCAGAAAAACAACAAGAATCTCAACCAGAAAAAGCCTCTGAAAATCCACCATCAAAATCATCTGAACCCATTGCACCTGTTACTTCTGAACCTACAAAAGTAACTTCTGCTCCAGTTTCATCAGAACCAATAACTATTCCTTCTGATTCACCCATCTCAGAACAACCATCCAAACCATCTGAAATTCCTTCAGAACAAACCAACACTTCTGAACCTCACATCCCTGAGACAGAAGTTCTTGATGTCACACCCTTAAAAACGGTGTTTCAAGTATCTTCTACCTCCTGTACACCAACCACATCTTCTAACTCCTCAGAATCAGAACTCCACCCAGATTTTCTTATCTCTCCATCTGAAAAATACTCTGAGGTAAACCAACCTGAACCTACCATACCTTCAAAAGCTCCCATTCCAGATCCTATTCCCACACCTACACCATCATCTGATATTTTAATCCCCAATTCAAACCCAAGATCTTCTATATCTTGTGCCCAAGTGTCCTCTCTGTTTCATAATTTGGCCTATGGTTTCAAACTAAAAGACTTTTATGACAGAGTTGAACCATCTGACCCCATCAACCCTCTGAAACCAAAACTCACCATGACCCTTCCATCTGTGATTCTTGATTACATAAAATCTATGTCAGATGTAGGATCTTTAGCAACCATTTCATGTTCTGCAAAATCTGATAAAGTTGTTGCTTCAGCTGTGCCAATTGCATCTGATAACACTGCTACATCTGATGAACCACCCAAATCTGCCTTCAAAACCTACTCAGATACACCTTTGGATGTTGTTACCACTCACACCAGAACAAAACCTCATATGTTAAATGCTTTAAACAGATCCCAACCTCAAAAACCTGAGATACCCTTCATTCCATACTATCCTCCTCCTCTGATCTCAATTCAAAAATCTCTTTTTCCACCAACTCCCCAACCTAAACCTGTAACTCTGGAAACTTTGTTACGTCCAAAGCCCAGACTTAATGTTGATCATTTATTTCAAACATTTTTGCAAGAAATACAGATGTATTTAGGTACTGTTAAGAAGAAATGCTCAGCAACAATGGATGCCAAAGAATCTGACATCATCTGGAATGGATTCATCAATAGATTCAACTCTGTAGCTTCAAATCTGAAGAACGTCTGTTCTGATGATGCAAAGCTCAGATTTGCTGAGGCGGCAAGGACTCTATTCTGGACTGTCAACAAATCTGAACCTCTGCTTCTTTTAGATGCTCCTCCACCATCAACAGAATCTACTGAAAATGCATCTGAAGAGAATCAATTGGCTATGACTCTGGTAGACCCCTCTTCTACTTCCAATGCTCCAGACTCTACAGAACCAATGGAAATTGACTCTGTTCAGGCTACAGAACCTAATCATACTTCTTCATCTGAGATAAAGAAAGAACATCCAGATTTTGAAGATAAGATTGCTGCTCTGGAAGCTGGACAGTCAGAGATCAAATCCTGGATGGCTAAGCAGGATAAGAAGTCTGAGGATATGACAAAATGGATGTCAAAGCAAGATGAAAAGAATGAAACTATGGCTAAGTGGATGTCCAAGCAAGAGCAATCATCCTCTGAGATTACAGATCTATTGAAGATGCTTTTGTCCAAACACTCTTAGATTTTTTTTCATTCTAATGTTTTTGCATGTGATGTGATCAGTTCACATTCCTCCTCAGGAGAAATTAAACTCACAAGTTGGCTCCAACATCATTGGATACTTAATAAATCCTAGATAAACTAATGGAACTAAGTGAATAGACCCATAGGACCTTCCTCAGGAAAGTACTAGGAGGCTTCCACTTAGGAATTGTATCCCATGTGGCTCAACAACATGTGATCAGTTTATATTCCTCCTCAGGAGAAATTAAACTCACAAGTTGGCTCCAACATCATTGGATACTTGAGAAAGAGGTGAGAAGAAAGGATGAAAGTCATTCATAGTGCCTTCCTCAGGAAAGTACCATGAACTTCCCTCAAACTTCAGGATCTCAAACCTCACAGACAGGGAATAATCCCCAAGCTCTGGGTCTCTGAGTCTTGATCTACAATCTTCTCTTCATCATGCTCTCCAACAAGCTCTTCAAAACAAACTAAGCCCCACAACAAATTCCCCAAAATAAACCCCAGAGATGAACAGATAACCACAGAACAGACAAAACCATCAGCCAACTTCAGAAAATACCTAAAAATACTAAAACAAGGGGGGGAAATCTAACACTTATTCACAAGGGTCTACAACACCTATCCATAACATCCACATATGCCCTTACCCAAGAATCAAGACAAAACTCTCTAAAGAAAATGAATTTCCTTACCTATGCATAACATAAACCCTAATTAGGATACCCTAATGCTAACCTAATTAAACTAACCAAATTTTAATCTAAAAATCAAGAATTAAATCCTATGGGGAACTATGATTCAATATCTAATCACACCAAAAAGAATGAATTAAAAATCCTAAGGGAAAGTCTTAAAAGAAATTCTTCAAAATTGGATATCAAACTAAACATATTAAAAAGCTATTAAAATGAAAAATATACTAAAAATATGAAAAGAAAATAAAATGGAAATTTTATTTATTTATATTTTTCTAGACAAATTCATTAACCTATAGAAAAAACAAGAATTAAAAAATACTTAATTTTGGATTTTTTATGAATTTATTGAAAATGCAAGAAAACATTAAAAGAAATAAAAATAAAGGAAATTGAATTAAAGGGGAGGGGGTGAGAACAGCAGGGCACGCTTAGTTCATTTTGGGGATTGGGCTATGATGTGGGGTGCAGATAGCGCTTGGGGATAAAGCCCATTATCAATCAGAAATAAAAGAAAACAAAAATCGCGTGAGGGGGTGAGGATAGTAAGGATATCATGCGTTATTTCCTAATGGGCCTAACGAGGGGTGTGTGGAAAGCAATTCATTGCTGAGCCCATGGTCTTCCACTTATCTAAACGGCAGCATTTGGCTTCTTTTAAAATTCCCTCCGTTTTTTGTTTAAACAAGGACCGCACGATTGAATGATTAAGTCAAATTTTAGGGACGATCTGACGGTTGTGGTTCATCGTCCCCACACGATTTCTAGGGTTTTCAGTTTTCTCCTCCCATGCACGAAACTTCCATCATCTCTTGCTCTCTCATCTCTTGATGATTTTCGAAAATTCCAAAACCAAAATCACACTACTAAATCCCAGGAATCCAACCATGCTCATATTTCCCCTTGAATCCTCTTAAAACGCGCAAACAGAATGCTCGAAACCTTGGTGCCACCATGATTGCACTGAGATCAACCTTATCAAAAACTCTCAATTAATGACCCAATCTTGTTCTTCATATTATCCTAACCATTCTAATCTAATCTATGCTAACTAAAACTCACTACAAAGCTTGTTCTTGGAAATTAAAGAATCTTGCACCTGTTATAAAACCTCACACAGAGCTCTCAAACTCATGGGAAAAGATCAACTCACCTAGCACATTAATTCTATACCTAGAAACTGAACTGAAAGTGCATAATTAAGGAAATCCATGGAGGAAAACCAACCTGTCAAAGAGAGATGGTGAGTGCTCGTGGAAATGGTTTCAGGGCTTGTCCTGGCCTCAAGATGATCCTTTGATGATGAACAGCCTTATGTTTGCACTGGTTTTGAAGGAGAGGTCTTGGGATGGAAGAAATCTCAAGTTGCTTGATCTTGAAGGAAGCTCTTCAATGGCAATTTCTCTCTCTCTTTCTCCTCTGAATTCTCCAACTCTCACCAACCTCTTACTCATCCTGATTCACTCTTTATATAATAATCCATGGAAACTTCTAGATTCATCTAGAAAGTGCTAGAAAAGCTTGGATTTTCATGTGATGGTAAATTGAAAATCTCATATATCATGCCTTAAACCTTGTATGTTTTGTGTCAAATTCTCCTTATGTGAGATATTGAGAAGGAATGAGCAATTACAAGCCTTTTTCTTGCCTTGTGTTAAGATTTCCAAAGGTACCTTATAATGCAAGTAACAATATTACAAAGCATGTCCCATTTTTGAACCTCAAATGAAAAATGTGTTAAAACCATTGTTCTCAAAATGATGTTTCCAATCAAAATGATATATTGGATGACCTATTTTGGATTCATAGATCTTCCAAACCAATTTCCAATTTCAACTTTTTAAACTTATAAGCCATTTTTAGTTCAAATTTACCAAACTTTGTCATTCCATGATATGAGCTTTTCCAACAATTCATGACCTTCTTTCTAGGCTTAAAATGCCATTTTGAACAACTTTCATGTTTTGAGGTTTTCCATTTGAGGCTTGGAAATGAGAGATATGGCCTTTGCTTAAAATGACCTATAACTGCCAAATGACCAAAATACCCCTGTCTTGTCCAAACCATAAGTTGAGTTCCACAAATCCTATCAAGGACTTATACCACTCAAATTAAAGCTAAGGAGATGCTCTTCAACATTCATGTTGACCAAGAGATCATAGGAATCATCCTACTAGGGCAAAAGTTGTCTGCAAGTTGGGTGACTTTCAAGGACCCAGATTCACACACCTCAGCTGACCTGTAATTTGTCAAAACCATAACTTGAGCTCTGCAACTCCTATCAAGGACTTCCACCACTCAAATTAAATCTAAGAACAATCTCTACAACATTCATGTTGTGGGTAAGATGAGATATCAATCACATCTTGAGCTAAAACTGCCTGGAAGATAGGGATCAAATTAGGGTTTTTTCACTGACAATCCTTGGAAACCCTGACTTGAAACTTCTCAAACTCCTCAATCATGATGAGTTGGTCTAGGAATCATCTTTATAACATCTCTATGCATCATTCCATGATCTCATGGCCCTTGGATTAGGTCTCAACCTTCTCCAAATTTTCAGTTATCCTAGGGTTGACCCAGTCAAAACCCTAATTCTACCATTCATGGGTGAATCTTCTAAATTCTTGCATAATGACCTCTCTGGGCTTCATGATGGCTTTCAAGACATCTCATAGGCTTTCTCAAAACATCAAGTTCATTCTCAAAGTCTCAGAATCATCTGAGGAGCACCCACAACTCTCAAGCTATGAAGCACACAACCCTGGTTTCAACCAATTCCTCTGAGGATCTCTTGAACTGTCTGATGAAGGTATCAACTTTCAAACACTCAGTGAATAAATAATTGTTGGTCAAATTTTGGGGTGCAACAGCGCTAGCCTGGGCCGCCAAACGTTTGAGGCAATACATGCTGAATCATACAACCATGCTAATTTTAAAGATGGATCCAATCAAATATGTGTTTGAGAAGCAAGCACTCTCCGGAAGAATTGTCCGATGGAAGATGGTGTTAACAGAATATGATATCCAATATGTCTCGCAAAAGGCTATTAAAGGTAGCGTTCTGTCAGAGTACCTTGCTGAGCAGCCGGTTGAGGACTACCAATCGATGAGGTTTGATTTTCCTGACGAGGATATCATGTACCTGAAAATGAAGGATTGTGAAGAACCGTTGCCGGACAAAGGACCAGAGTTGGGTTCCAAATGGCAGTTGATATTTGACGGAGCAGTTAATTCCTATGGTAGCGGAATAGGTGCAATTATCACTACTCCTCATGGGTCGCACATCCCATTTACTGCCCGATTGACTTTTCCCGTTACCAATAACGAGGCGGAATATGAGGCTTGCATCATGGGTCTGGAAGAAGCCATTGATTTGAGAATCAAGAACCTAGATGTATACGGAGACTCAGCTCTAGTGGTGAATCAGATTAAAGGAGAATGGGAGACACGTCAGCCCAATTTGATACCCTATATGAATTATGCAAGGAGATTGTTGCCTTTCTTTGACAAGGTGGAATTGCATCACGTGCCACGAGCAGAAAATCAAATGGTTGACGCCCTTGCGACATTGTCTTCAATGTATAAAGTTAACTTCTGGAACGAGGCTCCCCAGATTGTTATCTCTCGGCTTGGTAGGCCTGCCTTCATATTTGCCATTGACGAAGCTTCCGATGGTAAGCCCTGGTATTTTGACATCCAGAATTTCCTGAAGAACAAGGAGTATCCGGCTGGGGCATCCAGTCGAGATCAGAAGACTCTCAGGAGATTGGCTGGCAATTTCTATCTGAATCTGGACGATGTCCTGTATAAAAGAAACCACGACTTGGTGTTGCTACGTTGTGTATATGAGAAAGAGGCGAAATTGCTCATGGAAGAGATACATGAGGGTACATTTGGTACACATGCTGGTGGACATCCTATGACAAGAAAGTTGTTGCGGGCAGGTTATTATTGGCTAACCATGGAAACAGATTGTTTCAAGTTTGCAAAGAGGTGTCATAAATGCCAGATTTATGCAGACAAAATCCATGTGCCTCCGAGCCCTCTGAATGTGATGTCATCACCGTGGCCTTTCTCGATGTGGGGGATTGATATGATTGGCAAGATTGAGCCTACGACATCAAACGGACACCGGTTCATTTTGGTGGCAATCGATTACTTCACCAAATGGGTGGAAGCAGCATCATATGCCAATGTGACCAAACAAGTGGTAGCCAGATTTATCAAACGAGATATTATCTGCAGATATGGAATCCCTGAGCGGATTATCACCGACAACGGTTCAAATTTGAATAATAAAATGATGAAAGAGCTGTGTCAGAATTTTAAGATTGAGCATCACAACTCTTCTCCTTACCGGCCCAAGATGAATGGCGCTGTCGAAGCGGCCAATAAGAACATAAAGAAGATTGTTCAGAAGATGGTTGTGACGTATAAGGACTGGCACGAGATGTTACCTTTCACTTTGCACGGTTATCGTACGATGATACGCACATCAACCGGGGCAACCCCTTTCTCATTGGTATACGGGATGGAGGCGGTGTTACCGTTGGAGGTCGAGATTCCTTCCCTGAGGGTTCTACGTGATGTCCAACTCGACGAGGCAAAATGGATTAAAGATAGACTGAATCAGCTCAGCTTAATGGATGAGAAGAGACTGGCTTCTCTAGCATACGGTCGGTTGTATCAGAGTCGGATGAAGAAAGCTTACGACAAGAAGGTGTGCCCTCGAAGCTTTCAGACGGGCGATCTTGTTTTGAAAAAGATTCTCCCACCACAATCAGATCACAGGGGCAAGTGGACTCCCAATTACGAAGGTCCCTACGTTGTCAGAAAAGTCTTCTCTGGAGGAGCCTTGTTACTATCCACCATGGATGGTGAGGACTTTACGTCTCCTGTGAATTCGGACGCAGTTAAAAAATACTTTGCTTGAAAGTGACCCGCTGGACAGTAAAAAGAGAGTCCAGGCAAAAATGGGGCATCCCGGCGAACCATAAAAAATGAATAAAAGGTTCGGGCAAAAGTTAGGGATAAAATTGAAAAGATGTACACCCGCGAAGTCGAAAACCTGAAAAAGGCGACTTCGGCAAAAAAGGGTATCCCGGTGAATTGAAAACCCGCAAAGGGCGGTTCACGCAAAAGTTAGGGATTGAAAAAGCAAATGACTGCGGTCCGGATTTGATACGGCATTGCTTAGTGATTTGGGAGTACCTGGGGGCCGTCTATCCAAAAACAGTCTCTTCCGAAGATCGAGTACCGGGAAAGCGCAGAGTCAGACGAGTCATAGGAGGATCAGCTCATGGTGTTTGTCTGTGCCACGTTGCCGACATGTATACAAATATTGTTTTGTATTTTCTTTATGCTTCTTGTGCATATATTTATGTGTGTTTGTGCGTAACTTCCTCTTTTCAGGAGTTGCATCCAGTGTACAAAACTTTGCCTATTCAGAGGCCCGTTATCAATAAAACATGTTATTCAGTACTTGATGCTTGTTCTTTACTATTTTGTTTGTGAAAGACGATGTTTTTGATAAACTTGCACTTACATAATCTTGCTGGCCCTTGCCAATAATTGCTAAAACTTCGAATTGACTGAAGTAATGTCACAGATGCTAACCCGGATAGATTCTGTTGTATAGGCCTGTTTTGTCTCGTTTGTGTTTTGCAGGGTTCTTACCTTTGGAGCAAACGGTCAGGAATTGTATTCCCCAGCCAAGGTCGCTTGACGCAAGACCTGACTCCAGTTGATGTCATTCCTCATCTAGTCGCAGCTTATCCCCAGAGAGTTGAAATGACATTTATCCCTTCCCGAAGGAGGGAATTATTTTCCCCAGGAGAGTGTCCTCATGGAAAGCCGTCCATAGGATTAACCCCAACAAGTCAAAATCAATGTCCCTTGCAGAGGTTGCGCTCCTCAGCGAATCGAAGATGTGCACGTTCAATCTCCAGCATGGGAGATTCCCGCAATAGTTAACCAAGTTGTTGGTTCGAAAGGTTTATATCCGCGAAGGATGGTTTTCTTACTCCCCACAGGTCGTCTTGCCTCCGTCGGGATGATTGTCCCCAGCGGAGTGGTAACTCTGAATGTGTAAACTGTGCCCAGACAGTGTGCTTTGCCCAGAAGTGTCGCTTCTTCCCCAGCTAAGTTTGTTCACCAGCAGGGTGTTTGTTCTTTCCTCCCAGTGGAAATTTATGTTTAATCTCTCCCCGGCAAAGTTGACTGTGTTTCCGGCATTTATTTTACCGGAATACCTTATGATACTTGTTCTCCCCAGCGGAGTTGGCTTTATCCTCAGCATTCATGTTGTTGAGACATCATTATCAGAGTGGCCCCGTCAGCTTGAGCCTGCATCTGCATTTGCATATATCGTCATATTTGCATCTACTCAAACGCGTAGCATTTCCGTGTCGTACGGAGCATTACGCCATTTTCAAACATACGCATTTTGAAACATAAATCAGGTTGGTTAACCTTTTGCTTTCAGGTGTGTTTTCTCAGCAGGAGTATGGAGTTCTAGCTCAGATCTATTACCAGGTATTCGAGGTCTTGCCGTGAGATGTGTGATGATACGGTTCATCTTACTATTTTCCCCACAGAGTTGCTTGTTGAAGTTTCTCTTATCCGGCCAGCGGATTATTTTCTTCAAATTTGCTGTTACGTCAGCGTCAAAGGGTTTCATGAATCAAAATTTCAGAAGCTGCCGCCGGTTATCGAAACAGGCGTCCGGCAGTTTGGTTTCCAAATATCCCCTGTAGAGTCCTCCTCAAAGTCGCTGTCACGTCAGCGCTAAACGGTTTATGGGTTGGGACCAATGGAGTTAGATACTGCAGAGATAAGCAGAGAAACTGTATTCAGAGTATCTTCTTGTATGGATAAACAGATGTATTTTCCTACTGGTTGACAGAAGTATTTCCCCGGAAGTCGCCAAAATTTTATTGCCTATGTTGATAGGAGTTCCTCGTGTTGACGAGATATGAGTCCTGACGTGGACAATTTATTCCTGTATTGACGGGATTTCTCCGTGTTGACGGAATGTGGAGTCCTGATGAGGACAAGTTTTATTCCTATGATGATAAGATTTCCCCGTGTTGACGGAATGTGAGGTCCTGACGTAGACAAATTGATTACTCTTCGTGTTGACGAAATGGTGTCTTGACGTGGACCATTTATCCCCAGCAGATATCTTTCTTCGTATTGGCGAAATGTGCGTCCTGACGTGGACAAGTTTATAGTTCCTCGTGTTGACGAGATGCGCGAGTCCTGACGCGGACAAATTTATCTTTCTTCGTGTTGACGAAACGGTGTCCTGACATGGACAATTTACTCCTATGTTGATAGGATTTCCTCATGTTGACGAGATGTGAGTCCTGACGTGGACAAATCAAGTTACCTTCCCTCGTGTTGACGAGATGCGAGTCCTGACGTGGACAAGTTTACCGTTCTTCGTGTTGACGAGATGGAATCCTGACGTGGACACATTTATTTCTCTTCATGGTGACGAGTTTATTTCCTCGTGTTGACAAGATGTGAGTCCTGACGTGGACAATTTATTCCTATGTTGATAGGAGTTCCTCGTGTTGACGAGACGCAAATAAGGTTTTATTGCCTATGTTGATAGGATCTCCTCGTGTTAACGAGATGCGGACAACTCATCCCCAGCGAAGTCGTCGGGATTTCTCCGTGTTGACAGAATGTGGAGTCCTGATGATGACAAGTTTTATTCCTATGATGATAGGATTTCTCCGTGTTGACGGAATGTGGAGTCCTGATGAGGACAAGTTTTATTCCTATGACGATAGGATTTCTTCGGGTTGACGAAATTTGATTCCTAACATGGACAAGTTTACGATAGGATTTCTTCGTGTTGATGAAGTGCGCGTCCTAACGTGGACAAAGTTTTGCTCTTGTTGAGGGGATTTCTTCGTGTTGACGAAACAAGCGTCCTAACATGGACAAAGTTCTATTCCTGTGTTGTTGAGATTTCTTCGGGTTGACGAAATGTGAGTCCTGACATGGGCAGATTTGTATTTATTCGTGATTTGACGAAATTTGGGTCCAGATGTGGACAAGGTTACTCCTGTGGTGACATAATTTCTATTCGTGTTGACGAATTTGTTTCTCTTCTTGTGTTGACAAGGTTAGTCCAGTTGGGGACGGAGGTGTTTTTGCAAAAATTGTTCAGTACCTGTGGCGTTACATAGGCGGTTGAAGTTGAAATCAGAATTATTATCAGACGTTGGATCAGTTGTTGTCGTAACAACCGGATTCAGATAGGGGATGTTGCTCCCCAAGCAGTGCAGTTTATTTCTGCGGTTGGCAAATTTCCGGGTTTCCTGGTATTCAACCGTATCGTACCTTGTTTGTTTAAAGGTTGTTCGCTCTTCACCCAGTCGAGTCCAAGCCGTTTGAATAGGGGCAGCTGTTGCACCCCAAAATTTGCTCAACCTTTTCTTACCTGGTTTATGTTTCATTGCATTGTCATTTGCATAGTTACATCACGTACATAGTTCAATCATTGGCATATCATAGCATAGCATGCATCCAACAGGGGATCAAGTGTGATTCTTATCAAAAGAGCCTAGAAAGATGTCTTATCCAAGTATGAGAAGTCATCCAGGCCATCAAGAAGTGATTTGAAGTCTTGAGAAGTTTGAGTGCCTACATGTGGGTTTTGCTCCTATCTTGAGGAATATTGAGTATCATCAGTGGGATGTGAAACATGGAATGTGAATTTAAGGTGTGTGTGGATCTCATGGAATTCCTAGAGGGGCCTATTGAAGCTGAGACAAGTCATTGATTCAAGTACAAGAGCCACAGTTGAGGTGCAGTCAACTAGGGTTTCATCTGGGTCAATCCTAGGTCAATTGAGTAATTAAAGAGCATCAAAGCCTAATTTGAGGTCACGGGGTTCATGGATTGGTATGTTGATACATGTGTGGTGTTGTGCCAAGGTTAAGCAAAGAAGAATCAAGGATGTGGGAAGTTGCTAAATTAGGGTTTCAATGTAAAATCCCTTGTTTAATGCCTAACTTCAAAGCCACATAAGTCAAACTACAAGTTTCAAATGGATCTTTGGCCAACATGAAGCTTGTAGAGCATCTCAATACCTTTAATTTTAGTACTAGAAGTCCTCAAGGGGAGTTATAGAACTCAAGTTATGGTCCAGACAAGTTACAGGTCATCAGATGACTATGAAATTTATCTGTGAAAGTCACTTGACTTCCAAGCAACTTTTTCCCTTCAAGGAGTTTTCAAATGGACTTTTGGTCAACATGAATGTTGTTCCTTATCCTCTTAGCTTTCCATAGAGTACTAGAAGTCCTTGATAGGATTTGTAGAACTCAAGTTATGATCTTTGCAAGCCAGGGGTATTTTGGGAAAGTGAGATTATAGGTCACTTTGGATTATAGGTCCATAACTCCAACTTGCAAGCCTCAAATGGAAAATTGTCCAATATGGAACTTGTTCAAAATGATGTTTTGAGTGCAACCAAGTGGTCATGAGAGTTTGTTTTGGCTTGGAACACAAAGTTGCTTGAAATGGCTTTGAAAGGAGAGAAAAATACACATTAAAAGGCCAAAAATTGGCATTTCTTGATTTAGGGTCAAACAAGGTCATGTTATATGTCATTTTGATCAGAAACCACACTCTAAGAAGGATGGCACTATTACATTTGGCATTTGGGATCAATTACACATACTTCCCTTTTGTAACTTAAGGTGGAAGTAACACATCAATTCATTGCCTTTAGATCAGAAACAAGGAGCATATCACTTCCATCCAATTCTAAATGTCATGAGGTGAGAAATTCAAGCAAAATCAAGGCCAAGAACAGAGAAAAACATGAGCTGCACATATGAGATTTTCAAGTGCATGAGAAATTCAATTTCTCATTTGGATGATTACAGAAACTTCTAGAGTGTTCTAACCAACTCTATATAACCAATGCATTGGATTCATATCATTTTTTGGGCAAGCATTGAAGGGAATCGAGAGAGAGAGCAACTGAAAATTTCATCATTGCATCAAGAATCGGTTTTGGGAATCAAGGTGAATTCAAGGCAAATTGTTGATTGGAGAAGCTTCAGAAGGAGTTGTTGAACGAATCTGGAAGAGATTAGAGGCTGAATTGAAGCAAAACCTACTCTGTTCATCCATTTACACCAGGTATGCATCTTTCAAGTTTCAGCATAATTCATAGGAAATTGATTAGGATTTGATAGGGGGATAGATTAGTGATGATGCTTAGATGGATTTCAGTATAAAATTGGAGTGTTTAGAGACAAAACTAAGTGCAATACAATTTCTGTTGAGAGGAAGATCTTTGGATTCTTGGCGTAGCAATCATGTTTAGATAGGTAGAACTCATCTCTGAAGCGTGTAGATGAGATTAGGCTCATTAGTTACAAGATTTGAGACAATTAAAGTTGGATGCATTTCTGAACATTTGCTCGTATTTTGGTTTAGAGGAAGAATCAATAAATTCTGATGGCATATTTGAGTTTCGGGCGAAATTCTGAGTGAGATAGGATGTTTAAGTTTTATGTTTGTTGTGTTTTGGAGGACTCTCACCAGAGACGACGGTGGCGCTGCAGCTCAGGCCACCGTCCCAAGGTCTCCCTCCCATTTTTGAATTTTGGAGAAGATGATGTATTGGCCATAGGATCTGGTTTGACCTTTGACCCAACCAAGCAATACACGACCAGGATTCGTTGGATTTTCTGAAGAGAGAGCTTGGATGAATGAAACTCTGCGTTTCATTTATTCATTTGGATGGGCCTTAGTCGTTTCTTTGCTATTGATACCCCACTTCAGGCCCATGTGTGGATTACTACGTGAGAGGATTGCTAAATACCACGCACTTTTTTCCATTTCCATTGATTTTCTCTGATTTCTTTTTATTGCGTTGGGCTTAATTCTCAATTTGATACGCGCACCGCCCTGCTGGCCCCAGCCTGGATTACACATAGAATAATTGCTAAACAGCACGCAACTCTTTCTATTTTCATTGTTTTTTCTTTTATTTTATCATTTTCATATAATTTAGGATTTTAATCATAATAAATAGAAAATTAATCATTTTTAGGTGATACTTTTTTCCCTGGACTCTTTAGAGAGTGTAGATTTTAATAGGATAAAAAAATAATTAATTCATCCATTTTATATTTTAATTGCATTTTTGTATTTTTATTTGGTTTTAAATTCATTTTGTTTGATGCTTGTTCTTGCTGATTTTAGTATGGGAGATTGGTGTAGAATTTTTAGGTGATTCTTTTTGGATTGTGTAGATTAGAAATGCATGTACCCTTAGTATTTTTCTCATAATTTTGTGAGATAAATATAGGCTGTTTTGAACTATGAACATTAAGTGGTGTAATTTTAGGGTTTTAGGATAGTACCCTTAGGTTTAGGACATAGTTTTAGGTCTTAATGAATGGTTAACCCCCTGATTTTTGTATGGAGATATTCTTAAGAGGTTTAGGAACCCTTAGAATTTTTTATAGGATTTTAAAATCATTTTTAGTATTTTAATTAGATTTAGTTTTAGGACTAACTTCTAGGTGTTTCTAATGAACTAACTTGACTAGTTTAACCCAATAGTTCCCCTTTAGAATAAGTGTTGGTGCTCTTGCTTTTGGATGGACATGAAGACCAATTGAAGATGCTTTTTAGAGCTTGAAGGAGCTTGAAGTTGAAGCCTTGTCCTTTGGTGGAGTGCTTGTTAGGAGTTAGGGAAACTAGGGTTTTAGGAAGAGCATTAAATTAGTTTTGCTTGTTTCTTCAAGCATGGAGTATATTGTTCATCTCCATTCAATCCAATGACATAAAGTCCTCTTAAAGGAGTCACATCTCTCCTTTGGAGGGATGAATGGCATGCTTTAAGAGTAGAACTTTGAGGATGCCATTCTCTTATAATGTTAAGTTCTTAGTGACTTCCTTTGGTTGTCATTAAGTTACTTAACATTTCAACCTGATCTTGTTAATTGATTCCCCTTTGGAGGTTGCTTGTTGAAGCTTGTTGAAGATGAAGTTTGTGTTTGTTGAAGCTGGTTGCTTGTTGAAGCTAGGGTTTTGCTGCTTGTTGAAGATGAAGTTAGGAGCTTGTTGAAGCTGTTTACTGGTTGAAGTTTGTTGGTTTAAGCTGGTTGCTTGTTGAAGATGAAGTTAGGAGCTTGTTGAAGCTGTTTACTGGTTGAAGTTTGTTGGTTTAAGCTGGTTGCTTGTTGAAGTTTGAAGCTTGTTGAAGCTTGGTGCTTATTGAAGATTGAAGGTTTAGTGGAGCTTGAAGATAGGGGCTATTCATGAAGATGAAGGTTGTTGCTGTCAACTTTTTGCTGTTTAACCAACTGTTGCTGTCAGAGCTGCTGCTTGTGCTGTCAACTGTGGGAGTTTGATGCTGCTGCTTGGGCTGCCTCCTCTGTTTTATTTTGGTTTTTCTGTATTGTTTGTTGGCTTGTACAGCTTGCCCCCTTAAGGTTTTAAGTGAATGTTGATTCACTTTGCCTGTTGTTTTCCCAGGTTCGAGGTAGAGCAGGACTCCCTTGCCTCGCTTGTATTGCTGCATTGCATGCATTTTATTGTATTTGCTTGCTTTTCTTTTCTGTTTATCCCCTAGGATCTCTGATTTCCTCTGTGCAGGAGGGAATTATGACATACATTAGGATTCTTATCCATGCATGACAACATTAGGTTAGTTTTTATTCCCTTTTCATCCCTAGGATTTTTAGAGCTTCTTTCTCTTCTTATCTCAAAACAACTCAAAAATACAGTAATAAGGTTAATCGATGTCGTACGTTACGAGCCTTAAGCTATTTGAGAAAGGGTTGCTGGAGAGCTTCTTTCCAGCAGTCTGGCTGCTTAGTGTGGCACCCTTTGGGTGACACGCGACGTAGTCACTCTCAAATCATAGTCTCTAGTGCGTCAGAGATTGCAAACAAACTAAAAAACACTTCTTTCGTAAAAGATTCAAAACAAACATCAAAGTGTCATTTTTGTCCGCTTGGACTCTTAATCAAGAAAAAAATTTTCATAAGGTAATAAAAAACAGTCAAACAAGGTTGTGTCTTCCGTAGCCCGAACTACATTTGCTCTTATCTTTCATGCTGTATGAAAGTATGTAGGCATAGGATGCTGTATCCTAGCGAGCAACCATCCCACCTTCATCTGTAGTTAGCCGAACTACGTAGACTCTGACTTTCCCATTGCACGAGGGAATACGTAGGCATAGAGCGGCGAAGCTCTATCGAGTCTCTTTTCTCTTTTCTTTCCTTTTGTCCCTTGACCTTTAGTGTAGGTAGAATGACAATCCGTACAAGAAAACAAGCGTGAATCCCGTCGAGTACGGCGGACGTGAGGGGTGCTAATAACTTCCCCTTACGTAATCGACTCCCGAATCCAGGAATTTGGTTGCGACGACCATTCCTTTCCCGTTTTGCATTAGGTTTACTCTGAGCGTTTCCTTTCCCTCCGTTGGGATAAATAACGCACGGTGGCGACTCTTCTATCATAGTCGGCGCCGATTTTCACAGTAGCGACACACGACAACTTGCTGGTGGATGCTTAATCTCAAATCTCCGTTAGGATGATCATCCAATTTTGCTGTAGAATTTCGTCATCAAGGGATCACCGGTTACACGGCAACTGGTGACACATAGCCTATTTTGCCGTCGGGCATCCTGCGCTACCGTAGAAGAATTCCTTATTGTGGCCTACGGACTCATCGGGTCGCTAGGAACATCGACAATATCTTTGTCGGACTTCATCAACAAGTCAATAAGGGATCACTGGTTGCACAACAACTGGTGGAGGATGGCCGATTATGCCGTCGGGCATTCTGCGCCACAGCAGAAGAATTCCTTATCACCGCCTATGGACTCGTCAGGTCGCTAGGAACGTCGACAATATCTTTGTCAGACTTCGTCAGTAAGTCAACAAGGGATCACTGGTTACACGACAACTAGTGACTTGCCAACCGCACAAGTAAATGATACTCTGATTAGTAGGACAATCTTCGAAATCTGAAATGATAGTTGCGCGGCAACTCGCTGGTGAGCGACTAATCTCAAATCTCCGTCAGGATGATCATCAGATTTCGCTGCAGCTTCTTCCTCAAGTCATCAAGGGATCACTAGTTACACAGTAACTGGTGACACATAGCTGCTATTGTCGTCAGGCATTCTGCGGCACGGCAGCAGAAGAATTCCTCGAACTCATCGGGTAATTAGGAACTTTTGACAATCTCTATCGGACTTCGTCAGTAAGTCAATACGGGATCCTTGGTTACACGGTAACTGGTGAAGGATCGTCGATTATGCCGTCGGGAATTCTGCGTTAGCTAGGAGAATTCCTTTTTCGACCTTACAGTCAGACTTCATCAGTAAGTCAGGGAATAGAACCCTTAATCAATCATGAATCAATAAGGATATCTAATCTTTTGCCGTTAGGCACTCCGCGTCAGCTAAGAGAACTGCTTCGACATCGCAGTTGGACTTCATCAGTAAGTCAGGAAATAGAACCCTTAATCAATCATGAACCAATAAGGATATCTAGTCTTTTTCCATTAGGCACTCCGTGTCAACTAGGAGAACTTCTTCGATATCGTAGTTGGACTTCATCAGTAAGTCTTGAAATAGAACCCTTAACCAATCACAGACCAATAAGGATATCCAATATTTTTCCATTAGGCACTCCGCGTCATCTAGGAGAACTTTCTCGACGTTACAGACAAACTTCATCAGTAAGTCAAGGGGAGTTTGGCACTGCTGCCAGACTTCAATCGTCAAGTCTTCAATGGAAATTTCGACTTCTCTGTTTGAAACCTGCTAGGGATAACACATCTCTGCTGGGGATTTTGGAGAACTATCAAGTAACTCTGCTTCGGGGATTTTGGAATCATTCTGAACGAATAAACTCTGCTGAGGAACTTAAGAATCATCCTGAACAAACAACTTCGCTGGGGACTTCAAGAATCATCCTGAACAAACAACTTCGCTGGGGAACACCTGCATACAAGGAGGGTAATGACCTAGCTCATGTTTCCCATGCGTATGTTTGACAATCGCGTAATGCTCCACACGATGGAAATGCTAAGCGTTTAGTGTAGATGCTAAGCAATCATGCAAAATTCTACGACCAAATTAGCAAAATAAATGCTAAAGAGAAAACCCTCCTGTCAAGGAGAAAAGAACCATTCTGATAGGGAGAAGGAATCATCCTGCCGGCGAGAAGAAATCATACCAATCTCAATTGGACTTAACCTGGGGAAACGAACTTCAGACGAATTTCTGCAGGGGACAAAGTTCTACGAGAACCTGTACTTGCTCAACTAGGTATACAAACCACAAATTGCTGAGGAAACAATGTCAATCGCAGAAATAAACTGCACGGCCTTTGCAGATAGAATCTTCCTGGAGATACGGACTCCGATGGGGAAGTACAACAACAACTATTTAACACTCTACTGGGGAACACCAATAATGGCTTGAACAACTTCCAAGGATTCGGATCTCTTGGGGAACTGTAAACTCGGCTGGGGATACACAACCAGATGCTGGAATAAATCCTACTTGTCGGGGAGAACACCACTCTGTGGGGAATTCAACTCTGTTGGAGACGTCAGTCTGAACTATCGAGAGCTTGAACACTTGCGGATATTCTTCTACGAGAAAACTGCCTGTTGACCCACTGCTGGGAACGGGTATACACCTTTGCGTATGACTCAGCTGGGGATATGATGATGCTGCCTAGGATGCATCTGGTTGAGGAGAATCTATCTTCGTCCTGGGAGACACATAAATGCTCACAGCCCTGTGTTTAGATTCTGTGGGGAAACATGGCTGAACCTGCTGGGGAAGAAGGAGTCATCTTGCTTGGGAAAACATTCCATGGTACGAACTTGAAATGGATTGCCCCAGAATCTTAACAACTTATGATAAACTCTGCAGATACGGAGAGGAACGGCTCCTTCGCTTTCAAATTTTTCCCGAGCCCGTGGGATCTTCGTAACATCCTTTCGAAAGGAAACCTGAGATCTCTGTACTCTAGCAGTTTGATACGAACGGCTTCAGCCTTTTGAACCTCTACAAAGGTGCTTCAAGTTAATCGCCCTCAGGATAAGGATAGCCTTGGCGCTCTCGGGGTGACCTGCCCCAGCCCTGTCATGACTTTGCCCCTCATGGGTTGATCTGTGGGGAGTAGTACCCTTGGCTGCGAGAGATTCATCAAATCTCGGCCTGATTGCCCCGGATTAACTGACTCTTGGAATGGATGACTCCCATGCCGTGATCATTTGATATCTCTTGCCCCGGTTCACCGGAATATTCTGGCGTTCTGCACTTTGTCCTGATCGAATCTTACCATCGTAGAAACTTTCCCGCTGTCAAGCGCTTACTCGCTAGTAAAACCAGTTGTTCTGCATAAAAGACATATCAAATGCAATGCATATGGCAGTTTTCAAAATCCATTCTTGTTCACTGGAAAAAACTTTATGACATAAATTGTATGACATTAACATGTCAATATTAATACAACATTGTAATGGGAATCCTTTCTAGGAGTCAGTTTCGATGCGATCTTTACCGAAGTATGCTTTCGAAACAAACCTATTTCAATTAGGACTTTTAAAGGTTGTAACGTGGTCAGGTTCACAGTTTATGAAAGAAAGGATAAAGGCTCAAAATTCATTTTAACCCACTCATTCTCCTTGATGTTCTCCGATCCTACGTTCAGCTAATTCGACCTTAGCGTTCACCTTTCAAAGGTTGAGTGATAGTTCAAGAGATCACCCTTTTTCGAAGTGACAGTCACTCTCTTTTCTTCTTTTGGCGTCCGGAGCCACACGATTTCGTTCTTTCTCGAGGATTTTTCTTTCGTAATCCTTTTCGCTTTTCGTTTTTCGTTTTTTTCGTTTTCCCCTCACTTTTTCCTGGACTAACTCTTCGGAGTTTCTTCAATTTTGAAGTCCAGCGGGGTACCCTAATTTTTTCCTAAGTCGCTTGTTTGCAAGATTCGACTTAGCGGGCTTTTTCCTTTTGATTTTTTTTCTTTTTTCTTCTCTCCTTTTTTTTTTAACAAATCGCATGACAACGGCTCGTCTGACTTGTTAAAGAGATTGTGACTGTTTCACTCCTGATCGGCCAGGTTTAACCATCATGGTTTTTTAGGTATGACCTATAGCGGTGTGATTGATCCTCGAACGGACACTCCTTTTGTAATTTGAATGCTTGGTTAAATTAACTGACACCTACCCTGCCCCGGGTTAAGATTGAGGGTTTTTTATCTTCAAAAAGAAACTCCTACTACTTGGCTCAAAGGGATTAACAAGGGATTATCTTCCTTATATCTCCGGTGTTTGTGGATTGAAACAATGCCTGTACATCATCAACAGATTTTTATTCGAAAGCATAGCATCGGAAGTTTACGCATCATTGGATTTCGTCATCCTCCCCAGATTCCACTTAAACTAGCGTTTGAAATAAAAGAAAGCAATAGAGTGAACACGAATGGATTAGTTCAAAACATGCATATTTATTTCATTATCAATATCAATTGAAAACAACATGCTTTACAAACAAAATTTGCAATTAAACAAGAAATAAATTACAAATGTAAAGAAATGCCATGATACAATGCAGATTACCAGCTTCTGGGAACTGGGCTTTCACATTTATTTGCTATTGAGGGGAGCGACCCTTTGAAGTCTTCAGACTCAATCAGATGAATGGTTGACATGGACGACCAGCCTTCCCTCTAGAAAGGATATGCACCTTATGTCAATCAACTGTTGTATCTTGGCTTGAAAAGCCTCGCAATCATCAGTCGAATGCCCCATGGATCCTGCATGATAATCACATTGAGCACTGGGGTCGTATCCCGGAGGATAGGGCTCTGGCCTTGGTTTGAGAGCCTTAGGCTCCACCAAAGAATATTGAATTAGATGCGGTAGCAGCTGACTGGGCGTCATAGGCACTGGGTGCAGGGGAGCATTCCTTCTTTTCAGATTGCTGTTATGAGGCCTATTCTGATTATGGCGCTGACGATAATCTTGCTGTTGAGAAACATGAGACTGTTGGTATTGGTCGAGACATTCCTTATGCTCGGGCACTATCATCCTCAGATTTGGCCTAGGAACCGGCAACTACTGCGGACAAGGGGATTCCGACTCCAACGATTCCAGGATATACCCCAGACCTCTTACAGCTTCAGGTGGAGGAATGGGAATATCAATTCCTAATACCTTCATGCTGCCCGACACAAATTCAATAGCTTTCGAGTCTAGCAGGTCTTGAACATGATGCTTAAAAGCTCTACAGTTCGCTATGTTATGCCCCGGTGCTCTGGAGTGGAACTCATAATAGGCTCCCGCGTCATAGCCTGGTGGTGGCTGTTCAGTCAATGGAGCCAAAGTTCTAGGTTCAACCACATGAAGTTGGAGCAAGAGTTGCACCAACTGAGCATAATCCATCGGGATTTCATCGAAGGTTCTGTCAGGTAGCTTCATCTTTTTACCATACCTTCTAAGGTTAACTTGAGAAACCGAACGTGGTCGCTAACGGGGAAAATCCTGAGCTTCAAGCTGTGTAGAGGATCTTTTAGGCCTATCATGCCTTGGTGTAGGTTCTTCAGACACCTGTGGAGCAAGTATGCCGGCTGCAGCTTCGGGCCTTTGCTCACATTCTCTTCTGAGTATGTTCTTTAACACTTCTGCCATCAGGCCCACCTGATTCTTCAGCTGGTTGTTCTCCTCTTTGAGCGCCTCTTGATCCCAGTGCAACACCTGCATGTCCTTCATGAACTGCCCTAGTTGGCTCTGAACGTCCTTCAGTTCCGCTTGTACCTGTTCCATTGCTCGGGTCAACCTGCGATCAATCCTGAAATAACCTGTAAACAGAAAGGGTTAGGTAAACAAGCCAGAGGTACATGCTATGAAAATGATTCATGCAAATGCAAATGTGTATCTGTGCCTTAGGGAGATTTCTCCCCCTATTCTAGTGCCAGAGTGCCAGTGCTGATAATAAGAAGTCCAGATTCAGTCGTGGAGATAACGTCTTGTATATATATAAAGCCCAACGAGGCAGCATACAATGTTACTGAGTACATGGGGAATCAACAGCATGACCTCGACCAACAAGTATGGTGATGGTCGGCATACAACAATGATCAGAAAAATACAAAGGATTACAAAGTAGTCAAGTGCGGAAACGGGCACGAAACTCTTCTAGCAACCCCTTCGTTTTGGGATGATCAGGCTGAGTGAGTAACCTTCCGACAAGTAACTCTCTGCATAACGGTGTACTGAAGATCTTCAACGGAGTCCTCCCACTCTTCTTTGTCAAAACAGTCTTCTAACCTTCGCTTCTTAGACTCAAAAATCTGCTTGCGATCCTTCAGGTTTGCAATAGCCTTGTTCAACATGTCTTGAGTGGCGTACCTATGAGTAGTTTCATCATCAAACTTCTTATCACTGGCCTTCAACTGAGCCTTCAACTTGGAGATTTGTTGCTTCAGCTTGTCCTCCCGCTCTTTGCTGTTAGTCAGAGTGGCATTCCACTGCTGGTTGAATTTGAAGATCCTCAAGGAAGCATTATCCAGGTCCTGCTTTTTGGTGGCAAGCACATCATTGACAACCTTGAAATCCAAACCTAAGTGTTCACGCTCAGCCCTCTGTTTGGTCAAGTCTGTGCCTAGCCGGTTCACCAGCTCTGTCTGTTTTTTGAAGGAATAGACGGCTTTGTTCTTCTCGCTTCTAAGTTGAACCAGCTCTTTCTCCAACTCCTCATTGGCCTTCTTCAGCTCTTCCTTCTCAACCAATACCTGGTTGTATTTCTGAATGGACACTGTAGTAGGTTCTTCAACCACTGGACGACAATCTTGCTTAACAGGTGGAAAAGGCATCCCTACTGCTTCTGCCCTACTTTAAATCCAAGTCACATAATGAGCATAGGCCTGGCTGTTGCTCTTACCCAACAGTGCTTTTCCTTGCCTACTGATGTCGTTCCAAGCATGCTTGAGCTTGGCCAACATATCCCCATCTAGGAGCCCTGTGAGGTACAGATATTCCTGCACCTCCTCGTCCTTTGGCAGGCCTCTCAAGGTGTATGCAAACTGCCTGACAAGTAATGAGGGATTGTAGTTAATACATCCCTTACGTCCAATCAACGGAACATTAGGGAATCCACTGCAGCTGTAGATGACTTCAGTACCCAACATATCCCGATCAAACCAAACGATGCTCCCTGCTGATAAACCCATCAGGCGTTCCGACCACTCAGTTATGGCTGCAGAGGAAACAAAGAGGCCCTTCTTGGGCATGTGGCTATCAAACCATCTGTAGATTAAGGGCGCACAACACGACACATTTTTACCCCTTCTGTTTTCATTCTTGTAATGGACAGAATGATATAAATCACCAAGCAAGATGGGCATTGGATTTCCCGATGCGAAGATATGGAAGGCGTCCAAATCTATAAAGTCTGGCATGTTGGGAAACAAGATGATGCCATAGATGCAGAGAGTGAGAATAGCGTTGAATACGATCCAACAACGTCCTTAGCGCACTGTTGGGCCTTCCCAACCAAAAACTGTAGAGAAAATCCAGGAACTCCATTCCAACTGGTCAGAATCAGCTCTGGAGCGTCCAGATGAAGAGCAGCAGCTAAGTTAGCCAGATTAGGCTTAGCATCCATGTGAACAAACGACATCTGATTCTTAACAGGCACACCCAACAGCTCAGCATACTCTTCTAAGGTAGGCGCAAGAATGAAATCTGGAAAAGTGAATCACCTCAATAGAGGGTCATAGAACTGTAGCAATGCATACAACCCGTTCAACTCATAGACTGAAGGTTTACGAACCAGACTGAGCAACTTCCCATACGATTTCTGGAATTCCCCTTTCACTGTACTATCTGTTAGGGCAGTCAAACGAAGCAGCAGAGTAATATCTGGGGTAGGGAGCTTGTAAGCCACATTCTTCTTCAATGATTCCATGCTAACAAACAGAGGGCAAGATTACCGGAACCGGGGGATAGTATATGCACCTGCAACACAGACACACGTTAATGACATGCACATGGGTATGCAAAAATGAAAGATGTAATCATGCAGCAGGAGATCAAGAGTGTGTTGTTGGGGAGACTAAGGCTCTGTTTCAACATAATCACAACACTGCTCTGACAATAAGACCCTGAAGAGGACCATAATTATGCTCTGTCAAGAACAAACACATCTCTGATGATAAGAACCCTCTGGTACCAACAATACTGATTCACTGTCAAGAAAACTAGGTTGTCTGAAAGTTAAGGTTTCCTGCAATAACCCGACCCTGCTCACAGGTATGAATCCTATCCACTGATAAGGTATGGCATCCTATGCGTTTCCCAGCGTCACAGACTTTCACGAAATGATGATACGTTCACCATTTCTGGTTTGGCATCATCACTCCCTGAAGAGGCCTCACATAGCTGAGTCATAAATGATCAGTCCCCAGAGTCGACAATCCTCCAGACCAACAACCCCTCAAGCCCAAAGGGCTGGAAAAGAAGTCAACCAAAAGAATCTCGTCTGAGCGTGGATTTTGTGGGACACTAGTACATGCAAAGCATGCACGCGCCCACTACATTCCACAACTAATGCTAGGTATATACTCAAGCTTGGGTCTGGCTTATCACTCATCAGAGCCCCCCTCCCACAACAGCATAACAAATAATCATATTATACTGAAAATAAAATACGGAAAGTAAAGTGCGATAAATAAACGCAAACCCAACAAGTAAACAAACAAGCGTTAGGATTGACTCGCATAGAGAACTAGAGTCCCCAGCAGAGTCGCCAATTGTCGCTACTGCGAAAATAAGGTGCCGACAAAACAGAAGTGTCGCCACCTTTCGTTATTTATCCCACAGAAAGGGAAAGGAAACGATCGGAAAAACCTGACGAAAAGGTATTAGACAAGGTCATCGCAACCATGTCTGGGTTCGGGAGTCGGTTACGCAAGGGGAAGGTATTAGCACCCCTCATGTCCATCGTACTCGATGGGATCCACACTTGTTGTGTTTATCTGATGGGTTGCCTTAACTATCTACCTATCAAGGTTGGCTTAAAAGAAAATAAAATTGACTCGGCAAAGCATCGCGCTTCGTGCCTACATATTCTCGTCAGAGAACGAGAAATCAGAGTCAACGTAGTTCGGCTAACTACGGGTAAAAGGATGGTGGAAGGTGGATCGCCAATACGTCAGTATTGTGCCTACGTACTCTCAACAGGCGTGAGAGATCAGAGCTTACGTAGTTCGGGATACAACAGATTACGGGTTCAGATTCATCTGTTTTTCGAGTAGGGTTAACAAACAGTTCCAACAGTTTGGTGTATGCAGCTCGCTCGTCGGAGACTCGTGCGTTACCGTTTGCGGTAGAACTGAGAGTTAACGACACTCTTTTTCTGAAAACGTTTTCCTCGAGTTAAGGGCCCACGGGGCAAAAAGAGGTTTGATTATTTGTTTTTTGTCTTTTACGGAAAGAAGTGTTTTTTTTATAGATGTTTGTAGTTCGTACAGCTCTAGAGACTATGACTTTGGGAACGAATGTGTCGCATATCGTCCAAAGGACGTATACTAAACACTCTAGACGATTGAGAGGAGACCGCTCAATTATCATTTCCCAAGTGGCTTAAGGCCCGTAACATGCTGTACCAACTTGCCTTTATTACGTATTTTACTGTTGTTCTGGAGGTGAGAAGAGAACGAACTCTACAGGGGAAACTGTCTAGCCCTAATGTTGTCATGCCATGGATTCATCCTATGATTGAGTTTGAAACAGGGAACTCCTAGATGTTATCATGCATAGGTTTCAACCTAAAAGGCTATCATCATTTCCTTATCAAAGGAAGTGAGAGTCCTAGGGGATCATGTCAATGGGAAACAGAAAAACAACTGCAAAAATCATAAAGCAGATATAACAGAAAAGCAAACAGTAAAGATGCAAATGGAATGCAGCAATACAAGCAGAGGGGGAGACTCAACCTCTAAGTAATCAAGCAAAGAGAACACACAAAACAGACAAGCAAAGGGAGGGTCACCTCAACCTTTTAATGAAAACACATCACATAAAAAGAAAAACAACACACAAGCAAGGGGAGGATCACTTCAACCCTTAATGCAAGCAAGCAGAGGGAGACCCACTCAACCTCTTAATGCAGTCATGCACCTAGACTAAAATATTCTATATGGGACTATCCTAATGCATCAAGCAATGTCAAACAAGGAAGAGAAATGCAACCAAAATAAGCAACAGGGAAGTCATCCCAGGCTATATCAAGTTGGATGTGTGTCAACACAAGAGTCCATCATGGGCTCAACCTCCTGAGGAATGCACAGAATCCAACCAAGGGAAAGATTAGGCTCTCCTAAGAGGGATCCTATGTCAAAAGGACAGAGAAACTGGGTATTAGTCCTAGATGTCAATATAAGGTTTCTGGTTAAAGTGTATCAACATAGAATGTCCATCTCAGGCTCAACCTGTTGAGGAAAGCACAGAATCCAACCAAGGGAAGGATTAGGCTCTCCCAAGAGGGATCCTAAGAAAGGGGACTTGGAGAGGGATGACAGTATACACCAAGGGAATATACCATGCCAAGAATGTTAATCCCAGGCTCAACCCCTTGAGGAATGCACAGAATCCAACCAAAGGAAGGATTAGGCTCTCCCAAGAGGGCTCCTCATCAAGACTTGAAGGAGAAAGATAGTGCAAACCAAAGGAATGTACTATACTGATGAATGTCAATCCAAGGCTCAACCTCCTGAAGAATGCACAGAATACAACCAAGGAATCATAGATGATCCTAAATTTTAAGGAAAATCCTAGATGATCCTAAATGTGTTAGGGAATCATAGTAGAAAGTTCAGGGTCAAAACCTAAATCTAAGGGTACTAAACAATTTCTACATCTTAAGGGGTGCTAAAAGAAATCCATAAGGGGAAAGTTCTAAAACCTATCTCAAACTCAAACTTAGAATCATCTAAAAAATTCAAGGAAAATCACACAAACCTATCAAGGTGTCTAGATAACACATGCAAAAAATTAGCACTAAATTCCAATCCAAGAGATAGCACAAAAATCAGAAAGAAAGTTCATCATTTTTACATTTTTTATCAACTAATAAAAATGGAAAAATAGAAAATAAATTGAAATTTTATCAAAAACCCAAACAAATTGCATGCAAAAATCAGGGACAAGCCAAAGATTAATCAGGATTTTTTTTACATTTTTCTGACAATTATTTATATTTTTAATGAATTAAAAACAATTAAAACAATAAAAGAAATTCCCAAAATGAGTTAAAGAAATTAAAAATGAATTAAACGTTGAGAATAAAACATGGCCATTGGATCAGATGACCGGTCCATGCATCTAATGGGAAAAGGGAGCGCCACGTAGCTCAGAGCCCTCTAAAATGAAACGCAGCGTTTGATTAACGCTTGCGTGTGGCTGGTTTGGCTATGGGTCACCATAGTCCCTAATCTGGAGCGTTCATGCCAAAAGTATGATAATCCAATGTTGCCAAATCATCAGTCAACAATCAACACTCTCAGGATGGATTCTCACACGCTCGGTTTGCTTACTAAGTCCACTAAATCAGAATCATCCGACGGTATACACATCATCTTCAACCTTTGAATTGCAAATGAAAAGAGGGGAAATCCAAGGCGGCTGGAGAAGACTCCGGTCGTCTTCTCCGGCGAATTCACGGTGGCTAAACCATCAGATGGCACCAAACTTCATGAAAACATCCAGATCCACTCGTCTCCTCACAAGGATTAACACTATACTCTTCATTCTTTCATTTTCTCAAAGTATACGCAGATACAGCCATGAACAGAAAATACGCATTTTGGTAAATCATCACCAAACTCTAATCTAAAGCCACTAATCTCTTCTACACTTATCACTGGTCAATAAGCTATGTCCAATCCTTGAAATCCATCAAGATACAGCTCTAACCGAACCTCTAAACATTTCATCCATGATCAAGAACCTTCACGAATATCTACCAAACCAAACCTAAATCCATCTATGGTTCAAGAATTACCTAACCACATGCAACATTTGTCCTAATTCGTTCTCAACAGAGCATAATTATGAAAAGAAAGAAACCTGGTTTGAGCTTCAACAGAGAGTGCTACAACCTCCAAACCTTGATCAAACTTGCTCAGACACGATCAGTGATGCTTGCTGAAGATTCTTTGAGCTTCAATTCCTTCTGCAATGGCCTCCAAGATGAAAAACGATTTTCACTTTGTAACTAACTTTTTCAAGTGCTTCTTACCTGATTAAGGCCCTTCCAATCACCAAACTTGTTCTGAACTCATCCAGAAACTTATATAGAGAAGTTTTGGATCATTATCTGGCCCAGTTATGGCCCAATTCATCCAATTCCATTTTCTGATTTTTTCCACTTTTCTCTCATGACAGCCACAGTTTCAGGCTTGTAGAAGCTTCCATTTTGGCTCAAATTGCTTGCATAACACCTTATGAACATGAAGGGACCAGATTGAATCCTCAATTCAATCCTATGGTGTATATTGATGATGTTACTTTACCCTTAAGCAACTTTGAATTATGCCATGAAACAAACTTCATCTTAAAATTCTACAAGTGCCAATCCACTCCAAATGTCTTTTAACTTCAAAAAATGCACAAACTTGTAATGTTTTGCACAAAATGAATTATTTTAGAATTTTCTCCTTTTTATGCCTTTTAATTATTCCTCCATGAAGATTTCTTCATTCACTTCCATATTTAATCCATATCAATGAATGCTTGGGTCATGGTTGGACAAATAACGCCATTTTGAACAACTTTCAAGTTGAACAAAAGTCCATTTGAGGTGTCTAAGTTGATGAAATTAACCCATAATAAAAAATGGCCTATAATTCCAAATTCCCAAAATACCCTTGTCTTGTAAAGCTCATAACTTGAGTTCTACAAATCCAATCATGGACTTCTAGTACTTTCTAGAAAGCTACGAAGATAAGGAACAACATTCATGTTAGCCAAAAGTTCATGAGAATCATCCTTCTAGGTCAAAAATGTCATGCAAGTTGGTTGACTTTCAAGCTCCAAATTCACATTCATCTGATGACCTGTAACTTGTCTGATTCATAACTTAAGTTCTATAAACCCTATCAAGGACTTCTAGTACTCAAATTAAAGGTATGATCATGCTCTACAAAAATCATGTTAGGGTCAAGGTGAGATGAAAATCACATCTTGAGTTATGTGGTCTTGAAGTTAGGCACTAAATCAGGGGATTTTACACTATCAAGCATAGCAACCCTAGCCTAGGAACTCCTCACACTCTTGATTCATGATGCGTTGACCTTGAAACATCCCTTGGACATCTTAATACATCAATCCATGATCACATGGATTTTGAATTAGGTCTCAACCTTCTTCAAATCATCTGTTAACCTAGGGTTGACCAGATGAAACCCTAATTGTACCAATCTTGGTCGTAGCTTCATATCCTTCACACGATGACCTGTCTAGGCTTCAAAATGACTTTCAACACTTCTCATGAGCTCTCTCAAGGCTTCAAGTCCAACTCCATGGATTCAACATCATCAGATGACTTCCCACAACTCTCAAGTTAGGAGACCTACACTCTCATATCCAACCCCTTCTCAGAGGATCTTTAACTTCTTTGATGAGGATATCAACCCTTGAATATTTGAATAAACCTCTTATATAGCTTCATAACCTTGTGTAGCCCTTTGTTGGTAGTCGTACCTCTTGATCTCCTGCACACATGTCAATGCAATGCAAATGAAAAATGCTAGAATGAATGCAATGAAACACAAGCTATGTAAAGGATAAGGTTAGACAAATTTTGGTGTGCAACAAGACCCAGACAGCTAGGAAGAAAAAACAAGGCGAGGCTTGCATAGGGAACCATCACAGTTCCCAGCAGAGTCGCCAGCTGTCGCTATTGCGAAAAAAGGTGTCGGCAAAGATAGAAGAGTCGTCATCTATCGTTACTTATCCCAAAGGAGGGAAAGGAAACGATCAGGAAAAACCTAGCGAAAAGGAATAAGATCGGTCTTTGCAACCAAATCTCGAGTTTGGGAGTCGGTTACGCAAGGGGAAGGTATTAGTACCCCTCACATCTGTTGTACTCAACGGGATCCACGCTTGCGTTGTTTATCTAAAAGGGTTATTTATCTATCTACGTTAATGGGTCAGGGTCAAAAGAAAGGAAAAAGGAAAAGGACTCGACAGAGCGTTGCTGCTATGGGCCTACGTATTCCCTCGTGCAATGGGAAAGTCAAAGTCAATGTAGTTTGGCTAACTACGGGCGAAAGGGGAAAGGTTGCTCGCCAAGACATCGCATCTTGTGCCTACATACTCTCAACAGGTATGAGAGATCAGAGCTAACGTAGTTCAGGATAAAACGGAACACAATTTTGTTCATCTGTTTTTTACCCGAGTAAGGGTTAACAAATAGTTCCAGCAGTTTGGTGTATGCAGCTCGCTCGTTGGAGACTTACGTGTTACCGTTTGCGATAAAACTAAGAGTTAACAACACTCTTTTATCTGAAAAGATTTTCCTGATTAAAGGAGCCCCAAAGGGAAAAAAAAGGAGTTTGATGTCTGTTTTTGTCTTTTAGGAGAAATGTTTTGAATGAATGTTTGTAATTCGTATTGCACTAGACACTATGACTTAGGAACGAATGCGTCGTATATCGTCCAAAGGACATACGCTAACACCCTAGATAATTGAGAGGCAACCACCCAATCATCATTTCCCAAGTGGCTTAAGGCTCGTAACGTACAATACTCATTAGCCTTTATTAGGTGTTTTGTTGTGGTTTGAAGATGAGAAGAGAGAAAGGACTCTACGGGGGACTAATCAAAACCCTACTGTTATCATGCAAGATGGTCCTAAGGTTTAGTTTAGAAAGGGAATCTACCCTATTTATTATCATGCAAAGGGTTAGAACCTAGTGTCTATCATCACTATCCTTAAACAAGGAAGTGAGAGTCCTAAGGGATCATGTCAATGGAAAGAGAAACAAAGCAAAAATCATTAAACAAATAAAGTATAATGTGAATGGATGCACATGCAATGCAACAATACAAGTAAGGGGAGGACACCTCAACCTTTAGATGCAAACAAGAGATGCACAGAGAAAGCACACAAGCAAAGAGAGGCAACCTTAACCTTTAGATGCAAAATAAGAAATTACAAAAGGAAAACAACATCCACAATCATGGTGGAGAAAGAAGTGAATAATGATGGGAATCAAAGTGAAAACCTAAGGAATTCACTATGACACTCGACCAAATTCATCACACAGGAATAGTCCTCAAAGAATCTACCACTCATGGAATGCACAGAGCTCTTCCTAGGGAAGAACTAGGCTCTCACAAGTGGGATCCTTATGTCATAGGACTAAAGGAAATAAATAAGGAGAAGCATAGTGTGAACCAAGGGAACCCACTATGTTCAATGTGTATCAACACAAGAGTCCATCAAAGGCTCAAACTTCTCGTGGAATGCACTTGGTTCCTCCTAAGGAGGAATTAGGCTCTCACAAGAAGGATCCTAAGATTGAAGTACTTGAGAAAGGATAAGGTGTGTACAAAGTACTTGAGTCCTCAAAGGCTCAAACTTCTCATGGAATGCATTTGGGTCCTCCTAAGGAGGAATTAGGCTCTCACAAGAAGGATCCTAAGATTGAAGGACTTGAGGAAAGAGGATAGTGTGAACCAAGGGAACCCACTATGTTCAATGTGTATCAATACAAGAGTCCATCAAAGGCTTAACTTCTTCATGGAATGCACTTGATTCCTCCACATGAGGAATTAGGCTCTCACAAGAAGGATCCTAAGATAGTAGGATTTGGAAAGAAGAGAAGCATAGTGAGAACCAAAGGAACTCACTATGTTCAATGTGTATCAACACAAGAGTCCATCAAAGGCTTAACTTCTTTATGGAATGCACTTTATTCCTCCACAGGAGGAATTAGGCTCTCACAAGAAGGATCCTAAGACTGTAGGACAGATAGGAAAGAATGCAGAGAATAAGAATGGGAAGCAAAGTAAGAACCACAGGAACTTACTATGGCACTCAACCAATCTCATCACATTCAACGAGTCTTCAATGGTTCAAATTCTTTATGGAATGCACTTGATTCCTCCACGGGATGAATTAGGCTCTCACAAGAAGGACCCAAATATCATAGGACTTGGAAAGACTAATGAAAAAGGTCCTAAAAGAAGTCTAGGTTAGGAACTAGTTAGGAACAAGGTTAGGACTTGTAAATGCACATACAAGTGCCTTAAGATGTATAGGATTTGGATATGGAAGAGTTGAATGCACAAGTATTGCAAAAAGATCACACAAAATGCAAACTAGGTCAAAGGTATGGTTGGAATCACACAAAGATAGGTTAGAAAGTAAAATCCACCAAAAATAGTAAAAGGAACCTAAAACATCTATGAAAATTCCTAAGCGACCCCTCTGGTCTTAAGGACCAAGGGTCCAAAGATGGGAGGAAAATTCTAAGTCTAGCTATGTTAATGGAAGGCAAGATCATGAAAGTATCCTATGAGTAAGGCAAAGGAAATGGTTCTAAAGAAACTATCCAAAACCTATCCAAATGACATCTAAAATCAGAGATAAAAATACCTAAAAATCAATTGAAGTATTAAGATCATGTACAAAAAAGATTGGAAATTTATTTGGAGTTTTGGTCACAAAATAAAATCAAGCAAGCATGGTATGTATTTTTCTATTTACAATGAACACCAAAAAAGAAAAATGCCAAATTAAATGAAAAAAAGAATTAAAAATTCAACTAAAAATATGTAAAATTACATTACATGTCAAAGGATATAAAAGTATTTTTTTTTATGATTTTGGGAGTTATCTAAGCATTTTTAAGGAATTAAAATACAAACTGAATTAATAAAAGAAAAAGAAAAGAAAAAGAAATTAAATGGAAAGAAGGAGATTCAGCCCAATCTAATCCTAAGGTCAGTCAACTAAACCAAGACTTAATCCTGGCCACTCAATGATGAGACTAGTCAAGTGATCGAACGGGTATAACATGAGCTGCAAAACGCAGCGCTTCACTTAAGATAAGTCAACATGACAAGACTTAATCCTGGCCTTTGGTTTAGCATACAGTCATGTGATCTAAGGGTTATTACGTTGCCATGCAGGCATATGAAGTTCAACACAATTAGACTACAAATCATGGCCACTGGATGCAAGACTAGTCCAATAACCCGAGGGATATGATCACGCCACGCCATCATCAGAAGATTTAAAAGAAAATGGAGGGAGAAACTAGACGGTGGCCGGAGAAACCTCCGGTCGTCTTCTCCGACCACGATGAACAGTACCAGTTTCCAAAGTTCAACAAAATTCACAATTTTGCACACCATTCCACTCGCCTCATCATATACATCAAGAATACCATGTTCTTTTTCATTTTCAGTTTATAAATAAGCCAAATCGAAGCTCTTAAAGTTTGAAGGTCAAGTCACAAAAGTTCAAGAACTTGCACAAGAATAAACCAGAAACGATCTACTATCCATGGACATCAAAAATATGCAAAAATGGCGTGTGAATGATTCCTAAACAGATAGCAATTTTGATTGGAAGCTTACCTAGTGGAGAGTTTCCACTGAGCCTTGTTCTTGCATTGAATCTCTTGCTAAACCGTCCAGAAATGTTCCATAAACTTCAATGAATGTCTTTGAATGCTTAATTTGGCCTGGAGATTGACGATTCTTCAAAATCAATTTTCACTTTTCATCCCTTTTTTTCTCAACAGAAATCAGTTATTCTTCCCTCCAAATTCAGTTATTTTTGGTTGTGAATAATGATATCAATATATGGAATGGATATGGATGAGTTTGAAGCCCAATCATGGCCCATGGAGGTCCAATTGAAAATCCAAGTTTCTCATGTTGAAGCTTTATGATTCTCACCAGAACAAAGCTCAAAATTGTTGCAACTTGACTCATATCAATTGCTTATGATGCAAGGAACATCAATGGATCAGATTCATCCCTTAGAATTGGATCAATGGTTAATTTTGATTATGTTACTTCAAGGTGAAGAAACATGTACAATGCCATGGTTTTGAACCTCAATTTGAAAATATAAAAATACCATTGTTTTTAGAATATGTAATGCACTCAAAATATGCACAAATTTGCACAAAGTTGGTCCATTATGATTTAATTTGATTTTTTGGCCTTTAATGACTTTTTCAAGTGTTCCTTTCTGGAATCTTCCATCCAAGCCAAATCAATGGTTCCTTGATGTTTGGATGATCAAATGACCCTATTTTGAGCAACTTTCAAGTTGGAAAGATATTCATTTGAAGTATGCAAAGTGGTGAAATTGACCTATAATCCAAAGTGACCTATAATCTCACTTTCCCAAAATACCCTTGCCTTGCAAACTTCATATCTTGAGTCCTACAAATCCAATGAAGGACTTATAGGAATTTTTAGAAAGCTAAGATCATGAGGAACAACTCTTATGTTTGGGTCAAGATGAGGAGAGACATCCTTCTAGGTTAAAAATGTCTTAGAAGTTGGTTGACTTTCAAGGACCAAAATCACATTCATCTAATGACCTATAACTTGTCTGCTTCATAACTTGAGTTCTAGAAATTAGATGAATGACTTCTAGTACTCAAAAGAAAGCTAAGAACATGCTCTACAATTATCATGTTTGAGTAAAGATGAGATGAAACTTGTATCTTGAGTTATGTGGTCTTGAGTTAGGCACTAAAATAGGGGATTTTACATTGTCAACTTTAGAAACCCTAGCTTATCAACTTCTCACACTCTTGAATATTGATGAAATGATCTTGGAACAATATCTTAGGTGTCTCAACACAACATTCCATAATCATAGTTGCTTGGAATTGAGTCTTAATCTCCTCCAATCACACAGTTGACTTAGGGTTGACCAGATGAAAACCCTAACTGCACCACCTTTGGCTGTGGCCTCTTGCACTTTGTATAATGACTGGCACAAGCTCCTCAATGAATCTCAAGACATCCAATGAGCTTTTATAATAGCTTCTATTCATAACCATGAACTTGCAATCCTCTGATGAGCTTTTCATGGTTGTTGGTGCGGTAAAGCAGCAAGCAAAAAATATTAAGTACCCATTTTTATCGTCTCCACAGGGATTAGTGCGATATGAACGCCGTTCAACGGCCTCTACATTTCTAAGCTTATTGTTCAAAAGTTTTGGTTTAAAAGGTTCAAGGAACCATAAATAAAAATAGAAAATATAAAATAAAGACTGAAATATAAATGGAGCCTTGTTGGGATTGGATATCATCAATTGATAACATATGCATTCTTCTGATCAAATTAAACACAACGCAATCATTCGTCTAATACCCTCACGTATCACTCACGACAAAGCTTATCTCTAACGCAGCGTCGAGAGAACAACCATGTTGTCTCATTGGTGATCTCTCTACCAACAAAAACACAACACAGAGCATTAAGATCTGATACACAAGCAAATGCTAAGCCTAAATCTATCTCTAGCATTTAGGACCTAACAGGTAATCATCCTAGATCCAGATCTGAAAAGTATATCTCTATCACGATTCAAATCAAAGATAAACAGGTAAACAAGGACGACACCCATATCGGATAAACAATTGTTTCGCATAGAATACAATGATCAAAATACGTACACACGCTTAACCCTTTTTACATGTATTCATCTAATCCGCCAAATGTCGGTGAACTTCATTCTTCATCACTATTATCACATACCCACACAATATTATATTGATCCTACCCATACTACCCATGCTACTTAATCAACACAACACCATAGAATATAAAATGAATATCAACTTCAAAACCATGTCAAAAGTTTGTTCATTGATAGAAGAAAATCTGATATCAAAGATGTGAAATGGTTTTGTCAAGACCCACAAATACATAATCAAAGATATTCAATCAATAGAGAATCCAAAATAGTTCACAAACATATATTAGATGAAATACATAAGGTATCAAAAGATTACAATCCAAACCCCAACAAGAGATCGAAGATCTTACCTCCTCCCCCTTAGGGTTTTGTGTTTCTCTCTCTAGAAGAAATGAAGAAAAATAAGTTATGATGTCTAGAATGGAAAAAATACAAGTTATGACCTAAAAAAACAAGAAAAACACTTAAATACACATTCAGGATCTGTCATGTTCGCCTAGCGAACAGCTAACGAACAACTAACTTTTGGTACTTTCAGATCTGTCCAATTATGGGCTCGTTCGCTACCTGCTCGCCTAGCGAGCAAGCTAGCGAGTTATTCGCTACCTGTTTTCCTAGAGAGCGTGACATCATTTTTCCACTGGAAGTGTTCGCTGGAGACTCGTTGCGCCTTCGCCTAGCGAGTGCTCGCTACTCCCTCGCTGCATCTTTGCCTAGCGAGCTTGCTGTTTGTTTGCTTGCTTTCTTGGTTCCTTTGCCCATTTCTTGTGTCTTACTTTTCCATTTCTTTTGTGCCTAATTCCTGCACAATAGCACACAAATCAAAGGTACCAAGAGCTTTTCACACTATATTGCAAACCAAATAAAACAAGAGTGGTTTTTAACACTTTCTTGACGAAATTGAGTGAAAGATGCCAACTATTGATAGATCAAATAAGTAAAATTTGGCATCTAACAACTCGCCCCAATTAGCTTTTTGCTTGTCCTCAAGCAAAGTATGCCTCTCATTTCGCAACAAGAGGATTTGCTCAAGACAAAGATTCACCCAAGAATGGATAAAATTGGCTCAAACACAAATGATGCAAACAAGCCATGGTTTCAAATGTTTAGAATCAAACAATGCACAAGAACTAAATTCTTAAAACAAATATTAAGCCATGCATCAATCAACAATTATGTTTTTCATGAATGAATCACCATATCTCTCCTCTTCGAATAAGGATTGAAGAAATTATGCGTTTGCAACCGCGGGGACAATTTCACTCAACTAACAAACAATGTCAATATCAATTCAATTCATGAAAAATCTAACAATCAAAAGCGAAAATATGGAAGCAAGAAGATCACTAAGGTCTTTAAGGTTGTAGTTTGGTTGGGTTTACAAACAAGGGTCATTTCTAAGGCCATTGAAACGAAATTGCCGATGCAAAAGAGACATTCATCGCACACATTATTTACACACCTCAACTTCATTCCATTTGTTCTTAATAGAAAACCTTCCCAACTCTTATTTCACAACTTATTCTTTCACTATTTTTCTTTTCCAAGCAAGCATTCTTTTTCTTTTCTTCTTTTTTTTCTTTTCTTTTTTCATATTCACACAATTTTTTTTGTGCTTGCTTGAATTTTTCAAAAGTTGTAACAACCTACTATCTTCTTTTTTCATTCGCCCTAACTTAACTTTTACTCAACCCTCAAGTGAACGCTCTTGGCTTTTTATGGCAAAGAGGACAATTAAAACAAATTCAAGGGTTCAAAAAAAATTTTAGAATCTCTCAAAATTAAGAATGAGATTCACATGTTTAGGCTCAAAGGGGTTAACGAATTCTCTCTACTCACGGGTAAGTTGCATTTGGACATGGTTGTGCTCAATATAAACAAGTGCCTTGATCATTTCCAATGCTTCCACAAATTCACAATCATAACAAGACAAAGCATGAATCATACGAATCAACAAAGTTTATCAGAAATTCAGCATTTAGTAAACAATGGAGGCTTTCTCACAAATTGTGGTTTTTGGTCCTAAGTGAAACAATCATTCAAACAAGTTGCCAAAAGAACAAATTTCATTTGCACAAAAACTTAAGTTCTTAAGCATTCTAAAATTCTAAACAAAGGAAACCATGTACATTGACAACATTCACTTGTTTCATACTATCATCGTCACCCAAACTCGGTCGAATCCTCATTGAATGCTTTTATACCAATAGCAACCACTCTAGAAGGAGTTTTCGTCATATCTGAACACACTAGAAAAAACATAAAAAGAAACAAATATATACAAAATATACAAAGCTTAGAAACATAGAACCGTTGCAATGCACTTCAAAATCTCAACATCAATCCCCGGCAACGGCGCCATTTTGTTGGTACGGTAAAGCAGCAAACAAAAAATATTAAGTACCCAGTTTTATCATCTCCACATGGATTAGTGCGATATGAACGCCGTTCAACGGCCTCTACATTTCTAAGCTTATTGTTCAAAAGTTTTGGTTTAAAAGGTTCAAGGAACCATAAATAAAAACAGAAAATATAAAATAAAGACTGAAATATAAATGGAGCCTTGTTGGGATTGGATATCATCAATTGATAACATATGCATTCTTCTGATCAAATTAAACACAACGCAATCATTCGTCTAATACCCTCACGTATCACTCACGACAAAGCTTATCTCTAACGCAGCGTCGAGAGAACAACCATGTTGTCTCATTGGTGATCTCTCTACCAACAAAAACACAACACAGAGCATTAAAATCTGATACACAAGCAAATGCTAAGCCTAAATCTATCTCTAGCATTTAGGACCTAACAGGTAATCATCCTAGATCCAGATCTGAAAAGTATATCTTTATCACGATTCAAATCAAAGATAAACAGGTAAACAAGGACGACACCCATATCGGATAAACAATTGCTTCGCATAGAATACAATGATCAAAATACATACACACGCTTAACCCTTTTTACATGTATTCATCTAATCCGCCAAATATCGGTGAACTTCATTCTTCATCATTATTATCACATACCCACACAATATCATATTGATCCTACCCATGCTACTTAATTAACACAACACCATAGAAGATAAAATGAATATCAACTTCAAAACCATGTCAAAAGTTTGTTCATTGATAGAAGAAAATCTGAGATCAAAGATGTGAAATGGTTTCGTCAAGACCCACAAATACATAATCAAAAATATTCAATCAATAGAGAATCCAAAATAGTTCACAAACATATATTAGATGAAATACATAAGGTATCAAAAGATTACAATCCAAACCCCAACAAGAGATCGAAGATCTTACCTCCTCCCCCTTAGGGTTTTGTGTTTCTCTCTCTAGAAGAAATGAAGAAAAATAAGTTCTGATGTCTAGAATGGAAACAATACAAGTTATGACCTAAAAAAACAAGAAAAACACTTAAATACACATTCAGGATCTGTCATGTTCGCCTAGCGAACAGCTAACGAACAACTAACTTTTGGTACTTTCAGATATGTCCAATTTTGGGCTCGTTCGCTACCTGCTCGCCTAGCGAGCAAGCTAGCGAGTTATTCGCTACCTGTTTGCTGTCTGCTCGCCTAGCGAGCGTGACAGCATTTTGCCACTGGAAGTGTTCGCTGGAGACTCGTTGCGCCTTCGCCTAGCGAGTGCTCGCTACTCCCTCGTTGCATCTTCGCCTAGCGAGCTTGCTATTTGTTTGCTTGCTTTCTTGGTTCCTTTGCCCATTTCTTGTGTCTTACTTTTCCATTTCTTTTGTGCATAATTCCTGCACAATAGCACACAAATCAAAGGGACCAAGAGCTTTTCACACTATATTGCAAACCAAACAAAACAAGAGTGGTTTTCAACACTTTCTTGACTAAATTGAGTGAAAGATGCCAACTATTGATAGATCAAATAAGTGAAATTTGGCATCTAACAATGGCCTCCAAGATAGGAGGTGAACCACATACATTCATCTGCTCCTTGACCTTTTCTGATGGTGATAAGCTCTTGAATAGCTTGAATACAACCTCTTGATTAGGCTTAGACCTTTGATAACCTCTCCTTGATAAGCACACACCTTCTGATCCCCTGCAAATGAGTAATGAAATGCAAATGCAAATGCTATGTGAATGCTATTCTAATGCTATGAAATGCAATGAAACAAAAGCCAGTTAAAGAAAAAAGTTGGGCAAATTTTGGGGTGCAACAGCTACTAAGATAGTAAATGGCTCTTTCGACACCATCTTCATCTTCTTGAGCTAACATGCTCCCTAAAGTCTTATCCAACGCAGATATATACAACCTCATACTCCTATTTCTACAAGGTGGAATCAGAATTGGAGGGTGGCTCAAGTACTCATTGATTTTGTCGAAAGCCTCTTGTTGAACTTGCCCCATTCAAATCCTTCTTTCTTGAGTCGAAGCAGAAGTGAGAAGGTTTGAGTTTTGCCACTAAGGTTCGAGATAAACCTTCTCAAGAAATTAATCTTGCTCAGCAATGGCTGCAACTCCTTCTTTGTCGTTGGTGTTTTCGCCTCGATTATGGCCTTGGTCTTGTTCTGGTTTATTTTGATTCCCTTTTTATGGACCACAAAGCCTAAGAAATCTCCCGCCTGCACAAAAAAAGCACATTTGAGAGGATTCATTTTCAAACCATGTCTCCTTATCCTTTCGAAGGATTGTCGAAGATGGACTATGTGACTTTTCCCAGAAATTGACTTTACAGCAATATCATCAATATAGATCTGCATAAAAGTCTCAATGAAATCATGAAAAAATCGAATTCATTGCCCTTTGGTATATTGCCCCAACATTTTTTAAGCCAAAAGGCATCACCACCTATTCATAAGTGCCTAATGCTCAAGGACATCGAAATGTTGTTTTTGGGACATCCTCTTCAGCAATGAATATCTGATTATACCATGAATATCCACCGAGCATACTAAGGTATTCGTATCCCGTGATAAAATCGATTAGCATTTCCGCCACAGGCATCGAACACTCATCTTTTAGGGTTGCATCATTTAGATATCTTATATCTATGCAAACGCACAAAGTACCATTTTTCTTAATAACTGGCACGGTATTTGAAAGTCATTCGACATACCTGACCGTACGGATGAATTTGCACCGCAAAAGTATTTCGACCTCTTCTTTAATTTTCGAGAGAATTTCAAGTGCAAACCGCCTCGGATTCTGCTTAATGGGCTTATTCCCAGGCTTGATTGACAACTTTAATTCAACCAGCTCTCTATTCAAACCGGGCATCTCGTCATAATCCCATGCGAAGCAGTCTTCGAAATCCTTTAGCAATTGGATCACTTTGACTTTGAGTTAAGGGTTGATATTGGCACTAATATATGTTAGCCTTTTTGTTGCCCCGTCTCCCAAGTCGATCTCTTCAAATGGATCTTGCGCTAGCATTTTGAAGTTGGTTGCCAGCGGATCTTTCTCGAACCCCAAAGGCTCGTCATCGTAAATGGCATTGAGCCTCCAGCCTTGCACTTCATCCCGAACCTTATTAGGTGATTTTGGGTCGAAGTCCTTACCAGAACTTTCCTGATATGACTCCTTCTTATCTTCGACAACCATGAATTTTACTTCGGCCTCCAAAGCCGCTTTTAATTTATTTTTGGCCATATAAGCCGAAATTTTTTTGAGCACTGGAAACTCAGTCATCGTCGCCAAATTCGCTCCCCTAACCTGTTGGGTCGATTCCAAATGTCCCTGTGTATGCAAGGTCTTCTTCACCCACAACCTCTCGATCCCACTGAAAACCATTAGTGGGGTGCAAATACAAAAAGCAATACACATTATCATCTGGAGTAAATGCGAAACTGGTCGGATTGCAAAAAGAAATATTAGTCAAATGTTTGTCGAAGCCGCGTTTATCGACATGAATAACTGACGCTATAAAATAGCTTTGATCGGCTTTGATATTTTCCACAATACCACTCGTTCGCCAGATGGTAATTCTTTGATGCATTGATGATGGTACGACTCCTATGTCGTGAATCCATTCACGCCCTAACAATAAATTGTAGTTAGCCTTAGTCTCTACAATCATAAACATGGCTAGTCTAGTAATGGTTCCTACCGTCAGATCGACTTGAATCACCCCTAATGTGGTGCCAATTTTTCCTTCATAGTTGGATAACACCATATTGTGAGGCTTCGTGTCCGTGTCTAACTTCCCTATCTTTTTTAGCATGAAATACGACATCAGGTTTACTGCTGCACTACAATCTACCAGGATCTTATTGACAGGTACATCTTCGACTTTTTCCTGTAATAAAGAGAGGCTTTAAGTGACTTTTCATAGCCTCATCCGGTCTTTCGAAGAACACATTTTGTTGTTCTACGCAATCGTTGTTCATAACATAGTAACAAATTGGCCTGTGAGTGGCCATCTCTATGTCGGTATTATCCTCCAACTCTTCGACCTCAATAACTTGGTCGAACTCCCTTGGCAGCACAGATACTACATTAACCATGATGTTCAAAGAAGCTTCTAAATTTGTATCAAAGTCATCAGTGAGCATCTCGTATTTAGTGATCGAACGATCATACTCCTTTTTAGCCTCTTCTTCTTGAGTGGAAAATACCTTTCCCTCTACAGGCTTCTTTTCGATGAGTTTCAACTCCTTTTTCTCACCTTTTTCAGTCGGTACATTGGTGTTTGATTCAACTTTCTGATTCTCTCTGGTCTCCCTTTCTGCCTTACTTCTTTGCTTTCTTCTCCATTGAGATCTAGTCATTGGATTCTAGCTTTTATAGTTCTCAGAGATATAAGTTGGCTTCTTGGAGGTCTAGAACTCCCTACGGTATCATATCGATGAACCCCCGTAGACCTTGAAGTTTTTCCACTTTTATTGGCCTCGCTCTCTGTCTTTGAATGGCTTTTCCCACTTTCCTCTAGAAGCCTCTACAGTTGGTTTAAAAGTGGTAGGTTTGGCACTCGGGAGTCTTTGTTTCACTTGATCCTGCCCCCTGTACGTTAGTTTATGATTGTTTCATGATCGTTTTATGATGAGGCAATCTGGGCAGAGAAAAGAATCTAGGGGAAGAATGTAGAAGAATAGATCATTGTCTGCCTCTCTTCCTACAATCGTAAAATCTTTCAACAACCTGTTAGGTACCTTGAACCTCCTACTCGTTCTTCTCTCCTGATTATCAAGATCATTTGTCACATGTCCTTCGATCATAACAGCTTTTGTTTTCTTTTGCCAAATACTTGTGTTATCCTTTGCACACGTCACGTTGTCATAGTAGAATAAGTTGATCCAAGAAAAGGACACTATTTTTACTATAATTGAATCCAGAAGGAGTACCAAATTATATTAACAGTGGCACAAATTTGCAGATGCTGTACGTGAACTTTAGAAAACTTGAACCTATAATCATTCAAGACAAGCTGACTACTGTACTATGATGAATTGATTCTAAGCACTATATGATACAGGAAACCCAATATTCTTCATAAATACAATACGTTGGAATATATTTATACAGGGTTAACATTTCAAGTCAATGCAGCCAAATAAGTAAACAAAAACTGGGATCTATTGGGAACGTTGAGGGCACAGTAAAGTTGTACACGGTTCCTTTTGACCAACAAAAGTATGAAAATAAAAATTCACCAATTGCTTAACTAACCCCATCATGAAAATATCAGCAGCAACCATGATCAACTGAACTGATTGAGGGTGTCAGTTTTTGCTTCAATTAGAAGAACAGAATTGCATTCAACCTGACTTCCCTAATCAGAGATGCTTCGATTTCCAACCTCTTGCATATGTGAAAGCAGTTCCTTCCATAAGCTTAAGTGGAATCATGCTACCGCGATCTCCAACTAGAAACAGATTTCGAAACAAGATTGATTGCACTGGATGCGGCTTCAAGCCTGCTTTGCATATAATAATTAGCACATGTTTTCCACAAAATGCAAAATTAACACAAAAGTAAATGTAAAATAATTTGATTTATCATATGTTCTATTTGCTTAAAAAGCATTTAAGCTTTTATGCAGAAAGTGAAAAATCTTTAGTTTCTAGTTATAACTAATGATGTAGCACTTCCTATTCATTGCTATAATGTGAAAAGGAATAACAATGTTAAAAACCAGAGGAAAGAGAGAGCACTTTGATATTTCTTCAACAGCCTTCATAACCTCAGTTGAACTTGTCTCTAACACCTGGCCTCCGAAAATAATCTCATCTAGTATAGTATGCATCTGCAGACAAACTCGCTTTTAAGGATCACATAAATGGAAATTTAAGATGCAAATATTGTTTGGGTCAAAGTATTGACACTTTTGAGTAGTGAGCTATTAAGCCAATGAGTGAATTTATTTCCCAAAACAGGACACTTCCAAAACAACCCAAATTTAGTGAAAAATAGTTATAAACGTATCGTCAATTTCTTTTATTGAAGAGGGGCAGCTTGAGACTTGAAACAAATATTTGTTGAAAACTGATATGGAATATATGGTTGATAATCAAGGAAACAAAGCCCATATCATAATCAATTTAAAAAGCCCATATCATAATATAGAGTTTCTAATACATTTGGTGCTATACAGTAAATTGATATATAGATTCAGTTTATGAAAACTGATATGGAATATATGACTGATAATCAAGGGAACAAAGCATACAACCTTACTATAGTTGAACACGACATCAAGCTCACATACATTTCTGAAGCATTTGTCCAGTGTTTCAACAAAGACTGAAGGAAGAAAGTGACAAGATAAGCAAATCACCCCATAAAATTAATGATCATGTAAGAGATGGTAACAAAGTATGATGGGTATTGCGTAATACATATAATTGTTCCCCTAGAATACTTATACAATATGCAATATTGTTGAAATGGCTAAATACAATAACTGAATCAAAAGTTAAATAGATAATTAACAAGGTTAATTTTCACAGAGCTGAAAATGAAAATTGCAAAATGACCTCAAATAAAGTGAGCACAAATAATAACTCAAATCATGTTGGGGGTTTTGTGCTAACTTGGTATTAGAATTAACAGCTTTTTCCGCGATATGTATCTACGAGAACCAACAACTTACTTACCCCAGAACTTTTTCTCTATAAAACTTTCTAAAATGTAAGTTTCAATTGTAGAGGGATGTTCTTCCACATGCTTATGGTGTAAGAGAACAACGAAAAGAAGCCATATCCCATGATGTTTGGTCTACTATATATATATGGATTAAATGACATCATTAAGTCTACAGGACAGGAGACTGGGATGATCAATAATGGGAACCACCATCAAGAGCATTATCTTTTAATCACATTAAGTGGTAAACCTGATCACACTCTTTTCCGTTTTGATCGGTGTTAATTTTGTTATTTAATAACATTCACTCTTTTAAACAATGTTCTGACACTTCTAAACCTCTCGAACTTACAGGTCATAGATGATATGTAGCAGATTTTAAATTTTGTGTACTTCTCTCAAGGTTTACTTTGGATTCGACATTGAATACCAATGGATGTTTAGTTCTAGATATGAAAAGTTAATCATGAAAACGGCAGCTTGGTATTATAAAGCTCCTACTTTGTGTGTGGGTCTCATGGAAACAACTTGAACTGTTGTACCGAGGCTCCCCCTTAGGGAGTGTAATCAGAACTCTATAATTTCAATTTTATATCATTTTTGCAGGGAAAAGTTTAAGAAACTTTTTCGGTCTGGGCAAGGTTGAATACACTTTGTTCCAGCACACTGTTGGACCTGCGGGAACCTGGGAAGAGGATCGGCCAATTAGTCGAAAGGGCCCCACGAGGATCCTCCAGAAGATCTCTGCCCCAGAACGACTCATAAGGCCTAGGAACCATGTCACCAGAGACTCTAAGGGCTGACGGATTAAGGGTTACGGATTACTGACATCATTTCACTGTCGTCAGAGCACTGGCATCACTCCTTCAAAGGACTTATCCACAAAGAAGGTTTTGGAATCCGAGAACCTAAGATGGACTTTCACTAGAGAGACACTTGATCAGAGTTGTCATAGGGCTAAGAACAGTTAGATAGAACCTGTCAGGATCTTTTGATATCTGCCCACTTATACAGCTTTGAAGGTTCCGAAAACCCTAGAACCTTGTTATAAAAGGAAGAAGGGGTCACTTCACGTACACACTATTCTAACCCTTAATACCTCTCATTTTCGGCCATTACTGACGGTGTCAAAGTGTTTACAAGTACCCCACCGCCGTCGGACTGGAGAATCAGGATCCAAAAACGATTGTCGGAACTCATCATCGGATCTTGGTTCATCTCATCATTTGTAAACCCAATAGTTTTTTTTCCAGTTCAGAAACTTATTTATTTCAGTTAGCTTTGGGATATCATGGTATGTTTGAAGTCCTAGAGAGTTTCACTCTTGTCAACTAAGTTTTATTATAACACCTCCTATTAAGTTTCCAAGTTTTAAATAGTTGATAATTTCATACCTACAAGGTTTTAAAAATTAGAACCACAATTCTATAGTTAAACTCCAATTACCCTGAGTCTTTAACCTACTACTGATATAAAAACAGATTCTCTCATGGTCGTCCCCTACATAATTATTGTCAACATCAATAAAAAATAACTCAAGTCATTTGTGATTATAATGCAATGCAAGCATGATATATTTTCCTAAGTTAGTCAGCTTAGAAAGTGGGTGTAGTTGTAACTAAGGATGGTAAATGCCATCATACCCAAAATTTGTATACTACATACTTTGAGATGTAGTAAATAACGTGTATTGCAAAATTTCAGCTGCATTACTGTGATGTAAGTAATGGTAAAACCAGTGTTGTAGCATCATTGAACTATATCATATATAATATAAATAACTTAAAATTCACCAACATTATAATACATTTTTAGCAGACCCAATACGTTACTATCCATAGTCAATTCGAAATCTCATATGTAGTTCAAATATCCCTATTACAATATAATATAGTTGCATCATGTTGGCTTTCATTTGTCAGCTAAAAGTATGTAATTAGTCCAAGAAACGTCTCAAGACAGAAACAGCTTGAAACCCAAGAACACCAAGAGGTTGCAATTAAGCCCATTACTATGTAAAATTATTCAAATAAATTAGCCCAAGAACGCCGAATGGAAAAAGAATCTACCTTGAATCAAATCAAGCATAGCAAGCTCATTTTCAGAACCATCAAATATTAACACAAAGTATAGTGTTGCGAAGTGCTTGTAGACAAGTCGAGCATCCTGAAGAAGTAAACAACAAATGAATTCATAACTTACATTCTTCAAATATAAGGATGTATCAATATTATTGCTATGAAAAAGCATATGATTGATTAAAAAAAACCTAGTTGCATATCAAAATTAGAAAATTAGTATTATTTCAAATATGAGATCAATGGTAGACTTTAAAAAGCATGTCATTAAATCTCAACAAAGCGCATACCCCACATTAGAGCATCTCCAATGGGAGTCGCTTTAGCTAATAGGGACCAATGACACTCCCATTGGGAGATGAAAAATATGGGTGGCTAATAGACACCAATCCTTGGTAACTTAGTGCATGTTTATTAATAGACCCCCCATTTGAGTCCTTCAAGTTTTAACTTTAGTTTGAAAACAAGTTCATGGTAACTTAGTGCATGTTGTCTTCCACTTTTGGAGATGCCAAAATTGGTTTCAAGAGTGTAGAAATGATTTTTACAGGTACGGCTGCTCTAGAGTAGAATTGCCTTTGCCTACAAAATCGATTCTACTAGAAGCTAGAAATTGGAGCTTTTGAATCTAGAATTGATTTTTACACTCAAATTTATTGTTTAACCAATTTTTACATGAATGTGTCCAAACACAAATCAATTTACAATAACTTACTTTTAACCAAATCAATTTTATAGAATCGGCTTATTCAAAATGATCTTCAACCATTGCAGAATCAAACACACACTTCGTTCTAGCTCGGATAGACTGGCTTTTTCAACCAGATGCCTAGATAAGACGATAGTATAAAATCCTTTTACACATAGTACAGTATCAAGAAACAATGCCAACAAAAAGCCCTAATCACAACAATTTTTATAATTCCAATGTTACATTAATGTTAATTACTATAGAAAATTTATCAAGCTGAAAGATCAAAACTACTGCAAGTACCAAATGTAAGAACAAAATACCTGGCCAAAGATGGACTCAGCATCCACAAAATTGCTGACATGTTCAGGTCTACTACATAAAACTGCAAAAAGAACAAAATTCACATAAGAAAACAAGTTAGAAAAGAAAATCAAACATACATACAGACTCCTAAACAAAAAAAAAAATCGAGTCCAAGAATCAAAAAAGAGAAACCTGCAAACACATTTCGAATAATTTCCTGCTGCTTTTCCACAGGCTGATCTACCGCAACATATAAACAATGTGATGAAATTGCATTTAAAAGCCAAAAATTGAAATCTCATTTGCAAAGATTTGATTAGAGATGGACCCGAAATTCGTAGAATTTAGCGAGACGAGGCTTCCCTTGTGTGTTCATCACCAGCACTGCTCTTATCATCTTGTTACTTTCTGCAAACAAGTAAATAGATAAATAAAGGAGTTGTTTTCTTAATTATAACTCAAATCAACTTTATAGCTCATAAAATTACAACAATGATTCGGAAAAAGATGCGAATTATGAAAATGAAGTGAATCGCTAGATGAATCGGATCAACTATATAAAGTACTATAGTGAGAATGATTAAGAGAACGATACAGAGATATAACTAGAGAAATATAAATTGAAAAGAAGTGGGAATGAGATGTACCAGTTCAGTCGCTGTTAACGATGCCGGCGTGGAGTCTCCGATGAATTGATCGGCGACAGGCTCAGTTTTCAGAGGCCTGACTACGAATATACGACACGTGAAAAAGGATTCGTCAAAGAAATGTACAAAACGCGGTCTTTCATACAAATTAATAGTCACATTAATAAATAATTTAAAGGTTGTTGTTTGTTTTTCTTATCTCTCATTTTAAAATTCCTCTCACTCTTTTATATATATATATATATATATATATATATATATATATATATATATATATATATATATATATATATATATATATAATACTTTTTTAATTTCTTATCTTTATTTTGTATTTTTTATTTATTTAATTTTAAAACAAATCAATGTAGGATTTTATATGTCTTTAAAGAGCGTCATTTAAATTACTAACAATATCCGGTTCAAAGAGCGTCAACAATATCCAAGAATCCATCACTAACAATTCTCATGTAAAATCTCATCCATTGTTTTCTAAAAAAATATAAATAAATAAATCAATAAATCAGCAATAAAATGGGTTACAAATACAAAGTAGGATTGTTCAAAAATTTCACTTACATAATTAGTTTACATCACTTCATGCTCATCAACATCATCACCATCTATCTTCGATTCAAAGAGCTTTAGATCTAGAAGAAATCTGAAGGGAAGAAATGAAGAAGAAATCATAAGGGAATATTGGATCAAAAATGGAAGAAACAAAAAAGGAATAAATGATGAAGAAATTTCTCTTATCAAGTTGCAGATGGACACATGGAACATGGAAACTATAAATTATTTTTCTCAAGTTGTAGATAGAGACGTGAAAATGATATGAGGACATTCGTTAGATAACAAATGTATTACAAATATCCATATTTGATAGAAATCATAAAAGTCTCTCACATGAGAGACCTATGCTCCACGCGTACATGATACAGTGCCAGTAATGATATACGATGATTTCATTATATTCTTTTTGTACTATCCTAATAAAAAATGATTTTTTTCCTTCCAAATATTCTTTTAGGGTCTGTTTGGATTGATGTAAAGGAATGGAATAGAATGGAGTGGAGTTATGTTCCATTGTTTAAATTTACAAAAATTGAATGGAATGGAATGAAGTATGATGGAACACATTCCATCTAATACTACTATTTTGACCCATTTTTCATTCCCCCAACTTGGGGTGTATCCAATGGAATGAAATCAATTAATAAAATAATTATAATTTTATCCTCCAAATTTTTACTTTTATTATTAACCGTTCATATTCCTTATTTCAATCAACATGATATTTTTCTATTCAACTTTTCTTCTTCACATGCCTTCTTCTTGCTTGCAAAGAACATTTTAATAATGGTAACATATTTATTTATCACTTTTGAGTCTTTTTTTTTATCTTTAACGAATAAAATATTTGCGTAATTTATTTTATTTTATTTTTGCAGGTTTTGTGGAATGCTTAAAGAAGAGAGTCATTATATATTATGGATCAATATTTGTCTTTTTTATTAGCAAGACTTGATATCATTGATTTTGTTTATGAATTACTATGAATACCCAGTATGGTGTTGATCAAAACTTGTGTACTTGGTCTTTGCAATTTCAAGTTATAATAATCATGTTTCATTTATGAACATTTTAATTTATTACTATATGTTTTAATTTCTTTCAAGTGTTAAGTTGATATTTTTCTATGATTACTTATATATTACTTTAGTGTGAGAATGTTGGATTTATCAATATTGTAGCAAAGGGTAAAAATGGAATAAGATAGTTATAATGTTTTCCGCTCCGTCAAATTCTCAAACAGTGGAATGAGATATTAGTTCTGCTCCGTTTTAAAATATCCAAACAGTAGAAAGAAGTTTATATTCCGTTCCGTTCCATTCTACTTCATCATATTCCGTTCCGTTCCGCTCCGCTTTGTTATTTTTAAATTATCCAAACATAGTCTTAGAGTTTGGAGAGAAGGAAAAGGAAGAGATTGAAAAAAAAAATTTTAATATAAAACAATATTTTATAATTGTAAAAAATAAATTTTGTTTAAAATGATAAAATAATATTTATCATGAATATATATATTTTTTATTTTTGAAATACTATAACAACAAAAATTATATTTGAATAATTTGTCTAAGTCCTCCAAAATCCTCCAAAAAATTTCTTCAATATAAATTTTGAGTTCCACTAAATTATGGGTTTTTGGTATTATGAATAAATATTAAACCCTCCAAACCAAATTTTTTCTATTCTTTTCACTCAATCTTTTCTATTTTTCTAAGCTTTATCATCCCTTCCCCTTAAAACTCCCAAACAAAACTTTAAGATATAAAAGATCAAAAACTTGTTTTTGGTTTGGATTAATCATATTAATATACCTTCGTGTTTGAGTTATTTTATCCTCATCTACTACAATACATTAAGATATAATTGTGTAAACTTATTGTTTTGTATATAGGTTCAACATGTTTGCTACATTTAATTTGCTTTTGATATGATTTTCATGGTGGATGTCTTTGTATACAATTATACTTCTAAAGATTGGTAGTTGGTACTTAATTTCGTATTCATATTAGACAAGGGAAAATAAGTAAATCTCACATAGTTGTCTGAAACAGGATTCTTCCATTATTATAATTGACACTTCAAATGGTATTCTACTTAATTTTTCAGATAAACGTACTTGACTGGAGAACCAGTCCCTAGGGACCCTAATCCATATTGTTCGGCTACATGGTGATCAAATAATCGAAGATCCAATAATTATACAAAACACTTGGAATGCTTTTATGCTACATATTAAAAAGATAAAAATTTAAGAAAACATAAAACGTAAATATATCGAATTTGTAATTTAAATCACCAATAGTAAAGTGGCTCATTGTTACACCATGTTGTCTAATAACCAAGGTGATCTTTGTTCAAATATAGGTTGATGACACAATTTTGAATTTTGAATTTTTTGAAATTTTGATGACTTTGGGGATGAAGATATCTCATGCGTGTAAAAATAGATGCGGTTTGTAAAAAATTATACAAAAATGACTTAAATGACAATATTTGAAGATTTAGGCTATCAAAATGGACCATAGAATAGAGATATAAGGGGAAAAAATATTCAACATATATTTTAGAATTTACTTATTTATTTATTTATTTATTTATTATAATGTATTGTATTAATTTATTATTTGCTGATAATTAATTTTTTAATACTATTTATTAGTTTAATTTAATCAATTTATTTATATCATTTATTTGTTTCAAATATAACTGATTAATGTCATTTTATAATATTATTTTTTACTATATTATACATTAGGACTAATTATAGTTTTTCTCCCCCCATTTTAAATTAAATAATTTTGATTCTCTCTCATACTTTTGCATTTAAAACTAATGATGTTTATATTTTTTAAATGACAAGTTTCATGGGAAACATAACACGACATCGTTATAAATTTATCATGGAATCTTATTGATAAAAATATAAGTTAAAAAACTAATATTTCATCGACTTTTTGTGAAAAAAACAAGAGAGTGGGACCAAAATTGTTTGAATTTAAAATAGAACAATTAATTCCATAAATTAGATAAAATTGAAGGACAAAAAATATAATTAAACCCCCATCTCTCTCTTTTATATATATATATATATATATATATATATATATATATATATATATATATATATATATATATATATATATATATATATATATATATATATATATATATATATATATATATATATATATATATATATATATATATATATATATATATATATATTGTTCATAATCTTATAGCTTGGATATGGATTCAGTAATAGACTTCCACCATTTCAATGGTGTTCTTGGGTTGTTATATTTTTCTTGAGAATTCCTTAAGGCACTCCATGAGTTTTTTAGACACCATGCGAGTTTTTTAAAATGTCTATAGTTTTCGGAGATATATCTCCGGACGCACCATTTTTACACTCAAGAAAGGTCATTCTGAATGGTGCCTTATGCATTTGGATTTGATTACTTCCGAAGATATATCTCTGAAACAATATCGTAGTTATATTTCTGGAACAAAATTAGAGACATAATCAACACAAAAATGAACTTTCTAAACATAAAATGAGCATTCATAACATAAAATGAGCATTACAATTGTGATTTCAACAGAAAATTAAATACTACATTTCAATGTCTCGGTGGAGGCTTGCACATCTCCAAGATATCTTTGATTGATCTTTGTAATTTCGCTTCCATCTCGAGCAGAATTTTCTTTTCAAAACTGAAAAATGTTCGCCACATCGCCATAACATCCGCTTGAGTCTTGAGTCAAAATTTTTTAATATAGTGTTCCTTTTGTTATTAACCGAGGGTGAACGGTACTCAAAAATTGACAATTTTTCGTGTGTATTTGTAAGATAGGAGATAATGGATTTCGTCTATGATATCTCCAAGGGAGGTGAGATCGGTGAGCTTGAACGTCCACCCGGGTGTAGAGGCGTCGGAGTATGAGACCCTTGCGACATACCAACAAATGTTTATTTCACACATTTGAGACATTTTGAGTTTGTGTGAAGTATAACACAATAACACCCAAATTTATAGAAGACCTGGTCCAATAAGGACCACTTATTAACTGTCATTCATACTCTGGATATATATCTCCAGAACGACACTCTATTATCTTATTCCAGAGATGCATCTTCGGGACTTTCCCTGAACCATTCAAAAACAAAACAAATAAAAGAACCTTTCGGAGATGTATCTCATAAACTTTTTCTGATAGATTTTCGAAACAGAAGAATGTAACAAAGAGTTCACAAAGACCAAATATGCACCAAATATGCATAAAGATCAAAGATGAATAATAAGTGAATATGTAACACTTTATTTATATTGAGACACATTTATATACAATTATTTGTCTGATTATATAAGAAATGAAAACGAATTAAAACATGTATGGTCGGCTAAATCTATAGGTGGTACCCCTTTGGACTTTTGTCCATTCGATTCCTTTTCAATATTGTTCAATTTATCAAATTCTTGCATCTTTTCCATAAAATGATTTGTTCATGTCTCGGCTTTTGTGGTTGAATGAGTCGTTTATTCTAGTGATATAAATGGTATGGGGCATCTCAGTTTCAATTAAACTTGAAAAAAATGACTTGATTTTGAAAGTCATCCAATACACATGATGCGATAATTTGGATTTTAGGGATGGTACGATATGCAATGGGAAAAAGGTTTCTGAAAAACTATAGTGTGGCAGGTTAATGCACACCCTATCATATTCACATGCAATTATGTGACCAATATCCGGGAAGCTCGTCCATTTTGACTCCAATGTCAGACCGCTCAAGTATGGAACAAGTGACTCATAAACCGCAACGAATTTTTCTTTATTTCTGTACAACCGGGTGTACGATTCCTTATGCGTCTTTAACTATTGAATAATTTGATGACGGACTAATGCATGACTATCTTCTCCTTTACCAAGTAAAATTGAAATGGCTTGGTAACCATAATCATTTTCTCCCTTAACATTGACGATACGACCAATATATTTGTGCATAAAAACTGACATCTCGTCAATGAATGAAATCTTTAGTGGAAGCGGCGGAGGTGGTTTGCTAATTCAAGCTCTTTTCACAATATTTTTTTGAGATTTTGGAGTCGGTGAGTTGGGAAATACTTTGTCAACGTGTTCAAAGCATGAAGGAGACCGTGTAGTTGAGTTGTTATTCAATGTAGACTTCATTTTCTTTGGAGCACCTTTTGTTTTTACCGATTGAGAAGACAATTTCATGTCGGTGGTTTCAGGATATGCAATCTTCTTCAATTGTTCTTTGATGTGGAGTTTCATGTTGTCATCATCCTCTCTTTTGTTTCTTCTCATTCAATCAAATTAGAAATATTCAGTTTACCTTCACCCATGCATCCATCATCATCGAAACTAAGTCTCTTCCAATGAGAGCAAACCATGACCATTCTTATTGGTTCACCAAGTTTCACCTTTTTGGCAATAACACAAACACATGGGAGACCATATGTTTTCACAATATTGAAACCATACTTTGCGCTATCGAAGCCTACATTATCAGCTCGTTTAGCCTCGTGAAAAATATAGTTCAACCCGCCCAAGAAATATTGTCAACCAAATGAGAATAAAGAATGTTATCTTTAAATCGGTGTTCCAAAATTGTGGTACTCTGACCAAATTAGGTTTGTATCTCATTATGTTGATTTTGAATCATGTGGTTCACGGGGTCTGAATCTCGACACAAATCCCCTTTTCTATTTCCCAACCAAAATTTCAAAGTAGCATGAGTCGAATCAACTTTGTTAGTGGTTGTATTCCCAAGGTGTCAGACATTATCAGTCCACGTACAAACTATCTTCTCCTTCACTTGATCAAGAATGATGCTTTCAACATATTTCAATAAAGTCGGATACTTTCACACACTTTCCAAAAATGTATGATGGAATCGACATATAATTCTTTTATGGAAGAATTTATAATGCGATTCCATGCATCCATTATTTTCTCCACAATCACACCCGACTTCACCAATTTTCCACCTTCAGACTCTACTTGTTTCATCCCTACCCCGAGTTTAACCTGACTTCTCACATTATTTGTTATGTGATACTTACAAAGTAATGCATAAGAAGAAGGAAACACCTTTGAAACCACATTCATCAATGTGGTATCGCGGTGCCTAACAATAGCTTTAGGCATCTCACCTTAATCTTTTAAAAGTGACTGACACACCTCTAATGCCCAAGTAAAATTGTCCTCTATTTCACACTCTAAAAATGCAAAGCCAACGGAATATGTCTTCTCAATTGAGGTAACACCAACCATCTCAAATAGTGAAAGTATATACTTGTTGGTCTTGTAGGTAGAATCAAGTATGAACATTGTTAGAAATGTGTTGAATAACTTTATCGAATCCGGATGAGTCCAAAAAACATCTCTAATCGTAACTCCATTGTCGTAAGTCCAGTACCGGGACACGTAATTTTTATCGTCTAACAGTTTCAACAGTTTTTGCATCTCAGTTCTATCTCCTTTAATCGCCTTATTAGCGAGGTATCAAATGTTATACACTTGCTTGATATTTGATATATTATCGATTTGCTTCCCTTTCAATGTTACAAGTATATTTTTCAGTTGGACAAGATTCAAGGTCATGTCACTAATACATATCTTCTCTTCCAACTTAAGCCAACATACACTAGGATGACTAGCTAATTTTAATCACAATTCATGGTTATGTGTAACACCCTTCTAAACCCACAAATATTTCATAAATAAATTAATAAATAATTGAACATAATATACCAACAAGGGTGTCACATCATCATAAATACATCTTAAATAAACATCCTTCTCTATAACACGGTTTTTCAAAACATTTAAAATAATCATTTCTTAACTAACATCAACAAAAATTCAGACTTCGCAATGGAATCATAACCTCAAAGTAATTTATTTTGCTTCATCAAACATCAAAGTCTTTTGGTCATTATCAAAAGTCACATCTTCAAATAAATCTAATCGTATAGAAAGCTCATAAAATAAGTCTAACAAAACAACATAATATTCGACTCAAGCGTTCCACCCAATGTTACATATCAGAGCAAGACACCTCTATTATTAACAAATATAGAGCAAAATAACTCCAAAGCTAAGTTTCAATGCATCTACGAGCTAATCTTGATCACCTGCACGTTATCCACGTGGAGGCAACATTCAAACAGGCAGGGTGAGTAATCATAATTCATTACAAAAGATATGGTAGTTACAATAATAATTATCAATAATTCATATATTCGTCACACATTACACACATACTCACACTGTCATTTCATTAAGTCATCCACAATGTCATTATATCATCAATCAATCAATCATCATCACCAAAATATCACTTAAGTCACAACATTATCAAACATCATTTAACTTACAATTATGCAATGTCACTTAGTATGCAATGCAACAACACTGACTCATGCATGTGGTACCAATTCTTTGATGAACATTTGGTCATCACCCTCCAAAGATCCCCACCATAGGATTGATTCTCACTTGAAACCAGAGCACATCATAAAACACACTCAATCCACACAATGGGATTGAGGCCACCATTGGACCAAAGTTCTAACATCGTCACATGACAATTATCCTAACACATGCCATGAATGTATGATGCACAACATCAATAGTAATTCGACAATGGCTAGTCAGTTGCATCATAATTCATGTAATCATCATAATAACATCCTTCACATAGCATGTATGCACATCAAACATGCTTAAATGTCAACTTCATTCAACACATCACATAATCTTCATCACATAATCATCATCATATAACATTTATACATAATGTTATCATACACGTCATCAAACGTCAGTACAAGTAACATTTATCACATCAACTCAACATTAAAGACATCATAATTAATTCCACAACAACATCATTACTATCATTAGACATATAATATCACCAATTATTAATTACACAAAGCCTTTTCATACATTTCACAAAACGACATAACTCGACTGTATTAAACAATCATCCACGCGTTAAATAGTTGGAATTATGGTACTGAAAATATTTTTAAGAGAAAGTACGTTAAACTAGCTTTCCAAAAATTTGAACAACACATCAATCAGACACTCACAACTCGAGTTATGAATTTTCAAAGTTTTAGAAATAAATTTGTCTCAGTCTGCTCGCCTGGGACTCGCCCGGAGAAACAGGGGCGAATCACCTCGCCTCTTATCTCGCTCAGCACTTCCTGAGCAAATTAGCTTCGTTCGGTGAGGATGCGAAAACAACAACTCTGCTATTGCGTTTTCTGCACTAGACCAGTCCCAAATCCCATACAATTTCAATACCCTTTCCATCCAAAACTCATATGATTCAACATATATTCACAATATAACAATAATACATTATAATAGATATTACCTACACCAAATCATAGTATTTCAACACCATAAACCATCATAAAATTATCACGATAGCATGAATTATATTTTCACATGCACCTCACCAAATCATAATCATGAATCACATTATTTACGTCACAACAACATCATTAATAGATCACCACAATAGAACATCATAATCAACATCATGTTTATCATCAAATAGCATATCATATCATAGCAACATGTGATAAATCAATCTCATAAACACATAGATACTGGAATCATGTATCAAAACACTCCTATAATTCAATCATAATGTAGTTCATCACATTAGCGTTCCGACGCATTGAACGACGCGTCAAACGAACTCCTGAAACTCAAGTTACGACACATTAAAGTTTCTGTATGTTGCTTCTCGCTTGAGGCTCACCTGGCGAAGCTAAGGCGACTGCTTGCGAGACAACACTTCTCAGCCTGCAATTTTCCACATTTAGAGACCTTCCGAACCTCCGAATTCGATCCAGTAAAAAGTTCTAGTTTCGTAATTCAAAATCCTATAATTGTATAACATCATATATCCATCAAGGATTCATTCATTCATTCATTCATTTAATACATGGTTTTCCTCAATTTCATCAATCTTCATTGAATTCATCGCACAAAACACAAACCTATCAACATCTTAACCCGATATCAATTATAATAAACATGATTAAACCCCTTACCTTAGTCCTTAACAATTGATCTCTTTCAAGCTCTACGGGATGAATTCATCTTCTCTTGTCTCTGTCTCTAGCCACTTCTCACTTTTCTCCAAAAGTCACGATCGTACAGAATGATCTCAAATTCCCTTATTTATTTATTCTTATTTTACCCCTTGAACGCTTTTTATGCTTTTCCCATCACACCAAATTTTCATTGAAGCTTTTAGGAAAAGTTTCTTTATAAATTTTTTTACACAAAATTATGTTACACTATAGAAATCATTTTTAAAAAAGCCAAAACAAACGAGCCCTATGTCCTAATAGTGACTTGTGAAATGGAAAATGTATTTAGATACATATGTCAATTTCAATTGAGTTACTTAATTATAAAATGAATAATAATTATATAAATTATAAATATTTTATATATAAAATAATTGTATTTTTATTTTAGATAAATTTTGTGTTTTAAAAATTCAACATTTTTCTTTATTCTTCTTCATTAATTTAAAACGAGGTTCAATTTTTGTTATTTATACTTAAAAAAATAAAAAATAAAATGAAGAGAGAGAAAATTAAAATGAAAATGAGAAAGTGTGAGAAAAAGAAATGTGAGCGAAAATTGAAATTGAAATTAAGAGAATAAAAGGAAGTGGGAGAAAGTTAAAGAAAAAATTGAGAAATGAATGAGATGACAAAAGAATGTAGTTTTAATTTTTGTAGCATTTATCAATTACAAATATGCCATTTTGTTATAGTACAATTTTTAAAAAAGAAAGAGATATATTATGGAGTTTGATGGTTGTCGCTACTAAAAAATGCAACGACAGAGATGCGAGAAAGAAAAGACACAAGAGTCACCATCAAACTTTATTTATCCCATGAGGGGAAGGGAAAACATCGAGAAAACACTAAAAAAGGAACGGATAAAATGGTCTCGTAACCAAGAAAAAGGGTTCGAAAGCCGATTATACAAAGGGAAGGTATTAGCACCCCTCGCATCCATCGTACTCGATAGAAACCATTTGTTTGTCTATGTGCGAAGATATCTGCTAAAAGATTATTGCTATAAAGAGTGTTCCAAGGGATAAAGAGAAGAGCTAGAAACAGGAAAAAGAGAGATAAAGGGGGAGAAGAAACTCGGTAGGACTTCACAGTCCTATGCTTACATATTCTCAACGGGTATAAGAAAGTCAGAGTCAACGTAGTTCGGGGAACTACGGAAAAATAGAATGAAGTATGCTCGGCAAGGATTGGGGCCCTTGTGCCTACGTATCTTCACTTAAAAGAAGTAAAGAATCAGAGCAGTCATAGTTCGGCCTACGATTAACTTGTGTTTTTTGTGGATGAAGCTAATGTGCCCATTCTAGCAGTTAGGTGTATTGCAGCTCGCATGTGGAGTCTTAGGCGTTACCTATTTGCGGTAGAACGGACATAACATATCCTTTTTGAAAAGATTAATTTTCGCCTACGAGGCAAGATGTCACATTTGATTTGTGGAGGTTATATTTAGCGGTGAAATAGGTCCTCGGATAGTAACCCCTTACGGGTAGTAACTGTAACGCCCCGATTCTGAATTTCCCATTATTTTGTTGAGTCTTTTAATTTATTCAGTTAATTGTTATTTTATTGTGGAATTATATGATAATATGTTATGTGTGTATGTTGTGGCATTTTATTATTTGGAGAGTTTTGGGAATTAATTAGAGGGTGTTTTAAATAATCCTTGATTAGTAGTTATTTTGAGAGAAATAGAGTAGAAAGAGTATAAGTGGAAAAGAGAAAGAATAGAGAGAATAGAAATCAAAAGGAAAGAAAAAGAAGAGAGAGAAAGGAAGAGAAGAGAAAAGAGGAGGAAGAGGAGAAAAACCTAGAATCATCAAGAATCAACTTCTAAGCTTTCGATTGATCGGATAAGGGTGTGAAACTTTATTATTCTTGCAATGTGTATGATTATGTGTGTTCTTGTTGGTTTTGTTTTGGATTGGGGAGAGTTTTGCTCATTTTTCATTTTAGGGCATAATGAGTTTAATCGGTAGAACGGATGTCTTATCGGGTAGAATCCGATGTAAGTAATGTAGAATAGTCAGGGTATGATAGACTAAGGCTATTGGAACTGATTTGATGAGAATTGGTCGGTTTTGGAGAGGTTGGGAAATTCTGAACAGTGAGGAATTTCTGGTTCGCAGACACTCGCTAGCTGGTCGCGAACGTTCGCTAAGAGAGCAGTAGCGAATAGGTAGCGAACGGTCCCAGACTTGGACAGAATGCATATTATGGTGTTCGCTGGTAGCGAATGGGTGTAGCGAAGGTTCGTTAGGGGTTTGCTGAACGAGCGAGGTAGCGAACAAAGTCAGAGGCTTCTGTTTGCCTTCGCGAGCTTGTTCGCCAGGCAAACAAGTAGCGAATACTCGCTAGGAGCTCGCTAAGCGAGTAGGTGGCGGACGTGGCAGGTTGTGTTTTCTTTAATGTTTTCATCCGTGGTCGGATTTCTGACTTAACTTTGATTATTTCCTTGCTCGAGGCATCGATCATGCCAAGTTATATTATGTTGTGGGTAGTTGTATGGCGTGAATCCTAGATTGTATGATGTGGTCGTTTGGCAATTTCGTGCATTTGTTTGGATTAAATGGGAATGCATGGTGATATTAATGTGAATGTGTATATTTGTATATACTTGTATAATATGAAGAATGCATGAATATGTTTGTAAACATGTGTGGATTCTAAGAGTGTATTGAGTCATGTTGCATGTGTAGCATCATGATTGCATTCTTGTGTGTCTGATCCCGCGTAGGATCTGCAGAAACGATCGTGTGTCCTTGTGGGGTGTGAGCGATGGTTTAGTTACTTTGATCCCTAGGAGGATCTGCAGAAACGATTGTGTGCCCTTGTGGGGTGTGGGCGATGGTTTATTTTTGATTCCGTGGAGAATCTGCAGAACAGTTGTGTGCCCTTGTGGGGTGTGAGCAACCGGATTGTGTGCCCGTGTGGGGTGTGAGCAATCCTGAAACATCGTGTGCCCATGTGGGGTGTGAGCAATGGGTGAACATCGTAGGCCCGACGGGGAGTTACTTCGGTAACGAGCGATGGTTCTATTTTGGTTCTTCAATTGAACCTGCTGAACGAGTCGGTACCGCATTTGCATCTACATAGAGTCATGAGTCGGTCTCTATAAGTTGCATTATCATCTTTATATGATATTTTGGTGAAATGAACATAATTGTAAATGTTTAAGTGAAATGCTATGAATTGTGAAGCATGGATTGGTGAGTGTGATTGATTATGTACGTGTACATTATGATGTATTATAACAAGATGTGGTGAGGAATGTGAATTGCGAGTATGTTATAATTGTGTTTTGTGATATATATATAATTTTATGCATTGTTTGTTATGATAACGTTTCTCACCCTTCTGATGTTTTATAATGCTCTATGAGGCATTGCAGAGTAGGATGCTGGAGGTCTTTTGTGAAGTGAGTCTTCATTTCTTTTGGTCAAATGGCTCTGATATGTAACACTGGGTAGTTAGGAATTATTTTGATTCTTTTGTGATACATCTGTGTATGTATCTGTTGCTGAATGTTTTGTAAACTCAACTGATGAATTGAATTAATCTGAATAGTGTATAGAATGCTTATGTTAATTACATGATTTCAATGTTTAGATGTTTCCGATTTATTCTAAATATTGATATGTGGGTTTTAAGCGATATGTTTTGTTTTTAGTTGAGATTTACCCCTTTTGTTACATATATTTATGAGCAGGTATTATTTATGTTTCGTTTCGATGATAATGTGATGCGCCTCTTTTATACCATGTTTTAATTTATACTCTGATGAAACTTTTATTAATTGCTTATATGATTTTAATTGATTATTTGGGGGTATAGAAAGGGGGTGTTACAGTAACCAATTCTTTATCTCAAAGATTTATTGTGAAAAAGGTGTGGCGAATAGAGTCGTGTCTTTGTATTGAAAGACGAGTATCGAGACCACACACTCCACAATGAGTATCCTGACACTCGGAGAGGAAGAAGTTTGTACTCAATCCTCTCTTTTTAATTCAATACAAAGAGAATTTCATTCTCTTATTAAAAACGTCTTGATCTTGAATGGTAAGCGCTTTACGACAATGAACCCCTAAAGGTAATGTCAAGCACTCGGGATAGGAGAAGGCCTACGCCTAACCACTCCGCAACCATTCAAATTTTATTATGAAAAAGAGATTTGAAAATGCACTTGGTACGATACCAAGGTTTTAAGAGAAAAGTTGTAAAATAAAACAAGTGGTGAATTGGTTTGACAGTTGGTTGAGAGAATCCGCTTGATGTTGGATCAAGAGTTTGACTTGTATTTGCATGCAAAAACATGGTGGAATGGAAGTGAGTTTGAAAATACCTCGACAATGAGTCGAGGGTTTTGATTGAAAATGGAACTGGCTTGACAGTGAGTCAAGGGTTAAGGCATGAGAAACAATACTAGTATGTGGGGGTGCTCCTAATATCGAGCCCATAATGAAGTGTATGCAATAGGTTGATGGCGAATACGGACGAGCACTTGCCTTACGGAGGGTATTTGAAAATGTCTCGATGATGAATCGAGAATTAGTTTGAAAAGAGTTATACTAGTCCCTGAGGGTGCTCCTAGAATATAACCACAGTCAAAGAAATATGAAATACGTACATCAAAAATGGGAGAGGGATACATGAAAATTACACGGGATTGCACGAAATAAAAGGTCTCATTGTCAGGTAGCCTAAGAGGAAGCCATGTGTGTGCAATGTGTCCTAAGCTACACCTTGAGCGAAAGTTGAACACAACTCCATGCTAGGGTGTTGCACCCCAAAATTTGACCAACATTTATTCACCCATCAAGTGTTTGGAGGTTGATACCTTCATCAGAAAGTTCAGGAGATCCTCAGAGGAATTGGTAGAAACCAAGGTTGTATGTCTCCTAACTTGAGAGTTGTGGGTGCTCCTCAGATGATTTTGAGGCTATGAGAGTGAACTTGATGCTTTGGGAAATCCTATGAGATGTCTTGAAAGCCATCATGAAGCCCATAGAGGTCATTGTGCAAGAATTCAGAAGATTCAACCATGAATGGTAGAATTAGGGTTTTGACTGGGTCAACCCTAGGTCAACTGAAGATTTGGAGAAGGTTGAGACCTAATCCAAGGGCCATGAGATCATGGAATGATGTATGGAGATGTTATAGAGATGATTCCTAGACCAACTCATCATGATTGAGGAGTTTGAGAAGTTTTAAGTCAGGGTTTCTAAGGATGGACAGTGAAAAAACCCTAGTTTGATCCCTATCTTCCAGGCAGTTTTAGCTCAAGATGTGATTGTTATCTCATCTTCCCCACAACATGAATGTTGTATATCTTGTTCTTAGCTTTAATTTGAATGGTATAAGTCCTTGATAGGATTTGCAGAGCTCAAGTTATGGTTTTGACAAATTACAGGTCAGCTGAGGTATGTGAATCTGAGTCCTTGAAAGTCACCCAACTTGCAGACAACTTTTGCCCTAGTAGGATGATTCCTATGATCTCTTGGTCAACATGAATGTTGAAGAGCATCTTCTTAGCTTTCTAGAGAGTACTAGAAGTACTTGATAGAATTTTTAGAACTCAACTTATGGTTTGAACAAGACAGGGGTATTTTGGTCATTTGGAAGTTATAGGTCATTTTAAGCAAAGGCCATATCTCCTATTTCCAAGCCTCAAATGGAAAAACTCAAAACATCAAAGTTGTTCAAAATGGCATTTTAAGCCTATAAAAGTGGTCATGAGTTGTTGGAAAATCTTGTAGCAAGGATTGACATGAATGGGTGAAAATGACCTAAAAATGGCTTATAAGTTAAATGGATCCAAGTTGGAAATTGGTTTGGGAGATCTATGAATCCAAAATAGGTCATCCAATATGTCATTTTGAATCCAAACATCATTTTAAAAACAATGGTTCAAATACATTTTTGATTTGAGGTCTTAAAATTAGGGTTACTTTGTAATTTTGTTTCTTGCATATTAAGGAACTTTGAGAAACTTGGCATAAGGCAAGGCTGAGCTTGTTTTTTGCACATTCCACTCCCAATATCTCTTGTAAGGAGATTTTGACACAAAACTAAGAGGCTTAATGCATGATATGAGATGATACCATATGTCACTTCATGAGAAATTCCAAGACTTTCTAAGGCTTTCTAGATGATTCTAAAAGCTTCTAGGTTCTTCCATTGATGGTTATAAATTGAGAGGCTCACAATGTGATCAAAGGTTGGTGAATTCCTTGGTGAAGAGTAAGGGAGAGAAGTGGATTTCAAAGTTTCTTCAAAATCAAGCAAGATTCCATTTCTTCATCTACAAGCTTTCTTCCCCAAAGTTCTTGCAAACAGAACCATCTCCACCATTAGAGGAGTGTTTGGCATCAATTACAAGACTTGAAGCCATCTCTACACATCTCTACCATCACCATTTGACAGGTTGGCAAGTTGCTCCATACCTCCTTATTTAGGTGCTTTCTGTTAAGTTTCTAGGTGTAGAATTAGCATGCTAGGTTAGTTGATGATTTCCTGAGAGTTAGAGGAAGATCCATGGAGTTTCATGGCAGGGTGCCATTTCTTGCAAGTTTAAGAACAAGCTGTGTATTGAGTTTTAGTGGACATGTGATAGCATAGAATGATGAGGGCAACGCCATGAACAAGTTTATACCATTAGATTGGAGTTTCATCAGAGTTGATCACAGAGAAATATGGTGGAACCAAGACCTTCATGTGTTCTGTTTGTGGAATCCACGAGGTTCTAGATAAAACTATTAGTATAGTTAGATTCCTGGGAAGAAATGGCGCAACATTGATCTTGGAAGTTTCTATTTTCATGGCCATGTGAGAGAGCACGAGCTTGAAGAAAAGTCACGCATGGAATGTAATTTTCTGAAACCCTAGCATGTATTTGGGGAAGATGACCATCGTGCGTTGGATCACCCCTGGATAATTGACCTAATCATCGCATCCAACGGCCACAATTCAAATCAAAAGCGGAGGGAATTAGTAAAGCCAAAACGCAGCGTTTACTTAAGTGGAAAACTATGGGCTCAGCCATTTATTGCTACTCACACCCCCACCATTGGCCCAGTCCAATTTTAAACTGAAAACTATTGCTTTTTGCACCGAATGTTTACCTTTTTCTTTTAATTTTTCTTTTAATTTTCTGATAACGCCTGGGCTTAACTCATTTAATATCTGCACCCCCGGTTTCTTGGCCCACCATCATAATGAACTGGGCGTAGTTCCTAAGCGCACCCCCTCCCCTTTAATTCAATTTCTTTTGATTTTATTTCTTTTATATTTCTTGCTTATTAAATAATTCATAAATAATAGGAAAAGTGATATTTTTTAATTCTTGTTTTTTCTATAGGTTTATAATCCTGTCTAGAAAAATATCAATAAATAAAATTGGCATTTTATTTTCTTTTAATATTTTTAGCATATTTTTCATTTAAATAGCTTTTAAATAGGTTTAGTTTGATACTCAATTTTGTAGAATTTATTTTAGGACCTTCCCTTAGGATTTTTGAGCCATTCTTTTTGGTGTGATTAGATATTGAATCATAGTTCCCCATAGGATTTAATTCATGATTTTTAGATTAAAATTTGATTAGTTTAATTAGGTTAGCATTAGGGTACCAAATTAGGGTTTTTTAGAGAACATAGGTAAAGTAAATCATTTTCTGTGGAGAGTTTTGATTTGATTTTTGGGTATGGGAATATAGGGATGTTATGGGTAGATGTGATAGACCCTTGTGAATAATTGTTAGATTTTTCCCTCTTGCTTTAGTATTTTTAGGTATTTTCTGAAGTTAACTGATTGTATTGACTGTCTGTGTGATATTTGTCTATCTCTGGGGTTTACCTTTGGGGAATTGTTGTGGGGATTGGTTTGTCCTGAAGACCTTGTTGAAGGAGCATGATGAAGGAGAAGATTGTATATCAAGACTCAGAGACCCAGAGGTTGGAGCTTGCTCTCTGTTTGTGAGGTTTGAGATCCTGAAGTTTGAGGGAAATCCATGGTACTTTCCTGAGGAAGGCACTATGGATGTCTTTCATTCTTTCTTCTCACCTCTTTCTTAAGTATCCAATGATGTTGGAGCCTTCATGTGAGTTTAATTTCTCCTGAGGAGGAATGTAAACTGATCACAGTTGTTGAGCCATATGGGATACAATTCCTAAGTGGAAGCCTCCTAGTACTTTCCTGAGGAAGGTCTTATGGGTCTATTCACTTAGTTCCACTAGTTCATATAGGTTTTCTTAAGTATCCAATGATGTTGGAGCCTTCATGTGAGTTTAATTTCTCCTAAGGAGGAATGTAAACTGATCACAGTTGTTGAGCCACATGGGATACAATTCCTAAGTGGAAGCCTCCTAGTACTTTCCTGAGGAAGGTCCTATGGGTCTATTCACTTAGTTCCCCTAGTTCATATAGGATTTCTTAAGTATCCAATGATGTTGGAGCCTTCATGTGAGTTTAGTTTCTCCTGAGGAGGAATGTAAACTGATCACAGTTGTTGAGCCACATAGGATATGATTCCTGAGTACAAGCCTCCTAGTGCTTTCCTGAGGAAGACACTATGAGTCTGCCTGCTTAGCTCCCTTTCTTTGGTAAGCTTGTTTTGAAGCTTGAAGACTGGGATTGATTTCTCTTGTTTAGGGTTTTGCTTTAGGGCTTTGCTTAGATCTGATTAGGATTCTGTTTTAGGGTTAGGATTAGAGCTTGGATGTATAGATCATTTCTTTCTCAAGCATGTGGTTTGTTTGCCTGATGGCACTTCATTTCTCTTATCTGAATATTGCTTGATAGCATGTTGTTTATTTTCAGTATAATTACTGTTATTTCATAACTGGCTTGAGGTCGAGACGAGCTTGTGGAGGCTGAAGCCCCACACACATTTCCTCCCTCACTTGCATTGCATGCATTTTACTGTTAAAGCCGATGCTTTGTCTGTTTTGGTGTATCATTGACATGATCCCTTAGGACTCTCATTTCCTTTGATAAGGATTTGATGATAGACTTTTAGGTTGAAACATATGCATGACAACATCTAGGAGTTCCCTGTTCAAACCTCAACCATAGGATTGAAGGTGAGAAAATACTTAGAAGGGGGGTTGAATAAGTATGACAGAAAATAATCAAAGATAAAAACTCAAGTATTTTTATCCTGGTTCGTTGAACTCAACTACTCCAGTCCACCCTTTTCAAGAGTGATTTGCCTTTCTCAACAAGGACTTAATCCACTATTCAAATCAACTGATTACAAATAGCAACACCTAAGAACAACTGTTCTTAGTCTTCTCAAGAGCTACTGATCTAACCTAGATCCTCTTAAGGAAAACTTCCTTTACAAATTAATGTAATACAATGTAAGAGTAATAAATTGCTTCTATGAAAGCTATAAACACAACTGTGTTATTTCTCTAAGTTTAGAACAAAGTATGAACTATAAAGAATATGAGAGCTTGAGAGTTTCTTCGCTTGAGAGTAAGTTTTTCAAAATTCGTCTCTTCTAGTCTCTTTTTTCACTGAAGAAAGTGCTATGATATCCTTTATATAGCCACTTGAATATTGGAGAGAATATAATACCGTTGGAGAAGATATTTCCAATATCAAATAGTACTGTCCTTTGTACTATTGCAGCAGAGAGACGGCGCACAAAATGTGGGTGTAGCAATTGTCTGCTGAGCTGTGAATTTACCATATATGGAATGTATCAGAGGAATAATCTTCTTGCAGAGATTTATGTCTATCCCAATTAAGGAAAGATTTGCTGGCATATTCCAACAGATATATTAAAATAATCTTCTTCAAATAATTCTTCAGATAGTTCAGATCAACAATCAATATCAGAGTCTTCAGTCTTCAGAATCTTCTGGAAACTTCAGAGCCTAAGATGTTCTTCAGATGTTGCTGAATCAGAGTCTGGTGCAGCTGTGTGCTTGAAGCGTAACATGCTCTTAGATCAGAGTCTTCACTCAGATCAGAGTCTTCTCTCATTCAGAGTCTCTTCACTCAGAGTCTTCTTTCATTCAGATTCTTGATAATATATGCAGCGTGTTGTATCTTCAGAATCTTGATGACTAAGCTCTTATACTTCAGATTCTTCTAATCTTCAGATGCTCTTGAGCCATTCAGAATTTATTGTTCACATCAAATTTGCTCTTTAAGATTAAAATCTTTTGTGCCTGTAGAAAACAGTTTAGAACAAATTTAGAGAGTATAATTCTTGTATACAAATTATCATTAATGTTATCATCAAAACATAGAGATATTACTAAGACACAATCTGTGCTCTTACAAGGATGAATCCATGGCATGATAACGGTAGGACTTGATAGTCTCCCTCCTAGTTGGGCCTGTTCTCTTCTCATCTCGAGACAATTTAAGATACAGTAATCATGAATGATTTCTTTCGTACGTTACGAGCCTTAAGCTATCTGAGAAAGGATTGTGGGAGAGTCGCTTTTCCACAGTCTGGATGTTTAGTATGGTACCCTTTGGGTGACATGCGACGCATTCACTCTCAGGTCATAGTCTCTAGTGCGGTTGAAATTGCAAACACAATAAAAAACACTTCTTTCAGGAAATAAGTCGTAGTTTCCCGAACTACATTTGCTCTGATCTTCCATGCAGTGTGGAAGTACGTAGGCATAGGATGTGATATCCTAGCGAGCAACCTTTCCCCCATAACCCTTCGTAGGCCGAACTACGTTGACTCTGATTTCTCATTTTCTGATGAGAATACGTAGGCATAAAGTGCGACGCTTTGCCGAGTCATTTTTCTTTTCTTTTTCAGCCAGCCTTGATAGGTAGATAGATAAAACCAACCCGTCAGTAAACAAACAAGCGTGGATCCCGTCGAGTACGACGGACGTGAGGGGTGCTAATACCTTCCCCTTGCGTAACCGACTCCCGAACCCAGACAATGGTTGCGATGACCTTGTCTTACCCTTTTTCGTCAGGTTTTTCCGATCGTTTCCTTTCCCGCTCTGAGGGATAAATAACGAAAGGTGGCGACTCTTCTGTCATGCTGACACCTTATTTTCGCGCAAGAGACAGCTGGCGACTCTGCTGTGGACCGAACCCAGAGTCTCTGGTTCTCCGGTTCCCTATGAGAGTCAATCCTAGCGCTTGTATGTTTGCTTGTTGGGTTGCATTTATTTATCGCATTTTTACTTCTCACACTTTATTTCCCGCATTTTATTTCCAGTTTGATATGATTACCTGTGCTGCTGTGGGAGAGGGATGTTACTATGAGTGAGAAGCCGGACCTGGGCTTGAGTATACACCTAGACATAGTTGCGGAGAGTAATAGACGAACCTGTCTGCTGAGCAGGCACAGTTCCCTACGAAATCTGCGCTCAGACGAGATTCTTGCAGAGGTGCTCCTTTCCGGTCCTGAGGATCTGAGGGGAGTCCAGACGTGAGGATTGTCGACTATGGGGACCGATCATTTGGAAGTCAGCTAAGTGAGGCCTCTTCATGACTTGATGATGCCACTCCTTCTGGGAATCGTATCGTCACTCATGAAAGTTTGTGACGCTGATGACCGCATAGGATGCCGTACCTTTGTCCGTGGATTAGGTCCATACCTGTGAGTGGGATTGGGTTTATTGCAGGAAACTTTGACCTCCAGACCACCTGGTTTTCTTGACAGTGAATCAGTTATGTTGGTACCAGGTTTCTCAGTTGCAGATTTGTCTGTTCTTGATAGAGCAGGTTTTGATCAGAGGACCTTATTATCAGGTGTATGTCTGTTCTTGACAAAGCAGGTTTTGATCAGAGTATCGTCATCAGTGGTTTGTTCTTGATAGGGCAGATTTTGAATGGGGTCTGAAGATCTCATCAGCAGATGTGGTTTGTTCTTGATAGAGCAGATTTTGAGTGGGGTCTGAAGATCTCATCAACAGATGTTGCTTGTTCTTGATAGGGCAGATTTTGAGTGGGGTCTGAAGATCTCATCAGCAGCTGTATGTTTGTTCTTGATAGGGCAGATTTTTGATTTGGGGTCTTAAGACTTCGTCAGCAGATATTTCTTGATCATGCATCTGGGGTCCTTATTATCAGACATTTCTTCCTGACAGAGCAGAATTTTGATCTTATGTATATGGTCCTATCAGAAGGTCGTTCTTAGCATATCCGATCAGTGGTCTTACACCGGGGTTTTCTTCTCATCAGTGATTATGGACACAGAATCTCCACAGCAGTTACCTGGATATATTATTGCATGCCTGCATTTTGCATTAGTTTGCATGTTCATTTGCATTCCATTAACGTGTGTCTGTGTCGCAGGTCCCGATCCAGGATCTCTCGCCTCCTATTGTATTATTATAGCCTCTTTCAGGAAGACCGTTGCGTACAAGTTCCCGGCCTCTGGTGTGTCGAAGTTGACTGTCGCTGATGCTATAGGCTTCCCATGTGTATATGAGATTGATGTTTCCATGATTGGGCCCGGATTTCTTCTTCTTATTATTATTGTCAGCACTGGTACTAAGGCGCTAGGATCGGGGGAAATCTCCCGAGCACACAGACACACGCATGCATCTGCATGAAGCATTTGCATGGTGTACATTTTGTTGCTTTTCCTAACCTTTAATGTTGACAGGTTTTTCAGGTTCACAGGTTCCGAGCTGCTTCCAGTCTCCAGGATTGATCAGAGACTCATTCACTGTTACTCAACTCGAGCTAATCAGACTAGGATCATGGATCAGGTGCAGTCAGATGTTCAAGAGCTCCGTGAACTGATGGATCGTTTTATGGAACTGATGCAGGTAGTCACTAATGGTCAGGACCAGCTTCGTACTTTGGTTCAACCTTTGATCTCCAGGGTTGATAGTAACGGCATACTTTACGGCGGGGCTGTGCCTACTCCTCCTCCAGTTGATGCTCCACAGAATGTTGTTCCTGTTGCCGGGGGCAACGGCAGTGCCAATGGCAATATGATGACTAATATCGGACTCAATGCGGCGGGCGGAGGCAATGGTAGTCTGGGAGCTAATGTCAACATAGGGCCGGTCAACGGCAATGCTGGTGTCGGAAATCTGTTGGTGCCTCAACCGTGGCTTGAGGATCATCAGGATGACGTGTTTTCCCAAAGAGGTATGGAAGCAGAGTTGAATGCTGAAGCTCGACTCAGGTTCAAAGCGCTGGAAGACAAAATGAGAGACATTGAGAATCAGAATACATTGGGCGTTGACATGTCCAATCTGGGGTTAATTGCTGATTTCAAGGTACCTCATAAGTTTAAGGTGCCTGTCTTTGAGAAGTATAAGGGTACTACTTGCCCTCGTGTCCACCTTCGATCTTATTATAGAAAGATGTCCGCCTATTCTGACGATGAGAAGTTGCTGATGCACTTCTTCCAAGATAGTCTTTCTGGTCCATCCCTCGAGTGGTATATGGGCTTGGAGCCCACTACCGTGCGCACGTGGAAAGATCTCGCTGAAGCGTTTGTCCTCCACTATCAGTACAATAGCGACTTGGCCCCCAACCGAGTTCAGCTCCAGAATCTATCGCAGCGGAATAATGAAAGCTTTAAAGAGTACGCCTAGCGGTGGCGTGAGTTGGCTGCTCGGGTTCAACCGCCGATGGTTGAGCGCGAGCTAGTGCAAATGTTCATGGCTACCCTTCCTGGAATCTACTATGAAAAGCTGGTCAGTGGCATATCTGGGACATTCTCGGCTCTCATCACTATGGGCGAGCATGTCGAGAATGGTATAAAAATCGGAAAAATCCAAGGTGAATCATCCTCAGCTGGAGGAGGTGGTAAGAAACCTTACGCTGGCAAGCGCCGAGAAGGGGATGCAAGTGCTGTCACCAACGCTCGGAGAAAGGGCAAGGGCCCTCAGCAGCAGATTGCTAGCATAAATATCCCAGCAGCTCCGCAGCCGCAGCAGCAACAACCTCAGCAACAGAATCAGCAGGGATACAGAAAATATCAGAATCGGGCTCTTTTGGCAAGCTGTCACTTTGAAGCTCCACCTATGTCGTATGCGCAGCTCTTGCAAACTTTGCTTCAGCTTTAGTTAGTGCAAAAGAGGATGTTGGCTCCCTTAACAGGGGCACCACCACCGGGGTATGACGCAAATGCCACTTGCGATTTCCATACTGGGGCACCAGGCCATACGATTGAGAACTGTAAAGCTTTTAAGCATAAGGTGCAGGACCTGGTAGACGCCAAGGTTATTAACTTTTCTGATAATGTGCCCAATGTTACCAAAAACCCTATGCCTCACCATAGGGGAGGCGGAGTAAATGCCATTATCACAGAGGAGAGTGCAGATCTGTTGACTGATGTCAAAGACTTGAAGACGCCGCTTAGTTTCGTCAAGGCTAAGTTGCTGAAGAAGGGGTTCTTTCCTGGATGCGGAGAGTTATGCATGGCTTGTGCTACACTTCCTGATGGGTGTGAGCAGCTGGTAGAAGGTATCCAAAGTCTGATGTCTGAGGGTATTTTGCAGTTCAGCCGGAGAGTTGAAAGTGTATCAGGGGAGGTTGTGCTGAAGCAGGCAGATGAGGTCGCTACCATTACCATTCCTCGTCGACCTATTACCATTTCTGCGCCCCGACCGCCTACAATCACTATTACCAGAGCCGGGCCAATCCCATTCGAGAGCACTAACGCCGTTCCGTGGCATTACGGCGCCGAAGTTTATTGCAATGGTCAGAAGTTAGAGCTGGAGTCGTATGGGTCGACTGTGCAGAATCTCGCCGGGGTCAGTGGTATTACTCGAAGCGGGAGAGTGTTTGCGCCGACCGAGACTGTGGCAGAGAAAGTGGTCAGAGCTGATGCTGCTGATAAGGGTAAAAGCAAAGCTGTCGAAGAGGTCCCTTGTGGGACAAAGAAGGATTTGCTAGTTAAAGATGTCGAAGAGTTCATGCGGTTAATCAAGAAGAGCGACTACAAGATTGTAGATCATCTTCATCAGACTCCGTCAAAGATTTCTATTCTCAACTTGTTGCTGTGTTCTGAAGCGCACCGCAACGCATTACTGAAGGTATTGAACGCTGCCTACGTGCCGCAGGAGATATCAGTAAATCAGCTAGAAGAGGTGGTAGCCCATGTTAATGCTGGCAATGGGCTGGGGTTCATAGATTTAGAGCTGACTCCTAAAGGGAGAGATCACAACAGCGCCTTGCACGTCTCAATAGAGTGCAGAGGCACAATCATGTCGCATGTCCTGGTGGACACGGGTTCGTCGCTTAATGTGCTTCCGAAGAAGGCATTAATGAAGTTGGACACTCGTGGATTGCTTTGCACGCCCAGTGATCTGGTAGTGAAAGCATTTGACGGAACTAAGCGCCACGTTTTCGGAGAGTTGACCCTGCCGATTCAAGTTGGTCCGGAGATGTTCGATACGGTTTTTTATATCATGGATATCATGCCTGCCTACAGTTGCCTCTTAGGTCGGCCATGGATCCATGCTGCTGGTGCCGTGACGTCCACGCTGCATCAAAAGCTCAAATATGCTGTCGGGGGAAGCATAGTAACCGTCTGTGGTGAGGAGGACATTATGGTGAGCCACTTGTCATCCTTTAAATATGTTGAAATGGACGGCGAAATCCATGAAACGCTCTGCCAAGCATTTGAAGCCGTCAAGGTGAAAGAGGTAGCTCCTGTCGTCGTAGAGAAGCAAGAGATGAATCTCTCCTCGTTCAAAGAAGCTCGGGCCGTTGTCGAAGCCGGTTCCACCCCAGGCTGGGGGCATGTTTTGGAGATACCGATCAAGCAGGATAAGTTTGGATTGGGGTATTCTCCTGAAGCTGAAGCCTCATCTTCTTCGTCTAGCAGCTCGTCTCGTGGGAAGGGGCCGATCCTATTTACCAAGGGCGGAGTGATTTTCGAAAGCATCAACGCAGCGTCTGAGGACAGCGGGGATAGCGATTGTGATTTTGACGCCTGGATTCAGCCAAGCAAGCCGGGCGAGCCCCTCAACAATTGGACCATCAATGAGATTATCCAGCTGACAAGTGAAGAGTAATGATTTGCTTTTTACAATCTTTGTACAACCCTATGTCCTGCCCGGGGCATAGTGGTTTTATTGTCAGGGCCTTGTTGGATTATGTACATGCATTTTGTTAATAAATCAAAGGCGTTTTCTCCGTACTCAAATATTGTGTTCTCTGTTATTCTTGTTTTATGTTTATTTTGAAAAACAGCAAAATGACAACGAGGTTTGTGCTAACCTGCATATTCTTGCTTTAAACTTAACCCTTATTATTGCAGGATCCACATAATAGATGACATCGACTCTGGACCCTCTACGGCTCACTACGACTTCGATTGCCCGATCTATCAAGCCGAGGATGAGATTGATGAAGACGAAGACCTTCCGGAAGAGTTGGCCCGCTTGTTGAGACAAGAGGAAAAGGTTATTCTGCCTCATGAGGAGGATATTGAGATCGTAAATCTGGGTTCTGAAGAGCTCGTCAGAAATGTCAGAGTAGGGGCTGCGCTGCAGAATGATGTCAAGCACAGACTGGTCGAGATGCTTCGAGAGTATAGTGACGTCTTTGCTTGGTCATACGAAGATATGCCCGGACTTGACACAGACATCGTGGTTCATCGCTTGCCGTTACGAGAAGATTGCCCTCCAGTCAAGCAGAAGCTTAGGAGGACGAGACCAGATATGGCTGTAAAAATCAAGGAAGAAGTCCAGAAGCAGTTGGACGCAGGATTTCTAGCCGTTACCACTTACCCTCCGTGGGTCGCCAACATAGTGCCTATACCAAAGAAGGACGGTAAGGTACGCATGTGCGTCGATTATCGGGATTTGAATAGGGCAACCCCTAAGGATGATTTCCCGTTGCCTCATATCGATGTGTTGGTCGACAACACAGCCCAGTTTTCCGTGTTTTCGTTCATGGATGGCTTCTCCGGTTACAATCAGATTAAGATGGCACCGGAGGACATGGAGAAAACGACGTTTATCACCCCCTGGGGAACATTTTGCTATAAGGTAATGCCCTTCGGTCTGAAGAACGCAGGGGCCACTTACCAACGAGCAATGGTAACTTTGTTTCATGATATGATTCATCATGAGATTGAGGTCTATGTTGATGACATGATTGCAAAGTCCCAAACGGAGGAAGAGCATCTGGTCAACTTATTGAAGCTTTTTGAGAGGCTTAGGAAGTTCAGGCTGAGGCTGAATCCTAACAAGTGCACTTTCGGAGTGCGGTCCGGAAAGTTATTGGGGTTTATCGTTAGTGAACGAGGTATTGAAGTTGATCCTGCGAAAATAAAAGCTATTCAAGAAATGCCAGCGCCAAAAACAGAAAAAGAAGTTCGTGGTTTCTTGGGCCGAATAAACTACATTGCAAGGTTTATCTCTCAGCTCACGGCCACTTGTGAACCGATGTTCAAGCTTTTAAAGAAAGATCAGGCGATTACTTGCCGAAAATAGAAAAAGAAGTTCGTGGTTTCTTGGGCCGAATAAACTACATTGCAAGGTTTATCTCTCAGCTCACGGCCACTTGTGAACCGATGTTCAAGCTTTTAAAGAAAGATCAGGCGATTACTTGGAATGAGGATTGCCAGAAGGCATTCGACAAAATAAAGCAGTATCTTCAAGAACCTCCAATCTTGATACCCCCAGTGGCTGGACGGCCATTAATCATGTACCTGACGGTTCTGGAGAATAGTATGAGGTGTGTTCTCGGTCAGCACGACGAGACGGGCAGAAAAGAGCATGCCATTTATTATTTGAGTAAAAAGTTCACTGAGTGTGAATCTCGATACTCGATGCTGGAGAAGACGTGTTGTGCATTAGCTTGGGCCGCCAAACGTCTACGACAGTATATGCTCAATCACACCACTATGCTAATTTCGAAGATGGATCCGATCAAGTACGTCTTCGAGAAGCAGGCTCTTTCGGGAAGGATTGCCAGATGGCAAATGGTGTTAACGGAATATGATATTCAGTACGTCTCCCAGAAGGCCATTAAAGGGAGCGTATTATCTGATTACCTTGCCGAACAGCCAATCGAAGATTACCAGCCGATGAAGTTTGAATTCCCTGACGAGGATATTATGTTTCTCAAAGCGAAGGATTGCGATGAGCCACTGCCCGGTGAGGGGCCAGATAGGAAGTCTCAGTGGAAGTTGATATTCGACGGAGCGGTTAATTCCTATGGAAGTGGTATCGGGGCTATCATCACGACTCCTCACGGATCCCACATCCCGTTTACTGCGAGACTGACGTTTCCAGTTACCAACAATGAGGCAGAGTATGAAGCATGTATTATGGGTCTAGAAGAGGCAATTGATTTGAGAATCAAGAATCTAGACGTATATGGTGACTCAGCGCTTGTGATCAATCAGATTAAAGGGGAGTGGGAAACTCGTCAAGCGAATTTGGTACCGTACATGAATTATGCCAGGAGGCTGCTTCCGTTCTTCGATCGAGTAGAACTCCATCATGTACCCAGGGCTGAAAATCAGATGGCTGATGCCTTGGCCACGTTGGCTTCAATGTATAAGGTCAATCTTTGGAATGAGGCTCCAAGCATTGTCCTTTCGCGTCTTGACAGACCGGCGTTTGTCTTGGCAATCGAGGATGTCGCCGACGGCAAGCCATGGTTCCACGACATCCAGACCTTCCTTATGACTAAGGAGTATCCTGCGGGTGCGTCAACCCAGGATAAGAAGACTCTGAGGAGGTTATCTGGAAACTTTTATCTCAATCCTGATGGAGTGTTGTATAAGAGAAACCACGATCTCGTGCTACTCAGATGTGTAGATGAGAAGGAGGCAAGTATGCTCATGGAAGAAGTCCATGAGGGCACATTTGGTACGCACGCCGGCGGGCATGCCATGACGAGAAAGATCCTGAGAGCAGGATATTACTGGCTGACTATGGAGTCGGATTGCTTCAGATTCGCGAAGAAATGTCATAAATGCCAGATTTATGCTGATAAAGTTCATGTGCCGCCGTGCCCATTGAATGTCATGTCCTCCCCTTGGTCGTTCTCCATGTGGGGCATCGACATGATAGGCAAGATCGAGCCCACTGCATCCAATGGTCATCGTTTTATTCTGGTAGCTATCGACTACTTCACCAAATGGGTGGAGGCAGCCTCGTACGCTAATGTGACCAAGCAGGTGGTAGCTAAATTCATAAAGAGGGACATCATCTGTCGTTATGGAGTTCCCGAGCGGATCATTACTGATAATGGTTCGAATCTGAATAACAAGATGATGAAGGAGCTGTGCCAGAGCTTCAAGATTGAACACCACAACTCATCTCCTTACCGGCCGAAGATGAATGGCACCGTCGAAGCCGCCAACAAGAACATTAAGAAGATTGTTCAGAAGATGGTTGTGACGTACAAAGATTGGCACGAGATGTTGCCGTTTGCCTTGCACGGTTATCGTACGACGGTGCGTACGTCGACCGAGGCAACTCCTTTCTCCTTGGTGTATGGTATGGAAGCTGTCCTACCGGTAGAAGTGGAGATTCCTTCTTTGCGAGTTTTGGTTGATGTGAAACTCGACGAGGCAGAATGGATTACGAATCGTTTGAACCAACTCAGCCTGATGGACGAGAAGAGGTTAGCATCGATTGCGTTTGGTCGCCTGTACCAAAGCCGAATGAAGAAATCTTATGATAAGAAGGTGCGTCCTAGAAGCTTTCAGACGGGTGATCTCGTCCTGAAGAAGATTCTTCCGCCACACTCCGATCACTGGGGCAAGTGGACTCCGAATTACGAAGGGCCGTATGTCGTCAGCAAGGTCTTCTCAGGAGGAGCTTTGTTGTTATCCACGATGGATGGTGAGGATTTTGCATCCCCGGTGAACACAGACGCAGTTAAAAAATACTTTGCTTGAAAGAGACCCGCTGGACAAAAAAGAAAGAGTCCAGGCAAAAAAGGGGCATCCCGGCGAACCAAAAACAGAATAAAAGGTCCAGGCAAAAATTAGGGATATATTGAAAAAAATGTACACCCGCGAAGGCGAAAACCTACACTGGGCGGCTTCGGCAAAAAAAGGGTATCCCGGTGAACTGAAAACCCGTAAAGGGCGGTTCACGCAAAAGTTAGGGATTTGAATAAGCAAATGACTGCGTTCCCGTGTATGGAATTTCATTGTTTAGTGGTTTGGAAGACCTGAGGGCCGTTTATCTGAATCAATCTCTTCCGAAGCTGAAGCGTCGGAGAAGTATCGAAGTCGAGTGGGTCTTAGAGGGATCAACTCATGGTGTTCGTCTACGCCTCGTTGCCGACATTTGTATATACTGATGTATATTTATATTTCATTTTTGTGCGGCTTCCTCATTCCAAGAGCTTGCCTCTGTTGTAAAACATTTTTTGCCCATTCAGGGGTTCACCATCAATAAAATGCATATTATTCAGCAATTCTGCTTGCCTGTTTAGCATTTATCTGTTTGTTTGCGAATGAGAACGCTGATGTTTTTGATAAAATGCGCATACATAAACTTGCGGGCCTAGGCCCATTGATTGTTGAAACAATTAATTACCTGAATATTGTCACGAGATAATAACCTTGATAGGCCCCTTTGAGGAGGGTATCTTGTTTGTTTGTCTGTGTTGTTGCAGGTATATCACCTTCCAGAAGATGTGTCGTGCGCATCCCCGAAGCAGGACGAGTCCTCCTTCTCCAGCAGAGTTCAGTAGTCTCTCCTCCGCAGAATCTGAACGCAAGATAGTGAGCATTGATAGGTCCCCCCAGGCAGAGATGATTCTTTTCCCCAAGCAGACGCATCCTAAAGGAACGTCGCCCCATCAGCTGAGTCGAGGGCCAAAGCTCATTCCCCCGCACCGGGTCACAAGTGCAGGTTTCATAGAAGTGTTCGGGTGCCGAAGCTCGTGTTTTCCCCAGTAAAGTCGCTGAAGCGGGTGTTTCCCCAACACCGGGTCACAAGTGTAGGTTTCGTAGGAAATTGTTCATACGCCGAAATATGCAGTAACTGATGGTGCCAGACTAAAGTCTCCAGCGGAATTGAGATTCCCCACCAGGGTCATGCTCTCTCCTGAAGCCGGAGGATTCCCTCTTCCCCAGTAGAGTGTTGGAACAGCTGATGTTGTGTTCCCCTGCAGAGTTGTACTCTCCCCCGAAGTCAGATGATTCTTTCTTCCCCAGCGAAATTGAAATTCCTCATCAGAGTCGTACTCTCCAATGAAGTAGAATGATTTCTCTCCCCGGCTGAGTCCGCAAACCCCCCAAGAGAGCCGAATCCTGGGAAGCAGTTGGGACCTTGAGTGGATGTTCCCTAGCAGATGTTGAACAGCTGATGCGGCATTTCCCCAGAGTCGCACTCTCTCCAGCGAAGCAGAATGACTTCTCCTTCCTCAGCCGAGTTTGCAGATATCCAAGAGGGCCGAGTCCTTGGAAGTTGATCAGACCATGTTTAGTTTCCCCAGTGGAGTGTTGAGCAACTGAAGTTGTTTCCCCACAGGGTGGTTATCCCCAGAAGAGTAGCCGAGAAGGCTGCGCAGTTCATTCTCACGATTGATATCGCTTTCTCTCAACAGGTCCAGGTTCTCGTAGAGCTTAGTTCCCCTGCAGCAGTCAACTGAAGTTGTTTTCCATGCAGCAGTCAACCGAAGATCATTTCCCCAGGCGGAGTCCAATTGATATTGGCATGTCCACGTTCTCCTCAGCAGGATGATTCCTCTATCTGAGTAGTTCTTTCTCCTTGACAGGAGAATTCCCCTTCGGCATTTATTTTGCTGACGGGATCGCATCATTGTGCATGATTGCATAGCATTTAGCATGAACGCATAGCATTTCTACCATGTGGGGCATGGTGCAGAAGCATATGCATCATAAGCATGATCTAGGTTATTATCATTCTTGTTTTACAGGTGTTCAGCCGAAGGATCAGTTGCTCAGGATGATTCCTGACATTCTCCCCAATGAAGTCGCTCGCTCAAGATGAGTTTTGAGGTCCCCAGCGAAGTCTTCAGTTCAAGATGATTCTTGAAATCCACAGCAGGGCCGTCAGTTCAAGATGATTCTTGAAATCCCCAGCAAGAGTTGTCCAGGAAGATTCCTGGAATCCCCAACAGAATAAAGTCTCCAGAATGGTTATTGGTTCAGGATGATTCTTGAAGGTGCCCGACGGAGTTGTTTGTTCAAGATGATTCTTGAAGTCCTTAGCAGCATGATGTGTTTGCTCCAGCAGTGATGTCTAATCTGAAGATTGACTTCGTAAACGCCTGAAGGCGATATTAGAAGGTTCCTGTGGATTCAGATTTCTTTGTTGATGAATCAACGTTTGTCTGAAGATAGGGTTCAAAAGTATGTAGGTGATTCGTGTTGGCCTGAAGACCAAGTCAGTTGTCCTGAGGTGATGATTGATCGCGATCAAGTGAATAGTGTTTCTTCTGACTGAAGTCGAAGATGTTTCTCCAGCTGAAGCGGAGTTTTGCCTGAAGGCAAAGTGTTTGAATCCCAGTAGAGTCATGAATGGCTCAGGATACCCCTTCTCTGACTGAAGTCACAGATTTCCCAAGCTGAAGCGAAGGTGCCTGAAGGCAAGGTTACCCCTAAGGTCATGAATGACCTAGGATTCATTTTTTCAGACTGAAGGCCGAAGTATATCCCTGACTGAAGTCACGGATACTCTATAGCAGAGGCGGAGTTGCCTGAAGGCAGATCCATGTATCCTTGAAGGCCAAGGATCATTTTCTTCAGACTGAAGTCGAAGATACCTCCTGCAGAGTTGCCGACGGGCAAAGTTTATATCCTTGGAGGCCAAGGATCCCATCTTCAGGAGTGCTTGAAGATCTTTTCTAGCTGAAGCTGGAAGTGGCCAGGGGCCAGGGTTTCATATAGCTTTGATGTTGAAGTTCTACGGTGGGCAGTATGCAGTAGTATTTGGATGTTCGTTATGGTTCTGAGGGGGAACCCCAGATCAGAGTGTGCTCGGTTAAGTCTCTCATTCCCAGTGAAGTAGTTTCAAATACGCAAGTGTACCTTTTGTTCCATTTACCAGGGGTGAACCCCAGGTCAAAGTTGTTCAGTGTTGTATCTTCTCCAGCGGCGAGGTTAGATGTTTGGATTTGACGGCGAGGTCAGATTATGTTTGGTTCCGACGGCGAGGTTGGATGTTTGTTTGACGACGAGGTCAGACTCTTTAAATCCCCAGCAGAGATGATGTTTGTACGACGGCGATGTCGAGTGTCTCTCAGAGTAATGTTTGTTTCCGACGGCGATGTCAGATTCAGCTTTCCAGCGGCGATGTTGGGTATGTTAGGTGGTTTAGTCTTCCAGCGGTGATGTTGGGTATTTTGGTTGTCTGAAGGCAATATCAGAAGAATTTAATGTGGATAACTGACGGTGGTGTCAGATCAGTATTTCTCCAGCTAGTTGCCGTGCAGCTAGTATTGCAGTATTCGAAGAGTTGAGCAGTTGGCAAATTGTCGGGTTTACCGGTATTCAACCGTCTCGCACCTTGATTGGCTGAGAGCCGTTCGCTTCTCACCCAGTCAGGTTCAAGCCGTTTGAGTAGGGGCAGCTGTTGCACCCCAAAATTTGACCAACATTTATTCACCCATCAAGTGTTTGGAGGTTGATACCTTCATCAGAAAGTTCAGGAGATCCTCAGAGGAATTGGTAGAAACCAAGGTTGTGTGTCTCCTAACTTGAGAGTTGTGGGTGCTCCTCAGATGATTCTGAGGCTATGAGAGTGAACTTGATGCTTTGGGAAAGCCTATGAGATGTATTGAAAGCCATCATGAAGCCCAGAGAGGTCATTGTGCAAGAATTCAGAAGATTCAACCATGAATGGTAGAATTAGGGTTTTGACTAGGTCAACCCTAGGTCAACTGAAGATTTGGAGAAGGTTGAGACCTAATCCAAGGGCCATGAGATCATGGAATGATGTATGGAGATGTTATAGAGATGATTCCTAGACCAACTCATCATGATTGAGGAGTTTGAGAAGTTTTAAGTCAGGGTTTCTAAGGATGGACAGTGAAAAAACCCTAGTTTGATCCCTATCTTCCAGGCAGTTTTAGCTCAAGATGTGATTGTTATCTCATCTTCCCCACAACATGAATGTTGTAGATCTTGTTCTTAGCTTTAATTTTAGTGGTATAAGTCCTTGATAGGATTTGCAGAGCTCAAGTTATGGTTTTGACAAATTACAGGTCAGCTGAGGTATGTGAATCTGAGTCCTTGAAAGTCACCCAACTTGCAGACAACTTTTGCCCTAGTAGGATGATTCCTATGATATCTTGGTCAACATGAATGTTGAAGAGCATCTTCTTAGATTTCTATAGAGTACTAGAAGTACTTGATAGGATTTTTAGAACTCAACTTATGGTTTGAACAAGACAGGGGTATTTTGGTCATTTGGAAGTTATAGGTCATTTTAAGCAAAGGCCATATCTCCTATTTCCAAGCCTCAAATGGAAAAACTCAAAACATCAAAGTTGTTCAAAATGGCATTTTAAGCCTAGAAAAGTGGTCATGAGTTGTTGGAAAAGCTTGTAGCAAGGATTGACATGAATGGGTGAAAATGACCTAAAAATGGCTTATAAGTTAAATGGATCCAAGTTGGAAATTGGTTTGGGAGATCTATGAATCCAAAATAGGTCATCCAATATGTCATTTTGAATCCAAACATCATTTTAAAAACAATGGTTCAAATACATTTTTGATTTGAGGTCTTAAAATTAGGGTTACTTTGTAATTTTGTTTCTTGCATATTAAGGAACTTTGAGAAACTTGGCATAAGGCAAGGCTGAGCTTGTTTTTTGCACATTCCACTCCTAATATCTCTTGTAAGGAGATTTTGACACAAAACTAAGAGGCTTAATGCATGATATGAGATGATACCATATGTCACTTCATGAGAAATTCCAAGACTTTCTAAGGCTTTCTAGATGATTCTAAAAGCTTCTAGGTTCTTCCATTGATGGTTATAAATTGAGAGGCTCACAATGTGATCAAAGGTTGGTGAATTCCTTGGTGAAGAGTAAGGGAGAGAAGTGGCTTTCAAAGTTTCTTCAAAATCAAGCAAGATTCCATTTCTTCATCTACAAGCTTTCTTCCCCAAAGTTCTTGCAAACAGAACCATCTCCACCATTAGAGGAGTGTTTGGCATCAATTACAAGACTTGAAGCCATCTCTACACATCTCTACCATCACCATTTGACAGGTTGGCAAGTTGCTCCATACCTCCTTATTTATGTGCTTTCTGTTAAGTTTCTAGGTGTAGAATTAGCATGCTAGGTTAGTTGATGATTTCCTGAGAGTTAGAGGAAGATCCATGGAGTTTCATGGCAGGGTGCCATTTCTTGCAAGTTTAAGAACAAGCTGTGTATTGAGTTTTAGTGGACATGTGATAGCATAGAATGATGAGGGCAACGCCATGAACAAGTTTATACCATTAGATTGGAGTTTCATCAGAGTTGATCACAGAGAAATATGGTGGAACCAAGACCTTCATGTGTTCTGTTTGTGGAATCCACGAGGTTCTAGATAAAACTATTGGTATAGTTAGATTCCTGGGAAGAAATGGCGCAACATTGATCTTGGAAGTTTCTATTTTCATGGCCATGTGAGAGAGCACGAGCTTGAAGAAAAGTCACGCATGGAATGTAATTTTCTGAAACCCTAGCATGTATTTGGGGAAGATGACCATCGTGCGTTGGATCACCCCTGGATAATTGACCTAATCATCGCATCCAACGGCCACAATTCAAATCAAAAGCGGAGGGAATTAGTAAATCCAAAACGCAGCGTTTACTTAAGTGGAAAACTATGGGCTCAGCCATTTATTGCTACTCACACCCCCACCATTGGCCCAGTCCAATTTTAAACTGAAAACTATTGCTTTTTGCACCGAATGTTTACCTTTTTCTTTTAATTTTTCTTTTAATTTTCTGATAACGCCTGAGCTTAACTCATTTAATATCTGCACCCCCGGTTTCTTGGCCCACCATCATAATGAACTGGGCGTAGTTCCTAAGCGCACCCCCTCCCCTTTAATTCAATTTCTTTTGATTTTATTTCTTTTATATTTCTTGCTTATTAAATAATTCATAAATAATAGGAAAAGTGATATTTTTTAATTCTTGTTTTTTCTATAGGTTTATAATCCTGTCTAGAAAAATATCAATAAATAAAATTGGCATTTTATTTTCTTTTAATATTTTTAGCATATTTTTCATTTAAATAGCTTTTAAATAGGTTTAGTTTAATACTCAATTTTGTAGAATTTATTTTAGGACCTTCCCTTAGGATTTTTGAGCCATTCTTTTTGGTGTGATTAGATATTGAATCATAGTTCCCCATAGGATTTAATTCATGATTTGTATATTAAAATTTGATTAGTTTAATTAGGTTAGCATTAGGGTACCAAATTAGGGTTTTTTAGAGAACATAGGTAAAGTAAATCATTTTCTGTGGAGAGTTTTGATTTGATTTTTGGGTATGGGCATATAGGGATGTTATGGGTAGATGTGATAGACCCTTATGAATAATTGTTAGATTTTTCCCTCTTGCTTTAGTATTTTTAGGTATTTTCTGAAGTTAACTGATTGTATTGACTATCTGTGTGATATTTGTCTATCTCTGGGGTTTACCTTTGGGGAATTGTTGTGGGGATTGGTTTGTCCTGAAGACCTTGTTGAAGGAGCATGATGAAGGAGAAGATTGTATATCAAGACTCAGAGACCCAGAGGTTGGAGCTTGCTCTCTGTTTGTGAGGTTTGAGATCCTGAAGTTTGAGGGAAATCCATGGTACTTTCCTGAGGAAGGCACTATGGATGTCTTTCATTCTTTCTTCTCACCTCTTTCTTAAGTATCCAATAATGTTGGAGCCTTCATGTGAGTTTAATTTCTCCTGAGGAGGAATGTAAACTGATCACAGTTGTTGAGCCACATGGGATACAATTCCTAAGTGGAAGCCTCCTAGTACTTTCCTGAGGAAGGTCCTATGGGTCTATTCACTTAGTTCCACTAGTTCATATAGGTTTTCTTAAGTATCCAATGATGTTGGAGCCTTCATGTGAGTTTAATTTCTCCTAAGGAGGAATGTAAACTGATCACAGTTGTTGAGCCACATGGGATACAATTCCTAAGTGGAAGCCTCCTAGTACTTTCCTGAGGAAGGTCCTATGGGTCTATTCACTTAGTTCCCCTAGTTCATATAGGATTTCTTAAGTATCCAATGATGTTGGAGCCTTCATGTGAGTTTAGTTTCTCCTGAGGAGGAATGTAAACTGATCACAGTTGTTGAGCCACATAGGATATGATTCCTGAGTACAAGCCTCCTAGTGCTTTCCTGAGGAAGACACTATGAGTCTGTCTGCTTAGCTCCCTTTCTTTGGTAAGCTTGTTTTGAAGCTTGAAGACTGGGATTGATTTCTCTTGTTTAGGGTTTTGCTTTAGGGCTTTGCTTAGATCTGATTAGGATTCTGTTTTAGGGTTAGGATTAGAGCTTGGATGTATAGATCATTTCTTTCTCAAGCATGTGGTTTGTTTGCCTGATGGCACTTCATTTCTCTTATCTGAATATTGTTTGATAGCATGTTGTTTATTTTCAGTATAATTACTGTTATTTCATAACTGGCTTGAGGTCGAGACGAGCTTGTGGAGGCTGAAGCCCCACACACATTTCCTCCCTCACTTGCATTGCATGCATTTTACTGTTAAAGCCGATGCTTTGTCTGTTTTGGTGTATCATTGACATGATCCCTTAGGACTCTCATTTCCTTTGATAAGGATTTGATGATAGACTTTTAGGTTGAAACATATGCATGACAACATCTAGGAGTTCCCTGTTCAAACCTCAACCATAGGATGAATCCATGGCATGATAACGGTAGGACTTGATAGTCTCCCTCCTAGTTGGGCCTGTTCTCTTCTCATCTCGAGACAGTTTAAGATACAGTAATCATGAATGATTTCTTTCGTACGTTACGAGCCTTAAGCTATCTGAGAAAGGATTGTGGGAGAGTCGTTTTTCCACAGTCTGGATGTTTAGTATGGTACCCTTTGGGTGACATGCGACGCATTCACTCTCAGGTCATAGTCTCTAGTGCGGTTGAAATCGCAAACACAATAAAAAACACTTCTTTCAGGAAATAAGTCGTAGTTTCCCGAACTACGTTTGCTCTGATCTTCCATGCAGTGTGGAAGTACGTAGGCATAGGATGCGATATCCTAGCGAGCAACCTTTCCCCCATAACCCTTCGTAGGCCGAACTACGTTGACTCTGATTTCTCATTTTCTGATGAGAATACGTAGGCATAAAGTGCGACGCTTTGCCGAGTCATTTTTCTTTTCTTTTTCAGCCAGCCTTGATAGGTAGATAGATAAAACCAACCCGTCAGTAAACAAACAAGCGTGGATCCCGTCGAGTACGACGGACGTGAGGGGTGCTAATACCTTCCCCTTGCGTAACCGACTCCCGAACCCAGACAATGGTTGCGATGACCTTGTCTTATCCTTTTTCGTCAGGTTTTTCCGATCGTTTCCTTTCCCGCTCTGAGGGATAAATAACGAAAGGTGGCGACTCTTCTGTCATGCCGGCACCTTATTTTCACGCAAGCGACATAGGGTTCCTGAAAATGTCCAATGATTCAACACTCGGACAAACAACCGACAATCCACAAATTTAGGATATTATGATTTTGATAGTTATTAAGTGTTTTGGAAGAATGTGAATAAGATGAATAAATGAAATGAATATATATAAAATATGGATAATATACAGGATATATAACAAAATATACAAGAATATTCACAATAATATATCAAGATAAATATCAATGAGTATATAAACAAGATAATATCAACTGAAAATAAAACAATGGTATATCTGACTGAAAAATAAAGCAGTGTGTATTTGACTGAAAGTAAAGTTGGTGGTTAGTTTGTTATTAAATTGAATTGGAACAAAATGTAACGTTAAACCGTTGTAGCTCGACTTATGATGAAAGTCGAACTATAGGAGATCGCGTAAATTGATATTCGTGCTATGGACAAGATAGAGAAATGATATTGAGGATCATTCTTCGATTAAATCGTGTCGTACGGGCCAAAGAAAGGTGGGATCTCGTCTTAATCGTAAACATCATGTCAATTAATCGAAGGTAGCCTACCACGATCCCAAAGTAAAGAAAATGATCCAAATGGCCATTTTCCATAGATTTGAAATTGCGAAGGTTACCGACTTCGATAAATCGACGCTTACGAATCGAAAGACTTCATAGATCGAGAAAAATTAAATAAAATAAAAAATGAAGAAGAAATTGAAAGAGGAAAGAAGTTGGTCTCGGAAAAACCGTTATCCATCAATAATTTGACCGATAATGATTTTAGAAGTCTCGTCATCGACCCAAAAATAAAAATAAAACCCAATACTAGATTAAGATAAGATGAAGAAAATGTCATAAAAGAAAACCAGGAAGGATTTAATGAACCAAAAATAAAATATTTAGTAAGGTGTTTTGTTTTCTTTTTATATACAAAAATGACTAACTAAATTATTGAAATCCTAAGAACTTATTTAAAAAAAATATTAAAAACTCTAAAACTAATTTAGAAAAATAAGTTTAAAAAAAACTCTAAAAACTATTTAGAATAAACATATTAAAAACTCTAAAAAAACAATTTAGAAAAATAAGTTTAAAAAAACTCTAAAATTAACTAATTAGAAAAAGAAGTCTTAAGAAATTTAAAAACTAATTAGAACAAGTATATATATTAAAACTTCTAAAAACTAAATTAGAAAAATATATTAAAATTTCTAAAAAAAACTAAATTAAAAAATAATAAAGGTTTAGAGTCAAAAATTGATGAAGTTTTGTGACATGTTGAGGCGACGTTGGTGTATGAATTGGTGGGAGCAGTTTTTTTTTTTGTTGAAGAAACAGAGATATATGTTCTGTTTTTTAGAAGATGTTTTTTTTCAATTGGTATTTGGTGAGTCTTCTTTTATTACTCAGAAGTATCATGTCTTTTTCCCTTTGGTCCCTTTTTATCACCCTGCTCTCTCTCTCTCTCTCTCTCTCTCTCTCTCTCTCTCTCTCTCTCTCTCTCTCTCTCTCTCTCTCTCTCTCTCTCTCGTTTTTTTTCTTCTGAATTTTGTCTGCTATACTAATGTCTTGTTATTTTTAAATCGAGAATTTGTGTTTTTGTGTAGTTTTTTGGTTGTCGTGCAAGCTTGCGGCAGACCTTGTTCTTGCAGCAGGTTTGTGTAGGTGTTGCAGAATTGTTGTTTGGAGTGGTATGGAGTGTTGGTCGTTGTAAGGATTTGTTGCATCTGTAGCGTGATGTGTGTGTATGAGGTTTTTGTTGGTGGGTGTGTATGTGAAGTCACTATCATGTACAATTTGCAAAGACTTGTTTAGGCTGTAATGAAGAAAGTATTGTATTTTTTTGCATTTGCTTGTTATACTAATGGATTATGGGCTTAGAAGAAAACATGGAGATGAGCCTTGTTGTAAGTGGACTTTGTGTAACTTTGAGTTGAATATAGATAATCTTGAACTCATTAAGAATCTGCACATGAGATTTAAGAACAAGTTGAAATTTTAAATAGAAAAAAAAAGACACTTAAATAAATTGAAATTGAATGGACATCAAAATGATGAGATTGAAATTTGGATGATTTAGAAACGAAATGAAACATGGACTTAACATATATTTCTTTTGAATGAAATTTGGAAAGAATGAGATTTTGTAGTATGAATTTTGAAATTTGAGTTTGAGCTTGGAAGAAAATTTGAGATTGATTAAAAATGAAACTTGAAATTGAAATGAACTTGAATTGGAAATTGAATCGAAATAAAATCAGAATGAAATTGGAAATGGATTGGATAATAAAATGGATATATATAAAACGAATTAAAATGAATTTTGAAAGTGGATATGAAAATGGATATAAACATGGAATTGTGGATCTAAAAGTGGGTATTAGTAAAAGAACTATTCTAAATAGATTTAGAAATTGGACATCAGATATGGTTTGAAATATGGTCAAAAGAAACAAAATGTGTTTATAATGGATATTATGGATTCATGGACTCAATTTAAAGAATGGATAACCAAATGAATCTAAAACCTATTTCAAACTTTCACCAACATCTGATTAGATGCACATAGCTACCACTGAACAACTTTCAACAGAAACAACGACCATCTGAGTGAGACAACCTCTGAATCTCTGATTAAATGAATCCTGAATTACTTTGAATCTGTCTGAGTAAATCCCCAGATGAGCACAATTTAAACTGATGATCATGATGATTCTGACTTTCTGGATCACCTCACTCGAACCACTGCTTGATAACTTGACGAGTTCCACAAAACTTGACCTTGGAGACATACTTACGGTGAAAAATAAGCCAATGGTACATATAACTTGCAACTGAAGAAATTTCTTGATGGTTTGACCAAGATTAGGTCAAACTTCTTTCTGGTCTTGATCGTGACTGAACAACAACATTTGACTCGGAACCATGCCATCGTCCCCCAATAAACCTGATTCCTATCCATGATGAGAAGTTTATCAACCAACATGAATCAAAAGAATGATGAAATCCTAGGCATTCGATGCTTGACAAATCTTGAAGAATGCAATCTTGAAGCTTGATGACCTGATTTAGAGAAATTCTCGATCTCATGTCTTAGAAGATCCATGCAAGGTATGATTATGAACTATGACCTAATGATGATGCAAAAATGAACGTGAAACAAAAGCCAGTTAAAGTTAAAAAGCGAGGGCAAATTTTGGGGGCAACAATGGTAATTTATTTTAATGGTCAAATAGTTGAATAGTTGAATCCGCTTATCGGAGATCTCACGGATTAATCAACTATTCAACTATCTATCTATTAAAATCAACTATCACCAAACTACCTAAATTGTCATTTCATTCATATTAATTTACACAATCAAAAGGTTAAAAAAGTAAATGATTAATGTCTCAAATTTTTTCAATATATCCTACCACAAAGTGACACATAGTCTCATTCCAATCATTCATTTTTAAATTTTAACTTTCTCCATCTTAATTATCTTCTTTCAAATCTCTTTTTCATTTTATTTTCCCACAATTTCTCACTTTTATTTTTAATTTTTTAACACTTTATTTTCTTTTTTCCTTTTTATTTTTTTTCTAAGTATCAATTATCTTTCTATTAAAATTAACTATCGTCAAACTACTTAAATTATTCTTTCCTTTACATTAATTTACACTAATAAAAGATTAAAAAGAAATTAATGTCTCAATTTTTTTTTAACGTATACATGATATCATTTCAATCATTATAATTATAGTATATGATTATCATGTTAAATATTTATTGATGTATAAATTTATACAATATCGACATTTAATTTTGTTTATACGAAAAATTAATCAATTATATTTATTTATTATTATTAAAAATGTTAATTAATCTATTAATAAAATTAAAATATTATTTTATGAAATTAGATCATTTTCAATAGCAACTAACTTTCCATCTCATAAATCACTATTAAAAAAATATTTATTTATTTTAATTAATATTTTTTATTATTTGAAATAAAAAAATTTTATTTTCAAAATTCAAAGTTTCTCTTTTTTTCACGAAACTATTATCAACAAAATACCTATTTTATTTTAATTAACAATTATCTTTTTTTAAAACACAAAATTATTATTTTTAAATATCAAAATTTTTGTTTTTCTCACATATCACTATCATCAAAATACATATTTTATTTTCATTAACAAATATCTTTATTTGAGATAGAAAACTCTTATTTTTAATATTAAAATTAAATTTATATTATTATTAATAATTTAATAACTAAATCCTCCGGGTATTTTGCTAGTTATACATTTTAATAAAATTAATTATAAAGATCACAACGATCCATTTTAGATCAAACAGCCGAAACAACTAATTTGTGACTTAATCCAAATCGATTATCCTTCCATATTCAAATTTACAATGCCTTAAATAGACATAAAACGTAAATCCAGCCTCACAAAATGTGAAATGTCTTTAATATAAAAAGCCGGAGAGCCCTCTAACATCACCGTCTTAACGGCGCTACCACAAAGTCAACGCGAGTTAAAATGGAAGACGACGATGAAATTAACCCTTTCACAAATCTCTTAACCGACGAAGATAACAAACCAAACGCATTCTCTACCGTACAAGACGATTCACCGAAGCATGAGTTGCTTCAGAAGCATTTCCTCAGTTCGATTCAATCAACGGTTGCCATTCGCCTCCTCCCTTCAGAAGGCCTTTCCTTCCAGCTCTGGCCCGCCGCCACCTCTCTTGTCTCCCTCCTCGACAGCCACCGCATAAATCCCACCAACAGCCCTCTCTCCTCCGTCTTCACAACACGCAACTCCAACGCCAACGCAAATGCCCCTCTGAGGATTCTCGAACTCGGCTCCGGCACCGGGATAGTCGGTATAGTCGCCGCCGTAACTCTTGGAAGCAACGTAACCCTAACGGACCTCCCTCATGTAGTACCCAATCTCAAGTTCAACGCGGAAGCCAACGCGGGTGTTGTGGGATCCAGCGGTGGGAGTGTTACGTTTGCACCGTTGAGGTGGGGCCATGCTGATGACGTGGAATTGATTGGGAGAGAGTTTGATGTTATCGTAGCTTCGGATGTAGTGTATCATGATCATCTCTATGAGCCGTTGATTGAAACGCTGCGTTTGTTGTTGGTTGGGAAGAAGATTGTGTTTGTCATGGCTCATATGAAGAGGTGGAAAAAGGAGTGTGTGTTCTTCAAAAAAGCGAGGAAACATTTTTCCATTGATGTTTTGCATGTTGATACTCCTTGTAATGGTTCTAGAGTTGGTGTTGTAGTTTATCGTTTTGTTGGAAAGGGTTAATTGACTAACATGGTTTAAAGGTACGTTTTTGGTTGTTATTTTCTAATCATCGAGTTTTTGAGAATCTTATGTTTTTTTGTTTGCTTTTCAAATCAAGCATGTTCAAGTTCAACCTTTGCTCTTGCTAAAGTCGGTTCCAAACGGTGGGGGGTAAAAACAACTATAAGCGGTAATGATGACAAATAAAAACATGGAAAGGGCCATTTCATTAGTATGTCTGTTTTTATATCATGTTCCATGATTCCACCTAGTCAATTTGGAACCACATTTGCTATTGGGATTACAAATAGTACCCACATTGCTGGGATAAGTTATGGCAGCGATATTTTTAATATAGATTACATGTCCCCTGCACCTTCCATGACTTGTGCTGTTCTTATGATTTCTTTGAACGATGGTTTTTTTTTTTTAAACATGCATGGTGCCATTAATTTGGTGCTTTGTATGGATAATTGTGATTGCCTCCCATTTCATTTCGGCTAGAAGACACGCCTCTTGATTAGAATCTATGGAGTGGTCATTTTGTGTTCTAGCCAATTTTTTATGAGAAACTTTTGAATTTGGGTCTTGGATTTGATTTTAAGGGTTCTTATATAAAGATATGTCACTATGAACGTGTGTTAAGATATTTAGTATCTTTTTTTTAACTTTGAAGATAATTTTGGCGTAATATGATTCATGTTGTTTGAATTTAATGTTTGAAGATTGTACATTCTAAATTTTGTATATCGGATATTGGTAGACGTTCGCTTCGCCCCGTTCAGGCTTCACAATTTGGGGATTCTATATATTTTGGGTTCAATGTTCCGATTATTGGAGGATGTTACCCTTAAGCACTACATCCCAGAGATTTGAGAGATATTGTATGAATAGAAAAATGAGTTTAATCGAAAGTCTAGGAGAGAACATAAGCCGCTCGGAGCCGAGATATCATAGATAGAACTTTATAAGCATTTATCGCAGTGACATCATTATGTCCAAATATATCTCTCAAATCCCATAATGAACTAATATTTGTGTTTATGACTATTCATTGACATTCAAGCACCCGTGCCTCCTTTCCCCCTTCCAAGGTAAGAGGATTACTATATAAAAGGTCATACTTCAAACAAAAGGGAGACTGAAATTTTTCAGCAGAAAAATTATCCATTGTGACTCTCTTGTGACCCTGTCTAACTAAGCTTTAGAAGGGTTATCAAATTAGTGTATTTACGTGAACATTTGGCACCTATATGGAGTTATGGTAAAACTTGTATGTGCCACACAAAATTGCAAACCAACAGACTCGCCATATTTACGGGACCAAGGCGAGCATCACCGATAAAAAATTGCATGTTGCCATGGAGGAGCTACTCGCCACTATGGAAAACCTACTCTAATAGAATGAAATATTGCAAGGCAGGGTTCATGCTTTGCAGCAAAACCAACATCATCTCTAGTTGGAGAACGACGACTTAGAAGACCTTATCGATCCGCAACCACTGGCAGGAGAAATCTAGGATGATCAAGTCCTAGAAAATTTCAATATGCTCATGTTGGCCTCGTTAAACGAGAGGAATGATCTGCATGAGCATATCATAACGACCATCACACATATGGCCATTATGGAGCTACTGACTCGTTAAAGTGAAAATTCATGGCAGGTACGCTAAAAGATGCAGTTGGGCTTGTCATTCTTACAGGACTAATGTGACCATCACCAATAAAAAATTGCAAGATGCCATGGAGAAGGTACTCGCCACTGTGGAAAACCTGAGCCAATAGAATGAATTATTGCAAGGTAAGGTTCATGCCTTACAGCAAACTAACATCATCTTTACCTGGAGAGCGACGAATTATAAGACCATATCAATTTGCAACCAGTGACTGGAGAAATCTAGGATGTTCAAGTCCTAGAAAATTTCAATCTGTTCATGTTGGCCTCATTCAACGAGAAGAGTGATCTGCATGAGCATATCATATCAACCATTACACATATTGCCATTATGGAGCAACTAACTCGTTAAAGTGAAAATTGATGGCAGACACGCTGGAGGATTCATCCATACGTTGGTACACGAGTCTCCCTAAGTACTTTGTCACTAGCTACCAAGATCTGGAGAGAAAAATGATACACTAGTTCTCATCCAGTAAGCAAAAAAAGGTATCTACCACGAGCCTTTTCAATGTTTACTAAGAGCGTAGTGAATCCTTCTAAGAATACCTTGCTCGTTTCATTAAAGAGACAATCAAGGTCGCTCATCCTAATCAAAAGATGTTCTAAGAGCCTTTCTGAACGACCTTAATGTGGGGAATTTCAATGAACGAATCCTTAGCTAAAAAACCAGTGATAACTATGGAGGAAATAATGGTATGAGCCGAGTGTTACGTCAAATGGGAGGAAAGTAATTGTAAGTTTTGTGATTTTGGGATTGACAACAATTTTGATATAACAAGTATCACAATAAGATGTTGAGAAAGATGTCTTGACATGTTGGTCAGACATCATTGATGGTCAACACGATGTCGTGACATGATGTCATAACATGTTATACTAGAAGATTAGGGTTTTACTTATTTAAAAGTTTTAGTTTTAATGTGCGAGATTCTATTTGGTTTTAGTTCACACTTTGTCGCAATCCAAGGAAGGTTATTTTAGGAATATTGGTTATATACCAGAATTGCATTTGTTTCATAAAAAGGAGCTTGAAGACTTTCTAGGAAATGTTATATTTTGTTCATATTTTTGTGCAGAAGATTATGCAGAATATTTGTAGCTGCTGTTTTGGATCTGTTGTGCCCTAAGCATATGCTTACCAAAGGCTATTTAAAGAGGACATTGCTAAACCTATAAGACACAAGAAAGAGATACACTTGAGTTTATTGGAATTAGGGTTTAGTCGTTCTTTGTTATTTGTGACCCATTCTCATATCACTTTGATATAAGAGTTTGACCGTGTTCGTTGTTATTTGTGAGTCATTCATGCATCCCTTAGATGCTTGAAGTGGACTGAGTTTATTGAGTTGTAGTTGTGAATCACTCATGAGCTTTTAAGCAAGAGTGGATTCTGTTTATTGGAGCGTTTTGCGGTGGAAATAGGATATCAAACTATTAATTAGTTTGAATCACAATTCATAATTCACAACCGCTCTTTGATTTATCCGAAGGAAAAGGTCAAAAGAGGGAAAACCTATTTTTGCATCGTAAACACAATGCGGGGAGAGACCTAGGTAAGGGGTTGGTTAAGCTTAGGGAAGATACTAGCACCCTAAACTTCTGTAGTACTCTACAGGAACCTTTTGATTATTGTATGCTTTTTTATTTTATTATCTGTTTGATGTATATGTTGAGCTAAGGGGTGGAGTGACCTAAAAAGACCTAAGGGTTAGTCCTAAGTTTACTCGGCAAGATTCGCATCTTGTGCCTACATATCCGGACGAGAATGGAATCAGAGTAATTGTAGTTCCCCTCGAAAGGGAGGTTAGAAACTTCTTGACTGTGGTCAAGGTTTCAATGGGAGTAAACGTATCTTAAGGACACACTTACGTGGAGTCTTAAACTCCTATTTCTATGTTGAAATTGTTAGTCGAAATTAGGGTTAAATTAGGGATTCCACAGCGGGAAACCCTAAACAGAGTACGACGACTCTTTGACCTAAAGCTAGGGTAAAGGGCGTTTTTGTCCACAGCGGGACACCTAGGCTATTAGGGTTTTGGAAACGGTCAAGAATTAGGGTTATTGACTCGGCGGTCAAACGACTAGACCTAATCCTTCAGAAGGGATTCTAACGGTAAAAACATGCAAAATACGGCAAATTACTATTCGGCAGAATTAAAGTGCGGAAAAATAAAGAAAGCGGGAAAAGAAAGCATCGCGACGATCACTCGCGTAAATTACAAATCCCAAAATGCAAAAATATATAACTGCGACGATAGCCTCGCATAAATTACAACCCAAAGAATGTAAAAATAATAACGAAATAAAAGCGACGATGTTCTCACATAAATTGCAACCATAAAAATAAATGTGCAAAAATAAAGGATTAGTAGCAACGACCAAAATGAGAGCCAATAAAAGTCAGATAATAATTAACGGGAATGCTGGGAATTTTTATTTTAGACTTTTAGGTTAGAAATTAGAATGAAAGGGGTTTGTAAGTAACTGAAAATAATTTTAAGTCTAGTGTTGAAAAATGTTAGTATTAACTTATTTAAAAAGTTTTAAAATAAAAAATATTTTAATTTTAAAAAGGTTTTACTATAAAAAGAAGTTTTAATAATAAAAAAGGTTTTACTATAATTTTTTTTTTAATAATAAAAAGAAAGTTTTAATAAAACGAAAAGGTTTTAATAAAAAAAGAAAAGAAGTGTTAGTAATAAATTAAAACATAATGTGATTACTAATTACAATTTTTTTTTAAAAAAAGAAATAATAAGATAATATAATAAAAAACAAAATAGAAATAAAAATAAAAGAAGTGAGGATAGGTGGATGGTGTTGGGAAAAAAACTTTTCCCTTTTTTTGGGTTTGGGAAAAAACCTTTTCCTTTTTTTTAGGGTTTAGGAAAAAACCTTTTCCTTTTTTTAGGGTTGGGAAAAAAACTTTCCTTTCTTATTCCTAACCGGCGACGACTGTCTTCCATGGTTCAGAGTCTTTTCTCCTCATCTTCCCTTTAATCTACAATCAATGAACAAAACAACATAGAAAAATAGTAAAATGATGTAAATCAAAGGGAAAAGAAAGGTTACGGAAACGGCGATGATGTTGAATGAACTGATCCTCTGCCGTTGGAACTTTTTGTTCGCCGGTAGCGCTTGGCCGATGATGAATTCTTCCGAACATAAAAGTTAGAATAAAAATAAAAGAAACAAAATAAAAAGTGAAGAAGGTGAAATTCGAACTCTCGACCTCTCACACTCACAACTCCTTACACACGGTCTCTTGCCAATTGTGCTATTTTATTCATTCAAAATAAAGTGGCACTAGAAACCCTGTAAACTAAAAGAGCGCGCCACATGATATTTTCTTGCAACAATCAACCAATTACACGAACTTGTTAGTGGTTAGTTTAAACGCAATGCAAAATGAAATGGGATGTAAGCTGAAATGACTAATCTTAGGACAAAATTTGGGGTATTACAGTTGCCCCTATTTAAAGAGCTTCACCTGATGATTTGAGCGACGAAGGCTCGAGAAATCATGGTGGAGGGATTTAAATATAGATAACCGAAAATTTTGACCTTAGGTGCAGTGATATGCAATGCTATGGACAAAACGGGACGGACTATAATGCTGGCAATGCCATGAATTTAATATAATGCGTATGGTGAAATGGTAAATGCATAGATGCAGAAGACACGACGACACATGGGATAGACGCAATGAGCGAACCACGCTGGGGGGTATGACACACTGGGTGACAACACGACATTGGGGAATTCTAAAGTGATAGTCAACTGGTGCGAGTGCGACCAATTGTCACTTTCAGAAAACGGAATGGTAAGAGCAGGATCCTCAATGGAGATGGCACCGGTGAGACGGCCTCCACTGGGGGAATTTAAGAGTAATTATCAACAGGTTCAGGCGTGACCGGTTGATACTCTAGAGTAAGAAAATAAAACTGGATCTGCACGATTGTAGGATCAATTAACAAGATGCTGGAGCATTGAGTAAAGAATAACATCCGAGCTTCTGTAAACTTTCCCTCGTGACAGGATCAAATGGAATTTAGGAATCCGTAGAAAATATACAGGGTAAAGCCGGCTGTATGCCAAAATAAATGGTCTTAAATGGGAAACTGTTGCACCCCAAAATTTTCCCAACCTTTTCCTTCTTGTTTTTGCATTAGCATAACATCATCATAGCATTATCATAGCTTTGCATTAGCATTTATGCAGGGGATCAAGTGTGATATACATCAAGAGAGGCCTATCTAGAGGTTTTATTCGAGCTTGAGGAGTCACTAAAGTCACCAGGAAGTGGTTCATGCCCTTGAGAAGTTCAGATGCTTGTGTGGGGTTCATCCTCTGACTTAGAGGTCAACTGAAGATTATCAATGAGTTGGGAAACTATGATTACAGGTCATAAAATTACAGGTCAAGTTCAATACTTTGCATAACTCAAATGGACTTTTTTCCAACATGAAAGTTGCTCCGAATGGCGTCATTTGGTCAATTAAACCTCAAGGTTTTAATGGGTTAACTCACGGTGCAAGTTTGATAAAAGTCACTTTGGTGAAAACATGTGAAAAGGCATAGTTTGGTATTTCTTCAAAATTTAATCAAATAAGTCCATGTTTGTACTTATTTTGAGTGGAAATATCATTTTAAGAACAATGACACTTTTACATTTTTTATTTGAAGCTTTCTTCATGACCTATTCCAAGATTTCTTCACACTTAAGTAACACTTTGAATCTAGGCCCTTAAGATTGAAACAAGGGATAATTTTGGACCCTAGATGTATCTTATGATGCAAGATATAAAACCAAATGGAGCCAAGGCAAAAATCCTCTTCCATGATCATTTTTTCTCACATTCTTCCACCATTTTTCCATTTTCCCACAATTTGCTACATTTGAAAAATTGATTTTTCAATTCTTTTTTCTCTCCACTTTTTTGATCCTTTCTCATTGCAAATACATTCAATATACTCCATAGAATTTTTCCATCAATTTTTGAGAAGTTTTTAGTGCAATTCCATGGTTGTAGTAACATGAAAAAGTAAGCTCCATGAGAATTTCGAATTCTGTTTTCCTCACCAATTCAAGCATTTTCTTTGATCCTAATACCTCTACCAAGGATTATTGAAGTTTCTACATAATTTTCCAAGGAAATTCGTGCTCCATTGAAGCTCCATAATTCATTTTTCGGAGGTAATGGAAATTCAAGTTTTCTCCATAATTATAAATCTTTTTGATGTCATTTTTATACCATTGCATTCCTCTCATCTCCTATTTGGATTATGGTACAAAAAAGATCATTCTTGTGACGATTTTTGGTTCCCGGAATTTTCTTGGATGCATTCTCTTTGAAGAAATTAGTGGATAAAAGTGAAGTTTAATGGTATATTTGGAATGCCCATGAAAAAATAATAAGGTTTGGCTCAAGAAAAAGTGATTTTGGTCAAGAAATGAGAAAGTTATAATTTTTGCCAAAGGTTGAAGATGACCGGAATTATTTCCGGCCACCATGAGCTAGCCGGACCACCGCGGGCGCCTCCCTCCTCTCCGTTTCCGTCCACATAGCCAGACGGTACAGCCACCGTCCGATCGCGCCCCAAGTGAAGACTTGGTAGGCCGATCGGACGCCTCTCATGCGCCCACGTCATGCGCCACGCAAGCAGCCAATCACACTTCATTAAACCAGTGGCGCGCCAACTTAGCCAAATATGCTTCATGTCGCATGTTCGATCCCTGGCTTACACACTTTTATTTTATTCACATGTTTATTATGTTTTCTCATATTGCCATGTTCTTTTATTTTTCCTATTTTTTCATGCTGACTTCAAATAATCATAAAAAATAGCATACTTAGTCTTTTTGATCCCCATTTTCTTGTGCTGAATCTTTAAGATGTGTAGAATTTAATAAAATTGGAGTCACGATTTTATCACGTTCTGACATTTTATTAGAATTTTTTACATTTGGGTCGTCATAAAAAGGCCAATGCTGGTGTTATCATGTTGTGAATTTTCTTTGACCCATCAAAATTACATATTTTGGCCTATCCTTTTGCAGGGATCTCATACACATGTTGAGGTATTGTGATATATTTTTGTGGGAATTTTATTGTACCATTTTAGTTGGTTTTGGATGCTTTCTTTAACATGCTCCATTTTAACCTTTCTTTTGGTATACATGACATAGTTTCAACTTGTTTGGCTATTCCTCTTTGGATATTTTTGTGGTATCTCTTACCCCTGGTTTGTGGCTTGATGTAGGGAATTTGAGATTTTTATTTGAATTTTTTAGCACCTTTTGCTATTTTTCTTGTATTTTTGTATTCAGACTTGTAATTTGGACATTCGAACGGACTTTGCTTTTCTTTCGGCTCCAACGACCTCGAATTGTTTGTGTGATGAACGCTAGGGTTCCTATGGCTTGTTATAGACATTTTATAGGATGTGTAGATCATTGATGGGCTGGTTTTATCATACATAATTGCCCATTAGGTTCCATATTTCCATGATAGCGCGTTATGATTCCAAATTGTGGTATGCGTATGTCATTCGTAGGTTTTATTGCCTCGCATCTCTTTATAATCACTTGTGGCCAAGATTGCATGTTTAAAATAGGCCATTTTCCAGTCATTATGGGCTTGAGGTTGAGATGACTCGCCTCCCTCACTTGCATTGCATGTTTACCTTTCTACACTTTGCATTTCCTGTATGCTGTTTACTTCATCTGTTTTCTGTTGCTTCCTTTGCCTTTCCCTTAGGAGCTCCATTCTTTCTTGTTGAAGATAGAATGTGATAGACATTAGGCTTTTCAACCATGTATGACAACATTAGGGTAGTCTTCCCCTTTGCAAACTTCAACCATAGGACGAACATTGCATGATAACATTTAGGACAAAACTCAAAACACTTCTTCATAAAAGACATAAAAACAAACATTCAACTTATTTTTGTCCTCTTGGACCTTTAATCATTAGAACCCATTTTCATAATGAGAGTTTCGTTAACTCTCGGTTCTCCCGCAAATGGTAACGCCTAAGTCTCCAATGGTCGAGATGCATACACCAAACTGTGAGAACCGTTTGTTAACCCTACTCGGGTTAAAAACAACTTGAACCAAACCTGTGGTCTAGTTAGCCCGAACTACGTTTGCTCTGATCTTTCATACTAGATGAAAGTACGTAGGCACGAGATGCGATATCTCGGCGAGCAACCTTCCCCCCTTTTATCCGTAGTTAGGCGAACTACGTTGACTCTGATTTCTTGTTTCAGACGGGAATACGTAGGCATAGAACTGTTGTGTTCTGCCGAGTCACTTTTCTTTTGTTTTGTCCTTAAGCCCTTAGCGTAGATAGTATTAATCAAACCCTTTTAGATAAACAATTAAGCGTGGATCCCGTCGAGTACGATGGACATGAGGCGTGCTAATACCTTCCCCTTGCGTAACCGACTCCCGAATCCAAGACTTGGTTGCGATGACCATTCCTTTTCCCTCTTTTCGTTAAGTTTTCTCTGAGCGTTTCCTTTCCCTCCTTTGGGATAAATAACGCACGATGGCGACTCTTCTGTTCTGCCGGCGCCGATTTTCGCAGTAGCGACAGCTGGCGACTCTGCTGGGGACACTTTATAGCTGCAGGGGAATTTTCCCATCCCCTACGCTGGGACCGTTTCCCATCCCCTAGGCGAGTTAGTCCTAGTGCTTGGTTGTTTATCTTTTGGGTTTTGTACATACCTGTTGTATCTTAGCTTTACTTTCCCGCATTTTATTTTCCCGCAATTTATTTTCAGCATTATATTATATCCTTATTATGCTGTTGTGGGAGGGGATTGATTTTGATGAGTGATAAGCCAGACCCAGACTTGAGTGTACCTAGCATTAGTTGCGGAAAGTAGTGGGCGCGTGCTTGCTTTGCAGGTACTAGTGTCTCACGAAATCCACGCTCAGACGAGATTCTCCCGGTTGACTTCTTTTCTAGCCCTTTGGGCTTGAGGGGTTGTTGGTTTGGAGGGTTGTCGACTCTGGGGACCGATCATTTGTGATTCAGCTAAGTGAGGCCGCTTCAAGAGATGATGATGCCACACCTTCTGGGTATCGTATCATCGCTCTTGAAAGTCTGTGACGCTGATGAACGCATAGGATGATGTACCTTATCAGTGGATAGGTCCATACCTGTGAGAGGGATTGGGTTATGCAGGAAACCATAGCTCCAGATCACCCGGTTTTCTCTACAGTGTGAACTTTTGGGTTTGATATCAGAGGTCTTCAGTATCAGTGATCTATGTCATGCAGTGATATATGTTATGCAAAGGCGAAGCTCTGGTTATTCTCAAGCTACAACACAATCAGCTTCTGATTATTATTGCTACAGCACAGCATAACTACCTTGATCCCCTATAGCATCCTTGCACTTTTGCATTTCTCATCTGCATTGATTACATGACATTGCATTAACATTGCAGGTGCATATTCCCTTTGATTCTAGCTATCTCGCTTGCCGCCATTCGTGCTCAGATACTTGTGCTTGTAACTACCTATGTGGTCTTCCATCTGTATATGAGGAGTTTTTTACTATTGCTGTCTGAGGGGTTTCCATTGTCATGTGTTTCACCCGGAACTAGAATCAAGGGAAATATTCCATATGCATATATACATTGTTAGCATTTTGCATATTTTTCTTTGTGTTTGCAGGTACCTTCTTAAGCCTCGTTCTTATGTTCTGTTGTCTTTTCAGAGTTGTTTCAAGATTGTTGACCCGAGACTTCACCGGTATCCTACTAGAAACAATCTCAAGAAAGTCATGGATCACGTTCAGACTGAGATGCAAGAGATGAGGGAGCGCATGACTCAGCTCATGGAAGTCATGCGAGGTATGGCTCAAGGACAGGAGCAACTGAGAATAATGGTCCAGCCCCTGGTAGATAGGGTTGATCTTAACGGAGTTCTTCACAGAGGTATTGCTGCTAATACTCCCCGCAACGATACAGAAATTCCTAACGCCACTGTTGTGCCTATCGGATGCACTCCAACTGCTGGAGGGGCCGGGAATGGTAGTGATGTTGGCGTCCGCCACGCTGGTCTGGGTAATGCTGCTGGTAATGCAGGTTTGGGTAATGCTGGTAATGCAGGTCTTGGTAATACTGTTAACTTGGGTTGTGGTAATGGTACTCATAATGCTGGGTTTGGACCTGGTGCTGCTAACCATGGTCTTGGTAATGATGGTTATGGTTACCTTGTCAATCGGAACGTCTATGGTCCGGAGGACGCCTACGCAGGGTATGGCAATGGGGACCAACGATGGAATGAAGATCGTCAGGACGACGTGTTCTCTATGAGGGATGTAGGCGCTGAGTTGCCTGCTGAAGCTGATCGTAGATTCAGAATGCTGGAGGAACAGATGAGGAATATAACAAATCAGAACTCTATGGGGCTCGACATGGCCAATTTAGGGCTGATCCCTGATTTACGAGTGCCGTACAAGTTCAAAGTTCCTACCTTCGATAAATACAAAGGTGTCACTTGCCCAAGGGTGCACATACGTTCACACTACAGAAAAATGTCAGCCTATTCAAATGATGAGAAGATGCTCATGCACTTTTTCCAGGATAGCCTGTCAGGGCCGTCGCTCGAGTGGTATATGGGTTTGGAACCCTATCAGGTTCGCAGTTGGAAGGGTTTGGCTGAAGCATTCGTGAAGCATTACCAGTACAATAGCGACCTTGCTCCCAACAGGGTCCAACTTCAGAATGTCGTCCAGAATAGCGGGGAATCTTTCAAAGAGTACGCCCAGAGGTGGCCTGAGCTTGCAGCCAGAGTGCAACCCCCAATGATAGAGAGAGAGTTGATTGACTTGTTTGTATCGACGTTATCTGGGATTTACTATGAAAAGCTCGTCAACTGTATGTCCGGGAGTTTCTATGACCTTGTCATCACTGGTGAGCGTATAGAAAACGACATCAAGATTGGGAAAATTCAGGTCGTAGAAGTACCTTCGTCAGGTGGAGGAAAGAAAGTGTTCGGAAATAAGAAGCGTGAAGGCGACGCTAATTCTGTATCAAGCTCTCGGGGTAGAGGCAGAGGCAAATATCAAGATCAGTGTCATCATCATCAGGCTGCAAGTGTTATCATTCCGATACCACAACAACCACAACAACAGCAGAATCAACAGGGCTACAGGAAGTACCAGAATTCGAGGGGAGCAAATAGAGTATTCGATACGCCGCCAATGTCGTACTCCCAGATGCTTCAGAAGTTACTACAACTGCAGTTAATTTAGAAGAGAACCTTGGCCCCTCTGACAGGCCGACCACCACCTGGCTATGATGCAAATGCCCGCTGCGAATTCCACTCGGGGGCACCTGGGCACAACATTGACGATTGTAAGGCTTTTAAGCACAAGCTACAAGATTTGATTGATAGTAAAGCCATAAACTTCTCGCATGAAGCGCCCAACGTGGTACAAAATCCTCTGCCAAACCACGGACAAGCCAGAAGCGGCTGAGTCGCCCACAAGTCAAGATACAAGAAGCCCAGTTCTCAGAAGCTGGCAATCTGCATTTTGCATGTCATTGCTTTGCATTTGTAGTTTCTTCCCTGTCTATGTGCAATTTTCGCTCGTAAAAACTCGTCGTTTCTCAATTGATATTGATAATGAAATAAATATGCATGTTTTGAATTAATCCATTCGTGTTCACTTTATTGCTATCTTTTATTTCAAATGCTTGTTTAAGTGGAATCCGGGGAGGATGACGAAACCGAAAGACGTGTAAACTTCCGATTGTATGCTCTTGGATAGAAAAACTTGTTGACGATATACATGCATTGTTTCAAATCCATAAACACTGGAGATATAAGGAATATAATCCCTTGTCAACCCCTTTGATCCTTGTAGTAGGAGTTTCTTTCTAAAAATGAAAAACCCTCAATCTTAACCTGGGGCAGGGTAGGCGTTAGTTAATTTGACCAAGCGTCCAAATTGCGAAAGGAGTGTCCGTTCGAGGAACAACCACACCTGTATAGGTCGTTCCTAAAGGACCACAATGGTTAAACCTTGCCGATAAGGAGTCAAACAGTCACAATCTATTTTAACAAGTCAGACAAGCCGGTGTCACATGATTTGTTCAAAAAAGAAAAAAAAGTCAAAAGAAAGAAGCCCGCTAAGTCGAATCTTACGAATAAGCGACTTAGGCAAAAATTAGGGTATCCGCTGGACTTCAAAATCAGAAACTCAAAAGAGTTAGTCCAGGCAAAAATTAGGGAACGGAAAAAGCGGAAAAAAAAAACGAAAAGGATTACAAGAGAAAAATCCTCAAGCAAGAACGAAATCGTGTGACCCAGACACTACAAAGACTGAAAGGGAATGACTGTCACTTCAGAGCGGACAAACCCAGTTACTTGGCGGTAACGATAAAGGATGACGGTAAATAGCAAGCATGAACATGTTAATGCGTATGTCAATGTGTATACTCACGTGTATGTTCATGTGTATGAAAATGTCATGCACTGAGTATGCAATGCTTAGGCTCATGCATATGCTGACAAAACAGACGAGAGGAGGAAACATGAGATGAAATAAACATCTCGACGGGGATACCCGAGGACCTCTGCAACAGTACATCTATCGAGGGATAAGAAGAGTTGATGGTAGAACCAAATCTTGCTTCAAAAAATTCCAGCTTCCCTGGGGAGAAAATGTCATGACTTCCACATGGGGATATGATACGACTTCAACGGAGAGTATGACGCCCTGACTTCAACTGGGGATCCATGACCTCTGCATGGAGATATGATGTCATGACTTCACGTGAGGGATTGCTATCATGAACCATAATTAGCCTAAGAACTCTTGGATCAGAGACTTCTGGGGATTAAATAAATATCTGTTGTATGGGGAGATGTGGAGCTAGGCAGCTTTATGGAGAAAAGCGTAGCAGCTTCCTGGGAATAATACCTCGGCTTTCTGGGGCTAAGGTACATCCGAATGGGGATAAAAGATATTAGTTTCCCTGAGGAGAGTTCGTCAGACCTACTGGGGAGAATTCAAAAGACATTCCTGGGGACCGTATCTTGACTTCTTTGGGGAGAATATGGAAGTCTCCTGGGAAGTATTTCCTGAGGAAAGTAAGACAACTTCACCGAGGAACAGATGCTTCCATTGAGAATGGGCCTTCAAGAACATATATCACTTGGAGGATACCGGGGATAGCCCTGCAGTCTTAAGAGTCACTAGAGATTTATCGGATGGATCCCAAAAGTGTTATCAACTTAAAGTCTCGCTGGGGACTATCACTGGGAAAATGCTGGTAAGATCTCTACTGTCTTAGAGATCACTGGCTAGGTCCAAAATGTTGTCGGCTTATAGTCTCGCTGGAGACTATTACTGGGAAGATGTTGGTACGGTCTCTGTTGTCTTGGAGATTACCGGCTCGGTCCATAATGTTGTCAGTTTATAGTCTCGCTGGGGACTACGTCGGGTTAAAGTCTCTATGGGGATTGTGTCAGCTTAAAGTCTCTCTGGGGACTGTGTTGAGGCAATGGTTAAGATGTAGATTATGCAACGATGAGATTTATAGGGGAATGAAGACCACCGGGAGTAAAATCCATCGGGTGCATGAAGAATGTCGTGAAACGAAGCTAACTTTGATCTCAATGGACTTTGTTGTAGTCGCTATTTTGAAAATATCATGCCCTAGAGTACCTACTTCGTGAGGAAAAGTCAGCTCAAAAGGATTTTACAGAGAAACTGTTTTCAAACTCTTGGAGAGATTTGTCAGATCTCGACGTAACTAGCTCAGATCGACGATGACATGACTGAGTCTTCAAAAATAGCTCTTAAGAATGTCAGGCTTGCATTGATGAGAAAATTGGAAACCATATGCCCCTGTTTAGCAGGATCTGTGACATCTATATGTAAGTTTCTAAGGTATCAGGCAAAACCAACACGCGTGAAATGTTATCCTGAAACTATCAATGCAACAATATATTTGTCTTGAAATTTTTGTTTTTGAAAAAGATATCGTTATAACTCGTGACCGAAATCACTAGCTAGGATATGAATTTAACTTATAATGCCAACGGTAAATTGAGTATAGCTCGTAGGAGTCAGGAACGTTATCTCGTCGCGTATGCTTTCAAAAGAATCCATACTTCAATTAGGTCTTTTAATGGTTGTATCGTGGCTTGGTTCACGGTTTAAGAAACAAAGGGTAAAGGCTCGGAGTTATTTGTACCCACCCCTCTTCGTGATGTTCTCCAATCTTATTCAGTTATCTGGACACGAGCACTCATATCTCAATCGGATTTGATATGGTCGAGAACTCATTAACGCTTTGGACATGGCAGTCATTCACCTACTTCTAATGGCGTCGGGTCACACGACTTTGTTCTTTATTAGGAATTCTTTTTAAGGTAATCCATTATTTTATTTTTCTTTTATTCCCTACCTTTTGCCTGGACGGTGCTTTTTGGCTTTGGCGTTGGAGTCCAGCGGGATGCCCCAGTTTTGCCTAAGTCTCCTTCATAGGTTTTGACTTAGCGGGCTGTATATATATATATTTTTTGTTTTTTTGTTAACTAAGTCGTGTGACTCTTTTGAAAGGCTTGTGACTGCCCCACTCTTTAGTAGTAGAGAGATAATCATGGACTTCTAACTTCCTAAGATGTTAGGGATAGATTGGTTCTCGAATGTATGCTCTTCCTCTTTGAGAGTCTGAGCGCTCGATCAATTTAACTGAAAACTACCCCGCCCCAGGTTAAGATGATGGTTTTACTTAGCAAAGAAAACTCCTACTTCAAGGCTCAAAGGGGTTAAAGAGGGATTATCGTCCTTATATCTCCATTGTTTGGGATTTGAAACAATGCCTTACATTATCAGTAGGTTTCAATTGAAATCATACGACAAGAAATTCGACGTTTTTGTCCATCATCCTCCTTCCAATTCTCCATCAAACAAGAGATCGGGTAAAATTGGCACTATAAGTTCATAAAAAATATTTTTAATGAGTGAAACGAATGGATTTATTCAAGACAAATATGCATTAATTATTCCAAAATAAACAAGTTCGTACATGCTAATTATGCTTAATCAAAGAAAATAAAACATATAAATAAGCAAAATTTAATGTCTCAAAGTCCTTCAAAATGTGTTTATGAAGTCTTCGCATCTGAGACCGGCATGATAGTGGTTTCCTCTGGCGGAGTCTCACGGGAAGGAGTCGTCTTGCTTGCCCCAGCTAGATCTATCAATGCTTCAGTATCAGTTTTCGAATTTTCCTTCAGACTACCTTTCCCTGATTCTTGGTCGGTCGGGGTTACATTATCTTGAGGAATGCTGAAATGGCACGGCCTAGGCTTCTGAATAACTACCGGCTTCGGCAAATTCACAGGAGAAGTAGCTGGCTGAGGCATGTTGAAAACTAGGAGAGGAGTCTTGATCTCTGGTTGATGATCACTGAAAGACAATATCTTCTGCTCTAACAAATTTCTGACAAGGTTACGGAGCGCATGACACCCTTCCAAACCGTGTAGCTCTTTTATGGTGGTCAACGCTCGGAGTTTTGCACTTCGGATGAGTAACTCGTTGAACTGGTTGAGCAATGGTAGGATGCACCAAACTGGATTGACGATTCTGAGGAGGTATGTTCTCAACAGTAACAGCTGGTTGAGGGTCCACAATGGTATGGGTAATCTCAGAAACTACAGTAGGCTGAGAATCTATTTTTGCATTAAGAGCTTGTAGCATCTCCATAATCTGCCCCACACTTCCTCTAAGATCTTCAAGTTCATGGCTGACACAGTCGATCTCTCGAGCTTGTTCTTCCATCCTTTTTCGAGCTTGGGCTCTAGTATTATACTGATGCAGAGGACCCAGGGTGACGAAACTGGAAGGCGAGAGAACCGAGGATAAGACACCGGGAGACACATGTAATGCAAAAATATGATGCTAAAATGCAAAGTGCGAATGAAATGACTTCATGGAATTCAAAATATTTACGAATATCGCGGAATACCAAATAATTTTTATTTATTAATTTGAAAAACTGGATTACAAATAATACTCTTAAGAGTCTCGGCATAATAGCTAAATAAATGCTAATAATGACCCTAAGGAAGCTTCCTGTTTTGCCCCTTGCTCTGCTCTTCTAGCTGGGCCTTTTTGGAGGATGCGCCTATCTTCAAAAGGTAGACCGAGAGTCGGAGGAAAATAAATCCTCCATAAAAACCAAGCAAGGGTACATTGGAAAAGTCTTCATAATTGTTAGTGATTAGTGTCCTTGATGTCGGATAACTTCGAGCATATGGCTTTAGCAACGGTCTTATCCTTTAGGGTCTTTCTCCAAGAAAGGGAACGAAGACTCCTTCAGAATAGGTAACCCCACCAATTGAGATTACTCTTCTAGGGTAGGCAAGAGCTGGTACTCGAGGGATGTAAGGAAAAGATAATCTGGATCCTAGAACTGTAACAAAGTCGAAAGGAAACCTTCGTCTACTTGAGGTTTCAAAAAAAACAACGGCCTTCCATACTTGTTTCTGGATCCTTTGTTGATCTTGAACCAAAGCTCCTAGCTTCCTTAGGTCATCTAACTTAAGTCTTTTAAAAGAATATCTCAAAGTTTTTTTTTTGGTTCTTTTTTTTTGTAATCCATGGTATCTTACAATATTCATAAATAAAATTTGAATTCCATGACATGTGATGCAATGTGATGTCTTATGGATGAAATGCATATATACAAAGTCCTAGGTTAAAGGTATATGCAAGGAGTTAGGGTCTACCCATCCCAATAGGTATGTACTAAGGTTAGTTGTACCTGCAGAACAAAGGTTCTAAAGCGGTGCCCAAAGTCATCAATCCATCTTTCGAATATTATCAATTTCCCGATTAACCCGATGGTTAATAATATTCTCAAGAGAATCTCTTTTGAGTGTAGTATTGCGTAGCAACTATTTTGGGATTACTCCCTCATAGTTCCTGCACTACGTCCTAGATAAGGCCAAAGTGGTGTTAAGGTACTATGGTCCCCAGTATCACAGACTCCAATCGACAATAGTAAAAATTTTCACGATTACTCGTTCAATCGAACCATTTTCGAAAGGGTCTCAACTGAGCGGTGATTCTCAAGTCAGCTTGGTCGGGATTCCACTCCCTATAAGCCTCGTCGAATATATCACCTTCCTATAATAATGTCACTCAAGTCCGGGTGTAGGACTTATCTCACAACAAAGATACCCCAAGCAAGGTACAATATATATAGATAATGAAATAAAATAGAAATATCATACAATAAACAAAATAGAGGCAACCCTTAAAAATTATCTGGTCCCCAGTGAAGTCGCCATTTTCTTTTGCGGTGGAAATAGGATATCAAAATATTAATTAGTTTGAATCACAATTCTTAATTCACAACCGCTCTTTGATTTATCCAAAGGAAAAGGTCAAAAGAGGGAAAACCTATTTTTGCATCGTAAACACAATGCGGGGAGAGACCTAAGTAAGGGGTTGGTTAAGCTTAGGGAAGGTACTAGCACCCTAAACTTCTGTAGTACTCTACAGGAACCTTTTGATTATTGTATGCTTTTTCATTTTATTATCTGTTTGATGTATATGTTGAGCTAAGGGGTGGAGTGACCTAAAAAGACCTAAGGGTTAGTCCTAAGTTTACTCGGCAAGATTCGCATCTTGTGCCTACATATCCGGACGGGAATGGAATCAGAGTAATTGTAGTTCCCCTCAAAAGGGAGGTTAGAAACTTCTTGACTGTGGTCAAGGTTTTAAGGGGAGTAAACGTATCTTAAGGACACGCTTACGTGGAGTCTTAAACTCCTATTTCTACGTTGAAATTGTTAGTCGAAACTAGGGTTAAATTAGGGATTCCACGGCAGGAAACCCTAAAAAGAGTACGGCGACTCTTTGACCTAAAGTTAGGGTAAAGGGCGTTTTTGTCCACGGCGGGACACCTAGGCTATTAGGGTTTTGGAAACGGTCAAGAATTAGGGTTATTGACTCGACGGTCAAACAACTATACCTAATCCTTCGGAAGGGATTCTAACGGTAAAAACATGCAAAATACGGCAAATTACTATTCGACAGAATTAAAGTGCGGAAAGATAAAGAAAGCTGGAAAAGAAAGGATCGCGACGATCACTCGCGTAAATTACAAATCCCAAAATGCAAAAATAAATAACTGCGACGATAGCCTCGCATAAATTACAACCCAAAGAATGTAAAAATAATAACGAAATAAAAGCGACGATGTCCTCACATAAATTACAACCATAAAAATAAATGTGAAAAAATAAAGGATTAGTAGCAACGACCAAAATGAGAGCCAATAAAAGTCAGATGATAATTAACGGGAATGCTGAGAATTTTTATTTTAGACTTTTAGGTTAGAAATTAGAATGAAAGGGGTTTGTAAGTAACTGAAAATAATTTTAAGTCTAGTGTTGAAAAATGTTAGTATTAATTTATTTAAAAAGTTTTAAAATAAAAAATGTTTTAATTTTAAAAAGGTTTTACTATAAAAAGAAGTTTTAATAATAAAAAAGGTTTTACAATAAAAAAAGTTTTAATAATAAAAATAAAGTTTTAATAAAACGAAAAGGTTTTAATAAAAAGGTTTTAATAAAAAAAGAAAAGAAGTGTTAGTAATAAATTAAAACATAACGTGATTACTAATTACAGTTTAAAAAAAAAAAGAAAAAAATAATAAGACAATATAATAAAAAACGAAATAGAAATAGAAATAAAAGAAGTGAGGATAGGTGGATGGTGTTGGGAAAAAAACTTTTCCCTTTTTTTGGGGTTTGGGAAAAAACCTTTTCCTTTTTTTTAGGGTTTAGGAAAAAACCTTTTCCCTTTTTTTAGGGTTTAGGAAAAAACCTTTCCTTTCTTATTCCTAACCGGCGGCGGCTGTCTTCCATGGTTCAGAGTCTTTTCTCTTCATCTTCCCTTTAATCTACAATCAATGAACAAAACAACATAGAAAAATAGTAAAATGATGTAAATCAAAGGGAAAAGAAAGGTTACGGTAACGACGATGATGTTGAATGAACTGATCCTCAAGCCTTTTAGGGTTCTTCCGAACAGAAAAGTTAGAATAAAAATATAATCCTCAAGCCTTTTAGGGTTCTTCCGAACAGAAAAGTTAGAATAAAAATATAAGAAACAAAACAAAAAGTGAAGAAGGTGGGATTCGAACTCTCGACCTCTCACACTCACAACTCCTTACACACGGTCTCTTGCCAATTGTGCTATTTTATTCATTCAAAATAAAGTGGCATTAGAAACCCTGTAAACTAAAAGAGCGCGCCACATGATATTTTCTTGCAACAATCAACCAACTACACGAACTTGTTAATGGTTAGTTTAAACGCAATGCAAAATGAAATGGGATGCAAGCTGAAACGACTAATCTTAGGGCAAAATTTGGGGTATTACAGAGCGTGTCTCCTTCTTTGATTGTTATCTTGTTATCATCACTATTGTGTGATTGAGGGGAAGTGAGAGATGTCTCATATCTAAGAGTGTCTTAGATAGAAATAGCACGGATAATGATTAGGTGTCAAGTTTGTAAAACCGGAGGTTGTTTAGAACTTCAAACTAATATTATTGTAGTGAATTTCCTTCCTGTCTTGGTAGCCCCCAGATGTAGGTGACGTTGCACCAAAATGGGTTAACAATTGATTTGAATTATTTACTTCTAGCCATTTAAACTAAATGCATAATTGTTTGTGTTGTATTTCTCTCCTGACCCCAATGTTATGATATCATACTCGACATCTGGTGTCTGATTACTAAAATTTCAATTGGTATCAGAGTAGATATCTTGCTCTGTTTCTGGGTGAGATCTGGGGAACATACTTTCTAGTACTATGGAACAACCCCCTCCATCTTAGATGGCACCAACTATGATTATTGGAAGACACGTATGGTGGCTTTCCTAAAATATATGGATAGAAAAACCTGGAAAACTATCATCAAGGGTTGGGAACATCCTGCTGTTAAGGATAAAGATGGGAAGGAGACTTTAATGCCAGAAAAGGACTGGTATAAGGAAGAAGATGAAACTGCTCTTAGAAACTCCAAAGCTTTGAATGCCCTATTCAATGGAGTTAACAAAAACATGTTTAGATTAATGAGCACATATACTATGGCCAAAAATGCTTGGAAAGTTCTCAAAACCACTCATGAAGGCACATCTAAGATAAAGATATCTAGACTTCACTTGCTCACTTCTAGATTTGAAATTTTAAATATGAAAGATGATGAAAGAATTCATGACTTTCACATGAATGTTCTTGAAATAGAAAATTTTTTTAGTGCCTTGGGAGAAAAGTGGACTGAAGAAAAATTGTTTAGCAAAATTATCAGGTTTCTACCTAAGAGATTTGATATGAAGGTAAAAACCATTGAAAAAGCCTAAAACATCAGCATGATGAGAGTAGGTGAGCTTGTTGGGTCACTTCAAAATTTTGAATTGGCTATCAATGAAAGATCTGAAAAGATAAACAAGAGCATAACTTTTATCTCCAACACTAATGATGAAGAGATTCAATGTTACATGAAGAATGATGAAGGAATTTCTAATGCTATTGTGCTTATTGGGAGGTAATTCAATAAGGTGCTGAAGAGTATGGATATGAAGTCAAGACCAGATGTCAAGAACATGTCATTCAACATCAGGAAGAATCGTGATTTTCAAAGAAAAGCAAGAACATATGAGAAGCCTAATCAAGGAAAAGGTATTAAGTGTCACGAATGTGAGGGTTTTGGTCACTTTAAATCGAAATGTCCCACATACCTCAACAATAAAAAGAAGGACATGTCTGGTTTCTGCTCTAATAATGATTCTGAAAGTGAACTTGATGTTGAAGCTGCTAAGCATGTTACAGCCCTCAATGGCAGATGTGAATCTATTTAAGATTCCTATGATGAGGATGTCTCTTATGAAGAATTAAATGGTTCCTACAAGCAGTTATGTATCATAAGTGAAGAGGTTTGCAAGATAGGAGAAAAGAATAAGAGTCTTATAACTCAACTACAGGATAAAAAAGATAAACGTTTATCTACTGTCTCTGGTCTTCAAGATGTGGTAACCCTATTGAGTTGTAAACTTGAAAACATGAACAAATCTACAATATCTTGAACAATGGATCTGATGTGTTGGATGAGATTTTTCAAGTTGGGAAAGGAGGTAAAATATTTACTGGTATAAGATTTAATTATCAGTCTTTAAATGATCAAATAAAAACCCTTGTGACAAAGTTTGTTCCTGCTAAAGTAAAGGGTGAGCTCATAATGTCTGACCAAATGTTACAACATCCTGCCAGAATTCAAAAAACTTAGACCAGAGGCAAGTTCTTGCCTTAGAAATGTCATTATTATGGTAAATATGGTCATATAAAGCCTTTATGTTACATACTGTATGGGTATCTAAAACATGAAGGTGAGATAATACTTAGAAAGGGGGGGGGGGGGAGGGGTTGAATAAGTATGATAAATTAAGACTTAAAAAATAATCACACAATTATTTTTATCCTGGTTCGTTTAACAACTACTCCAGTCCACCCTTCCTAGAGTGATTTGCCTTTCTCAACAAGGACTTAATCCACTATTAAATCAAACTGATTACAATAGTATCACCTAAGAACAACAGTTCTTAGTCTTCTCAAGAGCTACTGATTCTAACTGAATCCTCTTAAGGAATATCCTTTACAATCAATGTAAAATAAATACAAGAGTATTAATGCTTCTATAAAGCTTTTATCACAACAGTGATTTTTCTCTTAAGTTTAAGTACAATAAATTCTAAGAAGAATAAGAATGAATGAGAGCTTTAGAATATAATGATTTCTTTTCAGCAAAGTGTGTAACTGAAGAATGTAGTGAAGTTCTCCTTTTATAGGCCGCTGAACCATGCAAGCTGAGCGTTGAAAAGAGAGTCCCAAAAGGTCTGAGCCTTTTTGTCTTCACATCAAGTGACCTTTCCTAGAAGTAGATGGCACAGAGAAATCCTTTTTGTCTGTGTAAGTGTGTCTAGCACAAATAAGGAAAGAGACGTTGAAACGCTCCAACGGATATATTCTTGAAAATTACTTCTTCAGTTTTCAACAAGTTCTTCAGAGTCTGAATGGATCAGAGTCTTCTAATGAGATTCAGAACTATGCTTTATCAGAGTCTTCTGCAGCATGTGTGCTTTTAGCGTGTTGATCATCAGAGCATTTTTGACACAGAACTTTAGTACTTGGCAGCGTAGGTACTTTCAGAAACTTCTGTAGACTAATGCTTTGAGAAACTCTTCAATCAATATTCTTCTATGCTTCAGATGCTTCAGCTTCAGATGCTTCTGATTATCTTTAGATGCTTCTGATTTAGAATGTTCTGGAGCTTCTTGCTTCAGATCCTTCTGGAGACTACGCTCAGGATCTTCTGTAAGGAGCAAACAGATTCTTCTGTAAGGTGCATCTGGCGCTTCAGAGTCAGAATAACTTCTTGTATTCAGGACAGATTTGCTTCTAGAGAGTTAATATTATTTCAATCTACAGTAAAACTCTCAAACAAATTTTAGAGTATATAATTCTTAAATATAAATTTCCTAACAGTTATCATCAAAACAAAGAGTTATTATTAAGAACCAATCTGTGTTCTAACAATCTCCCCCTTTTTGATGATGACAAAAAGTATCAGAAATTTTATTTAATTGAACATAAAGAATTATAACTCCCCCTGAGATGATGAATCTCCCCCTGAGTTAAATATGAAAAAGGAATAGAAACTTCCCTTTTATCTTAAGTAATCTTCAGAGTTAGATCTTGTTTGTTCTTATAACAATTTAGGGTCAGAATATCTTGCAGATATGAGATTCAGAGTTTGATAGAAAAGTAAATGATCTGAGAGACTCAGAGATTCTTTTATAGAGTGTTCTTATCAAATGATCTGAAATAGTCAATTTAAATATTAGATAGAATATATATGTCTGAAGATTCATTCTAGTGAAATTATATTAAACAGTTCATATCTTTATTTTCTCCCCCTTTTTTGTCATAAGCAAAAAGTAAAAAACTTTTAATAAAGACAAATAAAAGGAACAATAAATAGATAATTCAATGGAGAAAGAACTGATTCATTTAACATAACAGAGCAAAAGTACATTGGTAAATATCAGAAGATATAACAATAAAATTCAGATGCAAAACAACAGATGCACAAACATGAAAAAAAAATCTAAGAGTGTTTTGACAAAAGCATCTTCAATAGGTCTGTAATCTCAGATGAAGATTGCTCTTGCTTTGACATCCACTTAGTCATTGTCTCATTCTTCTCATCTTGTTTTGACATCCATTCTGTCATGTCCTCAGATTTCTTATCTTGCTTTGCCATCCAAGATTTTATTTCAGATTGACCAGCCTCCAGAGCAGCAATCTTGTCTCCAAAATATGGATTTTCTGACTTTATCTCAGATGAAGAAGGTGGAGGTTCTGCAGCCTGAACAGAGTCAATTGCCATAGGTTTTGGAGATCCTGAAGAGGGTTCTACCAGAGTCATAATCAATGCAGTGGCAGTTGGTTCTGGTGGAGGAGGAGGAGCATCCAAACAAAGCAGAGGTTCAGTTTTGTTGACAATCCAGAATTGAGTTCTTTCAGCTCTGAGCTTAGCATCATCAGAACAGACGTTCTTCAGATTGGAAGCTACAGTGTTGAATCTATTGATGAATCCTTTCCAGATGATGTCAGTTTCATTTGCATCCATAGTTTCAGAGCATCTCTTCTGAACAGTACCTAAAGACATCTGTATTTCTTGTAAAAACGTTTGAAATAAATGATCAATATTAAGTTTGGGTGGTGGTTTAAGCAAGGTTTCCAGAGTCATATGTTTAGGCTTGGGAGTTGGTGGTAGCAGTGATTTTTGGATGGAAATCAGAGGAGGGGGATAATATGGAATGAAAGGAATTTCTGGTTTTTGAGGTAAGGATCTGTTTAAAGCGTTAAGCAGATTAGGTTTTGTCTTGAGTGTTGGTAAACAACATCAAAGGGTTCATTAGAATATGGTATGAAAGCAGAGGTTGATGGTTTATCAGATGCAACTGGGTTATCAGATGCAGGTTGCAGAGCTAAAACAACAGCTTTACCAGAAGTAGCAGATATTGTGGCTAAAGATCCTTCATTGTTCATAGATTGAATATATGAAAGGATTACAGATGGAAGAGCCTGTCTGGGTTTTGGTTTAAGAGGTTTCAGGGGTTCAGAAGGTTCAACTCTATCATAAAAATCTTTCAGTTTGAAACCATAAGATAAATTATGATAAAGAGAAGAAACTTGGGCACAAGATATACCAGATGATGATGGATTGGAAGTGGGAACAATCATCTCAGATGAAGGTGCAGGTGGAGGCATAGGGTCTGGAATGGGAGTTTTAGCAGATATGGTTGATTCAGGTTCAGGTTCATGTACAGGGTATTTGTCAGATGGATTAATTAGAAAATCTGGATGAATTTCTGATTCTGATGAGTTGGAGGATGTTGTAGGTGTATAAGAGGTAGAAGAGACTTGAAACACTGTTTTTAATGGAGTGATATCAAGAACTTCTGTCTCAGGGATATGAGTAGGTTCTGAAGGAGTATCAGATTGTTGGGATGGTGGTTCTAATGAAACAGGAGCAGAAGTTACTTTTGTGGGTTCAGAAGTAACAGGTGCAACAGGTTCAGAAGATGGAGTATTTGATGGTGGTATGACAGAGTCTTTTTCTGGTTGAACTTCTGTGGTTTGGTTTTCTGGATGTTCAGAAGTTTGTGGTTGATTTTCTGTTTGTGGTTGATCAGAGGTTTGTTTTTCAGATTGTTGTTGTTGTTTTGATGGCTGTGGTTCTGATGGTTGTGGTTCTGTTGGTTGTGGACGTGGAATAAAGTGTTTGATGTGTATTTTGGGTTGAGGTGTTTTTGATACAGAAGCAATGTTTTGTTTTTAAGGTGAGACAGAACTAGGGGCAGCAACAGAAGTTGTTTGAGTAACAGGTGGTTTTGGAACAGACTTAATAGTTGAATCATTAATAACAACATTTTTAGAAATAGCAGAAGTCTTAGTACCTTTTAGTTTAGTCCTCTTAGCAGATGCAGAGGCAGCTTCTTCAGAATCCTTTCTTTTTAAGAGATTCTTTGGTTTCTCAGCAATCTTAACCTTCTTCTGGACAGGTTCAGATTCTGCTGCAGGCTGAGTCCTTTTCCTCTGAAGTGGTACTTCTTCTTCTTCTCCTGCATCTGGTAGTGGTTGTTTGACAAGTTGAAACACATTGGCTGGAACAGGTACTCCTTCCTTTTTACATTCCTCTATATACATCAGTACTATATGTCTAGGTTCTTCAGCAAAGGATAGAGGAAAGTCAGATACTGGAATCCTCTTATTCAAATCAGACATATTTAACCTCTTTGGAGCAGTAGTGAGTTCATCTACAATCTTGAGTCTCAGAAGACTTTTAGCGTTCAGAGGCTTTCCCATAATGAACTCTAGTTCCTCTGTAACCCCAGCATCATACAGAGCAGCCACTAAACCATTTTCAGTGAGAAGATCTGAGAGCAACCTTCCAAAAGGGATCCAAGTCCTGATCTTCTGGCCTTTTTCTTTTACAGATTCTCTAGATGCATTGATGTGATTCCACAGATGCATGAACAGAATGTAAGGAAGATCTACCTTGTTGCTCTGACTAAGGCAGTACATAAAATAAATCTGTTCATTGTTGACATAATTTGGGGAATTTGTTGACTTCCTGTGATGTATGCATCCCATGAAGATCTTGGCCCAGATCTTGTAATCAGGCTTCAGATCTTTGAATCTGTTAGAAGCTTGTCCAGCAGTCATAACTTCCTCATAAACTTCTTCCATATCCACACGCCCAGCTGGCAAGTGAGAAACACCATCTGTTTCTTCATAACCAATCAATCTTCTTATCAGATCCTCTGTGATGATAATCTCCTTTCCCAACACAGATGATAAAATAAACTTGGGATACACAGATGCATGAATCCAGAATTCCTTCACAAGTAGAGGGTAAACTGGTCCAAACAATCTATCAAAATATTTCACCCATCCTTGAGCTCTAACAATGGAGCGAAAATCAAACCCATTGTCAGCCAGAGAGTCAAATTCAACCATAGATTCACACAGCACTTCTAGTTTATCAACAGGTGTGAGAAGAGTTCTCTTTGGAGGAGAATATGGAGCAGCGCCTAAGTTATCTGAAGTCACAGCAACCATTGTAGATTGAAACTGTGCAGTTGTTGATGAAGAAGACGCCATTGAAGATTGCTTTTTCAAACACTTAGGTTTTGGGTTTTTATGCAGAGAGAACAAGAGATGAAAACACATGTAAATTCTGAGAGTGAAAAGTGTGAAAGTGAATACACAACAAGTATTTATAATAAACACTTAGGCACCTCAAAAGTTAGAAAGAAACGCACGTTTGAGCAAGCATTAAATGAAGAGAATAAAATCATTTCAAATAATAAATGCTTATGACAATTTGGGGGGGAAAACCAAGATATTTACTATTCAAATTTCACCTCAAACGTCTTTTCAGTTATGTACACGCCACCTCTTCAGATTTTGTGTGACACGTGTTTGCTTGCATGCTGTTCTGAATTCTCTCAAGAAATGAAACGTTAGTCAATGTTCAGATCTTCTAAAGATGGTTAGTTCAGAGCTTCATATCAGAAATATTAATCAGAATAGAATAAATAAACAGAAGAAATACTTCAGATGAATTAAGTATTTTTGCATCTGTAACAATTTGCTTCTGATAAATATCATTCTGGATAAAAATCCATACCAATATTTTTCAGAATAAAATTGAATCTATCTTCAACAAGGGGTTTTGTAAAAATATCTGCCCATTGATGATCTGTATCAACAAAGGCTAAATTTATGATTCCCTTCTGAACATAGTCTCTGATGAAATGATGCTTAATTTCTATATGTTTTGCCTTAGAATGTAAAATGGGATTCTTGGACAAACATATAGCAGAAGTATTATCACAAAAGATAGAAATGTTACTCTCAAAAATTTGATAATCTTCTAGTTGACTTTTCATCCAGAGCATCTGCGTTCTACATCCAGCAGCAGCAATGTATTCAGCCTCTATGGTTGAAAGTGCAATTGTGGGTTGCTTCATGCTGTACCAGGAGATTAGATTTCTTCCTAGAAATTGACAACTTCCAGAAGTACTTTTTCTTTCCACTCTGTCTCCAGCATAGTCAGCATCACAGAATCCAACTAATTTGAAATCATCAGATTTTCTGTAACACAAACCCACATTAGAAGTACCTTTCAGATACCTTAGAATCCTCTTGACAGCTGTCAAGTGTGATTCTCTAGGATCTGATTGGAATCTAGCACACAGACAAACACTGAATAATATGTCAGGTCTAGAAGCATTAAGATAGAGAAGAGAACCAATCATACCTCTGTAGAGCTTCTGGTCTACTTTCTTACTTACCTCTTCTTTGCCAAGTGAGCTAGTAGGATGCATTGGAGTCTTTGCCAGCTTGCTGTCAGACATGTTGAATTTCTTCAGAAGTTCTTTAACATACTTTGTATGATGTATGTAGGTACATTCTGGAGTTTGATTAACTTGGATTCCTAAAAAGATTCTGAGTTCTCCCATCATGCTCATTTCAAATTCTGCCTGCATACATGTAGCAAACTCCTTTCCAAGCATAATATTTATTGATCCAAAAATAATATCATCTACATAAATTTGGCAAATTAGAAGATCTTTCTTTATTGTTTTACAGAATAGAGTTGTATCCACTTTGCCTCTGATAAAATTCTTCTCCAGAAGAAAATTACTCAATCTCTCATACCAAGCTCTGGGAGCTTGTTTTAATCCATATAGAGATTTCTTTAATTTGAAAACATGATCTGGAAATTTTTCATTTTCAAAACCAAGAGGTTGGTGGACATAAACTTCTTCTTCTATAATACCATTAAGAAAGGCACTTTTAACATCCATCTGATACAGAGTGATGTTATTCTGTGCAGCAAAGGAAATAAGAAGACGTATAGATTCTAACCTTGCCACTGGAGCATATGTCTCAGTGTAATCAATACCTTCTTGCTGACTATACCCCTGAGCAACCAGCCTTGCCTTATTCCTCTCAACTTCTCCTTTCTCATTTAGTTTATTTCTGAAGACCTATTTTGTACCAATAATATTGAATCCTTGAGGTCTTTGAACTAGATCCCATACATCATTTCTGCTGAATTGATTTAGCTCTTCTTGCATGGCAATAATCCAGTCATTGTCTTGCAGAGCTTCTTCTACAGAAGATGGTTCAATTTCTGACACTAGTCCAAATAGTGATGCTTCAGATGATCTTAGATAGGATCTTGTTCTGATGGGATCATCCTTCTTTCCAATAATGACATCCTCTGGATGAGAAGCTTTAATTCTGGATGATGATCCTCTGATAGCTGACTCTTCAGAAATATTTAGATTATTCATCTGAGAAGTTAAGGGAGTAGCATCTGGAGTTGCTTCTGGTTCCTTCACTTGAAGTTTGTCTGCTTCTGGAACTTCAGAGTCAATAAAGACTACTTCCCTATCTGCAGAGTTGTCAACCTGCTTTGGCTTTTCAGAGCCAAGCTTATCATCAAATCTGACATGAATGGATTCTTCCACAATCTGTGTCTCAGTGTTGTATACTCTGTAGCCTTTAGAGCGTTCATAATATCCAAGCATGAAACACTTCTGTGCTTTGAAATCAAACTTGCTCATATTTTCCTTAGTGTTTAACATATAACAAATACATCCAAAAGGATGAAAATATGAAATGTTGGGCTTTTTGTTCTTCCACAATTCATAAGGAGTCTTCTTCAGAAGAGGTCTAACAGACACTCTGTTCTGAATGTAGCATGTTGTATTGATTGCTTCTGCCCAAAAATGTTTTGCCAGATTTGTCTCATTGATCATGGTTCTGGCCATTTCTTGCAAAGTTCTGTTTTTCCTTTCTACAACCCCATTCTGTTGTGGAGTTCTAGGACAGGAAAAATCATGAGCAATGCCATTTTCAGAAAAATATTTTTCAAAATATTTATTTTCAAATTCACCACCATGATCACTTCTGACTTTTATAATTTTGAAATTCTTTTCATTCTGGACTTGCTTGCAGAAGTCAAAGAACACAGAATGTGACTCATCCTTGTGTTTTAAGAACTTTACCCATGTCCATCTGCTAAAGTCATCAACAATGACCAATCCATACTTCTTGCCTCTGATGGATGCAGTTTTCACTGGTCCAAACAGATCAATATGAAGTAGTTCTAATGGTTTAGAGGTAGAAACAACATTTTTTGATTTGAAAGATGTTTTTGAAAACTTCCCTTTCTGGCATGCTTCACAAAGAGCATCTGAAGTGAACTTCAGATTAGGGAGTCCTCTAACAAGATTAAGTTTATTAATCTGAGATATACGTCTCATATTAATATGGCCCAATCTTCTGTGCCAGACCCATTGCTCTTCATTAACAGACAAGAGGCATTTAACATTTTGAACTTTAAGTTATGAAAGATTTATTTTATAAATGTTGTTTTTCCTCTTACCACTAAATAGGATAGAGCCATCCTTCTGACTAATAGCTTTACAATATTTTTGATTAAAGGTAATATCATAACCATTGTCACTTAATTGACTTATGGACAATAAGTTATGCTTTAACCCTCCAACAAGTAAAACATTAGTAATAGAGGGAAGTTTACCATTTCCAATAGTGCCAGATCCAATGATCTTGCCCTTCTGGTTCCCTCCAAACTTCACGTCACCTCCAGATCTAAGTTCCAGGCTTTGGAACATAGACTTTTCTCCTGTCATGTGTCGTGAGCATCCAGAGTCCAGGTACCATGATTGGTGTCCTGACCTCGCTGCTAAGAACATCTGCAACAGGAATTATTTTGTTTTTAGGTACCCAGATCTTCTTGGGTCCTTTGGGGTTAGTTGGTTTGTAGGTTTGTCTAAACTTCTGTTTTGCAACATAATGTTTATTCTGACTTGCCTTGGGTTTAAACACATAAGTACTCTTCTCAGAGCTTGTGTGTTTAATGTCATTCAAGTGACCAAATTTGAATTGAGAATACAGAGGTGTCTTCCTGATGAAAAGTTTGTCAACAGGTTTTGGATTGCTTCCAGATGAAGATTCATATCCAATGCCTCTTCTGTTGTTTCCACTAACACCATAGATCATGGAAGCCATCTTGCTTCTGTCTATGCTCTTAGTGAGAAATCTCTGAAAACTGGAGTCATATTTTTCTAAAATATTTTCACATGACTTAGTCTCAGATTCAGATTCTTGTTGAGTTATTTCAAAGTCATTTTTTATTTTTAAATTTATTTCTTTTTGCTCAACAAGTTCTGTTTTCAGAAGATCAATCTCAGATTCAAGATTGCTTTTCAGCTTCTTGTATTTGAGTTTGATGTTGTTATAACTTTTAAGAACTTCTGTTAAAACTTTAATGAGTTCTTCTTTGGTAAGTTTAGCCATTACCTCTTCTGCATCATCATCAGATTCAGATTCTGATTCATATCCTGAGGTACCTTCCTCTTGATCCTCTGTCCTGGCCATCAGTGCAACGTTTGCACATTCTTCTTCTGATTCAGAAGATGATTCACACTCATCTGAGTCATCCCATGTTGCCATCAGAACCTTCTTCTTTTTGTTAAACTTCTTCTTAGGTTTTTCTTTCAGAAGTTTGGGGCAGTCATTCTTGTAGTGCCCGGGTTCTTTGCACTCATAGCACACAACTTCTTTCTTGGCAGATCTTCTGTGACTAGAAGATTCCTTTCTGTTGTCAGATCTTCTGAAGTTGTTGAACTTCTTTCCCTTGTGCTTCCAGAGTTTGTTAATCCTTCTGGACAGCATGGATAACTCATCTTCTTCTTCAGAAGAAGATTCTTCAAAGCTTTCTTGAATGACCTGCAAAGCTTTAGCAGTTTTGTTAGATTTTAATGCTACAGATTTACCTTTATCTTTCTTCTGAGGTTCATCTTCCTCAAGCTCAATCTCATGGCTCCTCAATGAGCTGATGAGTTCTTCTAGAGAGATCTTGTTCAGATCTTTGGCCATCTTCAGGGCTGTCACCATTGGTCTCCATCTGATAGGCAGACTTTTGATGATTTTCTTTACATGATCTGACGTAGAATATCCCTTGTCCAGAACTTTCAGCCCAGCAGTGAGTATCTGGAATCTGGAGAACATGGCTTCAACAGATTCAGAGTCTTCCATTTTGAAAGCCTCATACTTCTGGATCAGAGCCAGAGCTTTTGTCTCCTTAACTTGAGAATTTCCCTCATGAGTCATTTTAAGGGATTCAAACATATCAAAGGTAGTCTCCCTGTTTGTAATTTTCTCATACTCTGTATGTGAAATAGCATTCAGTAATATAGTTCTGGCTTTATGGTGATTTCTGAAGTCTTTCTTCTGAGCATCTGTCATAGATTTTCTGTCAATTTTTTTGCCATCCCCATCTGTGGGATGTACATATCCATCTATGACGAGATCCCATAGATCAACATCATATCCTAGGAAAAAACTCTCAATTCTATCTTTCCAGTAGTCAAATTTCTCCCCATCAAACATTGGGGGTTTGGTGCTGATCCTATCCCTCTCTTCATATTTATTGTTAATATTTGACATTGAATTATCAGCCATGATAACAAATAAATATAAATATCAAAGTATATCTCTCTGGATCTTTACTGACACTGTTAAGTGGTAGCACACTCAGAACCAGAGCTCTGATGCCAACTGAAGGTGAGATAATACTTAGAAGGGGGGGGGGGGTTAAATAAGTATGATAAATTAAGACTTAAAAAATAATCACACAATTATTTTTATCCTGGTTCGTTTAACAACTACTCCAATCCACCCTTCCTAGAGTGATTTGCCTTTCTCAACAAGGACTTAATCCACTATTAAATCAAACTGATTACAATAGTATCACCTAAGAACAACAGTTCTTAGTCTTCTCAAGAGCTACTGATTCTAACTGAATCCTCTTAAGGAATATCCTTTACAATCAATGTAAAATAAATACAAGAGTATTAATGCTTCTATAAAGCTTTTATCACAACAGTGATTTTTCTCTTAAGTTTAAGTACAATAAATTCTAAGAAGAATAAGAATGAATGAGAGCTTTAGAATATAATGATTTCTTTTCAGCAAAGTGTGTAACTGAAGAATGTAGTGAAGTTCTCCTTTTATAGGCAGCTGAACCATGCAAGCTGAGCGTTGAAAAGAGAGTCCCAAAAGGTCTGAGCCTTTTTGTCTTCAAATCAAGTGACCTTTCCTAGAAGTAGATGGAACAGAGAAATCCTTTTTGTCTGTGTAAGTGTGTCTAGCACAAATAAGGAAGAGACGTTGAAACGCTCCAACGGATATATTCTTGAAAATTACTTCTTCAGTTTTCAGCAAGTTCTTCAGAGTCTGAATGGATCAGAGTCTTCTAATGAGATTCAGAACTATGCTTTATCAGAGTCTTCTGCAGCATGTGTGCTTTCAGCGTGTTGATCATCAGAGCATTTTTGACACAGAACTTCAGTACTTGGCAGCGTAGGTACTTTCAGAAACTTCTGTAGACTAATGCTTTGAGAAACTCTTCAATCAATATTCTTCTATGCTTCAGATGCTTCAGCTTCAGATGCTTCTGATTATCTTTAGATGCTTCTGATTTAGAATGTTCTGGAGCTTCTTGCTTCAGATCCTTCTGGAGACTACGCTCAGGATCTTCTGTAAGGAGCAAACAGATTCTTCTGTAAGGTGCATCTGGCGCTTCAGAGTCAGAATAACTTCTTGTATTCAGGACAGATTTGCTTCTAGAGAGTTAATATTATTTCAATCTGCAGTAAAACTCTCAAACAAATTTTAGAGTATATAATTCTTAAATATAAATTTCCTAACAGTTATCATCAAAACAAAGAGTTATTATTAAGAACCAATCTGTGTTCTAACAAAACATCCAACACATCCTAGGACCAATCATGTGATGACTAAAACTAGAAAGGAGAGGAAACCTAAGGTTGGTAATTTTAATCTTATAGTCCATACTTTATTTAGGGCTTCACCTAGAGGAGATTGGTACTTTGACAGTGGGTGTTCTAGATATATGACTGGAGTCAAGAAGTATTTGGTGGACATCAAGTCTTATTCCACAAGTTTTGTCACGTTTGGTGATGGAGCTAAAGGAGAAATTAAGGGAGTAGAAAATTTAGTGTGTGCTAGATCCTAGACTATATGATGTTCTACTTGTGAAAGGGTGTTGCACCCCAAAATTTGCCCTCACAATACAAGACTTTGTGTTCCAAGAAGGTTCACAAGGTTCACAAAATTCACAATTGGTCAGAAGAGTTGACAATTCCCTCAGACAATGCACCTCCTAAGCAGTGCATCCAAAACTAGGGTTTTGACTGTAATCAGGCTAAATGGACTTCCAAGACTTCAAGTGAGCTTCATAACATCTTATATGTGTATAAGAACCCCCATGTCAAGTTTCAAGACTTTTCTCAAAAGTTTGCTCAGTCAGATGATCAGATAAGTCAAAAGCAGTCAATGCAGTTAAAAAGTCAAACTGAGGTCAACTGTGGTCAAACCAAAGTCAAACTTCATGATTTTTTTTGCCAACATCAAAGAGAGGTTGGGTGAGAAATATTATCATAATAATTGTAATACCCCAAATTTTGCCCTAAGATTTGTCGTCGCATTTCATTGCATTTTTATTGCATTTAATCAATTACTAAATTTGTGTAGTCGTTTGACTTTTTGCAGGTAAATATCATATGGCATGCATTTTTTTTCTAAAAAGTAAAAATGGCACAATTGGCAGGAGGACATGTGTAAGGAGTTATGAGTGTGAGAGGTTGAGAGTTCGAATCTCACCTTTGTCACTTTTTTTTGTTTTTTATTATTTTTACTCTAAATTTTTCTATCTTTCATTAAAAAAAAAATAACAAAAATAGTTTTTTATTATTATTTAATTATTATTTTCGTATTTTAATTAAATCATTTTTTAAAATATTATTTTTTTCACTTTTTTCTAAATTATTCATAAAAATATCCAAAAAATCATAAAATAAAAAATATTGAAAAAAAATTTTGTTCTTTTTATAATATTTTTGATTTTAGGAATAAATAGGATTATTAGTTTTTATTTTAAGTTTATTTTAATTATTTTAAATTATTTAAATTTTATTTTTTCTTAACTAATTATTTAGTTTGGGCTTTAAAATGGGCTTTAGGGACATTATTGACAATTTGGTGTTAACCCTAATTTGTTCCCTATATATACATGTGTTGCCTTGTTGGAAAAGAGAGGAGAATGAAAAAAAACTAAGAGGAGTGAGTGCCGTTTGCCGTTATTTAGTTTTCTTCTTCATCCATTACTATTGTTTCTTTTTCTTCATCGTTTACCGTTATTTCTTTTCCTTCATCTATTACTGTTGTTTATTTTTCTTCATCTTTACCGTTATTTCTTTTTCTTCATCTATTACCGTTATTTCTTTTTCTTCATCTATTACTGTTACGTTTATATATATAATTTTTAAATTGTTAGAGTTTATATATATATATATATATATATATATATATATATATATATATATATATATATATATATATATATATATATATATATATATATATATATATATATATATATATATAAGAATAATTTTTGATCGAATTATGTCGATACGATGTTTGCACATTTGTGTGCATGACGCGTGACATTTGTGTTAGTTCGATCTGGTTGCGATGATCGCATTTTTGTGTGAGCAATAATACTATTTTTTGCTTAATTTCTTTTTCTTTGCGATAAATTTTGTTTCGTCCGATTTAGATCTGGTTGCGATGAGCGCATTTCTGCGTTAGCAACATTGTTGGGTTATTTGGCACATTTAAAATTCATTATTGCTTTATTATTATTATTATTATTATTATTATTATTATTAGTATTATTATTATCATTATTTATTATTATTATCATTATTATCATTATTATTACCATTATTATTATTATTGTTATCATTAATTTATTAAAACTTGTTATAATATAAAAATCTGTTTTTTTAAAATAAATAACATTAACATCTTTTCCAAATTAATATGAAAACCTATTATTTTTAAGAAAAAACTTTTTTTTTAGATAAATTTAAAATAATAACTAAAATCTTTTTTTTTATAATAACTAGAACCGTTATTTATTTTATTATTGTTCAATTCAAATTTCATTATCATATTGTATCTGCTCCTCTCATGTAACCTCGCGAACTTAACAATCGCTCTTTAAATTCTGCCTTTAAATTTCTGCTTGCATGGTTTAAATTATGACATTATCTCTCTGTTTGCAATTCAATTATCTCACGCGTTTACCATTATTTCTGTCACACTACGCACTGCCGAAGGAATTAGGTCTAGCTTTTGACCGCCGTGTCAATAGTCCTCACCTTCAACCCTTACACCTTTTCAACCCTAAATTTTCACAAATGCCTCGCCGCAGGCAAAATTACAATTTTACCCCTAGCATTAGGTCAAAGAGCCGTCGCGCTCATTTTAGGGTTTCCCGCCGTGGAATCCCTAATTTAACCCTAATTACAACTTAACAATTCAACGTAGAGATTTGGAGTTTCTACACTCCATGTAAGCGTGTCCTTAAGATGCGTTTATTCCCCTTGAGACCTTGACCACAGTCAAGAAGTCTCTAACCTCCCTTTTGAGGGGAACTACGATTACTCTGATTCCACTCCCGTAAGGATACGTAGGCACAAGATGCGATGTCTTGCCGAGTAAACTTAGAATTAACCCCCTTTATTATTTATTATTGCTTATTTATATTTTATTTATCTTTGCTATTTAATTATTTTGCTTATTATTTTGTAATTGTTTCTTGGATGTAAAGTTGTTTAATTATTTAATTATTATTATGGTTAGTAATTAGGGAGTGTAACAACATGTATGTAATATTAAAATAAATTTAGATCACTTTTAAATAAAGATAATTAAAATAAACACGTCACACACGTAAGTCGATTTTAATCGCCGTCTCACTTCCTAAGGATATCCCTCAAGTTGCCTACGAATAATGGTTAAGTGGGGTGTATAAAGCAAGTCCCTCAAAAAGAAAATCATCAAAGTCCCTTATGGTTGCCTTTACGAATCGAGTCCCTTTCGAAAAATGATGATAGTCCCTCCAGTTTGCTTATTACACCCCACAATGGCCTTCAAAAATCCAATTGTCCCTCACATGTCCCTTAACATCCAAAGTAAGGACTACCTACTCCATTTTAGTAGGGATAGTTTTACTAAGGAAAGGATAAAGAATAAGAAAGACCTTAAAACATTAGGGTAGACTACTCCTAGATACTTGCTCATTTCGAAACTTTTCCACACTTAAACAAATTTCCAACAAAATTTTCAAACAAGTTTTTTTCACATCCATACACGGATTATTATTAAACTATTCTGAAATTTTTTGCTATTCACACACTACACTTTCAAAACAATTCAAAAGTGAGCTTAAGTACCTAAGAGCCCATGGATAACCATGGATGAAAAGGGTGCTAACACCTTCCCTTTTCATAACCTACCCCCCGGACCCAAAATATTCTCTAAGGTCTTTCCTGTTCTTTTATAACCTTTCCTTATGGATAAAATAAAAGTCGGTGGCGACTCTTGCTATCCGCAACATTGTTTAAAGTCAGTTCTCCCACCGTGTTACAGAACTGGCGACTCTGCTGGGGAACTATTTAAGAGGGGTACCCTTAGGAATTAAGATCACTTTAAATTGTTTGCCTTGTTTGCTTTATTATTATATTGTTGGGGTGCTCTTATGTGTGAAAGGTCCTAACCCGGATCTAGTGTACCTTAGGTAAATGGCAATAGACCAAGGAAACTGTACGACGTATATCGATACGGTTGATCTGGTGGCCATAGTTAGTGCGACTTCTTGGTTGGTGCTTATATTCCTTAAGTCAAGTTGAGGATAATATTGAGGCTGCCATATGTTGTCAATGCACTGACTGACTTTTAGAACCCTAGTTAACTCATCTTGGCCTTTAGAAAGTAGTGAGGTAACCGGCTTTGGTGCAGACTAAAGTTGGTTGACACTCGATACTACGCTCATTGAGATCTTAAACTTGGAGGGTTTTGGTTGGCAAGTAAGTTGCCTTCTGAACAACCACCCTTGTGAAGGATCAATGATATTGAGATCCCTTAGAACCTGGTTACTTTTGTAGGACAGGATGAACCATCTAACTTCAGGGGAGGGTACTTGCCGTTGAACCTCATGCAAGCCTTTAAACCTAGGGCTATGGTGTGACTTGTTTGTGTGTGCCACATGTTTGTGATTGAGCATGACATCATGACATCATCATGCATCATAAGCATATCATTTTCCCTAACCATTTCAAGGACCAAAGGATTTATCTTTGTTCTTTGTTGCAGGTCATGGCTTCTGCTCGTAGAAACACCATCAGGATCAACTTTGTAGGGATACCTGCTAAGCTCAAGGAGTTGGTTTCCCTAGTGCCTGATCATTCCCAGTTCAACAAGAGACATGGTCACTTATTGGATCTAGTTACTTCAGGGTTCAGTGAAGATATGATGAGTGTGCTGTTTCAGTTCTTTGACCCTAAGCACCATTGCTTTACATTTCCCGACTATCAGCTGGTTCCAACCATGGAGGAGTTCTCTAAACTTCTGGGTATACCTGTTCTTGATCAGAAGCCATTCACAGGCTTAGAGAAGGAGCTTAAACCAGAAGTTATTGCTGCAGCTCTACATCTGAAGAAGTCCGACATTGTTCTAGAGACGAGAAGTGGAGTTAAAGGTATTCTTGCCAAGGTATTAGTGGATAAAGCTCAAATGTTCTTGAAGGCTATGAGCTACGATGCTTTTGAGGAGATCTTAGCCTTACTGATATATGGCTTAGTGTTGTTCCCCAATCCAGATCAGTTCATAGATGTTCATGCCATCAACATTTTCCTGAGTCACAATCCAGTGCCTACATTGCTTGGAGACATCCTACATTCTCTTCACACCCGTACTACAAGGGCAAGAGGAACTTTGATGTGCTGCATACCTTTACTTTCTAGGTGGTTTATTTCTCACCTTCCTCGCTCAGTAATGAAGAATGAGCAAGGGTTCAGATGGTCCAAGAGGATCATGTCACTTTCTCACTCAGACATCCATTGGTGCTCCAGATCTATGGAGAATGTCACCATCATTGACCGTTGTGGGGAGTTTCCTAATGTGCCACTTCTAGGCATAAGAGGAGGCATCACCTACAACCCATCTCTAGCTTTACGACAGTTTGGTTACGCCCGGAGCAATGGTCCACATGACATGTTGATTCAGGGCATTGTGTTTGACTACGACAACGATCTTCAGGGTTACCGTCAGAGATTCATACGAGCTTGGGGAAAGGTAAACAGGATTGACAGCAAGACACTGGAGCCTAAGTACACCATTCCTATGGAGGCTTATCTCAGATGGGTACGATTTCGTGCTCAGACACTCATGATGCCATATCCTGCCATCCTACCAGTTACCATGGAACCTGTTGCTGAAGGAGACACAGCTTATACCATCCTTCACCCAGACATGCCTACTGATATGGAAGACTTACAGAGATCATGGATCCAACTGAAAGAGCAAAGGGATACTTTCGAGGCTCATTACAAAGCAAGCCAAGCAAGGATCCTAGAGCTAACAAAGCTACTTCATGAGGAACGAAACCTCAACTCATACCTCAACACAAAGAGGAAACGTCCATGGGAGACTTAAAACCCCATCTTTTGTACTTATTTCGTTTTCATTTTTTGTAAGCCTAAAAGGCAAAACAAGTTATTACTAATAAAAAGTTACTTTCTTGTTTGTTTAAGCAAATTTAAATCCTACGGTCCTTGAAAACATTGCATATGCATTCCCATATCATTGCATCACAGGTTTATAATTGTGCACAGGTTTCTCATCTTCTCGCTGTTTATTTCAGCAATGGCTCTTGAACAATCAGTTAAGGATCTTCAGGCACAGAATGCACAGTTCCAAGAGCTGATCCTGAACCTATCCAAGGGGCAGGATGAATTGAAGACACTGCTGGCCAAGAAGACTAAGAAGGCTAGAAGGTCTGCTGGGTTGCTCAACATGGGAAGAAGGTTCAAAGGTCCTGACAAGACCAAGGAACAGGTTGAAGGCTATGAATCTGAAGAATCTGAGCAGGAGAGAGGCAGTCTCCACAACACTATGGGGGACTCTGATTCTGAGGCTAACTACTACCATGAGCCTAACGAAGACAAATTCAAGATGCTGGTGGATAGAATGGATGCTATGGAATTACAGAAATCATCTGGGCTGGATTTTGAGGATTTGAGCTTGATATCTGGGGTGGTCATACCCATTGGGTTCAAAGTTCCTACATTTGTTGTCTATGATGGGGTCTCTTGTCCCAAATTGCATCTGAGGTCTTATGTCAGAAGAATGCAACCCCACACTGCTGATAAAAAGTTGTGGATCCATTTCTTTCAAGAGAGTTTATCTGGAGCTCAGCTAGAGTGGTATTATCAGTTGGAGAGTGTCAACATCAGAGATTGGAATGACCTTGCTGAAGCTTTCTACAAGCAGTATCAATACAATGCTGACTTAGCCCCCACTCGCATGCAGCTTCAAAGCATGTCTATGAGTGCCAAAGAAAGCTTTAAGGAGTATGCTCAGAAGTGGAGAGACTTAGCTGGAAGAGTTCAACCCCCTTTGACTGATAGGGAGTTGGTTGATATGTTCATGTGTACGCTGAATGGTCCGTTTTACAGTCATCTCATTGGAAGCTCATCATCTGGCTTCACTGAGTTGATCATGACAGGAGAGCGAGTAAAGAATGGTATCAAGAGTGGTAAGATCCAAGTGGGCACTTCTTCATCAGGTGCTGCAAAGAAGCCTCCCACTAGGAAGAGAGAATCTAATGCTGTGTATGGTCAGCTTGATCGTAACAGAAGGCATCAGTCTGTTAGTGCAGTTCATATTTCAAATCCAACTCCTGCAACAACAGAGCAGCCTCAAGGCAACCAACAGAGGGCTAGAAGACAGTTCACGAAGATCAACATGTCAATGGCTCAGGCATTGCAACACTTGTTGAAAGCTGAACTTATTACCCTGAGGGAGGCTCCTCAGAATCCCAATGTTACCTCTCCCAAGTACAATCCCAATGCACGATGTGCATATCATTCAAACTGTCCAGGACATGATACTAATAACTGCTGGGTCTTGAAGAACAAAATTCAGGATATGATTGATGCTGGAGAAATTGAGTTTGATCCACCAGGTACTCCAAATGTGATTACAGCTCCAATGCCAAATCACGAGAAGACTGTCAACGCCATTGATGAAGATATTGATGAAGATCTGCATGTCTATTCAGTTATGGAGTTGAGCACACCATTGTCTGTTATCAAAAAGAGGTTAGTACAAGCTGGGATCTTTCCAGGTTGTCATGAAGATTGTCTATATTGTACCTATAAGCCGGATAGTTGCTTCATTTTGAGAGATGGGATTCAACGTCTCATGGATAAATATACTATAGTGTTTGAAAGAAGACCAGCATCTGTAGAAAGTATGGTGGATCATCTGACTCAGGGTAAGAAGATTGAAGAGGTTGACATGGTTGACAAAGTACCACTAAGAATCACTTCAAAGGGTCCCATTAAAATCACTCATCAGGGCCCAATTAAGATTACTGCTGAAGGTCCTGTGAAAGTTGTCGCTGAAGCCAGAGCAGCTCCTCTGATCATTACCACTCCTGGTCCTATTCCTTATACATCCGACAAAGCTGTGCCTTGGCACTATGGGTCTGATGTTTACATCCATGGTGTCAAGCAGGAGCCTTTACCTGATATGCCTGTTGACATTGATAATATTGCTGGATCTAGCAAGATCACTCGTAGTGGAAGAGTCTTCTCTCCTCCAGTTGCTTCTAAGAGTGCAGTTACTCCTGCTGTTACTTCCACCACTGATGCTCGGGGCAAGGGTCCTGTTATTGAGCCTGTATCTACTGATGTGCCAGCTGCTGATGACCTCTCTAAGCAGATGGAAGAAGTATTGAAAATCATTCGCAAGAGTGATTATGATATTGTTGATCAGCTGGGGCATACTCCCTCAAAGATTTCTATGCTCTCCCTGTTATTATGTTCTGAGGCTCATGCCAAGTCATTGATCAAGTTTCTAAAGATGGCTCATGTACCCAGTGCAATTTCTGTGGACCAGTTTGAGAATTGTGTTGCTCACCTGACCTATGACAACGGGTTAGGATTTTCTGATGCTGACTTGACCCCTGCCAAGAGGGATCATAACAGGGCCTTGCATATTTCAATTGAATGCAGGGGCACTACCCTGTCTCATGTGCTGATAGACAATGGTTCCTCTCTGAATGTGTTGTCTAAGGAAGTCCTGAACAAGCTGAGTCCTGAAGATACGGTATTGAAGCCCAGTAATATTGTGGTAAAGGCTTTTGATGGTTCTAGAAGAGTAGTGCATGGGGAAATTGATCTTCCAATCAAGGTTGGCTCTCAGGTGTTTACCGCTATATTCTATGTGATGGATATTCGTCCTTCGTACTCATGTCTGCTTGGTCGTCCCTGGATCCATGGGGCAGGTGCTGTGACCTCCACATTACATCAAAAGTTGAGATATCCGGTGAATGGAAAAGTTGTTACTGTCTTTGGAGAGGAAGAATACTTTGTCAGCCATGTAAACACTTTCAAGTATCTGGAAGTAGAAGGTGAATACATTGAAACTCCATGTCAGTCGTTTGAAGTGGTTCCCTGGGCTGTTAAGGATTGTGTGACTCCTCCTGCTGTGAAGAAGGTTCCTGTGGTCATCAGAAACCCTCCAACAATGGCAATGGCCTCCCTCAATGATGCAAAAGCTATGGTGGAAGAAGGTGGTTGTACTATTTGGGGTCAGCTTCCTGATATTCCATACAAGTCTGACAAGTTTGGTTTGGGTTTCACTGCAGAGTCCCAGAAGGCTGTTCGTCGTGCTCGTGCTGTTCGTATCACCAATCAAGGGGTTATCAATGCTGTGGGAGATCAAGATGAAGACTACAACTTGGAGGCATGGATTTTTCCTACTGTGGGTGCTGGACTCAATAATTGGAAAGCTGAAGATGTTATCCCTATCTCCTTTAGTCAGGAGTAAATACTATTACTGTGTTATGTTTTTAAATTTGTGATTTCTGGAACAATTAAAACTTTCAAGCCATGTGCCTTACCCGGGGCACAATGGTGTGCTTGTTACGGGTTGTCATTTCATTTGCATACTGCATTCAATAAAATCAGTGGACGTTTCGTTTTCGTAAATATTGTGTTCCTTGTCTTTCTTTTTCTTTTATTTTTGCTTTATCAGCTATGTGTTCTTACACACACCCACGTCACTAAAATGCAGATCCTCATCCACTTTGGATCCATTTGATAACAGTTCTACTATTGCCAATTACAATTTCGAGAATCCGATCTATCAAACTGAAGACGGAAACGAGGACGATTGTGAAATACCTGTAGAGCTTGCTAGGTTGTTACAACAAGAAGAGAAAGCTATACAGCCACATGAAGAGCCAGTCGAAGTTGTGAATCTGGGAACTGAAGAAAACAGAAAAGAGGTCAAGATAGGGGCTGATTTAGAGGACAGTGTCAAGAGCAGGTTGATTCAGATGCTACGTGACTATGTGGAGATCTTTGCTTGGTCTTATGAAGATATGCCAGGGTTGGATACAGACATTGTGGTTCACCGTTTGCCAGTGAAAGAAGATTGTCGTCCAAAGAAGCAGAAGGTTCGTCGTATGCGTCCTGAAATGTCAGAAAAGATCAAAGCAGAGGTAATGAAACAGTTCAATGCAGGGTTCTTGGCCGTAACTTCTTATCCTCAGTGGGTTGCAAATGTGGTACCGGTTCCTAAGAAAGATGGTAAGGTACGTATGTGTGTAGACTACAGAGATCTGAACAAGGCTAGCCCTAAAGATGACTTTCCACTTCCTCATATTGATATTCTGGTAGACAACACTGCTCAGCATAAGGTATTCTCTTTTATGGATGGTTTCTCTGGTTACAATCAAATCAAGATGGCACCTGAAGATATGGAGAAGACTACATTTGTGACACAGTGGGGCACCTTTTGCTATAAGGTAATGCCATTTGGTTTGAAGAATGCAGGGGCAACATATCAGCGTGCTATGGTGGCTTTGTTTCATGATATGATTCATCATGAGATAGAGGTATATGTGGATGATATGATAGCCAGGTCTCAGAATGAAGAACAACATCTTGATCATCTGCACAAGTTGTTTAAGAAATACAGGTTGAGATTAAATCCAAACAAGTGTACTTTTGGAGTTAGATCTGGAAAGCTCCTGGGTTTCATTGTCAGTGGAAAAGGTATTGAAGTGGATCCTGCAAAAGTGAAAGCTATACGAGAGATGCCAACTCCCCGTACTGAGAAGGAGGTTAGAGGTTTCTTGGGACGATTGAACTACATTGCAAGATTTATTTCCCAATTAACTACCATCTGTGAGCCAATCTTCAAGTTGTTGAAGAAAGATCAGGTGATGGAATGGAATGATGAGTGCCAGACTGCCTTTGATGAAATCAAGAGATATTTGCTAGAACCTCCAATTTTAATGCCACCAGTTGATGGAAGACCCTTGATTATGTATTTAACAGTATTAGACAACTCAATGGGGTGTGTATTGGGGCAACATGACGAGTCTGGTCGAAAAGAGCAGGCAATATACTACCTTAGCAAAAAGTTTACCGACTGTGAAACAAGATACTCACTGCTCGAGAAAACTTGCTGCGCTTTGGCATGGGCTGCTCGCCGACTAAGACAGTATATGTTGACCCATACTACCTTGTTGATTTCGAAGATGGATCCAATCAAGTACATATTTGAGAAACCTGCTCTCTCCGGAAGAATTGCAAGATGACAAATGATCTTGACGGAATATGATATACAGTATACTACTCAGAAGGCCATTTGTAGTCAAGACAGTGTTCTCAGGAGGTGCCATGATACTGCCTACAATGGATGGTGAAGACTTCCCACAACCTGTAAACGCAGACATAGTTAAAAAATACTACGCATAAAAAAAGACCCGCTAGGTTGACAGGCCTAGGCAAAAATAAGGGCATCCCGGCAAACCAAAAGGGTTTGGGCAAAAATTAGGGATATATATATAAAAAGATGTACACCCGGCAAGTCGAAAACCTGAAAAGGCGGCTTGAGCAAAAAAGGGTATCCCGGTGGATTGAAAACCTGAAAGGGCAATCCAGGCAAAAGTTAGGGATTAAAGCGTATGACTATGTCTCGTTTGGATCACTCATGAAACTGCAACCAGTTGTACTACTTACTCAAGCTCAAACAGATAAAGCTCAATCCAATCGTTTCCGTCTCAACAGCAAGAAGATGAGATACTTGAGTGGCAATAGTAGAATTGAAACTCAATAGGATTATTTCCCACATAGCTGATTCTTTTTGTAAAACTTCATGACAAAATTCTCTTACTAGGGTTTATGTCTCCTTGTACAAACTTATCCGTGTATGGGTCACTTTTGATATAAATAAATTCCATCTTTTGAATCCAGATTTACTTTTACCCTATTTACATAAGCGAAACGTCCATTGGTTGTGTTTGAATGTATGTATGCCTTTGAATATGATTGATGTTTACCAGAAACGCATGTATGCTTTTAATATGATTGATGTTTATCAGAAATGCATGAAAATGCAGTAATAGTATTTACTAAGGACGAACGAGGGAAGGATTTCAACGAAGCTTCGCCGGTTCATCTTTACAAGACAGTTACAAACCATCAGTAGGACTAATCCATTTTCACAAAGTCTAATCTCCCCTGGAATTTATATCCATCTCTTTTATCCTCATACGGATATACGGGAAATTACTTTCCAATAAGGGCACGATGAACGAAGACGGGATGTTATACTTATCCTACTATCAAACGAAAACGAAGGTTATCTATACCCTACTATCCCCAACAACGGGAGGTTATCTATACCTTGTTATCCCCAACAACGGGAGGTTATCTATACCTTGTTATCCCCAGCAGACGGAGGGTTATATATTCTTCAACAACGAATCGGGATTTATTTTCCTTGGCCAGCAGTTGTTATACAAGGATATCCAGACACTTCCAGCAGTGTCATAGCATACATACATCATTTACATCATACCATAACATATATGTCTATAGTACATTACCTAAGTGCATCATGTCATACATGCATACATAAAGCATAAATTAATGTTGTTATACAGAATGCTACCTTGTTTTCAGGTTAATTATCCAACAAACAAGCTTATGATCTTTGGGACTGCTTTATTGTAACCTCAGAGTTACTTTATCCTCCTGATGAGCTTCTTATTACTTTGGGACTGCTTTATTGTAACCTCAGGGTTATTTTATCCTCCTGATAGCCTCTCATGACTTCAAGACTGCTTTAGAGCTACTGATTGCTCTATCCTCCTGAAATCATCCTATTACTTCAAGACTGCTTTAGAGCTATTCATTGCTCTATCCTCATGAGGTCATATTACTACTTCAAGACTGCTTTAGAGCTATTCATTGCTCTATCCTCCTGAAGCCATCTAATTATTTCAAGACTGCTTTAGAGCTGTTGATTGCTCTATCCTCCTGAAGCCATTCTATTACTTCAAGACTGCTTTAGAGCTATTGATTGCTCTATCCTCCTGAAGCCATTATTACTTCAAGGCTGCTTTAGAGCTATTGATTGCTCTATCCTCCTGAGGTCAGATTTATCACTTCAAGACTGCTTTAGGGTTATCATTATTGACTGCTCTATCCTCATGAAGACATGCTGTTACATCAGTATTACTCCAGACTCCTGACAGTTCTCATTATACTACTGAAGAACTTTCCCCTAGTGGCATCTTTAAGCCCACTCAATCATGTTCAACCAACCATCAATATCACTCCATGCACTGGTGAGTGCAAATTTTTGGGCTTTTGTGTTCAATCCCCTTCAACCTTCCAGGTTACGACTGGCAAATATACCAATCTAACCCCTCAGGTTTCAGAAAATTGAACAGGGGCAGCTGTTGCACCCCAAAATTTGCCCTCACAATACAAGACTTTGTGTTCCAAGAAGGTTCACAAGGTTCACAAAATTCACAATTGGTCAGAAGAGTTGACAATTCCCTCAGACAATGCACCTCCTAAGCAGTGCATCCAAAACTAGGGTTTTGACTGTAATCAGGCTAAATGGACTTCCAAGACTTCAAGTGAGCTTCATAACATCTTATATGTGTATAAGAACCCCCATGTCAAGTTTCAAGACTTTTCTCAAAAGTTTGCTCAGTCAGATGATCAGATAAGTCAAAAGCAGTCAATGCAGTTAAAAAGTCAAACTGAGGTCAACTGTGGTCAAACCAAAGTCAAACTTCATGATTTTTTTTGCCAACATCAAAGAGAGGTTGGGTGAGAAATATTATCATAATAATTGTAATACCCCAAATTTTGCCCTAAGATTTGTCGTCGCATTTCATTGCATTTTTATTGCATTTAATCAATTACTAACAAATTTGTGTAGTCGTTTGACTTTTTGCAGGTAAATATCATATGGCATGCATTTTTTTTCTAAAAAGTAAAAATGGCACAATTGGCAGGAGGACATGTGTAAGGAGTTATGAGTGTGAGAGGTTGAGAGTTCGAATCTCACCTTTGTCACTTTTTTTTGTTTTTTATTATTTTTACTCTAAATTTTTCTATCTTTCATTAAAAAAAAAATAACAAAAATAGTTTTTTATTATTATTTAATTATTATTTTCGTATTTTAATTAAATCATTTTTTAAAATATTATTTTTTTCACTTTTTTCTAAATTATTCATAAAAATATCCAAAAAATCATAAAATAAAAAATATTGAAAAAAAATTTTGTTCTTTTTATAATATTTTTGATTTTAGGAATAAATAGGATTATTAGTTTTTATTTTAAGTTTATTTTAATTATTTTAAATTATTTAAATTTTATTTTTTCTTAACTAATTATTTAGTTTGGGCTTTAAAATGGGCTTTAGGGACATTATTGACAATTTGGTGTTAACCCTAATTTGTTCCCTATATATACATGTGTTGCCTTGTTGGAAAAGAGAGGAGAATGAAAAAAAACTAAGAGGAGTGAGTGCCGTTTGCCGTTATTTAGTTTTCTTCTTCATCCATTACTATTGTTTCTTTTTCTTCATCGTTTACCGTTATTTCTTTTCCTTCATCTATTACTGTTGTTTATTTTTCTTCATCTTTACCGTTATTTCTTTTTCTTCATCTATTACCGTTATTTCTTTTTCTTCATCTATTACTGTTACGTTTATATATATAATTTTTAAATTGTTAGAGTTTATATATATATATATATATATATATATATATATATATATATATATATATATATATATATATAAGAATAATTTTTGATCGAATTATGTCGATACGATGTTTGCACATTTGTGTGCATGACGCGTGACATTTGTGTTAGTTCGATCTGGTTGCGATGATCGCATTTTTGTGTGAGCAATAATACTATTTTTTGCTTAATTTCTTTTTCTTTGCGATAAATTTTGTTTCGTCCGATTTAGATCTGGTTGCGATGAGCGCATTTCTGCGTTAGCAACATTGTTGGGTTATTTGGCACATTTAAAATTCATTATTGCTTTATTATTATTATTATTATTATTATTATTATTATTAGTATTATTATTATCATTATTTATTATTATTATCATTATTATCATTATTATTACCATTATTATTATTATTGTTATCATTAATTTATTAAAACTTGTTATAATATAAAAATCTGTTTTTTTAAAATAAATAACATTAACATCTTTTCCAAATTAATATGAAAACCTATTATTTTTAAGAAAAAACTTTTTTTTAGATAAATTTAAAATAATAACTAAAATCTTTTTTTTTATAATAACTAGAACCGTTATTTATTTTATTATTGTTCAATTCAAATTTCATTATCATATTGTATCTGCTCCTCTCATGTAACCTCGCGAACTTAACAATCGCTCTTTAAATTCTGCCTTTAAATTTCTGCTTGCATGGTTTAAATTATGACATTATCTCTCTGTTTGCAATTCAATTATCTCACGCGTTTACCATTATTTCTGTCACACTACGCACTGCCGAAGGAATTAGGTCTAGCTTTTGACCGCCGTGTCAATAGTCCTCACCTTCAACCCTTACACCTTTTCAACCCTAAATTTTCACAAATGCCTCGCCGCAGGCAAAATTACAATTTTACCCCTAGCATTAGGTCAAAGAGCCGTCGCGCTCATTTTAGGGTTTCCCGCCGTGGAATCCCTAATTTAACCCTAATTACAACTTAACAATTCAACGTAGAGATTTGGAGTTTCTACACTCCATGTAAGCGTGTCCTTAAGATGCGTTTATTCCCCTTGAGACCTTGACCACAGTCAAGAAGTCTCTAACCTCCCTTTTGAGGGGAACTACGATTACTCTGATTCCACTCCCGTAAGGATACGTAGGCACAAGATGCGATGTCTTGCCGAGTAAACTTAGAATTAACCCCCTTTATTATTTATTATTGCTTATTTATATTTTATTTATCTTTGCTATTTAATTATTTTGCTTATTATTTTGTAATTGTTTCTTGGATGTAAAGTTGTTTAATTATTTAATTATTATTATGGTTAGTAATTAGGGAGTGTAACAACATGTATGTAATATTAAAATAAATTTAGATCACTTTTAAATAAAGATAATTAAAATAAACACGTCACACACGTAAGTCGATTTTAATCGCCGTCTCACTTCCTAAGGATATCCCTCAAGTTGCCTACGAATAATGGTTAAGTGGGGTGTATAAAGCAAGTCCCTCAAAAAGAAAATCATCAAAGTCCCTTATGGTTGCCTTTACGAATCGAGTCCCTTTCGAAAAATGATGATAGTCCCTCCAGTTTGCTTATTACACCCCACAATGGCCTTCAAAAATCCAATTGTCCCTCACATGTCCCTTAACATCCAAAGTAAGGACTACCTACTCCATTTTAGTAGGGATAGTTTTACTAAGGAAAGGATAAAGAATAAGAAAGACCTTAAAACATTAGGGTAGACTACTCCTAGATACTTGCTCATTTCGAAACTTTTCCACACTTAAACAAATTTCCAACAAAATTTTCAAACAAGTTTTTTTCACATCCATACACGGATTATTATTAAACTATTCTGAAATTTTTTGCTATTCACACACTACACTTTCAAAACAATTCAAAAGTGAGCTTAAGTACCTAAGAGCCCATGGATAACCATGGATGAAAAGGGTGCTAACACCTTCCCTTTTCATAACCTACCCCCCGGATCCAAAATATTCTCTAAGGTCTTTCCTGTTCTTTTATAACCTTTCCTTATGGATAAAATAAAAGTCGGTGGCGACTCTTGCTATCCGCAACATTGTTTAAAGTCAGTTCTCCCACCGTGTTACAAAGGGTTGACTGCAAATATGATTAGTATCGGTCAGTTATGTGATCAAGGTTTAAATATAAAATTCACCGAGTATGAATGTTTGGTTACAAATAAGAAGAATGATGTTCTGACGAAGGGAGTTAGGACTAAAAACAATTGATATTTGTGGGTACCTCAAGAAGATGCTTATTCTTTCACATGTTTAATGTCAAGGAAGATGAAGTAAAGTTATGGATCCAGAAGCTTGGACATCGGAATCTTAAAGGTATGAAGAAGATTATGTCTGAAGAAGCTGTTAGAGGTCTACCCAAGTTCAAAATTGAAGAAGGAAAAATTTGTAGTAAGTATAAAATTGAGAATCAAATCAGGATGTCACACCCAAAGTCATAACATCCGGCTGTGACCAGAGTTTTAGAACTTCTTCATATGAACTTAATATGGTCGATGCAAGTTGAAAGACTTGGTGGAAAGAGGTATGCCTTTATGGGCGTTGTTGATACTTCTGGTTTGAATGTTGTTGTTAATGACACTATTGATACAAGTGTTCATATGTCTCTATCTAAGATCTTAGTTATTGACCCTGAGTTTGATGCGGTGTTGAATGTCGTAACATTCTTGGCCCGATCTGATCTTCCTGTTGAAACCACACAAGAAAACCTTCAGAGTGAGTCTTGTCACAACTGCGAAAAACACCCGGCGGAAAACAGAAGATTCGCTACCGTTCGTTATTTATCCGAAAGGGAGGGAAAGGAAACGAGTGAAGAAAACCTAACGAAAATGAAAAAGACAAGGTCATCGCAACCAAGTCTTGGATTAGGGAGTCGGTTACGCAAGAGGAAGGTATTAGCACCCCTCACGTCCTTCGTACTCGACGGGATCCACGCTTGTTGTCAATCTAAAAAGGTGTGTTTATCTATCTAAGCTAAAGGCTCACAGGACGACAAGAAAAGAAAAGAGACTCGATAGAGCATCACCGCTTTATGCCTATGTATTCCCTCGTGCAATGGGAAAGTCAGAGTCAATGCAGTTCGGAAAACTACGGGTGAAGGTGGAGAAGGTTGTTCGCCAAGACATCGTCGTCTTGTGCCTACGTATCCTCGTCTGGTTCGAGAAATCAGAGCAAACGTAGTTCGGGCTAACACGAACACGAAAAGGTTCAAGCATTTTAAACCGAGTAGGGTTAAACCTTCGTTCTAGCAGTTAGGGACGATGCCTGTTTGCGGTAGAACCAAAGCTTAACAACACTCTTTTTTGAAAATGGTTTTCCGTTAATCCCGAAGGATAAAAAGGGTTTAGTGTTTTGTTTGTATTTTTTAGTGAAGTGAATTAATTTGATTTTTGATTCACATTGCACTCAAGACTATGACATAGGAACGAATGCATCGCATATCGTCTAAAGGACATATGCTAAACACTTTAGACGTTTAAGAGGAGGCCCCTAACCGTCATTTCCCATGTGCTTAAGGCTCGTAGCGTACAACGTTCATCGTATTTATTAGATGAGTTAGAATGTATTTTGAGATGAGAAAAGAGACGCACGGAAGGTCTAAGGGAAACTCGGTCCTAACGTTGTTATGCAAAGTGGTCCTAAAGTTAGGATTGAGAAGGGGGGAATCTACCCTAGTGTTAGCATGCTTGGGTTCAAACCTAATGTCTATCTTACTCCAATCGAATTGGAATAAGAGTCCTAAGGGAACATGCAAAGAGACGAGAACAAAAGGCAATCTCAAATAGAATATGCAATGCAAACATGAAATGCAACACAAAGAAAAGAGGGAGGAAAAACGTGTGGGGCAGCAACCACCACAAGCACATCTCAACCTCTTAAAAGCAAACAAAGAGATGCAAAGCAAAAGAGAAATGTAAACATGACATGCAATGCGAAAAGCAACATAAAATGCAACGCAAGATGCAAGCGTGAAAGATGCGAGGACGAGATGAAATAGGAGAAGTGAACTCCTACAACTATTACCATCAATCGTCAAAGAAAATTGGTAGGAACAAGAGTGTGGGACAGCAGCCACCACAAGCACATCTCAACCAAGCTTTTCAAACTCAAGCAAGTGTAAAAAAAAATCATCACTTTGAACCACATCCATAAGCATGCATTCAAGTGGAAATCGAACACGTGTATTGAAGAATCATGATTAAACAATCAAGAACAACAACACATATCCAAAACATCTCACTCCTAATGCATCGTACTAATCCATGAAGATTCAAAGTGAAATGATACCAAAACAACCTTGAAAAACAGCAAAACAGGCCTGCTGGCACAATGTTAGTCGATTAACACCAGGGATTAACCGATTAACCACTTAAAAACATTGAAAATTTTGAATATTTACACTGGTTAATCGATTAACCAATTTGTTAACCGATTAACACTGTATCAGCAGCAGAAAACAGTGATCCAAAAGCACTTTTCAGCAACTTACCCAATGTGCAATCACTCCAATGATCATATAATCGATTATGCACGAAATTAAACCAGAAAACAATGATCCAATTGGCATGTAAACACATTTAAACAGCAAGATCACAATTCATATGGATCGAATCAACCAAAAGTCAATAAAAAATGAAGATACACATGATTATGCAAAATAAGTTCGAAACAACAACGAATCTAGAATTCCAACCTACGAAGCGGAGATTTGCTTCGGTAATTGTTGATTCAACTCCAATTGAGTAGATCCAAGCGAGAAATCCAGAATTCCTTCAAGATCCAATGGAGTTCTTGCAATAGAAATGATGATCCACCAAAATTAAGCAATAATTATCCAAATAAGCTCTTCTAGATCCACTTCAAAATTCAAATCCCAATTAGCAAGAAAATAGGATGGAGAATGAAGTGTAGTGGAAGTAAAGGATGAAGGTTGAGCTCTTGAATTCAATGATTCCAATAAAGAATCAAAGAATTCAATCAAAGAGAGCTTTAATGGAGTTTTGGTTGTGGAGTGAAAAGTTGAGAGAATGAATATGAATTCTGAAATGAGAGTGAAATTATGAGAGTTCTCCTTGTGAGGTTTGGAGTCAATCATTTAAATACCCCTTAGGTTAGGATCCAAATATGGTTTGGAGTGTGGTTTGTGAACATTGGAATGAGAATTTGGAGGGAAATTGGAATTAACCAAAATTCAAAGAGGTTCTAGATCCTTCCTTTGATGTAAAATCATGTTTACAAGTGATCAAAATGGACCCCAAAGTGACTTCACTTGGAAATTCACGTGCAGAGATGAAATTTGCACTGGTTAATCGATTAACCATATGGGTTAACCGATTAACACCTTCAAAAATTCAAATTTGGCCTGATTCTGCTTTGGTTAATCGATTAACCAATTTGGTTAATCGATTAACACCTTTGGAAATTTGAATATGGCGCCTTTTAGAGGGAAAAGTGCACAATTGCTCGTTTTCAACCGTTCTAAGCCCTATTTCGCTTCTGAAACTTACTCTTGAACATTATAACTATGAGAATGCTTGAGATAGCCTGAGCGTTGTCTCCTGAGCTAGAAATTATCCTGCAAAACAAAATAAAATCGATCGCTCGGTCGCCGGGCAAAATAAATGCTGGAGCCGGTGCTACTTGCTGTTTGGTTGTTTGCACTAAAAAGATCCCTGAGCCACAACAATACCTTTGATCCCCTGCCTATCGAACAAATGCTATGATATGCAGAATGCGGAATACAAAGAAACATAAGCCAAGTACGAAAAGTGGTTGGTCAAATTTTGGAGTGCAACAAGTCTCCTGAAAAATCTCATGAGAATGTTCCTGAAGAAGATTTTGTTTGTGGTAAAAGAGATGATTCTGATGATAATAGTATGCCTACTGAAGATAAAAAAGAGAGTGTTGGTGTGAAGAAGGATCAGTCTACTTACGTTGTCAATATAGATGGTCTAGATTCTGATGATGAACCTATAGGAAAGAAAATGGCTCCTAGTATTGTTAAAATATTGAGGAACAAAAAAGGGAAGGTTGTTGTGTCTACAAGCAAGCCTTCTAAGGCATCCAAGAAAAGTACTAAGGTTGGACCTTACAAATAATGGAGTAAAGGTGTGGCCTCTGCTACCAAGAAAAAGTCATTGACAAGAAAGGAAATTCCCTCAAGTGACTCTAAGTATGATGTCGAACAAGATGTTCAAGACATCATGCCTTCTGCTAAGAAAAAAGGTGTTGATGTGGATTAAAATTTATACGGGAGTATGATTGGTAGTCTACTGTATCTTATAGCTAGTAGATCAGACATCACTTGTGCTGTAGGAGTTTGTGCTAGATATCAGGTTGAGCCTAAAATGAGCCACATTACTCAAGTGAAGAGGATCTTGAAATACATCAATGGTACTAGTGATTATGGAATGTTGTATTTTCATAGTCCAAATTTCATGCTTGTAGGGTATTGTGATACTGATTGGGAGGTAGTACTGATGATAGGAAAATCACCTCAGGAAGATGCTTCTTACTAGGGAATAATCTTATATCTTGGTTCAGCAAGAAGCATAATTGTGTGTCCTTATTGCTAATTCTAAGTATATTGTAGTAGGCAGTAGTTGCTCTCAGTTGATTTGGATGAAGCAGATTTTAAAAGAGTATAATATCAAGCAAGATGTTATGACATTATACTATGACAACTTGAGTACTATCAACATTTCTAAAAATCCTGTTCAACATAGAAGAATAGAGCACATTGATATCCATCATCATTTTATTAGGGATCTTGTCGAAGACAAAAGTTGTTACTCTTGAGCACGTGGCCACTGAGAAGCAACTATCAAACATATTTACTAAGGCTTTGGATGCAAATCAATTTGATATGTTAAAAGGTGAATTGAGAATTTGCATGTTCAAGGAGTTATAACAGTTACAGGCGTGGAGGAATGCAACAAATACTTTCTCTTTCCTCCGTTCGGTGGTAAATCTTATTAAGGATGTTGGTTTGATGAAAAGTGTTATGGGCTTTGGTAACTGTTATTAGCTGTTAGTGAAGAAATTAATTGTAATCATTTCTGAGGAATGTGACAGTAAGACGAGCAAGGAGTAAATGAAGGTTTATGACAGATGTAAGTGTGTAGAGTTTTCTCCTGAAATTATCAACAAGTTTATGGGTAGGAGGGAAAGGGAGCAAACTGAGGTGGAAGTGACTGATAATGGTGTTATTCTCAGCCAGTACCCTAGCATGTTGGTCAATTTTAATGTTGCATGTAAGAGGGAATCTCTTCTTTCTTTACACTATAGGTTGTTTACAGGGACACATGTCTTAGACAATGTTGTGACATCTGGTAAGATGGAGATAAAGATAAGGAAACAAATAGCAGCGCTAACATCTGTTGTGCCATATTTTTTATTACTTCTGTATCTTCTACAAATGTTGTCTCCTGGTGAATGTATGGTTGTTTTAACTAATTTGTGGCTAAAAAAGGGAGTAATTAGTAGTTTGATGAGTATGTTTGCTTGGTAGATGTTTGTTTCCCCGGGTACTACTTGAGGGGGAGCGTATATGGTTTTATATGACATGGGGAGTAAAGATCTGAATTGATGATCATGCAATTCAGGGGGAGTATGGTAGTATGGTGTTTTGTGTGTATAAGTTTGCTCTTGTTGCTGTTGTTGTGATGTCGGGCAAAATGTCTTGACAATGTGTTTCAGTTTTTTTTCTTGGTGCGTGTTTCGGTTTTTTTCTTGGTATGAGAGGGTTTATTTCTCTCTAGGTGTTGTTTTCTATGATGGTGGGGTTCTACCTTATTTCTGTTGTGTGTGCCTCTAGTTTTGTTCTAGTGTTTTTGTTTGCGTAGTTGTTTTTGTGTTTGTTTCTGTTTCTCCAGTATTTCATGCAAAAGCTGTTTTAGCCAAAATTTTCCAAAAGGGAGATTGTAAGTTCTGTGATTTTGGGATTGGCAGCAATTTTGATAAAACAAGTATCACAGTAAGATGTTGAGCAAGATGTCTTGACATGTTGGTCAGACACATTGGTGGTCATCACAATGTCGCGACATGATGTCTTGACATGTTATACCAGAAGATTAGGGTTTTACTTATTTAGAAGTTTTAGTTGTAAAGTGTGAGATTCTATTTGGTTTTAGTTCACACTCTGTCACAACCAAGGAAGGTTATTTTAGGAACATTGGTTCTATACCAGAAGTGCATTTGTTTCATAAAAATGGCTTAAAGACTTTTTAGGAAACATTATATTTTGTTCCTATTTTTGTGCAGAAGATTATGCAAAATATTTGCAGCTGCTGTTTTGGATTTGTTGCGCCCTAAGCCCATGCTTACCAAAGGCTATTTAAAGAGGACAGTGCTAAACCTGTAAGACACAAGAAAAATATACGCTTCAGTTTATTGGAATTAGGGTTTAGTTGTTCTTTTTTATTTGTGATCCACTCTCATATCACTTTGAATAAGAGTTTGACTGTGTTCATTGTTATTTGTGAGTCATTCATGCATCACTTAGATGCTCGAAGTAGTCTGAGTTTATTGAGTTGTAATCGTGAATCACTCACGAGCTTTTAAGTAAGAGTGAATTATGTTTATTGGAGTGTGTCTCCTTATTTTATTGTTATCTTGTTATCATCACTGTTGTGTGATTGATAAGAAATGAGAGGGGTCACATATTTAATAGTGTCTTAGATAGAAATAACACAGGTAGTGATTAGGTGAGAAGTTTGTAAAACCAGAGGTTGTTTAGAACTTCAAACTAATACTATTATAGTGGATTCCTTCCTGGCTTGGTAGCCCCCAGATGTAGGTGACGTTGCACCGAACTGGGTTAACAATTGATTTGAGTTATTTACTTCTAGTTATTTAAATTAACTGTGTAATTGTTTATGTTGTGTTTTTGTCCTTACCCCAGTGTTGTGACATCAGACTCAACATCTAGTGTCTGATTACCAGAATTTCAATAATGGTGAGAAGTGGTTAAGATATGCGAAAGATAAATGGATGTCAAAATCAGAGTTAGATAGACAAATAAGGCATATGGATCAAGCACAAAACCAAGAAAAAGCATCTTTCAAGATATATCAGACACCATATGAATATTTCACCCCGTTGAACACAAATCAGGAAAGGATCCTGCAAGAAGTTTTCCATGCGAAAATCCTCCCTGAAACTAACCCGGCTAAATGGGACTTAATGGGAATGGATACAGACACGTGGTATAAATATCATAAGGTACGAGGCTACCATACCAATGATTATCACCACATGAAGCAAGAGATCAAAAAGTTGATACATAAGGGTTATCTTTAGAGGTATGCACAAGATAGTGGTTGAGACAACGATGGAAGGAGATCCTCTACTCATAAGCCCAAAGAAATAACCTCTTCGACTAGGAGGATATAGAGAGTGCATGAATAACGAAGGGGAAGTACTCCTCGACATATCTTAAATACAACCCTTGGAAAATTTACAAGCGATGGAAAATCTAACTCATCTCGAAAGAGGTATGCTCGACAAGTAATGCATGTCGCCATTGCTCCCCCACTGAATCAAGGGTCTCTGTCCTAAATGTCAATTTTCCTAGAGGGATTCTGAAGGAATAATATTCCATGAATATGACTCGATGACGATTAACCTTCAAATCCACGATTGGAATGTCAATAGGGTATTTTGATGGATCCCGATAGTTAAGAAAATATCCTCTATTGGGAAGCTTTCGAAGGTGTGAAGTTAGACTCGAAACTCCTTCAACCGTTTAAGGGGTCACTAAAAGGTATCTTCGGTGAATAAATTCAAGTCCTTGGTTATGTCACCATTAAAACCACCTTTAGAAGTAACATAAGTGTCAAGGTAATAAAAGTAAGGTATATGTTAATAAATGCTTCATCACCTTACAACATCATCATTGGTAGGATGACCTTTAATGCTCCAGAGATGGTCCAGTTGACTTTGAATTTGACCATGAAATACATGCTGAGCAATAGGTGAGTTGGAGTGATTAATGGAAACCAAGAATTAGCTAGACAGTGTTACCGATATATTTTTAAGTTGGAAAAGAAAGTTAAATAGTAATTATTTTGGAAACACATAAGATCCACTATGTCAACCTAGAACATTGTGGAGATCTACTAGAAGATGGTTTAACCCGTACAGAAGAGCTAAAGGCAGCCCACATAGGACCCTAAAAACATCAAACTACTCAGATCAAAACAACCCTTCCAGAAGACGAAGAGGTCGAGATTGTGCAACTACTACAAGATAATGTTAATTTTTTTCGCTTGGGTGCCTGTTGATATGCCATGAATAGCCCCTGATATGGTGTGTCATCAATAATCTATAACAACCAACTTAAAATCCATCTCATATAGAAAACAAAAAAAAGGCGAAGATATGAGGTTTCCCATGGTTGAAGAAGAAAAAAAGTTGCTAGATGTAAGGTTCATCCAAGAGTTCAAATATCCCATATGGTTGGCCAACATAGTGATGGTTAAGAAAAAATTGGTAAAATGGCAGATGAGTGTGGATTTCACTGATCTTAACAAGGTGTGCCTTAAAGGTTCATATTCCCTACCAAGTATTGACAGACTCATTAATGACGCGTACGAGTTCAACACATTAAAATTCATGGACGCCTACTCTAAATACAATCAAATTAGGATGATCCCCAACAACGGCCCAAAGACAACCTTCATGACGAACATGAACAAGTAGTACTACGATGCCACACTATTTGAACTTGAAAATGCAGGAGTGACTTGCCAAAGGCTCATCGAGATTGTGTTATCCATTCATATAGGTTGGAACCTAGAAGTTTATATAGAAGACATGGTCATCAAAACTCTCTATGAAGGGCGACATTATGGAGATTTGAATGAGACAATATCATTGGTAAGAAAGTTTAACTTGCGGCTTAATCTGAACAAATGCTCGTTCAAAGTACAAGCTGATAAATTTTTAGGTTTCATGTTAACTAGATGCGGTAAGTTATTGGTTATTAGTTAGAAAATTATCATGAACAACCTAATGTCAATCCATCTAGAAAAGAAAACATAACAAAAAACACATTTTATATTCTGAAAACTAATCAGCGTGCAAAAAATGTTACTATAACAAAAGTAGGCAAACTATCCAAAAAATACCTAATTCTTATAGAGAATGACCAACTTGTGGTTAAGGTTCTACAAAAAAAAAAGTAGATGACACTAATGGACTGGAAAAAGAACATACATTGATTCATTTATTATGTCCGGATATGCGAAAGATGATTATCATGAGGTAAAAGGCCAAGAAGAAATCATTCTCGAGGTACATAAAAAACGTGAGGTTCATGCTTCTCCAACAATTCATAATTTAACAGAAAATCAAGATAAGAAACCAATAGATAAATAACATGGGGATAAAATGCATCTCAATGTTGGTCATGATATCAATATTTAAATTAATTTAATGAGTAAATATTCAACGAACATTATGAGCCAGTTTGGTTTAAATGAGGGGGAGGGGAGGAGATGATTTTTAGTGGAGGGAAGAGAAGTAAATGATTTTTTTAATCAGATAAGTGTTTGATTCAAAAGAGGAGAGAAAAAAGGGAAGAAAGAGATTTTAATTTAAAAAGTGTTTGGTTCAAGAGGGGAATTGAGAGATTTTATTAATAATTTATATTTTTATCCTTATGATCTTATATAAGTGATATAATATTCAAATGTGAAAAATTCATATATATATTATTTTTGGTAGTAAAAAATTCAAATATTGAATGACTAAAAAAATATTAATTTATCACATAACGTTAAAAAATTAAGTACACTAGATTCAAATTATAATTTTCCAACATAAATTAAACTATATGTTGATAACAATATTTAAATCGTGATGAATCATCTCACCAAAAAAATACATAAAATAACTTATTATTAAATATTAATGGCTCAAAATTTTTAATAAAATGAATAAACAAAAATAATTAATATAAATGGTTTAAAATTTGATATAACAAATAAAATAAACATAATTTTTTTATTATAAAAACACAAAAAGTGCATTGATTATGATTTATATTAGGTACAAAAATTCAAAATTGATTTGAAGGTGGAGAACAACTATAATAAATTGATGGAAATAATTGAGAAAAATCACACAAAAGAGAAACACTAAGATGAAACATATATAACGAATAATTTTAAAATATGAAAATAAACTTAAGATATTTTAGCAAATATAATAATTTTTTAAATATCAAAACTCATATTTCTTCGTTTCTCCTCCAAATCCCTTAAATTCGGAGAAACACAAAAAAATATGTTTTAAAGAGATTTTGCTCTCCTATTCTCTCCTTCCTTCTCCTACTAAAATTTGAATCAAACATATATATATATATATATATATATATATATATATATATATATATATATATATATATATATATATATATATATATATATATATATATATATATATATATATATATTTGTTTAAAAAAAAACTACTTTTTGTGTTGCAACGTCTTTTATTTAATATATATATATATGACAAAAATTTAATATTTAAAAAAATACATCTATCAAGGTGAAAAATATTTTATCTTTTATTATAATCTTTTCTAATTCAAAATTTAGTTATGTAACTATCAGCAGAGAATCAATTTATAAAAAAAAAAAGAGTACTAATTTGTCTACGGAAGTCAACAACTAAATGAAAAAATATTACTTTATAAATTATACATTAATTATAATAAAAGTATTAAATTAACTTTTTAAATTATTTTTTTAATATAATTTTATAAATGGATTGTGTACAAGTTAAATTTACCCTAAAATTTATTTCTTACAGGGGTATTAGTTCCTCTGAAATTAAATTTTATTTGAAACCTATCTTCATTTTACTTTATCCGAAAGGTTAGGATTTATACTTTACACCCTTAAAACCCCATCGGAGAGAATTTGCTCCATTCTTATAGGAGTATGTAATTAAGAAGGGACAGAAAAGTAAATTGGCGTCACAAAATGTGAAATGTCTTTAGTATAAACCCGGTAAGCCATAGCCTCACCGTCATGAAGGGCTATCTCAAAAATAAAATGGAAGACGAAGACGACGAAATAAATCCTTTCACAAGCCTCCTAACCGACGAAGATGACAAACCCATTGTATTCACTACCATACAAGACGATTCACCAAAGCAAGAATTATTTCAAAAACATTTCCTCCGTTCGATTCAATCAGCGGTTACAATTCGTCAGCTCCCATCGGAAGGTATCTCCTTCCAGCTCTGGCCCACCGCCTCCTCTCTCGTCTCCCTCCTCGACAACCACCGCATAAATCCCACCAACAGCCCTCTCTCCACCGCCTTCACAACACTTAACGCCAACGGCCCTCTGAGGATCCTCGAACTCGGCTCCGGTACCGGAATAGTCGGTATAGTCGCCGCCGCCACTCTCGGCAGCAACGTAACCCTAACAGATCTCCCTCACGTAGTTCCCAATCTCAAGTTCAACGCGGAAGCCAACGCAGCTGTTGTGGGGTCCAGCGGTGGGACAGTTACATTTGCACCTCTGAGGTGGGGCCATGCTGATGACGTGGAGATAATTGGGAGAGAGTTTGATGTTATCGTAGCTTCGGATGTAGTGTATCATGATCATCTCTATGAGCCGTTGATTGAAACGCTGCGTTTGTTGTTGGTTGGGAAGAAGATTGTGTTTGTCATGGCTCATACGAAGAGGTGGAAAAAAGAATCGGTTTTCTTCAATAAAGCGAGGAAGCACTTTTTCATTGATGTTTTGCATGTTGACACTCCTTGCCATGGTTCTAGAGTTGGTGTTGTTGTGTATCGTTTTGTTGGGAAGAGTTAGGTTCCAAATTTCCAACTCCGACTAAACACAACTACATTTGTTTGGTTGTTATTCTATACACTCAAAGTTACACAGAATGCTGTTGTAATATTCAGCATTAGTAGTCCTAGTTATATGTGTCATGCAATGAAGAGTTTATTTAGTGGAATGGGAGTGAATGCAATGGTGATCAAGATCCAAAACCATTCACGAGGTTACTTGGAAATTCAACATGTGGCTTTATTTAGATTCTGAATTTATTATCCGAGTATATTAGAGTTGAAATTAGTGGGTGATTATGATTTCAAGCTTAATAACAGAGATGTTAACATGCTTAGCACTGTTTTAATGTGTTGTAACTTGTAATGAACTGACAATGATATATATAAGGTAAATGCAAATTTCAATATCCAACAAATCATTTAAACTATATAGTATGTGTATTATGTATGTGATAGATAGGATCAATTTGGATTTTAATATCTGAATAAACCCTTTAGACTATATTGTGTGTGTATATATTGTTGGTGCAAAGGTAGAATAAATGATGAATAGAGAAATATTTTATTAAGAGAATGACGGCTACACATAACCACTTAGATATTACAATGATTGCAACCCTATTTATAAGCTAAAATTAGGGTTACTAGAATAAGATAAAATACTAAAATACCCTCTAACAAACTTAAGGGCTAAGTAATAGTACAACTAAATATGAATTATTTCTAATACCATCCCTTAATTCATATTCCATCAAAACTTGTAACACCAATTCCATCCCTTAGTCTGAGAAATTGATCAGTCTTGATAGCTTTCGTCATAGCATCTGCCAACTGTTTCTGAGTGCTGCAGTGTACAACTTCTAACACTCAACTCTGAACTTGATGTCTCAGAAAATGATACTTGGTCTCAATATGCTTGCTTCTCCCATGCAACACTGGGTTTCTGGCAAGATTGATTGCAGACTTGTTGTCAATCATCAGCTTGAGAGGTTTGTTTATTTTAATCTTCAGATCCTGCAACAGATTCAGAATCCACACAGCTTGGCATGCAGTAACAGCACCTGCAATGTATTCAGCTTCACAGGTTGATAACGCCACAACAGGTTGCTTCTTGGAACACCAAGAAATGGGACCTCCCAGAAATTTGAACAAGTACCCAGAGGTATTTCTTCTGTCAACTCTATCTCCACACCAATCAGAATCTGAATAACTCAGAAGTTCTAACTCATTCTTTCTTCCAGAAGGAAATAACACTCTATACTTCAGAGTTCCCTTGATATACCTCAGAATCCTGATAGCAACTTGGTAATGGGACCACTTAGGTTTACTCATGAACCTACTAACCATCCCAATAGAATAACAAATACCAGGTCTGCTATTGCACAGATACCTCAGAGAATCAACCAACTGTTTGAAGGTTGTAGCGTCCACATCCTTTCCATCAGAGTCAGAATCCAGTTTCTGATTTGTATCAGAAGGTGTGACAACAATCTTACAATTCTTCAGTTCAAATCTCTTCAAAAGTTCTAATTCATACTTGAGCTGATGCAAAATGATATCTTTCTCAGAATATCTGAACTCCATCCCTAGAAAGTATGTCATTTTGCCTAGATCAGTCATTTCGAATTCATTCATCAGAACTTTCTTGAACTTGGCTATCTCCTGTTCAGAACTTCCAATCAGCAGTATGTCATCAACATATAAACACACCAGAGTCATATTGCCTTCAAAAGTATGCTGAACATAAACACCGTACTCCATCTCACATTTCTGAAAGCCTTGCTTCTTGAAAAATGAATCAATCTTCTGATTCCAAGCTCTGGGCGCTTGTTTCAATCCATATAGAGCTTTGTATAATCTGTACACCATCCCTTCCTGATTCTTTTTCACAAATCCAGGAGGTTGTGACACGTAAACTTCTTCTAATGGACCGTTCAGAAATGCAGATTTTACATCTAAATGCATCAGAGGCCAATTCCTGTTAGCAGCTATTGCAATCACCATTATGATTGTTTCATGTCTTGCTACAGGTGTAAACACTTCAGAATAATCCAGCCCAGGTTTCTGTAGAAATCCTCTGGCTACCAACCTTGCTTTATGTTTGCCAATTGAACCATCTGGCTTTAACTTCTGCTTGAAAACCCATCTGACGCTGATGGCTTTCTTGTCTTTTGGAAGTTCTGTCAGCTTCCAAGTCTTGTTTCTCTCTATAACATCAAGTTCTTCTTTCATGGCCTTCAGTTAGAGCTTTTGCTTAAGAGCTTCTTCTGTACTTATAGGTTCAAAGTCTACTATTATGGCACATTGAATAACTTCTCCTTCAGAGTCTACTTTAGTGTCTTGCAGCATGTCAAATTCTGCATATCTTCTGGGGATGTTTCTTATTCTTTGTGGTCTCTGAACTTGTGCAGAGTCTTGAGCTTCAGATGATTGACTTCCTCCAGAGCTTTGACCATCTTCAGGGTCTGACATATTTCTAGAGTCTTGAACTTCAGAATTTCTAGCTTCAGAGGCTTGGCTTCCTCCAGGGCCTTGGCCATCTTCAGAGTCTGAATTTCCACCAGAATCTGGATTACCATCAGAGTCTGGATCATCAGAGTCACCTTCATCTTTTGAGTCTTCTCCAGAGTCAGAATCACTATCAGAGTCAGAATCAATGTCAGAGTTTACTCCAACTTCAGAAATTCTTAACTCTGACCTTTCTTTAGAAGTTCTAACATCAGAATCAGATTGAGACTTATCCCAATTCCAAACTTCTGATTCCTTCACAATCACATCTCTGCTGAATTCAATTTTATTGGTTTCTGGACAATAGAGCTTGTATGCACCTGTATTGTGGTACCCTATCAGAATCATCACTTTGCTTCTATCATCCAGTTTCTGTCTTCTAGCTTCTGGAACATGTTTATAGCAAACAGAACCAAACACCTTCAGATGACTAACACTTTGCTTATCTCCAATCCACTTCTGTATTTGAACTACTTCCTTCAACTTCTTCGTAGGACATCGGTTGAGTACATACGTTGCAGTGGCAACAGCTTCTCCCCAGAGCTTCTGAGGAAGCTTCTTCTCCTTTAGCATGCTTCTCACCATATCAAGCAAAGTGCGGTTTCTTATTTCATCAAGACCATTGTGTTGAGGGGTATAAAGAGCAGTAACCTCATGCTCAATTCCATTCTCCTCACAGAACTTCTGGAATTCTTTAGAGTTATACTCACCTCCACCGTCAGTTCTAAGAATCTTCAACTTCTGACCACTCTGATTTTCAGCCTTCATTCTGAACTTTTTGAATTCATCAAACACCTCGTGTTTGAACTTAATAAGAGATACCCATGTCATTCTTGTGAATTCATCAACAAATAACACAAAGTATTTATTCCCTCCGATTGATGCTACTGGAAATGGACCACACACATCAGAATGTACAACTCCCAAGGCATGTTTTGCTCTTGGAGCAGCTTCTGACGCAAATGGCAATCGTGGTTGTTTTCCTTCCATGCAAACTTTGCATGACTTTTCAGGCTTCTTAATTGCAGGAATTCCATGTACCAACTTCTTTGAATTCAGATGTTTTAAGCTTCTGAAATTCAAATGACCAAATCTTCTGTGCCACAGCTCACTCTCCTTCTCAGCACTTGTTGCACTAAGACATTCTGAGTCTGCAGTTCTGACATTCACCTTGAATGTTCTATTCCTTCCCTGTTCTGACTCTATAATCAACTTCTGATTATAGTCATACAGCTTCAAAAGATTGTCCTTCATGGTAACTGAAAAATCTCAATTAATTGTCCCACACTCATCAGATTGCTTCTGATGCCAAGTACATACCACACGTTCTGAATCAATGCTGTTTTCCCATTGTTCAGAATCACTCTGACATTTCCCATACCTTATGCGTTAAGATATTTTTCATCAGCACATCTGATATTTGTCCTCTTTTCAGAGTCAAAGTTAACCAACCATTTCTTGTTTCCAGTAAGATGATTTGAACAGCCAGTGTCCATATACCACCAGTCTATCAGATCCATATCATCAGATTCAGAGGCCATTAATAGCACAGATTCGTCATCAGAACTTCTGGCTATATTTTCTTCTTCTGATTTTCTCTCCTTGTTTGACCAACAATCTCTAGAAAAGTGACCAAACTTCTTGCAACAGTAACATTGGATCTTCTTCTTGTCATACTTCTCTTTTCCCTTATGAGCATTCTTTTGTCTATCAAAGGTTGAGCTTTCTGACTTCTGGCCACCATCAGATCTTCTCCTGGCTTCTGACTGCTTCTGATACCTCCTATCAGAAGTTGCTTTCAGAGCCTGCTGCTATACTTCCTTTTCAGAGGTTCTCTCAGTCAAACAAATTCTTGCGCTTCTAGACTGCTCTGCAGCTCTTCAATTCTCATGGCACTCAGATCTTTGGAATGTTCTATTGCTACCACAATATAATCAAATTGAGAGGTAAGGGATCTCAATACTTTCTCCATGATTGCTTCTTTAGAAAGAGTTTCTCCACATGCCTTCATCTCATTAGTGATCAGAATCATTCTGGAAATGTATTCAGAGACTTTCTCATTATTCTTCATGTTGAGATTCTCATATTGCTTTCTCAAGGACTGAAGCTTTACCTTCTTCACTGATGCGTCACCACCATAACATCTCACCAGTGTGTCCCACGCATCCTTTGCTGTCATTGAATCTGCAATCTTCTCAAACACATTTACATCCACACATTGATGAATGAAGAACAATAATTTCTGATCCTTCTTCCTTACTTCCTTCTACGCGTTTTTCTGTTCATCCGTCGCATTTGCTGCTACCGAAACATAACCATCAGTGACAAGATCTAGAACATCTTGAGCACCGAACAGTACACGCATTTGGATCATCCAACGATTCCAGTTTTTACCGTCAAATACTGGAAGTTTGGTGTTCATGTTGCCGTTTCCGTTCATCTTCTACCTTGCACAGTACACTCAGATTTCTCACACAGTGTTTCCCAACCCACAAAATAAAAATTCTGATCAGATTTTGTTCAAGATTCAACACGAATCTAAGAATCAAAATCAAACACACAAGACCTTACGTTCACTCGTGTTTCCCGTGTTTCCCAATGAATCCGAACCGGAGCTCTAGATACCAATTGTTGGTGCAAAGGTAGAATAAATGATGAATAGAGAAATATTCTATTAAGAGAATGACGGCTACACACAACCACTTAGATATTACAATGATTACAACCCTATTTATAAGCTAAAACTAGGGTTACTAGAATAAGATAAAATACTAAAATACCCTTTAACAAACTTAGGGGCTAAGTAATAGTACAACTAAATATGAATTACTTCTAATATATATCATACTAAAGGGGTGAATGCGAATTTCAATCTCCGAAAAAAAATCCAACATTATAAACACATGAACATGAACAATATTATGTATAAGTCATTATCAATACATTAGTCATGAACCATACATATATCATTCATTCATAATATTTATATCAAACAATACTGTATCTATACATCAGTCATAAATCATACATAAGTCATTCATTCATAATTTTCACATCAAATCATATAGTAACCATACATCAGTCATAAACCATATATAATTCATAACTCAACCATTCAAAATATTTATATGAAAATACAAATCAAAATACAGCTAATGGGTATATTTAACGTCAACGTTCCTCTTCTGCCTCATATACTGCATTGCATGTGTCTCTAATAATATTGTTTATAAAGTGACCATTTCAAGAGTGCCTTCCTAAAACTCTTATATAGTTATGTTATCTATTCCAATAACAACAATACATTGACATATATGTAATACATCCACGACATGATATGCCCTTACATGTTATTCTTCTAGCATCTTCTTATGAGATGACCTAGAAAAATCTACTTTTGGCAATTGTGTCATATAAATATGAGACACTCTATAAAACTATTTTATGTATTTGTATACCATACTCCATGGACGATGAGCTGACACACTACATACATCCTCTAACACCAAATACCGATAGTAGTCGACAAACATCTCATCAACATCTTTGTGATAGACAGTGACACGAGCACCAAATGTGGGGTCTCTAGGATACCCTGTAGATACTCGAATTGTCGCAATACTCACTTTGGTAGATATGGGTACATATATTTGTATATTGAAGTAATCCTCACATTCTCTCATGCAATGAGTCCAAATTCTATCTCTATCATGAGCAGTAAGGGAAATCGAGAATTCTCCCGATTGATTGTAATATCTTACTAACAACATAACAAAAAAGCAATAGGAGAGTAAAAAGGGGAAAAGAAAATGATACTTGGGGTTAGAGATTGCAGAAAAATCGAGCGACTGATAAGATAGAACTTGTTTGCAACACTTAGGAAGATCACTAACTTTGCTAAGATGAGCAAACTGAAAGAACAAGTCTCTTTTTATTCAAAGAAAATTTGCAACAATCAAGAGTTTATACCGAAGAAGAGTAATAATGACAAACGGGAGTTTCCATAACTCGCCGAAGAGGAAACCGACTTAAAGAAGAAGGAAATCTGAGATTATCTTGTCTGAACACTTCGATCCAATATGATCTCGTGATCGGGGGGCTTATGTACATCCCAAAATTCTCTAAGGCCGAGTTCTTGGAAAACCAAGTACGAGGATACAAGTAAGCCAGGGAAGCCATAGTTTTACACAGGTTAGAATCCAGTTAGAAGCCAATTAGAAGCAAAGCAAGCACGTCAACGTCGGACTCGTGATAACACGGATAGATCGGTAAGTTGGGTCTGACTTCAGTGCTAGGATATCATATGGATAGTCGCAAGAAAAGGTTATAAAATACCCCATGATTGCGTGGGAGTTACAGACATTGATGAAAAAGACGTTATGTAGTAATTACAGAGGGCGAAAGACGTTATCTGGAGCCACCTTAATGAGGGACGCAAAGAGGCATGCGTTAAAGAGTCATTGATGATTCAAACAATATAAAATGGAACTTCCTCCATGAAGGAAGAGAAAACCACTAAAATCCTCTTAATCATATAGGACGATTGCGGTCTCTCCTGACTAGCTTTAGGGAGATTTCTCCAAATAGTGTTTAGCAAGAATAAATTTAATTATTTTTTTTCATTCTTTGTTGGTGATTCGACGAGGAATCTAGATTCACATTGTTGGTGGCGAACTACTGTATGATTTTCATTGTCTTTAAATTCAAGATTGACGTCGAAGGGTGGGGGATCTATTCGCCCAATGGGGTTAATCAACGTGCTATGATAATCTATCTATGGTATATACTTTCAATATCGTTAATCAACCTGCTATGATAATCTATCTATGCTATATACTTTCAATATCGTTAATCAACCTGCTACCTTCGTGATAATCTATCAGTGCTATATACTTTCCATATCGTTAATCAACCTGCTACCATCATGTTGGGGTTTAATGTAATCCAGAATTCAAGATAATACTGAAAAAATGTCATAAATTATTGCACTCAAACATAATGATCCCAACATTTAATTTTTTGCGTTCATGTTAAGATGAGAGTTAATTATTCAGAGAGAATCGCATGATACAAAACATGACATTATTTATGCATTTAAAAATAATGCTCATAGGAGGGTCATGAACCTAGACCCAAAACCATATAAGTAGGAAAAAATTTGATTGTTGGCCATGCTTCCATGATGAAGGAATCAATTGGTGTGATTTTACATAATAAAATTAAAGCGGAATCATGTGAAGACATTAAAGTTTGAGAAATACTTGCATGAAAACAAATATATATTTATATCTTTAGAAACAACCAATAAAAAAAGAAAAACTTTTAAATTTATTTAAAATTTAATTTCTTTTCTAATTAGAATCGTATGATAGTTGTAATAAAGAACGGAAAGAGAAAATTTTATTTTTAATTTTAACTAACTAAAAAGTTGTGATTGGTTATATGTAAATCAACATAATATGTCTATCTCGATCTAAGAATTTTTCTTAAAATTTTGTCTCCAACCAATTAACATGAACAATAAAATCGGAGTTGAACTCCTATAGTATTGGAGACAAAATCATCCGGCATAATTGCCATTCAAAATCTAAAAAATAATTGTATCACTTAATTATGGAAGAAAATATGTTATCATTTGTCCGGTGCAACACTAAACTTAGGCTCATGTAAACTAAAACTCGTATAAATATTGTAATTAAAACGAATTTAATAGTAATTTAATGCTCTAACAAAGATAACAACATATATTTTGATAAAAGCTTTTTTCCTATTACTTATGGTATAAATTTTTTTGAAATGCATGTGATAAATAATAGTGATTTTTAAATTAAATTTAAAACATTTTCTAATTCATACGGTTAACCTTTGACTCTTTGGATCCTCATCATTGATTTATATCTAAATAAAATAAACAAAGCCAAACAGTTAACAGTAATAGGGTAAAAATATTCTCTTAATTGATTGTTGCTAAGCTTTCAAACTAATAAATTCTAATAACAAAAAAGTCCCACATAGCTAGTTTGTAAAGAATTAAGAAAAACTAGATGTAAATATGCACTGGAAACGGATCGTGTCTCTGGCTGTCTCTCTCATGCATGTTCTTCATCCTGTGTTAATCTCAGTCGTTCATCCACTAATCAACACCCTGGGTTTCTCAGTTCTTGGTGTTTGATCAGCAGATGATGATCACATTGCCGTCAATGAGATGGCAAAGGCTTGAAAGGCAGAGAGTGGATAGTAGTAGTCCATGATATATATATCTTTTGTAGGAGTCTTACCAAAATGCAAGATTACATTTTCTTGCTCTAAAGGAGAAACATCACGAGAACCATTAAGAACAGCTAAAAGCTCATAGTTCTTTATAGAAGACACAACAGCATGGTCCTTATCGTCTAGAAAACGTAACAGACGCTGCTCATCCCATCCCGGAGCATTGTGTTTCCGTTCCAACGGCTCTGACAGGCTTACAGAGAATGTATCTTTCATCCGACGTTTTCCCTTTAGTTCTCGTGACGAAGATAAAGTTTCATCGAATATTGAAGGATGACCGTCGTATATAGTGAACTTCATCCCCCAAAAATTAGACCTGCCATATGTATAAAAATCAATCAAGTTGTGAAGATTATAAGAGATGGTGAATAAATGTTTGTATCAATTCAAACTTGCCTCAGTTTACCAACATATTTGTTCCTGGCTCGAGAAAAATCATCTGCGGCCAAGGATATGACAAATTTGGTCCTTCTTATTCTTTTAGCGGCTAATAACAACTTACTACTTTCATTCTCCGCTGTACAATTACAACCAAAACAAACCAAACTACTTAAATAAATGGATCATAAAATCAAAAAGTGACAATCAACTACAATCTGCAATGAAATACTTACCTGGCACCGAGTCTAAGTACAATAGGAATGTAGAATTTTGTTTGTTCCTCTTAATAAAGCAGCGCATTGCATACACGCGTGGACCGGACTATTCATACACAGAAAGGAAATATAACATAAGAAACATGAGTGAAAAGAATTATTGGGATTAGAAAAGAAAGTGGGAGAAGAATTTCTTACGAGCTTCAATGAAATAGGAAATGTGATCTGTCCACGTTGCTGAGGAGTCTTGATGATCTCTTTCGTAACGGACCTCCATGATTTACATACAGAACCACAAAAGATAAGAACAGTACGCTCAGGCCAAGATGTCTCACTCTCTTCAAGTCTACGTATTATGTCTGAAAGCAACTCTGGGGGTAGAGTCGCCCATTGTCCCTGTTGATTAGGTTCAGTTGGAGTTACATCTATAGCTACTGATTTCGAACCACGACAGAGCTTTGATATTCTATTTTTAATCCCCTTTAGTTCACAGACTATACTTTTCAATGACATGTTTCCACACTGCGTTTCAACACAAAACCGCACCAGTCTTCAAGATTTATATCACATTCTGCGATCTAAGAAACTAACATTACAAATATAAACAATCTTGATTTATCACAGAAATAGAATAGAGAAGATAGTGAATGGAAATACCCACCAAAACGTTGGAGAGTGTGATCTCTTCCGATCCGATCCGATCCAATCTCAGGTAATGGCTTATTTAGGCAACTGCGACTGAAAACTAGTGATAAAAAAAGTACCAAGTAACTTGTTCTAACCATGATTCAAATGTTGAGTGCAAACATAAAAATTTCAACTGCTTTCTCCTAACATTTAGCATCAGAAACAACTTTTACTAAAATTAGTAAAATAATAAAAGGCCCATTAGTATCACCGATCCACACCTAAGATAAAAAATTTGATAATAGAAATTTCCATAAATATGTGATGTTGGATATAAGACACCAAACTAAAATAAAAAACATGTTTTTAAGCAAAAATGGGAGAAAGTATATATATATATATATATATATATATATATATATATATATATATATATATATATATATATATATATATATATATATATATATATATATATATATATATATATATATATATATATATATATATATATATATATATATATATATATATATATATATATATATATATATATATATATATATATATATATATATATATATATATATATATATATATATATATATATATATATATATATATATATATATATATATATATATATATATATATATATATATATATATATATATATATATATATATATATATATATATATATATATATATATATATATATATATATATATATATCAATTAGTGGCCAACAACACGTCGCGAACTTTTAGTTCGTCGGTGGTGGAGAAGAGGAGAGGGGTGTACCTGCAAGGTACTCTGATGCTAAAATAAGTTTTAGAGAGAGAGAGAGTACAAAAATAAGTTAGAATACCTACCCTCTTGTAAAAGAGGGTATTTATAATGTGCCCCCAACGCTGGGCTAACGCTTATCTACACTGGGTTTAATCATTAGGCCCAATACAGATAACTTCCAGGTTCTATGTGGCGTAGGAAAGACCAACACGTGGTATTCGTCTTGGATCAACTGCCCCGTGAACTTCGAAAGGTGGAGGACCTGTTCTTTCGGACGCGGGAAGTTGGCTAATGACGTGTCCCCGCGTGGGGAGCATGTGGAGACCATGGGGGAGACGCGTGAGGAGCGTTCCCATGCGAGTTGATGGATTGAGCCTTTATTGGACCCTCTCCGACGAGGAGCTGGTTGGGTCCTGCCCGACGGTAGGCCATCCCCTGGCCCAGTTCAGAAAAGGAGTCCCCTAAGTCGTTGCTCCGAAGCGTAGGAGTAATGACTTAAGAGTCAATTCTTGTGTCGAGGATGGACGTAGGGACTTGTTCGGAGGAGCACCGCTCGTGCTCGAGGTGCTGAGCTCGCGGGGCTATGTGTGTAACTAGACGCAGAAGCCATTAATCGTGCTCGATAGCTAGCTTTGTTTGTGGTCGATGACAGGGTCGATCAGGAATTTATCCCGAGGATAGGTGCTTGTTAGATGCCCAGCTTTGCTTATTTGATCTATCGAATGTGGGCATCTTTCACTCCTTTTTATCAAGAAAGTGTTCAAAATCGCTCTTGCTTTGGTTGTTTTGCAACATTATGTGAAAATGTCTTGGTACCTTTGATTTGTGTGTTATTGTGCAGGAATTAGGCATGAAAGAGTGGAAATTAAAACACAAGAAAGATGGCAAAGAAACCAAGACAACATGCAAACAACAGCAAGTTCGCTAGGTGAACTTGCTAGCAAAGTTGCCACCAAAACTTCATAAAGTCCGCTAGGCGAACTATGTAGCGAAGGCCAGGAATCCAAAACAGTAAGGAAAGGGTCATAAACTCGTTAAGCGAAGGAGGCAGCGAAGAACTCACTAGGCAAAGAGATAACGAGTAGCCATCGAACACTCCCAGACTTGAGACAGAGGCGAAAGGGCCATAAACTCGCTAGGCGAAGTTCACAACGAAGGCTTCGCTAGGTTGAGGATTGTTCACACAACGAACTTTTGGAAACTTGTTTGGGGAGAGTTCACAGGACACAGGCACTTCAGGTGGCATTTTTGGTGTTCGCTAGGCGAACCATTTGTTCGCCTACCGAACGTGACAGCTCAGCAGACCCTTCTATTAGTAGTATGAACTACTTTTTGTAAAAATATCTATTTTCTTGTAATTGCATTTGAGAGGATTTTTCTGACCTAAAAACCCATTCCTTCATTTCTCATCATTTCTTTGCAATATTTCACCAAAAGAAGGTGGATTCCCATCCAATCTTGATTATTCGACTCGGATGTTGATCAATCTTCTCCCAAAACTTGTTGCTCAAGCTATCATGAAAATGAGTGGCTAAATACCTCCCTTGTCAAGGTTAAGAGTAGTTAGTTCAGAATTTATGTATTCTTCTTGATCTTTTGTATGTGAACAAATGTTGTGATCAATATAGATGAAGTTATTTGCTACTCTTTGTACATTTATGGTTTGGATTGCTTTAGACATGAACTTTCCAAGTCTTGACCTAATTTCTTCATCTATCAACTATACAAATGCGAGACATAGATTTGAAAGTTAATACCCGCTTTATATCGATCTTAATGACTATTGTTTTGAGTGTTATTTAGAGAGATCATTTAACAGTCGAAACAATAGCATTCACGAAATCGCTTTAGAGGTGAACGTTTTTGCGAGGATATGCGGTTATGTTGGTTAAAACTTCGTTCACATATTTGATCGATTAGATACGTTTAGGACAGACTAACGAACCCTAATCTTGACATGCTTTTATCAAACTTAGATCGACTTTTATTCTGCTTTATTTCTTGCAAACTTTTGTTACGAAAATTGAAACCATTCTAAAAACCCCCTTTCTTAAATCATTAAACCGTTGAACGGCAAGCATCTATATTCTCATCAATCCCTGTGGATACGATAAAACACTACCACAAAATACTTTCTAACAAATTGGCGCCGTTGCCGGGGATTGTTAGTAGAATATTGCAAGCATTGCAATAGTTTAGTGATTTTAAGATTTTTGTATTGTGAATCTCTTATCTTTGTAATTCTTTGTGCTTTTTAATATGTTTGGTTCGTGTGCAGAATTTGTTTATGCGAGGAAAACCTTCTTTTCGATCCTGAGATTGAGGGAACTGTTCGCCGCACTAATATTCGCACAAGGCAAAGACGACAACAAGCTATTCATAGACAAGAATGTGGATAATCTTCTTCATCCACTCCACCTAATTCCACTCCATGTACGAATAGTCCAAGACACACCGCTCAGTTCCCGCGTAATCTTCAAAATGGAAGACAAGCCGAGATGAAGACGAGAATCCTTGCACTTATCTATCAAAATCCTTTCACGGGATTAGATCATGAGGATCCGTTCACACATCTTACAAAATTCTATGAGATTGTGGGTGCAACGGGAGCAACCGAAGCTGACGAAGAGTCATTGTTCAAGAGGTTATTTCCTAATTCCTTGATTGGGAAAGCGAATGAATGATATCTTGATCAATCTACAATAATCATGACAGATTGAATCTATTGGAAGAGAAGTTTCTTGAACGGTTCTTTCCATATAACCGTTTCATGGAAGCAAAAACTGCGATAGCTGTGTTTTCACAAGGAGCAAGTGAATCCATCAACGAAGCTTGGGAGAGATTCAAGTCTATGTTGAGAAAATGCAAAGGACACGATTTTGATGAACTTACTCAAGTTTACATTTTCCGCAATGGTCTCCTTTCGGTTCACAAGACCTTATTGGATGCTACGGCGGGGGGTTCTTTGATGTCAAAAAGTGCCGAAGATGCAATTGCAATTATTGATAAGATGGCACTTAATGATCTCCAAGGGAATCATAACCGTGGAGTAGCTCAATGAAAACCAGGTGTGCTCGAGTTAGGTACGAATGATGTTATTCTTGCTCAAAACAAACTTCTTACGCAACAAGTGGAGCTTTTGATCCAACAAATGTCGAAGCGTCCACAACAAATCAAAGAGATGCAAGAAGTTCCTACTCAAGTTCAAGTGGCGAGTTGCGAATTGTGTAAAGGTAATCATCCTATCGGATATTGTCCTCCCATTTTGGAAGAAGCCAATTATGTCGAAAATCAAAATCAAGGATACCAACAAAGATCACCTTATCAACAAGCATATCAAAGTTATCAAAGACCTAATCAAGAGTACCAAGAACCTTGGAGGCCACAAGAAGCTGGAACTTCAAATCGTCAACAATATCAAAATTAAACTCAACCTCCACAAACTCAAAGTGCACCATCAAAGATGGAGGAAACTCTTACTCAATTCATGCAAATGTCAATGTCAAATCAAAAGAACACCGACGCGGCTATTAAGAATTTGGAGACACAAGTGGGCCAGTTATCAAAACCATTGGTCGATTAACAAAAAAGGCCTTTCACGGCTACCGCTATTCCAAATCCTAAGGAGCATTGCAAGGCGATTCTCACAAGAAGTGGTAGAGAAATTGACATGGGCGTAGGTGAGGAGATAGTGGCGGAAGAAGTTGTAGTTGAAAAAGAAATTGAAAATGTTGAGAAAGAAGTAGAAAAAAATGTTGAGGGAGATTTAGTTGAAAATGAGAAAGTGAAAAAAGGTAAGGAAGGAGAGAGAAGTAAGAGAGAAGAAAGAGTGAAAAATTCGAGAAAAGGAAAAGAGCAAGTAAACACTATACCGATTCAAAATTTGCCTTATCCGCATGCTCCGACAAGGAAAGACAATGCTAGACACTATGCTCGGTTTATAGACATATTCAAAAAATTGCAAATTAATATTCCATTTTCCGAAGCATTGGAGCAAATGCCAAAGTATGCTAAATTCATGAAGGACATTCTCACGAAGAAGAAGCGGTATACGGATCAAGAAACGATCATGGTGGATGTTAGTTGTAGCACAATCATTCAACGTACTATCTCGAGGAAAGAAAGTGATTCGGGACGAGTCACTTTGCCCATTACAATTGGAAATACTTAGGTTGGCAAGGGGTTGATTGATTTGGGCTCTAGTTTCAATTTGATACCCTTATCTATTGTAAAGCGGTTGAGATACATGGAGTTGAAATCTACTCAAATGACGTTGCAACTTGCCGACAAATCTACCACTCGCCCTCATGGTGTAGCCGAAGATGTGTTGGTGAAGGTTGATAAATTTTTGTTCCCAATTGACTTTGTGGTAATTGATATGGAAGAAGATTAAGACTCTCCCTTGATTCTTGGTTGACCTTTTATGAAGACCGCGAGCATGGCGATTGATATGGGCAATGGTTTAATGAAAGTGAGAGTTCTTGATGAGGAGATTTGCTTCAATCTTTTTGAAGTCATGAAGCTTTCTAAGGACAAAACCGATTGTTTTAGAATGGATGCAACGGAAGTGGCAATTGAAGAAGTCAAAGAGTTATTGTAAGTTTCCACACCATTACAACAAGTTCTTACCAATGCTCTTTCAAAAGTAAATGAAGAAGAATAAAGAGAAACTGAAAAGTGTTTGCGGGAACTTGAAGAACTAGAGGAAATCCCACCTTTGAAAGAAAGGGTGGAAAATTTGAAAAAAGAGAACAATGAGAAAGGCAAGCTTGAGTTGAAGTTGTTACCATATCATCTTAAGTATGTTTTCCTTGATGAAGAGAAGAACAAGTCGGTGATCATAAGTTCGGAGTTAACCATGGATAAAGAAAGGAAATTAATTGTTGTGTTGAAGAAAAATCAAGAGGCAATGGGTTGGACTCTTTCCGACTTGAAAGGTATAAGTCCTTCCTATTGTATGCATCAAATATTCATGGAGGACAATTTCAAACCGGTAGCTCAACCATAAGGAAGATTGAATCCCACTATGAAAGAAGTGGTGAGGAAAGAAGTTGTAAAAATGTTGGATGCCGACATGATTTATCCTATTTCCGATAGTCCGTGGGTTAGTCCTATTCAAGTGGTACCGAAGAAGGGTGGAATGACAGTTCTACGCAATGAAAAGAATGAGTTGATTCCAATAAAAACTGCAACGGGATGGAGAATGTGCATTTACTATCGTAGGCTCAATCAAGCTACAAGAAAAGATCACTTTCCTCTTCCTTTCATAGATCAAATGCTCGAGAGACTTTCTGGTCAAGAATATTATTGCTTTTCGGATGGATACTCTAGGTATAATCAAATCACTGTCAACCCGGAGGATCATGAAAAAACAGCTTTCACTTGTCCTTTCGGAATCTTTGCTTATAGGAGGATGTCGTTTGGTTTACGTAATGCACCGGCGACTTTTCAAAGGTGTATGCAAGCTATATTCTTGGACTTGATTGAGAAGACAATCGGAGTGTTTATTGATGATTTCTCAGTTTTTGGACCGTCATTTAAACTTTGTTTGAAAAATCTTGATGTTGTATTGGAGAGGTGTGTGGATACTAATCTGGTGCTTAATTGGGAGAAATGCAACTTCATGGTTACATAAGGCATTGTGCTCGGGCACAAAGTTTCTTCAAAGGGACTTGAAGTTGACAAGGCTAAGGTGGAAGTGATTGAAAAGTTGCCGCCACCTCTGAATGTGAAGGCAATTCGAAGTTTTCTGGGTCATGCAGGATTCTACCGAAGATTCATCAAAGACTTCGCGAAGATAGCAAAACCATTGAGTAACCTGCTCAATAAAGATAAGTGTTTTCTTTTTGATGATTCTTGTATGAAAGCTTTTTATTCTTTGAAACAAAGCCTAGTAATTTCACCCATAATCGTCACACCGAACTGGAAAAATGATTTTGAACTTATGTGTGACGCGAGCGATTATGCGGTTGGTGCAGTGTTAGGCCAAAGAAAGACCAAAATTTTTCATACGATACATTATGCAAGCAAGGTTCTTAACGATGCTTAAATTAATTATGCAACAACTGAAAAGGAATTTCTTGCTATAGTGTATGCATTAGAAAAATTTAGGTCTTATTTGATTGGATCCAAAGTTGTGGTGTACACCGATCATGCGGCGATCAAGTATCTGCTTACCAAACCGGATTCCAAGCAACGATTAATTCGTTGGATTCTTTTACTTCAAGAATTTGATCTTGAAATTCGTGATAAAAAAGGGTCCGAGAATTTGGTAGCAGATCACTTGTCTCGACTTGTGAATGATGAAGTCATAAAACATGAGAAAGAGGTGATGGAAGAATTCCCTAATGAAAAATTGTATATGGTGAAGGTTAGACCTTGGTTCGCGGACATGGCTAACTACAAAGCCACTAGACTGATGCCAGAGGGTCTAACTAGTCTCCAGAGAAAAAAAATTTTGTCTGACGCCAAGTACTTTGTGTGGGATGAGCCACATCTTTTCAAATTTGGTGTCGATAACATTTTGCGGAGATGTGTTTCTAAGGAGGAAGCCAAAGATATCCTATGGCATTGTCACAAATCTCCGTATGAAGGTCATTTTAACAATACAAGAACGGCCGCTAAATTTCTCCAATCGGGATTTTATTGGCCATCCTTGATCAAATATGCGTACGCGCACACAAAAAGATATGACAAATGTCAGAGGATCGGTTGAATGACACAACAAAATGAAATGCCACTGCAAAGCATGATAGAAGTCGAGGTTTTCGATTGTTGGGGCATTGATTTTGTTGGTCCATTTCCACCGTCGTTTGGAAATGAATATATTTTTGTTGCGGTGGACTACATCTCCAAATGGGTGGAAGTCATAGCTAGCGCTAAGGCAGACGGGAAAACTGTAATAAATTTTTTGAAAAAAAACATATTTTTTCATTTTGGTACTCCGAGAGTGTTAATAAGTGACGGTGGTTCGCACTTTTGTAAGAATCAGTTAGCCAAAGCCTTGGGGAAGTATGGTGTGCGACACAAAGTTGCAACGCCATACCATCTGCAAGCTAACGGACAAGCGGAGGTATCGAACCGAGAGATTAAATTTTTTTTGGAAAAAACTGTGTCTACCTCACGGAAGGATTGGTCAAGCCAGCTTGACGATACCTTGTGGGCCTATCGGACCGCTTTCAAAGCTCTGATTGGTCTCACACCGTTTAAAATGGTCTATAGAAAAAACGGTCACCTTCTGGTTGAATTGGAGCACAAAGCCTTTTGGGCATTGAAGTTGCTAAATTTTGATCATAACTTGAGTGGCGACAAAAGAAAAAGCCAACTTCATGAGTTGAAAGAAATACACCTTCAAGCTTATGAGTCGAACAAAATCTACAAAGACCGAGTGAAGAGGTATCATGATAAAAATATTATGACCAAGAAATTTGAGGTAGGGCAAATGGTGTTGTTATTCAATTTGAGGTTGAGATTGTTTCCCGGAAAGTTAAAGTCCAAGTGGTCGGGTCCCTTTCTGATTCACAACATTTTGAGTTACGGGGCAATTATTATTGAAGACATCAAAACCAACGAGAATTGGACTGTCAACGGCCAACGGTTGGAGATTTATCTAGGTGGTGATTTCGAGTGGGACACCACCTCTGTGCCTTTCTGCGATCCGTGATCACAACGGATCGTCGAGCTCCAACGACATTAAACAAAACGCTTGTTGGGAGGCACCCCAACATTGTAAGTATTTATTGCTTTTTGTTGTGTAAATATTATGCTTGATATGGTGAACCTTGGATGAAATGTGTTGTGCTTTGATTGATAAAAAAAAAACCAAAACCTATCATGTTCGCTAGCACCTTCGCTAGGCGAAGACAGTAGCGAACATGTTCGCTAGGATGTTCGCTAGGTGAACAGAGCGAAACATGTTGTTTTATTTTATTTCAGTGGGCCACCTAATTGGGCCCAAAACCTTTTCTTGTTAGTCTGAAGTTTTTTTTAGGGTCTCCACTACAATCTCACACTTACCACACTTCACTCTCACTCACATCAATTGTGCCTCCTTGCAAACCCCAGTTCTCTTCTCACCGCCTCAGACAACACAATCACTCTCTTCAATAAGGTATGTCTCTGTTTCTATTCTTTTTTTTCTTTGTTTAGGATGATTTAGTTTGCATGAGAACATGCCATTTGGGTTGTTATGGGTGGGTAGCAGATATGTAAACTTTAGGGTTGCATGTTTGTGTAGAACTGTTCTTAACATGGCAAATATTGTGCTTCATGAATTGGGATAGAAAGAAAATGGATTGTATGGATTTTGATTGAAAATAGTGAGAGAATTCAAAAACCCGCAGCCTTCGCTAGCACCTTCGCTAGGCAAACCTGGAGCGAGTATTCGCTGGGTCTTCGCTAAGCGAAGCTTGCAGCAAACGTGACCGAATTTCGTTTTTCTGTTTTGATTGCTAATCTGTTTTGTGGATGCTTTTATTTCTCTTCTGTGTTGTGTTTGTAGATGGCGTCCAGATCTATTGCTTCTAAAAAGAGAAAGGTTGGAAGCACCTCTCGTCCTCAACCGATACAGTACGACACCGAAAGATTTGTGGGTCCGAAACTAGTCGATCGCTATGTGGCTTTGGAGAAGCGCAAAATTCTGCCTGAAAAGAGGTTTCTTGTTCATCCAGAGGGAGAGTACAAAACTTTTGCCGGACTCATCCATAGCAAAAAGTGGGACGTATTGGTGACTCCAACTGATAGTTACAACATCGAGGTTGTGTGGGAGTTTTATGCTAACGCACTTCCTAATGATGATGAGCCTTTTCTTGGACCACACAGGTGGCAGGACGACCGGTGAGTTTTGATAGAGACGCCATTAATAGGGTGCTTGGAAGACCTCTCAACTTGGGTGAGGATGAAATCGATGAGTACCACCGTGATTTAAGGCTTCATATGAACACTGATGTCATTTCCGAGGCCATATTGATGAAGGGCAAAACGGTAGAGTTGAACCCATCTGGGGTTCCAAGGAGGTATCACCGAGAGGACATGAAACCTCTACCTCAGTTGGTGTTGCTGCTGATTCTGACAAACATCAAGCCAAGATGCCACACGTTAACAGTGCTAATCCCAGTGACACACTTGGTCTACTCTATTCTTACCAACGTGCAGATCGACGTGGCTAGGATAATTGTTGATGAGCTGAGGTCCGTAGTGGAGAGTGGCCTGAAAGTGGGGGCGCGGGTTAATTGTCCCCTTGCTTTCCCATGTCTCATTATGGCCTTGTATGTTCAGGCAAGGGTGAGATTACCTTCTCGTAGACAGTTGACTATTCAGACCACGATTGACGACCGATACGTGGAGAAGTATTGTCGACCTAAGAACTTCAGGCAAGTACAGCTGCTGTAGATATCGGGGCTACTGATGGTCCTGGTGTTGATTTTTCACAGGGTTTTGATCCATTCCAGCAGGTTGTTTGTAACTATAACTAGGATTGGATGGCGGCGACTCAGCGCGCCATGATCGATATTCACGATTCTATGCAGGTACTTCAGCTGCAATGTTGTGACCCTTCTGTGGAGTGCACTATGATGACGCGTGAGCAGTTCTTGCAGCACGCGAGCTGGCCTGAGGTCAGGCCTGTTTTTGGAGAGGGGGCAGGTGCCTCTGGTCCTGGTGATGATGGCGCTGAGGTGGATGCTGTTGATGATGAGGATGATGTTGATGATGGTTCTGTTTCTGGTTTCGAGAGCGTGGAAGAGACCGAGTCCGGAGAGGACTGATTTTATGATCTTTTGATTTTATTGTTTTGTTATTTCAGATATTTTGTTTTGTTATTTCAGATATTTTGTTTGTGTACTATTTTGGGGTGTTTTTCCCCATGCACATTTTATTTTGTTGAAGTAATGTTAAGTTTTTATGTTTGAAATATTTTGTTTCTTTTAAGTGATTATTAATATTTTATGGTTGTTGAGCTTTCTAAATTTCTAGATTGGTTGCTCTCTGGAAAGAAGTATCCAATAAAGGTGCATCCGAGTTTGGATGACAATGATAATAATAAACAAGCGAATAATGCTAAATATTGTTCTTTTTGCAACATTGTTGAATGAATGGTTCACGTAGGACTTAGAACCACAAATTGTGAGGAAACCTCCATTGTACACTAAATGCTGGATTCTAATAAACTGTGTTGATTGATTTGATTTATGCTTTGTCTTTTATTATTGTGAATTTGTGGAAGCAATTAGAAATGATCAAGGCAGTTGTTTCTTATCGAGCACAACCAGTTCCAAATGCAACTTAGCCGTGAGCAGAGAGTATTCGTAAAACCCCTTGAGCCTAAACAATATGAATCTCGGCTTGAATTTCTGTGAGATTCCAAAAAAAAAATTCTTGAACCCCTGAATTTTATGTTAATTGCTATTTTTGCCTTAAAAAGTTAAGAGCATTCACTTGGGGAGAACGAAAATGAAATTTGGTAGGTTGCCACAACTCTTGAAAAACTAGGCAAGCAGTGAAAAAAAAGAAAATTTGTCATGTGAATATGAATGTAAAAAAAAGAAGAGCAAAAGAATGTTTGCTTGGAAGAAAAATAGTGAAAAACAAAAATAAGTTGTGAAATAAGAGTTGTGAAGGTTTCAAATGAGAACAAGTGGAATGAAGTTGGGATGTGCGAATAACTTGTACAATGAATGTCTCTTTTGCATTGGTAATTTCATTTCAATGGCCTTAGATATGTCCCTTGTTTGTAAACCCGACCAAGCTACAGCTAGAAAAGATCTTAGTGATCTTCTTACTTCCATATTTTCATTTATAATTGTTAGATATTGTATGAATTGAATTGATTTTGGCATTGTTTGTTAGAGTGAAATTGTCCCCGCGGTTGCAAACGCGTAATTTCTTCAATCCTTATTCGAAGAGGAGAGATAGGGTGATTCATTCAGGATAACATTGTTGTTGATTGATATATGTTTTGCATTGATTTAAGACTTTAGTTCTTGTATGTTCTTTTATTCTAACCATTGGGAACTTGTGTCTGGTTGCATTCCTTGCGTTTGAGCCATTTAATCCGATTTCAGAGAAATATTTTTCTTGAGCAAATCCTCTTGTTTCATCAAGAGGCATACTTTGCTTGAGGGTAAGCAAAAATCTAGTTGGGGAGAGTTGTTAGATGCCCAATTTTGCTTATTTGATTTATCGAATGTGGGCATCTTTCACTCCTTTCTGTCAAGAAAGTGTTCAAAATCACTCTTGCTTTGGTTGTTTTGCAACATTATGTGAAAATGTCTTGGTACCTTTGGTTTGTGTGTTATTATGCAGGAATTAGGCATGAAAGAGTGGAAATTAAAACACAAGAAAGATGGCAAAGAAACCAAGACAACATGCAAACAACAGCAAGTTCGCCTAGCGAAGCTGCCACCAAAACTTCACAAAGTTCGCTAGGCGAACTATGTAGCGAAAGCCAGGAATCCAAAACAGTAAGGAAATGGTCATAAACTCTTTAGGCGAAGGAGGCAGTGAAGAACTCGCTAGGCGAAGATATAGAGATTAGCCAGCGAACACTTCCAGACTTGAGACAGAGGCGAAAGGGCCATAAACTCGCTAGGCGAAGTTCACAGCGATGGCTTCGCTAGGCGAAGGGTTGTTCGCACAGCGAACTTTTGGAAACTTGTCTGGGGAGAGTTCACAGGACACAGGCACTTCAAGTGACATTTTTGATGTTCGCTAGGCGAACCATTTGTTCGCCTAACGAACGTGACAACTCAACAAACCCTTCTATAAGTAGTATGAAACACTTTGATATCCCTTCTACGCGTTCCTCTTCATATTAATTTGTGGTTCCTTCTTAAACAGTACTAATGATCCCATAGTTCTATGAAGCTTTTGTTATAGCTTTTACGCATGAAAACCTTACTATAAATAGCACGTGTCATGTGTCAAGTTCTCAACACCTTGATTTTGGTTCAAATACTAATGGTTTACTAAAACTCTGTTTATTCATTTTTTAAATCTTAGTATGTCCAACCCTGTCGGAGGAATTGCGGATCAAAGTGATTCAGTTGTTAATATATTAACCCCAGTTCTGAAGAACACATGGTGAATGAGAAAAAAATATGAGTTACTGATCTTTCCATTTTTCTCTTTTCATACTATATTTATATTCCCAAAACATTAATAATGGACCAAATGAAAAGGATACAAAAAGGGAGAGTATTTTGACCCGAAAAGTACATGCTACCTCTATCAACGCTTAACTTATCCAACAAAAAAAAAAAAAACACATTATTTACATAAAGTGGAACATAAGGCAATGCTCAGACAACCACCGATTGGTATCAATTTTCAATATCCATTTTCAAAATGGCTTTTTGAATGGAGTCCCTTGAGCCACAGCTTTCATACTTTGAGAGTCTCTGAAACAAACAAAATGCACTAGAGTTTTCCCATTCGGATACACCGCAAAAACACTAGTCCCTATTTTCTTATTGCACAAGGAACACATGTTATCACCGCTAATCTTTATAACTGCTTTTCTCTTATTGTAGAGTTCATCTTTCACCTGTGCAAAGCAAATTGAGTATGATAGATAACTCACACGGTAACAAAAGAGAAGCATTTGAATATGTAAGATCATGTGGCACTCTGTTTCCTAGATTGCATTACCATAGTACGTGAAGAAGTAAGAACTAAACGATACTGATCAATAAATGTGTTGAAAGCTGTCATAAATTGAGAAGCAAGAAATTAACTGATGCATGCATACCTGCAGGTTCTCACTCTGTCTCAAGCTCCTAACAACTGAGCAATTACGATACATTTCACTAGATTTTCTCACAAGGGGTCCAAGAAATGGAAGCAAGTTCTGCAGATAACATTCAATTATGCACTAAATCAAAGAAATATAGAAACAAATAATGTCTAATAAAATATTTAAAAAAACTTCAACTAACAGAACAAACTCCACTAAGAGCATAAGTTGGATCAATGAAAACAAGTGTTTCTTGTTATCTAGCCAACATCAAGAATTGACAAAATGACCATGAAATACTAAACCATGTGCCTTCTATAACCCAAATCTACTGTAGTTATGTATCAGCTTTGTCTTTGATGAAATAAAGACAATGAAATTCCTTATTTTCCTCAATTATACCTGCAGTTTGGTCTCTTTTGGTAGGAGTTTAAGGGCCTGGGCTCCGTTGATTCTATCCCACCTGCGGCTTAACAAATCGAGGGCCTCATCAAGCATAATAGAAATATCTCCTTCCTCAATAAATTCATCTGTGTCAACATCACTCCTACCACTGTCGCTACTCTGACTAGCTTTTGTGTCCTCTGCAACCTCTATTGCTGCAATTTTCTTTGATCCTAGGCTTTTAGATTTTGAGAATGATTTTGATCTAACCTTTCGAAGGGATTTACTTCGGGGGGATAATATACTTGAAATTTTATTTTCGTAGTTCTTGGTTGTCCTCCGTGGATTCAAATAGATTTGCAGAAGCATTAGGTATATGTTGCTAGTAGATTTTCCAGAAGCCTTATGAGTAGATTCATACACATGATCACAATATGACAATGCCAGTTCTGGAACATGAAGCTACAAATGAAAAGGGATTCACTTATTCCCATTATATTTACACAAAATACTAAAATTTATGTAAAATACATGTGCATCAAACGATTAAATTTTGAAATGCATTTCACCATTTTAGTCGATGATTACACAGAAAATACAGGATGGTATTTACTTGATATACCTTATGAACATACAAAGAAAGTGCTAGTTCATGTTGGTTCATTTTCCCCAACAATATAGCCCGCTCTTCGTATAAAGCATCTGACGGAAGAAGTTTCAGCAGAGTCTCTGGATTATATCCTGATATACTCTCCAAGGCAGACAATAATTTTTTCCTTTTGGGGGAATAAACTTTTTCATCCCATTGCTGTTGAGAACATAAATCACCATGCCAATCAAGTACTTCAGAAAGATAGATTTGTACCTACGTTCCAAAGGACAGAAAGTAAATAGAGATTATTCTCAATCATTGACCACATCAATCATGAAAGTATCAGAGCTAGATGCGTTTGAAAAAGAAGAAAAGAAAAATAAAACTGGTTTAGTCCTTGGAGCCGTTGAATCAGATGCATGTGGACCTCACCATTTCATTTTGCAAAGTTCCAGATACGGCGTCCTCATTCATTGCAAGCACGAGCTCCAAATATGTGGATTGCAAGTTTGGAGCATGTTGCTTCAAATATAAGTTCACCATATCTGCTGGAATATTTCCAGATAAAAAGAGTTCAATTGTTTGGGTTGGGCAGCTTTCAAGAACAAGCATAGAGTACTCTAGAGCAAGTGTTGGGTCTGTTTCACAAAGTGGCTGCATCAGAAACCACAAAATTAGCATCGATTAACAATAACCATTGTATAATGGAAATAAATAGCTCATTTAAAGGGGTTTTGGAGTCTTGTAAATACTTTAACCCATGCATAGTGGAATCTGAATATTTTTAACCAATCCCCTACGTGATCTGTTTCAAAAAAAATTCCAAGTGACATTTTCCATCCAGCTATATGTCAGAAGAGGAAAATGACTAAACTATCCAATATACTTAAGACAGCTCGCTGATGTCCATTGTCCCCACATTACTGCTGAAGAGCAAATAATGTTTGATTATGAAATTCCATCTGATGAACACTAGTAAATAAAACTAAAAACCATTCATTCTTTTAAGTTATAATAATACCAACAAAAGTAGCAGTGCACTTGCTGTCTGTTTACAGATTATATAATGTCATATGTCCAGACTCTCTTGCATCCTTTTAGCAGTTAGCACTGTGTTAAATCAGTTATTTTATTAAGGACCCCAATGTCTAGGCATGTCACAGCTTTTTAAAAACATAAAAGCAAAATGTTAATGAGCAAAATTATCGACCAAATAGAAAATTTACCTTGAGGTACTCAATGATGGCCTCCGGCTTGAATCTATGAGCAACGTTAGACTGGCTAGCCTTTGACTCTTTTGCCAATTTATTAATAAGTTCAAGGGCTTCCCGGTGCTTGGAGTTGCACTTGTAAAGTTCTACTAAAGCAACATGATAGCTTCCTTCTTGAAGTATCTCTTCACATATTTTCAAATCACAATAGTTAAGACCTTTCAACAAATTTTCAGCCATAGAAGGTTGTCCAGTTAGAAGCAATGCTTGGAGTAGAGCAGTATCTAATACTGAAGCCATCTCCCGAGCTCCTGAACTAACAGGTATACTACCACGCCCCTGACACCAATATTTTTCCAAGTAATAACTTCAATAACAATTGTGATAAAAATCAATACTAGTATTGCTTAGCTATAACGTTACAGAAATGATTAAGGGCATCTTATATCCCACAGATTCAGCATAAACCTTGCATAGATTCTTTAAAGAAATCCAAAGTACTTCAACATGCATAGTACTTTTTTTGTCAATAAACTATTATAAAAACACAATATTTCCTTTTTTGACCTCGAAAGATATGCATGAGTTGTAAATTCTAGCAAATCTCCCCTGAAACATTTGTCATCATGCATATTGAAGATAAATAGAACCATTAATCATATATGCACTACACTTTACACGTGAAAAAGGAACAAACAAAAAAAATAGTATTGTACCTTGTTTATTTTCTTAAACCTATTACTGTTATAGGATTCAAAGTTATTACCCACTGCATCAAAAACAACTTCCTCAGTTCCTTCTGCAGTGGCTTTCTCAATAATGCTATGTCTCTTCTTCTGCAAAAATTTTATCAGAGCCATAAGCATATTATGACTCATTTTTTTCGATTCAAGTTCTGCACTGTCATCTAATTCTGACATATTGGATGCTGGAGAGGGTTCCATATCATCAGACAGAGACGAAGAACCCCTGGAGAGATGCAAATCATCTCCAAAATCCAACTTATCTGCTTCATGAACAATAGTTGTCTTTGGAAGGATAATGGATGAATACAGCGAAAGCACGTGAGTTATATCTATTTGAGATGCTAGGAAATGTTCCATTGACTCCTCATAGCTTCCGTTGTCAAAAAGATAGTGGGCATATCTATAATGTAACAAATCACATTTAACAACATAGTGAGAAAATTGCACAATGAGAAGCATGTCAAGATTTTTTTCGTTGGTAGAAGAAGCATGTCAAGATTTTAGTACTTTAGAATTCCACAAGAATGAACTGCAAAAGATTCCACAAAAAATATTTCACCTATTACTATTGAAGACATTGTTATGCAACCCATATCAATACCCCAATAACTACATGCATACTAGTATTTTGGGGCTAGTATACATAATTCGAAAGGCCTCACAAACAGTCTCAAATTTCAATATCTTATTTATACTCTAAAATCTGTAAAGCTGAAACATGGGCTCTTAACTTGTTGACACATGACATGACATACTACAACAGTAAAGCTATAGTTTTACTCAAGTTTTATTTATATTAATTATTAATTATTACTTCTAGTTTAAGATTACCATTAATTTGTTATCATTTTAAGTTTTCTGTCAACAAATAAAAATAAGTATGAAATTTACACTGCCACCTAACTGGTTCAGAGAGATCTGATGAATTAAAATTAAAATAAAGAAGGAAAATTGTCTTGTTTGTTTCATTTTCTTTAATAAGAATATTACAATATGGCTATAAACCTTATATGAATTGAACTCTCCTTTGCGGCACGAAGATTTGATTCTTCAGATGGAAGGAGCTTGCACAATGACAAAGCTTCTTCGAAGTTACCAGCGGCTGTTAATTGGACAATCTGCAATGAAATAGTTCATACAATCTTTAACATGTGATATCATAACAAAACACAAAAATGTATCAATGCTATTTTATTTGTGCTAGAACCCAATAACTGGTACCACATTATGAAAATTGATCAAATTCCAAATACCTACCTGGGCTCCAAGAGGAACGGGAAAGAGGCCACGAACAGAGTTTTCTAAAGCAATAATCACTGAATTATTGCTCTGGCGAAGATGACGTACATTTCGAAAAACTACTGTTTGTATCAATGGATATGGAGCTCGGAGAGATCGAATCTGCAGAATGCAAGCAACATAATGTGTATAGATGCACAACCGCTGCCACGCAAAAAAAAGCCTGAAATTTATTCTTGATAACCAGGGTTTGACACCATATATTTAGTTACCTCCACAAATCTTGGCAGCAGAGCTAAAGCATATGGCTTCTGAATTACAACTTCTGTGGGGGCCTCTGACCAACAAATCCTACCTTCTGGGCGAAGCTTTCCATTTTGGTCCACAATGACGCCAATATTCTCCTGAAAATGCAAAAGCATAAAGCAGGGGTTTTAATAAAGAACATTAGTTAATATTTTGACTGCTCGCCCCTGCACTAATTGTAGCTAGATTTTGAGTTCCCGCATCAATATTTCAACATTGTTATTTAGATACAACTTTCAGAAACATATTCACTTGAGCATTCTTGGGGAAAGCAATATTATGCACTAATGAGTTAATACAAATTTGATCCATGTGACATTACCAAGTGGCAGAACACTTTTTGTCTCATTGCTGTATATATAACTGATACCTCCCTACCCTACCTCGTAAGTTCAAGCAGTTTACAACTCCAACCCCAACCTTATAGGTCAGTTTGAACAAGGCTAATAATCTATCCAACATAATGTCATTATCATTGGCTCATTGGTAACATGGCAAGGAAAAGTAGGACGTGCATTTATTACATAAACTGCATTCTAACATCTAAGCACTTTATGCCACTAGGAAAACAATGCACTTGTGGAGATATAAACAATTAGCACCAACATATATATCATTCAAGAGTCAAACAATCAAGTGAATACCTTGCCTAGAAGGAGCTCTCCAGAAGGAAGAGATACCACCAAAGGTGGTGCTAGCCTCCCAGAAGTAAAAACTTCAGATATTGCACCATTTGTAGCATTAAGAATCACATACTCTTTCCTAATTCCCAAACATATGTTATCACCACACCAACTCATTGACTTCACCACATCAGGAACACCAAAGTCTTTCACCTCCACAAATCCTCTACCACCTAGGAAAAACACCAACGCCTAATTAAGGAAACACAATCACATCAAAGCTGTATTTTTGTCCATATGTCCGACTTGTATTCACATAAAACACTTCTAGTTACATATTTATGTTCCTTTTCTTTTCCTGTTTTTTGAGATTCTATACCAAATACCACAGTGAGTAACTAAATGACACCACTTTACTCCATTTAGAAATTTAGGAATCAAGATTAAGGGATTGAATTTTCACCTTCTACATAGATGCGGGTTTTTGATTCCCATCAAAGCAACTAAAACCTGAAAATCATTCTTCGTGGTAAACCTCTCTCGGATAGTAATTACGGCTGGTGGGATAGTTGATTATTTGTGAATGATTAAAACTGATTGGTGTTTAGACTTATGCAGCAGTAACCCTCTAGGTTGGGTTGGCCTGTGCTGACATCCCCATGCCATTGGCACCATCGTAGGTACTAATGATAACAACTAATGAGTATCATTCAATATCAGATGAGAATGCAGTATTTTGCAGTTATTTTAAAATCTAGTTAAGTATTGGCCTTATGTTGCTATTCGACAAGTGCATCTCCATTGAACTCTTTCATATAATACTACTATATTTAATATATCAAAAAGCATAACCTACTACTATTCTCTCTAATCTCGACACCTCTGAAGAAAGGCATGTTGTGTTCGACACAATTAATTTATTCATTTTTTTTAAAATTATTATATGTGTCTAAGCATGTTAGTGTCCGTGTCGTGTTTCCGGTGTCTGTGCTTTATAGCTACTATTACTACTACTAATGCATAATGTATAAGTCTGAATTAGTTGAGATCAAGTTAACTTTTATTTAATCCTAATCAAATTAAAAGATAGAAAGGAAAAAAAAAGTATCATCTGAGAGAGAAGAGAATTACCGTCGTGTCTGAAGATACAGACTCGCTTCTGCCTAGCGAAGCACAAGAAGCCTCTATGTTCATCCCAGCAAAACGCATGAGCGCCTTTAGCCTTGGTGATGACAGCAATGATTTCAAACGTAGAAAGCTTATGAAACGCGATGGATTCCGAGAGCGAGAGGAGAAGCTCCCTGGATTCCGCCACCTGCATTGACACCACAGCCTTCTTCGCGAATCCTTTTAGGTTTGTTTCCAGTGTATATGATTCCTTCCGCATCTCCGGCACCGTCGCTGAACGCGTCGATTTCGGAGCGTAAACGAGGAGAGAGCCATCGGCGCATCCTAAGAGGATCTTGGAACCGTACGATTCGACGGATTCGATTTTGGATGGACAATCGGTGAGAAGTTCGAAGGAATCGTAGGCACTGTGCACCATTGTAATCAAGCTCTGTTGGGTTTTATTTTGAACTTTATAAATTCTTCTTTCTCTCTTGTTTGGAAATGGTTGAGAAGATGCATGGAGGAACGAAATGGATTTTCAGCGAACGGTGTTGTTTGGTGGAATGATTGCTTGGACTTGGAATGGTTTTTTTGTGTTCCTGAAGGCGGGGAACGCTTCTGGTGCTCATGGTGGTTGTTCATAGTGTAGACAACTGGCTAACGAACAAACTGCCATGAGGAATTTTATTCTTATTTATTTTTTAATAAAAGTTTTACATTAAATTTAATTAAAAAAGTCTTTAATAAAAGTAATTCATATTTAGTAGTATTATTAGTTTTGTTAAGTTTAATCTGGCTAATGTAGGTTACTATTTTGCCTAAGTGACATTATTGTTTGTGTATATAAGTAAGTAGCGTGCTTAGCAATTAAGTAATGAGTTGTAATCATTCTCCGTTTTGCAAGAGTAGTGGAAATTTGTTATTTTTCTCTTTTCTCTCTCTTCTTCCATTTTCATCTTCTCCATCTTGCATACCAACAATTGGTATCTAGAGTTCCAGCTCGGATCCATAGGAAAACACGAGTGAACAGCGATGCGTTGTGTGATTGATTTCGTTTCTTGAATTTGTGTTGAATTTTTGATCGAAATCGTAACAGAATCACATTTCTTGATTCTGCGGGATTAGGAAACACTAGTGTTTTGTGAGATCTGAGTGAATTGCACAAGGTTTAAAATGAACGGGAACGATAATCTGAGTACTAAGCTTCCAATGTTTGATGGCAAGAACTGGAATCGGTGGATGATTTAGATGCATGTGTTGTTTGGCGCTCAAGACATTCTTGATCTTGTCAACGACGATTATGCTCTGGTTGCGGCAGATGTGACAGAAGCACAGAGAAACGCGCAAAGAGAAACGTGGAAGAAGGATTAGAAGGTGTTGTTTTGTATCCATCAGTGTATAGATGTGAACGTATTTGAGAAAATCGTTGATTCGACGACCGCGAAGGCTGTGTGGAACACACTGGTACGATGCTACGGCCATGATGCATCAGTGAAGAAGGTGAAACTTCAATCTCTACATAAGCAGTATGAGAATCTCAACATGAAGAACAATGAGAAGGTATCTGACTACACCTCCAGAGTGATTCTGATCACAAATGAGATGAAGTCGTGTGGAGAAACTCTCTTTGAAGAAAAGATCATTGAGAAGGTACTTAGATCCTTTACTCCTTCCTCAGTTTGATTACATTGTGGTAGCAATAGAACATTCTAAGGATCTTAGCACCATGAGAATTGAAGAGCTACGAAGCACTCTAGAGGCACTAGAGTTGCATTTGACTGAGAGAAACTTTGAAATAGAGGTAGAGTAACAGGCTATGAAAGCAGCTTCTGGTAAGAAATATCAAAAACAGACTTGGTTAGAAGTCCAGAAGGGATCTGATGGTGTTCAAAAGTCAGAAACCTCAACTTCTAAAAGGAAAAAGAGTTCTTAGAAGGGGAATGAGAAGTATAACAAGAGGAAGGTTCAATGCTACTGTTGTAAGAAGTTGGGCAACTTCGCTTCTAATTGTTAGTCAAACAAAGAAAGAAAGTCAGAAGAAGCAAACATAGCCAGAAGAGATTCTGATGATGAATCTGTGCTATTAATGACTTCTGAATCTGATGATGTGTATTTGGTAGACTAGTGGTATATGGACACAGACTGCTCAAATTACCCTACTGGAAATAAGAAATGGCTGGTTAATTTTGACTCTAGAAAGAGGGAAAAAATCAAATGTGCTGATGATAAATACCTCAATGTTGAAGGTATGGGAAATATCAAAGTAGTTCTGAATAATGGTAAAACAACATTGATTCATAATGTGTGGTATGTTACTAGCATGAAAAACAATCTGATGAGTGTAGGACAATTAATTGAGAAATGATTTTCAGTTGCCATGAAGGACAATCTTTTGAAGCTATATGACAGTAATCAGAAGTTGATTATGAAGTCAGAACAAGGAAGGAATAGAACATTCAAAGTGAATGTTAAAACTATAGACTCTGAATGCCTTAGTGCAACAAGGTGTTGTAAAGGAAAGTGAGTTGTGGCACAAAATATTTGGTCATTTGAACTTCAGAAGCTTAGGAAATCTAAATTCGAAGAAGTTGGTACAAGAAATTCCTGCAATTAAAAAGCCATAGAAGTCATGCAATGTGTGCATGAGAGGAAAACAACCAAGATTGCCATTTGCATCTATTTGAAATGCCTCCAAGAGTAAAACATGCTTTGAGTGTGGTACATTCCGATGTGTGTGAACCATTTCCAGTACATTCACTTAGAGGGAATAAATACTTTGTGTCATTTATGGATGAGTTCAAAAGAATGACGTGGGTATCCCTTATAAAGTTCAAACACGAGGTATTTGCTGAATTTAAGAAATTCAAAATCAAGGCTGAGAATCAGAATGGTTAGACTTTGAAGATTCTCAGAACTAATGGTGAAGGTGAGTATAACTCTACCGAGTTTAGAAATTTCTATGAGGAGAATGGAATTGAGCATGAGGTGATTGCTCCATACACTCCTCAACATAATGGTCTTGATGAAAGAAGAAACCAAATTACTTTGCTTGATATAACAAGGAGCATGTTGAAGGAGAAGAAGCTCCTTCACACCTTGTGGGGAAAAGCCATTACCACTGCACCATATGTGCTCAACAGGTGTCCAACAAAGAAGCTAAAGGAAATTTTTCCTTTAGAAAAGTGGAGTCGAGATAAGAAAAATGTAAGCCATCTGAAGGTGTTTGGTTTTGTTTGTTATAAACATGTTCCAGATGCTAAGAGAAGGAAGTTGGATGACAGAAGAAAAATTATGTTGCTTGTAGGGTACCACAGTACTGGTTCTTATAAGCTCTATTGTCATGTCACTAACAAGGTTGAATTCAGCAGAGATGTCATTGTAAAAGATTCAGAAGCGTGGTATTGGAACGAGTCTCAATCCAACTCTGGTGCGGTGTTAACATCTGAGTTAACTTCAGAAGATACTTTAGAATCTGAAGGTTCTGAAAATGAGTTAGAATCAGAAGTTGATTCTGAAGGTAAGTCTGAAAATGAGTCAGAGTCTGAAGGTGACTCTGAAGCGGAAGAAGATTTTGAAGGTGAATCTGATTCTGATCCAGATTCTAATGGTGATTTAGACTCTGGTGGAGATTCAGACTTTGGGAATATTCCAGACTCTGAAGGTGGTCATGCCTCTAAATATGGTACTTCTGGGGTTTCATCATCTGATACTATTCCAGCGCCCGAAGAAGATTCTAAACATGTTCATAGGCCACAAAGAATCAGAAACATTCCAAGAAGATTTGTAGAGTTTGACATGCTGCAAGATACTGAAATAGACTCTAAATGGGAAGTCATTCAGTGTTCCATGTTAGTAGACTTTGAACCAGTGAGTATAAAAGAAGCTCTCAAGAAGAAAGTTTGGTTGAAGGCCATGAAAGAAGAACTTGAGGCTATAGAAAGAAACAAGGGTTGGAAGTTGACTGAGCTTCCAAAGAACAAGAAAGTCATCAGCGTCAGATGGATTTTCAAGGTGAAACTAGATGGATTTTTAAGGTTAGTAGCAAGAGGTTTTCTATAAAAAAAACCTAGGTTATATTACTTTAAAGTGTTTGCTCATATAGCAATACATGAGACAATCAGACTAGTGATTGCGATAACTGCTAACACGATTTGGCCTCTGATGCAATTAGATGTGAAATCTGCATTTCTGAGCGGTCCATTGTAAGAAAAGTTATACGTGTCACAACCTTCTATATTTTTGAAAAGAATCAGAAAAGGATGGTGTAAAGTTTACATAAAGCGTTGTATGGACTGAAACAAGCCCCTAAAGTTTGGAATTTGAAAATTGATTTATTTTTCAAACTCCAAGGATTCAGAAAGTGTGAGATGGAGTATGGCGTTGATGTTCAACATATTTATGAAGGCAATATGATTCGGGTGTGTTTGTATGTTAATGACATATTGCTAACAGGTGTTAGAACATAGATTGGTTCTTAATAATATCTCTATGTTTTGATGATAACTATTATGAAATTTTGTAATTAAGAATTATATACTCTAAAATTTGCTTGAGAATTTTTACTGCAGATAGTAAAGAAATAAACTCTCCAGAAGCAAATCAGAATTGAACATAAGAAATTTGCAAGACTCTGAAGCGCCAGATGCATCCATTAGATTCTGATTGCTGCCAACAGAAGATCCTGAGCGTAGCCTCCAGAAGATTCTGAAGCAGAAGCTCCAGAAGGATCTGAAGCAGAAGCTCCAGAAGGATCTGAAGTAGAAGCTCCAGAAGAATCTGAAGCAAGTCAGAAGCATCTGAACCAAAGAAGAATTCTGTATGAAGAGTTTTTCAAAGCATAGTTACTACAGAAGATTCTGAAAGTACTAAAGCTGCCAGTACTGAAGATCTGTCTCAAATATGCTCTGATCTTAAACACGCTAAAAACACACCTGCTACAGAAGACTCTGATTCAGCAAAACTCTGATCATCATCAGAAGGCTCTGATCTAATTAGACTCTGATGAATTTGCTGAAAACTGAAGAAGAATTATTCAAAGATTATATCCGTTGGAATGATCCAAACGACTCTTTCCTTATTTATGCTAGACACAAGAACACAGACAAAAAGGATTTTTCTGTGCTTTCTTCTTCTAGGAAAGGTCACTTGATGTGAAGACAAAAAAGGCTCAGACCTTTTGGACACTCTTCTCAACGTGAAGCTCACCTTGGATCAGCTGCCTATTAAAGCAAGACTTCACCCAATTCCTTCAGTTGACGTTTTATCCAAAAAGAAATCAACATTCAAGCTCTCATACTATTCATATTCTTTCTAAGAATTAATTTCTTTGTTCTAAATAGTTAAGTGAAAAATCACAGTTGTGATAAAGCTTTATAGAAGCAATCTTAAACACTTGTATTTGTATTACATTTGATTATAAACCTTAAGAAGATCTAGTTAGGATCAGTAGTTCTTGAGAAGACTTTAAACAGTTGTTCTAAGTGCTTACTATTGTAATCAGTTGATTAAATAGTGAATTAAGTCCTTGATTGAGAAAGGCAAATCACTCTAGGAAGGGTGGACTGGAGTAGTTGAGTTCAACGAACCAGGATAAAAATACTTGAGTTTTTATTTCTAAGTTTTAATCTTCATACTTATTCAACCCCCCCTTCTAAGTATTTTCTCACCTTCAGTTGGCATCAGAGCTCCAGTTCTGTGTGTGCTACCACTTAACAGTGACAGTAAAGATCCAGAGAGAAATACTTTGATATATATTTGGTTGTTACTATGACTGATAATACAATGTCTAACATTAACAACAAATATGAAGAAAGGGACATAATTAGCACCAAACCCCCTATGTTTGATGGGGAGAAATTTGATTATTGGAAAGACAGGATTGAGTTTTTTCCTTGGATATGATGCTGATTTATGGGATATGGTCATAGATGGATATGTTTATCCCACTGATGGGAATGGCAAGAAAATAGACAGAAAATCTATGACAGATGCTCAGAAGAAAGAATTTAGAAATTACCACAAGGCCAGAACAATATTGTTGAATGCAATATCTCACACTGAGTATGAAAAAATTACAAACAGGGAAACTGCATTTGACATGTTTGAATCCTTAAAGATGACTCATGAGGGAAACTTTCAAGTCAAGGAAACAAAGGCTCTGGCTCTGATCCAGAAGTATGAAGCCTTCAAGATGGAAGACTCTGAATCTGTTGAAGTTATGTTCTCCAGATTTCAAATACTTACAGCTGGACTAAAGGTTCTGGATAAAGGATACTCTACTGCTGATCATGTGAAAAAGATCATCAGAAGCTTACCCACCAAATGGAGACCTATGGTGACAGCGCTGAAGATGGCTAAAGATCTGAACAAGATCTCCTTGGAGGAACTGATCAGTTCACTAAGAAGTCATGAAATTGAGCTTGAGGAAGATGAACCTCAAAAGAAAGGTAAATATGTTGCTTTAAAATCTAATAAATCTGCTAAAACATTGCAGGTAATAGAGGAAAGCTCTGAAGAATCCTCATCTGAAGATGAAGATGAACTGTCCATGCTGTCCAGAACAATAAACAAACTCTGGAAGCATAAAGGAAAGAAGTTCAGAAACTTCAGAAAGCCTGGCCAAAGAAAAGAATCTTCTAGACACAGAAGATCTGGCAAAAAGGAGGTTGTATGTTATGAATGTAAAGAACCTGGACATTACAAAAATGAATGTCCAAAGGTGCTGAAAGAAAAGCCTAAAAGAAAATTTGATAAGAAGAAAAAGGTTCTGATGGCCACCTGGGATAATTCAGATACATCTGAATCTAAATCTGAGTCAGAAGAAGAATGTGCCAATGTAGCTTTGATGGCAGACATAGAAGATCAGGAGGAAGGAACTTCAGGATCTGAATCTGACTCTGAATCTGACTCTGACGCTGAAGAGGTAATGGCTAAACTCACTAAAGAAGAACTTATCAAAGTGTTATCAGAAGTTCTGAAAAGCTATAATAATATTAAGCTCAAATACAAGAAGCGTCAAAGCAACCTTGTATCTGAGAATAATATTCTCAAATCAGAAGTAGCTGAGCTAAATGAAAAGAACTTAAAATTGAAAAATGATTCTGAATTAGCTCAACAAAACTCTGATTCTGAAACTGAATCTGAATGCAAAAATATTTTGGAAAAATATGATTATAGCTTTCAGAAGTTTCTTGCTAAAAGCATAGACAGAAGCAAAATGGCTTCTATGATCTATGGAGTTAGCAGAAATAACAGAAAAGGAATTGGATATGAATCCTACTTTGGAAAGGATTTAAATCCAAATCCTGTTGATAAAATTATCATCAAGAAAACTCCTTTATATTCACACTTTAAATTTGGTCACTTGAATGATATTGAACAAACACACTCTGAAAAGAATATTCATGTGTTTAAATCTAAGGCTAGTCAGAATAAGCCTTATGTTGAAAAACAAAAGTTTAGACAAACCTTCAGAACAACTAACCCTAAAGGACCCAAGAAGATCTGGGTACCTAAAAGTAAAATAATTCCTATTGCAGATGTTCTTAGCAGCAAGGTCAGGACGCCAATCATGGTACCTGGACTCTGGATGCTCATGACACATGACAGGAGAAAGGTCTATGTTCCAAAGCCTGGAGCTTAGATCTGGAGGTGATGTGAAATTTGGAGGGAACCATAAGGGCAAGATCATTGGATCTGGCACCATTGGAAATGGTAAACTTCCCTCTATTACTAATGTTTTACTTGTTGAAGGGTTAAAGCATAACTTATTGTCCATAAGTCAATTAAGTGACAATGGTTATGATATTACCTTTAATCAAAAATGTTGTAAAGCTATTAGTCAAAATGATGGCTCTATCCTATTTAGTGGTAAGAGGAAAAACAACATTTATAAAATAAATCTTTCAGAACTTAAAGCTCAGAATGTTAAATGCCTCTTGTCTGTTAATGAAGAGCAATGAGTCTGGCACAGAAGATTGGGGCATATTAATATGAGACGTATATCTCAGATTAATAAACTTAATCTTGTCAGAGGACTTCCTAATCTGAAGTTCACCTCATATGCTATTTGTGAAGCATGCCAAAAAGGGAAGTTTTCAAAATCATCTTTTAAATCAAAAAATGTTGTTTCTACTTCCAGACCACTAGAATTACTTCATATTGATCTATTTGGACCAGTGAAAATTGCATCCATCAGAGGCAAGAAGTATGGATTAGTCATTGTTGATGACTATAGTAGATGGACATGGGTAAAGTTCTTAAAACACAAGGATGAGTCACATTCTGTGTTCTTTGACTTCTGCAAGCAAGTCCAGAATGAAAAAGATTTCAAAATCATAAAAGTCAGAAGTGATCATGGTGGTGAATTTGAAAATAAATATTTTGAAAAGTATTTTAATGAAAATGGCATTGCTCATGATTTTTCCTGTCCTAGAACTCCACAACAAAATGGAGTTGTAGAGAGGAAAAACAGAACTCTGCAAGAAATGGCCAGAACCATGATCAATGAGACAAATCTGGCAAAACACTTTTGGGCAGAAGCAATCAACACAACCTATTAGATTCAGAACAGAGTGTCTATAAGACCTCTTCTGGAGAAGACTCCATATGAACTGTGGAAGAACAGAAAGCCCAACATTTCATATTTTCATCCTTTTGGATGTATTTGTTATATGTTAAATACTAAAGAAAATCTGAACAAGTTTGATTCCAAAGCACATAAGTGTTTCATGCTTGGATATTCTGAACGCTCTAAAGTATACAACACTGAGACACAGATTGTGGAAGAATCTATTCATGTTAGATTTGATGATAAGCTTGGTAATAAAAAGCCAAAGCAGTCTGAAAACTCTGCAGATAGAGAAGTAGTCTTCACAGACTCTGAAGTCCCAGAGGCAGACAAAGCTCAAGTGAAGGAACCAGAAGCAACGCCAGATGCTATTCCCTTAACTTCTCAGATGAACAATCTAAACATTTCTGAAGAATCAACTGTTAGAGGATCATCATCCAGAATTAAAGCTTCTCATCCAGAGAATGTCATTATTGGAAAGAAGGATGATCCCATCAGAACAAGATCCTTTCTAAGATCATCTGAAGCATCATTATTTGGACTGGTGTCAGAAATTGAACCATCTTCTGTAGATGAAGCTCTGCAAGACAATGATTGGATTATTGCCATGCAAGAAGAGTTAAATTAATTCACCAGAAATGATGTGTGGGATTTAGTTCAAAGACCACAAGAATTCAATATAATTGGAACTAAATGGGTCTTCAGAAATAAACTAAATGAGAAAGGAGAAGTTGAAAGAAATAAGGCAAGGCTTGTTGCTCAAGGGTACAGTCAACAAGAAGGTATTGATTACACTGAAACTTATGCTCCAGTGGCAAGGTTAGAATCTATACGCCTTCTTATTTCATTTACTGCACAAAATAACATCACCCTGTATCAGATAGATGTTAAAAGTGCCTTTCTAAATGGTATTATAGAAGAAGAAGTTTATGTCCACCAACCTCCTGGTTTTGAGAGTGAAAAATTTCCAGATCATGTTTTCAAACTTAAGAAATCTCTATATGGTTTAAAACAAGCTCCCAGAGCTTGGTATGAGAGATTGAGCAATTTTCTTCTGGAGAAAAATTTCATTAGAGGCAAAGTGGACACAACACTCTTTTGTAAATCAATTAAGAAAGATCTTCTAATTTGTCAAATTTATATGGATGATATAATATTTGGATCTACCAATACTATGCTGGTAAAGGAGTTTGCTAAATGTATGCAGGCAGAATTTGAAATGAGCATGATGGGAGAACTCAGATTCTTTCTAGGAATCCAAGTCAATCAAACTCTAGAGTGCACTTACATACATCAGACCAAATATGTTAAAGAACTTCTGAAGAAATTTAACATGACTGATAGTAAGCTGGCAAAGACTCCCATGCATCCAACTAGCTCACTTGGCAAGGAAGAGGTAAGTAAGAAAGTAGATCAGAAGCTCTACAGAGGTATGATAGGATCTCTTATTTACTTAACTGCTTCTAGACCTGACATATTGTTCAGTGTATGTTTGTGTGCTAGATTCCAATCAGATCCTAGAGAATCACACTTGACAGCTGTCAAGAGGATTCTAAGGTATCTGAAAGGTACTTCTAATGTGAGTTTGTGTTACAGAAAATCTGATGATTTCAAATTAGTTGGATTCTGTGATGCTGACTACGCTGGAGACAGAGTGGAAAGGAAAAGTACTTCTGGAAGTTGTCAATTTCTAGGAAGAAATCTAATCTCTTGGTACAGCAAGAAGCAACCCACAATTGCACTTTCAACCACAGAGGCAGAATATATTGTTGTTGCTGGATGTAGCACGCAGATGCTCTGGATGAAAAGTCAGCTAGAAGATTATCAAATATTTGAAAGTAACATTTCTATCTTCTGTGATAATACTTCCGCTATATGTTTTTCTAAGAACCCCATTTTACACTCTAAGGCAAAACATATAGAAATTAAGCATCATTTCATCAGAGACTATGTTCAGAAAGGAATCATTAATTTAGCCTTTGTTGATACAGATCATCAATGGGCAGATATTTTCACAAAACCCCTTGTTGAAGATAGATTCAAATTTATTCTGAAAAATATTGGTATGGATCTTTGTCCAGAATGATATTTATCAGAAGCAAATTTTACAGATGCAAAAATGCCTAATGCTCTGAAGTATTTCTTCTGATTGCTTATTTTTTTTCCTTAATTATTTTCTTGTGAAACTCTGAACTAACAATCCTTAGAGGATCTGAACGTTGGTTAATGTTTCATTTCTCAAGAGAATTCAGAAGCACATGCAAGCAAACACGTGTCACTCCAAATATGCAAAGGTGGCGTGTACACTACTGAAGAGACGTTTGAGGTGAAGTTTGAATATTGAAAATCTTGATTTTCCCCCCAAATTGTCAGAAGCAATAAATGCTTGAAATGATTTTATTCTTTTTCATTAAATGCTTGCTGTGAACGTGCTTTCTTCTGACTGTTTGTATGCCTAAGTGTTTAGTATAAATACATCATTTCTCTTCATTTTCTCACTTTTCTCATCTCAAACCTTTATGCATTTTTGTCTTCTCTTCTCTCTTCACAAAAACCCTTATCCTAAGCGTGTGACAAATCCATCTTCAATGGCAACTTCATCATCAATTGCTGCACAATTTCAATCTACAATGGTTGCAGTTACCTTTGCTAATATGGGCGTAACTCCTTATACACCACCAAAAAGAACATTGCTAACACCTGTTGAAAAGCTGGAGGTTCTATGTGAATCAATGGTGGAATTTGATTCACTTGCTGAGAATGGGTTTGAATTTCGCTCCATTATAGGTGCTCAAGGATGGGTGAAGTATTTTGACAGACTTTTTGGACCAGTTTACCCCCTTCTTGTGAAAGAGTTCTGAATCCATGCTTCTGTATACCCTAAGTTTATTTTATCTTCTGTTCTGGGCAAAGAGATAATTATAACAGAAGATATGATTAGAAAACTCATTGGCTATGAGGAAACAGATGGAGTATCACACTTGCCAGCTGGGCGTGTTGATATAGATGAAGTATATGAAGAAGTGATGACTGCTGGACAAGCTTTTAATAAGTTCAAGGATCTGAAGCCTGACTACAAGATCTGGGCTAAGATTTTCATGGAATGCATTCATCATAGAAAGTCAACAAACTCTCCAGACTATGTCAATAATGAACAGCTCTACTTTATGTATTGCTTAAGTCAGAGCACCAAGGTAGATCTTCCATATATTCTTTTTATGCATCTTTGGAATCATATAAATGCCTCTAGAGAATATGTGAAAGAAAAAGGTCAGAAGATCAGAACCTGGATTCCTTTTGGAAGGTTAATCTCAGATCTTCTAACAGAAAATGGACTTGTAACTGCTCTGTATGCTGTTGGAGTCACAGAGGAATTGGAACTTATTTTGGGAAAGCCTCTGAATGCCAAAAGTCTTCAGAGACTAAAAATAGTGGAAGAACTCACAACAGCTCCCAAGAAGCTGAACATTTCTGAACTGAGTCAGAAGAGAACTCCTATAGATGATTACCCTCTGTTCTATGCTGAAGATCCAAGGGAAATTGTTGTAAGATATATTGATAAGTGCAAGGCAGAAGGAAAGCCTATTCCTGCAGATATTATAAAGAGAGCAAGGCAACCATTACCTGTTGTAATTGAAGAACCACCATGAAAGAGGACTCAACCAGAAGCAGAAGCTGCACCTGTTCAGAAGAAGCCCAAGATTGCTGAGAAGCCACAGAAGTTGCTAAAGAGGAAAGAATCTGGAGACACTCCTTCTGTTCCTGCTAAACGCATCAAAATCAAAGGTACTAAAACTTATGTATCTTCTGCAAATCCTATTGTTATAAATGATTCAAATGTTAAGTCTATTCCAAAACCACCTTCTTCACAAAATCAATATGTTACTGCTCCATCTCATGTTTCTATTCCATCTCCTCAAAAATATTCTAATCCAATTTCCATCTCACCTGTAAAACAATCCTCTGTACCTAAACCATCAACAACAAAACCACCAATTCAAACTCCACAACCAGAAGTTCCAACCAAACAATCTGTACCACAAAAACAACCATCAGAAAAACAACCCACAGAACAACAACAAACAACAAAACCATCTGCACAACAAAAGCCATCTGAACAACAACACCAACCTCAAGAAAAACAACCAGAAAAGTCATCTGAACCTCTACCAGAAAAAGACTCTGAACATCAACCACAAAAATCATCTGAACCTCAAACACAACAACAAGAGAAACAACCACAATCAGATAATCCTCCATCCAAAACATCTGAACCCACTAAATTTGTACCAATTACTTCTGAACCAATCCCATCAGAACCACCTACATTTGAACCCTCATCAAATCCCTCTGAAATTCCTTCAGAATCAACCAACCCATCTGGAACCAACATCCCTGAGACAGAAGTTCTTGATGTTACACCTCTGAAAACTGTTTTTCAAGTGTCTTCTACTTCTTGCACACCAACCACTTCATCAAATTCCTCAGAATCTGACATTCACCCAGATTTTCTAATCTCTCCTTCTCACAGAGATTCTGAGGTAAACCAACCAGAACCCCCTGTATCCTCTAAAGTTCCTATTCCAGATCCTACTCCCACACTTGCACCATCATCTGAAACCCTCATTCCAAATCCTAACCCAACATCTACCCCAAGAACATCTATCTCATGTGCACAATTCTCATCTCTTTTTCACAATCTTTCATATGGTTTCAAACTCAAAGATTTCTATGACAGAGTTGAACCATCTGACCTTATCACTCCCTTGAAACCCAAACTTACAATCACCCTACCATTTGTGCTTCTCACCTATATTCAATCAATGTCAGAAGTAGGTTCATTAGCAACAACATCATATTCTGCTAAACCTGCAAAAGCTGTTACTTCAGTTATACCTGTTTCATCTGATAAACCTGCTGCTTCTGATGAACCTGCAAAATCTGCTTTCCAACCTTACTCCAATAAACCCTTTGATGTGGTTTCCTATCACACCAAAGCAAAACCAAATCTGTTAAATGCTTTAAACAGATCCCAACCTGACAAATCCCCTGAAATTCCTTTCATACCATACTACCCTCCTCCTCTGATTTCCATTCAGAAATCCTTATTTCCACCTACTCCTCAACCAAAACCAATAACATTGGAGACTCTGCTACACCCCAAACCTAGACTAAACATTGATCATTTATTTACATGTTTTTTGCAAGAAATACAGTTGTATTTAGGTACTGTACAGAGGAAGTGTTCAGCAACAATGGATGCACAAGAATCTGATGTCATCTGGAATGGATTCATAAACAGATTCAACACTGTAGCATCAAATCTGAAGAACATATCTTCTGATGATGCGAAGCTCAGATTTGCTAAAGCTGCAAGAAGTCTGTTCTGGACTGTCAAGAGATCTGGACCTTTACTTCTTACAGATGCTTCTCCATCATCAGAAGAAACTACTGAATCTGCATCTGAAGACAACCCTTTGGCCATGACTCTGGTAGAACTTCCTTCTGGCTCTAATGCTCCAAGCTCTACAGACCCTATGGAAATTGACTCTGTTCAAGCTCCAAAAAATGTTCAACCTTCTTCATCTGAGATTAAGAAAGAACATCCAGATTTTGAGGATAAAATTGCTACTCTAGAAGCTGGTCAATCAGAAATCAAGTCTTGGATGGCCAAACAGGATAAGAAGTCTGAAGACATGACTGAGTGGATGTCAAAACAAGATCAGAAGAATGAAACAATGGCTAAGTGGATGTTGAAGCAAGAACAATCCTCCTCTGAGATCACGGATCTGTTGAAGATGCTTTTGTCAAAACACTCTTAGTTTTTCATTTTTATTTCATTCTGATGTTTTTGCATCTGATGTTTGCTTATGTATTTCTGAATATCTACTGATGCATGTACTCTTATTCTGAACTGAATTGAATGAATGTTTCAAAGTTTTCTCCACATGATTTATCTTCTTTACTGTTTCCTTTTATTTGTCTTTTTAAAGTTTTTACTTTTTGCTTATGACAAAAAAGGGGGAGAAAATATAGATCTGAACTGTTTAATTAAACTTCACCAAAATGAAACTTCAGACATATCTATTCTATCTAACATTAAATCTGAGTATTTCAGAACATTTGATAAGTACACTCTGTAAAAGAAACTCTGAGACTTTCAGATCATTTGACAATTATCAAACTCTGACTCTGAAATTTACAAGACACTCTGACTCTCAAATGTTAAAAGAAAAATCAAGATCTAACTCTGAAAATTACTCAAGACAAAAGGGAAGTTTCTATTCCTTATTTGTATTTAATTCAGGGGGAGATTCATCATCTCAGGGGGAGTTATAATTATCATATTTTCAATTAAACAAAATTTCTGATGTTTTTGTCATCATCAAAAAAGGGGAGATTGTTAGAACACAGATTGGTTCTTAATAATATCTCTATGTTTTGATGATAACTATTATGAAATTTTGTAATTAAGAATTATATACTCTAAAATTTTTTTGAGAATTTTTACTGCAGATAGTACAGAAATAAACTCTCCAGAAGCAAATCAGAATTGAACATAAGAAATTTGCAAGACTCTGAAGCGCCAGATGCATCCATTAGAAGATTCTGATTGCTGCCAACAGAAGATCCTGAGCGTAGCCTCCAAAAGATTCTGAAGCAGAAGCTCCAGAAGGATCTGAAGCAAGTCAGAAGCATCTGAACCAAAGAAGAATTCTGTATGAAGAGTTTTTCAAAGCATAGTTACTACAGAAGATTCTGAAAGTACTAAAGCTGCCAGTACTGAAGATCTGTCTCAAATATGCTCTGATCTTAAACACGCTAAAAGCACACCTGCTGCAGAAGACTCTGATTCAGCAAAACTCTGATCATCATCAGAAGGCTCTGATCTAATTAGACTCTGATGAATTTGCTGAAAACTGAAGAAGAATTATTCAAAGATTATATCCTTTGGAATGATCCAAACGACTATTTCCTTATTTATGCTAGACACAAGAACACAGACAAAAAGGATTTTTCTATGCTTTCTTCTTCTAGGAAAGGTCACTTGATGTGAAGACAAAAAAGGCTCATACCTTTTGGACACTCTTCTCAACATGAAGTTCACCTTGGATCAGCTGCCTATTAAAGCAAGACTTCATCCAATTTCTTCAGTTGACGTTTTATCCAAAAAGAAATCAACATTCAAGCTCTCATACTATTCATATTCTTTCTAAGAATTAATTTATTTGTTCTAAATAGTTAAGTGAAAAATCACAGTTGTGATAAAGCTTTATAGAAGCAATCTTAAACACTTGTATTTGTATTACATTTGATTGTAAACCTTAAGAAGATCCAGTTAGGATCAGTAGTTCTTGAGAAGACTTTGAACAGTTGTTCTAAGTGCTTACTATTGTAATTAGTTGATTAAATAGTGGATTAAGTCCTTGATTGAGAAAGGCAAATCACTCTAGGAAGGGTGGACTGGAGTAGTTGAGTTCAACGAACCAGGATAAAAACACTTGAGTTTTTATTTCTAAGTTTTAATCTTCATACTTATTCAACCCCCCCCCCCCCCCTTCTAAGTATTTTCTCACCTTCAACAGGGAGTTGTAAACATGAGATAGCTAAGTTCAAGAGTGTGTTGATGAATGAGTTTAAGACGACTGATCTAGGAAATATGACTTATTTTCTAGGGATGGAGTTTGTGTACTCTTAGAAGGGTATCATTTTGCATCAGTTGAAGCATGAACTTGAGCTTTTGAAGAGATTTGAGTTGTTGAATTGTAAGGCCGCTGTCACACCTGCTTAAACGAATCATAAGCTATTTTATGATTCTGAGGGTGATGATGTAGATGCTAAAAATTTCAAGCAATTAATTGGGTCTCTGAGATATTTGTGTAATACCAGACCTGATATTTGTTATGCAGTTGGAATGGTTAATAGGTTCATGAGTAAACCAAAGTGGTCTCATTTCCAAGTTGTTGTGAGGATTCTGAGGTATATTAAGGGGACTTTGAAGTATGGAGTGTTGTTCCCTTCAGGTGAAAAGACTAATTTAGAGTTGATGTGTTACTCAGACTTTGATTGGTGTGGAGACAGAGTTGACTGAATTACTTCTGGATATTTGTTTAAGTATCTAGGAAGTCCTATTTCTTGGTGATCCGAGAAGCAAGTAGTTATTGCTTTGTCAACCTATGAAGCTAAATACATTGCAGGTGTCATGGCTACATGTCAACCTATTTAGCTTCTGAATTTACTATAAGATCTGAGGATCAAGGTAAACAAGCCTTTGAAGCTGGTGATTGATAACAAGTCTGTAGTCAATCTTACCAAGAACCTAATGTTGCATGGGAGAAACAAGCATATTGAGACTGAGTATCATTTTCTGAGAAATCAAGTTCAAAATGGAGTGCTAGAAGTTATGCACTATAGCATCCAGAAGCAGCTAGCAGATTTTCTGACGAAAGCGATCAAGACTAGTCAATTTCTCCACTTGAGAGATGGAATTGGTGTTGTTAGTTTTTATTATCCGAATATGAATTAAGGAATGGTGTTAGAAGTAATTCATATTCAGTAGTAGTATTAGTAGTAGTAGTAGTAGTAGTTTTTGAAGGTGAGAAAATACTTAGAAGGGGGGTTGAATAAGTATGACAGAAAATAATCAAAGATAAAAACTCAAGTATTTTTATCCTGGTTCGTTGAACTCAACTACTCCAGTCCACCCTTTTCAAGAGTGATTTTCCTTTCTCAACAAGGACTTAATCCACTATTCAAATCAACTGATTACAAATAGCAACACCTAAGAACAACTGTTCTTAGTCTTCTCAAGAGCTACTGATCTAACCTAGATCCTCTTAAGGAAAACTTCCTTTACAAATTAATGTAATACAATGTAAGAGTAATAAATTGCTTCTATGAAAGCTATAAACACAACTGTGTTATTTCTCTAAGTTTAGAACAAAGTATGAACTATAAAGAATATGAGAGCTTGAGAGTTTCTTCGCTTGAGAGTAAGTTTTTCAAAATTCGTCACTGAAGAAAGTGCTATGATATCCTTTATATAGCCACTTGAATATTGGAGAGAATATAATACCGTTGGAGAAGATATTTCCAATATCAAATAGTACTGTCCTTTGTACTATTGCAGCAGAGAGACGGCGCACAAAATGTGGGTGTAGCAATTGTCTGCTGAGCTGTGAATTTACCATATATGGAATGTATCAGAGGAATAATCTTCTTGCAGAGATTTATGTCTATCCCAATTAAGGAAAGATTTGCTGGCATATTCCAACGGATATATTAAAATAATCTTCTTCAAATAATTCTTCAGATAGTTCAGATCAACAATCAATATCAGAGTCTTCAGTCTTCAGAATCTTCTGGAAACTTCAGAGCCTAAGATGTTCTTCAGATGTTGCTGAATCAGAGTCTGGTGCAGCTGTGTGCTTGAAGCGTAACATGCTCTTAGATCAGAGTCTTCACTCAGATCAGAGTCTTCTCTCATTCAGAGTCTTCTTTCATTCAGATTCTTGATAATATATGCAGCGTGTTGTATCTTCAGAATCTTGATGACTAAGCTCTTATACTTCAGATTCTTCTAATCTTCAGATGCTCTTGAGCCATTCAGAATTTATTGTTCACATCAAATTTGCTCTTTAAGATTAAAATCTTTTGTGCCTGTAGAAAACAGTTTAGAACAAATTTAGAGAGTATAATTCTTGTATACAAATTATCATTAATGTTATCATCAAAACTTAGAGATATTACTAAGACACAATCTGTGCTCTTACAATCTCCCCCTTTTTGATGATGACAAAACATGAGAAATTTGTTCAATAAAAATATGAATTAAAATTACTCCCCCTGAGATTAACAATCTCCCCCTGAAATGAATACTCTAATGGAATTAGATACTTCCCTTTCTGGTTGAGTACATTTCAGATTCAGAGCCTGATTGAAGCCTGGTTGACATATGTTTGACTTCTAGAGTCAAAGCTTGATGCCATATTAAAGCTTGATGCCAGATGAACAACTTCAGAACACCTGGTTGTTTATCTTGCCATTTCCTGTCTTGAGTTATCTTTTAGATCATAGTACTCAAGGTTAGATATCAGAGTCTGGTCTACTCAAATTTAGCTATTTTTGATCAGGTTCTGAAAAGATAGATCTCAGGAAAAACTTCAATGAAATTTGTCAGATTTTTTAATAATATCTGGGACACTTAAATTCAAAGAATGTTAGTAACATGTCTGACTTAGTTCAGATAATTGCTTATAGATTTGAACAATCAGATTCTATTTTGTTTCTCCCCCTTTTTGTCATAATCAAAAAGAATTTTAAAAGACAGTAAAGATGCAGAAGAAACACATATCCAGATAAGCAAAAAGATCATTGTCATTAAGTCAAGAGAACATCCAGATTCAGATAAAAGCATACAAAACATATCAGAAGAAAATCAAAACAAAGCAAAACATGAAAAACTTGTGCAAAACATCAAGTAGGTTTAGCAGATGAGGCTTGTTGAGAAGCAATGAGTTGCAGCAGTGCTGTAATCCTTTCTGAATTTTCATCTTGCTTAGCCATCCAAGTTTTCATTTCTTCATTTGTTTTCTTTTGATCAACCATAAAATCCTTAAGTTCTTTGACATCCTTCTGAAGATCTGTAGATTCTGAAACAGTAGATTCTGAAACAGGCTGAGTAACATCAGGTGCAGGAATTTCTGGAGGTGGAGGAGCTTCTAGAAGAAGAATAGGAGGAGTGTTTCTCTTAATCCGTTTTTGATAAGCAGCAAACCTTACTTTTGACAATCTAAGACATTGAGTCCTGATTTTCAAAGCCTCCCTATTCAGTCTGTAAAGATATTTCTTCCAAACAGCGTCAGCAGCCTCTTTGTCCATAGTAGTCATGCAAACATCCATAATGTCAGCAAAGTCTGAGACATTATCCTTATCAAAATCTCTTAACAGAGTATAAACACGTGATCCCAATTCTGCTTCATCAGGGATTCTGGGTTTGCTTGGTTGGGTTAGTTGTGTTTGTGGTGTTTGTTCAGAAGGTTGAGGTTGTGAAGATGGATGTTCAGATGTTTGTGGTTCAGAAGGTTGAGGATTGATTTGTGGTTTAGATGTTGGTTGGTTGGTTTGTGGTTCAGATGTTTGTTGGTCAGAATGTTGTGGTTGAGGTATTGAGGGAATTGGTTGGGTTTCTGTTGGTTGTGGAGTGTTTTGGATTTCAAGAGGTTGTGGAGTGAGAGTTTGAGTTGGGGAATTTTGTGGAGAAGGTGGATGTTCAGAAGTTGGAGATTTAAACAGCTGTTTCCAAACACTCTCAGAACGAGGTTGTTTGAGATCATTCAAGCATTCATTAATGTAACCAGATGATTCATCATCAGATGATGCATCAGAGTGGTTAGATTTTTCAGAAGTTGAAGATAAATTGACAGACTGGTTTAAAGGTGTGACATCTAATATCTCATCAGGATCAATGAGATATTCAGGTTGGTCAGAGTGTTCAGGGTGAACATCCTCTGGAATGGTATATTCTGGGATAGTGTTTTGTGGTTGTGGTGTTGTTTGTTGAGTTTGTTGTGGAATTTCTGTTTGTATGTTTGTTGGTTGCTTGGATTGTGGTGTATGAGGGGGGACAGAAGATGGTTTAGAGATAATAGTTTTAGAAGGTCTGGATCTTCTAAATCTAAGTGGGGAGTCAGAGGGTGTGGGGGTATCAGAATGATGAACAGGATTAGAATCAGTGTTAAATACCTGTTTCAGAGTATCTCTAATTTCTTCAAAAGTTGCTGCAGGAGGATTTGGTTGAACCTTCTTCAGCTTCTTCCTTTTCTTCTTCTTTTAAGCATCTGAATGCTTCCTTTTCTTCTGATGACCTTCACTATCAACTTTTCTCTTACGTCTTCTTTCCCTTGTCAAATCAGGAAGAACTTGGCCTTCCTTCTGCAAAAGATTGGCAGGAATCTCATCACCATCTCTTAGGCAGCGAGCAACATACTCAGCAATAACTTCTCTAGATTCATCTGAGGTGAATAAAGGAAAATCCTTAACAGGAATCCTTCTTCCCCTAACTTCTTCAGAGTTAGTTTTCCTTGGTTTCTCAGATAAATCATCAACCAGTTTCATCCTTCTCAGAGTTAAACCGTTTATTTCAGAGCCAATGATATAAGTCAGATCTTCTGTCAACCCAGCCTCTTGCAGATGCGCCACAAGTTGGTTTTCTATCAGAATATCTGAAATCAGCCTTCCCATAGGGATCCATGTTCTGACTTTTCCAGATTTATCTCTGGCTGTTTCCCTTGTTTCCTTGACGTGAGACACCAGATGATTAAACAACAAATATGGAAGATCAATCTGAATGTTTTGGTGTAAACAATACATGAAGTAAAGTTGTTCAGCATTAACATAATCAGAAGAGTTTGAAGAGGGTCTGTGAAAGATGGTGCTCATGAAAATCTTAGCCCATATCTTGTAAGTGGGTTTCAAGAACTTAACCTTCTTACAAGGTTCACCAGTAGTACAGATTTCTTGACATACATCTTTCAGGTCTTCACGCGCAGAAGACAGAGAGGTTACTCCATCAGTTGCCTTAAAACCTATGAGTTTCCTTATCAGGTTTTCAGTGATAACTATCTTTTTTCCCAGCACAGAGGAGTGAATGAACTTTGGAGTAGCATATGCATGGATCCAGAACTCCTTCACTAACGTTGGATACACAGGACCCATAAGCCTGTCAAAGTAACCGTCCCAGCCTTGTGCTTTGATTGAAGAAATCAGATCAAACCCATTTTCAGCAAGATCTTCTAAGTCCACGAAACTTTCACACAGAACTTCTAGTGAATCAACAGCAGTTAGGAGAGTGCGTACTGGTTCTTTGAAAGTGGTAGCATTCTTGGTAGTAACAGCGTTTGAAGTAGATGCCATTGTTGACGATGATGAAGAAGATGAAGGTTTCTGAGTTCTTTTAGGGTTTGCAAAGAGAGAGAACAACAAACAAAAGCGCATATGTGTTTGAGAATGTGAAAAGTGTGAATGTGTTATGAGAATGGTTTATATAGACAAATAAAGCAAGCATGGGAAACACAACAGACACACATAGGACACATACGCACGTTTGCATTAAATGAAAAGTAATCATTTTTAATTATGATATGACATTTGGGGGAAAATCAAGACAGATTGAGATTTTCAAAGCAATACCTTAAACGTCATCATCAGTAGGTGTACTCCATCTTTTCAGATTCTGAGTGACACGTGTTTGCTTGCATGTTATTCTATAACTCTTAAGAAATGAAACGTTTTCAACTTTCAGATCCTCTGAGATGGTCAGTTCAGAGTTTCACACAAAAAAAATAATTCACAGATAAATTAAACAAGCAAGACAGATGAAATACTTCAGAGTGTTAAACACTTAGCATCTGAGAAGTTGACTCTGAGAAATATTACTCTGGACAAAAATCCATACAAATATTTTTCAGAATAAACTTAAACCTATCTTCAGCAAGGGGTTTTGTGAAAATATCTGCCCATTGATGATCTGTATCAACAAAGGCTAAATTTATTACACCCTTCTGAACATAGTCTCTGATGAAATGATGTTTAATCTCAATATGTTTGGCCTTAGAGTGTAAAATTGGATTTTTGGATAAACATATAGCAGAAGTATTATCACAGAAGATAGAAAGATTACTCTCATAGATTTGATAATCTTCTAGTTGACTCTTCATCCAGAGCATCTGAGTGGAACATCCAGCAGCAGCAATGTATTCTGCCTCTGTGGTTGATAGTGCAATTGTTGGTTGCTTCTTGCTGTACCACGAGATCAGATGACTTCCAAGAAACTGACAGCTTCCAGAAGTACTTTTGCGCTCAATTCTATCTCCAGCATAGTCAGCATCACAGAATCCAACTAGTGAATATTCGTCAGATCTTCTGTAACACAAACCAACATTAGCAGTACCTTTCAGATACCTTAGAATCCTCTTAACAGCAGTTAAGTGTGATTCTCTAGGATCTGATTGGAATCTAGCACATAAACAAACACTAAACAGAATGTCTGGTCTAGAAGCAGTCAAATAAAGAAGAGATCCTATCATACCTCTGTAGAGTTTCTGATCTACCTTCTTACTTACCTCTTCCTTACCTAGAGTGCTTGTAGGATGCATTGGAGTCTTTGCCATTTTGCTATCCAGCATGTTAAACTTCTTCAGAAGCTCTTTAACATACTTGGTCTGATGTATGTAGGTGCACTCTGGAGTCTGATTTACTTGGATTCCCAGAAAGAATCTCAGTTCTCCCATCATGCTCATCTCAAATTCTGCCTGCATACATTTAGCAAACTCCTTTCCAAGCATAATATTTGTTGATCCAAAAATAATATCATCTACATAAATTTGACAAATCAACAAATCTTTCTTAATGGTTTTACAAAATAGTGTGGTATCCACTTTTCCTCTGATGAAATTTTTCTTCAGAAGAAAATTACTCAACCTCTCATACCAAGCTCTGGGAGCTTGTTTTAGTCCGTAAAGAGATTTTTTCAGTTTGTAAACATGATCTGGAAAATTTTCATTTTCAAAACCAGGAGGTTGGTGGACATACACTTCCTCTTCTATAATTCCATTAAGAAAAGCACTTTTAACATCCATCTGATAAAGAGTGATGTTATGTTGTGCAGCAAATGAAATAAGCAAGCGTATAGACTCTAACCTTGCAACAGGAGCATATGTTTCTGTGTAGTCTATGCCTTCTTGTTGACTGTAGCCTTGAGCAACCAGTCTTGCTTTGTTCCTTTCAACTTCTCCTTTCTCATTAAGTTTATTTCTGAAAACCCATTTTGTTCCAATGACATTGAAACCTTTAGGTCTTGGAACCAGATCCCAGACTTCATTCCTTGTGAATTGATTCAGCTCCTCTTGCATAGCTAAAATTCATTCATTATCTTCCAGAGCCTCATCAACAGATGTTGGTTCTATAATTGACACTAAGCCACAGAAGGAAGATTCAGAAGTTCTGAGAAATGCTCTTGTCCTTATTGGATCATCTTTCTTTCCAATTATCACATCCTCTGGATGAGAAGCTTTCATTCTGGAAGAAGATCCTCTGACTGTTGGTCTTTCAGAAATATGCAGATTGTCAAGTTGGGAAGTTAGAGGCGTAGCATCTGGGTTTGCTTCAGAGTCTTTGTCTTCAGTCTTGTCTGCCTCTGAGCCTTCAGAGTCTGTGAGAATAACTTCTCTATCTGCAGAACTTTCAACTTGCTTTGGCTTTTCAGAGCCAAGCTTATCATCAAATCTAACATGAATAGATTCTTCCACAATCTGTGTTTCAGTATTGAATACTCTGTAGCCTTTAGAGCGTTCAGAATAACCAAGCATGAAACACTTCTGTGCTTTGGAATCAAACTTGTTCAGATGATCTTTAGTGTTAAGCATATAACAAATACATCCAAATGGATGAAAATAAGCAATGTTGGGCTTTCTGTTTCTCCACAATTCATAGGGAGTCTTTTCCAGAAGAGGTCTTACAGACACTCTGTTCTGAATATAACATGCTGTATTTATTGCTTCTGCCCAAAAGTATTTTGCCAGATTTGTCTCGTTGATCATGGTTCTGGCCATTTCTTGCAATGTTCTATTTTTCCTCTCTACAACTCCATTTTGTTGTGGAGTTCTAGGACAGGAGAAATCATGTGCAATTCCTTTTTCAGAAAAATATTTTTCAAAATATTTGTTTTCAAATTCACCACCATGATCACTTCTGACTTTAATAATTCTGCATTCTTTTTCAGTCTGGACTTGATTGCAGAAGTCAATGAACACAGAATGAGACTCATCCTTGTGTTTTAGAAACTTTACCCATGTCCATCTGCTGTAGTCATCTACAATGACTAACCCATACTTCTTGCCTCTGATGGATGCAGTTTTCACTGGTCCAAACAGATCAATATGAAGTAATTCCAATAGTCTAGAAGTGGAAACAACATTTTTTGGTTTAAAATGAGATTTTGAAAATTTACCCTTTTGACATGCGCCACACAGAGCATCTGAATTGAACTTCAGATTAGGGAGTCCTCTGACCAGATTGAGTTTATTAATCTGAGATATACGTCTCATATTAATATGTCCCAATCTTCTATGCCAGACCCATTGCTCATCATTCACAGATAAAAGGCATTTTACATTTTGAACTTTAAGTTCTGAAAGGTTAATTTTGTAAATGTTGTTTTTCCTCTTTCCACTGAATAGGATTGAACCATTCTTTTGACATACAGCTTTGCAACATTTTTGATTAAAGATGATATCATAACCACTGTCACTTAATTGACTTATGGACAATAGATTATGTTTCAATCCTTCAACTAACAGAACATTAGAAATAGAGGGTAGGTTACCATTACCTATTGTACCAGAGCCAATGATCTTGCCCTTCTGGTTCCCTCCAAATTTCACGTCCCCTCCAGATCTAAGTTCCAGGCTTTGGAACATAGACCTTTCGCCCGTCATATGTCGTGAGCATCCAGAGTCCAGGTACCATGATTGGTGTCTGGATTTTGCTGCTAAGAACATCTGCAACAGGTATTATTTTACTTTAAGGTACCCAGATCTTCTTGGGTCCTTTGGGGTTAGATGTTCTGTGGTTTTGCCTAAACTTCTGTTTTTCAACATAGTGTTTATTCTGGCTAGCCCTTGGCTTAAACACATAAGTACTCTTTTCAGAGCTTGTATGTTTAATATCATTCAGATGACCAAACTTAAAATGAGAATACAGAGGAGTCTTCTTGATGAAGAGTTTATCAACAGATTTTGGATTGCTTCCAGAGGAAGATTCACATCCAATGCCTCTTCTGTTGTTCCCACTAACACCATAGATCATAGAAGCAATTTTGCTTCTGTCTATGCTTTTAGTGAGGAATCTTTTAAAACTGGAGTCATATTTTTCTAAAATATTTTCACTTGACTCTGTTTCAGTATCAGATTCTTGTTGAGTTGTTTCTAAATCATTTTTGAGTTTTAAATTTATTTCTTTCTGCTCAACAAGTTCTGTTCTCAGAAGATCAATCTCAGATTCAAGATTGCTTTTCAGCTTCTTGTATTTGAGTTTAATCTTGCTGTAGCTTTCCAACATGTCAGATAAACTTTCAACAAGTTCAGCTCTGGAGAGTTCAGAAAATACCTCTTCAGAGTCAGAGTCTGATTCTGACTCAGATTCAGATGATGACGTTCCTTCATCTTGATCATTTGTGTTGGCCATCAGCGCAACATTTGCACATTCTTCCTCAGATTCAGAAGATGATTCAGATTCATCTGAGTCATCCCATGTAGCCATCAGAACCTTTTTATTTTTATCAAACTTCCTTTTGGGTTTTTCCTTTTGAAGTTTGGGACATTCACTCTTGTAGTGTCCAGGTTCTTTACATTCATAGCAAGTGACCTCTTTCTTGCCAGATCTTCTGTGTCCAGAAGATTCTCTCTTTTGATCAGATCTTCTGAAGTTGTTGAACTTCTTCCCTTTGTGCTTCCAGAGTTTGTTGATCCTTCTGGACAGCATGGATAGTTCATCTTCTTCTTCAGACGAAGATTCCTCAGAGCTTTCTTCATTTACCTGCAAAGCTTTAACAGATTTGTTAGATTTAAAAGCTAAGGATTTACCTTTATCTTTTTTCTGGGGTTCATCTTCCTCCAGCTCAATCTCATGACTTCTCAAAGAACTGATGAGTTCTTCTAATGAGATTTTGTTCAGATCCTTGGCCAGCTTCAATGCAGTCACCATAGGTCTCCATCTGGTAGGAAGACTTCTGATGATCTTCTTGACATGATCAGATGTTGAGTAGCCCTTGTCCAGAACTTTCAACCCAGCTGTTAGAATCTGAAATCTGGAAAACATAGTCTCAATGTTCTCAGATTCTTCCATCTTGAACGCTTCATACTTCTGTATCAGCGCCAGAGCCTTTGTTTCTTTCACCTGAGAGTTTCCCTCATGAGTCATTTTGAGAGACTCAAACATATCATGAGCAGTGTCTCTGTTGGTAATCTTCTCATACTCTGTATGAGAGATTGCATTAAGAAGTATGGTTCTGGCTTTGTGATGATTCTTGAATTCTTTCTTCTGCTCCTCAGTCATTGATTTTCTATCAATCTTTTTGCCATCCTTAGTAGGATGTTCATATCCATCAATGACTAAATCCCAGAGATCAGCATCATACCCCAAGAAAAAACTTTCAAGTCTATCTTTCCAATAATCAAATTTTTCTCCATCAAACATTGGAGGTTTGGTGCTGATTCTGTCTCCTTCATATTTGTTGCTTGATGTAGGAATATCACCCATATTAGCAACCAAATAAATAACAGAGTATTCTTCTCACTGGATCTTTATCTGTCACGGTTAAGTGAATGCACACGCAGAACCGGAGCTCTGATGCCAACTGAAGGTGAGAAAATACTTAGAAGGGGGGTTGAATAAGTATGACAGAAAATAATCAAAGATAAAAACTCAAGTATTTTTATCCTGGTTCGTTGAACTCAACTACTCCAGTCCACCCTTTTCAAGAGTGATTTGCCTTTCTCAACAAGGACTTAATCCACTATTCAAATCAACTGATTACAAATAGCAACACCTAAGAACAACTGTTCTTAGTCTTCTCAAGAGCTACTGATCTAACCTAGATCCTCTTAAGGAAAACTTCCTTTACAAATTAATGTAATACAATGTAAGAGTAATAAATTGCTTCTATGAAAGCTATAAACACAACTGTGTTATTTCTCTAAGTTTAGAACAAAGTATGAACTATAAAGAATATGAGAGCTTGAGAGTTTCTTCGCTTGAGAGTAAGTTTTTCAAAATTCGTCACTGAAGAAAGTGCTATGATATCCTTTATATAGCCACTTGAATATTGGAGAGAATATAATACCGTTGGAGAAGATATTTCCAATATCAAATAGTACTGTCCTTTGTACTATTGCAGCAGAGAGACGGCGCACAAAATGTGGGTGTAGCAATTGTCTGCTGAGCTGTGAATTTACCATATATGGAATGTATCAGAGGAATAATCTTCTTGCAGAGATTTATGTCTATCCCAATTAAGGAAAGATTTGCTGGCATATTCCAACGGATATATTAAAATAATCTTCTTCAAATAATTCTTCAGATAGTTCAGATCAACAATCAATATCAGAGTCTTCAGTCTTCAGAATCTTCTGGAAACTTCAGAGCCTAAGATGTTCTTCAGATGTTGCTGAATCAGAGTCTGGTGCAGCTGTGTGCTTGAAGCGTAACATGCTCTTAGATCAGAGTCTTCACTCAGATCAGAGTCTTCTCTCATTCAGAGTCTTCTTTCATTCAGATTCTTGATAATATATGCAGTGTGTTGTATCTTCAGAATCTTGATGACTAAGCTCTTATACTTCAGATTCTTCTAATCTTCAGATGCTCTTGAGCCATTCAGAATTTATTGTTCACATCAAATTTGCTCTTTAAGATTAAAATCTTTTGTGCCTGTAGAAAACAGTTTAGAACAAATTTAGAGAGTATAATTCTTGTATACAAATTATCATTAATGTTATCATCAAAACTTAGAGATATTACTAAGACACAATCTGTGCTCTTACAGTTTTGTTAAGCTTAACCTAGCTAGTGTAGGTTAGCATTTTTCCTATGCGGCATTATTATTTATGTATATAAGTAAGTAGTGTGCTTAGCCATTAAACAATGAGTTGTAATCATTCACTGTAATTGTTTTGTAAGAGTAGTGTAAGTTTTTTATTTTTCTCTCTTCTCTCTCTTCTTCCATTTTCATCTTCTCCATCTTGTGCACCAACAACCTTAAACACTAAAAAACACTAATATAAAAATTTGAGTTTATATCTCAATGTGATGGTTTGAATCAACTAAATACCTAAAAAGCAAAAATGCTTCATTTCTATTCAAAATATCCTTCTCTTTTAAAGTTATTACACTATTATTCGACTCTTTTACTAATTAGCATAATACTTCCACTCATTAAACATCTCAATCAATGAGGTGGCACATTTACAATCGAAGTAGCCAATGAGGTGGCACAGTTATTATGGAAGTAGCCAATACTCTTTGTTTGTTTGCAACTTCTTTTCTTTCTTTGCAACTCCCCATTGAAATAAGATATAATTTTCTTTGTTTCTTACCAAGGTTAGTTTTCAAGCTTTTTCATAAACTTTTCATTCATGCTTTCTACTAGTTTGAAAATTTCTTCCTAAAATAAATTTTTTTTCCAAACATCCTCTACTTCAATAATTTTTTTTAATTAAAAATATACTAGTTTGAAGATCATGACAAAAATCTTAGTTTTATTCCAAACATGAAAAGAAACTTTTTATTTCACAAATGTTATTGTTTAACTACTCTACTAGAATAAACGTTCTTACATTTTATTCTACTAGTTTGAAGTTCTATTGCTAAAAATGGTAGTTTAATTTTTTATTCCAAACTTCAAATACTTTTTAACTACGTTTTACTTGAATAAAAGTTTATATTGATTTTGATTATAAAAGTTATATAGCATCAGTTCGATTCATTGTGTATTATTAGAGTTGTTTCACATTCCATGTTCTGTCCCATGCTATGAAATGTTTCTATTTCTATTACCATAACAACTTAGAATTTGAGACCTCTTCGATGTTTGTACTCTTATGGAGTCCAGATTGGTGATTTGAAGAAGGAAACTCAAATTAAGAAAATAGTTATTCGTAGAGTTAATCTACGGGTCGTGAAAGACTGTAGTGATCAAGAACACATCGGAATGATTATTCAAGACTCCAAGATTAATATGTTCTTGTTGTTTGGTTATCCTTCCTGAAATTTAAATTTTTGTTGTTGTTATGTTATCCATATTATACTTTCATATGTTTCAATAGTAGTTTCATTTTTTGCTCTATTGGTTTGAAACTTTATTACTAAAATGGTAGTTTTATTTTTTATTCTAAACATTGTTTAACTTTTTACTTTTTCCTCTTATAATGGAACTATTTACCTATGGTTTAATTAAATAATTTTTTTTGCTGATTTTGATTATAAAAAGTTATTTAGCCTCAGTTCAATTCATTGTGTATTGTTATGGTTTTTTCACATCATATGTACAGTTAAATGTTATGCATTGTTGTTTGGTTGTCCTTTTTGGATTTTAAATTTCTTGTTGTTGTTTGTTTGTTAATATTATACTTTAATATGTTTGAATATTTCTGTTGTCCAATTTTGTAATAAATCCACCGTAAACAAAATTTTCTTTCTTATGTATATAGCTTGACCAAATGCATGTAATTACCTGAAATCATGAACTTGAGGATTGGAAACAAGAGTTTGAAAAAAAAAACATATGTTATGTGCAATGGTGATTCCCTTGACATTGATCTATCTTTAAATATTTGTGAGAATCCTTTGAAAATATTATTCAATGGTGGTACAATTGTCACCAAGATCGGCATACCAAAAATCCCTACACACTAGCCCATTTTAGACTTCTTAGAAGGAAAATTACAAAATGACATGTTATATGTAATATCTAGCTTATCCATCATATTTATTTCATCACTCATATAATCAAGTTTCCATTTCTCAAGATGTCATTGGAGGTCTGCATGAAGTTGTGAAGATGCAACATTCTAGAGCTGGAAGAAAGATTTGTGTGAACATTGTATTAACGGATGAATGGTAACTATCATTTTTTTTTCATTGTATCTTTAATGTTGTCATTTTTGGATTAATTGTTTGAGACTCAAATATAATGTTGTTTTTTTATTTAGTGGCAACAAAATTGATGTTACACTTTGGGAATCATATTCAAACAAGTTCATGCCATTCAATGACAACAAGACATCTCAGGAGTAAGGTGATGTCGTTTAAGACTTCAATGTTTAAACTTTTTACTATAATTTTTTTCAATGTGTTTTCATTTTATAATTTTCAACATCTTTTCAGTTTGTGGGTTTCATGGGTTGAGTTTGGGTTTATTCAAAACCCAATTATTTTGAATGATTTATATTTTTGAATAAAGCTTATTATTCCCAAAATTATCTTATTGTACTTGCAGTGAGTACAATAGTAGAGGTCCTGCATGAGATACCCGAAGTTATAGGTCTTTAAGGGTTTGTGATTTGTCAATATATGACCCTCCACTATCGTTCTTCAACCGATGTATTTATATTTATTCTGGTTTTAATCTGGCCTTTATGCCTCTGACTATTAAATATTCTGATTCCTATCCAAATATGTTACATGACACAAGGCCAAGTAAAATTTCTGACTCAAAGTTGAGTCAACCTCATAATATGATGACATATCATATATGGAAAGAGCGTACTAGTCATGTTAGATATATCCATCCACCTTTCATTCATCCTACATGTTTATTAAGTGGATCGAATTTCTTCCATGTCATATAAATGTGGGACATCATGTTTATAACGATAAATAGTCCCTAAAGCATGAGCCCAGGGATGGGATATGTTCTTTAAGGGTGATGCTTGAGGTCATGATGTTCATAGTGGTCTAGAGTTCCTCAAGCACGAGCCTAATAAGGACAAAGTGGTTTAAGGAAAAATATAATAGTTCATAGTCCCTCAAGCAAGAGACTTGTAAGGGCGCAATGGTATAGGGTGAAGACATGTTAATTTGTTGTCCCTCAAGGCACGAAAATATTGAGGGGAAGTTTAAAGGCGATACGACAATGTTTTAATCCTTGGGTTTGATTGTGGCCATCAAAATAGATTCGATGGTTGATTTCATGACCAATGGGTCTAACTAATAGACTAAGGGTGTCATTAATGATAAAAATGATTAAAAATGTCTTCGAAAGGACCAGTTAATCTAAGTCATCTTCTCACCTATGTGATTGTGAGAAGAACCATTTATACTTTATCATGCTCGTGTTGGCTTTACGTTATTGGGACCCACTCGGTCTAGAGGGTCAATCTCGTTATATTTGATTCACATGATTTTATAGGCAACATGTGAAGCAAGATATCATGACATTATGTTGAGTCATCCTATCTCTATGAGCTCAAACCAAGTGGTAAGATGTCGAGCAATATGTTGCGCACATTGATGAATATTTGTTTCCTTTATTGTTTGTTTGTTTATGCGCTTTTTGGGATAAGGAAAGATTTCCTAAAAGAACAATTTTCTAGATTAAAAAAGAACAAATCATATTGATGGAGATTTACTATATCAAAGGTTGTAAATCAAATTAATAGAGATTAATGAATTTCACTTTTGGATTTTGTTCTGGCCTGGGTCCCCGCTTGACCAGGAAGGCCTAACCCACTTATACTTGGTGGAAGGCCCAAATGAGTTCCCTTCATCTGTGTCGAGCACGAGGCTCCTGCCGACCAGGCCTTTCCCGTCGGGCAGGATGCTTTTCTCGTCGGGCAGAAAGACGTGTGCCTCACACCTTCTCCACGTGCTCCCCTCCGCAGGGACACGTCACCAACCAACTACCCACCTCCGAAAGAGAAGGTCAAACCCACTTTACGGAGATCACAGGATAGTTGAACTAGGGCAAAGACCACGTTCTGATCTTCACAATGCCATGTAAGCCCTAGCAATCACTTGGGTTGGGCTTGGCCATCCAGTCCAACTCAAAGGATCGTTGGCCCTGCGCTGGGGTCTCTCTATAAATACCCTCTTTCACAAGAGGGTCAGGTATTCAATTCTCATCCTCTTTTCTGTATTTTCTCTCACTCTGTCCAATTCCTTACTTTGGCATCAGAGTGTCTTGCAGGTACACCCCCTTCTCCACTTCAACACCGGTGAACAGGTAGCAAGTCAAAGACGCGTGGCAGTCCAGTGGTTCCCTTCTGATCAGGGTAGATCAGTGGCGCCGTTTGTGGGAAAATAAACTTCCCCGTTCCTCCGAGCAGAGAACCAAAGTTTTGTCTCAACCCTTCAGAATCATGACTAGCCCGCGCCACGATGACGTCGTGCACAACTCCTCCATCGTGCCACCCGCCAAAGGCAACGGTCACATTGGGACATCTCAACCAAGTGAGACCGACGCCAGGGACGGACAAACTACCTCCCCTTCCCTCGAGGGCACCCCGCACCGCGAAGCTCCTCGGGCACGAAGCCCGGCAGTGCTCCAGCCTATCCCTACTCCGGCCGAGGCGGACTCAATGATGGTCGCCCTCTTTACGGCCATCAACAAGACAAATCAAATGCTGTTCCAGCAGAATCAACGCATTGGCGCGCTCGAAAACGAAGCCCCATCCCGCTCTCCTCCGCAGGAAGAACAGGAAGGGAACTCGAGGAGTCCATCACCTCGTCCATGGAATCGCAGACCACAGATGGAGAGGCCCCAACCCGCTGTCTCCAAAAAACGGACAAGGTCACCGACTAGGAAGGAGAAGCGAGCCCAGGAGCCCAAGACGACGGGGACAGAACCCCCAATTAGGCAATCGAGGGTTTAAACTCAACCTCGTCCGTGACACGGGCCTTCACCTCCTCCGTCCCCGATTCTCAGCGACGAGGACGACTACCGGACCCCCCTGTCTCGCGAGATCATGGCAACTCCCATCCCCCACGGGATGGAGAAGCCACCGGTGCTCTCAACATACGACGGCACCTCAGACCCGGACGATCACTTGGAAGATATTGAAGCTATGCCCGACTACCGTAACGTCCGAAGATCCATCAAATGCAGGCTCTTCCCGACAACCCTATGGAAAGGCGCTATGACATGGTACAAGAGCTTAGAGACGGAGTCCGTCACGTCGTGGAAAGTCCTAAAGGACCTCTTTTCGCGACATTTCACAGTGTCCAGGCGCCACCCGAAGACCAAAGCCGCGCTAGGCGCGATCATCCAGGCCCCCGACGAACCACTCAGGAACTACATCGAGAGGTTCACAAGGGAGGTAGTGCAAGTAACGACTTCAGACGAGATGAAGCGTTACCTAATGGAGCAAGGCCTGCACCGAGACTCCAAATTCTACGAGGTCGTGGCCATCCATCGGCCAGACTCCCTCCAAGACTTCCTCGACCGGGCTCTCCATTACATCCGGTTCGAGGAAATGCAAGCTGCCAACTCTGCCCGCGACACCAGGGACAAAGAGACCCCCCACGGGTCCAGAGACGACGGAGCCTCGAGCCACCGACGAGGAGACCGATAACAAGATGACCGCCCCTGAGAACCCCGCGAGCAGCGGGGCCCAGTCGGACGGTTCACGGAATACACCGTGTTGGTCGCTTCCCGCGAGCGCATACTGGCAGAATGCGCCAAAACGGAGTTTGTCCAGGGCGGGGTCTGCTTCCCAAAATCGGCGCCCACCAAAGCCAACATGGACAAATCGAAATACTGTCGATTCCACCGGAGTCACGGTCACATAACAGAGGATTGCATACACCTAAAGGACGCGATCGAGATTCTGATCAAGGACGGGCACCTTAAAAGATACACCCGAGGAGGAGAGCCCCCGCGGAAGGAGGCCCCCGAGGCTAAAAGAGTCGAGGACCTCCCTCCCCCGGAAGGCGAGTCCGGCCTACAGGTGGCCCTCAACATCAGCCGACCTGAGGACTGGTTCGCCCTCAGGGAGTTTAGCCTCCCCACCGAACTCGAACTACCCGAGGAGCCAATGCGCCCCACCAGTAGGTGGGAGTATTTCCCATGGGCAATGGTCATCTCCGGAGGAAACCCGAGCAAGCTGTCCGTAGGGTCAGTGAAGCGGAAATTCGACGAGCTTATCAGCAGCAGCTCCGGCAAGATGAGCACGCTCGACAAATTCTGAGGCTGTTCCAACCCGATCACCTTCTACCTCGAAGAACTCCCCGGGGGAGTCCCAAACTCCAATATCCCCCTACTGATACGAGCGCAGATGGCTAACTTCGACATCTGACGCATCTTGGTTGACGGGGGGAGTTCAGTGGACATCATATACGCCCATCTCTTCGCGACACTTCAGCTCGACGAATCCAACTTATCCCCATACCTAGGCTCGGATCTACAGGGCTTCAACGGGACGACCACAAGACCATTGGGGTACGTGGAGCTCAAGGTCACATTCGGGGAGAAGGAAATGGCCAGAGAAATCAACGTCCATTTTCTGGTCGTCGAATGCCCGTCGCTATATAACTGCATCCTGGGCAGAACAACCATGGCTGAACTCACCGCGGTGCCATCAACCGTCCACCTAAAGATGAAGTACTACACCAGACTCGGAACCATTGTCACCCTCAACGGAGATATCGAAGCCGCCCGATGATGCTTCGACACAGCAATGAAGGGTCTCAGCATAATCGGCCCCCCAACAAAAACGACCAAGACACCTCCTGCCCCGAAGATCAAACCAAAGGATCACGTCGATGTTGTGGACCTCGACTGCCACTTCACCGAGGAGCCGGCCCACGAGGGCGAATCTGGCGAAACTGACGGGCAACCTTCCCACCCAACGCGCCCCATTCCAGACGGAGACTTCGAGCTCGTAACCCTCGGGGAAGACACAACGAAGACCGTGAAGATTGGGGCGGGGATGCCCGACATCGCGAGGAAACAATTAGAAGCATGCCTCCGGGAGAATGCCGATATCTTCGCCTGGAGCACCGCGAAGATGCCCGACCTCGACCTCGAGGTCGCCTGCCACCAGCTCTCCATCAATCCGGCCGCTAGGGCCGTAGTTCAACGTAGGCGTAGGCAGTCCCCTGAAAAGTCGGCGGTGGCTGAAAAAGCTGTAAAAGACCTCCTAGAGGCAAATTTTATTTCGAAAGCCTGGTATTCAACCTGGTTGTCCAACGTTGTACTCGTTAAGAAAAATAATGGAAAATGGAGAATGTGTGTCGACTACACGGATCTTAATCGGGCATGTCCCAAGGACGCCTACCCCCTTCCCAACATAGACAAGCTCGTTGACAACTCGGCGGGCTTCAAACTCATGTCTTTTATGGACGCGTACTCAGGGTACAACCAGATACCCACGACCGAGGCCGACAAATAGAGCACGGCTTTCATGACTGAGTCGGGCAATTACTACTACATCGTAATGCCCTTCGGCCTGAAGAACGCCGGTGCCACATACCAACGGATAATGAACAAAGTCTTCCAAGGAGAAATTGGAGACATGCTCGAAGTCTATATGGACGACATGATCGTCAAATCCTACTCAAAGGTCGATCACATAGCTCACCTCAGGAAAGTATTCGAGACCGCGAGGGGATGCAGGATGCGGTTTAACCCAGAAAAATGCACCATCGGGGTACGCGCGGGGAAGTTTCTCGAGTTCTACCTTACCGAGGGGGGATTGAAGAAAACCCGGACAAGTGTTGGGCATTTTCCAAGATCGTAACGCCGAGATAAAAAAAAAGCGATACAGTCCCTCAATGGGATGCTCGCGTCACTTTCCCGCTTCATCGCCAAATCCGTGCAGCAAGCCCTTCCCTTTTTCAAACTACTAAGAAAGGAAGTCGCGTTCGAGTGGACAGAGGATTGCGAGCAAGCTCTCCTCCACCTTAAACGCATCCTATCGGAGCCATCCGTGCTGACGCGGCCAGAGGCCGGGGAGACCCTGTACCTGTACCTGGCCGTAGCAAATGAGACCGTCAGCGCCGTACTGATCCGGGAAAACCCTGAGGGGCAGAAACTGATCTACTTCATGAGAAAAGCTCTCCACGACCTGGAAACGAAGTACCAACATATCGAGAAAGTCGCCTTAGCTCTCATCAACGCGTTCAGACGTCTCCGACACTATTTCCTGGCCCACACTATCATAGTTAGAACTGGGCAACCTATTAAACAGTTGTTCGGCCGACCCGACATGGCGGGGCGCATGCTGAAATGGTCGTTGGAACTTTCTGAGTTCGACATCATCTATGAGGGCAGAAAATCCCTGAAGGCCCAAGTCCTGGCTGACTTTGTCGCTAAGATAACACCCGCGCCCGAATAAACCCCGGGAACTCACAAGTGGACTATCTTCATCGATGACGCCTCAAGCCCCTCAGGAAGTGGCGCAGGCATCATCCTTAAAAACGAGGAAGGCACTGTCGTGGAAGTCTCCCTAACACTGGCCTTCCCAACGACGAATAACCAGGCAGAGTACGAGGCCTTCTTGGCTGGTCTCCGCCTAGCAGAAGATCTCAGAGCCAAGGAGATAAACATTTTCACGGACTCCCAGCTGATCGCCTCACAAGTACGGGGAGAATACCAAGCAAAGAAAGACAACCTGGCCGAATACTTAGCCCTCATTAGAGAGCAGATGAAGAATTTTGATTCTGCGGAGGTCCAGCATGTGCCGCGCGAGCAGAACACGCGGGCTGACATCTTGTCGAAGTTAGCGAGCACCAAGAAGAAGGGAGGGCACAAATTTGTCATCCAGGAGATCCTCACATAGCCAAGCACAGAGGTAGCGAAAGTGCCGCTCGACGTCAATGCCATTGGGGACGCCAATTGTTGGATGACCCCCATACACGCCTACCTCGACAGGGGGAACCTCCCCTACAACGCGAAGGAAGCTAGCACCGTCAAGAGACGATCCTGCTCATACGTCCTGCTCGACGACAAACTCTACCGCAGAGGCTTCTCGATCCCACTCCTCAAGTGCGTCGACCAGACCCAAGCCTCGTCCATCTTACAGGAGGTCCACAGGAGCATCAACGCGCAGTACCTCGGAGGATGATCCTTGGCAAGGAAATCCCTCCGGGTTGGGTATTACTGGCCGACAATGTAGGAAGACACAAAAAAGCACGTCAAGAAGTGTGACGGGTGCCAGCGGCACGGGGACATGCACCTCGCTCCTTCGAGCAAACTCAAATCCCTCTCCTCGCCTTGGCCGTTCTCCTGGTGGGGGATGGATATCCTCGGCCCGTTCACCTTAGGCTCATATCAGAACAAGTACCTGATAGTGGGCGTCGACTACTTCACCAAGTGGGTCGAAGCCGAAGCTCTAGCTAAAATCACGGCACACAACATACTCTGGTTCTACAAAAGGAACATCCTCGCCAGGTTCGGTGTCCCGCTCGCCGTAGTCACCAACAACGGGACACAATTCACTGACAAAAATTTCCGGGACTTTGTCACCAAACTCGGAACCATACACCACTTCACCTCGGTCGAACACCCACAGACAAACGGCCAAGCCGAGGCCGCAAACAGAGTAATCCTCCGAGGATTGAAACGAAGACTCGGCGATGCCAAAAGAGGGTGGGTCGAAGAGCTCCACAGCATGCTCTGGGCATACCAAACAACGCCTCACTCGACCACTGGGGAAACTCCGTTCCACCTCACTACAAAACCGAGGCCGTGATCCCAGTCGAAATTAGGGAACCATCCAGAAGGACTGAAGCACCTCTCGAAGAGGAAGCCAACGACGAAGCTCTTCGAGAGGAGCTCGATCTAGTCGAGGAGATCCGGTCAGGAGCGGCCCTCCGCGAGGCCAGGTTAAAACAAAAAATAGCCCAACGCTACAATTGCAGAGTCATGAGGCGCGAATTCCAGATTGGTGACCTGGTCCTACAAAGAAACCAAAAAGACTCACACGAGGGCAAGCTCGCCGTGAATTGGGAAGGTCCCTATCGTGTGCAAGACAAAACGGAGCATGGGGCCTATTACCTCGACAATCTCCACGAGGACCAACTAGCTCGATCATGGAACGCTGAGAAGCTGAAAAAATACTATAGTTAAAATACTGCCCACAGTGACAACCGTCGCGACCACAGGGGGCGACATGGTACCATCGCGCCTCCTCGCGTCTCCCCGAGACCAATGAAATAGCAAGCCCTACCGTTGTGCGCACGGGTATAAGGCTCTGCTCGACGGATATTCCCTCGACCGAGGCTCCCCGCCGTTGTACTAGAATAGGCAAAACTCCCAGCTCGCGATGGGACGTTCACGCTGCGGGGACCAAACTACCCCCACAACGACCAGGTAACGAAATCGGTCGACCGGCCAGTTCTCCACACTACCGGGCACAATTATCGTTGAGCTACTTCCCCCAAACATACCAAAAAGCATAATAAACACGCATCTTAAACGAGCATACAACGTGCAGAAATAAAACAGACATATCATCATGCAAAAACAAAACGAGCACACACTTAAACAAACTTCCATCTTATAAAGCCGGGCACCAGCCCAATAGTCAATTTACAATATCAAATAAGGCGCGCAGGCCCAAAAAAAACACTTAAACAAAATTAGCAAAACATTAGCGCACAGGCCCAAAAATCACGAGCACGCAGGCCTGGAGAAATCTACATATCTTCAGCGTCCACCTCCTGCTCGTCCATTGGGGCAGAGTCCTCGACAGCTTCAGCGGCAGGATCGACCACCCATCCATCGACGATCTGGTGGAAAGGCCCGATTCCATCCACGACCAGGCTGCCCGCAGGGTTAACCACCTTGAGCTGGTCCACGGCACTAGAAAAGCTAATCCCGAACGCCTCCAAGCAATCTCCCTCCAACTCCCAGATCTTCCTCATCAAATCCGCACGGGTAACCATGAGCTTGTCCTCGTCCGTCTCGTCATCATCAGGATGAAGAGATCCTTCCAGTTCCCCCACATGGGTCTTCAGCGCCTGAACCTCCGCCTTCGCAGCCTTCAGCTTCTCCTCGGCGCTTTCCCTTCCCTTACACTCCGCAGTTGTATCTTTCTGGCCCTTCGCCAACTCCTCGGTCAGTTTGTTTAGCCGCGACTGCGCAAAAGTAAGGTCACCCTGCAGCTTAGCTAGCTCAGTCGAGGAGCAGCTCTCGTCGTTCAAGACCAAAGCCGTCGAGAAGACCCGCATCATGGCCGCCAAGTCCTCAGTCAAAACCTGCCTCTGAGCAGCCTAGTCTAAACCGAGGACCTTTCTGGCCTCCCCGACCGGTACGGCTGGCGATCGAGCACCATGAAAGAAGCCAGGATGCTGGTAGCACGACGGGATTAAGAAGCCCTCCTCAGCGAACCCTGCCGTCAAGTCGACGAGGCCCTCCGGTTGATGAACCTTGGCCCGCTTGGCAGCACCTTGAGATGAGGGGGACTGGCTCCCCTGGGGTGATGATGAGGAACCCTCGCCTCCCTGATCAGAAGCAGCTTGCTCGGTCACTTGGGCAACCCGCGTTTTACCGACTTTGACCGGAGCTCTGGTCAAAGCCAACCTCTTCACCCTCTCCTCGGCAAAAGACATACTCCCTGCAAAACAAAAGAAAAATATCATCAAAAGAGTAAATAGTTGAGTGGGTAGGGGAAAAGAGAGACAACCACCACCTAGATAACTAAGGGCCTCCTCCTCCATCGAGCACTCAAGCTGAGCCTTCGTGCTTATCAGCCTCGGCTTCTGGAAAATACGCCCCTCAGTATCGTGGATGTATCTACCGTCGGGCGTCACGAGGTTCGCCGGAGGTAGGCCGGCCACGAACCCGACTATCCTCTGATAACCGGCCAGGTCATCCTCGCCGAGGGTCCCTGCCCGCACGATATACCGATCGGTACCCCTCGCGAAGTGCTCCTCAGTCCACTCCAAGGGCACCTTCGGGATCAAGACTTCCTCCCGCTGCCCGTTCACCACTCGCTCCTCTCGCCTGTACAACGAGGAGCATGCCCCATGAGATACCAGCTTCACAACAAAGAATCGGGCCTTGAAATCCTGGACAGAATCCATATATGTCCGAAAACGTTTCTTCGGTTTCTTTAGCGAGACCCACCCGTTCCGACCATCTACTGTCTGTCGTTGTAAGTGAAAAATTCAAAAGAACAGCGGCAGCATCGCCCCGATCTCCAGATACCGACAGACAATCTCGAACGCGCGGACAAAGGCTACGGCGTTAGGGTGCAGCTGCGAGGGGGCTAATTGTAACCAATCAAAGACCCCCAGTTGGAAATCCGAGAACGACAATGTCGGATCCAAAAAATCCTGAGAATGTTAATGTTGTCACCACAAGAAGTCAGAGGTACATGGAAGAAGAGGAAGAAAAAGAAACAAATGATTATCGGTGTATAGAAGTTGAGCTTGTAGTGAGAGAACACGAGAAAGAACCGGAAAGAGTCTTACCACCTGTGAAGCCAACTGAAGAGAAAAAGAAAGAGGAAGTTAAACCAATAATCAAGCTACCCTATCCTCAGAGAGTTATAAAGAAGGACCAGAAAGAGAAAGACTTTGAAAAATTCAACACAATGTTCAAAAAGTTAGAAATCAATATGTCGTTCTTTGAAGCACTCGAGCAAATGCCCTTGTATAGGAAATTCATGAAAGAAATAATGGGAAAAAAAAGAACAATGGGTGAGGAGCATAAAATTTCAACTGAGCAGTATAGTGAAATATCATAAGAAGAATCCTTATCAAGCGGAAAGATCCTGAAGTCGTAGCAATCCCTTGTACTATTAAAGATATAACTTTCAAGAAAGTCCTTATCAATTTAGGTGCTAGTGTAAGTCTCATGCCTTTATCTATTTTCAAAAAGATGGTTATTGGAAAAGTGAGTGATACGGGAATAAGCTTGAAGTTTGCTGACCACACGACTAAGAGGTCATATGGGCTAGCAGAGGATGTACTGGTGACGATTGATAACTTCACCTTCCTAGTTGATTTTGAGATTATGGATATCAAAGAAGATGAAGATACTACCATCATACTTGGCCGACCATTCTTGCTCACTAGTCACTGTAATGTTGATATTGAAGCAGGTATTCTAACCTTGAAATCTTTTGATGAAAAAATAACTTTAAAAGTGTTGGACATCAAGAAGCAAGGTAAAGAGAAAAATCATCAACCTTTAATTGGAATGATCAAAACAGTGAAAACAAGTAAACGTTCTAAACCATTTATAGAAAAAGTCTCTGGTGTAATTTATCAGGTAGCAATATCTCAGGCATCCAAGGCACATAGCGAGACTCCAAAATTCATCCGAGGAGTCAAGAATAGAAAATTTGGATGTGATTTGGTACACAAAGTTGTGTTTGTCTCTGAACCTGGCCGGTCCTCTGTTACAGAAAGGTCAAGCAACAAAGTGTGGAAGCTGAGATACCCCCAATAACAATGAGGAATGATCTGTCGAGCCATGCGACGTTAAACAAAATGCTATGTGGGAGGCAACCCACGATTTTAATGATTAATATGTTTCTTTTTGCTGTCTTTTTATTTTGTTTGCAGGTAATAAACGAGACTTACAGGATAGAGTGTTGCATTAACCTCCACTTCCTCAATAAGGATCTTTGTGAGTACATCTTTTCCACCCCTGTTATAAAACATTGAGGATAATGTTTAGTTCAAGTTTGGGGGAGTTTTTACTATTTTGAGTTTTCATTTTTAGTATTTTTAATTATGGACCTAAAAATCGTTGTGAACTCTCCCCAAATGAGGACTGTAACCAAATTTTTATTGTGAATTATGTGATGTGTGAAGTAGTCAGGAAAGTATATAGAGTTTGAGGGAAGAAAAGTTGAAACTAGGGAATTTGGGAAAGTTTGGAAATTGAGGAATAACTTGAACAACCTAGATTCCCCAAAGTAAGGTAACGAGTCCAACGTGTAGATTTGTGCCATAGTACTTGGATTTGAGAAGTATTCCCTGATTAATTTATAGTGATGGTTGTCGCAACTGCGAAAAACAACCGGCGGAAAAACAGAAGAGTCACCACTTTCGTTATTTATCCCACAAGAGGGAAAGGAAACGATCAGAAAAACCTGACGGAAAAGGGAAAGACAAGGTCATTGAAACCATGTCTGGATTCGAGAGTCGGTTATGCAAGGGGAAGGTATTAGCACCCCTCACGTCTGTCGTACTTGACGGGATCCATGCATTGTTGTCTATCTAAAAGGGTGTGTTGAAACTATCTAGCTAAAGGCTTAGGGACAAAAGAAAAAGAAAAGAGAAGTGACTCGGCAGAGCATCGCCGCTCTGTGCCTACGTACTCCCTTGTGCAATGGGAAAGTCAGAGTCAACTTAGTTCGACTAACTACGGATAAAGAAGGGGGGAAGGTTGCTCTCCAGGACATCGCGTCTTGTGCCTACGTACTTTCATCTAGTATGAAAGATCAGAGCAAATGTAGTTTGGGCTAAAAGGACCACAGGTTGGTTCAAAAGTTTTTAGGCCCGAGTAGGGTTAACAAGTAGTTCTAGCAGTTGGTGTATGCAGCTCGACCATTGGAGACTTAGGCGTTACCGTTTGCGGTAGAACTAAAAGTTAACGACACTCTTTTATCTGAAAAGGTTTTCCTGATTAGAATCCCGAAGGATGAAAAAGGTTTGAAGTGTTTTTGTGTTTTTTTAGAGAAGAAGTGCTTTGAACTTGATTTGTAACTCATGTTGCACTAGAGACTATGACCTAAGAGCGAATGCGTTGTATATCACCCAAAGGGTGTACACTAAACACTCTAGGTCATTGAGAGGAGTCCCCTCAATTACCATTTCTCAAGTAGCTTAAGGCTCGTAACGTGTTACACTTATCATTCTTTATTAGATGTTTTATGAATGTTTGAAGATGAGAAGAGAAGAAAGGACACTAATGGGAGACTAATCAATCCTAAAAGTTATCATGCAAAGTGGACTTAAGGCTGAGTTTAAAAGGGACCTACCTAATGTCATCATGCATGTCTAGAACCCTAATGTATATCATAACCTCTCTTGAACAAGAGAGGTTACAAATCCTAAGGGAAGAAAGACAAAAGAAGAAGAAGAAACAACAAAAGAAACATGCAAATGAAAGGATGCACACATTGAATGCACAAGTAAAATGAAAGTGGGAGGAAAATAGTGTGGGGCAGTAGCCTCCACAAGTTCATCTCAACCAAGCATGCACATGGAAATGCAAGAAAATAAAATAAGAAGAGGAGCATAAGAAGAAACCAACCAAACAAGAACAAACCACATAAAGATGCATCAAAAGTGGGATGAAATGACCTAAGTCAAACAACATCGACCACACCACACAAACTAAACCAAATGAAAGGAAAATGAAGCTCAACATAAAAGTGAGGATGGGAGGCTATATGATGGCATCAAGGACCTCATATCATGCACTCAAACATAAGCATCACCCATCAAAAGCAAAGAAGCACCAAAAGTGTCCTCAAGGATTCATCATTCTAGGTATGCTTCAAATACCTCTAAAGAAGGGACCAAGCCACCTTAAATGACACTCCAAGGTCATTGGACAGAAGTTAAAGATGAAGAGGAAAGCTCAAAAGAAAAAGCAAATCATAACAAAAGAAGATGCAAGCTAGAACACAAAGAAATGCAAGCAAACTACACATTGAAACCCTACTTGAAAGCTCAAAAGAAAACAAACAAATGAACAAGGAAGAAACAATATCATGACCTAAAATTAAACAAGCATCATCCTTAACATGTTAGAAACATGAAACAAAAGGCATTGAAAGCTCAAAGGATCCAAAAATGTCATATCCAAGTCAAACTAGGTCAAGGTACATGTGTGAACCTCCCTTGGAGGTAACTTGACTTGCAAGTTACCTCAAAATTAGGAAAATGGTTCAAAAATGATCAAATAAAATTCACAAGGTACTTAAACATGTTAGCAAACAGAGGCCAAAAGCTCAAATCAAATATCCCCTCAAAGCACCATCAAAAGAAAATAATATTCAAGATGTACCACTTTGAAATGGGAGAATCGAGGGTCAAAAGAAAAGCTCCAAAAGTCAACCCTAAAGTCAACCAACCAGGAGCAAAATGGTCCTCAAAATTTTTTCAACTCATCATGTGTATGAGGATCAATTTTCATTCATTGAACCCCAAAGGAAATGAAAGAAACAATTGAAAGAAAAAACAATGTCACAATTTAACTCATTTAAAACAAATCCAATATTTAATTCCTTTTTTAATTGAAAATAAAATCAAAAAATAAAATATAAATATCCTAAAAATAAAGGACATCTCAAAGTTCATAGAAAATATTTTTGTGGATTTTTAGGAACATTGGAGCTATTTTATATGATTTAAATTGAAACAGAAAACAAAACAAAATAAAAAAGAAATTAAAATTTAAAAAAAAAAAACAAGAACACGGTGCAAGTAGCAATAGAAAACAGTTCAAAACAAAGATGGGCCCAGAAGGGGGTGCCACAAGCAGGCGAAGCCTAAGTCCAATCAGCATACAAGACAAAAACAAAATAAATCTGGTGAATCGTGTGTGAAACGGTCAACAAGAGCGTATGGTGGAAACCAACATGGAACGCTTGATCAAAAAGTAGGACAATCATGTGGATCACAGCATGCCAGCTCAATTAATGAAAGTTTAAACATGATTACGTGCTTGCAGTCAAACGTGGTGTAGTGTAGGTCTTAATTGTGACCGTGCGCGTGAAAATTAAACAAATCCTGAGGCCAATAGCATGAAAGCTCATCATCTTCCTCACTCAAACTTGGAAGGAACACAGGTGGTGGCCGGACTACAACTCCGGTCATCTTCTTCAATTTTCCGGCCACCGTGAATCAAGCAATAATACACAGTCAACAATATCTCACCAAATTTGACAAAATTTATATGTAAATTCATCTACAGATCATGCTGAGTTCAAATCTAGCATCCATTTCCATTAATTATGCATAACAAGATCAAATCGAAGCAAGACATATTTGTGCACCAAAATCAAAAGTTCACCAAACTCATTCAATTTTGTCCAGAAATCACCTACATGTTATGGAGATTACAAATCAAGCAAAAATGGAGCATAAAAGCTCAAGAACAGATCACACCAAGTCCAAACAGTTTGGAGCTCACAACATCAACCATCACAAATGCCAGTTTGTTTTAGTGATTAATGATCTACATGTTGTCCAGGTCTCAAATATGCAAAAATGGCAGAGAATCAGGGCATAATGAGAGAGATAAGTTGAATTGTAAATACCTAGTGGAGAACTTCCACTGAGCCTTCAACTCTTGATGAAGCTTGAAGATAAATGTCCAGAATCACTCCACAAACTTCAATAAAGCTTTTGCAATCCACAATTTAGCTTGAAATGGCTTTGATCTCAGAATTTGAATTTTGAATTTTCTTCACTTTTTCCAAATGCTCTAGCTCCAATTCTGCTTCCAATTCGTGTTCTGATGATTTATGAATGATAAAAACCTTTTATGTGATGGATTTGAATCATAAGAAAGCCCAATTGCAAATCCAACTTTTCTTCACTTTTTCACTTGTTCAAGTGCACGAAAATGCCTCCAATTTGCCTCCAAAATGCCTCAAATCACTTACTTGTAGTGTAGGGAACATGAATGGTTGTGATTCAGTCCTTGTTTGATCTCAATGGTTGATATTACAAGTGTGACTTAAGCTTGAAGTAAGCTTGAAAATGGCACATCAAAACTCACCAAATTCAAATTCTATCATTGCCATTGTGTTTGAAATATAGTTTGCACTTAAAATATGTACTTATTTGCACAAAAATGATCCAACATGAATTAATTCCAATTTTCTCATTTTAAGGCTTTTTCCATGAAAATCACTTTAGGAATTCACCATTCCAAGCCAATTTCATGACTTTTCAATGCATGGTTGAACAATTGACACCATTTGGGGCACATTTGATGTTGGAAAAATCTCCATTTGAGGTGTACAAGTTGGTGAAATGGACCTATAATTTTATGACCTATAATCTCACTTTCCCAAAATACCCCTGACTTGCAAGCCTCATAACTTGAGTTCTACAAATCAGATGAAAGACTTCTAGTACTCTTTGGAAAGCTAAGACCATGAGGAACAACTTTCATGTTAATTAAAAGTTGAGGAGGAACATCCTTCTATGTCAAAAATGGCTTGGAAGTTGGTTGACTTTTGTTGACCAAAATCACATTCATCTGAGGACCTGTAACTTGTCAGCATCATAACTTGAGTTCTATAAATCCAATCAAGGACTTCTAGTACTCAAACGAAATCTAAGAACATTCTCTACAAGTTTCATGTTGGTCAAAAATTGAGATGAGACTTGTATCTTGAGGTAGGTGGTCTTGAAGTTAGGCATTAAACAGGGGATTTTACACTGAGAATCCTAATTTAGTAACTTCTCACACTCTTGATTCTTGATGAAATGATATATTAGACATCTCAACACAACATCCCATGACCATAGAGACTTGGAATTAAGTTGTAACCTCCTTCAATTTCACAGTTAACTGAGGATTTACCAGATGAAAACCCTAGATGCAACATTCTTGACTGTGGCTTGTTCCACTTCACACAACAACTTGAATAAGCTCCAAATGGCTCTCAAAGCACTCAATGATATCTCTCAACATCCCATATCCATAATCATGAGTTCACACCCTTCTGATGATATTTAACTGGCCTCCAAGTTAGGAGCTGACCCACATGCATCCATCAATCCTTTCAAAGCACATTGACCACTTCTAGATGACCTGATGACCATTCAAACTTGAGTAACAACCCTTGCTTAGGATTAACACTCTGAGTAGACTCATCTTTCTATGAACAACCTCTTGATCCCCTGTTCAATGAAACATGCTATGCAATGCAAGTGCTAGAAAGAAATGAAATGAAACATAAACCAAGTTAAGAAAAAGGTTGGGCAAATTTTGGGGTGCAACAATGGTCCAACACGATTAAAAAGAATTGCATGTACAAAGTTAATTGAGAGAATGACTTATGGCACACACAAAAAATAATGAATAATGACGATAAAGACAATTGATCCTTCTAAGTTGGGTAACCCTCACCCGGTTATTTAGCCTAACGGTGGTTGAATCTCTATAGTCGTCCCAAAGTGGACTAATAAACGCCAATGCATGAGAAAAAAAGAATAAAGGTGCCTTGAAAAAAGTCTCGATTCAATCTTATACATGTGAAGGAAAGCGATCAAATGTGCCTTAATCTGATTATCCGAATGAAAGGGGTAGAAAATCGAAGAAAATACCTAAGCCCAAAGCATAGTTGGAGAGGTGGCCGAAATGGGGATTTAGGTTCATAGTGTTACCGCGGTATGTGTTTGTGTGATACCTTAGTTAACAGACAATTACCAAGAGAACTAGTTTTGGCCGATCGAAACAAAGGCTCACGTATGAGTACCGATACACCTTACCGTCACAAGTCTTTTATTTAATTTATACCAGTTAATGTGAAAAGTGTTTATCCAAGCTTTTTGCTTGAGGTCAAGCAACTGTTTAAGTTTGGGGGTATTTGATTAGTGATTTTTATATATTATTTTACCATGAGTTTTAGTTAATTATCTTATACGTTTAGTTTCACTTTATTTCCTTTTATATCATTTTATGCGGTAGTTTGGTATTTTCATTATTTTTAGGTTCAGGTACACAATCAAGAAGAATCGGAGCAAACACCGGGAAAAACAACAGGAATTCAGAAGAGTTTTAGAAGTGAAACAGGGGCCTGACACGACCACCCGTGTCACCTGACACGACCACCCGTGTCACCTGAAACGACCCGTGTCAGGATGGTACCAAGAGAGTGAAGATTGTGTATTAGACAAGGGGCTGACACGGGTGCCCGTGTCAACAAGTTTACAACAGATAGCTTTTTGCATCAGACAACCAGGGAGCCAACACGGTCGCCTGTGTCAGTTGACACGGCTCGTGTTGGCTGATGCGCTTCATCATCCAATTTTCTGATTTTCTAGGCCTTTGTGATCCCTATGGGTATTTTGGGTATTTTCATATTACTGTGTTGGACCTAGGAGTATTTAAGACAGATTTTGAGAAGGAAAACAGGACTTTTTGGCCAGAGAAGGATTGCATTATCAGGATTAGAGAGATCAAGGTGATTCAGAAACTGAAGGTTTTCATGAGCAGAATCCATTGAAGATCAAGGAATCCTATTATCTTGTAATGTATAGTTTTTCTTTTGTATTTTATTCGAATATTATGAGTAGCTAAACCCCTAAATGCTATGGGGTGTCCCTGATTTGAATATGTAATGACTCTGATACTAGTATTGCAATGACATTTCCTTTGTTTAATAACTGATTTGATCTTTAGTTCTTCTTAATACTTTCCCTGTCGGACTAACAGGGTTTGATTTACGATTAATGATTAGACTGGATCGTTGTTGTTAAGGCTTTGCTTTTGATAATCCTATTGTAGATATCACCTAGAACTAGGGATACCTTATAGGAACCAGAATAATTCTTGATAATTGATTGCTTAATCTCACTTATAGTTCTCTATGGACGTAGAAATTAAGATAGATGATTAAAGGTTTTCTCACTAAGGACTTAGGGGTAAACATTCTAAAAAATCGGTAATTAGTTAGTTATAATAAGTTGTTACAGTGTTAATTCAGGGTTGTTACTGAGTCAAATCATACACCTTCCCTAGCATGTTACTCATATATTTTAAAACTAGTTAGTCAAATATCTCTCCTTTATTTGCAATTCAACAAAACAATTTCAAAACCCCAAGTGCTTTTGTTCAATTGAATTATTTTATAGCTTGTGTTTCCTATGCAGTCCTCGAGATCGATATTTGGGGAAATTTCCCTTATTACTCCATTGGCAAAATAGTACACTTGCTACTTTCCCGATCATGTATCTACTAAGTAAGAAACATGCTAAGATGAGGTTACTTCGGTGGGTCCTGCTGCTGGAAGAATTTGACTTGAAAATTCGAGACAAAAAGGGGACTGAAAACATGGTGGCAAACCACTTGTCAAGGCTCGAAAATATTTAACCTGAACATGTACCCATTAATGATAATTTTCCCTATGATAGACTAGTTGCGTTCATTAAAGCTGAAGCACCTTGCTATACTCACCTCACTGATTATCTTGAAGAAAGTAGCTCAGGTATTAAGAAGGAACTTGAGGAGGCATTTGCTCTTTCCAAATCTGCAGTTTCGTGGTATGCTTACATAATCAACTACCTCACATCTGGTGTCCTACCTCCTGACTTAAATTAGCAATAGAAAATAAGTTCTTCCATGATTTTAAGCGGTATTATTGTGATAACCATCTCTTGTTTAAAAGAGGTGTCGACGGTATTTTCCACCGATGAATTCCTGATGATGATATCGAGAGTGTCATCACCCATTGCCACTCCTCACCTTATGGAGCGCATATGAGCATGGTAAAGACTGCTATAAGGATTCTTCAAGCTAGACTTTATTTGAACACTATCTTTAAGTATGTCCACATCTTCTATATTGAATGTGATCGTGCCAGCGCACTAGAACAATTTTGAGGCGTGATGAAATGCCATAGAAACCTATCTTAGACGTTAAGGTATTTGATATTTGGGGAATTGATTTCATGGGACCCTTCTTGTCTTTGATGGGAAACAAATACATCCTTCTTGTTGTAGACTACGTGTCTAATGGATTGAGGCAATCACCTCTCCAAATAAAAATGCAAAGGTTGTCACTAAGATGTTTAAGAACATCATTTTCCCTAGATTCGGTACCCCCTAGATTATTCATAAGTGGTGGTGATTCACACTTCATATCAAAATGTTTTGAAAATCTTCTTTTAAAATATGGAGTGAGACACATATTAGCTACCCTGTATCATCCTTAAACCAATGGAATGTAATAGATCTCTGACACGCCGCAAGCGTACGACTAATGTCAGACTAGTTTTAAAAAGTATTGAATCTTAGAGACCAATGGTTAAGTACTAATTTCTATCCTATCTGTGTAAAGATGGAGCGACCGAATATGGGTTTTAAATGCAACTTAAGTGAAGAAGAACTTAAGTCAAAACAACTTATTTGAAAAATCACTTTTCTGAAAAACAGCTTAAATGTATAAAAATATATAAAGCACAAGACTTAAGGTTATGAATCCTATCTTAGACTTCTCCAAATGACTTAAGCATTTCTATTACGAGAATTCCAACTCAGTTTATAGAAAAATAGAATATTATTGCAATACCTACTTTCGCTAGCCTATTGCCCTACCTCTAACGAACGAAACACTCGTTGGCTTTCGCTAGTGCAGAAACATACATTAGTGGTAATTACATTAGCATAGCTATTAAAATTGGAATTTTTCTCAATTTCATCCGATCAGTTTCATGACTTCGGACTTGATTGTTTAAAAAATTGCTTTCTAGCGTTCACCTATACCCTTTCAGCGTAAGGTGAACGCCTAAAAACACTCATACTTTCATAGCGAGGTTTGAGTTAAAAACTCAAACTTTTAAAATAAAAAGGGTGGAATTATTGTAACTAGCTTAAGTTCATGCGAATAATCATATGATAGGGTTCATAGCTGTTAGTCCCTAGTGGACTACTCACTCATGGTGAGGAATAATCTAGTCAAAGCAATTACTAGAGATAAAGACATAATTGATAAAATGATAAATAAAGCAATAAAGAACCTGATTAAAAGAAAGGAAATGTTTGATTAAAATTTTGATCCAGCGCTCCAATGGAGACGTTTACAATAAGTGGTAAACTAAGCGTAAAAATATAAACTGGAATGTGAAAACTAGAGACTAACTATGAGATTTTATATAAAATACTAAACATGGAATGAATCTCCTTAGTTCATTGTCAATTACAAACAATGAAGATCATATATAAGCAATCAAAAGCCTTTAAACATATAGGATTGGGCCGGAAAAGGAAACAAATCGGAAGAATGCTTGCCTTCCGGTTATGGCCCGTAATATCCATTACGGGTGGTCATAATAGGGCTCTAGCTTTTTTGTATTGGGGTGCCTCTTGTGAAAGGTTAGAGGGTCATGCTTGTTATGGCCCGCAATAGCCATTACGGGTGGCCGTAAGAGGCTGTATGGAGAAATTCCGACTCTTCGACTTTTTCCGTGTTCTATCCACTTTTCGTCCTTCTTTCGCTCGGAGTGCTTATTATGATCTGGAAAAAATGGAAATACAATACCAAAGTGTAAACATGGCAAAATGAATGGAAAGCAAGTGAAAACAGTAAAATATAAAGGAAAAATAACTACTAAAAATGATATAAAAACCACTTATCAAACTCTCTCAAACTTAGACCGTTGCTTGTCCTCAAGCAACAAAACTTGCATAGCAAATTTTTGGATCAAGCGGTTTACTTCAATGAAATAGATTTTAAAGATGAAGCAGGTCGATACTCATACGTGAGTTTTTGTTCCGACTGGCTAGGCCTAGTTCTCTTGGTATTCATCCATCAATGAAAGCATTACGAGAATACACACCTTGGAAAAACCACAGACCTAAATCTCCATTTCGGATACTTCTCCAACTATACTTTGGGCTTAAGTCTCTTTTTTGGTTTTCTTCCCCTTTTATTAGGACAATCATATTAAATAATTCGCAATTATTTTTCCCTTACATGCACAAGATCGTCCGAGAATCTTTTCTCCTAGGCACCTTTTTGATATTTTTGTTTTCTTTTCGATGATTTTACAAACAATGGCATTTATTGGTCCACTTTGGGACGACAATTGAGACTCAACCTTCATTAGGCTAAATAACCGGATGAGAGTTACCCAACTTAGAAGGACTAGTTGTCTTTATTGTCTTTATTTCATCATTTTTGGTGCCCAAGTTATTTGTTTCTCAACCAACCATATATACATGCAAGTCTTTTTAATTATGCCAAACTGTCAATATAAACTAATCGGGAAACACTTCTCTAAGCCGAGTACTATGGCATAAATCTACACGTTGGACTCGCGTCCTTACTCCGGGAGACCTAGGGTGTTCAGGTCATACCTAAGTTTTCAATATTTTCTAATATCCCTAGTCCTAGCCTCACTTCCCTCAAACTTTATATACTTTCTCAACATCCCTTAAAACCAAAGCTATCAAAAGAAAATTTTATCGTCCTAACTTTGGAGAGACTTCTAAAGTGATTTTTTTTAGGGAAAATAACTAACAGAAGCAAATAGAAAACAAATGACAGGAAAATGAAAAAAAAAACAAGAAAAAGTAACTAAAACAGGTAAAACCCCTCCAAACATTATCCTCAATGTTTTAGCACAAGAGAGGCGGGCGGACTCACAGATGTCCTAACTGAGGTGGAGGGAAATGCAACATCATCTGCTACATCATTCTTAGCACATCATCCAAAAGTGTACCTTGTCGGGTTTGTTCTACCCTCATGTCCCGGAGTTCATTTTGAACCCAATCCCACCTATCTTGATTTTCTGTGGATGTTTCGACTTCATTATAGGTAGGTCGGATGGGCGGTGCAATATTCTCTCTCATAGTTGTACCTGTATTATCTCTCATAGTTGTACCTGCATTAACGCTAGTAAAATCAGGGCCACCCTTCTCTTCGGATGAGACATCTAAAGAATTAACAACCGTCGTATATAACCAATTTCTATCAACATCAACCCTTATTTTTCTTGGGTTAGGCAGGTCAAGTATGGAAATATTATTCATCATCACCGAGTAAGTATTTCCTTCCCAATGGATTATGCCTTGGCGGATGAGGGATTCCTTGTCGAATTTGGATTTCCCCTTAACAATTCAGTTGGTTTCAAGGTTGAACTCAAGACCTAAGTTCTCAGTGAGGAGGGTGATCATTCCTCCCACGAGATATCATCGTGCATACAACTCGTTCTAGGTAATTGGCCACAAAAGTGACGACATTAGGAAGCTCATTATTAACCATAGAGTTCGTGAAGAAAAGTTCCTTTTAGGAAGCTACACCGGTGCTATTGCCTCGGCCAAACATGGTGTAGGCCAAGGCTTTTTTAATATACCTGAAAATTGGGTTTTGAATTTTTTAGGCCTTAGAATTTGCAGCAGTGTAATTGATGCGTCCGCAAGTGCACAGAAATATCGAAGTAATATAAAATATTGTCGAACCCACAGAGACCAATGTCAATCTACCGTTATCTATTATTACGGCGTAAAGCTAAGGCTAATGGAATTAGGAAAGTTGAATGCGAATGAAATTAAATGCAAAGGAAATAAAGATAATTGGTTTAAAGAAAAAGCGGTAAAGGGATATCGGTATGCAAGGACTTAGTTATCGGGGATTCGACAGGTCACCGGTGCTTTCTACTCTTTGCAAACACTTTTAAGAAGAAAATAATGGTTTAAATACCTTTGTCTCACGATGGTTGTTGACGCTAGTCGCAACTCTAAGGTGGAACGTATGTTGTCGCTATCCCGTTCGGGGTTAAAATTACTTTTTGAAAACCATTAAGTTCTAACCCCTTTTAAAGCGCTGTCGCTGTTTTTAAAACGGATGCCTAGTTTTTACTATCTGGTCTTAGCCACAACTGTCGCTTGTTGGTTCGTACCTTTATGAATTTCCCACTGTCGTGGCAAAACTACTTTTAAATAAGTTCTCGCTGTAGCGATGAACGTTTATTTAGAAATTAAGATTAAAAACTACGGCCAGAAAGGTTGTTTGTAAAAAGGGAAGGTACCGGTTACTATCGAATCCTGTCCTACTAATTCGGTTACATACCGATAAAACTAATTTAGCTAGACATGATAATTAATGCAAACGGAAATAGACATAAACAACTGAATAATAAAGCATGCATTATGACAGAAATAAAGTAGTAATTCAATTAATAAAAACCTGTAATTTGTACTGATCTCAAATCCTTGGGTAGTCCCCCACAATGTCGGCAGGATTCTACTTTGGCAAGAAGTAAAAGGTACAGGAACAAACAAAATGTTCTGAACAAAAGGAAAATGGAAAGGAAATAAAAGAAAACAATAAAACTAGGAGAAATAGCTTCAGTAGAAATCTTGGCAGCACTTTGATGCCTTGAAGCCTCCCCTGGAAACTGTGAATCTAAGGCCTATTTATAGGAGATAATTCATTTCTCAACTTCCAGAGATCATGGGTGAGTTATGGAGGGAGTGGGAGTAACTTCCAGTAGTGGACAGTGAGTGGAGAAAGTGTAGGAAGAAATCTTAGAGAGAGTGATCGTGGCAAAAATTGATTTGAACGTTAAATGATATTTCGTCTGCGTGACGCTCGTAATGGAACGTGACAGTCGTCATACGCATGACGGTCGTAATGGACCTGTGACGACCGTCATATCAGCAAAATCCATTTTTTTCTGTTTTTCTTCTCTCTTTTCCTTCCATTTCTTCTTCTTTTCTTTCTTTAATCCAAATTCTCCCCAATCTGCAAAACGAAGTAAATTAATTATATAATAGAACATAAATCAATATAAATTAATAATAGTCACAAATAAATTCATGTAAATCAAGCCAAATAAACGATATGATTTCGCGTTATCAGTAATCATTATGCGCAGAGATGGAAGCCTAAAAATTAGAAAAATCGAATCCATGTGGGGCTTCTCCGAGGCCAAAGACGGGTAATCTGAGAATTTCTCCTAAATCCTCAACATTTAACATAATGACGTGGTTGAACAACTAGAATTCGAGGGTACCATATTAGTATCTCATACCACCAACCCACTTATTCTCTAATTTGAATGTTAGGGTGCTAAAAATTCAAGGGTGATACGCTCATAAGTGAGATTGTTCCTTTGCATAAAATCTAGCAACCCAATATTTTTAAACAACTTATTAACTTCATTTTTTAAACCTATAGTTGAGAGAGTTTGTTCACATATGTACCTTGTTGGAGTGACCTTGTGTTTGATCAAGACCGAATATCCTTTTGCTTGCTCATCATCATCAAATACAATGTTGTGAGGGTTTTGTACCCTTATGCTTCCTCTCTTCCTTGGACAAGATGACTCGGGCTCTCCCCCCTTTGCATTTCTCTTGGGAGGCATTCTTGATTCTTGAGAAGTAGAGAATTTGAACTTTTGATTTTTCTAAAATCAAACCCGGAATATGGTTTAGGGTGAGGATTTAGAAAGGTTGTGTGATGTGTGTTTATGGTTTTGAGTTGTTATGTGGAGTTTATGGAGGTTTTGTGGGGAGAGAGAGAGAGAGAGAGAGAGAGAGAGAGAGAGAGAGAGAGAGAGAGAGAGAGAGAGAGAGAGAGAGAGAGAGAGAGAGAGAGAGAGAGAGAGAGAGAGAGAGAGAGAGAGAGAGAGAGAGAGAGGAGGGGGGGAGGGGGGTTTAAGGGATGAAGATGGTAAGATTAGAGAGAGAAAGGTAATGATATGATGGGGTTTAAAAATCAGATTTGATGTGTTTAATGGATACTGAATGGAGTTAATTGGGTGTGAGAGAGGTGGTGGATTGGTGATTAGGAGAGAGGATGGTTTCAAAATTTGAATTTTTTTGCTAGGCCCTGTTATGGCTCGAAATAGCTGTTACAGGTGCTTGTAACATGGCTTTGTTTTTTTTGTAGGCGTGGTAATTTGGATGGTTATGGGTCTGGGAGCTATTTCGGCCTGCAATGGCTATTACGGGTGCCCGTAATAGCTTATTGGTCCCATTATTTTTTGTTTATCTAGATTTTGGTTCCGTTTTTTCGAGGAGAATTTCAGTGTCGATTCTTCTCAAATTTTCAACTGTACTAGTAGTTTTTGCCTTCTCCTATGAGTACCTATTAATTACCTGATAAGAAAATAAACATGAAAATAGATTAGTTCGAAAAGGCGCGGGTTGCCTCCCACATAATGCTTCGTTTAACGTTACATGGCTCGACGGATCTCGAGTGTTTCCACTCAAGAGGGTTCCATTATTAAACTTGGGTCCTTAGCATTTTCTTTTACTAACTTTAGACCCCAACCAATTCTCTTCATCCAAGTCATACGTCCATTCTTTTTCTTCCTTTGCGGAAGTTCATACACCAAATCTACTTCCTCATGAATCTCCTCTTTCTCTCTTTATTTCTTTTTAGGCCCACCCCATATGCTCATCTCTCGTATAAGGTTAAGGTCAGAGTGAGAGTTTTGGGCATCAAAATGGTCCTGATCATTAGGAAAGTAAAATCCTAACCTATCTTCCCCTACCTCAATGATCAATATTCCTTGTTTAACATAAATAATCTTTCCGGTCGTGGCCATGAAGGGTCTCCCTAGGATAACACATATACTACGATCTTCCTCCACATCCATCACCATAAATTCTATGGGTATGTCTAGGTTTCCAACTTTGACGGACATATCCCTTAGAGCTCCTAACACAGGTTTCACCGACCAATCGACAAGTTTTATATGTAGGTTAGAAGGTTTCATCTCTCATAGGTTAAGCCTCTCATGAATGGCTAGAGGTATCATGCTAACACTAGCACCAAGATCATAAAAGGAATTAGGACATTTCAAATCTTCTATCTCACAGAGGATTAAGAAGTCCTCAGGGTGTCCTAACTTAGGGGTGTTCCGTGTGTCGCACCTCGAAAAATAATCATCGAAAATACGACCCTCGCGCGAAAGGCGTAGAAATGCGGTTCGACAGAGTCGCCACCAAACTTTATTTATCCTAAAAGAGATAAAGGAAAACATCGATAAAAACTTTTAAAAGAGAGATAAGGACATGGTCGTCGCAACCACGTTTTGGGTTCGGGAGTCGGTTATGCAAGAGGAAGCTATTAGCACCCCTCATGTCCGTTGTACTCAACGGGAACCTCTTAATTCAAATTGTGATGAATGTTATCTAAGCTTATTTTTTTCTTCTCAATGATAAATGCAAAACGATATGATAAAAGGGAATCGATGCTAAGGGAAAATGGGTGATTTTTAGAATAGGGTGCTCGGCAAGGATTTGGACCCCTTGTGCCTACGTATGCTCATTTGGACGAGAATGATAAATCAGAGAGCTCGTAGTTCGACTACAGGAAAGGATAGAGGGAAAATGAAAGATGGATAGAGGTTTGAAAAGGTGGAAAAAGAAAAATGTAGCTCGCCAAGGTCATCGCAACCTTGTGCCTACGTATCTTACATCCAGACGAGAATGAAGAATCAGAGTGTCCATAGTTCGTGGTGATGACCACGAAAAGAGAGGGGGGTATTGTGTTGAAGTTTGGTTTGGATGAAGATTACTCTAAGCTTAAGAAAGGATCCCCAGACCCAAGTAATCGGGAGAGTGAGTCAAAGGCATGACTCTCTCTTTTTCATCTTGAAAAGAAGTAGTGCTTGAAAAGTGTTTGAACAATGACTGGTTAGAAGATAGTTGAATATTGTCGAGTTGGAAGTGTTTTAAAGGCGTCAATTGCTCATACACGAGTAAGAGAACTCACATCCAAACAACTGAAGAGAGATCAAAGGCTCAATCCCTCTCTTTTTCACTTTGAAAGAGTTTTGATAGTCTGATTGAAGCAAATCCGCTTGACGTTAGATCAAGGGTTTGATTATGTTTGTGTGCAAAGAAGCTGATTAAAAGAGTTTGATTTAAAAATGACTCGACAAAGAATCGAGGGTTTGGTTGAAAAGGGGTGAGAATCGATCATAGTCCCTAGGGGTGCTCTTAGTAATGAAACCACAATGAAATGTGCGAGTGTGTGCGTTAGGTTGATGGCGAATGCTAATGAGCAAACGATTTACGAGGGATGTTTGAAAATGGCTTAATAAAGAATCGAGAACTAGTTTGAAAATGGTTTAGTCTATGCTAGTCTCTAGGGGTGCTCCTAGTAAACAAACCATAATCAAAGCAATACGAATGTGTACATCAAAATGGGAGTGGGGTACATGTAAGTTACACAGGATTGTATGAAATTAAAGGTCTTATTATCAGGTAGCCCAAGAGGAAGTCGTGTGTGTGTGAGCTGCCCTTTTCTAAACTTTGAGCAAGAGTCGGACAAAATGCTCCAAGTTAGGGTTTCTATATACAATCCAAGTTTCATTGCTCAGGAAAGCAACCACATCCCACCAATTTAGGCTTTTAGGGATTCGATATTTATTAGTGTCTTTTTGAATAGTATGAACAAGATGAATATGATATGGACAACATGAATAGTATGACAAGATAAATATCAACAATAATATAATCAAAATAATATCCACAATTGTATATTAACAATAATAATAAGATCAAGATATATTGATGGAAAAGTAAATCAAGAATATATTGACGAAAATTAAGGTTAGTGGTTAGTCGTTATTGCTTTGAATCGGGTCGACTGTAGTACTAAACAGTTGTAGCATGATCTATGACAAAGATCATACTATGGGAGGTCGCGCAAGTTGATATTCGTGCTAAAATACGATGGGGAAATGATATTGAGGATTATTATCCAAAGAAATCGTGACACACGAAAAGAAAATGTGACGGTCTCGTCTTAATCACAAACTTGTGTCAATTAATCGAAGGTAACCTATCACGATCCCAAAGTATAGAAAATGATCTTGATGGTCATTTTCTACATATTTGAAATAATGAAGGTTAGCAACCTCAACCAATCAACATTCGTGAATAGAAAGACTTCATCGATCCAAAATAGAATGAGAATGGAAATGGAAATGAAATCGGTGTCATCTTAATCAAGATTAATAAATCAATAATCTATGATATTAGACTTTCATTGACCAAAAGTTGAATCGAAAAAGAAAACCAATAATGAAAATTGAAAAAAAATGAGAAAAAAAAATTGGAATTAATTGTTGCACCCTAAAATTTGCTCAACCTACTTCACTTGGTTTATGTTTCAATTACTTTAGCATTTGCATATAAAGTCATGTACATAGTCTAATCATCTGCATAGCATAGCATAGCAAGTTATCCAACAAGGGACCAAGTATTATTCTCATCTCTATGAGCCTATCAAGAGGTTATTATTCAAATTCAATCCTATCCAAGTCATCAGAAAGAAATTGAAATCTAAGAAGTCAGTGGATCAAGCGTGGATCCCGTCGAGTACGACGGACGTGAGGGGTGCTAATACCTTCCCCTTGCGTAACCGACTCCCGAATCCAAGATTTGGTTGCGATGACCATTCCTTTCCCGTCTTTGCGGTAGGTTTACTCTAAGCGTTTCCTTTCCCTCCGTTGGGATAAATAACGCACGGTGGCGACTCTTCTGTTCAGCCGGCGCCGATTTTCGCAGTAGCGACAGCTGGCGACTCTGCTAGGGAACCAACGTCCCCTGGCTGCTAAGGACTGCGATAGTTCCTTATGCATTTGGGATCCAACGTCCCTCAAGAGAGTCAATCCTAGCGCTTGTTTTCCCGTCGAGGATTTTGTATGGGTTTATATTTCTGTCATTTACCTTCAGCCTTATATTATTGTTATTATTGCTGTATTGGGGTTGTGACGGGTGATTCTATGATTGAGAGATAAGCCGGACCTGGGCTTGAGTGCACTTAGAATTAGAGTAGAAAGTAGTGGGCGCGTGCCGGCTTTGCTTGCATTAGTGTCCCACGAAATCTACACTCGGACGAGGTTCTTCTGGTTGACTTCTTTTTCTACCCTTTGGGTCGAAGGGGTTGTTGGTTAGCTGAATTGTCGACTCCGGGAACCGATCATTGGGAAGTTGGCTAAGTGAGGCCTCTTCAGGATTGGATGATGCTACTCCTTCTGGGAATCGTATCATCAACCCTGAAAGTCTGTGACGCCGACGACCGCATAGGATGCCATACCATTGTCAGTTACTAGGACACCTACCTGTGAGAGGGTTTGGGGTTATGCAGGTAACTAGACCTTCAGATACCGGTTTGTTTCTTGATCTGAGATTCTGGGTATTTATGGACAGTTGAGAGGTCTATCAGAGACCAGTTGAAGTTATGATAGGGGGTCTGTCAGAGACCAGTTGGAGTTATGATAGGGGGTCTGTCAGAGACCAGTCAGAGTTATGATATGGGGTCCATCAGAGACCAGTGTTGGAGCTTCGTTTTGGGTCTGTCCAAGACCAGGGTTTGAGGAATTCAGGAGGGTCTATCTGAGACTTTTGATATGGTTCAGGCTTCTCATCCATGGCATTTGGTCCTTGTTGAATGTATTTGCATTGCATTGTTTGCATAACCATTATCATTTGCATCCCATTAACGTGTGTCTGTGCTGCAGGTGCATTTGCATATTCCCTGGTTCTAGTGCTCGGACTTCTGCTTATTGATTATGGCTGGTTTGAGAAAGACAGTTGCGTATAAGTTACCTACACCTGACATTACTCCCTTACTTGGTCTGACGTCCCTTGCTGATGAAGAGATTAGGAGAAGTTTCAGGATGAGTCATGGAAGATTGTTGAGATTAGTCTGCAAGCCAGCTGCTGTTGAGATGAATGGGCTGTACACCTTGATGCAATTCTATGACCCTGCATTGAGATGTTTCATGTTTGCTGACTTTATTTTGGGGCCTACCATTGAAGAGTATGTAGAATTTACTGAGCTACCAGTACAGAATAAGGTTCCCTTTATTCACTCAGCCGCTGAGCCCAAGTTGGAGGACTTAGCCAAGGCCTTGCACATGAACGCTGCTGAACTATTAGTGACTTCTTGGCTAGGGGTTTCAGGTTTCTCCCTTGATTTTCTGGTTGGCAAAGCTCAAGAGTATGCCAAGAGCGGGTGCTGGATAGTCTTTAATGCTATCTTGGCTCTATGCATTTACGGAATAGTGCTGTTTCCCAACTTACCCAATTTTGTGGACTTGGACGCTTTCTATCTGTTTGCTGCTGGCAACCCGGTACCCACGTTGATTGGAGATCTCTATCATTCATTGCACTACAAAAATGAAAATAGAAGAGGAAAGATTGTTTACTGTTGTGCGCCGCTTTTGAACATGTGGTTTAAGAGCCATCTTCCCCTGAAGGGACCTTTTGTGGATAGTGCAACTACAACTGACTGGCCAGAGCGCCTGATGAGGCTATCTTCTGAAGACATTGAGTGGTTTGACCGAGATTTGTTGGGGTCTGAGCTTATTTTCAGTTGTTCTGGGTATCCTAATGTTCCTTTGATAGGAAGAAAAGGGTGTATCAATTACAAGCCATCTCTGTTTGTTCGCCAGTTCGGATATGCGTTGAAGAACCCACCTAAAGAGGAAGAGGTACAGGAATCTCTGTACTTCACCGGTGATTTGAATGGAGAGTTACTCGCCAAGCTTCAGCAGGCATGGATGCGTATCAACAGAAGAGGGAAGCCACTGTTAGGGAAGAATGATTGTCAGGCTTATGCACCCTACAAAGTTTGGATCCAAGAGAGAGCAAGACAGTTACTGATGCCATTTCCGGCTGCACCAGTCCCTGTCCATATTCCGGTGGAAGAACCAACTACTGTTACTAGGGAGGCCTACGAGCAAGTTGTAAAAGAAAAAGAAGCCTTGATGAAGATCAATGAAGAGTTAGAAAAGGAACTGGCTCAGGTGCGCAGTGAGAAGAACAAGGTTGTGCATGCTTTCCAACAGCATATCGAGCTAGTAAACAAGCTAGGCGCTGAACTGACTGAAGAGAAAAAGAAGCGTGAGCGCCTGGGGAAAGAGTTCAGAAGCTCTCATGACATGTTGGAGTCCAAAAAGAAAGCACTCGATGCCGCCCACCGAGAAATCTCTTCTTGTAACAAGACGTGGAATGCTACGCTAACCAACAACAAAAAGAGGGAAGACAAATTGAAGCAGCAAATTTCTGAACTCGAAGAGCAGTTGAAGGCTAGCATTAAGAAGCATGAATAAGAGGTGATGACCAGATATAGTCTCCAGAATGCATTGAACAAGGCCATCGAAGGCAGGAACGAAGCTGTGTCTCAGAAGCGGAAGCTAGAGGATCGCTTCGGAGAAGGGGCATGGGAGGAAACCGCTGGTGATGTGCGACGTGTTCTCAAGCGAAGAAATCAACTTGTTGAGGGTCTGCTTACCCGACCAAGTCATCCAGAGACTAAGAAGTTACTAGAAGAGTACCAGGCTTATGAGCGTACTTGACTGTTTCATGTATTAACGTGTATGCTTTATTTGCATAGCGCTGACCATCACCAGGATTGTTGGTTGAGGTCATGCCTTCTTATTGTACACCCAGTGATATTGTATTCTTGGCTTAATGGATTTCTCTGCAATATACGAGGTTTTCTATGATTCGGCTCCGATCTTCGTATTGCTAGCACTGTCACTGCACTGGCACATTCGCACTAGAATCGGGGAATGATATTCCCTAATGCACAGACACATATTGCATTGCATTCCCATTCATATTGCATTACAGGTGATTATTGCACGGTATCTCATTTCCTGCACTGTACTAGGTCTTTTCAGGATTGAAGATCAGCGCCCGCACCGATACTCCACTCGTACCAACTGCCGAAGAATTATGGATCAAATGCAGAACGAAATGCAAGACATGCGTGAGAAGCTGGCGCTCTTCATGCAGACAATGGAGACCATTGCAAAAGGCCAGAAGAATTTGCAAGCTTTGGTGCAGCCTCTGTTGGTAAGAAATGTTGGGCACGGAAATGAAGATCATCAGTCTGTGCGAGTCGACACTATTCACGGGGATGGTACTCCCACACCAGTGGCTCCACCTGTGGTAAACATGCCTGCTGTCAATGTGAACAACGGCGCTTCTGCCGGGAACGGTAACGTTGGAATTGGGAACGAGACTGTCGTCAATAACGTTGGGCTCGGAGATGTCAACCTGGGTGATAATATGGGAGGCAATGGCTTCGGTAATACTGGATTCGGCTTCAATGACCAGGGGTTTGACCACGCTGGGAAGTACGGCTTCAACACTCAAGGCTTCGGACAGGACGGATATGGTATGACTAATCAGGGTTATGGCGGATTCGGAAGTGGAAATGGCGCTGGGTTAATGGCTTTTGGACCTGTTGGGGTCGCTCCGGGGTACGGCAACAGGGGGCGAGGCCCGGTAATGAATCAGACCAGAGTTGGCCGTAACAATGGATACGATGGATACGGAGCTGGGAATGGTAATTGGCAAGAAGATCAGCAAGAGGATGCTCTCTCCGGTGGAGGTTTCGAAGGGCCTATGGACGACTCTCAGAGAATCAGGATGCTCGAGGAGCAGATGAGGGGGGTCGTGAATCAAAGTGCTGTTGGCTTAGATATGTCAACAATGGGTCTGGTGCCTGGCCTGAGGGTGCCAATCAAATTCAAAGCTCCCACATTCGACAAGTATAAGGGGGACACCTGTCCAAAGGTGCACGTGCGGTCATATTACAGAAGGATGTCGGCGTACTCAAACGATGAGAGGATGCTAATGCATTTCTTTCAAGATAGGTTGTCGGGCCCTTCCCTCGAGTGGTATATGGGATTGGAACCAACTCATATAAAGACATGGAAGCATCTGGCTGAAGCATTTGTAGCTCACTATAAGTATAACAGCGACTTGGCACCCAACCGGGTCCAATTGCAGGGGTTGTCCCAAAAGAAGGGCGAGAGCTTCAAAGAGTATGCGCAGAGATGGCGCGACATGGCTGCTAGAGTTCATCCCCCTTTGGAGGACAAGGAAATGAACGATATGTTCATAGAAACATTCACTGGTATGTTTTATGACAAGTTGTTTCACACTTCTTTGGGCAGTTTCTCAGACTTAATCCTGATGGGGGAGAAGATTGAAAGCAACATTAAACAGGGAAGATTCCAAGCTGAGGAATCCACTTTGGCTGGCAGTAACCGAAAGGCTTTTGGTGGGCGCCGTCAAGGCGATGCAAGCGCGGTGTTTGGGGGCCGAGGCCGAGGCCGGGGCAGAGGTCGAAACCAGTACAATCAGCCGCAGCAGGTGGCAAGCGTTACTATTCCGTTTCAGCAACAACCATTTCAACAACAACAACAGCAACAACAGCCACAACAGGGGGCACAGCCTGCCCAGCGCAGATTCCAGGGGGCAAACCAAGGAGGGTGTTTGAAAAGCCTCCTTCAACGTATGCAGATTTGCTACAGACACTACTGGGGTTGAACTTGGTGGAGAAGAGAACTCTGGAGCCAATAACAGGCACTCCTCCATATGGGTATGACGCAAGCAGGCACTGTGAATTCCACTACGGGGCTCCTGACCACGATATAGAGGGTTGCCACGCGTTCAAGCATGTGGTGCAGGATCTATTGGATAGTGTCGCTACTGCGAAAATCGGCGCCGGCTGACAGAAGAGTCGCCACCGTGCGTTATTTATCCCACGGGAGGGAAAGGAAACGCTCAGAGTAAACCTCGCACAACACGGGAAAGGTATGGTCGTCGCAACCAAAACCTGGGTTCGGGAGTCGGTTACGCAAGGGGAAGGTATTAGCACCCCTCACGTCCATCGTACTCGATGGGATCCACGCTTGTTTTCGGGTATGGATTGTTATTCTATCTAAACTAAAGGTCTGGGGTTAAAAGAAAATAAAATGAGAAAAATAAAAATGACTCGGCAAAGTATCGCACTTTATGCCTACGTATTCCCGCCTGGAACGAGAAATCAGAGTCAACGTAGTTCGCCTACCTACGGGAAAGGAGGGGAAGGTTGCTCGCTAGGATATCGTATCCTATGCCTACGTACTTTCATACAGCATGAAAGATCAGAGCAAACGTAGTTCGGGCCACGTACGACACAAGCTTGTCTTGGTTGTTTTTATTCCTTCTGAAAAAGGTTTTCTGATTAACAGTCCAAGAGGACAAAAATGACGTCTTGATGAGTTCACATTCTTTTACGAAAGAAGTGTCTTTTATTGTGTTTGAAATCTTTATGTGTTTTTCTGTTTGTTTTGAGAAAGAAAGAGACAGAACTCTAACCTACGGTTGCGGAGGGAAACAAACTAACCTAATGTTATCATGCATGGGTTAAGACCTAGTGTCTATCATGCTCCTCTCTTGCACAGAGAGAAACAGAGATCCTACGGGATAGGCAGAAACAGAAACAATATCAGATATATACAGTAAAGCAGTAAAATGCATGGATGCAACAATACAAGCGAGGCAAGGGAGTCCCACTCAACCTCGAACCTAGAAAACAATAGGCGAAAGTGAACAGGCTTCACTCTCAACCCAACAGGGTAAACAGCAAACAATACAGTTCAGAAAAATCAGTCAATACATCAGCAAATGAAATACAACAGCAAAAGAAACAGCATCAGCAGCTCTGAGTCAACATCTGGCTTCAAGCAATCTCCAATCAGCTACAGGCTTCAACAAGCATCAATCTTCATCTTCATGGCCTTCAGGTAAGGGCTTTGATCATCAGTCTTCCATCTGCACTGGCTTTTCTTCAAAGCTCAAACCTCCAGGATGAGGGATTAGTCACAAGAGTGAATTGGGTGTTAAGCAATCAGCTGACTACCAAAGGTGGTGAACAGACTGCTTCTAACACAAAAGACATTTTCTCTCAAGAGTTCTATCTCTTAGACACTATCACCAAGCCTTCCAAAGGAAGGGGGTGAGTGTCTTAGAGAGACTCTGAATCACAGAGAAGAATGGATGCAGACAAGGCAATCCATGTTTGAGAAACAATCATTCTAATCTAGAGCTCTGCCTAGCTCCTAAACCCTAGTCTCCTCAGCAGCTGCTAGCAAGAAGCTCCTCCTCAACTCTGACGGTTGATCTTCAGCATTTGAATCTTCAATGGCTTCATCTCCACAAATCTTCAGCTTCCCCAGGGCCCCAGACAAACCCCATACCCAATCAAACAATCAACAATCCCCAGAGGGCACACCACACCAGACAGCAGATATACAGACAGTAATAATGGCAGTAGGGGAATCCTAATTTTTCTCTAAGGGATCTAATAGCTACCCATAGCCCCTATAGTCCCATAACTAAACTAGTTAAATCCTAAGTCCTAAGGGAAATGAAATCAAACTCCTAAGTTGTCACCTAAAAACCCTAGTTTTGTTCATGATATTCAAGCATTTATTAATCACCTAAAATTAACTCCTAAAAATGGGAAATAAAATATTTCTACAAGCTTAACATCTCATCTAAACAATCTAAAAAGAATGAACAAAAAATATGAAAGCATGTGAGAGAACAAAAATCATAAAAATAATGCATGAAATGTAACTATTTATTATGCTATTTATTTAGAAAATATGGAAAAAATATGAAATAAAACTAAAAATGAAATTTTATTTTCCTATAATATTCTAGACATTTTAATGAAAATATGATAAAAAGAATGGATTAAAAAACATTTTTTATGAATTATTTATGAATTTTCAAAGATTAGTAAAAATTAAAATGAAATAAGAAAAATAAAATGAATTAAATGAGGGGAGGGGGGTATGGAAAGAAATTCGCTCAGTTCATTATTGGATGGGCCCTCAGACTGGGGGGTGCTGGTAGCGCTTTGCACTGGGCCCAATCAACCATCAGAATTAAAAAACACAAGGGAATCAGCTGGGGGTGAAAATAGCAGAGAAATCACATTGGAAAAATGGTTTTGGGCTCACATTGGGGGTGTGGTTATCAACAGCACTCAGGCCCGCCCGTTTCAATTAATGAAACGGTGCGTTTAGGGCCAACGCACCTCCCTCCAATTCTGAAATTAAATGAGGGCCATTGGATTGCCCTGATAGTCAAAGGTCTACCACGAGATGAACGGACACGATTGTGTCTTCTTCCTTGGTTCACCTGAGATTAGGGTTTCTGCCATTAAACCCCATGCACGAGCAACATTCCACCCAACTGTTCTCCTTATCCAGGCCACGAATCACCATGCTATGAACATGAAAGTTACTCCAAACCTCTCCCTCTTCAATCCTATGATCTTAGATCAATCTGAAACTCAATAAAACTCTCAACCCGATCGAGGTAAATTCTGATCACCATGGATATTCACTGATAAGCATCATGATAACTCTTCATCAAACTTGACCTAAACTAACCTATGCCTAATGGAGATTAACATGTGCTATCAAACTACAATTACAACACACTAATCTAAGAGATATAAGCACCAACAGATTGTTGCCTCTGCTAACAATGGACTCCAAATCGTTCCAAATTCACCTAAACTAATCTCCTAACCACCTAGATTGCATCTAAACTAACAACATCATGCCAAATTAACTAGATCAAGTGGTTTGAATGAAAACTTACCTTGTGTGAAATCTTGCAAACAGCTATGGAGATGGAAGATCTGAGGCTTTTGAGACTTGAATCTTGATCAATCCTTGATGAATTTGATTCTGTATGCACAAACTTGGAGGTTCCTAGCTTGAATCATGCAATCCACTTGAACTTGTGATTTTGATGATCTTGAGAAAAATGCTCGAAAATGGATGATAACTACCAAAAACTTGCTTCAATTATGATCTATGATGATGATGGAGTGGAATTGAATTGATTATGATGAAGATTGATGAAGAATTTGAGAGATTTGGAATGAAACTTTTATGAAAAAGTGTGAGAAATTTTGTGGAATTCTTGGTGCAAATGAGACCAACCCTTGATCAATGCACATTTCATGAATATATAGACCCCAAATGAACATTCTAGATCCATCTTGCACATTCCCTTGTTTTCAAATTTTGATCCATTTTGATTATGTTTCTTAAATGATAAGCAACCATGGATAACTTCATTTTTTCCTTCTAAACTCAAAAAAGTGTGTGAACCATTGTTCTTAGAATTGTTTTTCCATTCAAAATCATATATTGGAAGTCTCCATTTGGACTTGTAAATCTCCCAAACCAATTTCCAACTTGAAATTATTCACTTTATAAGCCTTTTTAGTTCATATTTTGACCAATTGTGTAACTCCATGCTATGAGCTTCTCCAATAATTTGTGACCTTCTTTCTAGACTTAAAATCCCATTTGGAGCAAGTTTGATGTTGTAAGTTTTTCCATTTGAGGCCTCCTTGTATGAGTTTTGGGTATAGGTTAAAATGACCTGTAATTCACAAATGCCCAAAATACCCTTTGCTTGTCAAGACCATAAGTTGAGTTCTCCACATCATATGAAGGCATACCATACCATTCTAGAAAGCTAAGACAATGAGGGACAACTCTTATGTTGACCAAGAATTCATTTGAAATCTCCTTGAGGGGCAAAACTAGCTTGGAAGTCAAGTCACTTTCACAGACAAAAGTTCAGACACCCCAGATGACCTGTAACTTGCAAGGACCATAACTTGAGTTCTATAAATCTCCTTGAGGTCTTCCACCACTCAAATTAAAGGTCTTGAGATCCTCTACAAGTTTCATGTTGGCCAAGAAGCCATTTGAAACTAGCATTTTGACTTATCTTGCTTGGAAATTTGACCTAAACTAGGGGATTTTACAGAGAAACCCTAATTTAGTAACTCCTCTTCTCCTTGATTTCTCTTGAATTCTCCTTGTCATATCTCCATATCCTTCTTCATATGTCAAATGTTGATCCCCACATCTCTCCAATAGACTTGAATGCCCTCTTAAGTCAGTCAATTGACCTAGGGTTGACCTAGGGTTGACCCAGATGAAACCCTAGTTGACTATCTTCAACTATAGCTCTTGTGCCTTCATCAGTGACTTGCTTTCTTCTCCAAATGACTTTATAAGTCTCTCAAGATGTCTAGATGCTCTCCATGCTTTCATTTCACAGCTCATAACCCTCTTGTTGATCCTCAGATATCCTCAGCTAGGAGGTAGACTCAAGGCTTGCTCTGCTGAACTCTTTGCTTTCAAATTCTTTCCTGATGACTTGAGTAGGGTTGAATTGGGATAATAACCTCTTGATAGGCCTCTAGAGATGAAAATAATGATTGGTCCCCTGTTGAATGACTTGCTATGCTTATGCTATGCAGATGGTTAGTCTATGTACATGACTCTATATGCAAATGCTAATGATAATGAAACATGAATCCAAGGAATAAGGTTGAGCAAATTTTAGGGTGCAACAGCTGCCCCTATTCAAGCGACTTGGACCCGATTGGATGAAGCCCGGAGCCTTCAGACATTCGCGGTACGAGACGGTTGAATACTAGTGAAACCAGAAATTTGCCAACCGCAGAAATAAACTGCGCTCCTGCTTGAGGAATGACATTCATCAGCTGAATCTGACTGTTAGAGTAACCCACTGATCTCGCGTGACCGTGCTGGGGATTGTCTTCATCGTTCTGAAGAAGATTCTGTCATAACAGATTGCTTGCTTGTCCACGCTAGGACTCTGTCTGTCGTCGATACGAAGAAATCTCAACTAGAATTGGTCCACGTTAGGACTCCACTTACTGTCAACCCAGAAAAATCTCAGCAACTCCGCTGGGGATAATTCACCTGCATTTCAATAAGCTGAATCGTCCACGTTAGGAATAACACTCTTCCACGTTAGGAGTAACACCTGTCCACGTTAGGAGTCACATCGTCCACGTTAGGAGTAACGCTTTTATCTTTCCACGTTAGGAAGCAAACTTCTTTCCACATAAGGAGAACTGCATCAATCTGTCCTCGTAAGGACTCCAATGCCACTTGACATGTCCGCGTCAGGACTCCGATCTTTCCACGTAAGGAATTCCACTTTTCTTGAATCTGTCCACGTAAGGACTAACTTCCTTCTTCCACGTTAGGAATCAATCTATCTCTTTCCACGTCAGGAATAATCCATTTCTTTCCACGTCAGGAATCAATCTTGATATATCCGCGTCAGGACTTAATCTTTCCACGTAAGGAATAAGCTCGTCTTTCCACGTAAGGAAACCATTTTTCTTCCACGTAAGGAATGCTCTTGATATGTCCCCGTAAGGACTCTGATCTTTCCACGTAAGGAATACCACTTTTCTTGAATCTGTCCACGTAAGGACTTTCTTCTTTCCACGTTAGGAATACTGTCATTTCCACGTTAGGAATCACTTCTGATACGTCCGCGTAAGGACTACATCGTCCACGTTAGGAATAACGATCTCTTTGATCTGTCCGCGTTAGGACACTGATCTCGTCTTGATTCGTCCACGTTATGACTCAGGCGTCTTCGACTCACTGAGGAAATAAGACTTGTCCACGTAAGGACTCACACGTCTTCTACTTGCTGGGGAAATACCCGCGTTAGGACTTACACCTTGTCAACAACACGAAGAAGGATAAATTTGCCCACGTCAGGACTCTTGTATCTTGTTATCACAAAGAACTACAAACTTGTCCACGTCAGGACGCACATTTCACCATTACGAATAAAGATATCCGCTGAACACAAAATGATCCTCGCCAGAATACCAACACGAAGAGTAACCAATCTTTTGTCAACGTCATGACCTCCCTTTCTCCAAATTTCGAGAGACCGAATCTATCCCCGTCAGGATTAACACACCTTACCACTCCAGTAAAACAAACCTGTCCACGTTAAGACGCCCACTTCTGAAGAAACCCCGTCATTCTAGGAGTAAATGGTCCACGTCAGGCCTTAGTTCTTCAATGATCCTCACCCATAAACTTCTTAGCACTGACGTGACAGCGACTTCGAGATGAACTCTACTGGGGATGTCTGAAAACCAACTATCGGACACCTGCTTCGAAATTCTGATTCATGCGACTCGTTGATGACAAACGAACTTTGCTTGGGAATAAGGAGATTCTGATCCTGGCCACTCTGGCTGGGGAAAATAAGATACATTTGCATAAATGACTCTGCTAGAGACAAAGAGAGTTTTATCACGATAACTCTGTGGGGAATACCGCCGAAACTGACATTATCATTGAATATCTCCTGCCGAGATCTTGACTGTTTAGTAATTTATTTGAGCAAGAGCTCTCTCCACCTGGACTACCAGAGTACAGAAACTGCTTCAGCAAAATAAATGCTGGAAGGATAACGTCGACTCGCCGGGGATAGCCTGATGCTACAAAATTATTCCAGCCAAAATAAGTGCTGGTAGGATGAAGTCGACCCTGCTGGGAATTTGGGAACTCAAACCACACGTCTTGTTGAAGTAACCCCCTGCTGGGGAATATAACTCAAACCAAATACCTTGCGGAGGTACCCCCTGCTGGGGAATATGACTTTGCTGAGGAATAGCAGATGCGCACAACACGATCGGACTTTCTGCTGGAATGTGAACCGATATCACCAGTATCTCTGACAAAATAAGTGACAGGAACCACCATCGACTCTGCCTGGGAGAGCCTTGACCTTTGAATTCCACTGGAAGGAAAGAACATTTACTGAAAAGAGAACTCCGCTGGGGATGACTGGATTCTCTTGGGGAAAATTAACTGACTCCACTGGGGGAGAGTGCATGACCCTGCGGGGAAAAATGAACCTGTCTGAATACAGCCTTACGATCTTGGAATCGCCAAACTCTGCTGAGGACGAGTAACTTCTCTGGAGCACGTCCTTTGGATAAGCTACGGCTAGCTGGGGAATTTCATCCTTCTTCAGGAAAAACATGCATGACCTGCGTGGGGATCAAGCTTTTCACTATTGCAATCTTTTGATCATCTTCCTCGTACGGTTATGAAACCTGCGACAACACAAACAAGACACGACAAGCCTATGCAATCAAATCAATTCAGGTTAGTGACGTTACACTCAGTTAATTCAAAGCTTTAACAATTGTTGGCAAGGGCCAGTGATGTTATACTTATGCTAGCTTCAATAAACTTAGGCGTTTTATCATGCGCAAAACAGTAAAGAACAGGCATCAAGTACTGAATAACATATTTTCATTGATTGGGCCCCCTGAATGGGCGGAGTTTTTGTACACGGGATGTAACTCCTGAAAAGAGGAAGCTACACAAAGCAAATATACAAGTATGCAAGTATTCACAAGAAGCATAAATATTGACAAATTAAACTTTGTACACATGTCGGCAACTGGTTGCAGATGAACACCACGAACTGATCCTCCCATGACTCGTCCGACTCTTATACTTTCCCGGTATCCCCACTTTTGAAGAGGTTGTATCCGATAACTGACTCCTCAAACATATTCTCCCGCACTGATGCTCGTTGAATTCGAATTCGGACCGCAGTCATTTGCTTTTCACATCCCTAACTTTTGCGTGAACCGCCCTTTACGGGTTTTCAGTTCACCGGGATACCCCTTTTTGCCGAAGCCGCCCAGTGTAGGTTTTCAACTTCGCGGGTGTACATTTTTTCAATTTTATCCCTAACTTTTGCCCGAACCTTTCATTCTGTTTTTGGTTCGCCAGGATGCCCCATTTTTGCCTGGACTCTCTTTTTTCTGTCCAGCGGGTCTATTTTAAGCAAAGTATTTTTTAACTGCGTCCGAATTCACAGGTGATGCAAAGTCTTCCCCGTCCATTGTGGACAACAATAAAGCTCCTCCTGAAAAGACCTTACTGACAACGTATGGCCCTTCGTAGTTGGGGGTCCACTTGCCCCTGTGATCTGCTTGCGGCGGGAGAATCCTTTTCAACACAAGGTCGCCCGTCTGAAAGCTCCGCGGAAGTATCTTCTTGTCGTACGCTTTCTTCATTCGTCTTTGATACAAACGACCGTATGCCAGAGAAGCTAGCCTCTTCTCATCCATCAGACTCAGTTGGTTCAATCTATTCGTTACCCATTCTGCCTCGTCCAGCTGAACGTCTCGCAATACCCTCAGAGAAGGGATCTCAACTTCCAATGGTAATACCGCTTCCATTCCGTATACCAACGAGAACGGAGTTGCCCCGGTTGATGTGCGTACCGTCGTACGATACCCGTGCAAAGCGAAAGGTAGCATCTCGTGCCAATCCTTATACGTCACCACCATTTTCTGGACGATCTTCTTGATATTCTTATTGGCCGCTTCGACAGCGCCATTCATCTTGGGTCGGTAAGGGGAGGAGTTGTGATGTTCGATCTTGAAATTCTGACAGAGCTCCTTCATCATTTTGTTGTTCAGATTAGAACCATTATCCGTGATTATCCGCTCGGGAATCCCGTATCGGCAAATGATATCTCTTTTGATGAATCTAGCCACCACTTGCTTCGTTACATTTGCGTAAGACGCTGCTTCCACCCACTTGGTGAAATAATCGATTGCTACGAGGATGAACCGATGCCCGTTAGAAGCCGTCGGCTCAATCTTTCCGATCATATCGATTCCCCACATTGAGAATGGCCATGGAGACGACATCACATTCAAAGGACTCGGAGGCACATGTATTTTGTCAGCATAAATTTGGCACTTATGGCACTTTCTTGCAAATTTGAAACAATCAGTTTCCATCGTCAGCCAAAAATAACCTGCCCGCAGCAGTTTTCTCGTCATAGCATGCCCACCAGCATGCGTACCGAATGCACCTTCGTGAATTTCCTCCATGAGAAGCTTTGCCTCCTTATCGTCCACACAACGCAACAACACCAAGTCGTGGTTTCTCCTGTATAAGACGCCGTCCGGGTTCAAATAGAAATTACCCGCTAATCTCCTGAGAGTCTTCTGATCTTGACTGGATGCCCCAGCCGGATACTCTTTATTCTTCAGGAAATTAAGGATATCAAAATACCACGGTTTGCCATCGGACGCTTCATCAATAGCAAATACATAAGCTGGCCTGTCCAACCGAGAGATAGTGATCTGGGGAGCTTCGTTCCAGAAATTGACCTTGTACATGGAAGACAAGGTGGCAAGGGCGTCAGCCATTTGATTTTCTGCCCGTGGCACGTGATGCAATTCAACTTTGTCGAAGAAAGGCAACAATCTCCTTGCATAATTCATGTAATGTATCAAATTGGGCTGACGTGTCTCCCATTCCCCTTTGATCTGATTCACCACCAGAGCTGAGTCTCCGTATACGTCTAGATGTTTGATTCGCAAATCAATGGCTTCTTCAAGCCCCATTATACAAGCTTCGTATTCGGCCTCATTGTTGGTAACGGCAAAGGTCAATCGGGCAGTAAACGGGATGTGCGACCCGTGTGGCGTAGTGATAATTGCCCCTATTCCGCTCCCGTAAGCATTCACAGCTCCGTCAAATATCATCTGCCATTTGGACCCCGGCTCTGGTCCTTCGTCTGGTAACGGCTCTTCGCAATCTTTCATCTTGAGATACATGATATCCTCGTCAGGAAAGTCAAATCTCATCGATTGATACTCTTCAATAGGCTGCTCCGCCAGATACTCAGACAACACACTCCCCTTTATCGCCTTTTGCGAGACGTATTGAATATCGTACTCAGTCAAGATCATCTGCCACCGGGCAATTCTACCTGACAACGCCTGCTTTTCAAATATATATTTGATTGGATCCATCTTCGAGATGAGCATGGTTGTATGATTCAGCATGTACTGCCTCAAACGCTTGGCGGCCCAGGCTAGCGCGCAACAAGTTTTCTCCAGCATTGAGTATCGAGATTCACAGTCTGTAAATTTCTTACTCAGATAATAGATTGCATGCTCTTTTCTCCCCGTCTCGTCGTGTTGACCGAGAACACAACCCATGCTTCCCTCAAGAACCGTCAAATACATTATCAAGGGTCTCCCTGCCACCGGGGGTATCAAAATAGGAGGCTCCTGCAAGTACTTCTTTATTTTGTCGAACGCCTTTTGACAATTTTCGTTCCATGTCACAGCTTGATCTTTCTTTAGCAACTTGAATAATGGTTCACACGTGGCCGTTAGGTGAGATATGAACCGGGCAATGTAGTTCAATCTCCCCAAAAACCCGCGCACCTCTTTCTCTGTTTTAGGCGTCGGCATTTCTTGAATCGCTTTTATTTTAGCAGGATCGACCTCTATTCCTCTTTCGCTTACTATGAACCCCAGGAGCTTACCCGATCTCACCCCGAAGGTGCATTTGTTAGGGTTCAGCCTCAGCCTGAACTTCCTAAGCCTTTTAAACAACTTCAACAGATTCACCAGATGCTCTCCCTCCGTCTGGGATTTGGCAATCATATCGTCAACATAAACTTCAATCTCTTTATGCATCATGTCATGAAAGAGAGTTGTCATCGCACGCTGATATGTTGCCCCAGCATTTTTCAAACCAAAGGGCATCACTTTATAGCAAAATGTTCCCCAAGGCGTTATGAAAGTAGTCTTCTCCATATCCTCTGGCGCCATTTTAATTTGATTATAGCCTGAAAAGCCATCCATGAAGGAGAATACGGAGTATTGAGCGGTATTATCAACTAATACGTCAATATGAGGAAGTGGAAAATCGTCTTTTGGGCTTGCTTTATTCAAATCTCTGTAATCCACACACATTCGAACCTTGCCATCTTTCTTTGGCACTGGTACGATGTTAGCAACCCATGAGGGATACTTCGTCACAGCCAGGAAACCAGCGTCCCACTGTTTCTGAACCTCCTCTTTGATCTTCATTGCCATATCTGGTCGAGTTCTGCGAAGTTTTTGTTTGACGGGCGGGCAGTCTTCTTTCAGTGGCAGACGATGCACAACCATATCTGTATCGAGCCCTGGCATATCTTGATACGACCAAGCGAATACATCATTATACTCCCGGAGCATTTCAACCAGTTTTCGCTTGATATCACTCTGCAGTGCGGCTCCGATACGAATATTTTTCTCAATCCCTTCCGACCCCAAATTGATAATCTCGATAACCTCGTCGTGAGGCAGAATGGCTCTTTCCTCTTGCTTCACCAACCAAGACAGTTCTTCAGGAACGTCGCTATCTTCGACAACCTCTTCTTCGGTCTGGAATACCGGGTGCTCGAAGTCGGGACGAGTCATAGGTGGTTCAAGGATGTCATCTGAAAATGTTATCCTGCAAAAGAAAGGGTTAAGTGCTTCAAAATGCGTATAAAGCAGATAACCACATTGCCATTTTATTGAAAAATACAAAACAAGAAAGACAGGGATTACAGTATTTGCGCATGAAAAAAACGCCATTTATTTAATGATGAAGCAATGTTTATAACAACGCAGCCCTAAGCAAATCCCGATGCCCCGGGCAAGACATCAGATTATTCAACAATTAATAAAGCAAAGCATTACTGTTTAAAAGTCACAGGAACAAGCTCCTGAATGGACCAGTTGCACAGTCCTTGTCCTGGCGTGCTTGGCTGAATCCAGGCATCCATATCACAGTCGCTGTCCCCGTCATCGGATTCTGAAGCAGCATTGACAGATTCATGGCATACTCCACTGGCAGAGATGGTGATTGACTTTCTGAAATGAGGGGCCCCCACAGAAGGAGTTGATGACGATGGTCGGTACCCCAGTCCGAACCGGTCCATTTTCACCGGGATGTCCAATACTTTGCCCCAGCCCGTGGCCTCTCCTGCTTCCACTAGCGCTTGAGCCTCTTTGTACGAAGAAACAGCTATCTCTGGCACTTTGCTTGGCCCGGGACTCCTGTCCTTTATGCGCAAACCTTCGAACGCCTGGCATGGCGTCTCGTGGATCTCCCCGTCGACTTCCACATATTTGAACGAAGAAAGATGGCTGACCAGAATGTCTTCTTCTCCGCACACGGTGACTACACTGTCTCCGACCATATACTTTAGCTTCTGATGCAGGGTAGACGTGACTGCCCCTGCCCCGTGAATCCAAGGTCTTCCCAGCAAGCAGCTATACGCAGGCTGTATATCCATGATATAAAACTCCGTCGCAAACACTTCCGGCCCTACTTGCAGAGGCAAGGTAATTGATCCGAAGACTGTTCTCCGCGTGCCGTCAAACGCTCTGACTACCAAATCACTTGGTGTGCACAAAATTCCTCGAACATCCAGCTTCATCATAGCCTTCTTAGGCAGCACATTCAAAGACGACCCGGTGTCAACCAATACGTGCGACATTGTCGACCCTCTACACTCAACGGATACATGTAATGCCATATTATGGTCCCTTCCTTTCGGAGTCAAGTCAAAATCAGTAAAGCCCAGACTGTGGCCCGCATTTACATGCGCCAATACTCCTTCTAGCTGGTTCACGGAGACATCCTGTGGTACAAAAGAAGTGTCCAGGACTTTCAGCAAAGCGTTTCGGTGAGCCTCCGAACATAACAGCAATGACAGAATAGATATTTTGGATGGCGTTTGCTGCAGATGCTCCACAATTTTATAATCGCTTTTCCGAATTAAGCGCATGAATTCTTCTACGTCTTTTGACGCTGCTTCTTTTTCATTTGCTTGAACCGGAACATTTTCCACCGCTTTCCCTTTTCCTTTCGCTATCCTTTCGGCTTCCACTTCAGGAGATATAAAGATCCTGCCGCTTCTTGTCATGCCTCCTGAGCCCACAACATTATCCACAATCTCCGCTGACTGCTTGTTAACATCGATTTTAATCCCGTCACAATACACCTCTAGCCCATATGACCATGGGACCGCTTTCGTGCTCTCATACGGGATTGGCCCGGCTTTAGTTATAGTAATCGGTGGCCGCTGAGCTGGTGCTGAAATAGTGATCGTCTTCCTAGGAATTGTCACTGTGGCAACATCACTCTGATTATCCATTACTGCCCCTGCCGGCTCATCAGTTGCTGTTCTATCAAACTGCAATACACCTTCATCAATCAAGGCCTGAATGCCTTCCTTCAGATCCTCACACCCTCCAGACAGGGCCCAACAATCTAAGCAGTACTCATTACAACCCGGGTAAACACCTCCTTGCAACAGTCGGCTTTTGATTTCGCTCAGCGGCGTCTTTAAATCCTCAACATTCATAATCAGATTCAGACCTTCCTCAGTCAGCACGGCATTCGCCCCATGATTAGGCATGGGTTTCTGGACTATATTCGCACCGGTCGTTCCGAAGTTGATAGACTTGTTGTCCAAGAGATCCTGCACAACGTGCTTAAAAGCGTGACAACCTTCTATATCATGGCCCGGGGCCCCAGAATGAAACTCGCAGCGCCTATTCGCATCATAGCCGAACGGGGGAGTTCCCGTTATCGGTGCCAAGGTTCTTTTCTCCACCAGATTCAATCCCAACAAGGTCTGCAATAAATCAGCATAGTTAGAGGGAGGCTTCTCGAACACCCTTCTCGGCTTATTACCCTGGAATCTTCTCTGAGCTTGCTGTGCCCCCTGCTGAGGCTGCTGCTGCTGTGGCATTGGCTGCTGCTGAACCGGTTGTTGTTGCTGGATTGGTTGTTGCTGATAAGGGATAGTGACACTCGACACCTGCTGCTGCTGACGATATTGATTTCTTCCCCTGCCTCGGCCTCGGCCTCGGCCTCCAAATACCGCACTAGCTTCGCCCTGACGGCGCCCACCATAAGCTTTCCTATTACTGCCAGATGCAGCTGATTCATCGACCTGGAACTTTCCTTGCTTAATGTTCCGCTCAATCTTTTCCCCCATCAAGATCAGGTCTGAAAAACTAGCCAAAGACGTATGAAACAACATATCATGAAACAGCCCGGTGAATGTACCAACAAACATATCGTTCATTTCTTTATCTTCCACAGGAGGACGGACCCTGGCAGCCATATCGCGCCACCTTTGCGCGTATTCTTTAAAACTCTCCCCTTTCTTCTGCGAAAGCCCGGCCAACTGGACCCGATTGGGTGCCAGGTCACTGTTATATTTGTAATGGGATACGAACGCCTCCGCTAATTGCTTCCAAGTCTTGATATCAGTGGGCTCCAACCCCATGTACCACTCTAAGGAAGGACCCGATAGGCTATCCTGAAAGAAATGCATGAGCATTCTTTCGTCAGTGGAGTATGCAGACATCTTTCTGTAATAAGCTCGTACATGCACTTTCGGACATGTATCTCCTTTGTACTTATCGAACGCAGGCGCTTTGAATTTAATTGGCACCCTCAGCCCAGGTACCAAGCCCATAGTTGCCATGTCCAGACCCACAGCACTCTGGTTTAGGACTCCCTTCATTTGCTCTTCCAGCATTCTAATCTTTTGAGAATCATCCATCGGCCCGTCAAAACCCCCTCCAGAGAAGGCGTCTTCCTGTTGATCCTCTTGCCACATACCGTTTCCAGCCCCGTATCCATCATACGCATTATTACGTCCAGCTCTGACCTGATTCATCCCCGGAACTCGGCCTCTGTTGCCATACCCTTGAACACCTCCAGCAGGACCACCAGCCATAAATCCAGCCCCGTTTCCGTTTCCAAAACCTCCGTAGCCCTGATTGACCATACCATAACCATCTTGCCCAAAGCCTTGAGCATTAAAGCCATACTTGCCAGTATTGTCGAATCCCTGATCGTTGAATCCGAACCCAGCGTTGACAAAGCCATTGCCTCCGAGATTATCTCCCACATTGACATCACCCAGCCCAGCGTTGTGGACAGCAGTTTCATTTCCAACTCCGACGTTACCATTCACAGCAGTGGTAGCGTTGTTGACGTTAGCAGCATTCATATTGACGACAGGCGGAGCCACCGGCGTGGGAGTGCCGTCTCCATGAGCAGTATCAACCCGGACAGACTGATGATCTTCGTTACCATGACCAGCGTTGCGAGCCAACAGAGGCTGGACCATGGCCTGCAAATTCTCTTGCCCTTTTGCTATAGCTTCCATGGTTTGCATGAAGAGGGCGAGCTTCTCGCGTACATCCTGCATCTCATTCTGAATCTGGTCCATGATTTTCCGACAGTTGGATCGTGTAGAGTAGCGGTGCGGATGTTGATCTGGAATCCTGTTAAGTACCTGATACAGAGCAGGAGATAAGACACCATTCAACGATTACCTGTTATGCAAGATGAATATGAATGCAATGCAATGTGTCTGTGCATTAGGGAAGTTCGTTCCCCCAGTTCTAGTGCGAAGGTGTCGGTGCGGTGACAGTGTTGACAATAGGAATATCGGAGTTGAATCATAGAAAGCCTCGTATATTGCAGAGAGAATCAATAAGCCCAGGGTACGATACAAAGATGGCATGACCTCAACCAACAATCCTGGTGATGGTCAGCACTATGCAAATAAAGCATACAAATAATGGAACGATCAAATCCTCCCAAAAGTTTGGTACTCCTCTATCAACTTCTTGGTCTCCGGATGGCTTGGTCGATCGAGCAGCCCTTCAACAAGCTGGTTTCTCTTCTTAAGAATACGGCGTACGTCTTCAGCAGTTTCTTCCCATGCCGCTTCTCCGAAGCAATCTTCTAGCTTTCGCTTCTGGGACACTGCTTCATCTCTGGATTTGATTGCCTTGTTCAGTGCATGCTGGACACTATACCGGTTCATCACTTCCTCCTCACACTTCTTGATGCTAGACTTCAACTTCTCCTCGAGGTCGGAAATTTGCTGCTTTAGCTTATCTTCCCTCTGCTTGTTGTTGGTGAGAGTAGCATTCCAAGTCTTATTGCAAGAAGATATCTCTCGGTGTGCTGCGTCGAGCGCCTTCTTTTTGGCTTCCAGCATGTCATGGGAGCTTCTGAACTCTTGCCCCAGACGTTCACGCTTCTTCTTTTCCTCGGTCAACTCAGCTCCTAACCTGTTTACCAGCTCAATCTGTTGTTGGAAAGCATATACGGCCTTGTTTTTCTCACTGCGTGCTTGGGCTAGCTCTTGCTCTAACCCTTCGTTAATCTTCATCAAGGCTTCTTTCTCCTTCACGACCTGTTCATATGCTTCTCTAGAAACAGTAGTCGGTTCTTCTACCGGAATAGGATCAAGAATTGGTGCATCTGGAAATGGCATCTTCAACTGACTAGCCCTCCCCTGAATCCAAACTCTATAAGGTGCATAGGCCTGACAGTCATTCTTTCCTAACAACGGCTTCCCTTTGCGGTTAATACGCGTCCAAGCATGTCGCAACTTGGCTAATAACTCCCCCTTCACGTCACCGGTGAAGTACAGAGATTCCTGCACTTCCTCCTTCTGAGGTGGATCCTTCAGCGCATATCCGAACTGGCGAATGAATAGAGAAGGGTTGTAATTGATACACCCTTTTCTTCCTATCAATGGCACATTAGGGTAACCAGAACAACTGAAGATGAGCTCCGATCCCAGCAGGTCTCTATCAAACCACTCCATATCTTCCGACGATAGCCTCATCAGACGCTCTGGCCAGCCAACTGGAATTGTAGTCTCTGCAGCAGATCCTCTCTTAGGAAGGTGACTCTCAAACCACATACTCAATAAGGGTACACAAAGATGAACATTCTTCCCTCTTCCCTTCTCATTCTTGTAATGCAGCGAGTGGTAGAGATCTCCGAGTAAAGTAGGTACAGGATTACCAGCGGCAAACAAGTAGAAAGCATCGAAGTCCACAAAATCCGGTATATTGGGGAATAGTACTATGCCATAGATGCACAAGGCCAACACAGCATTGAAAGCAACCCAGCACCCATTCTTGGCGTACTCTTGGGCTTTACCAACTAAGAACTGAAATGAGAAGCCCGGAACTCCACGGGAAACAGTAGTCACAAGTTCAGAAGCATCAACATGCAAGGCTTTTGCCAATTCCTCCGGCTTGGGTTTGGCATCATAATGAATGAATGGAACCTGGTTCTGCACAGGCAGCTCAACATACTCAGCGTATTCCTCCAGAGTTGGCCCCATAATAAAGTCAGAGAACGTAAAGCACCTCAAAGCAGGGTCATAGAATTGCATCAAAGCATACAGCCCATCTAACTCTACCTCTGTAGGTTTGCACACCAATCTCAATAATCTACCATAGCTCATCCGGAAACTCCTACGAACACCCTCATCAGCAAGAGAGATCAACCCCAGTAAAGGAACAATATCAGGCGTAGGCAATTTGTAAGCAACCGTTCTCCGTAGGCTAGTCATGATCAAAACTCAGAAGTCTGGGCACTAGAACTAGGGAAATGCAAATGCACCTGCAGCACAGACACACGTTAGTGAAATGCAAATGATAATGGATATGCAAGGATGCAATGCAAGTAACATTCAACAGGGACCAAAGCTGCAGCTGAATAGCCTAAACCCAATCAAGAAAGGTCTCAGGTAGACCATCCAGAAGTCATCAAACCCTGGTCTCAGATAGACCTAAAATAAACTCCAACACTGGTCTCTGACAGACCTCAAACCATAACTCCAACTGGTCTCTGCTAGACCTCAAATCCCATCTATAACTGGTCTCTGACAGACCTCAGAATACATCTCCAAATGGTCTCTGACAGACCTCAGAATACATCTCCAAACGGTCTCTGACAGACCTCAGAATAAACCTCCACATGGTCTCTGACAGACCTCAGAATAAATCTCCACATGGTCTCCGACAGACCTCAAAACTCTCCACATGGTCTCTGACAGACCTCATAATACATCTCCATAAATAGCCAAGATCTCTGATCAAGAAAATAACCGGTAATCTGGAGGTCTAGTTACCTGCATAACCCTGAATCCCCTCACAGGTGGGTGGCCCTATAACTGGCACAAGGTACGGCATCCTATGCGGTCGTTGGCGTCACAGACTTTCAGGGTTAATGATACGATTCCCAGAAGGAGTGGCATCATCAAATCCTGAAGAGGCCTCACTCAGCCAACTTCCAAATGATCGGTCCCCAGAGTCGACAATCCAACTAACCAGCAACCCACGCCAACCAAAGGAAGGGGCAGGAGGCCAACCAGAGGAACCTCGTCTGAGTGTAGATTTCATGGGACACCAAAGCAAGCAAAGCAAGCGGGCGCCCACTAATTTCTACTCTAATTCTAGGTGCACTCAAGCCCAGGTCCGGCTTATCTCTCAATATCAGAACACCCATCACACCCCAATACAGCAATAATAAACAATATATATAAAGCTGAAAAACACAGGGTTAGAAATATACAATAACTCCATACAAAATCCTCGACGGGAAAACAAGCGCTAGGATTGACTCTCTCAAGGGACGTTGGATCCCAAATGCATAAGGTCCGTCGCAGTCCTTAGCAGCCAGGGGACGTTGGATCCCCAGCAGAGTCGCCAGCTGTCGCTACTGCGAAAATCGGCGCCGGCTGACAGAAGAGTCGCCACCGTGCGTTATTTATCCCACGGGAGGGAAAGGAAACGCTCAGAGTAAACCTCGCACAACACGGGAAAGGTATGGTCGTCGCAACCAAAACCTGGGTTCGGGAGTCGGTTACGCAAGGGGAAGGTATTAGCACCCCTCACGTCCATCGTACTCGATGGGATCCACGCTTGTTTTCGGGTATGGATTGTTATTCTATCTAAACTAAAGGTCTGGGGTTAAAAGAAAATAAAATGAGAAAAATAAAAATGACTCGGCAAAGTATCGCACTTTATGCCTACGTATTCCCGCCTGGAACGAGAAATCAGAGTCAACGTAGTTCGCCTACCTACGGGAAAGGAGGGGAAGGTTGCTCGCTAGGATATCGTATCCTATGCCTACGTACTTTCATACAGCATGAAAGATCAGAGCAAACGTAGTTCGGGCCACGTACGACACAAGCTTGTCTTGGTTGTTTTTATTCCTTCTGAAAAAGGTTTTCTGATTAACAGTCCAAGAGGACAAAAATGACGTCTTGATGAGTTCACATTCTTTTACGAAAGAAGTGTCTTTTATTGTGTTTGAAATCTTTATGTGTTTTTCTGTTTGTTTTGAGAAAGAAAGAGACAGAACTCTAACCTACGGTTGCGGAGGGAAACAAACTAACCTAATGTTATCATGCATGGGTTAAGACCTAGTGTCTATCATGCTCCTCTCTTGCACAGAGAGAAACAGAGATCCTACGGGATAGGCAGAAACAGAAACAATATCAGATATATACAGTAAAGCAGTAAAATGCATGGATGCAACAATACAAGCGAGGCAAGGGAGTCCCACTCAACCTCGAACCTAGAAAACAATAGGCGAAAGTGAACAGGCTTCACTCTCAACCCAACAGGGTAAACAGCAAACAATACAGTTCAGAAAAATCAGTCAATACATCAGCAAATGAAATACAACAGCAAAAGAAACAGCATCAGCAGCTCTGAGTCAACATCTGGCTTCAAGCAATCTCCAATCAGCTACAGGCTTCAACAAGCATCAATCTTCATCTTCATGGCCTTCAGGTAAGGGCTTTGATCATCAGTCTTCCATCTGCACTGGCTTTTCTTCAAAGCTCAAACCTCCAGGATGAGGGATTAGTCACAAGAGTGAATTGGGTGTTAAGCAATCAGCTGACTACCAAAGGTGGTGAACAGACTGCTTCTAACACAAAAGACATTTTCTCTCAAGAGTTCTATCTCTTAGACACTATCACCAAGCCTTCCAAAGGAAGGGGGTGAGTGTCTTAGAGAGACTCTGAATCACAGAGAAGAATGGATGCAGACAAGGCAATCCATGTTTGAGAAACAATCATTCTAATCTAGAGCTCTGCCTAGCTCCTAAACCCTAGTCTCCTCAGCAGCTGCTAGCAAGAAGCTCCTCCTCAACTCTGACGGTTGATCTTCAGCATTTGAATCTTCAATGGCTTCATCTCCACAAATCTTCAGCTTCCCCAGGGCCCCAGACAAACCCCATACCCAATCAAACAATCAACAATCCCCAGAGGGCACACCACACCAGACAGCAGATATACAGACAGTAATAATGGCAGTAGGGGAATCCTAATTTTTCTCTAAGGGATCTAATAGCTACCCATAGCCCCTATAGTCCCATAACTAAACTAGTTAAATCCTAAGTCCTAAGGGAAATGAAATCAAACTCCTAAGTTGTCACCTAAAAACCCTAGTTTTGTTCATGATATTCAAGCATTTATTAATCACCTAAAATTAACTCCTAAAAATGGGAAATAAAATATTTCTACAAGCTTAACATCTCATCTAAACAATCTAAAAAGAATGAACAAAAAATATGAAAGCATGTGAGAGAACAAAAATCATAAAAATAATGCATGAAATGTAACTATTTATTATGCTATTTATTTAGAAAATATGGAAAAAATATGAAATAAAACTAAAAATGAAATTTTATTTTCCTATAATATTCTAGACATTTTAATGAAAATATGATAAAAAGAATGGATTAAAAAACATTTTTTATGAATTATTTATGAATTTTCAAAGATTAGTAAAAATTAAAATGAAATAAGAAAAATAAAATGAATTAAATGAGGGGAGGGGGGTATGGAAAGAAATTCGCTCAGTTCATTATTGGATGGGCCCTCAGACTGGGGGGTGCTGGTAGCGCTTTGCACTGGGCCCAATCAACCATCAGAATTAAAAAACACAAGGGAATCAGCTGGGGGTGAAAATAGCAGAGAAATCACATTGGAAAAATGGTTTTGGGCTCACATTGGGGGTGTGGTTATCAACAGCACTCAGGCCCGCCCGTTTCAATTAATGAAACGGTGCGTTTAGGGCCAACGCACCTCCCTCCAATTCTGAAATTAAATGAGGGCCATTGGATTGCCCTGATAGTCAAAGGTCTACCACGAGATGAACGGACACGATTGTGTCTTCTTCCTTGGTTCACCTGAGATTAGGGTTTCTGCCATTAAACCCCATGCACGAGCAACATTCCACCCAACTGTTCTCCTTATCCAGGCCACGAATCACCATGCTATGAACATGAAAGTTACTCCAAACCTCTCCCTCTTCAATCCTATGATCTTAGATCAATCTGAAACTCAATAAAACTCTCAACCCGATCGAGGTAAATTCTGATCACCATGGATATTCACTGATAAGCATCATGATAACTCTTCATCAAACTTGACCTAAACTAACCTATGCCTAATGGAGATTAACATGTGCTATCAAACTACAATTACAACACACTAATCTAAGAGATATAAGCACCAACAGATTGTTGCCTCTGCTAACAATGGACTCCAAATCGTTCCAAATTCACCTAAACTAATCTCCTAACCACCTAGATTGCATCTAAACTAACAACATCATGCCAAATTAACTAGATCAAGTGGTTTGAATGAAAACTTACCTTGTGTGAAATCTTGCAAACAGCTATGGAGATGGAAGATCTGAGGCTTTTGAGACTTGAATCTTGATCAATCCTTGATGAATTTGATTCTGTATGCACAAACTTGGAGGTTCCTAGCTTGAATCATGCAATCCACTTGAACTTGTGATTTTGATGATCTTGAGAAAAATGCTCGAAAATGGATGATAACTACCAAAAACTTGCTTCAATTATGATCTATGATGATGATGGAGTGGAATTGAATTGATTATGATGAAGATTGATGAAGAATTTGAGAGATTTGGAATGAAACTTTTATGAAAAAGTGTGAGAAATTTTGTGGAATTCTTGGTGCAAATGAGACCAACCCTTGATCAATGCACATTTCATGAATATATAGACCCCAAATGAACATTCTAGATCCATCTTGCACATTCCCTTGTTTTCAAATTTTGATCCATTTTGATTATGTTTCTTAAATGATAAGCAACCATGGATAACTTCATTTTTTCCTTCTAAACTCAAAAAAGTGTGTGAACCATTGTTCTTAGAATTGTTTTTCCATTCAAAATCATATATTGGAAGTCTCCATTTGGACTTGTAAATCTCCCAAACCAATTTCCAACTTGAAATTATTCACTTTATAAGCCTTTTTAGTTCATATTTTGACCAATTGTGTAACTCCATGCTATGAGCTTCTCCAATAATTTGTGACCTTCTTTATAGACTTAAAATCCCATTTGGAGCAAGTTTGATGTTGTAAGTTTTTCCATTTGAGGCCTCCTTGTATGAGTTTTGGGTATAGGTTAAAATGACCTGTAATTCACAAATGCCCAAAATACCCTTTGCTTGTCAAGACCATAAGTTGAGTTCTCCACATCATATGAAGGCATACCATACCATTCTAGAAAGCTAAGACAATGAGGGACAACTCTTATGTTGACCAAGAATTCATTTGAAATCTCCTTGAGGGGCAAAACTAGCTTGGAAGTCAAGTCACTTTCACAGACAAAAGTTCAGACACCCCAGATGACCTGTAACTTGCAAGGACCATAACTTGAGTTCTATAAATCTCCTTGAGGTCTTCCACCACTCAAATTAAAGGTCTTGAGATCCTCTACAAGTTTCATGTTGGCCAAGAAGCCATTTGAAACTAGCATTTTGACTTATCTTGCTTGGAAATTTGACCTAAACTAGGGGATTTTACAGAGAAACCCTAATTTAGTAACTCCTCTTCTCCTTGATTTCTCTTGAATTCTCCTTGTCATATCTCCATATCCTTCTTCATATGTCAAATGTTGATCCCCACATCTCTCCAATAGACTTGAATGCCCTCTTAAGTCAGTCAATTGACCTAGGGTTGACCTAGGGTTGACCCAGATGAAACCCTAGTTGACTATCTTCAACTATAGCTCTTGTGCCTTCATCAGTGACTTGCTTTCTTCTCCAAATGACTTTATAAGTCTCTCAAGATGTCTAGATGCTCTCCATGCTTTCATTTCACAGCTCATAACCCTCTTGTTGATCCTCAGATATCCTCAGCTAGGAGGTAGACTCAAGGCTTGCTCTGCTGAACTCTTTGCTTTCAAATTCTTTCCTGATGACTTGAGTAGGGTTGAATTGGGATAATAACCTCTTGATAGGCCTCTAGAGATGAAAATAATGATTGGTCCCCTGTTGAATGACTTGCTATGCTTATGCTATGCAGATGGTTAGTCTATGTACATGACTCTATATGCAAATGCTAATGATAATGAAACATGAATCCAAGGAATAAGGTTGAGCAAATTTTAGGGTGCAACAGATAGTAAGGCTATAAATTTTGGACAGGCAGGTCCGAACATAGTGCAGAAGCCCATGCCCAACCATGGGGCAAACGCCATTTTAACAAAGGAGGGTTTGAATTTGATTTTGAATGTCGACGACCTAAAGACACCGTTGTGCGAGATAAAGAGCAGATTATTGCAAGGTGGTGTGTATCCAGGTTGCGACGAGTATTGTTTAGAGTGCTGGACCCTAGCTGGGGGTTGTGATGAATTGAAGAAAGGCATTCAGGCCTTAATAGATGGAGGCACATTGCAATTTGACCGAGCAGCAATTGAAGAACCTGCAGGGGTATTAGCAGACAAGCAAAGTGATGTAGCCACTGTGACGATTCCCCGAAAAACGATAACTATAACGGCGCCGGCCAGGCGAACGCCGATCACTATCACCAAGGCAGGACCAATCCCTTATGAGAGCACTAAGGCATTCCCTTGGACCTATGGGTTGGAAGTGTATTGTGATGGGGTGAAAATTGATGTTAGCAAGCAGCCAGTTGAGGTTGTAGACAACGTTGTCGGTACCGGAGGTATGACAAGAAGTGGGAGAATCTTCATATCGCCTGAGGTAGAGGCTGAACGACTGGCAAAGGGAAAAGGAAAGATGATTGAGAATGTCCCGGTGCAGGGAAATGGAAAAGAAACGGCATCGAAAGATGTGGAAGAGTTCATGCGCTTGATTCGCAAAAGTGATTATAAGATTGTTGAGCATCTGCAACAGACGTCGTCAAAGATATCTATACTGTCGTTGCTATTGTGCTCTGAAGCTCACAGAAATGCATTGTTGAAAGTCCTAGATACTTCCTTCGTACCCCAAGACGTTTCCGTGAATCAGCTGGAGGGGGTGTTGGCGCATGTGAATGCAGGCCATAGCTTGGGATTTACAGACTTTGATTTAACCCCGAAGGGGAGGGAGCATAATATGGCGCTGCACGTCTCTGTCGAGTGTAGAGGATCAGTCATGTCTCATGTACTAGTAGACACCGGATCATCCTTAAATGTGCTGCCCAAGAAAGCGATGATGAAATTGGATGTTAGAGGAATCCTGTGTACGCCTAGTGACTTGGTAGTCAGGGCATTCGATGGTACACGAAGAACAGTTTTTGGATCCATAACATTACCTCTCCAGGTGGGGCCGGAGGTTTTCGCAACTGAATTTTATATTATGGATATCCAGCCAGCATACAGTTGCCTTCTCGGACGACCCTGGATCCATGGTGCTGGGGCAGTCACGTCTACCTTGCATCAAAAGCTGAAATACATGGTAGGGGACAGTGTGGTCACGGTCTGTGGTGAAGAGGATATACTGGTCAGCCATCTGTCATCATTCAAATATGTAGAAGTCGACGGTGAGATTCACGAAACACCCTGTCAGGCATTTGAAGGGTTGCGCATCAAGGACAAAGGTCCCGGGCCGAGTAAAGCGTCAGAGGTAGCCGTCTCGTCATATAAGGAAGCTCAAGCTCTAGTAGAGGCTGGTGAGACAAAGGGCTGGGGCAAGGTGCTGGATATTCCCGTGAAGACGGACCGATTTGGGTTGGGATATCAACCGTCGTCATCAACACCTGCTGTGGGGGCACCCCGTTTCAGAGGACCGATAACCATCACTGCTAGTGGAGTATGTCACGAGACCATCAACGCTGCTTCAGAGTCTGACGAAGGAGACAGCGACTGCGACATGGACGCCTGGATTCAGCTGAGCGTGCCAGGACAAGGATTATGCAATTGGTCTATTCAGGAGATTGTTCCTGTGACTCTCAAACAGTAATGCTTTGTTTTTTTAATTGTTGAACAATCTGGTGTCTTACCCGAGGCATCATGATTTGCTTAGGGTCCTGCTGTTATGAACATTGCGTGTTTAATCATTAAATAAAAGGCGTTTTTTCATGTGCAAATATTGCGATCTCTGTTTTTCCTGTTTTGTGTTTTACAATAAAATGGCAACGCGGTTATTCGCTTTATACGCATTTTGAAGCATTTAACCATTCCTTTTGCAGGATAACATTTTCAGATGACATCATTGAACCACCTATGACTCGTCTCGACTTTGAGCACCCGGTATTTCAGGCCGAAAAAGAGATTGTTGAAGATGGTGACGTTCCCGAAGAATTGTCTTGGTTGGTGAAGCAAGAAGAACGAGTCATTTTGCCTCATGAGGAGGTCATCGAAATTATTAACCTGGGGTCGGAAGGGGTTGAAAAGAACATCCGTATAGGAGCCGCGCTGCAGAGCGACGTCAAGCGAAGACTGGTTGAAATGCTCAGAGAGTATAGTGATGTGTTCGCTTGGTCGTATGAAGACATGTCGGGGCTTGATACAGATATGGTTGTGCACCGCTTGCCGTTGAAAGAAGAATGTCCGCCGGTCAAGCAGAAACTTCGCAGAACTAGACCCGATATGGCCGTGAAAATTAAGGAGGAGGTTCAAAAGCAATGGGATGCAGGTTTTCTAGCTGTGACAAAATATCCCTCATGGGTCGCTAACATTGTACCAGTGCCAAAGAAAGACGGTAAAGTGAGAATGTGCGTAGATTACCGCGATTTAAATAAAGCGAGCCCAAAAGATGATTTTCCGCTTCCTCACATCGATGTGCTAGTTGACAACACTGCTCAGTTCTCCGTATTCTCCTTCATGGATGGCTTCTCGGGCTATAATCAGATTAAAATGGCACCGGAGGACATGGAGAAGACTACTTTCATAACGCCTTGGGGAACATTTTGTTATAAAGTGATGCCCTTCGGATTGAAGAATGCTGGGGCAACGTATCAGCGTGCAATGACGACTCTTTTTCATGATATGATGCATAAGGAGATCGAAGTTTATATTGACGATATGATTGCCAAATCCCAGACGGAGGAAGAGCATTTGGTGAATCTGCTGAAGTTATTCAAAAGGCTTAGGAAGTTCAGGCTGAGACTGAACCCTAACAAGTGCACCTTCAGGGTGAGATCGGGTAAACTGCTGGGGTTTATCGTGAGTGAAAAGGGAATAGAGGTCGATCCTGCTAAAATAAAAGCAATACAAGAGATGTCGACGCCTAGAACAGAGAAAGAGGTACGCGGGTTTTTAGGGAGGTTGAACTATATCGCTCATATCTCACCTGACAGCTACGTGTGAGCCACTATTCAAGCTGTTGAAAAAAGACCAAGCTGTAACGTGGAATGAAAATTGTCAAAAGGCGTTCGACAAAATAAAGCAGTATTTGCAGGAGCCTCCTATTTTGATACCCCCAGTGGCAGGGAGACCCTTGATTATGTATTTGACGGTTCTTGAGGGAAGTATGGGTTGTGTTCTCGGTCAACACGATGAGACAGGAAGAAAAGAGCATGCGATCTACTACTTGAGTAAGAAATTTACTGAATGTGAATCTCGATATTCAATGCTTGAAAAAACTTGTTGCGCGCTGGCCTGGGCCGCCAAGCGTTTGAGGCAATACATGCTGAATCATACAACCATGCTCATATCGAAGATGGATCCTATCAAATATGTATTCGAAAAGCAGGCGTTATCAGGGAGAATTGCCCGTTGGCAGAGGGTTTTGACCGAATATGACATCCAGTATGTCTCGCAGAAGGCTATAAAGGGGAGTGTACTGTCTGAGTACTTGGCAGAGCAGCCGATTGAAGATTACCAATCGATGAGGTTTGATTTTCCTGACGAGGATATCATGTACCTAAAGATGAAAGATTGTGAAGAGTCGTTGCCAGACGAAGGACCAGAATTGGGTTCCAAATGGAAGTTGATATTTGACGGAGCTGTAAATGCTTACGGTAGCGGAATAGGGGCAATCATCACTACTCCACACGGGTCGCACATCCCGTTTACCGCTCGATTGACCTTTCCCGTTACCAATAATGAAGCCGAATACGAAGCTTGTATCATGGGGCTTGAAGAAGCCATTGATTTGCGAATCAAAAATTTGGATGTATACGAAGACTCAGCTCTGGTGGTGAATCAGATAAAAGGGGAATGGGAGACACGTCAGCCCAATTTGATACCGTACATGAATTACGCGAGGAGATTGTTGCCTTTCTTTGACAAGGTTGAATTGCATCATGTGCCGCGAGCAGAGAATCAGATGGCTGACGCCTTAGCCACTTTATCTTCCATGTACAAAGTCAACTTCTGGAACGAGGCTCCCAGAATTGTTATCTCCCGACTGGACAGACCTGCCTTCGTGTTTGCCATTGACGAAGCATCCGATGATAAACCATGGTATTTTGATATCCTCAATTTCCTGAAGAACAAAGAGTATCCGGCTGGGGCATCCAGTCAAGATCAGAAGACTCTCAGGAGATTGGCGGGTAATTTCTATTTGAATTCGGATGGTGTCTTATACAGAAGAAATCACGACTTGGTGCTACTACGTTGTGTAGATGAAAAAGAGGCAAAGTTGCTCATGGAGGAAATACATGAAGGTACATTTGGTACGCATGCTGGTGGGCATGCTATGACGAGGAAGCTGCTGCGGGCAGGTTATTTCTGGCTAACTATGGAAACTGATTGTTTCAAGTTTGCGAAGAAGTGTCACAAATGCCAAATTTATGCGGATAAGATCCATGTGCCTCCGAGTCCTCTGAATGTGATGTCGTCACCATGGCCATTCTCGATGTGGGGAATCGATATGATTGGAAAGATCGAGCCGACAGCTTCTAACGGGCACCGGTTCATTCTAGTAGCAATCGATTATTTCACCAAATGGGTGGAAGCGGCATCGTATGCGAATGTGACTAAGCAGGTAGTGGCCAGATTCATCAAGAGAGATATCATTTACAGATATGGGATCCCCGAGCGGATAATCACTGACAACGGTTCAAACCTGAATAACAAAATGATGAAGGAGCTCTGTCAGAATTTCAAGATCGAGCATCACAACTCCTCCCCTTACCGACCCAAGATGAATGGCACTGTTGAAGCGGCCAACAAGAATATAAAGAAGATTGTTCAGAAGATGGTGGTGACCTATAAGGACTGGCATGAAATGCTACCTTTCGCTTTGCACGGTTATCGTACGACGATACGCACATCAACCGGGGCAACCCCGTTCTCGTTGGTATATGGAATGGAAGCAGTACTACCACTGGAAGTTGAGATTCCTTCCCTGAGAGTACTACGAGATGTCCAACTAGACGAGGCAGAATGGGTGAAAGACAGGTTGAACCAGCTGAGTTTAATGGATGAGAAGAGGCTAGCTTCTCTAGCATACGGTCGTTTGTACCAGAGCCGAATGAAGAAAGCATATGATAAGAAGATACATCCTCGGAGCTTTCAGACGGGCGACCTTGTGCTGAAAAGGATTCTCCCGCCGCAGGCAGATCACAGGGGCAAGTGGACCCTCAACTACGAAGGGCCATACGTTGTCAGAAAAGTCTTTTCAGGAGGAGCTTTATTGTTGTCCACCATGGACGGTGAAGACTTTACGTCGCCTGTGAATTCGGACGCAGTTAAAAAATACTTTGCTTGAAATTGACCCGCTGGACAAAAAAAAGAGAGTCCAGGCAAAAATGGTGCATCCTGGCGAACCAAAAACAGAACGAAAGGTTCGAGCAAAAGTTAGTGATAAAATGGAAAAGTGTACACCCGCGGAGTTGAAAACCTACACTGGGCGGCTTCGGCAAAAAAGGGTATCCCGGTGAACTGAAAACCCGTAAAGGGCGGTTCACACAAAAGTTAGGGATTTGAAAAGCAAATGACTGTGGTCCGAATTTGATACTACATTGAGCATTGGTGCGGGAGAATATACATGAGGGGTCGATTATCAGATACAATCTCTTCGGAAGTGTGAATGCCGGGAAAAGCATCAGAGTCGGGCGAGTCATAGGAGGATCAGTTCGTGGTGTTCGTCTGCATCCCGTTGCCGACATGTGTACAAATTTGATTTATCATTATATTTATGCTTCTTGTGCATACTTGTATATTCGTTGTGCGTAGCTTCCTCTTTTCAGGAGTTATATCCCGTGTACAAAACTCTGCCCATTTAGGGGCCCTATCAATAAAATATGTTATTCAGCACTTGATGCTGGTTCTTTACTGTTTTGTGCATGATAAACGCCTAGGTTTAATGAAACTAGCATGTGTATAACGTCGCTGGCCCTTGCCAATAATTGCTAAAACTTTGAATTAACTGAAAATAATGTCACTAACGCTAACCTGAATAGATTTGGTTGCGTAGACTTGTCTTGTCTTGTTTGTGGTGTTGCAGGGGTCATAGCCGTATGAAGAGGACGATCAAAAGAGTACAGTATGGACCAGAAGCTCGTAACGAAAGACTCGATCCCCACGCAGGTCGCGTTTCTGAGATAACACTGTTCCTCACTAAAAGAAGGATCAAATTCCCCAGCTAGTCGTAGCTTATCCAAAGGACATTCTCCAGCAAAGTCGTTTATCCTCAGCAGAGTTTGGCGATTCCAAGATTGTAGGCAGTATTCAGACAGTGTGGTGTTCCCCAACAGGATTCCCCTATCTCAAGCAGAGTGGTTTAGCTTCAGAAGATTAACATTTCCAACTCATGAGTTGTACATAGACAGTTTACCCTTCCCAGTAGGGTCATTTACTCTCCCCCAGCGGAGACAACTGATTTTCCCCAAGAGAACCGTTTCGTTTCCAGCGGAGTTCTCTTTCTAGCGAGTGTTGTATTTCCTCCCAGTGAAACTCAGAGATTAAAAAAGAAAACTCTCCCCGGCAGAGCTAGTTGTGTGTCCTGGAATTTATTTTGTCAGAATACCGTGTGATACCCGTTCACTCCCCAGCAGAAGTCCAATCAGGATTGGCGCACTCAATTATCCCTCAGTGGAGTTGGCTGCACTCTTCCAGCATTTATTTTGCTGGAATAGCTCTGTGGCACCTGACTATCCCCCAGTAGAGTTGGCGTTGTCTTCAGCATTTATTTTGCTGAAGCGGTTTCTGTATCCCAGCAGTTCGAGTCTGCATTTGCATTTGCATATAATGTCATACTTGCATCCACCAAATAAAAATGCGTAGCATTTCCATGTCGAATGGAGCATTGCGTCATTGTCAAACATGTGCATTTTGAAACATAAACCAGGTTGGCTAACTGTTTGTTTCAAGTATTGTTTCCTTTACAGGTTGAGGGAGCTCTTGCTCAAATGAATTACCAAACATTCAAGATCTGGACGTGAGACATTCAACGAAAACGTCAGCTTTGGCATTATTCCCCACAGAGTTATCATGATAAACTTCTCTTTGTCCCCGAGCAGAGTTATTTGTGTAAATGTCTCTTGTTTTCCCCGTCAGAGTTGCTTGTTGAAGTGTCTCTAGTCCGGCCAGCAGATCAATTTCTCCAAAATTGTTGTTACGTCAGCATCAAAGGGTTTCATGAATCAGAATTTCAGAGGCTGCCGCCGGTTATCAGAACAGGCGTCCGGTAGTTTGGTTTCCAAATATCCCCAGTAGAGTCCGCCTCAAAGTCGCTGTCACGCCAGTACTAAGAAGTTTGTGGGTTGGGACCAATGGAGAAATGGGTCCTGACGTGGACAATTTATTCCTATATTGACGGGATTTCTTCGTGCTAGAAAAATGGGTGTCCTGACGTGGACAGATTTATTTCCCCGAGTTGATGAGATGTGCTAGTCCTAACGTGGACAGATTTGATTTCTCCGTATTGAGTGAATGTGAAGTCCTGACGTGGACAAAATTGATTACTCTTCGTGTTGGTGTCCTGACGTGGACCATTTTACTCCCAGCAGATATCTTCCTTCGTAACGGCGAAAGGTGCGTCCTGACGTGGACAAGTTTATAGTTCTTCGTGATGACAAGATGCGCGAGTCCTGACGTGGACAAATTTATCTTTCTTCGTGTTGGTGAAGCGTGAGTCCTGACGTGGACAAGTTTTATTTCCTCAGCGGGTCGAAGATGTGAGTCCTGACGTGGACAAATCAAGACGATATGTGATTCCTTACGTGGAAAGATGTATTCCTTACGTGGAAAGATGTATTCCTTACGTGGAAAGATGTGATTCCTTATGTGGAAAGATGTATTCCTTACGTGGAAAGATGTGATTCCTCACGTGGAAAGTTTGGTCCTGACGTGGACAGATCCAGACGAAGTCTTATTCCTAACGTGGAAAGGTTATTCCTAACGTGGACGATGTATTCCTCACGTGGAAAAGTTTACTCCTGACGTGGAAAGTTTATTCCTGACGTGGAAAAGTCTAGTCCTAACGTGGAAAGGTTATTCCTAACGTGGAAAAGTTTATGCCTAACGGGGAAAAGTTTATTCCTAACGTGGACGATTTATTCCTGACGAGATGTGGACAATTCATTCCTATGTTGATAGGATCCCCTCATGCTGACAAAATGCAAACGAGTCATCTCCAGCGAAGTCGCCGAGATTTTTCCGTGTTGACGGCAGGTGGAGTCCTAACATGGACAAGTTTAGTTGAGATTTCTTCGTGTTGACGAAACAGGCGTCCTAACGTGGACAAAGTTCTATCCCTGCGATGATAGAATCTTTTTCAGGCTGATGTAAATAATCCCCAGCACGGTCGCTAATGGATAAGTTTGTTGCCGTAACAACCAGATCCAGTCAGCAGATGCTGTTAAACAGCAGTTTGTGCAGTTTATTTCTGCGGTTGGCAAATTTCCGGGTTCTTAGTATTCAACCGTCTCGTACCTCGAATGTTTGAAGGTCGTTCGCTCTTCACCCAATCGGGTCCAAGTCGCTTGAATAGGGGCAGCTGTTGCACCCTAAAATTTGCTCAACCTACTTCACTTGTTTTATGTTTCAATTACATTAGCATTTGCATATAAAGTCATGTACATAGTCTAATCATCTGCATAGCATAGCATAGCAAGTTATCCAACAAGGGACCAAGTATTATTCTCATCTCTATGAGCCTATCAAGAGGTTATTATTCAAATTCAATCCTATCCAAGTCATCAGAAAGAAATTGAAATCTAAGAAGTCAGTGGATCAAGCGTGGATCCCGTCGAGTACGACGGACGTGAGGGGTGCTAATACCTTCCCCTTGCGTAACCGACTCCCGAATCCAGGATTTGGTTGCGATGACCATTCCTTTCCCGTCTTTGCGGTAGGTTTACTCTGAGCGTTTCCTTTCCCTCCGTTGGGATAAATAACGCACGGTGGCGACTCTTCTGTTCAGCCGGCGCCGATTTTCGCAGTAGCGACATTAATATGTAGATAACTTCGAATGGAGTAAACAAGAAAATAATAATAAAAATGTTAAGAATTACTACATTTCCCTTTTTTAAAACCTAAAAATAATAAAATAATATTAAAAAAAAACATGAAGCAAAAGGGAGGGGGTCCGTTGGAAAGATTGGGTGTGTGAATCATGATGGGCTTTAAGCCCATTCATCACACAGTTCAAAAAATAAGTAAAAAAACATAGGTTTATAAAAATCCAACGGGCTTTATAGCCCAAGTAGTGCTAACCTAGCCATGAAATCAACAATCAACTGCTTGCTTAGACAAAACCACAACAATGACATTTGCAAATTTAAGTTGATACGCAGAACAAAGCAGCATCAAGTCCCAAAAATGGAGAACGAAAATCAGAAAAGGGAAATGATTTCATCAACGCGATAACTTCAAAGATGTGGTTCTGTTTCCAACCTGCTCGCACGACCTGATTCCGACCTCGTCTTGGTATCGTTTCAGTTTTAGCTCTCTCCTTTCGTCTCTATTTCAAGTTTGATTTATGCTTGTGAATCAATTTCTCACTTCATCTCTTTCGCTCTTTTTTTTCTTGTTTGGGTTTTGATTTGTGGTTATTTCTGTTGATTGGGGAAAATGAAGGGTATTGGGATTTATGGCTACAGATTTGAGGTTATGGCATATGAAGGCTGAAAGAGTTGATGGCGACATGTTGAAGATGAAGGAAGTTAGGGAAAGATTTTGCATAATTTGTTGGCTTTTATGAGCTTTTTCGTGAATGAGAATGAGGTTTATTTATAAGGAAATCTTGAATGATTTTATGTCATTGCTGCTGTTGTGTTTTGGGCGAGGTTATTTTCTGCGTGAAAAGTTTGTGGAGGTGAAGGTTTTCTCATGGAAATGTTGACATGAGGTTTTGTTTTCTCAGGTTGTGTATTGTATGTGTGATTTGCGTTATTATGGTGAATTGGTTGATGCACAGTCCGTATATGTCATGGTTGATGCGTGAAAGTGGTATGAAGAATTAGTCAATGTATTTGTTTGGTTGTAGGTTTATATGGCAGTAGCTGGTGTGTTTCCTTCATCTCTACTAATGTCGTTTTGCAGCATAGCATATATTTGGCTCATGGATGGCTATAACATTTTGCAAATTTGGAATGATCATTTACAAATGACATCACTTGTTTTCTTTTCTTTTTTGTTGCAATTTTTTGCCACGTGGTATTGGGCTTTTGGAGGTTAAATTGTAATGGACTTTTGAAAAATGAACTTTGATAATAATGTTTGCACCCTTCAATTTTAGAATTAAATCCCATGCTTCCAATTAATTCCAAAAATATCAAACTTGGCACAAATCCTCATGAAAGCTTAAACCCCTCTTACAACTTAAAATATGCTGAAGCGAACGCCTAATGTTGTGACCAAGAGGAATTAGCCTTGAGAAGTGCGGCCAAAAGTGAATTGATCCTGAACATGAAAATACTTAAATCATGATGGACAAAGATTATCCTCTTGAGAAATATTATGAACACAGACTTGGTTAATCAAAAACCCTAAATTAGACCCGATGTGGTCCTTGAAGATCAGAGAAACAAGACTTAAAATATGAGCTGCAATACATAACCCTAATTTGAATCCAGATGATTTTATTCATGAACCACCTGCTTTGGCCTTGATCCTGAAACAAACCATTGTTTGGCCCAAATACTAGGTCCAAACCAGATAAATTCCAAACCATATTGCCCATGAACTTGAAATGTATCCTGATTTAATTCAATTCAACTTTGTGACCCCCTGAGTTTAGCCAACAAGAAGAAGCAACATATACTTTTTTTGGATTTTCTGAGTAATGGTTAATGGATGGATGTAATATGAAAGTAATGTACTAGTAGGACAAGTTTGGGGTATGACAGGTGCCCCTATCTAATTGGCTTAAACCTGGTAAGATGAACTACTACGACGTTCATTCTTTCAAGGTATAAGTCGATTAGATATGAAGAAGACTCCGAATTTTTCTGAAAAGAAAGAGAACGCTTGGGAAGTAGAATAACAGATTAATGTTGACCCTCGAGTAGGCACTAAGTAACTTGTAAAGGCCGTTAGATGATAACAGAAGTAACCTGACACCAAAACAAGCCTATCACCAAAAGGATGATAGTAAACTCACACGGCTCCGACACCAAAAGGATGACAGATCTATCACCAAAAGGATGATAGAGAACACACACAATGACCCTTCACCAAAAGGATGAAAGTGAGGTTGAAAACTCGCTATTACCAAAAGGATAATAGTAAGTTCATAATGATTTTCGACGCAAAAAGGATGACAGGTCTATCACCAAAAGGATGATAGAGAATGCACGCACACAGAGATATCTGACACCAAAAGGATGGCAGGCCTATCACTAAAAGGATGATAGTAAACACACGTCCGACACCAAAAGGGTGATGGCTATATCACCAAAAGGATAATAGAATACTCACACAATGACCCTTCACCAAAAGGATGAAAATGAGTTCGAAACTTGCTATTACCAAAAGGATAATAGTAAGTACACACCGGGTTCCTGACACCAAAAGGATAACGAGTCTATCACCAAAAGGATTATAGTAAACTCACACAACTCCGATACCAAAAGGATGACAAATCTACCACCAAAAGGATGTTAGAGAACTTACACACACAATATCTGATACTAAAAGGATGATAGACCTATCACCAAAAGGATGATAGTACACACACAATGACCCTTCACCAAAAGAATGAAATTGAGGTCACAACTCGCTATTACCAAAACGATAATAGTAAGCTAACATAAATATCTGACACTAAAATGATGCCAGACCTATCACCAAAAGGATGATAGTGAACTCACGCACACGACCCTTCACCAAAAGGATGAAAGTGAGGTTGAAACTCGCTATTACCAAAAGGATAATAGTAAGTAAACACAGGGTTCCCGACACCAAAAGGATGACGGGTCTACCACCAAAAGGATGATAGAAAATAAACGACATTATCTGGCACCAAAAGAATGACAAATCTATCACCAAAAGGATGATAGTAAATTCACGCAACGACCCTTCACCAAAAGGATGAAAATGAGGTCGAAACTCACTATTGCCAAAAGGATAATAGTAAGCGTACAATGATTTCTGACACCAAAAGGATGTTAGATCTATCACCAAAAGAATGATAGAGAACTCTCACACACAAATATATCTGGCACTAAAAGGATGACAAACCTATCACCAAAAGGATGATAGTGAACTCACTCACACAACTCCGACACTAAAAGGATGACGGATCTATCACCAAAAGGATGATAGTGACCACAACTCAAAGACCCTTCACCAAAAGGATGAAAGTGAGGTCATAACTTGCTACTACCAAAAGGATAATAGTAAGCAAAATGATATCAAAGGTTGTCATTCACCAAAAGGATGATATACAGACCAAAGATTCACAGACTGCCGACACCAAAAGGATGACGGTAACTATACAAGCTACTACCACCAAAAGGATGATAGAACTTCCTAGTTTTGAGGGCTGTCAACACCAAAAGGATGAAGGTTAAATTGAAATAACATGAAAAATTACCTCCAAAAAAATGATAGTGAGGAAATTGACAAAAGGTCAAGTTTGATGGGTATATGATGAGTGAGGCTTATTGAGGACATCAATAAAAGGTTGAAGCAAAGAAGTCATTAAGGAATACCATCCTTATCAACAAAATGTTGAAATGAGCCAACTCACTGAGGAACGCCCAAGAGGAAAGTTGAATTATTTGAGGATAAAAATTCCAATAACGAAAGGTTGAAGAGAAACAATTCAATGAGGAACGCCCACTGACTCAGAAAATTGCTACTGGTTGAGATGGGGATGCCATCCTCATCAACAAAAGGTTGAGGATAACAACTCAATAAGGAATGCCCACTGACTTTCTTGGAGATCACAACTTTGTCAACAAAAGGTTGAAGTAACTTCATGAGGAACGCCCATGAACTTGAGAAAGATGCCCTTGGATGGGCTAAAGATTGCTTTGGAACCTTGTCTTGATCAACAAAAGGTTGATACAACTTCGTGAGGAACACCCACAAATTTGCAGAAGATGCCCATGGCTAGGCTGAAGATCATCTTGGAAATCATGAGATTGACCCTGGACCTTGACTATGTAAGAATGCTTGATTTTGTAATGATATTCCATATCGAATGGAAATGCAAATGCAAATGTTGACGCACAGAGATGCAAGTGCTAGGGAAGTATGATTTGGTTTTTTGTATTCATATAATTCACATGATGTTTATGATGAAGAATGTGATACATATTGGTCGCTACTCGAAAAATGCATCGCGCAACGACGGGGAGGCGAAAAGAAAGGACAGAAGAGTCGCCACCGAACTTTATTTATCCCATGGGGGAAAAGGAAAATATCGAGAAAACCTTAAGAAACGAACGGATAAGATGGTCTCGTAACCATGAACGGGTTCGGAAGCCAGTTATGCGAAGGGAAGGTATTAGCACCCCTCGCATCCATCGTACTCGATGGGAACCTTTTGTTTGTCGATGTGTGATTATATTTGCTTAAATATTATGCTATAAAGAGAGTGTTCCAAGGGATAGAAAGAAGGGTTTAGAAACGGGGAAAGAGAAGTAACGGGGGGAAGAAGGGAGAGAACGGACTCGGTAGGACTTCGCGGTCCTAGGCCTACGTATTCTCAACAGATATGAGAAAATCAGAGTCGACGTAGTTCGAGAAACTACAGATAGGGGGGATTATGCTCGCCAAGACATCGCCGTCTTGTGCCTACGTATTCTCATCTGGTATGAGAAATCAGAGCAGCCGTAGTTCGGCCTACGGTTTGTTGATGTTTTTTATGGATGATGCTATCGTGCGCATTCTCGCAGTTAGGTGTTTTGCTGCTCGCTCGTTGGAGACTTAGGCGTTACCTGTTTGCGGTAGAACGGACGTAACATATCCTGTTTGAAAGGTTGGTTTTCGCCATGCGAGGCAAGGTATCATGTTTGATTGGCTGAGATTGTTTTTTAGGGGCGAGATAGGTCCTCGGATAGTAACCCCTACGGGTAGTACCCAATTATTTATCTCAAAGTTTTTGTTATAAAAGGGTGTGGCGAATGAGCGTCGAAACCACCCTCACTACAGTGGGCATCCCTACGCTCGGAGAAGAAGAGGTCTACACCCAATCCTCTCTCTTTAATTCAATGCAAAGAGAACTTCGTTCTCTTATTAAAGATGTTTTTGGTTTTGAACGGTAAGTGCTTTGCGATAGAGAACCCTACGGTAAACGTCAGCACTCGGGATAGGAGAAGGCCTACGCCTAACCACTCCACGACCATTCAAGTTTTTGTTAGGAAAAAGAGTTTGAAAATGCACTCGGTACGGGACCGAGGTTTTAGGTGTGAAAATTGTGGAAGGAAGTTGTGAAAGTGAGATATGGTGGAAGAAGTCGCGTCTTCGTATTGAAAGACGAGTGTCGAGATCACCCTCACTACAGTGGGCATCCCAACACTCGGAGAGGAAGAAGACTACACTTAATCCCCTCTTTTTAATTCAATACAAAGAGAAATTAATTTATTGAAAGATGGTTTGAAAATGGACTCGGTACGAGACCGAGGTTTTTTAGGAGAGAAAAGTTTAGAAGCGTCTTCGTATTGAAAGACGAGTGTCGAAATCACCCTCACTACAATGGGCATCCCAACACTCGAAGAAGAAGGGGTCTACACCCAACCCTCTATTTTTAATTCAATACAAAGAAATTATTTTATTATTGATGACTTGAGAAATGTTCTTAGATGCAAAGTAACGAACCCGACGGAGGACCAAAATTCAAGTAAACCAAGGGTTCCAACATCACATATATATTTAATACAAAATGTGTGCAAGGTGTTTTACATGAAAAACAAAGTGTGGTCAAAAGTGACTAGGTGTATGGAAGTGTATGTGACCATTTTAAAAAAAGGCAAATTTAACACATAACTTCCACCAGTGGAAGTTAAGTACAAAAAGTGACATTTTTGAAAAAAGCCTAAAATAACACATAACTTCCACCAGTGGAAGTTAAGTACAAAAAGTGATAATTTTTGAAAAAAAGCCTAAAATAACACATAACTTCCACCAGTGGAAGTTAAGTACAAAAAGTGACATTTTGCATTTTGAAAGTGATTTTTCATAATTGAGTGATTTTGAATGAAATGAGAGTTCAAGCATGTTGTAATGGACCAATGTGAGGTGTGTGATGTGTTGTTTTAATGAAAAACAAGTTAAGCAAAAAGTGTCAAGTTTGTGGCTTGGTGTGTTTGAATTGCTTGTGGCAAACATGTGAACTTGATCTTATGCACAAAACAAACAAAGTCAGCATGAAGACAATTTTCAAATACATATTCAAACATGGTCAAAATCAATCAAACTAACTTTTCAAGGTTTGTGCAAAAGAAGGTGTTCATGCTGCTATGGTCTTAGTTGACAGCAAGATGCCATAACAGCAAAAAACAATATGGTGAGCATGAGCTTTGCAAGCATAAACAAACTGATCCCTCTTCAATTTGTGAACAGTAGGCTGATTATCTAGACATCATCATCAAATTTCTACCTTGGCCTAAATTCACACAGCCAAAACAAAATATAAAGGGACCTGTAATGACAACCCCTAATGCTATACCTTAATATAGGTTGAACACAAAACCAAAACAAAGCAAACTGTGCTCTTGCTAACAGTATCAATCACCACTTCAATGAAAACCAAACTAGAACTAAGTAAACCTGTCTAAAGTTCAAACACCTAAGTTCAAATCTTAAACACTCTTTTGACTTAACTGCCAACCTACAGACTAACAACTAACAAAACCTGGTTGTGATTCTGGTTCAAGACAAAATTCAAACAAAATACTTTGCCACAGATACAAGCTTCAAACATTGATACTGTTGTGCCCAACAAACAACAACAATATACATACCTGATTCCAAAACCATCCTGAAAACAACATACTCATTGGTATGCTCATTCACACATCACTAAAGTTTGGCAGCAATCTTAGCAAAACACACAACCCAACTTATCAAAGCACCCAAAAATCACAAAGTGAACACATTGTCACAAGGACCAAACCTAGTGTGTGCAGTGAATTCTAAACAGCCAGCAATGAGCAGCAAATTTCAAATGGGAATGGAAGTCCAAAGTTCAAGATGTGCCTCACAGACATAGATCAACCTTTACCACCAACACAACATACACACATATAGTTCTTCTTTTAGAACAAAACAAAGAACTCAAACAAATTGCAAGGATTCAACAGCAACAAGGACAACAATAACACTCCTACCAAACCAAAACCTTAACAAAATGCAGATAGTCCTAAATGTTTTTGCACATCCTAACTGAAACAAATTAGCATATAAGTAGAGCTTATGACTTAAACAAAAGTGTTTCAATAAAAGTCAACTGCCCTCAAGAAAACCAAAATGGTCCACATAGTTTCTTAACTCGCATAAGCAGCAGCAAGAACAATGGAATTATCAATTAGCACACCCAACAACCAACTTCACAAGACCAAAGCATGAATTTAGCAAAGACAGTTGGTCTGAATCATAGCAATGTTGACATGTGGACAGATTCAGTCATAACCATATCCAAAGGTTAAAGCAAACAGTTCATCAGAAAATTCAAGACATAGATGGATGCTGTCAAGCCATGATAACTAATTCACAAATAGAATGCTAACACAGGCCTATGGTGTCAAAAGTAAGCAAATTAAAATTTGGACTTTAACACAAACAGAACTCAAACATTCTGACTTTGACAAAATCATCTTGAAACAAAAATAAACCAAACATGTGATGCTCCTAGGGCTGAGGCAATCTACTTTGAATATCATCATGATAACAAGACCCTCATTCTTTACCAAAATCAGAACTCAATCATGCTGGTTCTTTCTTTAAAATTAACAAGTCATAATGGATATGCACTTCACAAAAACTAACTGGCCAGCCAAACATCACATGTTTCAACAGTGCAGTATTCTCAACAAAACAAAATAAATACAAACTATACCAATAACAAATCACTTAACCACTTCAACAGGAGATTCAAACTCCAACAGTCAGCAACAAACAGTCAGACATGCCTCTTGTAGCAGCATAACCAAACAATGATTACAACAAGCTTTGGTCCAAAATAAATCCAATAATGCAGGTTATGAATTCAAACATGGTAGTGCTCTAGGTATTTTACTCAATATGCATTTCAAGACAGGTGTGACTAATAGACAGCATAAACAGATATAAACTGACCCTAGCTGTCAACATAAAGATTTACAGCATAACAAACATCCAATGCCTATACAAAACACACACATGCTCAAAACAGTTTTCAAAATCCAAACAAAAACAGTTGATACACATTCATTTGTTTCAAGTATTTTGAAAGTCAAATCACAAACCTAGCAGAAAATAATGTCCAAACATGGTTTATGTATACATGATGAAAAGATTCAGACTTTAATACCTCTTGTAGCAGCACTCAACCACGAAAAGCTTGCAGTCTTGAGCAAGATAACCTTTTTTTCAGAGCTTGGCACCTCTTCCCTCCTTGAAGCTACACACGATTTTTTTTTGAGAAAAGCTTCAAAGGGAGTTCAAAAATTTTTCTTCTGATTTCTTGTCCAAGTGTGGCTGCTAGGGTTTCCCTCAGCTTTAACCCTTTATACCTCAGTTCATCCAAAACCCTCATCTACTGAACTTGTCCTTTTGCTTTTTGGTTGGAGTGGAGAGTGGGATAAACTAGGGCTGCAGCAGGTCAGTATAGTGGCTGCTTGCTATTGCCTTCTCTAGTAAAGAATTCAAAAATCAAACAAAGCAAGTACTTCATTGGTTGGTCCTGTTATGGCAATGCTTGGTACAAGCTTTTATGGAAAACCAACTTTGCTCCAAATTGCAATTTCATTTGCAACTTGAAATACACATCTCAATCATGAAAACTGAATATACCACATTAATCCTTGCGAAAAATCAAGTGGGATTGGCTTTTGTTTCATTGAAAATGGTTAAGTTTTGCTCTACTTCCAATCTCTCACGTACGGCCATTTGTGTTCTTCAAAAATCTGCCCAGCCATAAAAATAGGGTACTTAACAAATTTGGGGTGGGATAATCAATGGATGTATCACCACCCCAGTGGTTAAGGCAAGCGCGCATATTATGTACTGTCCCTGGTTCGATTCCTGGTGGAGACAAAATCCACCCCTTTTTTTATTTTCCTGCGCTTGTTTTCCAATCTTTAAATATATATTTCCCCTTCCTTTGTTATTCACAAGTGTATGAGTGGCTGAGCTGGTAAGGCATTAAGCTTGCAATCCAAGGGTGGTGGGTTCAAACCTCACCTAGTGCATTTTTACTTCATTCATTTTTTTTTAATATGCTTGTCTGCCTATTTCCAAAGACTTTGGCTTGTATCTGATGACTTGAACACAAACTCTTGATCAGGTTTAGAAACCCTTGACAAATTCTCTCTTTTTTTTTAGACACACATTCTTTGATCCTCTGTAAATGCAAAAAAATGCTATGCAAAATGTAAAGTTTTATGTAATATGCTGATGTAATGAAATGAAACATAAGCCAGAGAGGTTGGTCAAATTTTGGGGTACAACACATATGATGCATATGATTGCGACATATAATTGGATATATTTTGGTGACGATGCCAACACGGTGGACTTTTGGTAGTCGCCAATGTAGATTGGACTTTGGATGGTGGAAGGGTTTGATTTCCTTGACACTCAGTTCGTTGAATACTTCATGATTGAGGCAGAACAAGATGCTCTCGATGCCTCAAGCTTGATCACTTGGTGATTTGATTAGGAGATAGTTACCACTTTGTGCTTGATGGTCATGATGGCCTGAAGATGAGCGTAGCGAGGTGATCAACTCATGGAGACCTTGCCTTTGCTCTGAACTTGATGATTGCTAATGTATGGCAAGATTTATTTGATTAATCTTGAAGATACTGAGAGGATTTTCCTTCTACAAGAGGTTTCGCCCCAGTCTGAACATGGTAATAGTCTACCCTTGACTAATCAGTTCTAGAGTGATTTGATCGTTGGAAGCTGAGCTTTGACGTGCTTTGAGATGCCTTGCCCCTGATTAAGTTGTGGAAGGATTTGCCCTGATTGAGCTATTGAGGTAGTCTTGTTTTGGGTTGACACCTTTGAAGGTTCAAGTTCCTCTTTGATTGCCCCTTGTTGGTATTGTCTGATGTCATGCACTAATTTGCAGTTAAAATTACACATTCACAAATGATAATCTTAATTCAATGTTCATGCAAGTTTTGAAAAAGAGTCGTTTATTGGAGTGTCGTGATAGTCTGAGACGAATTGACCGTTAGCCTAGACATTATGCTAATTTTTCTAGTGTGTGAAATATATAGTAAGGAGAATGACACCAATGTTGAAGATTAGAAAATATGCGAGGAGTAAGTTTACGCAACCTTGCAGTAGTATGTTTTCATAATAAACCTCGTCTCAATTAGTGGGGTTTACACTTGATGTCATGTAAATGCTTCCAAATTCTTTTGAAATAAGGTTTCCTTCCTTTCATGTTTCATATATGTAAATCCAACCGAAAATGTAAATTTCGTGGATGTAACACCAACAATTTCAATTGGTGTTAGCTGATACCTGTTTGTTTTGTATGTACATTAAATTAACAACAGCCTGCAAGATCTTTATAATGTAATAAATCATTAAATCAGGATGCATCCAAAAGATATCAACAACAAAAATAGAAGCAATTGGCATAAGAAATACCTGTTTGTTTTGTATGTGTAATAAATGAACACAAGATGAAACATGTTTAACAACTTCACTGAATCAGGGTGTGTCCAAAAGATATAATCAACAACATTTGAATAGTCCATATTTTTTATCCACTACATGTTTTTATCTTCATGAATAAGACTCAACAGATGTTGCATTACAGTCAACGAACCTCTCATGCTCGTTCTGTATGTAGATCTTGCCTTGTAGACTTGGGTAACACTCATTAGGTTTTTTAGATCTCTATATTTCAAAGTAGCAACTATGTATCTGGAAGCCATATTGTGTTTGGTCATGTCATTCACAAACTTTCTTTCATGATTTTTTTAACAACCTAATACGTGATTCCTATCTAAGTCCTTAGAAAGTAAATGGTTTTGAAACTCACACCTAATTGTTACCTTCCATAGACATTTCACTTTCATAGTATAACTTCCTACAATCGCATAATTCTTCTTGTAATTTCCTTCTCTCTCACAATCCATAATCAATTTATCTTTTCTCCCTCTTATCCTATTTGCGAAATCGGAACAAATAGTAACAACAATAATACCATGTTGTATACCAACAAACTGTGTCTATGCCAAAACGTCAATCCGATAGGGAAATATCTGACATTTACAACATATACAAAATAAACTATCAAGGTTAGAGATATCATAAATAAAAAGGAACTATTTATGTAAAATATATCACGTTAGTGGTGAAAAGTTGAGTAAAATCCACAGGAGAACCGTCAGGATCAGGGTCGCACAATTGAAGCATACTAAACTACCAGATTTTTGAGTTTATTCAAAAAATCTGGTATGCCGGATTTTTATAAAAAAACGATACAATAAAGTTTATCAGATTTTTGAAAAGTTCCGACAATAATAATGGTAAAATCTTGCAAATTCTAGATTTTTCCTTAAAAAATTGATAAACTTCAAAATGTATCAAGACTTTTACTAAAAATCAAGAAATATTTAAAAAATGTTTCCATATTTTTCCTAAAAAACTGGTAAAACTTCAAAATGTATCCGAACTTTTACTAAAATCAAAAAATAATTAAAAATGTTTCAAGTTTTTTCCTAAAAAACTGGTAAAACTTCATCGAATTCTACATCTTTGCAAAACAATTTGATAAAAATTCAAGAGATTTTTAAAATTTTACCAAAAATCTGGTTAAACCTCGTACCTGATTTTTAAACGTCATACCTAAATTTTATTTTATTTTTTTTTACTTTTTTTTTAAATATTAATTTAAAATATTAAATATATAAAAAATAGGCTTAAATACACTTTTAGTCTCGTTAGTTTGAGCATATTAAACAATTGGTCCACCTATTACAAAACCAACGATTTTGATCCCTTATTTTTGATGGTCTTTGGATTTTTGTGATCTCTCCACTTTTGCATATTGAAATTAAAAAATATTTTATAATAATATGTCATTGATGACTAGAATAGTTTATTAATTATTTTAATTAAAAATTTTAAAAATTAATTATTTAAAATTTTGAAAAGAATAACTGGGCCTAAGCCCAACTCATAATAATATTAAAAAATAAATGATCATAGTCAATGGTTCCACATAATTAAAAATAAATTTTAAATCTTAGCCATCATTACGACCTATATAAAAGTAGAGGGGAACTACAAAAGTCTAGAGACCATCAATATTAAGGGATCAAAATCGCAAATTTGTAATAGGAGATCAATTGTTTAAAATGCTCAAACTAAGAGGATCAAAAGTCTATTTAAGTTATATATATATATATATATATATATATATATATATATATATATATATATATATATATATATATATATATATATATATATATATATATATATATATATATATATATATATATATATATATATATATATATATATATATATATATATATATATATATATATATATATATATATATATATATATATATATATATAAAAGTATGTGAAACAAAACTAGATGAACATAATGAACGGAAACTAACGAGTTGAACTGAATTGTTCGTGAAGTTAAAATGAGTCGAGTTTAAATTTAAAAAAATTTATATCTAACTCAAGTCGAATTTTGAATTGAACTAATTCTTATCGAGCCGAGACAAACTCAAACAAATTCAACTTGATTCAACTCATTTTCAGTCACGATAAATAATAATTAAGAAAAAATTATTGAATATAATCATATTCATCATGTGAGTGACTAACATCAAACACATTTTCAATCTAAAATATTGCTTTTATATAAAATGAAATATCTTAATTACCGGCAGAAGTGCTAAAAGTATTGAATATAACGAAATTGAACTGAATTATTCGTGAATTTAAAGTAAATCGAGTTTAAATTTAAAAAAATTTATATCAAACTCAAATTAAATTTTAAGATGAACTAATTATTATCGAGTCGAATTAAACTCAGACAAATTCGACTCGACTCGATTTATTTTCAATTTCAATAAATAATCATTTTAAAAAAATGATCGAACATAATGATATTGAGTGACTAACATCAAACAGATTTTCAATCTAAAATATTGCACCTAGATAAATTGAAATATCTTCTATGCTAGCAGAAGTGCTAAAAGTATTCTTCACTAGTTATAATTTGTCAAAAATATATACATCTTTATAATGGTGATTTCTGTGATTTAATAATATAAAGGAGAGTGAAAATATTTAAGTTTAGATGATTATCCATAGAAAAATAGTATATGGTAAATTTGAAGAGGAAAGGGCTATGTTTCTTGATTATATTTTCTAAATTAACAAAATTACAAAATGTTTATTAAAAAACAAAATGTGATCAATCTCTAGAATCTTTATATTTTAGACTTTTGAAAAAATAAGCTGCCGTATCTTATGCATACCCACTATTATAATTGTATTCTCTGATGTGATTAAAGTTTTTTTTGCATGACTGAACGCTTAAAATTTCTTAAATTACGTTTGTTATGATACAACCATTAGTTGTGATATTCGCAAAAATATATACGTGCAGTTTTATGCTCCCAAAAGAGCTTATTTAATTTTGGTATGCTCCAAGATTATTGGACTAATGCTTATTGTATGTATTTATCCCTCAATCCATGCTTGAAGACGAGTAAACAATTGATCAATAATTTCATCATGACAAGCAAGGAAATTAAACAAAGATTAATTTGAGTTGACTAAAGAAATACTCTATACTACTTAATTAATAAAACAATTGATTCAATTGATGAGAAATCGTGTAAAATACTCTGAATTATCAAAAGAAGCTAGATTACATGAAATGGTCCCGGCGGGGCTCGAACCCGCGACCTTCGGCTCATAAGACCAACGCTCTAACCAACTGAGCTACGGGACCTTTTTGAATACATTTGGTTAATGAAGATATAATATTTTTATAGAACACGAGATTTGTTATTATAAAAAATTTTTTACCGAAGAAATCATTGAATCAGTCCCTTGAAAACTCACTTTGGAACAATAACAACGAGTACTATCAGTTGTCAACAAAACTTTGACGTGTTAAAAGGTAAAATTTTAGAAGGTTATATAAAAAAAATCTTAACCACGCATTAAAAAAGTCTTCAATCGTGATTTAAAATATTTATTATGCTTAATTTGTTTAGAAATATATATACTAGTGTCTATACTTGGTTAATAATTTTCTGAATTTCAACGGTTCTATTTATTCAGAAATGTTTAAGGACTTGGTACAAGACAAGATTTCAAGACCACAAGAACTTCCTATGCCAAAATCTAGAGGAATTATTTGGCACATAAGAGTTGTGGAATTAAATGCTTCCCCGGTAAATACAAGGCATTAAAAAGCACGACAACGTAGTACATTTTTTACTTCTAGCCAAACCAAGCCATTTATTGATGTACTATACCATATGTACTACTCAGCTTGTTAACATAATAGTGGAATAACTTATAAGGTAATTTACAAGTGATGAGCTTATAAAGATTTAGAACTTCATTTTGCACAATGTACAGAATTGTCTGATACATAGTTGGAATACCAAATCAGATATATAGAAGCCACAACCTTAATACTTTTATTCAGGCATTGGAATATATCAATGAAAGTGCGTGGATTACAGTAACTAACGATTATGAATAAAAGTTGAAAGAAGCAATATAGCACTGTTGATTCCCTTAGACGAAAAATGTAATAACAGACACAATATGAAAACTTAATCAACTAACTATACTGCCCGCAGGTTCTGGTGCTACCTCTGCCCCACCATGCCCATTCTTAGTAGTGAAGGGCTTCTCGTCATTAAGTCCCCAGAACTTTGCAGTTTTCACATCATCCTCGGTCATTAACCGTGAGAATTCTTCATGATCATACTTTAAAGTAGCTTTTCCACCGAATTCACCGGGAAGATTTTCCATGTCGAAGAGTGATTTCATCAGCTCCACACTGTCTTTATTGTTGAGATAAACAAACTTTACCTTCTGGGCTGTCTTGGGATCCAGGAAGTATTTTACAGCCTATCAAAATTTAAGTAATTTTAATTTTGTTAAATGGAAGAGGTAACTGTTAAAAACTTATAATCAAACCTCAAATCATAAGCACAAATTGATCCAAAATCAATGTAGCACATGAATGAAATCTCTTTGTTGACACAAGGGAAAAGTGAAATCTAGACCCTTGGATAGAAAAAGGTACGGAGAGACATGAAAGAACATAAAAGAAAAACAATGGACCGGGGACATAAATCAGGGACTGTGGGAAGGGACCAGTGGAAAATCATGTCAAGACTAGAATTCAAAAATAATAAATACATATAGGTGAAAGTCCTAGTCAAGTTTAATGTGGAGAGCAAAACAATATGATTTGGATATTCAATTAATATCAATGTTCAAGAAGTTACCGGTGAAACAAAGCAAAATACAAATACAAACAATTATTAGCCAAATATGGATTGATGTTGTAAAATAAAATATAACTGAGAGAAATCACAACCTTGCAATGTGACCTACCATTTAGCAAAACTGCTAAAAAAAGGATGCAACAATGAAGCAGAGCAGTTATAGTTACAATGGAAGGAGAACAAACCTTCCAGAAAGCCTGAAATATTCTTGGTGGATTATACAAAAAAGCAATAGCAAGCCTTTCTGGATAGTGGTTTTGCAAAATGTGAATAATATCACGAGCAGTTTTAACAGCAATATTTGTGCCAAATGAGAATCCTGTAAAGTCTATCAACCATGACATTTGTTCTTGACCATCGGAAAGATTAAGTACAGCATTTTCCAACAGATAGACTAAATGCTTGATATTATTTTCTGCTGATGTTGTGTTCTGACAGAAACAGATTGAACAGAGTTAGACAAACGGTTATGTACAGAGAAGCCTTCTTAATTAACTACAAATAGCCTTAATAATAATGAATGTACATCTAAGTTCAAACCTGCATCCCTGGTCTCATAATAAGCACTGTCCTCCCAAGTCTATCATGAAAGTTAGCTCGGGATACTTTTCCCGTCTCGCCCTCATGTGCCACTTCAGCCTGAATTTAGGAAACCATTCAATTGTAAATGTAGGTTATAATGCATGAAAGTGAAATATGCATTAATAGGCTATCATTTTATGATGACTTCATTTAGTCCTAGCAGGCTATGCAGAAACACGTCATCATTTTGGAACTAAAGGTATTCTGAAACCAAATATATCAATTTTAGAACTCCAAGTAGGGCTGGAAATGAGTCGAGTCGAGTCGAACTCACCTCAGCTCGGCTCGACTCGTTAAGAATTGTTCGAATTCGAGTTCGAGTTCGAGTTCGACACGAACTTTTTTTTAAGCTCAAACTCGACTCGCTATAAGTTCACGAACAGTTCGGTTCGACTCGTTAGGTTCATCTCATTAGGTTCAGCTCACATGGTTCACGAACTTAAATACTATTTTTTTAAATATATATATTTCTTAGTATATTTGACATTTTAAATAAATATATATATTTTTAAATAAAATATTAAAATAAAATAAAAGTTATCATATTGATATTTAACTTTATCTTCGAAATCTACTAATTCAAAACCTACACAACTTTCAAGAGATACATTTGAGAGTCTAATTCAAAAACTACTAAATTGAAGATTAAATTTGTCTAAGATTTGAAGTAAATATTTAAACCTAATCTTAAAGACAGTATAATTCTTTTCATATGTAATCGAGTTGACTCATGAACCTAACGAGTCGAACTATGTATAGTTCAAGTTCAGCTCATTTAGTTAACGAACTTAATTTTTCGCTCATACTCAACTCATTTGGTTCATGAACCTAGTTCAACGATTTAATTGTCGAGTCGAATTCCGAACTATCTTCGAGTTGGTTTGGTTCATTGCCAGCCCTAACTCCAAGCAATGACAACAACTGAATTTTTACAATTCGAAACTTAGATGCACTTTGTTTTGTTGACCTTATATTTGAATAATCCAAATCCTTAAGTATTGATTTATAATTTAATTATTATGTTTCTTGAACAAAAAAAAACTAGATATGTTAAAATACATAAAAGTATCTTGCAGCAGATTATAGAAGAGACATACAATGAAATGAATTTTGTTTTTCAAGAGAAGGGGCAAAACAACACATGTAGAACAAAAATAGCAGAGCTCCAGAAGACTTGCTACTTCACCAATTTGTCAAATCGTTTATGGTATGGATCAACACCACAACTATAATATATAGCATGCTCATGATACAAAAGTTCCACCATCATCAATGGAGTATGTAAAGGTCAAAATCAAATAAGTCAAACTAACCCAGCGAATTTCCTCAGGCTTATAAGTAGATCTCCACTTGAGTGATTCCTCCAGCATTTTCTTAGCTTTATCAACGTTCCAGTTCCGCGCTTCTAAATATCTCTTTAAACATGCATCTGTGCAATACATCAATTGACGCCCGGATAAGGGCCCAATAACAGCTCTTAGTTCAGCCACCTGTTCATAGACCCGGGTACACTCAGTGCTTATAAAAAGGAGCATGCTGTGAATGTATTTTCACATAAACAAAGCATAAAAAATTTCCTATTATCATTACACGAAGCCGTGATATAGTGCAATCAAAATCATCAGCTACTTTTATTTGGGACTTTCTCAATACTTGATCAGAAATCTTAGTTGTTTTGATGAACCATAGTGCAATCGTGTAACACTATTTTAGCCATACACTGAATGCATATTTGAATTAACAGAAAATATAGCGAAATCGGAAAAATAATTGAAGTGTACCTTAGCATCATGATTTGAGGAACCATTCTCTGGCTGATTAAGGGTTTGCTTTCTAAGAAGAAACATGTTGACTCTTAAATGTAACTCCCAACCTGTAACAGAAATCTTCAAGTAAAATTATTTTTCCTCTTCAAACTTAACAACACCCATTATATAATAAGATAATAATTTAAATCCACAATTTTTAACTAAAACTTAGTAGCGTTGACTAAAATAATCATCTAAAAATTGATTATAAAAAATTGAAAACAAAACATTTTACGCTTCACTCACTGGTTTATATTAACTTAAAAGTGAGATTGATATAACAGAAATCGGTTCAAACTTTATGAACCAAAACGGCAGGATATAGAGCTGAAACGCAGATGAAGAATTTAAATCTGAGAGCTAGTAAAAAGATTTATAAAAAAGTCAGGTTGGGAGAGTGTAAACGCGATTCTTGTTTTCTTGAATGAAAAAAAATTAGTGAAATGGATCGAAGTGGGGGGAGAAATGAGCAGAAAGGAAGATAATCGATAATCGATTATAAAACAAACCTGGAGAGAGAGAGTGTTGGGAGAGAAAGGTTATGGTATAGTGTTATTGTTTCTAACTTTTTCAGAGTGTGTGAATGGGATTGGCGTTTTATTTGATTTGAGTTGGTAATGAAAAGAAAGAGTTCAGTCACTGTAGTGCAATGAAGAAGGTAAAATAGTGGCTTATAAATTAAAAAATAAGTGGTTTGAGTCGCAGCGAATTTGATTTTGATTTGGTAACAGTGTTGTGACTTGTGAACGAAACGGTCGTAGTTCGTAGAGAATGAAACAGATAGAATAATACGTAGAGCCCGTCTTTCCCTTTCAGTTCGTCATTCAATAATTAAATACTCCATAGATCTGATAATGCATCAAAACGCGCCAATTGATGGGAAATAAATATAAATAAATGCCCTTTTTTTTAGGGAAAAGGAAAGTAGTCCTTCTGATCTCTCTAGAAAAAATATTTAAAAAATCCTCACGATCTAGAATTTATTTATTTATAAATACTCATATTTTTTTTTTAATTCTCTAAATAACCTTTTTTTTTAATATCAAATTAATTATTTTTCCAAACAAAAAATTTCGCTTTCAAGAGAATGCATCACTACTTGTGGTGGATGCACTCTTTTTTTTTGTCTAAGACGCTATTGTCTATGGTGTATGCCTTTGTGTGTGACTGGATGTGACTGATGCATGCAACTTTTAGGAGTATGTGCTATTGTTTGTGGCTTCTGCGTAATTTTAGTTTTTTTTAATTATTTTAACAAAATAATTATAAATAAAATAGTTAATAAAAATATAAACTATATTATTATTCCATCAAATAGAATCACACAACGATTGGGGAGAAATTTAAAGACTCGCTCGATCGTAACGCCCATCAGTTCTACACCCCGACACATTCGCTTGCCTTCGAGGTCTCCCGCCATTTTCCTGAGGTGTTTTGGATCTCCTAGTATTCACCTGAGCGAAAGGTGGCTGGTTCGAGGCTCTTTGGATATTAGTGTTATCTAACAAATCTTCGATCACATCTCTCAAGTAGTTGGCACCGCCGTAATTGAGTTTGGTGTCTATGTTGTCGTAGTTAGGTCGTGTTGGTTGGGTTATTTATGAGCAGGTCGGTTGGTTAAATTGGGACATTGAGTCGCTTTGGAAACGATTCAATGGTTCTTGTGGTGTTTGAAATGCATGTGTTGGTTGGGTACTTTGGCGATGTGATGTTTGGGTGCTTTGGTAGTGTGATATTTGAGTGTACATTGGTTGGGTGCTATGGTGGGATGGGGTGGAATCATATCCCTCATATGAGTTATAATAAGATGTGGTGGTGACATATGGTTGTTGGTGGTTTGGTTATGATATTGGTTTTTTGTTTGGGTGTGTGACATGAATTGGTTGCGGGGTTGCGTGTATGTGGGTTTGTAACCATGTTCGATTGGTTATTGGGTGTATCTGGTATGGTGATGTTGTGGAGTTAGTTGTTGGGCTTGGGTGGGTTGATAATGTTACTCAGTTTGATAATATTGTGGGGTTGGTTATTGGGTGTATGATGACAAAGCTCATTGGCGTGGGTCGATTGAATACTTTAGGTCAGATATAAACTGCGTCGTTGTAACCGACATATACTAATTCATATGATTTCGAGTTGGTATAGCATTTTGCATGATAGGTTCATTTATGGTCCGTCAATATCAGTGTTTTCATTGATGACACTCCTCCATAGAAAACTCTCTCCAATCGGAATAAATCTATTGGCATAAACTCTTAGTTGATGCCATTGTCTCAAACACGTCGGAGTCTCTGGGATTTGTTGTTGCGTGTCGAAGTGCAGTTTGACATGGTCACTTTGGTGCATCTCCACATTAGTTAACCTAATGATTGTTATTTTTACAGTCCAAATTGCAACATCCTTTGGGTTAACCTCATGGTTTAGACCCAAATACGTCATCCAAATAAACTGTAGAGAAAAAAAATACGATTAGAAGATTTTTAATTTGGTAATATTAAAACTAAATTAACAAGATGATGAGTTGCTTAGTTGTAATATATCATCTAGTCCAAGGTAATCTATAAGATTTTGATAGACCATTACAGCGTGTTTGAGACATTTGTTATAGTTCATCCATAGAATAGATCCCATAAACCAAAAAGATTGTAAATAATTTTTTTACAATTAGTTGTAGTATAAAGTAAGCAAGTGGAAATAATGAGATAAACTTACTTTGTTGTGTAGGAGAATGTGAAGCTATTCTCATTGACGGGGGCGAGGGACAACATTCTCGACCAACCCCATGCTTGGAGAAAAAAAGCGCAAGAATAAAATGAACATGTACCCTTTTGTGCGTTTTACACCAAGAGCTATATAGTTGGGACAAAATAGATGAACCCCAACTATATGTTCTTATTTTTGTATGTTTCTTAACAAAGGTAAATACATAATATTTATTATATTACCAATAGGTTCAAAAAATAAAAAATTACCAAAACAACACAGGAGCCACAGGAAATGACACATGCTCTTAAAGGTTACATGCATGTGTCACACCCATTAGCTACCCAAAAGGCATACGCCATAGGCAATGACGCCTTAGACTAAAAAATGAATGCATGTGCCATAGTGTTAGCTCCTAAATTCGACGCCTCAGCTAGAAAGAAGGTATCCAAGACAAAAGGGTGGAGAATAACTTGAATGCAAGAAAATGGTCGAAAGAAGAAAAAAAGCTAAGTCAAAGGACTCACCCGGAGGCCAAGGGTTCGACCGCCTGCTGAGACGAATGGTATGTCGAAGTATTTGAAATTTGAATGTTGGAGGGAACAGTTTTGCTTGTGGAAAATTGAGGGAGACACGTGTCACCTTATGAATAATGGATCCATGCATTTGAGACAAGTGGCAGAAGGAGATTATGGTGGAAGTTATGAGAGGTTATTTTTTGTTACTATAAATAGAGTGTCTTAGACATATCCAAAGTGTGTTGTAATTTACTATTGTACAAATTACTCTTGAAACTACTCTAAGTATCCGAGTGTAGAGAAAGCGAGTATTGTAAGAGAATGTACGTGATGTAAACACACCATCTTTTAACTTAATGCAATTTACTTATTTTTACTTTAAGTTTTACAAAGTCTTTTATTGTCTTTATTGTCCTTACCCCTTTTCCTCCTTACCTTATTTCTCTCCTTCCTATGCAATTCCTTTCTCTTCATTCTCAATCTAACTTCACCCCTGCCAACAAACTTCTTCTCTTTTATTAAAAGCCTTACTTTACCTTTAAATTAACCCGTAGTCAAATAAAATGTTCTTTTAGGATTCTGTTTATCCCAACCCTGTTCGAGTGTGGAACTTGAGTAAATTCTTAAAACTAAAAATAATTATTTTAGCACATGTCCTAGGATTAATCTGATCGATCCTGTGAGTCACCAAAGTTAGATTTGGAAGATCAGCGGTTGTTTTCCGATTTTCGAGGGAAACAAAATGGCACGCCCAGTAGGACAGTGCTAGAGAATCTATTTTTATAAAACTAAACTTATAAAAATTCCGCAGTTATATTGGTCCCTTTTCGCAAGAAGGTACATTTTTATGTTACTGAGAAGTGGTAAAATTACCGCTATAAACAAAGAGACGCGATCAAGACGAAGCAGTAAAAACATGGCTACGGATACAAACCAGTCAGATAACTCCAACCAACAAGGAGACGGTTCCATTGAAGGAATAAGAAACGAGGGAGTTCCCCCTCCGACGCCGTCGACTGGAGAACAAACGGTGCTTCCTGTGAGGCCAGTGCCGACGCCTTCAGTACTTGGGGTAGGATCTACAGTGATAAGGCCTTATACTCAGCCAGTGTTGGAATACATCGGTCACCAAACGTCGAATCCTCAGATTTTGTTAGGAGGAAGTTCGACGTCCAGGCAGTTTGCGCCTCCTGGTTTTTCACAGTCACCAAGAAACCCCTCATATGGGATGCCCACTGCTATGATGTAAGGGCTCCAAAGTACACCCCCTGTATTCTCAGATCAGGCGATGGCTTCACCACTACAAGGGTCAGGGTCAGGTGTGAACATGGGTCGAAACCCCCAGAGTTTAGGGTATTCGACACAAGGCCCCAGTTTGACCAACACCTCAGTTGCTTGTTTGAGGCAGCAGATGGATGAAAGCAACCTACAGATGGTTCAGACTTTGTCACAAACTATGGGTGAAATATTTCAACCATTAATCCAAAATAGAACCCATACCAATCAACAATTGGCAATACAATTAACAAGATTGGCTGAGTTCATGGGGGTACCTCCCTTAACCAGAAACCAAGCCGCAGTAGCGGATGCCCCGCGAGATAACCTGGCGAATATGATAGAAGTCGACGTAGGAAACCAAGGAAGGATAGTTCCCCCGGTAGTCGAAGAGCTTAGGGAAGAGCCTTTGCAAAACCAACCCCGTGGCTTGGGAGAAAGGAATCCAGGTGTGGTGGTTGTGAATCGAAACCAAGACGCAGATAATGTAGTCCAGCGTGTTCGTCGAAACAACATAGTCGTAGACAATAATCTAGCAGCCATGGTCGAGAGAATTATGGCCAGAAATGGGTTAAACACCGGTTTTACTAGGCCAAATTACACTTCACCTATAATAGACTATATCTTTCAGGCGGAGTTACCTCCTAGGACGAAAGTACCTAAATTCACTAAGTTTTCAGGAGATACGACGGAATCCACCATCGAACATGTGGCTCGTTACTTAATTGAGGCTGGAGAGATAGCGAACGATGAAATCATTAGGATAAAATACTTCCCAAGTTCTCTTACTAAGAACGCCTTCACCTGGTTCACGACGCTTCCCCCTAACACGATATGTAACTGGACCCAGTTAGAGCGTTTGTTTCATGAACAGTTCTATATGGGTCAGACTAAAATTAGCTTGAAGGAACTAGCTAGTGTGAAGCGTAAATTCTCTGAACCAATAGAGGAGTACCTTAATAGGTTTCGTTTGCTCAAGGCCAGATGCTTCACGCAGGTCCCTGAACATGAGTTGGTCGAAATGGCTGCTGGTGGTCTCGACTACTCTATTAGGAAAAAGTTGGACACCCAGTACCTAAGGGACATAGCCCAATTAGCCGATCGGGTTCGACAACTCGAAAGACTCAAAGAAGAAAAGGCTAAGTTTAATAAAAATAAAAAGATAGCTTTTGTCGAATTTAATGATAATGTCGAAGGTCTGTGTGACGAGTCCATGAGTTTCGACGATGGTGAAGTGGATCTTGCTGAACTCAAGCAAGGACCACCCTACTTATGCAAAGTATTAGCTCCCCCACAAGGAAAGAGTTATGTCGAATCTGAAAATAATGATAGGTTCCCAAAGAAAACATATACCTTCGACATCACAAAATGTGATGAAATCTTTGATTTATTAGTTAAGGATGGAAAAATGATAGTGCCTCCTGGCGCCAAAATGTCGTCCCTAGAGCAAAGGAAGAAAAGAGGGTTTTGTAAATATCATAACTTCTTGGGTCATAAAACATCTCAATGTTTTCTTTTCAGGGACCTTGTTCAGAATGCGATCCAAGAGGGACGTCTAAAGTTCAGAGAGAAAGTTGGTGGCCAAATGAAGGTCGACTCAGATCCTCTGCAAACGGCAGACGTAAATTACACAGAGCCAGTCGAGGCTAATATGATCGAAGTTGTCAGCGGTTACGACTTTTCAATCGAAGTAACAGAGGCTGCTGGCAATCCCATAGACGAAGCTGTAATGGCGAAAGTTACCATCAGTTTCGGACAGGAGAGCTGTGTCGAAATGGAAGTTGATAGCTGTGACCAGAGGGGTGAAGCCAAAGGCCCAAGCAGCAGGAACAATCTGGGTTGGGAGATAGTGACCAAGGAAACAGCTGATGACTTCGTTAAGATCGATGAAGCCACCAAAGGCGTGGAGTTAAGCTTGAAGAAGCTTAACCTAGCCAAAGAAATCGAGATTAACATGGTTCAAATCACTCAACATGAGGAGGTAGCGGATAATGAGTCAAACTACCAGAAAACACACACAAGGGAAGCCTACCCAGAGCAGGAGGAATCCATCATTTCTTTCCTTCACCGCTGCCAGGAAAAGGGTTCTAGTGTGATGCTCTGTCCCCGGTGCAGCGTCATATTCGACAAGAAGGTTGCACAATAGTTGGAAGGGACACGAAGGTTGAAGAAAAAAAACGAAAGGCCAAGATTCGACCCTCGAAGAGGCCTTCAGCAGAGATCTGACCCTCGGATAAGGCCTCCGATGAACAAGCCCACTAGCTTTAAGCCCAATGCTGAGGCCACTGATGGAAAATGGACGAAGCCCAATGAGAACAAGCAGCAAGGGCAGAAGAGGTGGAAAAATTTCAAAGTACAAAGGGGATCTTCGTTAAGCTATCGAAAAGAATTTCAGTCTTCGAAGGCTGCCCATGTGTCAGAAAATTATAAAGGGAAAAATCCCATGTCTCGATCCCAATGGAGACGTGAGCAGAGAAGAAGGAAAGTACATAGAGAAATTATATCCTACTTTTTTCAACTATTTTTATTATGAAATTCACCTGTTGTTGGATCTTTCACAACAACAAGTTGTTATCTTTTTTTAAGTTGATCACTCAAAGAATCAGATTTATATGCAAGTTAACACATAATAAAACAAGGCACTAAATATCACATTACTTAACATAGAAACAACATAACATTAAATTCTCATTGCTCAATATACAAAAGATTTAGCTCATGATGAGGTGAGTACAAATAACAAACAAGGTTCTCAAAAGATACATTCGTAAACAGATACTGAAAAAGAAATGTAAACCTAAGAGTAACATGAAGATTTCTTGAGATGGATGATAAGTGTCACGGTGAGAATTAGATATCAAGCTACTGTATTAGCTTGAATCACAAATCATAAAATATCATCACTGATCTTTAATTTATCCAAGGGAATGGGAAAAGAAAGAATAACCCATAAATAAAATGCATAGCAAAAAGCAAGGCCTAAGGCTAAGCAAAAGAGAGATCAAAGGTATGAGGGTTAGTTATACTAAGGGAGGGTACTAGTACCCTAAGAATCTGCAGTAGTCTACAAGAGCCTCTTGAAAATATTTGTGTTTTAGCTAAAATTGTTTGCTAAAGGTAAGGATGGGCAAAGAAAATAAAGCGGTGGAAAAAGAAAAAGGTAGCTCGCTAGGATCATTGCAATCTTATGCCCATGTATCCTTAATAAGAAGTCAGCACAATCGTAGTTCAGAACTACGATGAAAAAGGGTGTAAAAATGGTGAAAAAGTAAAAGGTTGCTCGCTAAGGATTAGGGTCTTGTGCCTACATATTCTTAAGAAGAACTTGAGAAATCAGAGTGCCCGTAGTTCGTGGAACTACGAGTTTTTAGGGTTCTAAGAACAATAAAGACAAGTAAAGTGTACAAACAAGGGACATGCACAATGATAATAAGTCAACATACAATCCTTTCCCTTGGATTCTGTTAACAAGGAACAAAAAGCAACAAATACATGGAAGAACATCATGTAAATGGTATCAAATAAAAGCACAAACAAAGTACACGGAAAAACATCATGTATGGTCAGACAGATAAAATAGCACATATGCATGGAAAAACATCACGGTAATCAAGCAATGAAAAATCAACAGAAATATAAGGAAAAACATCATGTAATCAACAAACAAAGATACACGGCAAAACATCACGAGTAAAATACACAAACAATCACGGCAAAGAATCGTGTATAAATCATCATCATTTAATCAAGTCATAACATCAAGAATTTATCGAAGACACAAAACCAAAACACGAAAGCAGATCAATTCATGAAATAGAATCGAACAATAAAAAACTATTAATTAATTTAAATATATATATTTAATAAGATTAAATAATAATTTAATCAATCAAATTAAATAAGAATATTTATATTAACTAATAATTACAACATATATTTTTACATTTATAAAACTTAACAAATAATTAAACTAGAAAGAGAAAATATTAAAATAAAACGTTAAAATATTTTTGTATTTTCAATAATTAAAGAAGAAATAAAAAAATCAAAATCAATTAAAAAAATAAAAGAAAAAGCTAAAAAATTAATTAGAATTTTGGTCTTTTAATATTAGACAAGTTAACTATTAAAACAAAAATAGTCGAAATCTAAACAAAAACTAAAAAAAATCTAAAACTTGAATTAAAATAATTAAATAGAGAAAAGTATGAGAAAAGTTGAATTTTTTTTTAAACTAGCTATGTATTGGAAAGTAATTACCATATAAATGCAGTCTTCAAATAAATTACCAAACCAACTATCATCCAGCAAACATTCGCCAGATGAATTGGCGAAAGGGGCAAAAAGTTAAAATGACATGGAACCAATTCGCCAGATGGATTGGCGAAACAGGCAAAATCGATTGGGCCTTAGATAGCATTCGCCAGACGGATTGGCGAATTAGGCCAATCCAATTAGGGTTTTGCTTTTTCCGTTATTTTTTAATTGTAATTGTTTTTTAGTTTAATGTTGATTGTAACTTTTAATAAATATTCTAAGTTTATTATTTTTTAATAAATATTAATAAACATTAAGTTTATTATTAAATTTGTAAATATTTTAATTACCTATTAAATACATTAAGTTTATTATTTAATTTATAAATATATTAATTATTTATTAATTAAAATTTGTCAGTAAATTATGTTGTTTGTTTTTGCATAATGAATTGAAATTTAAATAACCTTAGAATAAAATAGAATTGTAAAAAATATTAAAATATATTAATTTACAATACAATGAAAATTACAACGACAAAAAAAAAACTAATGGTCGGCTCTATCCAAGCGACCACCGGTGCCACACTGTGGAGGATGCGGGTTGCGACGAGGTCTACGACGAGGTTGTTGTGGTGTGTCGGGACGTTGTGTGTTGAGTTGTGGAGGAGGATGTTGTTGGGACGGCTCCGACGTATCAGATAGATTTTGCATCATTTGACCCCAATAGCCGGGAGGTCCACTGTCAATGGTGCTGCCGTAGTCAAGCCCAATGCCCATGTTTTCGAAGGATTGTCGGGAAGGTTGGGTGGAGTATGGACGATATGGTTGTCCGAATGTGTACATGGAATTGGGTTGGTCTATGTGTGTTGGTTGTTGTGGGGTGTGGTAGTCAAATAGTGGATGACTGGAGGGGTAGTTAGCGGGGTAGTTGGAGGGGGTAGGGTCAAAAGACGTATCAGGGCTATAGGTGGAAGGGATAGGCTCAAAAGACGTATCAGGGCTATAATGGTATGGTGGTTGAGGTTGAGACTGGGTGGGTGGCATGTAAGGATGTTGTTGTTGATAGGGGGTATTTGTTGACATGTATGGGTTTTCGTAAGGCCAATTTTGGGCATTGAACTGTTGCTGTGTGTTTGACGAAGAATCGCGTTCCCTTGGGTCAGCCAAATAGGTTGGCTGGGACAGGAAAAACTGATATGTCGTGACAGACCTAAACCAAGTCATATATTGAAGACTTGGCCTAGCCCCATGCACAACACGATCGGTTAAGACGTGCTGCCTTCTTCTTTTCCAATGTATACGCAACTCCTTCGCAAACTCCTTCCAATCACTAACACTCCACTGTGCGTCCACCCGCTTTTGATGCCACTGCCCCAAGTCTACTAGAGCATCTGGAATATCCTGATGCATCCTAAATTGTAGTTTCACCCGGTCACTTTGGTGCATCTCCACCGTAGTGAACCTAATTATGGGTGTCTTTGATGACCACACAGCGACATCATCGGGGTTGGGCTGGTGGTGGAGACCCTCGTACGGCATCCAGACAAACTACAATAAAGTTGGACAATTAAGTTAGACATTGTTTGAGAGGTTTATGCATATACATTAAAAAAATTAATGGTAAATAACTTACATCATCTAGCCCAAGGTGGTCGATTAGGTTGCGGTATTGAATTATAGAGTGCCTTGGACATCTCTGATAATTCATCCTTGGAATATACCACCTAAAAAAATAAACACATCTCAAAAATTATTAACTGAAAAAGAATATGTAGTTGCTAAATAATCTTAAAAAGATACTTACTTGTTGGCGTATGGGAACGTAAAATAAATCATGTTTATTGGAGCAAGCATTGGCATCCTAGACCAACCCCACGCTTGCAGAAGATAAGCATAAAAAGTACATGATTTTTTTTTTGAAGTTTTACAAAGTGCGCTATATAGATGGGCGAGGACCGCTGATCCCCAGCTATATTCGCACACTTTGTTAATATTCCCCAATAATGGTAAATACATAGTATGGACGGTATTTCCAGTGCCATCTGGAAATAAAAAGTGCCTGAATAAAATCATAATATAGCACCGAGTTTTGAGTATTTTCTCATACTCCGTGCTATCATCAGTTAAGACAATACAATTGTATTATTCTCTAAGGTATTTTAAATTAATTCCCTGACCCCTCGGGAGGCCCTCGTTGTCCGCCTGAGGTCCGTCCATACAAAGAGAGGCGCCTAATAAATCTTCGCAAAGTCGGTCAGGGACACCAACTTTGTTGTTGACGGTCTTACCATCGATGTGTAGGCCGAGCAACATGTAAACGTCCTGAAGAGTCACAATACACTCACCAAAAGGTAGGTGAAATGTATGTGTCTCCGGTCTCCAGCGTTCTAACAACGCTAGAATAAATTTCATGTCGAGGGAGTAAGATTTGATTTCGATCAAATCACCAAACCCACAATGAGTAAGCTAGTCCGTAATGAGCAGGTCGTGTGGTATGTAATCATGCACACGACATCGAAACCTTGATACATCCTGCAGAATAATGAATGTTACGTTAGAGAAGAAGTAAAATTACTAACGTTTTTTATACGAAATTGTAAACATAGACAAGAACAAAAGACTTACAAACTCGGCGATGTTTTCAGCCGTCCCTCTGTGAGAGTCACCCATGGTGAGTAGAGACATTGTCGTTTGGGATGTTGAGATTTAAAGATGTTGTGTTTGAGATTTGAGAGTTTGAGAGTTGAGAGTTTGGGAGTTGAAAGTTTGATATTTTGAGAGTTGAGAGTTTGAGAGTTTGAGAGTTTGAGAGTTGAGAGCTGAGGGTTGAGAGTAGGAGAGTAGGAGAGTTTAAGTGTGAGTAGAATTTGATGGGTAAAGACCCTATATTTATATTCCACAAGTGGATATGTTGTAAATGCATGCTTCACAAGTGGTTGGTAGGATCCTCCAACTACCCACGTCTTTTGCATAAGGCACATTGCCCAAAATTTCATGTGTGAAATCAAAGACAAGACCCTACAGAAGAAGGTTGTGAACGCAGGATATACACTAACTGAACCCACATTCAAATACTACCGTGACGAGATCAGACTGACAAATGCAGTTGCATTACGATAGATTGATAACATTGATCGGGAGAAATGGATGCGGGCATACAACAAAGGGGTGAGATGGGGCCACATGACAACTAACCTCGTCGAATCAATGAATTATGTTTTCAAGAGAATTCGAAACCTCCCAATAACTGCCTTGGTAAAGGCAACCTATTTTAGGCTAGGATCACTCTTTGATAGCAGACGTACGAAGTGGGATTCGGTATTACAATCGGGCCAGCTGTATAGCGATACTTCAATGAAATTCATGAAAGAGGAAGCTGCCAAAGCCAACACACACGTGGTCACAATCTTTGACTGTACGACTGGTTGGTTCAGTGTTGCCGAGTCTATGGATCACAACGAAGGAAGGCCTAGGGGATGTTACCGTGTTGAATTGGATAAGAGCTGGTATGATTATGGAAAGTTTCAAGCATTTCGTATGCCGTGCTCTCATGTCATAGCAGCATGTTCCAAGTTGCGCCAGGACCCAACCAACCTTCTTTCTGCAGTTCACCAAGTCATTAGTCTATGCAATGTCTACACATGCAACTTTCAAGTGGTGGTAAAGGAGGACTATTGGCCTCAATACGAAGGCGAAATTGTTAGGCATAATGACTTGATGCACAGACAGAAGAAGAGTCGGCCTAACAGCACGCACATTTGAACTGAGATGGATACCGCAGACAAGCTGGTGAGATTGTGTAGTTTGTGTCGGCAACCAGGACACAATCGAACAAAATGTCCTAATGTAGGATCAAGCAGCAGATCATAGTTTCATATGTAATCTTGTCCCGTTAAATCAATATCAAATTCCATTCCATTAATAGCAACTTTTATAAGATTAATAGCAAATTTCATTGAATAATACCAGGTTTCAATCAATTAAAACCATAGTTAACTGACACAACAACAACATGACAACAGAACACTGCGCGAAGGCAACATAAATTAAACAAACATAACAACAACGTAAAGACTTAAAACAAAACACTGCACCAAAGCGTCTACGATATCACGACCATCAACTTTATCTTCTTTGGTGTCAACATCATCACAAGGACACCGACATCATTTTCCAATTTTCTCCATTCACGAGTCACTCCGTTTCTCCCGGTCTCCTCGACCAGCCTCTCGATATTCCTAATCTTTTCTCTTGGACCAATGTCTCCTTCTAGCCACCGGTTCAGTTCCCTGTGCAAGTGCTCCAACGACTGCGTATTCCAGAGGAGCACCTTCATCGGAGGCTTTGTTGCTGAAAACACAACTACGACGTTTCTTTTCATTATATCAAACTCTGGAAACGGTTCCTCCGATGCTGATGACGACGACGACGATGGACGCTGATTTAGAAATGCAGACATTCTAGGCTCCACTCAACTCAAAATACACTAAAGCTTCAGTCTTTTGGGATACAATATTGTGAAAAGATTCATTGGTTTGCAATCGTATTTATAGTTAAAAAAATGGTACGTACTGTAACGCGCCCTTTCTATACCCCCAAATGACACAATTAAATCATTTAGGCACGAATTAAAAATTCCATCAGAGTATATTTATTTCATGGTATAAAAGAAGTGCGTCACATTACTCACGAAACGACCACATGAATATTAATGTTTATAAGGAAATAATTCAAAAGAGGTAAATCTCAACTAAAAAGAATAAACACATGGTTCTTAAAACAAGCATATTCATGTTTTCTGTTAAAGCGGAAGACTAAAACATTGAATTACTTAAGACATGATAAAATACAAGTACACGTCATTAGGTTGTTCATAACATCAATCACAGTTTACCAAACATCATCAACTATTACATATATATAATGTATCACGAAGATACTCTACAAGCCTAGCTACCCGACGTTACATATCAGAGCGACCGACTTAAGAGAAAAGGAGCTATACTCCAAAATACACCTCCAGTAAATCCTAATCTGCAATGCGTCATAGAGCATCATAAAACAGCAGAAGGGTGAGAAATATTACCATAATAACAATGCATATAAATATGTATATAAACAATCATAAAATACATATATGCCACATTTCTCAATCAATTCACACACTCACCACTCCACATCAACATATAATATATATATATATATATATATATATATATATATATATATATATATATATATATATATATATATATATATATATATATATATATATATATATATATATATATATATATATATATATATATATATATATATATATATATATATATATATATATATATACACACACACACACACACACACACACACACACACACACACACACACACACTTCTCCTAACAATCACATATACATTAAGTTTCATTTACCGCAAATCATATAAGCATATACAATCATACTTCTATAATTCACATCATTTTCACATAAACATTTACATTCATCTTTATTTCACTAATGCATCATATGAAGATGACAACATGCAACTCATAGAGACCGACACACGACTCTATGCAGATGCAAATGCAGTACCGACTCATCTCAGCAGGTTCAATTGAAGAACCAAAAATAACCATCGCTCACACCCTACAAGGGCACACGAGGTTCTGCAGATTCTCCGAGGAATCAATAAATAACCATCGCTCACATCCCACAAGGGCACACGAGGTTCTGCAGATTCTCCGAGGAATCAATAAATAACCATCGCTCACACCCCACAAGGGCACACGAGGTTCTGCAGATTCTCCGAGGAATTAATAAATAACCATCGCTCACACCTCACAAGGGCACACGAGGTTCTGCAGATTCTCCGAGGAATCAATAAATAACCATCGCTCACATCCCACAAGGGCACACGAGGTTCTGCAGATTCTCCGAGGAATCAATAAATAACCATCGCTCATACCCCACAAGGGCACACGAGGTTCTGCAGATTCTCCGAGGAATCAAACACACAAGAATGCATACCATGATGCTTCACATGCAACATGACTCATGACACTCTTGAAATGCACACATGTTTACAAACATACTCATGCATTCATTATGCACTCACAATATTTAAATATGGTTCACATTTACAATCATCATACATCACATACGAGTAATATGCACTTGTAAATATCATGCCAAACGACAATAAACTCAATCACATCCATCATGCATTTCCAATCAATTTAAACAATGCATCACATATGCCAAAAGGCCACATATTCATAATCTAGGATTCACGCCATACGGCTACCCACAACACACATAATATCATATAATTAGTCATCTCAGAAAAGGAATGATCGCAACCAAACCACACAATCAATCCACGAATGGAAAGCACAAGAAAAGAAAACATGCTGCTGTGTTCGCTAACCTTCGCCTGGCGAACCTTCGCTACCCGTTCGCCTGGCAAACTTGCCAGCGAAGTCCACTGGGATTTATTCTGGAATTACTCGCTAGCACACTCGCCTGGCGAACCTTCGCCACACTCATTCGCCTGGCGAACTTGCCAACGAAGACATGGTGTTTGGTTCTGACTTGATTCGCTACCGTTCGCTGGGCTTCGCCTGGCGAAACCTCGCTGCCATTTGCCTGGCAAACCTGCGAGATCAGAACTTCCATGGCTGCTCAAAAGCCCAAACCTCACAAAACCAACCGATTTAATCCAAATCAGTTCCAGTAACACAACCCACTCATCACCCGACTACACTACACTGCCTATTCCAAATTCTAACCGACAAAACTCAGTTTCTACCGATTAAATCCACTTCCGACCTAAAATGGAAAAATGTAGGAAATCCCCAACAAATCCGAACACACACATGCATGATCATACACATTGATTAAGATAGTAAGATTTCACACCCTTACCTCGATTAATCGGAAGCTAGAAGTCGTTCTTGAGCTTTTCCGAGCTTTTCCTTCTTTTTCCTTCTACTTTCTCTTCTTCCTCCACTTTCCTTTCATGTTTTCTATTATATATTGTTGTTCCTCTTCTTCCCATATATATATATATATATATATATATATATATATATATATATATATATATATATATATATATATATATATATATATATATATATATATATATATATATATATATATATATATATATATATATATATATATATATATATATATATATATATATATATATATATATATATATATATATATATATATATATATATATATATATATATATATATATATCCTGCCTTCCTATTTCTCTCCAATTATATTTCTTCTCTTAAAATATTTGTCAGTTCATTTTCTCATCTTGACATTGGTTAGAAAACATCTGATAGACCCTCATGATTCTACCAATTAGAATAAATCAATTAAATCTAATAATTCACTTTAAACCATACAAACCAACTAACTAGTACAATTAATCAGTTATTAAAAATCGGGCTGTTACACGTACCCCATATGATATGACTTAAACACCCTTACAAAATTTATATTATTTAAACTTCAATGAACACTCAATTTTTATGTTTTAAAATTATAAATTAATTTGAGATCAACATAAATTTATTTAATTAGGTTTAAAATCTAAACCTAATTATTTAAAATTTATTAATTAAAAATTAATTTTAACATTAAACCTAATTATTTAAAGTTTATTAATTAATAAATTAATTTCAATGTTAAATCTAATTATTTTAAATTTATTATTAATAATTATATTTAAAAAATATTACTAATTTAAAATATAAAAAACTTAATTTTAACACTAATTGAAATTAAAAACATAATCAAAAAATAAAGGAAAAATCAAAACCCTAAAAATTGCCTATTTCGCCCAATGAATTGGCGACTTTGTTACGACCCAAATCCCATTTTGCCTCATTCGCCAATTCGTCTGGCGAATGGGTTACAAACCCAATTCAGTTTTTGTCTCATTCGCCAATCCGTCTGGCGAATTGGTTAGAAGCCCAATTCAGTTTTTGCCTCATTCGCCAATCCATCTGACGACTATCTGTTGAACATGTTGCTATTTTAGTAAATTTTTTGAAACTCTCATTTAATTGATAATTTGTTTGCAATAGATGGCTAGTTTAAAAAAAAATTCATAAAAGTTCATATTACTTTAATGGAGGCAGAGCTAACATAAAAAATTTCAACAACATTACTAAAGCTTAAACAAAAAACAAGTATAGTCGGCAGAAAATTTTACCCCATACCCCTACAATTATACCCATACCCCTACATAAATTTTTTTGGACCAAAATACCCTCGTATAAAAATTTATAATTTTTTTTCATTTGTTCACCGGAAGACTTTTTGCAAGTCTTCCGGTTCATATTTTTTCTTTTGTTCACCAGAAGACTTTTTTTCTTTTTCAATCGTTTGAACCGGAGGTAAGTACTGAAAATGATTCCTCAAATGATGATTGTTCTATTTCTAATACTTATGACACTAATCAGTTGATTTACCCATTGCTTTGAGGAAGGATAAAAGATCTTGTCCCTCCGTATATCGACACCCTATCTCTCAATATGTCTCCACTAAACATCTTTCCACACAATATCAAAGTTTTGTTGCAGCTGTTGATTCTGTGAAAATCCCATTATCAGTTGAAGAAGCATTGCAAAATAGAAATTGGGTCCAAGCTATGGATGAGGAAATGAGAGCACTTGAAAAAAATGGTACTTGGGAGATTATTGAAAGGCAAAGAGACAAAAAGCCGGTTGGATGCAGATGGATCTATACTGTAAAGTATAAATCTGATGGCACACTTGATCGGTACAAGGCAAGACTAGTGGCAAAAGGTTATACTCAGACATATGGTATTGATTATGAGGAGACATTTGCCCCAGTGGCAAAAATGAACACTGTTCGAATTTTACTATCTCTTGCTGCTTCATGTGGATGGGAATTACAACAGTTTGATGTTAAAAATGCATTCTTGCATGGAGACTTAGAGGAAGAAGTGTATATGGAGATTTCATCGGGTGTTGGCATAACAAATGAAGCTAACAAGGTGTGTAAATTGAAGAAAGCCTTATATGGACTAAAGCAGTCCCCTCGGGCATGGTTTGGAAGATTCACAAAGGCAATGGTGTGTTTAGGCTATAAGCAAAGTCAAAGAGACCACACTTTATTTTTTAAACATTCACAGGAAGGAAAATTGATTGTACTTCTTGTTTATGTTGATGATATTATTGTTACAGGAAATGATTTGACTGAGAGACATTTTCTCAAAGAGAAATTATCGGCAGAGTTTGAGATGAAAGACCATGGACAACTCAAGTATTTCTTGGGAATTGAGGTAGCCTACTCAAAGCAAGGCATCTTTATCTCTCAAAGGAAGTATGTACTTGATTTTTTGCAGGAAACTGGCAAACTTGGATGCAAACCTGCAAGTGTTCCCATTGAACAAAATCACAGGATAAGCTTTGAGGAGGAAAGTGACAAAGTTGACAAGAGTCAATATTAGAGATTAGTGGGAAAATTGATTTACTTGGCACACACTAGACCAGATTTAGCATATGCAGTCAGTGTGGTGAGCCAATTCATGCATGATCCGAGGGTGAGACATTTGCAGGCTGTAGACCGCGTTCTACAATATCTTAAAGAAACTCCAGGGAGAGGACTTTTGTTTAAAAGAGGTGAGAATTTAGCTATGAAGACTTACACTGATGCGGATTATGCCGGCTCAGTGAGTGACAGAAGATCTACGTCAGGCTATTGTACTTTTCTGTGTGGTAACCTTGTAGCTTGGAAGAGTAAGAAGCAAAGTGTAGTTGCTCGATCAAGCGCCGAGGCAGAATTTAGAGCTATGGCACTAGGAATTTGTGAACTATTATGGATGAAACAAGTTCTAGAAGACTTGAACATACAGTGTGAAGGCCCTATGGAATTATTTTGTGACAATAAATCGGCTATTAGTATTGCTTATAATCCTGTTCAGCATGACAGAACTAAACACATTGAGATTGACCGACATTTCATCAAAGAGAAGTTGGATAGTGGGCTGATAACTACATCTTACGTTCCTTCTGGGCATCAGCTCGTAGATGTGTTAACAAAAGGCTTACCAACAGAAAGATTTAGGCAACTTACTTGCAAGCTGGGAATGATAGATATCCATTCACCAGCTTGAGGGGGAGTGTTGTAAATATTAGACTGTAAATAGTAATTAGTAGTATTAGTAATAAGGCCCATTAGTCAAAACCCATTAGTTTTTCTATTCTCTCTTATTTAAAGCATGTAGTTGCAACATTGTAAGCAGAACTTTTAATTCCATCAGTGAAATATTTTACAACACTTTTAAGAGTAAATATATCAGCACTTTTTTTGTTATATTCATCTTTGTGATTGTCACTCCATTAATACAATGGGCATATAAGATGTCTTGAACATGGAATACCTAGGAATCTACTTGACCTCAAGGTGATTGTTATTTGGCAGGATGATATGGATCATCACAAGTGTGATGTATCTGTTGTAACATCCTCTTTCTATACCCCCAAATAAATCAAATAAATCAATTAGGCACTTAGAAAATTTATTTCATCAGAGTTTAATTAAAACATGGTATATAAGAGGCGCATCACATTATCATGAAATTAAACACATACGATACCTGCTCAAAATAGATATGCAACAATGGGTAACCCACATCTCAATATTTAGAATAAAGCGGAAACATCCAAATATTGAATCGATCTCATTCATAAAAGTATATACAACCATCAGTTAATTCATGCTTTACAACATATCCACAGCAGATACATACACATATGTATCACAAAAGAATCAAAACAAATGTAACTCCAAAAGAGTCATAGGCTTCCTAACTACCCAGATGTTACATATCAGAGCCATTGACCAAAAAGAATGAAGACATCGCTTCACAAAAAGAACCTCCAGCTTCCTACTCTGCAATGCCTCATAGAGCATTATAAAACAGCAGAAGGGTGAGAAACAACATCATAACAGTTAATACAGAAAATTGTATATATACATATACTCATATTGGTACAAGTTATACTCAAATTATGTTCTCACCACATTAAGCATATACAAGTAATCATGTCTCCACACATACACATGAACATTCACTATATGTTCCTCCAAACAATCATATATAACATACACAGTTATATCCACACAACTAATGCATCACACACAGATGACTCATGCAACCCATAGAGACCGACACACGACTCTATGCAGATGCAAATGCGGGTACCGACTCATTCAACAGATTCTCTAAGGAATCGAGTATTCAGCAAATCCTCCACGGGATCAAGTACTCAGCAGATTCTCCACGGAATCAAATATTCATCAGATTCTCCACGGAATCGAATATTCAGCAGATCCTCCACGGGATCAAGTACTCAGCAGATTCTCCACGGAATCAAATACTCTAGCCAATCCTCCACGGGATTACATGTTATGACCGATTCTCCGAGGAATCACACAATGCAACCGATTCTCCAAGGAATCTAATATAACCATCGTATCATACGAGGTTCTGCGAATCCTCCGAGGGATCAATCGACACAAAAATGCATACTATACTCACAAATATACTCATTGCATTTATCACATACATAGCATATATCTATCATGCATTCACATTATACACCATTCCACACATGGTTTACACACATATCAGCCTATCAATGCGTTTCTATTCAATTCGAGCAAATACACAAGACTATCAAATATTCAAGATTCACCATTTACTCTACAATCTAGGATTCACGCCTTTCGGCCACCCACAGCACGACATGTCAAAACAGTTCACACGTCAATCATTCATATAGGCATTAATCATAATTGAATCAATCAAACATCATGCTATGAACAAACAGCAAAACAAAATAACACTGCCAGGTTCGCCAACCTTCGCCTGGCGAAGCCACGCAGCGAATGCTCGCTGGCCTTCGCCTGGCGAACTTCCCAGCGAAGTCCACTGGGAGTAATTCTGGAATTACTCGCTGAGGCTCGCTACACACTCGCCTGGCGAACCTTCGCCAACTCACCTCGCCTGGCGAACTTGCCAACGAATACAGGGTATTAGCTTCTGACTTGCTTCGCTACAGCTCGCTGGGCTTCGCCTGGCGAAGCTTCGCTGCCATTCGCCTGGCGAACTTGCGGAGACAGAACTTCCATGGCTGTCTCAAAGCCCAAACTCCACACAACCGACCGATTAAATCCAAACCAGTCTCAGTGGCACAACCCAACCATCACCCGACTAAACTACATCGTCTAATCCGAGTTCTAACCGATTAAAACCTCATTCTACTCACAAAACCAACTTCTAACCTAAGTGGAAAAAGAGTAGAAACTCTACAAAATCCAAACCCATACACATACAATCATACACATTAAAGAGATGATGGAGTTTCACACCCTTACCGATCGATTGCAAGCTTTGATGATGATCCCTTGATGATTCTAGGTTTTCCTCTCCACTTTCTCTTCTCTTTCTCTTCTCCTCTTTTCTTTCTCTTATTTTTCCTCTTATGTTACTATCTTTCTTCCTTTTCCTCTCTTATTCTATTTCTATCTCTATTTCTTTCCTCTCAAATTCTTTCCAACACTTACCAATCAATTCTCACACTAAATTGCTAAATGTCTAAAATGCCCTTTTTACTCTAATTCCCCGAGAACTCTCCGAATCGGTAAAATAGATAAAATAAGCAAACACCACATAGCAATATATAATTTCTCAATTTAAAACAAACATCAAATAAATAAATTAGAAGACTCAACAATTAATGGGAATTCAGAATCGGGGCGTTACAACTCTCCCCCACTTTAGAAATTTTCGTCCTCGAAAATATTACCTTATGCAAACAACTCCGGATACGATTCTCGCATCTTGCTCTCCAACTCCCAAGTCATGTTGCCTTCCGCGGCACCTCCCCAGGACACTTTCACAAGCGCAATATCCTTGCCTCTTAGTTTCTTAACTTCACGATCCAAAATACTAACCGGTAAAACTTCAACTGTAAGGTTATCTCTTACTTCCACTTCATCCATTGGAATAACATGTGACGGATCCGGAACATACTTTCGAAGTTGCGAGACATGGAATACATTATGCAAATTCGAAAGGTTCGGAGGCAACGCCACACGATAAGCCACAACACCAACTCGTGCGACAATCTGATACGGACCAATAAAACGAGAAGTCAACTTTCTCGACTTCAAAGCACGACCCACACCCGTAACCGGCGTAACTCTCAAAAACACATGGTCGCCCTCTTGAAACTCGAGATCCTTTCTCCTTTTATCATGATAACTTTTCTGTCTACCCTGAGAAGCTCTCATCTTTTCCCGAATAAATTTCACCTTTTCCGTCGTTTGTTGTACCATTTCCGGACCAACTACCGACTTTTCACCTGTCTCATGCCAACACAGAGGTGTTCGACATCTCCGACCATATAAAGCCTCAAATGGCGCCATACCAATACTCGAATGGAAACTGTTATTATAGGTGAACTCAATCAACGCTAAATAACCGTCCCACGCACCACCTTGCTCAAGTACACAAGCGCGCAACAAGTCTTCTAACGATTGAATCGTCCTCTCGGTTTGACCATCTGTTTGCGGATGATATGCCGAACTCAATCTCAACTTAGAACCCAAGGCACCTTGCAAACTCTCCCAAAATCTTGAAGTAAATCTAGGATCTCTATCTGACACAATACTCTTAGGAACTCCATGAAGCTTCACAATAGTGCCAACATAAATCTCGTCCAACCTTTCCAAAGAATAAATAATATCAATCGGAATAAAGTGAGCCGATTTAGTAAGCCTATCAACAATCACCCAAATAGCATTATGTCCTCTTTGCGTATTCGGCAATCCCGTAACAAAATCCATCGATATACTATCCCATTTCCATTCCGGAATATCCAACGGTTGCATCAATCCACTAGGCTTTTGATGCTCCACCTTAGACTTCTGGCAAGTCAAACACGAGTACACAAAACGAGCAACATCGCTTTTCAATCCAGACCACCAAAAGATCTTCTTCAAATCCTGATACATCTTATTCGCTCCTGGATGAATACTTAAGTTACTCCGATGTCCCTCTTCCAATATCATCTTTTTCAAATCCGCATCATCAGGAATACAAATACGGCCTCGAAACCTCAAAACTCCTAATTCATCAACTTTGAAATCTTCATTTCCATTCGTCATCAAATCCACAAATTTCAAATCCAACTTTTGCTTTTCACACACCGTAGTAAGGAAATCATTCGTGACATGCAACATACCAAGCTTCACACTACTCGGCGTTAACTCACAAACCAAACTCAAATCTCTAAAGTTCTCCAAGAGTTCCCACTCTCTAACCATCAAAGTAGACACGTGCAACGACTTCCGACTTAAGGCATCGGCTACCACATTCGCCTTACCCGGATGATAATTTAAACCAAAATCATAGTCCTTCAAAAGTTCTAGCCATCTCCTTTGCCTCATATTCAATTCCTTTTGATCAAACAGATACTTCAAACTCTTGTGATCGCTAAAAACTTCAAATCTTGCACCATAAAGATAGTGCCTCCAAATTTTCAAAACGAACACTACGGCCGCTAACTCCAAATCATGAGTAGGATAATTCCTTTCATGTACTCTCAACTGCCTAGAAGCATACGCCACGACCTTCCCATCTTGCATCAATACACCACCCAATCCTGACAAAGAAGCATCGCAATAAACCACAAAAGGTTCCGTAGGATTCGGCAAAATCAAAATTGGCGCTGTCGTTAACCTTCTCTTAATTCCATGAAACTCTCTTCACAATTAACATCCCAAATAAAAGTCTTTCCTTTACAAGTCAATTGCGTTAACGGAAGTGCTAACTTTGAAAAATCCTTCGATAAACCTCCGGTAGTAACCGGCCAAGCCCAAAAAGCTTCGAATTTCCGTAACTGATCTTGGAGTTTCCCATTGCATTACCGCATCGATCTTGGACGGATCCACACTAATACCATTGCCGGAAATAATATGTCCAAGAAAACTCACCTTCGACAACCAAAACTCACACTTAGACAACTTTGCGTACAACTTCTTCTCTTTCAAAATCCGCAACACAATCCTTAAATGTTCTTCGTGTTCCTCTCGAGACTTAGAATAAATCAAAATGTCATCGATAAACACTACCACAAAACGATCCAACTGCTCGTGGAAGATACGGTTCATATATTCCATGAAAACACCCGGCGCATTAGAAACTCCGAATGGCATCACCGTATACTCATAGTGACCATATCGTGTTCTAAAAGCCGTCTTTGAAATATCTTCTTCCTTAACCCGAATCTGGTGATAACCGGATCTCAAATCAATCTTACTAAAAACACGGGCTCCAACCAATTGATCCATCAAATCATCAATTCTTGGAAGCGGATACTTGTTCTTAATTGTCACCTTATTCAACTGCCTATAATCAATACACAATCGCATACTACCATCCTTCTTCTTTACCAACAATACCGGCGCACCCCAAGGAGAAACACTTAGTCTTACAAATCTCTTATCCAACAAATCATTCAACTGCTTCTTCAATTCCACCAACTCCGACGCCGACATCCGATACGGGGCCATCGAAATCGGTCTAGTACCCGGAACTAGATCAATAGAAAATTCAACCTCTCTCTTTGGCGGCACATCCGCAACATCTTCCGGAAACACTTCAGGAAATTCACAAACCACAGGAAACACGTCGAGCTCAACTTTGCTCTCCACCGACAACGATGCAAACAAACCAAACAACTGAGCTTCGTCCGCTAAAAGTTTCTTCAACTCTTTAGTGGAAAGAAAACTCTCGTTCTCACCATCTTCCAAAGAAGGAAACCTTACTAACTTATGATAGCAATCCAGATGAACTCTATTAAATTGCAACCAGTTCATACCCAAGATTACGTCCAAACCTTCCAACGGCAAACATACTAAATCCATAACGAAGTCCTTACCATACATGGTCAAAGGACAACTTGCACACACCAAAGAAGTAGTTACCAACCCCGAAGCGGGAGTCCCAATAACCATACCACTACTCAAAGAAACCATACACAAATCCAATCGCTTAGCACACGCAAGAGAAATGAACGAGTGAGTCGCTCCAGTATCAATAATAGCAACTAAAGGCATATCATTAATAAAGCATGTACCTTTAATCAAATGATCCGCCGCATTAGTAGCGTCTGAACCTGCTAATGCAAAAACTTTTCTGCCCGCCTGAGCTTGCTTCGGTTTGGTATAATTCGAGCTAATGTGACCCACCTCGCCACAATTAAAACACTTCACAGCATTCTTTCTACACTCTGCTGCATCATGTCCAAGGAGTCCACAGTTGGAACACTTCGCCTTGAACTTTCCACAATCATAAGACTTGTGGCCCATCACGCCACACTTAAAACATTTGATCGCACCGGAACCTCCTCCGGGTCTCCTATCAAAGTTTCCCCTATGTTTGCCCTTCTCAGCAAGCGTCACATAAGGTCCGCTTCATACTTGCTGCTTCCCTCTCCTCTCGCTCAAACCCTTATAATGAGTAGAACGAGCTCTACTGTCTTCTTCATAAATTCTACAACACTCGGTCAAATCCGAAAATCTTTGTATCCTTTGATAACCCACCGCTTTCTTTATCTCAGGACGCAAGCCATTCTCATACTTGATACATTTGGAAAATTCCGCCGTAACCGCATCATAGTGAGGGTGAAACTTCACTAACTCAGTAAACTTAGCGGTGTAGTCCACCACCGACATATTACCTTGTTTCAACTCCAGAAATTCCATTTCTCTCTTCCCTTTAACACTTTCGGGATAATACTTCCTTAGAAACTCAGTACGAAATAAATCCCACGTAATCTCCTCATCGTCGACCTCAAGGACTTGCCTCATGCTGACCCACCAATCATCAGCCTCTTCTCTCAGCATGTGAGTCCCTAGTCTCACCTTGTTCCCCTCAGCACAATCCATCACCCTAAAGATCCTCTCAATTTCCTTTAACCATATCTGAGCACCATCCGGATCAAATCTCCCTTTGAACACCGGTGGTTGGTTCTTCCTGAACTCATCATTCGCATTCACGTTAGGTGCACCCTGCACAGCTCTGGCCATAGCCTCTAACGCCGCTGCCATAGCATTGTCATTACGACCTGTCATATTTTGAGGATTCCCAAAAATAACAACAAGGTTAAACAACCGTTCAACCAACACAACAACAAGACAGACACGACTGACTCAACACTGGCTCTGATACCACTTAATGTAACACCCCCTTTCTATACCCCCAAATAAATCAAATAAATCAATTAGGCACTTAGAAAATTTATTTCATCAGAGTTTAATTAAAACATGGTATATAAGAGGCGCATCACATTATCATGAAATTAAACACATACGATACCTGCTCAAAATAGATATGCAACAATGGGTAACCCACATCTCAATATTTAGAATAAAGCGGAAACATCCAAATATTGAATCGATCTCATTCATAAAAGTATATACAACCATCAGTTAATTCATGCTTTACAACATATCCACAGCAGATACATACACATATGTATCACAAAAGAATCAAAACAAATGTAACTCCAAAAGAGTCATAGGCTTCCTAACTACCCAGATGTTACATATCAGAGCCATTGACCAAAAAGAATGAAGACATCGCTTCACAAAAAGAACCTCCAGCTTCCTACTCTGCAATGCCTCATAGAGCATTATAAAACAGCAGAAGGGTGAGAAACAACATCATAACAGTTAATGCCGAAAATTGTATATATACATATACTCATATTGGTACAAGTTATACTCAAATTATGTTCTCACCACATTAAGCATATACAAGTAATCATGTCTCCACACATACACATGAACATTCACTATATGTTCCTCCAAACAATCATATATAACATACACAGTTATATCCACACAACTAATGCATCACACACAGATGACTCATGCAACCCATAGAGACCGACACACGACTCTATGCAAATGCAAATGCGGTACCGACTCATTCAACAGATTCTCTAAGGAATCGAGTATTCAGCAGATCCTCCACGGGATCAAGTACTCAGCAGATTCTCCACGGAATCAAATATTCATCAGATTCTCCACGGAATCGAATATTCAGCAGATCCTCCACGGGATCAAGTACTCAGCAGATTCTCCACGGAATCAAATACTCTAGCCAATCCTCCACGGGATTACATGTTATGACCGATTCTCCGAGGAATCACACAATGCAACCGATTCTCCAAGGAATCTAATATAACCATCGTATCATACGAGGTTCTGCAAATCCTCCGAGGGATCAATCGACACAAAAATGCATACTATACTCACAAATATACTCATTGCATTTATCACATACATAGCATATATCTATCATGCATTCACATTATACACCATTCCACACATGGTTTACACACATATCAGCCTATCAATGCGTTTCTATTCAATTCGAGCAAATACACAAGACTATCAAATATTCAAGATTCACCATTTACTCTACAATCTAGGATTCACGCCTTTCGGCCACCCACAACACGACATGTCAAAACAGTTCACACGTCAATCATTCATATAGGCATTAATCATAATTGAATCAATCAAACATCATGCTATGAACAAACAGCAAAACAAAATAACACTGCTAGGTTCGCCAACCTTCGCCTGGCGAAGCCACGCAGCGAATGCTCGCTGGCCTTCGCCTGGCGAACTTCCCAGCGAAGTCCACTGGGAGTAATTCTGGAATTACTCGCTGAGGCTCGCTACACACTCGCCTGGCGAACCTTCGCCAACTCACCTCGCCTGGCGAACTTGCCAGCGAATACAGGGTATTAGCTTCTGACTTGCTTCGCTACAGCTCGCTGGGCTTCGCCTGGCGAAGCTTCGCTGCCATTCGCCTGGCGAACTTGCGGAGACAGAACTTCCATGGCTGTCTCAAAGCCCAAACTCCACACAACCGACCGATTAAATCCAAACCAGTCTCAGTGGCATAACCCAACCATCACCCGACTAAACTACATCGTCTAATCCGAGTTCTAACCGATTAAAACCTCATTCTACTCACAAAACCAACTTCTAACCTAAGTGGAAAAAGAGTAGAAACTCTACAAAATCCAAACCCATACACATACAATCATACACATTAAAGAGATGATGGAGTTTCACACCCTTACTGATCGATTGCAAGCTTTGGTGATGATCCCTTGATGATTCTAGGTTTTCCTCTCCACTTTCTCTTCTCTTTCTCTTCTCCTCTTTTCTTTCTCTTATTTTTCCTCTTATGTTACTATCTTTCTTCCTTTTCCTCTCTTATTCTATTTCTATCTCTATTTCTTTCCTCTCAAATTCTTTCCAACACTTACCAATCAATTCTCACACTAAATTGCTAAATGTCTAAAATGCCCTTTTTACTCTAATTCCCCGAGAACTCTCCGAATCGGTAAAATAGATAAAATAAGCAAACACCACATAACAATATATAATTTCTCAATTTAAAACAAACATCAAATAAATAAATTAGAAGATTCAACAATTAATGGGAATTCAGAATCGGGGCGTTACATCTGTGGGTGACAATTTTGAGTCATTATCATCTCTTGCCGATGAAGTCCAAAAAGGAGGAGTTGACAAAGGTATGCTAAATCTGATAGTTGTGAATTATTCACCTTCTCTTCTTTCTTCCTAAAATATCACAATTCAATAGAAACTTGATGGAATGGAATTTTTATATAACTATATGGAAAAGCCTAATAAGCTTTCAAATTTGAATGGTTTGCTTTTCATTAGGATTCTCATTTAAGGAGATCAAGCATGGAAAAGCTAGTTCCATAAAGTTAATTGTTGTCACTTCTCCTTGGATGGAAAACTACTTGTTACGGGTGGTCACGATAACAAGGTATATTCTGGGTGATCCAACTTTAATTATGAAATTATCGCTATTTAGTAATATTGTTACATTTAGTGATTTGTTTAAAGAAAATTTTGTTTATTGGTTTGTATTTGCTAACCTGCTATGTGGTCCAGGTTTCTCTTTGCTGCACATAATCGCTTAACCTGAAATCTACATTTGACGAGCACACTAAATGGATAACTGATGTTAAATTTTGCTCAAGTATGTTGTGTGTTGCTACGTCCTCAGCTGACAAAACTATAAATGTTTGGGGTGTTAATAACATAAGTCTAAATTTTCATGATTCAACTTCAATTTATAAGTAATTATTAACCTTTTTGGATTTAAATAAAGATATTGAGAAAATAATTATGCTTTTACTTTTAAGATATAAATTTTTGCCATAAAAACTGTAAGTCTGTAACCCTGTCTAATCTCACTCCTTAGATGTCATATTGCATTAATCACATTTACACCCTCTTTTGTCAATTACCTTTTGTTTCTCTTATAACCCTCTCTTCCTGTCTGCTATTGAAATATCACTATATCAGCAAGGGACTATAGTCTATTCTTATCAATAATAAACAAATACGAAAAATGTATTTGATTAAAGAGCTTTTATGTTTGATTATAAATGATTGGTAGTAAAGGATAAATCTCAAAGATAGAGGGGTTTGACAGTGTTTTCTGTTGCTAGTTTAGTCAATAAATCAACTTGTAGTTGGTTCTTACATTTTCCTTCTGTGCATGCTCTTTGCTTAGCAACAGTTATGCAATTAAGTGGCAAAGTTGATTCTGCTGATATTAATTTTAAAAGTAGACTAGCCTTAAAAGACATCCGCGATCAGCTTCAAATTTAATTCCTATGATTTGTCATTCCATTAGTCTTAGGGGCTAGGGTGCATCATGCTGAATTTTCTTACAAGTTAAGATATTCTTTTTATTATGAGTTTGTATTTTTTTTTATCATATTAATGGAATTTTCATTTCCCTTTGCAGCCTAGTCATTCTATTCGAACATTTACAAGGCATACAAGAACTGTGATGTCAACTAGACTTTCACCCAAACAAAAATGACCTTATTTGCTCTTGTGATAAAAGGGAGATAAGATATTGGAGTATTGAAAATGGTTGTTGTGTTGGGATTTTCGAGGTAGGAAATCTCAAACAGATACTATGAAGCAAATTCCAACGTACTTGTATATTGTTTGTAAATAAATTAAAATTTTCCATTACTTTATCAGGGCGGCGCAACTCAGGTGAGGTTTCAACCTGGTTTGGGAAAGCTTCTTGCAGCAGTAGTAAATAATCTAATACTCATTCTTGACGCAAAAATCCGAGTTGTAGAATTAAATTGCAGATAAGCTTTGAATTTAGTATTTGCGTATGTCTGTTTGTGAATATGCTTAAGTTTTAACTGACCTCAAACAACGTTGTAGTTTTCTTATTGGTAACAATAGACTAACAACATTTGATTATTTTGTCATTCCCAAAAAAAAAGTTTATGTTAGTTGTTTATGTCTTAACTCTAAACTACATCGAAGTGTTATCCATCAATGCCATCTTTCTCTATCTCTTCCTATCTTTTTCATCCTCTGCAATTGAGCTCTAAACGATCCATTATATATCAATTTTAGGGCCACAATAGCATTGTTCATTCGGTGTGCTGGGACTGATCTGGAAAATATCTGACATCTGTTAGTGATGATCTCGTGAGAATCTAGGAAGTTAGAGCCAATGGCAGTGGGTTGTGTATTCATGAACTGAATACAGCTGGGTCTGATGACAAATTCCAGAGCTGTGTTTTTCATCCCATTTATCATGTTCTGGTCCTTGGCCGCGAAGTGGTAAGTTGTCTATTGTTATGCTATTATTACTATATATCATAGAATATTACATTCTATTAAGACTTTGGACCAATACACCATTCATTATCTTTCTTTTTAATTCAGACTCTTATGCTGTGGGATTATATAGCGAGAAATGTAATGTTTCTGCACGAACACGACAAGCTTGTATCTGCCTTGGCAGTATCCAATTTTACTGGGTTGGTGGCTTCAGTTAGTCATGACAATTATTTCAAAATCTGGAAGTGACTTGCACATGCTGTTGATATAGGTTTACATTCCTTTCACAGGTATTTTGTATATGCCTTTATGTTATCTCTTTTAATATTACAAGGGCAACGAGCACTTCATAAATGATTCATATGGTTCCTTGGTTCCTTATTGCCTATTTTTCAACTTGGGTTATCTGAGCTATGATTATGCCTATTGAATATTACATCTAGGCATAATCCTTATTGCCTAGATGTAATATTCAATAGGCATGATCATAGCTCAGATAACCCAAGTTGAAAAATAGGCAATAAGAAACCATATGAATCATTTATGAAGTGCTTGCTGCCCTTGTAATATTAAAAGAGATAACATAAAGGCATATACAAAAGACCAGTGAAAGGAATGTAAACCTATATCAACAGCATGTGCAAGTCACTTCCAGATTTTGAAATAATTGTCATGACTAACTGAAGCCACCAACCCAGTAAAATTGGATACTGCCAAGGCAGATACAAGCTTGTCGTGTCCGTGCAGAAACATTTCATTTCTCGCTATATAATCACACAACATAAGAGTCTGAATTAAAAAGAAAGATAATGAATGTTGTATTGGTCCAAAGTCTTAATAGAATGTAATATTCCTTGATATATAGTAATACTAGTATGACAACAGACAACTTACCACGTCGCGGCCAAGGACCAGAACATGATAAATGGGATGAAAAACACAGCTCTAGAATTTGTCATCAGACCCAGCTGTATTCCGTTCATGAATACACAACCCACTGCCATTGGCTCCAACTTCCCAGATTCTCACGAGATCATCACTAACAGATGCCAGATATTTTCCAGACCAGTCCTAGCACACCGAATGAACAATGCTATTGTGGCCCTAAAATTGATATATAATGGATCGCTTAGAGCTCAATTGCAGAGGATGAAAAAGATAGGAAGAGATAGAGAAAGATGGCATTGATGGATAACACTTCGATGTAGTTTAGAGTTAAGACAGAAAACAATTGACATAAACTTATTTTTTTTTTGGAATGACAAAATAATCAAATGTTGTTAGTCTATTGTTACCAATAAGAAAACTACAACGTTGTTTGAGGTCAAATTAAAACTTAAGCATATTCGCAAACAGACATACGCAAACACTAAATTCAAAGGTTACCTGCAATTTAATTCTGCAACTTGGATTTTTTGCGTCAAGAATGAGTATTAGATTATTTACTACTGCTGCAAGAAGCTTTCCCAAACCAGGTTGAAACCTCACCTGAGTTGCGCCGCCCTGATAAAGTAATGGAAAATTTTAATTTATTTACAAACAATATACAAGTACGTTGGAATTTGCTTCATAGTATCTGTTTGAGATTTCCTACCTTGAAAATCCCAACACAACAACCATTTTCAATACTCTAATATCTTATCTCCCTTTTATCACAAGAGCAAATAAGGTCATTTTTGTGTAAATGTCCGAATAGGATGACTAGGCTACAAAGGGAAATGAAAATTCCATTAATAAATACAAACTCATAATAAAAAAAATATCTTAACTTGTAAGAAAATTCAGCATGATGCACCCTAGTCCCTAAGACTAATGGAATGACAAATCATAGGAATTAAATCTAAAGCTGATCGCGGATGTCTTTTAAGGTTAGTCTACTTTCAAAATTAATATCAGCAGAACTTTGCCACTTAACTGCATAACTGTTGCTAAGCAAAGAGCATGCACAGAAGGAAAATGTAAGAACCAACTACAAGTTGATTTATTGACTAAATTTAGCAACAGAAAACACTGTCAAACCCCTCTATCTTTGAGATTTATCCTCTACTACCAATAATTTATAATCAAACACAAAAGCTCATTAATCAAATATATTTAATATAAATAAAATATGTTGATAAAGAATAAAAAAATGTACCTAACCTGGTAATTTGTGACAAAGGACCAGCTTTACAATCTTTTCATCCGTTTCAGTCAAAGCCAGGAAGTAAATAAAGAAGTTAAAAAACATTCATTTGTAATTTACCTGCAAAACAACAGGTCTCTTGTCTGCAGGTAAGTGAGTATATAACGATGCTTGAAACCAATCTTCATCCTCCAGTTAAATTATAACCACTGCAACCATCTTTGCTAACATTACTGAAACAAAATCAAAACAAAAAAGAAAACAAGAAGAAAAAAACCACATATATAATATAAACTTGATCGTGGGAAACATTTATGTGCAACCTTGACATAAATGTGGTCTTTTATCAACAAACAGGGATGATGGATTTGCAGTTTTACAATCACTTTTACTATCTTCTTCTGTAAATTTGCCTTTAGTCAAAGGAACTCTTGTTATTTGTTTTACAGAAGAAGATAGTAAAAGGAATGTTAAACTGCAAAATGATTGACGAATAAAAGAAGTGTAGAATGAGTGAAAACCACCCTCCATTTCTCGCTATATAAAGAAATCATATATCCGCTTTGCTTAAGTGGTTATAGTTGGGTTAATCCTTTATTCAGGGAAAAAAGGAAAAATATATGGCAAATTCTTAGGACATTAATTTAACAAATTACTAAAAAATAGGACATTAGTTTATATATTTTATTAAATTAAAATTTAAAAATTGGACACGCATGACAATTGCATTTACTGGTTCATAAAAATTATTATTATTATTATTGGTGTTATTTAATTATACTAATTCACTAAATAATAAAAATAACCAACCATTAAAACTTGTAAAAGAAACCACCACCCACTATACGTATCAAAATTCTCTTTTATTTAGATATTTACTTTGAAGTCTTAAATCATACTTCTTCCATTTTTATTTATAAATAAATTTTAATATTTTAAATTTATTAAGTAATTAATGCATTTAATTTATATAGTAAATAAATTTAAAAAGTCAAAATTTATTTATAAAAGAGAATCGAAGTATGTAATTACCATGGATCAAGGAATTGTACAAGAAATTATAGTATTTATTTCTTTTTTTTTTTGGAATAAAGGAACTTTATATAACTTCAAAAGATAAAATATACAAGAGTATAAGTATAAAACTCACCCACAAAACAATCAAAAAAACCCCATTAATCTATGAGAAGGTTAGTTATATGACGTCTAATACTAGTATGAACCCACCCTCTGTTAGCAAGGGTAGAGATAACTATATCTCTAATCTCCATGGTCTGCACCATATTTCCAAAAACGGCGTGATTACGATACTTCCATACTTCGTAGACAGTCTCTGCAACGGCGCTACGCAGGAGGCATTTCCGCCAACCCTTACCTTTGCACCGATGAAATTATAGTATTTAATCTGACCTGATCAGAAGGGGATCACTAGCTGGCCACACTTTGTTGGGCTGCTACCTGTTCACTGGTGATGAAGATGAGGAGGGGGTGTACCTGCAAGACACTCTGTCATACCCCAAATTTTACCCTCAGATTCTTTGATCTTGTGCATATCATTTAGGTCAATCATTTTGCATAACTAACCGAGTTTCTAGACTCTTTGTTTGCTTTGTTTTCTTTTACGAATCAGGGTTTGACTTCAGGAGCTTCAAAGGTGTTTGAATTAGGGTTGGACAAGAGGTTTTCTTTTGCGAATCATTGTTCAGAGTTTGTTTTTCCTGTTGTTGTACTCAATTCTGAGGCAAGAGGGTTGCCGTTTGCTTAAGGTTTCATCGAGGGTTCGGATGGAAAATCATGGGCCAGGATCTTGAAAGATTGCAGCTTCTCAGTACCCCTTCGTGTTTACAGTGGACCGACATTGTTCGGTTGAGTTTTCATTTGGGTTTAGCAGGTTAAGTGCATATGTGCAGTAATTGGATCCTGGGCAAGAAAGAGAAAATTGTTTTAGGATTGAATTTGGTGTTTGCCAGTGCGTTATATCTAAAGATTATTAGACTGGGGTTTCGTAGTTGTCAGTCGAAGTCAAATTGCAGGGCCTTTAAAGATGTCAAGGCAGTTGTTATATTTCAAGTGGAGTACAAATATTGGTCGAGTGGTTTAGTTTTCTTGTTGTTGATTCAACAGTTTGAGCCTGTTTGTTTCCAGTTCATATCATTTCAAGGGAGATTTAAGGTTGTGATGTCATTAATGAGAAGATGATTTGAGGAGGACTTTCTTCGATTTAATTCAAGATCCATTTCATTCAAGTTTATCTCAAAGCTTTGATTTCAAGTCTTCATCTCTAGCCAATTTCAATATTATCACAAGTTCAAATTCATTCAAGTTTCATCTTAAGTTCTAATTCATCTTTCCCGTTTTTTAATTCATAACTTAATTCAAGTGTGAACTTCATTTCGGTTCAAATCAATTTTCAATCAAATTTACTTCTTTTCATATTTCCTTTTCAATCAAATTTACTCCTTTTCATGTAATTTCCTTCCCAAATTCAATCCACATTCTCTCCCTTTTTATAACTTCAAATCCCATCCCATTCATTTTTTCCAAAGTCCTTTTATGTTCATAAGTCTACTTGTTTCTCCATTTCAAAACAATTAAAAAAAAAGAGAAGAAAGCATGAACTCATTAATGTACAAAGTAGTATTTAATTCAGATACTTGTGAAGCCTTTGGCAGGACCCCACATCATGACTTCATAACAGTCCAAATTGCACACATACACATTAATCTAAAACCCAGCTGTGTCACCCCAACTGTACCAACCTTGCTACATTTTGCCAAATTTTCCTCCCTTTCCTCCTGCTGCCAAATCCTATGCAACAAGACAAACCAGGAGTAGCAAATGTCACTACCATAACACTACAACCAAAACCAAACACTTTTCACGGTTGCAATCTCTACATTACTCTATCACACCATACAACCAAACAAAACCCTGCATCACTTGAAAGCATACTACATGAACTGCCAAACCTGCACCACAATGAGACAAAACCCTTGATCAACACAACTGATAAATCTGCCATGAAAATGACTTCTCAAAAGCTAACAGAAATTTGGTTTTGAATCATTTTAAAGAGAACAAGATAAAGGTGAGAAAGGAGATGATAAAAAGGAGAGAAACAATACATAGGACCTGCATCAACCTGCTACTACTGTGTAATACATCCCTACAAATCCTGCGCCACTGGTCACAAGAAAGTAAAATGGCTATGCTGCTTGTGATAACCTGCCACAAAGACACAAAAAGAAGACCATGACTTGTCATGAAGAGCAGGTAGCATAATACCAATTGAGACACTCAGATAGAAAGGGGGAAAAATATAACATTAACTATCTTCATGATGTTTTGAGCAGAAAAGAACACATGACACAAACCTCCAAAGCTCTTCACAAAAACACAGACCCTACATCATACCAGGGGCTCACCCCAAACCTCTGCAGAAGATACAACGCTCTAAGCAAAATCCTACAAACCTCTCTTCCTGCTTCACAACAGACCGGCACAACAAAACAAAATTACTATAACATGCAATGGAAAGCAACCACACCATCTGAATATCAGTTCAAAAACAGGGAAAGAATTTTATTTAAGGGAGGAGAAGCTGAATAGAAAGGGAGAGAACAAAACCTGAGAAAAGATGAGGGTAGCAAAAAAAATGAATCATCATTTGCCAATATTTGAATCTCAAAGAAACACCAATGACTGACACCCTCAAGAATTCTCATCAAAAGGTCTCTCAACCTTTATCATCTAACTACATCAAGAACAGAAGAAGACCAACAAGAGGAATTTGATGTACCATAGAAAGAAAAAAGAAGCTGAGTTCAGAGTTCTACTCGGATTTCTCTGGTGTAGTCGTTTCCTCAATCTCGATGCTTTCATTCTCCCTGCTTCAAAAAACATCCCAAGCGGTCGTTGATCTTCAATGCAGATTTGAGGATAGGTGAATGAGGTAAGGTTTGCAGTTACCTGTGTGTCGTTTTAAAAGGGTTCTCGCCATCGAAGTGGTTTCTGGTGTGTTGAGATTTGTCTCCTGCAAAGGAACCCGAAACATGTTTGTAGGAGATGGACTGATAACAAGCTGAACGCGTCTTTCGTTTCGTTGTTTTGTTGTCACCGCATTGTAACTGCGTTGGAGCAAAACTTCATTGCCGATCCAAAGCCGCAAATCCAATTCTATACAGAGAATCAATTGACGATGCTGATTCACCCAACCTCACTTTCTGTAAAACAAATAACCCATCTTAACAAATACATCACAAACCAATACACCATCCACACCATTTTTATCAACATTAACTCCTTCCCATAATATTTCAACAATAAAATATAACCTTTTTCTTCATGACAAGTTTCTTCTGCTAATCTCCAACAAAACCTCAAAGTTACAAACAAAACTTTCCTCACAGCCTCAATTCCCAATCACCATTACAACAACATCAACAACACCATCCCCTTTGTTTCTCGCAACGAAAAACTCTTCTCCTTGCTTCCGTACGCGGTTCGTCTTACTATCGCCAAGCCATAACCATAACAGTAGCTTCTCAACGTAATGTTACTTCCATTCACCTTCTTACATTCAAACCATCTTCTTCAACTTTTCTAACCCGCCTTTAACCTTCGAACATCAATCGAACCCCTAACCCTTCATCTGTCATACTTCGTCCAGAGTATCAAACCCACCACTGAAAATGCCTTTGAATCACCAATAAATTTCCATATCCTTCAATCTAAGGACAAAACCCTCGATATCCAAAACCACTCTGCCTCCTCATGGTTTTAACCATAGACTATAAACCACCTTCACCCTCTGATGAACCGTCACCACTATAACACTTCCATAATTCTTCCCTCAAACTCATATGCTCAACACTTCTACTTCAGATAAAAATAAAAATCCTGCTGCAACACTTACACCAGAATCTCTGCAGCATAACAGAAGCAAAGCCTACCCTTTAACAAACACCATTCTGTCACCCCTACTCCACCTGCCGAGCTTCAAATCCTTACCGCGGGGGTCTTCTCAAGCCAATCAATACAGCCATCCGTGGACCATCTCCTTCAAAACACTTTACTTCCACAAGCTTCACCAATCCTTTGATTTTCGCATACTCTTGTTTGCCAATGCTTTCGAAAAACGGTAACTGTGAAACAAAACACCAAGCCGCTGCCTAACCTTCATCGACACCAATACAAGTAGCTTCGACATTGTAACTTCATGTTTGGCAGACCTCAATGTTTCCGATAGTTCCCTCGCAGTCACTCAAGCCATCGCAATAAGCAAATCGCTTCATCACTCTCGCCAGAATCAACCTCCCTCACGACCAAGCTCATCATTACATACACCCTCCACAAGTCCAACCTCATTCTCAGTTTCGCCCGCCGCCGTCAACCCGATACCCCTGTAGCGTAACCTCTCCGCTACTGCCCACTCTCTGCTCACTCTCTTCAACATTCACACGCCCAAATCCTTCAACAAGATCCAAATCGAACACAATTAAGAAGGAGAAGCAAGATGATGACACAAACAAATCCGATATGAAAACCTGTTGAATGAATTAAGACCAGGATGATGATGATGTTATGTTGGACTTTGCTCCTTGCGAATCGGTTCACCACCGTGTGAGAAAAATCCGTCGAGAAGAGGCCATCACACCTTTAGCTTCAACAACTGAACCAAAATCTGTGCTTTGACAAGACGAGATCGAGGCGAAAAGCAAATCGTGACCAAAAGGGTGATGAGATGAAAGCTACGGGGTGAATACGGAGAAGAAGAGGATTCGTGAGATGCTCTAACCCTTTTCTCATTTCTGTTTGAAATCCTTTTCCTTTTGGGCTAAGTCTAGTATTCTCCCATTTTAGCTTTTTTTTTATAAATTTATTTACTTCATATAATTATTGTTTAATGTGAATAATTGATTAGTATTAGTGTTTTGTTTATATTCTTTTTTGCCTAGTTAAGTTTGAGTTGTCTTATGTTTTAATTAATTTCTTTCTCATGTTGGTTAAAATTGCTACGTTTTTTTATTTTAGGACTGTGAAGTTTAAATATCTTTAAATTAAGTTTGGGATAGAATAAATTTAGGCTCTTAATCTTTGCATGATCACAGTAGGCTAGAATATCATCCCCCGTTCTTTGTTGCTGCTCGTATTTCCATTCCAAAGGAAGGGTTTCCTGTTGACTTGTAAGTCATACCCTTGGCGTAGTTTAACAACTTTTCTGTTCCCCGTTTGACCTTGTTAGAATCTCCCTCTTGTCCTCGTTAGAGCCATTTTGCCTTGCAATTTAGAATTAGGTTTAGAGTTTGTAAAATCTACGTGAGCATCATCGTTATGATTACTCACTTTCCCCTTTTGACTTTCGTTAAAGTCAATCTTTAGTTAGTTTTCAACTTAGACTTAGGGAGTTCGTTAACTCCATGTAAGTACCATGATTATGAGTACTTCTTCCCTTTGGAACCTTGATCGTTATCAAGAGTTCCTCAATCCCTAGTTAGGAGAACTACAGTTGCTGTGATTCCATCCTAGTCAGGATACGTAGGCACGAGATGCGATGTCTTGGCGAGCATACTTAGTGTATATACCCTTAGGTTTTTACCTTAGCACTTTTTCCTTAGCAAGAAAACAATAATATAACACAAATACTAACAAGAGGTTCCTGTAGAGTACTACAGATACTTTGGATGCTAAAACCTTCCCTAGATATAACCAACCCCTGAACCTCAGATCTCTAGCTTCGTTGTTACGTAACGCAATTAGGGTTTTCTTCGATCTTTACCCTTTCCTTTGGATAAATCAAAGCTCGGTGGTGAACTTCATGTTTTGTGATTCAAGTTAATTAATAGCTTGATATCTGATTCTCACCGCAACAGAAATGGCGACTTCACTAGGGACGCTGCTCCCCTAAGAGGGTTAAACCCACCTTGTTTGTATTTGTGTTATTTTATATGTTTGCTTGCTTGTATATCTGTATATTTGTAAACATCAGTATATATATACCTGTTTGTGCTTGGGTTTTCTGTTTGGAGGGATGTTAACTTGAGTGGTGAGGGAGTCCTATACCCGGACTTGAGTGCACCTATGATAGGATGGTGGTATATTCGAGAAAGCTTATAGGGAGTTGATTCCCGACCAAGCTGACTTTAAAAACCACTGCTCAGTGGAGGCCCTCTTGAGAGTAGTTTTGTTGAACGAGTATTCGTGAAAACATTACTATTTTCGATCTAGGAGCCCGTGACACTGTGGACCTTTAGATTATCTTTTACCCCACTTTGGCCTTGTTAGGACGTAGTGCGATGACTATTAGGGAGTAGTCCTGAAGTAGTTGATACGCGATGCTACACTTGGACGAGACTCTCTTGAGAATATTATCGACTACCGAGTGATTTGGGAAATTGATAATATCCAAAAGATGGGTTGTTAACTCTGGGAACTTTTTTAGAACCCGTTTTGCACGAACATACCCGTAGTACATACCTTTTGGGATGGGTAGACCATGACTCCATGCTCGTGATCTTCAAACCTAGGCCCTTGTCTGTTTGCTTGTACATATTTGTATATATGTGAATATTTGTATACCTGTGTTTGTGCATTCATACCATTATGCATTCATTGAATAACCCTTTGGTTTCAAGGAATTTAGACAGTCAGTCCTTTGCAAAAACTTAGTTGAGATCAGGGATTATAAAGCAAAACTTTTTCCCAAATTGTTTACGACTTCCTTTTGAGTTCCTTGAAACTATTTGGTTTGCATTCGCATTACATTTGCATTTCTCATCCTTGAGCCTCATCTATCCTTTGTCCATAATCCAGTTGACTTCCCGAAGCCAGCATTGGACTTGAAGTAGATTTTGAAAGATCATGAATTCAGAAGAGCATAACCAGTTTGTGACCAAAGCGGATTTTGAATTATTGAAAAGTCAGTTGAATCAGATTGTGGAAGCTATGACAACTTTGGCAAAGAGAGATGACCATGTCCAGAGGACTTCTGTGAACAATGTTGCTCAAGATCATCCTGTGCAGACTCCTGTTGGAAACCAGTTTATACAAGAACATGCCATTGTCCGAGATGGGAATTCCTCTTCTCTTGATGACACCGACTATCAAACTTTTGCATTTCCGGTTCCAGATTCTCAAGAGGCAATCCCTGTGATGGAGCCCAAGGACCCACAATACGTTGAGATTATGGAGAAGTGTCGTGCATTGGAAAAGAAACTTGATATCATTAAGGGCCGTGACTCTGCTGATCTGAATGCTTTGAACATGTGTTTGGTACCCGACCTTATGATGCCGCCTAAGTTCAAGACGCCAAAGTTTGAAAAGTACAAAGGAGATAGCTGTCCGGAGCAGCATTTGGTGATGTATTGCAGAAGAATGACTTCACACGTCCGCAATGACAAGCTCATGATCCACTGTTTCCAAGACAGTCTGAGTGGGGCATCGCTGAATTGGTATATGCAGCTAGAGAGCAACAACATTCAATCGTGGTCAGATCTAGCTAGTGCCTTTATGAAGCAATACAACTACAATCTTGACATGGCTCCTAGTCGTCTGTATTTTCTAGATTTATCTCAAGAAGACAATGAATCCTTTAGAAAGTATGCTCAGAGATGGAGAGAAATAGCTGCCCGTGTTCAACCACCACTTTTGGATAAGGAATTAGTTGATTGGTTTGTGGATACTTTGCAAGGTCCATACCGAGAGAAGTTGTTTAGTATTGTGACTTCTAATTTCTCAGATTTGGTAATGGCTGGAGAGCGCATCGAGAGCGGCCTTAAAAGCGGAAAAATTTAAGGCACTTCGAACACTCTATTTAATGAGAGTGAATCAGTTGTCAGTTCTCAAGAAGGATTGGAGAAAGAAAGTAATTCTGTCCAGGAATCCCTGATATCTCAATCTCAGCGCTCATTTGGCTCAACTGTTAGGAGTCAACCATCTTGTAGATCTCCACGCCAAACACCATCATTTCACCAAAGGCAATATTTTCCTCCAAATCAAAGACTTCCTCAGTATCAACGGTCATATCGCCATCAGCCGCGTCAGCACGCTAGACAAAGACCAAGGAAGCCAAAGCGACATTTCACTCCGTTGCCAATGGCATATAGTCAGATTTTGCCGGATTTGATCAAAAGTGGATTGACAGTGCCGAAGGAAATAGATCCAGTGATCCCTCCATACCTGCCTGGCTTTGACGCCGATGCCCGATGTGACTACCATGCTGGGGCACATGGGCATTCAACTGAAGACTGTAAGGTGCTCAGGAGCTAGGTTCAGAATTTGCTTGACTCCGAGATGATCTCATTCACGCCTCAAGGAATTCAAATCAACAATCCTTCATTTAGCCAAGAGGATTCACCAGTCTATGTTATGGAAGAAATCACTGAGATTGGATGTGAAGATGCTTCTCTGACTGATCTCGACAATCAACCCTGAAGATAGTTATCTCAGTTGGAAAATCAAGGAAAGAAGTTTAGTTCCCCGAAGTTGGCAATTTTTGGTTGTTTCAACATTTGTTGTCGTATTTTCTTTCCATTTTGATTTTAAGTGTTGCATGTAAGTTGTTTGTTTTTTTTCGAATTGGTAAGATTAATTAAATGTTTATGCATCTTTTGATTAAGTCTATTCATATTCACTCATTTTCTTTTATTGTCATAAAAAAATATATTTATCTTTTTTCCATCCACTTATCAAACTGTTGTTTAAGCAAAGATTAGGGAGGATGACGAAAACGTTATATCCATAACTGTTGTTGGTATGCTTTCAATTAAGACTTTGCCAATGATGTAAGGCATTATTTCAAATCCCAAACACTGGAGAAATAAGGAAGATAGTCCCTCGTTAACCCCTTCGAGCCTCGAAGTAGGAGTTTTCTTTCCTTACAAAAACCCGTAATCTCAAACCTGGGGTGGGTAGTTCTCAGTTAACTTAGCATTATGTGCATTCAAGACACCTTTCATATGAAGGTTGTGCTCTCGGGTTTTCCTGCGCACACATCGAGCAAGTGTTGAAGACGTTTTCCAAGCCTGAAGGCTAGTGATGTTTCTCCATAATCATTAAACCAGGTAGTCACCTTCTTTCTCAAAAAAAAATCAAAAGAAAGAGCCCGCTAAGTCAAAACCTATGAAGGAGACTTAGGCAAAATAGGGGCATCCCGCTGACTGCATATCCAAAAGAAATAGTTCTGGCAAAATTTAGGGATAATAAAAAAAGGACGACATCAAAGCTTTCACTCTGAAAATCCCTCAATAGCAAAAACAACTAAATGTTGTAAGGGAGTAGTGACTACCTTGGGTTTTTGAACCGTCAACAACTATCATTAGCATCAGGCCTAGCCTGTAGGAACCTGAGTGTGTGGCCTGAGTTAACTAAACGTAGGACGGAAGTTCATCATGGAGATCGGGTGGGAACAAATAAACTTTGAGCCTTTATCCTTTGTTTCATGAACCATGAACCAAACCACGTTACAACCTTTAAAAGACCTAATTGAGGCAAGGTTGTTTTGAAAGCATACTACAGCAAGGTTGGATGATCTGACTCCTATTGATCTTTGATTTTTGTTGATCACTTCACCTGTCATTCTGTAAATGACAGGATCCATTTTGTCTTTGATCTTTGAATCACTCTGCTGTTTGTTTTATCAATAAATTCTGTTTTCAAAATCTTGCATAAATGTTGCATTGAAACTGCCAATTATAAAGAACAATGTTGTTTACAAGGCAACCCTATATCAAAGGAATCCCAACAAATGCAGCCAGCTATGGAATTTGACTTTGTAAAGGAAGCCCAACCTAAGGCAACCAATTTAGAGGTTTTGTTAATCAACTACTCCAGATTCGTCTAATGAGGGGCAGTCAGGTCGAGATTCGACAGATCTCTCAAGGACCAGTTAACCAGAAGCAGTCGGGTCGAGATTAGATAAATCTCTCAAATGCAGTCATTCTGAGCAATTCTTTTCTAGTCCACCAAATTTTCGACCTCTGTAATTTGGTCGATATCCCTTAGCATTACAGATACCATACTTACTAGGATATCCAAGGAGGCGTCAGAGTCAAAGTCAAAGTTATTTGTCATTTCTTCATCATCCTCGACCATCTTTTTATGTTCAACCTCTTGAGAGGGGAACAATTTCCGCCCCACAGGAATTTTCTCAATAATCTTGAGTTGATTCCCTCTATTATCAGTAGGGACATTAGTACTGGACTCTCCCTGGTTCTTCAATGGAGCCTCTCTGAGGGCCTTCCTTCTACACAGTTCCCTCCTCCATTAAGATCAAGACATCGGATTCTTCCCCTTGTAATTCTCAGAGACATGAGCAGTTTTGAAGGATTGAGACTCCTTGCGATAGGTGATTGAAGAACCACGGTTGACATTGAAGTTTTTCCACTTCTACTGGCCTTTCTTCCTATCCTCATTAGGTCTAACCCATTTGCTGTTAGAAATTTCAGCAAATGGCTTGAAGGTAGCAACCCTTGCTCCTAGTGCTCAAGCCTTTGACTCAGACCTTCTTGGATCGAAGCTTCGAGGGCCATGGTTGGCCTTTTCCCACTTCTGCTTTGCCTTTCTCACCCCTTCAAGTTTCTGGGCAGCCTTATGATCGAAGATTGTGCTGCATCTGAGGCACATCATGGCACCAGACCCTTTCTTTTGGCAGCTATGAAGGAATTCAACAATGGTCTCTTCTTGTCTTGGATATGCCATTTTGTTGCGCTCTTCCTGGAAACTTGCCTCATCGGCTTCCATGGTCTTATGTTGTGTTATTTCTACCATATTTACGTCCATGTCGACGTCATAACTCAGGTTCAGACTATAGAAGTCCAACTCAAGGCCTTCAGCAGCCTCGTCCATCTTAACAAAACCATTTGCAGCTTCTTCGGTTACCAGCATTACGTTGGAATCTTCAGTGACCCCATCACTCAAGTCATTGTCGCTACTGCGAAAATCGGCGCCGGCTGAACAGAAGAGTCGCCACCGTGCGTTATTCATCCCAACGGAGGGAAAGGAAACGCTCAAAGTAAACCTACCGCAAAGACGGGAAAGGAATGGTCATCGCAACCAAATCCTGGATTCGGAAGTCGGTTACGCAAGGGGAAGGCATTAGCACCCCTCACGTCCGTCGTACTCGACGGGATCCACGCTTGTTTTCTAGTACAGATTGTTATTCTATCTACTCTAAGGGTATGGGTTAAAAGAAAAGAAAATGACTCGGCAAAGTATCACACTTTATGCCTACGTATTCCCGTCTGGAACGAGAAATCAGAGTCAGCGTAGTTCACCTACCTACGGGAAAGTAGGGGATGGTTGCTCGCTAGGATACGACATCCTATGCCTACGTACTTTCATACAGCATGAAAGATCAGAGCAAAAGTAGTTCGGGCTACGGAAGACACAGATTTGTCTGACTGTTTTTTAGATCCTTCTAAAAAGGGTTTTCTCCTGATTACGGGTCCAAGCGGACAAAAATGACACTTTGATTGGTTTTCAGTCTTTTACGCAAGAACTGTCTTTTTTATTGATGTTTAAAATCTTATTGTATTTTTGATTGTTTTTGAGATAGAAGAGAAAGAACTCTAAGGCCTAGGGTTTGAAATGGGAATCAAAACTACCCTAATGTTATCATGCATGGATTGAGACCTAATGTATGTCATATTTCTCTCTTGCGCAGAGAGAAACAGAGATCCTAGGGGATAACCGGAAAAGAAACAGCATATATACAGTAAACAGTAAAATGCATGAGATGCAGCAATACAAGCGAGGCAAGGGAGCCCCACTCAACCTCGAACCTGAGAAAACAACAGGCAAAGTGAAACATCTTCACTTCAAACCTATGGGAAAATTAACAAACAATACAGCAAAGAGAATAAACCCCAAAACCAGCTCTGACAGCACACCAGCTCTTACAGCAACAACTCTAAAAAACCTCAAACTCGGACAGTTGATTAACTGCAAAACAGTAACATTTCAAGTGAACCCCAAAATCAACTCTTCAACGATCCCCTACACTCCAAGCAACACCAAGCCTGAGCAAGCAATGAACCCCAACAGTTGACAGCTTCAGACAGCAGTAAAACCCTAATTCCACAGTTGAGCAGCTTTGACATGAACAGGTATCATCTTTATCAATCTTCAATGCAATGAACTTCTTCTTATTTGTAATGGCTTCTTTCTTCAAGGCAAGCACTCCAGAAGAGAATCATTTAACAGAATAAGTTGAATGCTAAACAGCTTATTGACAACCAAAGGAAGCCTATAAGTGTTTAACATTATGAGAGACAGGTTCCCTCAAAGTTCTACTTCCAAGATAAGCCACTTATCCTTCCAAAGGAGGGATGTGAATATCTTAGAAGGACTTTTAGTCAATGGGAGGAATGGAAGCACAAGATGCTTTCCATGTTTGTGGAAGAATTTAGTCTAATCTAAAGCTCTGCCTATTTCTCCTGTTTCCTATGTCTTCACAAACCATCTTCAAGCACAAGAATCCCCAAGCTCCAAGTATTGATACTTGTCTTCAATCTTCTTTCATGATTCCTCATGCTCCACAAGCCAAACCCAAGCCCCACACCCCAAAGAAATACCCAAAACCCAAGCAATCAAAACAATATCCCAAATGGGAAACACACCAATATCAACCAAATTGCAAAAATCAGGTAAAAATAGTAAAACTCATTATAAAATCCTAATTAAATTTCTAGGGGACCCTAACTATGTACCCTATACCCCATATAAACCCCAAGACTTAAATCAATTTTAAAACCCCAAAACTATGCCCTAAACTGCACCTACTTGTTGTGAAACCCTAATCTTGATCACCCTAAAGTTGATGGTTCAAAACTATCCTAAATTAAATCACAAAAATGTGATAAAATTTCAGGGGGAACCTAATACTCTAATCTAACCATAGGAAAAAGAATTACATCAAAATGTGAAATACAATGACCATACTAAATTCATCAAGTAGCATATACCAAGTGAAAATGAAATAAATGCCATACAATGTAAAAATGCACCAGAAAATAAAAAATGAATGAAATGCCAATTTTATTCTTTTATAATTTTCTTGATATTTTTATGAAAATGAGGGAAAAAATCCCATGTAAAAATAACCATTTTTCAATTTGTTATGATTTATTTACTAGACTATATGCAAACATGAAGAAAAATGAAAATCAATAAAAAATAAAACATATGCGTGGCAAATAGCAATTTCTACAGTTCAGAAGGACAATTGGGCTCAGGGGGGGGGGGGTGCACATAGAAATTCTATCTAGGCCCATTACTGATTAAAAAAAAACATTAAAAAACCAAGAAAAATGAAAACGGGGGGGGGGGGGGGGGGGTGGCGAATAGCAAATATTCGCCTTATATTCCTGATTGGGCCCCATACCGGGGGTGTGGATAGCAAGTCTGGGCTAGGCCCAGCGGAATTTCACACCAGGGGAGGGGGGTGTCAAGGGAAAATTGGGGAGATGGTTAGCAAACCTCCCTATGGGCCTAAGCCCGAGTCCAATTCCCCCTCAGTCTTAGCAACAAAACCTAGGTCACTAAACTATCCTCCTCTACTGTTCACTATCTCCAAACCCTAACGGCGCTCCTTTGCCTTCCCCACACCTCTCTCTCGTTTCCAGACCTTCATCTCCCTAACAACTCTCTCTCACCAAACTTCCTACGAATCTCTCACTCTCAATCTACTCAAACCTCTCAGTTCAAACTAAATGTTTCCTGCCTCAGCTTTTGATCACCACCTAATTCTACAAACCTCTCAAAGAAAGAACAAAAGCTATCACTAACCTGGAGGAAATCGCAAGTGATCTTTAGCGCGCTTGACACCGCTGATGAATATCTGAGGGAATCCTTGTAGTTCTGGAGATTTGACGAAAGGACAAGTTCGTTCATAGCTGGAAACATGATGAAAGTCAACGGTGACGTTTGTTAATGACCAAAATCTGGTGTTTAGATCCAAGGAGAGGACAAAGATCAGGAAGATCTTCACGAAACGGGTGCCGTTTGTTCGTGGTGGAAGCTGGAAGATGGGTTCGCGAATCTCCTTGATGAAGATCTCTGAAATTTCTGAAAGAATGATGCATGCAGACATTGCAGGTTGAAGGTTCTTCAAGAGGTTCTGGAAAATTAATACGAAGGCGATGAAGACCCTTAAAAACAAATAACGATCTGGAAAGCTTGACGAACATTCTTGAAGAAGAACTGAAAGCTGATGAATGTTGAAGATATAACGAAGATCTGGAAAATTATATGAGGATCTGGTGAATTTGGGAAGAACCGACGAAGTTTCCGGCGACCTTGAGTTTACCGGTGAGATGTTGATGAATATCGATCGGAAGTGGATGGTGAAGAACGATGAAGATTGATGAACATCAACGAATTCTGGGCAAATCTGGATGGAGAAAGATGAAGAGCATGATGAGTTAGTTGAAGATGTTCTGGAAAAAAGTGTTTCCGGTGGTTGTTGTGGTGGTCGGAGCAGTTAAAAGGTGGCCGGTGATGGTTAGGGTGGCCGGCGGTGACCGTTTGGGTGGTCGCCGGCAATTGCATGCCGGCCGGTGAGGAATTCCGCTGAGGGGGTGATGGGGGGACAGGTGGCGAGATGTGTAACACCCATTTTATTTATTTAGTCATTTTGGTGTTAATTTAATTATTTTATGTTGGTGTGCCCTTAGGTGGGGTGTGTTGGTATGTGATTGGTGAGTATCCTTGATATATAAGGATCATTGGTGGTGTGGAGATAATAATATAATAGTTAATAGTAATATTGGTGGTATTATTATTATTATTATTATTATTATTATTATTATTATTATTATTATTATTATTATTATTATTATTATTATTATTATTATTATTATTATTATTATTATTATTATGATTATTATCATCAGTATGAATATTATTATTGGTGGGTGTCCCTGATATGGGAGGATTATTGGTGGTGTTTTGGTGAATATAATAATATAGTGTATAATATTGATATTGGTGGGAATATTATTATTATTATTATTATATTTATTATAGTTACTATTGTTATTAACATTATTATTATTTTGGTGAGATAATAATAGGATTATTATTACTATTATTATTATTATTTTATTAAGTTATTAACATTATTATTATTTTGGTGAGATAATAATAGGATTATTATTACTATTATTATTATTATTATTATTATTTTATTAAGTTATTAACATTATTATTATTTTGGTGAGATAATAATAGGATTATTATTACTATTATTATTTTTTTTATTATTATTATTATTATTATTATTATTATTAAGTTATTATTATTATTGGGATTAGAGAATTAAAATAGAAACGTGAGGGATTAGTAGTTTTACGATACATTGTGAGAAGTTAGAGAAAGTGGAAAAAGAACGATAGAAAGGAGAGAACGGAAAAGGGAACGGAAAAGGGAGCAAAGAACGAAGGATACAGGGGAAATCAGAATTGGCCAAACCTTGGAGGGTTATTTCTTCGATCAACCGATTAACAAGGTAAGGGGGGAGAAACTTGATTGGGATGGTATATACATGTATAGGGTAGAGGGGAGTCCTTAACCCCGTAGGAAAATTCCGATCTATGAAGTTTTATATTGGCATGCTTGTTATTGTTGTTGCTAATGCTAAATTGATGCTTGATATTGATGAATTGTTGATTGGTATTGGTGAATTTGGTGTATATATATTATGGTGATGTTAGTGAGATTATATGTTGTTACTGCAGTGTTGATAGTAAATATAAATAGAGTTTTGGTGAGATTCTGTGTTGTTACTGTAGTGTGGGTAATGACCATGATTATAGCTTTGGGGAAAATTATGTGTTGTTTCCCTATAGCAGTGTTGATAGTAAATATAAATAGAGTTTAGTGAGATTCTGTGTTGTTACTGTAGTGTGGGTAATGACCATGATTATATCTTTGGGGAAAATTATGTGTTGTTTCCTTATAGCAGTGTTGATAGTAAATATAAATAGAGTTTGGTGAGATTCTGTGTTGTTACTGTAGTGTGGGTAATGACCATGATTATAGCTTTGGGGAAAATTATGTGTTGTTTCCCTATAGTGTCGTTAATGACTATGGTTAGGACCTTGGTGAGATTCAGAGTGACTCTGAAGTGTCGGTAATGTACCGTAATATTGGTTCTAGAGTAGGAAGTATAGGATAATTGGTAAGTATAATGTTTATTGGTGTGTTTGTGTTTGATGATAACTAGTAATTGATAGTGATGGAGTATAAGTCAATGTTAATGAATTGGTGTTTTGGGTTGATTTGGCATATAGGGCATATAGGGTGTTTTACAGTTTTTAGGGAAAGTTCTGTATGGCTTTTGAGGTATCGATAAAGTGTGTAGGTGATGATTTTGGGAATAGGAATTAGAAACCGATTGCTTACGGTAATAGGCAAGATTGGTACTAGAATAGACTGAGGATCTGAGTTGAGATGATAGGTACAGTTTGGCCTTGATGCACTGTAAGAATGATGAGTGTGGGAACTAACTTGTGTACTCGGTGATAGTACATGTTTCCCGTAATAACGATTGGTGGGCAATTAGTTGATGTATATGTGTGTAGTGATCAGTAGGATCGTGTATTCCCCGAGTGTTGGGATGTGATTATATATGGTGTTAGAGTGTGAACTCGTTTAATATCCAATTTAATTAAAATGAATGATGGGTGTATCATGTATATGATTATGGTACAGTGATCAGTAGGATCGTGTATCCCCGAGTGGTGGGATGTGTTTATGTCTGGTGTTGTGGTATGAATTCGTGTACTATCTGGTTGATTTATATGGTGTTGGTGTAATATATCTATACATATATGCATTGATGTATGATGATATGATCAGGAGGATCGTGTGCACTTTGAGTGCCTAATTATGATAGTATGCATTGGTGTGTGCATATCATGGTGTTTTGGTGGGATGAATCATGTCTCAGGAGGAGCGTAAGTGATTCATCCGTACTCCTTTGTGGAGAATGGTGGGGGATAGATCATGTCTCAGGAGGAGCGTAAGTGATCTATCCAGGTTCGATTGAATGAACCAATGAGTCGGTACCGCATGCATGGTGTTGAGTTGCATATTTGCATTATAATATGTTATATTGTAATTTGAACAGTAGGTTCGTTATATGGAGTTGTTGGGGTGAATGTTGGTGTGTTGGTGTGTTTTACTACCTTGTTTACATGTATTACATTACCATTATATTCTGATCATTATTTCTCACCCCTTTGTTGTTGTTGTGGTCTGTGCTTCTTCGGAAGTACAGATAATCCAGGTGTTTAGCTAGCTTGGATATTGGTGTGACCGTCGAGTCTAGGATGCTCTGATACGTAACACGGGATATGGGTGTTGTAATTGTTTTATGTCAAACGTGTTGAAATCCTGTGACGTATCATGTTTTGATGTATTTTACTTTATGAAACAAATTCCGCTGTATTATTTTGAAAAGAATGACTAAAGTATTTTTATAAAATTTGGAGATGTGATATCCCACTTTTTGGTGAAAACTCTGATTATTATTATAATATTTATATTTTATTTAATACGGGAAGTGGGGTGTTACAATTGGTATCAGAGCAAGTCGGTCCGTCCGGCCAGTGTTGTTGAGTTGAGTTGAGTCTGTCCTTTGGGATGGAGACTGTGTGTTGTTTAACCTGGAGTTGTGGTTTAAATCCCTAGTATACGGCATGTGTGTGAAAACACTGTCGGTACGTTTTTATTTCCTAACCTTGTCTGCAGAAGCAGGAATGATTCCAGTGGGGGAGAAGTTTGTAATTCTCCGGAATGCTACGGTGTGGTGGCTTAATGTGTTGAGGAATGCTATCATAGTTTGGTAAAGATGGTTTGTACCCCATCATGATTTCGGCTGTCTATTAACAAATTGAGGAACTGATCACCCTTAATCTCTTGTTAATAGTAGACAGGATTGTGTTGGATGGGATAGACGTGTCTTGCAAGCTTGTGTGGCGTGAGCAATGAATTGTCCTGAGTTAAGCTAAGTGCTTAAGGGATTATTTTGAGGAGTTGGCGTAATACGGTGTTGAGACGTTTATTTTGACGGAACCTTTGAATGAGAAGGAAAGTGAGAAAATTGGGATTTGTCAATTTGTTGAAATTGCCGGAGGTTCCCTGAGGAAGTAAGCGATTTACTATCGGAGTGTGAAGTAAAGCTTACACGTTTATTTTGTTTTTGGGACGAGTCTGATATTGATGACTCCATATTGTATGTTTACGTTGGGATTGGAGAAGTTGAAGAGTCAACTTGAAGACCCGCTGGGGGAGAGGTCCTTTTGTTTGAGTGTGTTACCGTAAGGTGCACCAATTTTTGTTGGTTAGACAGACAAAAGGTTTTGTGAAGCTTTGGGTGAACTATAGATAAGTGAACAAGGTGACTGTCAAGGATAAGTGTTCGCTTCCAAGAGTTAATAATTTGATGGATCAATTGATTGAAGGACGTGAGTTTCCGTGTTCGTGAGATCGCGAGTAGAATTATTGTGTTGTGGTGTCGAAGGTCGAAGTGGTATCGTAATAGGAGGTTCCACGATCTGCTGTTGAGATTGGAAGTAATTGGGTTTTAAAATATTTAAAGATTGAAAGTGTGTTGGACGGCCTCCTAAGTATGAAATTGTGGTTATACGTTGAATTCCGAGATCGCAGCTTTTTACGGAATCGAAATCGGACACTCGGAAGTCAGGTAACGGTCGAAAATAGAATTTCGGGACTGTCATGTTCGCCGAGATTCGCCTGGCGAAGTGCCCTGAGCAGAAAAATGTTGTTGTGGTATTTTTGTCGTAACGGGAGAACTGTAACTCGGAATGACGCCCGGTTCGAAGCGTTGGAAAGCTATTGAAATTATCTATGAGATGGTGAAGTATTGACATAGATTTAATCTATTTATTGAGGAAGTGTGTTTGAATGTTGTGGTAAGGACGGGCGGTACGGTACGTGTTCCCGCCATAACTCACAACTTGTTTGTCCATTTGGCATGGGATCTTCTTTAATTATTTATATAAGGAAATGGTTGTGTTAATAAATGATATTTTAAGGTATTCGAAGAGTATAGAGGATTATGTTGAGCATAAGGAACTGGAGTTATCAGTGTTAGAAAAAGAGCGGTGATATACTTCCGTAAGGAAAGTTCTGCCGAATCCGATAGAACTAACTGTGGTGTTTGTGATGCTTGTTGATATAATTAGGGGATTTGCTAAAGACAACTTCAGCGAGTTTCAATTATGCAAAAGGCAACTTGAAGTGTATAAGAGAAATCATCCGACCAGTGACTTAGAGTTGGTTACTAATTGTGATTGTACCGGAGTCGGAGTCTTCAAAAGTTCAGACTGAGATCGGAGATGTTTGCTGATCTTAAGAGTTTAAGGTGTTTGTTTAATTTGAATAAGACGAATATGAGACATAGGAAATAATTGGGACTTCGAAAAGAGTACGACTTCGAGTTGAATAACCATTCGAGTAAAGCGGACATGGTAGATGATGCAGTGAGTTAGAAATATTTGCATATACCGAAGATGATGGTGAAAAGAGTTAGAACTAATTGAGCAATTTCATAATATGAGTTTTATGAGTAAGGAGACTTCTTATGGAGTTAAGCTTTTATTATTAAGATCTGACTAGTGATATCCTTGAGCAGAATCGAGAAAGTCAGAAACCTGGGTTGAGTAGTGAATTAGTTGAAATTGATAAATTAGAGTCGAAGAGTGGATTGTCGGGTTTGTGGAAATAGTACCATGATGTGTTATGATAGGGTATGTGTACCAGATGTTGTTGAGGGGAGTAGGAGTACTCGTGAAGAAATACATTGAGGTAGATGGAGTATCCATCCCGGTGCTATGAAGAAGTAACCGAATTTGAGTAGATTGTTTTGGGAGACCATGGATAAGGGGAGGAGTAGTTGAGGTGGAATATGCTGGTTAGAATTGTAGGAATTCGAAGAATGAACATCAGAGACTGTTGAGTCTGATACAGTCGTTAAATATTCCAGAGTGGAAATCAGGTAGTATTTTCACGAAATTGGTGTCGAGATTTCCAAAGAATTTGTAAAGACATAATTTTAATTTGAATTGTTAAGAGTGGATTAACTATTCCGTGTTGAGGATATACGAGATGCATATTGAGAAAGTGGCGAAGTTAGATGAGATACTGACGAATATTGTGTCAGATGGGAATTTGAGGTTTATATTGAGATTTTGGAGGGGCTTACAGGAAGCATCGGGTACTAAGTTGAAGTTGAGTTCGACTTACCATCCGCAAACTGATGGTCAGTCAGAGAGGACTATTAAGTCTGTAGAGAATTGGTGAGAGCTTGGGTGTTGGATCGAGGTGGATTGTGGGATGATTAATTACCGTTGATTGAGTTACCTATAATAACGGTTACCATCCTAGTGTCAGAATGACACTATATGTGGCTCGGTGAAATAGGGAGTGTAGGACTCTACTGTGTTGGAATGGGTCGAGTGAGAGTGTTGTGCTCAGACCTGAAAATTATGTTGAGAGGGCTGAAAAGATCAAGAGGATCCAAGGAAAGATGTGTTTGGAGAGTCACGCCGGTGACTGATGTTGGTCGAGCTTCGAAGTCTCAGAAGTTCGCACCGTGTTCTGTGGTTTGTATCAGAGTGGCGCAGCAGAGGTATGGGAGGAGTAACATGTTAGACCGTTTTTCCCGCTGTCGCTATGAATTGGCATGATATGTTTTAGGTGTCTTAGTTGAGAAAGTACATTGAACCAGGTGGATGATGTACAAGTGAAAATAATTTGATTGTTGAGGCATTGCTATTTCGTTTGGACGAGCGAGAAACAACTCCGAAGGGAGGAGATATCTTTGGTGAAAGTAACTTGGGGAGGTGCTGCAGAAGGCAGTGTGACCTGTTAGTTGGAATGAAGGATGCGGGAAGCGTATCCGGAAGTGTTCCATCAGGTAATTTTCGAGGACGAAAATACTTAAAGTGGGGGAGAGTTGTAACACTCATTTTATTTATTTAGTCATTTTGGTGTTAATTTAATTATTTTATGTTGGTGTGCCCTTAGGTGGGGTGTGTTGGTATGTGATTGGTGAGTATCCTTGATATATAAGGATCATTGGTGGTGTGGAGATAATAATATAATAGTTAATAGTAATATTGGTGGTATTATTATTATTATTATTATTATTATTATTATTATTATTATTATTATTATTATTATTATTATTATTATGATTATTATCATCAGTATGAATATTATTATTGGTGGGTGTCCCTGATATGGGAGGATTATTGGTGGTGTTTTGGTGAATATAATAATATAGTGTATAATATTGATATTGGTGGGAATATTATTATTATTATTATTATTATTATTATTATTATATTTATTATAGTTACTATTGTTATTAACATTATTATTATTTTAGTGAGATAATAATAGGATTATTATTATTATTATTATTATTATTATTATTTTATTAAGTTATTAACATTATTATTATTTTGGTGAGATAATAATAGGATTATTATTACTATTATTATTATTATTATTTTATTAAGTTATTAACATTATTATTATTTTGGTGAGATAATAATAGGATTATTATTACTATTATTATTATTATTATTATTATTAAGTTATTATTATTATTGGGATTAGAGAATTAAAATAGAAATGTGAGGGATTAGTAGTTTTACGATACATTGTGAGAAGTTAGAGAAAGTGGAAAAAGAACGATAGAAAGGAGAGAACGGAAAAGGGAACGGAAAAGGGAGCAAAGAACGAAGGATACAGGGGAAAATCAGAATTGGCCAAACCTTGGAGGGTTCTTTCATCGATCAACCGATTAACAAGGTAAGGGGGAGAAACTTGATTGGGATGGTATATACATGTATAGGGTAGAGGGGAGTCCTTAACCCCGTAGGAAAATTCCGATCTATGAAGTTTTATATTGGCATGCTTGTTATTGTTGTTGCTAATGCTAAATTGATGCTTGATATTGATGAATTGTTGATTGGTATTGGTGAATTTGGTGTATATATATTATGGTGATGTTAGTGAGATTATATGTTGTTACTGCAGTGTTGATAGTAAATATAAATAGAGTTTTGGTGAGATTCTGTGTTGTTACTGTAGTGTAGGTAATGACCATGATTATAGCTTTGGGGAAAATTATGTGTTGTTTCCCTATAGCAGTGTTGATAGTAAATATAAATAGAATTTGGTGAGATTCTGTGTTGTTACTGTAGTGTGGGTAATGACCATGATTATAGCTTTGGGGAAAATTATGTGTTGTTTCCCTATAGCAGTGTTGATAGTAAATATAAATAGAGTTTGGTGAGATTCTGTGTTGTTACTGTAGTGTGGGTAATGACCATGACTATAGCTTTGGGGAAAATTATGTGTTGTTTCCCTATAGTGTCGTTAATGACTATGGTTAGGACCTTGGTGAGATTCAGAGTGACTCTGAAGTGTCGGTAATGTACCGTAATGTTGATTCTAGAGTAGGAAGTATAGGATAATTGGTAAGTATAATGTTTATTGGTGTGTTTGTGTTTGATGATAACTAGTAATTGATAGTGATGGAGTATAAGTCAATGTTAATGAATTGGTGTTTTGGGTTGATTTGGCATATAGGGCATATAGGGTGTTTTACAGTTTTTAGGGAAAGTTCTGTATGGCTTTTGAGGTATCGATAAAGTGTGTAGGTGATGATTTTGGGAATAGGAATTAGAAATCGATTGCTTACGGTAATAGGCAAGATTGGTACTAGAATAGACTAAGGATCTGAGTTGAGATGATAGGTACAGTTTGGCCTTGATGCACTGTAAGAATGATGAGTGTGGGAACTAACTTGTGTACTCGGTGATAGTACATGTTTCCCGTAATAACGACTGGTGGGCAATTAGTTGATGTATATGTGTGTAGTGATCAGTAGGATCGTGTATTCCCCGAGTGTTGGGATGTGATTATATATGGTGTTAGAGTGTGAACTCGTTTAATATCCAATTTAATTAAAATGAATGATGGGTGTATCATGTATATGATTATGGTGCAGTGATCAGTAGGATCGTGTATCCCCGAGTGGTGGGATGTGTTTATGTCTGGTGTTGTGGTATGAATTCGTGTACTATCTGGTTGATTTATATGGTGTTGGTGTAATATATCTATACATATATGCATTGATGTATGATGATATGATCAGGAGGATCGTGTGCACTTTGAGTGCCTAATTATGATAGTATGCATTGGTGTGTGCATATCATGGTGTTTTGGTGGGATGAATCATGTCTCAGGAGGAGCGTAAGTGATTCATCCGTACTCCTTTGTGGAGAATGGTGGGGGATAGATCATGTCTCAGGAGGAGCGTAAGTGATCTATCCAGGTTCGATTGAATGAACCAATGAGTCGGTACCGCATGCATGGTGTTGAGTTGCATATTTGCATTATAATATGTTATATTGTAATTTGAACAGTAGGTTCGTTATATGGAGTTGTTGGGGTGAATGTTGGTGTGTTGGTGTGTTTTACTACCTTGTTTACATGTATTACATTACCATTATATTCTGATCATTATTTCTCACCCCTTTGTTGTTGTTGTGGTCTGCGCTTCTTCGGAAGTACAGATAATCCAGGTGTTTAGCTAGCTTGGATATTGGTGTGACCGTCGAGTCTAGGATGCTCTGATACGTAACACGGGATATGGGTGTTGTAATTGTTTTATGTCAAACGTGTTGAAATCCTGTGACGTATCATGTTTTGATGTATTTTACTTTATGAAACAAATTCCGCTGTATTATTTTGAAAAGAATGACTAAAGTATTTTTATAAAATTTGGAGATGTGATATCCCACTTTTTGGTGAAAACTCTGATTATTATTATAATATTTATATTTTATTTAATACGGGAAGTGGGGTGTTACAAGATGCATGCGAAGGAGAGTGAGGGTGGGACACGTGGTAGAGTGGAAAGGTGAGGTTGCCACACGTGGCCCCCATGCAGAGAGGATGTGGCGTCCATGCAGGTGGGTGGAAAAGTGAGGTGGATCCTCGAGAACGACACGCGTGGAAGGTTCTTATACTGTCAAATGTCCTGGACCTGGCTCAATGTGAGACAGCCTATGTCCCATTAGTGGAATTCTAATGAAACCTTATAAAAATACAGAAAAATTTGAAATTTTTAAAGGACAATACTTAATTATTTAAAAACATACTGTTTCACATACATATGCTTCAAATATATTTTACAGAGTTTGACACCGTTAAGACTAGCGGCCTTGCCACATAGATAAAACATAAAATAAAAGTACAGAAAGGAAACCAAAAAGAAAGCATACCAAAAGGGACCTCCTAAGTCCAACAAGACTGACACTTATACTGACTGTAGTAGTAGGGATGTGATTAGCGTTTGACAAAACACTAACAGCTCCCAATCTAGATGTTATAGTAACACATCTCCACGTCACTTCATATCCTTTCCTTCTGAGTTGTCGGGAAGTACGCAAGATTCGAGCTCATCGTCTGATCGTCATAAAATAATCCAAAATGCAAAACAAAAATGACACAGGGCTAAGATTCATGTACAAGTTTAAAAGTGGGAATGAATGTGTAAAATAATAATATATATGGAAACCATATTTATACAAACAAGCGTATCTTATACCCACAATTACATATACTTTATTTATTCTAATGCATCCCTGAACTATATGCTGACTCAGGCCACTAAACGCTGTCAATGATATCTATCCCATTTACCAAGATCAGATATCACTAGACCACATGCCACCAACGTACTCCCAATTACCAAGAGCTACGCCACCTAACTTCACATGGAGCCTAGGTGTTATAAGTCGATCGTCCCTGAGAATTCAGGCCAAGAACCTTGTCTTGCCTAGCATGCATAGATAATAATCCCCGTCGGGATTGCAGGCGACTGATCAACCTCGTGCGTCCCATACCGCACGGCGGTGGACTTACACATTCCTTAATGCAAGTCTATATGATCACTCACTCATCTTGTGGCAACTCTTAGCCATAAGTATTAAGTTAATAATGGGGAATTATCGTATCAACTTTTCAAGTTATACTTATTATCTAGATACTTAGGTTGAGTACCAAATCCATCCAATGTCTTGCCATATTTGATCTTTGTCCTTACATAATAAGTTCAGTTTGTATAATGGGTAATTGTATGGTTAACTTCCCAGGTAAGAGAGGTGGACTGTAAACGGCATAGTCGACCAAGTCTTTCCTTAGCCAGAACCCAACCAAATATAACTACTCATTGTATCCAACTTTCCTTATGTTAATGGGGATCAATTACTTAATATCTAGCAATGTTTTTCTCTCATTAACCGATTATTTCCTTAATCTATCAATCACAATCATTCAAGTATAAATAAAATAAACAATTATAAAATTAACCGAATAATGCAAGCACAATACAATACCAAATTGTCAAAGATTATTCCTATGATAATTAATTAAGGCCGGCGTAACCTCGCCTAGTGATTTGTGAAAATCATTATTTGAGAATAGGCTCTCCTTAATTATTTATCGCTAGTAGGGCTTAGGTCACCACTACACACATATATATTAAGTTATTTTACGCTAACCGTCCCAATCGTATACGAAATCTTGCCCCCACCTTTTGTTGAGTGTTGTTGAAAGTCCACAAGTGTTGTCTTCGATCTTTGCCAAGAACCGATTACTTATGAAAATGATTTGGGCAGAACTTTGACGTATAAAACTCCCTTGAAACTTTAGAAGAACTTTTACCACAAAATACTCTAAAGGTTACGAACCGATATCGTGGGAACTTCGATAACTAAAACTAATATTGCTATATGAAGAAATTAGAGAAGGAAAGAAGTAAAGAAGTAAGAAAGATGATTTGTGAATGAATGAATGAAAATGGGGTGGAAGAGACCCCTATTTATACTAGTTGTAAAATATTAAAATAACATAATTTATCATCTTTTGCCCATACCTTCCAACTTTTCAACTCTTGCTAGTAAATATGTCTCTATCAAATATTTACTAATCTTTCATCAATAGTGCTTTAGGTGTTCTAGTATGACTTTGTGAAAATAATTTATGACAAAGGTATGGGAGCTTGATTTCATGACATAATATTATGTAGGATATTAATAGAAAATGAGATATATATTTCTTTTATAAAAAGTAAAATGTTAATAATATTAATAATAATAAAAATAGTAAAAAGGATAGTTATTTGATATTTTTATTGTCTTAAGATTATTTTATTTATTAATTGGTTTATAGAGTAAAATGATAATATTCAAATAAAATAAAATCAATTAATAATAACAAAACAAGAACAACAATAATGATAATAATAATATGAATAATTAATTAACTTAAAGTTAAGGGTTTTAAGTACCAATTTAAATTTCAAAGTTTAGTTTATAAAATGAAACGATGATATTCAAATTGAAGAATAAAAGTAATAAATATAAAAAGTAATTAATTAATAAATTAATTATTATAAGTGTTAGTTTCAACATTTAATTTTTAATAACTAGCATTGTTAAAATCTCAAATCTAACTAGATATATTATTTAGTGTATGGAAAAATTAGGATGTTACATTACCACCCCCCTTAAAAGAAATTTCGTCCTCGAAATTTAGCGTACCTAAAACATATGTGGATACTTCTGACGCATGTCTTCTTCTCTTTCCCAAGTAGAATCACCAGTTACATCATCCCACACGACTCTAACCAATGGTATTTGCTTTCCACGAAGTTCTTTAATACGATGATCTAAGATCTTGACAGGTATAGCCTCATATTCCAAATTATCTCTAAGTTCCACAGTTTCAGGCTCAATGACATGTGAAGGGTCCGGATAATACTTCCTCAGTTGTGATACATGAAATACATCATGAAGATTAGACAAGTTTGGCGGCAAAGCAATGTGATACGCTACAGGTCCAATCCGCCGTAGAATTTGAAAAGGCCCGATAAACCTTGGTGTTAACTTCCTAGTTTTGATTGCTCGTGCAATTCCCGCCCTAGGAGTTACCCTAATGAACACGTGATCTCCTGCCTCGAACTCCAAAGGTCTTCTCCTCTTATCATTATAACTCTTTTGACGGTCCTGTGCTGCCTTCATTTTTTCTCTAATAAGTTTAACCTGATCTGTCGTTTGTTGCACGAATTCTGAACCCAATATTTTATTTTCTCCAACCTCATACCAACATAAAGGTGTACGACACTTTCTTCCGTATAATGCTTCATATGGAGCCATGCCGATACTTGAGTGAAAACTATTGTTGTAAGTAAACTCAATCAATGGTAAGAACTCGTCCCAACTTCCTTTGTGTTCAAGAGCACAAGCTCTCAACAAATCCTCTAACGATTGAATCGTCCTCTCAGACTGGCCATCCGTTTGGGGATGATAAGCTGAACTTAACCTCAGTTTTGTTCCTAACTCTAAATGCAACTGATGCCAAAAATTTGATGTGAATCTGGGATCTCTATCACTGACTATACTTGAAGGTATTCCATGCAATCTAACAATCTCCTTTACATATACCTGAGCTAGTCTCTCTAATTTAAACGTCTGGTTGATGGGAATGAAATGTGCACTCTTTGTCAACCTATCAATGATCACCCAAATTGCATCATGTTGTTTCTGAGTCTTAGGCAAAGCGGTTACAAAATCCATGGCTATTCCGTCCCACTTCCACTCTGGAATATCTAAAGGTTGTAGCAATCCGGCTGGCTTCTGATGTTCAATCTTTGCCTTCTGACATACCAAGCAACTTTGAACATATTCTGCTATATGTCTCTTCATTCCAACCCACCAAAACATTTTCTTCAAGTCTTGATACATCTTTGTGGCTCCTGGATGAAAACTCAACTTACTTTTGTGGCCCTCTTCCAAAATCAACTTTTGAATATCCTGATTTTGAGGTACACACAACCTTTCTTTAAACCTTAGGATTCCATCACTCCTTATGTTAAACTCTCCATTTTGACCATTTCTTATATTTTCCTTTATGCTCACTAGACGGTCATCAAGTTGTTGTTCATCTTTGATCCATTTCAGAAATTCATTAGACACGACAATAGCGCCTATGAATATACTTCCTTCATTGTGATGTACTCCTAAGTTTAAATCCACGAATTTGTCAATCAACTCTTCTTCCTTCAACATCATTGCAGATACATGAAGTTTCTTTCGACTCAAAGCGTCTGCTACAACATTGGCCTTTCCGGGATGATATTGCAACTCAAAATCATAGTCCTTCAAGAATTCCATCCAGCGCCTTTGTCTCATGTTTAAATCTTTCTGATCAAATAAATGCTTCAGGCTTTTGTGATCACTTAACACAGTGAACTTTGATCCATAAAGATAATGCCTCCAAATCTTTAAGGCAAACACAATTGCCGCTAACTCTAGGTCGTGAGTTGGGTAGTTCCTCTCATGCACCTTCAATTGTCTTGATGCATAAGCTATCACTTTCCTTTCTTGCATCAACACACACCCAAGACCTTGATATGACGCATCACAATACACATCAAAATTTCCTAATGGGTCTGGTAAGATGAGTATTGGTGATGAAGTCAATCTTTCCTTTAGCTTCTGAAAACTTTCTTCACACTCTTTAGTCCATTCAAAGTTTTTACCTTTCCTCGTTAACTGAGTCATGGGCAAAGCGATCTTTGAAAATCCTTCAATGAACCTCCGATAATATCCAGCTAGTCCAAGAAAACTTCGAATCTCGCCAACATTCTTTGGACTCTCCCACTTTGTTATTGCTTCGACTTTACTTGGGTCTACTGCAATACCTTCTTTACTAATTACATGACCAAGAAATTGTACCTCCTTCAACCAAAATTCACATTTCGAGAATTTCGCGTACAATTGAAGGTCCTTTAATATCTGTAGCACAATTCTCAAATGTTCTCTGTGCTCTACCTCATTCTTGGAATAAATCAGAATGTCATCAATGAAAACTACAACAAATTGATCTAAGTATGACCTAAAGATCCTATTCATGTAATCCATGAATACTGCTGGAGCATTAGTCAAACCAAATGGCATAACTAAGTACTCATAGTGTCCATAACGGGATCTAAAAGCTGTTTTTGGAATATCATCTTCCTTCACCCTGATCTGATGATATCCAGACTTCAAGTCAATCTTTGAGAATACTGATGCTCCTTTTAACTGATCCATCAAGTCGTCGATTCTAGGCAAAGGATACTTGTTTTTCACAGTGGCTTTATTGAGTTGTCTGTAATCCACACAAAGTCTAGAAGAACCATCCTTCTTCTTCACAAACAAGATTGGAGCTCCCCATGGCGATACACTTGGTCTAATAAATTCTTTCTCTAACATCTCGTCTAATTGTTTCTTTAACTCCGCAAGCTCTGAGGGTGACATTCGATAAGGAGATATAGAAATTGGTCCAGTTCCTGGAACCAAGTCTATAGAAAATTCCACTTCCCTAACCGGTGGTAAACCTGGAACTTCTTCTGGAAAGACTTCCGGGAATTCACAGACTACGGGAAAATTTTCCACACTAGGGGTTTCTCCTACTGACATGGAGAATAGCATCATAAAACTTTGAGTGAGGGTTTCAGCTTTGCTGATTTCTCCACTATCTTCTCCAAATGTAAAAATTTTCTCCTTGCATCTCAAGTTGACATCGTTGGCTGATAACCAATCCATTCCTAAGATGACATCTAGGTCTTGTAGCGGGAGTACCACAAGATCTACTAAGAATCTTCTATTTTCTAAGATTATTGGACAGTCTACACAGACTGAATAAGTTACCATTCTTTCTCCCGAGGGAGTTGTGATAGTCAACTTATAATCGTGATCAACAATTTCGAATCCCAAAAATTCAGCACAAGAGGTAGATATAAAAGAATGTGTAGCTCCTGAATCGAATAAAACTGATACCAACTTATCTCCAATTAAACACATACCTTGAATTAACCCAGCTGACTTTGAGATCTCAGCTCCTCTAATTGTAAATACTCTTCCTGTGGTTGGCTTATTTTGATTCTGAGGTCTCTGACCAACACTTGGGCCTCCATTTCTTGCTCTCCCTATGTTGTTATTGTTTATTAGGCCGCTCCTCTGGCCTGTTGGTTGACTTTGTCCTTGGGGACAATCTTTGAGAAAGTGGCCTTTCTGACCACAGCGAAAACAAGTTCCAATATTTCTATTTGGACAATCTTTGTTAAGATGTGCCCCTCCACAGCTGTAACACTTGAACATTAACCTTCTAGAATCCTGGTTATGATAAGGTGTAGGCCTTTGATATGGCCTACCCCCTCGTTGGATTCTTCCTCCGTGGCCTCGGTTAAAGTGGCCCTTGTGATTGTTGTTTTGGGTTGATCCTCCTGATCCATATTGATTCTTCCTATTGTCAATCCCTTCCAACTCCAGACACCTTTCTACTAGCTCACCAAAGCGCATAATATGCAGAGGTAAAACTGCCCTCTGGATATCATATTTCAATCCATCTTGATACTTTTCACACATCCATTCTTCCCTTGGATGCAAGCGGTAAAACTCAGAATACTTTAGCAAGGATTCAAACTTCCTAGTATATTCTCCCACCGTCATCACACCTTGACGTAGATTCTGAAATTCTCTCTCCTTCTCTTTCCTACATAACTTTGGAAAATACTTCCCCAAAAATTCTTCTTTGAACAAGGTCCAATTGATTTCTCTTCCTTCCTCTTCCAATAATCTATACTTTCCTCTCCACCAAGCTTCAGCATCGCCTGTCAGCATGAATGTTGCATAACCAACCCTTCTATTCTCTCTACAGTGAGTGAAAGAAAATATCTTCTCCATTTCTTGCAACCATTTCTCAGCACCCTCCGGATTAAAGTCACCACCAAACTGTGGTGGTTTTCCTTTCAGAAACGAGTTCAATCCTGTATCCTCATGCACCATTTCCCTTTGTTGTTGCTGAAAGAGTTGATGATCTCGAGTGATTTGCAGGATTTGAGCATTTTGTTGTGTTTGAACTAACACAGCTGCAGCAAGTTCACGAACATCTCGAGTGTCAGCTTGAGAGTTCGTTCCAGTTTGGGAATGATCTTCTCGTCCAATGGGAATGGTAGGTGCTCCTTCAGGAGTAACTTCATCACTCGCATTCCTACGTATACCTCTAGTAGTGCCTCTAGCAGCACTCCTACCACGCCTCGCACCTCTGACGTTCTGAACCATAACTTCCTGAAAAGGAATAGTTATTAGGTTCAATCATTCACAAGACATAAAGAACATAACAATTATGTATATTTATATCCCAATGAATGATTCATCGATAAGGATTTTTATCAAGTCTCCCACAGGCAAGGGATAATTGTGTCTAAAATGTTGAATTAATATCTTAAATATAACTAGAATTCAGGAAAACATAATCAACATTTAATGTATAAACAAAAATGTATCAATTTATTTAATAACAACGATTACAAAAATCGTGACCATGTCTCATTCAAAAACCTCTACTTGTAAACCAAGCTAAGACTAATAGTGGTAAAACTATAATTATCATTATTGCTACGAAATCTTTACCTAATTCTTCATGCTTGATGATACCAATAACAAACAAAATAATGACAAGAAGAGTGATGAATAAAAGAAAGGATTTAGCCATTTGAAAGGTATAGATAAATATTTAGGAATTGATATGAAAATAATGGATGGGTGTGAAGTATTTATAAAGTGAATTTTGTGAAGTGTCCGTTACGTTACCGTTGGGTTTGTGACCGTTGGGGAGGAAAAATAAAGTGTGCTAAATAAGTTTCCTAGACCATTATACTAGAAGGCTCTCAAGATGAAGACTCAATGCACAGAAGAAAAGTTATCATCCAGTTTGGAATCCAACTTGATACAGTCAGTATAATTCTAGACACTTACGGTCCGAGCTGAATCGACCAGCTCTGATACCATTAAATGAGACAGCCTATGTCCCATTAGTGGAATTCTAATGAAACCTTATAAAAATACAGAAAAATTTGAAATTTTTAAAGGACAATACTTAATTATTTAAAAACATACTGTTTCACATACATATGCTTCAAATATATTTTACAGAGTTTGACACCGTTAAGACTAGCGGCCTTGCCACATAGATAAAACATAAAATAAAAGTACAGAAAGGAAACCAAAAAGAAAGCATACCAAAAGGGACCTCCTAAGTCCAACAAGACTGACACTTATACTGACTGTAGTAGTAGGGATGTGATTAGCGTTTGACAAAACACTAACAGCTCCCAATCTAGATGTTATAGTAACACATCTCCACGTCACTTCATATCCTTTCCTTCTGAGTTGTCGGGAAGTACGCAAGATTCGAGCTCATCGTCTGATCGTCATAAAATAATCCAAAATGCAAAACAAAAATGACACAGGGCTAAGATTCATGTACAAGTTTAAAAGTGGGAATGAATGTGTAAAATAATAATATATATGGAAACCATATTTATACAAACAAGCGTATCTTATACCCACAATTACATATACTTTATTTATTCTAATGCATCCCTGAACTATATGCTGACTCAGGCCACTAAACGCTGTCAATGATATCTATCCCATTTACCAAGATCAGATATCACTAGACCACATGCCACCAACGTACTCCCAATTACCAAGAGCTACGCCACCTAACTTCACATGGAGCCTAGGTGTTATAAGTCGATCGTCCCTGAGAATTCAGGCCAAGAACCTTGTCTTGCCTAGCATGCATAGATAATAATCCCCGTCGGGATTGCAGGCGACTGATCAACCTCGTGCGTCCCATACCGCACGGCGGTGGACTTACACATTCCTTAATGCAAGTCTATATGATCACTCACTCATCTTGTGGCAACTCTTAGCCATAAGTATTAAGTTAATAATGGGGAATTATCGTATCAACTTTTCAAGTTATACTTATTATCTAGATACTTAGGTTGAGTACCAAATCCATCCAATGTCTTGCCATATTTGATCTTTGTCCTTACATAATAAGTTCAGTTTGTATAATGGGTAATTGTATGGTTAACTTCCCAGGTAAGAGAGGTGGACTGTAAACGGCATAGTCGACCAAGTCTTTCCTTAGCCAGAACCCAACCAAATATAACTACTCATTGTATCCAACTTTCCTTATGTTAATGGGGATCAATTACTTAATATCTAGCAATGTTTTTCTCTCATTAACCGATTATTTCCTTAATCTATCAATCACAATCATTCAAGTATAAATAAAATAAACAATTATAAAATTAACCGAATAATGCAAGCACAATACAATACCAAATTGTCAAAGATTATTCCTATGATAATTAATTAAGGCCGGCGTAACCTCGCCTAGTGATTTGTGAAAATCATTATTTGAGAATAGGCTCTCCTTAATTATTTATCGCTAGTAGGGCTTAGGTCACCACTACACACATATATATTAAGTTATTTTACGCTAACCGTCCCAATCGTATACGAAATCTTGCCCCCACCTTTTGTTGAGTGTTGTTGAAAGTCCACAAGTGTTGTCTTCGATCTTTGCCAAGAACCGATTACTTATGAAAATGATTTGGGCAGAACTTTGACGTATAAAACTCCCTTGAAACTTTAGAAGAACTTTTACCACAAAATACTCTAAAGGTTACGAACCGATATCGTGGGAACTTCGATAACTAAAACTAATATTGCTATATGAAGAAATTAGAGAAGGAAAGAAGTAAAGAAGTAAGAAAGATGATTTGTGAATGAATGAATGAAAATGGGGTGGAAGAGACCCCTATTTATACTAGTTGTAAAATATTAAAATAACATAATTTATCATCTTTTGCCCATACCTTCCAACTTTTCAACTCTTGCTAGTAAATATGTCTCTATCAAATATTTACTAATCTTTCATCAATAGTGCTTTAGGTGTTCTAGTATGACTTTGTGAAAATAATTTATGACAAAGGTATGGGAGCTTGATTTCATGACATAATATTATGTAGGATATTAATAGAAAATGAGATATATATTTCTTTTATAAAAAGTAAAATGTTAATAATATTAATAATAATAAAAATAGTAAAAAGGATAGTTATTTGATATTTTTATTGTCTTAAGATTATTTTATTTATTAATTGGTTTATAGAGTAAAATGATAATATTCAAATAAAATAAAATCAATTAATAATAACAAAACAAGAACAACAATAATGATAATAATAATATGAATAATTAATTAACTTAAAGTTAAGGGTTTTAAGTACCAATTTAAATTTCAAAGTTTAGTTTATAAAATGAAACGATGATATTCAAATTGAAGAATAAAAGTAATAAATATAAAAAGTAATTAATTAATAAATTAATTATTATAAGTGTTAGTTTCAACATTTAATTTTTAATAACTAGCATTGTTAAAATCTCAAATCTAACTAGATATATTATTTAGTGTATGGAAAAATTAGGATGTTACACAATGGGCCTCCAAAACAACACCTGGCCCACGAAAATGGACTAAAGACCTGATTCAATTAATGCAATCTGACTCATTTAAAGACTTAATAAAAATGCAATTAAATGCTAATGGACCTGATTAAAATCTGGTTAAAACTAAATGAAAATTAAGACTCTTTAACCAAACTAATTAATATTCCTATCTAAAAACAGATTATCCTAATGACTAATTAAAATCCAATTAATCTTTAGGAATTCCAATCTATTACTCTAAACCAAATTAAATCTAGAAAAATATTAAATCTATTAAACTCTACCTATTATATCTAAACAAATTCGATTAATATCCAGAAAAATGAATTAAGTCTATAAAATGTTAAAACAAATTCAATTAATATCTAAAAAAATAAATTAAATCTATAATTTCTAGAAAGAAATTAAATCTAGAAACTATTTAAAAAAAATATTTAATATCTATTTAAAATCTAGAAAAAAACAATTAAAGCTATTAAAATCTATTAAATGCATTAAAACTCTAGAAAATAAAAGAGAAAATCCTAAAAATGCCAGGAAGCCGATTAAATCGATTAGAGAACAATTGCGCAACCATAGCGAAACCCGGGCACCGAGATGGCCTAAAAACACAGGGAACGAGCACCAATTCTCAGAATACACTTATTCAAACCGGCCTGAACTGCCTGAAACGCCAGGGGCTGCAATCCCGATAAAATCAGTCTGACTGAGAAAATTGCAATGCATGCAGTATGCGAATGCGAATGCAAAATGCGTCGAAACATAAACCAGATACGGGAACCGGTTGGTCAAATTTTGGGGTGCAACAATCATTAGTAACTTTGTCGAGGCCTTCAGCGACCTCACTCATGAATTTTTCTGCGGTATTATTTCTAAGGCCTATAGTAACCTTGGCTAGAACAATACCATTGGCAAAATCTTTAGTAATTTCCACCATATTAATCGAATAGTCGAAGTCATCACAACTTCGACCATATGCACTGCTCTGGGCTTTGCATAGTGGGCATCCACTGCTTGCAATGGATCAAAGTCGATTTTCATTTGGCTATTTCTTTTCTCTCCAAACTTCAGTCTCCCCTCCTGGATAACATTCTGAACCAAATCCATGAAAAGAAAACATTGAGAAGTTTTATGACCCAAAAAATTATGGTACTTACAAAATCCTCTCTTTTTTCTTTGTTCTAAATGTGACATTTTAGCGCCAACAGGTACTATCATTTGCCCATATTTAACTAACAAATCAAAAATTTCGTCACATTTAGTGATATTGAAAGTATATGTTTTCTTTGGAAACTAGTCATTCTTTTTCAGATTCGACAAAATTTTTTCCATTTAGAGGAGCTAACATTTTACAAGCATATGGAGGACCCTGCTTTAATTCAGCAACATCTATCTCGTTCTCATTGAAATATAATGGTTCATCATGTAAACCTTTGATATTCTCATTATATTCGAAATAAGCTACCTTTTTTTACTCTTATTAAATTTAGCCTTTTCGTCTTTCAGACGCTCTAGCTGTCGAACCCTATTAGCTAGTTGGGCCATATCTCTCAGATACTAGGTATCTAATTTCTTCCTAATAGAGTAATCAAGGCCACTAGTGTCCATTTTAACTAACTCATGTTCAACTACTTGAGTAAAACACCTAGCCTTAAGTAGTCGGAACCTATTTAGGTAATCTTCTATTGGCTTAGAACACTTTCGTTTTATGTTAGCCAATTCTTTCAAACTAATCTTAGTTTGTCCCATGTAGAATTGTTCATGGAATAAAAGCTCCAACTGGGTCCAATTACAGATTGGGTTAGGGGGTAGGGTTGTAAACCAAGTGAAAGCATTTTTAGTGAGAGAGCTTGGAAAATATTTTATCCTTAGACCTTCATCATTTGCAATCTCTCCAGCTTCGATCATATACCAGGCTACGTGTTCAACAGTAAATTCAGTAGCATCTTCTGAAAACTTGATAAACTTTGGCACCTTCATCCTAGGAGGTAATTATGACTGAAGAATATAGTCTACTATCGGTGACGTATAATTTGGCCTAGTAAAACCAAAATTTACCCCATTGCGAGCCATTATTATTTCTACCATGGCTGCTAAGTTATTATCGACAACTATGTTGTTACGTTGAGCCTATTGTATAACATGGTCAGCATCTTGGTTTCGATTCACCATGATCACCTCTAGTTCTCTCTCTACCAGAATTGGTGCTTGGTCTCTAGGCGGTTCGATCATATGAGGTTCGAGTCTAAGAGGTTCGACTCTCCCTTGATTTTCTAGATTTGCCTCAGGTACGTTCCCTAGGTTCCGTTGTGGAATGTTTTCCACAATAGATGTGCCTCTAACAGAGGCTGGTACACCCACAAATTCTGCCAAGCGTGCCAATTGCACTGCTAATTGTTGGTTAGTCTGGGTAGTATTCTGGATCAAGGGTTGGAAAATTTCCCCCATAGTTTGGGATAAGGTTTATACCATTTGCATGTTACTCTCATCCATTTATTGTCTTAAACAAGATATATAATTATTTGTCAGATTAGGGCCCTGAGTGGAATACCCCACACCTACATTTTGACTGTTTCGAATAACATTTATCCTAGATCCTGACCCTTGTAACGGTGAAGCCATCACATTCTCTGAGAATACTGGGGGAGCATTTTAGAGGCATTGCACTATTGACGATGGCTTTCCATATGGTGGGTTTCTTGGTAATGGTTGTGAAAACCCTGGAGGGGGGAAATGTCTAAACGTCGAAGTTCCTCTTGGCGGATTTTGGGGATTGAATGCTTGTGGACCAACGTACTCCAAAACGGGTTGAGTGTAAGCCCTCATATCTGCCGGCCCTAAACCTCCCAATGATGGCACTGGTTCAGGAATAGTAGGAGGCGATATTTTCTCTCATGTCGAAGGGATTGAGGATGGCTCTACATCGTTCCTAGACACATCTCGAGGATTAGTGTTACTAGGCTGGGGATTAGAACCACTTCCTCGAAGGTTTGGGTTATTTGGCTGATTAACATTTGTCGCCATTTTCCTAGTGTAGTTTCTCCTTGGTCTTTCTTCATTTGTAGCGGCTACTTTACCACTTCTTAATAACATGCAACAAAGTTTTCTCAAAGATAAAACTAACAGATACAGTTTTTTTTCAAAACCTTTACAAAAAGCTTTATAAACTTTAGCATTGTCCCACTGGACGTGCCAATTTGTTTCTCGTGAAAATTGGAAAACAACCGATGATCTTCCAAATCTAACTTTGGTGACTTACAGGATCGATCAGATTGATCCTAGGATATGTGCTAAATTTTAATTTAAAGAAAATACTAAAGACTGAACACTTCGACAGTGTTTATAAAGAAAGATTAATTCAAATGCATGGTTCGACAAGAATGTAAGAGCGTTAAATTCAAAGAAAAGGTTAGAGACTTTAATGAAAAGGCTTAAAAGAAATAAAACATAACGCTGAAGATGTAAATTGCAGGAAAGTAAAAGATAAACTCTTTTAATACAAAGTGAAAGTAAATTTCATTAAAGCGTAAAATGGTGTTTTACATCACGTACATTCCGCCAAGACTCTTTTCTCTATACACGGATACTTTGAGTAAATTTGGAGTGACTTGTACAATAGTGAACACAACACACTAAATTCTATTGCTAGAACCCCTATTTATAATAATAAAATTAACTGGTGTTAACTTCCTAAGAGCATTAACATTTGACAAGTGTTGCGCCACATGCATCTGCCTCTTGCATGTGCGCCACTTGTCTTATTCAGGAGTGAGAAAGAATAACTACTCCCTCCTTTATTTGAATTTCAAATTCTATTAGTATTTGAACATCAGTCTCGATCGAAGGTAACTTCTTCAATCTTAGAAATATTTTCTAAGTCCTAAAAAGTCTTCTTTTCTTATGTGAGTGACTTCGATTTCATTTATTGTAAAGACCCAGTGAAAGCTTCTTCACCTTACCTCGAGAATTCAACATTTCAACCAAAAACTCTAATTTAATGTGGGCGTCGAATTTCTGAGCTAACAATTACTCTAGACATATATGTATGGGGTGTTATAATATGACTATGTGTTCACATATTTAATTTTTTTCCTATCATATTTATACACCTTTTCATTATGACAAAGAGGGAGAAGAATAATTTTAGGAGGAGTAGAGTATAATCTCAACTCATATGAGGGGTGAGAGGGACTTTAAGTACTCCAAATTCATCTACTTATCTTTTCTTTTTAGCACCTCCCAAAGAGATGTGTGGTCATCATCCAAAAGAGGGAGAATATAGAGCTATGTATTTACAGGTTTAATCAGTATGTGATTAAAGCTAAGCAAGTCATGCCTAGACCTATCATGTTTTTGATGATGAAAACTCATAAAGATGAAAAATGACTTGGATGAAAACTAATGAAGATGTGACTTGAATTTTATAACAAAAAATCACATGGACAAGCAAGTACTTAAACAATTTCAAGTGGTCAAAGATGCATAAGATACTTTGATCAAGCTCTTCATCCAAATAAAGATGAAGAGTTAGGTGTAATTTTTGTTATGGTATCCTCTAATGATGGATTTCGACTTGAAGATGTCTCAAGTCTCATCTTCAAGAAGATTCAACTGAAGTGCTTATGTGCTTGGTGCATTCAAAAAAGACTTGAAGTGTTAGAGTGTGAAAGACAGAAAGTGTTAAAGCTCACTTTAAAGTGTATGAGTGATTAGTGTTTTGTAAAAACACTAATGCATTTTCATAAAATAAATGGCTAAATCCCAACTTCCTCAAGATAAGCCCAAGATTCTCTTCGTCTTCACATTGAATACCCAGAACGTTAATGTAATTGCCCAGTTTTGATGGAATATCTTCAATAGCTTTCCTGTATCTCGAATTGCCTCTTTCCACATCAGTATCCGTAATCGATTCACAACATATTAAACTAGATTCTGGAAATTCTTTGGCCAGCTTGCCCTTCTTCCTTTCCTTCTTATCCTTAACCTTCGACTCAGAGCGAATGATGTCCTTAGAAACAGTGTGTAGCAGAGTTGAAAAATACGAGTGGGGGTAGGGTATCTTAATACTGTGACTATTGATATTAAGTAATACTTTGAATTCAATTTATATTACTTAATTTATATTTCTTATTGATACCGATACTATTGATATTTCTTATATTCTTTTTATATGGTTCAAGTATATGATAAAACTATTGATATTTTTCATTTTAAATTTTTTATATCGTTCAATTTATATGACCTAATTAATATTTCTTATTTATATTTCATGAGCACTAGCAGCATATACTAACAAACTCAATTTCAGTAGCAGCCTATGCGATAGTTTTTTTATTTGTCTTATATGACTCATTTTAACATTGTATGGCACACTAAACAAAAAAGTCTCATTAAGCACAAAACTGAGTTCAAATTGAGGCATAATTTCATTTTATGTTTCAACGGTATATTTTCAGGAAGAACAAAACTGAAAATTTTATTTATTGCACCATAGGTAATAACCAGTACTCATAATATGATAGTAATTAAACTAATGATAGTTACAATTGAGCTCTTTCAGTTAGATTAAAGTATGCTTTTATACAATTAATATACATCTATCATGCAACCTGGATCCTCATCACACAATAGGTACATTGCAATTTTTGTTAAAAAGTTTAATTTTAACAGGGAGTTGCATGAATGCTATGAATTCATGTATATAACTTTTATGATGTTATAGGCAAAAGTGATTTGAATGCTCAAAACCTGTTTTAGATATGGATAAAAATTCAGCAATGCACATAGATGTTTCTATTCCAACAGTCTAATTTTTACACCAATAATTAATGAAGATTTTAATAGAGACAATGACGGAGAATCCGACTATCATCCTTTTGCAAGTAAGTTGGATGAGTATTATTTTCAACCGGTATTAGTCATAACAGTCATGTTCAAGTGCATCCACTATTTTGCAAGTAAATTTCCTGTATGTACTTAACCACAATCTTAATCCAATTCCAAATGCCATGACTTTTATTTACAATCGGGGGATGATTCAATTTCTGATTTTGAGGAACACGAACTACTATTAATGGGAATTGTCAAACATCATCCGAAGGTTTTTCTTATTCTAACTACAAATATCTATTTTGGCATTATTTTTTGTCTATAACAATTTATATTTATTTGTAGAATATTATAACATTGGTGATCCTCTGATTGAGTGTCGTTATTGTAAGGCTATGATGTGGTATCAAGAGCGAATGAACAAAAGTTTTCATTCTGCTAATCCCAAATTTTTATTATGTTATGACAACTGAAAAATCGAACTACTGCTACTTAAACAACCATCTGAGTCTCCTTTTTGGTGAAGACAATATAGTTAGCAGGAAGTTTCAACAACAAATTCGCATTTACAACAAAATGTTTGAATTCACTTCACTAGGTACAAAGATGGATAATCGGTTTAACAATGGAGGTGGACCACCTACTTTACAGATTCAAGGTCAATCGTGTCATCAGATTGATAGTTTGCTTTTCCCAAAAGGTCAACCATCTAAATTTTCAAAACTTTATATTTTTTACGCTAAAAATGAAGTTCGTAATAGAATGCAAGGTTTGAGGTATATCTTTTACACATGCATTTCTTTCTTACCCTACATTAAATACTTGATGTCTTGATAATTTGTCCTTTGATACTACTTTATATGGTACATGTAATAAATTAGCATTTACATTTATAGGAACACAAAACACATTGATCCGGTCGTTGTACAACAGTTTTCAGATATGCTCTACGAACATAAACCTCATGCCAAAAGTTTTCAAATGGCCAAACATTGAGTATTATCTTCAGATTCACAAAACTTGAAATTGAGACTCATTTCTGATAGAATCATTGATGGAATAATATATAATCAACCAACTGTATCTGAGGTTGCTGCTTTAATAGTTGGTGATCTTGACACAGCAGAAATGAGATATCATCATACAAACAAAAGTAGAAGAGCTACAAAGAATTAATAAGCTTCAACCAAGTTACTTGGCTTATCAATATTCATTAATTTTTCCCTATGAAAAAGATGGTTATAGGCCTAACATATCTCATAGAGACTTAGACATCTTCCAAAACAACAAGAGAAATAGACTTACAATTAGAGACTGGCTAGCATTTCGCATTCAAAATAGATCATGTGAGGATAAAACTTTGTTGGCTTCAAGAAGACTTTTTTTTAACAATTCTTGGTTGATGGTTACACAATGTTAGAGTCAAAAAGATTACAATGGATTCGTGAAAATCAACCAAAATTAAGGGTGTCAAAGTACAAAAGTCTTAACAAAGAGGTTGGTCAAAGTCAAACACATGGTTCTTCCACAAGAAAAAGAATGCTCTTGCACTTATGTAGGTGGGAGGAGGTTTATGGATCAATTGCACTACGATGGAATGACTATTTATAGTAAGGTGGGGTTTTTTGATTTGTTTGTGACATTCACTTCCCAATTGACCTGAAAAACAAATAATACTTAGACCTCTTGGACCGAAAGCACATGATCATCCTGATGTGATATCGAGGATCTTTAAAATTAAGTTTGATCAACTTCTATTAGATTTAACAAAAAGGAGGTGTTAGGCAAGGTGCTTGCATGTAAGTTTTTATTTCTCACCCTTACTTTTCCATTTATTTCATATTGATAAAAATGAAGTCTTACTTGCTTATATATTTCTAGATATGTATACCATTGAATTTCAAAAAAGAGGGTTGCCACATGCACATATTTTGATATTTTTGCATCCTTCTAACAAATATCTAAGACCTGAAGATATTTACAAAACTATTAGTGTTGAAGTGCCATATCCTTTGAAGGAACCAAAGTTGTATAACTTGAATAAAACTCATATGGTTTGTGGCCCTTGTGGTTAAGCAAATCTAAGTTCACCATGCATAAAAGATGGGAAATATTTCAAGTATTACCCAAACAATTTTCAAGCTAACACCATAGTTGATCAAGATGGCTATCCAGTTTATAGGAGAAGAGACAATGGATACACAATTGATAAAAATGGAATCATTCTTCACAGCGGACATGTAGTTCCTCACAACCCAAATTTATTGTTGAAGTATGAAGCACACATCAACATGGAATGGTGCAACCAAAGTACTTCAATCAAATACTTATTCAAGTATATTAACAAAGGTTCTGATATAATTTATGTTGTTATTCAATCTCCTGATGATAATACAATTGATGAGAAGAAGAACATTGATGAAATCAAGTAATATCTAGATTGTAAATACATTCCCTCAAGTGAGGCATGTTGGAGGATTTTCTCATATTCTATACATAGTAGGAAACTAGCCATGGAAAGACTATTTTTTCACATGGAAGAAGAAAATTTTGTTTACTACAAAGAAGTTGAGTAAATTGGTAATGTTTTACTTAAACCAAGTGTTACGGAATCTATGTTTACAACATGGTTTGAGGTAAATAAAATGTATGGTGAAGCTAAGTTGTTGACGTTCAATGACTTTGTGACTAAATTTGTTTACCATAAACCAAGTAAGACTTGGATGCTTAGGAAAAAAGGGTATACAATTGACCGTCTTATTTGGGTTCCTCAAAGCACGGGTGAATTATTTTATTTACGAATAATGTTGACTGTCAAGAAAGGACCAATAAGTTATGAAGACATTAAAAAGGTCGATGGTTTCCAACAAAAATCTTTTATAAAAGCATGTTTTGCTATGTGATTTATACAATATGACAAAGAATTTATTGAGGCTTTAAAGAAGGCATATATTTAGGGTTCTAGTGTTTATTTACGGAAGTTATTTGTTACTATGTTGCTATCATCATCAACGAATAGACATGAACATGTTTGGAGTAGAGCATGACATTACTTATCTAATGGTATTCTTTACGAAAACGTGTTATGACAAGAAACCCAGGTACACTCTATATGAAGTTTTTTTGAATTGTTTTTTATTCAAAATTTAATTGTGGTATTTACTGTGTTTTTTTTTATGTTAGGTTTAACACTTATTGATGAAGAATTAGAACAGCTTACCCTGGTTGCAATAGAAACTCAGTTACAAAAGAAAAAAACAAGTTTGAAGGATTTCAAGCCAATGTTGTATCCAAATGACTTTTTGTAACACCCTTATTCTACCCCACAGATATTACGGAAAAATAACACGGATTTCAGAGTAAAATATTAACTTTCATTAAAAAGCCACAAAGGGCGTACATTTCTCAAAGTCAACAAAATTGGTCAATACTCCGTAACACATGGGTTTTCTCAAAATACATCAAACATCATATACAGCGAAACTCAAAACATAACTCAATGTTTTCCTCATAAGGGAACACTAGTAAAATAACCCAATGATATACAATCAACTCAAAGAACCCAACCCGATGTTACATATCAGAGCAAGACCCTCTAAATTAACCATAAAGGCTAACGACTCTAAAACTTCGAAATACTCCTCGACGACGTCCACGACTAAACTTGCTCATCTGCACGTTACCCACATGGAGGTAACATTCAAACAGGCAGGGTGAGTAAGACAATTCATAATAATCAATGTATAATAATTAATGTATAAACGGCATATTACTCATAGTTATATTCAACACATTGATATTCTTCAATTATGTCTCAAAGGCCACAATGTCATAATTATACACAAAGGCTCATAAATGCAAATGCAACATAGACTCAATGCATGCGGTACCAATCATCACAACGCGATAGACACTAGACCATCAACCCTCCATAGATCCCCCTCAATAGGATCGGAGCACATCAAAATACTTCACATCCACACAGTGGGATTGAAGTCAAAGTAATCGAGGTCCTGAACCGAAGTTCGGATGCACATGAATGCATGATGCACACGTCACAATAATAATCCTCACAATAACATTATAGGCGCATCATCATTCATCATATTCATCATATTCATCACCATCAAACGTCATAATTCATCATATTAATCATCATACAACATATCATCATAATTCATCATATTACTCATCATACAACATATCATCATAATTCATCACATTACTCATCATATAACATATCATTATAATTCATCATCTTAATCATCATACTGCATATCATCATAATTCATCATATCAATTAATCTCACACATCATGTCATCATATAATCACATATAAATCACATATTAGCTCATAATCATATTATCCCATATCAATTCATAATACTACCTATATATCATCTCATATTAATTTATCAAATTATACTCACTGTAATTCTCACACTATCGCCTATCAATCACATAAACTTCACAGTTCTACTCATGTTAATTCGTCATATCATCACATAGTATTCACATATTAATCTCTAATATCATCTCACATTGCCTCATATTAATTCATCATAATCACACTCGCGGTAATTCGCATACTAGCACTTATTACTCGCGCAACCTCACTGTCATACTCATATTAATTCATCATATTATACTCACGGTAATTCTCATACTATCGCCTATTAATCACATAAAATTCATAATCCTACTCATGTTAATTCATCATATTATCACAGTTACCCTCATGGTAATTCATCAGGAAAATCGCAGCATCAAAACATCAAGACATCACTGAACCAAAACATGATTCATTAATAGGACATATACACAATTGAATTCTCAAACATAATTAGATATAAAAATATTTGGAAACCAATTCCCTTATCTATACTATGTTATAGCCCTTTTCATTAGCTTTCCAACGCTTCGAACGGGGGTCAAAACGGACTTACAGATCAAAAGTTACGTCCAAAACGATTTCGACCGAAAACATGAACAGTCGTGACGGACAGCAAAACGCTATTACGCCCCGGAACCTAAATCAACCCAAAAGTACATACGATTCACTTCCCCAATGCTCCCAAAACATCTCTAAATCATCCATAAGGTCTTACAGCGATAAAGGCACAAAATCTATGGTTTATTAGGGCAATCTGGCAACATTTGCACTATCTAAAACACTATTTTGCTGCAATTGCTCTGAGTGCATCAGAGTTACTCACATTGAATATTCCTATTCCTACAGGGTCAAACATATCACAACCCAAGGTGTTGGCCACGAAGGCCTAAGGTTTCCCTTCTCATATCAATATTCAGTGTTACATACCATTACCCCTAACCTCAAAGCCTTATCATCAAATTCCCTATTTTTCCATAACCAACCCAAAATACCTTAAATCACAAACCAACCATAAACACATCTAAAGGCATACATAGAAAATCATGAACAACGATACTCCCCATACCTTAGCCGATTCACAACTTTCACGATTAATCTTTGGGATCTTCTGCTTCCAGCCTTTCCTTCAGAGCCCTGGCCACGAACTTTCACGTTAAAAACAAAATGAAATCTGATTTTCTTTCAAAACTCAATTTTGTCTAACTTAGTCTTGGACCTCACAAATTGGGTTTTTCCCATAACACCCTTACTAACTCTTCATACTGCCCAATTTACCCTTATTTCTCTTATATTCATTTTAATCAATAATAATACTAATATTCTCATATAGTATACTATTAATTAAATAAATAGTCCAACATGCACATTTTCTCAGTAATTCCCAAAACCACCAAAAATACGAATATTCTCAATTAAATAAATTAATTAAAATATTCCGATTAAATTCGGGGTGTTACACTTTTTACTTTCTTTTGTTGGAAATCAGATGATTTATGAAGAGAAGCAGTATGATCCAATTGCTAAAAAAACTTGTTTGATACTTTTTTCTCATCTCTTACAGGTTAAGTGACCTTCATAAAATATTCATTTAAGAAAGTAATTTCATGTGTATCATTGTTATACTGCTAAATACACCACTTATTGTATATAACTTAATGCTTTAATGCCATTAATCTGAGTCAATACTTCATAAAGCTTTAATGCCTTAGATCTTAGAAAATTTATGGTAGAATCAAAGTGTATTTCATAATGTCATACTAAATATATTTCCACATGATATATGTCCTTAGGTGAACAAAAGGATATTTACTTTGAAATCATGGATGTCATAGACAGAAAAAAAATGGTGGTGTGTTTTTTTATATGGCTATGGTGGAACATGTAAAATATTTATGTGGAACACTTTGGCTGTTGCACTTTGTTCTAAACATAAAATTGTCTTGCATGTTGCATCAAGTGGGATTGAAAGCTTGTTGATACCAGGTGGAAGAACATCCCATTCTAGGTTTAAAATACATGTCCCTACTTTGCATTCTTCAATATGCAACATTGACAAAAAGGATGAACTTGTTGAGCTTTTAAAGTTGATAGATCTTATTATATGGGATGAGGCTCCAACGGCTAACAAGTTTTGCTTTGAGGTTCTTGATAAATCTTTGAAAAACATTATGTGTGCAATTCCACAAGCTTTAAATAAATTATTTGGAGGAAAAGTAGTTATTTTTGGTGATGATTTTAGACAAATTCTTTCTGTTATTTCAAGAGGTAGTCGATAAGATATTATTCATGCAAAAATCAATGCTTCTTATATTTGGGATCAATGCAAAGTCCTCAGGCTTACAAAAAACACATGCTTACAAAGTAGGACAACTTCTTATAACAAAGAGGAAGTTGCCTTTTTTCAGAGTGGATTTTACATATTGGAGATGGTACCATGTCTGAGCCTAATGATGGTTATGTTGAAATTTTAATTCTTGAAGAGTTTTTAATTACTAATTTCTCACATCTTATAAAGGCTATTATTGATAAAAACATTATGCATCAACGCCTAGCACTTATGAGTCGATGCATCACTTTTATAGGTTGATGCATACCGCATTTTCTTTTGCATAAATACACATTTTGTCCACACATTCTCATTTTACACTCCTAAAACCTATTTGAAACACATTCTTCTTCCACAAACTCCTTTTTTTTTATCTTTGTCCTTCTTATTGATAAAAGTTAGAAATGGTGTGTAAGTCTAATTTGAGAGTTAGAAGTTAGCAAAAAGGAGGCCCAAAATTAAAAGCCCAAACAAAAGCCAAACAAACAAAAAAGGAGAAAAGGAAAGAAAAAGGCCTAGGACGTTCTGGGCCTTCTGATGGAGATCATACGTCCATGATCAGATTTGGGTTCTTTATGATCACAATCACATGATCCAGATCATGGGGCCACTACAAGAAAGCCTATGGTCGGCGTTATGGGGAATCCTATACAGGATTTCTGGCTAAATTAAAACTTCCACACCAATGAAAAGACGACACATGACACTTTTGTTTTAAATAAAAATAACAATCTACAAAGAGGAATTAGTAAAAAAACAAGTTAGAAACATCTCTCCTCTCTTTCCCTTTTCACGATACCCACCCTCATTTATCTCACTATTCATCACTTTTTTCAAATTCATTTTTCTTCTTCCATGGATGGATTGGATCAAACATTAAGCATAAATACAAAATAAATATAGAAACAAACAAGAATCAAATGAAAGCTCAAATGGGAAACAAAAAGTTACCAAATCGGAAATTCTGTGGTGTTTACGAATTAGTGAACGGAAATGGTAGTTGCATGGACGAAAGCTTATAGCGCGGTGATGTGAGTTGCGCATGGCCGATGAGGTGCGACGGATGCATACCAATCGGTGATGAATATGAAATACACTATCAGAGTGATAATGAGGTTCGGGGACGTCGCGTAGTTGAGTGATGGGAGACCGACAGGGCGATGTCATTCGTGGTGGGATGATTTTGAATCCTAGCGAGTTTCAATCGAAAACCTATTCTTCCTCACCTTCTTTTATCATTTTTTAATTTCAAATTTGTGATGTTGTAGTTGTATGTTAATGATTATTAATGCTTTGGTATTAAATTTTATTTGAGAATTTATTATTGATGTTTGGTGTTGTAATTGTGGAGAAGGTATAATGAAGGTTTGATGGAGGTTAGGGAGGGGTAGGATGTTGTGATGTTATTATTGTAGTGTTTATAAGAAATAAGGATGATGTTAATGTTGAATTTGACAATGGTGTAGGGATGGTATATGGTAATGATGGAGTCGAGTTTTTTCAAACACACGCATGAAAAGAGGGAGGGTATTGTATTTGTTAGTTCTTGATTGGAAGGAATGTTGGTAAAACTTGGTGATATCACAAGATGTCCTATAGGATGTCTTGACATATGTTCTTAACATTCTGCAGATGGCTATGTTTGTTGTTGCAGGGTTTAGTTCATGATGTCAAGCATGATGTCCTGACATTTGTGAACATAACATTCAGTGAGAATGTGTTTGTTTGTCTGTTACTTTTTGTGCAACTCTTTGCGCTCTTGTGATCATTCATTAATGGTTCAAATCTGCGTGGAAATATTCTTTATTTCAAAAGATTTTTTGGTGCATAATTCGTGGAGTAATTATGGAATCTTTTGTGCTATTTTTCTGAAGAAAATCTTGAAGACTTAAAGAGTAATTTGATTTGATTTGATTTGGTTAAATTAAATATGTTTTGGTTCTACTCCTTGAATACTTATTATGACAAGATTTGAAGAAATATTTGAATTGATTCTATCAAGATCAGATGTTGTTTTTGCTAAAGCCCAAGCCCATCCAAGTGTTACTATTTAAAGTCTTCACAATCCTATTTTGCAAATTAGAGAAGCTAGGGTTGAGATAGTGCATTGCGTAAGGATTAAAGCTTTTAGCTTCGTGTGTTTGTGTTATTTGTGAGCCATTCACTCATCACTTTGATGTGTGAATTAGACTGAATTGTTGTGTTGTAAGTTGTCCACTCAAAGCTTGTAAGCAAGAGTGCATTGTTCTTGATTGAAGCTTTTAAGCAAGATCAAGTATTGTCTTTGAAGAGTGCCTTCTAAAGTTTATTCATCTGTTGTTATTACTGTTGTGATTGAGGGGGAGTGAGAGGTATCTCTTATCTAGGAGTGTCCTAGGTAGAAATTGTAAGGGTAGAGATTAGGTGTGAAGATAATAAACTAGAAAGAGTCTACTGTGTATTTTAAAACTAATTCTACTTAGTGAATTTTCTTCATGGCTTGGTAGCCCCCAGACGTAGGCGTGTTTGCACCGAACTGGGTTAACAATTGCTTGTGTCTATTTATTATTGTTAGCAGTTTGTCTTTGTTCATATATTGGTGATAGTTCAGATGTTAGTGTCGTGAAATCGCCTTTGACATCTCATATCTAATACCAGAATTTCAATTGGTATCAGAGCAGGCATCCTGCTCTGGTTCTGGGTGAGATCTAGGGACGATACTTTTTGGTACTATGGACAAAGAAGGAGGATTTGTGAACAGACCACCTGTTCTGGATGGGAGTAATTATTATTATTGGAAACCTCGTATGATTGCCTTCTTAAAATCTTTGGATAGTAAGGCCTGGAAAGCTATTGTAAAAGGATGGGAACATCCTGTGACTGTTGGGAAAGATGGAAAGGCTACATCTGACTTGAAGCCTGAGGAAGAATGGACAAAGGAAGAGGATGAACTGGCTCTTGGTAACCCCAAATCCTTGAATTCCCTGTTCAATGGAATTGATAGAAACATATTCAGATTGGTGAACAACTGTGAAGTTGCTATAGATGCCTGGGAGATACTCAAGACTACCCATGAAGGTACCTCCAAGGTAAAGATGTCAAGACTTCAATTGCTAACTACAAAATTTGAAAACCTAAGGATGAAAGATGATGAAAGCATACATGATTTTCATATGAATATTCTTGAAATAGCTAATGCTTCAAGTGCCCTAGGTGAAAAGATGCCAGAAGAAAAGCTGGTAAGAAAAATTCTCAGATCTCTTCCTAAGAGATTTGACATGAAAGTAACTGCCATAGAAGAAGCTCAAGACATTTTCAAGATGATGGTTGATGAACTCATTGGATCTCTTTTAACCTTTGAAGTGGGAATAAGTGACAAATCTGATAAGAAAAAGAGCATAGCCTTTATGTCAAATATTGAAAATGGAAAGGATGAATCTGATGGGGATACTAATGAAAGTTTGTCCAATGCCATAGTGCTTCTTGGAAGACAGTTTAACAAGGTGATGAAGAGAATGGATATGAAGTTAAGACCTAATGTCAAGAATAACTCTCATGACATCAGTAGGTCCAATGATGCAGGTAGAAGAACCGGGACTGAAGAAAAACCCACCAATAGTAAAGGGATTCAGTGCCATGGATGTGAAAGATTTGGTCACATTAGAGCTGAATGCCCAACCTATCTCAAGAAACAAAAGAAAAGTCTTGTTGTCTCTTGGACTGATGAGGATTCTGACAGTGACCTTGAAGAAGAGTCTGTTAAACACGTGACTATTTTGATTGAAAGATACTATTCTGATGAAGACTCCAGTGAAGATGAACTAACATTTGAAGAACTTGCAGCTTTTTACAAGGAGTTGTGTCTTAGAAGTGAAGAAGTGTGCCATCAAGGTGAAAAGAAGAAGAAACTAATAATCAAACTGAAGGCTGAAAAGGAAGAACACCTTAAAACTATCACTCAATTGAATGATGAAGTTGCTCAGCTGACTTCCCAACTTGATCAAATGGGCAAGTCTGTTAGAATGATGAACAGTGGTACCAACACCCTGGATAAGATCCTTCAATCTGGAAGAAGGACAGGAGACAAAACAGGGTTAGGGTTTGATGAAGAAAAGAAACCACCCTCAGAATGTGATCCTTCTTCACACCAAAAGCCTTCTGGATCCAAGCGAAAGATGTTCCATCCGATGTCTCAACATTATGACAGAGCTCAACCCAACCAACCAAGAAGAAGATCCCAAAGATGGAAATGTCACTACTATGGTTGTTTTGGTCATATAAAGCCTTTTTGCTTCATACTGCATGGATATCCTAAACCTATGCCTCAAACCAGACCAAATCATAATATTCGTTCTACTAGGAAGAAATGGGTTCCTAAAGCTCCTGCTACAAAGCAATGGGTTCCTAAAGCTGCTGCTACAAGCTTGATAGCTCATATGTCCCTCAAAGGTGAAATTAAGGGAGTTGGAAAATTAAACTGCTTAGAAGCTCCTGACCTTGACAATGTGTTGTTAATTAAAGGATTAACTGCTAACTTAATTAGCATCAGTCAACTGTGTGATCAAGGACTCAATGTCAACTTCACTAAATTTGAATACTTGGTTACTAATGAAAAAGGAGAATTGATCATGAAGGGAGTCAGATCTAAGGACAATTTCTACCTATGGGTCTCTCAGGACTTTAAATATGCTCTAGCCAAAGAAGATGAAGTGAAATTGTGGCACCAGAAGCTTGGTCATCTACATCTAAAAGGAATGAAGAAAATCATCTCTATGGAAGCTGTCAGAGGAATTCCTAAGCTGAACATTAAAGAGGGAAAAGTCTGTGGTGAATGCCAAATAGGAAAGCAAATGAGGATGTCACACCAGAAGATCCAACATCTCACTACTTCAAAAGTGTTGAAACTTCTCCACATGGACTTAATGGGACCTATGCAGGTGGAGAGTCTTGGTGGAAAGAAGTATGCATATGTGGTGGTGGATGATTTTTCAAGATACACTTAGGTGAATTTTATAAGAGAAAAATCTGAAGTGTTTGATGTGTTCCAAGATCTCTATCAAAAGATTCAAAGAGAAAAGGAAAGCAAGGTTGTTAGAATCAGGAGTGATCATGGGAAGGAATTTGAAAATAAAAAATTTGCTGAATTCTGTTCTTCTGAGGGAATTAGACATGAATTCTCTTCTCCCATTACCCCACAGCAAAATGGAGTTATGGAAAGAAAGAATAGAACTATCCAAGAATCTGCTAGAGTTATGATCCATGCAAAGAAGTTTCCCTACCACTTCTAGGCTGAAGCTATGAACACTAATTGCTATATCTATAACAGAGTTACCTTGAGAACATGAACCATGAACACCTTGTATGAAATATGGAAGGGAAGAAAACCTACTGCCAAATAATTTCATGTGTTTGGAAGCATATTCTGCATACTTGCAGATTGTGACCCAAGAAGAAAGATGGATCCTAAGAGTGATGAAGGAATATTCTTGGGCTACTTTACTAACAGTAGAGCCTATAGAGTATTTAACTCCAGAACTAAAACCATGATGGAGTTCATCAATGTTGTTATTGATGATGTGCATAAGTAGAATGATGTCCTAGAAGATGTTGGAACATCCCTTGATATCTCAGTTGAGTCTGCAAACAAAGACAATGATCTCAATCTTGCCAATACTGAACCTGAACCAGTTAACAAAGGACCCTCTATCAGAATTTAGAAAGGCCATCCTATGGAGCTCATCATAGGTGATCTAAATAAATGGGTTACTACTAGATCTAGAGAAGTCATTTCAAGTTCTTGTTTTGTGTCTAAGATTGAGCCAAAAAAACATCAAGGAAGCATTAACTGATGAATTCTGGATAAATGCCATGCAAGAAGAGCTGGAGCAATTCAAGAGAAATGAATTATGGGATCTTGTGCCAAGACCTGAAGGAACAAATGTGATTGGAACTAAATGGGTGTACAAGAATAAATCTGATGAAAAGGGAGTGGTCACCAGGAACAAAGCCAGACTGGTTACACAGGGATACACTTAGTTTGAGGGGGTTGACTTTGATGAAACTTTTGCTCCTGTGGCCCGTCTTGAATATATCAGATTGCTTTTGGGAGTTGTCTGCATTATGAAAATCAAGCTGCTTCAGATAGATGTTAAAAGTGCCTTTTTAAATGGATACCTAAATGAGGAAGTCTATGTGGAACAACCTAAGGGATTCATTGGTCCAACTTTTCCTAATCATGTTTTTAAGTTAAAGAAAGCTCTGTATAGACTGAAGCAAGCTCCTAGAGCATGTTATGAAAGACTAACAAAGTTTCTAGTTAATAATGGATACAGAAAAGGTGGCATAGATAAGACATTGTTTATCAAGGAAGAAGGAGGAAAACTCATGATTGATCATATATATATATATATGTTGATGATATTGTGTTTGGTGGGATGTCTGATGAGATGGTTCAACATTTTGTCCAACAAATGCCTTCTGAATTTGAAATGAGTCTTGTTGGGGAACTAACTTATTTTCTTGGGTTGCAAGTCAAACAAATGGAAGAGTCTATATCTTATCCCAGAGTAAGTATGTCAGGAATATAGCTAAGAAGTTTGGAATGGAAAATGCTGGCCATAAGAGAACACTTGCACCTACCCATCTTAAGTTGTCTAAAGATGAAAAGGGTGTTAATGTGGATCAAAGTCTTTACAGAAGCATGATAGGAAGCTTGTTATATCTTACAACAAGCAGGCCTAACATTGCCTTTGTTGTGGGTGTTTGTGCTAGATATCAAGTTGAACCCAAAGTGAGTCATATCAATCAAGTCAAGAGAATTTTGAAATATATTAACGGGACAAGTGAGTATGGGATGTTGTACAGTCATGGATCTGGTTGTGTGATGTCTGGCTATTGTGATGCTGATTAGGCTGGAAGTGCTGATGATAGGAAAATCATATCAGGAGGTTGCTTCTTTCTGAGGAACAATCTCATATCTTGGTTCAGCAAGAAGCAAAACTGTGTCTCACTATCTACTGCAGAAGCTGAATATAAAGCTGTTGGGAGTAGTTATTCTCAACTTGTATGGATGAAGTAAATGCTTACTGAGTATAATGCCACACAAGATGTCATGACATTATATTGTGACAACCTAAGTGCTATAAACATATCCAAAAATCCTATTCAACATAGAAGAACCAAACATATTGATATTTGTCATCATTTTATAAGGGAGCTTGTTGAAAGATAAAATCATTACCCTAGAGCATGTTACTACAGGAAAACAGATGGCTGATATCTTCACTAAGGCATTGGATGCCAGTCAGTTTGAAACTTTAAGAGGGAAATTAGGGATTTGCATTTATGAAGATTTATAGCAATTATTGCTTAATGGGAATATCACTCAAGAGGGGTGGTATTTTCCAAAAATAGAGATGTCTCAACATCACTCATTATTACAAAACACGTTTAAGGAGACTACCACACGCTACCCTAATCATTTTTTCTCTCCAACTACCTGTTCAAATTCCATACCCTCACAGAGTTTCTACTTGATTCCCACTCTCTGCTTGAACCTCTAATTGAAACTTACTCACCTGCTCGCAAAAAACCCAAAATGTCTCCTAAACATGTTTCAACTTCATCAAAATCTTCTAGGTCTGATTCCAAAACAAAGGCTCAACCTATGAGCATCTCATTTGAGGATGTTCTTGATGTTGCCCCTCTTGCTATGGTTCCATGCCACGATACTGAAGCGTCCAAGTCCACACACACTCATGCAAGTGACTCAAAACAGACTTCTAAATGTAAATCTTCTGATACCTTTGCTGATTATACAACTAAAATGAAAAACAAAAAGGGTAATGCTTATGTAGATAGAACCATTAGGAAGCTAATGACTAAGGTTTCATATGGTGGCCATAATGTACCTGGGATTTCCACCCCTCTGTCTCGTATGGATGTTACTCCAAGTACTGCTGTTGGCCAAGGTGAAGAAGATAAAGATGCTGATGACTCTCTCTCTCTCTGAAAAGAACCCTAACACAGATAATTTGTACAAGCTTGCTAGATATGTGCTCAAAGAAGGAAGAGTAGAAGATGTTGCAAATAAAGATGCTGGTACCCCTGGTCTCCTTAACTTGAGAATTCCCTTTATGAGTCATCTTCAAAGATTCAAACATACCGAATGTTGTTTCTCTGTTAGTAATTTTCTCATACTTAGTATGAGATATAACATTTAGTAGTATGGTTCTTGCTTTATGATGATTCCTGAATTCTTTCTTCTGAGCTTCAGTCATAGATTTTTTGTCTATCTTTTTTCCATCCCCATCAGTGGGGTGAACATAGCCATTAATGACTAAATCCTAAAGGTCAGAATCATATCCTAGAAAGAAGCTTTCAATCTCGTCTTTCCAGTAGTCAAACTTCTCCCCATCAAACATAGGGGGTTTAGTGATGATTCTATCTCTGTCCTCATATCTGTTGTTGTTAGATGTTGAAGCTTCAACCATAATGTATCAACCAAAATATATCAAGATTTTTCTCAACTGGATCTTTTCTGTTCACGGTGAAGTGAGAGCACTAACAGAACCAGAGCTCTGATGCCAACTGAATGTGAGAAAAACACTTAGAAGGGGGGGTGGGGGGGGGGGGGTTGAATAAGGGTTTTGAAAAAATATGGCAATAAAAAGAACACAAGATTTTTATCCTGGTTCGTTGAACTCAACTAATCCAGTCCACCCTATCAAGGTGATTCACCTTTCTTCACAAGGACTTAATCCACTATATTCAAACAGATTACAGTGTCAACCACTAAGAACAACTGTCTTAGTCTTCTCAAGAAATTCTGACCACAACTTGGTCTTCTCAAGGAACCCTTTTACAAATTAATGTAAACTAAACAAGTGTTTAAGATGTTTCTAAAAAGCCATATCACAAACTGTGATTTTTACACTTAGATTTAGAATGAATAAAAACTATTCAGCTTTGAGTAAGAAAGATTGTATGAGATTTGTTGAATAATTTGTTCATGATTTGTTGGAGCTTCGTTAACCTTGAAGAGATGTTGAAGACGTCCTTTTATAGTGCTGAAAGTCCAAAGCTTGAAGACTGTGCAAGTAGAGTAGCTGTAGCCTTTTGTCTTCACATGACTTTTCCTTTCTCAGAAGTAGAATGTTCAGAGAAATGCCTTTTTCCTGAATCCTTGTGTCTATCACAAATAAGGAATAGTTCCGCTGGAGAGGATGTTGAGAATAATACCAAGTCTATTCACGTGCTGACATCTTTTCAAATGTAAACAACATCAGATCCTCTGACGTGCTTCTTGTTCTTCAAATCAGATTCAATGATATCAGAGTAGCAGCAATAGTGCTTTAACATGAGTGATCTGATCAGAGCATACTTGTTTTTCAGAACCTCTGTACTTGCAGCGAAAAGTACATTCAGAGTCTTCTGAAACAATGCTTTAAACTCTTCATACAAAATCTTCAGCTACGCTTCAGATGCTTCTGCAGCTCCTGCTTCAGAGTCTTCTGCAGCTTCTGCTTCAGAGTCTCCTCTGGCAGCGCTCAGAGTCTTCTGATGGCTTGCTTCTAATGCTTCAGAGCTTTGCGTAGACTACTGTTCAGATGCATTTTTGCTTCCATAAGAATATTTAATTTAATATCTGAAACAAAAACACTTGAACAAAATTAGAGTATATATTTTCTTAATACAAAATTTCATTAGAGTTATCATCAAAACATAGAGATAATATTAAACACCAATTTGTGTTCTAACACACATATGGTGTGATTTTGGTGAGGTTCTGAGCAACTTTTGTAGTTTCGTTGATGAACATAGGTGTGGGTTCTGGAGATAAATTGATGGAATAATGACTAGAGTGGTGTGTACTGGTTGTAGTGGTGATAGGATGGGATATGAAAGTAGAGTGATAGGCTTGGAATTGAGCAAGAGGACATTGTTAGACAGTGAGGGTTTTGAGAGATCGTAGACGCTCGCTAGCACCTTCGCTAGGCGAGCTAGTTGTAAGCACTCGCTAGTAGGTTCGCTAGGCGAGTGGGGGTAGCGAACACTTCTAGTAGCTACTGTTTGCCTTCGCTAGGGAGTTCGCTAGGCGAGCAGCTAGCGAGCGTTCACTAGGACTTCGCTAAGCGAATGAGCCAGCGAGCATGATAGCAAATTGTGATTTTGTACGGTGAGGGTGGTTTTGTTGTCTTGTAGTGTTGCTTGAGTTGTGACCAGCATAGATATGGTGATTAGTGGTGAAGAGTGTATACTTGACATTAACAGGTGAAATTATGTAGTGATTGAACTTAATTAAAATAAGTAGATTGTGGTGTGAGATATGTATGGGGTATGGTGATGGGATCAGGGGGATCGTGTGACTTTAATTAAAATAATTAATTGATGAACAATATGTATGTATGATGTATGGTGATGTGATCAGGGGATCATGTGCACCTTGTGTGCTTGAGTACATTTATTGTGCATTTAGTGTTATGCATATCATGGTGTTTGGTGGGACGAATCATTGCTCAAGAGGAGCGTGTGTGATTCATCTATACTCCATTGCGGAGAATGGTGAGGATAAATCATGGCCAAGGACGGGTGTATGTGATCTATCCGGGGTTCGATTGGATGAACCAATGAGTCGGTATCGTATGCATGGTGTTGAGTTGCATAATTGCATTATGGTGTGTTATGTAGATGTTGGACAGTAGGTCGTGTTTGATGAATGCTGGGTGATGAATTATATGATTACTACCTTTATTTCATGTACTGTATTACCGATAATTTTGATCATGATTTCTCCCCCCTTTGTTGTTGTTGTGGTCTGTGCTTCTTCGGAAGTACAGATAATCCAGGTACTTAGCTAGCTTGGATAAAGGTGTGCGAGTCGAGTCTTAGGATGCTCTGATACGTAGCACGGGACTTGGGCATTTTCTTTTGAATTAGTTGAACTTGTTTTACATTCCTGTGACGTATCATGTGTTGGGGAATTTTATTAATGAATATTTTCATGCATTGGCGGATGGCCGAGATTGATGAACTAATGAATATTTTCTGCTGTTTTGATTTGAAAACATTCTAATGAAGAGTATGTTGAATTGTGTGATGTGATATCCCACTTCAGTGGAGGACTCTGGTGTTTAATTGAAATATTTGTATTTTATTTTAATTCGGGAAAGTGGGGTGTTACAACACAGCTCGTGTTGAGCCCTGAAACATGGCCTTTTTCTTTTTAAATTTTTCGACACCTTATGGCCCAAAGTACTAGCAGGAATTCACACATACAACCGAGAAATACCAAAAAATCATGCTCAAGAAGCCTATGGCAAAAAATTTCATTTCAATGAATACAATCAACAAACATAAATCATTATCATTAGCCCTAGTTGATGCATATTGTAACACTAACTTCTTCAATTTCAAAAGAAGTTCACATTTACTAATAACCACATATGCAGCAAGGCAATCAAGAACACATTTCAATTTCCTCAAGTCCCGTGTACTCATTATGCACCAATGATTTTAAACACACTTAACTTCATAATTTAAGAGCAAGGATGAAATTCATGAAAAAACAAGCATGAAATCATAATGAAATTAACCACCTAAGCCTCATGCATCAAACTAGGGTACTAATTCCCAATCATAACCTAAACCAGAACTCACCTTAAGTTAATAAGATTTTGAATTTGAACTTTTAAGGTGAAGAAATGGTGGAAAGGTGATGATTAACTTGTTAATACTTCCTCTTCTTCAAGAATCCATTCTCATGCAATGAATTGGTGAGCTTTGAATTTGACTCCTCCTTATTCTTCTTAGGTTTTTGGCCACTCCCTCAAGGTCTCTGCTTTCTCTCTAAATTCTGATTTGGTGGAAAGAGAAAGAGCATTAGGAAATGAGGAGAGATGGGTTTCTCTTTGGTTTAAGTAGCAACATGGTAAAATGACCCTTATGCCCTTGTAACTAGTCTTAGTTACTAAACTTGTCGTTGTTGGTTAATCAAGGACATTTGCTTACTAAACACTCCATTAATCACAATAGCACTCAAATAGTTCGATAATGCTTAGCATTAAGTAATGGGGACATTAGATCCTCCCCATTAAATTAAAATTTGTCCTCAAATTTAAAACTTATCTGAAGAAATGAGGATACGATTTTGGCATTTTTGACTCGAGCTCCCAAGTAGCCTGACGCATATAATATTTTTGCTGAGGGACCTTCACGAGGGGTATCTCTTTGTTGTATAACGTCTTTCTTTCATATTCAACAATGTAGCTTGGTTGAGATTGGAAGGAGAGACGCGCTTCTAGTCAACTGTATCCATAAGGATAAGGTGGAAAGATTCGGGAATAAACTTCTAGAGTTGCAATACGTGGAATACACTATTAAGCTTGAATAGCGAAGGTGGCAACGCTAATAGGTATGCCACTTTACCTACCCATCTCGTGATTTGATTCGGTCCAACGTACCACAAACTCAACTTACGCGTCTTGAAAGGTCCCTTCAGCCTTAACTTTGGAGTGACCTTCAAGAAAACATGATTTCATTCTTCAACCTCCAACTATCTCCTTTGTCGGTTTGTATAAATATTACGTTGGATATACCAGTATGCCATGTGTCCAGTGGTCGATCTGAGCCGGATTGATCCCCAGGTTCTATCCTTTTTTTCTCGTGCTTTTGTCATTACATATTGCAGACAATTAATGTAAGTTTTAAGTGTCGGGGAGGAATTTCCCGCTTTTATTAGTTTAGATTTATTTTCTTTTTAGTTAGACTTCTTTCTAATTAAGATTTCCATGCTTTCTAGTTTATGATTTTAATTCTAATGTTTAGTTTTGTTTTTATCGAGTCCTTGCATGTGTTGTCGAGTCTTTGTGTGTGTGATTCTGATTGTGCTGTTAAATTCTCCCAAATCTTGAACTAAGTTAAAAAAATCTCAAAAAAACTTGTGATTAGTGGCTCACTAGGAAAGTATACCAGTTCCAAAAGAGGAGAGGCTAAGGTTAAGGACACTTGGAAAATATATAACAAAATCAGTATTATCCCAACACCCAAAGCCTTTCAAATAGGATACTGATTTAGATTCGCCTTGTAACATAGTTTTTAAATTATTTTTGAAGTAATCTTTGAGTAGTTTATCTATCCAGTCAAACATAATATAGATTTGCACACTGAAAAATGTGAAAAAAATTAAAATAAAGAAAAAATAAAAGGGTGGTAAAAGACAATTGCGCCTATTAAGTAGGGTAACTCTCACCCAGTTATTCAACTCAATGATAGTTGAACCCCAACGTCCAAGAAAACATGTGCAATTCGATTTCGCCTGACTTGTGTGTGTGTATCATATTTAATTAAGTGCCTTAACGTTACTGTCCAAATAAAATGAGATAAAAAGAATATGATTAATAGCCTCAGATACAAGGCTATGGTCTGAATTGTTATGCTAGGAGGGAGACTTTTGTGTGCATGTGCAGTTTGTGTTTTTACAATATCTTTAGTGTTAGAATTACTACCTATAGAATTAATCTCTAGCAGGTTTAAATTTGGTACCACATATGATTACTAGTGTTGTTGCTTGAGTCCTTTTTATGTTATATTGCCGCTTTTACTCTTTATGTATGCAAGCTAAGTTGTTGGAGGACTAACAACGGTGCAAGCTAAACTTTGAAACATCAAAATGGAAAACTGAATCTCATTCCAATAACAAAGTTACATGGCAGCACACATTCATGTAGGAAAAAATAAGCTTCAAAATGAAATCAGACTTAATTAACTAGTGAAATAATCAAGTGTCAAATCATGCATCTACAAAGATCCAATCATGTTAATGCGATTACCTCATTTAAAAATTGTCAAAGTCTTAATTACTTCCAAAGTCTATCACCCTTACATGCATCTACAAGTTACCACTCCACCTCAGTAAACCTGAAACTCATTTTGAATTTTATTTTTCTTTCTAGACTATAAAAACTCCATCCACAAGAAAAATGAAGACCATAAAATTTGTTTAATATATAAATTAAATGCATTAATTACTTGATAAATTTAAAATATTAAAATTTATTTATAAATAAAAATGGAAGAAGTATGATTTAAGACTTCAAAGTAAACATCTAAAATAAAAGAGAATTTTGATACGTATAGTGGGTGGTGGTTTCTTTTACAAGTTTTACTGGTTGGTTATTTTTATTATTTAGTGAATTAGTATAATTAAATAACACCAATAATAATAATAATAATTTTTATGAACCAGTAAATGCAATTGTCATGCGTGTCCAATTTTTAAATTTTTATTTAATAAAATATATAAACTAATGTCCTATTTTTTTAGTAATTTGTTAATTAATGTCCTAAGAATTTGCCATATATTTTTCCTTTTTTCCCAGAAAAAAGGATTAACCCAACTATAATCACTTAAGCAAAGGGGATATATGATTCCTTTATATAGCGAGAAATGGAGGGTGGTTTTCACTCATTCTACACTTTTTTTATTCGTCAATCACTTTTGCAGTTTAACATTCCTTTTACTATCTTCTTTTGTAAAACAAATAACAAGAGTTCCTTTGACTAAAGGCAAATTTACAGAAGAAGATAGTAAAAGTGATTGTAAAACTGCAAATCCATCATCCCTGTTTGTTGATAAAAGACCACATTTATGTCAAGGTTGCACATAATCTTATACTCAAAATGTTTCCCACGATCAAATTTATATTATTATGTGGTTTTTTTCTTTTTCTTTTCTTTCTTGTTTTGATTTTGTTTCAGTAATGTTAGCAAAGATGGTTGCAGTGGGTGGTTATAATTTGAGTGGAGGATGAAGATTGGTTTCAAGCATCGTTATATACTCAGAAGAGACCTGTTGTTTTGCAGGTAAATTACAAAAGAATGTTTTTTTAACTTGTTTATTTACTTCCTGGCTTTGACAGAAACTGATGAAAAGATTGTAAAGCTGGTCCTTCGTCACAAATTACCAGGTTAGGTACATTTTTTTTATTCTTTATCAACATATTTTATTTATATTAACTATATTTATTTATGATTAAAAAGATAGTAAATATTTTGAGTATACTTATAATTGTCAGAAATAAAATTATTTGATATAAATTGCTTGCTCTCTGAACCGACCTTTACCACGTAGGTGTGCTTGCATGACACGTAAAAAAATAAAATAATATTTTGTTGTTTCTGAGAGAGATCGCACATAATTTGTCTGGGATCTCTCGTTAGGTTTTTGTTTTTTTCTTTACTGTTCTACCATGCATCTCAACACTAATTGCCAAAAATTTGTCATTACACTGAATTTTCTCGTTGACAAAATAAGGTATTATATATCAGGTTAATTAAAACAAGTGATGCATAAATTGAGAACTTACTTAATTTTCTGTATATAGTGAATGTAATTGTGGATATATTATAATTGCTTCCATTTTTTTAGACTCTTCGTTGACTCCATTTTTTTAGACTCTTCGTTGACTCCATTTTTTTAGACCTCCTAATACAAAAATATTTTTTGGCCCCAACGTTCCTCATATTTTTGCTTTTTTTTAGGCATAAGTAAGGGACTCAAAATCTAATCAATTTGAAACAAAAATATTTTAAATTATTTTAATTATTCTTTTATTAAAAATATATATTTTTACAAATTAATTTTTTATAATTTTTTTAAATATTTAATTTTTTTCATAAAAAAAAAGTTAAGTGTTTTTCGAAAATAAAATGTCAAATTTTTTTCGGAAAAAAATGCCGATTTTTTTCAGAAAAAAAAATTGATTTTTTCGAAGATAAAAAAGTAGAGTGTTTTTCGAAATTAACAAAAAAAAGTCAATTTTTTTCTAATAAAAAAGTCGACTTTTTCGAAAATAAAGAAGTTGATTTCTTTCGAAAAAAATATTGATTCTTTCCAACATAAAATGTCGGTTTTTTCAAAAATAAAAATGATCCAGTTTTTTCTATAAATAAAAAAAATCAATTTTTTTCGAAAGTCAAAAGTAGTAGATTTTTTTCGAAATGAAAAAAAAAGTTTATATTTGAAAAGTTTATATTGTAAAACTTGCGCGTATGCATCTCATTTGCATCATATTCCCCCTATGATCCTTGATCCCATTCAAGTCGATCTTCTAAGTTAGATCCTACCCCATAGGAAGGACCTTTATCTTTACAACATAGAAATAAACAAACACATTCAACTACTCAACTCAAATTATTCAAACATTAGAGAAAGATGTTAATCATCTTAAGCGAGATAGAATCTCCACCCCACAACAAATACAATCTCTTACACTTGTGGCGGTTAAATCTCCCTTAAAATGACAACTCATCTTTTCTCCTAAACTCAATCAATTAACTACCCTAAACCCATAGGAACTTTGACCACAGTCAAAGAACTCCTCAAACCCTTTGGGGGAACTACAGATACTCTGATTCCACTCCCGTAAGGATATGTAGGCATAAGATGTGATATCTTATCGAGTATACTTAGAAATAAACCACTAGGGTCTTCTATCCCTTAAGCAGGTAACCCTTAGCAAATAAACAAACATAAAACAAGAGGTTCCTGTAGAGTACTACAGAAACTTAGGATGCTAGCACCTTCCCTAAGTTTAACCAACCCCCGAACCTAAAACTCTCTAGCTTGCATTTGCATTGCATTGTGGGAATTTTGATCTTTATCCCTTCCTTTGGACAAATCAAAGTTCGGTTGCAAAATGAATTAAAGATTCAAACTAATCAATAGTTTGGTATCCAAATTTCACCGCGACACTAAGATAAAAACCTAAGGGTATATACACTAAGTATGCTCGCTAAGACATCGCATCTCGTGCCTACGTATCCTGACTAGGATGGAATTAGAGCAACCGTAGTTCTCCTAACTAGGGATTGAGGAACTCTTGATAACGATCAAGGTTCCAAAGGGAAGAAGTACTCATAATCATGGTACTTACATGGATTTAACGAACTCCCTAAGTCTAAGTTGAAAACTAACTAAAGATTGACTTTAACGAAAGTCAAAAGGGGAAAGTGAGTAATCATAACAATGATGCTCACGTAGAGTTTACAAACTCTAAACCTAATTCTAAATTGCAAGGCAAAATGGCTCTAACGAGGACAAGAGGGAGATCCTAACAAGATCAAGCGGGGAACAGAAAAGCTGCTAAACTACGTCAAGGGTATGACTTACAAGTCAACAGGAAACCCTTCCTTTGGAATGGAAATACGAGCGACAACAAAGAACGGGGGATGATATTCTAGCCTACTGTTATCATGTAAAGATTAAGAGCCTAAATTTATTCTATCCCAAACTTAATTTAAAGATATTTAAACTTCACAGTCCTAAAATAAAAAAACGTAGCAATTTTAACCAACATGAGAAAGAAATTAATTAAAACATATGACAACTCAAACTTAACTAGGCAAAAAAGAATCTAAACAAAACACTAATCCTAATCAATTATTCACATTAAACAATATATATGAAGTAAATAAATTTAAAAAAAGCTGAAATGGGAGAATACTAGATTCAGCCCAAAAGGAAAAGGATTTCAAACAGAAATGAGAAAAGGGTTAGAGCATCTCACGAATCCTCTTCTTCTCCGTATTCACCCCGTAGCTTTCTACATCATGCTTGAAACAATGGATGTTCATGTGATCTTTGTAAAGGCTCATTTTGGTATCCTTAGATTTTTATTCTTTATGAGCTTTCCGTTTGTCATGGTTTCGAATAAAATTATATGACTCATTTTTTGACAAACATAACACTTTTGAATCTTAAATAAAGATGAATGTCGCCTAAAAATCTATAGGCAACAACTTGATTTGAATTTCTTGACTTGTAATTTCAAGAATTTCTTGACTTGTAATTTCAAGAATTTCTTGAATTGTGATTTGAAAACTCTTAAGTTGTAAGGACCCAAAAGTTGGCATAGATCAAACTTCTTGCTTTATGTCCACCCTTTTATGTCAGTCCATAAATTCATATCCTTTTAAAGTAACCATAATCTTTGAACAAATTTCTATTATTGGAGTTTCAAATAGGCTATGCAAGACAAAATTTAGGGCAAAATAAATGCCCAAGAATTGATAACGCCTAAAAACACTCTCGAGTTTGTTATCTCCATCCTTCAATTAACCTTCAGACTGTGCCATACTTTGTCACATGAACCAATACTCTGAGGCCTTGGAAATGAGAATACCACTCGTAATTCCACGTATCACCAAATTAACTCCCGGTTCTTAAACAATCGTCCTTGAAACCAGTGGATGGGGCTTTAATCCTCCTCGAGGAAAAGCTTGACTTTGTATTGTCCATAGAACTATTAGGATGAGGGTAGGTCCTTCTTTCATGTACACCTGAATTCAACATGGCCTGTTGGGAACCCTGAGTACACAAAAAGCTTCAACAGCAATTGAATCTCCTGACTTCACAAAACAAACTGAAACTGGTAAAACGGTTAGTTAAAACAAAATAATGAACTAAAATGCAAAATGACCACCAAATCTAAGGGTAAAATTTGGGGTGCAACACTCTTTCTTCCTTTGAAAGTCAGTAAGTTCATCATTAGAACTTACTAATCTTTGAGCTAAACCTTCATCCATTTATTTTTTCATCATCAATTCTAGTAGATCAAAGCTTTGAAATGTGGTTTGTGGAGCTGATTTGAAGAATTTCTAGATTTGGAGTGGTAATTTCTTGATCCATCATTGGTATTCTTGATACATCTTCCACAATGTGATCTATTGTTGATTCTTGTTGCTTGATCTTTGGATCTTGGAAATTATGTTCTATTGGTGTTAGTTGCTATTATTTTACTTGAACTTTCGTGCTCAATTGCATCCTTGATCATGAGGTGTCTGAAGAAATGATTGATCAAGTTTCTGCACTTTTTTAAAGCTACTTTGCTACTTTTTTAGCAGTGGTAACGGGTTACCAGATTTGGGTAACCGGTTACCCAGTGTCCATTTTGAGTTTTTGGCTCTGTTTTGGGACTGTTTTGGTTCTTTCTTCTTCTTCTTCTTCTTTCATTTCCTTTTAATTTTTGCCTTGGAATGCACTTTTAAAGACCCTTTTCCTCTTTAAATTCATTGGACTTAGGGTGTAGATGAAGTTGGATAAACATTTATTAACTCAAATCTATCTTTAAAGTGAATTGTTCAATTCATTTTAGGTGCTTTGAGTTAATGATATGTTTAGTGCTTTAATCTACCAAGATGAGTGGATGAACTTAAAGACGGAATGACCTTGAACTTGTAATCTAATTTGGCATTCCCTTTCCTCTTCTCTTTTTTCTTTTGATCGATGAGAATCTTCGATATCGTTTGAACTTATTTTAAGTTCTTAATGAAGATGAGATCGTTACCTATTTTATTTTCGTGCGGTATTGCTTTCAGGGAGCGATATACATATCACTTCTCTAGCATGCATTAGTACTAACATTGTTATTGACCGGTCTCAGATAGTCGTGGTTTCTACATAAACCCGATTACAATTTCTTAACATATCGCTAAATAGGTTCCGTAATCGGAAAGTGATCATTCATGGCTCAAACCTATGTTTGAAAGTCCAAGTATGATTGATTATTTTGTCTTAAGTCCATCACCTATGAAGCTTGTTGTTAGGAGGCTTTGATTTTATCAATCCTCTAATAAGTTTTCATCAACTTTGGCTTAAGTGCATGAGTTAACCATCGTTGATCATTTGATCTAACAAATAACCACTAAATCACTAACGATATCATTGTACTAATTTTGTTTATGTTTCCTTCTTGCTCCCTATCTCTCTTTTATCTTTATTCTCCATTATTATCATCTCATTTCATATTATTGTTTATCCTTCCATTATTTTTCCTTTGTCCGTTGGACATATGTTTATGTTTCCGCCCTTTTCTTTTGTCCACTTGGACCATATCTTGTTTAAAACACTAATAAAAGATTAAACCTCTAAAAAACTTGGTGCTCTTAACTTTATGGTTATGCTCTTGGACTATTCTTAGACCTTGGACTTAGAATTAGGTGTCTTTCTCTATGCTTGGAGTATTATAGATCTTTGCCTTTATTTGCCTTGCTTATTGGCTTATGTTTCAAAATGGATGGAATTCTTATTTGACTTGCTATGGAGTGTGCTACAAGTTGGTTAGATCCTTCTTATCTCTAGCTTTTATTTTTCTTTCTAGGGTAGTCACTTCATCTTCTCCCCTTCTTAAATTTTAAAAATCTCCTCCCTTTTCCAAAACTTTCTTGCTTTCAAACTTCAAACCGCTTTCACAATAAAACCTTGACTTTTTGTCAAGTGATTTTCAAACTTTATTTTTTTTAATAAATATCAATCAATGTTAATCATATTTTGACCAATTTCAAAAAGATAAAAAAAAAAAACACTTTACCTCATTCAAACTTTTTGTGCCTTTGTGCACTTTTCATTTTAAAACTTTTCATAAAGTTTAGACATGCGTCATTTCCACAGTTGAGATATAATTCTCCATTTATCCATAGTATTAATATGTTGACATTTTCAACTTAGATGTTGAGTGATAGACTTGCACTACAACATTTTTCCTCTTCGACAACAACTGGAAAATGTTGTCAGTATTGAGAAAAATGTTGTCTAAAACAATAGAGGACGTTTTCCAGCCGTCCTTTGTGCGAGCGTTGCCTATTACTTAAGGGGACGTTTATGTTCGCTTTTTGACCACACTTTCATAAAACGTCCCCTAAACTATAGAAAAAGGGGATGTTTTTCCGTGACATCTTAGGCTACGTTTTTAAGGTGTTGTTAAAAATTGCAACAACTAAAAAATGTTCCCTAAAAGTGGTAGAGTGAGAACACTCTTTGAAAACGGTTTTCAAATGTTGTCATATCTGACAACAATTACCAATTGTTCCCTAAAAGTGAAATAGTGAGAACGCTTGATAAATTTTTTATAGGTTACTTAGTAACATTTGTTATCATACTTATAAACAATTCAAACAAGAATTACATTAAACATAAACTGCATGTACCATAAAAGTTGTGCTAATAACATATAGCAAAATGATAACATACATAATTTTTTAAAGTTAATGCTTTAAACATTAACTTAAATACATAGCTTCAATCATTAACTTAAATACATACACATAATAGACTCAATGTCTAACATTACTTAATATTACAAGTTTAACACGTAGAAGTATATGTCTACTAAAATACAAAATGCATAGTTTTTTTTTTAAGTTTAATACTTAAGCACAAGCCTAAAACAACAACATCCAACTCATTTAAGTTGGTCAAACTAATCGTCCTCTTGAAATTTTTTACCTACTTCATCCTCATCACTGGAATCATCCTCTTAATATTGTTCACTTATGTCACCATCTCATTGTTAGAACACAGATTGGTTCTTAATAATTACTCTTTGTTTTGATGATAACTGTTAGGAAATTTATATTTAAGAATTATATACTCTAAAATTTGTTTGAGAGTTTTACTGCAGATTAAAATTATATTGACTCTCTAGAAGCAAATCTGCCTTTGAATACAAGAAGTTGTTCTGACTCTGAAGCGCCAGATGCACCTTTCAGAAGAATCTGTTTGCTCCTTACAGAAGATCCTGAGCGTAGTCTCCAGAAGGATCTGAAGCAAGAAGCTCCAGAACATTCTGAGTCAGAGGCATCTGAAGATAGTCAGAAGCATCTGAAGATAATCAGAAGCATCTGAAGCTGAAGCATCAGAAGTATAGAAGAATATTAATTGAAGAGTTTCTCAAAGCATTGATCTACAGAAGTTTCTGAAAGCACCTACGCTGCCAAGTGCTGAAGTTCTGTGTCAAGATGCTCTGATGATCAACACGCTAGAAGCACACAAGCTGCAGAAGACTCTGATACAACATAGTTCTGCAACTCATCAGAAGACTCTGATCCATTCAGACTCTGAAGAACTTGCTGAAACTGAAGAAGTGTTTTCAAGAATGTATCCGTTGGAACCATTCAACGTCTCTTTCCTTATTTGTGCTAGACACACTTACACAGACAAAAAGGATTTATCTGTGCCATCTATTTCAAGAAAAGGTCAGTACATGTGAAGACAAAAAGGCTCAGACCTTTTAGACTCTCTTTTCAACGTGGATAATTCAGTTGCCTATAAAAGGAGTCTCTCACTTCATTCTTCAGTTACACACTCTTGAGCTATACACTTGCTGAAAAGAAATCACATATTCTTAAGCTCTCATTCTTATTCTTCATAGAATCTTATTGTACTTAAATCTTAAGAGAAAAATCACTGTTGTGATTATAGCTTTATAGAAGCATTAAAAACTCTTGTATTTAATTTACATTGTTTGTAAAGAATTTTCCTTAAGAGGATTCAGTGTGAATCAGTAGCTCTTGAGAAGACTAAGAACTGTAGTTCTTAGGTGATACTATTGTAATCAGTTTGATTTAATAGTGGATTAAGACCTTGTTGAGAAAGGCAAATCACTCTGGAAGGGTGGACTGGAGTAGTTGTTAAACGAACCAGGATAAAAATATTTGTGTGATTATTTTCTAGAAGTAATTTTCCAAACTTATTCAACCCCCCCTTCTAAGTTATATCTCACCTTCACTCATTATCTTCATTGATACTTTACTGCATAAGAAAATGAAAACAAATCAATCTAAGACAATTGTTAAAAAAAACTAAGACACTATCTTTTTTTAACAAAAAATATATTATTAACAAGATAAAACCTACAACTAAGTCATACAATCCAAACAAGAAATGTTGCATTAATGCCTTAAAAGCATTTTGCAATCTATCAATCTTATCTTCAAAATCGTTCCTCAAATTAGAGACTTCTTCATTGTATATTTTTTTCAAATCATTAATCTCCGAGTTTGTGTATTCAATAAAAAAAAGAATAAAGGTAAAATTTTAATTATACTTTAATGTCTTAAAAAAGGTATAGGTTTAAATTGTATGTATCACTCTCAAATTAGCTATAGAATAAAAAGTGAAAGAGAATTGGCTAAAAATAAACCCACCTTTCCAAGAGGTGAAACCAATGGCTGAAGAGATATGATACAGTCCCATGGATTCTCTTTTTGAACCTGCATGACCATATATACATACATATCAATATTATCAGATTTACATATTAAAGAGTAATTATTAAGATTTAACAAATTAAGAACGTTTCAAACGCATGCATGATGTTATTCAAAAATAGAGAGTACGTCATGAAGGATAAAAATATATACATTATTTAAAACTTAAATGAATAACTAATTAAGGAAAAATACATTAATTTGTTGTCATTAATCTAGAAAAACATATTAGAGTTTATTTATCTCTTAAAAATATTATTGGTAGAGTGTTTGTTGGGCTCGATAATGACATAAAAGTATTAAGCTTTGGAGCAACCTACAACAATCCATAAACAAATTTAAGATGCATTCAAATTCAAAAGTATAATATTTATTGGAAAAATTAGTAAAGAAATCAATCAATATTAACATAACATACCTCAAATCTTGGAAAAACTATAACGAGCAGGGTAAAGTTCTAGATTGTGATGGATGTTACTATATAAAAATTTTGGGACAAAATAATGAATGTAAACATTACTCTAGTTCTAGGTGGATAATTCCATCTATTTCTATAGCAGGCATTAACAAGACCTGATAAGGAAATACTGGTGAAGAGTTCAAAAGTTAAAAATGCTTATAATAAATAAAACTGAAGCTTACATGCTAACATATCCATACGAAAACCTTATGAGGCATCAACCAAAAAAAAATACATGATCTGATGATGATGACTTGATCAATTTTTTGGCTTTCAAACTAGCAGTGAAATAGTTCCCAAACTCAGGATGATTAGTTGAAATTGATATGCTAAGATTATCTCTAGGATTACTTAGTTTAATGTTATAACTCCTGAGCATATCCTGCCATAGATCAGAAATATATGCTTACTGATAGAATGTAGAATACTAATTTTATTTATTGTTAGTTTTATGTATATTTCAGTTAACCATGTAAGCTACCCAAAGGGTCCTCAAATCTGCATAGGAAACGACACAATTTACATACCGTAAAAGAACTTACCTACAAAGCTTTGGCCATTAAATCAGAATGTGGATTGAAAATAAAGGCTACTCTTTCAGCCCATAGCCTATTTGTTACATGCAACAAACAAACAAATAAAATTAGCAGTTTTACTAAACTCTACTTAGTGACAATATTAATACAAATGGAAAAGGACAATCTTGATTTATCAAATACTCCATTAGAGTTTAAATTACATATCCCACATAAAAGTGAAAAACACCACTGTTTTTCCCTTAAGAGAAATCCTACAAAAGAAAAGAAAGCGGGTAAAATGCATTTGAACACCGAATATTACTTAATTTTAATTACTATAACACCGTTCAACTTCCACTTAATTTTTTCTTAATTGGAGAACTGCAAATTTTGTAAATGAATTCTTGGAGAACAATAAATATTTCCAAATTTATGATAAGTTATTTGTTTCAACCAAGAGCGCTAATAAAAGAATCTTTAGAAAAAAGTTTATAATTGGAGAAATAATATTAAGAAGCATAAACGTTTTTCTAAAGATTCTCAACAACAATATCAACACGGTATCAATAATTGAACAAAGCTTTCAACTGAATAAAGTAGATATTAGTTGTAGCTTGAGCATGTAAACTAACCTTTACATTTTCCTTCCCATAAGCATGTCTATACCTTGGCTTTTTGGCAGAAAATACATCATCAAGACGTGTGTCATTGTATCTTGGAGCCCTAAACGATCCTGGTTTTTGAAGCCTATTGTCCATCTCAGCAGCTCTGCAACCATAAAGTCATTAATCAAGTAAATTCTCAGCAATTTATGAAATAATGAATTGAGTAAGAAGCAGTCGAAACTAACTTCGAGGAACCAGCAGAGGTCGACGATTCATCCGTATAGTCTACAAAAATCTCCCGCTTCAACTGCTCTCCTTGTCAAGTTATGCATAAACATCAATAAAAAAAACTTATCCACCATAATTAAATGTCAGTTATCAATAAGTTTGAAAACTTACCCTAAGTTCTGAAGGTGTCTTTCTTTTAGCAACAGAAGCACCTTTTAGAGGCACTGATGAAATTCCATGAGAACTTGGAGGCATAACGCTTGGTGTAGCTACTTTGGCCATTCAGCATTCACGACAAACGCTTAATCTAGCAAAACACATGCTCCAGATGGATCTACAAAAGTTAAAATCAAATTAACAAAATCAAAATTAGGGAAACTGAAGAACACGCTAAAATCTTGAATCGATATAGTCATGAAATGAAAATTGATGAATAGAAAGAATTGAGAAACATAATCATGAGAAGAGACGAAGAAAAAAGAGGGAAGAAATTTGAATGTGGTGTATACCCTAGCGTGAGTTTTGGTTCGGGAGCAAGCAGTGTCGTATCAGTGGAGCATTGAAATGAAACACCACTGTTTTTCCCTCAAGAGAAATCCTACACAAGAAAAGAAAGCTGGTAAAATGCATTTGAACACCGGATACCAAAAGTGAGACTCAATCCAAGGTCCAAATCTATATAGAAATGACTTATAATGCTACCATGACAGATATGTTCTAAAGGCTGTTATGATTGTATCCTTGATTTTTAAGGCTTTACACCTATGTCTTTATTTCAAAATTTTGTTTTTTAATTGTTTAGGCTAGGGTCTCTTTCAGAATTATATACATGTCATCATGTTAATATATTATTAAAGTTTTCAGATCCCAATATAAATCTTATTTTCTCCTTATTTCATGTATCCAATGTTGATTTGTCCAGAGAAAACTCATTTTATATCATGTTTTCAAAGATTTGTAAGGCTTTGTAGAGTTCTCCACACAAAACATTGAAAACATGTAACAGAGTGAAATACAATTGCTATTTTTACTTTAGGTTGTATGTGAGTGTGAGGCCCAAACCTATTTATTTGTTATCATGGCTGATAATTCAAATATCAACAATAAATATGAAGAGAGGGATAGGATCAGTACCAAACCTCCAATGTTTGATGGAGAAAAATTTGACTATTGGAAAGATAGAATAGAAAGTTTTTTTCTTGGGTATGATGCTGATCTTTGGGATTTGGTCATTGATGGATATGTACATCCTACTGGAGAGGATGGCAAAAAGATTGATAGAAAATCAATGACTGAAGTGCAGAAAAGAGACTTCAAGAATCACCACAAAGCCAGAACTATATTGCTTAATGCAATCTCTCATACTGAGTATGAGAAGATTACTAACAGAGATACTGCTCATGATATATTTGAATCACTCAAAATGACTCATGAGGGAAACTCCCAGGTTAAAGAGACAAAGGCTCTGGCGCTCATACAGAAGTATGAGGCATTTAAAATGGAAGATTCTGAAAATGTAGAAACTATGTTTTCTAGATTTCAGATTCTTACAGCTGGTCTGAAAGTTCTGGACAAGGGCTACTCAACGTCAGATCATGTCAAGAAAATCATCAGAAGTCTTCCCACCAGATGGAGACCAATGGTGACTGCATTGAAGATGGCAAAAGATCTGAACAAGATCTCCTTAGAAGAACTTATCAGTTCCTTGAGAAGCCATGAAATTGAGCTGGAGGAAGATGAACCCCAGAAGAAAGATAAAGGTAAATCCATAGCTTTAAAATCTAACAAAACTGCTAAAGCTTTGCAGGTTATTCAAGAAAGCTCTGAAGAATCTTCTTCTGAAGAAGAAGATGAGTTGTCCATGCTGTCCAGAAGGATTAACAAACTCTGGAAGCACAAGGGAAAGAAGTTTAACAACTTCAGAAGATCTGACAACAGAAAAGAATCTTCCAGTCACAGAAGATCTGCCAAGAAAGAAGTGGTGTGTTATGAGTGCAAAGAACCTGGGCACTACAAGAATGACTGCCCTAAACTTCTGAAAGAAAAACCTAAGAAGAAGTTCAACAAGAAGAAAAAGGTTCTGATGGCAACATGGGATGACTCTGATGAGTGTGAGTCATCTTCTGAATCTGAAGAAGAATGTGCAAACGTTGCATTGATGGCCAGGACAGAGGATCAAGAAGAAGGTACCTCTGGATATGAATCAGAATCTGAATCTGATGATGATGCAGAAGAGGTAATGGCCAAACTTACCAAAGAAGAACTCATTAAAGTTTTAACAGAAGTTCTTAAGAGTTACAACAACATCAAACTCAAATACAAGAAGCTGAAAAGCAATCTTGAGTCTGAGATTGATCTTCTGAAAATAGAACTTGTTGAGCAGAAGGAAATAAATTTAAAAATCAAAAATGACTTTGATAGAACTCAACAAGAATCTGATTCTGAAACTAAGTCTTGTGAAAATATTTTAGAAAAATATGACTCTAGTTTTCAGAAGTTTCTCACTAAGAGCATAGACAGAAGCAAGATGGCTTCCATGATCTATGGTGTTAGTGGAAACAACAGAAGAGGCATTGGATATGAGTCTTCATCTGGAAGCAATCCAAAACCTGTTGACAAACTTTTTATCAGTAAGACACCTCTGTACTCTCAATTCAAATTTGGTCATCTGAATGACATTAAACACACAAGCTCTGAGAAGAGTACTTATGTGTTTAAACCAAAGGCAAGTCAGAATAAACATTATGTTGCAAAACAGAAGTTTAGACAAACCTGCAAACCAACTAACCCCAAAGGACCCAAGAAGATCTGGGTACCTAAAGACAAAATAATTCCTGTTGCAGATGTTCTTAGCAGCAAAGTCATGACACCAATCATGGTACCTGGACTCTGGATGCTCACGACACATGACAGGAGAAAGGTCTATGTTCCAAAGCCTGAAACTTAGATCTGGAGGGGACGTGTGTCGCTACTGCGAAAATCGGCGCCGGCTGAACAGAAGAGTCGCCACCGTGCGTTATTTATCCCACGGGAGGGAAAGGAAACGCTCAGAGTAAACCTCGCACAACACGGGAAAGGTATGGTCATCGCAACCAAAACCTGGGTTCGGGAGTCGGTTACGCAAGGGGAAGGTATTAGCACCCCTCACGTCCGTCGTACTCGACGGGATCCACGCTTGTTTTCGGGTATGGATTGTTATTCTATCTAAACTATAGGTCAAGGGTTAAAAAGAAAATAAAATGGAAATAAAAATGACTCGGCAAAGTATCGCACTTTATGCCTACGTATCCCCGCCTGGAACGAGAAATCAGAGTCAACGTAGTTCGCCTACCTACGGGAAAGGAGGGGAAGGTTGCTCGCTAGGATATCGCATCCTATGCCTACGTACTTTCATACAGCATGAAAGATCAGAGCAAACGTAGTTCGGGCCACGGAAGACACAGGTTTGTCTTGGTTGATTTTACTCCTTCTGAAAAAGGTTCTCTTGATTAGCAGTCCCGGCGGACAAAAATGACGTTTTGATGAGTTCACGTTCTTTTAAGAAAGAAGTGTCTTTTATTGTGTTTGAAATCTTTATGTGTTTTTCTGTTTGTTTTGAGAAAGAAAGAGACAGAACTCTAACCTACGGTTGCGAAGGGAAACAAACTAACCTAATGTTATCATGCATGGGTTAAGACCTAGTGTCTATCATGCTCCTCTCTTGCACAGAGAGAAACAGAGATCCTACGGGATAGGCAGAAACAGAAACAATATCAGATATATACAGTAAAGCAGTAAAATGCATGGATGCAACAGTACAAGCGAGGCAAGGGAGTCCCACTCAACCTCGAACCTAGAAAACAATAGGCAAAAGTGAACAGGCTTCACTTTCAACCCAGCAGGGTAAACAGCAAACAATACAGTCCAGAAAACCAATCAATACATCAGCAATAAAATACAACAGCAAAGGAAACAACAGCAGCAGCTCTGAATCAACATATGGCTTCAAGTAATCTCCAATCAGCTACAGGCTTCAACAAGCATCAATCTCCATCTTCATGGCCTTCAGGCAAGGGCTTTGATCATCTATCTTCCATCTGCAATGGCTTTTCTTCAAGCTCAAACCTCCAGGATGAGGGATTAGTCACAAGAGTGACTTGGGTGTTAAGCAATCAGTTGACTACCAAAGGTGGTGAACAGACTGCTTCTAACACAAGAGTCATTTTCTCTCAAGAGTTCTATCTCATAGACACTATCACCAAGCCTTCCAAAGGAAGGGGGTGAGTGTCTTAGAGAGACTCTGAATCACAGAGAAGAATGGATGCAGACAAGGCAATCCATGTTTGAGAAACAAACTCTCTAATCTAGAGCTCTGCCTAGCTCCTAAACCCTAGTTCCTCAGCATCTGCTAGCAAGAACCTCCTCTTCAACTCTGGAAGTTGATCTTCAATCTCTGGATCTCCAATGGTCTTCATCTTCTCAAGTCTTCAGCTTCCCCAGGTCCCCAGACAAACCCAATACCCAAGCAAGCAAGCAATAATCCCCAGAGGGCACACCACACCAGACAAACAGATATACAGACAGTATTAATAGCAGTAGGGGAATCCTGACTTTTCTAAGGTGATCTAATAACTACCCATAGCCCCTATAGTCCCATAACTAATCTAGTTAAACCCTAAGTCCTAAGGGAAATGAATTGAACTTCCTAAGTCATCACCTAAAAAACCCTAATTGGTCATGATGTTCAAACCTATTCTAATCACCTAAAATTAATTCCTAAAAATGGGAACTAAATTGAATCTACAAGTTCAACATCTAATCTAAACAATCTAAAAAGAATGAACACAAAATATGAAAGCATGTAATAGAACAAAAATTAGTAAAATCATGCATGAAATGAATCTATGTAAAATGACATTTATTTAGAAAATATGGAAAAAATATGAAATAAAAATAAAAATGCAATTTTATTTTTCTATAATTTTCTAGACATCTTAAGGAAAATAGTGTAAAAAGAATGAATTAAAATGCATTTTTTATGAATTTATTATGAATTTTTAAAATGAATGCAAAAACATGAAAAGAAAATAATAAAAAGAATAAAGAAATAGCCAGGGGGGTTTGAATAGAAATCACGCCCAGTTATAATTGGATGGGCCAGACAGACAGGGGTGCGCATAGCATTTTTACATTAGGCCCAGCTTGAATCAGAATCATTAAAAATAACAAAGCGCGCAGGGGGTGAGAAAAGTATCAGAATCACGTTCAAATTCAAGTGGGCTTATAACTGGGGGTGGGGATAACACTCATGCACTCAGGCCCGCCCGTTTCAATTAATGAAACGGTGCGTTTGGCACCCAGGTCAATTCCCTCCAAAACTCAGCTTAAACCTCAGCCATACGATTACTCTCCCAGTCAAAAGTCTTACACGCATTGGACCGCTCAGATTTCATCTTCCTCCTTTGAATCTGAAACTTAGGGTTTACACCATGAATGTCCATGCACGAGCCAACCTTCTACCAATCTGCTCTCCCTATCCAGGCCATGAATCAACACGATTCCAACATGAAACTCACTCTAAATTCTTCCCTCTACCATCCTATGGTCTTAGATTACTCTGAAATTCAACAAATCATTCAACCCGAGCACAACAAGATCTGGTCACCATGAACATACTCTGAGATGCATCATCACAATTCTCCATCAAACTTGCACTAATCTAACCTATAACTAATGGTGATTAACCTGATCTATCAAGCTAAGATTATGATGCATTAACCTAAGAGTTTTAAACCCTAACAGTTTCTACCACCTGCTAACAATGGTCTCTATTCAGCCTCAAATTCATCCTAATTACTCTACTAACCTCCTACATTACATCTAAACTAACAAAAACATGCTAACCTAATTGAATTAAGCTGTTTGAATGAAAACACACCTGATGTGAAATCTTGTGGATGATGCTGAATCTTGTGGATCTGAGGCTTGTGAGGCTTGGATCTTGATCAATTCTGGATGTACTTGATTCTGTTTGCAATATTTGGATGAGACTTGGCTTGAATTATGCTGTCCAATGGAAATTGCAGTTTTGATGTTCTTGATGGAAGTGCTCGAAAATGGATGGATCACACCTTGTTCTTGATTGAACTATGATTTATGATGATGAAACAGTATAATGAAGTAGATTTTGATGATGATTTGGTGAAGAATTTGAGGATTTGGAATGAAACTTCAATGAAAAAGAATGAGAGAATTTGGAGATTCTTGGTGAAAAATGAAGCCAACCCTTGATCAATCCACATTTCATGAATATATAGTGTGCACATGAACATTCTAGATCCATCTTACACATTCCCTTGCCTTCCAACTTTGATCCATTTTGGTTATGTTTCTTCAATTACAAGTAACCAAAGATAACTTTCTTTTTTCCTTCTAAACTCAAAAAAGTGTTTGAACCATTGTTCTTAGAATTGCTTTTCCATTCAAAATCATATATTGGAAGTCTCCATTTGGACTCATAAATCTCCCAAACCATTTTTCACTTTGAATTTCTTTGAATTATAAGCCATTTTAGTTCATATTTTGACCAATTATGCAACTTCATGTTATGAGCTTCTCCAATAATTTGTGACCTTCTTTCTAGACTTAAAATCCCATTTGGAGCAAGTTTGATGTTGTAAGTTTTTCCATTTGAGGCCTCCTTGTATGAGTTTTGGACATAGGTTAAAATGACCTGTAATTCACAAATGCCCAAAATACCCTTTGCTTGCCAAGACCATAAGTTGAGTTCTACACATCATATGAATGCATGCTATACCATTATAGAAAGATAAGACAATGAGGAACATTTCTTATGTTGACCAAGAATTCATTTGAAATCTCCTTGAGGGGTAAAACTAGCTTGGAAGTCAAGTCACTTTCACAGACAAAAGTTCAGATACCTTAGATGACCTGTAACTTGCAAGGACCATAACTTGAGTTCTATAAATCTCCTTGAGGTCTTCCACCACTCAAATTAAAGGTCTTGAGATCCTCTACAAGTTTCATGTTGGCCAAGAAGCCATTTGAAGCTAGCATTTTGACTTATCTTGCTTGGAAATTTGACCTAAACTAGGGGATTTTACAGAGAAACCCTAATTTAGAAACTCCTCTTCTCCTAGATTTCTCTTGAATTCTCCTTGTCATATCTCCATATCCTTCTTTATATGTCCAATGAGGAACCCCACATCTCTCCAATAGACTTGAATGCCCCTTAAAATCAGTCAATTGACCTAGGGTTGACCTAGGGTTGACCCAGATGAAACCCTAGTTGACTGCCTTCAACTATAGCTCTTGTGCTCTCATCAATGACTTGTCTCCTTCTCCAAATGACTTTCTAAGCCTCTCATAATGTCTAGATACTCTCCATGCCTTCAATTCACAGCTCACAATCCTCTGGTTGACCCTCAGATACCCTCAGCTAGGAGATGGACTCAAGGCTTGATCTGCTGAGCTCTTTACTTTCAAATTCTTTCCTGATGACTTGAATGAGATTGAATTGGGATAATAACCTATTGATAGGCTTCTAGAGATGAAAATAATGATTGGTCCCCTGTTGAATGACTTGCTATGCCTATGCTATGCAGATGGTTAGCCTATGTACATGACTCTATATGCAAATGCTAATGATAATGAAACATAAACCAAGTGAATAAGGTTGGGCAAATTTTAGGGTGCAACAGCTGCCCCTATTCAAGCGGCTTGGACCCGATTGGGTGAAGAGCCCGGAGCCTTCAGACATTCGCGGTACGAGACGGTTGAATACTAGTGAAACCAGAAATTTGCCAACCGCAAAACTAAATTGCGCTCCTGCTTGAGGAACGACATTCATCAGCTGAACCTGACTGTTACAGCAACCCACTGATCTCGCGCGACCGTGCTGGGGATTGTCTTCATCGTTCTGAAGAGGATTCTGTCATAACAGATTGCTTGCTTGTCCACGTTAGGACTCCGTCTGTCATCCATACTAAGAAATCTCAACTAGAACTTGTCCACGTTAGGACTCCACTTGCTGTTAAACCAGAAAAATCTCGGCAACTCCGCTGGGGATAATTCGTCTGCATTTCCATAAACTGAATCGTCCACGTTAGGAATAACATTCTTTCACATTAGGAGTAACACCTGTCCACGTTAGGAATCATCTCTTCTATATCTGTCCACGTCAGGACTAACCCTTTCATCTTTCCACGTCAGGAAGCAATCTTCTTTCAGCGTAAGGAGAACTATATCAATCTGTCCACGTAAGGACTCCAATACCACTTGACATGTCCGCGTCAGGACTCCAATATTACCACGTAAGGAATACAACTTTGGTTCCGAACCTATCCACGTCAGGACTCAACTTTTCTTGCATCTGTCCACGTAAGGACCCCAATTTCTCCGCGTAAGGAATAAACTTCTTCTTCCACATTAGGAATATCTTCTTTGATCTGTCCGCGTCAGGACTCAATCTCTTCCACGTCAGGAATGCACTCTTTCTTTCCACGTCAGGAACCAATCGTGATATGTCCGCGTGAGGACTCAATCTTTCCACGTAAGGGACAAACTCGTCTTTCCACGTAAGGAAACCATTTTTCTTCCACGTAAGGGATGCTCTTGATATGTCCACGTAAGGACTCTGATCTTTCCACGTAAGGAATACCAACTTCTTGCCGATTTGTCCGCGTCAGGACTCATTTTTCCACGTAAGGAATGTCATTTTAACCTGTCCACGTAAGGACTCTACTCTTTCCACGTTAGGAATGCTGTCATTTCCACGTAAGGAAACTATCTTTTTCCACGTAAGGAATCCTCTTCTGATATGTCCGCGTATGGACTCAATCTTTTCCGCGTAAGGAATCTCCATCTTTCCACGTAAGGAACTGAAACTTTTCTTTCTCTTCCACGTAAGGAACACGCTTTCTTTCCACGTTAGGAATACTACTTTCTTTGATTTGTCCACGTCAGGACACTGATCTCGTCTTGATTTGTCCACGTTAGGACTCAGGCGTCTTCGACTCGCTGAGGAAATAAGACTTGTCCACGTAAGGACTCACACCCTTCGACCCGCTGAAGGAAAATTTGTCCACGTCAGGACTCACGCTTCACCTTGATTTGTCCACGTCAGGACACCAACACAAAGAGTAACCACTTTTTTTTCAACGTCATGACCTCCCATTCCACTAATTTCGAGAACTCGAATCTGCCCACGATAGGACTAACACACCTCACCAATCCCGGGAAATAAACCTGTCCACGTTAGGACGCCCACTTCTGAAGAAATCCCGTCAATACAGGAATAAATTGTCCACGTCAGGACTTAGCTCTCCACTGCTCCACACCCACAAATTTCTTAGCACTGACGTGACAGCGACTTTGAGATGAACTCTACTGGGGATATCTGGAAACCAAACTATCGGACGCCTGCTCTGATAACCGGCGGTGGCCTCTGAAATTCTGATTCATGGAACCCGTTGATGACAAACAAACTCTGCTTGGGGATAAGGAGAAACTTATCCTGGGAACTCTGCGGGGAAAATAAGAGACATTTGCATAAATGACTCTGCTAGAGACAAAGAGAATCTCTTCATGCTAACTCTGTGGGGAATACTGCCGAAACTGACATTGGATGTCCCATGCCGAGATCTTGAATGTTTGATTGTTCATTTGAGCAAGAGCTCTCTTCACCTGAACTACTAGAGTACAGAACTGCTTCAGCAAAATAAATGCTGGAAGGATAATGCCGACTCCGCCGGGGATAGCCAGATGCTACAGAATTATTCCAGCAAAATAAATGCTGGAATGGTGAAGTCAACCCTGCTGGGAAATCGGGAACTCAAACCACACGCCTTGTTGAGGTAACCCCCTGCTGGGGAACATAACTCTGCTGGGGAATAGCAGATGTGCATAGTTCGATCGGACTTTTTGCTGGAACGTGAACTGATGTCACTAGTATCTCTGACAAAATAAATGACAGGACCCACCATCAACTCTGCTTGGGAGAGTCATAATCTTCGAATTCCACTGGAAGGAAAGAAAACTTGCAAAGAGAATTCCGCTGAGGATGGGATGATGGTTCTCTTGGGGAAAATTAACTGACTCCACTGGGGGAGAGTGCCTGACCCTGCGGGGAAAGATGAACCTGTCTGAATACAGCCTCATGATCTTGGACTCGCCAAACTCTGCTGAGGACGAATAACTTTCTGGAGCACGTTCCTTGGATAAGCTACGGCTAGCTGGGGAATTCTTTCCTTCTTCAGGAGGAACATGCCGGACCTGCATGGGGACTGAGTCTTTCGTTATTGCAATCTTTTGATCACCTTCCTCGTATGGTTATGAAACCTGCAAAAACACAAACAAGACAAGACAAGCCTATGCAATCAAATCAATTCAGGTTAGTGACGTTACGCTCAGTTAATTCAAAGCTTTAACAATTGTCGGCAAGGGCCAGTGATGTTATACTCATGCTAGCTTCAGTAAACTTAGGCGTTTTATCATGCACAAAACAGTAAAGAACAGTGTCAAATACCGAATAACACATTTTCATTGATCGGGCCCCTGAATGGGCGGAGTTTTTGTACACGGGATGTAACTCCTGAAAAGAGGAAGCTACGCAAAGCAAATACATAAGTATGCACAAGAAGCATGAATCTTTTGACAAATTAAATTTTGTACACATGTCGGCAACTGGATGCAGATGAACACCACGAACTGATCCTCCCATGACTCGTCCGACTCTAATACTTTTCCCGGTATCCCCACTTCTGAAGAGGTCGTATCCGATAACTGGCTCCTCAAGTATATTCTCCCGCATTGATGCTCATTGCAATATCAAATTCGGACCGCAGTCATTTGCTTTTCACATCCCTAACTTTTGCGTGAACCGCCCTTTACGGGTTTTCAGTTCACCGGGATACCCTTTTTTGCCGAAGCCGCCCAGTGTAGGTTTTCGACTTCGCGGGTGTACATTTTTTCAATTTTATCCCTAACTTTTGCCCGAACCTTTCATTCTGTTTTTGGTTCGCCAGGATGCCCCATTTTTGCCTGGACTCTCTTTTTTCTGTCCAGCGGGTCTATTTCAAGCAAAGTATTTTTTAACTGCGTCCGAATTCACAGGTGACGCAAAGTCTTCTCCGTCCATGGTGGACAACAACAACGCTCCTCCTGAAAAGACCTTACTGACAACGTATGGCCCTTCGTAGTTGGGGGTCCACTTGCCCCTGTGATCTGCTTGCGGCGGGAGAATCCTTTTCAGCACAAGGTCGCCCGTCTGAAAGCTTCGCGGAAGTATCTTCTTGTCGTACGCTTTCTTCATTCGTCTTTGGTACAAACGACCGTATGCCAGAGAAGCTAGCCTCTTCTCATCCATCAAACTCAGTTGGTTCAATCTATTCGTTACCCATTCTGCCTCGTCCAGCTGAACGTCTCGCAATACCCTCAGAGAAGGGATCTCAACTTCCAATGGTAATACCGCTTCCATTCCGTATACCAACGAGAACGGAGTTGCCCCGGTTGATGTGCGTACCGTCGTACGATAACCGCGCAAAGCGAAAGGTAGCATTTCATGCCAATCTTTATAAGTCACCACCATTTTCTGGACGATCTTCTTGATATTCTTATTGGCCGCTTCGACAGCGCCATTCATCTTGGGTCGATAAGGGGAGGAGTTGTGATGTTCGATCTTGAAATTCTGACAGAGCTCCTTCATCATTTTGTTGTTCAGATTTGAACCATTATCCGTGATTATCCGCTCGGGAATCCCATATCGGCAAATGATATCTCTCTTGATGAATCTAGCCACCACTTGCTTCGTTACATTTGCGTAAGACGCCGCTTCCACCCACTTGGTGAAGTAATCGATTGCTACTAGGATGAACCGATGCCCATTAGAAGCCGTCGACTCGATCTTTCCGATCATATCGATTCCCCACATCGAGAATGGCCATGGAGATGACATCACATTTAAAGGACTTGGAGGCACGTGTATCTTGTCAGCATAGATTTGGCACTTGTGGCACTTTCTTGCAAACTTGAAACAATCAGTTTCCATCGTTAGCCAAAAATAACCTGCCCGCAGCAGCTTTCTCGTCATAGCATGTCCACCAGCATGCGTACCAAAGGCACCTTCGTGAATTTCCTCCATGAGAAGCTTTGCCTCTTTCTCGTCTACACAACGCAACAACACCAAATCGTGGTTCCTTCTGTATAAGACGCCATCTGGGTTCAAATAGAAATTGCCCGCTAATCTCCTGAGAGTCTTCTGATCTTGACTGGATGCCCCAGCCGGATACTCTTTATTCTTCAGGAAATTAAGGATATCAAAATACCACGGTTTGTCATCAGATGCTTCATCAATAGCAAATACATAAGCTGGCCTGTCCAACCGGGAGATAGTGATTTGGGGAGCTTCGTTCCAGAAGTTGACCTTGTACATGGAAGACAAAGTGGCGAGGGCGTCAGCCATTTGATTCTCTGCCCGCGGCACGTGATGCAATTCAACTTTGTCGAAGAAAGGCAACAATCTCCTTGCATAATTCATGTAATGTATCAAATTGGGCTGACGTGTCTCCCATTCCCCTTTTATCTGATTCACTACCAGAGCTGAGTCTCCGTATACGTCTAGATGCTTGATTCGCAAATCAATGGCTTCTTCAAGCCACATTATACAAGCTTCGTATTCGGCCTCATTGTTGGTAACGGTAAAGGTCAATCGGGCAGTAAACGGGATGTGCGACCCGTGCGGCGTGGTGATAATTGCCCCGATTCCGCTACCGTAAGCATTCACAGCTCCGTCAAATATCATCTGCCATTTGGACCCCAACTCTGGTCCTTCGTCTGGTAACGGCTCTTCGCAATCCTTCATCTTTAAGTACATGATATCCTCGTCAGGAAAATCAAATCTCATCGATTGATACTCTTCGATAGGCTGCTCCGCCAGATACTCAGACAGCACACTCCCCTTTATAGCCTTTTGCGAGACGTATTGAATATCATATTCAGTCAAGACCATCTGCCACCGGGCAATTCTACCTGACAACGCCTGCTTTTCGAATATATATTTGATTGGATCCATCTTCGAGATGAGCATGGTTGTATGATTCAGCATGTACTGCCTCAAACGCGTGGCGGCCCAGGCTAGCGCGCAACAAGTTTTCTCCAGCATTGAGTATCGAGATTCACAGCCTGTAAATTTCTTACTCAGATAATAGATTGCATGCTCTTTTCTCCCTGTCTCGTCGTGTTGACCGAGAACACAACCCATGCTTCCCTCAAGAACCGTCAAATACATTATCAAGGGTCTCCCTGCCACTGGGGGTATCAAAATAGGAGGCTCCTGCAAATACTTCTTTATTTTATCGAACGCCTTTTGACAATTTTCGTTCCACGTTACAGCTTGATCTTTCTTCAACAGCTTGAATAATGGTTCACACGTGGCCGTTAGGTGAGATATGAACCGGGCAATGTAGTTCAATCTCCCTAAAAACCCGCGCACCTCTTTCTCTGTTTTAGGCGTCGGCATTTCTTGAATCGCTTTTATTTTAGCAGGATCGACCTCTATTCCTCTCTCGCTTACGATAAACCCCAGCAGTTTACCCGATCTCACCCCGAAGGTGCATTTATTAGGGTTCAGCCTCAGCCTGAACTTCCTGAGCCTTTTGAACAACTTCAACAAATTCACCAGATGCTCTTCCTCCGTCTGGGATTTAGCAATCATATCGTCAACATAAACTTCGATCTCTTTATGCATCATGTCATGAAAAAGAGTCGTCATCGCACGCTGATATGTTGCCCCAGCATTTTTCAAGCCAAAGGGCATCACTTTGTAGCAAAATGTTCCCCAAGGCGTTATGAAAGTAGTCTTCTCCATATCCTCTGGCGCCATTTTAATTTGATTATAGCCTGAAAAGCCATCCATGAAGGAGAATACGGAGTATTGAGCAGTATTATCAACTAACACGTCAATATGAGGAAGTGGAAAATCGTCTTTTGGGCTTGCTTTATTCAAATCTCTATAATCCACGCACATTCGGACCTTGCCATCTTTCTTTGGCACTGGTACGATGTTGGCAACCCATGAAGGGTACTTCGTCACAGCCAGGAAACCAGCGTCCCACTGTTTCTGAACCTCCTCTTTGATCTTCATTGCCATATCTGGACGTGTTCTGCGAAGCTTTTGTTTGACCGGCGGGCAATCTTCTTTCAGTGGCAGGCGATGCACAACCATATCAGTATCGAGCCCTGGCATATCTTCATATGACCAAGCGAATACATCATTATACTCTCGGAGCATTTCAACCAGTCTTCGCTTGATATCACTTTGCAATGCGGCCCCGATACGAATATTCTTCTCAACCCCTTCCGACCCCAAATTGATAATCTCGATGACCTCGTCGTGAGGCAGAATGGCTCTTTCCTCTTGCTTCACTAACCAAGACAGTTCTTCAGGAACGTCGCTATCTTCGACAACCTCTTCTTCGGTCTGGAATACCGGGTGATCAAAGTCGGGACGAGTCATAGGTGGCTCAAGGATGTCATCTGAAAATGTTATCCTGCAAAAGGAATGGTTAAGTGCTTCAAAATGCGTATAAAGCGAATAACCACATTGCCATTTTATTGAAAATATAAAACAAGAACGACAGGGATTACGGTATTTGCACATGAAAAAACGCCATTTATTTAATGATTAACACGCAATGTTTATAACAACACAGCCCTAAGCAAATCCTGATGCCCCGGGCAAGACATCAGATTATTCATCAATTAATAAAGCAAAGCATTACTGTTTAAAAGTCACAGGAACAAGCTCCTGAATAGACCAGTTGCACAGTCCTTGTCCTGGCGTGCTTGGCTGAATCCAGGCATCCATATCACAGTCGCTGTCTCCTTCATCAGACTCTGAAGCAGCATTGACAGTTTCATGACATACTCCACTGGCAGAGATGGTGATTGACTTTCTGAAATGGGGGGCCCCCACGGAAGGAGTTGATGACGACGGTCGGTACCCCAGCCCGAACCGGTCCATTTTCACAGGAATGTCCAGCACTTTGCCCCAGCCCTTGGCTTCTCCTGCTTCCACTAGAGCTTGAGCTTCTTTATACGATGAGACAGCTATCTCTGGCACTTTGCTCGGCCCGGGACCTTTGTCCTTGATGCGCAAACCTTCGAATGCCTGGCATGGTGTCTCGTGGATCTCCCCGTCGACTTCCACGTATTTAAACGAAGATAGATGGCTGACCAGGATGTCTTCTTCTCCGCACACGGTGACTACGCTGTCTCCGACCATATACTTTAACTTCTGATGCAGGGTAGACGTGACTGCCCCTGCCCCATGAATCCAGGGTCTTCCAAGCAAGCAGCTGTACGCAGGCTGTATATCCATGATATAAAACTCCGTTGCAAACACTTCCGGCCCCACTTGCAGAGGCAAGGTAATCGATCCGAAGACTGTTCTCCGCGTGCCGTCAAACGCTCTGACTACCAAATCACTGGGTGTACACAAGATCCCTCGAACATCCAGTTTCATCATCGCCTTCTTGGGCAGCACATTCAAAGATGATCCGGTGTCAACCAATACGTGCGACATTGTCGATCCCCTACACTCAACCGACACGTGTAAGGCCATATTATGATCTCTCCCTTTCGGAGTCAAGTCAAAATCAGTAAAGCCCAGACTGTGGCCTGCATTCACATGTGCCAATACTCCTTCTAGCTAATTTACGGAGACATCCTGGGGCACAAAAGAAGTGTCCAGGACTTTCAACAAAGCGTTTCGGTGAGCTTCCGAACACAACAGCAATGACAAGATAGATATTTTGGACGGTGTCTGCTGCAGATGCTCCACAATCTTATAATCACTTTTCCGAATCAAGCGCATGAACTCTTCTACATCCTTAGATGCTGCTTCTTTTTCATTTGCTTGTACCGGAACATTTTCAACCACTTTCCCTTTTCCTTTCGCTAGTCTTTCAGCCTCCACTTCAGGAGATATAAAGATCCTGCCACTCCTCGTCATGCCTCCTGAGCCAACAACATTATCCACAATCTCCACTGGCTGCTTGTTAACGTCGATCTTAATCCCATCACAATACACCTCTAGCCCATATGACCATGGGACTGCTTTCGTGTTCTCATACGGGATTGGCCCGGCCTTAGTTATGGTAATCGGTGGGCGCTGAGCTGGTGCTGCAATAGTGATCGTCTTCCGAGGAATCGTCACTGTGGCCACATCACTCCGATTATCCACTACTGCCCCTGCAGGCTCGTCAGTTGCCGCTCGATCAAACTGCAATACACCTTCATCAATTAAGGCCTGAATGCCTTTCTTCAAATCCTCACACCCCCCAGCTAGGGTCCAACAATCTAAGCAATACTCGTTACATCCTGGGTAAACACCTCCTTGCAACAGTCGACTCTTTATCTCGCTCAGCGGCGTCTTTAAATCTTCAACATTCATAATAAGATTCCACCCTTCCTCAGTCAGAACGGCGTTCGCCCCATGATTAGGCATGGGTTTCTGGACTATATTCGGACCTGCCGTTCTGAAATTGATAGTCTTGTTGTCTAAAAGATCCTGCACAACATGCTTAAAAGCATGGCAACCTTCTATATCGTGGCCCGGGGCCCCAGAATGAAACTCACAGTGTCTATTTGCGTCATAGCCGAACGGGGGAGTTCCCGTTATCGGCGCCAGAGTTCTTTTCTCTACTAGATTCAATCCCAACAATGTCTGCAATAAATCAGCATAGGTAGAGGGAGGCTTCTCAAACACTCTTCTCGGTTTACTGCCCTGGAATCTTCGCTGAGCTTGCTGTGCCCCCTGCTGAGGCTGCTGCTGCTGTTGCATTGGTTGCTGCTGAACCGGTTGTTGTTGCTGGAGTGGTTGTTGCTGATATGGGATAGTAACACTCGACACCTGCTGCGGCTGACGATATTGACCTCGGCCCCTGCCTCGGCCTCGGCCTCGGCCTCCAAATACCGCGCTGGCTTCGCCCTGACGGCGCCCACCATAAGCTTTCCGATTACTGCCAGATGCAGTTGATTCCTCGACTTGGAACCTTCCTTGCTTAATATTACGCTCAATCTTTTCCCCCATCAGAATCAGGTCTGAAAAACTGGCCAGAGACGTATGAAACAACATATCATGAAACAGCCCGGTGAATGTGCCGACAAACATATCATTCATTTCTTTATCTTCTACAGGAGGACGTACCCTGGCAGCCATATCGCGCCACCTTTGCGCGTATTCTTTAAAACTCTCCCCCTTCTTCTGCGAAAGCCCGGCCAACTGGACCCGATTGGGTGCCAGGTCGCTGTTATACTTGTAATGGGCTACGAACGCCTCCGCCAATTGCTTCCAAGTCTTGATATCAGTTGGCTCCAACCCCATGTACCACTCTAGGGAAGGACCCGACAGACTATCCTGAAAGAAATGCATTAGCATTCTTTCATCAGTGGAGTATGCAGACATCTTTCTGTAGTAAGCTCGCACATGCACTTTCGGACATGTGTCTCCTTTGTACTTATCGAACGCAGGAGCTTTGAATTTAATTGGCACCCTCAAGCCAGGTACCAAGCCCATTGTTGCCATGTCCAATCCCACAGCACTCTGATTTAAGACCCCCTTCATCTGCTCTTCCAGCATTCTAATCTTTTGGGAATCATCCATCGGCCCCTCAAGACCTCCTCCGGAGAAGGCGTCTTCCTGCTGATCCTCTTGCCACAGACCGTTTCCAGCCCCGTACCCATCGTACGCGCTATTACGTCCAGCTCTGATCTGATTCATTCCCGGACCTCGACCTCTGTTGCCGTACCCTTGAACACCTCCAGCAGGACCAAAACCCATAAATCCAGTACCATTTCCGTTTCCAAAGCCTCCGTAACCCTGATTGACCATACCATAACCATCTTGCCCAAAGCCTTGAGCATTAAAGCCATACTTGCCAGTGTTATCGAATCCCTGATCGTTGAATCCGAATCCAGTGTTGACAAAGCCATTGCCTCCTAGATTATCTCCCAAATTGACATCACCCAGCCCAGCATTATGGACAGCGGTCTCATTCCCCACTCCGACGTTACCATTCACAGCAGCGGTAGCGTTGTTGACATTAGCGGCAGGTATATTGACCACGGGCGGAGCCACTGGCGTGGGAGTGCCGTCTCCATGAGCAGTATCAACCCGGACAGACTGATGATCGTCATTACCATGACCAGCGTTGCGAGCCAACAGAGGCTGGACCATGGCCTGCAAATTCTCCTGCCCTTTTGCTATAGCCTCCATGGTCTGCATGAAGAGGGCGAGCTTCTCGCGCACATCCTGCATCTCGTTCTGTATTTGGTCCATGACTTTTCGACAGTTGGAGCGTGTAGAATAGCGGTGCGGATGCTGATCTGGAATCCTGTTAAGTACCTGATACAGAACCAGAAATAAGACACCATTCAAAGATTACCTGTAATGCAATATGAATATGAATGCAATGCAATGTGCCTGTGCATTAGGGAAGTACATTCCCCCAGTTCTAGTGCGAAGGTGCCGGTGCAGTGACAATGCTGACAATAGGAATATCGGAGCTGAATCATAGAAAGCCTCATATATTGCTGAGAGAATCAATAATCCCAGGGTACAATATCGCTGAGAGTACAAAGAAGGCATGACCTCATCCAACAATCCTGGTGATGGTCAGCACTATGCAAATAAAGCATACAAGTTACTACATGAAATGATCAAATCCTCCCAAAAGTCTGGTACTCCTCTATCAACTTCTTGGTCTCCGGATGGCTTGGTCGATCAAGCAGCCCTTCAACAAGCTGGTTTCTCCTTTTAAGGACACGGCGTACGTCTTCAGCAGTTTCTTCCCATGTTGCTTCTCCGAAGCAATCTTCTAACTTTCGCTTCTGAGACACTGCTTCATCTCTGGATTTGATTGCCTTGTTCAGTGCATGCTGGACACTATACCGGGTCATCACTTCCTCCTCACACTTCTTGATGCTAGACTTCAACTTCTCTTCGAGGTCGGAAATTTGCTGCTTCAGCTTATCTTCCCTCTTCTTGTTATTAGTGAGTGTAGCATTCCAAGTCTTGTTGCAAGAAGATATCTCTCGGTGTGCTGCGTCGAGCGCCTTCTTTTTGGCTTCCAGCATGTCATGGGAGCTTCTGAACTCTTGCCCCAGACGTTCACGCTTTTTCTTTTCCTCAGTCAACTCAGCCCCTAGTCTGTTTACCAGCTCGATCTGCTGTTGGAAAGCATACACAGCCTTATTTTTCTCACTGCGTGCCTGGGCTAACTCTTGTTCTAACCCTTCACTAATCTTCATCAAGGCTTCTTTCTCCTTCACAACCTGTTCATAGGCTTCTCTAGAAACAGTAGTCGGTTCTGCTACCGGAACGGGAACGAGAATTGGTGCATCTGGAAACGGCATCCTCAACTGACTAGCCCTCTCCTGAATCCAAACTCTATAAGGTGCATAGGCCTGACAGTCATTCTTTCCTAACAACGGTTTCCCTCTGCGGTTAATACGCGTCCAGGCATGCTGCAACTTGGCTAATAACTCCCCCTTCACGTCTCCAGTGAAGTACAGAGATTCCTGTACTTCTTCCTCCTGAGGTGGATTCTTCAGCGCATATCCGAACTGACGAATGAACAGAGAAGGGTTGTAGTTGATACACCCTTTTCTTCCTATCAACGGCACATTATGGTACCCAGAACAACTGAAGATGAGCTCAGATCCCAGCAGATCTCTATCAAACCACTCCATATCTTCTGACGATAGCCTCATCAGGCGCTCTGGCCAACCAACTGGAACTGTAGTCTCTGCAGCAGATCCTCTCTTAGGAAGGTGACTCTCAAACCACATACTCAATAAGGGCACACACAGGTGAACGTTCTTCCCTCTTCCCTTCTCATTCTTGTAATGCAGTGAGTGATAGAGATCTCCGAGTAAGGTAGGTACAGGATTACCAGCGGCAAACAAGTAGAAAGCATCAAAGTCCACAAAATCCGGTATATTGGGGAATAAAACTATGCCATAAATGCACAAAGCCAACACAGCATTGAAAGCAACCCAGCACCCGCTCTTGGCATACTCTTGGGCTTTACCAACTAAGAACTGAAGTGAGAAGCCTGGAACTCCACGGGAAACAGTAGTCACAAGTTCAGAAGCATCAACATGCAAGGCTTTTGCCAATTCCTCCGGCTTGGGTTTGGCGCCATAATGAATGAATGGAACCTGGTTCTGCACGGGCAGCTCAACATACTCAGCGTATTCCTCCAGGGTGGGTCCCATAATGAAGTCAGAGAACGTAAAGCACCTCAAAGCAGGGTCGTAGAATTGCATCAAAGCATACAGCCCATCTAACTCTACCTCTGTAGGTTTGCACACCAATCTCAATAATCTACCATAGCTCATCCGGAAGCTCCTACGAACACCCTCATCAGCAAGAGAGATCAACCCAAGTAAAGGAACAATATCGGGCGTAGGCAATTTGTAAGCAACCGTTCTCCTTAAGCTAGTCATGATCAACACTCAAAAGTATGGGCACTAGAACTAGGGAAATGCAAATGCACCTGCAGCACAGACACACGTTAGTGAAATGCAAATGGTAATGGATATGCAGGGATGCAATGCAAGTAACATGCAACAGGGACCAAAGCTGCAGCTGAATAGCCTAAACCCAATCAAGAAAGGTCTCAGATAGACCATCCAGAAATCCTCAAACCCTGGTCTCAGATAGACCTAAAACAAAACTCCAACATTGGTCTCTGACAGACCTCACACCATAACTCCAACTGGTCTCTGATAGACCTCAAATCACATCTCTAATTGGTCTCTGACAGACCTCAGAACTCTCCAACTGGTCTCTGACAGACCTCAAAACACACCTCAAATGGTCTCTGACAGACCTCATAACTCTCCATAAATAACCAGGATCTCTGATCAAGAAATAACCGGCATCTGAAGGTCTGGTTACCTGCATAACCCAAAATACCCTCACAGGTGGGTGGCCCTATAACTGGCACAAGGTACGGCATCCTATGCGGTCGTCGGCGTCACAGACTTTCAGGGTTGATGATACGATTCCCAGAAGGAGTGGCATCATCCAATCCTGAAGAGGCCTCACTTAGCCAACTTCCAAATGATCGGTCCCCAGAGTCGACAATCCAACTAACCAGCAACCCACGCCAACCAAAGGAAGGGGCAGGAGGCCAACCAGAGGAATCTCGTCTGAGTGTAGATTTCATGGGACACCAAAGCAAGCAAAGCAAGCGGGCGCCCACTAATTTCTACTCTAATTCTAGGTGCACTCAAGCCCAGGTCCGGCTTATCTCTCAATATCAGAACACCCGTCACACCCCAAATACAGCAATAATAATCAATGTATAAAGCTGAAAATACAAGGTTAGAAATATAAAATAACTCCATACAAAATCCTCGACGGGAAAACAAGCGCTAGGATTGACTCTCTCAAGGGACGTTGGATCCCAAATGCATAAGAACCATCGCAGTCCTTAGCAGCCAGGGGACGTTGGATCCCCAGCAGAGTCGCCAGCTGTCGCTACTGCGAAAATCGGCGCCGGCTGAACAGAAGAGTCGCCACCGTGCGTTATTTATCCCACGGGAGGGAAAGGAAACGCTCAGAGTAAACCTCGCACAACACGGGAAAGGTATGGTCATCGCAACCAAAACCTGGGTTCGGGAGTCGGTTACGCAAGGGGAAGGTATTAGCACCCCTCACGTCCGTCGTACTCGACGGGATCCACGCTTGTTTTCGGGTATGGATTGTTATTCTATCTAAACTATAGGTCAAGGGTTAAAAAGAAAATAAAATGGAAATAAAAATGACTCGGCAAAGTATCGCACTTTATGCCTACGTATCCCCGCCTGGAACGAGAAATCAGAGTCAACGTAGTTCGCCTACCTACGGGAAAGGAGGGGAAGGTTGCTCGCTAGGATATCGCATCCTATGCCTACGTACTTTCATACAGCATGAAAGATCAGAGCAAACGTAGTTCGGGCCACGGAAGACACAGGTTTGTCTTGGTTGATTTTACTCCTTCTGAAAAAGGTTCTCTTGATTAGCAGTCCCGGCGGACAAAAATGACGTTTTGATGAGTTCACGTTCTTTTAAGAAAGAAGTGTCTTTTATTGTGTTTGAAATCTTTATGTGTTTTTCTGTTTGTTTTGAGAAAGAAAGAGACAGAACTCTAACCTACGGTTGCGAAGGGAAACAAACTAACCTAATGTTATCATGCATGGGTTAAGACCTAGTGTCTATCATGCTCCTCTCTTGCACAGAGAGAAACAGAGATCCTACGGGATAGGCAGAAACAGAAACAATATCAGATATATACAGTAAAGCAGTAAAATGCATGGATGCAACAGTACAAGCGAGGCAAGGGAGTCCCACTCAACCTCGAACCTAGAAAACAATAGGCAAAAGTGAACAGGCTTCACTTTCAACCCAGCAGGGTAAACAGCAAACAATACAGTCCAGAAAACCAATCAATACATCAGCAATAAAATACAACAGCAAAGGAAACAACAGCAGCAGCTCTGAATCAACATATGGCTTCAAGTAATCTCCAATCAGCTACAGGCTTCAACAAGCATCAATCTCCATCTTCATGGCCTTCAGGCAAGGGCTTTGATCATCTATCTTCCATCTGCAATGGCTTTTCTTCAAGCTCAAACCTCCAGGATGAGGGATTAGTCACAAGAGTGACTTGGGTGTTAAGCAATCAGTTGACTACCAAAGGTGGTGAACAGACTGCTTCTAACACAAGAGTCATTTTCTCTCAAGAGTTCTATCTCATAGACACTATCACCAAGCCTTCCAAAGGAAGGGGGTGAGTGTCTTAGAGAGACTCTGAATCACAGAGAAGAATGGATGCAGACAAGGCAATCCATGTTTGAGAAACAAACTCTCTAATCTAGAGCTCTGCCTAGCTCCTAAACCCTAGTTCCTCAGCATCTGCTAGCAAGAACCTCCTCTTCAACTCTGGAAGTTGATCTTCAATCTCTGGATCTCCAATGGTCTTCATCTTCTCAAGTCTTCAGCTTCCCCAGGTCCCCAGACAAACCCAATACCCAAGCAAGCAAGCAATAATCCCCAGAGGGCACACCACACCAGACAAACAGATATACAGACAGTATTAATAGCAGTAGGGGAATCCTGACTTTTCTAAGGTGATCTAATAACTACCCATAGCCCCTATAGTCCCATAACTAATCTAGTTAAACCCTAAGTCCTAAGGGAAATGAATTGAACTTCCTAAGTCATCACCTAAAAAACCCTAATTGGTCATGATGTTCAAACCTATTCTAATCACCTAAAATTAATTCCTAAAAATGGGAACTAAATTGAATCTACAAGTTCAACATCTAATCTAAACAATCTAAAAAGAATGAACACAAAATATGAAAGCATGTAATAGAACAAAAATTAGTAAAATCATGCATGAAATGAATCTATGTAAAATGACATTTATTTAGAAAATATGGAAAAAATATGAAATAAAAATAAAAATGCAATTTTATTTTTCTATAATTTTCTAGACATCTTAAGGAAAATAGTGTAAAAAGAATGAATTAAAATGCATTTTTTATGAATTTATTATGAATTTTTAAAATGAATGCAAAAACATGAAAAGAAAATAATAAAAAGAATAAAGAAATAGCCAGGGGGGGTTTGAATAGAAATCACGCCCAGTTATAATTGGATGGGCCAGACAGACAGGGGTGCGCATAGCATTTTTACATTAGGCCCAGCTTGAATCAGAATCATTAAAAATAACAAAGCGCGCAGGGGGTGAGAAAAGTATCAGAATCACGTTCAAATTCAAGTGGGCTTATAACTGGGGGTGGGGATAACACTCATGCACTCAGGCCCGCCCGTTTCAATTAATGAAACGGTGCGTTTGGCACCCAGGTCAATTCCCTCCAAAACTCAGCTTAAACCTCAGCCATACGATTACTCTCCCAGTCAAAAGTCTTACACGCATTGGACCGCTCAGATTTCATCTTCCTCCTTTGAATCTGAAACTTAGGGTTTACACCATGAATGTCCATGCACGAGCCAACCTTCTACCAATCTGCTCTCCCTATCCAGGCCATGAATCAACACGATTCCAACATGAAACTCACTCTAAATTCTTCCCTCTACCATCCTATGGTCTTAGATTACTCTGAAATTCAACAAATCATTCAACCCGAGCACAACAAGATCTGGTCACCATGAACATACTCTGAGATGCATCATCACAATTCTCCATCAAACTTGCACTAATCTAACCTATAACTAATGGTGATTAACCTGATCTATCAAGCTAAGATTATGATGCATTAACCTAAGAGTTTTAAACCCTAACAGTTTCTACCACCTGCTAACAATGGTCTCTATTCAGCCTCAAATTCATCCTAATTACTCTACTAACCTCCTACATTACATCTAAACTAACAAAAACATGCTAACCTAATTGAATTAAGCTGTTTGAATGAAAACACACCTGATGTGAAATCTTGTGGATGATGCTGAATCTTGTGGATCTGAGGCTTGTGAGGCTTGGATCTTGATCAATTCTGGATGTACTTGATTCTGTTTGCAATATTTGGATGAGACTTGGCTTGAATTATGCTGTCCAATGGAAATTGCAGTTTTGATGTTCTTGATGGAAGTGCTCGAAAATGGATGGATCACACCTTGTTCTTGATTGAACTATGATTTATGATGATGAAACAGTATAATGAAGTAGATTTTGATGATGATTTGGTGAAGAATTTGAGGATTTGGAATGAAACTTCAATGAAAAAGAATGAGAGAATTTGGAGATTCTTGGTGAAAAATGAAGCCAACCCTTGATCAATCCACATTTCATGAATATGTAGTGTGCACATGAACATTCTAGATCCATCTTACACATTCCCTTGCCTTCCAACTTTGATCCATTTTGGTTATGTTTCTTCAATTACAAGTAACCAAAGATAACTTTCTTTTTTCCTTCTAAACTCAAAAAAGTGTTTGAACCATTGTTCTTAGAATTGCTTTTCCATTCAAAATCATATATTGGAAGTCTCCATTTGGACTCATAAATCTCCCAAACCATTTTTCACTTTGAATTTCTTTGAATTATAAGCCATTTTAGTTCATATTTTGACCAATTATGCAACTTCATGTTATGAGCTTCTCCAATAATTTGTGACCTTCTTTCTAGACTTAAAATCCCATTTGGAGCAAGTTTGATGTTGTAAGTTTTTCCATTTGAGGCCTCCTTGTATGAGTTTTGGACATAGGTTAAAATGACCTGTAATTCACAAATGCCCAAAATACCCTTTGCTTGCCAAGACCATAAGTTGAGTTCTCCACATCATATGAAGGCATGCTATACCATTCTAGAAAGCTAAGACAATGAGTAACATTTCTTATGTTGACCAAGAATTCATTTGAAATCTCCTTGAGGGGTAAAACTAGCTTGGAAGTCAAGTCACTTTCACAGACAAAAGTTCAGATACCTTAGATGACCTGTAACTTGCAAGGACCATAACTTGAGTTCTATAAATCTCCTTGAGGTCTTCCACCACTCAAATTAAAGGTCTTGAGATCCTCTACAAGTTTCATGTTGGCCAAGAAGCCATTTGAAGCTAGCATTTTGACTTATCTTGCTTGGAAATTTGACCTAAACTAGGGGATTTTACAGAGAAACCCTAATTTAGAAACTCCTCTTCTCCTAGATTTCTCTTGAATTCTCCTTGTCATATCTCCATATCCTTCTTTATATGTCCAATGAGGAACCCCACATCTCTCCAATAGACTTGAATGCCCCTTAAAATCAGTCAATTGACCTAGGGTTGACCTAGGGTTGACCCAGATGAAACCCTAGTTGACTGCCTTCAACTATAGCTCTTGTGCTCTCATCAATGACTTGTCTCCTTCTCCAAATGACTTTCTAAGCCTCTCATAATGTCTAGATACTCTCCATGCCTTCAATTCACAGCTCACAATCCTCTGGTTGACCCTCAGATACCCTCAGCTAGGAGATGGACTCAAGGCTTGATCTGCTGAGCTCTTTACTTTCAAATTCTTTCCTGATGACTTGAATGAGATTGAATTGGGATAATAACCTATTGATAGGCTTCTAGAGATGAAAATAATGATTGGTCCCCTGTTGAATGACTTGCTATGCCTATGCTATGCAGATGGTTAGCCTATGTACATGACTCTATATGCAAATGCTAATGATAATGAAACATAAACCAAGTGAATAAGGTTGGGCAAATTTTAGGGTGCAACAACGTGAAGTTTGGAGGGAACCAGAAGGGCAAGATCATTGGATCTGGCACTATTGGAAATGGTAAGCTTCCCTCTATTACTAATGTTCTGTTAGTTGAAGGATTGAAACATAATCTATTGTCCATAAGTCAATTAAGTGACAATGGTTATGATATAATCTTTAATCAAAAATGTTGCAAAGCTGTATGTCAAAAGGATGGCTCTATCCTATTCAGTGGAAAGAGGAAACACAACATTTATAAAATTAACCTTTCAGAACTTAAAGTTCAAAATGTAAAATGCCTCTTATCTGTGAATGATGAGCAATGGGTCTGGCATAGAAGATTGGGGCATATTAATATGAGACGTATATCTCAGATTAATAAACTTAATCTGGTCAGAGGACTTCCTAAGTTGAAGTTCAACTCAGATGCTTTGTGTGAAGCATGTCAAAGAGGTAAATTTTCAAAATCTCATTTTAAATCAAAAAATGTTGTGTCTACCTCCAGACCATTGGAATTACTTCACATTGATCTGTTTGGACCAGTGAAAACTGCATCCATCAGAGGCAAGAAGTATGGGTTAGTCATTGTAGATGACTACAGCAGATGGACATGGGTAAAGTTTCTAAAACACAAGGATGAGTCTCATTCTGTGTTCTTTGACTTCTGCAATCAAGTTCAGACTGAAAAAGATTCCAAAATTATTAAAGTCAGAAGTGATCATGGTGGAGAATTTGAAAATAAACATTTTGAAAAATATTTTTCTGAAAAAGGCATTGCACATGATTTCTCCTGCCCTAGAACTCCACAACAAAATGGAGTTGTAGAGAGGAAAAATAGAACATTGCAAGAGATGGCCAGAACCATGATCAATGAGACAAATCTGGCAAAACATTTTTGGGCAGAAGCAATTAACACAGGTTGCTATATTCAGAACAGAGTATCTGTAAGACCTCTTCTGGAAAAGACTCCTTATGAATTGTGGAGAAACAGAAAGCCTAACATTTCCTATTTTCATCCTTTTGGATGTATTTGTTATATGCTTAATACTAAAGATAATCTGAACAAGTTTGATTCCAAAGCACAGAAGTGTTTCATGCTTGGTTATTCTGAACGCTCTAAAGGCTACAGAGTATTCAATACTGAAACACAGATTGTTGAAGAATCTATTCATGTTAGATTTGATGATAAGCTTGGCTCTGAAAAGCCAAAGCAGTTTGAAAGTTCTGCAGATAGAGAAGTGATTCTCACAGACTCTGAAGGCTCAGAGGCAGAAAAGGCAAAAATCAAAGAATCTGAAGCAACTCCAGATGCTACACCTTTGACTTCCCAACTAAACAACTTGCAAATTTCTGAAAGACCAACTGTCAGAGGATCTTCTTCCAGAATCAAATCATCTCATCCAGAAGATGTGATTATTGGAAAGAAAGATGATCCAATCAGGACAAGATCATTTCTCAGAACTTCTGAATCTTCTTTATTTGGCTTAGTGTCAATAATAGAACCAACATCTGTAGATGAGGCTCTGGAAGATAATGAATGGATTATAGCTATGCAAGAAGAGCTGAATCAATTCACCAGAAATGAAGTTTGGGATCTGGTTCCTAGACCTAAAGGATTCAATATTATTGGAACAAAATGGGTCTTCAGAAATAAGCTGAATGAAAAGGGAGAAGTAGAAAGGAATAAGGCAAGGCTGGTTGCTCAAGGATACAGTCAGCAAGAAGGTATTGATTACACTGAGACATATGCTCCAGTGGCAAGGTTAGAATCTATACGCCTTCTGATTTCTTTTGCTGCACAGAATAACATCACTCTATATCAGATGGATGTTAAAAGTGCTTTTCTTAATGGTATTATAGAAGAAGAAGTATATGTCCATCAACCTCCTGGATTTGAAAGTGAAAACTTTCCAGATCATGTTTTTAAATTAAAGAAATCCCTCTATGGATTAAAACAAGCTCCCAGAGCTTGGTATGAGAGGTTGAGCAATTTCCTTCTGAAGAAAAATTTTATCAGAGGAAAAGTGGATACAACTTTATTCTGTAAAACTGTTGAGAAAGATCTGTTGATTTGTCAAATTTATGTAGATGACATTATTTTTGGATCAACAAATATTACGCTTGGAAAGGAGTTTGCTAAATGTATGCAGGAAGAATTTGAAATGAGCATGATGGGAGAATTGAGATTCTTCTTGGGAATCCAAGTCAATCAGACTCCAGAATGCACCTACATACATCAAACCAAATATGTTAAAGAGCTTCTGAAGAAGTTTAACATGGTTGATAGCAAAATGGCAAAGACTCCAATGCATCCTACAAGCACTCTAGGTAAGGAAGAGGTAAGTAAGAAGGTAGATCAAAAACTCTACAGAGGTATGATAGGATCTCTTCTATACTTGACTGCTTCTAGACCAGATATTCTGTTTAGTGTCTGCTTATGTGCTAGATTCCAATCAGATCCTAGAGAATCACACTTAACAGCTGTTAAGAGGATTCTAAGGTATCTGAAAGGTACTGCTAACATGGGTTTGTGTTACAGAAGATCTGATGAATTTTCATTAGTTGGATTCTGTGATGCTGACTATGCTGGAGACAGAGTTGAACGTAAAAGCACTTCTGGAAGCTGTCAGTTTCTTGGAAGTCATCTGATCTCATGGTACAGCAAGAAGCAACCTACCATAACACTATCAACTACAGAGGCAGAATACATTGCTGCTGTTGGATGTTGTACTCAGATGCTCTGGATGAAGAGTCAATTAGAAGATTATCAAATCTATGAGAGTAATCTTTCTATCTTCTGTGATAATACTTCTGCTATATGTTTGTCAAAAAATCCAATCTTGCATTCTAAGGCAAAACATATAGAAATTAAACATCATTTCATCAGAGACTATGTTCAGAAGGGAATCATTAATTTAGCCTTTGTTGACACAGATCATCAATGGGCAGATATTTTTACAAAACCCCTTGCTGAAGATAGATTTAAGTTCATTCTGAAAAATATTTGTATGGATTTTTGTCCAGAGTAATATTTATCAGAAGCAATCTCTCAGATGCAAAATGTTTAATGATCTGAAGTATTTCATATGTTCATTTGTTCTATTCTGATTATTATTTCTGATGTGAAAATCTGAACTGACCATCTTTAGAAGATCTGAACGTGGCTAACGTTTCATTTCTTGAGAGAATTCAGAACAGCATGCAAGCAAACACGTGTCCCACAAAATCTGAAGAGGTGGCGTGTGGACAACTGAAAAGACATTTGAGGTGAAATTTGAATAGTTAAATTCTTGATTTTCCCCCCAAATCTGTCAGAAGCATTTATTATTTGAAATGATTTTATTCTTTTCATTTAATGCTCTCAAACGTGCTTTAATTCTGTCTTTTGGTGTGCCTATGTGTTTACTATAAATACTTGAAGTGTTTTCACTTTCACACTTTTCACTCTCAGAATTTATATGCATTTTCATCTCTTGTTCTCTCTTCACAAAAACCCAAAACCTAAGTGTTCTAAAAAGCATTCTTCAATGGCGTCTTCTTCATCAACAACTGCTCAGTTTCAATCAACAATAGCTGCTGTAACTTCAGACAATCTTGGTGCTAATCCATACATTCCTCCACAAAGAACTCTTCTCACACCTGTTGAAAAGTTAGAAGTATTGTGTGAATCCATGGTTGAGTTTGACTCACTGGCTGAAAATGGGTTTGATTTTCGCTCCATTGTTAGAGCTCAAGGTTGGGTAAAATACTTTGATAGACTGTTTGGACCAGTTTACCCTTTGCTTATTAAGGAATTCTGGATTCATGCATCTGTGTATCCAAAGTTTATTCTGTCATCTGTGCTGGGAAAGGAGATCATCATCACAGAGGATCTAATTAGAAAACTGATTGGTTATGAAGAAACAGATGGTGTTTCACATCTGCCAGTTGGACGTGTTGATATGGATGAAGTCTATGAAGAGGTTATGACTGCTGGACAAGCCTCTAACAAATTCAAAGATCTGAAACCAGATTACAAGATCTGGGCCAAGATCTTCATGGGATGCATTCATCACAGAAAATCAACAAATTCCCCAGATTATGTCAACAATGAGCAGATCTATTTTATGTACTGCCTCAGTCAGAGTAATAAGGTAGATCTTCCTTACTTATTGTTCATGCATCTGTGGAATCACATAAATGCATCCAGAGAATCTGTGAAGGAAAAGAATCAGAAGATCAGGAATTGGATACCTTTTAGAAGGTTGCTCTCAGATCTTCTCACTGAAAATGGTTTAGTGGCTGCTCTGTATGATGCTGGTGTAACAGAGGAACTAGAGTTCATTATGGGAAAGCCTCTGAACGCTAAGAGCCTTCTGAGACTCAAGATTGTAGATGAACTTACCACTGCTCCAAAGAAGTTGAACATTTCTGATCTGAATAAAAGGATTCCAATATCAGATTTCCCTCTATTTTTTGCTGAAGAACCTAGACACATTGTTCTGATGTATATAGAGGAATGCAAAAGAGAAGGAGTGCCTGTACCTGCAAATGTATTTCAACTTGTCAAGCAACCCCTGCCAGATGCAGGAGAAGAAGAAGAAGAAGAAGCAGAAGTTCCACTTCAGAGGAAAAGACCTCAACCTGCAGCAGAATCTGAACCTGTCCAGAAGAAGGCTAAGATTGCTGAGAGTCCCAAGGATCTTCTGAAGAGAAAAGATTCTGGAGAAGCTGCATCTGCTAAAAGGATTAAACTCAAAGGTATTAAAGCTTCTGTCTCTTCTAAAACTGCTGTTATAAATGATTCTTCTATTAAGTCTGTTCCCAAACGCCCTGTCACTCAAACTACATTTGTTGCTGCCCCTAGCTCTGTATCACCTCAGAAACAACCCACTGCTCCTGTATCTAAACCACCTCAACCAAAACTACACATCAAACACTTCACTCCACGTCCATCAAAATGTGTTCCACAACCATCAGAACCACAACCTAAAGAAAAACAACCAACAGAATCACAACCTACAGAACCACAACCAACTGTTCCACAACAAACACAACCATCAGAACTACCACAAAATTCTGATAAGCAAAAATCTGCACCACCAACAACAGAAAATCTCCCAGAAAAACAAACCACAGAAGATCAACCACAAAAAGAATCTGTCATTCCACCATCACCTACTCCATCTTCTGAACCTGTAGCAACTGTTACTTCTGAACCCACTCAAGTAACTTCTGCTCCTGTTTCATCTGAACCACCTACTCAACAACCTGATATTCCTTCAGAACCATCTCATATCCCTGAGACAGAAGTTCTTGATATCACTCCATTAAAAACAGTGTTTCAAGTTTCTTCTACCTCTTGTACACCTGAAACATCCTCAAATTCATCTGAATCAGAAATTCACCCTGATTTTCTGATTAATCCATCTGACAAATACCCTGTTCATGACCCTGAACCTGTATCATCTGTACCTACCAAAACTACAATTCCAGAACCTATGCCTCCACCTGAACCTTCATCTGAGATGATTGTTCCTTCTTCTATTCCATCATCATCTGGAATCTCTTGTGCTCAAGTGTCCTCTCTGTATCATAATTTATCTTATGGTTTCAAACTTAAAGATTTTTATGATAGAGTTGAGCCCTCTGAACCCTTGACACATCTGAGACCTAAACTTCAACCAACCCTTCCATCTGTAATCCTTTCTTATATTAAATCTATGGAAAATGAAGGATCCTTAGCCCCCATTTCTGCTAAATCTGGTAAAGCTGCTGTTTCAGCTCTGCATTCTGCATCTGACAACACAGTTGCATCTGATAAACCATCAAAATCTGCTTTTGTACCATACTCTAATGCAGTCTTTGATGATGTTTACCCACGCACCAGACCTCAACCCAATCTGATTAATGCTTTAAACAGATCCCTTCCTCAGAAACCAGAAATTCCATTCTTCCCATATGTTCCCCCTCCTCTGATTTCCATTTCAAAATCTTTGATACCACCTACTCCAAAGCCTAAACAGATGACTCTGGAAACCTTGCTTAAACCACCACCCAGACTTAATATTGAACATTTATTTCAAACGTTTTTGCAAGAATTACAGATGTCTTTAGGTACTGTTCAAAGAAGATGTTCTGAATCTATGGATGTAAATGAGACTGCAATCATCTGGAAAGGATTTCTGAATAGATTCAACACTGTAGCTTCTAATCTGAAGAACATCTGTTCTGATGATGCAAAGCTCAGAGCTGAAACGAATCAATTCTGGATTGATAACAAGACTGGGCCTCTGCTGTGTTTGGATGCTCCTCCACCAGAACAAATTGCCCCTACTCTAACTATGACTCTGGTAGAACCCTCTTCAGGATCTCCAGAACATATGGCAATTGACTCTGTTCAGGATACAGAACCTCCATCATCTGAAATCAAGACAGAAAATCCAGATTTGGCAAACAAGATTGCTGCTCTGGAAGCTGGTCAATCTGAAATCAGATCTTGGATGGCGAAGCAAGACAAGAAATCTGAGGACATGTCAGAATGGATGACCAAACAAGATGAGAAGAATGAGACAATCACTAAGTTCATGTCAAAGCAAGAGCAATCACAATCTGAGATCACAGACCTATTGAAGATGCTTTTGTCTAAACACACTTAGATTTTTTTCTCATGTTTGTGCATCTGTTATCTTTGCATCTGAATGTTTTGTAATATCTTCTTATGTACTTTTTGATTTGTTATCATTAATTAAATCAGACTGTTATTCTCCATTGAATTATCTGCTATTATTCCTTTTATTTGTCTTTCTTAAAAGTTTTTTTTTACTTTTTGCTTATGACAAAAAAGGGGGAGAAAATAAAGATCTGAACTATTTAATATAATTTCACTAGAATGAATCTTCAGACATATCTATTCTTTCAAATATCTAAATTGACTATTTCAGAACTTTTGATAAGAATACTCTATAAAAGAACCTCTGAGTTTCTCAGATCATTTATCTTTTATCAAACTCTGAATCTTATATCAGCAAGATATTCTGACCTTTGATTATTACAAGACAAACAAGATCTGACTCTGAAGATTACTCAAGATAAAAAGGGAAGTTTCTATTCCTTTTTCATATTTAACTCAGGGGGAGATTCATCATCTCAGGGGGAGTTATAATTCTTTAAGTTCAATTAAATAAAATTTCTGATACTTTTTGTCATCATCAAAAAGGGGGAGATTGTTAGAACACAGATTGGTTCTTAATAATTACTCTTTGTTTTGATGATAACTGTTAGGAAATTTATATTTAAGAATTATATACTCTAAAATTTGTTTGAGAGTTTTACTGCAGATTAAAATTATATTGACTCTCTAGAAGCAAATCTGCCTTTGAATACAAGAAGTTGTTCTGACTCTGAAGCGCCAGATGCACCTTTCAGAAGAATCTGTTTGCTCCTTACAGAAGATCCTGAGCGTAGTCTCTAGAAGGATCTGAAGCAAGAAGCTCCAGAACATTCTGAGTCAGAGGCATCTGAAGATAGTCAGAAGCATCTGAAGATAATCAGAAGCATCTGAAGCTGAAGCATCAGAAGTATAGAAGAATATTAATTGAAGAGTTTCTCAAAGCATTGATCTACAGAAGTTTCTGAAAGCACCTACGCTGCCAAGTGCTGAAGTTCTGTGTCAAGATGCTCTGATGATCAACACGCTAGAAGCACACAAGCTGCAGAAGACTCTGATACAGCATAGTTCTGCAACTCATCAGAAGACTCTGATCCATTCAGACTCTGAAGAACTTGCTGAAACTGAAGAAGTGTTTTCAAGAATGTATCCGTTGGAACCATTCAACGTCTCTTTCCTTATTTGTGCTAGACACACTTACACAGACAAAAAGGATTTATCTGTGCCATCTATTTCAAGGAAAGGTCAGTACATGTGAAGACAAAAAGGCTCAGACCTTTTAGACTCTCTTTTCAACGTGGATAATTCAGTTGCCTATAAAAGGAGTCTCTAACTTCATTCTTCAGTTACACACTCTTGAGCTATACACTTGCTGAAAAGAAATCACATATTCTTAAGCTCTCATTCTTATTCTTCATAGAATCTTATTGTACTTAAATCTTAAGAGAAAAATCACTGTTGTGATTATAGCTTTATAGAAGCATTAAAAACTCTTGTATTTAATTTACATTGTTTGTAAAGAATTTTCCTTAAGAGGATTCCGTGTGAATCAGTAGCTCTTGAGAAGACTAAGAACTGTAGTTCTTAGGTGATACTATTGTAATCAGTTTGATTTAATAGTGGATTAAGACCTTGTTGAGAAAGGCAAATCACTCTGGAAGGGTGGACTGGAGTAGTTGTTAAACGAACCAGGATAAAAATATTTGTGTGATTATTTTCTAGAAGTAATTTTCCAAACTTATTCAACCCCCCCCCCCCCCCCCTTCTAAGTTATATCTCACCTTCACTCATTATCTTCATTGATACTTTACTGCATAAGAAAATGAAAACAAATCAATCTAAGACAATTGTTAAAAAAAACTAAGACACTATCTTTTTTTAACAAAAAATATATTATTAACAAGATAAAACCTACAACTAAGTCATACAATCCAAACAAGAAATGTTGCATTAATGCCTTAAAAGCATTTTGCAATCTATCAATCTTATCTTCAAAATCGTTCCTCAAATTAGAGACTTCTTCATTGTATATTTTTTTCAAATCATTAATCTCCGAGTTTGTGTATTCAATAAAAAAAAGAATAAAGGTAAAATTTTAATTATACTTTAATGTCTTAAAAAAGGTATAGGTTTAAATTGTATGTATCACTCTCAAATTAGCTATAGAATAAAAAGTGAAAGAGAATTGGCTAAAAATAAACCCACCTTTCCAAGAGGTGAAACCAATGGCTGAAGAGATATGATACAGTCCCATGGATTCTCTTTTTGAACCTGCATGACCATATATACATACATATCAATATTATCAGATTTACATATTAAAGAGTAATTATTAAGATTTAACAAATTAAGAACGTTTCAAACGCATGCATGATGTTATTCAAAAATAGAGAGTACGACATGAAGGATAAAAATATATACATTATTTAAAACTTAAATGAATAACTAATTAAGGAAAAATACATTAATTTGTTGTCATTAATCTAGAAAAACATATTAGAGTTTATTTATCTCTTAAAAATATTATTGGTAGAGTGTTTGTTGGGCTCGATAATGACATAAAAGTATTAAGCTTTGGAGCAACCTACAACAATCCATAAACAAATTTAAGATGCATTCAAATTCAAAAGTATAATATTTATTGGAAAAATTAGTAAAGAAATCAATCAATATTAACATAACATACCTCAAATCTTGGAAAAACTATAACGAGCAGGGTAAAGTTCTAGATTGTGATGGATGTTACTATATAAAAATTTTGGGACAAAATAATGAATGTAAACATTACTCTAGTTCTAGGTGGATAATTCCATCTATTTCTATAGCAGGCATTAACAAGACCTGATAAGGAAATACTGGTGAAGAGCTCAAAAGTTAAAAATGCTTATAATAAATAAAACTGAAGCTTACATGCTAACATATCCATACGAAAACCTTATGAGGCATCAACCAAAAAAAAATACATGATCTGATGATGATGACTTGATCAATTTTTTGGCTTTCAAACTAGCAGTGAAATAGTTCCCAAACTCAGGATGATTAGTTGAAATTGATATGCTAAGATTATCTCTAGGATTACTTAGTTTAATGTTATAACTCCTGAGCATATCCTGCCATAGATCAGAAATATATGCTTACTGATAGAATGTAGAATACTAATTTTATTTATTGTTAGTTTTATGTATATTTTAGTTAACCATGTAAGCTACCCAAAGGGTCCTCAAATCTGCATAGGAAACGACACAATTTACATACCGTAAAAGAACTTACCTACAAAGCTTTGGCCATTAAATCAGAATGTGGATTAAAAATAAAGGCTACTCTTTCAGCCCATAGCCTATTTGTTACATGCAACAAACAAACAAATAAAATTAGCAGTTTTACTAAACTCTACTTAGTGACAATATTAATACAAATGGAAAAGGACAATCTTGATTTATCAAATACTCCATTAGAGTTTAAATTACATATCCCACATAAAAGTGAAAAACACCACTGTTTTTCCCTTAAGAGAAATCCTACAAAAGAAAAGAAAGCGGGTAAAATGCATTTGAACACCGAATATTACTTAATTTTAATTACTATAACACCGTTCAACTTCCACTTAATTTTTTCTTAATTGGAGAACTGCAAATTTTGTAAATGAATTCTTGGAGAACAATAAATATTTCCAAATTTATGATAAGTTATTTGTTTCAACCAAGAGCGCTAATAAAAGAATCTTTAGAAAAAATTTTATAATTGGAGAAATAATATTAAGAAGCATAAACGTTTTTCTAAAGATTCTCAACAACAATATCAACACGGTATCAATAATTGAACAAAGCTTTCAACTGAATAAAGTAGATATTAGTTGTAGCTTGAGCATGTAAACTAACCTTTACATTTTCCTTCCCATAAGCATGTCTATACCTTGGCTTTTTGGTAGAAAATACATCATCAAGACGTGTGTCATTGTATCTTGGAGCCCTAAACGATCCTGGTTTTTGAAGCCTATTGTCCATCTCAGCAGCTCTGCAACCATAAAGTCATTAATCAAGTAAATTCTCAGCAATTTATGAAATAATGAATTGAGTAAGAAGCAGTCGAAACTAACTTCGAGGAACCAGCAGAGGTCGACGATTCATCCGTATAGTCTACAAAAATCTCCCGCTTCAACTGCTCTCCTTGTCAAGTTATGCATAAACATCAATAAAAAAAACTTATCCACCACAATTAAATGTCAGTTATCAATAAGTTTGAAAACTTACCCTAAGTTCTGAAGGTGTCTTTCTTTTAGCAACAGAAGCACCTTTTAGAGGCACTGATGAAATTCCATGAGAACTTGGAGGCATAACGCTTGGTGTAGCTACTTTGGCCATTTAGCATTCACGACAAACGCTTAATCTAGCAAAACACATGCTCCAGATGGATCTACAAAAGTTAAAATCAAATTAACGAAATCAAAATTAGGGAAACTGAAGAACACGCTAAAATCTTGAATCGATATAGTCATGAAATGAAAATTGATGAATAGAAAGAATTGAGAAACATAATCATGAGAAGAGACGAAGAAAAAAGAGGGAAGAAATTTGAATGTGGTGTATACCCTAGCGTGAGTTTTGGTTCGGGAGCAAGCAGTGTCGTATCAGTGGAGCATTGAAATGAAACACCACTGTTTTTCCCTCAAGAGAAATCCTACACAAGAAAAGAAAGCTGGTAAAATGCATTTGAACACCGGATACCAAAAGTGAGACTCAATCCAAGGTCCAAATCTATATAGAAATGACTTATAATGCTACCATGACAGATATGTTCTAAAGGCTGTTATGATTGTATCCTTGATTTTTAAGGCTTTACACCTATGTCTTTATTTCAAAATTTTGTTTTTTAATTGTTTAGGCTAGGGTCTCTTTCAGAATTATATACATGTCATCATGTTAATATATTATTAAAGTTTTCAGATCCCAATATAAATCTTATTTTCTCCTTATTTCATGTATCCAATGTTGATTTGTCCAGAGAAAACTCATTTTATATCATGTTTTCAAAGATTTGTAAAGCTTTGTAGAGTTCTCCACACAAAACATTGAAAACATGTAACAGAGTGAAATACAATTGCTATTTTTACTTTAGGTTGTATGTGAGTGTGAGGCCCAAAACCAGAGTCGTTTGATCTGAAAAGGTCAAACTAAAAAGGTAAGTAGTAACATGAGAATTGTTTTTCTCTTATTCAACTTATATGCTTCTGGTAATATGTTTTTTCCTAACGTTTTGCGTTGGGGAAACTTTGAATGTTGGACAGAAGATTATAGGCACTGAAACCAACCTTGTGTCAGTTGGAAAAATAAGTGAACATGGCTTTTTTGCTCTAAACATCATTGATGGTTCACAAAGCTACTTAGGTATATGGTATCACATGTAAAAAGGGACAGAAGAACAACCTCAAAAACAAATAGTTGTGCAGGTTGCCATCAGAGAAATCCCTGTAGCTATTGGTTCAATTGGTGATTTCCAAATAGCAGAAGATGGGAATCTTGTTGTTATAAACACATCCGCTAATGGTAAAACCTACTAGTCATCCAATTCCAATTCCAAAGTCAAAGTCTCTTCTAATTCTTCATAAAAAAAAAGGACAATAAAACTCATGGATTTGGTAACCTTGTGTTATTAAATGATGATGGACACAAGCAAGTGAAACTCTGAGAGATCAAAGTGTACGAAACAACAAATTTTCAAGTAAATAATGATCAATTTGATGACATCAGCTCATAGGTTTACAACTTGTTGACCAACTTTAGTTTACTTAGAATGAGTAAACTAGTTCATATGAAACAATATGATAATACAAGATTGTTTCTCAATTCTACAAGTATGATTCAGTAGGCAGATGTCAATTGGTTGGAAGGTGAATTATTGGTCAGATGGTAGCACAATCAATAACTACACAAAATGCATGCGTAACATATACTATGTCACGTGTCTTGCATTCTTTTAGAAATGGAAAATAGCAAAGAACTTGAAAAATCGAAAGATTCACATATTAAAACACATATCAGACCAAAAAAATAGTCAATAAGAAACACAAGAAATGGAATAAAAGGTAAAATGAAATGGAAAAGGAAAACCAAAGCAGAACAATAATAAACACAAAGAAATGAAATAGAAGAAGAAACAAAGTTGAAAATCAAAGCAGAACAATAAGAAGCAGAAAATCGTACCTTACCGGAAAGTTAATCTGTGGTCGGAATCTTCGCAGGGAAATTCATACCTCCACGAATTATGGGTTTTTAAAATCTTCAGTTTGAAAATTTTCGCTACTTTCTTCGCGTTTCCTCTGTCAATTGTGTTCTTTGCGCATGCTATACTGCTTTCCCCTTGAAATCACGTTGTAATTTGCTCTAAATTTGGCCAAACGAAATGGATTTCATAGCTAGGGTTCTTAATTCCCTTTGTGTTCTTGACATGTTTTGCTTACAATTTGTATGATTTGAGATAGAGGATGATAGGTGAGATTGGATTCGAGTGTTATTTTCCTTTTTTTAACGGATAGAAAGAAATACATGATCAGAGAGAGATCGAGAAGAGGGAGGAGAAGAACTTTCTGCGTTTGTTATTTTTTTAACTTGTTTTTTTTTCTATTTTCATTTATATATATATACATATATATATATATATATATATATATATATATATATATATATATATATATATATATATATATATATATATATATATATATATATATATATATATATATATATATATATATATATATATATATATATATATATATATATATATATATATATATATATATATATATATATATATATATATATATATATATATATATATATATATATATATATATATATATATATATATATATATATATATATATATATATATATATATTATTCTAAAACGTGAGATAGAGATTAGTGATTTTTTATATAAAATTTTTTTCTAAATGGTGGGATGTGTTAGATAATAATATTAAAAAATTTAAATATAAAAAATCATCCAAAAATATTTCCCTTTAAATGTGCAATATGTGTTAGATGATATAATAAGTATAAAAAATTATCTAACATATAATATAATAATATACTACTATATTATTATATTTAAATTTTTTCTAATAATATTTAGAGAAAAATATTTGTTTTTTAGTGTATAAGTTTGAAGGGAAGATTGCCACCAAAAATTTGATGTTGCTAAAATTTTATGCAATATTGGAGGAATGTAACATTTTGTTAGAACTAATGTAAACTAAAAATGTCCCCAAAAGTGTTTAAGGGGACAATTATCAAACATTCCTAAAGAAATAGTATAATGACACTCCAAAACCGTCCCCAAAAATAGTTAAATGCACAATTAACAATCGTTGCCAACAAAATAAAAGAGTGACAGTCTAAAAACGTCCCCAAAAGTATTTTAGGCAACGATTATCAAGGGTTACAAATATATTTTTGTCAACAGCCATAAATTGTTGCCTATACGAATTTTAGGCAACAATTTTTACATGTTACCTAAAAAAGTGTTGCTAGAGACAACAAACGTTGTAGTGTTGATGATAATCCAAGCAAAATCCTCCATCTTTAGGTGATGCAAATGTTGTCTTATACTTATGGGCGACTAGTCGTAGTTTTCTCCTTAAAATGACGACTTGTTTTTCCATTTAAAATCAATCAAAACCAACAAATTTTTGTTATTTGTACCACAAACTACGAGGTTTTGATCCTATATTGCACTTTGTAGGTACGTAGGCATGAGTCGATAAGTCTCTCCAAACACAAAAATCTAAAAAATAATTCTCTTCTCATCTCCCAAATCTTCTTTCAAACAAAACTTTTCAAACGAAAAAGCGTAAATATTTCAAAGGGCTCCTATAGAGTACTATAGACGTTTTGGGTGCTAACACCTTCCCATTGCGTAACCAACCCCCTTACCCAGATCTCTGTTCTTGTTCTTGTTTTAGAACTCTTTGGTTTTGTTCGCTCTTTTTCCTTTCTTTTTTTGGATAAAATAAAAGTGCGGTGGAGACTCTTGCATTTTTTTTAGTTAAATTAATCAATAGCTTACACTCTCAAATTTCCCCGCTACATTGGTGCAAGGGTAAACACATCAAATCCATCACGAAATTCTTTCCAAGTTGTTGTACCTTAATTTTTGACCGTAAGATCCCACCTTTTATTGCGCCTTTCCCTTTTATTGTTATTTGACTTTATTTTAAATTTTTGTTCTTTACAACTAACAAGTGTGCGCAGATGTAGCAATAGCAGGTATAGATCCTCACTGTCAGGCTTTAAGACGGAGTTCGCATACTAAGAATGGATTCAACTCATGGATTTACAAAACCAACTGCAAGACTTTCTTTCATGATCACGAGGATTGATTCCTATTATGGAAAGTAAGCTACGAGGCGCTACGATATTTTATAATTCGACTCACCATTCAAGACAAGAGGGCTTAAGTTCAAATAACCAGATTTTAAGATACCACAGCGGATGCCAAGGCTTATATTTCAATTAAATTCAAGATTCACGGTCCAAAGCAATAAGTGGATTATTCCAAAATCACTGCCACGACTAAGGTTACAAGAGATTAGCAAGTGGTGTCCTTTTATTCCAAGACCCTACATATTAGCTACAGACATCCATAGATACAAGTCGGTTTCGTATTGTGGTAATGTCACAACCACCTCATTATCATTATTATAAGATTGTCGGGGAGTTTAGAGTTCAAACTCACCAAGTCTATCAATCAAAGGATACTTTTTTTTTTTATCTACAAGGAATACCCGTACCAAGGAAACAATGTCGCAATTGGATTAAATAGAAATTTACAATGTACATTCGACTTGGCCTCATTGTTTTTTTAGGAAGTCATTCAACTTAAGGCAATTGTACATCACGCCATGACATTACAAATTACACAGTTCGTATCAAACTATCCTACAGGCTGCTACTTCAATTTATTGTTTACTTTTGCTAAGAACAAGCTTGAAGGCATTACTTTTGTTATTCTCCACCATCACACTTCCGAGCCTCCATTACTGCGCCATTTGCAGAAGGTTTGGATGGGTAAAAAAGGCGAAGGAACCATTGCTGGAGTTTGAAGCGGCTGTGATGGTTTGCAGGCAGGCAATCCTAATCTTCCTCCTAAGTCTGTTACGTCCGCCGCCGGCAACAATGCAGGAGTTCTCTCAATAAACTGCGGTAGCACTAAACCTGCATACAACATATCGGAGTTAACAAAGGCCTGCAGTGCATAAAGGGATGTTTTCTTATGTCTTGTACTAGCAAAGGCTGGCACTCGAACTCCTCACGACAAAGCACAGCATAGGGGTGTTCATGGGTGCGGGTCGACCCGCAAACCCGCCTACCCAAACCGAACCAACCCACTAATTACCCGGACCCATTCATTTATGGGTATACCCGATCCAACCCGTAACAACTCGTATAGATTTGGTTCGGGTATTGGGTTTTAGTTTCTAAACCCATGAACCCGTTGACCCAACCCGTTGACGTGGCATAATTAATTATTATTATTATTATATTATTATTTATAAATTTTAAAGTTGCTATAACTTTGTAAATTGTAACGTACACAAAGATCTTTTGCACTTTCCTTCCAGTATTGGACCAATACATCTATGTCATTTTAAGACTAAATGATGTTTATTTGCTTTTGAATTATTTAGAATTTATAAATTTTATGGAAATGATATTTTATGGAATTTTATATATTATTAAGTGTTAATATATATAATAGTTTACAGACCTACTTTTAAGCATGTGCTAGAAAAGGTAACATTTGAGTATCAAAACAACTAATATATACTGTATATTATTATATATTTGTTTTACATATGTTGATATATATTTGTAATGGATAACATTTGAGTATCAAAATAACTAATAAATTTTTATAAATTAAGGTATATTAATGAAAATATATAAATAATTAATGGTGTATATGTATCTTAATATTTTTTATGACAAAGAAAATACATTTCAAAATTTTAATTGTTATATTTTTAATTATTCTATTTTATATGTAGGATTTGTCTCCACTACGTAAATAATTTAATTGTTTGAAATATGCAAAATTATATTGAATTGTGTTATAGATTTTTTAAATTGAAAATAATTATTATTATATACACAACCCGTTGACCCAACCCTACCCAATCCGTAAATATCCGGGTTGATTCGGGTCGGTTTTTAAAGTAGAATTACGGGTTTGATGATAAACCCAACCCATTGAAAGTTGAACGGGTTGGGTAACGGGTTAAGGCGAACCCGGTCCAACCCAACCCGCGTACAACGGCAAAGCACAACATATGATACCCCTGCAGCCAAGCGGAAAACCATGAGACTAGTTTTTGTTCCCTTCCAATTTGAAACCAAATACTATAATGGCAAGTCATTACCTTTTAAATGCAGGAGACATCCAAATGCCACAGTAGGATTTGTCACGCGTACGCATTCGGTACCACTACATTTGTGATATGGCTAGGCTGCTCCACAACTCAGAGGCGTGCAGACAGTAAATTCAACAGAGTATCACTGCAAAACAATAAAGGCGGTGATGAGGAATATTTTTTTCTTCTCTATGATCACAATGACATGAACAGCCAAGCATTCAGATTGCAAATTGCATAAGCCTAAATTGCAGTAACTGTTTCCTACAAGCGATCACTAACAGTGAATAACGGGACCATTTGCAAGCATATTTCCGAGTAGCCAACCTAAGGATTATCAGTTTACAAGCCAAGGAACAAGAATCTAAACCACCAAACCAATGTCAAAACTGTTCCACCTATAGTCCATCTAATCCGGACTTTTGTGCCAACTGCTTGAAACAACCTGCAATATCGCTATGCCCTTTCACTTCATTTGCAGACCAAAACTCACACATCTGCAAGCAACAGAAAGCCTGCGCACAACAGCACAATATCAGAGAAAATACTAAAAGACCAGGATTGCCATTAACAAAAATAAAAGAGGTATCATGTAACTGATAGAGGAACCATCATCGTTTGTCTTGGATAGCACCTTTAAGACTTGCCCTGTGCACATGTCCATTCACTGTTGCTGCAATGTAAATCTGGAGGAATATGAGAATTCCTTAAAAACCTCACGAAAGCATTCCAAAATATATGACGGTATTCACGCAGCAGCAAAATATTACACAGGCACATCAAACATTCAAAAATATAAACTCATCATCATCATCAATTATAAACAATACTCATCAAGCAAGACAGGGAATATGTCAGTCACGCAATCACTAACAAATACAATAAATAATCATCCAAGAGGTATACATGAACAAAGTTTGAAAAATTAAGGGAGGTAGTTATCGTAAAAAGGGGAGAACCTTGGAACTGTCGCTGGACTTTCATTATGATGCTTCAATACTTCTTGGTTCAACACGCCTCCAACCTTCAGAATCCCATACCAAACTCTTATCATCACGGCGAGGTTCAGTTCCTTCTGGCAAAACAGTGAGCTGCACAAATTTAAAATTATGAAAACGTAACAGGGATTATATAATGTGTTTGCTGCAGTATATAGTGATAGACGATGATCTTTTAATTTTAAGTGTCCTATGGAACTTAAAACCTACATAATTCAACTTCACATGTTACAAAGAACTCAGGATGAGAGAAGATCTTGTTACTGAACTAGTAATGAAGTTAAACATTTCTTACCAAAAGTCGGACACCGAGAAATTTCCATGGTGGTCAAAGAGTTGATTTTCTGACTTTAAATAACGATAAAAGAAAACTCCCTCACCGATTACAGTCTCTCGCCGGGTTTCAATCTTCAACCTCTGGGAACCATAACATTGGTTTAATTGCTGTCAACACCTCTTGTCCTGCATAAAGTTCAAAGTCACCGTAGACTAAGGTGATAAGAGCATAAACCTGGCCTTTAACTATAAACCATCAAGTCCAATGGCGGCAGACGTGTCGGCTATGACTCGTTTCGGATATGTCAAGTTCAACTTATCTCTTGCTTACCCCAACAGTCAATAGGCAGCACCTTCAGCTGCGGTTCTGCAAAGAAAACAAAAATTAAGATAAGAATCAGGGCAGATATCATTTTTTTAAAGTGGCTCGCAGTTTATTTTCAAAAACAATCAGACATCTCCAAAATTACCTCAGAATTGAAGACAGGCTGTTGTTTTCCAAATCAGTATTATCCCAAAACCAATTCAACTGAAAGAGGAAACTCATTAATCATCAAATAAAAAGAATTGTAGAAACGGTTATCAGCATGCCAAATCGAAAACAGCAAGAAATCAAAGCATTCAAAGACTTCCAAAACAAGACCAGACACATTCAGATAAAGAAGGAAATATGTTTTTGAAAACTCTCCAATTTAATCGACAGGTTCAAATCGTTTCCAAATTATCCGTGAATCTGTCAAAAAGGAAAAGAAGTAATTGTCCTTAACCTGGTGTTTCCATTCAATCAACTATAAAAAGGGATGAAAGTCACATAGAAACGGGGGAATTGAAGAGGAGGAGACTTACAAACATCAAACCCAACAAGAATCCGCAGAAACCCCAAATCCTCCAAAACTCGCGACCCTGTCCATTCCTTAACTCCCAAATACCAAAACCTAGAAACCTGAAATAACAATGATACGCAGAAATACATAACAGATAAATCCCCAAGATGCCCCAAATAAAAACCCTAACATTAAAAAAAAAACTAAATCGAGCAGAAGAAAAGAGAATTGAGGGGCTTATCTTCTTGAGTCTTCCGTCGACATCGCCGTCGGAACCCCGTAAATCCACTGTTAAGCCACCAAAAAACCCACCATCGAAACCATTCGCGGTCCACCTTCAAAACCTTGCACCGCCAACAATCCACCACGAAGCACCATCCTCCGTGAACGGAAACCTCTAAAGCCTACACAAATCCATTTCAGTTTGATTGTTCTTGTTTGCTAACTGTTTAAATATTGTTTTTTTTCGTGTTTGATTATGCAGAAGACGGAAGAATAAGACGAAGAGAAGAAGATGGGGAGAATCGCGATAGGAGAATGGAAGAGGAGCGAAGATTGAAGAAGAAGAACGAAACGGCGAGCGGAGAAAAAGGGAGATGGAAGATCGAAGAAGAAGACGAGGAAGGTCATCGGCGGAAGAAAGAGGAAGAATTGTTTTTTTAGGGTTTTACTTTGTATTTTGATATACGTAATCCTGTACTGCGCACCCACGGTAGTTACCGTGCACTATCACACACATCACCACTCATCCCGCTGATCCCTTTATCACACAGTCCCTGTTTGAGTCCGTACGGTACACCTACGCAGCCATTAATCACAGTTAACCTCCCTTAACCAATTAATCCTTTTTAAATTAATAATCAACCTTAATCCTTTTATTTTATAATACAATAAACTAATAAAAATTTAACCTTTTTTCAAATCAGCCACCTTCTTTATTTAATTAAAATAGATTAATAAACCTCTTTTAATCAATAACTTTTTAATTAATAAATATCTAGTTAATACCCCTTTTAATCTATTTATAATCATCACTCTTTTATTTATCACTAAAAGAAAAACATTTCATAATTAATAAATAACAAAATATTCTATGACAATCTATTTAATTTATTTAACTATAAATCTATTTCATAATTTAAGGAAAACCACTTTTTATTTAATCTTTTCTTTAAAATTAGGAACTTAATCAATTCACATCTAAAACCCCTTTTATTAATAAAAACTAGTAATAATTTAATTTAACTTTCAAAATTAATCTCACTAAAAATAATCAAACAACTTTCTCATAAAATTAAGTCCTCACCTAAACCTCTTATTAAAACTAATACAATATAACTTCTCTGAAATCAAATTTCACCTTAAAAATTAATCTATTTGATTAAAATCAATTCAACCTCACGCTCAAAATCAACTTCGCCTAAAAACAATCAACTCAAAAAAATAAATCAACATCTTAATAAAACCAATCGAGTACGCTTACGTCTCCACTCCGATTTGCACTCACACTCACCTTCACACACTTCAGCGCTTTCATGCATACATGTATGTTTATTTATCTGCCTTTACTTCATACCTTTATTTTCCGCAATTTACTTTACCGCAATTTATTTTATCGCATTATTGCACTCCGTCCAAAGGAAAATCCTACACATGATTCAACAATCGTGTGTAGTGCACATCATTTGCATCATTATCCCCTCGATCCCTGATCCCATTCAAGTCGATCTCTAGGATAGTTCCTACCCCATAGGAAGGACCTTTATCATTCAAACAATTCAAAACAATACATTCAAACACGTTAGAGAAAGATGTCAAATCATTTTAAGCGAGATAGAATCTCCACCCCACAACAATACAATCAAGCCGTAGGGACTTTTCCTTAAGAGAAATAAAGGCATACTCGTCAAAACAATCCGAGTACTTAAGCCATTTTCTTAAAACGATGCAAAGACTATTTTCCTACACCCTGTGGCGGTTACATCTCTCTTAAAATGAAGACACATCTCCTCTCCTAAAATCAATCAATCCACTACCCTAAACCCGTAGGAGCTTTGACCACAGTCAAAGAACTCCTCATACCCTTTAGGGAAACTATAAATACTCTGATTCCACTCCCGTAAGGATATGTAGGCATAAGATGCGATATCTTATCGAGTATACTTAGAAATAAACCCTTAGGTCTTTTACCTTAAGCAGATAAACACTTAGCAATAAACAAATATAAAACAAGAGGTTCTTGTAGAGTACTACAGAAACCTAGGATGCTAGTACCTTCCCTAAGTTTAACCAACCCTCGAACCTAAAACTCTTTAAACCTTGCATTTGCATTGCATTGTGGGTATTTCGATCTTTATCCCTTCCTTTGGACAAATCAAAGTTCGGTTGCAAAATGAATTAAAGATTCAAACTAATCAATAGTTTGGTATTCGATTTTCACCGCGACACAAGTATCATCAAAGGACATCTCGAACACACGAAAGTAGTAGTGACAGAACTGTAAGAGCACAGATTGTGTCTTAGTAATATCTCTATGTTTTGATGATAACATTAATGATAATTTGTATACAAGAATTATACTCTCTAAATTTGTTCTAAACTGTTTTCTACAGGCACAAAAGATTTTAATCTTAAAGAGCAAATTTGATGTGAACAATAAATTCTGAATGGCTCAAGAGCATCTGAAGATTAGAAGAATCTGAAGTATAAGAGCTTAGTCATCAAGATTCTGAAGATACAACACGCTGCATATATTATCAAGAATCTGAATGAAAGAAGACTCTGAGTGAAGAGAATCTGAATGAAAGAAGACTCTGAGTGAAGAGACTCTGAATGAGAGAAGACTCTGATCTGAGTGAAGACTCTGATCTAAGAGCATGTTACGCTTCAAACACACAGCTGCACCAGACTCTGATTCAGCAACATCTGAAGAACATCTTAGGCTCTGAAGTTTCCAGAAGATTCTGAAGACTGAAGACTCTGATATTGATTGTTGATCTGAACTATCTGAAGAATTATTTGAAGAAGATTATTTTAATATATCCGTTGGAATATGCCAGCAAATCTTTCTTAATTGGGATAGACATAAATCTCTGCAAGAAGATTATTCCTCTGATACATTCCATATATGGTAAATTCACAGCTCAGCAGACAATTGCTACACCCACATTTTGTGCGCTGTCTCTCTGCTGCAATAGTACAAAGGACAGTACTTTTTGATATTGGAAATATCTTCTCCAACGGTAAAATATTCTCTCCAATATTCAAGTGGCTATATAAAGGAAATCATAGCTCATTCTTCAAGTGACGAAGTCATTGCAAGAACACTCTCACGCGAAAAACTCTCAAGCTCTCATATTCTTTGCTGTTCATACATTGTTCTAAACTTAGAGAAATAACACAGTTGTGTTTATAGCTTTCATAGAAGCATTTTATTACTCTTACATTGTATTACATTAATTTGTAAAGGAAGTTTTCCTTAAGAGGATCTAGGTTAGATCAGTAGCTCTTGAGAAGACTAAGAACAGTTGTTCTTAGGTGTTGTTTTCCTTAAGAGGATCTAGGTTAGATCAGTAGCTCTTGAGAAGACTAAGAACAGTTGTTCTTAGGTGTTGCTATTTGTAATCAGTTGATTTGAATAGTGGATTAAGTCCTTGTTGAGAAAGGCAAATCACTCTTGAAAAGGGTGGACTGGAGTAGTTGAGTTCAACGAACCAGGATAAAAATACTTGAGTTTTTATCTTTGATTATTTTCTGTCATACTTATTCAACCCCCCTTCTAAGTATTTTCTCACCTTCAGTTGGCATCAGAGCTCCGGTTCTGAGTGTGCATTCACTTAACCGTGACAGATAAAGATCCAGTGAGAAGAATACTCTGTTATTTATTTGGTTGCTAATATGGGTGATATTCCTACATCAAGCAACAAATATGAAGGAGACAGAATCAGCACCAAACCTCCAATGTTTGATGGAGAAAAATTTGATTATTGGAAAGATAGACTTGAAAGTTTTTTCTTGGGGTATGATGCTGATCTCTGGGATTTAGTCATTGATGGATATGAACATCCTACTAAGGATGGCAAAAAGATTGATAGAAAATCAATGACTGAGGAGCAGAAGAAAGAATTCAAGAATCATCACAAAGCCAGAACCATACTTCTTAATGCAATCTCTCATACAGAGTATGAGAAGATTACCAACAGAGACACTGCTCATGATATGTTTGAGTCTCTCAAAATGACTCATGAGGGAAACTCTCAGGTGAAAGAAACAAAGGCTCTGGCGCTGATACAGAAGTATGAAGCGTTCAAGATGGAAGAATCTGAGAACATTGAGACTATGTTTTCCAGATTTCAGATTCTAACAGCTGGGTTGAAAGTTCTGGACAAGGGCTACTCAACATCTGATCATGTCAAGAAGATCATCAGAAGTCTTCCTACCAGATGGAGACCTATGGTGACTGCATTGAAGCTGGCCAAGGATCTGAACAAAATCTCATTAGAAGAACTCATCAGTTCTTTGAGAAGTCATGAGATTGAGCTGGAGGAAGATGAACCCCAGAAGAAAGATAAAGGTAAATCCTTAGCTTTTAAATCTAACAAATCTGTTAAAGCTTTGCAGGTAAATGAAGAAAGCTCTGAGGAATCTTCTTCTGAAGAAGAAGATGAACTATCCATGCTGTCCAGAAGGATCAACAAACTCTGGAAGCACAAAGGGAAGAAGTTCAACAACTTCAGAAGATCTGATCAAAAGAGAGAATCTTCTGGACACAGAAGATCTGGCAAGAAAGAGGGCACTTGCTATGAATGTAAAGAACCTGGACACTACAAGAGTGAATGTCCCAAACTTCAAAAGGAAAAACCCAAAAGGAAGTTTGATAAAAAGAAAAAGGTTCTGATGGCTACATGGGATGACTCAGATGAATCTGAATCATCTTCTGAATCTGAGGAAGAATGTGCAAATGTTGCGCTGATGGCCAACACAAATGATCAAGATGAAGGAACGTCATCATCTGAATCTGAGTCAGAATCAGACTCTGACTCTGAAGAGGTATTTTCTGAACTCTCCAGAGCTGAACTTGTTGAAAGTTTATCTGACATGTTGGAAAGCTACAGCAAGATTAAACTCAAATACAAGAAGCTGAAAAGCAATCTTGAATCTGAGATTGATCTTCTGAGAACAGAACTTGTTGAGCAGAAAGAAATAAATTTAAAACTCAAAAATGATTTAGAAACAACTCAACAAGAATCTGATACTGAAACAGAGTCAAGTGAAAATATTTTAGAAAAATATGAGTCCAGTTTTAAAAGATTCCTCACTAAAAGCATAGACAGAAGCAAAATGGCTTCTATGATCTATGGTGTTAGTGGGAACAACAGAAGAGGCATTGGATGTGAATCTTCCTCTGGAAGCAATCCAAAATCTGTTGATAAACTCTTCATCAAGAAGACTCCTCTGTATTCTCATTTTAAGTTTGGTCATCTGAATGATATTAAACATACAAGCTCTGAAAAGAGTACTTATGTGTTTAAGCCAAGGGCTAGCCAGAATAAACACTATGTTGAAAAACAGAAGTTTAGGCAAAACCACAGAACATCTAACCCCAAAGGACCCAAGAAGATCTGGGTACCTAAAAGTAAAATAATACCTGTTGCAGATGTTCTTAGCAGCAAAATCCAGACACCAATCATGGTACCTGGACTCTGGATGCTCACGACATATGACGGGCGAAAGGTCTATGTTCCAAAGCCTGGAACTTAGATCTGGAGGGGACGTGAAATTTGGAGGGAACCAGAAGGGCAAGATCATTGGCTCTGGTACAATAGGTAATGGTAACCTACCCTCTATTTCTAATGTTCTGTTAGTTGAAGGATTGAAACATAATCTATTGTCCATAAGTCAATTAAGTGACAATGGTTATGATATCATCTTTAATCAAAAATGTTGCAAAGCTGTATGTCAAAAGAATGGTTCAATCCTATTCAGTGGAAAGAGGAAAAACAACATTTACAAAATTAACCTTTCAGAACTTAAAGTTCAAAATGTAAAATGCCTTTTATCTGTGAATGATGAGCAATGGGTCTGGCATAGAAGATTGGGACATATTAATATGAGACGTATATCTCAGATTAATAAACTCAATCTGGTCAGAGGACTCCCTAATCTGAAGTTCAATTCAGATGCTCTGTGTGGCGCATGTCAAAAGGGTAAATTTTCAAAATCTCATTTTAAACCAAAAAATGTTGTTTCCACTTCTAGACCATTGGAATTACTTCATATTGATCTGTTTGGACCAGTGAAAACTGCATCCATCAGAGGCAAAAAGTATGGGTTAGTCATTGTAGATGACTACAGCAGATGGACATGGGTAAAGTTTCTAAAACACAAGGATGAGTCTCATTCTGTGTTCATTGACTTCTGCAATCAAGTCCAGACTGAAAAAGAATGCAAAATTATTAAAGTCAGAAGTGATCATGGTGGTGAATTTGAAAACAAATATTTTGAAAAATATTTTTCTGAAAAAGGAATTGCACATGATTTCTCCTGTCCTAGAACTCCACAACAAAATGGAGTTGTAGAGAGGAAAAATAGAACATTGCAAGAAATGGCCAGAACCATGATCAACGAGACAAATCTGGCAAAATACTTTTGGGCAGAAGCAATAAATACAGCATGTTATATTCAGAACAGAGTGTCTGTAAGACCTCTTCTGGAAAAGACTCCCTATGAATTGTGGAAGAACAAAAAGCCCAACATTGCTTATTTTCATCCATTTGGATGTATTTGTTATATGCTTAACACTAAAGATCATCTGAACAAGTTTGATTCCAAAGCACAGAAGTGTTTCATGCTTGGTTATTCTGAACGCTCTAAAGGCTACAGAGTATTCAATACTGAAACACAGATTGTGGAAGAATCTATTCATGTTAGATTTGATGATAAGCTTGGCTCTGAAAAGCCAAAGCAAGTTGAAAGTTCTGCAGATAGAGAAGTTATTCTCACAGACTCTGAAGGCTCAGAGGCAGACAAGACTGAAGACAAAGACTCTGAAGCAAACCCAGATGCTACGCCTCTAACTTCCCAACTTGACAATCTGCATATTTCTGAAAGACCAACAATCAGAGGATCTTCTTCCAGAATGAAAGCTTCTCATCCAGAGGATGTGATAATTGGAAAGAAAGATGATCCAATAAGGACAAGAGCATTTCTCAGAACTTCTGAATCTTCCTTCTGTGGCTTAGTGTCAATTATAGAACCAACATCTGTTGATGAGGCTCTGGAAGATAATGAATGGATTTTAGCTATGCAAGAGGAGCTGAATCAATTCACAAGGAATGAAGTCTGGGATCTGGTTCCAAGACCTAAAGGTTTCAATGTCATTGGAACAAAATGGGTTTTCAGAAATAAACTTAATGAGAAAGGAGAAGTTGAAAGGAACAAAGCAAGACTGGTTGCTCAAGGCTACAGTCAACAAGAAGGCATAGACTACACAGAAACATATGCTCCTGTTGCAAGGTTAGAGTCTATACGCTTGCTTATTTCATTTGCTGCACAACATAACATCACTCTTTATCAGATGGATGTTAAAAGTGCTTTTCTTAATGGAATTATAGAAGAGGAAGTGTATGTCCACCAACCTCCTGGTTTTGAAAATGAAAATTTTCCAGATCATGTTTACAAACTGAAAAAATCTCTTTATGGACTAAAACAAGCTCCCAGAGCTTGGTATGAGAGGTTGAGTAATTTTCTTCTGAAGAAAAATTTCATCAGAGGAAAAGTGGATACCACACTATTTTGTAAAACCATTAAGAAAGATTTGTTGATTTGTCAAATTTATGTAGATGATATTATTTTTGGATCAACAAATATTATGCTTGGAAAGGAGTTTGCTAAATGTATGCAGGCAGAATTTGAGATGAGCATGATGGGAGAATTGAGATTCTTTCTGGGAATCCAAGTAAATCAGACTCCAGAGTGCACCTACATACATCAGACCAAGTATGTTAAAGAGCTTCTGAAGAAGTTTAACATGCTGGATAGCAAAATGGCAAAGACTCCAATGCATCCTACAAGCACTCTAGGTAAGGAAGAGGTAAGTAAGAAGGTAGATCAGAAACTCTACAGAGGTATGATAGGATCTCTTCTTTATTTGACTGCTTCTAGACCAGACATTCTGTTTAGTGTTTGTTTATGTGCTAGATTCCAATCAGATCCTAGAGAATCACACTTAACTGCTGTTAAGAGGATTCTAAGGTATCTGAAAGGTACTGCTAATGTTGGTTTGTGTTACAGAAGATCTGACGAATATTCACTAGTTGGATTCTGTGATGCTGACTATGCTGGAGATAGAGTTGAGCGCAAAAGTACTTCGGGAAGCTGTCAGTTTCTTGGAAGTCATCTGATCTCGTGGTACAGCAAGAAGCAACCAACAATTGCACTATCAACCACAGAGGCAGAATACATTGCTGCTGCTGGATGTTCCACTCAGATGCTCTGGATGAAGAGTCAACTAGAAGATTATCAAATCTATGAGAGTAATCTTTCTATCTTCTGTGATAATACTTCTGCTATATGTTTATCCAAAAATCCAATTTTACACTCTAAGGCCAAACATATAGAGATTAAACATCATTTCATCAGAGACTATGTTCAGAAGGGTGTAATAAATTTAGCCTTTGTTGATACAGATCATCAATGGGCAGATATTTTCACAAAACCCCTTGCTGAAGATAGGTTTAAGTTTATTCTGAAAAATATTTGTATGGATTTTTGTCCAGAGTAATATTTCTCAGAGTCAACTTCTCAGATGCTAAGTGTTTAACACTCTGAAGTATTTCATCTGTCTTGATTGTTTAATTTATATGTGAATTTTTTTTGTGTGAAACTCTGAACTGACCATCTCAGAGGATCTGAAAGTTGAAAACGTTTCATTTCTTAAGAGTTATAGAATCACATGCAAGCAAACACGTGTCACTCAGAATCTGAAAAGATGGAGTACACCTACTGATTATGACGTTTAAGGTATTGCTTTGAAAATCTCAATCTGTCTTGATTTTCCCCCAAATGTCATATCATAATTAAAAATGATTACTTTTCATTTAATGCAAACGTGCGTATGTGTCCTATGTGTGTCTGTTGTGTTTCCCATGCTTGCTTTATTTGTCTATATAAACCATTCTCATAACACATTCACACTTTTCACATTCTCAAACACATATGCGCTTTTGTTTGTTGTTCTCTCTCTTTGCAAACCCTAAAAGAACTCAGAAACCTTCATCTTCTTCATCATCGTCAACAATGGCATCTACTTCAAACGCTGTTACTACCAAAAATGCTACCACTGTCGAAGAACCAGTACGCACTCTCCTAACTGCTGTTGATTCACTAGAAGTACTGTGTGAAAGTTTCGTGGACTTAGAAGATCTTGCTGAAAATGGGTTTGATCTGATTTCTTCAATCAAAGCACAAGGCTGGGACGGTTACTTTGACAGGCTTATGGGTCCTGTGTATCCAACGTTAGTGAAGGAGTTCTGGATCCATGCATATGCTACTCCAAAGTTCATTCACTCCTCTGTGCTGGGAAAAAAAGATAGTTATCACTGAAAACCTGATAAGGAAACTCATAGGTTTTAAAGCAACTGATGGAGTAACCTCTCTGTCTTCTGCGCGTGAAGACCTGAAAGATGTATGTCAAGAAATCTTTACTATTGGTGAACCTTGTAAGAAGGTTAAGTTCTTGAAACCCACTTACAGGATATGGGCTAAGATTTTCATGAGCACCATCTTTCACAGACCCTCTTCAAACTCTTCTGATTATATTAATGCTGAACAACTTTACTTCATGTATTGTTTACACCAAAACATTCAGATTGATCTTCCATATTTGTTGTTTAATCATCTGGTGTCTCACGTCAAGGAAACAAGGGAAACAGCCAGAGATAAATCTGGAAAAGTCAGAACATGGATCCCTATGGGAAGGCTGATTTCAGATATTCTGATAGAAAACCAACTTGTGGCGCATCTGCAAGAGGCTGGGTTGACAGAAGATCTGACTTATATCATTGGCTCTGAAATAAACGGTTTAACTCTGAGAAGGATGAAACTGGTTGATGATTTATCTGAGAAACCAAGGAAAACTAACTCTGAAGAAGTTAGGGGAAGAAGGATTCCTGTTAAGGATTTTCCTTTATTCACCTCAGATGAACCTAGAGAAATTATTGCTGAGTATGTTGCTCGCTGCCTAAGAGATGGTGATGAGATTCCTGCCAATCTTTTGCAGAAGGAAGGCCAAGTTCTTCCTGATTTGACAAGGGAAAGAAGACGTAAGAGAAAAATTGATAGTGAAGGTCATCAGAAGAAAAGGAAGCATTCAGATGCTGAAAAGAAGAAGAAAAGGAAGAAGCTGAAGAAGGTTCAACCAAATCCTCCTGCAGCAACTTTTGAAGAAATTAGAGATACTCTGAAACAGGTATTTAACACTGATTCTAATCCTGTTCATCATTCTGTCCCCCCTCATACACCACAATCCAAGCAACCAACAAACATACAAACAGAAATTCCACAACAAACTCAACAAACAACACCACAACCACAAAACACTATCCCAGAATATACCATTCCAGAGGATGTTCACCCTGAACACTCTAACCAACCTGAATATCTCATTGATCCTGATGAGATATTAGATGTCACACCTTTAAACCAGTCTGTCAATTTATCTTCAACTTCTGAAAAATCTAACCACTCTGATGCATCATCTGATGATGAATCATCTGGTTACATTAATGAATGCTTGAATGATCTCAAACAACCTCGTTCTGAGAGTGTTTGGAAACAGCTGTTTAAATCTCCAACTTCTGAACATCCACCTTCTCCACAAAATTCCCCAACTCAAACTCTCACTCCACAACCTCTTGAAATCCAAAACACTCCACAACCAACAGAAACCCAACCAATTCCCTCAATACCTCAACCACAAACCAACCAACCAACATCTGAACCACAAATCAATCCTCAACCTTCTGAACCACAAACATCTGAACATCCATCTTCACAACCTCAACCTTCTGAACAAACACCACAAACACAACTAACCCAACCAAGAAAACCCAGAATCCCTGATGAAGCAGAATTGGGATCACGTGTTTATACTCTGTTAAGAGATTTTGATAAGGATAATGTCTCAGACTTTGCTGACATTATGGATGTTTGCATGACTACTATGGACAAAGAGGCTGCTGACGCTGTTTGGAAGAAATATCTTTACAGACTGAATAGGGAGGCTTTGAAAATCAGGACTCAATGTCTTAGATTGTCAAAAGTAAGGTTTGCTGCTTATCAAAAACGGATTAAGAGAAACACTCCTCCTATTCTTCTTCTAGAAGCTCCTCCACCTCCAGAAATTCCTGCACCTGATGTTACTCAGCCTGTTTCAGAATCTACTGTTTCAGAATCTACAGATCTTCAGAAGGATGTCAAAGAACTTAAGGATTTTATGGTTGATCAAAAGAAAACAAATGAAGAAATGAAAACTTGGATGGCTAAGCAAGATGAAAATTCAGAAAGGATTACAGCACTGCTGCAACTCATTGCTTCTCAACAAGCCTCATCTGCTAAACCTACTTGATGTTTTGCACAAGTTTTTCATGTTTTGCTTTGTTTTGATTTTCTTCTGATATGTTTTGCATGCTTTTATCTGAATCTGGATGTTCTCTTGACTTAATGACAATGATCTTTTTGCTTATCTGGATATGTGTTTCTTCTGCATCTTTACTGTCTTTTAAAATTCTTTTTGATTATGACAAAAAGGGGGAGAAACAAAATAGAATCTGATTGTTCAAATCTATAAGCAATTATCTGAAGTAAGTCAGACATGTTACTAACATTCTTTGAATTTAAGTGTCCCAGATATTATTAAAAAATCTGACAAATTTCATTGAAGTTTTTTCCTGAGATCTATCTTTTTAGAACCTGATCAAAAATAGCTAAATCTGAGTAGACCAGACTCTGATATCTAACCTTGAGTACTATGATCTAAAAGATAACTCAAGACAGGAAATGGCAAGATAAACAACCCAGTGTTCTGAAGTTGTTCATCTGGCATCAAGCTTTAATATGGCATCAAGCTTTGACTCTAGAAGTCAAACATATGTCAACCAGGCTTCAATCAGGCTCTGAATCTGAAATGTACTCAACCAGAAAGGGAAGTATCTAATTCCATTAGAGTATTCATTTCAGGGGGAGATTGTAAATCTCAGGGGGAGTAATTTTAATTCATATTTTTATTGAACAAATTTCTCATGTTTTGTCATCATCAAAAAGAGGGAGATTGTAAGAGCACAGATTGTGTCTTAGTAATATCTCTATGTTTTGATGATAACATTAATGATAATTTGTATACAAGAATTATACTCTCTAAATTTGTTCTAAACTGTTTTCTACAGGCACACAAGATTTTAATCTTAAAGAGCAAATTTGATGTGAACAATAAATTCTGAATGGCTCAAGAGCATCTGAAGATTAGAAGAATCTGAAGTATAAGAGCTTAGTCATCAAGATTCTGAAGATACAACACGCTGCATATATTATCAAGAATCTGAATGAAAGAAGACTCTGAGTGAAGAGAATCTGAATGAAAGAAGACTCTGAGTGAAGAGACTCTGAATGAGAGAAGACTCTGATCTGAGTGAAGACTCTGATCTAAGAGCATGTTACGCTTCAAACACACAGCTGCACCAGACTCTGATTCAGCAACATCTGAAGAACATCTTAGGCTCTGAAGTTTCCAGAAGATTCTGAAGACTGAAGACTCTGATATTGATTGTTGATCTGAACTATCTGAAGAATTATTTGAAGAAGATTATTTTAATATATCCGTTGGAATATGCCAGCAAATCTTTCTTAATTGGGATAGACATAAATCTCTGCAAGAAGATTATTCCTCTGATACATTCCATATATGGTAAATTCACAGCTCAGCAGACAATTGCTACACCCACATTTTGTGCGCCGTCTCTCTGCTGCAATAGTACAAAGGACAGTACTTTTTGATATTGGAAATATCTTCTCCAACGGTAAAATATTCTCTCCAATATTCAAGTGGCTATATAAAGGAAATCATAGCTCATTCTTCAAGTGACGAAATCATTGCAAGAACACTCTCACGCGAAAAACTCTCAAGCTCTCATATTCTTTGCTGTTCATACATTGTTCTAAACTTAGAGAAATAACACAGTTGTGTTTATAGCTTTCATAGAAGCATTTTATTACTCTTACATTGTATTACATTAATTTGTAAAGGAAGTTTTCCTTAAGAGGATCTAGGTTAGATCAGTAGCTCTTGAGAAGACTAAGAACAGTTGTTCTTAGGTGTTGTTTTCCTTAAGAGGATCTAGGTTAGATCAGTAGCTCTTGAGAAGACTAAGAACAGTTGTTCTTAGGTGTTGCTATTTGTAATCAGTTGATTTGAATAGTGGATTAAGTCCTTGTTGAGAAAGGCAAATCACTCTTGAAAAGGGTGGACTGGAGTAGTTGAGTTCAACGAACCAGGATAAAAATACTTGAGTTTTTATCTTTGATTATTTTCTGTCATACTTATTCAACCCCCCTTCTAAGTATTTTCTCACCTTCAAGAACCATTAGCAAAAGTTGCTATAACCATACTACCATTCATACCAGACAATTTCAATCTCAATCTAATAGCACATTCAAGCGAAATAAACTAATGGGTAGCACTAGTGTTAATAATAGCAACCAACTCAACATTGTTAATAAAAACTCAGAATGATGGCCTTGCTCGCCTCACCTGTAACACTAACAGAAGCAGAAGCTGCTCCCCCACTTGTCTTCTTCCCATCTGAAGCCTTTTGCTTCCCTTTGTCAGTTGAAGTCACATAAGGATTTCCTCTAAACTTTCCTTTCTCTTTTTTCTCACTAAGATGCTTGTAGTGAGCAGATCGAGCTCGGTTATCCTCATCATAGATCCTACTCTTATCCACCAGCTCAGCATACCTGCGAATTTGTTGGTATCCAATACCATGCTAGATTTCTGGTCTCAGTCCATTCTCAAACTTAAGACATTTAGACATCTCAACATCAACACGATTGTAATACGGACAAAACGTCACTAGCGCCTTGAATTTTGCAGCATACTTTGCCACAGTCATACTTCCTTACTTGAGTTCAAGGAACTCTATCTCCTTCTTGCCATAAACATCTTCAGGAAAATACTTTCCCAAAAATTCTCTCTTGAATACATCCCAAGTTATCTTAGTACCAACATCCTCAAACCTCAGACGCGTGTTGTCCTACCAATCTTCAGCCTCTTTCGACAATATATGAGTACAAAATTGTACCTGTTGAGTGTCAGTGCACGCCATCACTCTGAAGATCTTTTCAATCACCTTAAGCCACTTTTGTGCACCATCTGGGTCATAAGTGCCCACGAAAGTTGGCGGATTGTTCCTCCAGAGCACGAAACTCATCAGGAGCACCACCATTCTGATTATTCTGAGCCATCACTTAAGCAGATGATTCCAACGCATCAGCAATAGCACGGTCGTTTCTTCCATCCATTCTGCACATCAATATCAACAACGTTAGAAGAACATAAATCATCGATAGTGTACCCACACTCATCGACTGACAGGAGACTGACATCATACAAAACCTGGTTGGAAAGATCAACCAGGCTCTGATACCACTAATGTAACACCCTTCTACCCCACAAGTATTCACGATAATTAAAAACAATTCTATCAGAATATATCACCGCAAGGGTGTCACATTTCGTCATAAAATCATAATAACATTTCACTCTGTAACATGAGTTTTATTCATCATAATTTCCATCAATTACTACAAGCGGAAAGATTCAGAATCATCAACATAATTTGTAGTTCAAAAAGATTTTTAAAACAAGAACACATAACTTCCTGATGACAACAACAAAAGACAAAAAAGTTCGACTCAAAACGTCCCGACTCAATGTTACATATCAGAGTAAGACCCTCTAATCAACGTAAATAACGAAAAATACTTCAAGGCTAAATCTTCACGCACCAAGAGTTAATTCTTGATAGCCTACACGTTATCCACGTGGAGGAAACATTCAAACAGACAGGGTGAGTAATTACAAATCGATAAACATCAAAATATTTCACCAAAATTCACCAAAATCACAAATATTTATAATAAAAAAAATTAAATAAATATTCTAATTATTTTGAAAAATTACATAACTTATCTATATATGATGTGAACAAAAAATACCGCAAACCAAACATAAGAGAATAGTCCCCTCTGCATAACAAGAAAGAAGAAAAATTGGATGTCATTGTTGTCTTATTTTAATTATTTGTTCAACTAAATGGCTCAGTAACATACATTATTACTTTATATGTATATTGAAACATCAAAATGGAAAACTGAATCTCATTCCAATAACAAAGTTACATGGCAGCACACATTCATGTAGGAAAAAATAATCTTCAAAATGAAATCAGACTTAATTAACTAGTGAAATAATCAAGTGTCAAATCATGCATCTACAAAGATCCAATCATGTTAATGCGATTACCTCATTTAAAAATTGTCAAAGTCTTAATTACTTCCAAAGTCTATCACCCTTACATGCATCTACAAGTTACCACTCCACCTCAGTAAACCTGAAACTCATTTTGAATTTTATTTTTCTTTCTAGACTATAAAAACTCCATCCACAAGAAAAATGAAGACCATATTAATCATATATTAATTAAAAAATCCTAATCTTTTATTAACATATTTACAAATTAAATAAACATTTAGAGCTCACAACTTTTCAAACCAAGTTACATGAATAATAAAAAATATTAGTGAATTAGTAAATAATTAAATAACACCAATAATAATAATAATAATTTTTATGAACCAGTAAATGCAATTGTCATGCGTGTCCAATTTTTAAATTTTAATTTAATAAAATATATAAACTAATGTCCTATTTTTTAGTAATTTGTTAAATGGATGTCCTAAGAATTTGCCATATATTTTTCCTTTTTTCCCTAAATAAAGGATTAACCCAACTATAACCACTTAAGCAAAGGGGATATATGATTCCTTTATATAGTGAGAAATGGAGGGTGGTTTTCACTCATTCTAGACTTGTTTTATTCGTCAATCACTTTTGCAGTTTAACATTCCTTTTACTATCTTCTTCTGTAAAACAAATAACAAGAGTTCCTTTGACTAAAGGCAAATTTACAGAAGAAGATAGTAAAAGTGATTGTAAAACTGCAAATCCATCATCCCTGTTTGTTGATAAAAGACCACATTTATGTCAAGGTTGCACATAAATGTTTCCCACGATCAAGTTTATATTATATATGTGGTTTTTTTCTTCTTCTTTTCTTGTTTGTTTTGATTTTGTTTCAGTAATTTTAGCAAAGATGGTTGCAGTGGTTATAATTTGAGTGGAGGATGAAGATTGGTTTCATGCATCGTTATAAACATCTCAACACTAATTGCCAAGAATTTGTCATTACACTGAATTTTCACGCCGATCAAATAAGGTATTATATATCACGCTGATCAAATAAGGTATTATATATCACGTTAATTAAAACAAGTGATGCTTACTTAACTTTGTGTATATGGTGAATGTAATTGTTGATATATTATAATTGTTTTAGATTTACTCAATTAAATTAATTAGGTTTTCATTCCAATATTGATGATTTTGTTTCTTCAATAATTATGTTATAAATTAAGATACTTGGTGTTTTGGTATTTACACTAGAATTTAATTTGTTTATATTGAGGGAAATTGGATTCTTTCACGTAACACTTAATCGTGAAATATTCTTTTTTTTGTCTCATACATGATTGTTTATTGAATAATTATCTATATGACTACAGAGGATTTGACGTGGAAGCAAGCTTCAAGGGGTCTGTGTTTTGATGAAGACAACTCATACAAGATTGGTACACATTCGCAAAACGCAAGCAATCGACAAGAATCCATTGTCAAAGATCAAATTAAAATCGCACATGATGCTATGGATCAAGCTTCGTCCTCAAGCTTCAAGTGGAGTTGATGATACAAGAAGCCATTGAAAGAAGCCTTTTAAATTTTCATAAAAGTGTTCAAACATTTTTAAAAGAATCATTGAAATTAATTTTCACATCTTCACATCTTTCTTTTTATTGATCAATATTTCATATTGATATACATTCAAATTGTTACTTATATAAAAATTCATATTGATAGTAAAATACTCTTTCATGTTGAAAGGGGAGTGGAGTACTCTCGGATTGTGAGGGGAACCACTATAAATCACTGTGTCCTTTACCTTCTGCACTTTACTGTCTTTCATCATCTAGAAGAACTTAAAGAAGTAAGATCCAAGAATCATCAAAAATCGGAAAAAGCACTTTACTGCCTTTCATCATCTAGAAGAACTTAAAGAAGTAAAATCCAAGAATCATCAAAAATCAGAAAAACCGTCTAAGTGTTTTTCGAAAATGAAAAAAAAGTCTTTTTATTTGAAAATTTTATAAAAAAGTCCTTTTTTCGAAAATAAATGAAAAGTTGTTTTTTTTCTTTAAATTGAAAAAAGTTGATTTTTTTTATAAAAAGTAATTAGATATTTTGGAGAATAATAAAAAACTTTTTTTTTTAGAAATTAAAAAAAAAATCGATTTTTTTTAAAAGTTCAAAATAACCAATTTTTTCATTAGTGTCTTAAACATGATTGTATATTGAGTAATAATACCAACCAAATCATTTAAAGTTTCATACTTAAGATTTGTGCAAATAATCAATCGACTATTTAGTTGCTAGTTTACAAAGAGATATTGGATGCAGGCGTATCATTCATTTTTCACTTTAAAAATTCATTTATCTTTTTAAAAATACATCTTTCCTATTTCTAATACAATGTGTACCATCTCATAACATGTTACACATGCACGGATAACATGTTACACATATGTATATCAGAAAGAAGAAACATGTTATAAGAAAAAAATTATGATGTGCATAGATAGATTGTATTTAGTTATACATAAATTTTGTTTGTGAAGGAAGGAGAGAATAAAACAGGGTTTAACTTATCTGCTCTTATGTTACATTTATGTTTACTTGTGTGCTTGGTAAACTAAACTAAATTTCTTCATTCAAATACATGAACCTTTCTCATCTCTCTAAATATTTTTCTAATTTAAGATGGATAGTAATATTTTGTTCAGATTTTATTCACTATACCAAAAATGGCCTTTAGCAGCGCTGCCTAAAGTGGCGCTGCTAAAGGTAAAGGCAGCGTTTTTTTTTAATGGAAAAAGCGCTGCTAAAGGTATCACTTTTAGCAGCGCTTTTTTACCCCTTTAGCAGCGCTTTCAAAGTGCTGCCTATTCTCCCCCCCCCTCCCCCCTGTAGCAGCGCTTTATTAAAGCGCTTTTGTAGGCCACCCTTTAGCAGCGCTTTTTTAAAGCGCTTTCTTAGACCCCTCCTTTCCTAACCTATAGCAGCGCTTTTTTATGCCTATTTTTCTCCCTTTAGCAGCGCTTTCTTGTAAAAGCGCTGTCTATACCTCACGTTTTTAAAATTTTTTTTTTTTGAAAAATCACATTTTTTAATATTTTTAGACAAACCTGCTTATAACAATTAAATTCCCTGCTTATAATTCAGGCTTTAAACATAACTTGGCCTTTAAACATTGTAATTCAACACTTGGCCTTTAATTCAACACAATATAACTAAACATTGTACATTATACAATAACACTTTGCAATTTACACATAATTAACTCAAGTATAATTTACACATAATTTAAACATTGTACATTATACAATATACAATATACAATTTACACATAATTACAAATCCAATATACATTATAGAATTCTTTACTCAATCATAAATTGACACCATTCTTCCTTAATTTCTTCCAGTTTTACTTTCGAGTACGTAGCGCATCTGAATTCATCAAAATGCTACATAATATAACAGAACAAGCACGATTTAATACTAATTACTCAGATGAGATATTAGTTAATTATCAAAATGAATCATATAACTCATGAATTGATCCATACCATGATTGGAATTTCTAATTGACCAGAAAGAATGATTTCCTTCATAAAGCGCAGTACAAAATATCCGCAGTCAATCCCACCACGCTGACGAGGACACTGTATTAGGAAAAAAGCGAACGAACATTTATCAGGATATATAGTTTAAATAGTTTTATAAGTAGAACCACTATAACAGTCAAACATGGAAAAATATACCTCCACTCTGATCCAGTTGATGTTGCTAGCCCTGCTTTTTGGCACTGTTGCTATCAAATATAAACCATCTATACAAACCATCTATATAAACTATCTATATCAAATATAAACCAACAATAACAACATAAACCATCTATATAAACCATCAAATAACAATAACAAATATAAACCATCTATACAAACCATCTATATAAACTATCTATATCAAATATAAACCAACAATAACAACATAAACCATCTATATAAACCAATATCAAATAACAATAACAAATATAAACCATCTATACAAACCATCTATATAAACTATCTATATCAAATATAAACCAACAATAACAACATAAACCATCTATATAAACCAATATCAAATAACAATAACAAATATAAACCATCTATACAAACCATCTATATAAACTATCTATATCAAATATAAACCAACAATAACAACATAAACCATCTATATAAACCAACAATATCAAATATCAAATATAAACCATCTATATAAACCATCAAATATAAACCAACAATAACAACATCTATATCAAATACAAACCATCTATATAAACTATAACAAATACAAACCATCTATACAACACAAATATAAACTATAACAAATATAAACTATAACACAAACCATCTATATAACACAAATATAAACCATCTATATCAACTATAACAAATACAAACCAACAATAACAACATAAACCATCTATATAAACCAATATCAAATAACAATAACAAATATAAACCATCTATATAAACCATCTATATAAACTATCTATATCAAATATAAACCAACACTAACAACATAAACCATTATATATATATCTCATATATCATATTAACACAACAACAATATATCTCATATATCAACAACAACAACAATATCATATATAAACTATTTTACATTGTAAACTATATAAACTATTTTACATCAACAACAACAACAATATCATATATATCTCATATATCATATTAACACAACAACAACTAACACAACAACAACAAAAACCATCATTGAAAAGATAAAAACCATCTATATATCATCAGAACAACAATGGTGAAAAGATAAAAAAAAAACAAGAAAAGCAGAGTAAAGCTTCACGTACCGTAACAATGGTGGACCGACAATGCAGACGGATGGATGAACTCAAAAACGGACGGTGAACGTTCGGTGATGGTCGGAAGGATGATCGGACGGAAGAAGGCGATGGTCGGACGATGAACAGTGGTGGTTGGTTCGTGTTTTCGTTCGCCAGAGAAAGAAGAAATAGTTAGCGTGACTGTTCTGATTCTATTAAAATTCTGGAGGGTATTTTAAAATTATAATATGAATACCTATAGCAGCACTTTTAAAGGCCTTTAGCAGCGCTTTTAAAAGCGCTTTCATAGAGTGCCTTATCAATTCCATATAGCAGCGCTTTATATAAAAAGCGCTTTCTACGGGTCCCCCTTTAGCAGCGCTTTTGAAAAGCGCTTTCATAGGGTGCCTTAAAATTATAATATGAATACCTATAGCAGCACTTTTAAAGGCCTTTAGCAGCGCTTTTAAAAGCGCTTTCATAGGGTGCCTTATCAATTCCATATAGCAGCGCTTTATATAAAAAGCGCTTTCTAAGGGTCCCCCTTTAGCAGCGCTTTTGAAAAGCGCTTTCGTAGGCCCCCCCTTTAGCAGCGCTTTTTAAAAGCGCTTTCTTAGGCCCACCATTTAGCAGCGCTTTTTTAAAAGCGCTGTCTTTGGTAGGCGCTTTTTTTCTTTTTTTTTTACTGGCCCTTTAGCAGCGCTTTTGTATAAAGCGCTGTCTTTCTATGCGCTGCTAAAAGTGATTTCTGGCGTAGTGATTCTTCTAACTTATTATGTAAAAGCAATCAACATTTTTAATGATTATTTCATACTAAGTGAGGAGTGCTCCCTTAACATATAACACCATTCAAAGTTATTGATGATGATTAAAAAAAATACAAGTAATATATATTCATCGTGGCAAGTCATAAAAATATTGAGGAGATGAAATCATTTTTATTTGTAGAGTAAGAAAAACTGAGAATTATGAAGTTTTTATTAATAGCAAAAAATAGCACTTATAGACAAGGAGCATGAACACTACTCAAAAAAAGGGCATCAATCAGATAAAATCAAAATCAAAAGCAAAAAAGTAATAAATAACACTTAAACACAAACCACTCAACATCAGAAATGATATAACACATTCTCTAAAAAAGACCAACATAACACATCCCCTAAGAGATGAGTGGAGAGAGCAAACATGACCACCCGCAAAAAGTAAAAGTAGGGCAATTGGCCACCCAACGCATTCATAAAAATAAAGACACCAAAGTCTATTATGCTCCTAACCTAACTAGGAGAATGTAAAAACTATAGTTTGAGAATGAACTTATTTCCAAGTCAAATTGATAATTAAATTCACCTAATGTTTTACCAATAAGCTCTTCCAACAAAAAATAATTTACTATGCATTTTCCATATTAACCAGACCACTGAATTCCAAATCGACATCTGGCATAAACGAGTCTTACCCATTCCAACATTCACCAGATAAAAAAATGAGAAACTATTTTTAACAAGAAATGTGAATGAAATCGAAGCATAACTTTAATGAACGAACCTGAGATATGACTAAAGAGTATCATAGGGATTGGTGAGATGAATCTGAATGTTTAAGAAAGTTTAAAGATTGACATGGATGTTAGGGTTATGTTATGAGACAGAAGAGTGAAATATGTTAGAGTTTTTCTCTCTAACATCATATACAGCGGAACTCAAAACATAACTCAATGTTTTCCTCATAAGGGAACACCAGTAAAATAACCCAATGATATACAATCAACTTAAAGAACCCAACCCGATGTTACATATCAGAGCAAGACCCTCTAAATTAACCATAAAGGCTAACGACTCTAAAACTTCGAAATACTCCTCGACGACGTCCACGACTAAACTTGCTCATCTGCACGTTACCCACATGGAGGTAACATTCAAACAGGCAGGGTGAGTAAGACAATTCATAATAATCAATGTATAATAATTAATGTATAAACGGCATATTACTCATAGTTATATTCAACACATTGATATTCTTCAATTATGCCTCAAAGGCCACAATGTCATAATTATACACAAAGGCTCATAAATGCAAATGCAACATAGACTCAATGCATGCAGTACCAATCATCACAGCGTGATAGACACTAGACCATCAACCCTCCATAGATCCCCCTCAATAGGATCGGAGCACATCAAAATACTTCACATCCACACAGTGGGATTGAAGTCAAAGTAATCGAGGTCCTGAACCGAAGTTCGGATGCACATGAATGCATGATGCACACGTCACAATAATAATCATCACAATAACATCATAGGTGCATCATCATTCATCATATTCATCATATTCATCACCATCAAACGTCATAATTCATCATATTAATCATCATACAACATATCATCATAATTCATCATATTACTCATCATACAACATATCATCATAATTCATCACATTACTCATCATATAACATATCATCATAATTCATCATCTTAATCATCATACTGCATATCATCATAATTCATCATATCAATTAATCTCACACATCATGTCATCATATAAATCACATATTAGCTCATAATCATATTATCCCATATCAATTCATAATACTACCTATATATCATCTCATATTAATTTATCAAATTATACTCACTGTAATTCTCACACTATCGCCTATCAATCACATAAACTTCACAGTTCTACTCATGTTAATTCGTCATATCATCACATAGTATTCACATATTAATCCCTAATATCATCTCACATTGCCTCATATTAATTCATCATAATCACACTCGCGGTAATTCTCATACTAGCACTTATTACTCGCGCAACCTCACTGTCATACTCATATTAATTCATCATATTATCACAGTTACCCTCATGGTAATTCATCAGGAAAATCGCAGCATCAAAACATCAAGGCATCACTGAACCAAAACATGATTCATTAATAGGACATATACACAATTGACTTCTCAAACATAATTAGATATAAAAATATTGGGAAACCAATTCCCTTATCTATATTATGTTATAGCCCTGTTCATTAGCTTTCCAACGCTTCGAACGGGGGTCAAAACGGACTTACGGATCAAAAGTTACGTCCAAAACGATTTCGACCGAAAACATGAGCAGTCGTGACGGACAGCAAAACGCTATTACGCTCCGGAACCTAAATCAACCCAAAAGTACATACGATTCACTTCCCCAATGCTCCCAAAATATCTCTAAATCATCTCTAAGGTCTTACAGCGATAAAGGCACAAAATCTATGGTTTATTAGGGCAATCTGGCAACATTTGCACTATCTAAAACACTATTTTCCTGCAATTGCTCTGAGTGCATCAGAGTTACTCACATTGAATATTCCTATTCCTACAGGGTCAAACATATCACAACCCAAGGTGTTGGCCACGAAGGCCTAAGGTTTCCCTTCTCATATCAATATTCAGTGTTACATACCATTACCCCTAACCTCAAAGCCTTATCATCAAATTCCCTATTTTTCCATAACCAACCCAAAATACCTTAAATCACAAACCAACCATAAACACATTTAAAGGCATACATAGAAAATCATGAACAACGATACTCCCCATACCTTAGCCGATTCACAACATTCACGATTAATCTTTGGGATCTTCTGCTTCCAGCCTTTCCTTCAGAGCCCTGGCCACGAACTTTCACGTTAAACACAAAATGAAATCTGATTTCCTTTCAGAATTCAATTTTGTCTAACTTAGTCTTGGGCCTCACAAATTGGGTTTTTCCCATAACACCCTTACTAACTCTTCATAATGCCCAATTTACCCTTATTTCTCTTATATTCATTTTAATCAATAATAATACTAATATTCTCATATAGTATACTATTAATTAAATAAATAGTCCAACATGCACATTTTCTCAGTAATTCCCAAAACCACCAAAAATACGAATATTCTCAATTAAATAAATTAATTAAAATATTCCGATTAAATTCGGGGTGTTACACTTTTTACTTTCTTTTGTTGGAAATCAGATGATTTATGAAGAGAAGCAGTATGATCCAATTGCTCAAAAAAACTTGTTTGATACTTTTTTCTCATCTCTTACAGGTTAAGTGACCTTCATAAAATATTCATTTAAGAAAGTAATTTCATGTGTATCATTGTTATACTGCTAAATACATCACTTATTGTATATAGCTTAATGCTTTAATGTCATTAATCTGAGTCAATACTTCATAAAGCTTTAATGCCTTAGATCTTAGAAAATTTATGGTAGAATCAAAGTGTATTTCATAATGTCATACTAAATATATTTCCACATGATATATGTCCTTAGGTGAACAAAAGGATATTTACTTTGAAGTCATGGATGTCATAGACAGAAAAAATGGTGGTGTGTTTTTTTATATGGCTATGGTGGAACATGTAAAATATTTATGTGGAACACTTTGGCTGTTGCACTTTGTTCTAAACATAAAATTGTCTTGTATGTTGCATCAAGTGGGATTGAAAGCTTGTTGATACCAGGTGGAAGAACATCCCTTTCTAGGTTTAAAATACATGTCCCTACTTTGCATTCTTCAATATGCAACATTGACAAAAAGGATGAACTTGTTGAGCTTTTAAAGTTGATAGATCTTATTATATGGGATGAGGCTCCAACGGCTAACAAGTTTTGCTTTGAGGTTCTTGATAAATCTTTGAAAAACATTATGTGTGCAATTCCACAAGCTTTAAATAAATTATTTGGAGGAAAAGTAGTTATTTTTGGTGATGATTTTAGACAAATTCTTTCTGTTATTTCAAGAGGTAGTCGATAAGATATTATTCATGCAAAAATCAATGCTTCTTATATTTGGGATCAATGCAAAGTCCTCCGGCTTACAAAAAACACGTGCTTACAAAGTAGGACAACTTCTTATAACAAAGAGGAAGTTTCCTTTTTTCAAAGTGGATTTTACATATTGGAGATGGTACCATGTCTGAGCCTAATGATGGTTATGTTGAAATTTTAATTCCTGAAGAGTTTTTAATTACTAATTTCTCATATTTTATAAAGGCTATTATTGATAAAGACATTATGCATCAACGCCTAGCACTTATGAGTCGATGCATCACTTTTATAGGTTGATGCATACCGCGTTTTCTTTTGCATAAATACACATTTTGTCCACACATTCTCATTTTACACTCCTAAAACCTATTTGAAACACATTCTTCTTCCACAAACTCCTTTTTTTTTTACCTTTGTCCTTCTTATTGATAAAAGTTAGAAATGGCGTGTAAGTCTAATTTGAGGGTTAGAAGTTAGCAAAAAGGAGGCCCAAAATTAAAAGCCCAAACAAAAGCCAAACAAACAAAAAAGGAGAAAAGGAAAGAAAAAGGCCTAGGACGTTCTGGGCCTTCTGATGGAGATCATACGTCCATGATCAGATTTGGGTTCTTTATGATCACAATCACATGATCCAGATCATTGGGCCACTACAAGAAAGCCTATGGTCGGCGTTATGGGGAATCCTATACAGGATTCCTCCCTAAATTAAAACTTTCACACCAATGAAAAGACGACACGTGACACTTTTGTTTTAAATAAAAATAACAATCTACAAATAGGAATTAGTAAAAAAAACGAGTTAGAAACATCTCTCCTCTGTTTCCCTTTTCACGATACCCACCCTCATTTATCTCACTATTCATCACTTTTTTCAAATTCATTTTTCTTCTTCCATGGATGGATTGGATCAAACATTAAACATAAATACAAAATAAATATAGAAACAAACAAGAATCAAATGAAAGCTCAAATGGGAAACAAAAAGTTACCAAATCGGAAATTCTGCGGTGTTTACGAATTAGTGAACGGAAAAGGTAGTTGCATGGACGAAAGCTTATAGCGCGGTGATGTGAGTTGCACATGGCCGATGAGGTGCGACGGATGCATACCAATCGGTGATGAATATGAAATACACTATCAGAGTGATAATGAGGTTCGGGGACGTCGCGTAGTTGCATGATGGGAGACCGACAGGGCGATGTCATTCGCGGTGGGATGATTTTGAATCCTAGCGAGTTTCAATTGGAAACCTATTCTTCCTCACCTTTTTTTATCATTTTTTTAATTTCAAATTTATGATGTTGTAGTTGTATGTTAATGATTATTGATGCTTTGGTATTAAATTTTATTTGAGAATTTATTATTGATGCTTGATGTATGGTGTTGTAATTGTGGAGAAGGTATAATGAAGGTTTGATGGAGGTTAGGGAGGGGTAGGATGTTGTGATGTTATTATTGTAGTGTTTATAAGAAATGAGGATGATGTTGATGTTGAATTTGACAATGGTGTAGGGATGGTATATGGTAATGATGGAGTCGAGTTTTTTCAAACACACGCATGAAAAGAGGGAGGGTATTGTATTTGTTAGTTCTTGATTGGCAGGAATGTTGGTAAAACTTGGTGATATCACAAGATGTCCTATAGGATGTCTTGACATATGTTCTTAACATTCTGCAGATGGCTATGTTTGTTGTTGCAGGGTTTAGTTCATGATGTCAAGCATGATGTCCTGACATTTGTGAACATAACATTCAGTGAGAATGTGTTTGTTTGTCTGTTACTTTTTGTGCAACTCTTTGCGCTGTTGTGATCATTCATTAATGGTTCAAATCTGCGTGGAAATATTCTTTATTTCAAAAGAGTTTTTGGTGCATAATTCGTGGAGTAATTATGGAATCTTTTGTGCTATTTTTCTGAAGAAAATCTTGAAGACTTAAAGAGTAATTTGATTTGATTTGATTTGGTTAAATTAAATATGTTTTGGTTCTACTCCTTGAATACTTATTATGACAAGATTTGAAGAAATATTTGAATTGATTCTATCAAGATCATATGTTGTTTTTGCTAAAGCCCAAGCCCATCCAAGTGTTACTATTTAAAGTCTTCACAATCCTATTTTGCAAATTAGAGAAGCTAGGGTTGAGATAGTGCATTGCGTAAGGATTAAAGCTTTTAGCTTCGTGTGTTTATGTTATTTGTGAGCCATTCACTCATCACTTTGATGTGTGAATTAGACTGAATTTTTGTGTTGTAAGTTGTCCACTCAAAGCTTGTAAGCAAGAGTGCATTGTTCTTGATTGAAGCTTTTAAGTAAGATCAAGTATTGTCTTTGAAGAGTGCCTTCTAAAGTTTATTCATCTGTTGTTATCACTGCTGTGATTGAGGGGCAGTGAAAGGTATCTCTTATCTAGGAGTGTCCTAGGTAGAAATTGTAAGGGTAGAGATTAGGTGTGAAGATAATAAACTAGAAAGAGTCTACTGTGTATTTTAAAACTAATTCTACTTAGTGAATTTTCTTCATGGCTTGGTAGCCCCCAGACGTAGGCGTGTTTGCACCGAACTGGATTAACAATTGCTTGTGTCTATTTATTATTGTTAGCAGTTTGTATTTGTTCATATATTGGTGATAGTTCAGATGTTAGTGTCGTGAAATCGCCTTCGGCATCTCATATCTAATACCAGAATTTCAATTGGTATCAGCGCAGGCATCCTGCTCTGGTTCTGGGTGAGATCTAGGGACGATACTTTCTAGTACTATGGACAAAGAAGGAGTATTTGTGAACAGACCACCTGTTCTGGATGGGAGTAATTATTATTATTGGAAACCTCGTATGATTGCCTTCTTAAAATCTTTGGATAGTAAGGCCTGGAAAGCTATTATAAAAGGATGAGAACATCCTGTGACTGTTGGGAAAGATGGAAAGGCTACATCTGACTTGAAGCCTGAGGAAGAATGGACAAAGGAAGAGGATGAACTGGCTCTTGGTAACTCCAAAGCCTTGAATGCCCTGTTCAATGGAATTGATAGAAACATATTCAGATTGGTGAACAACTGTGAAGTTGCTATAGATGCCTGGGAGATACTCAAGACTACACATGAAGGTACCTCTAAGGTAAAGATGTCAAGACTTCAATTGCTAACTACAAAATTTGAAAACCTAAGGATGAAAGATGATGAAAGCATACATGATTTTCATATGAATATTCTTGAAATAGCTAATGCTTCAAGTGCCCTAGGTGAAAAGATGTCAGAAGAAAAGCTGGTAAGAAAAATTCTCAGATCTCTTCCTAAGAGATTTGACATGAAAGTAACTGCCATAGAAGAAGCTCAAGACATTTTCAAGATGATGGTTGATGAACTCATTGGATATCTTTTAACCTTTGAAGTGGGAATAAGTGACAAATCTGATAAGAAAAATAGCATAGCCTTTATGTCAAGTATTGAAAATGGAGAGGATGAATCTGATGGGGATACTAATGAAAGTTTGTCCAATGCCATAGTGCTTCTTGGAAGACAGTTTAACAAGGTGATGAAGAGAATGGATATGAAGTCAAAACCTAATGTCAAGAATAACTCTCATGACATCAGTAGGTCCAATGATGCAGGTAGAAGAACCGGGACTGAAGAAAAACCCACCAATAGTAAAGGGATTCAGTGCCATGGATGTGAAAGATTTGGTCACATTAGAGCTGAATGCCCAACCTATCTCAAGAAACAAAAGAAAAGTCTTGTTGTCTCTTGGACTGATGAGGATTCTGACAGTGACCTTGAAGAAGAGTCTGCTAAACACGTGACTGCTTTGATTGGAAGATACTATTCTGATGAAGACTCCAGTGAAGATGAACTAACATTTGAAGAACTTGCAGCTTTTTACAAGGAGTTATGTCTTAGAAGTGAAGAAGTGTGCCATCAAGGTGAAAAGCAGAAGAAACTCATAATCAAACTGAAGGCTGAAAAGGAAGAACACCTTAAAACTATCACTGAATTGAATGATGAAGTTGCTCAGCTGACTTCCCAACTTGATCAAATGGGCAAGTCTGTTAGAATGATGAACAATGGTACCAACACCCTGGATAAGATCCTTCAATCTGGAAGAAGGGCAGGAGACAAAACAGGGTTAGGGTTTGATGAAGAAAAGAAACCACCCTCAGAATGTGATCCTTCTTCACACCAAAAGCCTTCTGGATCCAAGCGAAAGATGTTCCATCTGATGTCTCAAAATTATGACAGAGCTCAACCCAACCAACCAAGAAGAAGATCCCAAAGATGGAAATGTCACTACTGTGGTTTTTTTGGTCATATAAAGCCTTTCTGCTTCATACTGCATGGATATCCTAAACCTATGCCTCAAACCAGACCAAATCACAATATTCATTCTACTAGGAAGAAATGGGTTCCTAAAGCTCCTGCTATAAAGCAATGGGTTCCTAAAGCTGCTGCTACAAGCTTGATAGCTCATATGTCCCTCAAAGGTGAAATTAAGGGAGTTGGAAAATTAAACTGCTTAGAAGCTCCTGACCTTGACAATGTGTTGCTAGTTAAAGGATTAACTGCTAACTTAATTAGCATCAGTCAACTGCGTGATCAAGGACTCAATGTCAACTTCACTAAATTTGAATACTTGGTTACTAATGAAAAAGGAGAATTGATCATGAAGGGAGTCAGATCTAAGGATAATTTCTACCTATGGGTCTCTCAGGACTTTACATATGCTCTAGCCAAAGAAGATGAAGTGAAATTGTGGCACCAGAAACTTGGTCATCTACATCTAAAAGGAATGAAGAAAATCATCTCTATGGAAGCTGTCAGAGGAATTCCTAAGCTGAACATTAAAGAGGGAAAAGTCTGTGGTGAATGCAAAATAGGAAAGCAAATGAGGATGTCACACCAGAAGATCCAACATCTCACTACTTCAAAAGTGTTGAAACTTCTCCACATGGACTTAATGGGACCTATGCAGGTGGAAAGTCTTGGTGGAAAGAAGTATGCATATGTGGTGGTGGATGATTTTTCAAGATACACCTAGGTGAATTTTATAAGAGAAAAATCTGAAGTGTTTGATGTGTTCCAAGATCTCTATCAAAAGATTCAAAGAGAAAAGGAAAGCAAGGTTGTTAGAATCAGGAGTGATCATGGGAAGGAATTTGAAAATAAAAAATTTGCTGAATTCTGTTCTTCTAAGGGAATTAGACATGAATTCTCTTCTCCCATTACCCCACAGCAAAATGGAGTTATAGAAAGAAAGAATAGAACTATCCAAGAATCTGCTAGAGCTATGATCCATGCAAAGAAGTTGCCCTACCACTTCTAGGCTGAAGCTATGAACACTACTTGCTATATCTATAACAGAGTTACCTTGAGAACATGAACCATGAACACCTTGTATGAAATATGGAAGGGAAGAAAACCTACTGCCAAATACTTCCATGTGTTTGGAAGCAAATGCTGCATACTTGCAGATTGTGACCCAAGAAGAAAGATGGATCCTAAGAGTGATGAAGGAATATTCTTGGGCTACTCTACTAACAGCAGAGCCTATAGAGTATTTAACTCCAGAACTAAAACCATGATGGAGTCCATCAATGTTGTTATTGATGATGTGCATAAGTAAAATGATGTCCTAAAAGATGTTGGAACATCCCTTGATATCTCAGTTGAGTCTGCAAACAAAGACAATGATCTCAATCTTGCCAATACTGAACCTGAACCAGTTAACAAAGGACCCTCTATCAGAATTCAGAAAGGCCATCCTATGGAGCTCATCATAGGTGATCTAAATAAATGGGTTACTACTAGATCTAGAGAAGTCATTTCAAGTTCTTGTTTTGTGTCTAAGATTGAGCCAAAAAAACATCAAGGAAGCATTAACTGATGAATTCTGGATAAATGCCATGCAAGAAGAGCTGGAGCAATTCAAGAGAAATGAATTATGGGATCTTGTGCCAAGACCTGAAGGAACAAATGTGATTGGAACTAAATGGGTGTACAAGAATAAATCTGATGAAAAGGGAGTGGTCACCAGGAACAAAGCCAGACTGGTTACACAGGGATACACTTAGTTTGAGGGGGTTGACTTTGATGAAACTTTTGCTCCTGTAGCCCGTCTTGAATATATCATATTGCTTTTGGGAGTTGCCTGCATTATGAAAATCAAGCTGCTTCAGATGGATGTTAAAAGTGCCTTTTTAAATGGATACCTAAATGAGGAAGTCTATGTGGAACAACCTAAGGGATTCATTGATCCAACTTTTCCTAATCATGTTTTTAAGTTAAAGAAAGCTCTGTATGGACTGAAGCAAGCTCCTAGAGCATGGTATGAAAGACTAACAGAGTTTCTAGTTGATAATGGATACAGAAAAGGTGGCATAGATAAGACATTTTTTATCAAGGAAGAAGGAGGAAAACTCACGATTGCTCATATATATATATATATATATATATATATATATATATATATATATATATATATATATATATATATATATATATATATATATATATATATATATATATATATATATATATATATATATATATATATATATATATATATATATATATATATATATATATATATATATATATATATATATATATATATATATATATGTTGATGATATTGTGTTTGGTGGGATGTCTGATGAGATGGTTCAACATTTTGTCCAACAAATGCCTTCTGAATTTGAAATGAGTCTTGTTGGGGAATTAACTTATTTTCTTGGGTTGCAAGTCAAACAAATGGAAGAGTCTATATCTTATCCCAGAGTAAGTATGCCAGGAATATAGCTAAGAAGTTTGGAATGGAAAATGTTGGCCATAAGAGAACACTTGCACCTACCCATCTTAAGTTGTCTAAAGATGAAAAGGGTGTTAATGTGGATCGAAGTCTTTACAGAAGCATGATAGGAAGCTTGTTATATCTTACAGCAAGCAGGCCTGACATTGCCTTTGTTGTGGGTGTTTGTGCTAGATATCAAGTTGAACCCAAAGTGAGTCATATCAATCAAGTCAAGAGGATTTTGAAATATATTAACGGGACAAGTGAGTATGGGATGTTGTACAGTCATGGATCTGGTTGTGTGATGTCTGGCTATTGTGATGCTGATTGGGCTGGAAGTGTTGATGATAGGAAAAGCATATCAGGAGGTTGCTTCTTTCTGAGGAACAATCTCATATCTTGGTTCAGCAAGAAGCAAAACTGTGTCTCACTATCTACTGCAGAAGCTGAATATAAAGCTGTTGGGAGTAGTTGTTCTCAACTTGTGTGGATGAAGCAAATGCTTACTGAGTATAATGTCACACAAGATGTCATGACATTATATTGTGACAACCTAAGTGCTATAAACATATCCAAAAATCCTATTCAACATAGAAGAACCAAACATATTGATATTTGTCATCATTTTATAAGGGAGCTTGTTGAAAGATAAAATCATTACCCTAGAGCATGTTACTACAGGAAAACAACTGGCTGATATCTTCACTAAGGCATTGGATGCCAGTCAGTTTGAAACTTTAAGAGGGAAATTAGAGATTTGCATTTATGAATATTTATAGCAATTATTGCTTAATGGGAATATCACTCAAGAGGGGTGGTATTTTCCAAAAATAGAGATGTCTCAACATCACTCATTATTACAAAACACGTTTAAGGAGACTACCACACGCTACCCTAATCATTTTTTCTCTCCAACTACCTGTTCAAATTCCATACCCTCACAGAGTTTCTACTTGATTCCCACTCTCTGCTTGAACCTCTAATTGAAACTTATTCACCTGCTCGCAAAAACCCCAAAATGTCTCCTAAACATGTTTCAACTTCATCAAAATCTTCTAGGTCTGATTCCAAAACAAAGGCTCAACCTATGAGCATCTCATTTGAGGATGTTCTTGATGTTTCCCCTCTTGCTATGGTTCCATGCCACGATACTGAAGCGTCCAAGTCCACACACACTCATGCAAGCGACTCAAAACAGACTTCTAAATGTAAATCTTCTGATACCTTTGCTGATTATACAACTAAAATGAAAAACAAAAAGGGTAGTGCTTATGTAGATAGAACCATTAGGAAGCTAATGACTAAGGTTTCATATGGTGGCCATAATGTACCTGGGATTTCCACCCCTCTGTCTTGCATGGATGCTACTCCAAGTACTGCTGTTGGCCAAGGTGAAGAAGATAAAGATGCTGGTGACTCTCTCTCTCTCTCTTTGAAAAGAACCCTAACACAGATAATTTGTACAAGCTTGCTAGATATGTGCTCAAAGAAGGAAGAGTAGAAAATGTTGCAAATAAAGATGCTGGTACCCCTGGTCTCCTTAACTTGAGAATTCCCTTGATAAGTCATCTTCAAAGATTCAAACATACTAAATGTTGTTTCTCTGTTAGTAATTTTCTCATACTCAGTATGAGATATAGCATTTAGTAGTATGGTTCTTGCTTTATGATGATTCCTGAATTCTTTCTTTTGAGCTTCAGTCATAGATTTTTTATCTATCTTTTTTCCATCCCCATCAGTGGGGTGAACATAGCCATTAATGACTAAATCCCAAAGGTCAGCATCATATCCTAGAAAGAAGCTTTCAATCCTGTCTTTCCAGTAGTCAAACTTCTCCCCATCAAACATAGGGGGTTTAGTGATGATTCTATCTCTGTCCTCATATCTGTTGTTGTTGGATGTTGAAGCTTCAGCCATAATGTATCAACCAAAATATATCAAGATTTTTCTCAACTGGATCTTTTCTGTTCACGGTGAAGTGAGAGCACTAACAGAACCGGGGCTCTGATGCCAACTGAAGGTGAGAAAAACACTTAGAAGGGGGGTGGGGGGGGGGGGGGGGGGGTTGAATAAGGGTTTTGAAAAAATATGGCAATAAAAACAACACAAGATTTTTATCCTGGTTCGTTGAACTCAACTAATCCAGTCCACCCTATCAAGGTGATTCGCCTTTCTCCACAAGGACTTAATCCACTATATTCAAACAGATTACAGTGTCAACCACTAAGAACAACTGTCTTAGTCTTCTCAAGAAATTCTGACCACCACTTGGTCTTCTCAAGGAACCTTTTACAAATTAATGTAAACTAAACAAGTGTTTAAGATGCTTCTAAAAAGCCATATCACAAACTGTGATTTTTACATTTAGATTTAGAACGAATAAAAACTATTCAGCTTTGAGTAAGAAATATTGTATGAGAGTTGTTGAATAATTTGTTCATGATTTGTTGGAGCTTCGTTAACCTTGAAGAGATGTTGAAGACGCCCTTTTGTAGTGCTGATAGTCCAAAGCTTGAAGACTGTGCAAGTAAAGTAGCTGTATCCTTTTGTCTTCACATGACTTTTCCTTTCTCAGAAGTAGAATGTTCACAGAAATGCCTTTTTCCTGAATCCTTGTGTCTATCACAAATAAGGAATAGTTCCGCTGGAGAGGATGTTGAGAATAATACCAAGTCTATTCACGTGCTGACGTCTTTTCAAATGTAAACAACATCAGATCCTCTGATGTGCTTCTTGTTCTTCAAATCAGATTCAATGATATCAGAGTAGCAGCAATAGTGCTTTAGCGTGAGTGATCTGATCAGAGCATACTTGTTTTTCAGAACCTCTGTACTTGCAGCGAAAAGTACATTCAGAGTCTTCTGAAACAATGCTTTAAACTCTTCATACAAAATCTTTAGCTACGCTTCAGATGCTTCTGCAGCTTCTGCTTCAGAGTCTTCTGCAGCTTCTGCTTCAGAGTCTCCTCTGGCAGCGCTCAGAGTCTTCTGATGGCTTGCTTCTGATGCTTCAGAGCTTTGCGTAGACTACTGTTCAGATGCATTTTTGCTTCCATAAGAATATTTAATTTAATATCTGAAACAAAAACACTTGAACAAAATTAGAGTATATATTTTCTTAATACAAAATTTCATTAGAGTTATCATCAAAACATAGAGATAATATTAAACACCAATTTGTGTTCTAACACACATATGGTGTGATTTTGGTGAGGTTCTGAGCAACTTTTGTAGTTCCTTTGATGAACATAGGTGTGGGTTCTGGAGATAAATTGATGGAATAATGACTAGAGTGGTGTGTACTGGTTGTAGTGGTGATAGGATGGGATATGAAAGTAGAGTGATAGGCTTGGAATTGAGCAAGAGGACATTGTTAGACAGTGAGGGTTTTGAGAGATCGTAGACGCTCGCTAGCACCTTCGCTAGGCGAGCTAGTTGTAAGCACTCGCTAGTAGGTTCGCTAGGCGAGTGGGGGTAGCGAACACTTCTAGTAGCTACTGTTTGCCTTCGCTAGGGAGTTCGCTAGGCGAGCAGCTAGCGAGCGTTCACTAGGACTTCGCTAAGCGAATGAGCCAGCGAGCATGATAGCAAATTGTGATTTTGTACGGTGAGGGTGGTTTTGTTGTCTTGTAGTGTTGCTTGAGTTGTGACCAGCATAGATATGGTGATTAGTGGTGAAGAGTGTATACTTGACATTAACAGGTGAAATTATGTAGTGATTGAACTTAATTAAAATAAGTAGATTGTGGTGTGAGATATGTATGGGGTATGGTGATGGGATCAGGGGGATCGTGTGACTTTAATTAAAATAATTAATTGATGAACAATATGTATGTATGATGTATGGTGATGTGATCAGGGGATCATGTGCACCTTGTGTGCTTGAGTACATTTATTGTGCATTTAGTGTTATGCATATCATGGTGTTTGGTGGGACGAATCATTGCTCAAGAGGAGCGTGTGTGATTCATCTATACTCCATTGCGGAGAATGGTGAGGATAAATCATGGCCAAGGACGGGTGTATGTGATCTATCCGGGGTTCGATTGGATGAACCAATGAGTCGGTATCGTATGCATGGTGTTGAGTTGCATAATTGCATTATGGTGTGTTATGTAGATGTTGGACAGTAGGTCGTGTTTGATGAATGCTGGGTGATGAATTATATGATTACTACCTTTATTTCATGTACTGTATTACCGATAATTTTGATCATGATTTCTCCCCCCTTTGTTGTTGTTGTGGTCTGTGCTTCTTCGGAAGTACAGATAATCCAGGTACTTAGCTAGCTTGGATAAAGGTGTGCGAGTCGAGTCTTAGGATGCTCTGATACGTAGCACGGGACTTGGGCATTTTCTTTTGAATTAGTTGAACTTGTTTTACATTCCTGTGACGTATCATGTGTTGGGGAATTTTATTAATGAATATTTTCATGCATTGGCGGATGGCCGAGATTGATGAACTAATGAATATTTTCTGCTGTTTTGATTTGAAAACATTCTAATGAAGAGTATGTTGAATTGTGTGATGTGATATCCCACTTCAGTGGAGGACTCTGGTGTTTAATTGAAATATTTGTATTTTATTTTAATTCGGGAAAGTGGGGTGTTACAACACAGCTCGTGTTGAGCCCTGAAACATGGCCTTTTTCTTTTTAAATTTTTCGACACCTTATGGCCCAAAGTACTAGCAGGAATTCACACATACAACCGAGAAATACCAAAAAATCATGCTCAAGAAGCCTATGGCAAAAAATTTCATTTCAATGAATACAATCAACAAACATAAATCATTATCATTAGCCCTAGTTGATGCATATTGTAACACTAACTTCTTCAATTTCAAAAGAAGTTCACATTTACTAATAACCACATATGCAGCAAGGCAATCAAGAACACATTTCAATTTCCTCAAGTCCCGTGTACTCATTATGCACCAATGATTTTAAACACACTTAACTTCATAATTTAAGAGCAAGGATGAAATTCATGAAAAAACAAGCATGAAATCATAATGAAATTAACCACCTAAGCCTCATGCATCAAACTAGGGTACTAATTCCCAATCATAACCTAAACCAGAACTCACCTTAAGTTAATAAGATTTTGAATTTGAACTTTTAAGGTGAAGAAATGGTGGAAAGGTGATGATTAACTTGTTAATACTTCCTCTTCTTCAAGAATCCATTCTCATGCAATGAATTGGTGAGCTTTGAATTTGACTCCTCCTTATTCTTCTTAGGTTTTTGGCCACTCCCTCAAGGTCTCTGCTTTCTCTCTAAATTCTGATTTGGTGGAAAGAGAAAGAGCATTAGGAAATGAGGAGAGATGGGTTTCTCTTTGGTTTAAGTAGCAACATGGTAAAATGACCCTTATGCCCTTGTAACTAGTCTTAGTTACTAAACTTGTCGTTGTTGGTTAATCAAGGACATTTGCTTACTAAACACTCCATTAATCACAATAGCACTCAAATAGTTCGATAATGCTTAGCATTAAGTAATGGGGACATTAGATCCTCCCCATTAAATTAAAATTTGTCCTCAAATTTAAAACTTATCTGAAGAAATGAGGATACGATTTTGGCATTTTTGACTCGAGCTCCCAAGTAGCCTGACGCATATAATATTTTTGCTGAGGGACCTTCACGAGGGGTATCTCTTTGTTGTATAACGTCTTTCTTTCATATTCAACAATGTAGCTTGGTTGAGATTGGAAGGAGAGACGCGCTTCTAGTCAACTGTATCCATAAGGATAAGGTGGAAAGATTCGGGAATAAACTTCTAGAGTTGCAATACGTGGAATACACTATTAAGCTTGAATAGCGAAGGTGGCAACGCTAATAGGTATGCCACTTTACCTACCCATCTCGTGATTTGATTCGGTCCAACGTACCACAAACTCAACTTACGCGTCTTGAAAGGTCCCTTCAGCCTTAACTTTGGAGTGACCTTCAAGAAAACATGATTTCATTCTTCAACCTCCAACTATCTCCTTTGTCGGTTTGTATAAATATTACGTTGGATATACCAGTATGCCATGTGTCCAGTGGTCGATCTGAGCCGGATTGATCCCCAGGTTCTATCCTTTTTTTCTCGTGCTTTTGTCATTACATATTGCAGACAATTAATGTAAGTTTTAAGTGTCGGGGAGGAATTTCCCGCTTTTATTAGTTTAGATTTATTTTCTTTTTAGTTAGACTTCTTTCTAATTAAGATTTCCATGCTTTCTAGTTTATGATTTTAATTCTAATGTTTAGTTTTGTTTTTATCGAGTCCTTGCATGTGTTGTCGAGTCTTTGTGTGTGTGATTCTGATTGTGCTGTTAAATTCTCCCAAATCTTGAACTAAGTTAAAAAAATCTCAAAAAAACTTGTGATTAGTGGCTCACTAGGAAAGTATACCAGTTCCAAAAGAGGAGAGGCTAAGGTTAAGGACACTTGGAAAATATATAACAAAATCAGTATTATCCCAACACCCAAAGCCTTTCAAATAGGATACTGATTTAGATTCGCCTTGTAACATAGTTTTTAAATTATTTTTGAAGTAATCTTTGAGTAGTTTATCTATCCAGTCAAACATAATATAGATTTGCACACTGAAAAATGTGAAAAAAATTAAAATAAAGAAAAAATAAAAGGGTGGTAAAAGACAATTGCGCCTATTAAGTAGGGTAACTCTCACCCAGTTATTCAACTCAATGATAGTTGAACCCCAACGTCCAAGAAAACATGTGCAATTCGATTTCGCCTGACTTGTGTGTGTGTATCATATTTAATTAAGTGCCTTAACGTTACTGTCCAAATAAAATGAGATAAAAAGAATATGATTAATAGCCTCAGATACAAGGCTATGGTCTGAATTGTTATGCTAGGAGGGAGACTTTTGTGTGCATGTGCAGTTTGTGTTTTTACAATATCTTTAGTGTTAGAATTACTACCTATAGAATTAATCTCTAGCAGGTTTAAATTTGGTACCACATATGATTACTAGTGTTGTTGCTTGAGTCCTTTTTATGTTATATTGCCGCTTTTACTCTTTATGTATGCAAGCTAAGTTGTTGGAGGACTAACAACGGTGCAAGCTAAACTTTGAAACATCAAAATGGAAAACTGAATCTCATTCCAATAACAAAGTTACATGGCAGCACACATTCATGTAGGAAAAAATAAGCTTCAAAATGAAATCAGACTTAATTAACTAGTGAAATAATCAAGTGTCAAATCATGCATCTACAAAGATCCAATCATGTTAATGCGATTACCTCATTTAAAAATTGTCAAAGTCTTAATTACTTCCAAAGTCTATCACCCTTACATGCATCTACAAGTTACCACTCCACCTCAGTAAACCTGAAACTCATTTTGAATTTTATTTTTCTTTCTAGACTATAAAAACTCCATCCACAAGAAAAATGAAGACCATAAAATTTGTTTAATATATAAATTAAATGCATTAATTACTTGATAAATTTAAAATATTAAAATTTATTTATAAATAAAAATGGAAGAAGTATGATTTAAGACTTCAAAGTAAACATCTAAAATAAAAGAGAATTTTGATACGTATAGTGGGTGGTGGTTTCTTTTACAAGTTTTACTGGTTGGTTATTTTTATTATTTAGTGAATTAGTATAATTAAATAACACCAATAATAATAATAATAATTTTTATGAACCAGTAAATGCAATTGTCATGCGTGTCCAATTTTTAAATTTTTATTTAATAAAATATATAAACTAATGTCCTATTTTTTTAGTAATTTGTTAATTAATGTCCTAAGAATTTGCCATATATTTTTCCTTTTTTCCCAGAAAAAAGGATTAACCCAACTATAATCACTTAAGCAAAGGGGATATATGATTCCTTTATATAGCGAGAAATGGAGGGTGGTTTTCACTCATTCTACACTTTTTTTATTCGTCAATCACTTTTGCAGTTTAACATTCCTTTTACTATCTTCTTTTGTAAAACAAATAACAAGAGTTCCTTTGACTAAAGGCAAATTTACAGAAGAAGATAGTAAAAGTGATTGTAAAACTGCAAATCCATCATCCCTGTTTGTTGATAAAAGACCACATTTATGTCAAGGTTGCACATAATCTTATACTCAAAATGTTTCCCACGATCAAATTTATATTATTATGTGGTTTTTTTCTTTTTCTTTTCTTTCTTGTTTTGATTTTGTTTCAGTAATGTTAGCAAAGATGGTTGCAGTGGGTGGTTATAATTTGAGTGGAGGATGAAGATTGGTTTCAAGCATCGTTATATACTCAGAAGAGACCTGTTGTTTTGCAGGTAAATTACAAAAGAATGTTTTTTTAACTTGTTTATTTACTTCCTGGCTTTGACAGAAACTGATGAAAAGATTGTAAAGCTGGTCCTTCGTCACAAATTACCAGGTTAGGTACATTTTTTTTATTCTTTATCAACATATTTTATTTATATTAACTATATTTATTTATGATTAAAAAGATAGTAAATATTTTGAGTATACTTATAATTGTCAGAAATAAAATTATTTGATATAAATTGCTTGCTCTCTGAACCGACCTTTACCACGTAGGTGTGCTTGCATGACACGTAAAAAAATAAAATAATATTTTGTTGTTTCTGAGAGAGATCGCACATAATTTGTCTGGGATCTCTCGTTAGGTTTTTGTTTTTTTCTTTACTGTTCTACCATGCATCTCAACACTAATTGCCAAAAATTTGTCATTACACTGAATTTTCTCGTTGACAAAATAAGGTATTATATATCAGGTTAATTAAAACAAGTGATGCATAAATTGAGAACTTACTTAATTTTCTGTATATAGTGAATGTAATTGTGGATATATTATAATTGCTTCCATTTTTTTAGACTCTTCGTTGACTCCATTTTTTTAGACTCTTCGTTGACTCCATTTTTTTAGACCTCCTAATACAAAAATATTTTTTGGCCCCAACGTTCCTCATATTTTTGCTTTTTTTTAGGCATAAGTAAGGGACTCAAAATCTAATCAATTTGAAACAAAAATATTTTAAATTATTTTAATTATTCTTTTATTAAAAATATATATTTTTACAAATTAATTTTTTATAATTTTTTTAAATATTTAATTTTTTTCATAAAAAAAAAGTTAAGTGTTTTTCGAAAATAAAATGTCAAATTTTTTTCGGAAAAAAATGCCGATTTTTTTCAGAAAAAAAAATTGATTTTTTCGAAGATAAAAAAGTAGAGTGTTTTTCGAAATTAACAAAAAAAAGTCAATTTTTTTCTAATAAAAAAGTCGACTTTTTCGAAAATAAAGAAGTTGATTTCTTTCGAAAAAAATATTGATTCTTTCCAACATAAAATGTCGGTTTTTTCAAAAATAAAAATGATCCAGTTTTTTCTATAAATAAAAAAAATCAATTTTTTTCGAAAGTCAAAAGTAGTAGATTTTTTTCGAAATGAAAAAAAAAGTTTATATTTGAAAAGTTTATATTGTAAAACTTGCGCGTATGCATCTCATTTGCATCATATTCCCCCTATGATCCTTGATCCCATTCAAGTCGATCTTCTAAGTTAGATCCTACCCCATAGGAAGGACCTTTATCTTTACAACATAGAAATAAACAAACACATTCAACTACTCAACTCAAATTATTCAAACATTAGAGAAAGATGTTAATCATCTTAAGCGAGATAGAATCTCCACCCCACAACAAATACAATCTCTTACACTTGTGGCGGTTAAATCTCCCTTAAAATGACAACTCATCTTTTCTCCTAAACTCAATCAATTAACTACCCTAAACCCATAGGAACTTTGACCACAGTCAAAGAACTCCTCAAACCCTTTGGGGGAACTACAGATACTCTGATTCCACTCCCGTAAGGATATGTAGGCATAAGATGTGATATCTTATCGAGTATACTTAGAAATAAACCACTAGGGTCTTCTATCCCTTAAGCAGGTAACCCTTAGCAAATAAACAAACATAAAACAAGAGGTTCCTGTAGAGTACTACAGAAACTTAGGATGCTAGCACCTTCCCTAAGTTTAACCAACCCCCGAACCTAAAACTCTCTAGCTTGCATTTGCATTGCATTGTGGGAATTTTGATCTTTATCCCTTCCTTTGGACAAATCAAAGTTCGGTTGCAAAATGAATTAAAGATTCAAACTAATCAATAGTTTGGTATCCAAATTTCACCGCGACACTAAGATAAAAACCTAAGGGTATATACACTAAGTATGCTCGCTAAGACATCGCATCTCGTGCCTACGTATCCTGACTAGGATGGAATTAGAGCAACCGTAGTTCTCCTAACTAGGGATTGAGGAACTCTTGATAACGATCAAGGTTCCAAAGGGAAGAAGTACTCATAATCATGGTACTTACATGGATTTAACGAACTCCCTAAGTCTAAGTTGAAAACTAACTAAAGATTGACTTTAACGAAAGTCAAAAGGGGAAAGTGAGTAATCATAACAATGATGCTCACGTAGAGTTTAGAAACTCTAAACCTAATTCTAAATTGCAAGGAAAAATGGCTCTAACGAAGACAAGAGGGAGATCCTAACAAGGTCAAGCGGGGAACAGAAAAGCTGCTAAACTACGTCAAGGGTATGACTTACAAGTCAACAGGAAACCCTTCCTTTGGAATGGAAATACGAGCGGTAACAAAGAACGGGGGATGATATTCTAGCCTAATGTTATCATGCAAAGATTAAGAGCCTAAATTTATTCTATCCCAAACTTAATTTAAAGATATTTAAACTTCACAGTCCTAAAATAAAAAAAACGTAGCAATTTTAACCAACATGAGAAAGAAATTAATTAAAACATATGACAACTCAAACTTAACTAGGCAAAAAAGAATCTAAACAAAACACTAATCCTAATCAATTATTCACATTAAACAATAATTATATGAAGTAAATAAATTTAAAAAAAGCTGAAATGGGAGAATACTAGATTCAGCCCAAAAGGAAAAGGATTTCAAACAGAAATGAGAAAAGGGTTAGAGCATCTCACGAATCCTCTTCTTCTCCGTATTCACCCCATAGCTCTCTACATCATGCTTGAAACAATGGATGTTCATGTGATCTTTGTAAAGGCTCATTTTGGTATCCTTAGATTTTTATTCTTTATGAGTTTTCCGTTTGTCATGGTTTCGAATAAAATTATATGACTCATTTTTTGACAAACATAACACTTTTGAATCTTAAATAAAGATGAATGTCGCCTAAAAATCTATAGGCAACAACTTTATTTGAATTTCTTGACTTGTAATTTCAAGAATTTCTTGACTTGTAATTTCAAGAATTTCTTGAATTGTGATTTGAAAACTCTTAAGTTGTAAGGACCCAAAAGTTGGCATAGATCAAACTTCTTGCTTTATGTCCACCCTTTTATGTTAGTCCATAAATTCATATCCTTTTAAAGCAACCATAACCTTTGAACAAATTTCTATTATTGGAGTTTCAAATAGGCTATGCAAGACAAAATTTAAAGCAAAATAAATGCCCAAGAATTGATAACGCCTAAAAACACTCTCGAGTTTGTTATCTCCATCCTTCAATTAACCTTCAGACTGTGCCACACTTTGTCACATGAACCAATACTCTAAGGCCTTGAAAATGAGAATACCACTCGTAATTCCACGTATCACCAAATTAACTCCCGATTCTTAAACAATCGTCCTTGAAACCAGTGGATGGGGCTTTAATCCTCCTCGGGGAAAAGCTTGACTTTGTATTGTCCATAGAACTATTAGGATGAGGGTAGATCCTTCTTTCATGTACACCTGAATTCAACATGGCCTGTTGGGAACCCTGAGCACACAAAAAGCTTCAACGGCAATTGAATCTCCTGACTTCACAAAACAAACTGAAACTGGTAAAACGGTTAGTTAAAACAAAATAATGAACTAAAATGCAAAATGACCACCAAATCTAAGGGTAAAATTTGGGGTGTGCCCATATTCAAGCGGCTTGGACCTAAAGGGTTGAAGAGCGAACAACCTTCAAACATTCAAAGGTACGAGACGGTTGAATACAAAATAAACCCGAAAATTTGCCAACCGCAGAAATAAACTGCACACTTGCTTGGGGAACACCATCCAGAGAACTGAATCCACTTATTATGGCAACAAACTGAGCTATCACCTGATAAAGACCTTTGACTTTAGCCCCAGTTACTTGTGTGACACCACAGATAACAAACCCGAAGGTTGGATCAACATGCACTTGATCACTTCCCATCGTCTACTGATAGACGGAGACACCATCCCGCAGGAAAACAATATCCATACTCACAGTGTCTAAAGATAGACAGAAAGACACCATCCCGAAGGAAAAACATAACCCATACTCACATTGTCTAAGGATAGACAGAAAGACTTCATCCCGAAGAAAAACAATACCCATACTCACATTGTCTAAAGATAGACAGAAAGACACCATCCCGAAGGAAAACCCGTCAGCGGAAAGAGAACCATATTCATCACCACCCATCAAATTTCAGAATCCTTTCGTCTACAGGAATTGATGGAAAGAACAATATCTTCAAAGGGGTCACATCATCAATAAGGATTGACAGGAAGAAAAACCACCTCCAAAGAGCCATGCCGGTGATAAGGATCAACAAACTAGGAAAATCAAACATTTTTCGAAGAGCCTCGACATCGATAAGGATCAACGGTCAGAAAAACCTTCTTGAAATGCCATCTCGTCCAATAAACAGAAAGAACGCCAATATCTGAAAGATCGCCTTGAAACCTCTCAACGTCTAAGGATAGACGAAGAAAACCATATCCAAACTCAAGACATCTAATGATAGACGGAGAAGGCTCGCTGGGGGAAACCCATCGTCAATGTGAACTGACGGGAAGAGAAGTCTGTCAATATCAGACGACTGATGAGTAAAGTATAACCGTTGTATGATCTGAGAACCAAATGCCAAAGAGCTATCTAAATGAAGCTGTTGGATAAATGCCCCTGAACTGATTACAGAGTACTTCATGTTTCCACTGAAGGCTGATAGAAAAACTGGCTTATGCTTCGTATGCATATGCGTATGTTTGAATTTTTCTATGGCGTAATGCTCCATATGGGATGGAAATGCTATGCGTTTGAGGATGAAATGCAAGTATGATGCAAATATGATGATATATGCAAAATTCAAATGCGGGCTCGGGTCGCTGGAGAAGTTGGATACAGAAAACCGCTTCAGCAAAATAAATGCCAAAGACAAAGCCAACTCCACTGGGGATAACCAGGCATCACGGAATTATTCCAGCAAAATAAATGCTGGAAAAGTGAAGCCAACTTCGCTTGGGAATAACCGAATGTGCCAAGCATGATTGGACTTCTGTCAGGGATAACTTACCTGTGCCAATGAAAATTGGACTTGCACTGGGGAAAACAGACGGAGTCTTCCTGCGTACCCATGAATATGGGATTTTGAAATGACGTGCCACCACAAGTTGGGCCTCACAGTGATTGCCAATATGGATTGGGCTTCCTGAAAATTGCCAATAAGGATTGGGCTTTTAGGCTCTCTGTGATGGGTCATGTACGATGACTTGGGAAAACGTCTCGGCTGAGTTCACAGTTTCTGATTGAAGGGTCAATAGACGGTAACACGATTTCCCAACATTCAACTCACATTTGAAGATTAGCTGAATCTGCTCGAATAGCTCTGAGTAACTCTGATGACACGGAGAAGAACAATTCCTTCGCTTCTGATATGCCTCAGCTTGTGGGACCTCTGTGGGGATAGTCCTCAAAAGGAAATCTGAAAATCTGTACCCTGATGGTCTGATATGAAATGCCCCAGCATTCTAAACCTCGGAAAAATGCTTCAAATCAAATGCCTCTCGAATAAAGAATAACTTCCGCGCTCTTAGGATGGTCTACCCCTGTGTGCAATGACTTTGCCCCTGATTGGCTGATTCAGTGTAGTGACTCTAGCTACGAGAGATTTACTGAATCTCGACCTGATTGCCCCTGAATAACGACTTTGGATGGCTGACCTCACTGGGGATCACTTGATAATAGCTTTCCCCGGCTCTCGGAACATTCGGGCGTCCCGCATTCTATCCTGATCAGACTTTCCACTGTAGGAAACTTTCCTGCTGTCAAGCGCTTACTCGTAAGTAAAACCAGTTGTTCTTCATAAAAGATATATTAATGCAATGCATATGACAGTTTTAACATCCAATCTGTTCACTGGAAAAATGGAAAAAACCGTTTATGACACATAATGCACAAATCATTTATCAAAATATCAACATCAGTACCAACATGGTAAGAAGAACCCTTTTAGGAGTCAGCTTCGACGCGATCTTTACCGATGTATGCCTTCGAAACAACCCTGCTTCAATTAGGACTTTTGAAGGTTGTAACGTGGTCAGGTTCACGGTTTTGAAAGAAAGGATAAAGGATCAAAGTTTAATTTTGACCCACCCACTCTCTTTGATGTTCTTCGATCCTACATTCAGCTAATTCGACCTTAGCACTCACCTCTTAGAGGTTGAAAGGTAGGAGTGATAGTTCGAGAAACTATGAGCTTTTGGAGTGACAGCCACTCACTCTTCGTCTTTGACACTTGGGGTCACACGACTCGTATTTCATTTGAGGACTTTTCTTTTGTAATCCTTTTCATTTTTCCTTTTCTTTCCCTAACTTTTTCCTGGACTGACTCTTTTGAGTTTCTTTTGATTTTCAAGTCCAGCGGGATGCCCTTATTTTTGCCTAAGTCGTTTGTTTTCAAGTTTTGACTTAGCGGGCTTTTGATTCTTTTTGCTTTTCGTTTTTTTTCGAACAAGTCATGTGACACTGGTTGTCTGACTCTTTGGGGAATAATGTGACTGTTTCACTCCTGACGCTTAACCACTGTGGCTTTTCAGGCACGACCTATAGAGGTGTGATTGATCCTCGAACGGACACTCCTTTTACAATTTGGGCGCTCGGTCAAATTAGCTAACACCTACCCTGCCCCAGGTTGAGATTGGGGGTTTTTCATTTTCAGAAAGAACTCCTACTACTAGGCTCAAAGGGGTTGTCCAAGGATTATCTTCCTTATGTCTCCGGTGTTTAGGAATTTGAAACAATGTATGTACATCATCAGCAGGTTTTATTTCAAAGGCATACAATATCGAAAGCTTGCATGTCGTTCATTTTCTTCATCCTCCTCGGATTCCGCTTAACCAAGCGTTGGATATCTGTAGAAATCAATTAGTGAACACGAATGGATTTAATCAAAACATGCATACTCATTTCATTATCATCAATTGAATGAAAACAACAAGTTTTACAAACAAGATTGCAATTTAACAAGAAAGAAACTACAAACATAAAGAAATGACAAGATGAAACACAGGAAAACGTCAGCTTTCGAGGACCGGGTTTTCACATCTGACTTGCTGCTGAACCATCCATCTTCAAAGTTGCCTATTGAAACCACACTGCTTAAGACGGATGCCGGGTGAATGGCCTTTCTGACTTCATTGGGCTCTGTCTAGCACACAGGTTTGACCGATAACGATAAGGCTGCTGACTCTGGAAAGGAGTTGACGTCTGTTGCGAAGACTGGACAGATTGTTGACTTTGATCAGTCGAACCACTTGGAGGTCGAGTCTGAATTATCAGGGACTCCTTTTGTTCAGGTGCTTTCATCCTCAGGCTTGGTCTAGGCAGCAACTGAGGACAGGGGGATTCTGACACCACTGATTGCAGAATATACTTCTGATCTACGGCAGCTTCGGGAACGTCCATCATTTTAACACCAACATGGGTAGGACCATTAGGTACAATTACGCCGTCTGGCGTGAGTTCAATAACTTTTGCGTCAATCAAGTCCTGAACGTTGTGCTTAAAAGCGTGACAACTTTCCACATCATGTCCAGGTGCCCCAGAATGAAATTCACACTGCTTACTAGTGTCATACCCATAAGGAAGCGTCGTTCCTGTGAGCGGTTCCAATGTTCTTTTTTCAACCAGCTTCAAACTCAATAAAGTCTGAAAGAGCTTAGCATATGTTGAAGGCGGCGCCTCAAATATCCTCCTTGACCTTCGCCGAACCAGATGTATCTTTTGTTGTGGTTGTTGGTGTCGATCAACACGTCTTTTAAGCTCAGGTTCCACAGGTACAAGTTCCACAGGCACAGGTGGAACAAACTCCTTCACTGCGGCTTCAGATAGCTGATCATCCTCTTTCCTAATCACATTCTTGACTACTTCCATGATCAAGCTCATTTGGGTCTTCAGCTGATTATTTTCCTCTTTGAGTATCTTCTGATCCAGACGCAACTCTTGCATGTCTTTCATCATCTGCCCTAGCTGGCTTCGGACTTCAATCAATTCAGCCTGATGTTGTTCCATGTCTCCGAGGAATTCCTGCAACAAACTGGTGGATCATGAAATAAGACCCACGTTTCTGATATACCTGTTAGGTGAGAATGCAATGCAAATATCAAACACATATTCAAGACAAGGCAAATACACCCCAAGCTATAAGCACAGAGATAAACGCCTCACACCACTATGTAAAGCCAACAAGAGTAGCAAACAAGCACGCCCAAGTACAAAATACAATGACCCCAGCCAACAAGCCTGGTGGTGGTCAGCAAACAACAATGCACGAAAGCTAAACAGATGCAACGCCCGGCGCATAAACCTCTAGCAACTTCCCCCATATTCAACTGAGCTCTCAGTTGGACATTCTTACAAACATACACTCTCAGTGGAGTATTCCATGACATTGACTGATGAACCCACACAACTGGATGAAGGATAATCAATAATCCGAACACAACCCTGAGGTGTGATGAAGATCTTGTTAGAGTCCAGCAGATTCTGAACTTGGCTTCTAAGCACCTTACAATCATCTGTCGAATGCCCTTGTACCCCAACATGGTACTCACAGCGGGCGCTGGCATCAGAACCTGGAGGATAAGGCGGGATCATTGGATTAGTCTCTTTCGGCACTATTAATCCGCTTTCGACCAAATCTGGCAAAACTGACTGTACGGCACCGGTAGCTGAGTAAACTGCCTTTCAGGCTTCCTTGGTCTTTGTCGGGCGTGACGACGCGGCTGACGATAATATGACTGCTGGTTTGAAGTGTCTGACAACTGAGCCTGAGACGCTAGAGATTCTGAGACAACATCGCTTCCTTCTTCCCACTCCTCTTGAGAACTGAGAACTGATTCATTCTTATCAACTGGGATATAAGGAGCATCTCGAAGCTTTCCATCCTTGAGTCCTCTCTCAACAAGCTCTCCCACTCTCATCAAGCCCTCAAAGTTTGTACAACTGAACATCATATCATAATAACGGCCCTTCAGAGTACCCAAAAAGAGGCTAACCATTTCTCTCTCCTGAAGCGGTGGTTGAACACGAGCAGCCAATTCTCTCCATCTTTGCACATACCCCCTAAAGGATTCATTCTCCGCACGAGATAATTCTTGTAAATGCACGCGAAAAGGAGCCATTTCTAGGTTGTAGTCGTACTGCTTCACGAAGGCATTGGCTAAGTCCGACCATGATTTAATACTATCACTCTCCAAGTGCAGGTACCAGTCCAAAGATGCTCCGATCAAACTATCTTGGAAACAGTGAATCATGAGCTTGTCATTGGTGATATGCAGAGTCATTCTTGTGCAGAACATGACTAAATGTAGCTTCGGACAACTATCCCCTTTGTACTTCTCAAAATTGGGCATTTTGAACTTCGGAGGCAATACAAGGCCTGGCACCAAACACATGCCCGCAGCATTCAGATCAAGAGTATTCTTATTCATTAGGGCAGCAATCTGATCTTCCAACGTCTGAAGTCTTCTCATATACTCAGCAGTCCTTGGGTCCTAAATATTAACCTGCAGAACAACTCTTGGAGATGGAACAATCCTTGGAGAATCTGGCGTAGAGAAAGTGGAATTGTGACACTCTGCATCATTGAAAGAATGTGGACCTCTGACAGGGGTTTGCACTGACTGAGCAACATTGTTCATCTGAGCTCTTTGACCATTGTTTCCTCCTCCATTTATAGCTGTTATGGCTTCTATGACCTGACTCACCTGGTACTTCAACAATTCAAACTCTGCCCGAGTAACAACCAAGTTCTGCTCTTCTGAAGCCATGATCTTTCCAGATGCTAACTCAAGTCCAATACGAATGTCGGGACATCAACTGGCGAAGTGGACAAAAAACGGGTAAACTCCCTGTTCCGGCTGAGGATGAACATGCAAAATGAAATGCGAATGCAAACAGTCATGCAAAATGCAAGATGCTTACACAAGGGACCAAGTGTGCTGCTGAGAAGTCCAATCCACTATACTGGTCTTAACCAGACCCATAACACTGCTCAAGCTTGGTCTCAGCAAACCAAAACAATACTCCAACCTGGTCTCCAACAAACCCCATAATGTTGTCCTCAAGTATCAACACCACTGAATCTCAATCAAGAAAACCGGTAGTCTGGAAGTCAAGTTACCTGCATGCCCCAACCCCTCTCACAGGTAGGTCTCCTAATAACTGACACAAGGTATGGAATCCTATGCGGTCGTTGGCGTCACAGACTTTCAAGACTGATGATACGATACCCAGAAGGTGTGGCATCATCATGTCCTGAAGAGGCCTCACTTAGCCAACTTCCAAATGATCGGTCCCCGGAGTCGACAATCCAACTAACCAACAACCCCTTCAACCCAAAGGGTTGAAAAAGAAGTCAACCAGAAGAACCTCGTCCGAGCGTGGATTTCATGAGACATTATTACATGCAAAGCATGCACGCGCCCACTAATTTCCACTCTAATTCTAGGTGCACTCAAGCCCAGGTCCGACTTATCTCTCAATCATAGAACCCCCTCATACCCACAACAATAACAACAATAATATAATGCTGAATGTAAATGACTGAAAAGTAAATCCATACAAAATCCACGACGGGAAAACAAGCGCTAGGATTGACTCGCGTATGGGACCGTTGGAGTCCCCAGCAGAGTCGCCAGCTGTCGCTACTGCGAAAATCGGCGCCGGCTGAACAGAAGAGTCGCCAGCGTGCGTTATTTATCCCAAAAGAGGGAAAGGAAACGCTCAGAGTAAACCTACCGCAAAGACGGGAAAGGAATGGTCATCACAACCAAATCCTGGATTCGGGAGTCGGTTACGCAAGGGGAAGGTATTAGCACCCCTCACGTCCGTCGTACTCGACGGGATCCACGCTTGTTTTCTAGTACGGATTGTTATTCTATCTACTCTACAGGTCTGGGGTTAAAAGAAAATAAAATGACTCGGCAAAGTATCGCACTTTATGCCTACGTATTCCCGTCTGGAACGAGAAATCAGAGTCAACGTAGTTCGCCTACCTACGGGAAAGGAGGGGAAGGTTGCTCGCTAGGATATCGCATCCTATGCCTACGTACTTTCATACAGCATGAAAGATCAGAGCAAACGTAGTTCGGGCTACGGAAAACATAGATTTGTTTGACTGTTTTTTATCCTTCTGAAAAAGGTTTTCTCCTGATTACGGGTCCAAGCGGACAAAAATGACGTTTTTAATTGGTTTACAGTCTTTTACGCAAGAACTATTTTTTTATTGATGTTTAACCTCTTATTGTGTTTCTGATTGTTTTGAGGTAGAAGAGAAAGAACTCTAAAACCTAGGGTTAAAATGGGAATCAAAATCTACCCTAATGTTGTCATGCATGGATTAACACCTAATGTCTGTCATATTTCTCTCTTGCGTAGAGAGAAACAGAGATCCTAAGGGATAGACGGAAAAGAAACAGCATATATACAGTAAAGCAGTAAAATGTATGAATGCAGCAGTACAAGCGAGGCAAGGGATTCCCACTCAACCTCGAACCTAGAAAACAATAGGCAAAGTGAAATGGCTTCACTTCAAACCTAAGGGGAAAATTAACAAACAATACAGCAAAATAAAACCCCAAAACCAGCTCTGACAACACCCTTAGCTCCTACAGCAGCAACTCTGAAAAACACCCAATTCTGACAGTTGATAAATAGCAGAACAACAACATCTACCCAAGCTACAACAAGCTTCCATCTCCAAGAAATCACCAAGCTCAAGCAAGCACAGAATTTCAAACAGTTGACAGCATCAGACAGCAGATAGCTCCAAACAGCAGTAAACCCTAGCTTTACAGCTGCACAATTTTGACATGAATAATCTTCATCTTTGTCAATCTTTGATCTTCATCTCTATCTTCAATGGCTTCTTTCTTCAAGGCAAGCTCTCCTAGATGATAGTCACTTAACAGAATAAGTTGAATGTTGAACAGTTCATTGACTTCCAAAGGAAGCCTACAAACAGTTTAACATTATAGAAGAGTGGTTCTCTCAAAGTTCTACCTCTAAGGTTAGGCCACTTATCCCTCCAAATGATGGAAGTGAATACCATAGAGGGACTTTATGTCATAGAGAGGAATGGAAGCACATGAAGCTATCCATGTTTGTGAAAAAATTCAGTCTATTCTAAGGCTCTGCTTATTCCTATTATTTCCTATGTCTTCAATCAACTCCAAGCACCAACAATCTTCAAGTTTCAACATTTGATCATCATCTTCAATCTTCTCCTTTGATGTCTTCATGCTCCACAAGCTCAAACCAAGCCCCATACCCCAGAGAAAAGCCCAAAAGCCCAAGCAAACAGATATAAACCCAAGTGGGCACACCAAACAAACACTCCATTTACAAAATATACTAAAAATAGTAAAATAGTATTTAAAATTCTAAGATTAATTCTAAGGGGATTTCTACTTCTACCCTACATACCCTATATGTCCCATAACCTAATTCATGCTAAAAACCCCCAAAATAAAATATTATAATGCACCTATGTTGAGTTTGAACCCTAATTATACTAACCTAATGTTTTCTAATCAAAACTAATCAAGATTAATCCAAAAATATGTGGAATAAATCCAGGGGGAACTTAATGTTCTAATCTAACTAGTACAAAAAGAATGGACTCAAAATATGAATTTAAAGGGCCAAACAAAATTCACCAAAATGTATGTACAAGCAAAATGAAAATAAAAGCAATTAAATGTGAAAATTCACCATAAATGGAAAAATGCCTAAAATAATATTTTAATTTTTCTACAAATTTCTTGAGACAATTATTAAAATGAGGGAAAAAATCCCATGTTAAAATGATTATTTTTGGATTTATTATGAATTTTTTGTAAACCATATGCAAATGAAATGAAAAAAAAGACAATTCAATTAAAATTGTAAAGCAGAGGGGGGGGTCAATAGCAGTTATTTACTTCAGGAAAACATTGGGCCCAGAAAAGGGGGGTGCAAACAGCCATGCGCTGGGCCCAGTCTGATTCAGAAAAACACCAAAAAATAAACAAGCAGGGGGGGTGCAAATGGCGAGAAACTCGCTTTGATATCCAGGTTGGGCTTCTAATGGGGGGTGCGAACAGCAACAACCTAAGCCCAATCTAAAACAACAAAGGGAGAGGGGGGTGTACAAGTAACGATGGGAGTATGCTCAGCAACTGCAATTGGGCCTAAGCCCGAGTCCACTTCCCACTCAGCCTTAGTAAACCCTAAACAAACTTCTCCTAACTATCATCCCCCAACACCACTGTTCATCTTCCCCCAAGTGAACCCTAGCGGCGCTCTCTGAAACCCTCTCTCTGAAACTCTCTCCATCTCACAATCTCTGTTCATCTCTCTCACTGAAACCCTCTCCCTCTGAAACTCCCTAACAATTCTCTCAATAATCACCGTTCATCTGTTAACACCATCTAGTTCTCAACTAAAAAACAAAAAAACTACCATGGGTGAAGAGTTCAAAGCAAACCTGGAGGAAATTGCAGGAGGATCTTGAAGTATTGGTGAGTGTTCTTGTGAATCTGGCGAAGAAGAACGCTATCAAGCGGACGATCGATGAGTCTGAAGAACACTTCCGGTGAAAATCTGAAGGATGCGATGAGCCTGAAAAAGAATGTTGGACGAAGGTTGACGAATCCAGAAGAAGTGTCCGAGTTTATTCGTGAAGATCGAAGAAATATGGAGAATTGATGTTAAACATTCTTGAATGTTCTTGTGAAGAACATGAAGAGGACGAACACCGTGTCAGAGACGATTACAACAAGCTTGATGATCGATTTCTGGAAATGGCTTGAGGATTGGGGGTTGCTGATGACGATCGAGGCGAATGTTCGTATGAGTGCTTGAATCTGATGACTGTTATGGATCTCGAATAGATCGAAGTTTGGATGAACATAACGTTTCTGGAAAAAACTGGACGAGGATTAATCTCGGATGAAGATAGGTGCGTTTTCTGGAATCGCGTCTGCAGAAAATGATGAAGGTCTAGAAAACTCTTTGAAGTTCTTGAAGATCTGGGAAATCGATGGAGGAAGATTCATGATGATTGATGAAGGCGATGAAGATTAGATGAATTTTTCTGGAAATTTCTGCAGTTTCCGATGAGTTTAATGGTCCGGTGATGGTTAGGGCGGCCGGAGACGGTTAGTTGGGGCGGAGGTGGTTGGTTATGGTGGCCGGCGGGAGCTTTGCATGGCCGGCGGTGAAGGGACCGGCGAGGTGACGGTGAGGGGACAAGTGGCGAGAGGGAGGAGGAAGGGGGAGCCACGTGTGGTGTGGGGTCACTGCATGAGTGCCAAGTGGCGTGAGAGAGAGGGATAGTGGAAGTGAGGTGGAACGCATGCAGAGAATGAGGTGGCCAATCTCTGGGACGTACGCGTGGCATCTCATTTATACTGCCAAGTGGCATCTGTGGACTCTTGACTGGGCTTTGCTGAAATGGATAACCGGCCCAATTGGATCTAAATTCTGATTAGTGGACTTAAAAATCTGATTAACTCTAAAAACAACACAAAATTAAAACTGAAAATAACTAATTAAATCCTAAAACGAAAATTAAAATAAAACCTAATTAAACCTCTAATAAACCCTAATTAATCCTAATTAATCTATTAAAACAAAAATTAAAAGATAAACTCCTAATTAATCAGAAAGAAAAAATTTAATATCTAAAAAAAATCTAATTAATTATGAAAAAATCAAATAAACTCTAAAAAAATCTAAAACAACTAATCCTCTTTTTTTTTTTTTTAAAATCTGAAAAAACAATTAAATCTAATAAAATCTAAAAACAATAATATCCCTTTTTTTAAAAAAAAAAATCTATTCTCATTTAAGAAAAGATAATATCTATTTATCTATTTTTAAAAAAAATCTGTTAAAAGAAAATTGATATCTAAAAATTTAAAAATCTATTAAATCTCTAAAAAAGAAAAGAAAATTTATTTAACTCTAAAAATTATTAGAAAAACTATTAAATTCTATAAACCAAATATTAACCCATTTACTATCTAAAAAACAACAAATAACCCTATAAAAAATCTATTAAATGCATTAAAAATCTAGAAAATGACAGAAAAATCCTAAAAATGCCAGGAACGATTAAATCGAATAAAATCCAATTGCGCAACTGTAACGAAATTCGGGCACCGAGATGGCCTGAAAACACAGGGAACGAGCACCAATTCTCAACAGACTTTTATTCCAACCGGCCTGAACTGCCTGAAACGCCAGGGGCTATAATCCCGATAAAATCCATCTGTCTGAGAAAAATGTAATGCATGCAGTATGCGAATGCGAATGCAAAATGCGTTGAAACATAAACCAAATACGGGGACCGGTTGGTCAAATTTTGGGGTGCAACAGGGTGCAACACTCTTTCTTCCTTTGAAAGTTAGTAAGTTCATCATTAGAACTTACTAATCTTTGAGCTAAACCTTCATCCATTTACTTTTTCATCATCAATTCTAGTAGATCAAGGCTTTGAAATGTGGTTTGTGGAGCTGATTTGAAGAATTTCTAGATTTGGAGTGGTAATTTCTTGATCCATCATTGGTATTCTTGATACATCTTCCACAATGTGATCTATTGTTGATTCTTGTTGCTTGATATTTGGATCTTGGAAATTGTGTTCTATTGGTGTTAGTTGCTATTATTTTACTTGAACTTTCGTGCTCAATTGCATCCTTGATCATGAGGTGTCTGAAGAAATGATTGATCAAGTTTCTGCACTTTTTTAAAGCTACTTTGCTACTTTTTTAGCAGTGGTAACGGGTTACCAGATTTGGGTAACCGGTTACCCAGTGTCCATTTTGAGTTTTTGGCTCTGTTTTGGGACTGTTTTGGTTCTTTCTTCTTCTTCTTCTTCTTCTTCTTTCATTTCCTTTTAATTTTTGCCTTGGAATGCACTTTTAAAGACCCTTTTCCTCTTTAAATTCATTGGACTTAGGGTGTAGATGAAGTTGGATAAACATTTATTAACTCAAATCTATCTTTAAAGTGAATTGTTCAATTCATTTTAGGTGCTTTGAGTTAATGATATGTTTAGTGCTTTAATCTACCAAGATGAGTGGATGAACTTAAAGACGGAATGACCTTGAATTTGTAATCTAATTTGGCATTCCCTTTCCTCTTCTCTTTTTTCTTTTGATCGATGAGAATCTTCGATATCGTTTGAACTTATTTCAAGTTCTTAATGAAGATGAGATCGTTACCTATTTTCTTTTCGTGCGGTATTGCTTTCAGGGAGCGATATACATATCACTTCTCTAGCATGCATTAGTACTAACATTGTTATTGACCGGTCTCAGATAGTCGTGGTTTCTACATAAACCCGATTACAATTGCTTAACATAGCGCTAAATAGGTTCCGTAATCGGAAAGTGATTATTCATGGCTCAAACCTATGTTTGAAAGTCCAAGTATGATTGATTATTTTGTCTTAAGTCCATCACCTATGAAGCTTGTTGTTAGGAGGCTTTGATTTTATCAATCCTCTAATAAGTTTTCATCAACTTTGGCTTAAGTGCATGAGTTAACCATCGTTGATCATTTGATCTAACAAATAACCACTAAATCACTAACGATATCATTGTACTAATTTGTTTATGTTTCCTTCTTGCTCCCTATCTCTCTTTTATCTTTATTCTCCATTATTATCATCTCATTCCATACTATTGTTTATCCTTCCATTATTTTTCCTTTGTCCGTTGGACATATGTTTATGTTTCCGCCCTTTTCTTTTGTCCACTTGGACCATATCTTGTTTAAAACACTAATAAAAGATTAAACCTCTAAAAAACTTGGTGCTCTTAACTTTATGGTTATGCTCTTGGACTATTCTTAGACCTTGGACTTAGAATTAGGTGTCTTTCCCTATGCTTGGAGTATTATAGATCTTTGCCTTTATTTGGCTTGCTTATTGGCTTATGTTTCAAAATGGATGGAATTCCTATTTGACTTGCTATGGAGTGTGCTACAAGTTGGTTAGATCCTTCTTATCTCTAGCTTTTATTTTTCTTTCTAGGGTAGTCACTTCATCTTCTCCCCTTCTTAAATTTTAAAAATCTCCTCCCTTTTCCAAAACTTTCTTGCTTTCAAACTTCAAACCGCTTTCACAATAAAACCTTGACTTTTTGTCAAGTGATTTTCAAACTTTATTTTCTTTAATAAATATCAATCAATGTTAATCATATTTTGACCAATTTCAAAAAGATATAAAAAACACTTTACCTCATTCAAACTTTTTGTGCCTTTGTGCACTTTTTATTTTAAAACTTTTCATAAAGTTTAGACATGCGTCATTTCCATAGTTGAGATATAATTCTCCTATTCTCCATAGTATTAATATGTTGACATTTTCAACTTAGATGTTGAGTGATAGACTTGATGATAATCCAAGCAAAATCCTCCATCTTTAGGTGATGCAAATGTTGTCTTATACTTATGGGCGACTAGTCGTAGTTTTCTCCTTAAAATGACGACTTGTTTTTCCATTTAAAATCAATCAAAACCAACAAATTTTTGTTATTTGTACCACGAACTACGAGGTTTTGATCCTATATTGCACTTTGTAGGTACGTAGGCATGAGTCGATAAGTCTCTCCAAACACAAAAATCTAAAAAATAATTCTCTTCTCATCTCCCAAATCTTCTTTCAAACAAACCTTTTCAAACGAAAAAGCGTAAATATTTCAAAGGGCTCCTATAGAGTACTATAGACGTTTTGGGTGCTAACACATTCCCATTGCGTAACCAACCCCCTTACCCAGATCTCTGTTCTTGTTATTGTTTTAGAACTCTTTGGTTTTGTTCGCTCTTTTTCCTTTCTTTTTTTGGATAAAATAAAAGTGCGGTGGAGACTCTTGCATTTTTTTAGTTAAATTAATCAATAGCTTACACTATCAAATTTCCCCGCTACATTGGTGCAAGGGTAAACACATCAAATCCATCACGAAATTCTTTCCAAGTATCATCAAAGGACATCTCGAACACACGAAAGTAGTAGTGACAGAACCATTAGCAGAAGTTGATATAACCATACTACCATTCATACCAGACAATTTCAATCTCAATCTAATAGCACATTCAAGCGAAATAAACTAATGGGTAGCACTAGTGTTAATAATAGCAACCAACTCAACATTGTTAATAAAAACTCAGAATGATGGCCTTGCTCGCCTCACCTGTAACACTAACAGAAGCAGAAGCTGCTCCCCCACTTGTCTTCTTCCCATCTGAAGCCTTTTGCTTCCCTTTGTCAGTTGAAGTCACATAAGGATTTCCTCTAAACTTTCCTTTCTCTTTGTTCTCACTAAGATGCTTGTAGTGAGCAGATCGAGCTCGGTTATCCTCATCATAGATCCTACTCTTATCCACCAGCTCAGCATACCTGCGAATTTGTTGGTATCCAATACCATGCTAGATTTCTGGTCTCAGTCCATTCTCAAACTTAAGACATTTAGACATCTCAGCATCAACACGATTGTAATACGGACAAAACGTCACCAGCGCCTTGAATTTTACAGCATACTTTGCCATAGTCATACTTCCTTACTTGAGTTCAAGGAACTCTATCTCCTTCTTACCATAAACATCTTCAGGAAAATACTTTCCCAAAAATTCTCTCTTGAATACATCCCAAGTTATCTTAGTACCAACATCCTCAAACCTCAGACGCGTGTTGTCCTACCAATCTTCAGCCTCTTTCGACAATATATGAGTACAAAATTGTACATGTTGAGTGTCAGTGCACGCCATCACTCTGAAGATCTTTTCAATCACCTTAAGCCACTTTTGTGAACCATCTGGGTCATAAGTGCCCACGAAAGTTGGCGGATTGTTCCTCCGGAGCTTCCCCAAAGCACGAAACTCATCAGGAGCACCACCATTCTGATTATTTTGAGCCATCACTTGAGCAGATGATTCCAACGCATCAGCAATAGCACAGTCATTTCTTCCATCCATTCTGCACATCAATATCAACAACGTTAAAAGAACATAAATCATCGATAGTGTACCCACACTCATCGACTGACAAGGGACTGACATCATACAAAACCTGGTTGGAAAGATCAACCAGGCTCTGATACCACTAATGTAACACCCTTCTACCCCACAAGTATGCACGATAATTAAAAACAATTATATCAGAATATATCACCGCAAGGGTGTCACATTTCGTCATAAAATCATAATAACATTTCACTCCGTAACATGAGTTTTATTCATCATAATTTCCATCAATTACTACAAGCGGAAAGATTCAAAATCATCAGCATAATTTGTAGTTCAAAAAGGTTTTTAAAACAAGAACACATAACTTCCTGATGACAACAACAAAAGACAAAAAAGTTCGACTTAAAACGTCCCGACTCAATGTTACATATCAGAGTAAGACCCTCTAATCAACGTAAATAACAAAAAATACTTCAAGGCTAAATCTTCACGCACCAAGAGTTAATTCTTGATAGCCTACACGTTATTCACGTGGAGGAAACATTCAAACAGACAGGGTGAGTAATCACAAATCGATAGACATCAAAATATTTCACCAAAATTCACCAAAATCACAAATATTTATAATAAAAAAATTAAATAAATATTCTAATTATTTTGAAAAATTACATAACTTATCTTTATATGATGTGAACAAAAAATTCCGCAAACCAAACATAAGAGAATAGACCCCTCTGCATAACAAGAAAGAAGAAAATTTTGATGTCATTGTTGTCTTATTTTAATTATTTGTTCAACTAAATGGCTCAGTAACATACATTATTACTTTATATGTATATTGAAACATCAAAATGAAAAACTGAATCTCATTCCAATAACAAAGCTACATGGCAGCACACATTCATGTAGGAAAAAATAAGCTTCAAAATAAAATCAGACTTAATTAACTAGTGAAATAATCAAGTGTCAAATCATCTACAAAGATCCAATCATCTACACATTCTTTTTTGTTTTGATTTTGTTTCAGCAATGTTAGCAAAGATGGTTGCAGTGGGTGGTTATAATTTGAGTGGAGGATGAAGATTGGTTTCAAGCATCGTTATATACTCACTTACCTGTAGACAAGAGACCTGTTGTTTTATTTTACTGTTCTACCATACATCTCAATTAAATAAGGTATTATATATCACGCTGATCAAATAAGGTATTATATATCACGTTAATTAAAACAAGTGATACTTACTTAACTTTGTGTATATGGTGAATGTAATTGTTGATATATTATAACAGTTTTAGATTTACTCAATTAAATTAATTAGGTTTTCATTCCAATATTGATGATTTTGTTTCTTCAATAATTATGTTATAAATTAAGATAATTGATGTTTTGGTATTTACACTAGAATTTAATTTGTTTATATTGAGGGAAATTGGATTCTTTCACGTAACATCGTTGTATATTCTTTTTTTTTGTCTCATACATGATTCTTTATTGAATAATTATCTATATGGCTACAGAGGATTTGACGTGGAAGCAAGCTTCAAGGGGTTTGTGTTTTGATGAAGACAACTCATACAAGATTGGTACACATTCGCAAAAAAAAAACTCAAGCAATCGACAAGAATCAATTATCAAAGATCAAATTAAAATCGCACATGATGCTATGGATCAAGCTTCGTCCTCAAGCTTCAAGTGGAGTTGATGATACAAGAAGCCATTGAAAGAAGCCTTTTAAATTAATTTTCACATCTTCACATCTTTCTTTTTATTGATCAATATTTCATATTGATATACATTCAAATTGTTACTTATATACAAATTCATATTGATAGTAAAATACTCTTTCATGTTGAAAGGGGAGTGGAATACTCTCGGATTGTGAGGGGAACCACTATAAATCACTGTGTCCTTTACCTTCTGCACTTTACTGCCTTTCATCATCTAGAAGAACTTAAAGAAGTAAAATCCAAGAATCATCAAAAATCGGAAAAAACATTTTACTGCTTTTCATAGTGTTTTTCGAAAATGAAAAAAAGTCGTTTTTATTTGAAAATTTTATAAAAAAGTCCTTTTTTCGAAAATAAATGAAAAGTTGTTTTTTTTTCTTTAAATTGAAAAAAGTTGATTTTTTTTATAAAAAGTAATTAGATATTTTGGAGAATAATAAAAAACTTTTTTTTTTAGAAATTAAAAAAAATCGATTTTTTTTAAAAGTTCAAAATAACCGATTTTTTCATTAGTGTCTTAAATATGATTGTATATTGAGTAATAATACCAACCAAATCATTTAAAGTTTCATACTTAAGATTTGTGCAAATAATCAATCGACTATTTAGTTGCTAGTTTACAAAGAGATATTGGATGCGTATCATTCATTTTTCACTTTAAAAATTCATTTATCTTTTTAAAAATACATCTTTCCTATTTCTAATACAATGTGTACCATCTCATAACATGTTACACATATGTATATCAGAAAGATTGTTTGTGAAGGAAGGAGAGAATAAAACAGGGTTTAACTTATTTGCTCTTATGTTACATTTATGTTTACTTGTGTGCTTGGTAAACTAAACTAAATTTCTTCATTCAAATACATGAACCTTTCTCATCTCTCTAAATATTTTTCTAATTTAAGATGGATAGTAATATTTTGTTCAGATTTTATTCTTCTAACTTATTATGTAAAAGCAATCAACATTTTTTAATGATTATTTCATACTAAGTGAGGAGTGCTCCCTTAACATATAACACCATTCAAAGTTATTGATGATGATTAAAAAAAATACAAGTAATATATATTCATCGTGGCAAGTTATAAAAATATTGAGGAGATGAAATCATTTTTATTTGTAGTGTAAGAAAAACTGAGAATTATGAAGTTTTTATTAATAGCAAAAAAAAAGCACTTATAGACAAGGAGCATGAACCGTACTCAAAAAGAGGGCATCAATCAGATAAAATCAAAATCAAAAGCAAAAAGTAATAAATAACACTTAAACACAAACCACTCAACATCGGAAAGGATATAACACATTCTCTAAAAAAGACCAACATAACACATCCCCTAAGAGATGAGTGGAGAGAGCAAACATGACCACCCGCAAAAAGTAAAAGTAGGGCAATTGGCCACCCAACGCATTCATAAAAATAAAGACACCAAAGTCTATTATGCTCCTAACCTAACTAGGAGAATGTAAAAACTATAGTTTGAGAATGAACTTATTTCCAAGTCAAATTGATAATTGAATTCACCTAATGTTTTACCAATAAGTTATTCCAACAAAAAATAATTTACTATGCATTTTCCATATTAACCAGACCACTGAATTTCAAATCGACATCTGGCCTAAACGAGTCTTACCCATTCCAACATTCACCATATAAAAAAATGAGAAACTATTTTTAACAAGAAATGTGAACGAAAATCGAAGCATAACTTTAATGAACGAACCTGAGATATGACTAAAGAGTATCATAGGGATTGGTGAGATGAATCTGAATGTTTAAGAAAGTTTAAAGATTGACATGGATGTTAGGGTTATGTTATGAGACAGAAGAGTGGAATATGTTAGAGTTTTTATTTGAGAGAAATTATTGTTATGTGCTGAACGATATATACTTTCGCTTATATAGTAAAAAAATATCACATTTCATCACGATTAGAAAGAAACACCGTGATATAATATATCACTTTTCATCACGCTTATAACAAGAAACCATGATATAATTTTAAACTTTAACAACGGTTCTATAGTCAAACTGTAGTAAATCTCTCACAACTTTTGTATTTATTTATGAACTCGTTTGTTAGAGAGGTATTAATTATTGTTATAGTTATTTTTCATTACTGTTGCGATTGTTGTTTTTATTATTGTTGGATTGTACTTTTTTTTTGTAAAACAATAATATATAGTGATATAAATGAAAGAATATATATAAAATTAATATAAAAAAAATTATTAAGAGGGTCAAGAGAGCAGAGTACATAAATTATTTCATACATATTGTCAATGTCGGAACAATAACCCCTAGAAGTAAAGGAATCTTCATAATCTATGACTCTATCCTCACTACCCTTGTCAAAATCATAGCAACAAATCTTTCTGGGCACCTTTTTCTTCTTCTTCTTTAGCTTCTTCTTTTTCTTCTTCTTGGTCTTCCTAACCCTAAGTGTATCCATGACAATAGTCGATCATGTATCCCTGGTAGCAGTCGATCCAAATGGCTGGATCTCCTCAATTGACTGCTGAACGTGTTGTTGTAATGTGGTGACTTCAGTTGTGATATTTTTGTTAGCATTTTCAGATGTAGGACTCATGTTGCTATATGTAGTTAAGAAGAATACTTTTTGAAGAAGTTGAAATTCATTATATGAAACAGTGACTTTATAGAAGATGTTGAAGATGAAAGATCTGATGATTTAATGCTTGAAATGATTACTTCCAATGATTGATATTCTTAAATGACATTGTGACCGTCTTGAAAATTGAAGAAAATTTTCAATCATCATTATAGTTGAGAAGAGTGTTTCTCTCTTTAGGAAAGTATAAAGGTTGTACAGATAATATTACAACGATTGATAATTAAATTCTTGATTAAATAATCTTCAATTATTTATTTATTTATGAATTTAAGTAACAGATGCTTTATGTAATAGGAAAAAATGGGAGAAAAAAAATGTATATGACAGGATTCGAACCATGTACCACTCACTATATCACCACAGTTGTGTCTATTAACCGTGATAAAATGACTTTCAAAAAAATAAGGCGCATCCAGTTTCATATATTACAACGGTTGATGGAATGATCTGGTAATATAATGTTACCGAATGTGTATTTTGTAGTAGTGAGACAAAAAGAAATTGAAGAGAAATAGAGATTAAACTCATCCTTCTTTGAGTGTTAGTCCCACTTTAGGTGCTAGTCCGTCTTTGGCTGCTAGTACGCCTTCAGGTGCTAGACCATCTTTGGGCACTAGCCCTTGGGTGTTAGCCCCTCTTTGGCCGCTAACCCTTCTTCGATGCTATCCCTTGGGAATTAGCCCTTCTTTGGGTGCTAGACAATGTGCGCTAGTCCTTCCATGGGTTCTAGCCTTTCTTTAGGTGTTAACCCCTCTTAAGGCGCACATTTTTAAGGTCTAGTAGAATTATACCGATACACATTTGTTCAAGCAAGAGGTGTTAAATATGTGACGTCACACACAAGAGGGGAATGAATTGCGGTGGTTTGAAAAACTTTGGTTTAAAACAAAAATGTTTTCTAATTAGTATTTAAAACTATTTTCAAGGAAATTTTTTAATATTGCAACAAAATATTAGAGTAAATAAAATATGCGAAAAGTAAAGAGGTAAGGGAAATGAAATGACCCCAAAACTTAGAGAGGTTTGATTTAAAAGAAGTGACATACTCCTCTCCCCCAAGAATTGATCTTGAGATTTTCTAATAATGCTTATGAGCTTTTAGAAATTTAAGCTCATGAACCCCTTTATACAAGGAACAATGAAATATTAGGTTTACTTCTAACCAAATAGTGAACAATGGACTAAAGCAGTCAGTCTTCCTTCCAAACACAAACAAAGCTCCAACCGGTTAGTCTCCAAGCTTAAACCAAGATTTTATACGGACATATCTTGAAACAAAGTGGAGTATTAAATTACATTTCCTCCAATCAGACAAAGGTTTTACATCGGGCTGGCCATAAACTAATCAGAAGATTTTTCACTGGCTATCTTCAAGAACCCGAAAAGAGAGTTTTTCTTTAAGTGTCTCAACTCACAACCCAAATGGAGACTACTTTACACTAAATTTCTCAACTAAAGCTTTTAAAGGGTTTATCTTCAAACCCAAACAATCACTTCCTAAGGAAGAGAGATTCACTCATGAGAAATCAAATCTTGGTAAATTTACAATATTACCCTTTCTAGAATAACTTCCTCACTTAAATACAAGAACCTTTATCAAAGCATAATGGCCAAATTTATGTGTGCGTGTGTGTGTGTGTGTGTGCGCGCGTGTGTATGTGTGTGTATGTGTGTGTATGTGTGTGTGTGTGTGTGTGTGTGTGTGTGTGTGTGTGTGTGTGTGTGTGTGTGTGAGAGAGAGAGAGAGAGAGAGAGAGAGAGAGAGAGAGAGATATGATATATCTCTCATTTTTTGTTATGAAAAAGTGAAGAGGACGGTCTCTAATTATAGGTGAAAGGATGGTTCAAAAAACAAAATGATCCATGAGAAAATTAATTTTCTAATCGATTATGTCTTTATTCTAATTTATTAGATGACCTAAATAATTAACTATTTGAGTCCGTTTTTGGAAGATTGGATAGATAGTCATTACCCTTCATTAAGAAATTGTCACAATTGATTATAGACTCGATTTTCCCTTATCAAATTAATTGGGTATGTGGCCCAATAAATTAGATAGATCAAAAACATATCCTGATAATTCTGATAGTTTCCAACTCATCTAGCTAGGATCCAAAACAGTTTTAGGTTATTTTATTTGAGAAATGAAGACTTTAAAAGGGGTTTTAGTGAGTGTGTGATTTAGCCATTTATTTTATGAAAATGCATTAGTGTTTTTACAAAACACTAATCACTCATACACTTTAAAGTGAGCTTTAACACTTTCTCTCTTTCACACTCTAACACTTCAAGTCTTTTTTGAATGCATCAAGCACATAAGCACTTCAGTTAAATCTTCTTGAAGATGAGACTTGAGACATCTTCAAGTCAAAATCCATCATTAGAGGATACCATAACGAAAATTACACCTAAATCTTCATCCTTATTTGGATGAAGAGCTTGATCAAAGTATCTTATGCATCTTTGACCACTTGAAATAGTTTAAGTACTTGCTTGTCCATGTGATTTTTTGTTATCAAATTCAAGTCGCATATTCATTAGTTTTCATCCAAGTCATTTTTCATCTTTATGAGTTTTCATCATCAAAAACATGATAGGTCTAGGCATGACTTGCTTAGCTTTAATCACATACTGATTAAACCTGTAAATACATAGCTCTACATTCTCCCTCTTTTGGATGATGACCACACATCTCTTTGGGAGGTGCTAAAAAGAAAAGATAAGTAGATGAATTTGGAGTACTTAAACTCCCCCTCACCCCTCATATGAGTTGAGATTATACTTTACTCCTCCTAAAATTATTCTTCTCCCTCTTTGTCATAATGAAAAGGTGTATAAATATGATAGGAAAAAACTTAAATATGTGAACACATAGTCATATTATAACACCCCATACATATATGTCTAGAGTAATTGTTAGCTCAGAAATTCGACGCCCACATTAAATTAGAGTTTTTGGTTGAAATGTTGAATTCTCGAGGTAAGGTGAAGAAGCCTTCACTGGGTCTTTACAATAAATGAAATCAAAGTCACTCACATAAGAAAAGAAGACTTTTTAGGACTTAGAAAATATTTCTAAGATTGAAGAAGTTACCTTCGATCGAGACTGATGTTCAAATACTAACAGAATTTGAAATTCAAATAAAGGAGGGAGTAGTTATTCTTTCTCACTCCTGAATAAGACAAGTGGCGCACATCCAAGAGGCAGATGCATGCGGCGCAACACTTGTCAAATGTTAATGCTCTTAGGAAGTTAACACCAGTTAATTTTATTATTATAAATAGGGGTTCTAGCAATAGGATTCAGCGTGTTGTGTTCACTATTGTACAAGTCACTCCAAATTTACTCAAAGTATCCGTGTATAGAGAAAAGAGTCTTGGTAGAATGTACGTGATGTAAAACACTATTTTACGCTTTAATGAAATTTACTTTCACTTTGTATTAAAAGAGTTTATCTTTTACTTTCCTGCAATTTACATCTTCAGCGTTATGTTTTATTTCTTTTAAGCCTTTTCATTAAAGTCTCTAACCTTTTCTTTGAATTTAACGCTCTTACATTCTTGTCGAACTATGCACTTGAATTAATCTTTCTTTATAAACACTGTCGAAGTGTTCAGTCTTTAGTATTTTCTTTAAATTAAAATTTAGCACATATCCTAGGATCAATCTGATCGATCCTGTAAGTCACCAAAGTTAGATTTGGAAGATCATCGGTTGTTTTCCAATTTTCACGAGAAACAAATTGGCACGCCCAGTGGGACAGTGCTAAAGTTTATAAAGCTTTTTGTAAAAGTTTTGAAAAAAAACTGTATCTGTTAGTTTTGTCTTTGAGAAAACTTCGTTGCATGTTATTAAGAAGTGGTAAAGTATCCGCTACAAATGAAGAAAGACCAAGGAGAAACTACACTAGGAAAATGGCGACAAATGTTAATCAGCCAAATAACCCAAACCTTCGAGGAAGTTGTTCTAATCCCCAGCCTAGTAACACTAATCCTCGAGATGTGTCTAGGAACGATGTAGAGCCATCCTCTATCCCTTCGACATGAGAGAAAATATCGCCTCCTACTATTCCTGAACCAGTGCCATCATTGGGGGGTTTAGGGCCGACAGATATGAGGGCTTACACTCAACCCGTTTTGGAGTACGTTGGGCCACAAGCATCCAATCCCCAAAATTCACCAAGAGGAACTTCGACGTTTAGACATTTCCCCCCTCCAGGGTTTTCACAACCATTACCAAGAAACCCACCATATGGAAAGCCATCGTCAATAGTCCAAGGCCTCTAAAATGCTCCCCTAGTATTCTCAGAGAATGTGATGGCTTCACCGTTACAAGGGTCAGGATCTGGGATAAATGTTATTCGAAACAGTCAAAATGTAGGTGTGGGGTATTCCACTCAGGGCCTTAATCGGACAAATAATTATATATCTTGTTTAAGACAGTAAATGGATGAGAGTAACATGCAAATGGTATAAACCTTATCCCAAACTATGGGGGAAATTTTCCAACCCTTGATCCAGAATACTACCCAGACTAACCAACAATTAGTAGTGCAATTGGCACGCTTGGCAGAATTTGTGGGTGTACCAGCCTCTGTTAGAGGCACATCTGTTGTGGAAAACATTCCACAACGGAACCTAGGGAACGTACCTGAGGCAATTCTAGAAAATCAAGGGAGAGTCGAACCTCTTAGACTCGAACCTCATATGATTGAACCGCCTAGAGACCAAGCACCAATTCTGGTAGAGAGAGAACCAGAGGTGATCATGGTGAATCGAAACCAAGATGCTGACCATGTTATACAATAGGCTCAACGTAACAACATAGTTTTCGATAATAACTTAGCAACCATGGTAGAAATAATAATGGCTTGCAATGGGGTAAATTCTGGTTTTACTAGGTCAAATTATACGTCACCGATAGTAGACTATATTCTTCAATCATAATTACCTCCTAGGATGAAGGTGCCAAAATTTATCAAGTTTTCAGAAGATGCTACTGAATCTACTGTTGAACACGTAGCCCGATATATGATCGAAGCTGGAGAGATTGCAAATGATGAAGGTCTTAGGATAAAATATTTTCCAAGCTCTCTCACTAAAAATGCTTTCACTTGGTTTACAACCCTACCCCCTAATCCAATATGTAATTGGACCCAGTTGGAGCTTTTATTCCATGAACAATTCTACATCGGACAAACTAAGATTAGTTTGAAAGAATTGGCTAGCATAAAACGAAAGTGTTCTAAGCCAATAGAAGATTACCTAAATAGGTTCCGACTACTTAAGGCTAGGTGTTTTACTCAAGTAGCTGAACATGAGTTAGTTAAAATGGCCACTAATGGCCTTGATTACTCTATTAGGAAGAAATTAGATACCTAGTATCTGAGAGATATGGCCCAACTAGCTGATAGGGTTCGACAGCTAGAGCGTCTGAAAGATGAAAAGGCTAAATTTAATAAGAGTAAAAAGGTAGCTTATTTCGAATATAATGAGAATATCAAAGGTTTACATGATGAACCATTGTATTTCAATGAGAACGAGATAGATGTTGCTGAATTAAAGCAGGGTCCTCCATATGCTTGTAAAATGTTAGCTCCTCTAAATGGAAAAAATTTTGTCGAATCTGAAAAAGAATGACTAGTTTCCAAAGAAAACATATACTTTCGATATCACTAAATGTGACGAAATTTTTGATTTGTTAGTTAAATATGGGCAAATGATAGTACCTGCTGGCGCTAAAATGCCACATTTAGAACAAAGAAAAAAGAGAGGATTTTGTAAGTACCATAATTTTTTGGGTCATAAAACTTCTCAATGTTTTCTTTTCATGGATTTGGTTCAGAATGTTATCCAGGAGGGGAGACTGAAGTTTGGAGAGAAAAGAAATAGCCAAATGAAAATCGACTCTGATCCATTGCAAGCAGTGGATGCCCACTATGCAAAGCCCACAGTAGTGCATATGGTCAAAGTTGTGATGACTTCGACTATTCGATTAATATGGTGGAAATTACTAAAGATTTTGCCAATGGTACTGTTCTAGCCAAGGTTACTATAGGCCTTGGAAATAATACCGCAGAAAAATTCATGAGTGAGGTCGCTAAAGGCCTCGACAAATTTACTAATGACTTGAGTGATGGGGTCACCGAAGATTCCAACGTAATGCTGGTAACCGAAGAAGCTGCAAATGGTTTTGTTAAGATGGACGAGGCTGCTGAAGGCCTTAAGTTGGACTTCTATAGTCTGAACCTGAGTTATGACGTCGACATGGATGTAAATATGGTAGAAATAACACAACATAAGACCATGGAAGCCGATGAGGCAAGTTTCCAGGAAGAGCGCAACAAAATGGCATATCCAAGACAAGAAGAGACCATTGTTGAATTCCTTAATAGCTGCCAAAAGAAAGGGTCTGGTGCCATGATGTGCCTCAGATGCAGCACAATCTTCGATCATAAGGCTGCCCAGAAACTTGAAGGGGTGAGAAAGGAAAAGCAGAAGTGGGAAAAGGACAACCATGGCCCTCGAAGCTTCAATCCAAGAAGGTCTGAGTCAAAGGCTTGAGCACTAGGAGCAAGGGCTGCTACCTTCAAGCCATTTGCTGAAATTTCTAACAGCAAATGGGTTAGACCTAATGAGGACAGGAAGAAAGGCCAGTAGAAGTGGAAAAACTTTAATGTCAACCGTGGTTCTTCAATCACCTATCGCAAGGAGTCTCAATCCTTCAAAACTGCTCATGTCTCTGAGAATTACAAGGGGAAGAATCCGATGTCGTGATCTTAATGGAGGAGGGAACTGTGTAGAAGGAAGGCCCTCAGGGAGGCTCCATTGAAGAACCAGGGAGAGTCTAGTACTAATGTCCCTACTGATAACAGAGGGAATCAACTCAAGATTATTGAGAAAATTCCTGTGGGGCGGAAATTGTTCCCCTCTCAAGAGGTTGAACATAAAAAGATGGTCGAGGATGATGAAGAAATGACAGATAACTTTGACTCTGACTCTGATGCCTCCTTAGATATCCTAGTAAATATGGTATCTGTAATGCTAAAGGATTTCGACCAAATTACAAAGGTCGAAAATCTGGTGGACTAGAAAAGAATTGCTCAGAATGACTGCATTTTAGAGATTTATCTAATCTCGACCTGATTGCTTCTGGTTAACTGGTCCTTAAGAGATCTGTCGAATCTCGACTTGACTGCCCCTAATTAGCCGAATCTGGAGTAGTTGATTAACAAACCCTCTAAATTGGTTGCCTTAGGCTGGGCTTCCTTTACAAAGTCAAATTCCATAATTGGCTGCATTTGTTGGGATTCCTTTGATATAGGGTTGCCTTGTAAACAAGATTTTTCTTTATAATTGGCAGTTTCAATGCAACATTTATGCAAGATTTTGAAAACAGAATTTATTGATAAAACAAACAGCAGAGTGATTCAAAGATCAAAGACAAAATGGATCCTATCATTTACAGAATGACAGGTGAAGTGATCAACAAAAATCAAAGATCAATAGGAGTTAGGTCATCCAACCTTGTTGTAGTATGCTTTCAAAACAACCTTGCCTCAATTAGGTCTTTTAAAGGTTGTAACGTGGTTTGGTTCATGGTTCATGAAACAAAGGATAAAGGCTCAAAGTTTATTTGTTCCCACCCGATCTCCATGATGAACTTCCGTCCTACGTTTAGTTAACTCAGGCCACACACTCAGGTTCCTACAGGCTAGGCCTGATGCTGATGATAGTTGTTGACGGTTCAAAAACCCAAGGTAGTCACTACTCCCTTATAACATTTAGTTGTTTTTGCTATTGAGGGATTTTCAGAGTGAAAGCGTTGATGTCGTCCTCTTTTTATTATCCCTAAATTTTGCCTGAACTGTTTCTTTTGGATATATAGTCAGCGGGATGCCCCTATTTTGCCTAAGTCTCCTTCATAGGTTTTGACTTAGCGGGCTCTTTCTTTTGATTTTTTTTTTGAGAAAGAAGGTGACTACCTGGTTTAATGATTATGGAGAAACATCACTAGCCTTCAGGCTTGGAAAACGTCTTCAACACTTGCTCGATGTGTGCGCAGGAAAACCCGAGAGCACAACCTTCATATGAAAGGTGTCTTGAGTGCACATAATGCTAAGTTAACTGAGAACTACCCACCCCAGGTTTGAGATTATGGGTTTTTGTAAGGAAAGAAAACTCCTACTTCGAGGCTCGAAGGGGTTAACGAGGGATTATCTTCCTTATTTCTCCAGTGTTTAGGATTTGAAACAATGCCTTACATCATTGGCAAAGTCTTAATTGAAAGCATACCAACAACAGTTATGGATATAACGTTTTCGTCATCCTCCCTAATCTTTGCTTAAACAACAGTTTGATAAATGGATGGAAAAAAGATAAATATATTTTTTTATGACAATAAAAGAAAATGAGTGAATACAAATGGACTTAATCAAAAGATGCATAAACATTTAATTAATCTTACCAATTCGAAAAAACAAGCAGCTTACATGCAACACTTAAAATCAAAATGGAAAGAAAATACGACAACAAATGTTGAAACAGCCAAAAATTGCCAACTTCAGGGAACTAAACTTCTTTCCTTGATTTTCCAACTGAGATAACTATCTTCAGGGTTGATTGTCGAGATCAGTCAGAGAAGCATCTTCACATCCAATCTCAGTGATTTCTTCCATAACATAGACTGGTGAATCCTCTTGGCCAAATGAAGGATTGTTGATTTGAATTCCTTGAGGCGTGAATGAGATCATCTCAGAGTCAAGCAAATTCTGAACCTAGCTCCTGAGCACCTTACAATCTTCAGTTGAATGCCTATGTGCCCCAGCATGGTAGTCACATCGGGCATCGATGTCAAAGCCAGGCAAGTATGGAGGGATCACTTGACCTATTTCCTTCGGTACTGTTAATCCACTTTTGATCAAATCCGGCAAAATATGACTATATGCCATTGGCAACGAAGTGAAATGTCGCTTTGGCTTCCTTGGTCTTTGTCTAGCATGCTGACACGGCTGATGGCGATATGACCGTTGATACTAAGGAAGTCTTTGATTTGGAGGAAAATATTGCCTTTGGTGAAATGATGGTGTTTGGCGTAGAGATCCAAAAGATGGTTGACTCCCAACAGTTGAGCCAAATGAGCGCTGAGATTGAGATATCAGGGATTCCTGGACAGAATTACTTTCTTCCTCCAATCCTTCTTGAGAACTGACAACTGATTCGCTCTCATTAGATAGAGTGTTCGAAGTGCCTTGAATTTTTCCGCTTTTAAGGCCGCTCTCGATGCGCTCTCCAGCCATTACCAAATCTGAGAAACTAGAAGTCACAATGCTAAACAACTTCTCTCGGTATGGACCTTGCAAAGTATCCCCAAACCAATCAACTAATTCCTTATCCAAAAGTGGTGGTTGAACACAGGCAACTATTTCTCTCCATCTCTGAGCATTCTTTCTAAAGGATTCATTGTCTTCTTGAGATAAATCTAGCAAATCCAGACGACTAGGAGCCAGGTCAAGATTGTAGTTGTATTACTTCACAAAGGAACTAGCTAGATTTGACCACGATTGAATGTTGTTGCTCTCTAGCTGCATATACCAATTCAGCGATGCCCCACTCAGACTGTCTTGGAAACAGTGGATCATGAGCTTGTCATTGCGGACTTGTGAAGTCATTCTTCTGCAATACATCACCAAATGCTGCTCCGGACAGCTATCTCCTTTGTACTTTTCAAACTTTGGCGTCTTGAACTTAGGCGGCATCATAAGGTCGGGTACCAAACACATGTTCAAAGCATTCAGATCAGCAGAGTCACGGCCCTTAATGATATCAAGTTTCTTTTCCAATGCACGACACTTCTCCATAATCTCAACGTATTGTGGTTCCTTGGGCTCCATCACAGGGATTGCCTCTTGAGAATCTAGAACCGGAAATGCAAAAGTTTGATAGTCGGTGTCATCAAGAGAAGAGGAATTTCCATCTCGGACAATGGTATGTTCTTGTATAAACTGGTTTCCAACAGGAGTCTGCACAGGCTGATCTTGAGCAACATTGTTCACAGAAGTCCTCTGGACATGGTCATCTCTCTTTGCTAAAGTTGTCATAGCTTCCACAATCTGATTCAACTAACTTTTCAATAATTCAAAATCCGCTTTGGTCACAAACTCGTTCTGCTCTTCTGAATTCATGATCTTTCAAAATCTACTTCAAGTCCAATGCTGGCTTCGGGAAGTCAACTGGATTATGGACAAAGGATAGATGAGGCTCAAGGATGAGAAATGCAAATGTAATGTGAATGCAAACCAAATGGTTTCAAGGAACTCAAAAGTAAGTCGTAAACAATTTGGGAAAAAGTTTTGCTTTATAATCCCTGATCTCAACTAAGTTTTTGCAAAGGACTGACTGTCTAAATTCCTTGAAACCAAAGGGTTATTCAATGAATGCATAATGGTATGAATGCACAAACACAGGTATACAAATATTCACATATATACAAATATGTACAAGCAAACAGACAAGGTCCTAGGTTTGAAGATCACGAGTGTTGCACCCTAAAATTTGCTCAACCTATTTCACTTGGTTTATGTTTCAATTACATTGTCATTTGCATACTAAGTCATGTACATAGCCTAATCATTTGCATAACATAGCATAACAAGGCATCTAACAAGGGATCAAGTGCCATTTTCATCAGAAAAAGAGGCCCATCAAGGGGTTTTATTCAAGATCAAGACCATCCAAGTAATCAAGAAATGAGTTGAAGCTTTGAGAAGTTTGAAGGTCAACCAGTGGATTTCTCTCCTAATTTGGGGGTGTGGAAGATCACCAATGGGAGTATGAGCTATGACTGAGAGTATGGAATGTATACAAAGATCATGGAAGACCTAGAGGGTCATTTTGAAGATGAGATAAGTCATTGATACAAGTACAAGAGCCAGAGTTGAAGTGCAGTCAACTAGGGTTTCATCTGGGTCAACCCTAGGTCAACCCTAGGTCAACTGAGTGATTGAAGAGCATCAAGGCCTACTTGGAGTATGTGGAATTCATGAATTGGTATTTGGATGCATTTGTGGTGTTGTTCCAAGGAGAAATCAAAAGGAATCAAGAAGAAGAGGAGGTACTAGATTAGGGTTTCAGTGTAAAAAAAACCCTAATTCAGGCCTAACTTCCAAGCCAGATAGGTCAAAATTCAAGTTTCGAATGAATTCTTGGTCAAAATGAAACTTGTAGAGCTTCTCAATAGCTTTAATTTGAGTAATATAAGTCTTCAAGGAGATTTATAGAACTCAAGTTATGGTTCTCGCAAGTTATGGGTCATCAGAGGACACTGAAATTTATCTGTGAAAGTCACTTGACTTCCAAGCAACTTTTGCCCATCAAGGAGTTTTCAAATGGATTCTTGGTCAACATAAGAGTTGTAGATATTGATCTTAGCTTTAATTTGAGTACTAGAAGTCCTCAAGAGGATTTGTAGAATTCAAGTTATGGTCTTGGCAATCCAGGGGTATTTTGGGAAAGTTGAATTACAAGTCATTTTTTAGCATAGGTCAAAATCTCCATGTTCCACTTCTCAAATGAAAAATTGTTCAACATGGAATGTGCTTAAAATAATGTTTTTAGGTCAAATAAGTCATCATGGTGGATTGATCGGCTTATTTCAAAAAAGGCACTTAAAATGGCCTAAAAAAAGGGAATAAGTCAAATAAAGTTTGGAAAAAAAATCAAATTTTGGGTTAGAGGTCACAAACAAGCCATATGACATACCAATTTGATTGTAAAATGCATTTTAAAGACAATGGCATTGCCACAGTTTTGAATTGAGGGTTATTTCAAGGACTTGCTTTGTAAATGAGCTACTTGCATCATAAGGCACATATGCAAAACCACACTTCCAAGCAAATGCAAGGCTCCTTTCCATCCATACACCTCCAATATCTCATTTGGAGAGAATTTAAACTCATAACCAAGTGAATTGCACGCCAAAACATGAGATGGTATGTGCATAGCATAAGAAGAGATTTTCATGACATGAGAAGTTGATTTTCTCATTGGATCAATCTAGAACTTTCTAGGATCTTCAAATACATTCTATATATACTTGTGAAGAGGTTCAGAGCAAGAGTTGGTGATTCATTTGTGCAAAAACCATAGATTGACATTGGAGTTTGGAAGAGAAAAAGTGAGAGATCAAAGTTGGATTCAAGGCATTTTCAAGAGTTATCAAGAATTTAATCTTCTCCAACAAACTTCAACAAAGGTTTTCTGCGCTTTTTGGCAAGAAAAAACGAGCTCCAACTACTCCGTTTCGACGCTCCGAAGCCGGTATGTGAAATTCACTTTTTCTATGATTTTAGGACGAATTAGATTAGATTATTCATGTGGTTAGGATCTGGAAAATGTATAGATGAAATTAGGATCAAGAAATTAAGGATTAGAGACTTTTTTGAATGAGTATGTTTTCTTGATGATGATATATCTCTTTGATCATGGAGTTTTGATGGAATCCAAGAGCATATTTGGAATCCTTGATTTTTTTCCTTCAAGTTTGACTAAAATTTCGTGCGAAACGGTTAAGAATCGATGGAGTTATGTTGCTCGGAAGTTACCGAAAAAATGTCACCGCCGGAACAGCTACAGTACCGCGCGGGTACTGTTCCCACCCCCACTCGCGAGGCCCACACGGACATTGCTTTGAAATTCTGTTGTTCGCACCCCTGGCCCAATGCACATTAACTTAGTTTAATTCATTTTCGTTCTTTTTTTCTGTTTTAATAGCTGTTTGGATTAATTGCGTTAAAAATAGTAAAAATGATCGAAAAATTATGAATTTGTTTTCTGTAGATCTTGATTTTCTTAAAAAACTGTAGGAGTTGAGTTTGCATTTTTAGGATTTTATTTGAATTAGTTACGAATTTTCTTTTGTGCTAATATCCATTGTTATGCATAATTGATATTGCTGTTTGTTTAAATTTGTTCTCTTTGATGCTTTATGCTTTTGAGATTATTCTTTCAATATGATTTAGAGGACATATATAGGTTTCCCCTGGAATTTTCTTAGATTTTTTAAAATTGATTAGATTCTGTTTTAGGTGTGTAGTTTAGAGCCTTCCCAAATAATGGTTTCCCATGACCAAATTTCATTTAGGAATTGTTTAGATGACCTAGAAATTGATTTAGGTCCTGATTCTGGAATTTTAGAATGTTCATACCTACATGTTCACATAGAAATTTTATTAGAATTTTACAATTTATTTTACTATTTTTTTTTGGTTTTGCAAATGATTGTTGCTTTCGGTGTTCTCTCTTGAGTGTTTTGCCTTGTTTGGAGCGTTTGGTGGACTTGGAGCTTGAAGACTTTGGATTCCTTTTTAGAGGAGCTTCTGGACATGATGAAGATGCTTTGGCTTGAAGAGTGGGGCTTGGAGTGGGGCTTTCTTTCTCTTTTAAGTTTGTTTTAGGAGTTGGTAGAATTAGGCTTTTAGGGAGAGCTTTTGTAGAATTAGTTCATTTCTTCCATCAAACATAGGATGCATTGTTTGCTTCTATTCTATCCTATGATGCAAAGTCCTCTTATGGAAGTTCCATCTCTCCTTAGGAGGGAAGTGGGGCATACCCTAGAGAGTAGAACTTTTGAGGATACACTTCCACTTCGATGTTGGTTCTTGTTGAATTCCTTTGGTTTTCAGCAAGTATGCCAACATTGCAACTTGATCTTGATGACAAATCTCTTCTTGGAGTGTGCTTGCTAAAGCTTGGAGATGAAGATTGAAGAAGCTTGAAGATGGAATCTAGCTCAAAGATAAGACCTTTGCTGTCATTTCAACTTTGTTGTTCAGAGCATGTTGTTGCTGTTTGTTGTAGGAGTTTGTTGCTGCTGCTTGGGCTGCCTCCTCTGTATCTTTTGTTTTTCTCTGTATTGTCTGTTGGCTTATGCTGCTTGCCCTTTAGGCTTGAAGTGAAGTTGATTCACTTTGCCTGTTGCTTTCTTAGGTTCGAGGTTGAGTGGGACTCCCTTGCCTTGCTTGTTTTGCTGCATCTCATGCATACTTACTGTTTATTGTATTTTTGTTGTTTCTTTTCCGTTTATCCCCTAGGATCTCTGATTTCCTCTGTGCAGGAGGGAATTATGACAGACAATAAGTTGTAATCCATGCATGATAACATTAGGGTAGTTTTGATCCCATTTCTAACCCTAGGTTTTTAGACTTCTTTCTCTTCTATCTCAGAACAATTCAAAACACTGTAATAAGGATAATCGATGTCGTGCGCTACGAGCCTTAAGCTATTTGAGAAAGGTTGTTGGAGGGTCACTCTTCAGTAACCTGATTGCTTAGTGTGTCACCCTTAGGGTGACATACGACGTAGTCACCCTCAAATCATAGTCTCTAGTGCCTCAGAGATTGCAAACATCATAAAAGACAGTTCTTGCGTAAAAGACTGATAACAAACATCAAAGTGTCATTTTTGTCCGCTTGGACTCTTAATCAGGAAAAACCCTTGCATAAGGAGATGAAAAATTGTCAGACAAGCTTGTGTCTTCCGTAGCCCGAACTACGTTTGCTCTGATCTTTCATGCTGTATGAAAGTACGTAGGCATAGGATGCGATATCCTAGCGAGCAACCTTCCCTCATTTCCCGTAGGTAGGCAAACTACGTTGACTCTGATTTCTCGTTCCAGGCGGGAATACGTAGGCATAAAGTGCGATACTTTGCCGAGTCATTTTATTTTCCTTTAACCTCAGACCTTTAGCGTAGATAGAATAACAATCTGTACTAGAAAACAAGCGTGGATCCCGTCGAGTATGACGGACGTGAGGGGTGCTAATACCTTCCCCTTGCGTAACCGACTCCCGAATCCAGGATTTGGTTGCGATGACCATTCCTTTCCTGTCTTTGCGTGAGGTTTACTTCGAGCTTTTCCTTTCCCTCCTTTGGGATAAATAATGCACGGTGGCGACTCTTCTGTTCAGCCGGCGCCGATTTTCGCAGTAGCGACAACGAGCATGGAATCATGGTCTACCCATCCCAAAAGGTATGTACTACGGGTATGTTCGTGCAAAACGGGTTCTAAAAAAGTTCCCAGAGTCAACAACCCATCTTTTGGATATTATCAATTTCCCAAATCACTCGATAGTCGATAATATTCTCAAGAGAGTCTCGTCCAAGTGTAGCATCGCATATCAACTACTTCAGGACTACTCCCTAATAGTTATCGCATTACGTCCTAACAAGGCCAAAGTGGGGTAAAAGATAATCTAAAGGTCCACAGTGTCACGGGCTCCTAGATCGAAAATAGTAATGTTTTCACGAATACTCGTTCAACAAAACTACTCTCAAGAGGGCCTCCACTGAGTGGTGGTTTTTCAAGTCAGCTTGGTCGGGAATCAACTCCCTATAAGCTTTCTCAAATATACCACCATCCTATCATAGGTGCACTCAAGTCCGGGTATAGGACTCCCTCACCATTCAAGGTAACAACCCTGCAAACAGAAAACCCAAGCACAAACAGGTATATATATACTGATATTTACAAATATACAAATATACAAGCAAGCAAACATATAAAATAACACAAATACAAATAAGGTGGGTTTAACCCTCTTAGGGGAGCAGCGTCCCCAGTGAAGTCGCCATTTCTGTTGCGGTGAGAATCGGATATCAAGCTATTAATTAACTTGAATCACAAAACATGAAGTTCACCACCGAGCTTTGATTTATCCAAAGGAAAGGGTAAAGATTGAAGAAAACCCTAATTGCGCTACGTAACAACGAAGCTAGAGATCTAAGGTTCAGGGGTTGGTTATACCTAGGGAAGGTTTTAGCATCCTAAGTATCTGTAGTACTCTACAGGAACCTCTTATTAGTATTTGTGTTATATTATTGTTTTCTTGCTAAGGAAAAAGTGCTAAGGTAAAAACCTAAGGGTATATACACTAAGTATGCTCGCCAAGACATCGCATCTCGTGCCTACGTATCCTGACTAGGACGGAATCAGAGCAACCATAGTTCTCCTAACTAGGGATTGAGGAACTCTTGATAATGATCAAGGTTCCAAAGGGAATAAGTACTCATAATCATGGTACTTACACGGAGTTAACGAACTCCCTAAGTCTAAGTTGAAAACTAACTAAAGATTGACTTTAACGAAAGTCAAAAGGGGAAAGTGAGTAATCATAACGATGATGCTCACGTAGAGTTTACAAACTCTAAACCTAATTCTAAATTGCAAGGCAAAATGGCTCTAACAAGGACAAGAGGGAGATCCTAACAAGGTCAAGCGGGGAACAGAAAAGTTGTTAAACTACGCCAAGGGTATGACTTACAAGTAAACAGGAAACCCTTCCTTTGGAATGGAAATACGAGCGGCAACAAAGAACGGGGGATGATATTCTAGCCTACTGTTATCATGCAAAGATTATGAGCCTAAATTTATTCTATCCCAAACTTAATTTAAAGATATTTAAACTTCACAGTCCTAAAATAAAAAAACGTAGCAATTTTAACCAACATGAGAAATAAATTAATTAAAACATAAGACAACTCAAACTTAACTAGCCAAAAAAGAATCTAAACAAAACACTAATCCTAATCAATTATTCACATTAAACAATAATTATATGAAGTAAATAAATTTAAAAAAAAAAGCTGAAATGGGAGAATACTAGACTCAGCCCAAAAGGAAAAGGATTTCAAACAGAAATGAGAAAAGGGTTAGAGCATCTCATGAATCCTCTTCTTCTCCGTATTCACCCCGTAGCTTTCATCTCATCACCCTTTCGGTCACGATTTGCTTTTCGCCTCGATCTCGTCTTGTCAAAGCACAGATTTTGGTTCAGTTGTTGAAGCTAAAGGTGCGATGGCCTCTTCTCGACGGATTTTTCTCACGCGGTGGTGAATCGATTTGCAAGGAGCAAAGTCCAACATAACATCATCATCATCCTGGTCTTAATTCATTCAACAGGTTTTCATATCGGATTTGTTTGTGTCATCATCTTGCTTCTCCTTCTTAATTGTGTTCGATTTGGATCTTGTTGAAGGATTTGGGCATGTGAATGTTGAAGAGAGTGAGCAGAGAGTGGGCAGTAGCGGAGAGGTTACGCTACAGAGGTACCGGGTTGACGGCGGCGGACGAAACTGAAAATGAGGTTGGATTTGTGGAGGGTGTATGTAATGATGAGCTTGGTCGTGAGGGAGGTTGATTCTGGCGAGAGTGATGAAGCGATTTGCTTATTGCGATGGCTTGGGTGACTGCGAGGGAACTATCGGAAACATCGAGGTCTGTCAAACATGAAGTTACAATGTCGAAGCTACTTGTATTGGTGTCGATGAAGGTTAGGCAGCGGCTTGGTGTTTTGTTTCAGAGTTACCGTTTTTCGAAAGCATTGGCAAACAAGAGTATGCGAAAATCAAAGGACTGGTGAAGCTTGTGGAAGTAAAGTGTTTTGAAGGAGATGGTCCACGGATGGCTGTATTGATTGGCTTGAGAAGACCTCTGCGGTAAGGATTTGAAGCTCGACAGGTGGAGTAGGGGTGACAGAATGGTGTTTGTTAAAGGGCAGGCTTTGCTTCTGTTATGCTGCAGAGATTCTGGTGTAAGTGTTGCAGCAGGATTTTTATTTTTATCTGAAGTAGAAGTGTTGAGCATATGAGTTTGAGGGAAGAATTATGGAAGTGTTATAGTGGTGACGGTTCATCAGAGGGTGAAGGTGGTTTATGGTCTATGGTTAAAACCATGAGGAGGCAGAGTGGTTTTGGATATCGAGGGTTTTGTCCTTAGATTGAAGGATATGGAAATTTATTGGTGATTCAAAGGCATTTTCAGTGGTGGGTTTGATACTCTGGCCGAAGTATGACAGATGGAGGGTTAGGGGTTCTATTGATGTTCGAAGGTTAAAGGCGGGTTAGAAAAGTTGAAGAAGATGGTTTGAATGTAAGAAGGTGAATGGAAGTGTCTTTACGTTGAGAAGAAACTGTTATGGTTATGGCTCCAAGATTGAGTTGGCGATAGTAAGACGAATCGCGCATGGAAGCAAGGAGAAGATTTTTCCGTTGCGAGAAACAAAGGGGATGGTGTTGTTGATGTTGTTGTAATGGTGATTGGGAATTGAGGTTGTGAGGAAAGTTTTGTTTGTAACTTTGAGGTTTTGTTGGAGATTAGCAGAAGAAACTTGTCATGAAGAAAAAGGTTATATTTTATTGTTGAAATATTATGGGAAGGAGTTAATGTTGATAAAAATGGTGTGGATGGTGTTGCACCCTAATTTTTGACCACAAGATACCACTTCCTTTTGCGTGTTTTCTATTATTATTTGATTTTATTTTTTTAATATTTAATTTTTTTACAGCTAACCAGCATATACTAGTGCAGCGGTGTCAATGTATAGGTTTACTTACAGCCCAACATCACAAAGACGTGACTAGTATGTTTGGTTCTAAAATTTACTATTCAAGGATTCGAGCTTATATTAAGAAGTACATCTCAACGGGCACCCAAGTCAAATTTGCATCATTTGTTTTTTAAAGAGTTCAAGAGTTCTTTTTCTCCATGATTATTCAAGACAAGTTTCGAAATCCAAGTTGGAGTGTGGCTCAAATGGGATGGTATGCCATAAGAAGACATGTTTCCCAAGAGTTCTCATGTCAAGACGGCAGTTTCAACAAGATTGGAGTTTCAACAAATTCACGTGTACAAAATAAGGATGCTTGTTCCTTTGCAAGACTTCAACATGATTCATATTTTCTTTAAAAGATTTCATTACATAATGGTCCAAGCCATTCAAACTATGACCACAAGGATTTTGATATTTCTTACAGAGGAGTTACATCAAGGTGCACAACAACAAAAAAAAGGAAAGAATAAAGGATCCAAAACTTCAATGCCGTAAGTTCAACCGCCATAAACTATTAGCCTTGCGACAGGAGTATACAACATTAAAAGGGCCTTCATTTCTTTTCATTCAAAAAGAGAGAAACTTTGAATGGGAACTCATGCGAGTTGCTTCACCTTGCGGCACATCTCTTCAATCGATAAGCCACAACATAATTGCTTCCGGACCCTGTCCGCTGTACATCCCACAGATTAGACACCAATTGAGCTCTTAGAATGGTCGCATCAGCAACATAACAGATTTACAAACAGCTTGACCAATCACCAGAGGCACGAAAGGAGATCGTCGGCAAACTTAAACCACCTGCAACAATAAAGATTACTCAGAATGCTTCGAATGATACTCAGTAGATCAATTCAGTTTCAGAGGAAATCGAGAGAGTATACGTGGCGGGATGTCGGTAATCGTTATGAGAGGAAATCAATCCAAAAGCTCCATGGAGGAAGATCTGCAGTTTCTTGGATTTTTTTTCCACAACATCTTCCATGCTATAACAGAGTATTATCCATGGAATGGAACTCCTAACCCTGTTAAAACAAAACCAACACTATCAAAACAAGGCAATTCAAAGAGGACTAAGATGAGCTTGCTTCAAGATACAAACCTTTTTAAAGAACAACCTGCAAATAATTCACTCCAACTTTGGCAGCCAACCACTCATGGAAATGAACCATCTGCCAGTATTGTTACAAACATCATGGGAACATGTTCGGTTCTTGGTCAAATTGAGGCTGCCGGAACTGAAACGCTCGAGTTTTCTGGATTAATTGAGGACATTATGCAGCAGAAGAATCCAATGCAACAGAATCGCATGGTGTTAATGCTAGTGTTCAAATTGCCAAACATATGCACACCGTAAGAGCAAGTAACAACACTCAAATGTTATCGAAGCATGAAATTAAGAAATGGATTCTCGTGTTTGAAAGATAAGCTTCATACCATATCATTTAAGGCACCAGTACTCCCTACTTTCATTCTGATCCCACGGCGGCCACACTTCCTCAAACCTGCTGAATACAAATATGCACGGCGACGTGTAAACTCAGAGGTTGAACGCAGGCGAGCTGAGGAATTACGAACCGAATTACCTTTGGACCCTACAATTCCAAGTCACACCAGAAGTTGTATCCTCATTGGTTCTCCGCCATTTTCACCGCATTCGCCGCCTCACCAGTCTTGCTCCATAGTTCCACTTTAAACAACCAGCATAATTCAATACAATCAACACAGCCTGCCAAACATAGAGGATTCATAAGTGAGTTATTATTGACATAGGCAAGTAGAAGCTTATAAACTGAAAAGCACAACTCCAGATGTCTGTCGGCCCAACTCAAACATGCCTTCAAAACCATTTCCGTCAACATTTCTCATAACAAGCAAGTTGTTTTCGCCGCGAAGCCTTAGCTCTGCCACCGTAAACATTGGTCGAAGCACCGACAAACTACCTTCATTGTAAATAGAATTGGCATGCTAGCTGAACCAGAGGAGAAACAACAAATCCTCGCTGCCATATTGCTGTGTACCACAAATCCCATGCAGTTTCTCCGTAAGCAGACTTCCCAAGTATGACATGTGGTAAATGCCCTTCCTGAAAAGAGAGCCACAGAACTGGTGAGAAATCTAAACATGGACGAAAATCATAGTTGATTCATTCCAAATAAAACAGACATATTTATCCGGTTATTAAAGTCTGGCTCAGGCACAATAAAGCAGAAAATGAAAAGCATTTATGGCCTGCCACCGACATAATCAAGACACAGTTCCAAACTTGAATTAGCTATCGAAGATCTCCTAAAATATACACGACAGTTTGAACTAAAAAAGGAATTCCATAAATGGTACTATCAGGAATTTCAAGACATTTTCGAAACTCGTTTAAGAAAAATCCAGTCATTTCCAAATATGTTCAGCTCGAAATGGAAGCATATTAATCAGTATAAATTCTCCGAACGAAGGATGAGACTATAAAAGAAGAATTCACAAAAATCATCAAAGGAGACAACAGTTTGCAATCGAAACCACAGAAAATCCTCATCTCGAAAAAAACCTTAGAACAGAAGGAAGAACAACTTATCTTCATCACCCCTGCAAACCCAAATCCTCGCCGAGAATCATAGCCGCAGAAAGATCTGTAGCCATTCTCCATCCTTCGCAAGTAGCCGTCGAACCACTGCGAGTCCACTCGTCGCCATCATCGGAGCCACCAGACGTCACCCGCCCAGCAATCGCCGTCGTCCACAACGCGAGGTGCGAAAGGGAGGAGAACACGATCGAAGATGAGGGAGAACAAGACAAAGAAGAGAAAGAGAGAGGCGCGATCATGGCGGAGAGGGTGCGATCGAGCGATTTGGGAATGGAAGGGACTTAGGGTTTTGTGTTTTGTGCTTTGTTTACTGATGTAATAATCACTAATCACCCTGCTCACACACGGATCACACACACATCACGCCTAGATCATCCGCTGCTAATCTCTCTTAACCCCATAAATCTTTAACTAATCCCCCAATTAACTCTTAACCTTTATCCACCAGTTTATTTAAACCATTTAATCTAAGTTTTTTTTTATTTAATCAAATAACTAAACCTTTTCTTTTTTATATATTTTTTTTATTCAAATCAATCTAAAGACAATTTATCTAATTAACCTTTTTTCACAACAAAATATTTTGTCTCTTTTTAACATAATTATTTCACCTTGAGCTCTTATTTAACCAAGTCTATTTAATAAAATAATTTATAATAGAATTTATCTAATAGCAAACAAAACCTTTTCCTAATTAAATTTTGACTTTAATGGTAAACTTTTTTTACATAATGAATAATAAAATCTCACATATTTTCCTTAAAATAATCTTGCCAAATTAAATCAACTCTTTTTTTAAATATTTCCTCATAAAATCAATCAAACATAGCTCAAATTAACCGATCCGCTTAAAATCAATCAACATCGTAAATATAAAATCAATCGTGCACACCCACTTCACAACACTTGCACCTACACCTTAGCGCTTTCATGCGTGTGTATGGTTTATCTTTCTGCAATTTATTTATGCATTTACATTATCGCATTTATTTTCCGCATTGCATTCCGTCCAAAGGAAAAACCTACACATAAGTCAAACACTTGTGTGTAGTTGCACATCATCTGCATCATTCCCCCCACGATCCTTGATCCCATTCAAGTTGATCGCTTAGGATAGATCCTACCCCATAGGAAGGACCCTAATCTTACAACTTAGACAAAACGCAACAAACAACTTAATAACAATATAAACACATTAGAGAATAGATGTTAATCACCTTAAGCGAGATATAATCTCCACCCCCACAACAATACAATCAAACATGTAGGAACTTTGCCTTAAGAGCGATAAAGGCATACTCGTCAAACAATCTGAGTACTTAAGCCCTTTTCTTAAGATGATGCAAAGACTATTTTTCTACAACCCCCTTTCACATTTGTGGTGGTTATCTCTCCCTTAAAATAAAGACTCATCTCTTCTCCTAAACCCAATCAAACAACTACCCTAAACCCGTAGGAACTTTGACCACAGTCAAAGAACTCCTCAAACCCTTTAGGGGAACTACAAATACTCTGATTCCACTCCCGTAAGGATATGTAGGCATAAGATGCAACATCTTATCGAGTATACTTAGAAATAAACCCCTAGGGTCTTTTATACCTTAAGCAGATAAACACTTAGCAATAAACAACATAAAACAAGAGGTTCCTGTAGAGTACTACAAAAACTTAGGATGCTAATACCTTCCCTAAGTTTAACCAACCCCCGAACCTATAACTCTCTAAACCTTGCATTTGCATTGCATTGTGGGAATTTCGATCTTTATCCCTTCCTTTGGACAAATCAAAGTTCGGTTGCAAATAAATAAAAGATTCAAACTAATCAATAGTTTGGTATCCAAATTTCACCGCGACAGATGGTGTATTGGTTTGTGATGTATTTGTTAAGATGGGTTATTTGTTTTACAGAAAGTGAGGTTGGGTGAATCAGCATCGTCAATTGATTCTCTGTGTAGAATTGGATTTGCGGCTTTGGATCGGCAATGAAGTTTTGCTCCAACGCAGTTACAATGCGGTGACAACAAAACAACGAAACGAAAGACGCGTTCAGCTTGTTATCAGTCCATCTCCTACAAACATGTTTCGGGTTCCTTTGCAGGAGACAAATCTCAACACACCAGAAACCGCTTCGATGGCGAGAACCCTTTTAAAACGACACACAGGTAACTGCAAACCTTACCTCATTCACCTATCCTCAAATCTGCATTGAAGATCAACGACCGCTTGGGATGTTTTTTGAAGCAAGGAGAATGAAAGCGTCGAGATTGAGGAAACGACTACACCATAGAAATCCGGGTATAACTCTGAACTCAGCTTCTTTTTTCTTTCTATGGTACATCAAATTCCTCTTGTTGGTCTTCTTCTGTTCTTGATGTAGTTAGATGATAAAGGTTGGGAGACCTTTTGATGAGAATTCTTGAGGGTGTCAATCATTGGTGTTTCTTTGAGATTCAAATATTGGCAAATGATGATTCATTTTTTTTGCTACCCTCATCTTTTCTCAGGTTTTGTTCTCTCCCTTTCTATTCAGCTTCTCCTCCCTTAAATCAAATTCTTTCCCTGTTTTTGGACTGATATTCAGATGGTGTGGTTGCTTTCCATTGCAGGTTATAGTAATTTTGTTTTGTTGTGCCGGTCTGTTGTGAAGCAGGCAGAGAGGTTTGTAGGATTTTGCTTAGAGCGTTGTATCTTCTGTAGAGGTTTGGGGTGAGCCCCTGGTATGATGTAGGGTCTGTGTTTTTGTGAAGAGCTTTTGAGTTTTGTGTCATGTGTTCTTTTCTGCTCAAAACATCATGAAGATAGTTAATGTTATATTTTCCCCCTTTCTATCTGAGTGTCTCAATTGGTATTATGGTACCTGCTCTTCATGACAAGTCATGGTCTTCTTTTTGTGTCTTTGTGGCAGGTTATCACAAGCAGCATAGCCATTTTGCTTTCTTGTGACCAGTGGCGCAGGATTTGTAGGGATGTATTACACAGCAGTAGCAGGTTGATGCAGGTCCTATGTATTGTTTCTCTCCTTTTTATCATCTCCTTTCTCACCTTTATCTTGTTCCCTTTAAAATGATTCAAAACCAAATTTCTGTTAGCTTTTGAGAAGTCATTTTCATGGTAGATTTATCAGTTGTGTTGATCAAGGGTTTTGTCTCATTGTGGTGCAGGTTTGACAATTCATGTAGTATGCTTTCAAGTGATGCAGGGTTTTGTTTGGTTGTATGGTGTGATAGAGTAATGTAGAGATTGCAGCCGTGAAAAGTGTTTGGTTTTGGTTGTAGTGTTATGGTAGTGACATTTGCTACTCCTGGCTTGTCTTGATGCATAGGATTTGGCAGCAGGAGGAAAGGGAGGAAAATTTGGCAAAATGTAGCAAGGTGATAACGTGAAATTGTATATATAAAATGACATGTGTTTTAACTAATATTTGACTGATTTCACTCTGAATTCGGGGCATTCCATGCTATTTGTCTAAGTATTATGCAGGTATTCAAAGAACATGTCCAAGCAAAGCAATATGAAGAAAAGGAGCAAAAACAAGTGAAAACCAGATGAAAAACCAAGAGAAAAACAGCAGATGCGAGTTCTACTGATGTGACGACCGTCACATAGCCGTTACGCTTGTCATGCGTGTGACGACCGTCACACATCCATGACGACCGTCATGCACCCAGAACGTGCAGAATGAGGTCACGTGCTATAATCCCCCCTCAAAGACCAAAAGAGTGACCACTAACTCCTACTTTTCTGCCTCAAACCCACTTCCTAAAGGAATAACCGTTAGATACTCTCTCTCTATAAAAGGAAGAGGTTGGGACCTGAAAAAGGGGGGCCACATTCAAGACAACGAAGTGCTGCCAATTTATCTTCAGAGTAACTTTACTTTCCTGATATTCTTATTTGTTTCTCTTTTCCTTCTCTGTATTCTTTCGTATTTTTGTACTTTCCTTTTTCTTGTACGATCAATTGGCACGAAGACCAGAATCCTGCCGACAATGTGGAGGATCTGCCCAAAAGCCAATTGGGATATTCACAGGTTTTTATTTTTATCGTAATTGAAATTTTCATTATGATGTATGTTCTTAATTACTGCTTTTATTTATGTATTATCAATTCTTCTTCCATGTCTAGCTAAATTACCGTAATCGATATGTAATAATAATTCAGACGGGATTTGATAATAATCGGCGTAATCTTTCTCTTTTCAAAACTCATTTATGGTTTTAGTTTTTAATTAAAATTTCTAAGTAAACGTTCGTCGCGACAGCTAGAACTTATTTAAAAATAGTTTTGCCACGACAGTGGAAAATTAACTAAGGTACGAACCAACAAGCGACAGCTGCGGCTAAGACCGGATCGTAAAAACTAGGCATTCGATTTAAAAACAGCGAAAGCGCTTTAAAAAGGATTAGGACTTAGAGATTTTCAAAAGTAACTTTAACCCCGAACGGGATAGCGACAGCATACGTTCCGCCTTAGAGTTGCGACTAGCGTCAACAACCATCGTGAGACAAAAGTCTTTAGATCACTATTTTCTTCTTAAACTAAGTTTGAAAACACTTAATACGCCAGTAATTTGTCGAATCCCCGAAGAACAAAATTATTGCATATCGATTCATAAATTCATACCTTAAGTAAAAGCTTTAGTTTCCTTTAATTTACGCACTTATTTTATTATTATTCCCTTAAAACATTACCAACCTAGCTAAACACCGTAACACCTGATAATACTAGATTGATTACGAGTCCCTGTAGGATCGATATCTATTATTACTATGCGATAGACTGTGCACTTGCAGTTAGATTTGTTAGACATAGAAAGTCGCGATCAAGTTTTTGGCGCCGTTGCCGGGGACTCGTTTAGTCAATAGTGTAATCTTTTGTTACACAGTATAGACTAGGTTAACAATTCTCTCTCCCTCTACTCGTTCCTCGATTGTATGCCAAGTACTCGCTCACAAGGTGAAATCTTACAACCTACAATCGCCGAACTAGAGCGCTTCTTACATCTAAGAAGGCGCATCGTCGAATATCAACGAAGACACAACATTCCTGATCTTCTAGCTCATCCTCCTGTTGAAGAAGCAAAGATGGCTGAAGGACCTCAGAACAAACCGCTGAAGGCATACGCTACATCCTCTCAGATGGAGCCTCGAAGTAGCATAGCTACCCCAGCTATCAATCGAACTGATTTCGAACTAAAACCGTCATTGTTGTCAGCTGTACAAAAAAATCAATTCTCAGGAAATGCAACTGAGGATCCAAACGAACACTTGACGAAGTTTGTGCAATACGCGGACACAGTGAAGGCAAATGGAGTAACTCCAGACGCAATAAGACTTCGTCTTTTCCCTTTCTCTCTTAGAGATAGAGCGTGGACATGGTTACAATCCTTACCATCCAACTCCGTTACAACGTGGGAACAGTTGAAGAACGTTTTCTTAGCAAGATACTTTCCGCCAAGCAAAACTGCTATGCTTAGAGCCCAAATCAACAGATTTCGACAAAAAGATACTGAATCTCTCTACAAAGCGTGGGAAAGATTCAAAGATATGATGAGAACATGTCCTCACCATGGTTTAGAAGACTGGGTGACGATCCATACTTTCTATAATGGGCTTCTGTATAACACCAGATTAACGGTAGACGCCGCCGCGGACGGTGCACTTATGGATAAGCCATACGACGAAGCCTATCAACTAATCGAAAACATGTCTCAGAACCACTGCCAATGGGGAGGTGAACGAATTCCAGCAGAGAAACCCGCAGCGAAAGGTGGGATGTACGAGATCAGTAGCCTTGAAAAGTTCAACGCTAAAGTAGATGCTCTAGCACAGAAAATCGACAGTCTGACCGTTAACCCAACTGCAACCGTCGCTGTTGTAACTCCAAACTGCGAGTTATGTGGAATCGCCACTCATAATGCGCCCGAGTGCCCATTGCTGGCCGGAATCCCACCAGACCAAGTAAATTACGCTCAAGGAAATCCTTACGCAAATACTTATAACCCAGGATGGAGAAACCACCCAAACTTTTCCTACAAGAACGACAATGCCTTGCAAGCACCAGGTGCTCCGCAAGGATATCAGAAACCAGCCGCTGCTGCCCAGACTGCCCCTAGGAAATCAAACCTCGAGTTGATGATGGAAAAATTCATAGCTACTCAAGCTCGAACAAACAAAGAATTCCTAAATCAAAACATACACACTAGCGAGCAAATTAAACAGCTGACCGGAAAAGTAGATGCTTTAGCCACCCACAACAAAATGCTCGAAACGCAGATATCACAAGTGGCTCAACAACAAGCCTCTGAAGCTGCCCCAGCTGGAACATTTCCAGGCCAGCCCGAACCTAATCCGAAAGGTCACGCAAACGCTGTTATATTGAGAAGTGGAAAAGAATTGGAAGGCCCAACAGATCCTAGGAACGAAGATTTAGTAATGCAACAGAAATCCGATAAACCAACCGAAAAGGAGTCTGAAATAGAAAAGAAGGAATGTGACGAGCAAAAGGCCGCCAAAGATGAAAACTTATATGTGCCTCCAGCGGCATATAAACCACCTATCCCTTATCCTCAAAGATTAATAAACTCCAAAACTTCAGGACAATTTAAGAAATTTGTTGAACTTCTAAAACAACTAAACATCATTATCCCTTTCACATAAGCGATAACTCAAATGCCGTCATACGCTAAGTTTCTTAAAGAAATCTTGTCTAATAAAAGGAAAATAGAGGATAACGAGACAGTGACACTTACTGCCGAATGTAGCGCAATCATACAAAACAACATGCCTTCTAAACTAAAAGACCCAGGTAGTTTCTCCATACCCTGCGTCATAGGAAAGTTCGTTATAGACAAAGCTCTATGCGATCTAGGAGCCAGTATAAGCGTCATGCCTTTATCTATATGCAAAAAGCTGAATATGGGAGAACTAAGACCAACTAAAATGTCCGTACAATTGGCTGACCGATCAGTCAAATACCCCGTCGATATACTAGAAAACGTTCCAGTACGCATAGGCCAATTCTATATCCCAACCGACTTCATAATCATGGACATCAAAGAGGACTCTGTTACCCTAATTATCCTAGGGAGACTGTTCCTAGCTACAGTCGGAGCTATTATAGACGTAAAGAAAGGACGGCTAACATTCGAAGTAGGAGAAGAAAAGATAGAGTTCATCCTTACTAAATTCTTGAAGGCACCAGCCATCGATGACACATGCTATATAGTAGATGTCATTGACGAATGCATACGAGAATTAGAAAAGGAGGAAACTACATATTCTGAAATCATGAAAATCCAGATCCCTGCTATTCATGAAGACGAAAACTGGCGTGCACCATACAAAGATGATAGTCTGAGCGAGATCTTAGCGCTCACTCCAAATCACATGCCAGGTCCGAAAAACCCAGCTTTAGAACTCAAAGAGCTACCCAAAACTCTCAGGTACGAATTCCTAGATACAGAATTCAAAAGACCAGTAATAGTAAATGCTAATTTAGGACAATCAGAAACTGAGCGATTATTAGAAGTCCTAAGGAGATACCCAACTGCGTTAGGCTATAATATAAGCGATCTAAAAGGCATAAGTCCCTCCATCTGTATGCACCGTATCATGCTGGAGGAAGACTGCAAAACTTCAAGAGAACATCAGAGAAGGATAAACCCGATCCTAAGCACTGTAGTCAAAGACGAGGTGAAAAAGCTATTAGACACAGGAATCATATACCCAATCTCCGACAGCCAATGGGTCAGCCCAGTACACGTAGTGCCAAAGAAAGGAGGCGTCACTGTAGTGAAGAATGTGAAAGGTGAATCGATAACCCAAAGAGTTGTGACCGGAAATAGTATGTGTATCGATTACAGAAAACTGAACAAGGCGACTCGGAAAGATCACTTCCCCTTACCTTTCATAGATCAAATGTTGGAAAGACTAGCGAAACATTCGTACTTCTGCTATCTAGATGGTTATTCGAGATTCTTTCAAATCCCTATTCACCCCGATGACCAGGAAAAGACAACATTCACCTGCCCTTATGGTACTTTTGCCTACCGCCAAATGTCGTTCGGACTATGCAATGCTCCAGCAACCTTTCAAAGATGCATGATGGCAATCTTCGCAAATTTCATAGATGACATCATGGAATTGTTCATGGATGACTTCTCTATATGCAGACAAAGCTTCGAAAGCTGCCTGTCAAATTTAGAAATGGTACTCAAAAGATGCGCCAAAGTGAACCTTGTCCTTAATTGGGAAAAATGCCATTTCATGGTCCGACAAGGCATCGTTTTAGGACACGTCATCTCTAAAAAGGGGATCGAAGTCGACAAAGCTAAAATAGAGATCATAAAGGATCTCCAACCTCCGAAAATCGTACGAGAAATACGAAGCTTCTTAGGACACGCTGGATTCTACCGAAGATTCATAAAGGATTTCTCGAAAATCACAAAACCTCTTACAGGTTTGTTAATGAAAGATGTCGAGTTCATCTTCGACAAAGAATGCTTAGAGGCATTCGACACTCTAAAGTCAGCGCTTATCACCGCACCAATCATGCAACCCCCAGATTGGCAACTACCATTCGAAATCATGTGCGATGCGAGTGATTACGCAATAGGCGCAGTTCTAGGACAAAGGAAGGACAAGAAGCTTCACGCTATCTACTACGCCAGTAGAACATTAGACCCTTCCCAAATGAACTACGCCACAACAGAAAAGGAACTCTTAGCAGTCGTGTTCGCTCTTGACAAATTTCGTTCCTACTTGGTAGGAGCCAAAATAATCATATACACAGACCACGCTGCCATTAGATACCTAATAAGCAAAAAGGACGCCAAACCTAGATTATTGAGATGGATCCTATTATTACAAGAGTTTGACTTAGAAATTAAAGATAAGAAGGGGACCGAGAACGTAGTTGCAGATCACTTATCCCGTATAGAGGGCATAAAACAAGAACCAGTGCCTATCAATGACGACTTTCCCTACGAACGTCTGATAGCCAAATTAGAAAGCGATATGTCTAACTCTACTTCGGAAGAACCGAAACTGGCAAAAGCCGTGGAAGTTGTCTATGCCCAAACCACTTTGTCGTGGTTTGCCGACATCGTTAATTACCTGGCCGCAGGCGTGCTTCCACTGGACCTGACTTATAAACAAAAGAAGAAATTCTTCCACGACTTAAAGCATTACTACTGGGACGAACCTCTACTCTTCAGACGAGGCGCCGACAACTTATACCGTTGTTGTGTCCCAGAGGAAGAAATAGAAGACATCATCACCCAATGCCATTCAGCACCATATGGTGGTCATGCTAGCACCTCAAAGACGTGCGCTAAAATTCTACAATTTGGCCTATTTTGGCCCAGTCTCTGGAAGGACGTCCATATCGTTGTACTAAAATGATAACACGAAATCATATATATATTTTCATGCTTAATTCAACTAAAGTCTAACCATTTTCGATCCGATTTCGGGTTATTTCCGTGTATTTGTCTGATGTTTTGCAGGTATTCAACGATCACGTCTAAACAAGGCAACATGAAGAAAAGAAGCAATCTCAGATGAAATATGGACGAAAAAGGAGTGAAAACACAATGAAAAGCGCAGCAAGCTGTTTTTGCTGATGTGACGACCGTCACAGCTTCATGACGACCGTCACACGGGTGACGACCGTCACACCTTGTGACGACCGTCATGTAGGCAAAAATGCCCCACTCAGATTACACGTCAAAGAATCAGTTCCAATTCCCACAGAGTGGACCACTACTCCCTAAATTATTTGCCTCAAGGTCCATCATCTTCAGTGATAACCGTTGGGATTCCACTTCTATAAAAAGGGAAGCAGGGGACTTCAGAAAGGGTGTTGCATTCATACCACGAAGTGCTGCCGAATTTACTTTCCAGAGCATATTTTCCAGCAATATTCTTATTTGTTTCTCTTTACCTTTCCTGTATTGCTTTTTCCATTCTTCTATAATTTCTACTTGTACTGTACGATCAATTTGGCATTAGAGATCAGAATCCTGCCAACATCTGTGGAGGATCTGCCCAAAGGCCAATTGGAATATTTACAGGTTTTCATTTTGATCGATTTCAGTTTTATTATAATGCAAATCATTATTTATTGTTTTTATTTATATTTTATCTTTCCCAAATCCATGTCTAGCTAAACTTAGGTAATCGATATGTAGTAATAATTCGAATGGGATTTGATAATAACTGGTTGAAAAACTTTCTTTTCAAAAAAGTAATTTATGGTCTGAGTGTTTAAAATTGATTTACTAAATAAACTTCGTCGCGAAAGCGAGAACTTATTTAAAAGTAGTTTTGCCACGAAAGTGGGAAATTAATTAAGATACGAACCAACAAGCGAAAGCTGCGGTAAGGTCAGATAGTAAACACTAGTCATTCATTTTAATAACAGCGAAAGCACTTTAAAATGAATTAGAACTTAGAGATTTCCAAAAAGTAATTTTAACCCCGAATGGGATACGAAAGTGTACGTTTGGCCCTTAGGATTATGATTAGCGTTAATAACCATCGTGAGGCGAGAGTCTTCAAATCACCATTTTCTGCTTAAATAAACTTTGAAAATTATTTCATACACCAGTAACTTATCAAATCCCTGAAGAACACAATTACTACGTATCGATTCAATCAATTATAATCTAAATAGTATTCTTAGTTCCCTTTTAGTGACAATCTTATTCCCTTAAACATATTCTACCTAGCTAAACATAGTAACTCCCGAGAACACTAGTTTGACTACGAGTCCCTGTGGGATCGATATCTATTATTACTACGCGATAGACTATGCACTTGCAGTTAGGTTGTATTAGACATAGAAAGTCGTGATCAAGTTTTTGGCGCCGTTGCCGGGGACCCGTTTAGTCAATAGTGTAACCTTCTGTTACGCCGTATAGACTAGGTTAACAATTTTCATTTTCCCTTCACTAGTTCTGTCGATTGTATGCCAAGAAATCGCCCGCAAAGCGATATCGTAAAACCTTTAGTCGCAGAACTAGAACGCTTCTTACATTTAAGAAGTAGAATCATTGAGTACCAACTCAAACAACTCAAACATAACACTCCCGAACCTCTCACTCCCATTCCCAAATCAGAAGAAGAAGAACCAGAGATGGCTGAAGGACCTCCAAACAAACCGCTGAAGGCATACGCTACACCATCTCAGATGGAGCCTAGAAGTAGCATTGCTGCCCTAGCTATTACCCGAAATGATTTTGAGATGAAACCATCATTGCTGTCGGCTGTACAACAAAACCAATTCTCAGGAAACGCAACTGAGGATCCGAACGAACATCTAACGAAGTTTGTACAATACGCAGACACAGTGAAAGCAAATGGAGTTACTCCAGACGCGATAAGACTTCGTCTTTTCCCATTCTCTCTTAGAGACAGAGCGTGGACATGGTTACAATCGTTACCATCCAACTCCGTTACGACGTGGGAGCAATTGAAGAACGTCTTCTTAGCGAGATATTTTCCGCCAAGCAAAACTGCCATGCTTAGAGCTCAAATCAACGGATTTCGACAGAAAGATACTGAATCTCTTTACGAAGCATGGGAACGATTCAAAGATATGATGAGAACATGTCCTCACCACGGTCTAGAAGACTGGGTGACAATCCATACTTTCTATAATGGGCTTCTATACAATACTAGATTGACAATAGACGCTGCCGCGGGCGGTGCACTTATGGATAAGCCATACGATGAAGCCTATCAATTAATAGAAAACATGTCACAAAACCATTGCCAATGGGGAGGTGAACGCACTCCAACTGAGAAAACCACAGCGAAAGGTGGGATGTACGAGATCAGCAGCCTTGAAAAGTTCAATGCTAAAGTAGATGCTCTAACACAGAAAATCGATAGTTTGACCGTTAACCCCACTGCAACTGTCGCTGCAGTAACTCCAAATTGCGAGTTATGCGGAAGCACCACTCATAATGCACCCGAATGCCCATTGCTAGCCGGAATCCCACCAGACCAGGTAAATTATGCTCAAGGAAATCCCTACGCAAATACCTACAACCCAGGTTGGCGAAATCATCCAAACTTTTCTTACAAAAGCGAAAATGCATTGCAAATGCCTACTGCTCCGCCAGGATATCAGAAACCAGCTGCTCAGAATGCACCTAGGAAATCGAACCTCGAATTGATGATGGAAAAGTTCATAGCTACTCAAGCTCAAACAAACAAAGAGTTCCTGAATCAAAACATACACACTAGCGAGCAAATTAAACAGTTGACAGGAAAAGTAGACGCGTTAGCCACCCACAACAAAATGTTAGAAACTCAGATATCACAAGTGGCTCAACAACAAGCCTCTGCTGCCGCACCTGCTGGCACATTTCCTGGACAACCCGAACAGAATCCAAAAGGCCAAGCAAATGCTGTGATACTAAGAAGTGGAAAAGAATTGGAGGAACCGATCGATCCGAGGACCGAAAACTCAGCCATGCAACAAAAACCAACTGAACAAGCAGAAAAGGAATCCGAGTTAGAGAAGAAGGAGGACAACGAGAAGGAGGATACCGCAAGTGAAAAAACTCAAGCACCTCCAGCGCCATATAAACCACCTATCCCTTATCCGCAAAGACTAATAAACTCTAAAACTTCAGGACAGTTTAAGAAATTTGTAGAGCTCCTTAAACAGCTGAATATTACTATTCCTTTTACAGAAGCGATAACTCAAATGCCGTCATACGCTAAATTTCTCAAAGAAATTCTGTCGAATAAGAGAAAAATCGAGGATAATGAAACAGTTACACTTACTGCAGAGTGTAGCGCTATTATTCAAAACCGCATGCCTCCTAAATTAAAAGACCCAGGTAGTTTCTCCATACCCTGCGTCATAGGAAAGTTCGTAATAGACAAAGCTCTATGCGATTTAGGAGCCAGTATCAGTGTTATGCCCTTATCTATATGCAAAAAGCTGAATATGGGAGACCTCAGACCAACCAAAATGTCCGTACAATTAGCTGACAGATCAGTGAAATATCCAGTCGGAATACTGGAAAACGTTCCAGTACGCATAGGACAATTCTACATTCCAACCGACTTCATAATCATGGACATCAAGGAGGACACTGTGACCCCAATTATCCTAGGAAGACCGTTCCTATCTACAGCTGGAGCTATTATAGATGTGAAGAAAGGAAGGCTAACATTCGAAGTAGGAGAAGAAAAGATAGAGTTCATTCTCACCAAGTTCTTACAAGCACCAGCAATAGACGATACCTGCTATTTAGTAGACGAAATCGACGAATGCATAAGAGAACTTGAAAATGAAGAGACCACGTATTCAGAAATAATAAAGATTCGAATACCCGACATTTCTGAAGACGATAATTGGCGTAAACCGTATAGAGACGACAGCCTAAGCGAAAGCTTAGCACTGACCCCAAACCATATGCCATGTCCAAAGAACCCATCTTTAGAACTCAAAACACTACCCAAAAACCTCAGATATGAATTTATAGACGATGAACTAAAAAGACCAGTGATAGTCAACACCGACTTAGGACAACCAGAAACCGAAAAGCTATTAGAAGTCCTAAAGAAGTACCCCACCGCGTTAGGCTATAACATAAGCGATCTAAAAGGTATAAGCCCTTCGATCTGTATGCATCGAATTACAATAGAGGAAGACTCTAAAACCTCTCGAGAGCATCAGAGAAGACTGAACCCCATCCTGAGCACTGTAGTCAGAGATGAAGTAAAGAAATTGCTAGATGCAGGAATCATCTATCCGATCTCCGATAGTGAATGGGTTAGCCCAGTTCACATCGTACCAAAGAAAGGAGGAGTCACAGTAGTTAAAAACGAAAAAGGCGAATCAATAACAAAAAGAGTCGTGACTGGAAGCAGGATGTGTATTGACTATAGAAAGCTTAACAAGGCTACACGCAAAGATCACTTCTCGTTACCCTTCATAGACCAAATGTTGGAAAGATTAGCCAAACATTCATATTTCTGCTATCTAGATGGTTACTCAGGATTCTTCCAAATTCCCATCCATCCTGATGACCAAGAAAAGACTACATTCACCTGTCCTTATGGTACTTTTGCTTACCGCTGAATGCCGTTCGGACTCTGTAACGCTCCAGCAACCTTCCAAAGATGCATGATGGCAATCTTCGCAAATTTCATAGACGACATTATGGAAGTATTTATGGACGATTTCTCGGTATGTGGACAAAGTTTCGAAGGATGCTTACAAAACTTAGAAATGGTACTAGAACGTTGCGTAAAAGTAAACCTCGTCCTAAATTGGGAGAAATGCCATTTTATGGTCCGACAAGGAATAGTTCTAGGACACGTCATATCAGATAGAGGGATTGAGGTAGACAAAGCTAAAATAGAGATTATAAAAGATCTCCAACCTACAAAATCCGTACGAGAAATACGGAGTTTTCTAGGACATGCCGGTTTCTACAGAAGATTTATAAAAGATTTCTCGAAAATCACAAAACCTCTGACCGGCCTGTTGATGAAAGATGATGAGTTCGTCTTCGACGACGACTGTTTAAAAGCATTCGAAACATTGAAATCAGCCCTTATCACCGCACCAATCATGCAACCACCCGATTGGCGACTACCGTTCGAAATCATGTGCGATGCGAGTGATTATGCTGTAGGCGCAGTTCTAGGACAAAGGAAGGACAAGAAACTCCATGCCATCTACTATGCCAGTAGAACCTTAGATCCTGCCCAAATGAACTACGCTAACACAGAAAAGGAACTTCTAGCAGTTATATTTGCGCTTGACAAATTCCGTTCTTACTTAGTAGGAGCAAAAATTATCATATACACAGACCACGCTGCCATAAGGTACCTAATAAGCAAAAAGGATGCCAAACCAAGACTATTGAGATGGATCCTGCTATTACAAGAGTTTGACTTAGAAATCAAAGATAAGAAAGGAACCGAGAACGTTGTTGCAGATCACTTATCCCGAATAGAAGGCATCAAACATGAACCAGTACCGATAAATGACGATTTCCCGTACGAACGTCTGATAGCCAAACTAGAAAGTGACGCACCCAATTCAATCTCGGAAGATCCAGAATTCGAAAAAGCCGTAGAAGCCGTCTATGCCCAAGTCACATTACCTTGGTATGCTGACATCGTTAATTACCTCGCTGCGGGCGTGCTTCCACCGGATCTTACTTATCAACAAAAGAAGAAATTCTTCCACGATCTGAAACACTATTATTGGGACGAACCTCTACTCTTCAAGAGAGGGGCCGACAACATATATCGTCGTTGTGTCCCAGAGGAAGAAATAGAAAATATTATTTCCCAATGCCACTCAGCACCATACGGTGGTCATGCTAGTACATCCAAGACGTGCGCTAAGATTCTCCAAGTCGGCTTATTCTAGCCTAATCTCTGGAAAGACGTTCACATCGCTGTGCAAAAGTGCGATCGATGCCAACGAACTGGCAACATCTCACGACGCGATGAAATGCCTCAGAAAGGAATCTTAGAGGTAGAAATATTCGACGTCTGGGGAATAGATTTCATGGGACCATTCCCATCCTCTTTTGGTAATAACTACATACTCGTCGCTGTCGATTACGTGTCTAAATGGATAGAAGCCATAGCTGCTCCAACAAACGACGCACGAGTAGTAATCAAACTCTTCAAAAACACCATCTTTCCTAGATTCGGTGTACCGAGACTCGTCATTAGTGACGGCGGATCTCACTTCATACCGCGAATATTCGATAAACTTCTCTCTAGATATGGAGTCCGGCACCGAGTAGCTACACCCTATCATCCGCAAACTAGCGGACAAGTAGAGGTCTCGAACAGAGAAATAAAACAGATCTTGGAAAAGACTGTCGCTACCTCAAGAAAAGATTGGTCGTCGAAGCTACAAGAAGCTTTATGGGCTTTGTCGCTACTCGAAAAATGCGTCGCGCAACGACGGGAAGGCGAAAAAGATAGACAGAAGAGTCGCCACCGAACTTTATTTATCCCATAAGGGGAAAGGAAAATATCGAGAAAACCTTAAGAAAGAAATGGATAAGATGGTCTCGCGACCAAGAACGGGTTCGGAAGCCGGTTATGCAAGGGGAAGGTATTAGCACCCCTCGCATCCATCGTACTCGATGGGAACCTTTTGTTTGTCGATGTGTGAATTTATTTGCTTAAACATTATGCTATAAAAAGTGTTCCACAGGGTAAAAGAAGGGTTAGAAACAGGAAAGTTAGGAGGAAAAAGAGAACGGGAAAAAAAAAGAAAGAACAAACTCGGTAGGACTTTGCAGTCCTATGCCTACGTATTCTCAATAGACATGAGAAAGTCAGAGTCGACGTAGTTCGGGGAACTACAGATATAGGGGGAATGTGCTCGGTAAGGATTGTGGCCCTTGTGCCTACGTATCTTTACTTGAGAAAGTAAAGAATCATAGCAGCCGTAGTTCGGCCTACGGTGTGCGGGGAAGTCTTGGTAGACGCTGCTATCGTGCGCATTCTAGCAGTTAGGTGTATTGCTGCTCGCTCGTTGGAGACTTAGGCGTTACCTGTTTGCGGTAGAACGGACGTAGCATGCCTTTCTGGGAAAGGGGTGAAAAAGAAAAAAGGGTGCTCGCTAGGATATCGCAATCCTATGCCTACGTATTCTCAATATGCATGAGAAATCAGAGCAACGTAGTTCATGCCTACGGTGTGGATAACCAGTGTGTTTGGGGATGATGTTATCGTGCGCATTCTAGCAGTTTAGGTGTTTTGCTGCTCGCATGTGAGGAGACTTATGCGTACCTGTTTGCGGTAGAACGGACGTAACATATCCTGTTTGAAAGGTTGGTTTTCACTATGCGAGGCAAGGTATCATGTTTGATTGGTTGAGATTGTTTTTGGGGCGAGATAGGTCCTCAGATAGTAACCCTTACAGGTAGTACCCAATTCTTTATCTCAAAGTTTTTGTTGTAAAAAATGTGTGGCGAACGTAGCGTCTTCGTATTGAAAGACGAGTATCAAGACCACACACACTACAGTGAGTATCCTGACACTCGGAGAGGAAGAAGACTACACCCAATCCTCTCTCTTTAGTTCAACACAAAGAGAACTTCATTCTCTTATTAAAGTGTTTTTGGTTTTGAATGGTAAGTGCTTTTTGCGACAGAGAACCCTACGGTAAACGTCAGCACTCGGGATAGGAGAAGGCCTACGCCTAACCACTCCACGACCATTCAAGTTTTTGTATGAAAAGGAATTTGAAAATGCACTCGGTACGAGACCGAGGTTTTAGGTGGGAAAGGTTTCGGAAAGGAGTTGTGAAAGGAGAGGTGGTGGAAGAAGTTGCGTCTTCGTATTGAAAGACGAGTATCGAGACCACCCTCACTACAGTGGGCATCCCAACACTCGGAAAAGAAGAGGTCTACACCCAATCCTCTCTCTTTAATGCAATACGGAGAGAAATTTATTGAAAGATGGTTTGAAAATGGACTCGGTACGAGACCGAGTTTTTTGAAAATGCACTCGGTGCGGAGCCGAGGTTTTAGGAGGAAAAGGGGTGGAAGCGTCTTCGTATTGAAAGACGAGTGTCGAAACCACCCTCACTACAGTGGGCATCCCAACATTCGGAGAGGAAGAGGTCTACACCTAATCCTCTCTTTTTAATTCAATACAAGGAATTTACTTGTTTATTGAAGAGATTTGATAACCTACCAAAGAGATGAGATACATTCGAATATATACAAGAAATAGATAATATACAAGATATATAATCAACAGTCCACCAATTTAAATTTTAATGGTTTCGATATTTTATTAGGTATTTTTTTGGAAGAATGTACAAGTGTTGAATATTTACAAGATAGTAATAATATACAAATATAATATGTACAAGAATATAAATGACTGAAAATAAAACAGTTGTATATTTGACAGCAAATTAAAGCAGTGGTATATTGGCAAAAAAATAAAGCAATTGTATATTTACAGAAAATTAAAGTTAGTCGTCAGTTGGTTAGTGTATTGAATCGGGACTCGAAAGAATAGGATCTCGTCTTAACCACAAACAAAATATCGATTAATCGAAGGTAGCCTATCGCGATTCCAAAGTAAGGAAGATGACCCCAATGGTCATCCCCCATAGATTTGAAATCGAGAAGGTTATCGACTTCGAAAATCTGACGCTTGCGGATAAAAAGCTTTCATCGATCCATAAGTCGAAATGAAATTTAAATAGAGAAGAGATGAGAAGAGAATGAGGTGGTCTCGGATCCAACGATACTTATCAATATATTGACTTAGTAATCGATTTATGGAAGCGTCGTCATCGACCTAAAAAATGGAACAAAATGTCCAATAAGAAGTGAGAAATAGAACTCAACTTCTAAAAGAAAATAAATTTTAAAACTACAATATATTTTACAAAGCTCTAACAAAAAAAGAAATGAAAATTTAAATATATATAAGAAAACTTTTAAAAGAAATATAATAAAACTCTAAAACTTAAAGAAAGTATAAATAGAAAATTATATATATAAAGTATTCTAAAAATGTTTAAAGATTATTTAAGGAAAAAACTAACGTAATATATACAGTATTTACAAATAGATATTAATATATTTATATTATAATAATAATATATTTACAAAAAAATAATATTTACATAATATAAAATATGTTTACATTATTAAAAACAAAAACGGGGGTTTGTATGAAACAGAAGTGTAGAATAAAAAAAAGATGATGGAGACGGTTGGGCCTTAACACAAGTCAAAAATAAATAAAATAAAACAAAACCATTTAATTTGTAAATAAATAAAGAAAATTAAATAATTAAAAAAAAGAATAAAAAGGGGAAAAAAACGAAGACCAGAAGGTCTTCCTTCTCTCACGTCTCTCTCTCACTGAAATCTCTCACGTATCTCACTCTCAGTCATCGATTTCACGTCTCTCTCGGTCTCTCAACCAAACTCTTCATTCATCTCTTTCTCTGGTTTTCACGAGTTTGCTGAGTTTCTGTGTTAATGGTGGATGGGTTTCGATTGCAGTTGTTGGATTTGGAGGTTTGAAACTCAGAGGTTCTGTTTGTGACGGTTTGAAGGTTACCGACGGTTCTGAGTTGTGAAGTTTGAGGGATGGGTTTTGTTGTGAAGATTGACGGTTGAGGATGTTGTTTGAGAGGTTGATTTGAGCGAAAAATGGGTTGTTTGTTTGGCTTTGTTTTCTGAAGGAGAGGATTTGGAGTTGTAAGATTTGGGTTTCGTGGATTTGATTGGAGGAAAGAGGAGATGAATAGTGTCTTGGATTAGGGTTTTCTGATATTGAAGAAGATGAATAGTAACAATGGGGGGCGGCCGTTTTGTTAGGGTTTCTCTCCATCAAAAAGATGATAAATAGTGTAATCTGTATATACTATGAAAAACCACGTGTTCCCCTGTTTTGTCCTTTCTTGCCTTTTTTCCTTCTGATTTTTGATTAATAACAAACTAACTTAATATTCTAATTATTCTAATAAAAGTCATAATTCTAATAATAACTCTAACTTAAAATCTAAATCTATGTAACTATTCTAAACTATTAAATTAAAATCCTAATCAAAACTATTCTATAAAAAAATCTATTTCTAATAAAAAATTCTAAAAATTAATTAACTAATCATTTAATTCTAATTTCTAAAATCTAAATTCTAATAATAATAATAATAATAATAATAAATCTAATTAATTTTAAAATAATTCCTAATAACAATTCTAAAATTACTAACTTAAATCTAAAATCCTAAAATATCTCTAAAATTACTAACTTAAATCTAAAATCCTAAAATATCTCTAACATTACTAACTTAATTTTAAAATCCTAAAATATCTCTAAAATTAAATCAAATCTAATTAATTATAATATTAAAATAATTCTAAAAACAAATTAAATCTATGCTATAAAAATAATCTATTTCTATTCTAAATACATAAAAAACTATTTCTAATAAAAATTCTAACTAAATTAAAAAAATCTATTTAAAAAACTATTAAAATAAAATCTATTCTAAAGAAATAAATAAATAACTATTTTAATTCTAAAAATATAATAAAACAAAATTCTACATCTAATTAAATTAAATAGGTGATAAAAATAAAAAATGAACAAAAAGTAATATTTGCAAGGAAAAAGAGAAATTAAAAAGGATTGAAATATTTACGAAAATGCCCTTAGGCCACGTGTCGCGCTCCCATTGGGCAAAATAATCATGATTTGAAAAACGCTCAATCGGAGGCGGACACGTGTCTAAATGGCGTGAAAAATGCGAAATAAAATGCGAAAATATTTATAAAAGTTGGCGGGCAAATTTAGGGTATGACAGATGCCCCTATCTAATTGGCTTAGACCGAGTAAGATGAATTGCTGCAGCATTCATTTTTCAAGGTAGAAGTCAATTAGATACAAAGAATATCCTAAATTTGTCCGAAAAGGAAAACAAAAGTTTGAGAATTGAAATATAAACAAACCTGACACCCAAAAAGATGTAGGGGATAAGCTTCTCTGAAGAGATTGTCACTTATCGTTGATGTCTGTTGGAGACAACTCACTGGGGAACGCCCATGGATTTACTGAAAACGCCCCTGTCTGGGCTGAATGTTGACTTAAAGATCTGATCAACCACGAGGTTGAAATATGTCATGCGATACACCCATGGTTTTGAAAATATGCCCCTGGCTGGGCTGAATTTTGCTTTGATATTCTGGAATCTTGTGGGAGTACCCACAGTCTTTGTAGATGATGCCCCTGACCGGGCTGGATGTTGCTTTGAAGCTCTTGAGTTTTCCCAACAAAAGTTGCACCACTTTGTGGGGATTATCGACACTCTTGCGGAAGATGCCCCTGACTGGGCTGACTATGATCTTGAAAATCTTTGAGATTAATCTTGGATCTGACCTCGCATATACGGATGCTTGATGATAATGGTGTTCCATAAACGGAAATGAAAATGCAAATGCTAATATGCGGAGATGCAAGAGCTAGGGAAGAGTATGATATGATTCTGGGATGCATATGATACAAGATGCTTATGAAGCAAGATGCTTATGATGTTGAATGCGATGCGTATGATGCACACGATTGCAGATGGGTGATGGGAATGCATGTGCCGACAGGGTGGACTTGGGTGGTTGCCAATGTAGATTGGACTTTGGGTTTGAAGTACCAGATGAGGGCTGGTATTCGGAGGGTAGACCAGATGGGACTGGTTGGCGAAAGGTTAAGTTGTCAAAGGAGGGCTGATTTTGTGGTTTGCCAGATGGGAGCTGGACTTTGGGATGAGGTTTACCAGACAAGAACTGGTGGCAAAAAGGTTAAGTTGTCAGACGAGAACTGACTTCTAGGTTTGGTGTCAGACGGGAACTGACTTTGTGGTTTGCCAGACGAGGACTGGACTTTGAAATTGTGTTTTCCAGACGAGGACTGGTTAAACGAAAGGCTAAAGGAAGGGTGACCAGATGGGAGCTGGTTTAAGGACTGACATGTATCAGAAGGGAATTGGTGTTTAGTGAAGGATTGACCAGATGGGACTGGTATAAAGGTTTTCCAGACAAGAACTGGACTTTGGAGGTTTGGGTTTGTTTTGATAGGTGACAGGTTTAGGCTGTGGGATGACAGACCCAATGACAGCAAGGCCTTTTTGGAAGGTTAAGGTTATTGGGTGAGATGACAGTATGATTTCCCGACACTCGTTTTGAACTCAATAATTGCTGATGAGGATGAACTTGCTTGAGTAGCTTGCCATGAGATGACCCCGAGATGGCCTTCCCCAGAGTTTGTACCACGAAAGGGTTCATCATTGTTTAAACAATTACTGGTGGTTGGATTCAATATACTCTTTGGAGTAGCTTGCTCTTGAAAGAGCGTTGAAGCGACTTGACTTATCCTGATTGAACATTGGAGGAATTTATCCTCAAGTCAAAGAAACTCTAGGTGGCCTGCCCCTGATTGGTGTGATTCACTTTTGATCAACCGTTTCTTGAATGATTTTCCCCATAATCAACCGTCGTTTGGGGATTTGCCTTAAGTTGGCTGATTCCACATTTTTGATGCCAATGCCCCAGTTCCACAGGACTACAAAGCATGCTTGATTCTGATCCAGACTGTTGAATGATCCAGTCCTGCTTGATCGCTTCGTGTTGGAATTTCCTTGACGTCCACTATTGACTTGCAATTAAAATTGTTTTGTTCACGAATGGTAATTTTAATGCGACGTTCATGCAAGTTTTTGAAATAAATGTCATTTATTAAGTGTCGTGATAGTGAAGCGAATGGACCATTTAGTCCAAACGTTGTGCTAACTTGATTGGTGTAAAAGATATAGCAAGGATATGGACACCAATGCTGATGATTGGCAAATATGTGGGGAGTCAGTTTACGCAACCTCGCAATAGTATGCTTTCAGAACAAACCTCGCCTCAATTAGGTCTTTCGAGGGTTTTAACGTGGTCTGGTTCATGGTTATGAAACAAAAGATATTAGGCTCAAAGTATGATTTGTACCCACCCCTTCTTCTCGATGATCTCCATACCTACGTTCAGTTAATTCTGCACCTGCTTGACGGTGTAAGCTTGATGGTTAAAGGTTTGCTTGAGATGGCAGTCTCCTTATTTTGATGGATGTTAGTAGCTCCTTGATTTGGGTGGCCACTGAATCTTATTTTTTTTGTTTTTGTTGAGGGTTTGAGGACCTCTTTTGCTTTTGTTTATTGATCCCTAACTTTTGCATGGACTGATTTTGCTTAGCAGATCCATCAGGATAGCCCTAATTTTTGCCTAAGTCCCCTTTGAGGTGCTTGACTTAGCAGGCTTTTGATTTTTTTTTAATTTTGTTGGCGAATTGTGACTGCCATGTCGTGGGTCATTGATGAACAATCGTCTTTTGGATTTTTCTTTGTGCTGGAATGCGAGATTGGATTAACTAAACACTACCCTGCCCCAGGTTGAGTGTAAGGGTTTGAATATCCGAAGGAAACTCCTACTTCTAGGCTCGAAGTGGTTGACTAGGGATTAACTCCTTATATCTCCGGTGTTTAGGGGATTTGAAACAATGCCTATACATCATTGACGAGATTCTATCTGAAAGCATACGGTTTGCAATTATGGGTATTTCGTTTTCGTCATCCTCCTTCCAATATTTGCTAAAACAACAATGATGAAGTGGAGTATGTGTCTGTGATTGTGGAAATAATGAGTGAATGCGACATAATTGATTCGGAAAATGCATAATCACTTCATTAATATTACCATTAAAAACAACAATGTTTAAACACAAGTAGCAATTAACAGGAAATAAACTACAAGATGCAAATGATAAAAGCGTTCAAGGACTGCCAATGTTGAGGACATCTGTCTGTCTAGACCACTGGCTTTGGGAGATGACCCTTGGAATCTTCGAGCTTAGACAGCTGAGAGGTTGACATGGACAACCAAACTTCCTTCTGGAAAAGAGATGTACCCTTTGTCAATTAGTTGTTGCACCTTGGCTTGGAAGGCTTTGCATTCTTCAGTCGAGTGCCCTATGGATCCTCCATGATATCCACACTGAGCATTGGGATTGTACCCAAGAGGGTAAGGTTCTGGCACAGGCTTAAGAGTTTTAGGCTCCACCAATGAGTTTTGAATCAAATGCGAGAGAAGCTGACTGTGCGACATAGGGACCGGATGAAGAGGAGCAGTCCTTCTTTCCAAGTTGTTGTTGGGCCTATTCTGATCACGGCGCTGATTCGGATGACCTCGGCCATGGGCTCGTTGATTTGCATGAGGAGCGACCCGTGGCTTATGGGATGAAGCTTTAGGCATGGCCGTTTGTCCATGAGGATAACATGGCACTGGTAATGATGCCTGTTGAGTAGACGAGGGACTATAGAGTTTTGTTGGTACATCGTGAGAATACTCAACGTTTGCTATGAGTGTGCTGGTTTCATCCTTCTCTTCCTCATGGAAATTATCGAAAGATTCAATCTCACTGGCCTGGCTGCCTGATGCGTCCTGGATTTGTCCACTTTTGAGGTAGCTTTCGAGGCGCTCTCCTACAATCACAAGGTCAGAGAAGCTTGATGGCGTACAACCAGCCATTCTTTCAAAATAAGAGCCCTGCAAACTGTTGATGAACATGTCAATCAGTTCCCTGTCCGAGAGTGGTGGTTGCACTCTTGCTGCGAATTCTCTCCACCGCTGTGCATATCCCTTAAAGGGTTCATTCTCATTCTGAGATAGGCTTTGTAACTGCATGCGGATGGGAGGAGTGTCCAAATTGAACTGGTAAAACTTTAGAAAAGCGCTGGCTAGGTCCCTCCATGATTGGATATGACTCCTTTCTAAATTTGTGTACCAACTTAATGATGCCCCACTCAGACTTTCTTGAAAACAGTGGATCATCAACTTATCGTCATGAGTGTAAGGGGTCATTTTTCGACAGTACATCACCAAATGACGCCTCGGGCAACTAAAGCCGGTGTACTTCTCGAAGTTGGGTATCTTGAATCTCGGAGGAATCACCAAGTCTAGCACTAGACACATATCAGCAGCATCGAGGCCGGGCATGTCAGACACTCTCATAGCTTGAATTGTCTCCTCAAGGGCGCAAAGCTTTTCTTTCATGGGATCGGTCGTTGGCATCCTCTGGGGTCGAGTAAGAACGTTTACTTGCGGAGGATGGCCATCCGGCGGAAGATCATACAGTGGATTAGTTGTCACAGTAAATCCTGGTGGAGACTCGACATCCTGGCGGTTGTTCTCTGGCATAGCTACCTCAGTTTGCATTGTCTGATTGGCCTTTCAAGGCGTCTATGCTCCTATTGCTTTAAATGTTTCACAGCTCTCACGAGTTCAGTAGGAGTGTCGGGAAATCAACTGCGGGTTATAAACAGAGGATAGGTAAGCTTTTGGCATCAGTTAGGGAAGAAAATGCAAAATGATGCAGAGATGTTTATGCAAATACAATGCAATGCAATGAGTGCACACGAGAACAGATCCATATCAAGGATTAAAGGTCACAAATCCTGCAAGACAACAATAAAAGGTATCTTTTCCATCGGGTGGGTAATCTATTGGTTTATAAGAGGGTATCCCGTAGGCTTTAAAACAAAGTCCCATGCACTAACCCTCAAAAGTTTTCCATCAGAACGACTACTCGTAAGACGGTATTCCCTTTAAAGGATGAACACAGAGTTATATTTTAGCAACCTTCGGAATAAGGTTCTACAAAAGGTCCTCAAAATCACAGACTCCCAAGCCGGAAATAAGAACGCCATTACGACTACACGTAAGACATAATTACTCCAACGGGGTCTCATCTGAGCGGTGAAATTCAACCCAACTCAACGAGCCCTAAGTCTCGCAAATCAGAAAGAAACCACCTCCTAACTTAGTGTATACTCGAAAGCTCGGGTAGAAAGCTTTATCCTCACAAACCAATCCAATAAACCTAACAGGTTAGTGAACACAACATAAAAAACATATAAAACCAAAATCACACTCGCGACAAACAAATTAGGCTTGGCTCGCTAAAGCTGTCCCCAGCAGAGTCGCCAGCTGTCGCTACTCGAAAAATGCGTCGCGCAACGACGGGAAGGCGAAAAAGATAGACAGAAGAGTCGCCACCGAACTTTATTTATCCCATAAGGGGAAAGGAAAATATCGAGAAAACCTTAAGAAAGAAATGGATAAGATGGTCTCGCGACCAAGAACGGGTTCGGAAGCCGGTTATGCAAGGGGAAGGTATTAGCACCCCTCGCATCCATCGTACTCGATGGGAACCTTTTGTTTGTCGATGTGTGAATTTATTTGCTTAAACATTATGCTATAAAAAGTGTTCCACAGGGTAAAAGAAGGGTTAGAAACAGGAAAGTTAGGAGGAAAAAGAGAACGGGAAAAAAAAAAAAAAGAACAAACTCGGTAGGACTTCGCAGTCCTATGCCTACGTATTCTCAATAGACATGAGAAAGTCAGAGTCGACGTAGTTCGGGGAACTACAGATATAGGGGGAATGTGCTCGGTAAGGATTGTGGCCCTTGTGCCTACGTATCTTTACTTGAGAAAGTAAAGAATCAGAGCAGCCGTAGTTCGGCCTACGGTGTGCGGGGAAGTCTTGGTAGACGCTGCTATCGTGCGCATTCTAGCAGTTAGGTGTATTGCTGCTCGCTCGTTGGAGACTTAGGCGTTACCTGTTTGCGGTAGAACGGACGTAGCATGCCTTTCTGGGAAAGGGGTGAAAAAGAAAAAAGGGTGCTCGCTAGGATATCGCAATCCTATGCCTACGTATTCTCAATATGCATGAGAAATCAGAGCAACGTAGTTCATGCCTACGGTGCGGATAACCAGTGTGTTTGGGGATGATGTTATCGTGCGCATTCTAGCAGTTTAGGTGTTTTGCTGCTCGCATGTGAGGAGACTTATGCGTACCTGTTTGCGGTAGAACGGACGTAACATATCCTGTTTGAAAGGTTGGTTTTCACTATGCGAGGCAAGGTATCATGTTTGATTGGTTGAGATTGTTTTTGGGGCGAGATAGGTCCTCGGATAGTAACCCTTACAGGTAGTACCCAATTCTTTATCTCAAAGTTTTTGTTGTAAAAAATGTGTGGCGAACGTAGCGTCTTCGTATTGAAAGACGAGTATCAAGACCACACACACTACAGTGAGTATCCTGACACTCGGAGAGGAAGAAGACTACACCCAATCCTCTCTCTTTAGTTCAACACAAAGAGAACTTCATTCTCTTATTAAAGTGTTTTTGGTTTTGAATGGTAAGTGCTTTTTGCGACAGAGAACCCTACGGTAAACGTCAGCACTCGGGATAGGAGAAGGCCTACGCCTAACCACTCCACGACCATTCAAGTTTTTGTATGAAAAGGAATTTGAAAATGCACTCGGTACGAGACCGAGGTTTTAGGTGGGAAAGGTTTCGGAAAGGAGTTGTGAAAGGAGAGGTGGTGGAAAAAGTTGCGTCTTCGTATTGAAAGACGAGTATCGAGACCACCCTCACTACAGTGGGCATCCCAACACTCGGAAAAGAAGAGGTCTACACCCAATCCTCTCTCTTTAATGCAATACGGAGAGAAATTTATTGAAAGATGGTTTGAAAATGGACTCGGTACGAGACCGAGTTTTTTGAAAATGCACTCGGTGCGGAGCCGAGGTTTTAGGAGGAAAAGGGGTGGAAGCGTCTTCGTATTGAAAGACGAGTGTCGAAACCACCCTCACTACAGTGGGCATCCCAACATTCGGAGAGGAAGAGGTCTACACCTAATCCTCTCTTTTTAATTCAATACAAGGAATTTACTTGTTTATTGAAGAGATTTGATAACCTACCAAAGAGATGAGATACATTCGAATATATACAAGAAATAGATAATATACAAGATATATAATCAACAGTCCACCAATTTAAATTTTAATGGTTTCGATATTTTATTAGGTATTTTTTTGGAAGAATGTACAAGTGTTGAATATTTACAAGATAGTAATAATATACAAATATAATATGTACAAGAATATAAATGACTGAAAATAAAACAGTTGTATATTTGACATCAAATTAAAGCAGTGGTATATTGGCAAAAAAATAAAGCAATTGTATATTTACAGAAAATTAAAGTTAGTCGTCAGTTGGTTAGTGTATTGAATCGGGACTCGAAAGAATAGGATCTCGTCTTAACCACAAACAAAATATCGATTAATCGAAGGTAGCCTATCGCGATCCCAAAGTAAGGAAGATGACCCCAATGGTCATCCCCCATAGATTTGAAATCGAGAAGGTTATCGACTTCGAAAATCTGACGCTTGCGGATAAAAAGCTTTCATCGATCCATAAGTCGAAATGAAATTTAAATAGAGAAGAGATGAGAAGAGAATGAGGTGGTCTCGGATCCAACGATACTTATCAATATATTGACTTAGTAATCGATTTATGGAAGCGTCGTCATCGACCTAAAAAATGGAACAAAATGTCCAATAAGAAGTGAGAAATAGAACTCAACTTCTAAAAGAAAATAAATTTTAAAACTACAATATATTTTACAAAGCTCTAACAAAAAAAGAAATGAAAATTTAAATATATATAAGAAAACTTTTAAAAGAAATATAATAAAACTCTAAAACTTAAAGAAAGTATAAATAGAAAATTATATATATAAAGTATTCTAAAAATGTTTAAAGATTATTTAAGGAAAAAACTAACGTAATATATACAGTATTTACAAATAGATATTAATATATTTATATTATAATAATAATATATTTACAAAAAAATAATATTTACATAATATAAAATATGTTTACATTATTAAAAACAAAAACGGGGGTTTGTATGAAACAGAAGTGTAGAATAAAAAAAAGATGATGGAGACGGTTGGGCCTTAACACAAGTCAAAAATAAATAAAATAAAACAAAACCATTTAATTTGTAAATAAATAAAGAAAATTAAATAATTAAAAAAAAGAATAAAAAGGGGAAAAAAACGAAGACCAGAAGGTCTTCCTTCTCTCACGTCTCTCTCTCACTGAAATCTCTCACGTATCTCACTCTCAGTCATCGATTTCACGTCTCTCTCGGTCTCTCAACCAAACTCTTCATTCATCTCTTTCTCTGGTTTTCACGAGTTTGCTGAGTTTCTGTGTTAATGGTGGATGGGTTTCGATTGCAGTTGTTGGATTTGGAGGTTTGAAACTCAGAGGTTCTGTTTGTGACGGTTTGAAGGTTACCGACGGTTCTGAGTTGTGAAGTTTGAGGGATGGGTTTTGTTGTGAAGATTGACGGTTGAGGATGTTGTTTGAGAGGTTGATTTGAGCGAAAAATGGGTTGTTTGTTTGGCTTTGTTTTCTGAAGGAGAGGATTTGGAGTTGTAAGATTTGGGTTTCGTGGATTTGATTGGAGGAAAGAGGAGATGAATAGTGTCTTGGATTAGGGTTTTCTGATATTGAAGAAGATGAATAGTAACAATGGGGGGCGGCCGTTTTGTTAGGGTTTCTCTCCATCAAAAAGATGATAAATAGTGTAATCTGTATATACTATGAAAAACCACGTGTTCCCCTGTTTTGTCCTTTCTTGCCTTTTTTCCTTCTGATTTTTGATTAATAACAAACTAACTTAATATTCTAATTATTCTAATAAAAGTCATAATTCTAATAATAACTCTAACTTAAAATCTAAATCTATGTAACTATTCTAAACTATTAAATTAAAATCCTAATCAAAACTATTCTATAAAAAAATCTATTTCTAATAAAAAATTCTAAAAATTAATTAACTAATCATTTAATTCTAATTTCTAAAATCTAAATTCTAATAATAATAATAATAATAATAAATCTAATTAATTTTAAAATAATTCCTAATAACAATTCTAAAATTACTAACTTAAATCTAAAATCCTAAAATATCTCTAAAATTACTAACTTAAATCTAAAATCCTAAAATATCTCTAACATTACTAACTTAATTTTAAAATCCTAAAATATCTCTAAAATTAAATCAAATCTAATTAATTATAATATTAAAATAATTCTAAAAACAAATTAAATCTATGATATAAAAATAATCTATTTCTATTCTAAATACATAAAAAACTATTTCTAATAAAAATTCTAACTAAATTAAAAAAATCTATTTAAAAAACTATTAAAATAAAATCTATTCTAAAGAAATAAATAAATAACTATTTTAATTCTAAAAATATAATAAAACAAAATTCTACATCTAATTAAATTAAATAGGTGATAAAAATAAAAAATGAACAAAAAGTAATATTTGCAAGGAAAAAGAGAAATTAAAAAGGATTGAAATATTTACGAAAATGCCCTTAGGCCACGTGTCGCGCTCCCATTGGGCAAAATAATCATGATTTGAAAAACGCTCAATCGGAGGCGGACACGTGTCTAAATGGCGTGAAAAATGCGAAATAAAATGCGAAAATATTTATAAAAGTTGGCGGGCAAATTTAGGGTATGACAGGCTTATAGGACCGCATTTAAGACACCAATAGGTACTACCCCCTATAAATTGGTTTACGGTAAATCCTGCCATCTCCCTGTAGAGTTAGAACATAAGGCCTTTTGGGCCATTAAGACACTCAACTTCAACTACACCGAGGCAGGAGAAAAGCGAATCTTGAACTTACACGAGTTGGAAGAACTTCGATTAGACGCTTACGAAAATGCCCGTATCTACAAAGAACGAACTAAAAAGTGGCATGATAAACGTTCAATCAGGAAACAATTCAGTGTGGGAGACATCGTATTGCTCTTTAATTCACGATTAAAACTCTTCCCAGGTAAACTAAAATCTAGGTGGTCTGGACCCTATGAAGTGACTAAAGTACTTCAGAGTGGAGCTGTCGAAATTACCGATAAGACGAATGCACCATTTATTGTAAACGGGCAACGTCTAAAACACTATAATAAGAATGACAACAGTCCTCAAGTCAGCAATATAACATTGCTTGAGCTTCCAGCTCAAACACCCGAATAGCTTCTCACCAAGCTATCGTCTGGCTTTAGACGTTAAAAACAGCGCTTACTGGGAGGCAACCCAATTTCCCTCGTTATTATATTTTTCTTTAAAATTCTACTTTGAAAATCCAACAAAAATTCTAAACTTATAATTACTACTACTTTCTACTTTCGTTCATTTTTGTACTTTTATTCTTATTTTATTTTCTCTCTTTTGTCTTTTGTTTCTACCACCTTTCGTTTCTAAAAATCCTGACTTCAATTTCCTGTTTCAAACTTTTCAGGATTTTTAAAAGCCTTCAAAACATTCCTTTTGTTTTCTCCGAATTATCTGCGAGTATGGCCGAATACGACTTCACAAAGGTTCACTTCCGAGGACTCGCTCAAAAGGCAAGATTTGCAGCACTGACCGAAAGAGAATTCGCCTTAACGCTGTATTATGATAAGGCTACTATGCATAAACTAGGGATCACAGATAGCATTCAATACCTGTTCAATCAACTGGGTTGGGAGAACACTGCTCTGAAAACACGTTTCGCTACCTACAAGGATCTTACCTATGGATTCCTTAGTTCTTTCAGATACACACCCAACTATGGTTTTGGATCCAGCACAGAGTTGATTACCTTCCGATTGTTTGGAATGGACCAAACCCATAGTCGGATGTCACTAGCTAACCTCCTAGGATTCCCTAGCGGACCGCATGTGTTCATCAGTGCAGAAGATGACGATATTGATTTTCAACTCGATCAATTCTGGGGTAGAATCACAGGCGACTATCACCCTGAACCAGACAGAATGTACAATGATGACATACACAACCCAGCCTTTAGATACTTCCATAAGATACTAGCTCACACCTTGTTTGGAAAAGAAGAAAATATTACTGCAGTATCTAAAGAGGAGTTATTCATCATGTTCTGTGCTTCTCAGGGACGGACAGTAAATGCAGTGCCTTTCATGATGAGATCTTTCAAACGCGTAACGCTGGAACCTCAGACACCTATTCTTATAAGAGGCCTGGTAACAATGATTGCCCACGAGCTTGGCCTTAGATTCCATTTAAATGCCAGCACTCGTTTTGGTACCATCCGACCCATGAACATACAATTCTGCTTTAACAGGCGCATCTTAGGAACTATGGGACCCGGACCGTATGAGTATCTTATTAACGAAAAACCAGTACAACTATTCACACTGCCTGATCATCTGATGACAAGTATCCACAACAAGGACAACTGGCTCTATGAATTGGATGAGCCTATAGGACCTCCTTCACCACAGTCAACACCACAGAACTATATGTATGACAGTGACCACATCTCTGAGGCACACGACTATATGTACTATGAGGACGCTGTATCTGAAACTGAAGTAGACCCTACGACTCCTCCGCACTACAACACTTATCCTGAGCCTATCCCTGAGGAGACCACCGACAAAATGGATGTCGTGTTACTCAGATTGGACGACGTCGATACAGCTCTGACTAATGTAAAAGCTGACATCGCAAGCATGCACAGCGAACTGGTAGGCTTCATGGATCTAGTCTGCGACCAACTCGACTACTATTCACAGAAATTCGATGAGTTGAAGGCACGAAAAGATTAGTTATTAGCTCTTAGCAGTAGTTTCAGTTTAGTCTAGTCTAGTTAGTTTCATTTAATCATTTGGATTTTTCGCATTGTTAGTTTTCTTTATGTACTACATACAATTGTTTCAATTTTATGTTATTTCAATTCTAGTTTTTATTCAATTATTCTGTTTTCGCATTATTTGTTGTTTGTTGGCTGTTATATTACATCACCGTATCAATACTAAGCCTTAAAGTCACTACGAGAACGCCCTCAGAGCAAAATTCTGCGTTCTGTAGATTTTGCTGCTGTGACGACCGTCACAGGACCCTGACGAGCGTCACGCGGGTGACAACCGTCACACATACGTGACGAGCGTCACGCAGTCCAAAACTGATATCTGATAAAACAGGGTTCGTTTTCTCTTCCACTTCCTCCCATTATCACTTTCAATCATCCTAACTCCTACCCCACTACGAATTTTCGTTCTCCCCACATATAAATTTCAACTCCAAATTCAACCTCCAAACCACACTTCTGTCAGTTTTTCCCTCTCTGCAGAAAAACCCCAAACCTCAGAAACCTCTCCATCTTCCAACAATGGCAAGGAATGCAGAAACCCCAGATGTCAGCAACATTACCTTCAATGAAGGAGACTTAGGCGAAAGACAACGAGCAAACTACATCGCATTTCATCAGAGGTCGCTCCAGCCGACTCATTATCCGCACCTTCCATCGCTTACGGAGCTCGGACTCCTTGAAGGCGTAACCTGGATGCTTCAAAGAGCAGGCATCTGGCACCTCTGCACTAACCCACAGCCAACATATGAACAACTCACTCTTGAGTTCTTGAGTTCGTTCACTTACGTCACAAGCAGCGGCGAACTTAACCAGCACACAGGTGTCGCATGCTTCCGGATGTTTGGCACCAACTATCAGGTGAACCAAAATCAGATTGCCAGCATCCTACAGCTACCTCGCGGCGACAACGCTCATCGCCGCATCACCGATCAGTTCCAGTACGAAGCTTTCGCGTTGTGGTATCAGTTGACCGGCCTCAATGCCGATGGTTGGGACTTCCTGCACGCCACTCATATCCATAACCCAACCATCTGGTACTTTCACAGAGCGTTGAGCAACACTATTTTTTCCAGAGACAGCAACTACAAAGTGAACTCGAAAGAGCTCTTCTTTCTCCATTGCGTCTTCAACAATGAACCTGTCAACGCTGCCCCGTTTCTGCTGGCTCACATTCAGGCCAACTGCAACCGTGCCTCGAAGCCATTCTACTTTGGCGGGATTGTCACGGCTATTGCACTTGGGCTGAACCTTGGTGACCGCCTCCAGCACCTCCAGTCCATCCCCTCGGTGTTCCTTGACACCGACCACTGCAGAGCCTCCCATCTCATCCGCTCCCGAGCTGACGGCAAATACCATCCGGTTGTGCGTGGCAAGACCGTCCGAAGCATCATCCTTCCGTCCCGCACCCGCATCCATCCAGAGGACCGTACCAACTGGTTGTTCGACCTCACTGCCCCTCCTGCTGCCGCTGCTCCCACTCAGGACCACACTCACGGTTCTGACGATGAAATCCAAGCTGAGTTGGACAGGTCCGAGCAGCCAGAGGCATCGCAGCCTCCTCCTCCCGTAGGTACATCCTCCCGCCGCCGCCACCATCATCCCGTGCCAGACTACACAGAAGAGGACCTCCGCCGCTCCCTAGACCAGCAGGCACAGATACTCACGATGCTGCAGCAGCAGAATCAGCGAGCTGACCAGTTCGAAGCTTGGCACCGGACTCAAATGCAACAACTTCACACCGGCCAAGCTACGATCACTGAGAGCCTAGCGAATCTGACCTTGCAGGTCGAAGGACTCCGAGACACCGTCTACCACACCGGAGCTATGAGCTATGAGGACAGAGTAGCCCTTGCCAGAGCCAGAGGACGCCAGCACGGACGTGACAGATGCCGTGACTAGATTTCCATTTTTTTCCCTTCATTGTTTACTATATTTCAGTTATTTGTATTTTCATTTTCAGTTGTATCTCCCTCTCGCATGCTTCAAGAATCAGTGAGGACACTGATCGAGATAGTGTGGGAGCGGAGCCTTATTTCCATTCCACTGTACTCTGAGTTTCCTTTATTTCCTTTATTTCCATTTCACTGCACTTTGAATTTTCGTAATTTCTATTTTTACACTTTCCATTTCTAGCAAATAAAGCTCGTCTATATATTTTTCACGTTACGCAAACAATCCCCACATTATTCAACGTAAACAAAAAATTTTAGTTCGTTCCTCAAAAGCAAAAGCACCACGAGAATGCACCTGAGTTCAAAACAAGTTTTGAAACTCCGAGGAAACGACAGTTCTAACAAAACCAGTATCGTCCAGACACCTTAGATCTCTAGTTTATGCGAGTCGGTTTCACTACCTACGTGTACCAAAGTCTCAAGTGTCTACGCAAACTCAACCCCAAGTAGTTTATACTAGCAGTCAGCACCATCCTAAAACTCTTCTAAGCGAGCGACCGATGCAAATAAGTGTATGATCTCTAAAAAGATGAAAAATCATGAAAAGAGAGCTAAATAGCCCAAAAATATAAGACACGTTTCCTTCTAAGTTAGATGCTCCTCACCCGAGCATTTAGCCCAACGGCACGAGAAACTCATTGAAAAATCAATGACATAAGCATATGATCAATGAAGAAGATCAAAAACAGAAATGAGATCATATTCACTAACAGGTCGACTTGCCATGAAAGTGTGCGGACAACGGGCTTAATGTGATTGTGCTAGAACAAGCAGGGTGAACTTGCCGCGAGAACCTTGACACCAAGCTACAGTAGCATGACTGAGACCGATTTGCATAAAAAGGAGACCTCCGAAGACTTGTAGTCCAGTGTCGTCATGATACTCGTCTTGTTCCTACCAAGAATCCCGGTTTTTCCAAACTCTGCGAACGAAGAAGCTGCCTCGTGCTTGCCGACTTTTCCATGTTTTATTTGAGGACAAGCAAAGATTCAAGCTTAGGGGAGTTTGATAACACGAAATCATATAGATATTTTCATGCTTAATTCAACTAAAGTCTAACCGTTTTCGATCCGATTTCGGGTTATTTCCGTGTATTTGTCTGATGTTTTATAGGTATTCAACGATCACGTCTAAACAAGGCAACATGAAGAAAAGAAGCAATCTCAGATGAAATATGGACGAAAAAAGAGTGAAAACACAATGAAAAGCGCAGCAAGCTGTTTTTGCTGATGTGACGACCGTCACAGCTTCATGACGACCGTCACACGGGTGACGACCGTCACACCTTGTGACGACCGTCATGCAGGCAAAAACGCCCCACTCAGATTACACGTCAAAGAATCAGTTCCAATTCCCACAGAGTGGACCACTACTCCCTAAATTATCTGCCTCAAGGTCCATCATCTTCAGTGATAACCGTTGGGATTCCACTTCTATAAAAAGGGAAGCAGGGGACTTCAGAAAGGGTGCTGCATTCATACCACGAAGTGCTGCCGAATTTACTTTCCAGAGCATATTTTCCAGCAATATTCTTATTTGTTTCTCTTTACCTTTCCTGTATTGCTTTTTCCATTCTTCTATAATTTCTACTTGTACTGTACGATTAATTTGGCATTAGAGATCAGAATCCTGCCAACATCTGTGGAGGATCTGCCCAAAGGCCAATTGGAATATTTACAGGTTTTCATTTTGATCGATTTCAGTTTTATTATAATGCAAATCATTATTTATTGTTTTTATTTATATTTTATCTTTCCCAAATCCATGTCTAGCTAAACTTAGGTAATCGATATGTAGTAATAATTCGAATGGGATTTGATAATAACTGGTTGAAAAACTTTCTTTTCAAAAAAGTAATTTATGGTCTGAGTGTTTAAAATTGATTTACTAAATAAACTTCGTCGCGTAAGCGAGAACTTATTTAAAAGTAGTTTTGCCACGAAAGTGGGAAATTAATTAAGATACGAACCAACAAGCGAAAGCTGCGGTAAGGTCAGATAGTAAACACTAGTCATTCATTTTAATAACAGCGAAAGCACTTTAAAATGAATTAGAACTTAGAGATTTCCAAAAAGTAATTTTAACCCCGAACGGGATACGAAAGTGTACGTTTGGCCCTTAGGATTATGATTAGCGTTAATAACCATCGTGAGGCGAGAGTCTTCAAATCACCATTTTCTGCTTAAATAAACTTTGAAAATTATTTCATACACCAGTAACTTATCAAATCCCTGAAGAACACAATTACTACGTATCGATTCAATCAATTATAATCTAAATAGTATTCTTAGTTCCCTTTTAGTGACAATCTTATTCCCTTAAACATGTTCTACCTAGCTAAACATAGTAACTCCCGAGAACACTAGTTTGACTACGAGTCCCTGTGGGATCGATATCTATTATTACTACGCGATAGAATGTGCACTTGCAGTTAGGTTGTATTAGACATAGAAAGTCGCGATCATAAAATGCGACCGGTGCCAACGCACTGGCAACATCTCACGACGCGATGAAATGCCTCAGAGTGGAATTTTGGAAGTAGAAATCTTTGACGTCTGGGGAATCGACTTCATGGTACCCTTCCCATCTTCTTTTGGAAATAAATATATACTCGTCGTCGTCGACTATGTATCGAAATGGATAGAGGCCGTTGCCGCTCCAACAAATGACACGCGAGTAGTCGTTAAACTCTTTAAAAACGTAATCTTTCCAAGATTCGGTGTGCCCAAACTCGTCATTAGTGATGGTGGTTCGCACTTCATATCGCGAATCTTCGACAAACTCCTCTCCAAATACGGAGTCAAACACCGCGTAGCCACACCGTATCATCCACAAACTAGTGGACAAGTGGAGGTTTCGAACAGAGAAATAAAGCAAATTTTAGAAAAGACTGTCGCAACCTCCAGGAAAGATTGGTCCTCAAAGTTGAACGAAGCTTTATGGGATTATAGAACCGCCTTTAAGACACCGATAGGCACCACACCATTTAAACTAGTCTACGGAAAATCATGCCACCTGCCGGTAGAGTTAGAGCATAAAGCCTTCTGGGATATTAAGACGCTAAACTTCAACTACACTGCGGCAGGCGAAAAGCGAATCTTGAACCTTCATGAATTGGAAGAGCTAAGATTAGACGCGTACGAGAATGCACACATCTACAAAGAAAGGACCAATAAATGGCATGATAAACGTTCGATCCGGAAGCAATTCAGAGTGGGAGACATCGTGCTCCTATTCAACTCCAGATTGAAACTATTCCCTGGAAAATTAAAATCTAGATGGTCTGGACCTTTTGAGGTCACCAAAGTCCTTAAGAGTGGAGCTGTTGAAATCAAGAATCAAATCAACGCACCGTTTATAGTAAACGGACATCGTTTGAAACATTACAATCAAAGTGAACACAGCGACCACGTGAGCAATATAAAATTGCTCGAGCTTCCCGAATAGCCTATATCCAAGCTATCGTCAGGCTTCTGATGTTAAAGACAGCGCTGATTGGGAGGCAACCCAAATTTTTCCATATTTTCCTTCTAAATTTATTAAAACTATTCTTTTTGTTAACTTATGATTTCTATAAATTTCTATTATCTTATTTTCCAATATTTATATTTATTTTATATTTTTCTCTTTTATCACTCTTTACTTCTTAAAAATATGATCTGAATGAATGTGATTTTTTCCAGGATTTTAAAAGTCGTTCTACTTTTCTCCCGTTTTATCCGACTAACGAGTATGGCCGACATCGACGTTACGACTGTTGTGTTTAGAGGACGAGCTCATCAGGCCAGATTCGAGACACTGACTCAAAGAAGCTTTGCTTCGACTCTGTACTACGATACACCCACCATGGGCAAGCTAGGAATCCAGGATAGCATTCAGTACCTATTTTACCAATTAGGCTGGGAGCAAACTGCTCTAAAGACCCGATTTGCTACCTTCCACGAACTGACATTCGAGTTCCTTAGCTCCCTAAGTTACTCACCTGAATATGGCTTTGGATCCACTAAAGAGCTGATAACCTTTAGAATGTTTGGAATAGACCAAACACACAACCGTACCACGTTAGCTAACATCCTAGGCTTCCCTAGCAGACCTTTTGTGTTTACCACCACTGAAGAGGATTTTGATCTCGAATTAGACCAATTCTGGGGTTCCATCACCGGAAACTATCACCCGGAACCGAACGACATGCATAACAACGAGATACACAATCCAGCCTTCCGCTATTTCCATAGGATATTAGCCCATACCCTCTTTGGGAAGGAGGAAAACATTACAACAGTCTCAAAGGACGAGCTGTTCATCCTTTTCTGTGCTTCACAAGGCCGCCCTGTAAATGTTGTCCCTTTTATGATGAGGGCATTTACATGCCTCAATCAGGATCCGCACTCACCCATTTTAATAGGAGGCCTAGTCACCATGATCGCCCACGAAATTGGCCTGAGGTATTACCTGAACAAAGCCATTCGTTTCGGCAACATCAGAGCAATGGACATCCAGTTCTGCTTCAACAGACGCATTCTAGGTACCTTAGGACCAGGAGCCTACGAATACCTCATAGCTGATCAACCTGTCCACCTTTTCACATTGCCCAACCATGAGCTAATCAGTATCCATAACAAAGAGAATTGGCTTTATGAATTGGACGAGCCTATGGGACCTCCATCACCTCACTCCACACCCCAGGCTTACATGTATGAAAGTGATCAAATTTCAGAAGCACATGACTATTTGTACTACCAAGACTATGAGTCCGAAGTGGAGATCGATCCTGAGACCCCTCCTAACTACCATAATTTTCCTGACCCCACGCCTGAACAAAACACAGACAAGCTAGACTCTGTTCTAAGAACTGTAGACGACCTCAAGCTGGAAGTAACCACTATCAAAGATGAATTAACACAGCTTCACATGGATTTCGTTACTTACATGGACTTGGTTAGCGACCAATTTAATGACGTTATTCAGCAGGTCAACAATTTGAAGAAACCGACGGAGTGATATTTTAGTTTTCGCTTTAATTTAAGTTTACTGCATTTTACATTGTTTTACATTAGTTCATTTTGTAATTGTTTCCTCTTGTCGGATATTGTATCACCTTAAATTCATTTTTCGATTTAATGTTATTTTCATTTCAGTATCTCCCTTAATTATGTTTCCTGTTAATTTTTATTTCGTCATTAGTCCATCATAAGTCAAAAATATCATATTTTCCACTGTTAAAATGCCCCACAAGCAAAATTCTGCAGTTCTGCAGACTTTGCTGCTGTGACGGTCGTCACATTCCCCTGACGGTCGTCATGCGTGTTACGATCGTCACACATCCCTGACGGTCGTCACGCAGTAAAAATCTCAATTCTGCCCAAAACAGAGTTGCACACCTCTCCACTTCCTCTCCCCTAATTCCCCACTATCCCAATATTAAAACCCACTCAAAACCCTCCGAATCCCCCATAAAACCTCCACCATTTTCAACCTCCAATTCACCCTTATATATTACCCTCTGCATTCCCTTACCTCACCATTCTCTGAAACCCCATATTCTCAAACCTCTGCACTTCTATCACCAAAATGGCCAGACAAACCAGTGCAAACCCCGATTTGAGCAACATCACCTTCCGAGAAGGAGAGGTCGGCGAACGGAAGCAGACCAACTTCCTAGCATTCCATCAACGGTCGCTTCAACCGACCCGGTATGCTCACTTGGATTCTCTGACGGAACTCGGGATTCTCAATGGCGTAACTTGGATGTTGCAGAGAGACGGCATCTGGCATCTCTGCACCAATCCCTAACCCACCTACGAGCAACTCACTCTGGAGTTTCTCAGCTCTTTCGCATACGCAACACCATCTAACGATACCAACCAACTTACTGGCGCCACCTGCTTTCGTATGTTCGGCACTGAATATCAGGTCCCCCAGGACTGCATTGTCGTCATTCTACAGTTATCTCACAGCGACGATGCTCACCGCCGCGTCTCCGATCAGTTCTACCAAGAGGCCTTCCCTCTCTGGAACCGACTGACCGGAACCACTCCAGATAGTTGGGACACTCTGAACGCCACTCATATCCACAACCCAACTATCTGCTACTTCCACCGCGTGTTGAGTAACACAATATTTGCTCGTGACAGTAACCATAAGGTCAACTCGAAGGAGCTGTTTTTTCTCCGCTACGTGTTCGCTTCGGAACCGGTTAACGACGCCCCGTTTCTCTTGGCTCACATTCAAGCAAATTGTAACCGCGGCTCGAAACCTTTCTATTTCGGTGGCATCATCACATCCATTGCCATAGGCCTCGGTCTTGGCGACCGCCTCCAGACACTTCGCCAGATGCCCCCTGTCTTTCTGGACACAGACCACTGCCGCGCCTCCCACCTCATCAAGGCCCGCCGTGATGGGAGATATCATCCTGTAGTGTGAGGCCGCACTATCCAGAGCATCATCATGTCTTCACGCACCCGGATGCATCCAGAGGACAGAGCTAACTGGCTCTTCGATACCACTTCCCCTGCTGCCCCAACACAGGATGATATCCAAGAGCCCAGGGACGAAGTCCAAGAGGAGCTAGACAGAGCTGACCAGCCTGAGCCATCACAAGCAGCTGCTTCCGCGGGCCCTTCCACGCGCTGCCGCCCCCGTCCTGCTACTGATGACACATCTGCGGCCCTCCTCCGCTGCATCGAGCAACAGAACCAGATGATGCTTATGATGGAGCAGCAGAACCGAAGGGCTGAAGAATTTGAAGCATGGCAGAGAGAGCAAACCGGTCAAATTCATCAATCTTTGCAGATGATGCACGATATCCATTCCGATATGGCCGATGAGATGGCACACCTCACTGTACGATTTGACGGCCTCCGTGCTTACATATTCCACACCGGAGCTCTGAACCTCGCCGCACGAGATGCCCCAGCCAGAGGTCGAGGAAGAGATCGAGGACGAGGACGGGAATAGTAGTATTTTTCATTTTTTGTCATTTTAGTTTGCTTTCTTTATTTCCTTTGTATTCCTCCCTTCCGCGTTCTTTCAAATCAGTGAGGACACTGATTAAGATAGTGTGGGAGCGGACCGTTATTGAAGGTGAGATAATACTTAGAAGGGGGGGTTGAATAAGTATGAAAGATTAAGACTTTAGAAATGATAACACAATTATTTTTATCCTGGTTCGTTGAACTCAACTACTTCAGTCCACCCTTCCTAGAGTGTTTTGCCTTTCTCAACAAGGACTTAATCCACTATTTAATCAAACAGATTACAATAGTAACACCTAAGAACAACTGTTCTTAGTCTTCTCAAGAGCTACTGATTCCAACTGAATCCTCTTAAGGAAAACCTTTACAATCAATGTAAATCAAATACAAGAGTATGAATGCTTCTAAAAAGCTTTTATCACAACAGTGATATTTCTCTTAAATTTAAGTACAAATAATTCTAAGAAGAATATGAAAGAATGAGAGCTTTGAAAATTATGATTTCTTTTCAGCAAAATGTGTGACTGAAGAATTTGGTGGAGACTTCCTTTTATAAGCAGCTGATTCAAGGAAGCTGAACATTGAGAAGAGTGTCCCAAAAAGGTCTGAGCCTTTTTGTCTTCACATCAAGTGACCTTTCCTAGAAGTAGAAAGCACAGAAAAATCATTTTCGTCTGTGTTCTTGTGTCTAGCACAAATGAGGAAAGAGACGTTTGATTTACTCCAACGGATATAATCTTTGAATATTTCTTCTTCAGTTTTCAGCAAGTTCTTCAGAATCTGATTGAGTCAGAGTCTTCTAATGATGTTCAGAACTTTGCTGTATCAGAGTCTTCTGCAGCATGTGTGCTTTCAGCGTGTTGATCATCAGAGCATATTTGACACAGAACTTCAGTACTTGGCAGCTTTAGTGCTTTTAGAAACTTCTGTAGAAACTATGCTTTGAGAAACTCTTCATACAATATTCTTCTTAGCTTCAGATGCTCATGACTAGCTTCAGATGCTTCTGCTTCAGAATCTTCTGGAGCTTCTTGCTTCAGATCCTTCTAGAGACTACGCTCAGGATCTTCTGTAAACAGCAATCAGAATCTTCTAATGAGTGCATCTGGCGCTTCAGAGTCTAGATAACTTCTTGTATACAATTCAGATTTGCTTATGGAGTGTTAATTTCATTTCAATCTGCAGTAAAACTCACAAGCAAATTTTAGAGTATATAATTCTTAAATATAAAATTTCCTAACAGTTATCATCAAAACCAAGAGATATTATTAAGAACCAATCTGTTCTAACAATCTCCCCCTTTTTGATGATGACAAAAAGTATCAGAAATTTTGTTTAACTGAACATATTAGAATTATAACTCCCCCTGAGATGAAGAATCTCCCCCTGAGTTAAATATAAATAAGGAATAGAAACTTCCCTTTTGTCTTGAGTAATTTTCAGAGTTAGAACTTGTTTGTTCTTAAAACATTTGAAGGTCAGAATGTCTTGCAGATTTAAGATTCAGAGATTGATAAAAGACAAATGATCTGAGAGACTCAGAGTTTCTTTTATAGAATGTACTTATCAAATGTTCTGAAATAGTCAGATTAAATGTTAGATAGAATAGATATGTCTGAAGTTTCATTCTGGTGAAGTTATATTAAATAGTTCAGATCTATATTTTCTCCCCCTTTTTTGTCATAAGCAAAAAGTAAAAACTTTTAAAAAGACAAACAAAAGGAAACAGTAAATAAGATAATTCAATGGAGAAAACTTTGATTCATTCAAAAGATCAGATCAAGAGTACATAGGCAAACATCAGAAGATATGGCAATAAAGTACATAAGCAAACAACAGATGCAAAAACATTAGAATGAAAAAAAATCTAAGAGTGTTTGGACAAAAGCATCTTCAATAGATCTGTAATCTCAGAGGATGATTGCTCTTGCTTGGACATCCACTTAGCCATAGTTTCATTCTTTTCATCTTTCTTTGACATCCATTCTGTCATATCCTCAGACTTCTTATCCTGTTTTGCCATCCAGGATTTTATCTCTGACTGTCCAGCTTCCAAAGCAGCAATCTTATCTTCAAAATCTGGATGTTCTTTCTTTATCTCAGATGAAGAATTATGATGAGGTTCTGTAGCCTGAACAGAGTCAATTTCCATTGGTTCTGTAGATTCTAGAGCATTGGAATTAGAAGAAGGGTCTACCAGAGTCATAGCCAATGCATTATCAGTAGATTCTGTTGATGGAGGAGGAGCATCTAAACGAAGCAGAGGTTCAGATTTGTTGATAGTCCAGAATAGAGTCCTTACAGCCTCAGCAAATCTGAGTTGTGCATCATCAGAACAGACGTTCTTCAGATTTGAAGCTACAGAGTTGAATCTGTTGATGAATCCATTCCAGATGATGTCAGATTCTTTGGCATCCATTGTTGCTGAGCATTTCTTCTGAACAGTACCTAAATACATCTGTATTTCTTGCAAAAATGTTTGAAATAAATGATCAACATCAAGTCTGGGCTTTGGACGTAACAAAGTTACCAGAGTTACAGGTTTAAGTTGGGGAGTTGGTGGAAAAAGTGATTTTTGGATGGAAATCAGAGGAGGGGGATAGTATGGAATGAAAGGTATCTCAGGAGCTTTTTCTTTAGATCTGATTAAAGCATTAAGCAAATGAGGTTTAGCTCTGGTGTGAAGGGTAACTACATCAAAAGGTTCATTTGAGTAGGGATGGAAGGCAGATTGAGGTGGTGCATCAGATGCAGATGTGTTATCAGATGCAATTGGCAGAGCTGAAACAACAGCTTTATCAGATTTTGCAGAATATGATATGGTTGCTAAAGATCCTACATCTGACATAAATTTAATGTAATCAAGAATCACAGATGGAAGGATCATTGTGGGTTTTAGTTTCAGAGGATTGATGGGGTCAGAAGGTTCAACTCTGTCATAAGAGTCTTTCAGTTTGAAACCATAAGACAGAGTATGAACTAGAGATGATACTTGGGCACAAGATATAGAAGATGTAAGATTGGAATTGGGGATTAATATCTCAGATGATGGTGCAGGTGGAGGAATAGGATCTGGAATGGAAGCTTTTGAAGGTATGGTAGGTTCATGTTGGTTTATCTCAGAGTATTTTTCAGATGGAGAGATTAGAAAATCTGGGTGAATTTCTGATTCTGAGGAGTTAGAGGATGTGGTTGGGGTACAGGAGGTAGAAGATACTTGAAACACCGTTTTTAAGGGTGTGACATCAAGAACTTCTGTCTCAGGGATGTGAGGTTCAGAAGGATTGGTAGGTTCTGAAGGAATTTCAGATGGTTTAGATGGTTGTTCTGAGATGGGTGAATCAGAGGGAATAGTTATTGGGTCTAATGAAATGGGAACAGAAGTTACTTTTGTAGGTGTCGTACCTCGAAAAATACGATCCTCGCGATGGCCGCGGAAAATACTGTTCGAAACAGAGTCGCCACCGAACTTTATTCATTCCAAGGATGGAACAGGAAAATATCGATAAAATCTTAAAGGGAGATAAGAACATGGTCATCGCAACCAATATTCTAGGTTCGGGAGTCGGTTACGCAGAGGGAAAGTATTAGCACCCTCTACGTCCGTTGTACTCAACGGGAACCTCTTGATCGATTCGAGAGTAAAGTTAACTACGCTTGTTTGTTTTCTTCTAAGGTTTCTCCTATGGGGGGAATGGATGGTTATAAGAATAGGTTGCTCGCCAAGGATTGGGGCCCTTGTGCCTACGTATCTTCACTTGTAAGAAGTGGAAAATCAGAGCATTCGTAGTTCGTGGGACTACGGGAAAAAGAGGGGAATGTGCTCGCCAAGATCGTCGCAATCTTGTGTCTACGTATCTTACATTCAAGAGGGAATGAAGAATCAGAGCAGCCGTAGTTCGGCTAACTACACTAAAAGGTTTATGTTTGGAATGAATGAGAGTTTAGGTCGCATTCTAACTGCTAAACGTTGGCTTGTCTGCTCGCTAGGGGAGGCTGAAGCACTAGTTTGTTATGCGCGGAGGAAGGGACTAAACAATGTTCTTTGAGAAGAGTTGTTTAAGTTGTAGGGATCGCGCAAGGGCGAGGGATTAGGTTTATCGTATTGGATGTTTTTGGTTAGAGAATATATTTGAATAGGTTTAAGGTCTCGATTGCACGGGGGCAAGAAATAGGAGTTTGGTTTGGTAATTTGATGGAGAATGACGACTATTCGATAAACGAGACGTCGGCCTCGCAATCAATTAATCGGGATATTATTGGAATGCTGGATCCCAATAACACGTTTTCATTCGAATAATTACGAAATATGTTTGAGAAAGTTTCAATCGCACGGGGGCGAGAGAAAAGAGTTGGATTGAATATCTTAAGGGAGAATGACGACTACTCGATAAACGAGACGTCAGTCTCGCAATCAATTAATCGGGATATTATTGGAATGCTAGACCCCAACAACACCTTTTTCATTCAATTAATTATGAAATTGTATTTGAATGGACAATTAAGGTATTTGTCCAAATAGTTAGGGCTTATATTTTATAGACGAAAGGTCGAGTAATCCACAACCTAAAGCGTACGCCCCAAGAGTGGTCACTCAAGAATTCGAGGAGTGCGAGACTCCGAGAACTCAGTTCTTTCATAATTTAATTAAGAAAATAATTTGAATTTGGCGTATGGTTTAGAAACATACTAGGGGTTTCGACTCGATCGCACGAAGGTGAGGAACGAGGTTAGACGGGTTGAAAATTTGGGAGGAATGACGACTATTCGATAAGCGAGGCGTCGGCCTCGTAACCAATTAGTCGGGATATCGTTGGAATGCTGGATCCCAATAACACGTTTTCATTCGAATAATTACGAAATATGTTTGAGAAAGTTTCAATCGCACGGGGGGGCGAGAGAAAAGAGTTGGATTGAATATCTTAAGGGAGAATGACGACTACTCGATAAACGAGACGTCAGTCTCGCAATCAATTAATCGGGATATTATTGGAATGCTAGACCCCAACAACACCTTTTTCATTCAATTAATTATGAAATTGTATTTGAATGGACAATTAAGGTATTTGTCCAAATAGTTAGGGCTTATATTTTATAGACGAAAGGTCGAGTAATCCACAACCTAAAGCGTACGCCCCAAGAGTGGTCACCCAAGAATTCGAGGAGTGCGAGACTCCGAGAACTCAGTTCTTTCGTAATTTAATTAAGAAAATAATTTGAATTTGGCGTATGGTTTAGAAACATACTAGGGGTTTAGACTCGATCGCACGAAGGTGAGGAACGAGGTTAGACGGGTTGAAAATTTGGGAGGAATGACGACTATTCGATAAGCGAGGCGTCGGCCTCGTAACCAATTAGTCGGGATATCGTTGGAATGTTAGATCCCAACGACATCTTTTTCATCCCATTAATTACGAAATATATTTGTTGGACAGTGAATACTTGTCCAGATATTTAAAGGAGGTATTTTAGGAATGAAAGTTTGAATGACACACCATACAAGGCGTACGCCTCAATAGTAGTCACTCTCGAATTCGAGGAATGCGTGACTCCAAGAATTTGGTACTTTCATGATTTGATTTAGAAAATAATTTGAATTGAATAGCGTACTCGGTCTAGGCGCGCTATGTATTCTAGAAAATAAGATCGAAAGGGTCACAACTCAAGGTGTGCACCTCGAGAGCGGTCGCTTAAAAATTCAAGGAAGGCAAGATCCAAGAATTTAATTATTTTTGAAATTTAATTTTGAAAAATATTTTAATTTAATTAAGAAAAACAGTCTTAATTTTCATATATAAAATTAATTAATTAATTGCTTATAAAAAGATTTTTTTGAGAAAAGCTAGTAATAACTAATTTTGTTGAGAAAAGTTTAATATCTTAGAAAAAAGTTTTAACTTAATTAATAAAGTATAATTTTCTAAAAGTTTAATATTATTTGGTAAAAATTTTGAAATATATTTTTTAAAAGAATAGAGTTTCTTATAAAAATATATAATTAAATAAAATTGATTGAAAAATATCTTTTTGTAAATTTTAATTTGAGTGAAAAAAGTTTTGGAAACCGAAAGACGGAACAACCACAACCCAAGGCGTACACCTCGAGAGCGGTTGTCCAAGGACTCAAGGGATGCTAAACCCCAAGAACCCACTACTTTCGTTAATTTAAATAAGAAAAAGATTTGTTTAGTTTAAAAAAAAAGATTAATTAATCATAACTTAATTTTAAAAATAAATAAATAGAATTGAGATTGAAAATGTCATTTAAAAGTCTAAAATTATTTTTGAATTGTTTCATAAACTAGTTAATTAAACATAAAATGATTTTAATGATTAGAAATTAGAAGTTTTAACATAAAAATGTTCAAAATCAACTTGTGAGTGAAGGGAATGTCAATGCAATGCTTGAAATTTAACGAGATCATCAACATGCTGAAGTTATCAAAGTGTTAAACAACGAGAGATGATAACATCCTAAAGACAAATAGCATCGGCAGCTCGGTGATATAGTTTACGGATTCGACGCTCTTCATAAAATCAAAAACAGGCCCAGATAATTGTACATAACTGAAACAAACATTCTAACAATATCGTCAACCTTGTAATAAAACAATCTGCAATCTATTCATAAGCACCATAGATTAAAACTGCAACAGTATTGCATAAAAACTTTCATAACAAAAGGTTTGCCATGGTTCGAAAAAAAACAGTGTCAGCCTTAACATTTTGAAACCGGTTTGCGACATGTAACCAAAAGCAGCTATTTTGAATATGGCAATGTAGATCAACAATGTCGAAAATCATAATTCTTACGCATAGATCCAAACCAGTTGTCCAATGTAAGTGAAGGATAAAACAAGATTTAAGAGCAGTGGTCAAAATGTCAACAACATAAATACTGAATAGCATAACCAACAACAATTTCTAGTTTCAACAATCTCTAGCAGAAACTATTACGGATACGCAAGCAAATAAGCAGCCAATGATCAAAATTAAGCAATATCAGAACCTTAAAACTTATATCAGTAGCAATACTGATGCATAATCTATTAGTTCAAAAACTATTTCAAATTTTTTTGTGCCAAAATTGACTATTACTAACAAAAACAAACCTTGACTTATGCAAGTTATGTACAAAGGCAATAACACACTACAAAAGCAGTAAGCAACAACATTTAAAATGATTATTAAAACTCACAGCAAAATGAGTATCGAACCGACAGCATAAACACAAAGCTCTCATTGTAATTGAAAAATAAACAAAACATCAACAACCATAATCATACAAAGGCAGCAGATAATGGGAGAGAATGAAACAAAACTCAACCTGTATACTCATGATCACTTTACATTTTTTCGTCGTTTTGTTCGCTAGACACTGTTGTTGTAGAGTCATTCGATATTGGACTCGAATCAGAAACCAGGTGCCGCCAAGTTTGGGTGGTTACTGCAGCTTGACGCCTTTCCAACATCCTCACAGAATCATGAGCCAATGCAGCAGTACCTCTCCACCAACGTCTTCACGGTGTCTTGATCACTTAATGGCTTATGGAGTCGTTGCCGGAGTTGTCTCTGCAAGAGTAAGCTTTGAGTTGAGTTGCGAGCTACAAAATGTTGTCACTTAAAACGAGCTGAGAATCTGCTGAGTTTCTCGCTGTTCCAAAATAGTGTCATCGAGTTGCGGCGACTATGGCGGAGCTGCCTACTTGAAGACGACACTAATGCTCATAGAAGTAACTGGACAATACCCCTGCATATAGAATTGAAACACAAACCAATAGAAATAACAACTTCCCACAAGAATCAACCGGAAATCACTCAGTAAAACAACAAACCGCAACTCATTTAGAAGGCCACAGGTACCAGCTTTGGAATCAATGAGATTAAAGCAATGTTAATGCAAAATAGGCAGAAAATAAGGATATATGCATCCTCCTCAACTTAAAACGTAACATGAAACTTTAAACAAGATAAGCAACATGTTGAATCAACATTGAAACGAATTAGAATGAATCTCAGCATTAGAACATCACTGTTTTTTTTAGACTTACATACAGCTCAATAACGACATAATAAATTGGAGTGTTACCGATGTCACTCGCGCGCCGCGGTTTTCGCCGAGTTATGTTGTCGTTTCTGAATTCAGTGGATGAATTTGTAATGTTGACTTGTTGATACTAACCATATCCATGCCGTAGCAGTACCCATATATCTACGGCAAACGCGTGACCGACAATATGAACAAGTGCAAATCTGAATCTAAATAACCAGCAGTTCAATGTCGAACACTCTCGTAACAAATTCTTTATGACAGCGGCAACATTAATGCATCGAACCGACGCATTATCTGCAGCATTTCGCTTGCATGCACAACCTTCAGCTAGCTGCAACAACTTGAAAACGCGGCATCGACATCGTTTAACTTTCCCCTATCGCAAAAGGGTTATCGAGCTTGCGGTTCGCGGTCGTCGATGGCTGATTTGCTGTTGAGTTCGTCTTCCTTGCAGTTGAGTATGTTGTAGTTGCTTCTGTTAATGTTGTTAGCGATTTGTGAACGCAGGTCAGAACAGGAAGATTATTGACATTTTCACGAGCAGTTGGCAACCTCCATAACCGTAACAACTCATAAATTTATACGATGGTGACTTCTCATGTTGTCGGCTAGTAATAATGATGGCTACAGGCGGAGCTCATAGTTCGGCGCGATGGTGATTTAAGAGAAGTGCGAAACAGATGGTTGTAGAGGTGAAAGTCGAGCTATGGTGTTGTGTGAGGGGTTTAAGGGCGCTACAACTTGGATTCTACGCACAACAATGAAAGATGTTCTCCTCCTAGCGACAACCTTCACCACAACATCAGATAAGGCCCGCTTCAGCTAAGACATTGGCAGTGAGTCCTTGCCAGTATGTTCGAGCGTTGTTTTCTGTGAGATTCGTCGGGACGATGTGGTAAATAAGGGTCGGAGGAATCACGATTTGGTGAGGGTTTGATGGCGGTTGTGTTGGTTTTCATTGGTAATGGATTTTTGGAGGGTGGCCTCGTGAGGAGACGATGGAGGGCGTTTCCGGCGAGAGGGATTTCGGATGGAGAAGATGAAGGGTTGTAAGGAAAGAAGAGGAAAGTTTCGCGGTTTCTAGGGTTTTTGAAGCGGCGCCGATTTGGGAGAGGGGGAGAGATGAACAGTGACTTTTCTTAGATTTCCAATCAATTTTTCCCTTTTCTTATAACAAGAACTCAGCATAGGCCCAAATCCAACTCCAATTCTTTCTCTCTTTTTTTTTTAATTTTCTTTTCTTAATTTTTACTAATCACTTAATCCATGACCATTAATAATTAATAACAATGCTAATAAAAACTATTAATATAAACATGAAAAATATATATAAACTAACATTAGTATAAATATAGAAAATATTAACAATAATTATTAAAATAAGTATTAACAACTAACAATTAAGTAAATGTTTAAAAATATGAAAACAAGCTAAAATTTATAAAAACAAAAAGATAATTACTAAAATATTATTAATAAAAAAATTTAAGAAAATAATATTCACAAAAATGTTCTTAGGCCACGTGTCATGTCTTTATTGGAAAAAAAATGATAAAAAATTAAAAATCAACCAATTGCAAGCAGACACGTGTCTAAATAACCAGAAATTAAAATACTCTAAATTGGGTAGGACAAATTTGGGGTATGACAGATGCCCCTATCTAATTGCCTTGAACCTGAGAGAATGAACAGCTGCATGGCGTTCATTTTTAGGGTGGAAGTCAATTAGATACAAAAAGACCCCGAAATTTGTCCGACAAGCAAAGTACAGAGATTAGGTATACCAGAACGGGATGACAAGATGCAAAATAGATGAACGAGATAACCTGATATTCTCTGGGTGGTAGAAGCAGTCCCTTATCCAATAAGATTCCTCGCGATACTAAAGTTGTATCTCTGAACACAAACGAGATTTCTTCGGGTGGTCGAAGCAGTCCCCTATCCGTTAAGGTTCTTCGCGATACCAAAGTTGTATCTCTGAACACAAACGAGATTTCTTCGGGTGGTCGAAGCAGTCCCCTATCCGTTAAGGTTCTTCGCGATACCGAAATAGTATCTCGGATGATAAAGTTGCTGGGAAATAGTTGAGTAGAATTCCTGTCAGAGGAAAAGCGTTGCCCAAACTTTGCAGGGGAAAAGCCTTCAAGAAACTCTTTTAAGGATAACCTCTGCTTGGGGAGCAATAAGAGCAACGACTGTTGAGAACCGTCATTATCAACTGTATGGTTGAAGAATGACTTGCTGGGGATAGAATTCCCTGAACTCGTGCGGGGTATCAACTCTGTTTAGAGAAATATTGCCGACTTTGATAGAGGATCGGTCAGGATACTTGTGAACTGATCCTGGATACTGTTATGCTATGTCGCTGGGGACAGAAATGTCATGCTCCGTATGATGCGCAAATATGCAATTAAAATGTAACTGCTATGGAATGCAAGATGTATATACAAATGATGCAATGCGCATGAGAATGCAACCGGGTAACGGGATTTGGTAAGGCTTTATTTCTAGTTTAAGATTAGATGCAACAAGGTGAAAAGATTTATGGGGTATACTGGCTTATCAACTCGGGGGTTGAGAAAAACAAATATACTATCGACTCGGGGGTCGAGAATAAATCAGAACAAAAAGTCAACTCGGGGGTTGAAGAAAGATAAATATCAACGCGGGGGTTGAAGAAAGGTAAATATCAACGCAGGGGTTGAAGAAAGGTAAATGTCGACTCGGGGGTCGAAGGTAAAGGAAAATATCGACTCGGGGGTCGAGAAAAACAAAATATCAACGCGGGGGTTGAGAACATAACGAACAACATCGACTCGGGGGTCGAAAAAAATAAAATATCAACGCGGGGGTTGAAGGAGAAAAGGAAAATATCGACTCGGGGGTCGAGAAAATAAAGACATATCAACTCAGGGGTTGAAAGAGGAAATGATCGTGCTATGTATGCGTATGATACATGTCAATTATATGATGCATATGTGAACGCAGGCAGAAGATTGGTTTATGAAGGTGCCAACAAGGGTGGACTTTGGTAGTTGCCAATAAAGGATTGGACTTTAAGAGATGCCAAGCGGGGTTGGACTTTGCCAATACAAATTGGACTTTAAGAGATGCCAAGCGGGGTTGGACTTTTGGGTTATGATGCCAGCCAGGTGGACTTTTATGTAGTTGCCAATAAAAGATGGACTTTTGGAGTTTTTAGTGATGCCAACAAAAGTGGACTTTATTTGGTGAAAGTATTTGACTTCCCGACACACGATATCTGATAATGATATGCTCATAAGACAGATGTGGATGTTCTCGGTGCTCCAAGTTAGATCCTTGCAGAAGTTGGCTGCTTATTCCTGGGAGAACCTTAACTTCTAGCCAATGTGCCATGACGGCTTACAAATGTTGAGCGTAGCGACATAACCAAAGCATGCTGAATATGCGAGCGTAGCGACTTAACCAATGCATGTTGATCGTGCTTTTGCTCTGCCCCAAGGCCTTTGACGCTTGTTGTGAACTCAACAGTTACTGATGTCTGGCATGGTCAGCTTGCCCAACTCTGAAAATAAGGAGGGAAACTGCCCCTGTTCAACTAGTCTGCCTCAGTCTGCCAGCTATTTGAAGATTTTTCCTTGAAGACTTAGACCATGACATGGTCTACGATGATTGCCCCAGTGTCCGGATTTTTGCAACAATATGCCCCTGTTTGAAACTCGGAAGAACTTACCCCAATCTACAGGGTTATGAGAAATTCTTGATTTAAGTCAACACCAATGAGTGGTCGAGTTCCTCTTTGATTGCACTTTGTTGGAGAATCCATAATGCCAAGTACTGACTTGCAGTTTAAAAGTGTTTATACAAAAAAAATGGTAATTTTAATGCAACATTTATGCAAAAATTTGAAAGGATCATTTATTAGAATGATGTGACAGTGTATGACGAGTGGACTATTAGCCCAAACGTAGTGCTAATTTATCTGGTGCGAAAGATATAGCAAGAATAATGACACCAGTGCTGGTGATTAGCAATCATGTGAGGAGTCAGGTTACGCAACCTTGCTGTAAATATGCTTTCAGAATAAAACCCCGCCTCAATTAGGTCTTTTAAGAGTTGTATCGTGGTCTGGTTCACGGTTATATAAACAAAGGATATAAGGCTCAAAGTTTGATTTGTACCCACCCCTTCTTCATGATAATCTCCATACCTACGCTAAGTTAATTTTGCACCTACGTGGCGGTGTAAACTTGATGGTTCAAAGTTTGCCTGAAATAGCAGCCACCTTATTTTGATAAATGTCAGTAACCCCTTGATTTGGGTGGCCACTGAATCTTATTTTGTTTTTGTTGAGGGTTCGAGGACCTCTTTTTGGTTTTGTTTTTTATCCCTAACTTTTGCATGGACTGACTTTGCTTGTCATATCCATCGGGATTGCCTTGATTTTTTGCCTAAGTCTCCTTTTGAGATGTTTGACTTAGCAGGCTTTTTATTATATATATATTTTCTTTGAAGGGTCTGTGACTGCCAAGTCGTTAGTCTTTTGTGAACAATCGTCTTCTGGATTTTGCTTTGTTGATTCGAGTGCGGAGTTGGATTAACTGAACACTACCCTTGCCCCAGGTTAAGTGTAAGGATTTATAGATCCGAAGGGAACTCCTACTTCTAGGCTTGAAGTGGTTGACTAGGGACTAACTCCTTATCTCTCCAGTGTATGAGGGATTGAAACAATGCCTGTACATCATCGGCGAGATTTTATCCAAAAGCATACTTATCAGCAATTATGGGTATTTTGTTTTCGTCATCCTCCCTCAAATCTTTGCTAAACAGCAGTGCAATAAAGGAAGTGGAGTGAAAAAAATTTGTGATTTTTTTGCAATAAGTGAGAAAATGTGAGTGAATACGAATGGATTTGATCAAAAACATGCATAATCATCGCATTAACAATACCATTAATAAGAAACAATGTCTAAAAGCAAGTAGCATTATAACACAAAAGAAACTACAAATGCGAAAAACAATATGGAAATTGCCAGTATTGAGGAACTGGGCTTTTCTCTCTTGCATCACAGTTGAGCTACCCTTCTTGCTCATCGAGACCAGTATGATAACCTTCTTCATATCTACTCTCTGCAGCTTCTTCCATGCCATGGACTGATGAACTCACTTGACCAGATGACGGTTTGATGTTGATATGAAGTCCTTGAGGTGTGAACGAAATTAGCTTGGACTCGATCAGATCTTGAACCTTATTCTTGAACTGTTTGCAATCTTCGGTCAAATGCCCCATGGCATCATCATGGTAGCCGCATCGTGCATTGGTGTCAAAGCCTGGTGGATATGGTGGGATCACAGGATCTAAGCTCTTTGGCACTATCAGTCCACTACTAATCAAACGCGGTAGCACGTGATTGTATGGTATTGGTAATGGATCAAAGTGTCTCTTTGGTCTTTAATTATAGTAACGTCGTCGTTGCGGAGCATGTTGATGCGCAACCTGCTGTTGATAATAGGGACCTCTATTGATAGGAGGATATTGACCATGTGAAGAGACCGGAGTCCCACAGGTAGACCCATAGGATTGCTGACTTTTAACAGTTGAGATGATTGGGTACTGAAGATAAGGCACCGACGATGGAGCATGGGGAGTGTCCCTGATCGTGTTTATCTCATCTTTTTCTTCCTCTCGGGAGCTAACAACTGATTCACTTTCACTGGCTGGGATGTTCGAGGTGTCTTGGATCTTTCCCTTCTTGAGATGGCTCTCAATGCGTTCTCCTACTGAAACCAAGTCAGAGAAGTTTGATGTCCCATTGCCCATCATCTTTTCCAAATAGGGTTCTTGCAAAGACTCTATGAACATGTCAACCAATTCCCTGCCTAAGAGCGGTGGTTGAACGCAAGCAGCTACCTCTCTCCATCTCTGAGCATACCCTCTGAAAGACTCGTTTTCCTCCTGAGATAGGCCTTGCAACTGTATGCGGTTGGGAGCCACATCAAGATTGTATTGGTATTGTTTCAGAAAGGCGTTGGCTAAGTCCGACCACGACTGGATATGGCTACTTTCTAGCTGCATGTACCAACTTAAAGATGCCCCACTCAAACTGTCTTGGAAACAGTGAATCATAAGTTTGTCATTGCGAGCATAGAACACCATCTTTCTGCAAAACATTACCAAATGTTGCTTCGGACAGCTATCTCCTTTGTACTTTTCAAAATTTGGCATCTTGAACTTTGGAGGTATCACAAGTCCGGGTACCAAACACATATTCAAAGCATTCAGATCAGCAGTATCACGCTCCATCATGGCTTCAACTTTCTCTTCCAACACACGACATTTTTCAGCAAACTCAACATCCTAAGGTCGTTCAACATTCCCCACCAAGCTTGCCACTTGGGAATTCAGTGTAGTGAATGCGAAGCTATGGTATTCAACAACATCATGAGATGAGGTATGTTCATCCTGAATAATGTGACGCTCTTGTATAACCTGGTCTTCAACAGGAATCCGCACAGCCTGAGGTATGACGTTCTTAGTGACTATAGGCCGTTGAGATTTATTTTCTCTCCTTGAAAAGGCTAGCATAGCTTCCACAAGCTGATCCAACTGGTTCTTCATTAAGTCAACATTTGCTCTTGATGCAAATTGGTTCTGCTCTTCTGAACTCATGATTCTTCCAAAAGCTGCTTCAAGTCCGATACAGGTGTCGGGAAATCAACTGCGGATTATGGACAAAGGATGGATGAGCTTTTTGGTTTTGGAAGACGATATACAATGCAAATGAAATGCAGATGCAATGATATGCGGATGCAATGCAGGCATAAACAAGATCCAGGAAAACATAAGCAAGTCAAAGCGCCCTAACCGGTAGACTATACAAGGCAAGTCCTAGATTCTGTACCCACAGACCCACTCACGGGATAGCTTCTATGTTGATGGATAAGGTTCCCAAGATCACGGACACCGATCGCATCAACATTACGCAACAGGCTAGCTGTATTATAACGAGAGTACGATAGGGTCTCTCCTGAGCGGAGTCCTCGTGCTAGGCACACGAGGAGCGGGTCCTCAGAGACTAACATTACATGACTACCAATATAGAAACTGGTTCTAAGAGTGGTTCCCAGAGTCATGGACCCTTCATGAATCAAATTGTGTAACAGGCTAGCTGCGTTACGATAGGATCTACGAAAAGGTCTATTTTGGAGGAGCTTTCATGCTAGGCACACAAGGAGTGAGTCCTTGGGGACTAACACTAATTACTACCAATTCTAAACTATGTTTTCTCTCTTCTTTTTCCAAAGCTCGGGTGTAGAGCTTTACTTGCAATGTTATCCCCGAATCCAGCAAGCAGATACAATAAACAACACACAATAGAAAGAGAAAGCAATAAATAAACAACAGGAGAAAATAAACATAAAGAAAATAGTTAAGCAAAATTAGCACTCTCGAATCGAGTCAAGTTAGGCTTGACTCTCTCTTGCATAGGGCAATGCGTCTCCCCAGTGAAGTCGCCATCTGTCGTACCTCGAAAAATACGATCCTCACGATGGCCGCGGAAAATACTGTTCGAAACAGAGTCGCCACCGAACTTTATTCATTCCAAGGATGGAATAGGAAAATATCGATAAAACCTTAAAGGGAGATAAGAACATGGTCATCGCAACCAATATTCTAGGTTCGGGAGTCGGTTACGCATAGGGAAGGTATTAGCACCCTCTACGTCCGTTGTACTTAACGGGAACCTCTTGATCGATTCGAGAGTAAAGTTAACTACGCTTGTTTGTTTTCTTCTAAGGTTTCTCCTATGGGGGGAATGAATGGTTATAAGAATAGGTTGCTCGCCAAGGATTGGGGCCCTTGTGCCTACATATCTTCACTTGTAAGAAGTGGAAAATCAGAGCATTCGTAGTTCGTGGGACTACGGGAAAAAGAGGGGAATATGCTCGCCAAGATCGTCGCAATCTTGTGCCTACGTATCTTACATTCAAGAGGGAATGAAGAATCAGAGCAGTCGTAGTTCGGCTAACTACAGTAAAAGGTTTATGTTTGGAATGAACGAGAGTTTAGGTCGCATTCTAACTGCTAATCGTTGGCTTGTCTGCTCGCTAGGGGAGGCTGAAGCACTAGTTTGTTATGCACGGAGGAAGGGACTAAACAATGTTCTTTGAGAAGAGTTGTTTGAGTTGTAGGGATCGCGCAAGGGCGAGGGATTAGGTTTATCGTATTGGATGTTTTTGGTTAGAGAATATATTTGAATAGGTTTAAGGTCTCGATTGCACGGGGGCAAGAAATAGGAGTTTGGTTGGGTAATTTGATGGAGAATGACGACTATTCGATAAACGAGACGTCGGCCTCGCAATCAATTAATCGGGATATTATTGGAATGCTGGATCCCAATAACACGTTTTCATTCGAATAATTACGAAATATGTTTGAGAAAGTTTCAATCGCACGGGGGCGAGAGAAAAGAGTTGGATTGAATATCTTAAGGGAGAATGACGACTACTCGATAAACGAGACGTCAGTCTCGCAATCAATTAATCGGGATATTATTGGAATGCTAGACCCCAACAACACCTTTTTCATTCAATTAATTATGAAATTGTATTTGAATGGACAATTAAGGTATTTGTCCAAATAGTTAGGGCATATATTTTATAGACAAAAGGTCGAGTAATCCACAACCTAAAGCGTACGCCCCAAGAGTGGTCACTCAAGAATTCGAGGAGTGCGAGACTCCAAGAACTCAGTTCTTTCGTAATTTAATTAAGAAAATAATTTGAATTTGGCGTATGGTTTAGAAACATACTAGGGGTTTAGACTCGATCGCACGAAGGTGAGGAACGAGGTTAGACGGGTTGAAAATTTGGGAGGAATGACGACTATTCGATAAGCGAGGCGTCAGCCTCGTAACCAATTAGTCGGGATATCGTTGGAATGTTAGATCCCAACGACATCTTTTTCATCCCATTAATTACGAAATATATTTGTTGGACAGTGAATACTTGTCTAGATATTTAAAGGAGGTATTTTAGGAATGAAAGTTTGAATGACACACCATACAAGGTGTACGCCTCAATAGTAGTCACTCTCGAATTCGAGGAATGCGTGACTCCAAGAATTTGGTACTTTCATGATTTGATTTAGAAAATAATTTGAATTGAATAGCGTACTCGGACTAGGCGCGCTATGTATTCTAGAAAATAAGATCGAAAGGGTCACAACTCAAGATGTGCACCTCGAGAGCGGTCGCTTAAAAATTCAAGGAAGGCAAGATCCAAGAATTTAATTATTTTTGAAATTTGATTTTGAAAATTATTTTAATTTAATTAAGAAAAACAGTCTTAATTTTCATATATAAAATTAATTAATTAATTGCTTATAAAAAGATTTTTTTGAGAAAAGCTAGTAATAACTAATTTTGTTGAGAAAAGTTTAATATCTTAGAAAAAAGTTTTAACTTAATTAATAAAGTATAATTTTCTAAAAGTTTAATATTATTTGGTAAAAATTTTGAAATATATTTTTTAAAAGAATAGAGTTTCTTATAAAAATATATAATTAAATAAAATTGATTTAAAAATATCTTTTTGTAAATTTTAATTTGAGTGAAAAAAGTTTTGGAAACCGAAAGACGGAACAACCACAACCCAAGGCGTACACCTCGAGAGCGGTTGTCCAAGGACTCAAGGGATGCTAAATCCCAAGAACCCACTACTTTCGTTAATTTAAATAAGAAAAAGATTTGTTTAGTTTAAAAAAAAGATTAATTAATCATAACTTAATTTAAAAATAAATAAATAAATAGAATTGAGATGGAAAATGTCATTTAAAAGTCTAAAATTATTTTTGAATTGTTTCATAAACTAGTTAATTAAACATAAAATGATTTTAATGATTAGAAATTAGAAGTTTTAACATAAAAATGTTCAAAATCAACTTGTGAGTGAAGGGAATGTCAATGCAATGCTTGAAATTTAATGAGATCATCAACATGCTGAAGTTATCAAAGTGTTAAACAACGAGAGATGATAACATCCTAAAGACAAATAGCATCGGCAGCTTGGTAATATAGTTTACGGATTCGACGCTCTTCATAAAATCAAAAACAGCCCCAGATAATTGTACATAACCGAAACAAACATTCTAACAATATCGTCAACCTTGTAATAAAACAATCTGCAATCTATTCATAAGCACCATAGATTAAAACTGCAACAGTATTGCATAAAAACTTTCATAACAAAAGGCTTGCCATGGTTCGAAAAAAAACAGTGTCAGCCTTAACATTTTGAAACCGGTTTGCGACATGTAACCAAAAGCAGCTATTTTGAATATGGCAATGTAGATCAACAATGTCGAAAATCATAATTCTTACGCATAGATCCAAACCAGTTGTCCAATGTAAGTGAAGGATAAAACAAGATTTAAGAGCAGTGGTCAAAATGTCAACAACATAAATACTGAATAGCATAACCAACAACAATTTCTAGTTTCAACAATCTCTAGCAGAAACTATTACGGATACGCAAGCAAATAAGCAGCCAATGATCAAAATTAAGCAATATCAGAACCTTAAAACTTATACCAGTAGCAATACTGATGCATAATCTATTAGTTCAAAAACTATTTCAAATTTTTTTTTGCCAAAATTGACTATTACTAACAAAAACAAACCTTGACTTATGCAAGTTATGTACAAAGGCAATAACACACTACAAAAGCAGTAAGCTACAACATTTAAAATGATTATTAAAACTCACAGCAAAATGAGTATCGAACCGACAGCATAAACACAAAGCTCTCATTGTAATTGAAAAATAAACAAAACATCAACAACCATAATCATACAAAGGCAGCAGATAATGGGAGAGAATGAAACAAAAAATTTCTTAGGCCACGTGTCATGTCTTTATTTGATCAATGTGTATGATTATGTATGAGTTGTGTTGGATTTGTTGGGTGTTTTTCTCTATTTTCCATTTCTAGGGCAAATGAGTTAAATCGATAGAATTGAGTTTTGAACGGTTAGAATTCAAAATAAATTGCATAGTTTAGTCGGGTAATGTTTAGCCGTGATTATTGGATTTCGTTTGATTGAATTTGGTTGAGTTTGTGAGTTTTGACATTTTTGGATAAAATTGAGGGTTTGAGATTTGAGTGAAAATCGGACGTTGTAGAAATCGTGTTTAATGGTTCTAATTCATTGCTATATGTTAGGTGAGTATGAGTATGTGTTTGTTTCGAAAAAAAGAATTGAATCGGTCGGATTTTCGGGCGAAAATGCAAAATCCCGTAGCCGTGTTTAGGCAAAATTCTGGTTTTTCGGAAAACTTCAAAAATTCATAACTCTTGAACCGTAAGTCGGTTTTGACCCCCGTTCGAAGCGTTGGTAAGTTAACGAGATTATCTTTCTAGAAAAAATGGCTTTGAGGCCTGTACCTGGTTCAATTATAGCAGAAAATTGAAAACATATTGTTGTGTTGATTTTTACCGTCACGAATGTGTGTGGTTGATGTGTTATTGTGCAAAATACTTTCGTTATATAACGTATAGCTTGTGCATGTTGTGATATGATATGCTGTGGGTAGCCGTATGGCGTGAATCCTAGATGGTGGAATCGATTATGAAATATAGTCTTTTGACAAATATATGCATATTGTTTGTATGTGAAGAATGCATGAGAACATATTGTGAATATGTGTGCATTGCTTGATAAATGTGGTAATGATATTGAAGTGTAAATGCATATTGATTGTATGCGATATTGTGAATGCATGAGAACATATTGTGAATACGTGTGCATTGTTTGAAAAGGTAATGAGGTTGAATTATGAATGCATATTTGTTGTATCCGATTATTGTGAATTAATGCATGGGAGCATATTGTAAGATATGCGTGCATTGTTTGACAAATATGTTGATGAAAAGTATGAATACTTGATTATATGATATGTTGTGTGTGCAATCTTGTTTAATTCTTGAAGGGAGGAATTATGTGAATGCATGGGATTAAGACGTGTTATCGGTCTTAAGTGCATTTTGTTGTTGATTGCATATGCATCATTTAGTCAAGAGGCAATGTTTGCTAATTTCGTGGAGGCTAGTGACTTGTCCCAAACCTAGAGCGGGGTTTGAAAGCTTAGGGAACGGGCTTTTGTTGTTTTCGGTCTAGGGAACGGACCCGGTTTAAGTGTAAAAACCGAAAAATGATAACAAGTGTTGGTACCACATGACATGAGTTGCATTGAGTTGCATTGAGTCTCATGGAATGAATATATGATTGTTGTATGAAGTTATGCATATGTGTATGTACATGACTTGTGTAATTGTGAACTATGGATATGTTTGATGATTGTCCATATTTGCCTATATATATATATATATATATATATATATATATATATATATATATATATATATGCTTTGTGAAGTATATGATGAGTTATGATAAAGTATGGTGAGAATGGTGGAATATGCGTATGTGCATTACTTGTGTAATTGAGAGTTGTGAATATGTGATCATTGTATGAAAGTATGCTTATGAACATGAATTGTTGATTTGAGAATTGTGAATATGTAATTGGGAATTAGTGAGTAAACATAATATGTGTATGTTCATGTGGAATGTTGAGATTTATGGATACGTGCATGATGAATATGCTTGGTGATTATCCATATTTGATTATATATATATATGTTGTATTATACATGATGAGTTATAATGAATTGTGGTGAGAAAATGTGGAATATATGTATTTTGTGCTTGTGTATTTGTGTATATATAATTATATGCATTGTTATTATGATAATATTTCTCACCCTTCTGCTGGAATGATGTCCTACATGACATCGTGCAGGTATCAAGGAGTAGTATTGCTCGTAGTTACGAGGTCGCTTTTGGTGTAGCCGTTTAGTGATTTAATTATGTTGGGTCGAGTCATGCTCTGGTCATGTAACACTGGGATCGCTTGGGTTGTGTTTAAGATATACATTATGTACTCTATAAACGTGTTTATATCCATTGGAATATTATGATGTTAGCCTTAGTGCCTAAGTGATGTTATTTTATGTGATAAAAATAAATGTTTCTTTTATGAAAATTGTGGTATAATTGAATCCGCTGCTACATGCAAAGTGAAGTTTTGTAAAGCATAATTTTATATTGAAATATTAATGAGCATGACAGGTGGTTTTGATATTTTGAAAGTTATGTGTAATGCCCTTTTGTAAATGCATGGAAATTTACTCTGATTATTCATATATTATTCGTGGGGTTTAGAAGGGTGTTACATTAGTGGTATCAGAGCAGGTCGGTCCGTCCGGCCAAGTTGTCTAATGTTGTTTGTTCCCTGGTATACGACATGTGTGTGAAAACACTGTCGATACATGTTTGTTGTCTAACCTTTGTCTGCAAGAGTGAGAATGATTCAAGTGGGGGAGAAACTTGTACTTATCCAAGATGCTGCAAGTGTGGAGTTGTAGCTTAGTGTATGGTTGAACGCTCTTATAGTTTGGTAAAGACGGTTTATGCCCCATTATGATTGTCGACTTCCTATTAACAAATTGAGGAACTTATCACCCTTAATCTCTTGTTGATAGTAGTTGGGATTGTGTTGGATGGGATAGACGTGTCTTGCAAGCTTAAATGGCGTGAGCAGTGAATTGTTTGGAATTAAGCCAAATGCTTAAGAATTGTTTTGATGAGTCGGCGCAGGACAGTGTTGAGATGTTTAATTTTGATGGGAATTTTGAGTGTTAATGAAGGTAGTGATAGCCAAGACGTGAAGTGGGGTTGTGATCGACTTAGTTGCGGAAACTAGTCTGATATTGAGAGCTCCATGTTATATGTCTATTTGGATAGTCAAAGAATTAAATTGATTGAGTAGTTTTGAGACTTGTGTCTGGTGTGTATGCTACGGTAATAGATTATGAGGTCGAGTATATAAAGGGTGGATAGTGACTTCTGGTGATTATTAAAGGAAGTAAGATGTGGGATACTATATCGGTAATTGGACTTTAAACATTTTAAGAGTTGGAGATGTGTTGAATGACCTTCTAATGGTGACGACGTTGTTTTCGTATTTTCCCCTAATGGGAGAACCGTAACTCAAAATGACGTCAGATGAGAAGCGTTGGAAGTTATTACAATACTCTATATGATGGTGAAGTAGTGACATGGAATTAAGTTATTTACTGATGGAATATGTTTGGATGTTGTAGTAAGTGCAGAAAGTGCGGTTCGTGTTTTCGCCATAACTCACAGATTGAGTGTCTGTTTGGCATGGGATTCTCCATATTTAATTGAGTGAGTCAATGGTTGGGTAACCGATGATATTTGGATATACTCGAAGAGTATAGAGGATCACGTTGAGCATCGGGAACTTAAGTTATCAGTGTTGGAGAAGAAGTAGTAATATTATACTATGAAGAAAGTTTAAGGAATTGTTAGGAAAGCTGTCAACAGCTCGTGTATTGGTTTTGCCGAATCCGACAGAACAAATTGTTGTGTTTTGTGATGTTTAGTTGATATGATTGGGGGATATGTTAAGTACAACATCAGCGAGTTTTGGTTATGCTTTAAGGCAACTTAAAGTACATAAGGGAATTATCTGACAAGTAATTGGAGTTGGTTGCTGTTGCGTGTTTGTGTCAGAGTTTGGAAGCCTCAATTGTTTAGTTGAGATTTGAGATGGTTGGTGATCTTAAGAACTTAAGGTATTTGTTGATTTGAAAAAGAGTTGAATATGGTGCAGAGGAAATAAATAGGGACTTCTGAAGGAGTATGGTTTTGGGTTGAATTACCATTCGAGTGAGACCAAGTGGTAGCAGAGGTATCGAATTGGAAATTTCTGTATATACCAATGATGGTGGTAATGAGTTAGAACTAATGAAGCAAATTTGGGATATGAGTTTGGTCTGTGAAGGAAATATCTTAGGGAGTTGAGCTTTGTATCTTGCAGCTGACTATAGGTATTCTTGATAAGATTCGAAGAAGTCGAAGTTCTAATTTGAGTTAATAGATTGATTGAATTTAATGAATTGAAGTCGAAGAGCTGATTTTCGGATTAATGAGAATGGTACCATGAGATGTCGTGATGGAGTGTATGTTCCAAATAGTGTGAGTTGGATAAGAGTACTCTGGAAGAAGAACATTGAGATAGATGGAGAGAGAAGTGGTTGAAGTGGTATGTGCTGGTTTGACTTATCGGAAGTCGAAGTGTGAACATCAGAGGTTGTTGGACCTGATACAACTGTTGAATATTTCTAAATGGTATGGGATAGTATTCCCATGGATTTTGTGTCGGGTTTTCCGAAGAAATGTGAAGGGATATGATTCGACTTGGGTGGTTATGAATGGATTGGCAAGATTAACTCATTTCTTACTAATGAGGATGAATCATTCTATGCTGAAGCTAGCTAAGAGGTATAGTGAGGAAGTTGCGGGGTAGTATGGGTTACCGTCGAATATTGTGTCAGATGGGAATCTGAATTTTCGTTGAGATTTTGAGAAAGTTGTAGACGCTTTGGGTGTCATGTTGAAGTTGAACTCTGTCTAGCATCCGTGGACGGAATGGACAGACAAAGAGAACTATCTAGTATGCAGGGGATTTGTGGAGAGCTTGTGTGTTCGATCAAGGTGGATCGTGGGATAGTTAACTATCGTTGCTTGAATTACCTACAATGACAATGATCATTCTAGTATCGGAATGACATTGTATGAGGCTTTGTATAGTAAGAGGTGTAGGAATCCTTTGTGTTGATGTGTGCCAGGCGAGAGTGTTGTATTCGGACCTGATATTGTGCAAGAGACGACTAGAAAGATTAAAAGGACCCAAGAAAAGACGTGTTTCGAGAGTTACAATAGTAACTGGTGTCGGTCGAGCTAGAGGTCTCGGAAGCACCCACTGTGTTTTGTTGATCTGTATCAGAGTGGCGCAGCGGAAGCATGGAGAAAATAGCATGTTAGATTGTTTTACCGCTGTCGCTTGTGGGAATTGCATGATGTGTTCATGTGTCTAAGTTGAGGAAGTGCAGTGATTCAGATGGATAGTGTACGAGTAAGAGAGGATTTGATTGTTGAGACATTGCCAGTTCAGGTTGATGAACGAGAAGCAACTTCGAGGTATAGAGATTCCTTTGGTGGAGGTAGTTGAGAGATTAGGATGCGAGAGTCGTATCCAGAGTTATTTGAATCAGGTAACATTTTCGAGGACGAAAATTCCTAAAGTGGGGGAGGGTTGTAACAGCCCAATTTTTCAATAAGTGATTAATTATGCTAATTAATTGGTTTATGTGATTTATCTGATTTAAATAAATTATTGGATTTATTTAAATGAGTTAATGGATTTAATTAATTTATTCTACTTGGTAGAATAATGTGGATTTATTAGATATTCTCTAATTAATGATAAAATGAGATATTTTGTGAGAAATGAATTGATAGATATTTTTGAGAGAAGAATTATGATGGAAAGAAAATAAAAGGATATATAAGGGAAATTGGAGAGAAAAGAAAAGAGATAGAAACATAAGAGAAAGAAAGAAAGAAAAGGAGAGAAAGAATAGAGAAAGTGGAGAAAAGAGAAGAGAAGAGGGGAACTTGGAGAAATCATCAAGAATCAACTTCAAGCTTCAATCCAATCAAGGTAAGGGTGAGAAACATTATTATTTGATCAATGTGTATGATTATGTATGAGTTGTGTTGGATTTGTTGGGTGTTTTTCTCTATTTTCCATTTCTAGGGCAAATGAGTTAAATCGATAGAATTGAGTTTTGAACGGTTAGAATTCAAAATAAATTGCATAGTTTAGTCGGGTAATGTTTATCCGTGATTATTGGATTTCGTTTGATTGAATTTGGTTGAGTTTGTGAGTTTTGACATTTTTGGATAAAATTGAGGGTTTGAGATTTGAGTGAAAATCGGACGTCGTAGAAATCATGTTTACTGGTTCTAATTCATTGCTATATGTCAGGTGAGTATGAGTATGTGTTTGTTTCGAAAAACAGAATTGAATCGGTCGGATTTTCGGGCGAAAATGCAAAATCCCGTAGCCGTGTTTAGGCAAAATTCTGGTTTTTCGGAAAACTTCAAAAATTCATAACTCTTGAACCGTAAGTCGGTTTTGACCCCCGTTCGAAGCGTTGGTAAGTTAACGAGATTATCTTTCTAGAAAAAATGGCTTTGAGGCCTGTACCTGGTTCAATTATAGCAGAAAATTGAAAACATATTGTTGTGTTGATTTTTACCGTCACGAATGTGTGTGGTTGATGTGTTATTGTGCAAAATACTTTCGTTATATAACGTATAGCTTGTGCATGTTGTGATATGATATGCTGTGGGTAGCCGTATGGCGTGAATCCTAGATGGTGGAATCGATTATGAAATATAGTCTTTTGACAAATATATGCATATTGTTTGTATGTGAAGAATGCATGAGAACATATTGTGAATATGTGTGCATTGCTTGATAAATGTGGTAATGATATTGAAGTGTAAATGCATATTGATTGTATGCGATATTGTGAATGCATGAGAACATATTGTGAATACGTGTGCATTGTTTGAAAAGGTAATGAGGTTGAATTATGAATGCATATTTGTTGTATCCGATTATTGTGAATTAATGCATGGGAGCATATTGTAAGATATGCGTGCATTGTTTGACAAATATGTTGATGAAAAGTATGAATACTTGATTATATGATATGTTGTGTGTGCAATCTTGTTTAATTCTTGAAGGGAGGAATTATGTGAATGCATGGGATTAAGACGTGTTATCGGTCTTAAGTGCATTTTGTTGTTGATTGCATATGCATCATTTAGTCAAGAGGCAATGTTTGCTAATTTCGTGGAGGCTAGTGACTTGTCCCAAACCTAGAGCGGGGTTTGAAAGCTTAGGGAACGGGCTTTTGTTGTTTTCGGTCTAGGGAACGGACCCGGTTTAAGTGTAAAAACCGAAAAATGATAACAAGTGTTGGTACCACATGACATGAGTTGCATTGAGTTGCATTGAGTCTCATGGAATGAATATATGATTGTTGTATGAAGTTATGCATATGTGTATGTACATGACTTGTGTAATTGTGAACTATGGATATGTTTGATGATTGTCCATATTTGCCTATATATATATATATATATGCTTTGTGAAGTATATGATGAGTTATGATAAAGTATGGTGAGAATGGTGGAATATGCGTATGTGCATTACTTGTGTAATTGAGAGTTGTGAATATGTGATCATTGTATGAAAGTATGCTTATGAACATGAATTGTTGATTTGAGAATTGTGAATATGTAATTGGGAATTAGTGAGTAAACATAATATGTGTATGTTCATGTGGAATGTTGAGATTTATGGATACGTGCATGATGAATATGCTTGGTGATTATCCATATTTGATTATATATATATATATATGTTGTATTATACATGATGAGTTATAATGAATTGTGGTGAGAAAATGTGGAATATATGTATTTTGTGCTTGTGTATTTGTGTATATATAATTATATGAATTGTTATTATGATAATATTTCTCACCCTTCTGCTGGAATGATGTCCTACATGACATCGTGCAGGTATCAAGGAGTAGTATTGCTCGTAGTTACGAGGTCGCTTTTGGTGTAGCCGTTTAGTGATTTAATTATGTTGGGTCGAGTCATGCTCTGGTCATGTAACACTGGGATCGCTTGGATTGTGTTTAAGATATACATTATGTACTCTATAAACGTGTTTATATCCATTGGAATATTATGATGTTGGCCTTAGTGCCTAAGTGATGTTGTTTTATGTGATAAAAACAAATGTTTCTTTTATGAAAATTGTGGTATAATTGAATCCGCTGCTACATGCAAAGTGGAGTTTTGTAAAGCATAATTTTATATTGAAATAGTAATGAGCATGACAGGTGGTTTTGATATTTTGAAAGTTATGTGTAATGCCCTTTTGTAAATGCATGGAAATTTACTCTGATTATTCATATATTATCCGTGGGGTTTAGAAGGGTGTTACAACGTTAGCCAACGTTCAGATCTTCTAAAGATTGTTAGTTCAGAGTTTCACAAAAGAAATATTGATCAGAATAAAATAAGCAATCAGAAGAAATACTTCAGAGCATTAAGCATTTTTGCATCTGTAAAAATTTACTTCTGATAAATATCATTCTGGACAAAGATCCATACCAATATTTTTCAGAATAAATTTGAATCTATCTTCAACAAGGGGTTTTGTAAAAATATTTGTCCATTGATGATCTGTATCAACAAAGGCTAAATTTATGATTCCCTTCTGAACATAGTCTCTGATGAAATGATGCTTAATTTCTATAAGTTTTGCCTTAGAATGTAAAATGGGATTCTTGGACAAACATATAGCAGAAGTATTATCACAAAAGATAGAAATGTTACTTTCAAAAATTTGATAATCTTCTAGTTGACTCTTCATCCAGAGCATCTGCATGCTATATCCAGCAGCAGCAATGTATTCAGCCTCTGTGGTTGAAAGTGCAATTGTGGGTTGCTTCTTGATGTACCGGGAGATTAGATTTCTTCCTAGAAATTGACAACTTCCAGAAGTACTTTTTCTTTCCACTCTGTCTCCAGCGTAGTCAGCATCACATAATCCAACTAATTTGAAATCATCAGATTTTCTGTAACACAAACCCACATTAGAAGTACCTTTCAGATACCTTAGAATCCTCTTGACAGCTGTCAAGTGTGATTCTCTAGGATCTGATTGGAATCTAGCACACAGGCAAACACTGAACAATATGTCAGGTCTAGAAGCAGTAAGATAAAGAAGAGAGTCAATCATACCTCTGTAGAGCTTCTGGTCTACTTTCTTACTTACCTCTTCCTTGCCAAGTGAGCTAGTAGGATGCATTGGAGTCTTTGCCAGCTTGCTGTCAGACATGTTAAATTTCTTCAGAAGTTCTTTAACATATTTTGTCTAATGTATGTAGGTGCACTCTGGAGTTTGATTAACTTGGATTCCTAGAAAGAATCTGAGTTCTCTCATCATGCTCATTTCAAATTCTGCCTGCATACATGTAGCAAACTCCTTTCCAAGCATAATATTTGTTGATCCAAAAATAATATCATCTACATAAATTTGGCAAATTAGAAGATCTTTCTTAATTGATTTACAAAAGAGTGTTGTATCCACTTTGCCTCTGATGAAATTCTTCTCCAGAAGAAAATTGCTCAATCTCTCATACCAAGCTCTGGGAGCTTGTTTTAACCCATATAGAGATTTCTTTAATTTGAAATATGATCTGGAAATTTTTCATTTTCAAAACCAGGAGGTTGGTGGACATAAACTTCTTCTTCTATAATACCATTAAGAAAGGCACTTTTAACATCCATCTGATACAGAGTTATGTTATTTTGTGCAGCAAAGGAAATAAGAAGGCGTATAGATTCTAACCTTGCCACTGGAGCATATGTCTCAGTGTAATCAATACCCTCTTGCTGACTGTACCCTTGAGCAACCAGCCTTGCCTTATTCCTCTCAACTTCTCCTTTCTCATTTAGCTTATTTCTGAAGACCCATTTTGTACCAATTATATTGACTCCTTGAGGTCTCTGAACTAGATCCCATACATCATTTCTGCTGAATTGATTTAGCTCTTCTTGCATGGCAATAATCCAATCATTGTCTTGCAGAGCTTCATCTACAGAAGATGGTTCAATTTCTGACACTAGTCCAAATAGTGATGCTTCAGATGATCTTAGAAAGGATCTTGTTCTGATGGGATCATCCTTCTTTCCAATAATGACATCCTCTGGATGAGAAGCTTTAATTCTGGATGATGATCCTTTAATAGTTGACTCTCCAGAAATGTTTAGATTATTCATCTGAGAAGTTAAAGGAGTAGCGTCTGGAGTTGCTTCTGGTTCCTTCACTTGAATTTTGTCTGCTTCTAGAACTTCAGAGTCAATAAAGACTACTTCCCTGTCTGCAGAGTTATCAAACTGCTTTGGCTTTTCAGAGCCAAGCTTATCATCAAATCTGACATGAATGGATTCTTCCACAATCTGTGTCTCAGTGTTGTATACTCTGTAGCCTTTAGAGCATTCAGAATATCCAAGCATGAAACACTTCTGTGCTTTGGAATCAAACTTGCTCAGATTTTCCTTAGTGTTTAACATATAGCAAATACATCCAAAAGGATGAAAATATGAAATGTTGGGCTTTTTGTTCTTCCACAGTTCATAAGGAGCCTTCTTCAGAAGAGGTCTAACAGACACTCTGTTCTGAATGTAACAGGCTGTGTTGATTGCTTCTGCCCAAAAATGTTTTGCCAGATTTGTCTCATTGATCATGGTTCTGGCCATTTCTTGCAAAGTTCTGTTTTTCCTCTCTACAACCCCATTCTGTTGTGGAGTTCTAGGACAGGAAAAATCATGAGCAATGCCATTTTCAGAAAAATATTTTTCAAAATATTTATTTTCAAATTCACCACCATGATCACTTCTGACTTTTATAATTTTGAAATTCTTTTCATTCTGGACTTGCTTGCAGAAGTCAAAGAACACAGAATGTGACTCATCCTTGTGTTTTAAGAACTTTACTCATGTCCATCTACTAAAGTCATCAACAATGACTAATCCATACTTCTTGCCTCTGATGGATGCAGTTTTCACTGGTCCAAACAGATCAATATGAAGTAATTCTAGTGGTTTAGAAGTAGAAACAACATTTTTTAATTTGAAAGATGTTTTTGAAAACTTCCCTTTCTGGCATGCTTCACAAAGAGCATCTGAAGTGAACTTCAGATTAGGGAGTCCTCTGACAAGATTAAGTTTATTAATTTGAGATATACGTCTCATATTAATATGGCCCAATCTTCTGTGCCAGACCCATTGCTCTTCATTAACAGACAAGAGGCATTTAACATTTTGAACTTTAAGTTCTGAAAGATTTATTTTATAAATGTTGTTTTTCCTCTTACCACTAAATAGGATAGAGCCATCCTTTTGACTAATAGCTTTACAACATTTTTGATTAAAGGTAATATCATAACCATTGTCACTTAATTGACTTATGGACAATAAATTATGCTTTAACCCTTCAACAAGTAAAACATTAGTAATAGAGGGAAGTTTACCATTTCCAATAGTGCCAGATCCAATGATCTTTCCCTTCTGGTTCCCTCCAAGCTTCACATCACCTCCTGATCTAAGTTCCAGGCTTTGGAACATAGACTTTTCTCTTGTCATGTGTTGTGAGCATCCAGAGTCCAGGTACCATGATTGGCGTCCTGACCTTGCTGCTAAGAACATCTGCAACAGGAATTATTTTGTTTTTAGGTACCCAGATCTTCTTGGGTCCTTTGGGGTTAGTTGGTTTATAGGTTTGTCTAAACTTCTGTTTTTCAACATAATGTTTATTCTGACTTGCCTTGGGTTTAAACACATAAGTATTCTTCTCATAGCTTGTGTGTTTAATGTCATTCAAGTGACCAAATTTAAATTGAGAATACAGAGGTGTCTTCTTGATGAAAAGTTTGTCAACAGATTTTGGATTGCTTCCAGATGAAGATTCATATCCAATACCTCTTCTGTTGTTTCCACTAACATCATAGATCATAGAAGCCATCTTGCTTCTATCTATGCTCTTAGTAAGAAATCTCTGAAAGCTAAAGTCATATTTTTCTAAAATGTTTTCACATGACTTAGTCTCAGATTCAGATTCTTGTTGATTTATTTCAAAGTCATTTTTGATTTTCAGATTAATTACTTTTTTCTCAACAAGTTTTGTTTTCAGAAGATCAATCTCAGATTCAAGATTGCTTTTCAGCTTCTTGTATTTGAGTTTGATATTATTATTACTTTAAAGAACTTCTGTTAAAACTTTTATAAGTTCTTCTTTGGTAAGTTTAGCCATTACCTCTTCTGCGTCATCATCAGATTCAGAATCTGATTCATATCCTGAGGTACCTTCCTCTTGATCCTCTGTGTTGGCCATCAGTGCAACATTAGCACATTCTTCTTCTGATTCAGAAGATGATTCAGATTCATCTGAGTCATCCCATGTTGCCATAAGAACCTTCTTCTTTTTGTTAAACTTCTTCTTGGGTTTTTCTTTCTGAAGTTTGGGGCAATCATTCTTGTAATGCCCAGGTTCTTTGCACTCATAACACACAACTTCTTTCTTGCCAGATCTTCTGTGCCCAGAAGATTCCTTTCTATTATTAGATCTTCTAAAGTTGTTGAACTTCTTTCCCTTGTGCTTTCAGAGTCTGTTGATCCTTCTGGACAGCATGGATGATTCATCTTCTTCTTCAGAAGAAGATTCTTCAGAGCTTTCTTGAATAACCTGCAAAGCTTTAGCAGTTTTGTTAGATTTTAAGGCAACAGATTTACCTTTTTCTTTCTTCTGAGGTTCATCTTCCTCAAGCTCAATTTCATGGCTCCTCAGTGAGCTGATGATTTCTTCTAGAGAGATCTTGTTCATATCTTTAGCCATCTTCAAGGCAGTCACCATTGGTCTCCATCTGGTAGGCAGACTTCTGATGATTTTCTTTACGTGATCTGATGTAGAGTATCCCTTGTCCAGAACTTTCAGCCCAGCTGTGAGGATCTGAAATCTGGAGAACATGGCTTCAACAGATTCAGAGTCTTCCATCTTGAAGGCCTCATACTTCTGGATCAGAGCCAGAGCTTTTGTCTCCTTAACTTGAGAATTTCCCTCATGAGTCATTTTTAGGGATTCAAACATATCAAAAGCAGTTTCCCTGTTTGTAATTTTTTCATACTCAGTATGTGAAATTGCATTCAATAATATAGTCCTGGCTTTGTGATGATTTCTAAAATCTTTCTTCTGAGCATCTGTCATAGATTTTCTGTCTATCTTCTTGCCATTCCCATCAGTGGGATGGACATATCCATCTATGACTAGATCCCATAGATCAGCATCATATCCTAGGAAACTCTCAATTCTGTCTTTCCAGTAATCAAATTTCTCCCCATCAAACGTAGGGGGTTTGGTGTTGATCCTGTCCCTTTCTTCATATTTATTGTTAATATTGGATATTGTATTATCAGCCATTGTAACAAATAAATATATATCAAAGTATTTCTCTCTGGATCTTTACTGACACTGTTAAGTGGTAGCACACACAGAACCGGAGCTCTGATGCCAACTGAAGGTGAGATAATACTTAGAAGGGGGGTTGAATAAGTATGAAAGATTAAGACTTTAGAAATGATAACACAATTATTTCTATCCTGGTTCATTGAACTCAACTACTCCAGTCCACCCTTCCTAGAGTGTTTTGCCTTTCTCAACAAGGACTTAATCCACTATTTAATCAAACAGATTATAATAGTAACACCTAAGAACAACTGTTTTTAGTCTTCTCAAGAGCTACTGATTCCAACTGAATCCTCTTAAGGAAAACATTTACAATCAATGTAAATCAAATACAAGAGTATGAATGCTTCTAAAAAGCTTTTATCACAACAGTGATATTTCTCTTAAATTTAAGTACAAATAATTCTAAGAAGAATATGAAAGAATGAGAGCTTTGAAAATTATGATTTCTTTTCAGCAAAATGTGTGACTGAAGAATTTGGTGGAGACTTCCTTTTATAAGCAGCTGATCCAAGGAAGCTGAACATTGAGAAGAGTGTCCCAAAAAGGTCTGAGCCTTTTTGTCTTCACATCAAGTGACCTTTCCTAGAAGTAGAAAGCACAGAAAAATCATTTTTGTCTGTGTTCTTGTGTCTAGCACAAATGAGGAAAGAGACGTTTGATTTACTCCAACGGATATAATCTTTGAATATTTCTTCTTCAGTTTTCAGCAAGTTCTTCAGAATCTGATTGAGTCAGAGTCTTCTAATGATGTTCAGAACTTTGTTGTATCAGAGTCTTCTGCAGCATGTGTGCTTTCAGCGTGTTGATCATCAGAGCATATTTGACACAGAACTTCAGTACTTGGCAGCTTTAGTGCTTTGAGAAACTTCTGTAGAAACTATGCTTTGAGAAACTCTTCATACAATATTCTTCTTAGCTTCAGATGCTTCTGACTAGCTTCAGATGCTTCTGCTTCAGAATCTTCTGGAGCTTCTTGCTTCAGATCCTTCTGGAGACTACGCTCAGGATCTTCTGTAATCAGAATCTTCTAATGAGTGCATCTGGCGCTTCAGAGTCTAGATAACTTCTTGTATACAATTCAGATTTGCTTCTGGAGTGTTAATTTCATTTCAATCTGCAGTAAAACTCACAAGTAAATTTTAGAGTATATAATTCTTAAATATAAAATTTCCTAACAGTTATCATCAAAACCAAGAGATATTATTAAGAACCAATCTGTGTTCTAACAGTTATTTCCCTTTTTCATTTCCCATTTTCATGTTATTTCCCATTTCCCATTGTACTTTTTCTTTCGAATTCTCAATTTAAAGTAACTTTAATTTTCGGCAAATAAGATCTTATATATATATATATATATATATATATATATATATATATATATATATATATATATATATATATATATATATATATATATATATATATATATATATATATATATATATATATATATATATATATATATATATATATATCTCCGTTATGTGAACTCCCCGCGTTTCATATGACTATACAAAGAAACTTTTAAACTCCTTGCCTCAAAGCATCACGAGGACACGCCAAAGTTTAATCAAGTATGGAAATCCCGAGAAGAAAATTCTAACAATTCCATTACCGTCCTGACACCTTAGACCTCTAGTTTATGCGAGTCCGTTTCACTACCTACACGTACCGAAGCTTCAAGCTCTTACTCAAACGTAGCCCCCAGTAGTTTATACAAGCAGTCAGCACCATCCTAAATGCTTCTAAGCAATGAAACCGATGCAAATAAGTGTATGATCTCTAGTTCAAAATGAAAAAAGAAGAAAATCCATATAGCCTGAGTATAGAGACATGTGCCTTCTAAGTTAGGTGCTCCTCACCCGAGCATTTAGCCCAACGGTACAAAAAGTCTTTGGAAATCAATAGCATAAGCTTATGTGCAAAGAAGAATCGAAATAGAAAAGAGATCATAGCCACTAACAGGTTGACTTGCCATGAAAGTATATGGATAACGGGCTTAATATGACTGCGCCAGAACAAACCGGGTAAAACTTGTTGCAAGGAACTTGACGTCAAGCTGCAGTAGCATGATTGGAACTGGCTTGCATAAAAGGGAGGCCTTCGAAGACTTACAATTCAGTTCACCACCGTATGTGTTTTGTTTCAATTTAAGGCCCGACCTTCCTAACTTATGATTTGAAGAACCTTTTGAAAAGGAGAAGCGTGCCACGTGTTTGCCACATTTTTGACTTTTTCCAACTCTTACTTGAGGACAAGTAAAGATTCAAGTTTAGGGGAGTTTGATAACGCGAAATTGTATATATAAAATGACATGTGTTTTAACTAGTATTTGACTGGTTTCACTTCGAATTCGGGGCATTCCATGCTATTTGTCTAAGTATTATGCAGGTATTCAAAGAACATGTCCAAGCAAAGCAATATGAAGAAAAGGAGCAAAAACAAGTGAAAACCAGATGAAAAACCAAGAGAAAAACAACATATGCGAGTTCTACTGATGTGACGACCGTCACATAGCCGTTACGCTCGTCATGCGTGTGACGATCGTCACACATCCATGACGACCGTCATGCACCCAGAACGTGCAGAATGAGGTCACGTGCTATAATTCCCCCTCAAAGACCAAAAGAGTGACCACTAACTCCTACTTTTCTGCCTGAAACCCACTTCCTGAAGGAATAACCGTTAGATACTCTCTCTCTATAAAAGGAAGAGGTTGGGACCTGAAAAAGGGGAGCCGCATTCAAGACAATAAAGTGCTGCCAATTTATCTTCAGAGCAACTTTACTTTCCTGATATTCTTATTTGTTTCTCTTTTCCTTCTCTGTATTCTTTGGTATTTTGTACTTTCCTTTTTCTTGTACGATCAATTGGCACAAAGACCAGAATCCTGCCGACATTGTGGAGGATCTGCCCAAAAGCCAATTGGGATATTCACAGGTTTTTATTTTTAATCGTAATTGCAATTTTCATTATGATGTATGTTCTTAATTACTGCTTTTATTTATGTATTATCAATTCTTCTTCCATGTCTAGCTAAATTACCGTAATCGATATGTAATAATAATTCGGACGGGATTTGATAATAATCGGCATAATCTTTCTCTTTTCAAAACTCATTTATGGTTTTAGTTTTTAATTAAAATTTCTAAGTAAACGTTCGTCGCGACAGCAAGAACTTATTTAAAAATAGTTTTGCCACGACAGTGGAAAATTAACTAAGGTACGAACCAACAAGCGACAGCTGCGGCTAAGACCGGATAGTAAAAACTAGGCATTCGATTTAAAAATAGCGAAAGCGCTTTAAAAAGGATTAGAACTTAGAGATTTTCAAAAAGTAACTTTAACCCCGAACGGGATAGCGACAGCATACGTTCCGCCTTAGAGTTGCGACTAGCGTCAACAACCATCGTGAGACAAAAGTCTTTAGATCACTATTTTCTTCTTTAACTAAGTTTGAAAACACTTAATACGCCAGTAATTTGTCGAATCCCCGAAGAACAAAATTATTGCATATCGATTCATAAATTCATACCTTAAGTAAAAGTTTTAGTTCCCTTTAATCTACGCACTTATTTTATTATTATTCCCTTAAAACATTACCAACCTAACTAAACACCGTAACACCCGATAATACTAGATTGATTACGAGTCCCTGTGGGATCGATATCTATTATTACTACGCGATAGACTGTGCACTTGCAGTTAGATTTGTTAGACATAGAAAGTCGCGATCAAGTTTGATAACGCGAAATTGTATATATAAAATGACATGTGTTTTAACTAATATTTGACTGGTTTCACTCCGAATTCGGGGCATTACATGCTATTTGTCTAAGTATTATGCAGGTATTCAAAGAACATGTCCAAGCAAATCAATATGAAGAAAAGGAGGAAAAACAAGTGAAAACCAGATGAAAAACCAAGAGAAAAACAGCAGATGCGAGTTCTACTGATGTGACGACTGTCACATAGCCGTTACGTTCGTCATGCGTGTGACGACCATCACACATCCATGACGACCGTCATGCACCCAGAACGTCCAGAATGAGGTCACGTGCTATAATTCCCCCTCAAAGACCAAAAGAGTGACCACTAACTCCTACTTTTCTGCCTCAAACCCACTTCCTGAAGGAATAACCGTTAGATACTCTCTCTCTATAAAAGGAAGAGGTTGGGACCTGAAAAAGGGGAGCCGCATTCAAGACAACGAAGTGCTGCCAATTTATCTTCAGAGCAACTTTACTTTCCTGATATTCTTATTTGTTTCTCTTTTCCTTCTCTGTATTCTTTGGTATTTTTGTACTTTCCTTTTTCTTGTACGATCATTTGGCACAAAGACCAGAATCCTACCGACATTGTGGAGGATCTGTCCAAAAGCCAATTGGGATATTCACAGGTTTTTATTTTAATCGTAATTGCAACTTTCATTATGATGTATGTTCTTAATTACTACTTTTATTTATGTATTATCAATTCTTCTTCCATGTCTAGCTAAATTACCGTAATCGATATGTAATAATAATTCGGACGGGATTTGATAATAATCGGCGTACTCTTTCTCTTTTCAAAACTCATTTATGGTTTTAGTTTTTAACTAAAATTTCTAAGTAAACGTTCGTCGCGACAGCGAGAAATTATTTAAAAATAGTTTTGCCACGACAGTGGAAAATTAACTAAGGTACGAACCAACAAGCGACAACTGCGGCTAAGACCGGATAGTAAAAACTAGGCATTCGATTTAAAAACAGCGAAAGCGCTTTAAAAAGGATTAGGACTTAGAGATTTTTAAAAAGTAACTTTAACCCCGAACGGGATAGCGACAGCATACGTTCCGCCTTAGAGTTGCGACTAGCGTCAACAACCATCGTGAGACAAAAGTCTTTAGATCACTATTTTCTTCTTAAACTAAGTTTGAAAACACTTAATACGCCAGTAATTTGTCGAATCCCCGAAGAACAAAAGTATTGCATATCGATTCATAAATTCATACCTTAAGTAAAAGCTTTAGTTCCCTTTAATTTACGCACTTATTTTATTATTATTCCCTTAAAACATTACCAACCTAGCTAAACACCGTAACACCCGATAATACTAGATTGATTACGAGTCCATGTGGGATCGATATCTATTATCACTACGCGATAGACTGTGCACTTGCAGTTAGATTTGTTAGACATAGAAAGTCGCGATCACAAGGTTGGTACAGTTGGGGTGACACAGCTGGGTTTTAGATTAATGTGTATGTGTGCAATTTGGACTGTTATGAAGTCATGATGTGGGGTCCTGCCAAAGACTTCACAAGTATCTGAATTAAATACGACTTTGTACATTAATGAGTTCATGCTTTCTTCTTTTTTTTTGAATTGTTTTGAAATGCAGAAACAAGTAGACTTATGAACATGAAAGGACTTTGGAAAAAATGAATGGGATGGGATTTGAAGTTATAAAAAGGGAGAGAATGTGGATTGAATTTGGGAAGGAAATTACATGAAAAGGAGTAAATTTGATTGAAAAGGAAATATGAAAAGAAGTAAATTTGATTGAAAATTGTTTGAACCAAAATGAAGTTCACACTTGAATTAAGTTATGAATTAATAAACGGGAAAGATGAATTAGAACTTAAGATGAAACTTGAATGAATTTGAACTTGTGATAATATTGAAATTGGCTAGAGATGAAAACTTGAAAACAAAGCTTTGAGATAAACTTGAATGAAATGGATCTTGAATTAAATCGAAGAAAGTCCTCCTCAAATCATCTTCTCATTAATGACATCACAACCTTAAATCTCCCTTGAAATGATATGAATTGGAAACAAACAGGCTCAAACTGTTGAATCAACAACAAGAAAACTAAACCACTCGACCAATATTTGTACTCCACTTGAAATATAACAACTGCCTTGACATCTTTAAAGGCCCTGCAATTTGACTTCGACTGACAACTACGAAAACCCCAGTCTAATAATCTTTAGATATAACGCACTGGCAAACACCAAATTCAATCCTAAAACAATTTTCTCTTTCTTGCCCAGGATCCAATTACTGCACATATGCACTTAACCTGCTAAACCCAGATGAAAACCCAACCGAATAATGTCGGTCCACTGTAAACACGAAGGGGTACTGAGAAGCTGCAATCTTTCAAGATCCTGGACCATGATTTTCCATCTGAACCCTCGATGAAACCTTAAGCAAACGGAAACCCTCTTGCCTCATAATTGAGTACAACAACAGGAAAAACAAACTCTGAACAATGGAACTCCAGCTTAAAAAGAAAACCTCTTGTCCAATCCTAATTCAAACACCTTTGAAGCTCCTGAAGTCAAACCCTGATTCGCAAAAGAAAACAAAGCAAACAAAGAGTCTAGAAACTCGGTTAGTTATGCAAAATGATTGACCTAAATGATATGCACAAGATCAAAGAATCTGAGGGTAAAATTTGGGGTATGACAGAGTGTCTTGCAGGTACACCCCCTCCTCATCTTCATCACCGGTGAACAGGTAGCAGCCCAACAAAGTGTGGCCAGCTAGTGATCCCCTTCTGATCAGGTCAGATCAAATACTATAATTTCATCGGTGCAAAGGTAAGGATTGGCGGAAATGCCTCCTGCGTAGCGCCGTTGCGGAGACTGTCTATGAAGTATGGAAGTATCGTAACCACGCCGTTTTTGGAAATACGGTGCAGACCATGGAGATTAGAGATATAGTTATCTCTACCCTTGCTAACAGAGGGTGGGTTCATACTAGTATTAGACGTCATATAACTAACCTTCTCATAGATTAATGAGGTTTTTTTGATTGTTTTGTGGGTGAGCTTTATACTTATACTCTTGTATATTTTATCTTTTGAAGTTATATAAAGTTCCTTTATTCCAAAAAAAAAAAGAAATAAATACTATAATTTCTTGTACAATTCCTTGATCCATAGTAATTACATACTTCGATTCTCTTTTATAAATAAATTTTGACTTTTTAAATTTATTTATTATATAAATTAAATACATTAATTACTTAATAAATTTAAAATATTAAAATTTACTTAATGGAAGAAGTATAATTTAAGACTTCAAAATAAACATCTAAAATAAAAGAGAATTTTGATACGTATAGTGGGTGGTGGTTTCTTTTACAAGTTTTAATGGTTGGTTATTTTTATTATTTAGTGAATTAGTACAATTAAATAACACCAATAATAATAATAATAATTTTTATGAACCAGTAAATGCAATTGTCATGCGTGTCCAATTTTTAAATTTTAATTTAATAAAATATATAAACTAATGTCCTATTTTTTAGTAATTTGTTAAATGGATGTCCTAAGAATTTGCCATATATTTTTCCTTTTTTTCCTAAATAAAGGATTAACCCAACTATAACCACTTAAGCAAAGGGGATATATGATTCCTTTATATAGTGAGAAATGGAGGGTGGTTTTCACTCATTCTAGACTTGTTTTATTCGTCAATCACTTTTGCAGTTTAACATTCCTTTTACTATCTTCTTCTGTAAAACAAATAACAAGAGTTCCTTTGACTAAAGGCAAATTTACAGAAGAAGATAGTAAAAGTGATTGTAAAACTGCAAATCCATCATCCCTGTTTGTTGATAAAAGACCACATTTATGTCAAGGTTGCACATAATCTTATACTCAAAATGTTTCCCACGATCAAGTTTATATTATATATGTGGTTTTTTTCTTTTTCTTTTCTTTCTTGTTTTGATTTTGTTTCAGCAATGTTAGCAAAGATGGTTGCAGTGGGTGGTTATAATTTGAGTGGAGGATGAAGATTGGTTTCAAGCATCGTTATATACTCACTTACCTGTAGACAAGAGACCTGTTGTTTTATTTTACTGTTCTACCATACATCTCAATTAAATAAGGTATTATATATCACGCTGATCAAATAAGGTATTATATATCACGTTAATTAAAACAAGTGATACTTACTTAACTTTGTGTATATGGTGAATGTAATTGTTGATATATTATAATTGTTTTAGATTTACTCAATTAAATTAATTAGGTTTTCATTCCAATATTGATGATTTTGTTTCTTCAATAATTATGCTATAAATTAAGATAATTGGTGTTTTGGTATTTACACTAGAATTTAATTTGTTTATACGGAGGGAAATTGGATTATTTCACGTAACACTTAATCGTTATATATTTCATGTAACACTTAATCATTATATATTCTTTTTTTTTTCTCATACATGATTGTTTATTGAATAATTATCTAGGATTTGACCTGGAAGCAAGCTTCAAGGGCTTTGTGTTTTAATGAAGACAACTCATACAAGATTGGTACACATTCGCAAAAAAAAAAAGACGCAAGCAATCGACAAGAATCCATTATCAAAGATCAAATTAAAATCGCACATGATGCTATGGATCAAGCTTCGTCCTCAAGTTTCAAGTGGAGTTGATGATACAAGAAGCCATTGAAAGAAGCCTTTTAAATTTTCATAAAAGTGTTCAAACATTTTTGAAAGAAGCCATTGAAATTAATTTTCACATCTTCACATCTTTCTTTTTATTGATCAATATTTCATATTGATATACATTCAAATTGTTACTTGTATACAAATTCATATTGATAGTAAAATACTCTTTCATGTTGAAAGGGGAGTGGAGTACTCTCGGATTGTGAGGGGAACCACTATAAATCACTGTGTCATTTACCTTCTGCACTTTACTGTCTTTCATCATCTAGAAGAACTTAAAGAAGTAAAATCCAAGAATCATCAAAAATCGGAAAAAGCACATTACTGCCTTTCATCATCTAGAAGAACTTAAAGAAGTAAAATCCAAGAATCATCAAAAATCGGAAAAAACATCTAAGTGTTTTTCGAAAATGAAAAAGAAGTAGTTTTTATTTGAAAATTTTATAAAAAAGTCCTTTTTTCGAAAATAAATGAAAAGTTGTTTTTTTTCTTTAAATTGAAAAAAGTTGATTTTTTTATAAAAAGTAATTAGATATTTTGGAGAATAATAAAAAACTTTTTTTTTAGAAATTAAAAAAAATCTATTTTTTTTAAAAGTTCTAAATAACCGATTATTTCATTAGTGTCTTAAACATGATTGTATATTGAGTAATAATACCAACCAAATCATTTAAAGTTTCATACTTAAGATTTGTGCAAATAATCAATCGACTATTTAGTTGCTAGTTTACAAAGAGATATTGGATGCAGGCGTATCATTCATTTTTCACTTTAAAAATTCATTTATCTTTTTAAAAATACATCTTTCCTATTTCTAATACAATGTGTACCATCTCATAACATGTTACACATGCACGGATAACATGTTACACATATGTATATCAGAAAGAAGAAACATGTTATAAGAAAAAAATTATGATGTGCATAGATAGATTGTATTTAGTTATACATAAATTTTGTTTGTGAAGGAAGGAGAGAATAAAATAGGGTTTAACTTATCTGCTCTTATGTTACATTTATGTTTACTTGTGTGCTTGGTAAACTAAACTAAATTTCTTAATATCAAAGTCATGATGAACTTGGTAACTTAACCAAATTTCTTCATATCAAATTAAGTTAGGATAACTGGTCTAATTGTATTTAGACTTTTTGCTGGTTTAAAATTCGCTTATATTTTTTTCTTCATTCAAATACATGAACCCTTCTCATCTCTCTAAATATTTTTCTAATTTAAGATGGATAGTAATATTTTGTTCAGATTTTATTCTTCTAACTTATTATGTAAAAGCAATCAACATTTTTAATGATTATTTCATACTAAGTGAAGAGTGCTCCCTTAACATATAACACCATTCAAAGTTATTGATGATGATTAAAAAAAATTACAAGTAATATATATTCATCGTGGCAAGTTATAAAAATATTGAGGAGATGAAATCATTTTCATTTGTAGAGTAAGAAAAATTGAGAATTATGAAGTTTTTATTAATAGCAAAAAAAGCACTTATAGACAAGGAGCATGAACAGTACTCAAAAAGAGGGCATCAATCAGATAAAATCAAAATCAAAAGCAAAAAGTAATAAATAACACTTAAACACAAACCACTCAACATCGGAAACGATATAACACATTCTCTAAAAAAAGACCAACATAACACATCCCCTCAGAGATGAGTGGAGAGAGCAAACATGACCACCCGCAAAAAGTAAAAGTAGGGCAATTGGCCACCCAACGCATTCATAAAAATAAAGACACCAAAGTCTATTATGCTCCTAACCTAACTAGGAGAATGTAAAAACTATAGTTTGAGAATGAACTTATTTCCAAGTCAAATTGATAATTGAATTCACCTAATGTTTTACCAATAAGCTCTTCCAACAAAAAATAATTTACTATGAATTTTCCATATTAACCAGACCACTGAATTCCAAATCGACATCTGGCCTAAACGAGTCTTACCCATTCCAACATTCACCAGATAAAAAAATGAGAAACTATTTTTAATAAGAAATGTGAACGAAATCGAAGCATAACTTTAATGAACGAACCTGAGATATGAATAAAGAGTATCATAGGGATTGGTGAGATGAATCTGAATGTTTAAGAAAGTTTAAAGATTGACATGGATGTTAGGGTTATGTTATGAGACAGAAGAGTGAAATATGTTAGAGTTTTTATTTGAGAGAAATGATTGTTATGTACTGAACGATATATACTTTCGCTTATATAGTAAAAAAATATCACATTTCATCACGATTAGAAAGAAACACTGTGATATAATATATCACTTTTCATCACGGTTATAACAAGAAACCATGATATAATTTTAAACTTTAACAACGGTTCTATAGTCAAACTGTAGTAAATCTCTCACAACTTTTGTATTTATATATGAACTCGTTTGTTAGAGAGGTATTAATTATTGTTATAGTTATTTTTCATTACAGTTGCGATTGTTGTTTTTATTATTGTTGGATTGTACTTTTTTTTTTGTAAAACAATAATATATAGTGATATAAATGAAAGAATATATATAAAAATAATATAAAAAAATTATTAAGAGGGTCAAGAGAGCAGAGTACATAAATTATTTCATTACATATTGTCAATGTCGGAACAATAACACCTAGAAGTAAAGGAATCTTCATAATCTATGACTCTATCCTCACTACCCTTGTCAAAATCATAGCAACAAATCTTTTTGGGCATCTTTTTCTTCTTCTTCTTTAGCTTCTTCTTTTTCTTCTTCTTGGTCTTCCTAACCCTAAGTGTATCCATGACAATAGTCGATCATGTATCCCTGGTAGCAGTTGATCTAAATGGTTGGATCTCCTCAGTTGACTGCTGAACGTGTTGTTGTAATGTGGTGACTTCAGTTGTGATATTTTTGTTAGCATTTTCAGATGTAGGACTCATGTTGCTATATGTAGTTAAGAAGAATACTTTTTGAAGAAGTTGAAATTCATTATATGAAACTGTGACTTTATAGAAGATGTTGAAGATGAAAGATCTGATGATTTAATGCTTGAAATGATTACTTCCAATGGTTGATATTCTTAAATGACATTGTGACCGTCTTGAAAATTGAAGAAAATTTTCAATCATCATTATAGTTGAGAAGAGTGTTTCTCTCTTTAGGAAAGTATAAAGGTTGTACAGATAATATTACAACGATTGATAATTAAATTCTTGATTAAATAATCTTCAATTATTTATTTATTTATGAATTTAAGTAACAGACGCTTTATGTAATAGGAAAAAATGGGAGAAAAAAATGTATATGACAGGATTCGAACCATGTACCACTCACTATATCACCACAGTTGTGTCTATTAACCGTGATAAAATGACTTTCAAAAAAATAAGGCGCATCCAGTTTCATATATTACAACGGTTGATGGAATGATCTGGTAATATAATGTTACCGAATGTGTATTTTATAGTAGTGAGACAAAAACAAATTGAAGAGAAATAGAGATTAAACTCATCCTTCTTTGAGTGTTAGTCCCACTTTAGGTGCTAGTCCGTCTTTGGCTGCTAGTACGCCTTCAAGTGCTAGACCATCTTTGGGCACTAGCCCTTAGGTGTTAGCCCCTCTTTGGCCGCTAACCCTTCTTCGATGCTATCCCTTGGGCATTAGCCTTTCTTTGGGTGCTAGACAATGTGTGCTAGTTCTTCCATGGGTTCTAGCCTTTCTTTAGGTGTTAACCCCTCTTAAGGCGCACATTTTTAAGGTCTAGTAGAATTATACTGATACACATTTGTTCAAGCAAGAGGTGTTAAATATGTGACGTCACACACAAGAGGGGAATGAATTGCGGTGGTTTGAAAAACTTTGGTTTAAAACAAAAATGTTTTCTAATTAGTATTTAAAACTATTTTCAAGAAAATTTTTTAATATTGCAACAAAATATTAGAGTAAATAAAATATGCGAAAAGTAAAGAGGTAAGGGAAATGAAATGACCCCAAAACTTAGAGAGGTTTGATTTAAAAGAAGTGACATACTCCTCTCCCCCAAGAATTGATCTTGAGATTTTCTAATAATGCTTATGAGCTTTTAGAAATTTAAGCTCATGAACCCCTTTATACAAGGAACAATGAAATATTAGGTTTACTTCTAACCAAATAGTGAACAATCGACTAAAGCAGTCAGTCTTCCTTCCAAACACAAACAAAGCTCCAAGCGGTTAGTCTCCAAGCTTAAACCAAGATTTTATACGGACATATCTTGAAACAAAGTGGAGTATTAAATTGCCTATCCTCCAATCAGACAAAGGTTTTACATCGGGATGGCCATAAACTAATCAGAAGATTTTTCACTGGCTATCTTCAAGAACCCGAAAAGAGAGTTTTTCTTTAAGTGTCTCAACTCACAACCCAAATGGAGACTACTTTACACTAAATTCCTTAACTAAAGCTTTTAAAGGGTTTATCTTCAAACCCAAACAAGCACTTCCTAAGGAAGAGAGATTCACTCATGAGAAATCAAATCTTGGTAAATTTACAATATTATCCTTTCTAGAATAACTTCCTCACTTAAATACAAGAACCTTTATCAAAGCACAATGGCCAAATTTATGTGTGCGTGTGTGTGTGTGTGCGCGCGCGTGTGTGTGTGTGTGTGTGTGTGTGTGTGTGTGTGTGTGTGTGTGTGTGTGTGTGTGTATGTGTGTGTGAGAGAGAGAGAGATAGAGAGAGATTAGATATCTCTCATTTTATGTTATGAAAAAGTGAAGAGGACGGTCTCTAATTATAGGTCAAAGGATGGTTCAAAAATCAAAATGATCCATGAGAAAATTAACTTTCTAATCGATTAGGTCTTTATTCTAATTTATTAGATGACCTAAATAATCAACTATTTGAGTCTGTTTTTGGAAGATTGGATAGATAGTCATTGCCCTTCATTAAGAAATTGTCACAATTGATTATAGACTCGATTTTCCCTTATCAGATTAATTGGGTATGTGGCCCAATCAATTAGATAGATCAAAAACATATCCTGATAATTCTGATAGTTTCCAACTCATCTAGCTAGGATCCAAAACAGTTTTAGGTTATTTTATTTGAGAAATGAAGACTTTAAAAGGGGTTTTAGTGAGTGTGTACATGGAAGATAAAGAGGTTGTTCTAAATAAGAAGGATGTAGCTAGAGGTGGTCCATGAATATTGTAACCTTCAATATAGGAGGATGTTGTAGTTTCGTGAAGAGAAGGAGAATATCTCAAATTATTCAGAGAGGAAATGCCGATATTTGCATGATTCAGGAAACTAAGTGTAATAAGAAGGAAGCAGACACTGTTAACAACATGTGGAGTATTGTTGACAAGGATTGGTCAGCTCAGAACTCTGCTGGCAATTCAGGTGGTATCCTTTCCATGTGGAATACTACCAGAATCTCAGCTTATTCTAGCTTCAGTGGGAAAGGCTTCTTAGGCCTGCATTTAGTTTGGAATAATCATAACTTGGTTGTTATCAATGTGTATGCCCCTTGTGATCCAGCGGATAAGAGGAGGCTGTGGAGAGATTTGATCAATATTAAAAGTAATTACCCTGATGTAGGCTGGATTGTGGGGGGTGATTTCAATTCGGTGAAAAACGGGAAGGAAAGACAAGGTCTTAGTGGTAATAACAGTAGGGACATGAAGGAGTTTAATGACTTCATTGAAGAGTTTAACGTATCGGACCTGCCGATTTTTGGAAGTCGATTTACTTGGTTCAACTCAAATGGTAAGAGCAGAAGTAGACTTGACAGAATTTTGGTTAATGATCGGGTTATATCTCTGCTTTCGTTGAAGAACCAAGTGGTGGGGGATCGAGACATATCGGATCATCGACCGGTGTGGCTGAAGTCCAACTTCGTAAATTAGGGGCCAAAACCTTTTAGGTGTTTCAACTGCTGGTTTTATCATAAGGAATTCATCCCTTTTGTTTTGAAATTGTGGAACTCGTACCAAGTTTCAGGTTCATATTGCAACATCTTGTCCAAGAAATTTCAAGCCCTGAAATCAGATCTCAGAATATGGAATCATAATGTTTTTGGCTAGCTGGAGTTAAATACTGAGGAAAATATTGTTGAGTTTAATAAGCTGGAGTTATTATCTGTCGACGGTTCAGTCCTGCGTGATGATGATGTAGTTAGAGAAAAGACTCGGCATCAGGAGGAAATATGGAAAAATATGAGGATTAAAGAGAGTATGCTGGCCTAGAAATCCAGAGTCAGTTGGTTGCAAAATGGGGATTTGAATACTAAGTTTTTTCATGATTCTCTAAAATATAGGAATCGGTCAAACCATCTCTCAGCTATCACAGTGGGAGGTAGGATTGTTAATGTTCCTGAGGATATCAAGCTTGAAGCCGTAAAGTTCTTTAAGGATAAATATTTGCAGCATACGAAGGCTAAAGTCAGTAGTGATATAATTCTAGATACCTATCTTGGTGAGGAGGACATTAGTTTTCTTGAAGCAGATTTCTACCCATCTGATGTGAGAAAGGCCATTTTCAGCTGCGACGGTAACAAGTGCCCTGGCGCCGATGGCTTTAACTTTAGATTTATCAAATCTTGCTGGGATATTATTGGTTAGGATTTCTCGAACTGCATCCTGGAATTCTTCAAGACAGGAGTACTGACTAAGATGTTTGCGTCATCTTTCATATCACTTGTGCCGAAGATTTCTAATCCTCAACAGTTTGAAGACTTCAGACCAATTACTTTGGTTAGCTGTATAACTAATGTTATATCTAAGATGCTTGCTTTTAAAATGAGCAAGTTAATTCACAAACTTGTTTCTCCGTCCCAAACAGCTTTCATCCCGGGTCGGCAAATTTATGACGGGGTTTTATTGGCTAATGAAGTAGCAGACTACGCCAAGAGGTTTAACAAGGCTTGTCTGTTCCTCAAAGTCGATTTCTCTAAAGCCTATGACTGTGTTGACTGGTCATACCTTGATGAAATGCTAGTCAAGATAGGTTTCGGTTCTAATTGGATGAAATGGATTCGAGGCTCTGTTTTTAATAATTATACTTCAATCCTTATTAACGGAAGTCCCTCGAAAGATTTTCGGGTTGGAAGAGGTCTTAAGCAGGGAGATCCGTTGGCGCCGTTTCTGTTCGCCATTGTAGCTGAAGGGCTGGCTTGTATTGTTAGAGCGGCGGCTGCCGGTAATCTGTTATCAGAAGTCAAGATTAACGGTCAGCCCACTGTGAACTTGTTACAGTTTGCAGATGACACCCTGCTTATAGGAGATGCTTCGGCTTCTAATATTTGGATTTTCAAGGATATTCTGCGTGCTTTTGAATTGAGTTATGCCTTGAAGATTAACTTCTCTAAAAGCTGCATTTATGGGATAGGAGTTGAATCTGATTTTCTTACTGCTGCAGAAGGTTTTCTGCACTGTAAATCCGGTAGGCTGCCTTTCACTTTCCTTGGCCTCTCGGTTGGAGGTAACCATCGTCGTCATTCTTTCTGGATCCCGATCCTGACTCGGTTGAGGAGCAAACTCTCTAATTGGGCTGGGAGAAATTTGTCGATGGGAGGTAGAGTATCCCTCATTAACTCGGTTCTTGTTAACATGCGTATTCATCCCTTGGCATTTTTCAAGGCTCCCAAGAAAATTAAAATGATATTATTGCGATTCAACGACGTTTTCTTTGGGCTGGGAACTCCAACAAAAACTTCATATCTTGTGTTTCGTGGAATTCTATTTGGAAAACTAAGGAGCACAGAGGCTTAGGTATTAAACATGCTGGCCACTTTAATAGTGCCCTTTTAGCAAAATGGTTGTGGAGATTTCAAAGAGGCGGTAACGAAATTTGGAGAAAGACTTTAAATCTCAGATACGATAACTTGAGTTTGAAGGTGCAAACTTATGCTGATGCTGGCAGCCCGAAGTCCGACTCAACCTGAATGAAGGATATTCTATCAATCATCAGATCTCATGTGGATTTCTGTAAGTTCACGACTAGCACTATTGGAGATGGTCGTGACACGGCGTTCTGGAAATCTAATTGGATTGGAGATTTGCCGCTTAAAAGTATATTTCAGCGTCTGTTTCAGGGATGTTCCAGTAAATTTGCGAGCGTCAGTCAGATGAGAGCCTGGGAGGACGGTATTTGGGTCTGGAATTCGAGAGATACGTTGTTAGATGCGGTCTCCAGTTTTGAACCAGAGTGGTCTGAGAGTAGGATTGTCTTGGATCAGATTGCAGCTAACAGTAATGTCGATGATAATTAGAAATGGCTTCTTGATGACTCTTTGTCGTACAAGGTTAGTTCATTCTATTATGTTCTATCATCTTCTGTCTCTGATTACGATGTTCAAAGAGATAGCGATATCCTTCTGGAGGTTCTTTGGAAAACGATTCTTTCGGCAAAAGTTCAAACTTTTTATTGGAGGATGGCTCTTGATAGATTACCTACTAAATTTAACTTGTTGAAAAGAAGGGTGATTAACGATCCCCATTGTACGGATTGTGTGTTTCGTTCGAATTGCATTGAGGATACTTCTCATCTTTTCTTCACGTGTTCTAAATCCTTGATGGTCTGGAATAAGATTTGCGTTTGGGTAGATATAGGGTGTATATCAGAGGATAGTTGTCACCTTCATGCGAATGCTTGGAACTCGAGTCTTTCGAGCCGGTGCAAAGAGAACAAGATCAACTCTATTTGGTTTATATCTTGCTGGATTTTATGGAGGGCTAGGAATAAAATTATATTCAATAATGAAACTATTGATGTAGACGACATTGTTATCGACATTAAAGTTTCATCGTGGAACTGGTTGATTCTAGGAAGGAAGGATAGTAAGCATTATAGTCTATACGATTGGTTTAAATTTCCGTTTGATTTTTTGTAACTATCTTAAATTTGATGGTGTTTGTTTCCCTGTTGTCTTGAGATTTTCTTAATCTCTTTCTAATATTATTTGCCTATAAAAAAAATTTGAATTCAAAGTATCTGTAAGCAATAAAAATGAATCTCGTATGCTGCTACTGAAATTTAAATAAATAATGCTATTATAAAACCAGATAAAAAGCAAAGTATCAATATGAAATCAAATAATAAGAACATATATAAGACAATTGGAACATGCCTCAAATGTGTTGTAGATAAATGATATAAAAAATTGGCTATATTGGAACAACATCAATCTCAACAAAATTTGGCTAAATATTATTCAAAAATTTGTGGAACATGGTATATCTAAAACTGAGATACAATTGGTTGCTACACTAATTTGTGGAACATGGTATAACTAAAAACTAGAAGTGTCACACGACCTTCAAAGCATAAGGGTTGTTAATAAGCATTATTCATGCAAATCGTGTATAATCTCCATGTAAAGTGAATTCAGTGAAGTGGATGGGCTGCAAGTCACGTTGGTAGAAGTTGCTGGATGTTCAGTGAAGGTTTGCTCAGAAGATTAGGTCGGCTACACATTACATAATTAATTGATAACTATATTATGATTTAAATACAAAAAAGCATATAGAAACTTATGCAGGAGGTTAAGAATGAATAAATACAATAGGTTCATGTTCAACGTCCACAACATGCTCAGTGACCTTTTTCATAGAGGGGAGCCTTTGAAGTATGCTGCCACAATTTGAAAGCATATAATCGATCAAAATATCGAAAATGACAAACCTTGATCATGAATCAAACAAAAACTAAATAAAATAAACCATAATACATTGTACCTCATCTGGTTTAAGAATTTCCGACAATGTTTTGTAAATACCAGGATCATTAAGGATAGTCACAATAGAGAATTATTGGAAAAATGATTGATTCTTGATTCTCAAAGCTAGATCTTGATTCAAAATTTAATCAAGGTGTATGGGATATATATTTGGATTATTCTCTCCATCCTAAATCAAGAATCACATTACTCATAAAATGTTGGTGAATAAAATCACGAACTCAAAAATCAAAAGTAACTCGGGAATAATGTATTTACCTTCTTCATGGAGAGGGGTATTAAGTAGGTGGTCTTTAGGCCGGTGGTTGGGAGGAGAGTTTGTGGAAGGCCTCTCTATTGGTGAGAGCGGTTTCTTGTAAATATTGATTGCTTAATCTAAGAGGGGGGTGAACTAGACTTGTTGTATTTTTCTTGATATTCAAGCAAGTTTTTTTTTTCTTTTTAATTTTCTAATTTAAAATAACATGTATGGGCTGTTTTGAATGATGAATAACATAAAATTAAAGTGTAAAAAGTAAATAATACAAATATGTATATTAGTTCCCCTTTTCAACCAAAGTATATCTAGTCCCCTCACATCTCGTGAGAAATTTCACTATGTTAGAATCTGTACAAACCTCCTGCCAAGGTCACTCATACACTTTTCTAACATAAACAAGAAAACACTTCACTTTCTTTTACACTTGAATAGAAAGGATGTCACTTTGTATGTTAAACAATGATCACTGAATATTTTGTGATCAATAATAAAATTTAGATAATGTATGTAGAAATTTTTACACTGGAATCAATTATGTATACATTGATCTTCTCTTTCTCTTGATTACAATTAAAAATAAATGCTTAAGTGCTCATAATAGTATGAATGAAACTCTTTTAAATGAAATGAAAGTTATGAAGACAAATGAAACTTATAAAATGGCGGAGAGGATGTTAATCTCAGAACTTCTCTTTGTATTTCAAAATGTCTTAATTTGATGTGTTTACATTCTGTTCTTATATAGAGATTACAAGATAGAGAATATTAAATGCTATGACAATTAACGCTAGTGGGTCCCTAGGAAATATTTGGCTGCCCAAGAGCATCTGGCTTTTGCGCTCCCTCATACTGATTTGAATTTAACCAACAAAACTAGCGTCCCTAGGAAATATTTGGCTGCCCAAAAGCATCTGGCTTTTGCGCTCCCTCATACTGATTTGAATTTAACCAACAAAACTCCCATTTAAATTCAAATGTTCCTTCGATCCATCATACCCAACATCTTCTTTCCTCTGTCGAACAGCTCTTTCGATAGTGGTTTTGTGAGGATATCTGCTGCTTGATCTTTGCTTGCAACATGCTTCAGTTCGACGCTTCCTTCCTTCACATGTTCTCGGATGAAATGAAATCTGACATCAATATGTTTGCTTCTTTCGTGGTTCACTGGGTTCTTTGTTAGTTCGATCGCTGATTTGTTGTCCACTCGAATTATTGTTGCATCTTCTTGTTTCGACTCCATTTTGCCCAACAGTCTTCTTAGCCAAACTACATGACACACACACCATGATGCTGCGACATATTCTGCTTCACACGTCGAAAGAGTCACAATTGGTTGCTTCCTCGAAAGCCAAGTGAAAGCAGTATTTCCCATAAAGAAAACGTAGCCTGAAGTGCTCTTTCAATCATCAACGTTTCCACACCAATCACTGTCAGAATATCCAGTTAGCTTGTAGTCTTCTCCTTTCGAATAAAACATTCCAAGTGACACGGTTCCTTGGACGTATCGAAGTATTCTCTTTAAAGCTTTCTAGTGTGTATAACCTAGCTCTTCCATAAATCGACTCACTATTCCCACACTTAGTGAAAGATCAGGTCTTGTGCATGTGAGGTAACGAAGGCTTCCAACCAGACTTCGAAATTTGTTTGCTTCGACACGCTCTCCCCTATCAAATTTCGAAAGCTTTGCTCCAGGATCCATTGGTGTCGAAATTGGATTGCAGCTATCCATGTTGAATCTATTTAGGATGTCTTTGGCATACTTCTCCTGAGAGATAAAGATACCATCATCTTCTTGTCGAACCTCCAGACCAAGAAAGTACTTCATCAGACCTAAGTTTGTCATCTCGAATTCCTGTGTCATTGCACCTTTAAACTCTTCTATCAATCGATCATTGTTACCCAAGAAAATCAGATCATCAACATAGAGGGAAACTAACAGCATTTTCTCTTTATCTTTCTTCACATACACAACATGTTCATAGGGACAATGCTGAAAGCCATTCTCCTTGAAGTATGTATCGATTCTGGTGTTCCACGCTCTCGGCGCTTGCTTCAGCCCATAAAGTGCTTTCTTCAATTTTAGCACTTTTCCTTCGCTTTCGACCTTCATGTACCCAAGTGGTTGTTCGATATATACTTCCTCTTCGAGCACACCATTCAGAAATGATGACTTGACATCCATCTGATATATTGGCCATTCGAATTGAGCTGCATGAGATATGAGTAATCGAATCGTTTTCATCCTTGCAACAGGCGTAAATACTTCATCATAATCGATCCCTGCTTTCTGCTTATAGCCTTTCGCTACCAGTCTTGCTTTGTATCTTTCGATTTCACCTTCAGCATTCATCTTCTTCTTAAACACCCATTTTACTCCAATGGTTTGACTTCCTTTGGGTAACTCTGTCAGTTCCCAAGTATTGTT